>OW026453.1:100752601-103283173 GCA_932274525.1 Podabrus alpinus | reverse complement strand
CGACAGTACATTACGACACAGAGAACTGCGACTGATGTTTGATATGCCCTACGTATGCGATACCGAAGATGAGGTAGAATTCACGGAAGGCGAGGTGTTGGAAGCATTAATTACAATGAGTCCAAACAGAGCACCGGGTGTTGATAATCTTACGTCGGATATTTGCGTCGCGTTTGCGGAGGCTCACCCCGAATTCGTTACTGGCCTGATGAATGCATGCCTCAGAACCGGATATTTTCCGAAACCTTGGAAGAGGGCCTTCGTTAAGATATTGCCTAAACCCAATAGGTCCGATCCGACGGACTTATCTGCGTTTAGGCCTATCGGCCTTCTTCCGGTTTTCGGGAAGTTGTTGGAGAAGCTGTTCACCAAAAGACTTACGTTCTTTGGTGAGCAACGCGGGGCATGGAATTCCAGACAGTACGGATTTAGGGCGCAGACCTCGACGATCAACGCACTAAACGACGCCATCACGATCATCCGACGTGAAAAAGGTCTTAAACATCTGGTCTTGGGTGTATCCTTGGACATAAAAGCGGCGTTCGACAACGCTTGGTGGCCGGCACTATTCAACAGACTGCGTAACATTGCATGTCCGCCGAACTTATATAATCTCCTTAAGAGTTATATCGCAGATCGGTCTGTTGAGCTGGCCTACGGTGACGGAAAGTCGCACAAGCTTATGACAAAAGGATGCATACAAGGCTCTGTTTGCGGTCCCACTTTTTGGAATATTATATTGGACGAACTACTCGACATAGGATTACCGGATGGATGTCATCTGCAAGCTTTTGCAGATGACGTACTTCTTATCGTGAGTTCGTCCAATGTAACGCAAATGGAGGAGCGTGCCAACAAAGCACTGTGTGCCATCAACGAGTGGGGCGCTGGGGTTAAATTGACTTTCAGCGCTCCAAAAACTCAAGCTATAGCCTTCACTCCAAAGACCAAACTTTGTAACATCGTTTTTGGAAACAAAATTCTTACTTTCGAACCTTTCATCAAAATTCTTGGTATTATTTTAGATCAAAATTTGAAATTCGTCGAGCACGTAAAGTATATTTTAGTAAAGTGCAATAAAATTTATAAAAATTTGTGTGGGTACGTTCGACCGACGTGGGGTATCAATCCACGTAACGTGGAGACGATATACCACGCGGTCATAGAACCCACAATTACTTATGGGGCATACATCTGGAGTGGAGTGCTTAAGTACAAATATGTGCTTCGTTGGCTACGATCCTTCCAAAGGGCATTCGCCATTAGGGCTACGCGCGCGTTTCACACGGTGTCCGCGATATCTGCGTTCGCCTTAGCTGGATTTATTCCGATCGAGCTAAGGATCGGGGAGGTGGCAAGGGTAGAGCAGGTAAAGATGGAAGGGTCTTTCGATCGACTTCCTAACGACGTGGTCTTGGAGAGTCGGGTGCCATCTGCGGGATTGTTACATCCCAGTCAGAGGCAGACGATCTCATACGATAAGGGCAACGATTCGGAGGAAGTCGACCGAATACGCGAAGGCATTGGTGTGGCTATTTTTACCGATGGCAGCAAGTTGGAAGGCGGGGAGGTCGGCTCGGCGATCGTCATATACCGAGGGGCTCGGCCGGAAACCCACAAGTACCGTTTAAACGGTGCTTGTAGTGTGTTTCAAGCTGAGCTATATGCGATCGACCAAGCCCTGGCTTGGATCTCCTCCAGGAGAATTGCCTCTGCGGGTATATTCTCCGATAGCCTATCCTCCCTTGCGGCCATCGCTAGAAGAAGCAACACAATGCCCCTTGTCAACTCCATCCATCGGACCCTGCTCGAGCTGAAGAACCGAACGATCGTCAGGTTTGTGTGGGTAAGGGCTCATTGCGGGATCGGAGGGAACGAGGTTGCCGATCAATGTGCCAAAGACGCAGCTGTCTCGCACAGCCGTTTGGCATACAACCAGTTTCCTCTTAGCTACGCAAGAAGGGTGATTCGTCTTGAGTCGGCATGTAATTGGGAAACCGAATACATAAAAGCCGTCCAAGGTTCGACCACCCGGCAGCACTTACCTACACTGCAGGACGTCCGCTCGTTTCGAGGCGCTTTTGATACCTCTTTCGAGTTAACGCAGATATTATCGGGCCACTCGTTCGCGCGCGATTATCTCTTTAGATTTAAGATCAGCCCTACTGACGTGTGCCCGTGCGATTCAAAAAGTGTGCAGACTCTGCGACATTTATTAGTCTACTGTCCCAGATACCACGTCCCTCGTTTCCGTCATTGTCTCCTTTGCTCCCACAAAAATGTACCCCCTTTTAATATTGTTCTCATTTGTAGTCATCCCAATCTTGTAAAATCATTTTTTTCTTTAATTAAATCAGTCATATCCTCCTTGAAGTCATTTAACTCCACCGTGCCTTAATTTGGTCTCAAGGGTCCAAATTATACAATTAACTTCTTACAAAATTCAAAATTATTTAATCATTTATACATAACAATTATATATTGCTAAAAATTTATTCAATCACTAACTATTATTTCCAATACTAATTTTATTAGTTGTTGCCTGCGAGGATACGTTCTGCCTACGCAGACTGCTTGATGGCTGTCCGCGGGCACCGAGTCAAATCGGTTGTCCAAAGATGGTCATCGGATTGGCTGCGGCGACAGAACGGCCCTCGTAGTTATGCCTTCGCTTTGGTCCGGGATCCCATTTCGACTCGACCATCGTAACATCACCAACGGTGGTTGTAGTTGTGTTTAGTTGGGGGGCTCACCTGTAACCCACAGATGTAGTGTGTACGGTTATGGACCAGATTATTCATTTCACTTGATTATTCGTTACTTTTATTTTTGCTAATCATTTTATATATTGTCGTTTTAATTATTATTTTGTTTTACCATGTTTCCTTAGTTAACGTTCCATTTTATATTATTCGTTCCATTTTATTTAATGTTTATTTACTTAGTTAATATTGTATCGATTCGCAATAAATTCGCTGATGGGGCGGTTTAGCCCCTGAAGCAAAGAGGAAAAAAAAAACCTAACCTAACCTAACCTAACCTAACCTAACCTAACCTAACCTAACCTAACCTAACCTAACCTAACCTAACCTAACCTAACCTAACCTAACCTAACCTAACCTAACCTAACCTAACCTAACCTAACCTAACCTTTTTTTTTTTTTTTTTTTTTTTAATGCAGGGAAGGGGGAAATCTTCAAAAGACACCACCCCGATGATCTGGGGTGGTAGTGTCGGATTCTTACCGACTAAAACCCCCTCCCCGACGACAGCGGGATTGACCTTCTCGGCATTACTTCCGCTGTCGTCTGCGATGGTCTGCGGCTTGGTCGTTTTTCTACGGCCTCGCGTCATCACCGGATTAGCTGGCTCCCGCTGGGCACCAACGGAGTACGTGGCCCGGGCTGATCGCAATGACCCCCCGGCATCACCCGAATCGCTTTGGACTGATGCGTGTTGGGAGCCACTAGGTAGTGGCCCGCGAGGCTCATCTCCTCTCTGCAACCTGGTGTGCAGAGTCTTGACCCGGTCTGTCCGGTCTGCACCGCTGTCGGGTCGACTTCCCTCAGCTTGGCGTTGGGGGAGACTGGTGTTCGTCTCCTTGTTGTTACCTCTCACGTCAGCCTTGCGGATTTCCCCCATCCACCGGGGTTCGCGCCCGATCTCTGAGGTTCCTCCGCAAGTTACCAGGGACCACCCCGAGGAGGTGTGAGTAGGATTTCGGTCCCCTAACCTAACCTTTTTTTTTTTTTTTTTTTTTTTTTAATGCAGGGAAGGGGGAAATCTTCAAAAGACACCACCCCGATGATCTGGGGTGGTAGTGTCGGATTCTTACCGACTAAAACCCCCTCCCCGACGACAGCGGGATTGACCTTCTCGGCATTACTTCCGCTGTCGTCTGCGATGGTCTGCGGCTTGGTCGTTTTTCTACGGCCTCGCGTCATCACCGGATTAGCTGGCTCCCGCTGGGCACCAACGGAGTACGTGGCCCGGGCTGATCGCATCACCCGAATCGCTTTGGACTGATGCGTGTTGGGAGCCACTAGGTAGTGGCCCGCGAGGCTCATCTCCTCTCTGCAACCTGGTGTGCGGAGTCTTGACCCGGTCTGTCCGGTCTGCACCGCTGTCGGGTCGACTTCCCTCAGCTTGGCGTTGGGGGAGACTGGTGTTCGTCTCCTTGTTGTTACCTCTCACGTCAGCCTTGCGGATTTCCCCCATCCACCGGGGTTCGCGCCCGATCTCTGAGGTTCCTCCGCAAGTTACCAGGGACCACCCCGAGGAGGTGTGAGTAGGATTTCGGTCCCCCCCTAACCTAACCTAACCTAACCTAACCTAACCTAACCTAACCTAACCTAACCTTTTTTTTTTTTTTTTTTTTTTTTCTTGCATGGGAAGGGGGAAACCTTGCATAGGCACCACCCCATCAGGGGTTGTAGTGTGAGATTCCTACTCACTAAAACCCCCTCCCCGACGACAGCGGGGTTGACCTTCTCGGCATTACTTCCGCTGTCGTCTGCGATGGTCTGCGGCTTGGTCGTTTTTCTACGGCCTCGCGTCATCACCAGATTAGCTGGCTCCCGCTGGGCACCAACGGAGTACGTGGCCCGGGCTGATCGCAATGACCCCCCGGCATCACCCGAATCGCTTTGGACTGATGCGTGTTGGGAGCCACTAGGTAGTGGCCCGCGAGGCTCATCTCCTCTCTGCAACCTGGTGTGCGGAGTCTTGACCCGGTCTGTCCGGTCTGCACCGCTGTCGGGTCGACTTCCCTCAGCTTCGCGTTGGGGGAGACTGGTGTTCGTCTCCTTGTTGTTACCTCTCACGTCAGCCTTGCGGATTTCCCCCATCCACCGGGGTTCGCGCCCGATCTCTGAGGTTCCTCCGCAAGTTACCAGGGACCACCCCGAGGAGGTGTGAGTAGAATTTCGGTCCCCAACCTAACCTAACCTAACCTAACCTAACCTAACCTAATCCGGCTCGAAGGACCATGTCTAAATTTAAGATTAGGGGTGGCAAGAAGTACCCGTCTTAATTTAGGTGAATTGACCACTAGAGTTGTAAGTTCTAGTGATTACTCTAAATTATGAGAAGTGGCAAGAAGTACTTCTCTTAATTTATTGATGAATAACATTTAAGTCGTAAATTTAAATGCTACTGCTTTATTAAGTTTTACATACAGGTATTTATACAAAAACTTAATAGCTAGGTTATCACATTCCAATTACATTAAAGGTATTAATTTGATGACTTCTTATGTTATAAATTTTCCATTAATAATTTTAAATGCAGTACTTGCTGATTATAATTGTTTTAAATGTTGATAATGCGGAAATGAAAATTATATTTGTAATTGACCTACTGGAAAGTGTTATTGTGCATATTAGCTTTATTTACACTTTTAAATTTGTACAATTTTGCATATTTACTTAAATTATTAATATACAGGATGGTTCTAAACTAGAACTCACCCAACCAACAAAAACCTGTTTAATTTCTAAATTAAACAGTAATCCTCTTCTAGTTACATTTAAGGTATCGATCCATTTGGACTTGCTAATTTGATAATGGGTAATCCTCTTCTAGTTACATTTAAGGTATCTATCCCTTTGTACTTGCTAATTTGTAAATGGGTAATCCTCTTCTAGTTACATTTAAGGTATCGATCCCTTTGTACTTGCTAATTTTTAAATGGGTAATCCTCTTCTAGTTACATTTAAGGTATCGATCCATTTTGACTTGCTAATTTGATAATGGGTAATCCTCTTCTAGTTACATTTAAGGTATCGATCCCTTTGTACTTGCTAATTTGGAAATGGGTAATCCTCTTCTAGTTACATATAAGGTATCGATCCCTTTGTACTTGCTAATTTGTAAATGGGTAATCCTCTTCTAGTTACATTTAAGGTATCGTTCCATTTGGACTTGCTAATTTGATAATGGGTAATCCTCTTCTAGTTACATTTAAGGTATCGATCCCTTTGTACTTGATAATTTGTAAATGGGTAATCCTCTTCTAGTTACATATAAGGTATCGATCCATTTGGACTTGCTAATTTGTAAATGGGTAATCCTCTTCTAGTTACATTTAAGGTATCGATCAATTTGGACTTGCTAATTTGATAATGGGTAATCCTCTTCTAGTTACATTGAAGGTATCGATCCCTTTATACTTGCTAATTTGTAAATGGGTAATCCTCTTCTAGTTACATATAAGGTATCGATCCCTTTGTACTTGCTAATTTGTAAATGGGTAATCCTCTTCTAGTTACATTTAAGGTATCGATCCCTTTGTACTTGCTAATTTGTAAATGGGTAATCCTCTTCTAGTTACATTTAAGGTATCGATCCATTTGGACTTGCTAATTTGTAAATGGGTAATCCTCTTCTAGTTACATTTAAGGTATCGATCCATTTGGACTTGCTAATTTGTAAATGGGTAATCCTCTTCTAGTTACATTTAAGGTATCGATCCATTTGGACTTGCTAATTTGTAAATGGGTAATCCTCTTCTAGTTACATTTAAGGTATCGATCCCTTTGTACTTGCTAATTTGTAAATGGGTTATCCTCTTCTAGTTACATTTAAGGTATCGATCCATTTGGACTTGCTAATTTGTAAATGGGTAATCCTCTTCTAGTTACATTTAAGGTATCGATCCATTTGGACTTGCTAATTTGTAAATGGGTAATCCTCTTCTAGTTACATTTAAGGTATCGATCCCTTTGTACTTGCTAATTTGTAAATGGGTAATCCTATTCTAGTTACATTTAAGGTATCCATCCCTTTGTACTTGCTAATTTGTAAATGGGTAATCCTCTTCTAGTTACATTTAAGGTATCGATCCCTTTGTACTTGCTAATTTGATAATGGGTAATCCTCTTCTAGTTACATTTAAGGTATCGATCCCTTTGTACTTGCTAATTTGTAAATGGGTAATCCTCTTCTAGTTACATTTAAGGTATCGATCCCTTTGTACTTGCTAATTTGTAAATGGGTAATCCTCTTCTAGTTACATTTAAGGTATCGATCAATTTGAACTTGCTAATTTGTAAATGGGTAATCCTCTTCTAGTTACATATAAGGTATCGATCCATTTGGACTTGCTAATTTGTAAATGGGTAATCCTCTTCTAATTACATTTAAGGTATCGATCAATTTGGACTTGCTAATTTGATAATGGGTAATCCTCTTCTAGTTACATTGAAGGTATCGATCCCTTTGTACTTGCTAATTTGTAAATGGGTAATCCTCTTCTAGTTACATTTAAGGTATCGATCCCTTTGTACTTGCTAATTTGTAAATGGGTAATCCTCTTCTAGTTACATTTAAGGTATCGATCCATTTGGACTTGCTAATTTGATAATGGGTAATCCTCTTCTAGTTACATTTAAGGTATCGATCCCTTTGTACTTGCTAATTTGTAAATGGGTAATCCTCTTCTAGTTACATTTAAGGTATCGATCCCTTTGTACTTGCTAATTTTTAAATGGGTAATCCTCTTCTAGTTACATTTAAGGTATCGTTCCATTTGGACTTGCTAATTTGATAATGGGTAATCCTCTTCTAGTTACATTTAAGGTATCGATCCCTTTGTACCTGCTAATTTGGAAATGGGTAATCCTCTTCTAGTTACATATAAGGTATCGATCCCTTTGTACTTGCTAATTTGTAAATGGGTAATCCTCTTCTAGTTACATTTAAGGTATCGTTCCATTTGGACTTGCTAATTTGATAATGGGTAATCCTCTTCTAGTTACATTTAAGGTATCGATCCCTTTGTACTTGCTAATTTGTAAATGGGTAATCCTCTTCTAGTTACATTTAAGGTATCGATCCCTTTGTACTTGCTAATTTGTAAATGGGTAATCCTCTTCTAGTTACATTTAAGGTATCGATCCATTTGTACTTGCTAATTTGTAAATGGGTAATCCTCTTCTAGTTACATTTAAGGTATCGATCCATTTGGACTTGCTAATTTGATAATGGGTAATCCTCTTCTAGTTACATTTAAGGTATCGATCCCTTTGTACTTGCTAATTTGTAAATGGGTAATCCTCTTCTAGTTACATATAAGGTATCGATCCATTTGGACTTGCTAATTTGTAAATGGGTAATCCTCTTCTAGTTACATTTAAGGTATCGATCAATTTGGACTTGCTAATTTGATAATGGGTAATCCTCTTCTAGTTACATTGAAGGTATCGATCCCTTTGTACTTGCTAATTTGTAAATGGGTAATCCTCTTCTAGTTACATATAAGGTATCGATCCATTTGGACTTGCTAATTTGTAAATGGGTAATCCTCTTCTAGTTACATTTAAGGTATCGATCAATTTGGACTTGCTAATTTGATAATGGGTAATCCTCTTCTAGTTACATTGAAGGTATCGATCCCTTTGTACTTGCTAATTTGTAAATGGGTAATCCTCTTCTAGTTACATATAAGGTATCGATCCCTTTGTACTTGCTAATTTGTAAATGGGTAATCCTCTTCTAGTTACATTTAAGGTATCGATCCATTTGGACTTGCTAATTTGTAAATGGGTACACTGAAAGAAAATTGTGGCTATAATTTACACAATTACGCAATATTCTTGCACAATTTGTGTTCAGATTGGCGCTAAACCCAATATTGTGTTGAAAGGATGTCAACGTTTGGGTCAACCTTTTTAAGCAGGTAAACAACCCAATTGTGTAATTTTCAGGTACCAAATTTGAGTAGAAAAATATCCCACTTATTGAGTTTAAAATCTGCACAATAAATATGCAGAATATCTAAATACAAAATTGTGATAATTCTATATCAAAATATGTGTATTGCTAGCAAAAATTGTCCATATTTCAAATACAAAAATTTGCATATTTCTAGAAAAAATTGTCCATATTGCAAATACAAAAATTTGTATATTTCTAGAAAAAAATTCTGCATATTTCTGAACAAAATAATGCAAGTTTGAAGTATCTTGTTATATAAAAAAATTACTCATTGTATATTTAAATAAAAATTCAATAATGTTTAAAAAGCAATATTATTTATTAAAAATTCACAAAAAAATATACAAACTACTTATATACAAATTCACAATATAAATTATAATAAAAACAGTTTGCAAAATAAACAATCATACATTATATCTTAAACAAGCATACAATTTATAATTAACAGTCGTTACAAGACAAGGTACGTACATTAATAAATCACGTGCATTAATAATTGTAAAAGTGTTGGACATTTTCTGAATTTTATATGATTGAAAATGTCGTTCAAAACCGATTGCTTTAAATACTTCACATTCAAAAAATATTGTAGGACCACTGTTTAAATTGTGAATAACAATTGTTAAAATTTTTCCGAATTCAGGAAACAGTTTATCTTCCGTTTGATTTAAAACAAGGAAATCGTTCGGATGATAACTAGTTCCTTGCAAAGTTACCCATTTCGTGGTAAACATATCTTCAATTTTTCCAATTAGTTTAAAATATTTATCATATAAAGATGCTGCACATATTACTTTAGTCATTCTACATTATTATAGGTAATTAAAATATTTTAAAACTGTATTAAGCGTGTCTAAAGAAAATAGTTTATGAGAATTAATTAATTCGTTCAACGGAGCTGCCAAATCATACAAACATACACCTTCAAACAAATCATGCATGATATCCACTGAAAAATTAGTTACTACATGGAAATCTTTTACTGAATTTAATATACAACTTTCTTTAATTCCTGTAGTAGTCACATTATTTAATGCTACATCATGATCATACGACTGTACATTACGCAACAAAGTATTATCCAGCTGCACTTCGGTGCGCTGCTTATTTTTGTGAATCTTGCAAAATCGACAAGAATAGTTTGCTACGAAACATTCAGTAAAGCCTAAAATTGAATGCAACCCTAGATTGTCGCCACAAATCAGTAGTAATTTAAAATGGAGCTGTTCAGTAACTCCGTTGACAGTAACACTGATGCCAACATCGTCTAAATAATTACGTATAAATAAAGCACTCTTTAAAATCATCTTCCCTTCATCGGTAGCATTTAAAATATCCCAGATATACTTAAATTAGGTATGTTAATGTAATAAAACATGGAATAAAGAAAATTCTTACATTATTAGCTACTTCGCTTGAATTATTGTAGTTCGATGATGTAGGAGTATGCTGTTCGTATATTATAGTACTCGTATCAGATTTTATCGGGACATCCAAACCAACTATGCCTTCTAAAGCATCAGATTCATTTATTATGATGTTTTCTTCTAAAGCCTAAAATTTGTATAGTGTGTAATTAAAATGCAAAATTAAAAAGTTGTTCACTGAAGTTCACCTGATTTAAAGTAAAAGAATTTTTAAATTCCTCATATTTGATCATAAAGCGTTTTCTAGAACTTAATTTTGGGATCAATTCTTTAATATCTGCTTCCGTCAGAGTGTGGAAAAGATTTTCTCCAATTTCACTTCCTATAAAAACAAAATTTTAAAAGCGTGACTAAATTTTAAGGTTAAAATTTCCTACAAAATATTTTAAAATTAAAACAGGTATTAGTAATCGCGAAACCAAACCAAATTTATAAACAGACATCTTATTGTTAGATTATAATTGAAACCGAATGAATTTCTAATTATTTTAATTTAAAAACACAAAAAAATATTATTTGCATACCACGTGTGCACATAATTTAAGGTTACCGGCAACACGAATAAAGTGCAGTTTACGTTAGGTATGCGATTTTCCTTAATATTTTTGTTAAGGCAAAAAAGTGTAAAAAGTGTGACTAGCACGAACAAACCTATTGTATTGAAGTAGTATAATTTTTTCAAATATTTTGAAATTTGTAATTAATTTGACATTAAATAATAATACAGTGCCACGTTTAGTAAAAATTATAATTCTCGAGTTGATTGGTTGAACTAGTACACTCACGTTAGAAAATATTCAGTTTTGAAAGTAATAAATACATTTGTTAATAATTTTGTAAACAATTAGGTAACTTTTTATTAATTATTTTATCTCAACAGAAAACTATCAAAAATAGTTATGCGAACTTTTGGACGTGAGTGTCCTCGCTAGTACTAACCTTAAGATTTTGCTAGTTTCTTTCTCACACTCACAAAGTGTAAATAGCACTATCCTTGTCTTAGGAAACTCGCAAGAAAAATCGCATAACGTAAACTGCACTTGATGCGATTTTGTTTGCGACCGATTTTGCACACTTAATTGGTAGTTGTAAAAACAAATTGCAAAGTTATCCTTTTGCACCTGTACCTGTAATGGTACTCGGTACTCTGTACCTCCTTACCAAATTTTTAACTAATGCAACGGATAAAAATGATAAAAATTGTACATAATATTAAAAAGATTCTCCTTACCTTCAAATACTTCGATTAAATGGGACATATCCCACGCTGATAATAATTCTATTACAAAACTATCCATCTCAAAACTTATTTTATTTGGTATTTTAACAAAAAATATTCACGTGTTCGGTGCAAGTAGATACTTATCGTAATGGTAATATAAGTGACTATTCAAAGTTTGAATAGTCATTTCTATTATATTTCATATTTATAATTTTTAATATACCAAAAATCGTGGCAAACATTATTTTTATTTATGGCTTTAATATGATTTGTTTTAAAATTGAAAGGAAATTTTTACAAGTTAGAGTTTAATTTTAAAATTTGTAAAAAAATTTTAATGTTGTAATGTTTCAAAAAAAGAATACACAACTATTCAAGTACAAAATTTTCCTTTTTGTAGCATACTCTGGGTAAAAAATATGCACAAATTGGGTTGGTACCCGTAAAATTAAAAATGCACAATATTGGGTAGAATAAGTGTAAGCAGTTATGAAGGTTTCAATAGAAATTTTCAGGTACAAAAGTTTACCTTTATTTAGCAAACGGTAGATTCAAAAACTGCACAATTTGTGTTTGCAGACTGTACAATTTGCAATGCACAACGCTATGCAGATTTATCGCAAACAATTTTTTTCAGTGTAATCCTCTTCTAGTTACATTTAAGATATCGATCCATTTGGACTTGCTAATTTGTAAATGGGTAATCCTCTTTGAGTTACATTTAAGGTATCGATCTATTTGGACTTGCTAATTTGATAATGGGTAATCCTCTTCGAGTTACATTTAAGGTATCGATCCATTTGTACTTGCTAATTTGTAAATGGGTAATCCTCTTCTAGTTACATTTAAGGTATCGATCCCTTTGTACTTGCTAATTTGTAAATGGGTAATCCTCTTCTAGTTACATATAAGGTATCGATCCCTTTGTACTTGCTAATTTGTAAATGGGTAATCCTCTTCTAGTTACATTTAAGGTATCGATCCATTTGGACTTGCTAATTTGTAAATGGGTAATCCTCTTCTAGTTACATTAAGATATCGATCCATTTGGACTTGCTAATTTGTAAATGTGTAATCCTCTTTGAGTTACATTTAAGGTATCGATCTATTTGGACTTGCTAATTTGATAATGGGTAATCCTCTTCGAGTTACATTTAAGGTATCGATCCCTTTGTACTTGCTAATTTGTAAATGGGTAATCCTCTTCTAGTTACATATAAGGTATCGATCCCTTTGTACTTGCTAATTTGTAAATGGGTAATCCTCTTCTAGTTACATTTAAGGTATCGATCCATTTGGACTTGCTAATTTGATAATGGGTAATCCTCTTCTAGTTACATTTAAGGTATCGATCCCTTTGTACTTGCTAATTTGTAAATGGGTAATCCTCTTCTAGTTACATTTAAGGTATCGATCCATTTGGACTTGCTAATTTGTAAATGGGTAATCCTCTTCTAGTTACATTTAAGATATCGATCCATTTGGACTTGCTAATTTGTAAATGGGTAATCCTCTTTGAGTTACATTTAAGGTATCGATCTATTTGGACTTGCTAATTTGATAATGGGTAGTCCTCTTCGAGTTATATTTAAGGTATCGATCCATTTGTACTTGCTAATTTGTAAATGGGTAATCCTCTTCTAGTTACATTTAAGGTATCGATCCCTTTGTACTTGCTAATTTGTAAATGGGTAATCCTCTTCTAGAACATATAAGGTATCGATCCCTTTGTACTTGCTAATTTGTAAATGGGTAATCCTCTTCTAGTTACATTTAAGGTATCGATCCATTTGGACTTGCTAATTTGTAAATGGGTAATCCTCTTCTAGTTACATTTAAGGTATCGAACCCTTTTTACTTGCTAATTTGTAAACGGGTAATCCTCTTCTAGTTACATTTAAGGTATCGATACCTTTGTACTTGCTAATTTGTAAATGGGTAATCCTCTTCTAGTTACATATAAGGTATCGATCCCTTTGTACTTGCTAATTTGTAAATGGGTAATCCTCTTCTAGTTACATTTAAGGTATCGATCCATTTGGACTTGCTAATTTGTAAATGGGTAATCCTCTTCTAGTTACATTTAAGATATCGATCCATTTGGACTTGCTAATTTGTAAATGGGTAATCCTCTTCTAGTTACATTTAAGGTATCGATCCATTTGGACTTGCTAATTTGTAAATGGGTAATCCTCTTCTAGTTACATTTAAGGTATCGATCCCTTTGTTCTTGCTAATTTGTAAATGGGTAATCCTCTTCTAGTTACATTTAAGTTATCGATCCCTTTGTACTTGCAATTTGTAAATGGGTAATCCTCTTCTAGTTACATTTAAGGTATCGATCAATTTGGACTTGCTAATTTGATAATGGGTAATCCTCTTCTAGTTACATTGAAGGTATCGATCCCTTTGTACTTGCTAATTTGTAAATGGGTAATCCTCTTCTAGTTACATATAAGGTATCGATCCCTTTGTACTTGCTAATTTGTAAATGGGTAATCCTCTTCTAGTTACATTTAAGGTATCGATCCATTTGGACTTGCTAATTTGTAAATGGTTAATCCTCTTCTAGTTACAATTAAGATATCGATCCATTTGGACTTGCTAATTTGTAAATGGGTAATCCTCTTTGAGTTACATTTAAGGTATCGATCTATTTGGACTTGCTAATTTGATAATGGGTAATCCTCTTCGAGTTACATTTAAGGTATCGATCCATTTGTACTTGCTAATTTGTAAATGGGTAATCCTCTTCTAGTTACATTTAAGGTATCGTTCCATTTGGACTTGCTAATTTGATAATGGGTAATCCTCTTCTAGTTACATTTAAGGTATCGATCCCTTTGTACTTGCTAATTTGTAAATGGGTAATCCTCTTCTAGTTACATTTAAGGTATCGATCCCTTTGTACTTGCTAATTTGTAAATGGGTAATCCTCTTCTAGTTACATTTAAGGTATCGATCCCTTTGTACTTGCTAATTTGTAAATGGGTAATCCTCTTCTAGTTACATTTAAGGTATCGATCCATTTGTACTTGCTAATTTGTAAATGGGTAATCCTCTTCTAGTTACATTTAAGGTATCGATCCATTTGGACTTGCTAATTTGATAATGGGTAATCCTCTTCTAGTTACATTTAAGGTATCGATCCCTTTGTACTTGCTAATTTGTAAATGGGTAATCCTCTTCTAGTTACATATAAGGTATCGATCCATTTGGACTTGCTAATTTGTAAATGGGTAATCCTCTTCTAGTTACATTTAAGGTATCGATCAATTTGGACTTGCTAATTTGATAATGGGTAATCCTCTTCTAGTTACATTGAAGGTATCGATCCCTTTGTACTTGCTAATTTGTAGATGGGTAATCCTCTTCTAGTTACATATAAGGTATCGATCCATTTGGACTTGCTAATTTGTAAATGGGTAATCCTCTTCTAGTTACATTTAAGGTATCGATCAATTTGGACTTGCTAATTTGATAATGGGTAATCCTCTTCTAGTTACATTGAAGGTATCGATCCCTTTGTACTTGCTAATTTGTAAATGGGTAATCCTCTTCTAGTTACATATAAGGTATCGATCCCTTTGTACTTGCTAATTTGTAAATGGGTAATCCTCTTCTAGTTACATTTAAGGTATCGATCCATTTGGACTTGCTAATTTGTAAATGGGTAATCCTCTTCTAGTTACATTTAAGATATCGATCCATTTGGACTTGCTAATTTGTAAATGGGTAATCCTCTTTGAGTTACATTTAAGGTATCGATCTATTTGGACTTGCTAATTTGTAAATGGGTAATCCTCTTTGAGTTACATTTAAGGTATCGATCTATTTGGACTTGCTAATTTGATAATGGGTAATCCTCTTCGAGTTACATTTAAGGTATCGATCCATTTGTACTTGCTAATTTGTAAATGGGTAATCCTCTTCTAGTTACATTTAAGGTATCGATCCCTTTGTACTTGCTAATTTGTAAATGGGTAATCCTCTTCTAGTTACATATAAGGTATCGATCCCTTTGTACTTGCTAATTTGTAAATGGGTAATCCTCTTCTAGTTACATTTAAGGTATCGATCCATTTGGACTTGCTAATTTGTAAATGGGTAATCCTCTTCTAGTTACATTAAGATATCGATCCATTTGGACTTGCTAATTTGTAAATGTGTAATCCTCTTTGAGTTACATTTAAGGTATCGATCTATTTGGACTTGCTAATTTGATAATGGGTAATCCTCTTCGAGTTACATTTAAGGTATCGATCCCTTTGTACTTGCTAATTTGTAAATGGGTAATCCTCTTCTAGTTACATATAAGGTATCGATCCCTTTGTACTTGCTAATTTGTAAATGGGTAATCCTCTTCTAGTTACATTTAAGGTATCGATCCATTTGGACTTGCTAATTTGATAATGGGTAATCCTCTTCTAGTTACATTTAAGGTATCGATCCCTTTGTACTTGCTAATTTGTAAATGGGTAATCCTCTTCTAGTTACATTTAAGGTATCGATCCATTTGGACTTGCTAATTTGTAAATGGGTAATCCTCTTCTAGTTACATTTAAGATATCGATCCATTTGGACTTGCTAATTTGTAAATGGGTAATCCTCTTTGAGTTACATTTAAGGTATCGATCTATTTGGACTTGCTAATTTGATAATGGGTAGTCCTCTTCGAGTTATATTTAAGGTATCGATCCATTTGTACTTGCTAATTTGTAAATGGGTAATCCTCTTCTAGTTACATTTAAGGTATCGATCCCTTTGTACTTGCTAATTTGTAAATGGGTAATCCTCTTCTAGAACATATAAGGTATCGATCCCTTTGTACTTGCTAATTTGTAAATGGGTAATCCTCTTCTAGTTACATTTAAGGTATCGATCCATTTGGACTTGCTAATTTGTAAATGGGTAATCCTCTTCTAGTTACATTTAAGGTATCGAACCCTTTTTACTTGCTAATTTGTAAATGGGTAATCCTCTTCTAGTTACATTTAAGGTATCGATACCTTTGTACTTGCTAATTTGTAAATGGGTAATCCTCTTCTAGTTACATATAAGGTATCGATCCCTTTGTACTTGCTAATTTGTAAATGGGTAATCCTCTTCTAGTTACATTTAAGGTATCGATCCATTTGGACTTGCTAATTTGTAAATGGGTAATCCTCTTCTAGTTACATTTAAGATATCGATCCATTTGGACTTGCTAATTTGTAAATGGGTAATCCTCTTCTAGTTACATTTAAGGTATCGATCCATTTGGATTTGCTAATTTGTAAATGGGTAATCCTCTTCTAGTTACATTTAAGGTATCGATCCCTTTGTTCTTGCTAATTTGTAAATGGGTAATCCTCTTCTAGTTACATTTAAGTTATCGATCCCTTTGTACTTGCAATTTGTAAATGGGTAATCCTCTTCTAGTTACATTTAAGGTATCGATCAATTTGGACTTGCTAATTTGATAATGGGTAATCCTCTTCTAGTTACATTGAAGGTATCGATCCCTTTGTACTTGCTAATTTGTAAATGGGTAATCCTCTTCTAGTTACATATAAGGTATCGATCCCTTTGTACTTGCTAATTTGTAAATGGGTAATCCTCTTCTAGTTACATTTAAGGTATCGATCCATTTGGACTTGCTAATTTGTAAATGGTTAATCCTCTTCTAGTTACAATTAAGATATCGATCCATTTGGACTTGCTAATTTGTAAATGGGTAATCCTCTTTGAGTTACATTTAAGGTATCGATCTATTTGGACTTGCTAATTTGATAATGGGTAATCCTCTTCGAGTTACATTTAAGGTATCGATCCATTTGTACTTGCTAATTTGTAAATGGGTAATCCTCTTCTAGTTACATTTAAGGTATCGTTCCATTTGGACTTGCTAATTTGATAATGGGTAATCCTCTTCTAGTTACATTTAAGGTATCGATCCCTTTGTACTTGCTAATTTGTAAATGGGTAATCCTCTTCTAGTTACATTTAAGGTATCGATCCCTTTGTACTTGCTAATTTGTAAATGGGTAATCCTCTTCTAGTTACATTTAAGGTATCGATCCCTTTGTACTTGCTAATTTGTAAATGGGTAATCCTCTTCTAGTTACATTTAAGGTATCGATCCATTTGTACTTGCTAATTTGTAAATGGGTAATCCTCTTCTAGTTACATTTAAGGTATCGATCCATTTGGACTTGCTAATTTGATAATGGGTAATCCTCTTCTAGTTACATTTAAGGTATCGATCCCTTTGTACTTGCTAATTTGTAAATGGGTAATCCTCTTCTAGTTACATATAAGGTATCGATCCATTTGGACTTGCTAATTTGTAAATGGGTAATCCTCTTCTAGTTACATTTAAGGTATCGATCAATTTGGACTTGCTAATTTGATAATGGGTAATCCTCTTCTAGTTACATTGAAGGTATCGATCCCTTTGTACTTGCTAATTTGTAAATGGGTAATCCTCTTCTAGTTACATATAAGGTATCGATCCATTTGGACTTGCTAATTTGTAAATGGGTAATCCTCTTCTAGTTACATTTAAGGTATCGATCAATTTGGACTTGCTAATTTGATAATGGGTAATCCTCTTCTAGTTACATTGAAGGTATCGATCCCTTTGTACTTGCTAATTTGTAAATGGGTAATCCTCTTCTAGTTACATATAAGGTATCGATCCCTTTGTACTTGCTAATTTGTAAATGGGTAATCCTCTTCTAGTTACATTTAAGGTATCGATCCATTTGGACTTGCTAATTTGTAAATGGGTAATCCTCTTCTAGTTACATTTAAGATATCGATCCATTTGGACTTGCTAATTTGTAAATGGGTAATCCTCTTTGAGTTACATTTAAGGTATCGATCTATTTGGACTTGCTAATTTGATAATGGGTAATCCTCTTCGAGTTACATTTAAGGTATCGATCCATTTGTACTTGCTAATTTGTAAATGGGTAATCCTCTTCTAGTTACATTTAAGGTATCGATCCCTTTGTACTTGCTAATTTGTAAATGGGTAATCCTCTTCTAGTTACATATAAGGTATCGATCCCTTTGTACTTGCTAATTTGTAAATGGGTAATCCTCTTCTAGTTACATTTAAGGTATCGATCCATTTGGACTTGCTAATTTGTAAATGGGTAATCCTCTTCTAGTTACATTAAGATATCGATCCATTTGGACTTGCTAATTTGTAAATGTGTAATCCTCTTTGAGTTACATTTAAGGTATCGATCTATTTGGACTTGCTAATTTGATAATGGGTAATCCTCTTCGAGTTACATTTAAGGTATCGATCCCTTTGTACTTGCTAATTTGTAAATGGGTAATCCTCTTCTAGTTACATATAAGGTATCGATCCCTTTGTACTTGCTAATTTGTAAATGGGTAATCCTCTTCTAGTTACATTTAAGGTATCGATCCATTTGGACTTGCTAATTTGATAATGGGTAATCCTCTTCTAGTTACATTTAAGGTATCGATCCCTTTGTACTTGCTAATTTGTAAATGGGTAATCCTCTTCTAGTTACATTTAAGGTATCGATCCATTTGGACTTGCTAATTTGTAAATGGGTAATCCTCTTCTAGTTACATTTAAGATATCGATCCATTTGGACTTGCTAATTTGTAAATGGGTAATCCTCTTTGAGTTACATTTAAGGTATCGATCTATTTGGACTTGCTAATTTGATAATGGGTAGTCCTCTTCGAGTTATATTTAAGGTATCGATCCATTTGTACTTGCTAATTTGTAAATGGGTAATCCTCTTCTAGTTACATTTAAGGTATCGATTCCTTTGTACTTGCTAATTTGTAAATGGGTAATCCTCTTCTAGAACATATAAGGTATCGATCCCTTTGTACTTGCTAATTTGTAAATGGGTAATCCTCTTCTAGTTACATTTAAGGTATCGATCCATTTGGACTTGCTAATTTGTAAATGGGTAATCCTCTTCTAGTTACATTTAAGGTATCGAACCCTTTTTACTTGCTAATTTGTAAATGGGTAATCCTCTTCTAGTTACATTTAAGGTATCGATACCTTTGTACTTGCTAATTTGTAAATGGGTAATCCTCTTCTAGTTACATATAAGGTATCGATCCCTTTGTACTTGCTAATTTGTAAATGGGTAATCCTCTTCTAGTTACATTTAAGGTATCGATCCATTTGGACTTGCTAATTTGTAAATGGGTAATCCTCTTCTAGTTACATTTAAGATATCGATCCATTTGGACTTGCTAATTTGTAAATGGGTAATCCTCTTCTAGTTACATTTAAGGTATCGATCCATTTGGACTTGCTAATTTGTAAATGGGTAATCCTCTTCTAGTTACATTTAAGGTATCGATCCCTTTGTACTTGCTAATTTGTAAATGGGTAATCCTCTTCTAGTTACATTTAAGTTATCGATCCCTTTGTACTTGCAATTTGTAAATGGGTAATCCTCTTCTAGTTACATTTAAGGTATCGATCAATTTGGACTTGCTAATTTGATAATGGGTAATCCTCTTCTAGTTACATTGAAGGTATCGATCCCTTTGTACTTGCTAATTTGTAAATGGGTAATCCTCTTCTAGTTACATATAAGGTATCGATCCCTTTGTACTTGCTAATTTGTAAATGGGTAATCCTCTTCTAGTTACATTTAAGGTATCGATCCATTTGGACTTGCTAATTTGTAAATGGTTAATCCTCTTCTAGTTACATTTAAGATATCGATCCATTTGGACTTGCTAATTTGTAAATGGGTAATCCTCTTTGAGTTACATTTAAGGTATCGATCTATTTGGACTTGCTAATTTGATAATGGGTAATCCTCTTCGAGTTACATTTAAGGTATCGATCCATTTGTACTTGCTAATTTGTAAATGGGTAATCCTCTTCTAGTTAAATTTAAGGTATCGATCCCTTTGTACTTGCTAATTTGTAAATGGGTAATCCTCTTCTAGTTACATATAAGGTATCGATCCCTTTGTACTTGCTAATTTGTAAATGGGTAATCCTCTTCTAGAACATATAAGGTATCGATCCATTTGTACTTGCTAATTTGTAAATGGGTAATCCTCTTCTAGTTACATTTAAGGTATCGATCCATTTGGACTTGCTAATTTGTAAATGGGTAATCCTCTTCTAGTTACATTTAAGGTATCGAACCCTTTTTACTTGCTAATTTGTAAATGGGTAATCCTCTTCTAGTTACATTTAAGGTATCGATACCTTTGTACTTGCTAATTTGTAAATGGGTAATCCTCTTCTAGTTACATATAAGGTATCGATCCCTTTGTACTTGCTAATTTGTAAATGGGTAATCCTCTTCTAGTTACATTTAAGGTATCGATCCATTTGGACTTGCTAATTTGTAAATGGGTAATCCTCTTCTAGTTACATTTAAGATATCGATCCATTTGGACTTGCTAATTTGTAAATGGGTAATCCTCTTCTAGTTACATTTAAGGTATCGATCCATTTGGACTTGCTAAGTTGTAAATGGGTAATCCTCTTCTAGTTACATTTAAGGTATCGATCGCTTTGTTCTTGCTAATTTGTAAATGGGTAATCCTCTTCTAGTTACATTTAAGTTATCGATCCCTTTGTACTTGCTAATTTGTAAATGGGTAATCCTCTTCTAGTTACATTTAAGGTATCGATCAATTTGGACTTGCTAATTTGATAATGGGTAATCCTCTTCTAGTTACATTGAAGGTATCGATCCCTTTGTACTTGCTAATTTGTAAATGGGTAATCCTCTTCTAGTTACATATAAGGTATCGATCCCTTTGTACTTGCTAATTTGTAAATGGGTAATCCTCTTCTAGTTACATTTAAGGTATCGATCCATTTGGACTTGCTAATTTGTAAATGGGTAATCCTCTTCTAGTTACATTTAAGATATCGATACATTTGGACTTGCTAATTTGTAAATGGGTAATCCTCTTTGAGTTACATTTAAGGTATCGATCTATTTGGACTTGCTAATTTGATAATGGGTAATCCTCTTCGATTTACATTTAAGGTATCGATCCATTTGTACTTGCTAATTTGTAAATGGGTAATCCTCTTCTAGTTACATTTAAGGTATCGATCCCTTTGTACTTGCTAATTTGTAAATGGGTAATCCTCTTCTAGTTACATATAAGGTATCGATCCCTTTGTACTTGCTAATTTGTAAATGGGTAATCCTCTTCTAGTTACATTTAAGGTATCGATCAATTTGGACTTGCTAATTTGATAATGGGTAATCCTCTTCTAGTTACATTGAAGGTATCGATCCCTTTGTACTTGCTAATTTGTAAATGGGTAATCCTCTTCTAGTTACATATAAGGTATCGATCCCTTTGTACTTGCTAATTTGTAAATGGGTAATCCTCTTCTAGTTACATTTAAGGTATCGATCCATTTGGAATTGCTAATTTGTAAATGGGTAATCCTCTTCTAGTTACATTTAAGATATCGATCCATTTGGACTTGCTAATTTGTAAATGGGTAATCCTCTTTGAGTTACATTTAAGGTATCGATCTATTTGGACTTGCTAATTTGATAATGGGTAATCCTCTTCGAGTTACATTTAAGGTATCGATCCATTTGTACTTGCTAATTTGTAAATGGGTAATCCTCTTCTAGTTACATTTAAGGTATCGATCCCTTTGTACTTGCTAATTTGTAAATGGGTAATCCTCTTCTAGTTACATATAAGGTATCGATCCCTTTGTACTTGCTAATTTGTAAATGGGTAATCCTCTTCTAGTTACATTTAAGGTATCGATCCATTTGGACTTGCTAATTTGTAAATGGGTAATCCTCTTCTAGTTACATTAAGATATCGATCCATTTGGACTTGCTAATTTGTAAATGTGTAATCCTCTTTGAGTTACATTTAAGGTATCGATCTATTTGGACTTGCTAATTTGATAATGGGTAATCCTCTTCGAGTTACATTTAAGGTATCGATCCCTTTGTACTTGCTAATTTGTAAATGGGTAATCCTCTTCTAGTTACATATAAGGTATCGATCCCTTTGTACTTGCTAATTTGTAAATGGGTAATCCTCTTCTAGTTACATTTAAGGTATCGATCCATTTGGACTTGCTAATTTGATAATGGGTAATCCTCTTCTAGTTACATTTAAGGTATCGATCCCTTTGTACTTGCTAATTTGTAAATGGGTAATCCTCTTCTAGTTACATTTAAGGTATCGATCCATTTGGACTTGCTAATTTGTAAATGGGTAATCCTCTTCTAGTTACATTTAAGATATCGATCCATTTGGACTTGCTAATTTGTAAATGGGTAATCCTCTTTGAGTTACATTTAAGGTATCGATCTATTTGGACTTGCTAATTTGATAATGGGTAGTCCTCTTCGAGTTATATTTAAGGTATCGATCCATTTGTACTTGCTAATTTGTAAATGGGTAATCCTCTTCTAGTTACATTTAAGGTATCGATCCCTTTGTACTTGCTAATTTGTAAATGGGTAATCCTCTTCTAGAACATATAAGGTATCGATCCCTTTGTACTTGCTAATTTGTAAATGGGTAATCCTCTTCTAGTTACATTTAAGGTATCGATCCATTTGGAGTTGCTAATTTGTAAATGGGTAATCCTCTTCTAGTTACATTTAAGGTATCGAACCCTTTTTACTTGCTAATTTGTAAATGGGTAATCCTCTTCTAGTTACATTTAAGGTATCGATACCTTTGTACTTGCTAATTTGTAAATGGGTAATCCTCTTCTAGTTACATATAAGGTATCGATCCCTTTGTACTTGCTAATTTGTAAATGGGTAATCCTCTTCTAGTTACATTTAAGGTATCGATCCATTTGGACTTGCTAATTTGTAAATGGGTAATCCTCTTCTAGTTACATTTAAGATATCGATCCATTTGGACTTGCTAATTTGTAAATGGGTAATCCTCTTCTAGTTACATTTAAGGTATCGATCCATTTGGACTTGCTAATTTGTAAATGGGTAATCCTCTTCTAGTTACATTTAAGGTATCGATCCCTTTGTTCTTGCTAATTTGTAAATGGGTAATCCTCTTCTAGTTACATTTAAGTTATCGATCCCTTTGTACTTGCTAATTTGTAAATGGGTAATCCTCTTCTAGTTACATTTAAGGTATCGATCAATTTGGACTTGCTAATTTGATAATGGGTAATCCTCTTCTAGTTACATTGAAGGTATCGATCCCTTTGTACTTGCTAATTTGTAAATGGGTAATCCTCTTCTAGTTACATATAAGGTATCGATCCCTTTGTACTTGCTAATTTGTAAATGGGTAATCCTCTTCTAGTTACATTTAAGGTATCGATCCATTTGGACTTGCTAATTTGTAAATGGTTAATCCTCTTCTAGTTACATTTAAGATATCGATCCATTTGGACTTGCTAATTTGTAAATGGGTAATCCTCTTTGAGTTACATTTAAGGTATCGATCTATTTGGACTTGCTAATTTGATAATGGGTAATCCTCTTCGAGTTACATTTAAGGTATCGATCCATTTGTACTTGCTAATTTGTAAATGGGTAATCCTCTTCTAGTTACATTTAAGGTATCGATCCCTTTGTACTTGCTAATTTGTAAATGGGTAATCCTCTTCTAGTTACATATAAGGTATCGATCCCTTTGTACTTGCTAATTTGTAAATGGGTAATCCTCTTCTAGAACATATAAGGTATCGATCCATTTGTACTTGCTAATTTGTAAATGGGTAATCCTCTTCTAGTTACATTTAAGGTATCGATCCATTTGGACTTGCTAATTTGTAAATGGGTAATCCTCTTCTAGTTACATTTAAGGTATCGAACCCTTTTTACTTGCTAATTTGTAAATGGGTAATCCTCTTCTAGTTACATTTAAGGTATCGATACCTTTGTACTTGCTAATTTGTAAATGGGTAATCCTCTTCTAGTTACATATAAGGTATCGATCCCTTTGTACTTGCTAATTTGTAAATGGGTAATCCTCTTCTAGTTACATTTAAGGTATCGATCCATTTGGACTTGCTAATTTGTAAATGGGTAATCCTCTTCTAGTTACATTTAAGATATCGATCCATTTGGACTTGCTAATTTGTAAATGGGTAATCCTCTTCTAGTTACATTTAAGGTATCGATCCATTTGGACTTGCTAAGTTGTAAATGGGTAATCCTCTTCTAGTTACATTTAAGGTATCGATCGCTTTGTTCTTGCTAATTTGTAAATGGGTAATCCTCTTCTAGTTACATTTAAGTTATCGATCCCTTTGTACTTGCTAATTTGTAAATGGGTAATCCTCTTCTAGTTACATTTAAGGTATCGATCAATTTGGACTTGCTAATTTGATAATGGGTAATCCTCTTCTAGTTACATTGAAGGTATCGATCCCTTTGTACTTGCTAATTTGTAAATGGGTAATCCTCTTCTAGTTACATATAAGGTATCGATCCCTTTGTACTTGCTAATTTGTAAATGGGTAATCCTCTTCTAGTTACATTTAAGGTATCGATCCATTTGGACTTGCTAATTTGTAAATGGGTAATCCTCTTCCAGTTACATTTAAGATATCGATCCATTTGGACTTGCTAATTTGTAAATGGGTAATCCTCTTTGAGTTACATTTAAGGTATCGATCTATTTGGACTTGCTAATTTGATAATGGGTAATCCTCTTCGAGTTACATTTAAGGTATCGATCCATTTGTACTTGCTAATTTGTAAATGGGTAATCCTCTTCTAGTTACATTTAAGGTATCGATCCCTTTGTACTTGCTAATTTGTAAATGGGTAATCCTCTTCTAGTTACATATAAGGTATCGATCCCTTTGTACTTGCTAATTTGTAAATGGGTAATCCTCTTCTAGTTACATTTAAGGTATCGATCCATTTGGACTTGCTAATTTGTAAATGGGTAATCCTCTTCTAGTTACATTAAGATATCGATCCATTTGGACTTGCTAATTTGTAAATGTGTAATCCTCTTTGAGTTACATTTAAGGTATCGATCCCTTTGTACTTGCTAATTTGTAAATGGGTAATCCTCTTCTAGAACATATAAGGTATCGATCCCTTTGTGCTTGCTAATTTGTAAATGGGTAATCCTCTTCTAGTTACATTTAAGGTATCGATCCATTTGGACTTGCTAATTTGTAAATGGGTAATCCTCTTCTAGTTACATTTAAGATATCGATCCATTTAGACTTGCTAATTTGTAAATGGGTAATCCTCTTTGAGTTACATTTAAGGTATCGATCTATTTGGACTTGCTAATTTGATAATGGGTAGTCCTCTTCGAGTTATATTTAAGGTATCGATCCATTTGTACTTGCTAATTTGTAAATGGGTAATCCTCTTCTAGTTACATTTAAGGTATCGATCCCTTTGTACTTGCTAATTTGTAAATGGGTAATCCTCTTCTAGAACATATAAGGTATCGATCCCTTTGTACTTGCTAATTTGTAAATGGGTAATCCTCTTCTAGTTACATTTAAGGTATCGATCCATTTGGACTTGCTAATTTGTAAATGGGTAATCCTCTTCTAGTTACATTTAAGGTATCGAACCCTTTTTACTTGCTAATTTGTAAATGGGTAATCCTCTTCTAGTTACATTTAAGGTATCGATACCTTTGTACTTGCTAATTTGTAAATGGGTAATCCTCTTCTAGTTACATATAAGGTATCGATCCCTTTGTACTTGCTAATTTGTAAATGGGTAATCCTATTCTAGTTACATTTAAGGTATCGATCCATTTGGACTTGCTAATTTGTAAATGGGTAATCCTCTTCTAGTTACATTTAAGATATCGATCCATTTGGACTTGCTAATTTGTAAATGGGTAATCCTCTTCTAGTTACATTTAAGGTATCGATCCATTTGGACTTGCTAATTTGTAAATGGGTAATCCTCTTCTAGTTACATTTAAGGTATCGATCCCTTTGTTCTTGCTAATTTGTAAATGGGTAATCCTCTTCTAGTTACATTTAAGTTATCGATCCCTTTGTACTTGCTAATTTGTATATGGGTAATCCTCTTCTAGTTACATATAAGGTATCGATCCCTTTGTACTTGCTAATTTGTAAATGGGTAATCCTCTTCTAGTTACATTTAAGGTATCGATCCCTTTGTACTTGCTAATTTGTAAATGGGTAATCCTCTTCTAGTTACATTTAAGGTATCGATCCCTTTGTACTTGCTAATTTGTAAATGGGTAATCCTCTTCTAGTTACATTTAAGGTATCGATCCATTTGGACTTGCTAATTTGTAAATGGGTAATCCTCTTTGAGTTACATTTAAGGTATCGATCTATTTGGACTTGCTAATTTGATAATGGGTAATCCTCTTCGAGTTACATTTAAGGTATCGATCCATTTGTACTTGCTAATTTGTAAATGGGTAATCCTCTTCTAGTTACATTTAAGGTATCGATCCCTTTGTACTTGCTAATTTGTAAATGGGTAATCCTCTTCTAGTTACATATAAGGTATCGATCCCTTTGTACTTGCTAATTTGTAAATGGGTAATCCTCTTCTAGTTACATTTAAGGTATCGATCCATTTGGACTTGCTAATTTGTAAATGGGTAATCCTCTTCTAGTTACATTAAGATATCGATCCATTTGGACTTGCTAATTTGTAAATGTGTAATCCTCTTTGAGTTACATTTAAGGTATCGATCTATTTGGACTTGCTAATTTGATAATGGGTAATCCACTTCGAGTTACATTTAAGGTATCGATCCCTTTGTACTTGCTAATTTGTAAATGGGTAATCCTCTTCTAGTTACATATAAGGTATCGATCCCTTTGTACTTGCTAATTTGTAAATGGGTAATCCTCTCCTAGTTACATTTAAGGTATCGATCCATTTGGACTTGCTAATTTGATAATGGGTAATCCTCTTCTAGTTACATTTAAGGTATCGATCCCTTTGTACTTGCTAATTTGTAAATGGGTAATCCTCTTCTAGTTACATTTAAGATATCGATCCATTTGGACTTGCTAATTTGTAAATGGGTAATCCTCTTCTAGTTACATTTAAGGTATCGAACCCTTTTTACTTGCTAATTTGTAAATGGGTAATCCTCTTCTAGTTACATTTAAGGTATCGATACCTTTGTACTTGCTAATTTGTAAATGGGTAATCCTCTTCTAGTTACATATAAGGTATCGATCCCTTTGTACTTGCTAATTTGTAAATGGGTAATCCTCTTCTAGTTACATTTAAGGTATCGATCCATTTGGACTTGCTAATTTGTAAATGGGTAATCCTCTTCTAGTTACATTTAAGATATCGATCCATTTGGACTTGCTAATTTGTAAATGGGTAATCCTCTTCTAGTTACATTTAAGGTATCGATCCATTTGGACTTGCTAATTTGTAAATGGGTAATCCTCTTCTAGTTACATTTAAGGTATCGATCCCTTTGTACTTGCTAATTTGTAAATGGGTAATCCTCTTCTAGTTACATATAAGGTATCGATCCCTTTGTACTTGCTAATTTGTAAATGGGTAATCCTCTTCTAGTTACATTTAAGGTATCGATCCATTTGGACTTGCTAATTTTTAAATGGGTAATCCTCTTCTAGTTACATTAAGATATCGATCCATTTGGACTTGCTAATTTGTAAATGTGTAATCCTCTTTGAGTTACATTTAAGGTATCGATCTATTTGGACTTGCTAATTTGATAATGGGTAATCCACTTCGAGTTACATTTAAGGTATCGATCCCTTTGTACTTGCTAATTTGTAAATGGGTAATCCTCTTCTAGTTACATATAAGGTATCGATCCCTTTGTACTTGCTAATTTGTAAATGGGTAATCCTCTCCTAGTTACATTTAAGGTATCGATCCATTTGGACTTGCTAATTTGATAATGGGTAATCCTCTTCTAGTTACATTTAAGGTATCGATCCCTTTGTACTTGCTAATTTGTAAATGGGTAATCCTCTTCTAGTTACATTTAAGATATCGATCCATTTGGACTTGCTAATTTGTAAATGGGTAATCCTCTTCTAGTTACATTTAAGGTATCGAACCCTTTTTACTTGCTAATTTGTAAATGGGTAATCCTCTTCTAGTTACATTTAAGGTATCGATACCTTTGTACTTGCTAATTTGTAAATGGGTAATCCTCTTCTAGTTACATATAAGGTATCGATCCCTTTGTACTTGCTAATTTGTAAATGGGTAATCCTCTTCTAGTTACATTTAAGGTATCGATCCATTTGGACTTGCTAATTTGTAAATGGGTAATCCTCTTCTAGTTACATTTAAGATATCGATCCATTTGGACTTGCTAATTTGTAAATGGGTAATCCTCTTCTAGTTACATTTAAGGTATCGATCCATTTGGACTTGCTAATTTGTAAATGGGTAATCCTCTTCTAGTTACATTTAAGGTATCGATCCCTTTGTTCTTGCTAATTTGTAAATGGGTAATCCTCTTCTAGTTACATTTAAGTTATCGATCCCTTTGTACTTGCTAATTTGTATATGGGTAATCCTCTTCTAGTTACATATAAGGTATCGATCCCTTTGTACTTGCTAATTTGTAAATGGGTAATCCTCTTCTAGTTACATTTAAGGTATCGATCCCTTTGTACTTGCTAATTTGTAAATGGGTAATCCTCTTCTAGTTACATTTAAGGTATCGATCCCTTTGTACTTGCTAATTTGTAAATGGGTAATCCTCTTCTAGTTACATTTAAGGTATCGATCCATTTGGACTTGCTAATTTGTAAATGGGTAATCCTCTTTGAGTTACATTTAAGGTATCGATCTATTTGGACTTGCTAATTTGATAATGGGTAATCCTCTTCGAGTTACATTTAAGGTATCGATCCATTTGTACTTGCTAATTTGTAAATGGGTAATCCTCTTCTAGTTACATTTAAGGTATCGATCCCTTTGTACTTGCTAATTTGTAAATGGGTAATCCTCTTCTAGTTACATATAAGGTATCGATCCCTTTGTACTTGCTAATTTGTAAATGGGTAATCCTCTTCTAGTTACATTTAAGGTATCGATCCATTTGGACTTGCTAATTTGTAAATGGGTAATCCTCTTCTAGTTACATTAAGATATCGATCCATTTGGACTTGCTAATTTGTAAATGTGTAATCCTCTTTGAGTTACATTTAAGGTATCGATCTATTTGGACTTGCTAATTTGATAATGGGTAATCCACTTCGAGTTACATTTAAGGTATCGATCCCTTTGTACTTGCTAATTTGTAAATGGGTAATCCTCTTCTAGTTACATATAAGGTATCGATCCCTTTGTACTTGCTAATTTGTAAATGGGTAATCCTCTCCTAGTTACATTTAAGGTATCGATCCATTTGGACTTGCTAATTTGATAATGGGTAATCCTCTTCTAGTTACATTTAAGGTATCGATCCCTTTGTACTTGCTAATTTGTAAATGGGTAATCCTCTTCTAGTTACATTTAAGGTATCGATCCATTTGGACTTGCTAATTTGTAAATGGGTAATCCTCTTCTAGTTACATTTAAGGTATCGATCCATTTGGACTTGCTAATTTGTAAATGGGTAATCCTCTTTGAGTTACATTTAAGGTATCGATCTATTTGGACTTGCTAATTTGATAATGGGTAGTCCTCTTCGAGTTACATTTAAGGTATCGATCCATTTGTACTTGTTAATTTGTAAATGGGTAATCCTCTTCTAGTTACATTTAAGGTATCGATCCCTTTGTACTTGCTAATTTGTAAATGGGTAATCCTCTTCTAGTTACATTTAAGGTATCGAACCCTTTGTACTTGCTAATTTGTAAATGGGTAATCCTCTTCTAGTTACATTTAAGATATCGATCCATTTGGACTTGCTAATTTGTAAATGGGTAATCCTCTTTGAGTTACATTTAAGGTATCGATCTATTTGGACTTGCTAATTTGATAATGGGTAATCCTCTTCGAGTTACATTTAAGGTATCGATCCATTTGTACTTGCTAATTTGTAAATGGGTAATCCTCTTCTAGTTACATTTAAGGTATCGATCCATTTGGACTTGCTAATTTGTAAATGGGTAATCCTCTTCTAGTTACATTTAAGGTATCTGTTGAGCTTTGATGTTAAGAAAGTTGCATAAATATTAGTAGAACACGTGACCAAGCATAAAAGTGCGCTTGCACTAAAAATGCAACGAGTAAGTTGCAAGGTTACTTCTGTTCTGTAACAACGTGTAATAACGTGTCATATTATTTACAATATTTTCTTCAATTAAACTAATCAATCTTATGGTATTTATTATTTATCCACAAAACCAAATAGGTTATGGGCCCAGGGTACGCGTTAACCCTCGAATAAAGACCTTTTTGAAAAGTTTAAGTGACGAACGCCACGAGGTCGGAAGTCGGTTTCTGTGTGAAAAACATTCTAGTGTTTTATGTGTTGAAACTATAAAGAATGGCCGACACAATAAGTCTCGCGAGTGTAAATAAATTTGACGGTAAAAACTTCAATCAGTGGAGGTTCCAAATCAAATGTGCGTTAAAAGCTAAGGGCGTATTTGAAATGGCGACAGGCGCCATGTTGCAACCACCTCCGGAAAAACGTGACGAGCTAGCATCATGGACAAAGAAAGATGCGGTAGCTATGTGTATCATCACAAGTACAATGGAATTGTCACAAATATCCCTGATCGAAAATTGTGAATCATCGAAAGACATTTTAGATATGTTGGACGGCATTTACGCGCTAAAATCGGAAACGAACAAAATGATCGCGCATGAACAGTTCCACCAATATAAAATGGCGGCGGGCGACGGTGTAATACAACACATCTCAAAAATTGAGAACATGGCTCGACAAATAAGAGATAGCGGTGATCAAATAAGCGAAACAGCTGTTTTGACAAAAATATTGGGTACGCTACCGACAAAATATCGAAATTTCAGGCAAGCATGGCTTTCTCTCGATGATAGTAAACAAACGTTGAAAAACATGACGTCACGCTTAGTCGACGAGGAGACGAACCTTAATACGACGGAAACAGCTGAAAGCGCCATGTTGACTACAGGGTCAAACGGCAATCGAAAAACCAAGAAAACGGGCAAATCTGAAATGGTTTGCTACAAATGTCGCAAGAAGGGACATTTTTCAAGAGAATGCCGGGCACCACGCAAGAAAAATTGGAATAAAAACCAAGAAAGTTCGACGAATTCCGACGGTACTAGTTTTTACTCCGCGTTTTCAGTTGAGGAAGAAATCGCTGCCACGATAACGAACGAAGAGGGATGGACGCTTGATTCGGGTGCATCATGTCACATGACACCCATCAAAACATCATTCTCGTCGTTAAAAGAAATTAGTGAATTTTCAGTGACATTGGGAAATAATGAAAAATTACCAGTCAAAGGAATCGGCACGATTCAAGTTGAATGTTTGATCCACGATAAATGGGTCAAAAGCTTAATGACTAACGTTTGGTACGTCCCAGGCTTAAGAAAAAATCTATTTTCTGAAGGAGCTGTAACCAAGAAGAACATGAAAGTGATTAAAAATAAAAATACAGCTAAAATAATCGAGAACGGGAAGTTAAAGTTAAGTGCGATACGCGAACCTAACAATCTGTATAAATTATTGTTACGGACAATAAACCCGGAAGTGAACTCGGTTACTTCAAGTGGGACATTACGTGACTGGCACGAAAGATTAGGCCATATAAACTTAAAAACAATTCGTGAAATGGTTTCGAACGGTGCAATCGAAGGTGTACATTTAACAAACGAAGACAATTTTTTATGTGAAGGTTGCCAGTATGGTAAACAACACAAGTTGCCTTACAAGAAAACTGTAAAAAGAAATTACCAACCCGGTGAATACATACATAGCGACCTCTGTGGACCTATGTCGATACCTTCAGTAAGCGGTTATCTTTACTTCGTACTATTTAAAGATGACGCAACAGGTTATAGACTAGTTTACTTTGTGAAAAATAAATCGGATACATTAGACTGTTTTAAACAATTAGTTAATCGCGTTAAAAACATGTTTAATTATCGAGTTCAAACGTTACGAGTTGACAATGGGACTGAATATGTAAACCAAGATTTCAGACAATTTCTACATAACAAAGGAATTCAATTAGAAACTTGTGCACCATATTCTGCTGAACAAAACGGAAAAATCGAACGCGAAAATAGGACTATAGTGGAAAGCGCTCGTTCAATGTTATACACAAAAGACCTTCCTTTATATTTATGGGCAGAGGCAGTGAAAACGGCGGTCTACATATTAAATCGAACGTCGAATGTAAACACCAGTAACACAACCCCATTCGAAATATGGAATCGAAAGAAACCTGTAGTTACGCATTTAAAAGTGTTCGGTAGTGAAGCTTTCATGCACGTCCCAGATGGTCAAAGACGGAAATTAGAACCGAAAAACAAAAAAATTAATATTCGTAGTGCTATGTCCTCCTCCTAATAAAATGTTAGGCACAGGAAGGTACACACATTATTGCCCCTTCTTACTAAGCTCGCGGGTTGAGTCGTTCAGGGAGTGGGTCCCTTGTGGTTCGAAATTAATTAGAGGCGATGTAAAAGATGTTAATTGGCTCTCTCGGGATGTTTAACTTTGCTTTCCTTTTTTGAATAAAAAAGAAATAAAAAACTTTCATCAACTCCCATACAAATTTTATTATAGTAAAGAAAAGAAAAATTATCAAACTGTCTTTCATGAAAGAACATTAATACTAAATAAATCTTGGATTACAGATCCAAGGTGAATAAACCTTTCAAATTTTTAAAATTAATACAAATAATTGTTCGAAACAAAGAGGTTTCCTCTCTTCATCCCAAGTTGCTTGATTATTAAGCCAATCAAGACTCTCGCTTTACATTAGCGGGCTTAAATGTTTATAAATTTAAATTTGTTGCTTATTTTAAAGCTAAAAATATTTTTGAAAAACTTTTGATTATATTTAACTTATCACTCAGGGTATCAAAGAATACACTCTGTTAGAAGTCTTTTCCTCAAATCCTATTATTAACACGCTGAAGGCAAAATTTTAACAAATCATAGAAATCATAAATTCACTGTACCTGCCTCCTGAACATATCGCAGTTTTTATTTTCAAAAAAGGATATCATTTATTCGCTGTTTGTGTGTGCGCCCTGCCTTAATCTTTACTTGCAAAGATTCAACTTTATTCCACCGGTCATCACTTATGATTGGTGTCGTTTGAAGCGGTATTTTACATTAAGTAGTGCTGAAATTTGTGCTCGAATTTGCATCCTTCCTATTGAGAATCTCCAAAAATATTGAGGTAAGTTGTTCCATTAATTTGCAATGATTTTATTGTTATCCAGAAAGTTTTTATATGAATAAATTTTTATAAATTTATTACATTTCCATTGCATTTGTTTATGTCCTTGACATCTATTTTTAGAATCGACGTTGGACAAACGAAACTTTCTAACCTCTCCGAAGTCAAATGAATTTGGTTAACCTCCAAATTCTGGTAAATAATATTTTTCGGAGAGCATCGAAAAATGCGTGCACACGGCTGAGTTACCCTAGGTCAACTGATTTTTGATTGAAAGTCGATACAATTGGTATTCTTGTTTGAATTTTGTGAGTCAAATCCATGTATTTTTGAATTTATTTCTCTCTAATAAATTATTTTTATTCTAGATTTTTCTTCTGCATCAACCTCGATTTCCTTTGGAACATCTTCCCGAGCAGTTTGATTGGTATATCGCATTTCCATCAATTTTTGGATTCTTTCTTGACTCATTCTCGTCCCTCTCGGTTGTTTGCAAGGCGTTACACAAATTTGACCCTTATTAACTAATTTGTTAATTTATCCTTTGAAAATATACACATTAAATGCATGAAACAATTACATAATTTTTGATATGCTTACATTTTTACAGAGAATGTTATTTGCAGAGTAAATTGGTTTACAAATTCTTAAATTTTCTAGGTTATCATGATTAATACATTTTTACAAATTTTGAGCTAATTAAGTTTTTTGTTTCATTTCTGATGTGACAATCATCAGTTTATTTAGATTTAGCAATCTTTGTCATGTTTCATTCATCCTGAGAGACTCAAATAAATTTAGAAAATTGAAATTTTGAAAAATAAAAATTTCTCGTAGAGCAAATTTTTAAAGTGTCTTTCGACTTAGAATCTTGTGCTTGTTTCGAATATATGATTCATTTTAGCATTGGGAGCCTTTCTTATTCATTTTAACACACAGCAGTAGGTTACGAAAATGAGTCAACGAATTACAGGTTGTTTGATCCGCATACAAGAAAAGTAAAAATTTCTAGGAACGTGACCTTCAATGAAACAAAAGAAGTCCAATTACCGAGAACTAACACGATTTTAATTCCGGTAAACGAAGAAGTCCAAGTAGAAAGACAGGAAGAGGACGACGTCATTGAAGAAGAATCACAAGAACAAACAATCGAAGAAGAAAATGTTGGTACGTATGAATTACGTTCACGAAATATGTTGCAGACACCAAAGCGTTATAGAAACGAGGTCAATCTAATCGAAGCTGGTGTCCCTGAAACATACGAAGAAGCAATGCAAAGTGACGACGCCGAAAACTGGAAAGCGGCGATCGAAGAAGAAATGGAGGCGTTAAAGAAAAACGACACTTGGGAAATTAAACCACAAATCGCCAACCAAAGAACAATCGGATCGAAATGGGTTTTCAAAGTTAAACGATCACCAAGTGGCAAAATCAATCGATACAAGGCTCGACTTTGTGCAAAAGGTTACGCACAGATCAAGGGTATCGACTACGAGGAAACATTTGCACCGACAACTCGATACGACACTATACGAATTTTACTTGCAACAGCTGTTCAAGAAAAATACAAAATTATTCAGTTCGATGTAAAAACAGCGTTTCTTTACGGCGACTTAAACGAAGACATTTACATGCTCCTACCTACAGGTGCAACCAAAAATAACAACGTAGTATGCAAATTAAAAAAATCGTTGTATGGTCTTCGACAAAGCCCGAGAAATTGGAACAAGAGGTTTAGTGAATTTTTAAAATCCTTTGGTTTTACACAATGCGAATCGGACAATTGTGTTTATGTCGGCAAATTCAACAACGAATTAGCATTATTGGTACTTTATGTAGACGATGGACTAATAATGACAAAGAACGAAGCTTTACTCGATCAAATTGTGAACAAGATGAAAATGGCATTCGAAATTAGCGTAAGTGAACCAAATTATTTTGTAGGTTTGGAAATCAACATAAATAGAGAAAATAATACCATATTCATTCACGTTGCAAATTACATAAAGAATCTTTTGAAACGTTTTGATTTAAACGAGTGTAGGTCAATGACCTTACCAGCTGATGCAGTCGGTTACTACGATGAAAATTATGCAATCGACACGAGACGTTCAACCACCGGATACGTTTTTAAAATGTGGCTAAAACGTCTAACAAGTGAAATAAGTGAAAATCTTATCAGTGCTTCGTGCGTACACATAAATAATCAAAGTGAAATCAAGAATTCGGTATTTCATAAACGTATGAAACACAGTGACGTGCGTTACAACTTTGTACGTGAAAAATATGAAAGCAGCGAATTCAAAGTGAACTACGTGCTCACTAACGAAAATACTGGCGACTCTTTAACAAAAGCACCGCCAACAATTAAGTTTGAATTTTTATGTAACAACTGTGGAATGACAAAAATACGATATGTCAATAGTCATCTCCACCATATTAATCTGTTTAAAATGAAATTTCGTATTTCTTTTCTGTATTATGTGTTTAGTTTTAGGCATGAATCTGTTATGTATTTTTTGATTATGTCTAACCAATTTGTTTATTATTTTTGTTTTTGTAACAATGCTAAACACGAGTTCTACCAATACGAGGGAGTGTTGAGCTTTGATGTTAAGAAAGTTGCATAAATATTAGTAGAACACGTGACCAAGCATAAAAGTGCGCTTGCACTAAAAATGCAACGAGTAAGTTGCAAGGTTACTTCTGTTCTGTAACAACGTGTAATAACGTGTCATATTATTTACAATATTTTCTTCAATTAAACGAATCAATCTTATGGTGTTTATTATTCATCCACAAAACCAAATAGTATCGAACCCTTTGTACTTGCTAATTTGTAAATGGGTAATCCTCTTCTAGTTACATTTAAGGTATCGATACCTTTGTACTTGCTAATTTGTAAATGGGTAATCCTCTTCTAGTTACATTTAAGGTATCGATCCATTTGGACTTGCTAATTTGTAAATGGGTAATCCTCTTCTAGTTACATTTAAGATATCGATCCATTTGGACTTGCAAATTTGTAAATGGGTAATCCTCTTCTAGTTACATTTAAGGTATCGATCCATTTGGACTTGCTAATTTGTAAATGGGTAATCCTCTTCTAGTTACATTTAAGGTATCGATCCCTTTGTTCTTGCTAATTTGTAAATGGGTAATCCTCTTCTAGTTACATTTAAGTTATCGATCCCTTTGTACTTGCTAATTTGTAAATGGGTAATCCTCTTCTAGTTACATATAAGGTATCGATCCCTTTGTACTTGCTAATTTGTAAATGGGTAATCCTCTTCTAGTTACATTTAAGGTATCGATCCCTTTGTACTTGCTAATTTGTAAATGGGTAATCCTCTTCTAGTTACATTTAAGGTATCGATCCATTTGGACTTGCTAATTTGTAAATGGGTAATCCTCTTCTAGTTACATTTAAGGTATCGATCCATTTGGACTTGCTAATTTGTAAATGGGTAATCCTCTTCTAGTTACATTTAAGGTATCGATCCATTTGGACTTGCTAATTTGTAAATGGGTAATCCTCTTCTAGTTACATTTAAGGTATCGATCCCTTTGTACTTGCTAATTTGTAAATGGGTTATCCTCTTCTAGTTACATTTAAGGTATCGATCCATTTGGACTTGCTAATTTGTAAATGGGTAATCCTCTTCTAGTTACATTTAAGGTATCGATCCATTTGGACTTGCTAATTTGTAAATGGGTAATCCTCTTCTAGTTACATTTAAGGTATCGATCCCTTTGTACTTGCTAATTTGTAAATGGGTAATCCTATTCTAGTTACATTTAAGGTATCGATCCCTTTGTACTTGCTAATTTGTAAATGGGTAATCCTCTTCTAGTTACATTTAAGGTATCGATCCCTTTGTACTTGCTAATTTGTAAATGGGTAATCCTCTTCTAGTTACATATAAGGTATCGATCCCTTTGTACTTGCTAATTTGTAAATGGACAATCCTCTTCTAGTTACATATAAGGTATCGATCCCTTTGTACTTGCTAATTTATAAATGGGTAATCCTCTACTAGTTACATATAAGGTATCGATCCATTTGGACTTGCTAATTTGTAAATGGGTAATCCTCTTCTAGTTACATTTAAAGTATCGATCCATTTGGACTTGCTAATTTGATAATGGGTAATCCTCTTCTAGTTACATTTAAGGTATCGATCCCTTTGTACTTGCTAATTTGTAAATGGGTAATCCTCTTCTAGTTACATTTAAGGTATCGATCCATTTGGACTTGCTAATTTGTAAATGGGTAATCCTCTTCTAGTTACATTTAAGGTATCGATCCCTTTGTACTTGCTAATTTGTAAATGAGTAATCCTCTTCTAGTTACATTTAAGGTATCGATCCATTTGAACTTGCTAATTTGTAAATGGGTAATCCTCTTCTAGTTACATTTAAGGTATCGATCCCTTTGTACTTGCTAATTTGTAAATGGGTAATCCTCTTCTAGTTACATTTAAGGTATCGATCCATTTGGACTTGCTAATTTGTAAATGGGTAATCCTCTTCTAGTTACATTTAAGGTATCGATCCCTTTGTACTTGCTAATTTGTAAATGAGTAATCCTCTTCTAGTTACATTTAAGGTATCGATCCATTTGAACTTGCTAATTTGTAAATGGGTAATCCTCTTCTAGTTACATATAAGGTATCGATCCATTTGGACTTGCTAATTTGTAAATGGGTAATCCTCTTCTAATTACATTTAAGGTATCGATCAATTTGGACTTGCTAATTTGATAATGGGTAATCCTCTTCTAGTTACATTGAAGGTATCGATCCCTTTGTACTTGCTAATTTGTAAATGGGTAATCCTCTTCTAGTTACATTTAAGGTATCGATCCCTTTGTACTTGCTAATTTGTAAATGGGTAATCCTCTTCTAGTTACATTTAAGGTATCGATCCATTTGGACTTGCTAATTTGATAATGGGTAATCCTCTTCTAGTTACATTTAAGGTATCTATCCCTTTGTACTTGCTAATTTGTAAATGGGTAATCCTCTTCTAGTTACATTTAAGGTATCGATCCCTTTGTACTTGCTAATTTTTAAATGGGTAATCCTCTTCTAGTTACATTTAAGGTATCGATCCATTTGGACTTGCTAATTTGATAATGAGTAATCCTCTTCTAGTTACATTTAAGGTATCGATCCCTTTGTACTTGCTAATTTGGAAATGGGTAATCCTCTTCTAGTTACATATAAGGTATCGATCCCTTTGTACTTGCTAATTTGTAAATGGGTAATCCTCTTCTAGTTACATTTAAGGTATCGTTCCATTTGGACTTGCTAATTTGATAATGGGTAATCCTCTTCTAGTTACATTTAAGGTATCGATCCCTTTGTACTTGCTAATTTGTAAATGGGTAATCCTCTTCTAGTTACATTTAATTTATCGATCCCTTTGTACTTGCTAATTTGTAAATGGGTAATCCTCTTCTAGTTACATTTAAGGTATCGATCCATTTGTACTTGCTAATTTGTAAATGGGTAATCCTCTTCTAGTTACATTTAAGGTATCGATCCATTTGGACTTGCTAATTTGATAATGGGTAATCCTCTTCTAGTTACATTTAAGGTATCGATCCCTTTGTACTTGCTAATTTGTAAATGGGTAATCCTCTTCTAGTTACATATAAGGTATCGATCCATTTGGACTTGCTAATTTGTAAATGGGTAATCCTCTTCTAGTTACATTTAAGGTATCGATCAATTTGGACTTGCTAATTTGATAATGGGTAATCCTCTTCTAGTTACATTGAAGGTATCGATCCCTTTGTACTTGCTAATTTGTAAATGGGTAATCCTCTTCTAGTTACATATAAGGTATCGATCCATTTGGACTTGCTAATTTGTAAATGGGTAATCCTCTTCTAGTTACATTTAAGGTATCGATCAATTTGGACTTGCTAATTTGATAATGGGTAATCCTCTTCTAGTTACATTGAAGGTATCGATCCCTTTGTACTTGCTAATTTGTAAATGGGTAATCCTCTTCTAGTTACATATAAGGTATCGATCCCTTTGTACTTGCTAATTTGTAAATGGGTAATCCTCTTCTAGTTACATTTAAGGAATCGATCCATTTGGACTTGCTAATTTGTAAATGGGTAATCCTCTTCTAGTTACATTTAAGATATCGATCCATTTGGACTTGCTAATTTGTAAATGGGTAATCCTCTTTGAGTTACATTTAAGGTATCGATCTATTTGGACTTGCTAATTTGATAATGGGTAATCCTCTTCGAGTTACATTTAAGGTATCGATCCATTTGTACTTGCTAATTTGTAAATGGGTAATCCTCTTCTAGTTACATTTAAGGTATCGATCCCTTTGTACTTGCTAATTTGTAAATGGGTAATCCTCTTCTAGTTACATATAAGGTATCGATCCATTTGGACTTGCTAATTTGTAAATGGGTAATCCTCTTCTAGTTACATTTAAGGTATCGATCCCTTTGTACTTGCTAATTTGTAAATGGGTTATCCTCTTCTAGTTACATTTAAGGTATCGATCCATTTGGACTTGCTAATTTGTAAATGGGTAATCCTCTTCTAGTTACATTTAAGGTATCGATCCATTTGGACTTGCTAATTTGTAAATGGGTAATCCTCTTCTAGTTACATTTAAGGTATCGATCCCTTTGTACTTGCTAATTTGTAAATGGGTAATCCTATTCTAGTTACATTTAAGGTATCGATCCCTTTGTACTTGCTAATTTGTAAATGGGTAATCCTCTTCTAGTTACATTTAAGGTATCGATCCCTTTGTACTTGCTAATTTGTAAATGGGTAATCCTCTTCTAGTTACATATAAGGTATCGATCCCTTTGTACTTGCTAATTTGTAAATGGACAATCCTCTTCTAGTTACATATAAGGTATCGATCCCTTTGTACTTGCTAATTTATAAATGGGTAATCCTCTACTAGTTACATATAAGGTATCGATCCATTTGGACTTGCTAATTTGTAAATGGGTAATCCTCTTCTAGTTACATTTAAAGTATCGATCCATTTGGACTTGCTAATTTGATAATGGGTAATCCTCTTCTAGTTACATTTAAGGTATCGATCCCTTTGTACTTGCTAATTTGTAAATGGGTAATCCTCTTCTAGTTACATTTAAGGTATCGATCCATTTGGACTTGCTAATTTGTAAATGGGTAATCCTCTTCTAGTTACATTTAAGGTATCGATCCCTTTGTACTTGCTAATTTGTAAATGAGTAATCCTCTTCTAGTTACATTTAAGGTATCGATCCATTTGAACTTGCTAATTTGTAAATGGGTAATCCTCTTCTAGTTACATTTAAGGTATCGATCCCTTTGTACTTGCTAATTTGTAAATGGGTAATCCTCTTCTAGTTACATTTAAGGTATCGATCCATTTGGACTTGCTAATTTGTAAATGGGTAATCCTCTTTGAGTTACATTTAAGGTATCGATCTATTTGGACTTGCTAATTTGATAATGGGTAATCCTCTTCGAGTTACATTTAAGGTATCGATCCATTTGTACTTGCTAATTTGTAAATGGGTAATCCTCTTCTAGTTACATTTAAGGTATCGATCCCTTTGTACTTGCTAATTTGTAAATGGGTAATCCTCTTCTAGTTACATATAAGGTATCGATCCCTTTGTACTTGCTAATTTGTAAATGGGTAATCCTCTTCTAGTTACATTTAAGGTATCGATCCATTTGGACTTGCTAATTTGTAAATGGGTAATCCTCTTCTAGTTACATTAAGATATCGATCCATGACTACGTGACTGACGGAGGATCCTACGCCCGGTATATACTATAGGCCTCCTGACTCCCGGGCTTTATATTAATATTATGAGTAAAATATCGAAGTATATAGGCAACTTATTGTGATGTAATGTAAGGCAAACAGAGAGGGGTAAAGTTTTATATGATACATTACAAAAACATATTCAATAGCTTTTACCGCTCCCTACACATACAACAACCTTATTAAGCCCAATTGTATATAGTGCAACCATTTTACGGGTTTACGAATCCCGCCAGTGATGCCACTTTTCATAGTCGCTTTACCGGTTTTAAGTTACATATGATTACTCACACCGCGTCTGATTATTATTTGTATAATATCGTATTATGTAAGTTGCTGTTGTGAACAACCTACCATAACGTGTAAAAGCAATTGGCACTAATTTGAATTATTAAATAAAGTTATCGGCGAAAACCCTGATAATATGTATTGTAAATATTTTATTAATTGACTTTGAGATTGGGAGGTTGATTTGAAAATTGGAAGTTTGTGATTTGTATGAATGTGCAAAATTGTTATCTCTAACTTGACGCTCTTCCTGAAGATGGGTTTGTAATATAATCCGAAAGCGGTCGAACTAAGAATTCAATAAATATCATCAGAATTTTAATGCAAGGAAATACCTTACCTATATTCCTAATATCTAAAATTTAATGGTACCTATTAACCAATGGTGTACTGCTAAAATGTCAACAGAATATTCTTTCCTTATTAAAAGAAACAAGAACCTTATTTTACCAATTTATTCGGGGATTCCAAATTCTTATTTGTAAATGATTTTATCAAATAAAAAAAAAAGTAAAATATGGTTTGCATAATATACTAGTTTGTTTGAAGATTGTGGAAAACTAGCAAATATTAAAACTTTTATAAAATTCAACATGTTCGCACATTTCGCACCGTTGTACCGAAAGCAGCTTACAACGTTGATAAAACAAAATTTGTAGGTAGACAGTTTTTTTGTAGTCTAAATAATTATTTAGTATCTAGTAGCATAAAAATTATTTATTACAAAGTCAAAGAAATTTTACGCAGAAAATTAGTTTTTTTTAACATTTTTTAGATATTTCGTGTAGTTCGGGAGAAATTTAAGGTAGTAAACTGCCTTAATAGCCTTTTAATAGTTGTTGATTTTTAAATCAATCAAATATTAAAAATCTTATTTTTTCCATAGTATTGGTTTAGTTTGACAATTCTTACAGTTAGTCGAAAAAGAAGTGAGCCATCTAATAAAATTACAATAACTTTCATGCCTATTTAACGGACGTTTTTTATAGTCCGGAGTCGGTAATAGGAAATTTCATGTAATGTAAACTCTCTACTCCACTCTCTTGGACGGACGCGGTCACGGTTTTTCATACAAACAGCTCAAAAAGTTCCTTAATTTGTTTCAACATATTATGTCATCTCCGTTAAGTGGACACATTTCTTACAGTTATTGCGGTCCCGAAGCTGTCCGCCCAAGAGAGATTTTACTACAAATAAAAATTTGGTTAGTACCACTCGTCCACGTGAATTAAATTGTCAAGAAGAAAGTTGTATTATTAGAAAAGTTACAAAAAATCCTAGAATAATTAGTGTGCCAAAATCACAAACTGAAGTATTCCGTGAATTAGAGGAAAAAATGTCCATTCTGCCACAATCCAAAGGGATTTAAAAAGAAAGAGTTATAACTAGGGGTGCGCGGTGCGCATATAATCGATTAATCGATCACCGTAATTCGAATAACGATTATGAACTCATAACTAGATTATGAACGATTAATCGAAAACAAACGATTATTTTTTATAATCGATTATGAAATTTCATAATCGCGCACCCCTAGTTATAACGGCCGAGTGGCTAGAAAAAATCCGTTTATTAGTGAAGTCAATAGGCTAAAACGTATTCATTACACCAAAGAGCCAAAACCTTCCAAAACAAAGACGTGTATTATGGTGGAACAATGTCAGATTAATTTTCAGACGTTTTACCGTTTGCATGTTGCTCGGAGTTTTCGAACATTTCCAACATTGTGAATTCATTTTTATAGAGTTTCAAATGAAATTAGAAAATTATAAATTTTATTATTTTTAAATGTGTAATAAAAATAATGTTGATTTTGGTATACGATATTTTTTCTAAATTGTTTTAGAAAATTAAAATTGTAAAATTTGCAGTTGTGATAAGGTATTACAACTCAAGGATGTTACGTAGGTAGGTACAGTACCTGATGAATCATGTCATAAAGATTTTATTATGCCCGCCACTTTGTTTCAAAAGTGCAACTATTACTAATTATTTATCCGCTATTTATCATACACAAGTTATTATTTAATTCCCGACCAGCGTTCGTTTTATGTCTTTGCAGTCATTTGAAATTGGTTCGCTTTAAGTGTTTTTAATTTATTGTGATTTGAAGTGCGATTTCTATTAGTGAAAAAATGAATCGTGGAAAATTATTAGTTAAATTAGCGACAGAAAATCAGAGGGGTAAGTAAATCTGTACTTCACAATATATTATTTAAGAAGTTTAATTTACCAATTAGTGAAGATATTAATTATTACTTTTTCTCAATCAGAAAACAACTATGTCGAGAAAACTGTCGATGAAAAGTCCCTCTCGATTATTGCTGAAACAGAAAAGGAATATGAAGAAACTCCATTATTTGATGTATGTAAATTTTTTTTACATTAGGTTTTGGTAATTAAAATTTAGTAGGTACTTTATTTTTGGAAGATTCATAATTTTAACTTTTCCCGGCACATGCTTTAAAATTTGAACCATAAAAATTTTGTAGCAAGTAGAGTAAAATTTTTTTATAAAATTTCTTTCGGGTAAGAGGTTAAAATCCGTATTTAGCAGGACATCTGTCTAAATTTTTAATATAAAATTTAATTTTACTTAAAATAATGCAATAGTAAACACATTTTCCGGAAGAGTACAGGTAATCCCCCCCCCCCCGTCCCACGCGAGGAATACGTTCTGGGAATGGTCGCCTTAAGGCAGGATCATGAGTTTTTGGGGGGATTTTTTTAGAACAGCAAAAATAAGAAAGTTTAGCGAACTCTTTAGATTATTTTATTGCATATTTGAACATTAAAAAGAAAATTTTTTGAACGAAAAATATTCGTCGTTGCATGTGCAAGTGCATTCGTCATGTGCAAGTCGTTGACGACTTGCACATTTCGAATTTGTGAAGCAAGAGGAATATTGATTTGGAATTTGGATAGGTTATTGCTTTTTTCCTCAAAATGCTCACAAAAGTCAAAATAAAAGCGAGTTTGCACTCTATTATAAGATCATTTTACTACAATGCAGTAATAGTTGAATAGTTGAACTATGTATTAATAAAATTAATACATATAGGTATTAATTTTTCATTGTTTGTTTTTATATACAATATTGGTAACGTACATAGTTAATTGGTTACGTTCAGCAAGACATGCAAATATTTTTGTACTCTTTAAATACAGCCGAGTGACGTCCTAAATTACATTCAGTATGTCATTTATTAATCAGAATTTTGCGACGTAATAGGGGCATAGATATTTGGTGCTTACTTTTGCGGATTATACAACCCCGTCAAAAATTTTTTAAAGCAATATTGTTTGGTAACACTAGTAAAAATGACACTAACCGAAACAAGAAACAAGGTGAAAATTAACGGCAAAATATTAAGAAGGTTTAATATCGATAGCGGGCTAAGACAAGGTGACCCACTCTCAACGGTGCTATTCAATTTCGCCAATTTGTCATTTAAAACTATTGCAAATTCAACCACCAAACAACAAAAATGATCTCGTAATAACCACCTTACAACCACCAAATAAATTAATCATGTTTTAAAAAATTCCAAAATGTGACGCGTAAGTATGAAGTAACACAACAAATTAGTGGATATTGTTGAGGAAGCGGTCATAAAAACAAATAAAATTTGCCAACGTTTCGGGTTCTTTATTGACCCATTTTCAAGGCTACAAAAAGAAAGAAAAATTAAATAGAATGTAAAAACATAAAATGTGAAAAAACCATAGAGAAAACAAGATGACTAAAATTATAAAAACTAAGTGATTATAAAATTTTTACAAGAAATATAACAGAATGAAACAAAATGAATAAAAAGATTGAAAAAACACATATAGATGGAATACAAACCTAGATGGAGAAAAATGGAGGTTAAAGAGCCATCATTTTTCAAACTGCCCTCCTCCTGGCCAATCTCACTGCCACGTGCTGTCTTCAGATTTAAACTTATTCAACAAAAGAATTAATCGACCAATTCAGATAGTCGTCAACTTAAGAATGAAAAAATTTTTTACCCTAAGTTAACTACTTCCTTGAGGTTGGTACCAGATAAAATTCAAATTGAAAAATCCAAAAACTAAAAACACCCAAAGGAATGAGAAAGGATATAAAGAGAGGAATTTAGGTTAATATTCCATCTAAAAACCAAAAATTATACCGGATTCAACATATCCAAAATATGCTTATAGCCTCCGTCAAAGTGGTCAACATCCCTTTTATCATTTATTGACGATTTTTGTGTATAGATGTGAATTGCCTCCTTAATTTTTCTCTTCTTGTCTATCTTCTCTCGGTCTAGAATGTTAATGTTGTCATAGTCAATGGAGTGGTTTTCATCCACCATATGTCTGCATAAAGCCGTGGGTTTTTTAGGATCAATTCACCTTTGATCCTTTCCTTTCTTCTGGATCACTTTAATGACTTCCATGTGGATCTTCAATTCACTATGGAACTTGAATGTAATAAATCCTTGCCTTTCCTGGACTTACTCGTCATTAGGGATCCGAGTGGTATACTAATCACTGATTGGTACCACAAAGACACGTATTCAGGAAGGCTTTTAAATTATTTTTCAAGTCATCCTAAATACCAAATTCTTAACGTCGGGCGTAATTTTATTCACAAAGTCCTTACCACCTCACATCCCTCGTTCCATTCCAAGAATATCCTTAAAATAACCAGTATCCTTTCTAGCAATAACTTTCCCAAGAATGTTATTAACTCCCTCCTTAATACTGTCCTGACCCAGAAGAAAGTTAACGTAAATAATAAGGAAAGTAGATCCACGAGCTCTGATAGTAAATTTTTTAGCCTCACTTATGTCAGAGGACTTACGGAACAATTAATTGCTATTTTGAGATCTTCTCCAGAGATTAAATTAGGGTTGAGTTGTCCCAACAAGAACTCTAGGTTTTTCTCAAAAACCAAAGATCCAATCTCTGGGGACCTCCATAGTGGTCTTGTTTATAAAATCCCGTGTATGGATTGCGATGCGGTATATGTTGGTGAGACGGGCAGGAAACTATGTGTCCGCATAAAAGAACATTCTAGGGATTTAAAGAACGCTCGTACCCTCGGATTGGCTGACGGAGAAGGGGGGTGCAAAAATTCTAAAAAACCCACGGCTTTATGCAGACATATGGTGGATGAAAACCACTCCATTGACTATGACAACATTAACATTCTAGACCGAGAGAAGATAGACAAGAAGAGAAAAATTAAGGAGGCAATTCACATCTATACACAAAAATCGTCAATAAATGATAAAAGGGATGTTGACCACTTTGACGGAGGCTATAAGCATATTTTGGATATGTTGAATCCGGTATAATTTTTGGTTTTTAGATGGAATATTAACCTAAATTCCTCTCTTTATATCCTTTCTCATTCCTTTGGGTGTTTTTAGTTTTTGGATTTTTCAATTTGAATTTTATCTGGTACCAACCTCAAGGAAGTAGTTAACTTAGGGTAAAAAATTTTTTCATTCTTAAGTTGACGACTATCTGAATTGGTCGATTAATTCTTTTGTTGAATAAGTTTAAATCTGAAGACAGCACGTGGCAGTGAGATTGGCCAGGAGGAGGGCAGTTTGAAAAATGATGGCTCTTTAACCTCCATTTTTCTCCATCTAGGTTTGTATTCCATCTATATGTGTTTTTTCAATCTTTTAATTCATTTTGTTTCATTCTGTTATATTTCTTGTAAAAATTTTATAATCACTTAGTTTTTATAATTTTAGTCATCTTGTTTTCTCTATGGTTTTTTCACATTTTATGTTTTTACATTCTATTTAATTTTTCTTTCTTTTTGTAGCCTTGAAAATGGGTCAATAAAGAACCCGAAACGTTGGCAAATTTTATTTGTTTTTATGACCGCTTCCTCAACAATATCCACTAATTTATAATGGAAGGTCAACTATATATACACAATTTTAACACAACAAACTTAAAAATGAAATATCTTTGGCAATTTTGACCATCAAACGACAAAAACGACCAACAAATGACCACCTTATAATCACCAAACAATTTATTGTTAAAATTTTTTTTTTGATGTTTCAAGTTGGTTCGCTAACTTCGCGGGGGCGATTATGTGAACTCTTTTTAAATTACTATTGATGTTATGTTTTGCCAAAAAGTAAAAAAAAAAGTTTTGTATTTAATTTAACCTATCCACCACTTTATTTTTCAAGGAGATTTTATCAACGAGTTTTCAAGATTTTGAAAGTTCTGGATCTGAGTATGTTCCTTCAGAAATTTCCAATATACCACTAAGTAGTACTAGTGATGGAAGCTTTGATGTTGAACTTGAACAATCACCAAATTCAAAAGTATTACATTATTTAGAAAATTTGGAAATCCGGAATCCTATAAATAAATCCACACCGAAAAATAAACCATCAACTTCGAATATTACAATAATTGAACCGGGGACGAAAAATATTGCATCAGTTAGTACTTCAGTAAGTTGGTTTTAATTTTTCATGCTGTTAGAAAAAAATATAGAAAGATCAGTGAGTATAATAATAATTTGAATATAAAATTCAATCAATTATTGCTACACTGATAAAAAAAGTTTTAGTTCAAACAAATCACTTTGATTCAAAATGTTTCAGTTTTGTTTTACAACGAATCGTATTGATTCAAAATAATTAGTTTTGAATCAATACTCTTCTTTTTAAAATAACTAAATATTTTTAAAAGTTAGGTAGGCATTGTCAGAAATTATAATTTTCTTTTTAAATTTATTTTTTTTTTAGAATTCATTAGTAGACCATACTGAAGGTATAAAAATTCATAATAAACCCGATTTATTGCCGCCATCGAAGTCACAAATTGAAACATATGAAGAAATTAAGAATCTTTCACCACCGGATGCGATACCTGTAAGTTCTAGTTTTGTAAACTTTATGATATGCTACTTCAAATTCCTTATTTGTTTTTAAAATTAAGAATTATCAACAACGTACCAAAAAGGCGAGAGAGAGACCGACCATATGTCCAATTTGTTATAACGATGTGGTTACACATTTTAGTTGACATTTGATCAGGCACCATAAAGATCACAGAGAAGTGATTTTATTGCAAAGCTTGAAACCGCGCAGCAAAGAACGTTTGGATTTAGTAACTGCTCTACGAAAGCAAGGATATTTTTATTTAAATACTGAAAGAAATATTTTAAATCCAGTAAGGCGGTCCAAGAATTCGGAAACAATTTATTTCGTTTGTACCTATTGTTTAGGACATTACAGTAAAAAGTCGCTATATAAGCATGTCAAAATATGTAAAAACAAACCCGTAGACCATTTGAAACCTGGAAAGAACTGTTTGACATCATCGCAAACATATATGGCAACGGTGATATCTAAAAATCATGAGTTTTTAAAGGCATCACGAATTAAACAAGAAGTTTTCGGAATAATGCGTCCAGATGATATAAGTTCTATCGCTAAAAATGATCCTTTGATTTGTATGTATGGAGAAGCTCTTTTAAATAAACACAAAAGGCAACAAATGGCAACTGTAGTTTCGAACAAAATTAGAGAAAAAGAAATGCATGTTGATATTCGAGGTTTGTTCGATGCTTTAAAACCAGAACTGTTTGCATCGCTCTTATCGGCAACGAAAGTAATTAGTGGTTATGATTCAAATACGAAGGGTTTTAAGGCTCCATCCTTAGCATTACATATGGGAACAAATTTAAAAATAATATGTGACGTTGCCCTTAAAATAGTAATTGAAAAAAAAAAATTCCAAATATAAATATGGAATGATCGAGACCAAAAAAAATCTGAAATAAAAGATTTAAAAAAACTGATCGAGGGACATTGGAGTAACGAAATATCTAGCTTAGCATTAAAAACTTTAAAAGAAAATCATTGGCAAAAACCTGTAGCGTTACCTTTAACGAATGATATACAATGCTTTCAAAAATATGTTAATGAACTAGCAGATGATGCATACGCCAAATTAATTATTAATGTTGATATTAAAACAAACTATAAAATTTTAACTAAATGTGTATTAGCACTGACAACTATGTTTAATCGTAAACGCATAGGCGATGTTCAATATTTGAAAATTGAGACATATAACATCGATCATACTAGGGACGGAAATAACCAAGAAGCCTTTATGGATTCCTTGACTGACGTTGAAAAAATTATTAGCCAAAAATTTAAAAGAGTTGTAACAGGTGGTAAAGGTTCTAGACCTGTTCCAATACTATTTTCTAAAAGAATGCAAAAATTTATTACTATGCTATTAAAAATCAGAGAATCTAACAATCTAGTACCCAAAACAAATCCATACATGTTTGCAAACCCGGGTTCTGAAAATAAATGGATGTCTGGAGTTAATATTATCCGAAAAATTGCAAAAAAATGCGGGGCTAAAAATCCAGCACTACTAACATCTACAAAATTCCGTAAACACATTGCAACTACTCTTCAGTTAATGAGTATGGAAGACAATGAAATGGAACAAATAGCGACCTTCATGGGACATACGAAAAAAACACATACAGAATTTTATAGGTAAATATTCGGTGTTCTTATCAATATTGTAACTGAAATTTTGAATTTGCACGCAATTTTTTTAGACTATCTGAAGATATTTATCAGACCGCAAAGGTGGCAAAGGTCTTGATGTTATTGGAAAAAGGAAAGGGAAAGGAATTTAAAGGTAAAACTTTAAATGACATTCAACTAGAAAACGAAATTTACTACAGTTCAGAATCTGAAAATGAAGATAACGATGTAGCGCCCGTGGCAGAACGTGCTTTAAATCGCATTGAACGTACTGCTACTACTACAGTTCAATCATCAATAAATTCGTGTGGAAATAAATCTTTACAAGATAAACTCCTGAGTTCTGCAACTGTACTCTTACAAAGAATTGAAGAAAATGTAGAAGATCAAAAAACCATCAGATTGGAATCCTCATTTACTGAAGAAGATGTAGAACAAGAAATGGAAATGGAGCAAATAACTGTTCAGAAGAAAAAAGGTAACTGTTAGTATTTTATGTTCAAATACGAAAAGTATTTAAAAAGCAAACACAATGTCAAAGTTAGAAATATTGAGACTTTAATATATCGAATTTGATAAAACAAAAATGTAAGTAAAACGTGGATTTTCGGGAATTTACGCGCAAATGACAATACATGCTGTTAAAACTTCCGAAACTGGATTTGTACCCCACCATCCTCTTGGAGTAATCTTTTTTAGTTTCTACTTACTCCTTTGATTTATTATGATTATTTAAATAAAATCTGTTTTTTGGCCAGGAACCTTTGATGGCCACAATTCTAAGATTTGTGATTTTTCTAAAGATGAAGTTAAGGTTTTAGACTATTTATACTATTCATTAATTTTTAAAATTAATATTTATTAATAGCTATTCAAACACAAAAATCGAACGTTACATTTGCCCCCCCCCTTCTCCAGATCACATTCATTCACATTTTGTGACCCTCCTCCTAGAAATGGACGTCCTTTACGTACGACTGATAATGAATTTTAGTTTTACTATAATAATATTATAATGTTAGTGTCCATTATTTTTTGTTTTTAGTGTATGCAGAAAATAAAGGAAAAACTAAAATAAATGGTCGTGTCAAATGGTCCAAGAAAGAGAAGAGTTTGGTATTGGAGCATTTTCAAAAACATATTCAAAAGAAAACGGCTCCTAAAAAACACGAATGCAACGACCTCCTTGCCAAACACAACGATATTTTTATTAATAAAGATTGGGTACGAGTCAAAACGCTTGTATACAACACATTTCGGAATAAATAAGTTAATTTAATGTTACAATATTTTTAAGTATTTACTAATATGATTTATTTTAGAAAACATGTTGGACGACCTAGAAAGGATGGGCCCAAAAGAGAAGATTTTTTTATATTTTTTTAAATTTTTTTATTTGAAATTTGTAATAATTTTTTTTAAATTAAATGTTTAATTTAAATATGCATTAGCGTTTTCTTTATTGAAATACAAAAAAAGCAAATTACAAAATGAACAGTTTGAAGTTAAAATTAAAATAATCAAATTAATATGAGAGTATTAAATGCTAACTCGTCAAGGCTATTATTAGAATAATATTACTGCCTTCTCAAGATATCAATGTATGCGTTGTTGCCAACTTTAGGGCTTCGCATAGTTTGTTGTACAAGTTGGGGGCGATAATATCGGTTATACATATACAGGACATACAGCTTTTATATACAGGTACACCGACGCGCCCTCTGCACAAAATTTCTACTAACTAAACGTGTATGTTTTGAGATATAAACCAGAATTATGAAGCCCTAGCAAAAAGCGACACATACGGTCCTCTGTTAATATCCAGCATAACTGACTCTATATACACGCAGATTTTTATCATGCCCGAAACCGGGCTTCGTATTGATGCTGCGGGCTTCGCATTAACCGTGGAATATATCATTTTGGGCTTCGTAATGATGCTTAATATATACATTTGGACTTGCTAATTTGTAAATGTGTAATCCTCTTTGAGTTACATTTAAGGTATCGATCTATTTGGACTTGCTAATTTGATAATGGGTAATCCACTTCGAGTTACATATAAGGTATCGATCCCTTTGTACTTGCTAATTTGTAAATGGGTAATCCTCTCCTAGTTACATTTAAGGTATCGATCCATTTGGACTTGCTAATTTGATAATGGGTAATCCTCTTCTAGTTACATTTAAGGTATCGATCCCTTTGTACTTGCTAATTTGTAAATGGGTAATCCTCTTCTAGTTACATTTAAGGTATCGATCCATTTGGACTTGCTAATTTGTAAATGGGTAATCCTCTTCTAGTTACATTTAAGATATCGATCCATTTGGACTTGCTAATTTGTAAATGGGTAATCCTCTTTGAGTTACATTTAAGGTATCGATCTATTTGGACTTGCTAATTTGATAATGGGTAGTCCTCTTCGAGTTACATTTAAGGTATCGATCCATTTGTACTTGTTAATTTGTAAATGGGTAATCCTCTTCTAGTTACATTTAAGGTATCGATCCCTTTGTACTTGCTAATTTGTAAATGGGTAATCCTCTTCTAGTTACATTTAAGGTATCGAACCCTTTGTACTTGCTAATTTGTAAATGGGTAATCCTCTTCTAGTTACATTTAAGATATCGATCCATTTGGACTTGCTAATTTGTAAATGGGTAATCCTCTTTGAGTTACATTTAAGGTATCGATCTATTTGGACTTGCTAATTTGATAATGGGTAGTCCTCTTCGAGTTACATTTAAGGTATCGATCCATTTGTACTTGCTAATTTGTAAATGGGTAATCCTCTTCTAGTTACATTTAAGGTATCGATCCATTTGGACTTGCTAATTTGTAAATGGGTAATCCTCTTCTAGTTACATTTAAGGTATCTGTTGAGCTTTGATGTTAAGAAAGTTGCATAAATATTAGTAGAACACGTGACCAAGCATAAAAGTGCGCTTGCACTAAAAATGCAACGAGTAAGTTGCAAGGTTACTTCTGTTCTGTAACAACGTGTAATAACGTGTCATATTATTTACAATATTTTCTTCAATTAAACGAATCAATCTTATGGTGTTTATTATTCATCCACAAAACCAAATAGGTTATGGGCCCAGGGTACGCGTTAACCCTCGAATAAAGACCTTTTTGAAAAGTTTAAGTGACGAACGCCACGAGGTCGGAAGTCGGTTTCTGTGTGAAAAACATTCTAGTGTTTTATGTGTTGAAACTATAAAGAATGGCCGACACAATAAGTCTCGCGAGTGTAAATAAATTTGACGGTAAAAACTTCAATCAGTGGAGGTTCCAAATCAAATGTGCGTTAAAAGCTAAGGGCGTATTTGAAATGGCGACAGGCGCCATGTTGCAACCACCTCCGGAAAAACGTGACGAGCTAGCATCATGGACAAAGAAAGATGCGGTAGCTATGTGTATCATCACAAGTACAATGGAATTGTCACAAATATCCCTGATCGAAAATTGTGAATCATCGAAAGACATTTTAGATATGTTGGACGGCATTTACGCGCTAAAATCGGAAACGAACAAAATGATCGCGCATGAACAGTTCCACCAATATAAAATGGCGGCGGGCGACGGTGTAATACAACACATCTCAAAAATTGAGAACATGGCTCGACAAATAAGAGATAGCGGTGATCAAATAAGCGAAACAGCTGTTTTGACAAAAATATTGGGTACGCTACCGACAAAATATCGAAATTTCAGGCAAGCATGGCTTTCTCTCGATGATAGTAAACAAACGTTGAAAAACATGACGTCACGCTTAGTCGACGAGGAGACGAACCTTAATACGACGGAAACAGCTGAAAGCGCCATGTTGACTACAGGGTCAAACGGCAATCGAAAAACCAAGAAAACGGGCAAATCTGAAATGGTTTGCTACAATTGTCGCAAGAAGGGACATTTTTCAAGAGAATGCCGGGCACCACGCAAGAAAAATTGGAATAAAAACCAAGAAAGTTCGACGAATTCCGACGGTACTAGTTTTTACTCCGCGTTTTCAGTTGAGGAAGAAATCGCTGCCACGATAACGAACGAAGAGGGATGGACGCTTGATTCGGGTGCATCATGTCACATGACACCCATCAAAACATCATTCTCGTCGTTAAAAGAAATTAGTGAATTTTCAGTGACATTGGGAAATAATGAAAAATTACCAGTCAAAGGAATCGGCACGATTCAAGTTGAATGTTTGATCCACGATAAATGGGTCAAAAGCTTAATGACTAACGTTTGGTACGTCCCAGGCTTAAGAAAAAATCTATTTTCTGAAGGAGCTGTAACCAAGAAGAACATGAAAGTGATTAAAAATAAAAATACAGCTAAAATAATCGAGAACGGGAAGTTAAAGTTAAGTGCGATACGCGAACCTAACAATCTGTATAAATTATTGTTACGGACAATAAACCCGGAAGTGAACTCGGTTACTTCAAGTGGGACATTACGTGACTGGCACGAAAGATTAGGCCATATAAACTTAAAAACAATTCGTGAAATGGTTTCGAACGGTGCAATCGAAGGTGTACATTTAACAAACGAAGACAATTTTTTATGTGAAGGTCGCCAGTATGGTAAACAACACAAGTTGCCTTACAAGAAAACTGTAAAAAGAAATTACCAACCCGGTGAATACATACATAGCGACCTCTGTGGACCTATGTCGATACCTTCAGTAAGCGGTTATCTTTACTTCGTACTATTTAAAGATGACGCAACAGGTTATAGACTAGTTTACTTTGTGAAAAATAAATCGGATACATTAGACTGTTTTAAACAATTAGTTAATCGCGTTAAAAACATGTTTAATTATCGAGTTCAAACGTTACGAGTTGACAATGGGACTGAATATGTAAACCAAGATTTCAGACAATTTCTACATAACAAAGGAATTCAATTAGAAACTTGTGCACCATATTCTGCTGAACAAAACGGAAAAATCGAACGCGAAAATAGGACTATAGTGGAAAGCGCTCGTTCAATGTTATACACAAAAGACCTTCCTTTATATTTATGGGCAGAGGCAGTGAAAACGGCGGTCTACATATTAAATCGAACGTCGAATGTAAACACCAGTAACACAACCCCATTCGAAATATGGAATCGAAAGAAACCTGTAGTTACGCATTTAAAAGTGTTCGGTAGTGAAGCTTTCATGCACGTCCCAGATGGTCAAAGACGGAAATTAGAACCGAAAAGCAAAAAAATTAATATTCGTAGTGCTATGTCCTCCTCCTAATAAAATGTTAGGCACAGGAAGGTACACACATTATTGCCCCTTCTTACTAAGCTCGCGGGTTGAGTCGTTCAGGGAGTGGGTCCCTTGTGGTTCGAAATTAATTAGAGGCGATGTAAAAGATGTTAATTGGCTCTCTCGGGATGTTTAACTTTGCTTTCCTTTTTTGAATAAAAAAGAAATAAAAAACTTTCATCAACTCCCATACAAATTTTATTATAGTAAAGAAAAGAAAAATTATCAAACTGTCTTTCATGAAAGAACATTAATACTAAATAAATCTTGGATTACAGATCCAAGGTGAATAAACCTTTCAAATTTTTAAAATTAATACAAATAATTGTTCGAAACAAAGAGGTTTCCTCTCTTCATCCCAAGTTGCTTGATTATTAAGCCAATCAAGACTCTCGCTTTACATTAGCGGGCTTAAATGTTTATAAATTTAAATTTGTTGCTTATTTTAAAGCTAAAAATATTTTTGAAAAACTTTTGATTATATTTAACTTATCACTCAGGGTATCAAAGAATACACTCTGTTAGAAGTCTTTTCCTCAAATCCTATTATTAACACGCTGAAGGCAAAATTTTAACAAATCATAGAAATCATAAATTCACTGTACCTGCCTCCTGAACATATCGCAGTTTTTATTTTCAAAAAAGGATATCATTTATTCGCTGTTTGTGTGTGCGCCCTGCCTTAATCTTTACTTGCAAAGATTCAACTTTATTCCACCGGTCATCACTTATGATTGGTGTCGTTTGAAGCGGTATTTTACATTAAGTAGTGCTGAAATTTGTGCTCGAATTTGCATCCTTCCTATTGAGAATCTCCAAAATTATTGAGGTAAGTTGCTCCATTAATTTGCAATGATTTTTTTGTTATCCAGAAAGTTTTTATATGAATAAATTTTTATAAATTTATTACATTTCCATTGCATTTGTTTATGTCCTTGACATCTATTTTTAGAATCGACGTTGGACAAACGAAACTTTCTAACCTCTCCGAAGTCAAATGAATTTGGTTAACCTCCAAATTCTGGTAAATAATATTTTTCGGAGAGCATCGAAAAATGCGTGCACACGGCTGAGTTACCCTAGGTCAACTGATTTTTGATTGAAAGTCGATACAATTGGTATTCTTGTTTGAATTTTGTGAGTCAAATCCATGTATTTTTGAATTTATTTCTCTCTAATAAATTATTTTTATTCTAGATTTTTCTTCTGCATCAACCTCGATTTCCTTTGGAACATCTTCCCGAGCAGTTTGATTGGTATATCGCATTTCCATCAATTTTTGGATTCTTTCTTGACTCATTCTCGTCCCTCTCGGTTGTTTGCAAGGCGTTACACAAATTTGACCCTTATTAACTAATTTGTTAATTTATCCTTTGAAAATATACACATTAAATGCATGAAACAATTACATAATTTTTGATATGCTTACATTTTTACAGAGAATGTTATTTGCAGAGTAAATTGGTTTACAAATTCTTAAATTTTCTAGGTTATCATGATTAATACATTTTTACAAATTTTGAGCTAATTAAGTTTTTTGTTTCATTTCTGATGTGACAATCATCAGTTTATTTAGATTTAGCAATCTTTGTCATGTTTCATTCATCCTGAGAGACTCAAATAAATTTAGAAAATTGAAATTTTGAAAAATAAAAATTTCTCGTAGAGCAAATTTTTAAAGTGTCTTTCGACTTAGAATCTTGTGCTTGTTTCGAATATATGATTCATTTTAGCATTGGGAGCCTTTCTTATTCATTTTAACACACAGCAGTAGGTTACGAAAATGAGTCAACGAATTACAGGTTGTTTGATCCGCATACAAGAAAAGTAAAAATTTCTAGGAACGTGACCTTCAATGAAACAAAAGAAGTCCAATTACCGAGAACTAACACGATTTTAATTCCGGTAAACGAAGAAGTCCAAGTAGAAAGACAGGAAGAGGACGACGTCATTGAAGAAGAATCACAAGAACAAACAATCGAAGAAGAAAATGTTGGTACGTATGAATTACGTTCACGAAATATGTTGCAGACACCAAAGCGTTATAGAAACGAGGTCAATCTAATCGAAGCTGGTGTCCCTGAAACATACGAAGAAGCAATGCAAAGTGACGACGCCGAAAACTGGAAAGCGGCGATCGAAGAAGAAATGGAGGCGTTAAAGAAAAACGACACTTGGGAAATTAAACCACAAATCGCCAACCAAAGAACAATCGGATCGAAATGGGTTTTCAAAGTTAAACGATCACCAAGTGGCAAAATCAATCGATACAAGGCTCGACTTTGTGCAAAAGGTTACGCTCAAATCAAGGGTATCGACTACGAGGAAACATTTGCACCGACAACTCGATACGACACTATACGAATTTTACTTGCAACAGCTGTTCAAGAAAAATACAAAATTATTCAGTTCGATGTAAAAACAGCGTTTCTTTACGGCGACTTAAACGAAGACATTTACATGCTCCTACCTACAGGTGCAACCAAAAATAACAACGTAGTATGCAAATTAAAAAAATCGTTGTATGGTCTTCGACAAAGCCCGAGAAATTGGAACAAGAGGTTTAGTGAATTTTTAAAATCCTTTGGTTTTACACAATGCGAATCGGACAATTGTGTTTATGTCGGCAAATTCAATAACGAATTAGCATTATTGGTACTTTATGTAGACGATGGACTAATAATGACAAAGAACGAAGCTTTATTAGATCAAATTGTGAACAAGATGAAAATGTCATTCGAAATTAGCGTAAGTGAACCAAATTATTTTGTAGGTTTGGAAATCAACATAAATAGAGAAAATAATTTAAGGTATCGAACCCTTTGTACTTGCTAATTTGTAAATGGGTAATCCTCTTCTAGTTACATTTAAGGTATAGATACCTTTGTACTTGCTAATTTGTAAATGGGTAATCCTCTTCTAGTTACATTTAAGGTATCGATCCATTTGGACTTGCTAATTTGTAAATGGGTAATCCTCTTCTAGTTACATTTAAGATATCGATCCATTTGGACTTGCAAATTTGTAAATGGGTAATCCTCTTCTAGTTACATTTAAGGTATCGATCCATTTGGACTTGCTAATTTGTAAATGGGTAATCCTCTTCTAGTTACATTTAAGGTATCGATCCCTTTGTTCTTGCTAATTTGTAAATGGGTAATCCTCTTCTAGTTACATTTAAGTTATCGATCCCTTTGTACTTGCTAATTTGTAAATGGGTAATCCTCTTCTAGTTACATTTAAGGTATCGATCCATTTGGACTTGCTAATTTGTAAATGGGTAATCCTCTTCTAGTTACATTAAGATATCGATCCATTTGGACTTGCTAATTTGTAAATGTGTAATCCTCTTTGAGTTACATTTAAGGTATCGATCTATTTGGACTTGCTAATTTGATAATGGGTAATCCTCTTCGAGTTACATTTAAGGTATCGATCCCTTTGTACTTGCTAATTTGTAAATGGGTAATCCTCTTCTAGTTACATATAAGGTATCGATCCCTTTGTACTAACTAATTTGTAAATGGGTAATCCTCTTCTAGTTACATTTAAGGTATCGATCCATTTGGACTTGCTAATTTGATAATGGGTAATCCTCTTCTAGTTACATTTAAGGTATCGATCCCTTTGTACTTGCTAATTTGTAAATGGGTAATCCTCTTCTAGTTACATTTAAGGTATCGATCCATTTGGACTTGCTAATTTGTAAATGGGTAATCCTCTTCTAGTTACATTTAAGATATCGATCCATTTGGACTTGCTAATTTGTAAATGGGTAATCCTCTTTGAGTTACATTTAAGGTATCGATCTATTTGGACTTGCTAATTTGATAATGGGTAGTCCTCTTCGAGTTATATTTAAGGTATCGATCCATTTGTACTTGCTAATTTGTAAATGGGTAATCCTCTTCTAGTTACATTTAAGGTATCGATCCCTTTGTACTTGCTAATTTGTAAATGGGTAATCCTCTTCTAGTTACATATAAGGTATCGATCCCTTTGTACTTGCTAATTTGTAAATGGGTAATCCTCTTCTAGTTACATTTAAGGTATCGATCCATTTGGACTTGCTAATTTGTAAATGGGTAATCCTCTTCTAGTTACATTTAAGGTATCGAACCCTTTTTACTTGCTAATTTGTAAATGGGTAATCCTCTTCTAGTTACATTTAAGGTATCGATACCTTTGTACTTGCTAATTTGTAAATGGGTAATCCTCTTCTAGTTACATATAAGGTATCGATCCCTTTGTACTTGCTAATTTGTAAATGGGTAATCCTCTTCTAGTTACATTTAAGGTATCGATCCATTTGGACTTGCTAATTTGTAAATGGGTAATCCTCTTCTAGTTACATTTAAGATATCGATCCATTTGGACTTGCTAATTTGTAAATGGGTAATCCTCTTCTAGTTACATTTAAGGTATCGATCCATTTGGACTTGCTAATTTGTAAATGGGTAATCCTCTTCTAGTTACATTTAAGGTATCGATCCCTTTGTTCTTGCTAATTTGTAAATGGGTAATCCTCTTCTAGTTACATTTAAGTTATCGATCCCTTTGTACTTGCTAATTTGTAAATGGGTAATCCTCTTCTAGTTACATATAAGGTATCGATCCCTTTGTACTTGCTAATTTGTAAATGGGTAATCCTCTTCTAGTTACATTTAAGGTATCGATCCCTTTGTACTTGCTAATTTGTAAATGGGTAATCCTCTTCTAGTTACATTTAAGGTATCGATCCATTTGGACTTGCTAATTTGTAAATGGGTAATCCTCTTCTAGTTACATTTAAGGTATCGATCCATTTGGACTTGCTAATTTGTAAATGGGTAATCCTCTTCTAGTTACATTTAAGGTATGGATCCATTTGGACTTGCTAATTTGTAAATGGGTAATCCTCTTCTAGTTACATTTAAGGTATCGATCCCTTTGTACTTGCTAATTTGTAAATGGGTTATCCTCTTCTAGTTACATTTAAGGTATCGATCCATTTGGACTTGCTAATTTGTAAATGGGTAATCCCCTTCTAGTTACATTTAAGGTATCGATCCATTTGGACTTGCTAATTTGTAAATGGGTAATCCTCTTCTAGTTACATTTAAGGTATCGATCCCTTTGTACTTGCTAATTTGTAAATGGGTAATCCTATTCTAGTTACATTTAAGGTATCGATCCCTTTGTACTTGCTAATTTGTAAATGGGTAATCCTCTTCTAGTTACATTTAAGGTATCGATCCCTTTGTACTTGCTAATTTGTAAATGGGTAATCCTCTTCTAGTTACATTTAAGGTATCGATCCATTTGGACTTGCTAATTTGTAAATGGGTAATCCTCTTCTAGTTACATATAAGGTATCGATCCATTTGGACTTGCTAATTTGTAAATGGGTAATCCTCTTCTAGTTACATTTAAGGTATCGATCCCTTTGTACTTGCTAATTTGTAAATGGGTAATCCTCTTCTAGTTACATTTAAGGTATCGATCCATTTGGACTTGCTAATTTGTAAATGGGTAATCCTCTTCTAGTTACATTAAGATATCGATCCATTTGGACTTGCTAATTTGTAAATGTGTAATCCTCTTTGAGTTACATTTAAGGTATCGATCTATTTGGACTTGCTAATTTGATAATGGGTAATCCTCTTCGAGTTACATTTAAGGTATCGATCCCTTTGTACTTGCTAATTTGTAAATGGGTAATCCTCTTCTAGTTACATATAAGGTATCGATCCCTTTGTACTAACTAATTTGTAAATGGGTAATCCTCTTCTAGTTACATTTAAGGTATCGATCCATTTGGACTTGCTAATTTGATAATGGGTAATCCTCTTCTAGTTACATTTAAGGTATCGATCCCTTTGTACTTGCTAATTTGTAAATGGGTAATCCTCTTCTAGTTACATTTAAGGTATCGATCCATTTGGACTTGCTAATTTGTAAATGGGTAATCCTCTTCGAGTTACATTTAAGGTATCGATCCATTTGTACTTGTTAATTTGTAAATGGGTAATCCTCTTCTAGTTACATTTAAGGTATCGATCCCTTTGTACTTGCTAATTTGTAAATGGGTAATCCTCTTCTAGTTACATTTAAGGTATCGAACCCTTTGTACTTGCTAATTTGTAAATGGGTAATCCTCTTCTAGTTACATTTAAGATATCGATCCATTTGGACTTGCTAATTTGTAAATGGGTAATCCTCTTTGAGTTACATTTAAGGTATCGATCTATTTGGACTTGCTAATTTGATAATGGGTAGTCCTCTTCGAGTTACATTTAAGGTATCGATCCATTTGTACTTGCTAATTTGTAAATGGGTAATCCTCTTCTAGTTACATTTAAGGTATCGATCCATTTGGACTTGCTAATTTGTAAATGGGTAATCCTCTTCTAGTTACATTTAAGGTATCTGTTGAGCTTTGATGTTAAGAAAGTTGCATAAATATTAGTAGAACACGTGACCAAGCATAAAAGTGCGCTTGCACTAAAAATGCAACGAGTAAGTTGCAAGGTTACTTCTGTTCTGTAACAACGTGTAATAACGTGTCATATTATTTACAATATTTTCTTCAATTAAACGAATCAATCTTATGGTGTTTATTATTCATCCACAAAACCAAATAGGTTATGGGCCCAGGGTACGCGTTAACCCTCGAATAAAGACCTTTTTGAAAAGTTTAAGTGACGAACGCCACGAGGTCGGAAGTCGGTTTCTGTGTGAAAAACATTCTAGTGTTTTATGTGTTGAAACTATAAAGAATGGCCGACACAATAAGTCTCGCGAGTGTAAATAAATTTGACGGTAAAAACTTCAATCAGTGGAGGTTCCAAATCAAATGTGCGTTAAAAGCTAAGGGCGTATTTGAAATGGCGACAGGCGCCATGTTGCAACCACCTCCGGAAAAACGTGACGAGCTAGCATCATGGACAAAGAAAGATGCGGTAGCTATGTGTATCATCACAAGTACAATGGAATTGTCACAAATATCCCTGATCGAAAATTGTGAATCATCGAAAGACATTTTAGATATGTTGGACGGCATTTACGCGCTAAAATCGGAAACGAACAAAATGATCGCGCATGAACAGTTCCACCAATATAAAATGGCGGCGGGCGACGGTGTAATACAACACATCTCAAAAATTGAGAACATGGCTCGACAAATAAGAGATAGCGGTGATCAAATAAGCGAAACAGCTGTTTTGACAAAAATATTGGGTACGCTACCGACAAAATATCGAAATTTCAGGCAAGCATGGCTTTCTCTCGATGATAGTAAACAAACGTTGAAAAACATGACGTCACGCTTAGTCGACGAGGAGACGAACCTTAATACGACGGAAACAGCTGAAAGCGCCATGTTGACTACAGGGTCAAACGGCAATCGAAAAACCAAGAAAACGGGCAAATCTGAAATGGTTTGCTACAATTGTCGCAAGAAGGGACAGTTTTCAAGAGAATGCCGGGCACCACGCAAGAAAAATTGGAATAAAAACCAAGAAAGTTCGACGAATTCCGACGGTACTAGTTTTTACTCCGCGTTTTCAGTTGAGGAAGAAATCGCTGCCACGATAACGAACGAAGAGGGATGGACGCTTGATTCGGGTGCATCATGTCACATGACACCCATCAAAACATCATTCTCGTCGTTAAAAGAAATTAGTGAATTTTCAGTGACATTGGGAAATAATGAAAAATTACCAGTCAAAGGAATCGGCACGATTCAAGTTGAATGTTTGATCCACGATAAATGGGTCAAAAGCTTAATGACTAACGTTTGGTACGTCCCAGGCTTAAGAAAAAATCTATTTTCTGAAGGAGCTGTAACCAAGAAGAACATGAAAGTGATTAAAAATAAAAATACAGCTAAAATAATCGAGAACGGGAAGTTAAAGTTAAGTGCGATACGCGAACCTAACAATCTGTATAAATTATTGTTACGGACAATAAACCCGGAAGTGAACTCGGTTACTTCAAGTGGGACATTACGTGACTGGCACGAAAGATTAGGCCATATAAACTTAAAAACAATTCGTGAAATGGTTTCGAACGGTGCAATCGAAGGTGTACATTTAACAAACGAAGACAATTTTTTATGTGAAGGTCGCCAGTATGGTAAACAACACAAGTTGCCTTACAAGAAAACTGTAAAAAGAAATTACCAACCCGGTGAATACATACATAGCGACCTCTGTGGACCTATGTCGATACCTTCAGTAAGCGGTTATCTTTACTTCGTACTATTTAAAGATGACGCAACAGGTTATAGACTAGTTTACTTTGTGAAAAATAAATCGGATACATTAGACTGTTTTAAACAATTAGTTAATCGCGTTAAAAACATGTTTAATTATCGAGTTCAAACGTTACGAGTTGACAATGGGACTGAATATGTAAACCAAGATTTCAGACAATTTCTACATAACAAAGGAATTCAATTAGAAACTTGTGCACCATATTCTGCTGAACAAAACGGAAAAATCGAACGCGAAAATAGGACTATAGTGGAAAGCGCTCGTTCAATGTTATACACAAAAGACCTTCCTTTATATTTATGGGCAGAGGCAGTGAAAACGGCGGTCTACATATTAAATCGAACGTCGAATGTAAACACCAGTAACACAACCCCATTCGAAATATGGAATCGAAAGAAACCTGTAGTTACGCATTTAAAAGTGTTCGGTAGTGAAGCTTTCATGCACGTCCCAGATGGTCAAAGACGGAAATTAGAACCGAAAAGCAAAAAAATTAATATTCGTAGTGCTATGTCCTCCTCCTAATAAAATGTTAGGCACAGGAAGGTACACACATTATTGCCCCTTCTTACTAAGCTCGCGGGTTGAGTCGTTCAGGGAGTGGGTCCCTTGTGGTTCGAAATTAATTAGAGGCGATGTAAAAGATGTTAATTGGCTCTCTCGGGATGTTTAACTTTGCTTTCCTTTTTTGAATAAAAAAGAAATAAAAAACTTTCATCAACTCCCATACAAATTTTATTATAGTAAAGAAAAGAAAAATTATCAAACTGTCTTTCATGAAAGAACATTAATACTAAATAAATCTTGGATTACAGATCCAAGGTGAATAAACCTTTCAAATTTTTAAAATTAATACAAATAATTGTTCGAAACAAAGAGGTTTCCTCTCTTCATCCCAAGTTGCTTGATTATTAAGCCAATCAAGACTCTCGCTTTACATTAGCGGGCTTAAATGTTTATAAATTTAAATTTGTTGCTTATTTTAAAGCTAAAAATATTTTTGAAAAACTTTTGATTATATTTAACTTATCACTCAGGGTATCAAAGAATACACTCTGTTAGAAGTCTTTTCCTCAAATCCTATTATTAACACGCTGAAGGCAAAATTTTAACAAATCATAGAAATCATAAATTCACTGTACCTGCCTCCTGAACATATCGCAGTTTTTATTTTCAAAAAAGGATATCATTTATTCGCTGTTTGTGTGTGCGCCCTGCCTTAATCTTTACTTGCAAAGATTCAACTTTATTCCACCGGTCATCACTTATGATTGGTGTCGTTTGAAGCGGTATTTTACATTAAGTAGTGCTGAAATTTGTGCTCGAATTTGCATCCTTCCTATTGAGAATCTCCAAAAATATTGAGGTAAGTTGTTCCATTAATTTGCAATGATTTTATTGTTATCCAGAAAGTTTTTATATGAATAAATTTTTATAAATTTATTACATTTCCATTGCATTTGTTTATGTCCTTGACATCTATTTTTAGAATCGACGTTGGACAAACGAAACTTTCTAACCTCTCCGAAGTCAAATGAATTTGGTTAACCTCCAAATTCTGGTAAATAATATTTTTCGGAGAGCATCGAAAAATGCGTGCACACGGCTGAGTTACCCTAGGTCAACTGATTTTTGATTGAAAGTCGATACAATTGGTATTCTTGTTTGAATTTTGTGAGTCAAATCCATGTATTTTTGAATTTATTTCTCTCTAATAAATTATTTTTATTCTAGATTTTTCTTCTGCATCAACCTCGATTTCCTTTGGAACATCTTCCCGAGCAGTTTGATTGGTATATCGCATTTCCATCAATTTTTGGATTCTTTCTTGACTCATTCTCGTCCCTCTCGGTTGTTTGCAAGGCGTTACACAAATTTGACCCTTATTAACTAATTTGTTAATTTATCCTTTGAAAATATACACATTAAATGCATGAAACAATTACATAATTTTTGATATGCTTACATTTTTACAGAGAATGTTATTTGCAGAGTAAATTGGTTTACAAATTCTTAAATTTTCTAGGTTATCATGATTAATACATTTTTACAAATTTTGAGCTAATTAAGTTTTTTGTTTCATTTCTGATGTGACAATCATCAGTTTATTTAGATTTAGCAATCTTTGTCATGTTTCATTCATCCTGAGAGACTCAAATAAATTTAGAAAATTGAAATTTTGAAAAATAAAAATTTCTCGTAGAGCAAATTTTTAAAGTGTCTTTCGACTTAGAATCTTGTGCTTGTTTCGAATATATGATTCATTTTAGCATTGGGAGCCTTTCTTATTCATTTTAACACACAGCAGTAGGTTACGAAAATGAGTCAACGAATTACAGGTTGTTTGATCCGCATACAAGAAAAGTAAAAATTTCTAGGAACGTGACCTTCAATGAAACAAAAGAAGTCCAATTACCGAGAACTAACACGATTTTAATTCCGGTAAACGAAGAAGTCCAAGTAGAAAGACAGGAAGAGGACGACGTCATTGAAGAAGAATCACAAGAACAAACAATCGAAGAAGAAAATGTTGGTACGTATGAATTACGTTCACGAAATATGTTGCAGACACCAAAGCGTTATAGAAACGAGGTCAATCTAATCGAAGCTGGTGTCCCTGAAACATACGAAGAAGCAATGCAAAGTGACGACGCCGAAAACTGGAAAGCGGCGATCGAAGAAGAAATGGAGGCGTTAAAGAAAAACGACACTTGGGAAATTAAACCACAAATCGCCAACCAAAGAACAATCGGATCGAAATGGGTTTTCAAAGTTAAACGATCACCAAGTGGCAAAATCAATCGATACAAGGCTCGACTTTGTGCAAAAGGTTACGCACAGATCAAGGGTATCGACTACGAGGAAACATTTGCACCGACAACTCGATACGACACTATACGAATTTTACTTGCAACAGCTGTTCAAGAAAAATACAAAATTATTCAGTTCGATGTAAAAACAGCGTTTCTTTACGGCGACTTAAACGAAGACATTTACATGCTCCTACCTACAGGTGCAACCAAAAATAACAACGTAGTATGCAAATTAAAAAAATCGTTGTATGGTCTTCGACAAAGCCCGAGAAATTGGAACAAGAGGTTTAGTGAATTTTTAAAATCCTTTGGTTTTACACAATGCGAATCGGACAATTGTGTTTATGTCGGCAAATTCAATAACGAATTAGCATTATTGGTACTTTATGTAGACGATGGACTAATAATGACAAAGAACGAAGCTTTATTAGATCAAATTGTGAACAAGATGAAAATGTCATTCGAAATTAGCGTAAGTGAACCAAATTATTTTGTAGGTTTGGAAATCAACATAAATAGAGAAAATAATACCATATTCATTCACGTTGCAAATTACATAAAGAATCTTTTGAAACGTTTTGATTTAAACGAGTGTAGGTCAATGACCTTACCAGCTGATGCAGTCGGTTACTACGATGAAAATTATGCAATCGACACGAGACGTTCAACCACCGGATACGTTTTTAAAATGTGGCTAAAACGTCTAACAAGTGAAATAAGTGAAAATCTTATCAGTGCTTCGTGCGTACACATAAATAATCAAAGTGAAATCAAGAATTCGGTATTTCATAAACGTATGAAACACAGTGACGTGCGTTACAACTTTGTACGTGAAAAATATGAAAGCAGCGAATTCAAAGTGAACTACGTGCTCACTAACGAAAATACTGGCGACTCTTTAACAAAAGCACCGCCAACAATTAAGTTTGAATTTTTATGTAACAACTGTGGAATGACAAAAATACGATATGTCAATAGTCATCTCCACCATATTAATCTGTTTAAAATGAAATTTCGTATTTCTTTTCTGTATTATGTGTTTAGTTTTAGGCATGAATCTGTTATGTATTTTTTGATTATGTCTAACCAATTTGTTTATTATTTTTGTTTTTGTAACAATGCTAAACACGAGTTCTACCAATACGAGGGAGTGTTGAGCTTTGATGTTAAGAAAGTTGCATAAATATTAGTAGAACACGTGACCAAGCATAAAAGTGCGCTTGCACTAAAAATGCAACGAGTAAGTTGCAAGGTTACTTCTGTTCTGTAACAACGTGTAATAACGTGTCATATTATTTACAATATTTTCTTCAATTAAACGAATCAATCTTATGGTGTTTATTATTCATCCACAAAACCAAATAGTATCGAACCCTTTGTACTTGCTAATTTGTAAATGGGTAATCCTCTTCTAGTTACATTTAAGGTATAGATACCTTTGTACTTGCTAATTTGTAAATGGGTAATCCTCTTCTAGTTACATTTAAGGTATCGATCCATTTGGACTTGCTAATTTGTAAATGGGTAATCCTCTTCTAGTTACATTTAAGATATCGATCCATTTGGACTTGCAAATTTGTAAATGGGTAATCCTCTTCTAGTTACATTTAAGGTATCGATCCATTTGGACTTGCTAATTTGTAAATGGGTAATCCTCTTCTAGTTACATTTAAGGTATCGATCCCTTTGTTCTTGCTAATTTGTAAATGGGTAATCCTCTTCTAGTTACATTTAAGTTATCGATCCCTTTGTACTTGCTAATTTGTAAATGGGTAATCCTCTTCTAGTTACATATAAGGTATCGATCCCTTTGTACTTGCTAATTTGTAAATGGGTAATCCTCTTCTAGTTACATTTAAGGTATCGATCCCTTTGTACTTGCTAATTTGTAAATGGGTAATCCTCTTCTAGTTACATTTAAGGTATCGATCCATTTGGACTTGCTAATTTGTAAATGGGTAATCCTCTTCTAGTTACATTTAAGGTATCGATCCATTTGGACTTGCTAATTTGTAAATGGGTAATCCTCTTCTAGTTACATTTAAGGTATCGATCCATTTGGACTTGCTAATTTGTAAATGGGTAATCCTCTTCTAGTTACATTTAAGGTATCGATCCCTTTGTACTTGCTAATTTGTAAATGGGTTATCCTCTTCTAGTTACATTTAAGGTATCGATCCATTTGGACTTGCTAATTTGTAAATGGGTAATCCTCTTCTAGTTACATTTAAGGTATCGATCCATTTGGACTTGCTAATTTGTAAATGGGTAATCCTCTTCTAGTTACATTTAAGGTATCGATCCCTTTGTACTTGCTAATTTGTAAATGGGTAATCCTATTCTAGTTACATTTAAGGTATCGATCCCTTTGTACTTGCTAATTTGTAAATGGGTAATCCTCTTCTAGTTACATTTAAGGTATCGATCCCTTTGTACTTGCTAATTTGTAAATGGGTAATCCTCTTCTAGTTACATATAAGGTATCCATCCCTTTGTACTTGCTAATTTGTAAATGGACAATCCTCTTCTAGTTACATATAAGGTATCGATCCCTTTGTACTTGCTAATTTATAAATGGGTAATCCTCTACTAGTTACATATAAGGTATCGATCCATTTGGACTTGCTAATTTGTAAATGGGTAATCCTCTTCTAGTTACATTTAAAGTATCGATCCATTTGGACTTGCTAATTTGATAATGGGTAATCCTCTTCTAGTTACATTTAAGGTATCGATCCCTTTGTACTTGCTAATTTGTAAATGGGTAATCCTCTTCTAGTTACATTTAAGGTATCGATCCATTTGGACTTGCTAATTTGTAAATGGGTAATCCTCTTCTAGTTACATTTAAGGTATCGATCCCTTTGTACTTGCTAATTTGTAAATGAGTAATCCTCTTCTAGTTACATTTAAGGTATCGATCCATTTGAACTTGCTAATTTGTAAATGGGTAATCCTCTTCTAGTTACATTTAAGGTATCGATCCCTTTGTACTTGCTAATTTGTAAATGGGTAATCCTCTTCTAGTTACATTTAAGGTATCGATCCATTTGGACTTGCTAATTTGTAAATGGGTAATCCTCTTCTAGTTACATTTAAGGTATCGATCCCTTTGTACTTGCTAATTTGTAAATGAGTAATCCTCTTCTAGTTACATTTAAGGTATCGATCCATTTGAACTTGCTAATTTGTAAATGGGTAATCCTCTTCTAGTTACATTTAAGGTATCGATCCCTTTGTACTTGCTAATTTGTAAATGGGTAATCCTCTTCTAGTTACATTTAAGGTATCGATCCATTTGGACTTGCTAATTTGTAAATGGGTAATCCTCTTCTAGTTACATTTAAGGTATCGATCCCTTTGTACTTGCTAATTTGTAAATGAGTAATCCTCTTCTAGTTACATTTAAGGTATCGATCCATTTGAACTTGCTAATTTGTAAATGGGTAATCCTCTTCTAGTTACATATAAGGTATCGATCCATTTGGACTTGCTAATTTGTAAATGGGTAATCCTCTTCTAATTACATTTAAGGTATCGATCAATTTGGACTTGCTAATTTGATAATGGGTAATCCTCTTCTAGTTACATTGAAGGTATCGATCCCTGTGTACTTGCTAATTTGTAAATGGGTAATCCTCTTCTAGTTACATTTAAGGTATCGATCCCTTTGTACTTGCTAATTTGTAAATGGGTAATCCTCTTCTAGTTACATTTAAGGTATCGATCTATTTGGACTTGCTAATTTGATAATGGGTAATCCTCTTCTAGTTACATTTAAGGTATCTATCCCTTTGTACTTGCTAATTTGTAAATGGGTAATCCTCTTCTAGTTACATTTAAGGTATCGATCCCTTTGTACTTGCTAATTTTTAAATGGGTAATCCTCTTCTAGTTACATTTAAGGTATCGATCCATTTGGACTTGCTAATTTGATAATGGGTAATCCTCTTCTAGTTACATTTAAGGTATCGATCCCTTTGTACTTGCTAATTTGGAAATGGGTAATCCTCTTCTAGTTACATATAAGGTATCGATCCCTTTGTACTTGCTAATTTGTAAATGGGTAATCCTCTTCTAGTTACATTTAAGGTATCGTTCCATTTGGACTTGCTAATTTGATAATGGGTAATCCTCTTCTAGTTACATTTAAGGTATCGATCCCTTTGTACTTGCTAATTTGTAAATGGGTAATCCTCTTCTAGTTACATTTAATTTATCGATCCCTTTGTACTTGTTAATTTGTAAATGGGTAATCCTCTTCTAGTTACATTTAAGGTATCGATCCATTTGTACTTGCTAATTTGTAAATGGGTAATCCTCTTCTAGTTACATTTAAGGTATCGATCCATTTGGACTTGCTAATTTGATAATGGGTAATCCTCTTCTAGTTACATTTAAGGTATCGATCCCTTTGTACTTGCTAATTTGTAAATGGGTAATCCTCTTCTAGTTACATATAAGGTATCGATCCATTTGGACTTGCTAATTTGTAAATGGGTAATCCTCTTCTAGTTACATTTAAGGTATCGATCAATTTGGACTTGCTAATTTGATAATGGGTAATCCTCTTCTAGTTACATTGAAGGTATCGATCCCTTTGTACTTGCTAATTTGTAAATGGGTAATCCTCTTCTAGTTACATTTAAGGTATCGATCCATTTGGACTTGCTAATTTGTAAATGGGTAATCCTCTTCTAGTTACATTTAAGGTATCGATCCATTTGGACTTGCTAATTTGATAATGGGTAATCCTCTTCTAGTTACATTGAAGGTATCGATCCCTTTGTACTTGCTAATTTGTAAATGGGTAATCCTCTTCTAGTTACATATAAGGTATCGATCCCTTTGTACTTGCTAATTTGTAAATGGGTAATCCTCTTCTAGTTACATTTAAGGAATCGATCCATTTGGACTTGCTAATTTGTAAATGGGTAATCCTCTTCTAGTTACATTTAAGATATCGATCCATTTGGACTTGCTAATTTGTAAATGGGTAATCCTCTTTGAGTTACATTTAAGGTATCGATCTATTTGGACTTGCTAATTTGATAATGGGTAATCCTCTTCGAGTTACATTTAAGGTATCGATCCATTTGTACTTGCTAATTTGTAAATGGGTAATCCTCTTCTAGTTACATTTAAGGTATCGATCCCTTTGTACTTGCTAATTTGTAAATGGGTAATCCTCTTCTAGTTACATATAAGGTATCGATCCCTTTGTACTTGCTAATTTGTAAATGGGTAATCCTCTTCTAGTTACATTTAAGGTATCGATCCATTTGGACTTGCTAATTTGTAAATGGGTAATCCTCTTCTAGTTACATTAAGATATCGATCCATTTGGACTTGCTAATTTGTAAATGTGTAATCCTCTTTGAGTTACATTTAAGGTATCGATCTATTTGGACTTGCTAATTTGATAATGGGTAATCCTCTTCGAGTTACATTTAAGGTATCGATCCCTTTGTACTTGCTAATTTGTAAATGGGTAATCCTCTTCTAGTTACATATAAGGTATCGATCCCTTTGTACTAACTAATTTGTAAATGGGTAATCCTCTTCTAGTTACATTTAAGGTATCGATCCATTTGGACTTGCTAATTTGATAATGGGTAATCCTCTTCTAGTTACATTTAAGGTATCGATCCCTTTGTACTTGCTAATTTGTAAATGGGTAATCCTCTTCTAGTTACATTTAAGGTATCGATCCATTTGGACTTGCTAATTTGTAAATGGGTAATCCTCTTCTAGTTACATTTAAGATATCGATCCATTTGGACTTGCTAATTTGTAAATGGGTAATCCTCTTTGAGTTACATTTAAGGTATCGATCTATTTGGACTTGCTAATTTGATAATGGGTAGTCCTCTTCGAGTTATATTTAAGGTATCGATCCATTTGTACTTGCTAATTTGTAAATGGGTAATCCTCTTCTAGTTACATTTAAGGTATCGATCCCTTTGTACTTGCTAATTTGTAAATGGGTAATCCTCTTCTAGTTACATATAAGGTATCGATCCCTTTGTACTTGCTAATTTGTAAATGGGTAATCCTCTTCTAGTTACATTTAAGGTATCGATCCATTTGGACTTGCTAATTTGTAAATGGGTAATCCTCTTCTAGTTACATTTAAGGTATCGAACCCTTTTTACTTGCTAATTTGTAAATGGGTAATCCTCTTCTAGTTACATTTAAGGTATCGATACCTTTGTACTTGCTAATTTGGAAATGGGTAATCCTCTTCTAGTTACATATAAGGTATCGATCCCTTTGTACTTGCTAATTTGTAAATGGGTAATCCTCTTCTAGTTACATTTAAGGTATCGATCCATTTGGACTTGCTAATTTGTAAATGGGTAATCCTCTTCTAGTTACATTTAAGATATCGATCCATTTGGACTTGCTAATTTGTAAATGGGTAATCCTCTTCTAGTTACATTTAAGGTATCGATCCATTTGGACTTGCTAATTTGTAAATGGGTAATCCTCTTCTAGTTACATTTAAGGTATCGATCCCTTTGTTCTTGCTAATTTGTAAATGGGTAATCCTCTTCTAGTTACATTTAAGGTATCGATCCCTTTGTACTTGCTAATTTGTAAATGGGTAATCCTCTTCTAGTTACATATAAGGTATCGATCCCTTTGTACTTGCTAATTTGTAAATGGGTAATCCTCTTCTAGTTACATTTAAGGTATCGATCCCTTTGTACTTGCTAATTTGTAAATGGGTAATCCTCTTCTAGTTACATTTAAGGTATCGATCCATTTGGACTTGCTAATTTGTAAATGGGTAATCCTCTTCTAGTTACATTTAAGGTATCGATCCATTTGGACTTGCTAATTTGTAAATGGGTAATCCTCTTCTAGTTACATTTAAGGTATGGATCCATTTGGACTTGCTAATTTGTAAATGGGTAATCCTCTTCTAGTTACATTTAAGGTATCGATCCCTTTGTACTTGCTAATTTGTAAATGGGTTATCCTCTTCTAGTTACATTTAAGGTATCGATCCATTTGGACTTGCTAATTTGTAAATGGGTAATCCCCTTCTAGTTACATTTAAGGTATCGATCCATTTGGACTTGCTAATTTGTAAATGGGTAATCCTCTTCTAGTTACATTTAAGGTATCGATCCCTTTGTACTTGCTAATTTGTAAATGGGTAATCCTCTTCTAGTTACATTTAAGGTATCGATCCCTTTGTACTTGCTTATTTGTAAATGGGTAATCCTCTTCTAGTTACATTTAAGGTATCGATCCATTTGGACTTGCTAATTTGATAATGGGTAATCCTCTTCTAGTTACATTTAAGGTATCGATCCCTTTGTACTTGCTAATTTGTAAATGGGTAATCCTCTTCTAGTTACATTTAAGGTGTCGATCCATTTGGACTTGCTAATTTGTAAATAGGTAATCCTCTTTGAGTTACATTTAAGGTATCGATCTATTTGGACTTGCTAATTTGATAATGGGTAATCCTCTTCGAGTTACATTTAAGGTATCGATCCATTTGTACTTGCTAATTTGTAAATGGGTAATCCTCTTCTAGTTACATTTAAGGTATCGATCCCTTTGTACTTGCTAATTTGTAAATGGGTAATCCTCTTCTAGTTACATATAAGGTATCGATCCCTTTGTACTTGCTAATTTGTAAATGGGTAATCCTCTTCTAGTTACATTTAAGGTATCGATCCATTTGGACTTGCTAATTTGATAATGGGTAATCCACTTCTAGTTACATTTAAGGTATCGATCCCTTTGTACTTGCTAATTTGTAAATGGGTAATCCTCTTCTAGTTACATTTAAGGTGTCGATCCATTTGGACTTGCTAATTTGTAAATGGGTAATCCTCTTCTAGTTACATTTAAGGTATCGATCCCTTTGTACTTGCTAATTTGTAAATGGGTAATCCTCTTCTAGTTACATTTAAGGTATCGATCCATTTGGACTTGCTAATTTGATAATGGGTAATCCACTTCTAGTTACATTTAAGGTATCGATCCCTTTGTACTTGCTAATTTGTAAATGGGTAATCCTCTTCGAGTTACATTTAAGGTATCGATCCATTTGTACTTGCTAATTTGTAAATGGGTAATCCTCTTCGAGTTACATTTAAGGTATCGATCCATTTGTACTTGCTAATTTGTAAATGGGTAATCCTCTTCTAGTTACATTTAAGGTATCGATCCCTTTGTACTTGCTAATTTGTAAATGGGTAATCCTCTTCTAGTTACATTTAAGGTATCGATCTATTTGGACTTGCTAATTTGATAATGGGTAATCCTCTTCGAGTTACATTTAAGGTATCGATCCATTTGTACTTGCTAATTTGTTAATGGGTAATCCTCTTTGAGTTACATTTAAGGTATCGATCCCTTTGTACTTGCTAATTTGTAAATGGGTAATCCTCTTCTAGTTACATTTAAGGTGTCGATCCATTTGGACTTGCTAATTTGTAAATGGGTAATCCTCTTTGAGTTACATTTAAGGTATCGATCTATTTGGACTTGCTAATTTGATAATGGGTAATCCTCTTCGAATTACATTTAAGGTATCGATCCCTTTGTACTTGCTAATTTGTAAATGGGTAATCCTCTTCTAGTTACATTTAAGGTGTCGATCCATTTGGACTTGCTAATTTGGAAATGGGTAATCCTCTTTGAGTTACATTTAAGGTATCGATCTATTTGGACTTGCTAATTTGATAATGGGTAATCCTCTTCGAGTTACATTTAAGGTATCGATACATTTGTACTTGCTAATTTGTAAATGGGTAATCCTCTTCTAGTTACATTTAAGGTATCGATCCCTTTGTACTTGCTAATTTGTAAATGGGTAATCCTCTTCTAGTTACATATAAGGTATCGATCCCTTTGTACTTGCTAATTTGTAAATGGGTAATCCTCTTCTAGTTACATTTAAGGTATCGATCCATTTGGACTTGCTAATTTGTAAATGGGTAATCCTCTTCTAGTTACATTTAAGGTATCGATCCATTTGTACTTGCTAATTTGTAAATGGGTAATCCTCTTCGAGTTACATTTAAGGTATCGTTCCATTTGTACTTGCTAATTTGTAAATGGGTAATCCTCTTCTAGTTACATTTAAGGTATCGATCCCTTTGTACTTGCTAATTTGTAAATGGGTAATCGTCTTCTAGTTACATTTAAGGTATCGATCCCTTTGTACTTGCTAATTTGTAAATGGGTAATCCTCTTCTAGTTACATTTAAGGTATCGATCCCTTTGTACTTGCTAATTTGTAAATAGGTAATCCTCTTCTAGTTACATTTAAGGTATCGATCTATTTGGACTTGCTAATTTGATAATGGGTAATCCTCTTCTAGTTACATATAAGGTATCGATCCATTTGTACTTGCTAATTTGTAAATGGGTAATCCTCTTCGAGTTACATTTAAGGTATCGATCCATTTGTACTTGCTAATTTGTAAATGGGTAATCCTCTTCTAGTTACATTTAAGGTATCGATCCCTTTGTACTTGCTAATTTGTAAATGGGTAATCCTCTTCTAGTTACATTTAAGGTATCGATCCCTTTGTACTTGCTAATTTGTAAATGGGTAATCCTCTTCTAGTTACATTTAAGGTATCGATCTATTTGGACTTGCTAATTTGATAATGGGTAATCCTCTTCGAGTTACATTTAAGGTATCGATCCCTTTGTACTTGCTAATTTGTAAATGGGTAATCCTCTTCTAGTTACATTTAAGGTGTCGATCCATTTGGACTTGCTAATTTGTAAATGGGTAATCCTCTTTGAGTTACATTTAAGGTATCGATCTATTTGGACTTGCTAATTTGATAATGGGTAATCCTCTTCGAGTTACATTTAAGGTATCGATCCATTTGTACTTGCTAATTTGTAAATGGGTAATCCTCTTCTAGTTACATTTAAGGTATCGATCCCTTTGTACTTGCTAATTTGTAAATGGGTAATCCTCTTCTAGTTACATATAAGGTATCGATCCCTTTGTACTTGCTAATTTGTAAATGGGTAATCCTCTTCTAGTTACATTTAAGGTATCGATCCCTTTGTACTTGCTAATTTGTAAATGGGTAATCCTCTTCTAGTTACATTTAAGGTATCGATCCATTTGGACTTGCTAATTTGATAATGGGTAATCCTCTTCTAGTTACATATAAGGTATCGATCCATTTGTACTTGCTAATTTGTAAATGGGTAATCCTCTTCGAGTTACATTTAAGGTATCGATCCATTTGTACTTGCTAATTTGTAAATGGGTAATCCTCTTCTAGTTACATTTAAGGTATCGATCCCTTTGTACTTGCTAATTTGTAAATGGGTAATCCTCTTCTAGTTACATTTAAGGTATCGATCCCTTTGTACTTGCTAATTTGTAAATGGGTAATCCTCTTCTAGTTACATTTAAGGTATCGATCTATTTGGACTTGCTAATTTGATAATGGGTAATCCACTTCTAGTTACATTTAAGGTATCGATCCCTTTGTACTTGCTAATTTGTAAATGGGTAATCCTCTTCTAGTTACATTTAAGGTGTCGATCCATTTGGACTTGCTAATTTGTAAATGGGTAATCCTCTTTGAGTTACATTTAAGGTATCGATCTATTTGGACTTGCTAATTTGATAATGGGTAATCCTCTTCGAGTTACATTTAAGGTATCGATCCATTTGTACTTGCTAATTTGTAAATGCGTAATCCTCTTCTTGTTACATTTAAGGTATCGATCCCTTTGTACTTGCTAATTTGTAAATGGGTAATCCTCTTCTAGTTACATATAAGGTATCGATCCCTTTGTACTTGCTAATTTGTAAATGGGTAATCCTCTTCTAGTTACATTTAAGGTATCGATCCATTTGGACTTGCTAATTTGATAATGGGTAATCCACTTCTAGTTACATTTAAGGTATCGATCCCTTTGTACTTGCTAATTTGTAAATGGGTAATCCTCTTCTAGTTACATTTAAGGTGTCGATCCATTTGGACTTGCTAATTTGTAAATGGGTAATCCTCTTCTAGTTACATTTAAGGTATCGATCCCTTTGTACTTGCTAATTTGTAAATGGGTAATCCTCTTCTAGTTACATATAAGGTATCGATCCCTTTGTACTTGCTAATTTGTAAATGGGTAATCCTCTTCTAGTTACATTTAAGGTATCGATCCATTTGGACTTGCTAATTTGTAAATGGGTAATCCTCTTCTAGTTACATTTAAGGTATCGATCCATTTGTACTTGCTAATTTGTAAATGGGTAATCCTCTTCGAGTTACATTTAAGGTATCGATCCATTTGTACTTGCTAATTTGTAAATGGGTAATCCTCTTCTAGTTACATTTAAGGTATCGATCCCTTTGTACTTGCTAATTTGTAAATGGGTAATCCTCTTCTAGTTACATTTAAGGTATCGATCCCTTTGTACTTGCTAATTTGTAAATGGGTAATCCTCTTCTAGTTACATTTAAGGTATCGATCCCTTTGTACTTGCTAATTTGTAAATGGGTAATCCTCTTCTAGTTACATTTAAGGTATCGATCTATTTGGACTTGCTAATTTGATAATGGGTAATCCTCTTCTAGTTACATATAAGGTATCGATCCATTTGTACTTGCTAATTTGTAAATGCGTAATCCTCTTCTTGTTACATTTAAGGTATCGATCCCTTTGTACTTGCTAATTTGTAAATGGGTAATCCTCTTCTAGTTACATATAAGGTATCGATCCCTTTGTACTTGCTAATTTGTAAATGGGTAATCCTCTTCTAGTTACATTTAAGGTATCGATCCATTTGGACTTGCTAATTTGATAATGGGTAATCCACTTCTAGTTACATTTAAGGTATCGATCCCTTTGTACTTGCTAATTTGTAAATGGGTAATCCTCTTCTAGTTACATTTAAGGTGTCGATCCATTTGGACTTGCTAATTTGTAAATGGGTAATCCTCTTCTAGTTACATTTAAGGTATCGATCCCTTTGTACTTGCTAATTTGTAAATGGGTAATCCTCTTCTAGTTACATATAAGGTATCGATCCCTTTGTACTTGCTAATTTGTAAATGGGTAATCCTCTTCTAGTTACATTTAAGGTATCGATCCATTTGGACTTGCTAATTTGTAAATGGGTAATCCTCTTCTAGTTACATTTAAGGTATCGATCCATTTGTACTTGCTAATTTGTAAATGGGTAATCCTCTTCGAGTTACATTTAAGGTATCGATCCATTTGTACTTGCTAATTTGTAAATGGGTAATCCTCTTCTAGTTACATTTAAGGTATCGATCCCTTTGTACTTGCTAATTTGTAAATGGGTAATCCTCTTCTAGTTACATTTAAGGTATCGATCCCTTTGTACTTGCTAATTTGTAAATGGGTAATCCTCTTCTAGTTACATTTAAGGTATCGATCCCTTTGTACTTGCTAATTTGTAAATGGGTAATCCTCTTCTAGTTACATTTAAGGTATCGATCTATTTGGACTTGCTAATTTGATAATGGGTAATCCTCTTCTAGTTACATATAAGGTATCGATCCATTTGTACTTGCTAATTTGTAAATGGGTAATCCTCTTCGAGTTACATTTAAGGTATCGATCCATTTGTACTTGCTAATTTGTAAATGGGTAATCCTCTTCTAGTTACATTTAAGGTATCGATCCCTTTGTACTTGCTAATTTGTAAATGGGTAATCCTCTTCTAGTTACATTTAAGGTATCGATCCCTTTGTACTTGCTAATTTGTAAATGGGTAATCCTCTTTTAGTTACATTTAAGGTATCGATCTATTTGGACTTGCTAATTTGATAATGGGTAATCCTCTTCGAGTTACATTTAAGGTATCGATCCATTTGTACTTGCTAATTTGTAAATGGGTAATCCTCTTCTAGTTACATTTAAGGTATCGAACCCTTTGTACTTGCTAATTTGTAAATGGGTAATCCTCTTCTAGTTACATTTAAGGTATCGATCCCTTTGTACTTGCTTATTTGTAAATGGGTAATCCTCTTCTAGTTACATTTAAGGTATCGATCCATTTGGACTTGCTAATTTGATAATGGGTAATCCTCTTCTAGTTACATTTAAGGTATCGATCCCTTTGTACTTGCTAATTTGTAAATGGGTAATCCTCTTCTAGTTACATTTAAGGTGTCGATCCATTTGGACTTGCTAATTTGTAAATAGGTAATCCTCTTTGAGTTACATTTAAGGTATCGATCTATTTGGACTTGCTAATTTGATAATGGGTAATCCTCTTCGAGTTACATTTAAGGTATCGATCCATTTGTACTTGCTAATTTGTAAATGGGTAATCCTCTTCTAGTTACATTTAAGGTATCGATCCCTTTGTACTTGCTAATTTGTAAATGGGTAATCCTCTTCTAGTTACATATAAGGTATCGATCCCTTTGTACTTGCTAATTTGTAAATGGGTAATCCTCTTCTAGTTACATTTAAGGTATCGATCCATTTGGACTTGCTAATTTGATAATGGGTAATCCACTTCTAGTTACATTTAAGGTATCGATCCCTTTGTACTTGCTAATTTGTAAATGGGTAATCCTCTTCTAGTTACATTTAAGGTGTCGATCCATTTGGACTTGCTAATTTGTAAATGGGTAATCCTCTTCTAGTTACATTTAAGGTATCGATCCCTTTGTACTTGCTAATTTGTAAATGGGTAATCCTCTTCTAGTTACATTTAAGGTATCGATCCATTTGGACTTGCTAATTTGATAATGGGTAATCCACTTCTAGTTACATTTAAGGTATCGATCCCTTTGTACTTGCTAATTTGTAAATGGGTAATCCTCTTCGAGTTACATTTAAGGTATCGATCCATTTGTACTTGCTAATTTGTAAATGGGTAATCCTCTTCGAGTTACATTTAAGGTATCGATCCATTTGTACTTGCTAATTTGTAAATGGGTAATCCTCTTCTAGTTACATTTAAGGTATCGATCCCTTTGTACTTGCTAATTTGTAAATGGGTAATCCTCTTCTAGTTACATTTAAGGTATCGATCCCTTTGTACTTGCTAATTTGTAAATTGGTAATCCTCTTCTAGTTACATTTAAGGTATCGATCCCTTTGTACTTGCTAATTTGTAAATGGGTAATCCTCTTCTAGTTACATTTAAGGTATCGATCTATTTGGACTTGCTAATTTGATAATGGGTAATCCTCTTCGCGTTACATTTAAGGTATCGATCCATTTGTACTTGCTAATTTGTAAATGGTTAATCCTCTTCTAGTTACATTTAAGGTATCGATCCCTTTGTACTTGCTAATTTGTAAATGGGTAATCCTCTTCTAGTTACATATAAGGTATCGATCCCTTTGTACTTGCTAATTTGTAAATGGGTAATCCTCTTCTAGTTACATTTAAGATATCGATCCATTTGGACTTGCTAATTTGTAAATGGGTAATCCTCTTTGAGTTACATTTAAGGTATCGATCTATTTGGACTTGCTAATTTGATAATGGGTAATCCTCTTCGAGTTACATTTAAGGTATCGATCCATTTGTACTTGCTAATTTGTAAATGGGTAATCCTCTTCTAGTTACATTTAAGGTATCGATCCCTTTGTACTTGCTAATTTGTAAATGGGTAATCCTCTTCTAGTTACATATAAGGTATCGATCCCTTTGTACTTGCTAATTTGTAAATGGGTAATCCTCTTCTAGTTACATTTAAGGTATCGATCCATTTGGACTTGCTAATTTGATAATGGGTAATCCACTTCTAGTTACATTTAAGGTATCGATCCCTTTGTACTTTAATAATTTGTAAATGGGTAATCCTCTTCTAGTTACATTTAAGGTGTCGATCCATTTGGACTTGCTAATTTGTAAATGGGTAATCCTCTTTGATTTACATTTAAGGTATCGATCTATTTGGACTTGCTAATTTGATAATGGGTAATCCTCTTCGAGTTACATTTAAGGTATCGATCCATTTGTACTTGCTAATTTGTAAATGGGTAATCCTCTTCGAGTTACATTTAAGGTATCGATCCATTTGTACTTGCTAATTTGTAAATGGGTAATCCTCTTCTAGTTACATTTAAGGTATCGATCCCTTTGTACTTGCTAATTTGTAAATGGGTAATCCTCTTCTAGTTACATTTAAGGTATCGATCCCTTTGTACTTGCTAATTTGTAAATGGGTAATCCTCTTCTAGTTACATTTAAGGTATCGATCCCTTTGTACTTGCTAATTTGTAAATGGGTAATCCTCTTCTAGTTACATTTAAGGTATCGATCCATTTGGACTTGCTAATTTGATAATGGGTAATCCACTTCTAGTTACATTTAAGGTATCGATCCCTTTGTACTTGCTAATTTGTAAATGGGTAATCCTCTTCTAGTTACATTTAAGGTATCGATCCCTTTGTACTTGCTAATTTGTAAATGGGTAATCTTCTTCTAGTTACATATAAGGTATCGATCCCTTTGTACTTGCTAATTTGTAAATGGGTAATCCTCTTCTAGTTACATTTAAGGTATCGATCCATTTGGACTTGCTAATTTGTAAATGGGTAATCCTCTTCTAGTTACATTTAAGGTATCGATCCCTTTGTACTTGCTAATTTGTAAATGGGTAATCCTCTTCTAGTTACATATAAGGTATCGATCCCTTTGTACTTGCTAATTTGTAAATGGGTAATCCTCTTCTAGTTACATTTAAGGTATCGATCTATTTGGACTTGCTAATTTGATAATGGGTAATCCTCTTCTAGTTACATTTAAGGTATCGATCCATTTGTACTTGCTAATTTGTAAATGGGTAATCCTCTTCTAGTTACATTTAAGGTATCGATCCCTTTGTACTTGCTAATTTGTAAATGGGTAATCCTCTTCTAGTTACATATAAGGTATCGATCCCTTTGTACTTGCTAATTTGTAAATGGGTAATCCTCTTCTAGTTACATTTAAGGTATCGATCCATTTGGACTTGCTAATTTGATAATGGGTAATCCACTTCTAGTTACATTTAAGGTATCGATCCCTTTGTACTTGCTAATTTGTAAATGGGTAATCCTCTTCTAGTTACATTTAAGGTGTCGATCCATTTGGACTTGCTAATTTGTAAATGGGTAATCCTCTTTGAGTTACATTTAAGGTATCGATCTATTTGGACTTGCTAATTTGATAATGGGTAATCCTCTTCGAGTTACATTTAAGGTATCGATCCATTTGTACTTGCTAATTTGTAAATGGGTAATCCTCTTCTAGTTACATTTAAGGTATCGATCCATTTGTACTTGCTAATTTGTAAATGGGTAATCCTCTTCTAGTTACATTTAAGGTATCGATCCCTTTGTACTTGCTAATTTCTAAATGGGTAATCCTCTTCTAGTTACATATAAGGTATCGATCCCTTTGTACTTGCTAATTTGTAAATGGGTAATCCTCTTCTAGTTACATTTAAGGTATCGATCCATTTGGACTTGCTAATTTGATAATGGGTAATCCACTTCTAGTTACATTTAAGGTATCGATCCCTTTGTACTTGCTAATTTGTAAATGGGTAATCCTCTTCTAGTTACATTTAAGGTGTCGATCCATTTGGACTTGCTAATTTGTAAATGGGTAATCCTCTTTGAGTTACATTTAAGGTATCGATCTATTTGGACTTGCTAATTTGATAATGGGTAATCCTCTTCGAGTTACATTTAAGGTATCGATCCATTTGTACTTGCTAATTTGTAAATGGGTAATCCTCTTCGAGTTACATTTAAGGTATCGATCCATTTGTACTTGCTAATTTGTAAATGGGTAATCCTCTTCTAGTTACATTTAAGGTATCGATCCCTTTGTACTTGCTAATTTGTAAATGGGTAATCCTCTTCTAGTTACATTTAAGGTATCGATCCCTTTGTACTTGCTAATTTGTAAATGGGTAATCCTCTTCTAGTTACATTTAAGGTATCGATCCATTTGGACTTGCTAATTTGATAATGGGTAATCCTCTTCTAGTTACATTTAAGGTATCGATCCCTTTGTACTTGCTAATTTGTAAATGGGTAATCCTCTTCTAGTTACATTTAAGGTGTCGATCCATTTGGACTTGCTAATTTGTAAATGGGTAATCCTCTTTGAGTTACATTTAAGGTATCGATCTATTTGGACTTGCTAATTTGATAATGGGTAATCCTCTTCGAGTTACATTTAAGGTATCGATCCATTTGTACTTGCTAATTTGTAAATGGGTAATCCTCTTCTAGTTACATTTAAGGTATCGATCCCTTTGTACTTGCTAATTTGTAAATGGGTAATCCTCTTCTAGTTACATATAAGGTATCGATCCCTTTGTACTTGCTAATTTGTAAATGGGTAATCCTCTTCTAGTTACATTTAAGGTATCGATCCATTTGGACTTGCTAATTTGTAAATGGGTAATCCTCTTCTAGTTACATTTAAGGTATCGATCCCTTTGTACTTGCTAATTTGTAAATGGGTAATCCTCTTCTAGTTACATATAAGGTATCGATCCCTTTGTACTTGCTAATTTGTAAATGGGTAATCCTCTTCTAGTTACATTTAAGGTATCGATCTATTTGGACTTGCTAATTTGATAATGGGTAATCCTCTTCTAGTTACATTTAAGGTATCGATCCATTTGTACTTGCTAATTTGTAAATGGGTAATCCTCTTCTAGTTACATTTAAGGTATCGATCCCTTTGTACTTGCTAATTTGTAAATGGGTAATCCTCTTCTAGTTACATATAAGGTATCGATCCCTTTGTACTTGCTAATTTGTAAATGGGTAATCCTCTTCTAGTTACATTTAAGGTATCGATCCATTTGGACTTGCTAATTTGATAATGGGTAATCCACTTCTAGTTACATTTAAGGTATCGATCCCTTTGTACATGCTAATTTGTAAATGGGTAATCCTCTTCTAGTTACATTTAAGGTGTCGATCCATTTGGACTTGCTAATTTGTAAATGGGTAATCCTCTTTGAGTTACATTTAAGGTATCGATCTATTTGGACTTGCTAATTTGATAATGGGTAATCCTCTTCGAGTTACATTTAAGGTATCGATCCATTTGTACTTGCTAATTTGTAAATGGGTAATCCTCTTCTAGTTACATTTAAGGTATCGATCCATTTGTACTTGCTAATTTGTAAATGGGTAATCCTCTTCTAGTTACATTTAAGGTATCGATCCCTTTGTACTTGCTAATTTGTAAATGGGTAATCCTCTTCTAGTTACATATAAGGTATCGATCCCTTTGTACTTGCTAATTTGTAAATGGGTAATCCTCTTCTAGTTACATTTAAGGTATCGATCCATTTGGACTTGCTAATTTGATAATGGGTAATCCACTTCTAGTTACATTTAAGGTATCGATCCCTTTGTACTTGCTAATTTGTAAATGGGTAATCCTCTTCTAGTTACATTTAAGGTATCGATCCCTTTGTACTTGCTAATTTGTAAATGGGTAATCCTCTTCTAGTTACATTTAAGGTATCGATCCCTTTGTACTTGCTAATTTGTAAATGGGTAATCCTCTTCTAGTTACATTTAAGGTATCGATCTATTTGGACTTGCTAATTTGATAATGGGTAATCCTCTTCGAGTTACATTTAAGGTATCGATCCATTTGTACTTGCTAATTTGTAAATGGGTAATCCTCTTTGAGTTACATTTAAGGTATCGATCCCTTTGTACTTGCTAATTTGTAAATGGGTAATCCTCTTCTAGTTACATTTAAGGTATCGATCCATTTGGACTTGCTAATTTGTAAATGGGTAATCCTCTTTGAGTTACATTTAAGGTATCGATCTATTTGGACTTGCTAATTTGATAATGGGTAATCCTCTTCGAGTTACATTTAAGGTATCGATCCCTTTGTACTTGCTAATTTGTAAATGGGTAATCCTCTTCTAGTTACATTTAAGGTGTCGATCCATTTGGACTTGCTAATTTGTAAATGGGTAATCCTCTTTGAGTTACATTTAAGGTATCGATCTATTTGGACTTGCTAATTTGATAATGGGTAATCCTCTTCGAGTTACATTTAAGGTATCGATCCATTTGTACTTGCTAATTTGTAAATGGGTAATCCTCTTCTAGTTACATTTAAGGTATCGATCCCTTTGTACTTGCTAATTTGTAAATGGGTAATCCTCTTCTAGTTACATATAAGGTATCGATCCCTTTGTACTTGCTAATTTGTAAATGGGTAATCCTCTTCTAGTTACATTTAAGGTATCGATACATTTGGACTTGCTAATTTGTAAATGGGTAATCCTCTTCTAGTTACATTTAAGGTATCGATCCATTTGTACTTGCTAATTTGTAAATGGGTAATCCTCTTCGAGTTACATTTAAGGTATCGATCCATTTGTACTTGCTAATTTGTAAATGGGTAATCCTCTTCTAGTTACATTTAAGGTATCGATCCCTTTGTACTTGCTAATTTGTAAATGGGTAATCCTCTTCTAGTTACATTTAAGGTATCGATCCCTTTGTACTTGCTAATTTGTAAATGGGTAATCCTCTTCTAGTTACATTTAAGGTATCGATCCCTTTGTACTTGCTAATTTGTAAATGGGTAATCCTCTTCTAGTTACATTTAAGGTATCGATCTATTTGGACTTGCTAATTTGATAATGGGTAATCCTCTTCTAGTTACATATAAGGTATCGATCCATTTGTACTTGCTAATTTGTAAATGGGTAATCCTCTTCGAGTTACATTTAAGGTATCGATCCATTTGTACTTGCTAATTTGTAAATGGGTAATCCTCTTCTAGTTACATTTAAGGTATCGATCCCTTTGTACTTGCTAATTTGTAAATGGGTAATCCTCTTCTAGTTACATTTAAGGTATCGATCCCTTTGTACTTGCTAATTTGTAAATGGGTAATCCTCTTCTAGTTACATTTAAGGTATCGATCTATTTGGACTTGCTAATTTGATAATGGGTAATCCTCTTCGAGTTACATTTAAGGTATCAATCCCTTTGTACTTGCTAATTTGTAAATGGGTAATCCTCTTCTAGTTACATTTAAGGTGTCGATCCATTTGGACTTGCTAATTTGTAAATGGGTAATCCTCTTTGAGTTACATTTAAGGTATCGATCTATTTGGACTTGCTAATTTGATAATGGGTAATCCTCTTCGAGTTACATTTAAGGTATCGATCCATTTGTACTTGCTAATTTGTAAATGGGTAATCCTCTTCTAGTTACATTTAAGGTATCGATCCCTTTGTACTTGCTAATTTGTAAATGGGTAATCCTCTTCTAGTTACATATAAGGTATCGATCCCTTTGTACTTGCTAATTTGTAAATGGGTAATCCTCTTCTAGTTACATTTAAGGTATCGATCCCTTTGTACTTGCTAATTTGTAAATGGGTAATCCTCTTCTAGTTACATTTAAGGTATCGATCTATTTGGACTTGCTAATTTGATAATGGGTAATCCTCTTCTAGTTACATATAAGGTATCGATCCATTTGTACTTGCTAATTTGTAAATGGGTAATCCTCTTCGAGTTACATTTAAGGTATCGATCCATTTGTACTTGCTAATTTGTAAATGGGTAATCCTCTTCTAGTTACATTTAAGGTATCGATCCCTTTGTACTTGCTAATTTGTAAATGGGTAATCCTCTTCTAGTTACATTTAAGGTATCGATCCCTTTGTACTTGCTAATTTGTAAATGGGTAATCCTCTTCTAGTTACATTTAAGGTATCGATCTATTTGGACTTGCTAATTTGATAATGGGTAATCCACTTCTAGTTACATTTAAGGTATCGATCCCTTTGTACTTGCTAATTTGTAAATGGGTAATCCTCTTCTAGTTACATTTAAGGTGTCGATCCATTTGGACTTGCTAATTTGTAAATGGGTAATCCTCTTTGAGTTACATTTAAGGTATCGATCTATTTGGACTTGCTAATTTGATAATGGGTAATCCTCTTCGAGTTACATTTAAGGTATCGATCCATTTGTACTTGCTAATTTGTAAATGGGTAATCCTCTTCTAGTTACATTTAAGGTATCGATCCCTTTGTACTTGCTAATTTGTAAATGGGTAATCCTCTTCTAGTTACATATAAGGTATCGATCCCTTTGTACTTGCTAATTTGTAAATGGGTAATCCTCTTCTAGTTACATTTAAGGTATCGATCCATTTGGACTTGCTAATTTGATAATGGGTAATCCACTTCTAGTTACATTTAAGGTATCGATCCCTTTGTACTTGCTAATTTGTAAATGGGTAATCCTCTTCTAGTTACATTTAAGGTGTCGATCCATTTGGACTTGCTAATTTGTAAATGGGTAATCCTCTTCTAGTTACATTTAAGGTATCGATCCCTTTGTACTTGCTAATTTGTAAATGGGTAATCCTCTTCTAGTTACATATAAGGTATCGATCCCTTTGTACTTGCTAATTTGTAAATGGGTAATCCTCTTCTAGTTACATTTAAGGTATCGATCCATTTGGACTTGCTAATTTGTAAATGGGTAATCCTCTTCTAGTTACATTTAAGGTATCGATCCATTTGTACTTGCTAATTTGTAAATGGGTAATCCTCTTCGAGTTACATTTAAGGTATCGATCCATTTGTACTTGCTAATTTGTAAATGGGTAATCCTCTTCTAGTTACATTTAAGGTATCGATCCCTTTGTACTTGCTAATTTGTAAATGGGTAATCCTCTTCTAGTTACATTTAAGGTATCGATCCCTTTGTACTTGCTAATTTGTAAATGGGTAATCCTCTTCTAGTTACATTTAAGGTATCGATCCCTTTGCACTTGCTAATTTGTAAATGGGTAATCCTCTTCTAGTTACATTTAAGGTATCGATCTATTTGGACTTGCTAATTTGATAATGGGTAATCCTCTTCTAGTTACATATAAGGTATCGATCCATTTGTACTTGCTAATTTGTAAATGGGTAATCCTCTTCGAGTTACATTTAAGGTATCGATCCATTTGTACTTGCTAATTTGTAAATGGGTAATCCTCTTCTAGTTACATTTAAGGTATCGATCCCTTTGTACTTGCTAATTTGTAAATGGGTAATCCTCTTCTAGTTACATTTAAGGTATCGATCCCTTTGTACTTGCTAATTTGTAAATGGGTAATCCTCTTCTAGTTACATTTAAGGTATCGATCTATTTGGACTTGCTAATTTGATAATGGGTAATCCTCTTCGAGTTACATTTAAGGTATCGATCCATTTGTACTTGCTAATTTGTAAATGGGTAATCCTCTTCTAGTTACATTTAAGGTATCGATCCCTTTGTACTTGCTAATTTGTAAATGGGTAATCCTCTTCTAGTTACATTTAAGGTATCGATCCCTTTGTACTTGCTAATTTGTAAATGGGTAATCCTCTTCTAGTTACATTTAAGGTATCGATCCATTTGGACTTGCTAATTTGATAATGGGTAATCCACTTCTAGTTACATTTAAGGTATCGATCCCTTTGTACTTGCTAATTTGTAAATGGGTAATCCTCTTCTAGTTACATTTAAGGTGTCGATCCATTTGGACTTGCTAATTTGTAAATGGGTAATCCTCTTTGAGTTACATTTAAGGTATCGATCTATTTGGACTTGTTAATTTGATAATGGGTAATCCTCTTCGAGTTACATTTAAGGTATCGATCCATTTGTACTTGCTAAATTGTAAATGGGTAATCCTCTTCTAGTTACATTTAAGGTATCGATCCCTTTGTACTTGCTAATTTGTAAATGGGTAATCCTCTTCTAGTTACATTTAAGGTATCGATCTATTTGGACTTGCTAATTTGATAATGGGTAATCCTCTTCGAGTTACATTTAAGGTATCGATCCATTTGTACTTGCTAATTTGTAAATGGGTAATCCTCTTTGAGTTACATTTAAGGTATCGATCCCTTTGTACTTGCTAATTTGTAAATGGGTAATCCTCTTCTAGTTACATTTAAGGTGTCGATCCATTTGGACTTGCTAATTTGTAAATGGGTAATCCTCTTTGAGTTACATTTAAGGTATCGATCTATTTGGACTTGCTAATTTGATAATGGGTAATCCTCTTCGAGTTACATTTAAGGTATCGATCCCTTTGTACTTGCTAATTTGTAAATGGGTAATCCTCTTCTAGTTACATTTAAGGTGTCGATCCATTTGGACTTGCTAATTTGTAAATGGGTAATCCTCTTTGAGTTACATTTAAGGTATCGATCTATTTGGACTTGCTAATTTGATAATGGGTAATCCTCTTCGAGTTACATTTAAGGTATCGATCCATTTGTACTTGCTAATTTGTAAATGGGTAATCCTCTTCTAGTTACATTTAAGGTATCGATCCCTTTGTACTTGCTAATTTGTAAATGGGTAATCCTCTTCTAGTTACATATAAGGTATCGATCCCTTTGTACTTGCTAATTTGTAAATGGGTAATCCTCTTCTAGTTACATTTAAGGTATCGATACATTTGGACTTGCTAATTTGTAAATGGGTAATCCTCTTCTAGTTACATTTAAGGTATCGATCCATTTGTACTTGCTAATTTGTAAATGGGTAATCCTCTTCGAGTTACATTTAAGGTATCGATCCATTTGTACTTGCTAATTTGTAAATGGGTAATCCTCTTCTAGTTACATTTAAGGTATCGATCCCTTTGTACTTGCTAATTTGTAAATGGGTAATCCTCTTCTAGTTACATTTAAGGTATCGATCCCTTTGTACTTGCTAATTTGTAAATGGGTAATCCTCTTCTAGTTACATTTAAGGTATCGATCCCTTTGTACTTGCTAATTTGTAAATGGGTAATCCTCTTCTAGTTACATTTAAGGTATCGATCTATTTGGACTTGCTAATTTGATAATGGGTAATCCTCTTCTAGTTACATATAAGGTATCGATCCATTTGTACTTGCTAATTTGTAAATGGGTAATCCTCTTCGAGTTACATTTAAGGTATCGATCCATTTGTACTTGCTAATTTGTAAATGGGTAATCCTCTTCTAGTTACATTTAAGGTATCGATCCCTTTGTACTTGCTAATTTGTAAATGGGTAATCCTCTTCTAGTTACATTTAAGGTATCGATCCCTTTGTACTTGCTAATTTGTAAATGGGTAATCCTCTTCTAGTTACATTTAAGGTATCGATCCATTTGGACTTGCTAATTTGATAATGGGTAATCCTCTTCGAGTTACATTTAAGGTATCGATCCCTTTGTACTTGCTAATTTGTAAATGGGTAATCCTCTTCTAGTTACATTTAAGGTATCGATCCATTTGGACTTGCTAATTTGTAAATGGGTAATCCTCTTTGAGTTACATTTAAGGTATCGATCTATTTGGACTTGCTAATTTGATAATGGGTAATCCTCTTCGAGTTACATTTAAGGTATCGATCCATTTGTACTTGCTAATTTGTAAATGGGTAATCCTCTTCTAGTTACATTTAAGGTATCGATCCCTTTGTACTTGCTAATTTGTAAATGGGTAATCCTCTTCTAGTTACATATAAGGTATCGATCCCTTTGTACTTGCTAATTTGTAAATGGGTAATCCTCTTCTAGTTACATTTAAGGTATCGATCCCTTTGTACTTGCTAATTTGTAAATGGGTAATCCTCTTCTAGTTACATTTAAGGTATCGATCTATTTGGACTTGCTAATTTGATAATGGGTAATCCTCTTCTAGTTACATATAAGGTATCGATCCATTTGTACTTGCTAATTTGTAAATGGGTAATCCTCTTCGAGTTACATTTAAGGTATCGATCCATTTGTACTTGCTAATTTGTAAATGGGTAATCCTCTTCTAGTTACATTTAAGGTATCGATCCCTTTGTACTTGCTAATTTGTAAATGGGTAATCCTCTTCTAGTTACATTTAAGGTATCGATCCCTTTGTACTTGCTAATTTGTAAATGGGTAATCCTCTTCTAGTTACATTTAAGGTATCGATCTATTTGGACTTGCTAATTTGATAATGGGTAATCCACTTCTAGTTACATTTAAGGTATCGATCCCTTTGTACTTGCTAATTTGTAAATGGGTAATCCTCTTCTAGTTACATTTAAGGTGTCGATCCATTTGGACTTGCTAATTTGTAAATGGGTAATCCTCTTTGAGTTACATTTAAGGTATCGATCTATTTGGACTTGCTAATTTGATAATGGGTAATCCTCTTCGAGTTACATTTAAGGTATCGATCCATTTGTACTTGCTAATTTGTAAATGGGTAATCCTCTTCTAGTTACATTTAAGGTATCGATCCCTTTGTACTTGCTAATTTGTAAATGGGTAATCCTCTTCTAGTTACATATAAGGTATCGATCCCTTTGTACTTGCTAATTTGTAAATGGGTAATCCTCTTCTAGTTACATTTAAGGTATCGATCCATTTGGACTTGCTAATTTGATAATGGGTAATCCACTTCTAGTTACATTTAAGGTATCGATCCCTTTGTACTTGCTAATTTGTAAATGGGTAATCCTCTTCTAGTTACATTTAAGGTGTCGATCCATTTGGACTTGCTAATTTGTAAATGGGTAATCCTCTTCTAGTTACATTTAAGGTATCGATCCCTTTGTACTTGCTAATTTGTAAATGGGTAATCCTCTTCTAGTTACATATAAGGTATCGATCCCTTTGTACTTGCTAATTTGTAAATGGGTAATCCTCTTCTAGTTACATTTAAGGTATCGATCCATTTGGACTTGCTAATTTGTAAATGGGTAATCCTCTTCTAGTTACATTTAAGGTATCGATCCATTTGTACTTGCTAATTTGTAAATGGGTAATCCTCTTCGAGTTACATTTAAGGTATCGATCCATTTGTACTTGCTAATTTGTAAATGGGTAATCCTCTTCTAGTTACATTTAAGGTATCGATCCCTTTGTACTTGCTAATTTGTAAATGGGTAATCCTCTTCTAGTTACATTTAAGGTATCGATCCCTTTGTACTTGCTAATTTGTAAATGGGTAATCCTCTTCTAGTTACATTTAAGGTATCGATCCCTTTGTACTTGCTAATTTGTAAATGGGTAATCCTCTTCTAGTTACATTTAAGGTATCGATCTATTTGGACTTGCTAATTTGATAATGGGTAATCCTCTTCTAGTTACATATAAGGTATCGATCCATTTGTACTTGCTAATTTGTAAATGGGTAATCCTCTTCGAGTTACATTTAAGGTATCGATCCATTTGTACTTGCTAATTTGTAAATGGGTAATCCTCTTCTAGTTACATTTAAGGTATCGATCCCTTTGTACTTGCTAATTTGTAAATGGGTAATCCTCTTCTAGTTACATTTAAGGTATCGATCCCTTTGTACTTGCTAATTTGTAAATGGGTAATCCTCTTCTAGTTACATTTAAGGTATCGATCTATTTGGACTTGCTAATTTGATAATGGGTAATCCTCTTCGAGTTACATTTAAGGTATCGATCCATTTGTACTTGCTAATTTGTAAATGGGTAATCCTCTTCTAGTTACATTTAAGGTATCGATCCCTTTGTACTTGCTAATTTGTAAATGGGTAATCCTCTTCTAGTTACATTTAAGGTATCGATCCCTTTGTACTTGCTAATTTGTAAATGGGTAATCCTCTTCTAGTTACATTTAAGGTATCGATCCATTTGGACTTGCTAATTTGATAATGGGTAATCCACTTCTAGTTACATTTAAGGTATCGATCCCTTTGTACTTGCTAATTTGTAAATGGGTAATCCTCTTCTAGTTACATTTAAGGTGTCGATCCATTTGGACTTGCTAATTTGTAAATGGGTAATCCTCTTCTAGTTACATTTTAGATATCGATCCATTTGGACTTGCTAATTTGTAAATGGGTAATCCTCTTTGAGTTACATTTAAGGTATCGATCTATTTGGACTTGCTAATTTGATAATGGGTAATCCTCTTCGAGTTACATTTAAGGTATCGATCCATTTGTACTTGCTAATTTGTAAATGGGTAATCCTCTTCTAGTTACATTTAAGGTATCGATCCCTTTGTACTTGCTAATTTGTAAATGGGTAATCCTCTTCTAGTTACATATAAGGTATCGATCCCTTTGTACTTGCTAATTTGTAAATGGGTAATCCTCTTCTAGTTACATTTAAGGTATCGATCCATTTGGACTTGCTAATTTGATAATGGGTAATCCACTTCTAGTTACATTTAAGGTATCGATCCCTTTGTACTTGCTAATTTGTAAATGGGTAATCCTCTTCTAGTTACATTTAAGGTGTCGATCCATTTGGACTTGCTAATTTGTAAATGGGTAATCCTCTTTGAGTTACATTTAAGGTATCGATCTATTTGGACTTGCAAATTTGATAATGGGTAATCCTCTTCGAGTTACATTTAAGGTATCGATCCATTTGTACTTGCTAATTTGTAAATGGGTAATCCTCTTCGAGTTACATTTAAGGTATCGATCCATTTGTACTTGCTAATTTGTAAATGGGTAATCCTCTTCTAGTTACATTTAAGGTATCGATCCCTTTGTACTTGCTAATTTGTAAATGGGTAATCCTCTTCTAGTTACATTTAAGGTATCGATCCCTTTGTACTTGCTAATTTGTAAATGGGTAATCCTCTTCTAGTTACATTTAAGGTATCGATCCCTTTGTACTTGCTAATTTGTAAATGGGTAATCCTCTTCTAGTTACATTTAAGGTAACGATCCATTTGGACTTGCTAATTTGATAATGGGTAATCCACTTCTAGTTACATTTAAGGTATCGATCCCTTTGTACTTGCTAATTTGTAAATGGGTAATCCTCTTCTAGTTACATTTAAGGTGTCGATCCATTTGGACTTGCTAATTTGTAAATGGGTAATCCTCTTTGAGTTACATTTAAGGTATCGATCTATTTGGACTTGCTAATTTGATAATGGGTAATCCTCTTCGAGTTACATTTAAGGTATCGATCCATTTGTACTTGCTAATTTGTAAATGGGTAATCCTCTTCTAGTTACATTTAAGGTATCGATCCATTTGGACTTGCTAATTTGATAATGGGTAATCCACTTCTAGTTACATTTAAGGTATCGATCCCTTTGTACATGCTAATTTGTAAATGGGTAATCCTCTTCTAGTTACATTTAAGGTGTCGATCCATTTGGACTTGCTAATTTGTAAATGGGTAATCCTCTTTGAGTTACATTTAAGGTATCGATCTATTTGGACTTGCTAATTTGATAATGGGTAATCCTCTTCGAGTTACATTTAAGGTATCGATCCATTTGTACTTGCTAATTTGTAAATGGGTAATCCTCTTCTAGTTACATTTAAGGTATCGATCCATTTGTACTTGCTAATTTGTAAATGGGTAATCCTCTTCTAGTTACATTTAAGGTATCGATCCCTTTGTACTTGCTAATTTGTAAATGGGTAATCCTCTTCTAGTTACATATAAGGTATCGATCCCTTTGTACTTGCTAATTTGTAAATGGGTAATCCTCTTCTAGTTACATTTAAGGTATCGATCCATTTGGACTTGCTAATTTGATAATGGGTAATCCACTTCTAGTTACATTTAAGGTATCGATCCCTTTGTACTTGCTAATTTGTAAATGGGTAATCCTCTTCTAGTTACATTTAAGGTATCGATCCCTTTGTACTTGCTAATTTGTAAATGGGTAATCCTCTTCTAGTTACATTTAAGGTATCGATCTATTTGGACTTGCTAATTTGATAATGGGTAATCCTCTTCGAGTTACATTTAAGGTATCGATCCATTTGTACTTGCTAATTTGTAAATGGGTAATCCTCTTTGAGTTACATTTAAGGTATCGATCCCTTTGTACTTGCTAATTTGTAAATGGGTAATCCTCTTCTAGTTACATTTAAGGTGTCGATCCATTTGGACTTGCTAATTTGTAAATGGGTAATCCTCTTCGAGTTACATTTAAGGTATCGATCCATTTGTACTTGCTAATTTGTAAATGGGTAATCCTCTTCTAGTTACATTTAAGGTATCGATCCCTTTGTACTTGCTAATTTGTAAATGGGTAATCCTCTTCTAGTTACATTTAAGGTATCGATCCCATTGTACTTGCTAATTTGTAAATGGGTAATCCTCTTCTAGTTACATTTAAGGTATCGATCTATTTGGACTTGCTAATTTGATAATGGGTAATCCACTTCTAGTTACATTTAAGGTATCGATCCCTTTGTACTTGCTAATTTGTAAATGGGTAATCCTCTTCTAGTTACATTTAAGGTGTCGATCCATTTGGACTTGCTAATTTGTAAATGGGTAATCCTCTTTGAGTTACATTTAAGGTATCGATCTATTTGGACTTGCTAATTTGATAATGGGTAATCCTCTTCGAGTTACATTTAAGGTATCGATCCATTTGTACTTGCTAATTTGTAAATGGGTAATCCTCTTCTAGTTACATTTAAGGTATCGATCCCTTTGTACTTGCTAATTTGTAAATGGGTAATCCTCTTCTAGTTACATATAAGGTATCGATCCCTTTGTACTTGCTAATTTGTAAATGGGTAATCCTCTTCTAGTTACATTTAAGGTATCGATCCATTTGGACTTGCTAATTTGATAATGGGTAATCCACTTCTAGTTACATTTAAGGTATCGATCCCTTTGTACTTGCTAATTTGTAAATGGGTAATCCTCTTCTAGTTACATTTAAGGTGTCGATCCATTTGGACTTGCTAATTTGTAAATGGGTAATCCTCTTCTAGTTACATTTAAGGTATCGATCCCTCTGTACTTGCTAATTTGTAAATGGGTAATCCTCTTCTAGTTACATATAAGGTATCGATCCCTTTGTACTTGCTAATTTGTAAATGGGTAATCCTCTTCTAGTTACATTTAAGGTATCGATCCATTTGGACTTGCTAATTTGTAAATGGGTAATCCTCTTCTAGTTACATTTAAGGTATCGATCCATTTGTACTTGCTAATTTGTAAATGGGTAATCCTCTTCGAGTTACATTTAAGGTATCGATCCATTTGTACTTGCTAATTTGTAAATGGGTAATCCTCTTCTAGTTACATTTAAGGTATCGATCCCTTTGTACTTGCTAATTTGTAAATGGGTAATCCTCTTCTAGTTACATTTAAGGTATCGATCCCTTTGTACTTGCTAATTTGTAAATGGGTAATCCTCTTCTAGTTACATTTAAGGTATCGATCCCTTTGTACTTGCTAATTTGTAAATGGGTAATCCTCTTCTAGTTACATTTAAGGTATCGATCTATTTGGACTTGCTAATTTGATAATGGGTAATCCTCTTCTAGTTACATATAAGGTATCGATCCATTTGTACTTGCTAATTTGTAAATGGGTAATCCTCTTCGAGTTACATTTAAGGTATCGATCCATTTGTACTTGCTAATTTGTAAATGGGTAATCCTCTTCTAGTTACATTTAAGGTATCGATCCCTTTGTACTTGCTAATTTGTAAATGGGTAATCCTCTTCTAGTTACATTTAAGGTATCGATCCCTTTGTACTTGCTAATTTGTAAATGGGTAATCCTCTTCTAGTTACATTTAAGGTATCGATCTATTTGGACTTGCTAATTTGATAATGGGTAATCCTCTTCGAGTTACATTTAAGGTATCGATCCATTTGTACTTGCTAATTTGTAAATGGGTAATCCTCTTCTAGTTACATTTAAGGTATCGATCCCTTTGTACTTGCTAATTTGTAAATGGGTAATCCTCTTCTAGTTACATTTAAGGTATCGATCCCTTTGTACTTGCTAATTTGTAAATGGGTAATCCTCTTCTAGTTACATTTAAGGTATCGATCCATTTGGACTTGCTAATTTGATAATGGGTAATCCACTTCTAGTTACATTTAAGGTATCGATCCCTTTGTACTTGCTAAATTGTAAATGGGTAATCCTCTTCTAGTTACATTTAAGGTGTCGATCCATTTGGACTTGCTAATTTGTAAATGGGTAATCCTCTTTGAGTTACATTTAAGGTATCGATCTATTTGGACTTGCTAATTTGATAATGGGTAATCCTCTTCGAGTTACATTTAAGGTCTCGATCCATTTGTACTTGCTAATTTGTAAATGGGTAATCCTCTTCTAGTTACATTTAAGGTATCGATCCCTTTGTACTTGCTAATTTGTAAATGGGTAATCCTCTTCTAGTTACATATAAGGTATCGATCCCTTTGTACTTGCTAATTTGTAAATGGGTAATCCTCTTCTAGTTACATTTAAGGTATCGATCCATTTGGACTTGCTAATTTGATAATGGGTAATCCACTTCTAGTTACATTTAAGGTATCGATCCCTTTGTACTTGCTAATTTGTAAATGGGTAATCCTCTTCTAGTTACATTTAAGGTGTCGATCCATTTGGACTTGCTAATTTGTAAATGGGTAATCCTCTTTGAGTTACATTTAAGGTATCGATCTATTTGGACTTGCTAATTTGATAATGGGTAATCCTCTTCGAGTTACATTTAAGGTATCGATCCATTTGTACTTGCTAATTTGTAAATGGGTAATCCTCTTCGAGTTACATTTAAGGTATCGATCCATTTGTACTTGCTAATTTGTAAATGGGTAATCCTCTTCTAGTTACATTTAAGGTATCGATCCCTTTGTACTTGCTAATTTGTAAATGGGTAATCCTCTTCTAGTTACATTTAAGGTATCGATCCCTTTGTACTTGCTAATTTGTAAATGGGTAATCCTCTTCTAGTTACATTTAAGGTATCGATCCCTTTGTACTTGCTTATTTGTAAATGGGTAATCCTCTTCTAGTTACATTTAAGGTATCGATCTATTTGGACTTGCTAATTTGATAATGGGTAATCCTCTTCGAGTTACATTTAAGGTATCGATCCATTTGTACTTGCTAATTTGTAAATGGTTAATCCTCTTCTAGTTACATTTAAGGTATCGATCCCTTTGTACTTGCTAATTTGTAAATGGGTAATCCTCTTCTAGTTACATATAAGGTATCGATCCCTTTGTACTTGCTAATTTGTAAATGGGTAATCCTCTTCTAGTTACATTTAAGATATCGATCCATTTGGACTTGCTAATTTGTAAATGGGTAATCCTCTTTGAGTTACATTTAAGGTATCGATCTATTTGGACTTGCTAATTTGATAATGGGTAATCCTCTTCGAGTTACATTTAAGGTATCGATCCATTTGTACTTGCTAATTTGTAAATGGGTAATCCTCTTCTAGTTACATTTAAGGTATCGATCCCTTTGTACTTGCTAATTTGTAAATGGGTAATCCTCTTCTAGTTACATATAAGGTATCGATCCCTTTGTACTTGCTAATTTGTAAATGGGTAATCCTCTTCTAGTTACATTTAAGGTATCGATCCATTTGGACTTGCTAATTTGATAATGGGTAATCCACTTCTAGTTACATTTAAGGTATCGATCCCTTTGTACTTGCTAATTTGTAAATGGGTAATCCTCTTCTAGTTACATTTAAGGTGTCGATCCATTTGGACTTGCTAATTTGTAAATGGGTAATCCTCTTTGAGTTACATTTAAGGTATCGATCTATTTGGACTTGCTAATTTGATAATGGGTAATCCTCTTCGAGTTACATTTAAGGTATCGATCCATTTGTACTTGCTAATTTGTAAATGGGTAATCCTCTTCGAGTTACATTTAAGGTATCGATCCATTTGTACTTGCTAATTTGTAAATGGGTAATCCTCTTCTAGTTACATTTAAGGTATCGATCCCTTTGTACTTGCTAATTTGTAAATGGGTAATCCTCTTCTAGTTACATTTAAGGTATCGATCCCTTTGTACTTGCTAATTTGTAAATGGGTAATCCTCTTCTAGTTACATTTAAGGTATCGATCCCTTTGTACTTGCTAATTTGTAAATGGGTAATCCTCTTCTAGTTACATTTAAGGTATCGATCCATTTGGACTTGCTAATTTGATAATGGGTAATCCACTTCTAGTTACATTTAAGGTATCGATCCCTTTGTACTTGCTAATTTGTAAATGGGTAATCCTCTTCTAGTTACATTTAAGGTATCGATCCATTTGGACTTGCTAATTTGTAAATGGGTAATCCTCTTTGAGTTACATTTAAGGTATCGATCTATTTGGACTTGCTAATTTGATAATGGGTAATCCTCTTCGAGTTACATTTAAGGTATCGATCCATTTGTACTTGCTAATTTGTAAATGGGTAATCCTCTTCTAGTTACATTTAAGGTATCGATCCCTTTGTACTTGCTAATTTGTAAATGGGTAATCCTCTTCTAGTTACATATAAGGTATCGATCCCTTTGTACTTGCTAATTTGTAAATGGGTAATCCTCTTCTAGTTACATTTAAGGTATCGATCCATTTGGACTTGCTAATTTGTAAATGGGTAATCCTGTTCTAGTTACATTTAAGGTATCGATCCCTTTGTACTTGCTAATTTGTAAATGGGTAATCCTCTTCTAGTTACATATAAGGTATCGATCCCTTTGTACTTGCTAATTTGTAAATGGGTAATCCTCTTCTAGTTACATTTAAGGTATCGATCTATTTGGACTTGCTAATTTGATAATGGGTAATCCTCTTCTAGTTACATTTAAGGTATCGATCCATTTGTACTTGCTAATTTGTAAATGGGTAATCCTCTTCTAGTTACATTTAAGGTATCGATCCCTTTGTACTTGCTAATTTGTAAATGGGTAATCCTCTTCTAGTTACATATAAGGTATCGATCCCTTTGTACTTGCTAATTTGTAAATGGGTAATCCTCTTCTAGTTACATTTAAGGTATCGATCCATTTGGACTTGCTAATTTGATAATGGGTAATCCACTTCTAGTTACATTTAAGGTATCGATCCCTTTGTACTTGCTAATTTGTAAATGGGTAATCCTCTTCTAGTTACATTTAAGGTGTCGATCCATTTGGACTTGCTAATTTGTAAATGGGTAATCCTCTTTGAGTTACATTTAAGGTATCGATCTATTTGGACTTGCTAATTTGATAATGGGTAATCCTCTTCGAGTTACATTTAAGGTATCGATCCATTTGTACTTGCTAATTTGTAAATGGGTAATCCTCTTCTAGTTACATTTAAGGTATCGATCCATTTGTACTTGCTAATTTGTAAATGGGTAATCCTCTTCTAGTTACATTTAAGGTATCGATCCCTTTGTACTTGCTAATTTGTAAATGGGTAATCCTCTTCTAGTTACATATAAGGTATCGATCCCTTTGTACTTGCTAATTTGTAAATAGGTAATCCTCTTCTAGTTACATTTAAGGTATCGATCCATTTGGACTTGCTAATTTGATAATGGGTAATCCACTTCTAGTTACATTTAAGGTATCGATCCCTTTGTACTTGCTAATTTGTAAATGGGTAATCCTCTTCTAGTTACATTTAAGGTATCGATCCCTTTGTACTTGCTAATTTGTAAATGGGTAATCCTCTTCTAGTTACATTTAAGGTATCGATCCCTTTGTACTTGCTAATTTGTAAATGGGTAATCCTCTTCTAGTTACATTTAAGGTATCGATCTATTTGGACTTGCTAATTTGATAATGGGTAATCCTCTTCGAGTTACATTTAAGGTATCGATCCATTTGTACTTGCTAATTTGTAAATGGGTAATCCTCTTTGAGTTACATTTAAGGTATCGATCCCTTTGTACTTGCTAATTTGTAAATGGGTAATCCTCTTCTAGTTACATTTAAGGTGTCGATCCATTTGGACTTGCTAATTTGTAAATGGGTAATCCTCTTTGAGTTACATTTAAGGTATCGATCTATTTGGACTTGCTAATTTGATAATGGGTAATCCTCTTCGAGTTACATTTAAGGTATCGATCCCTTTGTACTTGCTAATTTGTAAATGGGTAATCCTCTTCTAGTTACATTTAAGGTGTCGATCCATTTGGACTTGCTAATTTGTAAATGGGTAATCCTCTTCTAGTTACATTTAAGGTGTCGATCCATTTGGACTTGCTAATTTGTAAATGGGTAATCCTCTTTGAGTTACATTTAAGGTATCGATCTATTTGGACTTGCTAATTTGATAATGGGTAATCCTCTTCGAGTTACATTTAAGGTATCGATCCATTTGTACTTGCTAATTTGTAAATGGGTAATCCTCTTCTAGTTACATTTAAGGTATCGATCCATTTGTACTTGCTAATTTGTAAATGGGTAATCCTCTTCTAGTTACATTTAAGGTATCGATCCCTTTGTACTTGCTAATTTGTAAATGGGTAATCCTCTTCTAGTTACATATAAGGTATCGATCCCTTTGTACTTGCTAATTTGTAAATAGGTAATCCTCTTCTAGTTACATTTAAGGTATCGATCCATTTGGACTTGCTAATTTGATAATGGGTAATCCACTTCTAGTTACATTTAAGGTATCGATCCCTTTGTACTTGCTAATTTGTAAATGGGTAATCCTCTTCTAGTTACATTTAAGGTATCGATCCCTTTGTACTTGCTAATTTGTAAATGGGTAATCCTCTTCTAGTTACATTTAAGGTATCGATCCCTTTGTACTTGCTAATTTGTAAATGGGTAATCCTCTTCTAGTTACATTTAAGGTATCGATCTATTTGGACTTGCTAATTTGATAATGGGTAATCCTCTTCGAGTTACATTTAAGGTATCGATCCATTTGTACTTGCTAATTTGTAAATGGGTAATCCTCTTTGAGTTACATTTAAGGTATCGATCCCTTTGTACTTGCTAATTTGTAAATGGGTAATCCTCTTCTAGTTACATTTAAGGTGTCGATCCATTTGGACTTGCTAATTTGTAAATGGGTAATCCTCTTTGAGTTACATTTAAGGTATCGATCTATTTGGACTTGCTAATTTGATAATGGGTAATCCTCTTCGAGTTACATTTAAGGTATCGATCCCTTTGTACTTGCTAATTTGTAAATGGGTAATCCTCTTCTAGTTACATTTAAGGTGTCGATCCATTTGGACTTGCTAATTTGTAAATGGGTAATCCTCTTTGAGTTACATTTAAGGTATCGATCTATTTGGACTTGCTAATTTGATAATGGGTAATCCTCTTCGAGTTACATTTAAGGTATCGATCCATTTGTACTTGCTTATTTGTAAATGGGTAATCCTCTTCTAGTTACATTTAAGGTATCGATCCCTTTGTACTTGCTAATTTGTAAATGGGTAATCCTCTTCTAGTTACATATAAGGTATCGATCCCTTTGTACTTGCTAATTTGTAAATGGGTAATCCTCTTCTAGTTACATTTAAGGTATCGATCCATTTGGACTTGCTAATTTGTAAATGGGTAATCCTCTTCTAGTTACATTTAAGGTATCGATCCATTTGTACTTGCTAATTTGTAAATGGGTAATCCTCTTCGAGTTACATTTAAGGTATCGATCCATTTGTACTTGCTAATTTGTAAATGGGTAATCCTCTTCTAGTTACATTTAAGGTATCGATCCCTTTGTACTTGCTAATTTGTAAATGGGTAATCCTCTTCTAGTTACATTTAAGGTATCGATCCCTTTGTACTTGCTAATTTGTAAATGGGTAATCCTCTTCTAGTTACATTTAAGGTATCGATCCCTTTGTACTTGCTAATTTGTAAATGGGTAATCCTCTTCTAGTTACATTTAAGGTATCGATCTATTTGGACTTGCTAATTTGATAATGGGTAATCCTCTTCTAGTTACATATAAGGTATCGATCCATTTGTACTTGCTAATTTGTAAATGGGTAATCCTCTTCGAGTTACATTTAAGGTATCGATCCATTTGTACTTGCTAATTTGTAAATGGGTAATCCTCTTCTAGTTACATTTAAGGTATCGATCCCTTTGTACTTGCTAATTTGTAAATGGGTAATCCTCTTCTAGTTACATTTAAGGTATCGATCCCTTTGTACTTGCTAATTTGTAAATGGGTAATCCTCTTCTAGTTACATTTAAGGTATCGATCTATTTGGACTTGCTAATTTGATAATGGGTAATCCTCTTCGAGTTACATTTAAGGTATCGATCCCTTTGTACTTGCTAGTTTGTAAATGGGTAATCCTCTTCTAGTTACATTTAAGGTGTCGATCCATTTGGACTTGCTAATTTGTAAATGGGTAATCCTCTTTGAGTTACATTTAAGGTATCGATCTATTTGGACTTGCTAATTTGATAATGGGTAATCCTCTTCGAGTTACATTTAAGGTATCGATCCATTTGTACTAGCTAATTTGTAAATGGGTAATCCTCTTCTAGTTACATTTAAGGTATCGATCCCTTTGTACTTGCTAATTTGTAAATGGGTAATCCTCTTCTAGTTACATATAAGGTATCGATCCCTTTGTACTTGCTAATTTGTAAATGGGTAATCCTCTTCTAGTTACATTTAAGGTATCGATCCCTTTGTACTTGCTAATTTGTAAATGGGTAATCCTCTTCTAGTTACATTTAAGGTATCGATCTATTTGGACTTGCTAATTTGATAATGGGTAATCCTCTTCTAGTTACATATAAGGTATCGATCCATTTGTACTTGCTAATTTGTAAATGGGTAATCCTCTTCGAGTTACATTTAAGGTATCGATCCATTTGTACTTGCTAATTTGTAAATGGGTAATCCTCTTCTAGTTACATTTAAGGTATCGATCCCTTTGTACTTGCTAATTTGTAAATGGGTAATCCTCTTCTAGTTACATTTAAGGTATCGATCCCTTTGTACTTGCTAATTTGTAAATGGGTAATCCTCTTCTAGTTACATTTAAGGTATCGATCTATTTGGACTTGCTAATTTGATAATGGGTAATCCTCTTCGAGTTACATTTAAGGTATCGATCCCTTTGTACTTGCTAATTTGTAAATGGGTAATCCTCTTCTAGTTACATTTAAGGTGTCGATCCATTTGGACTTGCTAATTTGTAAATGGGTAATCCTCTTTGAGTTACATTTAAGGTATCGATCTATTTGGACTTGCTAATTTGATAATGGGTAATCCTCTTCGAGTTACATTTAAGGTATCGATCCATTTGTACTTGCTAATTTGTAAATGGGTAATCCTCTTCTAGTTACATTTAAGGTATCGATCCCTTTGTACTTGCTAATTTGTAAATGGGTAATCCTCTTCTAGTTACATATAAGGTATCGATCCCTTTGTACTTGCTAATTTGTAAATGGGTAATCCTCTTCTAGTTACATTTAAGGTATCGATCCCTTTGTACTTGCTAATTTGTAAATGGGTAATCCTCTTCTAGTTACATTTAAGGTATCGATCCCTTTGTACTTGCTAATTTGTAAATGGGTAATCCTCTTCTAGTTACATTTAAGGTATCGATCTATTTGGACTTGCTAATTTGATAATGGGTAATCCTCTTCGAGTTACATTTAAGGTATCGATCCATTTGTACTTGCTAATTTGTAAATGGGTAATCCTCTTTGAGTTACATTTAAGGTATCGATCCCTTTGTACTTGCTAATTTGTAAATGGGTAATCCTCTTCTAGTTACATTTAAGGTGTCGATCCATTTGGACTTGCTAATTTGTAAATGGGTAATCCTCTTTGAGTTACATTTAAGGTATCGATCTATTTGGACTTGCTAATTTGATAATGGGTAATCCTCTTCGAGTTACATTTAAGGTATCGATCCCTTTGTACTTGCTGATTTGTAAATGGGTAATCCTCTTCTAGTTACATTTAAGGTGTCGATCCATTTGGACTTGCTAATTTGTAAATGGGTAATCCTCTTTGAGTTACATTTAAGGTATCGATCTATTTGGACTTGCTAATTTGATAATGGGTAATCCTCTTCGAGTTACATTTAAGGTATCGATCCATTTGTACTTGCTAATTTGTAAATGGGTAATCCTCTTCTAGTTACATTTAAGGTATCGATCCCTTTGTACTTGCTAATTTGTAAATGGGTAATCCTCTTCTAGTTACATATAAGGTATCGATCCCTTTGTACTTGCTAATTTGTAAATGGGTAATCCTCTTCTAGTTACATTTAAGGTATCGATCCATTTGGACTTGCTAATTTGTAAATGGGTAATCCTCTTCTAGTTACATTTAAGGTATCGATCCATTTGTACTTGCTAATTTGTAAATGGGTAATCCTCTTCGAGTTACATTTAAGGTATCGATCCATTTGTACTTGCTAATTTGTAAATGGGTAATCCTCTTCTAGTTACATTTAAGGTATCGATCCCTTTGTACTTGCTAATTTGTAAATGGGTAATCCTCTTCTAGTTACATTTAAGGTATCGATCCCTTTGTACTTGCTAATTTGTAAATGGGTAATCCTCTTCTAGTTACATTTAAGGTATCGATCCATTTGGACTTGCTAATTTGTAAATGGGTAATCCTCTTCTAGTTACATTTAAGATATCGATCCATTTGGACTTGCTAATTTGTAAATGGGTAATCCTCTTTGAGTTACATTTAAGGTATCGATCTATTTGGACTTGCTATTTTGATAATGGGTAATCCTCTTCGAGTTACATTTAAGGTATCGATCCATTTGTAATTGCTAATTTGTAAATGGGTAATCCTCTTCTAGTTACATTTAAGGTATCGATCCCTTTGTACTTGCTAATTTGTAAATGGGTAATCCTCTTCTAGTTACATATAAGGTATCGATCCCTTTGTACTTGCTAATTTGTAAATGGGTAATCCTCTTCTAGTTACATTTTAGGTATCGATTCATTTGGACTTGCTAATTTGTAAATGGGTAATCCTCTTCTAGTTACATTTAAGGTATCGATCCCTTTGTACTTGCTAATTTGTAAATGGGTAATCCTCTTCTAGTTACATTTAAGGTATCGATACCTTTGTACTTGCTAATTTGTAAATGGGTAATCCTCTTCTAGTTACATTTAAGGTATCGATCCCTTTGTACTTGCTAATTTGTAAATGGGTAATCATCTTCTAGTTACACTTAAGGTATCGATCCATTTGGACTTGCTAATTTGATAATGGGTAATCCTCTTCTAGTTACATTTAAGGTATCGATCCCTTTGTACTTGCTAATTTGTAAATGGGTAATCCTCTTCTAGTTACATTTAAGGTGTCGATCCATTTGGACTTGCTAATTTGATAATGGGTAATCCACTTCTAGTTACATTTAAGGTATCGATCCCTTTGTACTTGCTAATATGTAAATGGGTAATCCTCTTCTAGTTACATATAAGGTATCGATCCATTTGGACTTGCTAATTTGTAAATGGTTAATCCTCTTCTAGTTACATTTAAGGTTTCGATCAATTTGGACTTGCTAATTTGATAATGGGTAATCCTCTTCTAGTTACATTGAAGGTATCGATCCCTTTGTACTTGCTAATTTGTAAATGGTTAATCCTCTTCTAGTTACATTTAAGGTATCGATCCCTTTGTACTTGCTAATTTGTAAATGGGTAATCCTCTTCTAGTTACATATAAGGTATCGATCCATTTGGACTTGCTAATTTGTAAATGGGTAATCCTCTTCTAGTTACATTTAAGGTATCGATCCCTTTGTACTTGCTAATTTGTAAATGGGTAATCCTCTTCTAGTTACATTTAAGGTATCGTTCCATTTGGACTTGCTAATTTGATAATGGGTAATCCTCTTCTAGTTACATTTAAGGTATCGATCCCTTTGTACTTGCTAATTTGTAAATGGGTAATCCTCTTCTAGTTACATTTAAGGTTTCGATCAATTTGGACTTGCTAATTTGATAATGGGTAATCCTCTTCTAGTTACATTGAAGGTATCGATCCCTTTGTACTTGCTAATTTGTAAATGGTTAATCCTCTTCTAGTTACATTTAAGGTATCGATCCCTTTGTACTTGCTAATTTGTAAATGGGTAATCCTCTTCTAGTTACATATAAGGTATCGATCCATTTGGACTTGCTAATTTGTAAATGGGTAATCCCCTTCTAGTTACATTTAAGGTATCGATCCATTTGGACTTGCTAATTTGATAATGGGTAATCGACTTCTAGTTACATTTAAGGTATCGATCCCTTTGTACTTGCTAATTTGTAAATCGGTAATCCTCTTCTAGTTACATATAAGGTATCGATGCATTTGGACTTGCTAATTTGTAAATGGGTAATCCTCTTCTAGTTACATTTAAGGTATCGATCAATTTGGACTTGCTAATTTGATAATGGGTAATCCTCTTCTAGTTACATTGAAGGTATCGATCCCTTTGTACTTGCTAATTTGTAAATTGGTAATCCTCTTCTAGTTACATATAAGGTATCGATCCATTTGGACTTGCTAATTTGTAAATGGGAATTCCTCTTCTAGTTACATTTAAGGTATCGATCAATTTGGACTTGCTAATTTGATAATGGGTAATCCTCTTCTAGTTACATTGAAGGTATCGATCCCTTTGTACTTGCTAATTTGTAAATGGGTAATCCTCTTCTAGTTACATTTAAGGTATTTATCCCTTTGTACTTGCTAATTTGTAAATGGGTAATCCTCTTCTAGTTACATATAAGGTATCGATCCCTTTGTACTTGCTAATTTGTAAATGGGTAATCCTCTTCTAGTTACATTTAAGGTATCGATCCATTTGGACTTGCTAATTTGATAATGGGTAATCCTCTTCTAGTTACATTTTAGGTATCGATCCCTTTCTACTTGCTAATTTGTAAATGGGTAATCCTCTTCTAGTTACATTTAAGGTATCGATCCATTTGGACTTGCTAATTTGTAAATGGGTAATCCTCTTCTAGTTACATTTAAGATATCGATCCATTTGGACTTGCTAATTTGTAAATGGGTAATCCTCTTTGAGTTACATTTAAGGTATCGATCTATTTGGACTTGCTAATTTGATAATGGGTAATCCTCTTCGAGTTACATTTAAGGTATCGATCCATTTGTACTTGCTAATTTGTAAATGGGTAATCCTCTTCTAGTTACATTTATGGTATCGATCCCTTTGTACTTGCTAATTTGTAAATGGGTAATCCTCTTCTAGTTACATATAAGGTATCGATCCCTTTGTACTTGCTAATTTGTAAATGGGTAATCCTCTTCTAGTTACATTTTAGGTATCGATTCATTTGGACTTGCTAATTTGTAAATGGGTAATCCTCTTCTAGTTACATTTAAGGTATCGATCCCTTTGTACTTGCTAATTTGTAAATGGGTAATCCTCTTCTAGTTACATTTAAGTTATCGATCCCTTTGTACTTGCTAATTTGTAAATGGGTAATCCTCTTCTAGTTACATTTAAGGTATCGATCCCTTTGTACTTGCTAATTTGTAAATGGGTAATCCTCTTCTAGTTACATTTAAGGTGTCGATCCATTTGGACTTGCTAATTTGATAATGGGTAATCCACTTCTAGTTACATTTAAGGTATCGATCCCTTTGTACTTGCTAATTTGTAAATGGGTAATCCTCTTCTAGTTACATATAAGGTATCGATCCATTTGGACTTGCTAATTTGTAAATGGGTAATCCTCTTCTAGTTACATTTAAGGTTTCGATCAATTTGGACTTGCTAATTTGATAATGGGTAATCCTCTTCTAGTTACATTGAAGGTATCGATCCCTTTGTACTTGCTAATTTGTAAATGGTTAATCCTCTTCTAGTTACATTTAAGGTATCGATCCCTTTGTACTTGCTAATTTGTAAATGGGTAATCCTCTTCTAGTTACATATAAGGTATCGATCCATTTGGACTTGCTAATTTGTAAATGGGTAATCCTCTTCTAGTTACATTTAAGGTATCGATCCCTTTGTACTTGCTAATTTGTAAATGGGTAATCCTCTTCTAGTTACATTTAAGGTATCGTTCCATTTGGGCTTGCTAATTTGATAATGGGTACTCCTCTTTAAGTTACATTTAAGGTATCGATCCCTTTGTACTTGCTAATTTTTAAATGGGTAATCCTCTTCTAGTTACATTTAAGGTATCGATCAATTTGGACTTGCTAATTTGATAATGGGTAATCCTCTTCTAGTTACATTTAAGGTATCGATCCCTTTGTACTTGCTAATTTGATAATGGGTAATCCTCTTCTAGTTACATTGAAGGTATCGATCCCTTTGTACTTGCTAATTTGTAAATGGGTAATCCTCTTCTAGTTACATTTAAGGTATCGATCCCTTTGTACTTGCTAATTTGTAAATGGGTAATCCTCTTCTAGTTACATATAAGGTATCGATCCCTTTGTACTTGCTAATTTGTAAATGGGTAATCCTCTTCTAGTTACATTTAAGGTATCGATCTATTTGGACTTGCTAATTTGATAATGGGTAATCCTCTTCGAGTTACATTTAAGGTATCGATCCATTTGTACTTGCTAATTTGTAAATGGGTAATCCTCTTCTAGTTACATTTAAGGTATCGATCCCTTTGTACTTGCTAATTTGTAAATGGGTAATCCTCTTCTAGTTACATTTAAGGTATCGATCCATTTGTACTTGCCAATTTGTAAATGGGTATTCCTCTTCTAGTTACATTGAAGGTATCGATCCATTTGGACTTGCTAATTTGTAAATGGGTAATCCTCTTTGAGTTACATTTAAGGTATCGATCCATTTGACCTTGCTAATTTGATAATGGGTAATCCTCTTCTAGTTACATTTAAGGTATCGATCCATTTGGACTTGCTAATTTGATAATGGGTAATCCTCTTTGAGTTACATTAAAGGTATCGATCCATTTGGACTTGCTAATTTGATAATGGGTAATCTTCTTCTAGTTACATTTAAGGTATCGATCCATTTGGACTTGCTAATTTGATAATGGGTAATCCTCTTCTAGTTACATTTAAGGTATCGATCCATTTGGACTTGCTAATTTGATAATGGGTAATCCTCTTCTAGTTACATTGAAGGTATCGATCCCTTTGTACTTGCTAATTTGTAAATGGGTAATCCTCTTCTAGTTACATTTAAGGTATTTATCCCTTTGTACTTGCTAATTTGTAAATGGGTAATCCTCTTCTAGTTACATATAAGGTATCGATCCCTTTGTACTTGCTAATTTGTAAATGGGTAATCCTCTTCTAGTTACATTTAAGGTATCGATCCATTTGGACTTGCTAATTTGATAATGGGTAATCCTCTTCTAGTTACATTTTAGGTATCGATCCCTTTCTACTTGCTAATTTGTAAATGGGTAATCCTCTTCTAGTTCCATTTAAGGTATCGATCCATTTGGACTTGCTAATTTGTAAATGGGTAATCCTCTTCTAGTTACATTTAAGATATCGATCCATTTGGACTTGCTAATTTGTAAATGGGTAATCCTCTTTGAGTTACATTTAAGGTATCGATCTATTTGGACTTGCTAATTTGATAATGGGTAATCCTCTTCGAGTTACATTTAAGGTATCGATCCATTTGTACTTGCTAATTTGTAAATGGGTAATCCTCTTCTAGTTACATTTATGGTATCGATCCCTTTGTACTTGCTAATTTGTAAATGGGTAATCCTCTTCTAGTTACATATAAGGTATCGATCCCTTTGTACTTGCTAATTTGTAAATGGGTAATCCTCTTCTAGTTACATTTTAGGTATCGATTCATTTGGACTTGCTAATTTGTAAATGGGTAATCCTCTTCTAGTTACATTTAAGGTATCGATCCCTTTGTACTTGCTAATTTGTAAATGGGTAATCCTCTTCTAGTTACATTTAAGTTATCGATCCCTTTGTACTTGCTAATTTGTAAATGGGTAATCCTCTTCTAGTTACATTTAAGGTATCGATCCCTTTGTACTTGCTAATTTGTAAATGGGTAATCCTCTTCTAGTTACACTTAAGGTATCGATCCATTTGGACTTGCTAATTTGATAATGGGTAATTCTCTTCTAGTTACATTTAAGGTATCGATCCCTTTGTACTTGCTAATTTGTAAATGGGTAATCCTCTTCTAGTTACATTTAAGGTGTCGATCCATTTGGACTTGCTAATTTGATAATGGGTAATCCACTTCTAGTTACATTTAAGGTATCGATCCCTTTGTACTTGCTAATTTGTAAATGGGTAATCCTCTTCTAGTTACATATAAGGTATCGATCCATTTGGACTTGCTAATTTGTAAATGGGTAATCCTCTTCTAGTTACATTTAAGGTTTCGATCAATTTGGACTTGCTAATTTGATAATGGGTAATCCTCTTCTAGTTACATTGATGGTATCGATCCCTTTGTACTTGCTAATTTGTAAATGGTTAATCCTCTTCTAGTTACATTTAAGGTATCGATCCCTTTGTACTTGCTAATTTGTAAATGGGTAATCCTCTTCTAGTTACATATAAGGTATCGATCCATTTGGACTTGCTAATTTGTAAATGGGTAATCCTCTTCTAGTTACATTTAAGGTATCGATCACTTTGTACTTGCTAATTTGTAAATGGGTAATCCTCTTCTAGTTACATTTAAGGTATCGTTCCATTTGGGCTTGCTAATTTGATAATGGGTACTCCTCTTTAAGTTACATTTAAGGTATCGATCCCTTTGTACTTGCTAATTTTTAAATGGGTAATCCTCTTCTAGTTACATTTAAGGTATCGATCAATTTGGACTTGCTAATTTGATAATGGGTAATCCTCTTCTAGTTACATTTAAGGTATCGATCCCTTTGTACTTGCTAATTTGATAATGGGTAATCCTCTTCTAGTTACATTGAAGGTATCGATCCCTTTGTACTTGCTAATTTGTAAATGGGTAATCCTCTTCTAGTTACATTTAAGGTATCGATCCCTTTGTACTTGCTAATTTGTAAATGGGTAATCCTCTTCTAGTTACATATAAGGTATCGATCCCTTTGTACTTGCTAATTTGTAAATGGGTAATCCTCTTCTAGTTACATTTAAGGTATCGATCTATTTGGACTTGCTAATTTGATAATGGGTAATCCTCTTCGAGTTACATTTAAGGTATCGATCCATTTGTACTTGCTAATTTGTAAATGGGTAATCCTCTTCTAGTTACATTTAAGGTATCGATCCCTTTGTACTTGCTAATTTGTAAATGGGTAATCCTCTTCTAGTTACATTTAAGGTATCGATCCATTTGTACTTGCTAATTTGTAAATGGGTATTCCTCTTCTAGTTACATTGAAGGTATCGATCCATTTGGACTTGCTAATTTGTAAATGGGTAATCCTCTTTGAGTTACATTTAAGGTATTGATCCATTTGACCTTGCTAATTTGATAATGGGTAATCCTCTTCTAGTTACATTTAAGGTATCGATCCATTTGGACTTGCTAATTTGATAATGGGTAATCCTCTTTGAGTTACATTAAAGGTATCGATCCATTTGGACTTGCTAATTTGATAATGGGTAATCTTCTTCTAGTTACATTTAAGGTATCGATCCATTTGGACTTGCTAATTTGATAATGGGTAATCCACTTCTAGTTACATTTAAGGTATCGATCCATTTGGACTTGCTAATTTGATAATGGGTAATCCTCTTCTAGTTACATTTAAGGTATCGATCCCTTTGTACTTGCTAATTTGATAATGGGTAATCCTCTTCTAGTTACATTTAAGGTATCGATCCCTTTGTACTTGCTAATTTGTAAATGGGTAATCCTCTTCTAGTTACATTTAAGGTATCGATCCCTTTATACTTGCTAATTTGTAAATGGGTAATCCTCTTCTAGTTACATTTAAGGTATCGATCCATTTGGTCTTGCTAATTTGTAAATGGGTAATCCTCTTCTAGTTACATTTAAGGTATCGATCCATTTGTACTTGCTAATTTGTAAATGCGTAATCCTCTTCGAGTTAAATTTAAGGTATCGATCCCTTTGTACTTGCTAATTTGTAAATGGGTAATCCTCTTCTAGTTACATTTAAGGTATCGATCAATTTGGACTTGCTAATTTGTAAATGGGTAATCCTCTTCTAGTTACATTTAAGGTATCGATCCCTTTGTACTTGCTAATTTGTAAATGGGTAATCCTCTTCTAGTTACATTTAAGGTACCGATCCATTTGGACTTGCTAATTTGTAAATGGGTAATCCTCTTTGAGTTACATTTAAGGTATCGATCCATTTGGACTTGCTAATTTGTAAATGGGTAATCCTCTTCTAGTTGCATTTAAGGTATCGATCCCTTTGTACTTGCTAATTTGTAAATGGGTAATCCTCTTCTAGTTACATTTAAGGTACCGATCCATTTGGACTTGCTAATTTGTAAATGGGTAATCCTCTTTGAGTTACATTTAAGGTATCGATCCATTTGGACTTGCTAATTTGTAAATGGGTAATCCTCTTTGAGTTACATTTAAGGTATTGATCCATTTGGACTTGCTAATTTGTAATAGGGTAATCCTCTTCTAGTTACATTTAAGGTATCGATCCATTTGGACTTGCTAATTTGTAAATGGGTAATCCTCTTTGAGTTACATTTAAGGTATTGATCCATTTGGACTTGCTAATTAGATAATGGGTAATCCTCTTCTAGTTACATTTAAGGTATCGATCCATTTGTACTTGCTAATTTGTAAATGGGTAATCCTCTTTGAGTTACATTTAAGTTATCGATCCATTTGGACCTGCTAATTTGATAATGGGTAATCCTCTTCTAGTTACATTTAAGGTATCGATCCCTTTGTACTTGCTAATTAGTAAATGGGCAATCCTCTTCTAGTTACATATAAGGTATCGATCCATTTGGACTTGCTAATTTGTAAATGGGTAATCCTCTTCTAGTTACATTTAAGGTATCGATCCCTTTGTACTTGCTAATTTGTAAATGGGTAATCCTCTTCTAGTTACATTTAAGGTATCGATCCATTTGGACTTGCTAATTTGTAAATGGGTAATCCTCTTCTAGTTACATTTAAGGTATCGATCCATTTGGACTTGCTAATTTGTAATGGGTAATCCTCTTTGAGTTACATTTAAGGTATCGATCCATTTGGACTTGCTAATTTGTAAATGGGTAATCCTCTTCTAGTTACATTTAAGGTATCGATCCCTTTGTACTTGCTTATTTGTAAATGGGTAATCCTCTTCTAGTTACATTTAAGTTATCGATCCATTTGGTCTTGCTAATTTGTAAATGGGTAACTCTCTTTGAGTTACATTTAAGGTATCGATCCATTTGGACTTGCTAATTTGATAATGGGTAATCCTCTTCTAGTTACATTTAAGGTATCGATCCATTTGTACTTGCTAATTTGTAAATGCGTAATCCTCTTCGAGTTAAATTTAAGGTATCGATCCATTTGGACTTGCTAATTTATAAATGGGTAATCTTCTTCTAGTTACATTTAAGGTATCGATCCATTTGGACTTGCTAAATTGATAATGGGTAATCCTCTTCGAGTTACATTTAAGGTATCGATCCATTTGTACTTGCTAATTTGTAAATGGGTAATCCTCTTCTAGTTACATTTAAGGTATCGATCCATTTGGACTTGCTAATTTGTAAATGGGTAATCCTCTTCTAGTTACATTTAAGGTATCGATCCCTTTGTACTTGCTAATTTGTAAATGGGTAATCCTCTTCTAGTTACATTTAAGGTATCGATCCATTTGGACTTGCTAATTTGATAATTGGTAATCCTCTTCGAGTTAAATTTAAGGTATCGATCCATTTGGACTTGCTAATTTGTAATAGGGTAATCCTCTTCTAGTTACATTTAAGGTATCGATCCATTTGGACTTGCTAATTTGTAAATGGGTAATCCTCTTTGAGTTGCATTTAAGGTATCGATCCATTTGGACTTGCTAATTTGATAATAGGTAATCCTCTTCTAGTTACATTTAAGGTATCGATCCATTTGGACTTGCTAATTTGTAAATGGGTAATCCTCTTTGAGTTACATTTAAGGTATCGATCCATTTGGACTTGCTAATTTGTAAATGGGTAATCCACTTCTAGTTACATTTAAGGTATCGATCCCTTTGTACTTGCTAATTTGTAAATGAGTAATCCTCTTCTAGTTACATTTAAGGTATCGATCCATTTGGACTTGCTAATATGTAAAAGGGTAATCCTCTTCGAGTTACATTTAAGGTATCGATCCATTTGGACTTGCTAATTTGTAAATGGGTAATCCTCTTTGAGTTACATTTAAGGTATCGATCCATTTGGACTTGCTAATTTGATAATGGGTAATCCTCTTCGAGTTACATTTAAGGTATCGATCCATTTGTACTTGCTAATTTGTAAATGGGTAATCCTCTTCTAGTTACATTTAAGGTATCGATCCATTTGGACTTGCTAATTTGATAATGGGTAATCCTCTTCTAGTTACATTTAAGGTATCGATCCATTTGGACTTGCTAATTTGATAATGGGTAATCCTCTTCGAGTTATATTTAAGGTATCGATCCTTTTGGACTTGCTAATTTGATAATGGGTAATCCTCTTCTAGTTACATTTAAGGTATCGATCCATTTGGACTTGCTAATTTGTAAATGGGTAATCCTCTTTGAGTTACATTTAAGGTATCGATCCATTTGGACTTGCTAATTTGATAATGGGTAATCCTCTTCGAGTTAAATTTAAGGTATCGATCCATTTGTACTTGCTAATTTGTAAATGGGTAATCCTCTTCTAGTTACATTTAAGGTATCGATCCATTTGGACTTGCTAATATGTAAATGGGTAATCCTCTTTGAGTTACATTTAAGGTATCGATCCATTTGGACTTGCTAATTTGTAAATGGGTAATCCTCTTTGAGTTACATTTAAGGTATCGATCCATTTGGACTTGCTAATTTGTAAATGGGTAATCCTCTTCTAGTTACATTTAAGGTATCGATCCCTTTGTACTTGCTAATTTGTAAATGAGTAATCCTCTTCTAGTTACATTTAAGGTATCGATCCATTTGGACTTGCTAATATGTAAATGGGTAATCCTCTTTGAGTTACATTTAAGGTATCGATCCATTTCGACTTGCTAATTTGATAATGGGTAATCCTCTTCTAGTTACATTTAAGGTCTCGATCCATTTGGACTTGCTAATTTGATAATGGGTAATCCTCTTCTAGTTACATTTATGGTATCGATCCCTTTGTACTTGCTAATTTGTAAATGGGTAATCCTCTACTAGTTGCATTTAAGGTATCGATCCATTTGGACTTGCTAATATGTAAATGGGTAATCCTCTTTGAGTTACATTTAAGGTATCGATCCATTTGGACTTGCTAATTTGATAATGGGTAATCCTCTTCGAGTTAAATTTAAGGTATCGATCCATTTGGACTTGCTAATTTGTAAATGGGTAATCCTCTTCTAGTTACATTTAAGGTATCGATCCATTTGGACTTGCTAATTTGTAAATGGGTAATCCTCTTCTAGTTACATTTAAGGTATCGATCCATTTGGACTTGCTAATTTGATAATGGGTAATCCTCTTCTAGTTACATTGAAGGTATCGATCCCTTTGTACTTGCTAATTTGTAAATGGGTAATCCTCTTCTAGTTACATTTAAGGTATCGATCCCTTTGTACTTGCTAATTTGTAAATGGGTAATCCTCTTCTAGTTACATATAAGGTATCGATCCCTTTGTACTTGCTAATTTGTAAATGGGTAATCCTCTTCTAGTTACATTTAAGGTATCGATCCATTTGGACTTGCTAATTTGATAATGGGTAATCCTCTTCTAGTTACATTTAAGGTATCGATACCTTTGTACTTGCTAATTTGTAAATGGGTAATCCTCTTCTAGTTACATTTAAGGTATCGATCCATTTGGACTTGCTAATTTGTAAATGGGTAATCCTCTTCTAGTTACATTTAAGATATCGATCCATTTGGACTTGCTAATTTGTAAATGGGTAATCCTCTTTGAGTTACATTTAAGGTATCGATCTATTTGGACTTGCTAATTTGATAATGGGTAATCCTCTTCGAGTTACATTTAAGGTATCGATCCATTTGTACTTGCTAATTTGTAAATGGGTAATCCTCTTCTAGTTACATTTAAGGTATCGATCCCTTTGTACTTGCTAATTTGTAAATTGGTAATCCTCTTCTAGTTACATATAAGGTATCGATCCCTTTGTACTTGCTAATTTGTAAATGGGTAATCCTCTTCTAGTTACATTTTAGGTATCGATCCATTTGGACTTGCTAATTTGTAAATGGGTAATCCTCTTCTAGTTACATTTAAGGTATCGATTCCTTTGTACTTGCTAATTTGTAAATGGGTAATCCTCTTCTAGTTACATTTAAGGTATCGATCCCTTTGTACTTGCTAATTTGTAAATGGGTAATCCTTTTCTAGTTACATTTAAGGTATCGATCCCTTTGTACTTGCTAATTTGTAAATGGGTAATCCTCTTCTAGTTACACTTAAGGTATCGATCCATTTGGACTTGCTAATTTGATAATGGGTAATCCTCTTCTAGTTACATTTAAGGTATCGATCCCTTTGTACTTGCTAATTTGTAAATGGGTAATCCTCTTCTAGTTACATTTAAGGTGTCGATCCATTTGGACTTGCTAATTTGATAATGGGTAATCCTCTTCTAGTTACATTTAAGGTATCGATCCCTTTGTACTTGCTAATTTGTAAATGGGTAATCCTCTTCTAGTTACATTTAAGGTGTCGATCCATTTGTACTTGCTAATTTGTAAATGGGTAATCCTCTTTGAGTTACATTTAAGGTATCGATCCATTTGGACTTGCTAATTTGATAATGGGTAATCCTCTTCGAGTTAAATTTAAGGTATCGATCCATTTGGACTTGCTAATTTGTAAATGGGTAATCCTCTTCTAGTTACATTTAAGGTATCGATCCATTTGGACTTGCTAATTTGATAATGGGTAATCCTCTTCTAGTTACATTGAAGGTATCGATCCCTTTGTACTTGCTAATTTGTAAATGGGTAATCCTCTTCTAGTTACATTTAAGGTATCGATCCCTTTGTACTTGCTAATTTGTAAATGGGTAATCCTCTTCTAGTTACATATAAGGTATCGATCCCTTTGTACTTGCTAATTTGTAAATGGGTAATCCTCTTCTAGTTACATTTAAGGTATCGATCCATTTGGACTTGCTAATTTGATAATGGGTAATCCTCTTCTAGTTACATTTAAGGTATCGATACCTTTGTACTTGCTAATTTGTAAATGGGTAATCCTCTTCTAGTTACATTTAAGGTATCGATCCATTTGGACTTGCTAATTTGTAAATGGGTAATCCTCTTCTAGTTACATTTAAGATATCGATCCATTTGGACTTGCTAATTTGTAAATGGGTAATCCTCTTTGAGTTACATTTAAGGTATCGATCTATTTGGACTTGCTAATTTGATAATGGGTAATCCTCTTCGAGTTACATTTAAGGTATCGATCCATTTGTACTTGCTAATTTGTAAATGGGTAATCCTCTTCTAGTTACATTTAAGGTATCGATCCCTTTGTACTTGCTAATTTGTAAATGGGTAATCCTCTTCTAGTTACATATAAGGTATCGATCCCTTTGTACTTGCTAATTTGTAAATGGGTAATCCTCTTCTAGTTACATTTTAGGTATCGATCCATTTGGACTTGCTAATTTGTAAATGGGTAATCCTCTTCTAGTTACATTTAAGGTATCGATTCCTTTGTACTTGCTAATTTGTAAATGGGTAATCCTCTTCTAGTTACATTTAAGGTATCGATCCCTTTGTACTTGCTAATTTGTAAATGGGTAATCCTTTTCTAGTTACATTTAAGGTATCGATCCCTTTGTACTTGCTAATTTGTAAATGGGTAATCCTCTTCTAGTTACACTTAAGGTATCGATCCATTTGGACTTGCTAATTTGATAATGGGTAATCCTCTTCTAGTTACATTTAAGGTATCGATCCCTTTGTACTTGCTAATTTGTAAATGGGTAATCCTCTTCTAGTTACATTTAAGGTGTCGATCCATTTGGACTTGCTAATTTGATAATGGGTAATCCTCTTCTAGTTACATTGAAGGTATCGATCCCTTTGTACTTGCTAATTTGTAAATGGGTAATCCTCTTCTAGTTACATTTAAGGTATCGATCCCTTTGTACTTGCTAATTTGTAAATGGGTAATCCTCTTCTAGTTACATATAAGGTATCGATCCCTTTGTACTTGCTAATTTGTAAATGGGTAATCCTCTTCTAGTTACATTTAAGGTATCGATCTATTTGGACTTGCTAATTTGATAATGGGTAATCCTCTTCGAGTTACATTTAAGGTATCGATCCATTTGTACTTGCTAATTTGTAAATGGGTAATCCTCTTCTAGTTACATTTAAGGTATCGATCCCTTTGTACTTGCTAATTTGTAAATGGGTAATCCTCTTCTAGTTACATTTAAGGTATCGATCCATTTGTACTTGCTAATTTGTAAATGGGTATTCCTCTTCTAGTTACATTTAAGGTATCGATCCATTTGGACTTGCTAATTTGTAAATGGGTAATCCTCTTCTAGTTACACTTAAGGTATCGATCCATTTGGACTTGCTAATTTGATAATGGGTAATCCTCTTCTAGTTACATTTAAGGTATCGATCCCTTTGTACTTGCTAATTTGTAAATGGGTAATCCTCTTCTAGTTACATTTAAGGTGTCGATCCATTTGGACTTGCTAATTTGATAATGGGTAATCCTCTTCTAGTTACATTGAAGGTATCGATCCCTTTGTACTTGCTAATTTGTAAATGGGTAATCCTCTTCTAGTTACATTTAAGGTATCGATCCCTTTGTACTTGCTAATTTGTAAATGGGTAATCCTCTTCTAGTTACATATAAGGTATCGATCCATTTGGACTTGCTAATTTGATAATGGGTAATCCTCTTCTAGTTACATTTAAGGTATCGATCCCTTTGTACTTGCTAATTTGATAATGGGTAATCCTCTTCTAGTTACATTTAAGGTATCGATCCCTTTGTACTTGCTAATTTGTAAATGGCTAATCCTCTTTGAGTTACATTTAAGGTATCGATCCATTTGGACTTGCTAATTTGTAAATGGGTAATCCTCTTCTAGTTACATTTAAGGTATCGATCCCTTTATACTTGCTAATTTGTAAATGGGTAATCCTCTTCTAGTTACATTTAAGGTATCGATCCATTTGGTCTTGCTAATTTGTAAATGGGTAATCCTCTTCTAGTTACATTTAAGGTATCGATCCATTTGTACTTGCTAATTTGTAAATGCGTAATCCTCTTCGAGTTAAATTTAAGGTATCGATCCATTTGTACTTGCTAATTTGATAATGGGTAATCCTCTTTGAGTTACATTAAAGGTATCGATCCATTTGGACTTGCTAATTTGATAATGGGTAATCCTCTTCTAGTTACATTTAAGGTATCGATCCATTTGGACTTGCTAATTTGATAATGGGTAATCCTCTTCTAGTTACATTTAAGGTATCGATCCATTTGGACTTGCTAATTTGATAATGGGTAATCCTCTTCTAGTTACATTTAAGGTATCGATCCCTTTGTACTTGCTAATTTGATAATGGGTAATCCTCTTCTAGTTACATTTAAGGTATCGATCCCTTTGTACTTGCTAATTTGTAAATGGCTAATCCTCTTTGAGTTACATTTAAGGTATCGATCCATTTGGACTTGCTAATTTGTAAATGGGTAATCCTCTTCTAGTTACATTTAAGGTATCGATCCCTTTATACTTGCTAATTTGTAAATGGGTAATCCTCTTCTAGTTACATTTAAGGTATCGATCCATTTGGTCTTGCTAATTTGTAAATGGGTAATCCTCTTCTAGTTACATTTAAGGTATCGATCCATTTGTACTTGCTAATTTGTAAATGCGTAATCCTCTTCGAGTTAAATTTAAGGTATCGATCCATTTGTACTTGCTAATTTGTAAATGGGTAATCCTCTTTGAGTTACATTTAAGGTATCGATCCATTTGGACTTGCTAATTTGTAAATGGGTAATCCTCTTCTAGTTGCATTTAAGGTATCGATCCCTTTGTACTTGCTAATTTGTAAATGGGTAATCCTCTTCTAGTTACATTTAAGGTACCGATCCATTTGGACTTGCTAATTTGTAAATGGGTAATCCTCTTTGAGTTACATTTAAGGTATCGATCCATTTGGACTTGCTAATTTGATAATGGGTAATCCTCTTCGAGTTAACTTTAAGGTATCGATCCATTTGGACTTGCTAATTTGTAATAGGGTAATCCTCTTCTAGTTACATTTAAGGTATCGATCCATTTGGACTTGCTAATTTGTAAATGGGTAATCCTCTTTGAGTTACATTTAAGGTATCGATCCATTTGGACTTGCTAATTTGATAATGGGTAATCCTCTTCTAGTTACATTTAAGGTATCGATCCATTTGTACTTGCTAATTTGTAAATGGGTAATCCTCTTTGAGTTACATTTAAGTTATCGATCCATTTGGACCTGCTAATTTGATAATGGGTAATCCTCTTCTAGTTACATTTAAGGTATCGATCCCTTTGTACTTGCTAATTAGTAAATGGGCAATCCTCTTCTAGTTACATATAAGGTATCGATCCATTTGGACTTGCTAATTTGTAAATGGGTAATCCTCTTCTAGTTACATTTAAGGTATCGATCCCTTTGTACTTGCTAATTTGTAAATGGGTAATCCTCTTCTAGTTACATTTAAGGTATCGATCCATTTGGACTTGCTAATTTGTAAATGGGTAATCCTCTTCTAGTTACATTTAAGGTATCGATCCATTTGGACTTGCTAATTTGATAATGGGTAATCCTCTTCTAGTTACATTTAAGGTATCGATCCCTTTGTACTTGCTAATTTGATAATGGGTAATCCTCTTCTAGTTACATTGAAGGTATCGATCCCTTTGTACTTGCTAATTTGTAAATGGGTAATCCTCTTCTAGTTACATTTAAGGTATCGATCCCTTTGTACTTGCTAATTTGTAAATGGGTAATCCTCTTCTAGTTACATATAAGGTATCGATCCCTTTGTACTTGCTAATTTGTAAATGGGTAATCCTCTTCTAGTTACATTTAAGGTATCGATCTATTTGGACTTGCTAATTTGATAATGGGTAATCCTCTTCGAGTTACATTTAAGGTATCGATCCATTTGTACTTGCTAATTTGTAAATGGGTAATCCTCTTCTAGTTACATTTAAGGTATCGATCCCTTTGTACTTGCTAATTTGTAAATGGGTAATCCTCTTCTAGTTACATTTAAGGTATCGATCTATTTGGACTTGCTAATTTGATAATGGGTAATCCTCTTCGAGTTACATTTAAGGTATCGATCCATTTGTACTTGCTAATTTGTAAATGGGTAATCCTCTTCTAGTTACATTTAAGGTATCGATCCCTTTGTACTTGCTAATTTGTAAATGGGTAATCCTCTTCTAGTTACATTTAAGGTATCGATCCATTTGTACTTGCTAATTTGTAAATGGGTATTCCTCTTCTAGTTACATTTAAGGTATCGATCCATTTGGACTTGCTAATTTGTAAATGGGTAATCCTCTTCTAGTTACACTTAAGGTATCGATCCATTTGGACTTGCTAATTTGATAATGGGTAATCCTCTTCTAGTTACATTTAAGGTATCGATCCCTTTGTACTTGCTAATTTGTAAATGGGTAATCCTCTTCTAGTTACATTTAAGGTGTCGATCCATTTGGACTTGCTAATTTGATAATGGGTAATCCTCTTCTAGTTACATTGAAGGTATCGATCCCTTTGTACTTGCTAATTTGTAAATGGGTAATCCTCTTCTAGTTACATTTAAGGTATCGATCCCTTTGTACTTGCTAATTTGTAAATGGGTAATCCTCTTCTAGTTACATATAAGGTATCGATCCATTTGGACTTGCTAATTTGATAATGGGTAATCCTCTTCTAGTTACATTTAAGGTATCGATCCCTTTGTACTTGCTAATTTGATAATGGGTAATCCTCTTCTAGTTACATTTAAGGTATCGATCCCTTTGTACTTGCTAATTTGTAAATGGCTAATCCTCTTTGAGTTACATTTAAGGTATCGATCCATTTGGACTTGCTAATTTGTAAATGGGTAATCCTCTTCTAGTTACATTTAAGGTATCGATCCCTTTATACTTGCTAATTTGTAAATGGGTAATCCTCTTCTAGTTACATTTAAGGTATCGATTCATTTGGTCTTGCTAATTTGTAAATGGGTAATCCTCTTCTAGTTACATTTAAGGTATCGATCCATTTGTACTTGCTAATTTGTAAATGCGTAATCCTCTTCGAGTTAAATTTAAGGTATCGATCCATTTGTACTTGCTAATTTGATAATGGGTAATCCTCTTTGAGTTACATTAAAGGTATCGATCCATTTGGACTTGCTAATTTGATAATGGGTAATCCTCTTCTAGTTACATTTAAGGTATCGATCCATTTGGACTTGCTAATTTGATAATGGGTAATCCTCTTCTAGTTACATTTAAGGTATCGATCCATTTGGACTTGCTAATTTGATAATGGGTAATCCTCTTCTAGTTACATTTAAGGTATCGATCCCTTTGTACTTGCTAATTTGATAATGGGTAATCCTCTTCTAGTTACATTTAAGGTATCGATCCCTTTGTACTTGCTAATTTGTAAATGGCTAATCCTCTTTGAGTTACATTTAAGGTATCGATCCATTTGGACTTGCTAATTTGTAAATGGGTAATCCTCTTCTAGTTACATTTAAGGTATCGATCCCTTTATACTTGCTAATTTGTAAATGGGTAATCCTCTTCTAGTTACATTTAAGGTATCGATCCATTTGGTCTTGCTAATTTGTAAATGGGTAATCCTCTTCTAGTTACATTTAAGGTATCGATCCATTTGTACTTGCTAATTTGTAAATGCGTAATCCTCTTCGAGTTAAATTTAAGGTATCGATCCATTTGTACTTGCTAATTTGTAAATGGGTAATCCTCTTTGAGTTACATTTAAGGTATCGATCCATTTGGACTTGCTAATTTGTAAATGGGTAATCCTCTTCTAGTTGCATTTAAGGTATCGATCCCTTTGTACTTGCTAATTTGTAAATGGGTAATCCTCTTCTAGTTACATTTAAGGTACCGATCCATTTGGACTTGCTAATTTGTAAATGGGTAATCCTCTTTGAGTTACATTTAAGGTATCGATCCATTTGGACTTGCTAATTTGATAATGGGTAATCCTCTTCGAGTTAACTTTAAGGTATCGATCCATTTGGACTTGCTAATTTGTAATAGGGTAATCCTCTTCTAGTTACATTTAAGGTATCGATCCATTTGGACTTGCTAATTTGTAAATGGGTAATCCTCTTTGAGTTACATTTAAGGTATTGATCCATTTGGACTTGCTAATTAGATAATGGGTAATCCTCTTCTAGTTACATTTAAGGTATCGATCCATTTGTACTTGCTAATTAGTAAATGGGTAATCCTCTTTGAGTTACATTTAAGTTATCGATCCATTTGGACCTGCTAATTTGATAATGGGTAATCCTCTTCTAGTTACATTTAAGGTATCGATCCCTTTGTACTTGCTAATTAGTAAATGGGCAATCCTCTTCTAGTTACATATAAGGTATCGATCCATTTGGACTTGCTAATTTGTAAATGGGTAATCCTCTTCTAGTTACATTTAAGGTATCGATCCCTTTGTACTTGCTAATTTGTAAATGGGTAATCCTCTTCTAGTTACATTTAAGGTATCGATCCATTTGGACTTGCTAATTTGTAAATGGGTAATCCTCTTCTAGTTACATTTAAGGTATCGATCCATTTGGACTTGCTAAGTTGATAATGGGTAATCCTCTTCTAGTTACATTTAAGGTATCGATCCCTTTGTACTTGCTAATTTGATAATGGGTAATCCTCTTCTAGTTACATTGAAGGTATCGATCCCTTTGTACTTGCTAATTTGTAAATGGGTAATCCTCTTCTAGTTACATTTAAGGTATCGATCCCTTTGTACTTGCTAATTTGTAAATGGGTAATCCTCTTCTAGTTACATATAAGGTATCGATCCCTTTGTACTTGCTAATTTGTAAATGGGTAATCCTCTTCTAGTTACATTTAAGGTATCGATCTATTTGGACTTGCTAATTTGATAATGGGTAATCCTCTTCGAGTTACATTTAAGGTATCGATCCATTTGTACTTGCTAATTTGTAAATGGGTAATCCTCTTCTAGTTACATTTAAGGTATCGATCCCTTTGTACTTGCTAATTTGTAAATGGGTAATCCTCTTCTAGTTACATTTAAGGTATCGATCCATTTGTACTTGCTAATTTGTAAATGGGTATTCCTCTTCTAGTTACATTGAAGGTATCGATCCATTTGGACTTGCTAATTTGTAAATGGGTAATCCTCTTTGAGTTACATTTAAGGTATCGATCCATTTGACCTTGCTAATTTGATAATGGGTAATCCTCTTCTAGTTACATTTAAGGTATCGATCCATTTGGACTTGCTAATTTGATAATGGGTAATCCTCTTTGAGTTACATTAAAGGTATCGATCCATTTGGACTTGCTAATTTGATAATGGGTAATCTTCTTCTAGTTACATTTAAGGTATCGATCCATTTGGACTTGCTAATTTGATAATGGGTAATCCTCTTCTAGTTACATTTAAGGTATCGATCCATTTGGACTTGCTAATTTGATAATGGGTAATCCTCTTCTAGTTACATTTAAGGTATCGATCCCTTTGTACTTGCTAATTTGATAATGGGTAATCCTCTTCTAGTTACATTTAAGGTATCGATCCCTTTGTACTTGCTAATTTGTAAATGGGTAATCCTCTTCTAGTTACATTTAAGGTATCGATCCCTTTGTACTTGCTAATTTGTAAATGGCTAATCCTCTTTGAGTTACATTTAAGGTATCGATCCATTTGGACTTGCTAATTTGTAAATGGGTAATCCTCTTCTAGTTACATTTAAGGTATCGATCCCTTTATACTTGCTAATTTGTAAATGGGTAATCCTCTTCTAGTTACATTTAAGGTATCGATCCATTTGGTCTTGCTAATTTGTAAATGGGTAATCCTCTTCTAGTTACATTTAAGGTATCGATCCATTTGTACTTGCTAATTTGTAAATGCGTAATCCTCTTCGAGTTAAATTTAAGGTATCGATCCATTTGGACTTGCTAATTTATAAATGGGTAATCCTCTTCTAGTTACATTTAAGGTATCGATCAATTTGGACTTGCTAATTTGTAAATGGGTAATCCTCTTCTAGTTACATTTAAGGTATCGATCCCTTTGTACTTGCTAATTTGTAAATGGGTAATCCTCTTCTAGTTACATTTAAGGTATCGATCCATTTGGACTTGCTAATTTGTAAATCGGTAATCCTCTTTGAGTTACATTTAAGGTATCGATCCATTTGGACTTGCTAATTTGTAAATGGGTAATCCTCTTCTAGATGCATTTAAGGTATCGATCCCTTTGTACTTGCTAATTTGTAAATGGGTAATCCTCTTCTAGTTACATTTAAGGTACCGATCCATTTGGACTTGCTAATTTGTAAATGGGTAATCCTCTTTGAGTTACATTTAAGGTATCGATCCATTTGGACTTGCTAATTTGTAAATGGGTAATCCTCTTTGAGTTACATTTAAGGTATTGATCCATTTGGACTTGCTAATTTGTAATAGGGTAATCCTCTTCTAGTTACATTTAAGGTATCGATCCATTTTTACTTGCTAATTTGTAAATGGGTAATCCTCTTTGAGTTACATTTAAGGTATTGATCCATTTGGACTTGCTAATTAGATAATGGGTAATCCTCTTCTAGTTACATTTAAGGTATCGATCCATTTGTACTTGCTAATTTGTAAATGGGTAATCCTCTTTGAGTTACATTTAAGTTATCGATCCATTTGGACCTGCTAATTTGATAATGGGTAATCCTCTTCTAGTTACATTTAAGGTATCGATCCCTTTGTACTTGCTAATTAGTAAATGGGCAATCCTCTTCTAGTTACATATAAGGTATCGATCCATTTGGACTTGCTAACTTGTAAATGGGTAATCCTCTTCTAGTTACATTTAAGGTATCGATCCCTTTGTACTTGCTAATTTGTAAATGGGTAATCCTCTTCTAGTTACATTTAAGGTATCGATCCATTTGGACTTGCTAATTTGTAAATGGGTAATCCTCTTCTAGTTACATTTCAGGTATCGATCCATTTGGACTTGCTAATTTGTAATGGGTAATCCTCTTTGAGTTACATTTAAGGTATCGATCCATTTGGACTTGCTAATTTGTAAATGGGTAATCCTCTTCTAGTTACATTTAAGGTATCGATCCCTTTGTACTTGCTAATTTGTAAATGGGTAATCCTCTTCTAGTTACATTTAAGTTATCGATCCATTTGGTCTTGCTAATTTGTAAATGGGTAACTCTCTTTGAGTTACATTTAAGGTATCGATCCATTTGGACTTGCTAATTTGATAATGGGTAATCCTCTTCTAGTTACATTTAAGGTATCGATCCATTTGTACTTGCTAATTTGTAAATGCGTAATCCTCTTCGAGTTAAATTTAAGGTATCGATCCATTTGGACTTGCTAATTTATAAATGGGTAATCTTCTTCTAGTTACATTTAAGGTATCGATCCATTTGGACTTGCTAATTTGTAAATGGGTAATCCTCTTCTAGTTACATTTAAGGTATCGATCCCTTTGTACTTGCTAATTTGTAAATGGGTAATCCTCTTCTAGTTACATTTAAGGTATCGATCCATTTGGACTTGCTAATTTGTAAATGGGTAATCCTCTTTGAGTTACATTTAAGGTATCGATCCATTTGGACTTGCTAATTTGATAATGGGTAATCCTCTTCGAGTTAACTTTAAGGTATCGATCCATTTGGACTTGCTAATTTGTAATAGGGTAATCCTCTTCTAGTTACATTTAAGGTATCGATCCATTTGGACTTGCTAATTTGTAAATGGGTAATCCTCTTTGAGTTACATTTAAGGTATTGATCCATTTGGACTTGCTAATTAGATAATGGGTAATCCTCTTCTAGTTACATTTAAGGTATCGATCCATTTGTACTTGCTAATTTGTAAATGGGTAATCCTCTTTGAGTTACATTTAAGGTATCGATCCATTTGGACCTGCTAATTTGATAATGGGTAATCCTCTTCTAGTTACATTTAAGGTATCGATCCCTTTGTACTTGCTAATTAGTAAATGGGCAATCCTCTTCTAGTTACATATAAGGTATCGATCCATTTGGACTTGCTAATTTGTAAATGGGTAATCCTCTTCTAGTTACATTTAAGGTATCGATCCCTTTGTACTTGCTAATTTGTAAATGGGTAATCCTCTTCTAGTTACATTTAAGGTATCGATCCATTTGGACTTGCTAATTTGTAAATGGGTAATCCTCTTCTAGTTACATTTAAGGTATCGATCCATTTGGACTTGCTAATTTGATAATGGGTAATCCTCTTCTAGTTACATTTAAGGTATCGATCCCTTTGTACTTGCTAATTTGATAATGGGTAATCCTCTTCTAGTTACATTGAAGGTATCGATCCCTTTGTACTTGCTAATTTGTAAATGGGTAATCCTCTTCTAGTTACATTTAAGGTATCGATCCCTTTGTACTTGCTAATTTGTAAATGGGTAATCCTCTTCTAGTTACATATAAGGTATCGATCCCTTTGTACTTGCTAATTTGTAAATGGGTAATCCTCTTCTAGTTACATTTAAGGTATCGATCCATTTGGACTTGCTAATTTGATAATGGGTAATCCTCTTCGAGTTACATTTAAGGTATCGATCCATTTGTACTTGCTAATTTGTAAATGGGTAATCCTCTTCTAGTTACATTTAAGGTATCGATCCCTTTGTACTTGCTAATTTGTAAATGGGTAATCCTCTTCTAGTTACATTTAAGGTATCGATCCATTTGTACTTGCTAATTTGTAAATGGGTAATCCTCTTCTAGTTACATTGAAGGTATCGATCCATTTGGACTTGCTAATTTGTAAATGGGTAATCCTCTTTGAGTTACATTTAAGGTATCGATCCATTTGACCTTGCTAATTTGATAATGGGTAATCCTCTTCTAGTTACATTTAAGGTATCGATCCATTTGGACTTGCTAATTTGATAATGGGTAATCCTCTTTGAGTTACATTAAAGGTATCGATCCATTTGGACTTGCTAATTTGATAATGGGTAATCTTCTTCTAGTTACATTTAAGGTATCGATCCATTTGGACTTGCTAATTTGATAATGGGTAATCCTCTTCTAGTTACATTTAAGGTATCGATCCATTTGGACTTGCTAATTTGATAATGGGTAATCCTCTTCTAGTTACATTTAAGGTATCGATCCCTTTGTACTTGCTAATTTGATAATGGGTAATCCTCTTCTAGTTACATTTAAGGTATCGATCCCTTTGTACTTGCTAATTTGTAAATGGGTAATCCTCTTCTAGTTACATTTAAGGTATCGATCCCTTTGTACTTGCTAATTTGTAAATGGCTAATCCTCTTTGAGTTACATTTAAGGTATCGATCCATTTGGACTTGCTAATTTGTAAATGGGTAATCCTCTTCTAGTTACATTTAAGGTATCGATCCCTTTATACTTGCTAATTTGTAAATGGGTAATCCTCTTCTAGTTACATTTAAGGTATCGATCCATTTGTACTTGCTAATTTGTAAATGCGTAATCCTCTTCGAGTTAAATTTAAGGTATCGATCCATTTGGACTTGCTAATTTGTAAATGGGTAATCCTCTTCTAGTTACATTTAAGGTATCGATCAATTTGGACTTGCTAATTTGTAAATGGGTAATCCTCTTCTAGTTACATTTAAGGTATCGATCCCTTTGTACTTGCTAATTTGTAAATGGGTAATCCTCTTCTAGTTACATTTAAGGTATCGATCCATTTGGACTTGCTAATTTGTAAATCGGTAATCCTCTTTGAGTTACATTTAAGGTATCGATCCATTTGGACTTGCTAATTTGTAAATGGGTAATCCTCTTCTAGTTACATTTAAGGTATCGATCCCTTTGTACTTGCTAATTTGTAAATGGGTAATCCTCTTCTAGTTACATTTAAGGTATCGATCCATTTGGACTTGCTAATTTGTAAATGGGTAATCCTCTTTGAGTTACATTTAAGGTATCGATCCATTTGGACTTGCTAATTTGTAAATGGGTAATCCTCTTTGAGTTACATTTAAGGTATTGATCCATTTGGACTTGCTAATTTGTAATAGGGTAATCCTCTTCTAGTTACATTTAAGGTATCGATCCATTTGGACTTGCTAATTTGTAAATGGGTAATCCTCTTTGAGTTACATTTAAGGTATTGATCCATTTGGACTTGCTAATTAGATAATGGGTAATCCTCTTCTAGTTACATTTAAGGTATCGATCCATTTGTACTTGCTAATTTGTAAATGGGTAATCCTCTTTGAGTTACATTTAAGTTATCGATCCATTTGGACCTGCTAATTTGATAATGGGTAATCCTCTTCTAGTTACATTTAAGGTATCGATCCCTTTGTACTTGCTAATTAGTAAATGGGCAATCCTCTTCTAGTTACATATAAGGTATCGATCCATTTGGACTTGCTAATTTGTAAATGGGTAATCCTCTTCTAGTTACATTTAAGGTATCGATCCCTTTGTACTTGCTAATTTGTAAATGGGTAATCCTCTTCTAGTTATATTTAAGGTATCGATCCATTTGGACTTGCTAATTTGTAAATGGGTAATCCTCTTCTAGTTACATTTAAGGTATCGATCCATTTGGACTTGCTAATTTGTAATGGGTAATCCTCTTTGAGTTACATTTAAGGTATCGATCCATTTGGACTTGCTAATTTGTAAATGGGTAATCCTCTTCTAGTTACATTTAAGGTATCGATCCCTTTGTACTTGCTAATTTGTAAATGGGTAATCCTCTTCTAGTTACATTTAAGTTATCGATCCATTTGGTCTTGCTAATTTGTAAATGGGTAACTCTCTTTGAGTTACATTTAAGGTATCGATCCATTTGGACTTGCTAATTTGATAATGGGTAATCCTCTTCTAGTTACATTTAAGGTATCGATCCATTTGTACTTGCTAATTTGTAAATGCGTAATCCTCTTCGAGTTAAATTTAAGGTATCGATCCATTTGGACTTGCTAATTTATAAATGGGTAATCTTCTTCTAGTTACATTTAAGGTATCGATCCATTTGGACTTGCTAAATTGATAATGGGTAATCCTCTTCGAGTTACATTTAAGGTATCGATCCATTTGTACTTGCTAATTTGTAAATGGGTAATCCTCTTCTAGTTACATTTAAGGTATCGATCCATTTGGACTTGCTAATTTGTAAATGGGTAATCCTCTTCTAGTTACATTTAAGGTATCGATCCCTTTGTACTTGCTAATTTGTAAATGGGTAATCCTCTTCTAGTTACATTTAAGGTATCGATCCATTTGGACTTGCTAATTTGATAATGGGTAATCCTCTTCGAGTTAAATTTAAGGTATCGATCCATTTGGACTTGCTAATTTGTAATAGGGTAATCCTCTTCTAGTTACATTTAAGGTATCGATCCCTTTGTACTTGCTAATTTGTAAATGGGTAATCCTCTACTAGTTACATTTAAGGTATCGATCCATTTGGACTTGCTAATTTGATAATGGGTAATCCTCTTCGAGTTAAATTTAAGGTTTCGATCCATTTGGACTTGCTAATTTGTAATAGGGTAATCCTCTTCTAGTTACATTTAAGGTATCGATCCCTTTGTACTTGCTAATTTGTAAATGGGTAATCCTCTTCTAGTTACATTTAAGGTACCGATCCATTTGGACTTGCTAATTTGTAAATCGGTAATCCTCTTTGAGTTACATTTAAGGTATCGATCCATTTGGACTTGCTAATTTGTAAATGGGTAATCCTCTTCTAGATGCATTTAAGGTATCGATCCCTTTGTACTTGCTAATTTGTAAATGGGTAATCCTCTTCTAGTTACATTTAAGGTACCGATCCATTTGGACTTGCTAATTTGTAAATGGGTAATCCTCTTTGAGTTACATTTAAGGTATCGATCCATTTGGACTTGCTAATTTGTAAATGGGTAATCCTCTTTGAGTTACATTTAAGGTATTGATCCATTTGGACTTGCTAATTTGTAATAGGGTAATCCTCTTCTAGTTACATTTAAGGTATCGATCCATTTTTACTTGCTAATTTGTAAATGGGTAATCCTCTTTGAGTTACATTTAAGGTATTGATCCATTTGGACTTGCTAATTAGATAATGGGTAATCCTCTTCTAGTTACATTTAAGGTATCGATCCATTTGTACTTGCTAATTTGTAAATGGGTAATCCTCTTTGAGTTACATTTAAGTTATCGATCCATTTGGACCTGCTAATTTGATAATGGGTAATCCTCTTCTAGTTACATTTAAGGTATCGATCCCTTTGTACTTGCTAATTAGTAAATGGGCAATCCTCTTCTAGTTACATATAAGGTATCGATCCATTTGGACTTGCTAACTTGTAAATGGGTAATCCTCTTCTAGTTACATTTAAGGTATCGATCCCTTTGTACTTGCTAATTTGTAAATGGGTAATCCTCTTCTAGTTACATTTAAGGTATCGATCCATTTGGACTTGCTAATTTGTAAATGGGTAATCCTCTTCTAGTTACATTTCAGGTATCGATCCATTTGGACTTGCTAATTTGTAATGGGTAATCCTCTTTGAGTTACATTTAAGGTATCGATCCATTTGGACTTGCTAATTTGTAAATGGGTAATCCTCTTCTAGTTACATTTAAGGTATCGATCCCTTTGTACTTGCTAATTTGTAAATGGGTAATCCTCTTCTAGTTACATTTAAGTTATCGATCCATTTGGTCTTGCTAATTTGTAAATGGGTAACTCTCTTTGAGTTACATTTAAGGTATCGATCCATTTGGACTTGCTAATTTGATAATGGGTAATCCTCTTCTAGTTACATTTAAGGTATCGATCCATTTGTACTTGCTAATTTGTAAATGCGTAATCCTCTTCGAGTTAAATTTAAGGTATCGATCCATTTGGACTTGCTAATTTATAAATGGGTAATCTTCTTCTAGTTACATTTAAGGTATCGATCCCTTTGGACTTGCTAATTTGTAAATGGGTAATCCTCTTCTAGTTGCATTTAAGGTATCGATCCCTTTGTACTTGCTAATTTGTAAATGGGTAATCCTCTTCTAGTTACATTTAAGGTACCGATCCATTTGGACTTGCTAATTTGTAAATGGGTAATCCTCTTTGAGTTACATTTAAGGTATCGATCCATTTGGACTTGCTAATTTGATAATGGGTAATCCTCTTCGAGTTAACTTTAAGGTATCGATCCATTTGGACTTGCTAATTTGTAATAGGGTAATCCTCTTCTAGTTACATTTAAGGTATCGATCCATTTGGACTTGCTAATTTGTAAATGGGTAATCCTCTTTGAGTTACATTTAAGGTATTGATCCATTTGGACTTGCTAATTAGATAATGGGTAATCCTCTTCTAGTTACATTTAAGGTATCGATCCATTTGTACTTGCTAATTTGTAAATGGGTAATCCTCTTTGAGTTACATTTAAGTTATCGATCCATTTGGACCTGCTAATTTGATAATGGGTAATCCTCTTCTAGTTACATTTAAGGTATCGATCCCTTTGTACTTGCTAATTAGTAAATGGGCAATCCTCTTCTAGTTACATATAAGGTATCGATCCATTTGGACTTGCTAATTTGTAAATGGGTAATCCTCTTCTAGTTACATTTAAGGTATCGATCCCTTTGTACTTGCTAATTTGTAAATGGGTAATCCTCTTCTAGTTACATTTAAGGTATCGATCCATTTGGACTTGCTAATTTGTAAATGGGTAATCCTCTTCTAGTTACATTTAAGGTATCGATCCATTTGGACTTGCTAATTTGATAATGGGTAATCCTCTTCTAGTTACATTTAAGGTATCGATCCCTTTGTACTTGCTAATTTGATAATGGGTAATCCTCTTCTAGTTACATTGAAGGTATCGATCCCTTTGTACTTGCTAATTTGTAAATGGGTAATCCTCTTCTAGTTACATTTAAGGTATCGATCCCTTTGTACTTGCTAATTTGTAAATGGGTAATCCTCTTCTAGTTACATATAAGGTATCGATCCCTTTGTACTTGCTAATTTGTAAATGGGTAATCCTCTTCTAGTTACATTTAAGGTATCGATCTATTTGGACTTGCTAATTTGATAATGGGTAATCCTCTTCGAGTTACATTTAAGGTATCGATCCATTTGTACTTGCTAATTTGTAAATGGGTAATCCTCTTCTAGTTACATTTAAGGTATCGATCCCTTTGTACTTGCTAATTTGTAAATGGGTAATCCTCTTCTAGTTACATTTAAGGTATCGATCCATTTGTACTTGCTAATTTGTAAATGGGTAATCCTCTTCTAGTTACATTGAAGGTATCGATCCATTTGGACTTGCTAATTTGTAAATGGGTAATCCTCTTTGAGTTACATTTAAGGTATCGATCCATTTGACCTTGCTAATTTGATAATGGGTAATCCTCTTCTAGTTACATTTAAGGTATCGATCCATTTGGACTTGCTAATTTGATAATGGGTAATCCTCTTTGAGTTACATTAAAGGTATCGATCCATTTGGACTTGCTAATTTGATAATGGGTAATCTTCTTCTAGTTACATTTAAGGTATCGATCCATTTGGACTTGCTAATTTGATAATGGGTAATCCTCTTCTAGTTACATTTAAGGTATCGATCCATTTGGACTTGCTAATTTGATAATGGGTAATCCTCTTCTAGTTACATTTAAGGTATCGATCCCTTTGTACTTGCTAATTTGATAATGGGTAATCCTCTTCTAGTTACATTTAAGGTATCGATCCCTTTGTACTTGCTAATTTGTAAATGGGTAATCCTCTTCTAGTTACATTTAAGGTATCGATCCCTTTGTACTTGCTAATTTGTAAATGGGTAATCCTCTTTGAGTTACATTTAAGGTATCGATCCATTTGGACTTGCTAATTTGTAAATGGGTAATCCTCTTCTAGTTACATTTAAGGTATCGATCCCTTTATACTTGCTAATTTGTAAATGGGTAATCCTCTTCTAGTTACATTTAAGGTATCGATCCATTTGTACTTGCTAATTTGTAAATGCGTAATCCTCTTCGAGTTAAATTTAAGGTATCGATCCATTTGGACTTGCTAATTTGTAAATGGGTAATCCTCTTCTAGTTACATTTAAGGTATCGATCAATTTGGACTTGCTAATTTGTAAATGGGTAATCCTCTTCTAGTTACATTTAAGGTATCGATCCCTTTGTACTTGCTAATTTGTAAATGGGTAATCCTCTTCTAGTTACATTTAAGGTACCGATCCATTTGGACTTGCTAATTTGTAAATCGGTAATCCTCTTTGAGTTACATTTAAGGTATCGATCCATTTGGACTTGCTAATTTGTAAATGGGTAATCCTCTTCTAGTTGCATTTAAGGTATCGATCCCTTTGTACTTGCTAATTTGTAAATGGGTAATCCTCTTCTAGTTACATTTAAGGTACCGATCCATTTGGACTTGCTAATTTGTAAATGGGTAATCCTCTTTGAGTTACATTTAAGGTATCGATCCATTTGGACTTGCTAATTTGTAAATGGGTAATCCTCTTTGAGTTACATTTAAGGTATCGATCCATTTGGACTTGCTAATTTGTAATAGGGTAATCCTCTTCTAGTTACATTTAAGGTATCGATCCATTTGGACTTGCTAATTTGTAAATGGGTAATCCTCTTTGAGTTACATTTAAGGTATTGATCCATTTGGACTTGCTAATTAGATAATGGGTAATCCTCTTCTAGTTACATTTAAGGTATCGATCCATTTGTACTTGCTAATTTGTAAATGGGTAATCCTCTTTGAGTTACATTTAAGTTATCGATCCATTTGGACCTGCTAATTTGATAATGGGTAATCCTCTTCTAGTTACATTTAAGGTATCGATCCCTTTGTACTTGCTAATTAGTAAATGGGCAATCCTCTTCTAGTTACATATAAGGTATCGATCCATTTGGACTTGCTAATTTGTAAATGGGTAATCCTCTTCTAGTTACATTTAAGGTATCGATCCCTTTGTACTTGCTAATTTGTAAATGGGTAATCCTCTTCTAGTTATATTTAAGGTATCGATCCATTTGGACTTGCTAATTTGTAAATGGGTAATCCTCTTCTAGTTACATTTCAGGTATCGATCCATTTGGACTTGCTAATTTGTAATGGGTAATCCTCTTTGAGTTACATTTAAGGTATCGATCCATTTGGACTTGCTAATTTGTAAATGGGTAATCCTCTTCTAGTTACATTTAAGGTATCGATCCCTTTGTACTTGCTAATTTGTAAATGGGTAATCCTCTTCTAGTTACATTTAAGTTATCGATCCATTTGGTCTTGCTAATTTGTAAATGGGTAACTCTCTTTGAGTTACATTTAAGGTATCGATCCATTTGGACTTGCTAATTTGATAATGGGTAATCCTCTTCTAGTTACATTTAAGGTATCGATCCATTTGTACTTGCTAATTTGTAAATGCGTAATCCTCTTCGAGTTAAATTTAAGGTATCGATCCATTTGGACTTGCTAATTTATAAATGGGTAATCTTCTTCTAGTTACATTTAAGGTATCGATCCATTTGGACTTGCTAAATTGATAATGGGTAATCCTCTTCTAGTTACATTTAAGGTATCGATCCATTTGTACTTGCTAATTTGTAAATGGGTAATCCTCTTCTAGTTACATTTAAGGTATCGATCCATTTGGACTTGCTAATTTGTAAATGGGTAATCCTCTTCTAGTTACATTTAAGGTATCGATCCCTTTGTACTTGCTAATTTGTAAATGGGTAATCCTCTTCTAGTTACATTTAAGGTATCGATCCATTTGGACTTGCTAATTTGATAATGGGTAATCCTCTTCGAGTTAAATTTAAGGTATCGATCCATTTGGACTTGCTAATTTGTAATAGGGTAATCCTCTTCTAGTTACATTTAAGGTATCGATCCCTTTGTACTTGCTAATTTGTAAATGGGTAATCCTCTACTAGTTACATTTAAGGTATCGATCCATTTGGACTTGCTAATTTGATAATGGGTAATCCTCTTCGAGTTAAATTTAAGGTTTCGATCCATTTGGACTTGCTAATTTGTAATAGGGTAATCCTCTTCTAGTTACATTTAAGGTATCGATCCATTTGGACTTGCTAATTTGTAAATGGGTAATCCTCTTTGAGTTGCATTTAAGGTATCGATCCATTTGGACTTGCTAATTTGATAATAGGTAATCCTCTTCTAGTTACATTTAAGGTATCGATCCATTTGGACTTGCTAATTTGTAAATGGGTAATCCTCTTTGAGTTACATTTAAGGTATCGATCCATTTGGACTTGCTAATTTGTAAATGGGTAGTCCACTTCTAGTTACATTTAAGGTATCGATCCCTTTGTACTTGCTAATTTGTAAATGAGTAATCCTCTTCTAGTTACATTTAAGGTATCGATCCATTTGGACTTGCTAATATGTAAAAGGGTAATCCTCTTCGAGTTACATTTAAGGTATCGATCCATTTGGACTTGCTAATTTGTAAATGGGTAATCCTCTTTGAGTTACATTTAAGGTATCGATCCATTTGGACTTGCTAATTTGATAATGGGTAATCCTCTTCGAGTTACATTTAAGGTATCGATCCATTTGTACTTGCTAATTTGTAAATGGGTAATCCTCTTCTAGTTACATTTAAGGTATCGATCCATTTGGACTTGCTAATTTGATAATGGGTAATCCTCTTCTAGTTACATTTAAGGTATCGATCCATTTGGACTTGCTAATTTGATAATGGGTAATCCTCTTCGAGTTATATTTAAGGTATCGATCCTTTTGGACTTGCTAATTTGATAATGGGTAATCCTCTTCTAGTTACATTTAAGGTATCGATCCATTTGGACTTGCTAATTTGTAAATGGGTAATCCTCTTTGAGTTACATTTAAGGTATCGATCCATTTGGACTTGCTAATTTGATAATGGGTAATCCTCTTCGAGTTAAATTTAAGGTATCGATCCATTTGTACTTGCTAATTTGTAAATGGGTAATCCTCTTCTAGTTACATTTAAGGTATCGATCCATTTGGACTTGCTAATATGTAAATGGGTAATCCTCTTTGAGTTACATTTAAGGTATCGATCCATTTGGACTTGCTAATTTGTAAATGGGTAATCCTCTTTGAGTTACATTTAAGGTATCGATCCATTTGGACTTGCTAATTTGTAAATGGGTAATCCTCTTCTAGTTACATTTAAGGTATCGATCCCTTTGTACTTGCTAATTTGTAAATGAGTAATCCTCTTCTAGTTACATTTAAGGTATCGATCCATTTGGACTTGCTAATTTGATAATGGGTAATCCTCTTCTAGTTACATTTAAGGTATCGATCCCTTTGTACTTGCTAATTTGATAATGGGTAATCCTCTTCTAGTTACATTGAAGGTATCGATCCCTTTGTACTTGCTAATTTGTAAATGGGTAATCCTCTTCTAGTTACATTTAAGGTATCGATCCCTTTGTACTTGCTAATTTGTAAATGGGTAATCCTCTTCTAGTTACATATAAGGTATCGATCCCTTTGTACTTGCTAATTTGTAAATGGGTAATCCTCTTCTAGTTACATTTAAGGTATCGATCTATTTGGACTTGCTAATTTGATAATGGGTAATCCTCTTCGAGTTACATTTAAGGTATCGATCCATTTGGACTTGCTAATTTGTAAATGGGTAATCCTCTTCTAGTTACATTTAAGGTATCGATCCCTTTGTACTTGCTAATTTGTAAATGGGTAATCCTCTTCTAGTTACATTTAAGGTATCGATCCATTTGTACTTGCTAATTTGTAAATGGGTATTCCTCTTCTAGTTACATTGAAGGTATCGATCCATTTGGACTTGCTAATTTGTAAATGGTTAATCCTCTTCTAGTTACATTTAAGGTATCGATCCATTTGACCTTGCTAATTTGATAATGGGTAATCCTCTTCTAGTTACATTTAAGGTATCGATCCATTTGGACTTGCTAATTTGATAATGGGTAATCCTCTTTGAGTTACATTAAAGGTATCGATCCATTTGGACTTGCTAATTTGATAATGGGTAATCTTCTTCTAGTTACATTTAAGGTATCGATCCATTTGGACTTGCTAATTTGATAATGGGTAATCCTCTTCTAGTTACATTTAAGGTATCGATCCATTTGGACTTGCTAATTTGATAATGGGTAATCCTCTTCTAGTTACATTTAAGGTATCGATCCCTTTGTACTTGCTAATTTGATAATGGGTAATCCTCTTCTAGTTACATTTAAGGTATCGATCCCTTTGTACTTGCTAATTTGTAAATGGGTAATCCTCTTCTAGTTACATTTAAGGTATCGATCCCTTTGTACTTGCTAATTTGTAAATGGGTAATCCTCTTTGAGTTACATTTAAGGTATCGATCCATTTGGACTTGCTAATTTGTAAATGGGTAATCCTCTTCTAGTTACATTTAAGGTATCGATCCCTTTATACTTGCTAATTTGTAAATGGGTAATCCTCTTCTAGTTACATTTAAGGTATCGATCCATTTGGACTTGCTAATTTGTAAATGGGTAATCCTCTTCTAGTTACATTTAAGGTATCGATCCATTTGTACTTGCTAATTTGTAAATGCGTAATCCTCTTCGAGTTAAATTTAAGGTATCGATCCATTTGGACTTGCTAATTTGTAAATGGGTAATCCTCTTCTAGTTACATTTAAGGTATCGATCAATTTGGACTTGCTAATTTGTAAATGGGTAATCCTCTTCTAGTTACATTTAAGGTATCGATCCCTTTGTACTTGCTAATTTGTAAATGGGTAATCCTCTTCTAGTTACATTTAAGGTACCGATCCATTTGGACTTGCTAATTTGTAAATGGGTAATCCTCTTTGAGTTACATTTAAGGTATCGATCCATTTGGACTTGCTAATTTGTAAATGGGTAATCCTCTTCTAGTTACATTTAAGGTATCGATCCCTTTGTACTTGCTAATTTGTAAATGGGTAATCCTCTTCTAGTTACATTTAAGGTACCGATCCATTTGGACTTGCTAATTTGTAAATGGGTAATCCTCTTTGAGTTACATTTAAGGTATCGATCCATTTGGACTTGCTAATTTGTAAATGGGTAATCCTCTTCTAGTTACATTTAAGGTATCGATCCATTTGGACTTGCTAATTAGATAATGGGTAATCCTCTTCTAGTTACATTTAAGGTATCGATCCATTTGTACTTGCTAATTTGTAAATGGGTAATCCTCTTTGAGTTACATTTAAGTTATCGATCCATTTGGACCTGCTAATTTGATAATGGGTAATCCTCTTCTAGTTACATTTAAGGTATCGATCCCTTTGTACTTGCTAATTAGTAAATGGGCAATCCTCTTCTAGTTACATATAAGGTATCGATCCATTTGGACTTGCTAATTTGTAAATGGGTAATCCTCTTCTAGTTACATTTAAGGTATCGATCCCTTTGTACTTGCTAATTTGTAAATGGGTAATCCTCTTCTAGTTACATTTAAGGTATCGATCCATTTGGACTTGCTAATTTGTAAATGGGTAATCCTCTTCTAGTTACATTTAAGGTATCGATCCATTTGGACTTGCTAATTTGATAATGGGTAATCCTCTTCTAGTTACATTTAAGGTATCGATCCCTTTGTACTTGCTAATTTGATAATGGGTAATCCTCTTCTAGTTACATTGAAGGTATCGATCCCTTTGTACTTGCTAATTTGTAAATGGGTAATCCTCTTCTAGTTACATTTAAGGTATCGATCCCTTTGTACTTGCTAATTTGTAAATGGGTAATCCTCTTCTAGTTACATATAAGGTATCGATCCCTTTGTACTTGCTAATTTGTAAATGGGTAATCCTCTTCTAGTTACATTTAAGGTATCGATCTATTTGGACTTGCTAATTTGATAATGGGTAATCCTCTTCGAGTTACATTTAAGGTATCGATCCATTTGTACTTGCTAATTTGTAAATGGGTAATCCTCTTCTAGTTACATTTAAGGTATCGATCCCTTTGTACTTGCTAATTTGTAAATGGGTAATCCTCTTCTAGTTACATTTAAGGTATCGATCCATTTGTACTTGCTAATTTGTAAATGGGTATTCCTCTTCTAGTTACATTGAAGGTATCGATCCATTTGGACTTGCTAATTTGTAAATGGGTAATCCTCTTTGAGTTACATTTAAGGTATCGATCCATTTGGACTTGCTAATTTGATAATGGGTAATCCTCTTCTAGTTACATTTAAGGTATCGATCCATTTGGACTTGCTAATTTGATAATGGGTAATCCTCTTTGAGTTACATTAAAGGTATCGATCCATTTGGACTTGCTAATTTGATAATGGGTAATCTTCTTCTAGTTACATTTAAGGTATCGATCCATTTGGACTTGTTAATTTGATAATGGGTAATCCTCTTCTAGTTACATTTAAGGTATCGATCCATTTGGACTTGCTAATTTGATAATGGGTAATCCTCTTCTAGTTACATTTAAGGTATCGATCCCTTTGTACTTGCTAATTTGATAATGGGTAATCCTCTTCTAGTTACATTTAAGGTATCGATCCCTTTGTACTTGCTAATTTGTAAATGGGTAATCCTCTTCTAGTTACATTTAAGGTATCGATCCCTTTGTACTTGCTAATTTGTAAATGGCTAATCCTCTTTGAGTTACATTTAAGGTATCGATCCATTTGGACTTGCTAATTTGTAAATGGGTAATCCTCTTCTAGTTACATTTAAGGTATCGATCCCTTTATACTTGCTAATTTGTAAATGGGTAATCCTCTTCTAGTTACATTTAAGGTATCGATCCATTTGGACTTGCTAATTTGTAAATGGGTAATCCTCTTCTAGTTACATTTAAGGTATCGATCCATTTGTACTTGCTAATTTGTAAATGCGTAATCCTCTTCGAGTTAAATTTAAGGTATCGATCCATTTGGACTTGCTAATTTGTAAATGGGTAATCCTCTTCTAGTTACATTTAAGGTATCGATCAATTTGGACTTGCTAATTTGTAAATGGGTAATCCTCTTCTAGTTACATTTAAGGTATCGATCCCTTTGTACTTGCTAATTTGTAAATGGGTAATCCTCTTCTAGTTACATTTAAGGTACCGATCCATTTGGACTTGCTAATTTGTAAATGGGTAATCCTCTTTGAGTTACATTTAAGGTATCGATCCATTTGGACTTGCTAATTTGTAAATGGGTAATCCTCTTCTAGTTGCATTTAAGGTATCGATCCCTTTGTACTTGCTAATTTGTAAATGGGTAATCCTCTTCTAGTTACATTTAAGGTACCGATCCATTTGGACTTGCTAATTTGTAAATGGGTAATCCTCTTTGAGTTACATTTAAGGTATCGATCCATTTGGACTTGCTAATTTGTAAATGGGTAATCCTCTTTGAGTTACATTTAAGGTATTGATCCATTTGGACTTGCTAATTTGTAATAGGGTAATCCTCTTCTAGTTACATTTAAGGTATCGATCCATTTGGACTTGCTAATTTGTAAATGGGTAATCCTCTTTGAGTTACATTTAAGGTATTGATCCATTTGGACTTGCTAATTAGATAATGGGTAATCCTCTTCTAGTTACATTTAAGGTATCGATCCATTTGTACTTGCTAATTTGTAAATGGGTAATCCTCTTTGAGTTACATTTAAGTTATCGATCCATTTGGACCTGCTAATTTGATAATGGGTAATCCTCTTCTAGTTACATTTAAGGTATCGATCCCTTTGTACTTGCTAATTAGTAAATGGGCAATCCTCTTCGAGTTACATATAAGGTATCGATCCATTTGGACTTGCTAATTTGTAAATGGGTAATCCTCTTCTAGTTACATTTAAGGTATCGATCCCTTTGTACTTGCTAATTTGTAAATGGGTAATCCTCTTCTAGTTACATTTAAGGTATCGATCCATTTGGACTTGCTAATTTGTAAATGGGTAATCCTCTTCTAGTTACATTTAAGGTATCGATCCATTTGGACTTGCTAATTTGTAATGGGTAATCCTCTTTGAGTTACATTTAAGGTATCGATCCATTTGGACTTGCTAATTTGTAAATGGGTAATCCTCTTCTAGTTACATTTAAGGTATCGATCCCTTTGTACTTGCTAATTTGTAAATGGGTAATCCTCTTCTAGTTACATTTAAGTTATCGATCCATTTGGTCTTGCTAATTTGTAAATGGGTAACTCTCTTTGAGTTACATTTAAGGTATCGATCCATTTGGACTTGCTAATTTGATAATGGGTAATCCTCTTCTAGTTACATTTAAGGTATCGATCCATTTGTACTTGCTAATTTGTAAATGCGTAATCCTCTTCGAGTTAAATTTAAGGTATCGATCCATTTGGACTTGCTAATTTATAAATGGGTAATCTTCTTCTAGTTACATTTAAGGTATCGATCCATTTGTACTTGCTAAATTGATAATGGGTTATCCTCTTCGAGTTACATTTAAGGTATCGATCCATTTGTACTTGCTAATTTGTAAATGGGTAATCCTCTTCTAGTTACATTTAAGGTATCGATCCATTTGGACTTGCTAATTTGTAAATGGGTAATCCTCTTCTAGTTACATTTAAGGTATCGATCCCTTTGTACTTGCTAATTTGTAAATGGGTAATCCTCTTCTAGTTACATTTAAGGTATCGATCCATTTGGACTTGCTAATTTGATAATGGGTAATCCTCTTCGAGTTAAATTTAAGGTATCGATCCATTTGGACTTGCTAATTTGTAATAGGGTAATCCTCTTCTAGTTACATTTAAGGTATCGATCCCTTTGTACTTGCTAATTTGTAAATGGGTAATCCTCTACTAGTTACATTTAAGGTATCGCTCCATTTGGACTTGCTAATTTGATAATGGGTAATCCTCTTCGAGTTAAATTTAAGGTATCGATCCATTTGGACTTGCTAATTTGTAATAGGGTAATCCTCTTCTAGTTACATTTAAGGTATCGATCCATTTGGACTTGCTAATTTGTAAATGGGTAATCCTCTTTGAGTTGCATTTAAGGTATCGATCCATTTGGACTTGCTAATTTGATAATAGGTAATCCTCTTCTAGTTACATTTAAGGTATCGATCCATTTGGACTTGCTAATTTGTAAATGGGTAATCCTCTTTGAGTTACATTTAAGGTATCGATCCATTTGGACTTGCTAATTTGTAAATGGGTAATCCACTTCTAGTTACATTTAAGGTATCGATCCCTTTGTACTTGCTAATTTGTAAATGAGTAATCCTCTTCTAGTTACATTTAAGGTATCGATCCATTTGGACTTGCTAATATGTAAAAGGGTAATCCGCTTCGAGTTACATTTAAGGTATCGATCCATTTGGACTTGCTAATTTGTAAATGGGTAATCCTCTTTGAGTTACATTTAAGGTATCGATCCATTTGGACTTGCTAATTTGATAATGGGTAATCCTCTTCGAGTTACATTTAAGGTATCGATCCATTTGTACTTGCTAATTTGTAAATGGGTAATCCTCTTCTAGTTACATTTAAGGTATCGATCCATTTGGACTTGCTAATTTGATAATGGGTAATCCTCTTCTAGTTACATTTAAGGTATCGATCCATTTGGACTTGCTAATTTGTAAATGGGTAATCCTCTTTGAGTTACATTTAAGGTATCGATCCATTTGGACTTGCTAATTTGATAATGGGTAATCCTCTTCGAGTTAAATTTAAGGTATCGATCCATTTGTACTTGCTAATTTGTAAATGGGTAATCCTCTTCTAGTTACATTTAAGGTATCGATCCATTTGGACTTGCTAATATGTAAATGGGTAATCCTCTTTGAGTTACATTTAAGGTATCGATCCATTTGGACTTGCTAATTTGTAAATGGGTAATCCTCTTTGAGTTACATTTAAGGTATCGATCCATTTGGACTTGCTAATTTGTAAATGGGTAATCCTCTTCTAGTTACATTTAAGGTATCGATCCCTTTGTACTTGCTAATTTGTAAATGGGTAATCCTCTTCTAGTTACATTTAAGGTATCGATCCATTTGGACTTGCTAATATGTAAATGGGTAATCCTCTTTGAGTTACATTTAAGGTATCGATCCATTTCGACTTGCTAATTTGATAATGGGTAATCCTCTTCTAGTTACATTTAAGGTCTCGATCCATTTGGACTTGCTAATTTGATAATGGGTAATCCTCTTCTAGTTACATTTATGGTATCGATCCCTTTGTACTTGCTAATTTGTAAATGAGTAATCCTCTTCTAGTTACATTTAAGGTATCGATCCATTTGGACTTGCTAATATGTAAATGGGTAATCCTCTTTGAGTTACATTTAAGGTATCGATCCATTTGGACTTGCTAATTTGTAAATGGGTAATCCCCTTCTAGTTACATTTAAGGTATCGATCCATTTGGACTTGCTAATTTGATAATGGGTAATCGACTTCTAGTTACATTTAAGGTATCGATCCCTTTGTACTTGCTAATTTGTAAATCGGTAATCCTCTTCTAGTTACATATAAGGTATCGATGCATTTGGACTTGCTAATTTGTAAATGGGTAATCCTCTTCTAGTTACATTTAAGGTATCGATCAATTTGGACTTGCTAATTTGATAATGGGTAATCCTCTTCTAGTTACATTGAAGGTATCGATCCCTTTGGACTTGCTAATTTGTAAATTGGTAATCCTCTTCTAGTTACATATAAGGTATCGATCCATTTGGACTTGCTAATTTGTAAATGGGAATTCCTCTTCTAGTTACATTTAAGGTATCGATCAATTTGGACTTGCTAATTTGATAATGGGTAATCCTCTTCTAGTTACATTGAAGGTATCGATCCCTTTGTACTTGCTAATTTGTAAATGGGTAATCCTCTTCTAGTTACATTTAAGGTATATATCCCTTTGTACTTGCTAATTTGTAAATGGGTAATCCTCTTCTAGTTACATATAAGGTATCGATCCCTTTGTACTTGCTAATTTGTAAATGGGTAATCCTCTTCTAGTTACATTTAAGGTATCGATCCATTTGGACTTGCTAATTTGATAATGGGTAATCCTCTTCTAGTTACATTTTAGGTATCGATCCCTTTCTACTTGCTAATTTGTAAATGGGTAATCCTCTTCTAGTTCCATTTAAGGTATCGATCCATTTGGACTTGCTAATTTGTAAATGGGTAATCCTCTTCTAGTTACATTTAAGGTATCGATCCATTTGGACTTGCTAATTTGTAAATGGGTAATCCTCTTTGAGTTACATTTAAGGTATCGATCTATTTGGACTTGCTAATTTGATAATGGGTAATCCTCTTCGAGTTACATTTAAGGTATCGATCCATTTGTACTTGCTAATTTGTAAATGGGTAATCCTCTTCTAGTTACATTTATGGTATCGATCCCTTTGTACTTGCTAATTTGTAAATGGGTAATCCTCTTCTAGTTACATATAAGGTATCGATCCCTTTGTACTTGCTAATTTGTAAATGGGTAATCCTCTTCTAGTTACATTTTAGGTATCGATTCATTTGGACTTGCTAATTTGTAAATGGGTAATCCTCTTCTAGTTACATTTAAGGTATCGATCCATTTGGACTTGCTAATTTGTAATGGGTAATCCTCTTTGAGTTACATTTAAGGTATCGATCCATTTGGACTTGCTAATTTGTAAATGGGTAATCCTCTTCTAGTTACATTTAAGGTATCGATCCCTTTGTACTTGCTAATTTGTAAATGGGTAATCCTCTTCTAGTTACATTTAAGTTATCGATCCATTTGGTCTTGCTAATTTGTAAATGGGTAACTCTCTTTGAGTTACATTTAAGGTATCGATCCATTTGGACTTGCTAATTTGATAATGGGTAATCCTCTTCTAGTTACATTTAAGGTATCGATCCATTTGTACTTGCTAATTTGTAAATGCGTAATCCTCTTCGAGTTAAATTTAAGGTATCGATCCATTTGGACTTGCTAATTTATAAATGGGTAATCTTCTTCTAGTTACATTTAAGGTATCGATCCATTTGGACTTGCTAAATTGATAATGGGTAATCCTCTTCGAGTTACATTTAAGTTATCGATCCATTTGTACTTGCTAATTTGTAAATGGGTAATCCTCTTCTAGTTACATTTAAGGTATCGATCCATTTGGACTTGCTAATTTGTAAATGGGTAATCCTCTTCTAGTTACATTTAAGGTATCGATCCCTTTGTACTTGCTAATTTGTAAATGGGTAATCCTCTTCTAGTTACATTTAAGGTATCGATCCATTTGGACTTGCTAATTTGATAATGGGTAATCCTCTTCGAGTTAAATTTAAGGTATCGATCCATTTGGACTTGCTAATTTGTAATAGGGTAATCCTCTTCTAGTTACATTTAAGGTATCGATCCCTTTGTACTTGCTAATTTGTAAATGGGTAATCCTCTACTAGTTACATTTAAGGTATCGCTCCATTTGGACTTGCTAATTTGATAATGGGTAATCCTCTTCGAGTTAAATTTAAGGTATCGATCCATTTGGACTTGCTAATTTGTAATAGGGTAATCCTCTTCTAGTTACATTTAAGGTATCGATCCATTTGGACTTGCTAATTTGTAAATGGGTAATCCTCTTTGAGTTGCATTTAAGGTATCGATCCATTTGGACTTGCTAATTTGATAATAGGTAATCCTCTTCTAGTTACATTTAAGGTATCGATCCATTTGGACTTGCTAATTTGTAAATGGGTAATCCTCTTTGAGTTACATTTAAGGTATCGATCCATTTGGACTTGCTAATTTGTAAATGGGTAATCCACTTCTAGTTACATTTAAGGTATCGATCCCTTTGTACTTGCTAATTTGTAAATGAGTAATCCTCTTCTAGTTACATTTAAGGTATCGATCCAATTGGAATTGCTAATATGTAAAAGGGTAATCCTCTTCGAGTTACATTTAAGGTATCGATCCATTTGGACTTGCTAATTTGTAAATGGGTAATCCTCTTTGAGTTACATTTAAGGTATCGATCCATTTGGACTTGCTAATTTGATAATGGGTAATCCTCTTCGAGTTACATTTAAGGTATCGATCCATTTGTACTTGCTAATTTGTAAATGGGTAATCCTCTTCTAGTTACATTTAAGGTATCGATCCATTTGGACTTGCTAATTTGATAATGGGTAATCCTCTTCTAGTTACATTTAAGGTATCGATCCATTTGGACTTGCTAATTTGATAATGGGTAATCCTCTTCGAGTTATATTTAAGGTATCGATCCTTTTGGACTTGCTAATTTGATAATGGGTAATCCTCTTCTAGTTACATTTAAGGTATCGATCCATTTGGACTTGCTAATTTGTAAATGGGTAATCCTCTTTGAGTTACATTTAAGGTATCGATCCATTTGGACTTGCTAATTTGATAATGGGTAATCCTCTTCGAGTTAAATTTAAGGTATCGATCCATTTGTACTTGCTAATTTGTAAATGGGTAATCCTCTTCTAGTTACATTTAAGGTATCGATCCATTTGGACTTGCTAATATGTAAATGGGTAATCCTCTTTGAGTTACATTTAAGGTATCGATCCATTTGGACTTGCTAATTTGTAAATGGGTAATCCTCTTTGAGTTACATTTAAGGTATCGATCCATTTGGACTTGCTAATTTGTAAATGGGTAATCCTCTTCTAGTTACATTTAAGGTATCGATCCCTTTGTACTTGCTAATTTGTAAATGAGTAATCCTCTTCTAGTTACATTTAAGGTATCGATCCATTTGGACTTGCTAATATGTAAATGGGTAATCCTCTTTGAGTTACATTTAAGGTATCGATCCATTTCGACTTGCTAATTTGATAATGGGTAATCCTCTTCTAGTTACATTTAAGGTCTCGATCCATTTGGACTTGCTAATTTGATAATGGGTAATCCTCTTCTAGTTACATTTATGGTATCGATCCCTTTGTACTTGCTAATTTGTAAATGAGTAATCCTCTTCTAGTTACATTTAAGGTATCGATCCATTTGGACTTGCTAATATGTAAATGGGTAATCCTCTTTGAGTTACATTTAAGGTATCGATCCATTTGGACTTGCTAATTTGTAAATGGGTAATCCTCTTCTAGTTACATTTAAGGTATCGATCCATTTGGACTTGCTAATTTGATAATGGGTAATCGACTTCTAGTTACATTTAAGGTATCGATCCCTTTGTACTTGCTAATTTGTAAATCGGTAATCCTCTTCTAGTTACATATAAGGTATCGATGCATTTGGACTTGCTAATTTGTAAATGGGTAATCCTCTTCTAGTTACATTTAAGGTATCGATCAATTTGGACTTGCTAATTTGATAATGGGTAATCCTCTTCTAGTTACATTGAAGGTATCGATCCCTTTGTACTTGCTAATTTGTAAATGGGTAATCCTCTTCTAGTTACATATAAGGTATCGATCCATTTGGACTTGCTAATTTGTAAATGGGAATTCCTCTTCTAGTTACATTTAAGGTATCGATCAATTTGGACTTGCTAATTTGATAATGGGTAATCCTCTTCTAGTTACATTGAAGGTATCGATCCCTTTGTACTTGCTAATTTGTAAATGGGTAATCCTCTTCTAGTTACATTTAAGGTATATATCCCTTTGTACTTGCTAATTTGTAAATGGGTAATCCTCTTCTAGTTACATATAAGGTATCGATCCCTTTGTACTTGCTAATTTGTAAATGGGTAATCCTCCTCTAGTTACATTTAAGGTATCGATCCATTTGGACTTGCTAATTTGATAATGGGTAATCCTCTTCTAGTTACATTTTAGGTATCGATCCCTTTCTACTTGCTAATTTGTAAATGGGTAATCCTCTTCTAGTTCCATTTAAGGTATCGATCCATTTGGACTTGCTAATTTGTAAATGGGTAATCCTCTTCTAGTTACATTTAAGGTATCGATCCATTTGGACTTGCTAATTTGTAAATGGGTAATCCTCTTTGAGTTACATTTAAGGTATCGATCTATTTGGACTTGCTAATTTGATAATGGGTAATCCTCTTCGAGTTACATTTAAGGTATCGATCCATTTGTACTTGCTAATTTGTAAATGGGTAATCCTCTTCTAGTTACATTTATGGTATCGATCCCTTTGTACTTGCTAATTTGTAAATGGGTAATCCTCTTCTAGTTACATTTAAGGTATCGATCCCTTTGTACTTGCTAATTTGTAAATGGGTAATCCTCTTCTAGTTACATTTTAGGTATCGATTCATTTGGACTTGCTAATTTGTAAATGGGTAATCCTCTTCTAGTTACATTTAAGGTATCGATCCCTTTGTACTTGCTAATTTGTAAATGGGTAATCCTCTTCTAGTTACATTTAAGTTATCGATCCCTTTGTACTTGCTAATTTGTAAATGGGTAATCCTCTTCTAGTTACATTTATGGTATCGATCCCTTTGTACTTGCTAATTTGTAAATGGGTAATCCTCTTCTAGTTACATATAAGGTATCGATCCCTTTGTACTTGCTAATTTGTAAATGGGTAATCCTCTTCTAGTTACATTTTAGGTATCGATTCATTTGGACTTGCTAATTTGTAAATGGGTAATCCTCTTCTAGTTACATTGAAGGTATCGATCCCTTTGTACTTGCTAATTTGTAAATGGGTAATCCTCTTCTAGTTACATTTAAGGTATCGATCCCTTTGTACTTGCTAATTTGTAAATGGGTAATCCTCTTCTAGTTACATATAAGGTATCGATCCCTTTGTACTTGCTAATTTGTAAATGGGTAATCCTCTTCTAGTTACATTTAAGGTATCGATCTATTTGGACTTGCTAATTTGATAATGGGTAATCCTCTTCGAGTTACATTTAAGGTATCGATCCATTTGTACTTGCTAATTTGTAAATGGGTAATCCTCTTCTAGTTACATTTAAGGTATCGATCCATTTGTACTTGCTAATTTGTAAATGGGTATTCCTCTTCTAGTTACATTGAAGGTATCGATCCATTTGGACTTGCTAATTTGTAAATGGGTAATCCTCTTTGAGTTACATTTAAGGTATCGATCCATTTGACCTTGCTAATTTGATAATGGGTAATCCTCTTCTAGTTACATTTAAGGTATCGATCCATTTGGACTTGCTAATTTGATAATGGGTAATCCTCTTTGAGTTACATTAAAGGTATCGATCCATTTGGACTTGCTAATTTGATAATGGGTAATCTTCTTCTAGTTACATTTAAGGTATCGATCCATTTGGACTTGCTAATTTGATAATGGGTAATCCTCTTCTAGTTACATTTAAGGTATCGATCCATTTGGACTTGCTAATTTGATAATGGGTAATCCTCTTCTAGTTACATTTAAGGTATCGATCCCTTTGTACTTGCTAATTTGATAATGGGTAATCCTCTTCTAGTTACATTTAAGGTATCGATCCCTTTGTACTTGCTAATTTGTAAATGGGTAATCCTCTTCTAGTTACATTTAAGGTATCGATCCCTTTGTACTTGCTAATTTGTAAATGGCTAATCCTCTTTGAGTTACATTTAAGGTATCGATCCATTTGGACTTGCTAATTTGTAAATGGGTAATCCTCTTCTAGTTACATTTAAGGTATCGATCCCTTTATACTTGCTAATTTGTAAATGGGTAATCCTCTTCTAGTTACATTTAAGGTATCGATCCATTTGGTCTTGCTAATTTGTAAATGGGTAATCCTCTTCTAGTTACATTTAAGGTATCGATCCATTTGTACTTGCTAATTTGTAAATGCGTAATCCTCTTCGAGTTAAATTTAAGGTATCGATCCATTTGGACTTGCTAATTTGTAAATGGGTAATCCTCTTCTAGTTACATTTAAGGTATCGATCAATTTGGACTTGCTAATTTGTAAATGGGTAATCCTCTTCTAGTTACATTTAAGGTATCGATCCCTTTGTACTTGCTAATTTGTAAATGGGTAATCCTCTTCTAGTTACATTTAAGGTACCGATCCATTTGGACTTGCTAATTTGTAAATCGGTAATCCTCTTTGAGTTACATTTAAGGTATCGATCCATTTGGACTTGCTAATTTGTAAATGGGTAATCCTCTTCTAGATGCATTTAAGGTATCGATCCCTTTGTACTTGCTAATTTGTAAATGGGTAATCCTCTTCTAGTTACATTTAAGGTACCGATCCATTTGGACTTGCTAATTTGTAAATGGGTAATCCTCTTTGAGTTACATTTAAGGTATCGATCCATTTGGACTTGCTAATTTGTAAATGGGTAATCCTCTTTGAGTTACATTTAAGGTATTGATCCATTTGGACTTGCTAATTTGTAATTGGGTAATCCTCTTCTAGTTACATTTAAGGTATCGATCCATTTTTACTTGCTAATTTGTAAATGGGTAATCCTCTTTGAGTTACATTTAAGGTATTGATCCATTTGGACTTGCTAATTAGATAATGGGTAATCCTCTTCTAGTTACATTTAAGGTATCGATCCATTTGTACTTGCTAATTTGTAAATGGGTAATCCTCTTTGAGTTACATTTAAGTTATCGATCCATTTGGACCTGCTAATTTGATAATGGGTAATCCTCTTCTAGTTACATTTAAGGTATCGATCCCTTTGTACTTGCTAATTAGTAAATGGGCAATCCTCTTCTAGTTACATATAAGGTATCGATCCATTTGGACTTGCTAACTTGTAAATGGGTAATCCTCTTCTAGTTACATTTAAGGTATCGATCCCTTTGTACTTGCTAATTTGTAAATGGGTAATCCTCTTCTAGTTACATTTAAGGTATCGATCCATTTGGACTTGCTAATTTGTAAATGGGTAATCCTCTTCTAGTTACATTTCAGGTATCGATCCATTTGGACTTGCTAATTTGTAATGGGTAATCCTCTTTGAGTTACATTTAAGGTATCGATCCATTTGGACTTGCTAATTTGTAAATGGGTAATCCTCTTCTAGTTACATTTAAGGTATCGATCCCTTTGTACTTGCTAATTTGTAAATGGGTAATCCTCTTCTAGTTACATTTAAGTTATCGATCCATTTGGTCTTGCTAATTTGTAAATGGGTAACTCTCTTTGAGTTACATTTAAGGTATCGATCCATTTGGACTTGCTAATTTGATAATGGGTAATCCTCTTCTAGTTACATTTAAGGTATCGATCCATTTGTACTTGCTAATTTGTAAATGCGTAATCCTCTTCGAGTTAAATTTAAGGTATCGATCCATTTGGACTTGCTAATTTATAAATGGGTAATCTTCTTCTAGTTACATTTAAGGTATCGATCCATTTGGACTTGCTAATTTGTAAATGGGTAATCCTCTTCTAGTTGCATTTAAGGTATCGATCCCTTTGTACTTGCTAATTTGTAAATGGGTAATCCTCTTCTAGTTACATTTAAGGTATCGATCCATTTGGACTTGCTAATTTGTAAATGGGTAATCCTCTTTGAGTTACATTTAAGGTATCGATCCATTTGGACTTGCTAATTTGATAATGGGTAATCCTCTTCGAGTTAACTTTAAGGTATCGATCCATTTGGACTTGCTAATTTGTAATAGGGTAATCCTCTTCTAGTTACATTTAAGGTATCGATCCCTTTGGACTTGCTAATTTGATAATGGGTAATCCTCTTCTAGTTACATTTAAGGTATTGATCCATTTGGACTTGCTAATTAGATAATGGGTAATCCTCTTCTAGTTACATTTAAGGTATCGATCCATTTGTACTTGCTAATTTGTAAATGGGTAATCCTCTTTGAGTTACATTTAAGTTATCGATCCATTTGGACCTGCTAATTTGATAATGGGTAATCCTCTTCTAGTTACATTTAAGGTATCGATCCCTTTGTACTTGCTAATTAGTAAATGGGCAATCCTCTTCTAGTTACATATAAGGTATCGATCCATTTGGACTTGCTAATTTGTAAATGGGTAATCCTCTTCTAGTTACATTTAAGGTATCGATCCCTTTGTACTTGCTAATTTGTAAATGGGTAATCCTCTTCTAGTTACATTTAAGGTATCGATCCATTTGGACTTGCTAATTTGTAAATGGGTAATCCTCTTCTAGTTACATTTAAGGTATCGATCCATTTGGACTTGCTAATTTGATAATGGGTAATCCTCTTCTAGTTACATTTAAGGTATCGATCCCTTTGTACTTGCTAATTTGATAATGGGTAATCCTCTTCTAGTTACATTGAAGGTATCGATCCCTTTGTACTTGCTAATTTGTAAATGGGTAATCCTCTTCTAGTTACATTTAAGGTATCGATCCCTTTGTACTTGCTAATTTGTAAATGGGTAATCCTCTTCTAGTTACATTTAAGGTATCGATCCCTTTGTACTTGCTAATTTGTAAATGGGTAATCCTCTTCTAGTTACATTTAAGGTATCGATCTATTTGGACTTGCTAATTTGATAATGGGTAATCCTCTTCGAGTTACATTTAAGGTATCGATCCATTTGTACTTGCTAATTTGTAAATGGGTAATCCTCTTCTAGTTACATTTAAGGTATCGATCCCTTTGTACTTGCTAATTTGTAAATGGGTAATCCTCTTCTAGTTACATTTAAGGTATCGATCCATTTGTACTTGCTAATTTGTAAATGGGTATTCCTCTTCTAGTTACATTGAAGGTATCGATCCATTTGGACTTGCTAATTTGTAAATGGGTAATCCTCTTTGAGTTACATTTAAGGTATCGATCCATTTGACCTTGCTAATTTGATAATGGGTAATCCTCTTCTAGTTACATTTAAGGTATCGATCCATTTGGACTTGCTAATTTGATAATGGGTAATCCTCTTTGAGTTACATTAAAGGTATCGATCCATTTGGACTTGCTAATTTGATAATGGGTAATCTTCTTCTAGTTACATTTAAGGTATCGATCCATTTGGACTTGCTAATTTGATAATGGGTAATCCTCTTCTAGTTACATTTAAGGTATCGATCCATTTGGACTTGCTAATTTGATAATGGGTAATCCTCTTCTAGTTACATTTAAGGTATCGATCCCTTTGTACTTGCTAATTTGATAATGGGTAATCCTCTTCTAGTTACATTTAAGGTATCGATCCCTTTGTACTTGCTAATTTGTAAATGGGTAATCCTCTTCTAGTTACATTTAAGGTATCGATCCCTTTGTACTTGCTAATTTGTAAATGGCTAATCCTCTTTGAGTTACATTTAAGGTATCGATCCATTTGGACTTGCTAATTTGTAAATGGGTAATCCTCTTCTAGTTACATTTAAGGTATCGATCCCTTTGTACTTGCTAATTTGTAAATGGGTAATCCTCTTCTAGTTACATTTAAGGTATCGATCCATTTGTACTTGCTAATTTGTAAATGCGTAATCCTCTTCGAGTTACATTTAAGGTATCGATCCATTTGGACTTGCTAATTTGTAAATGGGTAATCCTCTTCTAGTTACATTTAAGGTATCGATCAATTTGGACTTGCTAATTTGTAAATGGGTAATCCTCTTCTAGTTACATTTAAGGTATCGATCCCTTTGTACTTGCTAATTTGTAAATGGGTAATCCTCTTCTAGTTACATTTAAGGTACCGATCCATTTGGACTTGCTAATTTGTAAATCGGTAATCCTCTTTGAGTTACATTTAAGGTATCGATCCATTTGGACTTGCTAATTTGTAAATGGGTAATCCTCTTCTAGTTGCATTTAAGGTATCGATCCCTTTGTACTTGCTAATTTGTAAATGGGTAATCCTCTTCTAGTTACATTTAAGGTATCGATCCATTTGGACTTGCTAATTTGTAAATGGGTAATCCTCTTTGAGTTACATTTAAGGTATCGATCCATTTGGACTTGCTAATTTGTAAATGGGTAATCCTCTTTGAGTTACATTTAAGGTATTGATCCATTTGGACTTGCTAATTTGTAATAGGGTAATCCTCTTCTAGTTACATTTAAGGTATCGATCCATTTGGACTTGCTAATTTGTAAATGGGTAATCCTCTTTGAGTTACATTTAAGGTATTGATCCATTTGGACTTGCTAATTAGATAATGGGTAATCCTCTTCTAGTTACATTTAAGGTATCGATCCATTTGTACTTGCTAATTTGTAAATGGGTAATCCTCTTTGAGTTACATTTAAGTTATCGATCCATTTGGACCTGCTAATTTGATAATGGGTAATCCTCTTCTAGTTACATTTAAGGTATCGATCCCTTTGTACTTGCTAATTAGTAAATGGGCAATCCTCTTCTAGTTACATATAAGGTATCGATCCATTTGGACTTGCTAATTTGTAAATGGGTAATCCTCTTCTAGTTACATTTAAGGTATCGATCCCTTTGTACTTGCTAATTTGTAAATGGGTAATCCTCTTCTAGTTATATTTAAGGTATCGATCCATTTGGACTTGCTAATTTGTAAATGGGTAATCCTCTTCTAGTTACATTTCAGGTATCGATCCATTTGGACTTGCTAATTTGTAATGGGTAATCCTCTTTGAGTTACATTTAAGGTATCGATCCATTTGGACTTGCTAATTTGTAAATGGGTAATCCTCTTCTAGTTACATTTAAGGTATCGATCCCTTTGTACTTGCTAATTTGTAAATGGGTAATCCTCTTCTAGTTACATTTAAGTTATCGATCCATTTGGTCTTGCTAATTTGTAAATGGGTAACTCTCTTTGAGTTACATTTAAGGTATCGATCCATTTGGACTTGCTAATTTGATAATGGGTAATCCTCTTCTAGTTACATTTAAGGTATCGATCCATTTGTACTTGCTAATTTGTAAATGCGTAATCCTCTTCGAGTTAAATTTAAGGTATCGATCCATTTGGACTTGCTAATTTATAAATGGGTAATCTTCTTCTAGTTACATTTAAGGTATCGATCCATTTGGACTTGCTAAATTGATAATGGGTAATCCTCTTCGAGTTACATTTAAGGTATCGATCCATTTGTACTTGCTAATTTGTAAATGGGTAATCCTCTTCTAGTTACATTTAAGGTATCGATCCATTTGGACTTGCTAATTTGTAAATGGGTAATCCTCTTCTAGTTACATTTAAGGTATCGATCCCTTTGTACTTGCTAATTTGTAAATGGGTAATCCTCTTCTAGTTACATTTAAGGTATCGATCCATTTGGACTTGCTAATTTGATAATGGGTAATCCTCTTCGAGTTAAATTTAAGGTATCGATCCATTTGGACTTGCTAATTTGTAATAGGGTAATCCTCTTCTAGTTACATTTAAGGTATCGATCCCTTTGTACTTGCTAATTTGTAAATGGGTAATCCTCTACTAGTTACATTTAAGGTATCGATCCATTTGGACTTGCTAATTTGATAATGGGTAATCCTCTTCGAGTTAAATTTAAGGTTTCGATCCATTTGGACTTGCTAATTTGTAATAGGGTAATCCTCTTCTAGTTACATTTAAGGTATCGATCCATTTGGACTTGCTAATTTGTAAATGGGTAATCCTCTTTGAGTTGCATTTAAGGTATCGATCCATTTGGACTTGCTAATTTGATAATAGGTAATCCTCTTCTAGTTACATTTAAGGTATCGATCCATTTGGACTTGCTAATTTGTAAATGGGTAATCCTCTTTGAGTTACATTTAAGGTATCGATCCATTTGGACTTGCTAATTTGTAAATGGGTAATCCACTTCTAGTTACATTTAAGGTATCGATCCCTTTGTACTTGCTAATTTGTAAATGAGTAATCCTCTTCTAGTTACATTTAAGGTATCGATCCATTTGGACTTGCTAATATGTAAAAGGGTAATCCTCTTCGAGTTACATTTAAGGTATCGATCCATTTGGACTTGCTAATTTGTAAATGGGTAATCCTCTTTGAGTTACATTTAAGGTATCGATCCATTTGGACTTGCTAATTTGATAATGGGTAATCCTCTTCGAGTTACATTTAAGGTATCGATCCATTTGTACTTGCTAATTTGTAAATGGGTAATCCTCTTCTAGTTACATTTAAGGTATCGATCCATTTGGACTTGCTAATTTGATAATGGGTAATCCTCTTCTAGTTACATTTAAGGTATCGATCCATTTGGACTTGCTAATTTGATAATGGGTAATCCTCTTCGAGTTAAATTTAAGGTATCGATCCTTTTGGCCTTGCTAATTTGATAATGGGTAATCCTCTTCTAGTTACATTTAAGGTATCGATCCATTTGGACTTGCTAATTTGTAAATGGGTAATCCTCTTTGAGTTACATTTAAGGTATCGATCCATTTGGACTTGCTAATTTGATAATGGGTAATCCTCTTCGAGTTAAATTTAAGGTATCGATCCATTTGTACTTGCTAATTTGTAAATGGGTAATCCTCTTCTAGTTACATTTAAGGTATCGATCCATTTGGACTTGCTAATATGTAAATGGGTAATCCTCTTTGAGTTACATTTAAGGTATCGATCCATTTGGACTTGCTAATTTGTAAATGGGTAATCCTCTTTGAGTTACATTTAAGGTATCGATCCATTTGGACTTGCTAATTTGTAAATGGGTAATCCTCTTCTAGTTACATTTAAGGTATCGATCCCTTTGTACTTGCTAATTTGTAAATGAGTAATCCTCTTCTAGTTACATTTAAGGTATCGATCCATTTGGACTTGCTAATTTGATAATGGGTAATCCTCTTCTAGTTACATTTAAGGTATCGATCCCTTTGTACTTGCTAATTTGATAATGGGTAATCCTCTTCTAGTTACATTGAAGGTATCGATCCCTTTGTACTTGCTAATTTGTAAATGGGTAATCCTCTTCTAGTTACATTTAAGGTATCGATCCCTTTGTACTTGCTAATTTGTAAATGGGTAATCCTCTTCTAGTTACATTTAAGGTATCGATCCCTTTGTACTTGCTAATTTGTAAATGGGTAATCCTCTTCTAGTTACATTTAAGGTATCGATCTATTTGGACTTGCTAATTTGATAATGGGTAATCCTCTTCGAGTTACATTTAAGGTATCGATCCATTTGTACTTGCTAATTTGTAAATGGGTAATCCTCTTCTAGTTACATTTAAGGTATCGATCCCTTTGTACTTGCTAATTTGTAAATGGGTAATCCTCTTCTAGTTACATTTAAGGTATCGATCCATTTGTACTTGCTAATTTGTAAATGGGTATTCCTCTTCGAGTTACATTGAAGGTATCGATCCATTTGGACTTGCTAATTTGTAAATGGGTAATCCTCTTTGAGTTACATTTAAGGTATCGATCCATTTGACCTTGCTAATTTGATAATGGGTAATCCTCTTCTAGTTACATTTAAGGTATCGATCCATTTGGACTTGCTAATTTGATAATGGGTAATCCTCTTTGAGTTACATTAAAGGTATCGATCCATTTGGACTTGCTAATTTGATAATGGGTAATCTTCTTCTAGTTACATTTAAGGTATCGATCCATTTGGACTTGCTAATTTGATAATGGGTAATCCTCTTCTAGTTACATTTAAGGTATCGATCCATTTGGACTTGCTAATTTGATAATGGGTAATCCTCTTCTAGTTACATTTAAGGTATCGATCCCTTTGTACTTGCTAATTTGATAATGGGTAATCCTCTTCTAGTTACATTTAAGGTATCGATCCCTTTGTACTTGCTAATTTGTAAATGGGTAATCCTCTTCTAGTTACATTTAAGGTATCGATCCCTTTGTACTTGCTAATTTGTAAATGGCTAATCCTCTTTGAGTTACATTTAAGGTATCGATCCATTTGGACTTGCTAATTTGTAAATGGGTAATCCTCTTCTAGTTACATTTAAGGTATCGATCCCTTTATACTTGCTAATTTGTAAATGGGTAATCCTCTTCTAGTTACATTTAAGGTATCGATCCATTTGGTCTTGCTAATTTGTAAATGGGTAATCCTCTTCTAGTTACATTTAAGGTATCGATCCATTTGTACTTGCTAATTTGTAAATGCGTAATCCTCTTCGAGTTAAATTTAAGGTATCGATCCATTTGGACTTGCTAATTTATAAATGGGTAATCCTCTTCTAGTTACATTTAAGGTATCGATCAATTTGGACTTGCTAATTTGTAAATGGGTAATCCTCTTCTAGTTACATTTAAGGTATCGATCCCTTTGTACTTGCTAATTTGTAAATGGGTAATCCTCTTCTAGTTACATTTAAGGTACCGATCCATTTGGACTTGCTAATTTGTAAATGGGTAATCCTCTCTGAGTTACATTTAAGGTATCGATCCATTTGGACTTGCTAATTTGTAAATGGGTAATCCTCTTCTAGTTGCATTTAAGGTATCGATCCCTTTGTACTTGCTAATTTGTAAATGGGTAATCCTCTTCTAGTTACATTTAAGGTACCGATCCATTTGGACTTGCTAATTTGTAAATGGGTAATCCTCTTTGAGTTACATTTAAGGTATCGATCCATTTGGACTTGCTAATTTGTAAATGGGTAATCCTCTTCTAGTTACATTTAAGGTACCGATCCATTTGGACTTGCTAATTAGATAATGGGTAATCCTCTTCTAGTTACATTTAAGGTATCGATCCATTTGTACTTGCTAATTTGTAAATGGGTAATCCTCTTTGAGTTACATTTAAGTTATCGATCCATTTGGACCTGCTAATTTGATAATGGGTAATCCTCTTCTAGTTACATTTAAGGTATCGATCCCTTTGTACTTGCTAATTAGTAAATGGGCAATCCTCTTCTAGTTACATATAAGGTATCGATCCATTTGGACTTGCTAATTTGTAAATGGGTAATCCTCTTCTAGTTACATTTAAGGTATCGATCCCTTTGTACTTGCTAATTTGTAAATGGGTAATCCTCTTCTAGTTACATTTAAGGTATCGATCCATTTGGACTTGCTAATTTGTAAATGGGTAATCCTCTTCTAGTTACATTTAAGGTATCGATCCATTTGGACTTGCTAATTTGATAATGGGTAATCCTCTTCTAGTTACATTTAAGGTATCGATCCCTTTGTACTTGCTAATTTGATAATGGGTAATCCTCTTCTAGTTACATTGAAGGTATCGATCCCTTTGTACTTGCTAATTTGTAAATGGGTAATCCTCTTCTAGTTACATTTAAGGTATCGATCCCTTTGTACTTGCTAATTTGTAAATGGGTAATCCTCTTCTAGTTACATATAAGGTATCGATCCCTTTGTACTTGCTAATTTGTAAATGGGTAATCCTCTTCTAGTTACATTTAAGGTATCGATCTATTTGGACTTGCTAATTTGATAATGGGTAATCCTCTTCGAGTTACATTTAAGGTATCGATCCATTTGTACTTGCTAATTTGTAAATGGGTAATCCTCTTCTAGTTACATTTAAGGTATCGATCCCTTTGTACTTGCTAATTTGTAAATGGGTAATCCTCTTCTAGTTACATTTAAGGTATCGATCCATTTGTACTTGCTAATTTGTAAATGGGTATTCCTCTTCTAGTTACATTGAAGGTATCGATCCATTTGGACTTGCTAATTTGTAAATGGGTAATCCTCTTTGAGTTACATTTAAGGTATCGATCCATTTGACCTTGCTAATTTGATAATGGGTAATCCTCTTCTAGTTACATTTAAGGTATCGATCCATTTGGACTTGCTAATTTGATAATGGGTAATCCTCTTTGAGTTACATTAAAGGTATCGATCCATTTGGACTTGCTAATTTGATAATGGGTAATCTTCTTCTAGTTACATTTAAGGTATCGATCCATTTGGACTTGTTAATTTGATAATGGGTAATCATCTTCTAGTTACATTTAAGGTATCGATCCATTTGGACTTGCTAATTTGATAATGGGTAATCCTCTTCTAGTTACATTTAAGGTATCGATCCCTTTGTACTTGCTAATTTGATAATGGGTAATCCTCTTCTAGTTACATTTAAGGTATCGATCCCTTTGTACTTGCTAATTTGTAAATGGGTAATCCTCTTCTAGTTACATTTAAGGTATCGATCCCTTTGTACTTGCTAATTTGTAAATGGCTAATCCTCTTTGAGTTACATTTAAGGTATCGATCCATTTGGACTTGCTAATTTGTAAATGGGTAATCCTCTTCTAGTTACATTTAAGGTATCGATCCCTTTATACTTGCTAATTTGTAAATGGGTAATCCTCTTCTAGTTACATTTAAGGTATCGATCCATTTGGTCTTGCTAATTTGTAAATGGGTAATCCTCTTCTAGTTACATTTAAGGTATCGATCCATTTGTACTTGCTAATTTGTAAATGCGTAATCCTCTTCGAGTTAAATTTAAGGTATCGATCCATTTGGACTTGCTAATTTGTAAATGGGTAATCCTCTTCTAGTTACATTTAAGGTATCGATCAATTTGGACTTGCTAATTTGTAAATGGGTAATCCTCTTCTAGTTACATTTAAGGTATCGATCCCTTTGTACTTGCTAATTTGTAAATGGGTAATCCTCTTCTAGTTACATTTAAGGTACCGATCCATTTGGACTTGCTAATTTGTAAATGGGTAATCCTCTTTGAGTTACATTTAAGGTATCGATCCATTTGGACTTGCTAATTTGTAAATGGGTAATCCTCTTCTAGTTGCATTTAAGGTATCGATCCCTTTGTACTTGCTAATTTGTAAATGGGTAATCCTCTTCTAGTTACATTTAAGGTACCGATCCATTTGGACTTGCTAATTTGTAAATGGGTAATCCTCTTTGAGTTACATTTAAGGTATCGATCCATTTGGACTTGCTAATTTGTAAATGGGTAATCCTCTTTGAGTTACATTTAAGGTATTGATCCATTTGGACTTGCTAATTTGTAATAGGGTAATCCTCTTCTAGTTACATTTAAGGTATCGATCCATTTGGACTTGCTAATTTGTAAATGGGTAATCCTCTTTGAGTTACATTTAAGGTATTGATCCATTTGGACTTGCTAATTAGATAATGGGTAATCCTCTTCTAGTTACATTTAAGGTATCGATCCATTTGTACTTGCTAATTTGTAAATGGGTAATCCTCTTTGAGTTACATTTAAGTTATCGATCCATTTGGACCTGCTAATTTGATAATGGGTAATCCTCTTCTAGTTACATTTAAGGTATCGATCCCTTTGTACTTGCTAATTAGTAAATGGGCAATCCTCTTCTAGTTACATATAAGGTATCGATCCATTTGGACTTGCTAATTTGTAAATGGGTAATCCTCTTCTAGTTACATTTAAGGTATCGATCCCTTTGTACTTGCTAATTTGTAAATGGGTAATCCTCTTCTAGTTACATTTAAGGTATCGATCCATTTGGACTTGCTAATTTGTAAATGGGTAATCCTCTTCTAGTTACATTTAAGGTATCGATCCATTTGGACTTGCTAATTTGTAATGGGTAATCCTCTTTGAGTTACATTTAAGGTATCGATCCATTTGGACTTGCTAATTTGTAAATGGGTAATCCTCTTCTAGTTACATTTAAGGTATCGATCCCTTTGTACTTGCTAATTTGTAAATGGGTAATCCTCTTCTAGTTACATTTAAGTTATCGATCCATTTGGTCTTGCTAATTTGTAAATGGGTAACTCTCTTTGAGTTACATTTAAGGTATCGATCCATTTGGACTTGCTAATTTGATAATGGGTAATCCTCTTCTAGTTACATTTAAGGTATCGATCCATTTGTACTTGCTAATTTGTAAATGCGTAATCCTCTTCGAGTTAAATTTAAGGTATCGATCCATTTGGACTTGCTAATTTATAAATGGGTAATCTTCTTCTAGTTACATTTAAGGTATCGATCCATTTGGACTTGCTAAATTGATAATGGGTAATCCTCTTCGAGTTACATTTAAGGTATCGATCCATTTGTACTTGCTAATTTGTAAATGGGTAATCCTCTTCTAGTTACATTTAAGGTATCGATCCATTTGGACTTGCTAATTTGTAAATGGGTAATCCTCTTCTAGTTACATTTAAGGTATCGATCCCTTTGTACTTGCTAATTTGTAAATGGGTAATCCTCTTCTAGTTACATTTAAGGTATCGATCCATTTGGACTTGCTAATTTGATAATGGGTAATCCTCTTCGAGTTAAATTTAAGGTATCGATCCATTTGGACTTGCTAATTTGTAATAGGGTAATCCTCTTCTAGTTACATTTAAGGTATCGATCCCTTTGTACTTGCTAATTTGTAAATGGGTAATCCTCTACTAGTTACATTTAAGGTATCGCTCCATTTGGACTTGCTAATTTGATAATGGGTAATCCTCTTCGAGTTAAATTTAAGGTATCGATCCATTTGGACTTGCTAATTTGTAATAGGGTAATCCTCTTCTAGTTACATTTAAGGTATCGATCCATTTGGACTTGCTAATTTGTAAATGGGTAATCCTCTTTGAGTTGCATTTAAGGTATCGATCCATTTGGACTTGCTAATTTGATAATAGGTAATCCTCTTCTAGTTACATTTAAGGTATCGATCCATTTGGACTTGCTAATTTGTAAATGGGTAATCCTCTTTGAGTTACATTTAAGGTATCGATCCATTTGGACTTGCTAATTTGTAAATGGGTAATCCACTTCTAGTTACATTTAAGGTATCGATCCCTTTGTACTTGCTAATTTGTAAATGAGTAATCCTCTTCTAGTTACATTTAAGGTATCGATCCATTTGGACTTGCTAATATGTAAAAGGGTAATCCTCTTCGAGTTACATTTAAGGTATCGATCCATTTGGACTTGCTAATTTGTAAATGGGTAATCCTCTTTGAGTTACATTTAAGGTATCGATCCATTTGGACTTGCTAATTTGATAATGGGTAATCCTCTTCGAGTTACATTTAAGGTATCGATCCATTTGTACTTGCTAATTTGTAAATGGGTAATCCTCTTCTAGTTACATTTAAGGTATCGATCCATTTGGACTTGCTAATTTGATAATGGGTAATCCTCTTCTAGTTACATTTAAGGTATCGATCCATTTGGACTTGCTAATTTGTAAATGGGTAATCCTCTTTGAGTTACATTTAAGGTATCGATCCATTTGGACTTGCTAATTTGATAATGGGTAATCCTCTTCGAGTTAAATTTAAGGTATCGATCCATTTGTACTTGCTAATTTGTAAATGGGTAATCCTCTTCTAGTTACATTTAAGGTATCGATCCATTTGGACTTGCTAATTTGTAAATGGGTAATCCTCTTTGAGTTACATTTAAGGTATCGATCCATTTGGACTTGCTAATTTGTAAATGGGTAATCCTCTTTGAGTTACATTTAAGGTATCGATCCATTTGGACTTGCTAATTTGTAAATGGGTAATCCTCTTCTAGTTACATTTAAGGTATCGATCCCTTTGTACTTGCTAATTTGTAAATGAGTAATCCTCTTCTAGTTACATTTAAGGTATCGATCCATTTGGACTTGCTAATATGTAAATGGGTAATCCTCTTTGAGTTACATTTAAGGTATCGATCCATTTGGACTTGCTAATTTGATAATGGGTAATCCTCTTCTAGTTACATTTAAGGTCTCGATCCATTTGGACTTGCTAATTTGATAATGGGTAATCCTCTTCTAGTTACATTTATGGTATCGATCCCTTTGTACTTGCTAATTTGTAAATGAGTAATCCTCTTCTAGTTACATTTAAGGTATCGATCCATTTGGACTTGCTAATATGTAAATGGGTAATCCTCTTTGAGTTACATTTAAGGTATCGATCCATTTGGACTTGCTAATTTGTAAATGGGTAATCCCCTTCTAGTTACATTTAAGGTATCGATCCATTTGGACTTGCTAATTTGATAATGGGTAATCGACTTCTAGTTACATTTAAGGTATCGATCCCTTTGTACTTGCTAATTTGTAAATCGGTAATCCTCTTCTAGTTACATATAAGGTATCGATGCATTTGGACTTGCTAATTTGTAAATGGGTAATCCTCTTCTAGTTACATTTAAGGTATCGATCAATTTGGACTTGCTAATTTGATAATGGGTAATCCTCTTCTAGTTACATTGAAGGTATCGATCCCTTTGTACTTGCTAATTTGTAAATGGGTAATCCTCTTCTAGTTACATTTAAGGTATCGATCCATTTGGACTTGCTAATTTGTAAATGGGAATTCCTCTTCTAGTTACATTTAAGGTATCGATCAATTTGGACTTGCTAATTTGATAATGGGTAATCCTCTTCTAGTTACATTGAAGGTATCGATCCCTTTGTACTTGCTAATTTGTAAATGGGTAATCCTCTTCTAGTTACATTTAAGGTATATATCCCTTTGTACTTGCTAATTTGTAAATGGGTAATCCTCTTCTAGTTACATATAAGGTATCGATCCCTTTGTACTTGCTAATTTGTAAATGGGTAATCCTCTTCTAGTTACATTTAAGGTATCGATCCATTTGGACTTGCTAATTTGATAATGGGTAATCCTCTTCTAGTTACATTTTAGGTATCGATCCCTTTCTACTTGCTAATTTGTAAATGGGTAATCCTCTTCTAGTTCCATTTAAGGTATCGATCCATTTGGACTTGCTAATTTGTAAATGGGTAATCCTCTTCTAGTTACATTTAAGATATCGATCCATTTGGACTTGCTAATTTGTAAATGGGTAATCCTCTTTGAGTTACATTTAAGGTATCGATCTATTTGGACTTGCTAATTTGATAATGGGTAATCCTCTTCGAGTTACATTTAAGGTATCGATCCATTTGTACTTGCTAATTTGTAAATGGGTAATCCTCTTCTAGTTACATTTATGGTATCGATCCCTTTGTACTTGCTAATTTGTAAATGGGTAATCCTCTTCTAGTTACATATAAGGTATCGATCCCTTTGTACTTGCTAATTTGTAAATGGGTAATCCTCTTCTAGTTACATTTTAGGTATCGATTCATTTGGACTTGCTAATTTGTAAATGGGTAATCCTCTTCTAGTTACATTTAAGGTATCGATCCATTTGGACTTGCTAATTTGTAATGGGTAATCCTCTTTGAGTTACATTTAAGGTATCGATCCATTTGGACTTGCTAATTTGTAAATGGGTAATCCTCTTCTAGTTACATTTAAGGTATCGATCCCTTTGTACTTGCTAATTTGTAAATGGGTAATCCTCTTCTAGTTACATTTAAGTTATCGATCCATTTGGTCTTGCTAATTTGTAAATGGGTAACTCTCTTTGAGTTACATTTAAGGTATCGATCCATTTGGACTTGCTAATTTGATAATGGGTAATCCTCTTCTAGTTACATTTAAGGTATCGATCCATTTGTACTTGCTAATTTGTAAATGCGTAATCCTCTTCGAGTTAAATTTAAGGTATCGATCCATTTGGACTTGCTAATTTATAAATGGGTAATCTTCTTCTAGTTACATTTAAGGTATCGATCCATTTGGACTTGCTAAATTGATAATGGGTAATCCTCTTCGAGTTACATTTAAGGTATCGATCCATTTGTACTTGCTAATTTGTAAATGGGTAATCCTCTTCTAGTTACATTTAAGGTATCGATCCATTTGGACTTGCTAATTTGTAAATGGGTAATCCTCTTCTAGTTACATTTAAGGTATCGATCCCTTTGTACTTGCTAATTTGTAAATGGGTAATCCTCTTCTAGTTACATTTAAGGTATCGATCCATTTGGACTTGCTAATTTGATAATGGGTAATCCTCTTCGAGTTAAATTTAAGGTATCGATCCATTTGGACTTGCTAATTTGTAATAGGGTAATCCTCTTCTAGTTACATTTAAGGTATCGATCCCTTTGTACTTGCTAATTTGTAAATGGGTAATCCTCTACTAGTTACATTTAAGGTATCGCTCCATTTGGACTTGCTAATTTGATAATGGGTAATCCTCTTCGAGTTAAATTTAAGGTATCGATCCATTTGGACTTGCTAATTTGTAATAGGGTAATCCTCTTCTAGTTACATTTAAGGTATCGATCCATTTGGACTTGCTAATTTGTAAATGGGTAATCCTCTTTGAGTTGCATTTAAGGTATCGATCCATTTGGACTTGCTAATTTGATAATAGGTAATCCTCTTCTAGTTACATTTAAGGTATCGATCCATTTGGACTTGCTAATTTGTAAATGGGTAATCCTCTTTGAGTTACATTTAAGGTATCGATCCATTTGGACTTGCTAATTTGTAAATGGGTAATCCACTTCTAGTTACATTTAAGGTATCGATCCCTTTGTACTTGCTAATTTGTAAATGAGTAATCCTCTTCTAGTTACATTTAAGGTATCGATCCATTTGGACTTGCTAATATGTAAAAGGGTAATCCTCTTCGAGTTACATTTAAGGTATCGATCCATTTGGACTTGCTAATTTGTAAATGGGTAATCCTCTTTGAGTTACATTTAAGGTATCGATCCATTTGGACTTGCTAATTTGATAATGGGTAATCCTCTTCGAGTTACATTTAAGGTATCGATCCATTTGTACTTGCTAATTTGTAAATGGGTAATCCTCTTCTAGTTACATTTAAGGTATCGATCCATTTGGACTTGCTAATTTGATAATGGGTAATCCTCTTCTAGTTACATTTAAGGTATCGATCCATTTGGACTTGCTAATTTGATAATGGGTAATCCTCTTCGAGTTATATTTAAGGTATCGATCCTTTTGGACTTGCTAATTTGATAATGGGTAATCCTCTTCTAGTTACATTTAAGGTATCGATCCATTTGGACTTGCTAATTTGTAAATGGGTAATCCTCTTTGAGTTACATTTAAGGTATCGATCCATTTGGACTTGCTAATTTGATAATGGGTAATCCTCTTCGAGTTAAATTTAAGGTATCGATCCATTTGTACTTGCTAATTTGTAAATGGGTAATCCTCTTCTAGTTACATTTAAGGTATCGATCCATTTGGACTTGCTAATATGTAAATGGGTAATCCTCTTTGAGTTACATTTAAGGTATCGATCCATTTGGACTTGCTAATTTGTAAATGGGTAATCCTCTTTGAGTTACATTTAAGGTATCGATCCATTTGGACTTGCTAATTTGTAAATGGGTAATCCTCTTCTAGTTACATTTAAGGTATCGATCCCTTTGTACTTGCTAATTTGTAAATGAGTAATCCTCTTCTAGTTACATTTAAGGTATCGATCCATTTGGACTTGCTAATATGTAAATGGGTAATCCTCTTTGAGTTACATTTAAGGTATCGATCCATTTCGACTTGCTAATTTGATAATGGGTAATCCTCTTCTAGTTACATTTAAGGTCTCGATCCATTTGGACTTGCTAATTTGATAATGGGTAATCCTCTTCTAGTTACATTTATGGTATCGATCCCTTTGTACTTGCTAATTTGTAAATGAGTAATCCTCTTCTAGTTACATTTAAGGTATCGATCCATTTGGACTTGCTAATATGTAAATGGGTAATCCTCTTTGAGTTACATTTAAGGTATCGATCCATTTGGACTTGCTAATTTGTAAATGGGTAATCCCCTTCTAGTTACATTTAAGGTATCGATCCATTTGGACTTGCTAATTTGATAATGGGTAATCGACTTCTAGTTACATTTAAGGTATCGATCCCTTTGTACTTGCTAATTTGTAAATCGGTAATCCTCTTCTAGTTACATATAAGGTATCGATGCATTTGGACTTGCTAATTTGTAAATGGGTAATCCTCTTCTAGTTACATTTAAGGTATCGATCCATTTGGACTTGCTAATTTGATAATGGGTAATCCTCTTCTAGTTACATTGAAGGTATCGATCCCTTTGTACTTGCTAATTTGTAAATTGGTAATCCTCTTCTAGTTACATATAAGGTATCGATCCATTTGGACTTGCTAATTTGTAAATGGGAATTCCTCTTCTAGTTACATTTAAGGTATCGATCAATTTGGACTTGCTAATTTGATAATGGGTAATCCTCTTCTAGTTACATTGAAGGTATCGATCCCTTTGTACTTGCTAATTTGTAAATGGGTAATCCTCTTCTAGTTACATTTAAGGTATATATCCCTTTGTACTTGCTAATTTGTAAATGGGTAATCCTCTTCTAGTTACATATAAGGTATCGATCCCTTTGTACTTGCTAATTTGTAAATGGGTAATCCTCTTCTAGTTACATTTAAGGTATCGATCCATTTGGACTTGCTAATTTGATAATGGGTAATCCTCTTCTAGTTACATTTTAGGTATCGATCCCTTTCTACTTGCTAATTTGTAAATGGGTAATCCTCTTCTAGTTCCATTTAAGGTATCGATCCATTTGGACTTGCTAATTTGTAAATGGGTAATCCTCTTCTAGTTACATTTAAGATATCGATCCATTTGGACTTGCTAATTTGTAAATGGGTAATCCTCTTTGAGTTACATTTAAGGTATCGATCTATTTGGACTTGCTAATTTGATAATGGGTAATCCTCTTCGAGTTACATTTAAGGTATCGATCCATTTGGACTTGCTAATTTGTAAATGGGTAATCCTCTTCTAGTTACATTTATGGTATCGATCCCTTTGTACTTGCTAATTTGTAAATGGGTAATCCTCTTCTAGTTACATATAAGGTATCGATCCCTTTGTACTTGCTAATTTGTAAATGGGTAATCCTCTTCTAGTTACATTTTAGGTATCGATTCATTTGGACTTGCTAATTTGTAAATGGGTAATCCTCTTCTAGTTACATTTAAGGTATCGATCCCTTTGTACTTGCTAATTTGTAAATGGGTAATCCTCTTCTAGTTACATTTAAGTTATCGATCCCTTTGTACTTGCTAATTTGTAAATGGGTAATCCTCTTCTAGTTACATTTATGGTATCGATCCCTTTGTACTTGCTAATTTGTAAATGGGTAATCCTCTTCTAGTTACATATAAGGTATCGATCCCTTTGTACTTGCTAATTTGTAAATGGGTAATCCTCTTCTAGTTACATTTTAGGTATCGATTCATTTGGACTTGCTAATTTGTAAATGGGTAATCCTCTTCTAGTTACATTGAAGGTATCGATCCCTTTGTACTTGCTAATTTGTAAATGGGTAATCCTCTTCTAGTTACATTTAAGGTATCGATCCCTTTGTACTTGCTAATTTGTAAATGGGTAATCCTCTTCTAGTTACATATAAGGTATCGATCCCTTTGTACTTGCTAATTTGTAAATGGGTAATCCTCTTCTAGTTACATTTAAGGTATCGATCTATTTGGACTTGCTAATTTGATAATGGGTAATCCTCTTCGAGTTACATTTAAGGTATCGATCCATTTGTACTTGCTAATTTGTAAATGGGTAATCCTCTTCTAGTTACATTTAAGGTATCGATCCCTTTGTACTTGCTAATTTGTAAATGGGTAATCCTCTTCTAGTTACATTTAAGGTATCGATCCATTTGTACTTGCTAATTTGTAAATGGGTATTCCTCTTCTAGTTACATTGAAGGTATCGATCCATTTGGACTTGCTAATTTGTAAATGGGTAATCCTCTTTGAGTTACATTTAAGGTATCGATCCATTTGACCTTGCTAATTTGATAATGGGTAATCCTCTTCTAGTTACATTTAAGGTATCGATCCATTTGGACTTGCTAATTTGATAATGGGTAATCCTCTTCTAGTTACATTTAAGGTATCGATCCATTTGGACTTGCTAATTTGATAATGGGTAATCTTCTTCTAGTTACATTTAAGGTATCGATCCATTTGGACTTGTTAATTTGATAATGGGTAATCCTCTTCTAGTTACATTTAAGGTATCGATCCATTTGGACTTGCTAATTTGATAATGGGTAATCCTCTTCTAGTTACATTTAAGGTATCGATCCCTTTGTACTTGCTAATTTGATAATGGGTAATCCTCTTCTAGTTACATTTAAGGTATCGATCCCTTTGTACTTGCTAATTTGTAAATGGGTAATCCTCTTCTAGTTACATTTAAGGTATCGATCCCTTTGTACTTGCTAATTTGTAAATGGCTAATCCTCTTTGAGTTACATTTAAGGTATCGATCCATTTGGACTTGCTAATTTGTAAATGGGTAATCCTCTTCTAGTTACATTTAAGGTATCGATCCCTTTGTACTTGCTAATTTGTAAATGGCTAATCCTCTTTGAGTTACATTTAAGGTATCGATCCATTTGGACTTGCTAATTTGTAAATGGGTAATCCTCTTCTAGTTACATTTAAGGTATCGATCCCTTTATACTTGCTAATTTGTAAATGGGTAATCCTCTTCTAGTGACATTTAAGGTATCGATCCATTTGGTCTTGCTAATTTGTATATGGGTAATCCTCTTCTAGTTACATTTAAGGTATCGATCCATTTGTACTTGCTAATTTGTAAATGCGTAATCCTCTTCGAGTTAAATTTAAGGTATCGATCCATTTGGACTTGCTAATTTATAAATGGGTAATCCTCTTCTAGTTACATTTAAGGTATCGATCAATTTGGACTTGCTAATTTGTAAATGGGTAATCCTCTTCTAGTTACATTTAAGGTATCGATCCCTTTGTACTTGCTAATTTGTAAATGGGTAATCCTCTTCTAGTTACATTTAAGGTACCGATCCATTTGGACTTGCTAATTTGTAAATGGGTAATCCTCTTTGAGTTACATTTAAGGTATCGATCCATTTGGACTTGCTAATTTGTAAATGGGTAATCCTCTTCTAGTTGCATTTAAGGTATCGATCCCTTTGTACTTGCTAATTTGTAAATGGGTAATCCTCTTCTAGTTACATTTAAGGTACCGATCCATTTGGACTTGCTAATTTGTAAATGGGTAATCCTCTTTGAGTTACATTTAAGGTATCGATCCATTTGGACTTGCTAATTTGTAAATGGGTAATCCTCTTCTAGTTACATTTAAGGTACCGATCCATTTGGACTTGCTAATTAGATAATGGGTAATCCTCTTCTAGTTACATTTAAGGTATCGATCCATTTGTACTTGCTAATTTGTAAATGGGTAATCCTCTTTGAGTTACATTTAAGTTATCGATCCATTTGGACCTGCTAATTTGATAATGGGTAATCCTCTTCTAGTTACATTTAAGGTATCGATCCCTTTGTACTTGCTAATTAGTAAATGGGCAATCCTCTTCTAGTTACATATAAGGTATCGATCCATTTGGACTTGCTAATTTGTAAATGGGTAATCCTCTTCTAGTTACATTTAAGGTATCGATCCCTTTGTACTTGCTAATTTGTAAATGGGTAATCCTCTTCTAGTTACATTTAAGGTATCGATCCATTTGGACTTGCTAATTTGTAAATGGGTAATCCTCTTCTAGTTACATTTAAGGTATCGATCCATTTGGACTTGCTAATTTGATAATGGGTAATCCTCTTCTAGTTACATTTAAGGTATCGATCCCTTTGTACTTGCTAATTTGATAATGGGTAATCCTCTTCTAGTTACATTGAAGGTATCGATCCCTTTGTACTTGCTAATTTGTAAATGGGTAATCCTCTTCTAGTTACATTTAAGGTATCGATCCCTTTGTACTTGCTAATTTGTAAATGGGTAATCCTCTTCTAGTTACATATAAGGTATCGATCCCTTTGTACTTGCTAATTTGTAAATGGGTAATCCTCTTCTAGTTACATTTAAGGTATCGATCTATTTGGACTTGCTAATTTGATAATGGGTAATCCTCTTCGAGTTAAATTTAAGGTATCGATCCATTTGTACTTGCTAATTTGTAAATGGGTAATCCTCTTCTAGTTACATTTAAGGTATCGATCCCTTTGTACTTGCTAATTTGTAAATGGGTAATCCTCTTCTAGTTACATTTAAGGTATCGATCCATTTGTACTTGCTAATTTGTAAATGGGTAATCCTCTTCTAGTTACATTGAAGGTATCGATCCATTTGGACTTGCTAATTTGTAAATGGGTAATCCTCTTTGAGTTACATTTAAGGTATCGATCCATTTGACCTTGCTAATTTGATAATGGGTAATCCTCTTCTAGTTACATTTAAGGTATCGATCCATTTGGACTTGCTAATTTGATAATGGGTAATCCTCTTTGAGTTACATTAAAGGTATCGATCCATTTGGACTTGCTAATTTGATAATGGGTAATCTTCTTCTAGTTACATTTAAGGTATCGATCCATTTGGACTTGTTAATTTGATAATGGGTAATCCTCTTCTAGTTACATTTAAGGTATCGATCCATTTGGACTTGCTAATTTGATAATGGGTAATCCTCTTCTAGTTACATTTAAGGTATCGATCCCTTTGTACTTGCTAATTTGATAATGGGTAATCCTCTTCTAGTTACATTTAAGGTATCGATCCCTTTGTACTTGCTAATTTGTAAATGGGTAATCCTCTTCTAGTTACATTTAAGGTATCGATCCCTTTGTACTTGCTAATTTGTAAATGGCTAATCCTCTTTGAGTTACATTTAAGGTATCGATCCATTTGGACTTGCTAATTTGTAAATGGGTAATCCTCTTCTAGTTACATTTAAGGTATCGATCCCTTTATACTTGCTAATTTGTAAATGGGTAATCCTCTTCTAGTTACATTTAAGGTATCGATCCATTTGGTCTTGCTAATTTGTAAATGGGTAATCCTCTTCTAGTTACATTTAAGGTATCGATCCATTTGTACTTGCTAATTTGTAAATGCGTAATCCTCTTCGAGTTAAATTTAAGGTATCGATCCATTTGGACTTGCTAATTTATAAATGGGTAATCCTCTTCTAGTTACATTTAAGGTATCGATCAATTTGGACTTGCTAATTTGTAAATGGGTAATCCTCTTCTAGTTACATTTAAGGTATCGATCCCTTTGTACTTGCTAATTTGTAAATGGGTAATCCTCTTCTAGTTACATTTAAGGTACCGATCCATTTGGACTTGCTAATTTGTAAATGGGTAATCCTCTTTGAGTTACATTTAAGGTATCGATCCATTTGGACTTGTTAATTTGTAAATGGGTAATCCTCTTCTAGTTGCATTTAAGGTATCGATCCCTTTGTACTTGCTAATTTGTAAATGGGTAATCCTCTTCTAGTTACATTTAAGGTACCGATCCATTTGGACTTGCTAATTTGTAAATGGGTAATCCTCTTTGAGTTACATTTAAGGTATCGATCCATTTGGACTTGCTAATTTGTAAATGGGTAATCCTCTTTGAGTTACATTTAAGGTATTGATCCATTTGGACTTGCTAATTTGTAATAGGGTAATCCTCTTCTAGTTACATTTAAGGTATCGATCCATTTGGACTTGCTAATTTGTAAATGGGTAATCCTCTTTGAGTTACATTTAAGGTATCGATCCATTTGGACTTGCTAATTAGATAATGGGTAATCCTCTTCTAGTTACATTTAAGGTATCGATCCATTTGTACTTGCTAATTTGTAAATGGGTAATCCTCTTTGAGTTACATTTAAGTTATCGATCCATTTGGACCTGCTAATTTGATAATGGGTAATCCTCTTCTAGTTACATTTAAGGTATCGATCCCTTTGTACTTGCTAATTAGTAAATGGGCAATCCTCTTCTAGTTACATATAAGGTATCGATCCATTTGGACTTGCTAATTTGTAAATGGGTAATCCTCTTCTAGTTACATTTAAGGTATCGATCCCTTTGTACTTGCTAATTTGTAAATGGGTAATCCTCTTCTAGTTACATTTAAGGTATCGATCCATTTGGACTTGCTAATTTGTAAATGGGTAATCCTCTTCTAGTTACATTTAAGGTATCGATCCATTTGGACTTGCTAATTTGTAATGGGTAATCCTCTTTGAGTTACATTTAAGGTATCGATCCATTTGGACTTGCTAATTTGTAAATGGGTAATCCTCTTCTAGTTACATTTAAGGTATCGATCCCTTTGTACTTGCTAATTTGTAAATGGGTAATCCTCTTCTAGTTACATTTAAGTTATCGATCCATTTGTACTTGCTAATTTGTAAATGGGTAACTCTCTTTGAGTTACATTTAAGGTATCGATCCATTTGGACTTGCTAATTTGATAATGGGTAATCCTCTTCTAGTTACATTTAAGGTATCGATCCATTTGTACTTGCTAATTTGTAAATGCGTAATCCTCTTCGAGTTAAATTTAAGGTATCGATCCATTTGGACTTGCTAATTTATAAATGGGTAATCTTCTTCTAGTTACATTTAAGGTATCGATCCATTTGGACTTGCTAAATTGATAATGGGTAATCCTCTTCGAGTTACATTTAAGGTATCGATCCATTTGTACTTGCTAATTTGTAAATGGGTAATCCTCTTCTAGTTACATTTAAGGTATCGATCCATTTGGACTTGCTAATTTGTAAATGGGTAATCCTCTTCTAGTTACATTTAAGGTATCGATCCCTTTGTACTTGCTAATTTGTAAATGGGTAATCCTCTTCTAGTTACATTTAAGGTATCGATCCATTTGGACTTGCTAATTTGATAATGGGTAATCCTCTTCGAGTTAAATTTAAGGTATCGATCCATTTGGACTTGCTAATTTGTAATAGGGTAATCCTCTTCTAGTTACATTTAAGGTATCGGTCCCTTTGTACTTGCTAATTTGTAAATGGGTAATCCTCTACTAGTTACATTTAAGGTATCGATCCATTTGGACTTGCTAATTTGATAATGGGTAATCCTCTTCGAGTTAAATTTAAGGTATCGATCCATTTGGACTTGCTAATTTGTAATAGGGTAATCCTCTTCTAGTTACATTTAAGGTATCGATCCATTTGGACTTGCTAATTTGTAAATGGGTAATCCTCTTTGAGTTGCATTTAAGGTATCGATCCATTTGGACTTGCTAATTTGATAATAGGTAATCCTCTTCTAGTTACATTTAAGGTATCGATCCATTTGGACTTGCTAATTTGTAAATGGGTAATCCTCTTTGAGTTACATTTAAGGTATCGATCCATTTGGACTTGCTAATTTGTAAATGGGTAATCCACTTCTAGTTACATTTAAGGTATCGATCCCTTTGTACTTGCTAATTTGTAAATGAGTAATCCTCTTCTAGTTACATTTAAGGTATCGATCCATTTGGACTTGCTAATATGTAAAAGGGTAATCCTCTTCGAGTTACATTTAAGGTATCGATCCATTTGGACTTGCTAATTTGTAAATGGGTAATCCTCTTTGAGTTACATTTAAGGTATCGATCCATTTGGACTTGCTAATTTGATAATGGGTAATCCTCTTCGAGTTACATTTAAGGTATCGATCCATTTGTACTTGCTAATTTGTAAATGGGTAATCCTCTTCTAGTTACATTTAAGGTATCGATCCATTTGGACTTGCTAATTTGATAATGGGTAATCCTCTTCTAGTTACATTTAAGGTATCGATCCATTTGGACTTGCTAATTTGATAATGGGTAATCCTCTTCGAGTTATATTTAAGGTATCGATCCTTTTGGACTTGCTAATTTGATAATGGGTAATCCTCTTCTAGTTACATTTAAGGTATCGATCCATTTGGACTTGCTAATTTGTAAATGGGTAATCCTCTTTGAGTTACATTTAAGGTATCGATCCATTTGGACTTGCTAATTTGATAATGGGTAATCCTCTTCGAGTTAAATTTAAGGTATCGATCCATTTGTACTTGCTAATTTGTAAATGGGTAATCCTCTTCTAGTTACATTTAAGGTATCGATCCATTTGGACTTGCTAATTTGTAAATGGGTAATCCTCTTTGAGTTACATTTAAGGTATCGATCCATTTGGACTTGCTAATTTGTAAATGGGTAATCCTCTTTGAGTTACATTTAAGGTATCGATCCATTTGGACTTGCTAATTTGTAAATGGGTAATCCTCTTCTAGTTACATTTAAGGTATCGATCCCTTTGTACTTGCTAATTTGTAAATGAGTAATCCTCTTCTAGTTACATTTAAGGTATCGATCCATTTGGACTTGCTAATATGTAAATGGGTAATCCTCTTTGAGTTACATTTAAGGTATCGATCCATTTCGACTTGCTAATTTGATAATGGGTAATCCTCTTCTAGTTACATTTAAGGTCTCGATCCATTTGGACTTGCTAATTTGATAATGGGTAATCCTCTTCTAGTTACATTTATGGTATCGATCCCTTTGTACTTGCTAATTTGTAAATGGGTAATCCTCTACTAGTTACATTTAAGGTATCGATCCATTTGGACTTGCTAATATGTAAATGGGTAATCCTCTTTGAGTTACATTTAAGGTATCGATCCATTTGGACTTGCTAATTTGATAATGGGTAATCCTCTTCGAGTTAAATTTAAGGTATCGATCCATTTGGACTTGCTAATTTGTAAATGGGTAATCCTCTTCTAGTTACATTTAAGGTTTCGATCAATTTGGACTTGCTAATTTGATAATGGGTAATCCTCTTCTAGTTACATTGAAGGTATCGAATCCTTTGTACTTGCTAATTTGTAAATGGGTAATCCTCTTCTAGTTACATATAAGGTATCGATCCATTTGGACTTGCTAATTTGTAAATGGGTAATCCCCTTCTAGTTACATTTAAGGTATCGATCCATTTGGACTTGCTAATTTGATAATGGGTAATCGACTTCTAGTTACATTTAAGGTATCGATCCCTTTGTACTTGCTAATTTGTAAATCGGTAATCCTCTTCTAGTTACATATAAGGTATCGATGCATTTGGACTTGCTAATTTGTAAATGGGTAATCCTCTTCTAGTTACATTTAAGGTATCGATCAATTTGGACTTGCTAATTTGATAATGGGTAATCCTCTTCTAGTTACATTGAAGGTATCGATCCCTTTGTACTTGCTAATTTGTAAATTGGTAATCCTCTTCTAGTTACATATAAGGTATCGATCCATTTGGACTTGCTAATTTGTAAATGGGAATTCCTCTTCTAGTTACATTTAAGGTATCGATCAATTTGGACTTGCTAATTTGATAATGGGTAATCCTCTTCTAGTTACATTGAAGGTATCGATCCCTTTGTACTTGCTAATTTGTAAATGGGTAATCCTCTTCTAGTTACTTTTAAGGTATTTATCCCTTTGTACTTGCTAATTTGTAAATGGGTAATCCTCTTCTAGTTACATATAAGGTATCGATCCCTTTGTACTTGCTAATTTGTAAATGGGTAATCCTCTTCTAGTTACATTTAAGGTATCGATCCATTTGGACTTGCTAATTTGATAATGGGTAATCCTCTTCTAGTTACATTTTAGGTATCGATCCCTTTCTACTTGCTAATTTGTAAATGGGTAATCCTCTTCTAGTTCCATTTAAGGTATCGATCCATTTGGACTTGCTAATTTGTAAATGGGTAATCCTCTTCTAGTTACATTTAAGATATCGATCCATTTGGACTTGCTAATTTGTAAATGGGTAATCCTCTTTGAGTTACATTTAAGGTATCGATCTATTTGGACTTGCTAATTTGATAATGGGTAATCCTCTTCGAGTTACATTTAAGGTATCGATCCATTTGTACTTGCTAATTTGTAAATGGGTAATCCTCTTCTAGTTACATTTATGGTATCGATCCCTTTGTACTTGCTAATTTGTAAATGGGTAATCCTCTTCTAGTTACATATAAGGTATCGATCCCTTTGTACTTGCTAATTTGTAAATGGGTAATCCTCTTCTAGTTACATTTTAGGTATCGATTCATTTGGACTTGCTAATTTGTAAATGGGTAATCCTCTTCTAGTTACATTTAAGGTATCGATCCCTTTGTACTTGCTAATTTGTAAATGGGTAATCCTCTTCTAGTTACATTTAAGTTATCGATCCCTTTGTACTTGCTAATTTGTAAATGGGTAATCCTCTTCTAGTTACATTTATGGTATCGATCCCTTTGTACTTGCTAATTTGTAAATGGGTAATCCTCTTCTAGTTACATTTAAGGTATCGATCCCTTTGTACTTGCTAATTTGTAAATGGGTAATCCTCTTCTAGTTACATTTTAGGTATCGATTCATTTGGACTTGCTAATTTGTAAATGGGTAATCCTCTTCTAGTTACATTTAAGGTATCGATCCCTTTGTACTTGCTAATTTGTAAATGGGTAATCCTCTTCTAGTTACATTTAAGTTATCGATCCCTTTGTACTTGCTAATTTGTAAATGGGTAATCCTCTTCTAGTTACATTTAAGGTATCGATCCCTTTGTACTTGCTAATTTGTAAATGGGTAATCCTCTTCTAGTTACATTTAAGGTATCGATCCATTTGGACTTGCTAATTTGATAATGGGTAATTCTCTTCTAGTTACATTTAAGGTATCGATCCCTTTGTACTTGCTAATTTGTAAATGGGTAATCCTCTTCTAGTTACATTTAAGGTGTCGATCCATTTGGACTTGCTAATTTGATAATGGGTAATCCACTTCTAGTTACATTTAAGGTATCGATCCCTTTGTACTTGCTAATTTGTAAATGGGTAATCCTCTTCTAGTTACATATAAGGTATCGATCCATTTGGACTTGCTAATTTGTAAATGGGTAATCCTCTTCTAGTTACATTTAAGGTTTCGATCAATTTGGACTTGCTAATTTGATAATGGGTAATCCTCTTCTAGTTACATTGAAGGTATCGATCCCTTTGTACTTGCTAATTTGTAAATGGTTAATCCTCTTCTAGTTACATTTAAGGTATCGATCCCTTTGTACTTGCTAATTTGTAAATGGGTAATCCTCTTCTAGTTACATATAAGGTATCGATCCATTTGGACTTGCTAATTTGTAAATGGGTAATCCTCTTCTAGTTACATTTAAGGTATCGATCCCTTTGTACTTGCTAATTTGTAAATGGGTAATCCTCTTCTAGTTACATTTAAGGTATCGTTCCATTTGGGCTTGCTAATTTGATAATGGGTACTCCTCTTTAAGTTACATTTAAGGTATCGATCCCTTTGTACTTGCTAATTTTTAAATGGGTAATCCTCTTCTAGTTACATTTAAGGTATCGATCAATTTGGACTTGCTAATTTGATAATGGGTAATCCTCTTCTAGTTACATTTAAGGTATCGATCCCTTTGTACTTGCTAATTTGATAATGGGTAATCCTCTTCTAGTTACATTGAAGGTATCGATCCCTTTGTACTTGCTAATTTGTAAATGGGTAATCCTCTTCTAGTTACATTTAAGGTATCGATCCCTTTGTACTTGCTAATTTGTAAATGGGTAATCCTCTTCTAGTTACATATAAGGTATCGATCCCTTTGTACTTGCTAATTTGTAAATGGGTAATCCTCTTCTAGTTACATTTAAGGTATCGATCTATTTGGACTTGCTAATTTGATAATGGGTAATCCTCTTCGAGTTACATTTAAGGTATCGATCCATTTGTACTTGCTAATTTGTAAATGGGTAATCCTCTTCTAGTTACATTTAAGGTATCGATCCCTTTGTACTTGCTAATTTGTAAATGGGTAATCCTCTTCTAGTTACATTTAAGGTATCGATCCATTTGTACTTGCTAATTTGTAAATGGGTATTCCTCTTCTAGTTACATTGAAGGTATCGATCCATTTGGACTTGCTAATTTGTAAATGGGTAATCCTCTTTGAGTTACATTTAAGGTATCGATCCATTTGACCTTGCTAATTTGATAATGGGTAATCCTCTTCTAGTTACATTTAAGGTATCGATCCATCTGGACTTGCTAATTTGATAATGGGTAATCCTCTTTGAGTTACATTAAAGGTATCGATCCATTTGGACTTGCTAATTTGATAATGGGTAATCTTCTTCTAGTTACATTTAAGGTATCGATCCATTTGGACTTGCTAATTTGTAAATGGGTAATCCTCTTCTAGTTGCATTTAAGGTATCGATCCCTTTGTACTTGCTAATTTGTAAATGGGTAATCCTCTTCTAGTTACATTTAAGGTACCGATCCATTTGGACTTGCTAATTTGTAAATGGGTAATCCTCTTTGAGTTACATTTAAGGTATCGATCCATTTGGACTTGCTAATTTGTAAATGGGTAATCCTCTTTGAGTTACATTTAAGGTATTGATCCATTTGGACTTGCTAATTTGTAATAGGGTAATCCTCTTCTAGTTACATTTAAGGTATCGATCCATTTGGACTTGCTAATTTGTAAATGGGTAATCCTCTTTGAGTTACATTTAAGGTATTGATCCATTTGGACTTGCTAATTAGATAATGGGTAATCCTCTTCTAGTTACATTTAAGGTATCGATCCATTTGTACTTGCTAATTTGTAAATGGGTAATCCTCTTTGAGTTACATTTAAGTTATCGATCCATTTGGACCTGCTAATTTGATAATGGGTAATCCTCTTCTAGTTACATTTAAGGTATCGATCCCTTTGTACTTGCTAATTAGTAAATGGGCAATCCTCTTCTAGTTACATATAAGGTATCGATCCATTTGGACTTGCTAATTTGTAAATGGGTAATCCTCTTCTAGTTACATTTAAGGTATCGATCCCTTTGTACTTGCTAATTTGTAAATGGGTAATCCTCTTCTAGTTACATTTAAGGTATCGATCCATTTGGACTTGCTAATTTGTAAATGGGTAATCCTCTTCTAGTTACATTTAAGGTATCGATCCATTTGGACTTGCTAATTTGTAAATGGGTAATCCTCTTTGAGTTACATTTAAGGTATCGATCCATTTGGACTTGCTAATTTGTAAATGGGTAATCCTCTTCTAGTTACATTTAAGGTATCGATCCCTTTGTACTTGCTAATTTGTAAATGGGTAATCCTCTTCTAGTTACATTTAAGTTATCGATCCATTTGGTCTTGCTAATTTGTAAATGGGTAACTCTCTTTGAGTTACATTTAAGGTATCGATCCATTTGGACTTGCTAATTTGATAATGGGTAATCCTCTTCTAGTTACATTTAAGGTATCGATCCATTTGTACTTGCTAATTTGTAAATGCGTAATCCTCTTCGAGTTAAATTTAAGGTATCGATCCATTTGGACTTGCTAATTTATAAATGGGTAATCTTCTTCTAGTTACATTTAAGGTATCGATCCATTTGGACTTGCTAAATTGATAATGGGTAATCCTCTTCGAGTTACATTTAAGGTATCGATCCATTTGTACTTGCTAATTTGTAAATGGGTAATCCTCTTCTAGTTACATTTAAGGTATCGATCCATTTGGACTTGCTAATTTGTAAATGGGTAATCCTCTTCTAGTTACATTTAAGGTATCGATCCCTTTGTACTTGCTAATTTGTAAATGGGTAATCCTCTTCTAGTTACATTTAAGGTATCGATCCATTTGGACTTGCTAATTTGATAATGGGTAATCCTCTTCGAGTTAAATTTAAGGTATCGATCCATTTGGACTTGCTAATTTGTAATAGGGTAATCCTCTTCTAGTTACATTTAAGGAATCGATCCCTTTGTACTTGCTAATTTGTAAATGGGTAATCCTCTACTAGTTACATTTAAGGTATCGATCCATTTGGACTTGCTAATTTGATAATGGGTAATCCTCTTCGAGTTAAATTTAAGGTATCGATCCATTTGGACTTGCTAATTTGTAATAGGGTAATCCTCTTCTAGTTACATTTAAGGTATCGATCCATTTGGACTTGCTAATTTGTAAATGGGTAATCCTCTTTGAGTTGCATTTAAGGTATCGATCCATTTGGACTTGCTAATTTGATAATAGGTAATCCTCTTCTAGTTACATTTAAGGTATCGATCCATTTGGACTTGCTAATTTGTAAATGGGTAATCCTCTTTGAGTTACATTTAAGGTATCGATCCATTTGGACTTGCTAATTTGTAAATGGGTAATCCACTTCTAGTTACATTTAAGGTATCGATCCCTTTGTACTTGCTAATTTGTAAATGAGTAATCCTCTTCTAGTTACATTTAAGGTATCGATCCATTTGGACTTGCTAATATGTAAAAGGGTAATCCTCTTCGAGTTACATTTAAGGTATCGATCCATTTGGACTTGCTAATTTGTAAATGGGTAATCCTCTTTGAGTTACATTTAAGGTATCGATCCATTTGGACTTGCTAATTTGATAATGGGTAATCCTCTTCGAGTTACATTTAAGGTATCGATCCATTTGTACTTGCTAATTTGTAAATGGGTAATCCTCTTCTAGTTACATTTAAGGTATCGATCCATTTGGACTTGCTAATTTGATAATGGGTAATCCTCTTCTAGTTACATTTAAGGTATCGATCCATTTGGACTTGCTAATTTGATAATGGGTAATCCTCTTCGAGTTATATTTAAGGTATCGATCCTTTTGGACTTGCTAATTTGATAATGGGTAATCCTCTTCTAGTTACATTTAAGGTATCGATCCATTTGGACTTGCTAATTTGTAAATGGGTAATCCTCTTTGAGTTACATTTAAGGTATCGATCCATTTGGACTTGCTAATTTGATAATGGGTAATCCTCTTCGAGTTAAATTTAAGGTATCGATCCATTTGTACTTGCTAATTTGTAAATGGGTAATCCTCTTCTAGTTACATTTAAGGTATCGATCCATTTGGACTTGCTAATATGTAAATGGGTAATCCTCTTTGAGTTACATTTAAGGTATCGATCCATTTGGACTTGCTAATTTGTAAATGGGTAATCCTCTTTGAGTTACATTTAAGGTATCGATCCATTTGGACTTGCTAATTTGTAAATGGGTAATCCTCTTCTAGTTACATTTAAGGTATCGATCCCTTTGTACTTGCTAATTTGTAAATGAGTAATCCTCTTCTAGTTACATTTAAGGTATCGATCCATTTGGACTTGCTAATATGTAAATGGGTAATCCTCTTTGAGTTACATTTAAGGTATCGATCCATTTCGACTTGCTAATTTGAAAATGGGTAATCCTCTTCTAGTTACATTTAAGGTCTCGATCCATTTGGACTTGCTAATTTGATAATGGGTAATCCTCTTCTAGTTACATTTATGGTATCGATCCCTTTGTACTTGCTAATTTGTAAATGGGTAATCCTCTTCTAGTTACATTTAAGGTATCGATCCATTTGGACTTGCTAATATGTAAATGGGTAATCCTCTTTGAGTTACATTTAAGGTATCGATCCATTTGGACTTGCTAATTTGATAATGGGTAATCCTCTTCGAGTTAAATTTAAGGTATCGATCCATTTGGACTTGCTAATTTGTAAATGGGTAATCCTCTTCTAGTTACATTTAAGGTTTCGATCAATTTGGACTTGCTAATTTGATAATGGGTAATCCTCTTCTAGTTACATTGAAGGTATCGAATCCTTTGTACTTGCTAATTTGTAAATGGGTAATCCTCTTCTAGTTACATATAAGGTATCGATCCATTTGGACTTGCTAATTTGTAAATGGGTAATCCCCTTCTAGTTACATTTAAGGTATCGATCCATTTGGACTTGCTAATTTGATAATGGGTAATCGACTTCTAGTTACATTTAAGGTATCGATCCCTTTGTACTTGCTAATTTGTAAATCGGTAATCCTCTTCTAGTTACATATAAGGTATCGATGCATTTGGACTTGCTAATTTGTAAATGGGTAATCCTCTTCTAGTTACATTTAAGGTATCGATCAATTTGGACTTGCTAATTTGATAATGGGTAATCCTCTTCTAGTTACATTGAAGGTATCGATCCCTTTGTACTTGCTAATTTGTAAATTGGTAATCCTCTTCTAGTTACATATAAGGTATCGATCCATTTGGACTTGCTAATTTGTAAATGGGAATTCCTCTTCTAGTTACATTTAAGGTATCGATCAATTTGGACTTGCTAATTTGATAATGGGTAATCCTCTTCTAGTTACATTGAAGGTATCGATCCCTTTGTACTTGCTAATTTGTAAATGGGTAATCCTCTTCTAGTTACATTTAAGGTATTTATCCCTTTGTACTTGCTAATTTGTAAATGGGTAATCCTCTTCTAGTTACATATAAGGTATCGATCCCTTTGTACTTGCTAATTTGTAAATGGGTAATCCTCTTCTAGTTACATTTAAGGTATCGATCCATTTGGACTTGCTAATTTGATAATGGGTAATCCTCTTCTAGTTACATTTAAGGTATCGATCCCTTTGTACTTGCTAATTTGTAAATGGGTAATCCTCTTCTAGTTCCATTTAAGGTATCGATCCATTTGGACTTGCTAATTTGTAAATGGGTAATCCTCTTCTAGTTACATTTAAGATATCGATCCATTTGGACTTGCTAATTTGTAAATGGGTAATCCTCTTTGAGTTACATTTAAGGTATCGATCTATTTGGACTTGCTAATTTGATAATGGGTAATCCTCTTCGAGTTACATTTAAGGTATCGATCCATTTGTACTTGCTAATTTGTAAATGGGTAATCCTCTTCTAGTTACATTTATGGTATCGATCCCTTTGTACTTGCTAATTTGTAAATGGGTAATCCTCTTCTAGTTACATTTAAGGTATCGATCCCTTTGTACTTGCTAATTTGTAAATGGGTAATCCTCTTCTAGTTACATTTAAGGTATCGATCCATTTGGACTTGCTAATTTGTAAATGGGTAATCCTCTTCTAGTTACATTTAAGGTATCGATCCCTTTGTACTTGCTAATTTGTAAATGGGTAATCCTCTTCTAGTTACATTTAAGTTATCGATCCCTTTGTACTTGCTAATTTGTAAATGGGTAATCCTCTTCTAGTTACATTTATGGTATCGATCCCTTTGTACTTGCTAATTTGTAAATGGGTAATCCTCTTCTAGTTACATATAAGGTATCGATCCCTTTGTACTTGCTAATTTGTAAATGGGTAATCCTCTTCTAGTTACATTTTAGGTATCGATTCATTTGGACTTGCTAATTTGTAAATGGGTAATCCTCTTCTAGTTACATTTAAGGTATCGATCCCTTTGTACTTGCTAATTTGTAAATGGGTAATCCTCTTCTAGTTACATTTAAGTTATCGATCCCTTTGTACTTGCTAATTTGTAAATGGGTAATCCTCTTCTAGTTACATTTAAGGTATCGATCCCTTTGTACTTGCTAATTTGTAAATGGGTAATCCTCTTCTAGTTACACTTAAGGTATCGATCCATTTGGACTTGCTAATTTGATAATGGGTAATTCTCTTCTAGTTACATTTAAGGTATCGATCCCTTTGTACTTGCTAATTTGTAAATGGGTAATCCTCTTCTAGTTACATTTAAGGTGTCGATCCATTTGGACTTGCTAATTTGATAATGGGTAATCCACTTCTAGTTACATTTAAGGTATCGATCCCTTTGTACTTGCTAATTTGTAAATGGGTAATCCTCTTCTAGTTACATATAAGGTATCGATCCATTTGGACTTGCTAATTTGTAAATGGGTAATCCTCTTCTAGTTACATTTAAGGTTTCGATCAATTTGGACTTGCTAATTTGATAATGGGTAATCCTCTTCTAGTTACATTGAAGGTATCGATCCCTTTGTACTTGCTAATTTGTAAATGGGTAATCCTCTTCTAGTTACATTTAAGGTATCGATCCCTTTGTACTTGCTAATTTGTAAATGGGTAATCCTCTTCTAGTTACATATAAGGTATCGATCCATTTGGACTTGCTAATTTGTAAATGGGTAATCCTCTTCTAGTTACATTTAAGGTATCGATCCCTTTGTACTTGCTAATTTGTAAATGGGTAATCCTCTTCTAGTTACATTTAAGGTATCGTTCCATTTGGGCTTGCTAATTTGATAATGGGTACTCCTCTTTAAGTTACATTTAAGGTATCGATCCCTTTGTACTTGCTAATTTTTAAATGGGTAATCCTCTTCTAGTTACATTTAAGGTATCGATCAATTTGGACTTGCTAATTTGATAATGGGTAATCCTCTTCTAGTTACATTTAAGGTATCGATCCCTTTGTACTTGCTAATTTGATAATGGGTAATCCTCTTCTAGTTACATTGAAGGTATCGATCCCTTTGTACTTGCTAATTTGTAAATGGGTAATCCTCTTCTAGTTACATTTAAGGTATCGATCCCTTTGTACTTGCTAATTTGTAAATGGGTAATCCTCTTCTAGTTACATATAAGGTATCGATCCCTTTGTACTTGCTAATTTGTAAATGGGTAATCCTCTTCTAGTTACATTTAAGGTATCGATCTATTTGGACTTGCTAATTTGATAATGGGTAATCCTCTTCGAGTTACATTTAAGGTATCGATCCATTTGTACTTGCTAATTTGTAAATGGGTAATCCTCTTCTAGTTACATTTAAGGTATCGATCCCTTTGTACTTGCTAATTTGTAAATGGGTAATCCTCTTCTAGTTACATTTAAGGTATCGATCCATTTGTACTTGCTAATTTGTAAATGGGTAATCCTCTTCTAGTTACATTGAAGGTATCGATCCATTTGGACTTGCTAATTTGTAAATGGGTAATCCTCTTTGAGTTACATTTAAGGTATCGATCCATTTGACCTTGCTAATTTGATAATGGGTAATCCTCTTCTAGTTACATTTAAGGTATCGATCCATTTGGACTTGCTAATTTGATAATGGGTAATCCTCTTTGAGTTACATTAAAGGTATCGATCCATTTGGACTTGCTAATTTGATAATGGGTAATCTTCTTCTAGTTACATTTAAGGTATCGATCCATTTGGACTTGCTAATTTGATAATGGGTAATCCTCTTCTAGTTACATTTAAGGTATCGATCCATTTGGACTTGCTAATTTGATAATGGGTAATCCTCTTCTAGTTACATTTAAGGTATCGATCCCTTTGTACTTGCTAATTTGATAATGGGTAATCCTCTTCTAGTTACATTTAAGGTATCGATCCCTTTGTACTTGCTAATTTGTAAATGGGTAATCCTCTTCTAGTTACATTTAAGGTATCGATCCCTTTGTACTTGCTAATTTGTAAATGGGTAATCCTCTTTGAGTTACATTTAAGGTATCGATCCATTTGGACTTGCTAATTTGTAAATGGGTAATCCTCTTCTAGTTACATTTAAGGTATCGATCCCTTTATACTTGCTAATTTGTAAATGGGTAATCCTCTTCTAGTTACATTTAAGGTATCGATCCATTTGGTCTTGCTAATTTGTAAATGGGTAATCCTCTTCTAGTTACATTTAAGGTATCGATCCATTTGTACTTGCTAATTTGTAAATGCGTAATCCTCTTCGAGTTAAATTTAAGGTATCGATCCATTTGGACTTGCTAATTTATAAATGGGTAATCCTCTTCTAGTTACATTTAAGGTATCGATCAATTTGGACTTGCTAATTTGTAAATGGGTAATCCTCTTCTAGTTACATTTAAGGTATCGATCCCTTTGTACTTGCTAATTTGTAAATGGGTAATCCTCTTCTAGTTACATTTAAGGTACCGATCCATTTGGACTTGCTAATTTGTAAATGGGTAATCCTCTTTGAGTTACATTTAAGGTATCGATCCATTTGGACTTGCTAATTTGTAAATGGGTAATCCTCTTCTAGTTGCATTTAAGGTATCGATCCCTTTGTACTTGCTAATTTGTAATTGGGTAATCCTCTTCTAGTTACATTTAAGGTACCGATCCATTTGGACTTGCTAATTTGTAAATGGGTAATCCTCTTTGAGTTACATTTAAGGTATCGATCCATTTGGACTTGCTAATTTGTAAATGGGTAATCCTCTTTGAGTTACATTTAAGGTATTGATCCATTTGGACTTGCTAATTTGTAAATGGGTAATCCTCTTTGAGTTACATTTAAGGTATCGATCTATTTGGACTTGCTAATTTGATAATGGGTAATCCTCTTCGAGTTACATTTAAGGTATCGATCCATTTGTACTTGCTAATTTGTAAATGGGTAATCCTCTTCTAGTTACATTTAAGGTATCGATCCCTTTGTACTTGCTAATTTGTAAATGGGTAATCCTCTTCTAGTTACATATAAGGTATCGATCCCTTTGTACTTGCTAATTTGTAAATGGGTAATCCTCTTCTAGTTACATTTTAGGTATCGATCCATTTGGACTTGCTAATTTGTAAATGGGTAATCCTCTTCTAGTTACATTTAAGGTATCGATTCCTTTGTACTTGCTAATTTGTAAATGGGTAATCCTCTTCTAGTTGCATTTAAGGTATCGATCCCTTTGTACTTGCTAATTTGTAAATGGGTAATCCTCTTCTAGTTACATTTAAGGTACCGATCCATTTGGACTTGCTAATTTGTAAATGGGTAATCCTCTTTGAGTTACATTTAAGGTATCGATCCATTTGGACTTGCTAATTTGTAAATGGGTAATCCTCTTTGAGTTACATTTAAGGTATCGATCCATTTGGACTTGCTAATTTGTAAATGGGTAATCCTCTTTGAGTTACATTTAAGGTATCGATCTATTTGGACTTGCTAATTTGATAATGGGTAATCCTCTTCGAGTTACATTTAAGGTATCGATCCATTTGTACTTGCTAATTTGTAAATGGGTAATCCTCTTCTAGTTACATTTAAGGTATCGATCCCTTTGTACTTGCTAATTTGTAAATGGGTAATCCTCTTCTAGTTACATATAAGGTATCGATCCCTTTGTACTTGCTAATTTGTAAATGGGTAATCCTCTTCTAGTTACATTTTAGGTATCGATCCATTTGGACTTGCTAATTTGTAAATGGGTAATCCTCTTCTAGTTACATTTAAGGTATCGATTCCTTTGTACTTGCTAATTTGTAAATGGGTAATCCTCTTCTAGTTACATTTAAGGTATCGATCCCTTTGTACTTGCTAATTTGTAAATGGGTAATTCTTTTCTAGTTACATTTAAGGTATCGATCCCTTTGTACTTGCTAATTTGTAAATGGGTAATCCTCTTCTAGTTACACTTAAGGTATCGATCCATTTGGACTTGCTAATCTGATAATGGGTAATCCTCTTCTAGTTACATTTAAGGTATCGATCCCTTTGTACTTGCTAATTTGTAAATGGGAAATCCTCTTCTAGTTACATTTAAGGTGTCGATCCATTGGGACTTGCTAATTTGATAATGGGTAATCCTCTTCTAGTTACATTGAAGGTATCGATCCCTTTGTACTTGCTAATTTGTAAATGGGTAATCCTCTTCTAGTTACATTTAAGGTATCGATCCCTTTGTACTTGCTAATTTGTAAATGGGTAATCCTCTTCTAGTTACATATAAGGTATCGATCCCTTTGTACTTGCTAATTTGTAAATGGGTAATCCTCTTCTAGTTACATTTAAGGTATCGATCTATTTGGACTTGCTAATTTGATAATGGGTAATCCTCTTCGAGTTACATTTAAGGTATCGATCCATTTGTACTTGCTAATTTGTAAATGGGTAATCCTCTTCTAGTTACATTTAAGGTATCGATCCCTTTGTACTTGCTAATTTGTAAATGGGTAATCCTCTTCTAGTTACATTTAAGGTATCGATCCATTTGGACTTGCTAATTTGATAATGGGTAATCCTCTTTGAGTTACATTAAAGGTATCGATCCATTTGGACTTGCTAATTTGATAATGGGTAATCCTCTTCTAGTTACATTTAAGGTATCGATCCATTTGGACTTGCTAATTTGATAATGGGTAATCCTCTTCTAGTTACATTTAAGGTATCGATCCATTTGGACTTGCTAATTTGATAATGGGTAATCCTCTTCTAGCTACATTTAAGGTATCGATCCCTTTGTACTTGCTAATTTGATAATGGGTAATCCTCTTCTAGTTACATTTAAGGTATCGATCCCTTTGTACTTGCTAATTTGTAAATGGCTAATCCTCTTTGAGTTACATTTAAGGTATCGATCCATTTGGACTTGCTATTTTGTAAATGGGTAATCCTCTTCTAGTTACATTTAAGGTATCGATCCCTTTATACTTGCTAATTTGTAAATGGGTAATCCTCTTCTAGTAGTTACATTTAAGGTATCGATCCATTTGGTCTTGCTAATTTGTAAATGGGTAATCCTCTTCTAGTTCCATTTAAGGTATCGATCCATTTGGACTTGCTAATTTGTAAATGCGTAATCCTCTTCGAGTTAAATTTAAGGTATCGATCCATTTGTACTTGCTAATTTGTAAATGGGTAATCCTCTTTGAGTTACATTTAAGGTATCGATCCATTTGGACTTGCTAATTTGTAAATGGGTAATCCTCTTCAAGTTGCATTTAAGGTATCGATCCCTTTGTACTTGCTAATTTGTAAATGGGTAATCCTCTTCTAGTTACATTTAAGGTACCGATCCATTTGGACTTGCTAATTTGTAAATGGGTAATCCTCTTTGAGTTACATTTAAGGTATCGATCCATTTGGACTTGCTAATTTGATAATGGGTAATCCTCTTCGAGTTAACTTTAAGGTATCGATCCATTTGGACTTGCTAATTTGTAATAGGGTAATCCTCTTCTAGTTACATTTAAGGTATCGATCCATTTGGACTTGCTAATTTGTAAATGGGTAATCCTCTTTGAGTTACATTTAAGGTATTGATCCATTTGGACTTGCTAATTAGATAATGGGTAATCCTCTTCTAGTTACATTTAAGGTATCGATCCATTTGTACTTGCTAATTTGTAAATGGGTAATCCTCTTTGAGTTACATTTAAGTTATCGATCCATTTGGACCTGCTAATTTGATAATGGGTAATCCTCTTCTAGTTACATTTAAGGTATCGATCCCTTTGTACTTGCTAATTAGTAAATGGGCAATCCTCTTCTAGTTACATATAAGGTATCGATCCATTTGGACTTGCTAATTTGTAAATGGGTAATCCTCTTCTAGTTACATTTAAGGTATCGATCCCTTTGTACTTGCTAATTTGTAAATGGGTAATCCTCTTCTAGTTACATTTAAGGTATCGATCCCTTTTGGACTTGCTAATTTGTAAATGGGTAATCCTCTTCTAGTTACATTTAAGGTATCGATCCATTTGGACTTGCTAATTTGATAATGGGTAATCCTCTTCTAGTTACATTTAAGGTATCGATCCCTTTGTACTTGCTAATTTGATAATGGGTAATCCTCTTCTAGTTACATTGAAGGTATCGATCCCTTTGTACTTGCTAATTTGTAAATGGGTAATCCTCTTCTAGTTACATTTAAGGTATCGATCCCTTTGTACTTGCTAATTTGATAATGGGTAATCCTCTTCGAGTTACATTTAAGGTATCGATCCATTTGTACTTGCTAATTTGTAAATGGGTAATCCTCTTCTAGTTACATTTAAGGTATCGATCCATTTGTACTTGCTAATTTGTAAATGGGTATTCCTCTTCTAGTTACATTGAAGGTATCGATCCATTTGGACTTGCTAATTTGTAAATGGGTAATCCTCTTTGAGTTACATTTAAGGTATCGATCCATTTGACCTTGCTAATTTGATAATGGGTAATCCTCTTCTAGTTACATTTAAGGTATCGATCCATATGGACTTGCTAATTTGATAATGGGTAATCCTCTTTGAGTTACATTAAAGGTATCGATCCATTTGGACTTGCTAATTTGATAATGGGTAATCTTCTTCTAGTTACATTTAAGGTATCGATCCATTTGGACTTGCTAATTTGATAATGGGTAATCCTCTTCTAGTTACATTTAAGGTATCGATCCATTTGGACTTGCTAATTTGATAATGGGTAATCCTCTTCTAGTTACATTTAAGGTATCGATCCCTTTGTACTTGCTAATTTGATAATGGGTAATCCTCTTCTAGTTACATTTAAGGTATCGATCCCTTTGTACTTGCTAATTTGTAAATGGGTAATCCTCTTCTAGTTACATTTAAGGTATCGATCCCTTTGTACTTGCTAATTTGTAAATGGGTAATCCTCTTTGAGTTACATTTAAGGTATCGATCCATTTGGACTTGCTAATTTGTAAATGGGTAATCCTCTTCTAGTTACATTTAAGGTATCGATCCCTTTATACTTGCTAATTTGTAAATGGGTAATCCTCTTCTAGTTACATTTAAGGTATCGATCCATTTGGTCTTGCTAATTTGTAAATGGGTAATCCTCTTCTAGTTACATTTAAGGTATCGATCCATTTGTACTTGCTAATTTGTAAATGCGTAATCCTCTTCGAGTTAAATTTAAGGTATCGATCCATTTGGACTTGCTAATTTGTAAATGGGTAATCCTCTTCTAGTTACATTTAAGGTATCGATCAATTTGGACTTGCTAATTTGTAAATGGGTAATCCTCTTCTAGTTACATTTAAGGTATCGATCCCTTTGTACTTGCTAATTTGTAAATGGGTAATCCTCTTCTAGTTACATTTAAGGTACCGATCCATTTGGACTTGCTAATTTGTAAATGGGTAATCCTCTTTGAGTTACATTTAAGGTATCGATCCATTTGGACTTGCTAATTTGTAAATGGGTAATCCTCTTCTAGTTGCATTTAAGGTATCGATCCCTTTGTACTTGCTAATTTGTAAATGGGTAATCCTCTTCTAGTTACATTTAAGGTACCGATCCATTTGGACTTGCTAATTTGTAAATGGGTAATCCTCTTTGAGTTACATTTAAGGTATCGATCCATTTGGACTTGCTAATTTGTAAATGGGTAATCCTCTTTGAGTTACATTTAAGGTATTGATCCATTTGGACTTGCTAATTTGTAATAGGGTAATCCTCTTCTAGTTACATTTAAGGTATCGATCCATTTGGACTTGCTAATTTGTAAATGGGTAATCCTCTTTGAGTTACATTTAAGGTATTGATCCATTTGGACTTGCTAATTAGATAATGGGTAATCCTCTTCTAGTTACATTTAAGGTATCGATCCATTTGTACTTGCTAATTTGTAAATGGGTAATCCTCTTTGAGTTACATTTAAGTTATCGATCCATTTGGACCTGCTAATTTGATAATGGGTAATCCTCTTCTAGTTACATTTAAGGTATCGATCCCTTTGTACTTGCTAATTAGTAAATGGGCAATCCTCTTCTAGTTACATATAAGGTATCGATCCATTTGGACTTGCTAATTTGTAAATGGGTAATCCTCTTCTAGTTACATTTAAGGTATCGATCCCTTTGTACTTGCTAATTTGTAAATGGGTAATCCTCTTCTAGTTACATTTAAGGTATCGATCCATTTGGACTTGCTAATTTGTAAATGGGTAATCCTCTTCTAGTTACATTTCAGGTATCGATCCATTTGGACTTGCTAATTTGTAATGGGTAATCCTCTTTGAGTTACATTTAAGGTATCGATCCATTTGGACTTGCTAATTTGTAAATGGGTAATCCTCTTCTAGTTACATTTAAGGTATCGATCCCTTTGTACTTGCTAATTTGTAAATGGGTAATCCTCTTCTAGTTACATTTAAGTTATCGATCCATTTGGTCTTGCTAATTTGTAAATGGGTAACTCTCTTTGAGTTACATTTAAGGTATCGATCCATTTGGACTTGCTAATTTGATAATGGGTAATCCTCTTCTAGTTACATTTAAGGTATCGATCCATTTGTACTTGCTAATTTGTAAATGCGTAATCCTCTTCTAGTTAAATTTAAGGTATCGATCCATTTGGACTTGCTAATTTATAAATGGGTAATCTTCTTCTAGTTACATTTAAGGTATCGATCCATTTGGACTTGCTAAATTGATAATGGGTAATCCTCTTCGAGTTACATTTAAGGTATCGATCCATTTGTACTTGCTAATTTGTAAATGGGTAATCCTCTTCTAGTTACATTTAAGGTATCGATCCATTTGGACTTGCTAATTTGTAAATGGGTAATCCTCTTCTAGTTACATTTAAGGTATCGATCCCTTTGTACTTGCTAATTTGTAAATGGGTAATCCTCTTCTAGTTACATTTAAGGTATCGATCCATTTGGACTTGCTAATTTGATAATGGGTAATCCTCTTCGAGTTAAATTTAAGGTATCGATCCATTTGGACTTGCTAATTTGTAATAGGGTAATCCTCTTCTAGTTACATTTAAGGTATCGATCCCTTTGTACTTGCTAATTTGTAAATGGGTAATCCTCTACTAGTTACATTTAAGGTATCGATCCATTTGGACTTGCTAATTTGATAATGGGTAATCCTCTTCGAGTTAAATTTAAGGTATCGATCCATTTGGACTTGCTAATTTGTAATAGGGTAATCCTCTTCTAGTTACATTTAAGGTATCGATCCATTTGGACTTGCTAATTTGTAAAAGGGTAATCCTCTTTGAGTTGCATTTAAGGTATCGATCCATTTGGACTTGCTAATTTGATAATAGGTAATCCTCTTCTAGTTACATTTAAGGTATCGATCCATTTGGACTTGCTAATTTGTAAATGGGTAATCCTCTTTGAGTTACATTTAAGGTATCGATCCATTTGGACTTGCTAATTTGTAAATGGGTAATCCACTTCTAGTTACATTTAAGGTATCGATCCCTTTGTACTTGCTAATTTGTAAATGAGTAATCCTCTTCTAGTTACATTTAAGGTATCGATCCATTTGGACTTGCTAATATGTAAAAGGGTAATCCTCTTCGAGTTACATTTAAGGTATCGATCCATTTGGACTTGCTAATTTGTAAATGGGTAATCCTCTTTGAGTTACATTGAAGGTATCGATCCATTTGGACTTGCTAATTTGTAAATGGGTAATCCTCTTCGAGTTACATTTAAGGTATCGATCCATTTGTACTTGCTAATTTGTAAATGGGTAATCCTCTTCTAGTTACATTTAAGGTATCGATCCATTTGGACTTGCTAATTTGATAATGGGTAATCCTCTTCTAGTTACATTTAAGGTATCGATCCATTTGGACTTGCTAATTTGATAATGGGTAATCCTCTTCGAGTTATATTTAAGGTATCGATCCTTTTGGACTTGCTAATTTGATAATGGGTAATCCTCTTCTAGTTACATTTAAGGTATCGATCCATTTGGACTTGCTAATTTGTAAATGGGTAATCCTCTTTGAGTTACATTTAAGGTATCGATCCATTTGGACTTGCTAATTTGATAATGGGTAATCCTCTTCGAGTTAAATTTAAGGTATCGATCCATTTGTACTTGCTAATTTGTAAATGGGTAATCCTCTTCTAGTTACATTTAAGGTATCGATCCATTTGGACTTGCTAATATGTAAATGGGTAATCCTCTTTGAGTTACATTTAAGGTATCGATCCATTTGGACTTGCTAATTTGTAAATGGGTAATCCTCTTTGAGTTACATTTAAGGTATCGATCCATTTGGACTTGCTAATTTGTAAATGGGTAATCCTCTTCTAGTTACATTTAAGGTATCGATCCCTTTGTACTTGCTAATTTGTAAATGAGTAATCCTCTTCTAGTTACATTTAAGGTATCGATCCATTTGGACTTGCTAATATGTAAATGGGTAATCCTCTTTGAGTTACATTTAAGGTATCGATCCATTTCGACTTGCTAATTTGATAATGGGTAATCCTCTTCTAGTTACATTTAAGGTATCGATCCATTTGGACTTGCTAATTTGATAATGGGTAATCCTCTTCTAGTTACATTTATGGTATCGATCCCTTTGTACTTGCTAATTTGTAAATGGGTAATCCTCTTCTAGTTACATTTAAGGTATCGATCCATTTGGACTTGCTAATATGTAAATGGGTAATCCTCTTTGAGTTACATTTAAGGTATCGATCCATTTGGACTTGCTAATTTGATAATGGGTAATCCTCTTCGAGTTAAATTTAAGGTATCGATCCATTTGGACTTGCTAATTTGTAAATGGGTAATCCTCTTCTAGTTACATTTAAGGTATCGATCCATTTGGACTTGCTAATTTGTAAATGGGTAATCCTCTTTGAGTTACATTTAAGGTATCGATCCATTTGGACTTGCTAATTTGATAATGGGTAATCCTCTTCTAGTTACATTTAAGGTATCGATCCATTTGTACTTGCTAATTTGTAAATGGGTAATCCTCTTTGAGTTACATTTAAGGTATCGATCCATTTGGACTTGCTAATTTGATAATGGGTAATCCTCTTCGAGTTAAATTTAAGGTATCGATCCATTTGGACTTGCTAATTTGTAAATGGGTAATCCTCTTCTAGTTACATTTAAGGTATCGATCCATTTGGACTTGCTAATTTGATAATGGGTAATCCTCTTCTAGTTACATTGAAGGTATCGATCCCTTTGTACTTGCTAATTTGTAAATGGGTAATCCTCTTCTAGTTACATTTAAGGTATCGATCCCTTTGTACTTGCTAATTTGTAAATGGGTAATCCTCTTCTAGTTACATATAAGGTATCGATCCCTTTGTACTTGCTAATTTGTAAATGGGTAATCCTCTTCTAGTTACATTTAAGGTATCGATCCATTTGGACTTGCTAATTTGTAAATGGGTAATCCTCTTTGAGTTACATTTAAGGTATTGATCCATTTGGACTTGCTAATTAGATAATGGGTAATCCTCTTCTAGTTACATTTAAGGTATCGATCCATTTGTACTTGCTAATTTGTAAATGGGTAATCCTCTTTGAGTTACATTTAAGTTATCGATCCATTTGGACCTGCTAATTTGATAATGGGTAATCCTCTTCTAGTTACATTTAAGGTATCGATCCCTTTGTACTTGCTAATTAGTAAATGGGCAATCCTCTTCTAGTTACATATAAGGTATCGATCCATTTGGACTTGCTAATTTGTAAATGGGTAATCCTCTTCTAGTTACATTTAAGGTATCGATCCCTTTGTACTTGCTAATTTGTAAATGGGTAATCCTCTTCTAGTTACATTTAAGGTATCGATCCATTTGGACTTGCTAATTTGTAAATGGGTAATCCTCTTCTAGTTACATTTAAGGTATCGATCCATTTGGACTTGCTAATTTGATAATGGGTAATCCTCTTCTAGTTACATTTAAGGTATCGATCCCTTTGTACTTGCTAATTTGATAATGGGTAATCCTCTTCTAGTTACATTGAAGGTATCGATCCCTTTGTACTTGCTAATTTGTAAATGGGTAATCCTCTTCTAGTTACATTTAAGGTATCGATCCCTTTGTACTTGCTAATTTGTAAATAGGTAATCCTCTTCTAGTTACATATAAGGTATCGATCCCTTTGTATTTGCTAATTTGTAAATGGGTAATCCTCTTCTAGTTACATTTAAGGTATCGATCTATTTGGACTTGCTAATTTGATAATGGGTAATCCTCTTCGAGTTACATTTAAGGTATCGATCCATTTGTACTTGCTAATTTGTAAATGGGTAATCCTCTTCTAGTTACATTTAAGGTATCGATCCCTTTGACCTTGCTAATTTGATAATGGGTAATCCTCTTCTAGTTACATTTAAGGTATCGATCCATTTGGACTTGCTAATTTGATAATGGGTAATCCTCTTTGAGTTACATTAAAGGTATCGATCCATTTGGACTTGCTAATTTGATAATGGGTAATCTTCTTCTAGTTACATTTAAGGTATCGATCCATTTGGACTTGCTAATTTGATAATGGGTAATCCTCTTCTAGTTACATTTAAGGTATCGATCCATTTGGACTTGCTAATTTGATAATGGGTAATCCTCTTCTAGTTACATTTAAGGTATCGATCCCTTTGTACTTGCTAATTTGATAATGGGTAATCCTCTTCTAGTTACATTTAAGGTATCGATCCCTTTGTACTTGCTAATTTGTAAATGGGTAATCCTCTTCTAGTTACATTTAAGGTATCGATCCCTTTGTACTTGCTAATTTGTAAATGGCTAATCCTCTTTGAGTTACATTTAAGGTATCGATCCATTTGGACTTGCTAATTTGTAAATGGGTAATCCTCTTCTAGTTACATTTAAGGTATCGATCCCTTTATACTTGCTAATTTGTAAATGGGTAATCCTCTTCTAGTTACATTTAAGGTATCGATCCATTTGGTCTTGCTAATTTGTAAATGGGTAATCCTCTTCTAGTTACATTTAAGGTATCGATCCATTTGTACTTGCTAATTTGTAAATGCGTAATCCTCTTCGAGTTAATTTTAAGGTATCGATCCATTTGGACTTGCTAATTTATAAATGGGTAATCCTCTTCTAGTTACATTTAAGGTATCGATCAATTTGGACTTGCTAATTTGTAAATGGGTAATCCTCTTCTAGTTACATTTAAGGTATCGATCCCTTTGTACTTGCTAATTTGTAAATGGGTAATCCTCTTCTAGTTACATTTAAGGTACCGATCCATTTGGACTTGCTAATTTGTAAATGGGTAATCCTCTTTGAGTTACATTTAAGGTATCGATCCATTTGGACTTGCTAATTTGTAAATGGGTAATCCTCTTCTAGTTGCATTTAAGGTATCGATCCCTTTGTACTTGCTAATTTGTAAATGGGTAATCCTCTTCTAGTTACATTTAAGGTACCGATCCATTTGGACTTGCTAATTTGTAAATGGGTAATCCTCTTTGAGTTACATTTAAGGTATCGATCCATTTGGACTTGCTAATTTGTAAATGGGTAATCCTCTTCTAGTTACATTTAAGGTACCGATCCATTTGGACTTGCTAATTAGATAATGGGTAATCCTCTTCTAGTTACATTTAAGGTATCGATCCATTTGTACTTGCTAATTTGTAAATGGGTAATCCTCTTTGAGTTACATTTAAGTTATCGATCCATTTGGACCTGCTAATTTGATAATGGGTAATCCTCTTCTAGTTACATTTAAGGTATCGATCCCTTTGTACTTGCTAATTAGTAAATGGGCAATCCTCTTCTAGTTACATATAAGGTATCGATCCATTTGGACTTGCTAATTTGTAAATGGGTAATCCTCTTCTAGTTACATTTAAGGTATCGATCCCTTTGTACTTGCTAATTTGTAAATGGGTAATCCTCTTCTAGTTACATTTAAGGTATCGATCCATTTGGACTTGCTAATTTGTAAATGGGTAATCCTCTTCTAGTTACATTTAACGTATCGATCCATTTGGACTTGCTAATTTGATAATGGGTAATCCTCTTCTAGTTACATTTAAGGTATCGATCCCTTTGTACTTGCTAATTTGAGAATGGGTAATCCTCTTCTAGTTACATTGAAGGTATCGATCCCTTTGTACTTGCTAATTTGTAAATGGGTAATCCTCTTCTAGTTACATTTAAGGTATCGATCCCTTTGTACTTGCTAATTTGTAAATGGGTAATCCTCTTCTAGTTACATATAAGGTATCGATCCCTTTGTACTTGCTAATTTGTAAATGGGTAAGCCTCTTCTAGTTACATTTAAGGTATCGATCTATTTGGACTTGCTAATTTGATAATGGGTAATCCTCTTCGAGTTACATTTAAGGTATCGATCCATTTGTACTTGCTAATTTGTAAATGGGTAATCCTCTTCTAGTTACATTTAAGGTATCGATCCCTTTGTACTTGCTAATTTGTAAATGGGTAATCCTCTTCTAGTTACATTTAAGGTATCGATCCATTTGTACTTGCTAATTTGTAAATGGGTATTCCTCTTCTAGTTACATTGAAGGTATCGATCCATTTGGACTTGCTAATTTGTAAATGGGTAATCCTCTTTGAGTTACATTTAAGGTATCGATCCATTTGACCTTGCTAATTTGATAATGGGTAATCCTCTTCTAGTTACATTTAAGGTATCGATCCATTTGGACTTGCTAATTTGATAATGGGTAATCCTCTTTGAGTTACATTAAAGGTATCGATCCATTTGGACTTGCTAATTTGATAATGGGTAATCTTCTTCTAGTTACATTTAAGGTATCGATCCATTTGGACTTGCTAATTTGATAATGGGTAATCCTCTTCTAGTTACATTTAAGGTATCGATCCATTTGGACTTGCTAATTTGATAATGGGTAATCCTCTTCTAGTTACATTTAAGGTATCGATCCCTTTGTACTTGCTAATTTGATAATGGGTAATCCTCTTCTAGTTACATTTAAGGTATCGATCCCTTTGTACTTGCTAATTTGTAAATGGGTAATCCTCTTCTAGTTACATTTAAGGTATCGATCCCTTTGTACTTGCTAATTTGTAAATGGGTAATCCTCTTTGAGTTACATTTAAGGTATCGATCCATTTGGACTTGCTAATTTGTAAATGGGTAATCCTCTTCTAGTTACATTTAAGGTATCGATCCCTTTATACTTGCTAATTTGTAAATGGGTAATCCTCTTCTAGTTACATTTAAGGTATCGATCCATTTGGTCTTGCTAATTTGTAAATGGGTAATCCTCTTCTAGTTACATTTAAGGTATCGATCCATTTGTACTTGCTAATTTGTAAATGCGTAATCCTCTTCGAGTTAAATTTAAGGTATCGATCCATTTGGACTTGCTAATTTGTAAATGGGTAATCCTCTTCTAGTTACATTTAAGGTATCGATCAATTTGGACTTGCTAATTTGTAAATGGGTAATCCTCTTCTAGTTACATTTAAGGTATCGATCCCTTTGTACTTGCTAATTTGTAAATGGGTAATCCTCTTCTAGTTACATTTAAGGTACCGATCCATTTGGACTTGCTAATTTGTAAATGGGTAATCCTCTTTGAGTTACATTTAAGGTATCGATCCATTTGGACTTGCTAATTTGTAAATGGGTAATCCTCTTCTAGTTGCATTTAAGGTATCGATCCCTTTGTACTTGCTAATTTGTAAATGGGTAATCCTCTTCTAGTTACATTTAAGGTACCGATCCATTTGGACTTGCTAATTTGTAAATGGGTAATCCTCTTTGAGTTACATTTAAGTTATCGATCCATTTGGACTTGCTAATTTGTAAATGGGTAATCCTCTTTGAGTTACATTTAAGGTATTGATCCATTTGGACTTGCTAATTTGTAATAGGGTAATCCTCTTCTAGTTACATTTAAGGTATCGATCCATTTGGACTTGCTAATTTGTAAATGGGTAATCCTCTTTGAGTTACATTTAAGGTATTGATCCATTTGGACTTGCTAATTAGATAATGGGTAATCCTCTTCTAGTTACATTTAAGGTATCGATCCATTTGTACTTGCTAATTTGTAAATGGGTAATCCTCTTTGAGTTACATTTAAGTTATCGATCCATTTGGACCTGCTAATTTGATAATGGGTAATCCTCTTCTAGTTACATTTAAGGTATCGATCCCTTTGTACTTGCTAATTAGTAAATGGGCAATCCTCTTCTAGTTACATATAAGGTATCGATCCATTTGGACTTGCTAATTTGTAAATGGGTAATCCTCTTCTAGTTACATTTAAGGTATCGATCCCTTTGTACTTGCTAATTTGTAAATGGGTAATCCTCTTCTAGTTACATTTAAGGTATCGATCCATTTGGACTTGCTAATTTGTAAATGGGTAATCCTCTTCTAGTTACATTTAAGGTATCGATCCATTTGGACTTGTTAATTTGTAATGGGTAATCCTCTTTGAGTTACATTTAAGGTATCGATCCATTTGGACTTGCTAATTTGTAAATGGGTAATCCTCTTCTAGTTACATTTAAGGTATCGATCCCTTTGTACTTGCTAATTTGTAAATGGGTAATCCTCTTCTAGTTACATTTAAGTTATCGATCCATTTGGTCTTGCTAATTTGTAAATGGGTAACTCTCTTTGAGTTACATTTAAGGTATCGATCCATTTGGACTTGCTAATTTGATAATGGGTAATCCTCTTCTAGTTACATTTAAGGTATCGATCCATTTGTACTTGCTAATTTGTAAATGCGTAATCCTCTTCGAGTTAAATTTAAGGTATCGATCCATTTGGACTTGCTAATTTATAAATGGGTAATCTTCTTCTAGTTACATTTAAGGTATCGATCCATTTGGACTTGCTAAATTGATAATGGGTAATCCTCTTCGAGTTACATTTAAGGTATCGATCCATTTGTACTTGCTAATTTGTAAATGGGTAATCCTCTTCTAGTTACATTTAAGGTATCGATCCATTTGGACTTGCTAATTTGTAAATGGGTAATCCTCTTCTAGTTACATTTAAGGTATCGATCCCTTTGTACTTGCTAATTTGTAAATGGGTAATCCTCTTCTAGTTACATTTAAGGTATCGATCCATTTGGACTTGCTAATTTGATAATGGGTAATCCTCTTCGAGTTAAATTTAAGGTATCGATCCATTTGGACTTGCTAATTTGTAATAGGGTAATCCTCTTCTAGTTACATTTAAGGTATCGATCCCTTTGTACTTGCTAATTTGTAAATGGGTAATCCTCTACTAGTTACATTTAAGGTATCGATCCATTTGGACTTGCTAATTTGATAATGGGTAATCCTCTTCGAGTTAAATTTAAGGTATCGATCCATTTGGACTTGCTAATTTGTAATAGGGTAATCCTCTTCTAGTTACATTTAAGGTATCGATCCATTTGGACTTGCTAATTTGTAAATGGGTAATCCTCTTTGAGTTGCATTTAAGGTATCGATCCATTTGGACTTGCTAATTTGTAATAGGGTAATCCTCTTCTAGTTACATTTAAGGTATCGATCCCTTTGTACTTGCTAATTTGTAAATGGGTAATCCTCTACTAGTTACATTTAAGGTATCGATCCATTTGGACTTGCTAATTTGATAATGGGTAATCCTCTTCGAGTTAAATTTAAGGTATCGATCCATTTGGACTTGCTAATTTGTAATAGGGTAATCCTCTTCTAGTTACATTTAAGGTATCGATCCATTTGGACTTGCTAATATGTAAATGGGTAATCCTCTTTGAGTTACATTTGGGCGGTGTTATGCAGAAAGCTACCAACCCACATTTTTTTTTTTTTCAATTATTGAAGGTACGGAGCCAGTAAGGTTCATTATACATTCTGCTGAAAACATCCAAGCCACAGGATAACTTTTTTATTTATTTTTTTAATTTAATACTTATTTTTTAAATTTAATACTGTACTAATTGTTAATTATCTCGGATTTATGCAGACGTGGCTTGGTAGCTTTCTGCATAACACCGCCCATTTAAGGTATCGATCCATTTGGACTTGCTAATTTGTAAATGGGTAATCCTCTTTGAGTTACATTTAAGGTATCGATCCATTTGGACTTGCTAATTTGTAAATGGGTAATCCTCTTCTAGTTACATTTAAGGTATCGATCCCTTTGTACTTGCTAATTTGTAAATGAGTAATCCTCTTCTAGTTACATTTAAGGTATCGATCCATTTGGACTTGCTAATATGTAAATGGGTAATCCTCTTTGAGTTACATTTAAGGTATCGATCCATTTCGACTTGCTAATTTGATAATGGGTAATCCTCTTCTAGTTACATTTAAGGTCTCGATCCATTTGGACTTGCTAATTTGATAATGGGTAATCCTCTTCTAGTTACATTTATGGTATCGATCCCTTTGTACTTGCTAATTTGTAAATGGGTAATCCTCTACTAGTTACATTTAAGGTATCGATCCATTTGGACTTGCTAATATGTAAATGGGTAATCCTCTTTGAGTTACATTTAAGGTATCGATCCATTTGGACTTGCTAATTTGATAATGGGTAATCCTCTTCGAGTTACATTTAAGGTATCGATCCATTTGGACTTGCTAATTTGTAAATGGGTAATCCTCTTCTAGTTACATTTAAGGTATCGATCCATTTGGACTTGCTAATTTGTAAATGGGTAATCCTCTTTGAGTTACATTTAAGGTATCGATCCATTTGGACTTGCTAATTTGATAATGGGTAATCCTCTTCTAGTTACATTTAAGGTATCGATCCATTTGTACTTGCTAATTTGATAATGGGTAATCCTCTTCTAGTTACATTTAAGGTATCGATCCATTTGTACTTGCTAATTTGTAAATGGGTAATCCTCTTTGAGTTACATTTAAGGTATCGATCCATTTGGACTTGCTAATTTGATAATGGGTAATCCTCTTCGAGTTAAATTTAAGGTATCGATCCATTTGGACTTGCTAATTTGTAAATGGGTAATCCTCTTCTAGTTACATTTAAGGTATCGATCCATTTGGACTTGCTAATTTGATAATGGGTAATCCTCTTCTAGTTACATTGAAGGTATCGATCCCTTTGTACTTGCTAATTTGTAAATGGGTAATCCTCTTCTAGTTACATTTAAGGTATCGATCCCTTTGTACTTGCTAATTTGTAAATGGGTAATCCTCTTCTAGTTACATATAAGGTATCGATCCCTTTGTACTTGCTAATTTGTAAATGGGTAATCCTCTTCTAGTTACATTTAAGGTATCGATCCATTTGGACTTGCTAATTTGATAATGGGTAATCCTCTTCTAGTTACATTTAAGGTATCGATACCTTTGTACTTGCTAATTTGTAAATGGGTAATCCTCTTCTAGTTACATTTAAGGTATCGATCCATTTGGACTTGCTAATTTGTAAATGGGTAATCCTCTTCTAGTTACATTTAAGATATCGATCCATTTGGACTTGCTAATTTGTAAATGGGTAATCCTCTTTGAGTTACATTTAAGGTATCGATCTATTTGGACTTGCTAATTTGATAATGGGTAATCCTCTTCGAGTTACATTTAAGGTATCGATCCATTTGTACTTGCTAATTTGTAAATGGGTAATCCTCTTCTAGTTACATTTAAGGTATCGATCCCTTTGTACTTGCTAATTTGTAAATGGGTAATCCTCTTCTAGTTACATATAAGGTATCGATCCCTTTGTACTTGCTAATTTGTAAATGGGTAATCCTCTTCTAGTTACATTTAAGATATCGATCCATTTGGACTTGCTAATTTGTAAATGGGTAATCCTCTTTGAGTTACATTTAAGGTATCGATCCATTTGGACTTGCTAATTTGATAATGGGTAATCCTCTTCTAGTTACATTGAAGGTATCGATCCCTTTGTACTTGCTAATTTGTAAATGGGTAATCCTCTTCTAGTTACATTTAGGGTATCGATCCATTTGGACTTGCTAATTTGTAAATGGGTAATCCTCTTCTAGTTACATTTAAGATATCGATCCATTTGGACTTGCTAATTTGTAAATGGGTAATCCTCTTTGAGTTACATTTAAGGTATCGATCCATTTGGACTTGCTAATTTGATAATGGGTAATCCTCTTCTAGTTACATTGAAGGTATCGATCCCTTTGTACTTGCTAATTTGTAAATGGGTAATCCTCTTCTAGTTACATTTAAGGTATCGATCCCTTTGTACTTGCTAATTTGTAAATGGGTAATCCTCTTCTAGTTACATATAAGGTATCGATCCCTTTGTACTTGCTAATTTGTAAATGGGTAATCCTCTTCTAGTTACATTTAAGGTATCGATCCATTTGGACTTGCTAATTTGATAATGGGTAATCCTCTTCTAGTTACATTTAAGGTATCGATCCCTTTGTACTTGCTAATTTGTAAATGGGTAATCCTCTTCTAGTTACACTTAAGGTATCGATCCATTTGGACTTGCTAATTTGATAATGGGTAATCCTCTTCTAGTTACATTTAAGGTATCGATCCCTTTGTACTTGCTAATTTGTAAATGGGTAATCCTCTTCTAGTTACATTTAAGGTGTCGATCCATTTGGACTTGCTAATTTGATAATGGGTAATCCTCTTCTAGTTACATTGAAGGTATCGATCCCTTTGTACTTGCTAATTTGTAAATGGGTAATCCTCTTCTAGTTACATTTAAGGTATCGATCCCTTTGTACTTGCTAATTTGTAAATGGGTAATCCTCTTCTAGTTACATATAAGGTATCGATCCCTTTGTACTTGCTAATTTGTAAATGGGTAATCCTCTTCTAGTTACATTTAAGGTATCGATCTATTTGGACTTGCTAATTTGATAATGGGTAATCCTCTTCGAGTTACATTTAAGGTATCGATCCATTTGTACTTGCTAATTTGTAAATGGGTAATCCTCTTCTAGTTACATTTAAGGTATCGATCCCTTTGTACTTGCTAATTTGTAAATGGGTAATCCTCTTCTAGTTACATTTAAGGTATCTATCCATTTGTACTTGCTAATTTGTAAATGGGTATTCCTCTTCTAGTTACATTTAAGGTATCGATCCATTTGGACTTGCTAATTTGTAAATGGGTAATCCTCTTTGAGTTACATTTAAGGTATCGATCCATTTGACCTTGCTAATTTGATAATGGGTAATCCTCTTCTAGTTACATTTAAGGTATCGATCCATTTGGACTTGCTAATTTGATAATGGGTAATCCTCTTTGAGTTACATTAAAGGTATCGATCCATTTGGACTTGCTAATTTGATAATGGGTAATCCTCTTCTAGTTACATTTAAGGTATCGATCCATTTGGACTTGCTAATTTGATAATGGGTAATCCTCTTCTAGTTACATTTAAGGTATCGATCCATTTGGACTTGCTAATTTGATAATGGGTAATCCTCTTCTAGTTACATTTAAGGTATCGATCCCTTTGTACTTGCTAATTTGATAATGGGTAATCCTCTTCTAGTTACATTTAAGGTATCGATCCCTTTGTACTTGCTAATTTGTAAATGGGTAATCCTCTTTGAGTTACATTTAAGGTATCGATCCATTTGGACTTGCTAATTTGTAAATGGGTAATCCTCTTCTAGTTACATTTAAGGTATCGATCCCTTTATACTTGCTAATTTGTAAATGGGTAATCCTCTTCTAGTTACATTTAAGGTATCGATCCATTTGGTCTTGCTAATTTGTAAATGGGTAATCCTCTTCTAGTTACATTTAAGGTATCGATCCATTTGTACTTGCTAATTTGGAAATGGGTAATCCTCTTCTAGTTACATTTAAGGTATCGATCCATTTGGACTTGCTAATATGTAAATGGGTAATCCTCTTTGAGTTACATTTAAGGTATCGATCCATTTGGACTTGCTAATTTGTAAATGGGTAATCCTCTTTGAGTTACATTTAAGGTATCGATCCATTTGGACTTGCTAATTTGTAAATGGGTAATCCTCTTCTAGTTACATTTAAGGTATCGATCCCTTTGAACTTGCTAATTTGTAAATGAGTAATCCTCTTCTAGTTACATTTAAGGTATCGATCCATTTGGACTTGCTAATATGTAAATGGGTAATCCTCTTTGAGTTACATTTAAGGTATCGATCCATTTCGACTTGCTAATTTGATAATGGGTAATCCTCTTCTAGTTACATTTAAGGTCTCGATCCATTTGGACTTGCTAATTTGATAATGGGTAATCCTCTTCTAGTTACATTTATGGTATCGATCCCTTTGTACTTGCTAATTTGTAAATGGGTAATCCTCTACTAGTTACATTTAAGGTATCGATCCATTTGGACTTGCTAATATGTAAATGGGTAATCCTCTTTGAGTTACATTTAAGGTATCGATCCATTTGGACTTGCTAATTTGATAATGGGTAATCCTCTTCGAGTTAAATTTAAGGTATCGATCCATTTGGACTTGCTAATTTGTAAATGGGTAATCCTCTTCTAGTTACATTTAAGGTATCGATCCATTTGGACTTGCTAATTTGTAAATGGGTAATCCTCTTTGAGTTACATTTAAGGTATCGATCCATTTGGACTTGCTAATTTGATAATGGGTAATCCTCTTCTAGTTACATTTAAGGTATCGATCCATTTGTACTTGCTAATTTGTAAATGGGTAATCCTCTTTGAGTTACATTTGAGGTATCGATCCATTTGGACTTGCTAATTTGATAATGGGTAATCCTCTTCGAGTTAAATTTAAGGTATCGATCCATTTGGACTTGCTAATTTGTAAATGGGTAATCCTCTTCTAGTTACATTTAAGGTATCGATCCATTTGGACTTGCTAATTTGTAAATGGGTAATCCTCTTCTAGTTACATTTAAGGTATCGATCCCTTTGTACTTGCTAATTTGTAAATGAGTAATCCTCTTCTAGTTACATTTAAGGTATCGATCCATTTGGACTTGCTAATATGTAAATGGGTAATCCTCTTTGAGTTACATTTAAGGTATCGATCCATTTCGACTTGCTAATTTGATAATGGGTAATCCTCTTCTAGTTACATTTAAGGTCTCGATCCATTTGGACTTGCTAATTTGATAATGGGTAATCCTCTTCTAGTTACATTTATGGTATCGATCCCTTTGTACTTGCTAATTTGTAAATGGGTAATCCTCTACTAGTTACATTTAAGGTATCGATCCATTTGGACTTGCTAATATGTAAATGGGTAATCCTCTTTGAGTTACATTTAAGGTATCGATCCATTTGGACTTGCTAATTTGATAATGGGTAATCCTCTTCGAGTTAAATTTAAGGTATCGATCCATTTGGACTTGCTAATTTGTAAATGGGTAATCCTCTTCTAGTTACATTTAAGGTATCGATCCATTTGGACTTGCTAATTTGTAAATGGGTAATCCTCTTTGAGTTACATTTAAGGTATCGATCCATTTGGACTTGCTAATTTGATAATGGGTAATCCTCTTCTAGTTACATTTAAGGTATCGATCCATTTGTACTTGCTAATTTGTAAATGGGTAATCCTCTTTGAGTTACATTTAAGGTATCGATCCATTTGGACTTGCTAATTTGATAATGGGTAATCCTCTTCGAGTTAAATTTAAGGTATCGATCCATTTGGACTTGCTAATTTGTAAATGGGTAATCCTCTTCTAGTTACATTTAAGGTATCGATCCATTTGGACTTGCTAATTTGATAATGGGTAATCCTCTTCTAGTTACATTTAAGGTATCGATCCCTTTGTACTTGCTAATTTGTAAATGGGTAATCCTCTTCTAGTTACATTTAAGGTATCGATCCCTTTGTACTTGCTAATTTGTAAATGGGTAATCCTCTTCTAGTTACATATAAGGTATCGATCCCTTTGTACTTGCTAATTTGTAAATGGGTAATCCTCTTCTAGTTACATTTAAGGTATCGATCCATTTGGACTTGCTAATTTGATAATGGGTAATCCTCTTCTAGTTACATTTAAGGTATCGATACCTTTGTACTTGCTAATTTGTAAATGGGTAATCCTCTTCTAGTTACATTTAAGGTATCGATCCATTTGGACTTGCTAATTTGTAAATGGGTAATCCTCTTCTAGTTACATTTAAGATATCGATCCATTTGGACTTGCTAATTTGTAAATGGGTAATCCTCTTTGAGTTACATTTAAGGTATCGATCTATTTGGACTTGCTAATTTGATAATGGGTAATCCTCTTCGAGTTACATTTAAGGTATCGATCCATTTGTACTTCCTAATTTGTAAATGGGTAATCCTCTTCTAGTTACATTTAAGGTATCGATCCCTTTGTACTTGCTAATTTGTAAATGGGTAATCCTCTTCTAGTTACATATAAGGTATCGATCCCTTTGTACTTGCTAATTTGTAAATGGGTAATCCTCTTCTAGTTACATTTAAGATATCGATCCATTTGGACTTGCTAATTTGTAAATGGGTAATCCTCTTTGAGTTACATTTAAGGTATCGATCCATTTGGACTTGCTAATTTGATAATGGGTAATCCTCTTCTAGTTACATTGAAGGTATCGATCCCTTTGTACTTGCTAATTTGTAAATGGGTAATCCTCTTCTAGTTACATTTAGGGTATCGATCCATTTGGACTTGCTAATTTGTAAATGGGTAATCCTCTTCTAGTTACATTTAAGATATCGATCCATTTGGACTTGCTAATTTGTAAATGGGTAATCCTCTTTGAGTTACATTTAAGGTATCGATCCATTTGGACTTGCTAATTTGATAATGGGTAATCCTCTTCTAGTTACATTGAAGGTATCGATCCCTTTGTACTTGCTAATTTGTAAATGGGTAATCCTCTTCTAGTTAAATTTAAGGTATCGATCCCTTTGTACTTGCTAATTTGTAAATGGGTAATCCTCTTCTAGTTACATATGGATAGCGCTTATCAAAAAGGAACCAAGCGCCAATTTCTAGTATTGAGTAAAACACATTTTAAGATTACAGTTTTGTATAGTTAACATACAGTTTTGAAAATTGTTCGTTCCTGTTGAGTTATGTTTTACTAGTTTATTGTTAGTTTCTTTTTAGATAATAACAGAGGACACCGTTTTTAGTCGCTTCGCACTTTTACCTTAAAATTTGCATTTTGGCGCTTGGTTCCTTTTTGATAAGCGCTATCCATATAAGGTATCGATCCCTTTGTACTTGCTAATTTGTAAATGGGTAATCCTCTTCTAGTTACATTAAAGGTATCGATCCATTTGGACTTGCTAATTTGATAATGGGTAATCCTCTTCTAGTTACATTTAAGGTATCGATCCCTTTGTACTTGCTAATTTGTAAATGGGTAATCCTCTTCTAGTTACACTTAAGGTATCGATCCATTTGGACTTGCTAATTTGATAATGGGTAATCCTCTTCTAGTTACATTTAAGGTATCGATCCCTTTGTACTTGCTAATTTGTAAATGGGTAATCCTCTTCTAGTTACATTTAAGGTGTCGATCCATTTGGACTTGCTAATTTGATAATGGGTAATCCTCTTCTAGTTACATTGAAGGTATCGATCCCTTTGTACTTGCTAATTTGTAAATGGGTAATCCTCTTCTAGTTACATTTAAGGTATCGATCCCTTTGTACTTGCTAATTTGTAAATGGGTAATCCTCTTCTAGTTACATATAAGGTATCGATCCCTTTGTACTTGCTAATTTGTAAATGGGTAATCCTCTTCTAGTTACATTTAAGGTATCGATCTATTTGGACTTGCTAATTTGATAATGGGTAATCCTCTTCGAGTTACATTTAAGGTATCGATCCATTTGTACTTGCTAATTTGTAAATGGGTAATCCTCTTCTAGTTACATTTAAGGTATCGATCCCTTTGTACTTGCTAATTTGTAAATGGGTAATCCTCTTCTAGTTACATTTAAGGTATCGATCCATTTGTACTTGCTAATTTGTAAATGGGTATTCCTCTTCTAGTTACATTTAAGGTATCGATCCATTTGGACTTGCTAATTTGTAAATGGGTAATCCTCTTTGAGTTACATTTAAGGTATCGATCCATTTGACCTTGCTAATTTGATAATGGGTAATCCTCTTCTAGTTACATTTAAGGTATCGATCCATTTGGACTTGCTAATTTGATAATGGGTAATCCTCTTTGAGTTACATTAAAGGTATCGATCCATTTGGACTTGCTAATTTGATAATGGGTAATCCTCTTCTAGTTACATTTAAGGTATCGATCCATTTGGACTTGCTAATTTGATAATGGGTAATCCTCTTCTAGTTACATTTAAGGTATCGATCCATTTGGACTTGCTAATTTGATAATGGGTAATCCTCTTTTAGTTACATTTAAGGTATCGATCCCTTTGTACTTGCTAATTTGATAATGGGTAATCCTCTTCTAGTTACATTTAAGGTATCGATCCCTTTGTACTTGCTAATTTGTAAATGGCTAATCCTCTTTGAGTTACATTTAAGGTATCGATCCATTTGGACTTGCTAATTTGTAAATGGGTAATCCTCTTCTAGTTACATTTAAGGTATCGATCCCTTTATACTTGCTAATTTGTAAATGGGTAATCCTCTTCTAGTTACATTTAAGGTATCGATCCATTTGGTCTTGCTAATTTGTAAATGGGTAATCCTCTTCTAGTTACATTTAAGGTATCGATCCATTTGTACTTGCTAATTTGGAAATGGGTAATCCTCTTCTAGTTACATTTAAGGTATCGATCCATTTGGACTTGCTAATATGTAAATGGGTAATCCTCTTTGAGTTACATTTAAGGTATCGATCCATTTGGACTTGCTAATTTGTAAATGGGTAATCCTCTTTGAGTTACATTTAAGGTATCGATCCATTTGGACTTGCTAATTTGTAAATGGGTAATCCTCTTCTAGTTACATTTAAGGTATCGATCCCTTTGTACTTGCTAATTTGTAAATGAGTAATCCTCTTCTAGTTACATTTAAGGTATCGATCCATTTGGACTTGCTAATATGTAAATGGGTAATCCTCTTTGAGTTACATTTAAGGTATCGATCCATTTCGACTTGCTAATTTGATAATGGGTAATCCTCTTCTAGTTACATTTAAGGTCTCGATCCATTTGGACTTGCTAATTTGATAATGGGTAATCCTCTTCTAGTTACATTTATGGTATCGATCCCTTTGTACTTGCTAATTTGTAAATGGGTAATCCTCTACTAGTTACATTTAAGGTATCGATCCATTTGGACTTGCTAATATGTAAATGGGTAATCCTCTTCGAGTTACATTTAAGGTATCGATCCATTTGGACTTGCTAATTTGATAATGGGTAATCCTCTTCGAGTTAAATTTAAGGTATCGATCCATTTGGACTTGCTAATTTGTAAATGGGTAATCCTCTTCTAGTTACATTTAAGGTATCGATCCATTTGGACTTGCTAATTTGTAAATGGGTAATCCTCTTTGAGTTACATTTAAGGTATCGATCCATTTGGACTTGCTAATTTGATAATGGGTAATCCTCTTCTAGTTACATTTAAGGTATCGATCCATTTGTACTTGCTAATTTGTAAATGGGTAATCCTCTTTGAGTTACATTTGAGGTATCGATCCATTTGGACTTGCTAATTTGATAATGGGTAATCCTCTTCGAGTTAAATTTAAGGTATCGATCCATTTGGACTTGCTAATTTGTAAATGGGTAATCCTCTTCTAGTTACATTTAAGGTATCGATCCATTTGGACTTGCTAATTTGATAATGGGTAATCCTCTTCTAGTTACATTGAAGGTATCGATCCCTTTGTACTTGCTAATTTGTAAATGGGTAATCCTCTTCTAGTTACATTTAAGGTATCGATCCCTTTGTACTTGCTAATTTGTAAATGGGTAATCCTCTTCTAGTTACATATAAGGTATCGATCCCTTTGTACTTGCTAATTTGTAAATGGGTAATCCTCTTCTAGTTACATTTAAGGTATCGATCCATTTGGACTTGCTAATTTGATAATGGGTAATCCTCTTCTAGTTACATTTAAGGTATCGATACCTTTGTACTTGCTAATTTGTAAATGGGTAATCCTCTTCTAGTTACATTTAAGGTATCGATCCATTTGGACTTGCTAATTTGTAAATGGGTAATCCTCTTCTAGTTACATTTAAGATATCGATCCATTTGGACTTGCTAATTTGTAAATGGGTAATCCTCTTTGAGTTACATTTAAGGTATCGATCTATTTGGACTTGCTAATTTGATAATGGGTAATCCTCTTCGAGTTACATTTAAGGTATCGATCCATTTGTACTTGCTAATTTGTAAATGGGTAATCCTCTTCTAGTTACATTTAAGGTATCGATCCCTTTGTACTTGCTAATTTGTAAATGGGTAATCCTGTTCTAGTTACATATAAGGTATCGATCCCTTTGTACTTGCTAATTTGTAAATGGGTAATCCTCTTCTAGTTACATTTTAGGTATCGATCCATTTGGACTTGCTAATTTGTAAATGGGTAATCCTCTTCTAGTTACATTTAAGGTATCGATTCCTTTGTACTTGCTAATTTGTAAATGGGTAATCCTCTTCTAGTTACATTTAAGGTATCGATCCCTTTGTACTTGCTAATTTGTAAATGGGTAATCCTTTTCTAGTTACATTTAAGGTATCGATCCCTTTGTACTTGCTAATTTGTAAATGGGTAATCCTCTTCTAGTTACACTTAAGGTATCGATCCATTTGGACTTGCTAATTTGATAATGGGTAATCCTCTTCTAGTTACATTTAAGGTATCGATCCCTTTGTACTTGCTAATTTGTAAATGGGTAATCCTCTTCTAGTTACATTTAAGGTGTCGATCCATTTGGACTTGCTAATTTGATAATGGGTAATCCTCTTCTAGTTACATTGAAGGTATCGATCCCTTTATACTTGCAAATTTGTAAATGGGTAATCCTCTTCTAGTTACATTTAAGGTATCGATCCCTTTGTACTTGCTAATTTGTAAATGGGTAATCCTCTTCTAGTTACATATAAGGCATCGATCCCTTTGTACTTGCTAATTTGTAAATGGGTAATCCTCTTCTAGTTACATTTAAGGTATCGATCTATTTGGACTTGCTAATTTGATAATGGGTAATCCTCTTCGAGTTACATTTAAGGTATCGATCCATTTGTACTTGCTAATTTGTAAATGGGTAATCCTCTTCTAGTTACATTTAAGGTATCGATCCCTTTGTACTTGCTAATTTGTAAATGGGTAATCCTCTTCTAGTTACATTTAAGGTATCGATCCATTTGTACTTGCTAATTTGTAAATGGGTATTCCTCTTCTAGTTACATTTAAGGTATCGATCCATTTGGACTTGCTAATTTGTAAATGGGTAATCCTCTTTGAGTTACATTTAAGGTATCGATCCATTTGACCTTGCTAATTTGATAATGGGTAATCCTCTTCTAGTTACATTTAAGGTATCGATCCATTTGGACTTGCTAATTTGATAATGGGTAATCCTCTTTGAGTTACATTAAAGGTATCGATCCATTTGGACTTGCTAATTTGATAATGGGTAATCCTCTTCTAGTTACATTTAAGGTATCGATCCATTTGGACTTGCTAATTTGATAATGGGTAATCCTCTTCTAGTTACATTTAAGGTATCGATCCATTTGGACTTGCTAATTTGATAATGGGTAATCCTCTTCTAGTTACATTTAAGGTATCGATCCCTTTGTACTTGCTAATTTGATAATGGGTAATCCTCTTCTAGTTACATTTAAGGTATCGATCCCTTTGTACTTGCTAATTTGTAAATGGCTAATCCTCTTTGAGTTACATTTAAGGTATCGATCCATTTGGACTTGCTAATTTGTAAATGGGTAATCCTCTTCTAGTTACATTTAAGGTATCGATCCCTTTATACTTGCTAATTTGTAAATGGGTAATCCTCTTCTAGTTACATTTAAGGTATCGATCCATTTGGTCTTGCTAATTTGTAAATGGGTAATCCTCTTCTAGTTACATTTAAGGTATCTATCCATTTGTACTTGCTAATTTGTAAATGCGTAATCCTCTTCGAGTTAAATTTAAGGTATCGATCCATTTGTACTTGCTAATTTGTAAATGGGTAATCCTCTTTGAGTTACATTTAAGGTATCGATCCATTTGGACTTGCTAATTTGATAATGGGTAATCCTCTTCGAGTTAACTTTAAGGTATCGATCCATTTGGACTTGCTAATTTGTAATAGGGTAATCCTCTTCTAGTTACATTTTAGGTATCGATCCATTTGGACTTGCTAATTTGATAATGGGTAATCCTCTTCGAGTTAACTTTAAGGTATCGATCCATTTGGACTTGCTAATTTGTAATAGGGTAATCCTCTTCTAGTTACATTTTAGGTATCGATCCATTTGGACTTGCTAATTTGTAAATGGGTAATCCTCTTCTAGTTACATTTAAGGTATCGATCCCTTTATACTTGCTAATTTGTAAATGGGTAATCCTCTTCTAGTTACATTTAAGGTATCGATCCATTTGGACTTGCTAATTTGATAATGGGTAATCCTCTTCTAGTTACATTTAAGGTATCGATCCCTTTGTACTTGCTAATTTGATAATGGGTAATCCTCTTCTAGTTACATTGAAGGTATCGATCCCTTTGTACTTGCTAATTTGTAAATGGGTAATCCTCTTCTAGTTACATTTAAGGTATCGATCCCTTTGTACTTGCTAATTTGTAAATGGGTAATCCTCTTCTAGTTACATATAAGGTATCGATCCCTTTGTACTTGCTAATTTGTAAATGGGTAATCCTCTTCTAGTTACATTTAAGGTATCGATCTATTTGGACTTGCTAATTTGATAATGGGTAATCCTCTTCGAGTTACATTTAAGGTATCGATCCATTTGTACTTGCTAATTTGTAAATGGGTAATCCTCTTCTAGTTACATTTAAGGTATCGATCCCTTTGTACTTGCTAATTTGTAAATGGGTAATCCTCTTCTAGTTACATTTAAGGTATCGATCCATTTGTACTTGCTAATTTGTAAATGGGTATTCCTCTTCTAGTTACATTGAAGGTATCGATCCATTTGGACTTGCTAATTTGTAAATGGGTAATCCTCTTTGAGTTACATTTAAGGTATCGATCCATTTGACCTTGCTAATTTGATAATGGGTAATCCTCTTCTAGTTACATTTAAGGTATCGATCCATTTGGACTTGCTAATTTGATAATGGGTAATCCTCTTTGAGTTACATTAAAGGTATCGATCCATTTGGACTTGCTAATTTGATAATGGGTAATCTTCTTCTAGTTACATTTAAGGTATCGATCCATTTGGACTTGCTAATTTGATAATGGGTAATCCTCTTCTAGTTACATTTAAGGTATCGATCCCTTTGTACTTGCTAATTTGTAAATGGGTAATCCTCTTCTAGTTACATTTAAGGTATCGATCCCTTTGTACTTGCTAATTTGTAAATGGCTAATCCTCTTTGAGTTACATTTAAGGTATCGATCCATTTGGACTTGCTAATTTGTAAATGGGTAATCCTCTTCTAGTTACATTTAAGGTATCGATCCCTTTATACTTGCTAATTTGTAAATGGGTAATCCTCTTCTAGTTACATTTAAGGTATCGATCCATTTGGTCTTGCTAATTTGTAAATGGGTAATCCTCTTCTAGTTACATTTAAGGTATCGATCCATTTGTACTTGCTAATTTGTAAATGCGTAATCCTCTTCGAGTTAAATTTAAGGTATCGATCCATTTGGACTTGCTAATTTATAAATGGGTAATCCTCTTCTAGTTACATTTAAGGTATCGATCAATTTGGACTTGCTAATTTGTAAATGGGTAATCCTCTTCTAGTTACATTTAAGGTATCGATCCCTTTGTACTTGCTAATTTGTAAATGGGTAATCCTCTTCTAGTTACATTTAAGGTACCGATCCATTTGGACTTGCTAATTTGTAAATGGGTAATCCTCTTTGAGTTACATTTAAGGTATCGATCCATTTGGACTTGCTAATTTGTAAATGGGTAATCCTCTTCTAGTTGCATTTAAGGTATCGATCCCTTTGTACTTGCTAATTTGTAAATGGGTAATCCTCTTCTAGTTACATTTAAGGTACCGATCCATTTGGACTTGCTAATTTGTAAATGGGTAATCCTCTTTGAGTTACATTTAAGGTATCGATCCATTTGGACTTGCTAATTTGTAAATGGGTAATCCTCTTTGAGTTACATTTAAGGTATTGATCCATTTGGACTTGCTAATTTGTAATAGGGTAATCCTCTTCTAGTTACATTTAAGGTATCGATCCATTTGGACTTGCTAATTAGATAATGGGTAATCCTCTTCTAGTTACATTTAAGGTATCGATCCATTTGTACTTGCTAATTTGTAAATGGGTAATCCTCTTTGAGTTACATTTAAGTTATCGATCCATTTGGACCTGCTAATTTGATAATGGGTAATCCTCTTCTAGTTACATTTAAGGTATCGATCCCTTTGTACTTGCTAATTAGTAAATGGGCAATCCTCTTCTAGTTACATATAAGGTATCGATCCATTTGGACTTGCTAATTTGTAAATGGGTAATCCTCTTCTAGTTACATTTAAGGTATCGATCCCTTTGTACTTGCTAATTTGTAAATGGGTAATCCTCTTCTAGTTACATTTAAGGTATCGATCCATTTGGACTTGCTAATTTGTAAATGGGTAATCCTCTTCTAGTTACATTTAAGGTATCGATCCATTTGGACTTGCTAATTTGTAATGGGTAATCCTCTTTGAGTTACATTTAAGGTATCGATCCATTTGGACTTGCTAATTTGTAAATGGGTAATCCTCTTCTAGTTACATTTAAGGTATCGATCCCTTTGTACTTGCTAATTTGTAAATGGGTAATCCTCTTCTAGTTACATTTAAGTTATCGATCCATTTGGTCTTGCTAATTTGTAAATGGGTAACTCTCTTTGAGTTACATTTAAGGTATCGATCCATTTGGACTTGCTAATTTGATAATGGGTAATCCTCTTCTAGTTACATTTAAGGTATCGATCCATTTGTACTTGCTAATTTGTAAATGCGTAATCCTCTTCGAGTTAAATTTAAGGTATCGATCCATTTGGACTTGCTAATTTATAAATGGGTAATCTTCTTCTAGTTACATTTAAGGTATCGATCCATTTGGACTTGCTAAATTGATAATGGGTAATCCTCTTCGAGTTACATTTAAGGTATCGATCCATTTGTACTTGCTAATTTGTAAATGGGTAATCCTCTTCTAGTTACATTTAAGGTATCGATCCATTTGGACTTGCTAATTTGTAAATGGGTAATCCTCTTCTAGTTACATTTAAGGTATCGATCCCTTTGTACTTGCTAATTTGTAAATGGGTAATCCTCTTCTAGTTACATTTAAGGTACCGATCCATTTGGACTTGCTAATTTGTAAATGGGTAATCCTCTTTGAGTTACATTTAAGGTATCGATCCATTTGGACTTGCTAATTTGTAAATGGGTAATCCTCTTCTAGTTGCATTTAAGGTATCGATCCCTTTGTACTTGCTAATTTGTAAATGGGTAATCCTCTTCTAGTTACATTTAAGGTACCGATCCATTTGGACTTGCTAATTTGTAAATGGGTAATCCTCTTTGAGTTACATTTAAGGTATCGATCCATTTGGACTTGCTAATTTGTAAATGGGTAATCCTCTTTGAGTTACATTTAAGGTATTGATCCATTTGGACTTGCTAATTTGTAATAGGGTAATCCTCTTCTAGTTACATTTAAGGTATCGATCCATTTGGACTTGCTAATTTGTAAATGGGTAATCCTCTTTGAGTTACATTTAAGGTATTGATCCATTTGGACTTGCTAATTAGATAATGGGTAATCCTCTTCTAGTTACATTTAAGGTATCGATCCATTTGTACTTGCTAATTTGTAAATGGGTAATCCTCTTTGAGTTACATTTAAGTTATCGATCCATTTGGACCTGCTAATTTGATAATGGGTAATCCTCTTCTAGTTACATTTAAGGTATCGATCCCTTTGTACTTGCTAATTAGTAAATGGGCAATCCTCTTCTAGTTACATATAAGGTATCGATCCATTTGGACTTGCTAATTTGTAAATGGGTAATCCTCTTCTAGTTACACTTAAGGTATCGATCCCTTTGTACTTGCTAATTTGTAAATGGGTAATCCTCTTCTAGTTACATTTAAGGTATCGATCCATTTGGACTTGCTAATTTGTAAATGGGTAATCCTCTTCTAGTTACATTTAAGGTATCGATCCATTTGGACTTGCTAATTTGTAATGGGTAATCCTCTTTGAGTTACATTTAAGGTATCGATCCATTTGGACTTGCTAATTTGTAAATGGGTAATCCTCTTCTAGTTACATTTAAGGTATCGATCCCTTTGTACTTGCTAATTTGTAAATGGGTAATCCTCTTCTAGTTACATTTAAGTTATCGATCCATTTGGTCTTGCTAATTTGTAAATGGGTAACTCTCTTTGAGTTACATTTAAGGTATCGATCCATTTGGACTTGCTAATTTGATAATGGGTAATCCTCTTCTAGTTACATTTAAGGTATCGATCCATTTGTACTTGCTAATTTGTAAATGCGTAATCCTCTTCGAGTTAAATTTAAGGTATCGATCCATTTGGACTTGCTAATTTATAAATGGGTAATCTTCTTCTAGTTACATTTAAGGTATCGATCCATTTGGACTTGCTAAATTGATAATGGGTAATCCTCTTCGAGTTACATTTAAGGTATCGATCCATTTGTACTTGCTAATTTGTAAATGGGTAATCCTCTTCTAGTTACATTTAAGGTATCGATCCATTTGGACTTGCTAATTTGTAAATGGGTAATCCTCTTCTAGTTACATTTAAGGTATCGATCCCTTTGTACTTGCTAATTTGTAAATGGGTAATCCTCTTCTAGTTACATTTAAGGTATCGATCCATTTGGACTTGCTAATTTGATAATGGGTAATCCTCTTCGAGTTAAATTTAAGGTATCGATCCATTTGGACTTGCTAATTTGTAATAGGGTAATCCTCTTCTAGTTACATTTAAGGTATCGATCCCTTTGTACTTGCTAATTTGTAAATGGGTAATCCTCTACTAGTTACATTTAAGGTATCGATCCATTTGGACTTGCTAATTTGATAATGGGTAATCCTCTTCGAGTTACATTTAAGGTATCGATCCATTTGGACTTGCTAATTTGTAATAGGGTAATCCTCTTCTAGTTACATTTAAGGTATCGATCCATTTGGACTTGCTAATTTGTAAATGGGTTATCCTCTTTGAGTTGCATTTAAGGTATCGATCCATTTGGACTTGCTAATTTGATAATAGGTAATCCTCTTCTAGTTACATTTAAGGTATCGATCCATTTGGACTTGCTAATTTGTAAATGGGTAATCCTCTTTGAGTTACATTTAAGGTATCGATCCATTTGGACTTGCTAATTTGTAAATGGGTAATCCACTTCTAGTTACATTTAAGGTATCGATCCCTTTGTACTTGCTAATTTGTAAATGAGTAATCCTCTTCTAGTTACATTTAAGGTATCGATCCATTTGGACTTGCTAATATGTAAAAGGGTAATCCTCTTCGAGTTACATTTAAGGTATCGATCCATTTGGACTTGCTAATTTGTAAATGGGTAATCCTCTTTGAGTTACATTTAAGGTATCGATCCATTTGGACTTGCTAATTTGATAATGGGTAATCCTCTTCGAGTTACATTTAAGGTATCGATCCATTTGTACTTGCTAATTTGTAAATGGGTAATCCTCTTCTAGTTACATTTAAGGTATCGATCCATTTGGACTTGCTAATTTGATAATGGGTAATCCTCTTCTAGTTACATTTAAGGTATCGATCCATTTGGACTTGCTAATTTGATAATGGGTAATCCTCTTCGAGTTATATTTAAGGTATCGATCCTTTTGGACTTGCTAATTTGATAATGGGTAATCCTCTTCTAGTTACATTTAAGGTATCGATCCATTTGGACTTGCTAATTTGTAAATGGGTAATCCTCTTTGAGTTACATTTAAGGTATCGATCCATTTGGACTTGCTAATTTGATAATGGGTAATCCTCTTCGAGTTAAATTTAAGGTATCGATCCATTTGTACTTGCTAATTTGTAAATGGGTAATCCTCTTCTAGTTACATTTAAGGTATCGATCCATTTGGACTTGCTAATATGTAAATGGGTAATCCTCTTTGAATTACATTTAAGGTATCGATCCATTTGGACTTGCTAAATTGTAAATGGGTAATCCTCTTTGAGTTACATTTAAGGTATCGATCCATTTGGACTTGCTAATTTGTAAATGGGTAATCCTCTTCTAGTTACATTTAAGGTATCGATCCCTTTGTACTTGCTAATTTGTAAATGAGTAATCCTCTTCTAGTTACATTTAAGGTATCGATCCATTTGGACTTGCTAATATGTAAATGGGTAATCCTCTTTGAGTTACATTTAAGGTATCGATCCATTTCGACTTGCTAATTTGATAATGGGTAATCCTCTTCTAGTTACATTTAAGGTCTCGATCCATTTGGACTTGCTAATTTGATAATGGGTAATCCTCTTCTAGTTACATTTATGGTATCGATCCCTTTGTACTTGCTAATTTGTAAATGGGTAATCCTCTACTAGTTACATTTAAGGTATCGATCCATTTGGACTTGCTAATATGTAAATGGGTAATCCTCTTTGAGTTACATTTAAGGTATCGATCCATTTGGACTTGCTAATTTGATAATGGGTAATCCTCTTCGAGTTAAATTTAAGGTATCGATCCATTTGGACTTGCTAATTTGTAAATGGGTAATCCTCTTCTAGTTACATTTAAGGTATCGATCCATTTGGACTTGCTAATTTGTAAATGGGTAATCCTCTTTGAGTTACATTTAAGGTATCGATCCATTTGGACTTGCTAATTTGATAATGGGTAATCCTCTTCTAGTTACATTTAAGGTATCGATCCATTTGTACTTGCTAATTTATAAATGGGTAATCCTCTTTGAGTTACATTTAAGGTATCGATCCATTTGGACTTGCTAATTTGATAATGGGTAATCCTCTTCGAGTTAAATTTAAGGTATCCATCCATTTGGACTTGCTAATTTGTAAATGGGTAATCCTCTTCTAGTTACATTTAAGGTATCGATCCATTTGGACTTGCTAATTTGATAATGGGTAATCCTCTTCTAGTTACATTGAAGGTATCGATCCCTTTGTACTTGCTAATTTGTAAATGGGTAATCCTCTTCTAGTTACATTTAAGGTATCGATCCCTTTGTACTTGCTAATTTGTAAATGGGTAATCCTCTTCTAGTTACATATAAGGTATCGATCCCTTTGTACTTGCTAATTTGTAAATGGGTAATCCTCTTCTAGTTACATTTAAGGTATCGATCCATTTGGACTTGCTAATTTGATAATGGGTAATCCTCTTCTAGTTACATTTAAGGTATCGATACCTTTGTACTTGCTAATTTGTAAATGGGTAATCCTCTTCTAGTTACATTTAAGGTATCGATCCATTTGGACTTGCTAATTTGTAAATGGGTAATCCTCTTCTAGTTACATTTAAGATATCGATCCATTTGGACTTGCTAATTTGTAAATGGGTAATCCTCTTTGAGTTACATTTAAGGTATCGATCTATTTGGACTTGCTAATTTGATAATGGGTAATCCTCTTCGAGTTACATTTAAGGTATCGATCCATTTGTACTTGCTAATTTGTAAATGGGTAATCCTCTTCTAGTTACATTTAAGGTATCGATCAATTTGTACTTGCTAATTTGTAAATGGGTAATCCTCTTCTAGTTACATATAAGGTATCGATCCCTTTGTACTTGCTAATTTGTAAATGGGTAATCCTCTTCTAGTTACATTTAAGATATCGATCCATTTGGACTTGCTAATTTGTAAATGGGTAATCCTCTTTGAGTTACATTTAAGGTATCGATCCATTTGGACTTGCTAATTTGATAATGGGTAATCCTCTTCTAGTTACATTGAAGGTATCGATCCCTTTGTACTTGCTAATTTGTAAATGGGTAATCCTCTTCTAGTTACATTTAGGGTATCGATCCATTTGGACTTGCTAATTTGTAAATGGGTAATCCTCTTCTAGTTACATTTAAGATATCGATCCATTTGGACTTGCTAATTTGTAAATGGGTAATCCTCTTTGAGTTACATTTAAGGTATCGATCCATTTGGACTTGCTAATTTGATAATGGGTAATCTTCTTCTAGTTACATTGAAGGTATCGATCCCTTTGTACTTGCTAATTTGTAAATGGGTAATCCTCTTCTAGTTACATTTAAGGTATCGATCCCTTTGTACTTGCTAATTTGTAAATGGGTAATCCTCTTCTAGTTACATATAAGGTATCGATCCCTTTGTACTTGCTAATTTGTAAATGGGTAATCCTCTTCTAGTTACATTTAAGGTATCGATCTATTTGGACTTGCTAATTTGATAATGGGTAATCCTCTTCTAGTTACATTTAAGGTATCGATCCCTTTGTACTTGCTAATTTGTAAATGGGTAATCCTCTTCTAGTTACACTTAAGGTATCGATCCATTTGGACTTGCTAATTTGATAATGGGTAATCCTCTTCTAGTTACATTGAAGGTATCGATCCCTTTGTACTTGCTAATTTGTAAATGGGTAATCCTCTTCTAGTTACATTTAAGGTATCGATCCCTTTGTACTTGCTAATTTGTAAATGGGTAATCCTCTTCTAGTTACATATAAGGTATCGATCCCTTTGTACTTGCTAATTTGTAAATGGGTAATCCTCTTCTAGTTACATTTAAGGTATCGATCCATTTGGACTTGCTAATTTGATAATGGGTAATCCTCTTCGAGTTAAATTTAAGGTATCGATCCATTTGGACTTGCTAATTTGTAAATGGGTAATCCTCTTCTAGTTACATTTAAGGTATCGATCCATTTGGACTTGCTAATTTGATAATGGGTAATCCTCTTCTAGTTACATTGAAGGTATCGATCCCTTTGTACTTGCTAATTTGTAAATGGGTAATCCTCTTCTAGTTACATTTAGGGTATCGATCCATTTGGACTTGCTAATTTGTAAATGGGTAATCCTCTTCTAGTTACATTTAAGATATCGATCCATTTGGACTTGCTAATTTGTAAATGGGTAATCCTCTTTGAGTTACATTTAAGGTATCGATCCATTTGGACTTGCTAATTTGATAATGGGTAATCCTCTTCTAGTTACATTGAAGGTATCGATCCCTTTGTACTTGCTAATTTGTAAATGGGTAATCCTCTTCTAGTTACATTTAAGGTATCGATCCCTTTGTACTTGCTAATTTGTAAATGGGTAATCCTCTTCTAGTTACATATAAGGTATCGATCCCTTTGTACTTGCTAATTTGTAAATGGGTAATCCTCTTCTAGTTACATTTAAGGTATCGATCCATTTGGACTTGCTAATTTGATAATGGGTAATCCTCTTCTAGTTACATTTAAGGTATCGATCCCTTTGTACTTGCTAATTTGTAAATGGGTAATCCTCTTCTAGTTACACTTAAGGTATCGATCCATTTGGACTTGCTAATTTGATAATGGGTAATCCTCTTCTAGTTACATTTAAGGTATCGATCCCTTTGTACTTGCTAATTTGTAAATGGGTAATCCTCTTCTAGTTACATATAAGGTATCGATCCCTTTGTACTTGCTAATTTGTAAATGGGTAATCCTCTTCTAGTTACATTTTAGGTATCGATCCATTTGGACTTGCTAATTTGTAAATGGGTAATCCTCTTCTAGTTACATTTAAGGTATCGATTCCTTTGTACTTGCTAATTTGTAAATGGGTAATCCTCTTCTAGTTACATTTAAGGTATCGATCCCTTTGTACTTGCTAATTTGTAAATGGGTAATCCTTTTCTAGTTACATTTAAGGTATCGATCCCTTTGTACTTGCTAATTTGTAAATGGGTAATCCTCTTCTAGTTACACTTAAGGTATCGATCCATTTGGACTTGCTAATTTGATAATGGGTAATCCTCTTCTAGTTACATTTAAGGTATCGATCCCTTTGTACTTGCTAATTTGTAAATGGGTAATCCTCTTCTAGTTACATTTAAGGTGTCGATCCATTTGGACTTGCTAATTTGATAATGGGTAATCCTCTTCTAGTTACATTGAAGGTATCGATCCCTTTGTACTTGCTAATTTGTAAATGGGTAATCCTCTTCTAATTACATTTAAGGTATCGATCCCTTTGTACTTGCTAATTTGTAAATGGGTAATCCTCTTCTAGTTACATATAAGGTATCGATCCCTTTGTACTTGCTAATTTGTAAATGGGTAATCCTCTTCTAGTTACATTTAAGGTATCGATCTATTTGGACTTGCTAATTTGATAATGGGTAATCCTCTTCGAGTTACATTTAAGGTATCGATCCATTTGTACTTGCTAATTTGTAAATGGGTAATCCTCTTCTAGTTACATTTAAGGTATCGATCCCTTTGTACTTGCTAATTTGTAAATGGGTAATCCTCTTCTAGTTACATTTAAGGTATCGATCCATTTGTACTTGCTAATTTGTAAATGGGTATTCCTCTTCTAGTTACATTTAAGGTATCGATCCATTTGGACTTGCTAATTTGTAAATGGGTAATCCTCTTTGAGTTACATTTAAGGTATCGATCCATTTGACCTTGCTAATTTGATAATGGGTAATCCTCTTCTAGTTACATTTAAGGTATCGATCCATTTGGACTTGCTAATTTGATAATGGGTAATCCTCTTTGAGTTACATTAAAGGTATCGATCCATTTGGACTTGCTAATTTGATAATGGGTAATCCTCTTCTAGTTACATTTAAGGTATCGATCCATTTGGACTTGCTAATTTGATAATGGGTAATCCTCTTCTAGTTACATTTAAGGTATCGATCCATTTGGACTTGCTAATTTGATAATGGGTAATCCTCTTCTAGTTACATTTAAGGTATCGATCCCTTTGTACTTGCTAATTTGATAATGGGTAATCCTCTTCTAGTTACATTTAAGGTATCGATCCCTTTGTACTTGCTAATTTGTAAATGGCTAATCCTCTTTGAGTTACATTTAAGGTATCGATCCATTTGGACTTGCTAATTTGTAAATGGGTAATCCTCTTCTAGTTACATTTAAGGTATCGATCCCTTTATACTTGCTAATTTGTAAATGGGTAATCCTCTTCTAGTTACATTTAAGGTATCGATCCATTTGGACTTGCTAATTTGTAAATGGGTAATCCTCTTCTAGTTACATTTAAGGTATCGATCCATTTGTACTTGCTAATTTGGAAATGGGTAATCCTCTTCTAGTTACATTTAAGGTATCGATCCATTTGGACTTGCTAATATGTAAATGGGTAATCCTCTTTGAGTTACATTTAAGGTATCGATCCATTTGGACTTGCTAATTTGTAAATGGGTAATCCTCTTTGAGTTACATTTAAGGTATCGATCCATTTGGACTTGCTAATTTGTAAATGGGTAATCCTCTTCTAGTTACATTTAAGGTATCGATCCCTTTGTACTTGCTAATTTGTAAATGAGTAATCCTCTTCTAGTTACATTTAAGGTATCGATCCATTTGGACTTGCTAATATGTAAATGGGTAATCCTCTTTGAGTTACATTTAAGGTATCGATCCATTTCGACTTGCTAATTTGATAATGGGTAATCCTCTTCTAGTTACATTTAAGGTCTCGATCCATTTGGACTTGCTAATTTGATAATGGGTAATCCTCTTCTAGTTACATTTATGGTATCGATCCCTTTGTACTTGCTACTTTGTAAATGGGTAATCCTCTACTAGTTACATTTAAGGTATCGATCCATTTGGACTTGCTAATATGTAAATGGGTAATCCTCTTTGAGTTACATTTAAGGTATCGATCCATTTGGACTTGCTAATTTGATAATGGGTAATCCTCTTCGAGTTAAATTTAAGGTATCGATCCATTTGGACTTGCTAATTTGTAAATGGGTAATCCTCTTCTAGTTACATTTAAGGTATCGATCCATTTGGACTTGCTAATTTGTAAATGGGTAATCCTCTTTGAGTTACATTTAAGGTATCGATCCATTTGGACTTGCTAATTTGATAATGGGTAATCCTCTTCTAGTTACATTTAAGGTATCGATCCATTTGTACTTGCTAATTTGTAAATGGGTAATCCTCTTTGAGTTACATTTGAGGTATCGATCCATTTGGACTTGCTAATTTGATAATGGGTAATCCTCTTCGAGTTAAATTTAAGGTATCGATCCATTTGGACTTGCTAATTTGTAAATGGGTAATCCTCTTCTAGTTACATTTAAAGTATCGATCCATTTGGACTTGCTAATTTGATAATGGGTAATCCTCTTCTAGTTACATTGAAGGTATCGATCCCTTTGTACTTGCTAATTTGTAAATGGGTAATCCTCTTCTAGTTACATTTAAGGTATCGATCCCTTTGTACTTGCTAATTTGTAAATGGGTAATCCTCTTCTAGTTACATATAAGGTATCGATCCCTTTGTACTTGCTAATTTGTAAATGGGTAATCCTCTTCTAGTTACATTTAAGGTATCGATCCATTTGGACTTGCTAATTTGATAATGGGTAATCCTCTTCTAGTTACATTTAAGGTATCGATACCTTTGTACTTGCTAATTTGTAAATGGGTAATCCTCTTCTAGTTACATTTAAGGTATCGATCCATTTGGACTTGCTAATTTGTAAATGGGTAATCCTCTTCTAGTTACATTTAAGATATCGATCCATTTGGACTTGCTAATTTGTAAATGGGTAATCCTCTTTGAGTTACATTTAAGGTATCGATCTATTTGGACTTGCTAATTTGATAATGGGTAATCCTCTTCGAGTTACATTTAAGGTATCGATCCATTTGTACTTGCTAATTTGTAAATGGGTAATCCTCTTCTAGTTACATTTAAGGTATCGATCCCTTTGTACTTGCTAATTTGTAAATGGGTAATCCTCTTCTAGTTACATATAAGGTATCGATCCCTTTGTACTTGCTAATTTGTAAATGGGTAATCCTCTTCTAGTTACATTTTAGGTATCGATCCATTTGGACTTGCTAATTTGTAAATGGGTAATCCTCTTCTAGTTACATTTAAGGTATCGATTCCTTTGTACTTGCTAATTTGTAAATGGGTAATCCTCTTCTAGTTACATTTAAGGTATCGATCCCTTTGTACTTGCTAATTTGTAAATGGGTAATCCTTTTCTAGTTACATTTAAGGTATCGATCCCTTTGTACTTGCTAATTTGTAAATGGGTAATCCTCTTCTAGTTACACTTAAGGTATCGATCCATTTGGACTTGCTAATTTGATAATGGGTAATCCTCTTCTAGTTACATTTAAGGTATCGATCCCTTTGTACTTGCTAATTTGATAATGGGTAATCCTCTTCTAGTTACATTGAAGGTATCGATCCCTTTGTACTTGCTAATTTGTAAATGGGTAATCCTCTTCTAGTTACATTTAAGGTATCGATCCCTTTGTACTTGCTAATTTGTAAATGGGTAATCCTCTTCTAGTTACATATAAGGTATCGATCCCTTTGTACTTGCTAATTTGTAAATGGGTAATCCTCTTCTAGTTACATTTAAGGTATCGATCTATTTGGACTTGCTAATTTGATAATGGGTAATCCTCTTCGAGTTACATTTAAGGTATCGATCCATTTGTACTTGCTAATTTGTAAATGGGTAATCCTCTTCTAGTTACATTTAAGGTATCGATCCCTTTGTACTTGCTAATTTGTAAATGGGTAATCCTCTTCTAGTTACATTTAAGGTATCGATCCATTTGTACTTGCTAATTTGTAAATGGGTATTCCTCTTCTAGTTACATTTAAGGTATCGATCCATTTGGACTTGCTAATTTGTAAATGGGTAATCCTCTTTGAGTTACATTTAAGGTATCGATCCATTTGACCTTGCTAATTTGATAATGGGTAATCCTCTTCTAGTTACATTTAAGGTATCGATCCATTTGGACTTGCTAATTTGATAATGGGTAATCCTCTTTGAGTTACATTAAAGGTATCGATCCATTTGGACTTGCTAATTTGATAATGGGTAATCCTCTTCTAGTTACATTTAAGGTATCGATCCATTTGGACTTGCTAATTTGATAATGGGTAATCCTCTTCTAGTTACATTTAAGGTATCGATCCATTTGGACTTGCTAATTTGATAATGGGTAATCCTCTTCTAGTTACATTTAAGGTATCGATCCCTTTGTACTTGCTAATTTGATAATGGGTAATCCTCTTCTAGTTACATTTAAGGTATCGATCCCTTTGTACTTGCTAATTTGTAAATGGCTAATCCTCTTTGAGTTACATTTAAGGTATCGATCCATTTGGACTTGCTAATTTGTAAATGGGTAATCCTCTTCTAGTTACATTTAAGGTATCGATCCCTTTATACTTGCTAATTTGTAAATGGGTAATCCTCTTCTAGTTACATTTAAGGTATCGATCCATTTGGTCTTGCTAATTTGTAAATGGGTAATCCTCTTCTAGTTACATTTAAGGTATCGATCCATTTGTACTTGCTAATTTGTAAATGCGTAATCCTCTTCGAGTTAAATTAAAGGTATCGATCCATTTGTACTTGCTAATTTGTAAATGGGTAATCCTCTTTGAGTTACATTTAAGGTATCGATCCATTTGGACTTGCTAATTTGTAAATGGGTAATCCTCTTCTAGTTGCATTTAAGGTATCGATCCCTTTGTACTTGCTAATTTGTAAATGGGTAATCCTCTTCTAGTTACATTTAAGGTACCGATCCATTTGGACTTGCTAATTTGTAAATGGGTAATCCTCTTTGAGTTACATTTAAGGTATCGATCCATTTGGACTTGCTAATTTGATAATGGGTAATCCTCTTCGAGTTAACTTTAAGGTATCGATCCATTTGGACTTGCTAATTTGTAATAGGGTAATCCTCTTCTAGTTACATATTACGTATCGATCCATTTGGACTTGCTAATTTGTAAATGGGTAATCCTCTTCTAGTTACATTGAAGGTATCGATCCCTTTGTACTTGCTAATTTGTAAATGGGTAATCCTCTTCTAGTTACATTTAAGGTATCGATCCCTTTGTACTTGCTAATTTGTAAATGGGTAATCCTCTTCTAGTTACATATAAGGTATCGATCCCTTTGTACTTGCTAATTTGTAAATGGGTATTCCTCTTCTAGTTACATTTAAGGTATCGATCCATTTGGACTTGCTAATTTGTAAATGGGTAATCCTCTTTGAGTTACATTTAAGGTATCGATCCATTTGACCTTGCTAATTTGATAATGGGTAATCCTCTTCTAGTTACATTTAAGGTATCGATCCATTTGGACTTGCTAATTTGATAATGGGTAATCCTCTTTGAGTTACATTAAAGGTATCGATCCATTTGGACTTGCTAATTTGATAATGGGTAATCCTCTTCTAGTTACATTTAAGGTATCGATCCATTTGGACTTGCTAATTTGATAGTGGGTAATCCTCTTCTAGTTACATTTAAGGTATCGATCCATTTGGACTTGCTAATTTGATAATGGGTAATCCTCTTCTAGTTACATTTAAGGTATCGATCCCTTTGTACTTGCTAATTTGATAATGGGTAATCCTCTTCTAGTTACATTTAAGGTATCGATCCCTTTGTACTTGCTAATTTGTAAATGGCTAATCCTCTTTGAGTTACATTTAAGGTATCGATCCATTTGGACTTGCTAATTTGTAAATGGGTAATCCTCTTCTAGTTACATTTAAGGTATCGATCCCTTTATACTTGCTAATTTGTAAATGGGTAATCCTCTTCTAGTTACATTTAAGGTATCGATCCATTTGGTCTTGCTAATTTGTAAATGGGTAATCCTCTTCTAGTTACATTTAAGGTATCGATCCATTTGTACTTGCTAATTTGTAAATGCGTAATCCTCTTCGAGTTAAATTTAAGGTATCGATCCATTTGTACTTGCTAATTTGTAAATGGGTAATCCTCTTTGAGTTACATTTAAGGTATCGATCCATTTGGACTTGCTAATTTGTAAATGGGTAATCCTCTTCTAGTTGCATTTAAGGTATCGATCCCTTTGTACTTGCTAATTTGTAAATGGGTAATCCTCTTCTAGTTACATTTAAGGTACCGATCCATTTGGACTTGCTAATTTGAAAATGGGTAATCCTCTTTGAGTTACATTTAAGGTATCGATCCATTTGGACTTGCTAATTTGATAATGGGTAATCCTCTTCGAGTTAACTTTAAGGTATCGATCCATTTGGACTTGCTAATTTGTAATAGGGTAATCCTCTTCTAGTTACATTTTAGGTATCGATCCATTTGGACTTGCTAATTTGTAAATGGGTAATCCTCTTTGAGTTACATTTAAGGTATTGATCCATTTGGACTTGCTAATTAGATAATGGGTAATCCTCTTCTAGTTACATTTAAGGTATCGATCCATTTGTACTTGCTAATTTGTAAATGGGTAATCCTCTTTGAGTTACATTTAAGTTATCGATCCATTTGGACCTGCTAATTTGATAATGGGTAATCCTCTTCTAGTTACATTTAAGGTATCGATCCCTTTGTACTTGCTAATTAGTAAATGGGCAATCCTCTTCTAGTTACATATAAGGTATCGATCCATTTGGACTTGCTAATTTGTAAATGGGTAATCCTCTTCTAGTTACATTTAAGGTATCGATCCCTTTGTACTTGCTAATTTGTAAATGGGTAATCCTCTTCTAGTTACATTTAAGGTATCGATCCATTTGGACTTGCTAATTTGTAAATGGGTAATCCTCTTCTAGTTACATTTAAGGTATCGATCCATTTGGACTTGCTAATTTGTAATGGGTAATCCTCTTTGAGTTACATTTAAGGTATCGATCCATTTGGACTTGCTAATTTGTAAATGGGTAATCCTCTTCTAGTTACATTTAAGGTATCGATCCCTTTGTACTTGCTAATTTGTAAATGGGTAATCCTCTTCTAGTTACATTTAAGTTATCGATCCATTTGGTCTTGCTAATTTGTAAATGGGTAACTCTCTTTGAGTTACATTTAAGGTATCGATCCATTTGGACTTGCTAATTTGATAATGGGTAATCCTCTTCTAGTTACATTTAAGGTATCGATCCATTTGTACTTGCTAATTTGTAAATGCGTAATCCTCTTCGAGTTAAATTTAAGGTATCGATCCATTTGGACTTGCTAATTTATAAATGGGTAATCTTCTTCTAGTTACATTTAAGGTATCGATCCATTTGGACTTGCTAATTTGATAATGGGTAATCCTCTTCGAGTTACATTTAAGGTATCGATCCATTTGTACTTGCTAATTTGTAAATGGGTAATCCTCTTCTAGTTACATTTAAGGTATCGATCCATTTGGACTTGCTAATTTGTAAATGGGTAATCCTCTTCTAGTTACATTTAAGGTATCGATCCCTTTGTACTTGCTAATTTGTAAATGGCTAATCCTCTTTGAGTTACATTTAAGGTATCGATCCATTTGGACTTGCTAATTTGTAAATGGGTAATCCTCTTCTAGTTACATTTAAGGTATCGATCCCTTTATACTTGCTAATTTGTAAATGGGTAATCCTCTTCTAGTTACATTTAAGGTATCGATCCATTTGGTCTTGCTAATTTGTAAATGGGTAATCCTCTTCTAGTTACATTTAAGGTATCGATCCATTTGTACTTGCTAATTTGGAAATGGGTAATCCTCTTCTAGTTACATTTAAGGTATCGATCCATTTGGACTTGCTAATATGTAAATGGGTAATCCTCTTTGAGTTACATTTAAGGTATCGATCCATTTGGACTTGCTAATTTGTAAATGGGTAATCCTCTTTGAGTTACATTTAAGGTATCGATCCATTTGGACTTGCTAATTTGTAAATGGGTAATCCTCTTCTAGTTACATTTAAGGTATCGATCCCTTTGTACTTGCTAATTTGTAAATGGGTAATCCTCTTCTAGTTACATTTAAGGTATCGATCCATTTGGACTTGCTAATATGTAAATGGGTAATCCTCTTTGAGTTACATTTAAGGTATCGATCCATTTCGACTTGCTAATTTGATAATGGGTAATCCTCTTCTAGTTACATTTAAGGTCTCGATCCATTTGGACTTGCTAATTTGATAATGGGTAATCCTCTTCTAGTTACATTTATGGTATCGATCCCTTTGTACTTGCTAATTTGTAAATGGGTAATCCTCTACTAGTTACATTTAAGGTATCGATCCATTTGGACTTGCTAATTTGATAATGGGTAATCCTCTTTGAGTTACATTTAAGGTATCGATCCATTTGGACTTGCTAATTTGATAATGGGTAATCCTCTTCGAGTTAAATTTAAGGTATCGATCCATTTGGACTTGCTAATTTGTAAATGGGTAATCCTCTTCTAGTTACATTTAAGGTATCGATCCATTTGGACTTGCTAATTTGTAAATGGGTAATCCTCTTTGAGTTACATTTAAGGTATCGATCCATTTGGACTTGCTAATTTGATAATGGGTAATCCTCTTCTAGTTACATTTAAGGTATCGATCCCTTTGTACTTGCTAATTTGTAAATGGGTAATCCTCTTTGAGTTACATTTGAGGTATCGATCCATTTGGACTTGCTAATTTGATAATGGGTAATCCTCTTCGAGTTAAATTTAAGGTATCGATCCATTTGGACTTGCTAATTTGTAAATGGGTAATCCTCTTCTAGTTACATTTAAGGTATCGATCCATTTGGACTTGCTAATTTGATAATGGGTAATCCTCTTCTAGTTACATTGAAGGTATCGATCCCTTTGTACTTGCTAATTTGTAAATGGGTAATCCTCTTCTAGTTACATTTAAGGTATCGATCCCTTTGTACTTGCTAATTTGTAAATGGGTAATCCTCTTCTAGTTACATTTAAGGTATCGATCCCTTTGTACTTGCTAATTTGTAAATGGGTAATCCTCTTCTAGTTACATTTAAGGTATCGATCCATTTGGACTTGCTAATTTGATAATGGGTAATCCTCTTCTAGTTACATTTAAGGTATCGATACCTTTGTACTTGCTAATTTGTAAATGGGTAATCCTCTTCTAGTTACATTTAAGGTATCGATCCATTTGGACTTGCTAATTTGTAAATGGGTAATCCTCTTCTAGTTACATTTAAGATATCGATCCATTTGGACTTGCTAATTTGTAAATGGGTAATCCTCTTTGAGTTACATTTAAGGTATCGATCTATTTGGACTTGCTAATTTGATAATGGGTAATCCTCTTCGAGTTACATTTAAGGTATCGATCCATTTGTACTTGCTAATTTGTAAATGGGTAATCCTCTTCTAGTTACATATAAGGTATCGATCCCTTTGTACTTGCTAATTTGTAAATGGGTAATCCTCTTCTAGTTACATATAAGGTATCGATCCCTTTGTACTTGCTAATTTGTAAATGGGTAATCCTCTTCTAGTTACATTTTAGGTATCGATCCATTTGGACTTGCTAATTTGTAAATGGGTAATCCTCTTCTAGTTACATTTAAGGTATCGATTCCTTTGTACTTGCTAATTTGTAAATGGGTAATCCTCTTCTAGTTACATTTAAGGTATCGATCCCTTTGTACTTGCTAATTTGTAAATGGGTAATCCTCTTCTAGTTACATTTAAGGTATCGATCCCTTTGTACTTGCTAATTTGTAAATGGGTAATCCTCTTCTAGTTACACTTAAGGTATCGATCCATTTGGACTTGCTAATTTGATAATGGGTAATCCTCTTCTAGTTACATTTAAGGTATCGATCCCTTTGTACTTGCTAATTTGTAAATGGGTAATCCTCTTCTAGTTACATTTAAGGTGTCGATCCATTTGGACTTGCTAATTTGATAATGGGTAATCCTCTTCTAGTTACATTGAAGGTATCGATCCCTTTGTACTTGCTAATTTGTAAATGGGTAATCCTCTTCTAGTTACATTTAAGGTATCGATCCCTTTGTACTTGCTAATTTGTAAATGGGTAATCCTCTTCTAGTTACATATAAGGTATCGATCCCTTTGTACTTGCTAATTTGTAAATGGGTAATCCTCTTCTAGTTACATTTAAGGTATCGATCTATTTGGACTTGCTAATTTGATAATGGGTAATCCTCTTCGAGTTACATTTAAGGTATCGATCCATTTGTACTTGCTAATTTGTAAATGGGTAATCCTCTTCTAGTTACATTTAAGGTATCGATCCCTTTGTACTTGCTAATTTGTAAATGGGTAATCCTCTTCTAGTTACATTTAAGGTATCGATCCATTTGTACTTGCTAATTTGTAAATGGGTATTCCTCTTCTAGTTACATTTAAGGTATCGATCCATATGGACTTGCTAATTTGTAAATGGGTAATCCTCTTTGAGTTACATTTAAGGTATCGATCCATTTGACCTTGCTAATTTGATAATGGGTAATCCTCTTCTAGTTACATTTAAGGTATCGATCCATTTGGACTTGCTAATTTGATAATGGGTAATCCTCTTTGAGTTACATTAAAGGTATCGATCCATTTGGACTTGCTAATTTGATAATGGGTAATCCTCTTCTAGTTACATTTAAGGTATCGATCCATTTGGACTTGCTAATTTGATAATGGGTAATCCTCTTCTAGTTACATTTAAGGTATCGATCCATTTGGACTTGCTAATTTGATAATGGGTAATCCTCTTCTAGTTACATTTAAGGTATCGATCCCTTTGTACTTGCTAATTTGATAATGGGTAATCCTCTTCTAGTTACATTTAAGGTATCGATCCCTTTGTACTTGCTAATTTGTAAATGGCTAATCCTCTTTGAGTTACATTTAAGGTATCGATCCATTTGGACTTGCTAATTTGTAAATGGGTAATCCTCTTCTAGTTACATTTAAGGTATCGATCCCTTTGTACTTGCTAATTTGTAAATGGGTAATCCTCTTCTAGTTACATTTAAGGTATCGATCCATTTGGTCTTGCTAATTTGTAAATGGGTAATCCTCTTCTAGTTACATTTAAGGTATCGATCCATTTGTACTTGCTAATTTGTAAATGGGTAATCCTCTTCGAGTTAAATTTAAGGTATCGATCCATTTGTACTTGCTAATTTGTAAATGGGTAATCCTCTTTGAGTTACATTTAAGGTATCGATCCATTTGGACTTGCTAATTTGTAAATGGGTAATCCTCTTCTAGTTACATTTAAGGTATCGATCCCTTTGTACTTGCTAATTTGTAAATGGGTAATCCTCTTCTAGTTACATTTAAGGTACCGATCCATTTGGACTTGCTAATTTGTAAATGGGTAATCCTCTTTGAGTTACATTTAAGGTATCGATCCATTTGGACTTGCTAATTTGATAATGGGTAATCCTCTTCGAGTTAACTTTAAGGTATCGATCCATTTGGACTTGCTAATTTGTAATAGGGTAATCCTCTTCTAGTTACATTTTAGGTATCGATCCATTTGGACTTGCTAATTTGTAAATGGGTAATCCTCTTCTAGTTACATTTAAGGTATTGATCCATTTGGACTTGCTAATTAGATAATGGGTAATCCTCTTCTAGTTACATTTAAGGTATCGATCCATTTGTACTTGCTAATTTGTAAATGGGTAATCCTCTTTGAGTTACATTTAAGTTATCGATCCATTTGGACCTGCTAATTTGATAATGGGTAATCCTCTTCTAGTTACATTTAAGGTATCGATCCCTTTGTACTTGCTAATTAGTAAATGGGCAATCCTCTTCTAGTTACATATAAGGTATCGATCCATTTGGACTTGCTAATTTGTAAATGGGTAATCCTCTTCTAGTTACATTTAAGGTATCGATCCCTTTGTACTTGCTAATTTGTAAATGGGTAATCCTCTTCTAGTTACATTTAAGGTATCGATCCATTTGGACTTGCTAATTTGTAAATGGGTAATCCTCTTCTAGTTACATTTAAGGTATCGATCCATTTGGACTTGCTAATTTGTAATGGGTAATCCTCTTTGAGTTACATTTAAGGTATCGATCCATTTGGACTTGCTAATTTGTAAATGGGTAATCCTCTTCTAGTTACATTTAAGGTATCGATCCCTTTGTACTTGCTAATTTGTAAATGGGTAATCCTCTTCTAGTTACATTTAAGTTATCGATCCATTTGGTCTTGCTAATTTGTAAATGGGTAACTCTCTTTGAGTTACATTTAAGGTATCGATCCATTTGGACTTGCTAATTTGATAATGGGTAATCCTCTTCTAGTTACATTTAAGGTATCGATCCATTTGTACTTGCTAATTTGTAAATGCGTAATCCTCTTCGATTTAAATTTAAGGTATCGATCCATTTGGACTTGCTAATTTATAAATGGGTAATCTTCTTCTAGTTACATTTAAGGTATCGATCCATTTGGACTTGCTAAATTGATAATGGGTAATCCTCTTCGAGTTACATTTAAGGTATCGATCCATTTGTACTTGCTAATTTGTAAATGGGTAATCCTCTTCTAGTTACATTTAAGGTATCGATCCATTTGGACTTGCTAATTTGTAAATGGGTAATCCTCTTCTAGTTACATTTAAGGTATCGATCCCTTTGTACTTGCTAATTTGTAAATGGCTAATCCTCTTTGAGTTACATTTAAGGTATCGATCCATTTGGACTTGCTAATTTGTAAATGGGTAATCCTCTTCTAGTTACATTTAAGGTATCGATCCCTTTATACTTGCTAATTTGTAAATGGGTAATCCTCTTCTAGTTACATTTAAGGTATCGATCCATTTGGTCTTGCTAATTTGTAAATGGGTAATCCTCTTCTAGTTACATTTAAGGTATCGATCCATTTGTACTTGCTAATTTGGAAATGGGTAATCCTCTTCTAGTTACATTTAAGGTATCGATCCATTTGGACTTGCTAATATGTAAATGGGTAATCCTCTTTGAGTTACATTTAAGGTATCGATCCATTTGGACTTGCTAATTTGTAAATGGGTAATCCTCTTTGAGTTACATTTAAGGTATCGATCCATTTGGACTTGCTAATTTGTAAATGGGTAATCCTCTTCTAGTTACATTTAAGGTATCGATCCCTTTGTACTTGCTAATTTGTAAATGAGTAATCCTCTTCTAGTTACATTTAAGGTATCGATCCATTTGGACTTGCTAATATGTAAATGGGTAATCCTCTTTGAGTTACATTTAAGGTATCGATCCATTTCGACTTGCTAATTTGATAATGGGTAATCCTCTTCTAGTTACATTTAAGGTCTCGATCCATTTGGACTTGCTAATTTGATAATGGGTAATCCTCTTCTAGTTACATTTATGGTATCGATCCCTTTGTACTTGCTAATTTGTAAATGGGTAATCCTCTACTAGTTACATTTAAGGTATCGATCCATTTGGACTTGCTAATATGTAAATGGGTAATCCTCTTTGAGTTACATTTAAGGTATCGATCCATTTGGACTTGCTAATTTGATAATGGGTAATCCTCTTCGAGTTAAATTTAAGGTATCGATCCATTTGGACTTGCTAATTTGTAAATGGGTAATCCTCTTCTAGTTACATTTAAGGTATCGATCCATTTGGACTTGCTAATTTGTAAATGGGTAATCCTCTTTGAGTTACATTTAAGGTATCGATCCATTTGGACTTGCTAATTTGATAATGGGTAATCCTGTTCTAGTTACATTTAAGGTATCGATCCATTTGTACTTGCTAATTTGTAAATGGGTAATCCTCTTTGAGTTACATTTGAGGTATCGATCCATTTGGACTTGCTAATTTGATAATGGGTAATCCTCTTCGAGTTAAATTTAAGGTATCGATCCATTTGGACTTGCTAATTTGTAAATGGGTAATCCTCTTCTAGTTACATTTAAGGTATCGATCCATTTGGACTTGCTAATTTGATAATGGGTAATCCTCTTCTAGTTACATTGAAGGTATCGATCCCTTTGTACTTGCTAATTTGTAAATGGGTAATCCTCTTCTAGTTACATTTAAGGTATCGATCCCTTTGTACTTGCTAATTTGTAAATGGGTAATCCTCTTCTAGTTACATATAAGGTATCGATCCCTTTGTACTTGCTAATTTGTAAATGGGTAATCCTCTTCTAGTTACATTTAAGGTATCGATCCATTTGGACTTGCTAATTTGATAATGGGTAATCCTCTTCTAGTTACATTTAAGGTATCGATACCTTTGTACTTGCTAATTTGTAAATGGGTAATCCTCTTCTAGTTACATTTAAGGTATCGATCCATTTGGACTTGCTAATTTGTAAATGGGTAATCCTCTTCTAGTTACATTTAAGATATCGATCCATTTGGACTTGCTAATTTGTAAATGGGTAATCCTCTTTGAGTTACATTTAAGGTATCGATCTATTTGGACTTGCTAATTTGATAATGGGTAATCCTCTTCGATTTACATTTAAGGTATCGATCCATTTGTACTTGCTAATTTGTAAATGGGTAATCCTCTTCTAGTTACATTTAAGGTATCGATCCCTTTGTACTTGCTAATTTGTAAATGGGTAATCCTCTTCTAGTTACATATAAGGTATCGATCCCTTTGTACTTGCTAATTTGTAAATGGGTAATCCTCTTCTAGTTACATTTTAGGTATCGATCCATTTGGACTTGCTAATTTGTAAATGGGTAATCCTCTTCTAGTTACATTTAAGGTATCGATTCCTTTGTACTTGCTAATTTGTAAATGGGTAATCCTCTTCTAGTTACATTTAAGGTATCGATCCCTTTGTACTTGCTAATTTGTAAATGGGTAATCCTTTTCTAGTTACATTTAAGGTATCGATCCCTTTGTACTTGCTAATTTGTAAATGGGTAATCCTCTTCTAGTTACACTTAAGGTATCGATCCATTTGGACTTGCTAATTTGATAATGGGTAATCCTCTTCTAGTTACATTTAAGGTATCGATCCCTTTGTACTTGCTAATTTGTAAATGGGTAATCCTCTTCTAGTTACATTTAAGGTGTCGATCCATTTGGACTTGCTAATTTGATAATGGGTAATCCTCTTCTAGTTACATTGAAGGTATCGATCCCTTTGTACTTGCTAATTTGTAAATGGGTAATCCTCTTCTAGTTACATTTAAGGTATCGATCCCTTTGTACTTGCTAATTTGTAAATGGGTAATCCTCTTCTAGTTACATTTAAGGTATCGATCCCTTTGTACTTGCTAATTTGTAAATGGGTAATCCTCTTCTAGTTACATTTAAGGTATCGATCTATTTGGACTTGCTAATTTGATAATGGGTAATCCTCTTCGAGTTACATTTAAGGTATCGATCCATTTGTACTTGCTAATTTGTAAATGGGTAATCCTCTTCTAGTTACATTTAAGGTATCGATCCCTTTGTACTTGCTAATTTGTAAATGGGTAATCCTCTTCTAGTTACATTTAAGGTATCGATCCATTTGTACTTGCTAATTTGTAAATGGGTATTCCTCTTCTAGTTACATTTAAGGTATCGATCCATTTGGACTTGCTAATTTGTAAATGGGTAATCCTCTTTGAGTTACATTTAAGGTATCGATCCATTTGACCTTGCTAATTTGATAATGGGTAATCCTCTTCTAGTTACATTTAAGGTATCGATCCATTTGGACTTGCTAATTTGATAATGGGTAATCCTCTTTGAGTTACATTTAAGGTATCGATCCATTTGGACTTGCTAATTTGATAATGGGTAATCCTCTTCTAGTTACATTTAAGGTATCGATCCATTTGGACTTGCTAATTTGATAATGGGTAATCCTCTTCTAGTTACATTTAAGGTATCGATCCATTTGGACTTGCTAATTTGATAATGGGTAATCCTCTTCTAGTTACATTTAAGGTATCGATCCCTTTGTACTTGCTAATTTGATAATGGGTAATCCTCTTCTAGTTACATTTAAGGTATCGATCCCTTTGTACTTGCTAATTTGTAAATGGCTAATCCTCTTTGAGTTACATTTAAGGTATCGATCCATTTGGACTTGCTAATTTGTAAATGGGTAATCCTCTTCTAGTTACATTTAAGGTATCGATCCCTTTATACTTGCTAATTTGTAAATGGGTAATCCTCTTCTAGTTACATTTAAGGTATCGATCCATTTGGTCTTGCTAATTTGTAAATGGGTAATCCTCTTCTAGTTACATTTAAGGTATTGATCCATTTGTACTTGCTAATTTGTAAATGCGTAATCCTCTTCGAGTTAAATTTAAGGTATCGATCCATTTGTACTTGCTAATTTGTAAATGGGTAATCCTCTTTGAGTTACATTTAAGGTATCGATCCATTTGGACTTGCTAATTTGTAAATGGGTAATCCTCTTCTAGTTGCATTTAAGGTATCGATCCCTTTGTACTTGCTAATTTGTAAATGGGTAATCCTCTTCTAGTTACATTTAAGGTACCGATCCATTTGGACTTGCTAATTTGTAAATGGGTAATCCTCTTTGAGTTACATTTAAGGTATCGATCCATTTGGACTTGCTAATTTGATAATGGGTAATCCTCTTCGAGTTAACTTTAAGGTATCGATCCATTTGGACTTGCTAATTTGTAATAGGGTAATCCTCTTCTAGTTACATTTTAGGTATCGATCCATTTGGACTTGCTAATTTGTAAATGGGTAATCCTCTTTGAGTTACATTTAAGGTATTGATCCATTTGGACTTGCTAATTAGATAATGGGTAATCCTCTTCTAGTTACATTTAAGGTATCGATCCATTTGTACTTGCTAATTTGTAAGTGGGTAATCCTCTTTGAGTTACATTTAAGTTATCGATCCATTTGGACCTGCTAATTTGATAATGGGTAATCCTCTTCTAGTTACATTTAAGGTATCGATCCCTTTGTACTTGCTAATTAGTAAATGGGCAATCCTCTTCTAGTTACATATAAGGTATCGATCCATTTGGACTTGCTAATTTGTAAATGGGTAATCCTCTTCTAGTTACATTTAAGGTATCGATCCCTTTGTACTTGCTAATTTGTAAATGGGTAATCCTCTTCTAGTTACATTTAAGGTATCGATCCATTTGGACTTGCTAATTTGTAAATGGGTAATCCTCTTCTAGTTACATTTAAGGTATCGATCCATTTGGACTTGCTAATTTGTAATGGGTAATCCTCTTTGAGTTACATTTAAGGTATCGATCCATTTGGACTTGCTAATTTGTAAATGGGTAATCCTCTTCTAGTTACATTTAAGGTATCGATCCCTTTGTACTTGCTAATTTGTAAATGGGTAATCCTCTTCTAGTTACATTTAAGTTATCGATCCATTTGGTCTTGCTAATTTGTAAATGGGTAACTCTCTTTGAGTTACATTTAAGGTATCGATCCATTTGGACTTGCTAATTTGATAATGGGTAATCCTCTTCTAGTTACATTTAAGGTATCGATCCATTTGTACTTGCTAATTTGTAAATGCGTAATCCTCTTCGAGTTAAATTTAAGGTATCGATCCATTTGGACTTGCTAATTTATAAATGGGTAATCTTCTTCTAGTTACATTTAAGGTATCGATCCATTTGGACTTGCTAAATTGATAATGGGTAATCCTCTTCGAGTTACATTTAAGGTATCGATCCATTTGTACTTGCTAATTTGTAAATGGGTAATCCTCTTCTAGTTACATTTAAGGTATCGATCCATTTGGACTTGCTAATTTGTAAATGGGTAATCCTCTTCTAGTTACATTTAAGGTATCGATCCCTTTGTACTTGCTAATTTGTAAATGGCTAATCCTCTTTGAGTTACATTTAAGGTATCGATCCATTTGGACTTGCTAATTTGTAAATGGGTAATCCTCTTCTAGTTACATTTAAGGTATCGATCCCTTTATACTTGCTAATTTGTAAATGGGTAATCCTCTTCTAGTTACATTTAAGGTATCGATCCATTTGGTCTTGCTAATTTGTAAATGGGTAATCCTCTTCTAGTTACATTTAAGGTATCGATCCATTTGTACTTGCTAATTTGTAAATGGGTAATCCTCTTCTAGTTACATTTAAGGTATCGATCCATTTGGACTTGCTAATATGTAAATGGGTAATCCTCTTTGAGTTACATTTAAGGTATCGATCCATTTGGACTTGCTAATTTGTAAATGGGTAATCCTCTTTGAGTTACATTTAAGGTATCGATCCATTTGGACTTGCTAATTTGTAAATGGGTAATCCTCTTCTAGTTACATTTAAGGTATCGATCCCTTTGTACTTGCTAATTTGTAAATGAGTAATCCTCTTCTAGTTACATTTAAGGTATCGATCCATTTGGACTTGCTAATATGTAAATGGGTAATCCTCTTTGAGTTACATTTAAGGTATCGATCCATTTCGACTTGCTAATTTGATAATGGGTAATCCTCTTCTAGTTACATTTAAGGTCTCGATCCATTTGGACTTGCTAATTTGATAATGGGTAATCCTCTTCTAGTTACATTTATGGTATCGATCCCTTTGTACTTGCTAATTTGTAAATGGGTAATCCTCTACTAGTTACATTTAAGGTATCGATCCATTTGGACTTGCTAATTTGTAAATGGGTAATCCTCTTTGAGTTACATTTAAGGTATCGATCCATTTGGACTTGCTAATTTGATAATGGGTAATCCTCTTCGAGTTAAATTTAAGGTATCGATCCATTTGGACTTGCTAATTTGTAAATGGGTAATCCTCTTCTAGTTACATTTAAGGTATCGATCCATTTGGACTTGCTAATTTGTAAATGGGTAATCCTCTTTGAGTTACATTTAAGGTATCGATCCATTTGGACTTGCTAATTTGATAATGGGTAATCCTCTTCTAGTTACATTTAAGGTATCGATCCATTTGTACTTGCTAATTTGTAAATGGGTAATCCTCTTTGAGTTACATTTGAGGTATCGATCCATTTGGACTTGCTAATTTGATAATGGGTAATCCTCTTCGAGTTAAATTTAAGGTATCGATCCATTTGGACTTGCTAATTTGTAAATGGGTAATCCTCTTCTAGTTACATTTAAGGTATCGATCCATTTGGACTTGCTAATTTGATAATGGGTAATCCTCTTCTAGTTACATTGAAGGTATCGATCCCTTTGTACTTGCTAATTTGTAAATGGGTAATCCTCTTCTAGTTACATTTAAGGTATCGATCCCTTTGTACTTGCTAATTTGTAAATGGGTAATCCTCTTCTAGTTACATATAAGGTATCGATCCCTTTGTACTTGCTAATTTGTAAATGGGTAATCCTCTTCTAGTTACATTTAAGGTATCGATCCATTTGGACTTGCTAATTTGATAATGGGTAATCCTCTTCTAGTTACATTTAAGGTATCGATACCTTTGTACTTGCTAATTTGTAAATGGGTAATCCTCTTCTAGTTACATTTAAGGTATCGATCCATTTGGACTTGCTAATTTGTAAATGGGTAATCCTCTTCTAGTTACATTTAAGATATCGATCCATTTGGACTTGCTAATTTGTAAATGGGTAATCCTCTTTGAGTTACATTTAAGGTATCGATCTATTTGGACTTGCTAATTTGATAATGGGTAATCCTCTTCTAGTTACATATAAGGTATCGATCCATTTGTACTTGCTAATTTGTAAATGGGTAATCCTCTTCTAGTTACATTTAAGGTATCGATCCCTTTGTACTTGCTAATTTGTAAATGGGTAATCCTCTTCTAGTTACATATAAGGTATCGATCCCTTTGTACTTGCTAATTTGTAAATGGGTAATCCTCTTCTAGTTACATTTTAGGTATCGATCCATTTGGACTTGCTAATTTGTAAATGGGTAATCCTCTTCTAGTTACATATAAGGTATCGATTCCTTTGTACTTGCTAATTTGTAAATGGGTAATCCTCTTCTAGTTACATTTAAGGTATCGATCCCTTTGTACTTGCTAATTTGTAAATGGGTAATCCTTTTCTAGTTACATTTAAGGTATCGATCCCTTTGTACTTGCTAATTTGTAAATGGGTAATCCTCTTCTAGTTACACTTAAGGTATCGATCCATTTGGACTTGCTAATTTGATAATGGGTAATCCTCTTCTAGTTACATTTAAGGTATCGATCCCTTTGTACTTGCTAATTTGTAAATGGGTAATCCTCTTCTAGTTACATTTAAGGTGTCGATCCATTTGGACTTGCTAATTTGATAATGGGTAATCCTCTTCTAGTTACATTGAAGGTATCGATCCCTTTGTACTTGCTAATTTGTAAATGGGTAATCCTCTTCTAGTTACATTTAAGGTATCGATCCCTTTGTACTTGCTAATTTGTAAATGGGTAATCCTCTTCTAGTTACATATAAGGTATCGATCCCTTTGTACTTGCTAATTTGTAAATGGGTAATCCTCTTCTAGTTACATTTAAGGTATCGATCTATTTGGACTTGCTAATTTGATAATGGGTAATCCTCTTCGAGTTACATTTAAGGTATCGATCCATTTGTACTTGCTAATTTGTAAATGGGTAATCCTCTTCTAGTTACATTTAAGGTATCGATCCCTTTGTACTTGCTAATTTGTAAATGGGTAATCCTCTTCTAGTTACATTTAAGGTATCGATCCATTTGTACTTGCTAATTTGTAAATGGGTATTCCTCTTCTAGTTACATTTAAGGTATCGATCCATTTGGACTTGCTAATTTGTAAATGGGTAATCCTCTTTGAGTTACATTTAAGGTATCGATCCATTTGACCTTGCTAATTTGATAATGGGTAATCCTCTTCTAGTTACATTTAAGGTATCGATCCATTTGGACTTGCTAATTTGATAATGGGTAATCCTCTTTGAGTTACATTAAAGGTATCGATCCATTTGGACTTGCTAATTTGATAATGGGTAATCCTCTTCTAGTTACATTTAAGGTATCGATCCATTTGGACTTGCTAATTTGATAATGGGTAATCCTCTTCTAGTTACATTTAAGGTATCGATCCATTTGGACTTGCTAATTTGATAATGGGTAATCCTCTTCTAGTTACATTTAAGGTATCGATCCCTTTGTACTTGCTAATTTGATAATGGGTAATCCTCTTCTAGTTACATTTAAGGTATCGATCCCTTTGTACTTGCTAATTTGTAAATGGCTAATCCTCTTTGAGTTACATTTAAGGTATCGATCCATTTGGACTTGCTAATTTGAAAATGGGTAATCCTCTTCTAGTTACATTTAAGGTATCGATCCCTTTATACTTGCTAATTTGTAAATGGGTAATCCTCTTCTAGTTACATTTAAGGTATCGATCCATTTGGTCTTGCTAATTTGTAAATGGGTAATCCTCTTCTAGTTACATTTAAGGTATCGATCCATTTGTACTTGCTAATTTGTAAATGCGTAATCCTCTTCGAGTTAAATTTAAGGTATCGATCCATTTGTACTTGCTAATTTGTAAATGGGTAATCCTCTTTGAGTTACATTTAAGGTATCGATCCATTTGGACTTGCTAATTTGTAAATGGGTAATCCTCTTCTAGTTGCATTTAAGGTATCGATCCCTTTGTACTTGCTAATTTGTAAATGGGTAATCCTCTTCTAGTTACATTTAAGGTATCGATCCATTTGGACTTGCTAATTTGTAAATGGGTAATCCTCTTTGAGTTACATTTAAGGTATCGATCCATTTGGACTTGCTAATTTGATAATGGGTAATCCTCTTCGAGTTAACTTTAAGGTATCGATCCATTTGGACTTGCTAATTTGTAATAGGGTAATCCTCTTCTAGTTACATTTTAGGTATCGATCCATTTGGACTTGCTAATTTGTAAATGGGTAATCCTCTTTGAGTTACATTTAAGGTATTGATCCATTTGGACTTGCTAATTAGATAATGGGTAATCCTCTTCTAGTTACATTTAAGGTATCGATCCATTTGTACTTTCTAATTTGTAAATGGGTAATCCTCTTTGAGTTACATTTAAGTTATCGATCCATTTGGACCTGCTAATTTGATAATGGGTAATCCTCTTCTAGTTACATTTAAGGTATCGATCCCTTTGTACTTGCTAATTAGTAAATGGGCAATCCTCTTCTAGTTACATATAAGGTATCGATCCATTTGGACTTGCTAATTTGTAAATGGGTAATCCTCTTCTAGTTACATTTAAGGTATCGATCCCTTTGTACTTGCTAATTTGTAAATGGGTAATCCTCTTCTAGTTACATTTAAGGTATCGATCCATTTGGACTTGCTAATTTGTAAATGGGTAATCCTCTTCTAGTTACATTTAAGGTATCGATCCATTTGGACTTGCTAATTTGTAATGGGTAATCCTCTTTGAGTTACATTTAAGGTATCGATCCATTTGGACTTGCTAATTTGTAAATGGGTAATCCTCTTCTAGTTACATTTAAGGTATCGATCCCTTTGTACTTGCTAATTTGTAAATGGGTAATCCTCTTCTAGTTACATTTAAGTTATCGATCCATTTGGTCTTGCTAATTTGTAAATGGGTAACTCTCTTTGAGTTACATTTAAGGTATCGATCCATTTGGACTTGCTAATTTGATAATGGGTAATCCTCTTCTAGTTACATTTAAGGTATCGATCCATTTGGACTTGCTAATTTGTAAATGCGTAATCCTCTTCGAGTTAAATTTAAGGTATCGATCCATTTGGACTTGCTAATTTATAAATGGGTAATCTTCTTCTAGTTACATTTAAGGTATCGATCCATTTGGACTTGCTAAATTGATAATGGGTAATCCTCTTCGAGTTACATTTAAGGTATCGATCCATTTGTACTTGCTAATTTGTAAATGGGTAATCCTCTTCTAGTTACATTTAAGGTATCGATCCATTTGGACTTGCTAATTTGTAAATGGGTAATCCTCTTCTAGTTACATTTAAGGTATCGATCCCTTTGTACTTGCTAATTTGTAAATGGGTAATCCTCTTCTAGTTACATTTAAGGTATCGATCCATTTGGACTTGCTAATTTGATAATGGGTAATCCTCTTCGAGTTAAATTTAAGGTATCGATCCATTTGGACTTGCTAATTTGTAATAGGGTAATCCTCTTCTAGTTACATTTAAGGTATCGATCCCTTTGTACTTGCTAATTTGTAAATGGGTAATCCTCTACTAGTTACATTTAAGGTATCGATCCATTTGGACTTGCTAATTTGATAATGGGTAATCCTCTTCGAGTTAAATTTAAGGTATCGATCCATTTGGACTTGCTAATTTGTAATAGGGTAATCCTCTTCTAGTTACATTTAAGGTATCGATCCATTTGGACTTGCTAATTTGTAAATGGGTAATCCTCTTTGAGTTACATTTAAGGTATCGATCCATTTGGACTTGCTAATTTGATAATAGGTAATCCTCTTCTAGTTACATTTAAGGTATCGATCCATTTGGACTTGCTAATTTGTAAATGGGTAATCCTCTTTGAGTTACATTTAAGGTATCGATCCATTTGGACTTGCTAATTTGTAAATGGGTAATCCACTTCTAGTTACATTTAAGGTATCGATCCCTTTGTACTTGCTAATTTGTAAATGAGTAATCCTCTTCTAGTTACATTTAAGGTATCGATCCATTTGGACTTGCTAATATGTAAAAGGGTAATCCTCTTCGAGTTACATTTAAGGTATCGATCCATTTGGACTTGCTAATTTGTAAATGGGTAATCCTCTTTGAGTTACATTTAAGGTATCGATCCATTTGGACTTGCTAATTTGATAATGGGTAATCCTCTTCGAGTTACATTTAAGGTATCGATCCATTTGTACTTGCTAATTTGTAAATGGGTAATCCTCTTCTAGTTACATTTAAGGTATCGATCCATTTGGACTTGCTAATTTGATAATGGGTAATCCTCTTCTAGTTACATTTAAGGTATCGATCCATTTGGACTTGCTAATTTGATAATGGGTAATCCTCTTCGAGTTATATTTAAGGTATCGATCCATTTGGACTTGCTAATTTGATAATGGGTAATCCTCTTCTAGTTACATTTAAGGTATCGATCCATTTGGACTTGCTAATTTGTAAATGGGTAATCCTCTTTGAGTTACATTTAAGGTATCGATCCATTTGGACTTGCTAATTTGATAATGGGTAATCCTCTTCGAGTTAAATTTAAGGTATCGATCCATTTGTACTTGCTAATTTGTAAATGGGTAATCCTCTTCTAGTTACATTTAAGGTATCGATCCATTTGGACTTGCTAATTTGTAAATGGGTAATCCTCTTTGAGTTACATTTAAGGTATCGATCCATTTGGACTTGCTAATTTGTAAATGGGTAATCCTCTTCTAGTTACATTTAAGGTATCGATCCCTTTGTACTTGCTAATTTGTAAATGAGTAATCCTCTTCTAGTTACATTTAAGGTATCGATCCATTTGGACTTGCTAATATGTAAATGGGTAATCCTCTTTGAGTTACATTTAAGGTATCGATCCATTTCGACTTGCTAATTTGATAATGGGTAATCCTCTTCTAGTTACATTTAAGGTCTCGATCCATTTGGACTTGCTAATTTGATAATGGGTAATCCTCTTCTAGTTACATTTATGGTATCGATCCCTTTGTACTTGCTAATTTGTAAATGGGTAATCCTCTACTAGTTACATTTAAGGTATCGATCCATTTGGACTTGCTAATATGTAAATGGGTAATCCTCTTTGAGTTACATTTAAGGTATCGATCCATTTGGACTTGCTAATTTGATAATGGGTAATCCTCTTCGAGTTAAATTTAAGGTATCGATCCATTTGGACTTGCTAATTTGTAAATGGGTAATCCTCTTCTAGTTACATTTAAGGTATCGATCCATTTGGACTTGCTAATTTGTAAATCGGTAATCCTCTTTGAGTTACATTTAAGGTATCGATCCATTTGGACTTGCTAATTTGATAATGGGTAATCCTCTTCTAGTTACATTTAAGGTATCGATCCATTTGTACTTGCTAATTTGTAAATGGGTAATCCTCTTTGAGTTACATTTAAGGTATCGATCCATTTGGACTTGCTAATTTGATAATGGGTAATCCTCTTCGAGTTAAATTTAAGGTATCGATCCATTTGGACTTGCTAATTTGTAAATGGGTAATCCTCTTCTAGTTACATTTAAGGTATCGATCCATTTGGACTTGCTAATTTGTAAATGTGTGACGGGCCTAAATTGACCCAAAGAGAGGGTACGCGGATACGGGACCAGTTGCACGACGGCTGGCTCAGTGGAGTGGTCGTGGTCGATTTGGTATTTGAAATACCCGGGGGAACTGGCCGGCGGGTAAGGGACTTACCTCTCTTTCTATTAAATGGGGGGAAAGGATGGGCGCCACCAAGACGAAGTAATTCGCCCACACTTCCCAACGGTCCTTCGCTCGCAGTCCTGGGTGCAAACGAAGGAGAGATAGCGTGGACTATCGAATAACTAATAATTAACGACGGGTAATAAGGTCGGTTTAACGGCGGCAACAAAATTTATTAACGAACACAAGAACTTAAACTAACGGCCTAAAATTACCCGACTTAAACTAACAAAAATTTAACAAGATTAACAACTAACTAATGAACATAATAATCAAAACTAAACAAATAACTAACATTGGTTAACGACTAATAACTAACTACAGAACATAATAACAACCAACTAAACAATTTTGAAATCAAGGTTTAACAATTTTCAAATACAGATTTCACGATACCTTAGTATATGTAGGACCGCCAGCGACTTTTATTCTCCAATATTTGGAGCAGGTTACCCACCCGTAACCGACGAGTACCGTAGGAACGACGGACGACGGTGGTAAATTTTGCGAAACGCTATCACCCCACATGCACAAGACAAAACCTTGCCGTTCCCACAATCCCTTTTCCAATTGCACTAACCCCCAAAAACTAATCAAAAACCTTCCTACAAACAACGACGATCTTAATTTTCTGACTTTTATTATTCTTTTCTTTTTTTTTTTTTAAATCCCAGCCCTCCAATTTTTTTTTATTAATTATGAAAATGTGTCCCAAAAATTAAAACGAAGGTCACACCCCCCCTTACCAAAGAAACACTTCGGTGGGGTAGGAGCAACAAAAGGGACGAAACAACCTAAACTAAAGAAAATTAAAATAAAATCACGACGAGACTAATCTTCCGGGGTAGGCTTGAGGTCTTGTGCATGCCAAACACCACGAATATCTCCGGATTCATCCGAGAGTTCGTAAGTCGCGTTTGACAGCTGTGACTTGATAATAAATGGGCCAACAAACTTGGGGGCAAGTTTCGCATTATAGAATCGCGAAGCGTCTGACAGGACGTGATTGCGACGCCAAACCGAATCCCCAACACGGAAATTTGCGGGTCTACGACGAAGGTCGTAGTAATGCTTATTTTTCTCATAAGCGGCCTGTAGCCGCACGACAATATCGTCATATAACAATTGGAAGTCTTTAGGTCCTTTCATCCTCGAACGATCTCCAAACGACACTTCTGTCGATTCAGAGTCATCCGGCTCTATTGCGCTACCGTTTATGCACATCTCCTTACCGAAATTCGCGAAATAAGGCGTTACGCCGGTAACTTCATGAACGGCGGTCCGCATCGCGCAAGCAACTTGTGCCAAATATTTGTCCCAAGTGCGGTGATTATCAGCGACATAAGAAGCGAGCATAGTTTTGAGTACGCGGTTCACTCTCTCAACTGGATTCGCTTGAGGGTGATAAAGAGCACTAAAAGTAATTTTAGCTCGGTAACGACGTACCATGTTCTGGAATTCACGACTCCTAAACTGAACACCGTTATCACACAATACAATTTCCGGCACACCAAACATCAGAAAGACTTCCTCTTCAACGCGTCGCGTCACGGCAGCAGCAGTAGCGGCACGCAAGGGAAAACATAGCGAAAATTTTGAAAAATAATTCGCTACCACCAAAATATAACAATATCCGCGTGTAGACCGGGGTAAAGGCCCAACAAGATCTACAGAGATCATCTGCCACGGTCTCGTAACTACAGGATGGCGAACCATTAAACCAGCCGGCTTCTTCTGCTCTGGTTTGTGAGCAATACAAATGGAACAGCGATTCACATACTTAGTGACGGTATATTTCATTTTTGGCCAATAAAAATTACGAGCAACTCGATCTAAAGTTTTCCGAATGCCTAAATGACCTGAGGTAGGTTCATCGTGACAAGACCGGATAACATCGCGTCGGCGATGGTGAGCCAAGACCTCTTTCCAAGTATCAACTTCTTCTCGTAAGTCAGGATAATCGGCAGGAACGTGTTTATAAAGAACACCATTTTCTACTTTCCACTTCGGAAATGAATTCGGTTTATTCGCGATACGCGCAAGCATGGACCGATACCACTTGTCGGGGCCAGCCACGCGATCCATATCAGTCGCATTTATAATGTCAATCGCACTCACTGAAGGTTCTACAACAACTGTTCCGTCCGACACAGCGGCGAGGACCGGAACTGCACGCGACAACGCGTCAGGCACTATATTGTCTTTGCCCTTACGGTGTATGACTTCAAAATCATACTGCTGTAGTCTCACTGCCCATCTACATAAACGACCAGTAGGCTCTTTTAAATTAGCCAACCAAACAAGACTATAATGGTCCGTAATAACTTTAAAATGCGACCCTTCGAGGTAAGGACGCAACTTCTCCACGGCCCACATTACCGCGAGACACTCTCTCTCAGTGACCGAAAAATTCTGCTCTTGTTTCGTTAAAGAGCGGCTCAAATAACTGATGACCCTCTCGTCCCTATCGACTTCTTGAGTCAACACGGCCGCGATTCCGTACCCGGACGCGTCGGTCTGAACAGAAAAAGGGAAAGAAAAATCGGGACAAGTAAGGATGGGAGCACTCACTAAATTGTTCTTAATGGTCTTTAGCGCAAAATCACACTCTTCTGTCCATAAAAAGTGGTGATTACGCCGAAGCAAGGCAGTCATTGGTGAGATTATCGATGAAAAGTTCTGGATAAAACGGCGGTACCACGATACCATACCGATAATACGACGTACTTCTGTCACGCACTTAGGTGCAGGAACGCGCAAAATCGCGTCGACCTTTCGAGGGTCCACCGATAAACCTTGGTCACTGACCACATAACCGAGATAAGTCAACTGAGACAAGCACCAATTACACTTGTCTTTACTGAGGGTGAGACCGGAGTCTCTTAGTCTTTTTAACACCTCGCGCAAAACATCCATGTGCTTCTCAAAAGTTGGGGTGCAGATGATAACATCATCTAGGTATACGAACACAAACGGTTCGAGCTCAGGGCCCAAAACCTTGTCCACATAACGCTGCCAAGTTGCAGGTGCGTTATGAAGACCGAAAGCCATGCGGGTAAATTGGAACAATCCTCGACCAGGGATGGTAAAAGCAGTGTACTGCTTGGAGTCGGGATCCAATGGAATCTGCCAATACGCAGATTTGATATCGAGGCTGGTAATGTACTGGGCATTACCTAAGCGATCCAAAATCGCCGAAACATAGGGGAGGGGATACGCATCACGTTCGCTGACCGCATTGACTTTTCTAAAATCCACGCAAAATCAGAATTTTCCATCCTTCTTCTTCACTAGAAGTACGGGACTAGACCAACCACTGTTCGATTTTTCCACGACGCCCGCATCGAGCATCGTCTTCAATTCTTCGTCGATCTGGCGCTGTACAACAGGGGACACAGGGTAGTAGCGCTGCTTGATGGGTGGGGAAGTAGTTACAATCCGATGCGACACATTAGTAGCACATCCAAGAATGTTAGGGACAATCGACGGAAAGGACTCATCTATTAAGGAGCTCAACTCCATTTTCTGTTCGTCAGTCAACTTTGACACAGGCGTTACCGTAGACGATACAGACATCACAGTGGCCGCATCAGGATTCGAAAAGCGCCATTCTCCACGGAACACATCAGGGACAAAGCCTATGGTTTTCCAAAAATCGATACCTAGGATCAGCAGCGGAGATACATCAGGGACAACAAGGGCAGTAATAATTACGGTTCGACCACTTAAATTGATCGGAAGATCGACGGCACCGGCAACCAAAATTGAACGTCCATTGGCCAACGCACAACCAGAACGAAAACGACGATTCATACTAAATCCGGTTTGAGACAAAATATCCCAACCTTTTCCACCAATAATAGTGCGCGTAGCACCAGAGTCCAATAACGCGAAAATCCGAGTACCGCAAATGTCTACAGTAACGTACGGACGTTCATCGTCGCGCGCATGTTCGATGATAAAATCCAACAACACTTTATTTTTAATAAAAAGTCTATCGCGTTCCGACAACAACTCATGAACGTAACGGGACGAATTTCGAAAGACATGCGAGGTAGCGAGCCCGTATTTCACTGACTTCGACTATCGTTTCCCGAACTCGAAGCACATTTGGGGCAGGTAAGCACCGTAAAGTTTGGCTCACCGCAACGATAACAATACAGGGAAGCTTTCCTCGGAGCCGTACACTGCCAAGCTAAATGATGGGGTGAATTACAGTTCCAACACAATGAAGTCTTGGACCTAGGCAACGATTGCGCGACGTCACGGGTTGCAGGAGACGTAGTCACCGCAGCAAAACGAGCAGAAGGCGCCGCAGGAGAGGATGAAGGACGATGGAAGGTTTTTCCCTTCTCACTGTCTGAGAATTCACCATAAGTGTCTAAATAAGCAAGGTCTGGCTCTAAGTCAGACTTACGTTTAACGGGGGGTACATAATTTTCAATTTGGGAACGTTTCTCCTCAATCGCCTTACCCAATCTTGCCAGATGGCGAAACGACGTAATTTCAGACAAACCCAAGTGCGTCTGATAAAAAGGAGTGAGATTTCTACGCACGATTTTCAACTGCCTAGCTTCAGAAAGTTTTTCGGTTAATCGCGAAAACATGTTGGTAAGAATCGCAACATACATCCCTAAAGACTCGTTAGCACCTTGAGTGCGACGTTCAATTTCTCTTAACAACACATCATCGTAATCCGGTGGTAAATATTCATCCCGTAACGCGGTAGCTAGTTCATTCCAATCTCGACAAAGTACTTTGTTGGCACGAAACCAAACTAAAGCTTTGTCCTTGAAAAGGTCAAAAGATTCCCGGAACAAACGTTCCTTAGACACATTGCGAGCTACGCTAAGTTCTTCAACTTGTTCTAGAAACGCGTTAACTGATTGGGACTTATCACCTTTAAAAGAAATACCCCATTTTACCACTGGGATAGGTTTAACATAATCTGAACTCGGCGATGAAACCGAAACCAATGGGGGATCCGAAACGGACTGATTGTTTGATGTAGGAGCGATAGTAGCCAAAACAGCACCAGGGGCCGTTACATTTAACGCCGAAGGAGCAGCCTCAACAAAAGCAGAAGAGTTTATCACAGGCGGGACGGCAGCATCGGTCGTAACCAACTCTTGTGAAACCGACATATTCAACTTTGCTAAACCCTCAGCCAAATCTGGGGTATCAGTAACCGCAGCAGAACTATGTGACAATCGAGCAGTTTCAAAGCCCGAAACATAATCACGAAGCGACACGAACCAATCCGCCTTAAGCAGAGCCTGCGCACCGTTTTCCGGGACCGAACTTCTAATTCGATTGAAAACATGAACTAGTTTTGTCTCACAGACAACGGCCGCTTTACTTAAATCCGCAGTCTCAAACAAAATAGTTAACGACTCAAATGCATTGCCAATGGCCGCAGCATCAGTCTCAAAACTAAACATATGTTGGGGACGAAATATGTTTGGGTTGTCACGCTCGGCGTTCAAAGCCTTACGCAGCAACTTCCTCAAGTTAACAACGGTGGAGTCCGAGGGGATACCACGAACTGAAAGTTCAAAACCCAATTTAGAGACACTAAGTTGGACACTGGTGTCGTAGCGGGCTTTCGGTTCTATCAAATTAATAGTGAGCTGATCGGTGAAATCTTTCGGGATCAAGTCCCAAGAAAAATACGCCAGCTAAACGTTAACCATCTAAGCACCCACAAACACGATAACCTATGGCCACTCGGCTACCAGTTCGATAGATAATAGACGACATTAACGCTTTTTCTTGTGGCTTCGTTATAATCTAATAAGTCGGCTTCCAGACCGTAGTCCGGTAAGCTAACCATTAGACCACAACGAAACTTAATAAAGTACCTTTAATTGTTCTATTTTAGTTATTATTATTACTAGGAAAAAAAAGTGCACCGATCAGGATTTGAACGTCGACGTTGTGCTATGCCAAGTGATATTCTAGCCACTACACCACGACCACCTATCTTTTTGTATTACCTTCTAGTAAGAACATATATTATTAATTTTAAAAAAACCTAAAATCAATAAAATATTATTTATTTCAATGCAATAAAAATTTTTGCCAATAATTGAACTATACAATGTTGGGTACCTCAATGTTATACTATGTGTTAATTCAAATTTACGGTGTCTTCACTCATCACTTTAATAATTATATAAAAAGAAAATCAATTATCAATAAACAACTAATAAATAAAATTTCATTCAAATCAACTTTGGTCAAATTTGCTGAATGCGGCCCTGTCCGGTAGTTCGAATATTACCCACTTGTCGTAGTAAGTAAACATTAAACAATGACATTTATGAACACAGAGGTTATGAACAATAATCACATAATATAGGGATAAAATATTAATTGTACGCACCCTGGTGGCTGTAATATCAATTAAATATGTGACGTCATAAAAAGAATGTTATTGTTTCATATTGTTCAGTATTGTTTTCATTGGATTTTATACGGTAGAGATTATTGTTTGTCCTGGCGAAATAATATTAATATTATGTAAGTAAGGCTTGTCCAGAAAGTAAGTACCGTTTTTAAATTACGCCGCCGCAGCGCTGCGGTCGCCGTTTAGCGCATGCGCGCCAGGTAGCTACATCTGTTGGGAAGCTACAGACGCCATTACGGAACCATCCGATCGAGTCTACATCTGTTTGCGTGATTTTTAAAAAGGCCGCACCTATTAAGAAGCCCGCCGACTGCGAAGTGCGTGCGTTTTCTCAGTACTAAAGGCTTCAAAGCAGCTGACATTCATCGCCAAATAAGTGATGTTTATGGTGAAAACATTATGAGTGCTGGAATGGTGCGGAAATGGGTTAGGGCCTTTAAAGATGGCCGCACAAACATTCATGATTAGGAACGATGATGAGACCGTTCCTCATCGTCACTATATTCAAAAGTTAACCTTGCAATTTTTCTTGTGTTGTGTATTATACACGTGTAATGAATTCGAGGTTAAATTACTTAAAATTAATTATTTATTACTTAGTTTTCTGTTTAAACGTGTTTGTTATGTTGCAGTTTTAAGTTATGAATGCCAAAGGAAAACCGTGTAAGACAAGTTGTTCTGTGTATGGTTGTAAATCCATACGCCACAAAAATCCCAACTTAAGTTTTCATAATTTTCCGAAGCCGGGCAAAGAAAAAGTAGAAATTCAAAATGCTTATGGCAATGTTGAAGTTATTGATAGGAGGGAAGCGTGGATTTTAAAATTAAAAATGGGCAAAAAGGTTCCACAGCATATGAAAGTTTGCTTTTTACACTTCACATCAGAAGATTATTATTATGCAGGTAAGGAAGAAATTAACGTTTTAAAGAGGAGAAGTTATGACTGTTACTGATTTTAGAATGGGTTGGTCATCGACGATTATTACCAAATGCCGTTCCTTAACAAAAACTGCCAAGTAGATAACCCAACTTTTGTGATGTATGTGTAGTAATTAGTTTTATTTTTTAGATTATCAAACGAAGCAGCCACGTTTAAAAAAAAATGCAGTTCCTTCCCAGAAAATTCCTAAAGAAAGTACGGTAGTAAAGCACAACATCGAATTTGTCGCAACTCCATATTATCCAGGTAGCAACTACGAATTTGAAACGGAGGTATCGGATGAATTGGAAGATGTGAAATTGAATGTAGAAGATGTGAAATTCAAGTTAGAAGATTTACATCATTCTATTGACATTAAAGAAGAGGTGAAAAAACACTGGCGAAAAACCATTTAAATGTGAATTTTGTGACTAGATTTGGATGTTGCTAGAACGTTATTGTTACACCGTTTATTAGTTTAATAAACACATGTGCTGTTGTCAATTTATCTTCGCCAATTCTTGCAGATGACAAATTTATGAAATAATCATGTAAATTAGAATTTATTGTTTTTTTTTCTTTATTTTTAATAGGTTTTTATCAGGTAACAATCAGTATAAATAACAAATAAATAGGTTTTATTATAAATAGTTTAAATAGTACCATAAATAATAAAATATTATATAAGTAAACAATTGTAAATATTTTGAATTTGAAATAAATTAAAACGTTTGTAGCTAAATAATTACCATTTCTACATCGTGATACTGAATTCTGAAAATAACATATTTTTTAACAAGTTTTTAAATTAAATTTCGAAACATCGATGTCTAGCGAAATCATAAATGCTGAAATTAATGCATTATTGGCTATTTCTAGCAATTCTTGTGGCACTTGATCTATACTGCCACCAGGTGTTGCGGCTTCTGTAGTTGCGATTTCTCTACATTGAACACTAAAATGATTAAGAAAACCAAAATTAAATAAATTATGCTATTATAAATTTAAAAAATATATACCTATTATGCAAAGCAAAAGCACCGTGATTTATCTTCTTAATTAATTCTGGAAAATGGTCACTAACAAAGCCATGCCTACTATCTTCATTTCTTCCTCGTTTTCTATTAACACATGACCACCGTTCAAAGGGTTTAGCATTGTACTGCTCCAAAGCTGCCTCCTTGTTAGATTTCCAGTAGCATTTGATGTCGGTGCATGAAAATTCTTCAAAGTCAAAAATGCTGGTCCTGAAATTATTTATAAATTTATATTTTTTATAATTACATCAAATAGTATAAATGCATGCACTACACTATCTTACCTTGTACATAAAAGCAAAAATGCTGCAATATGCTTGCATCTTTGTGATTCGCCTGCCGTACAACTGCATTTCATTTCAGAAATCTGAAGTTCCGGTTTATCGATACGAAACGTGCCCTGAATTTCGTGAGGTGTATCAGAAAGTTCACTAGTTTTCAAACACAATGCAAGTGTTTTTACTACTTTAGCATCTGTACTGTTCACTTTACCAAACGCAATTATGTGTCTTGCATTCAACACATTTTCGCCTTCAGAGCTGCAGCGTGAAAAAACATCACAATTTAGAAACCTGTAGATTTCTTTGAGCTTAAGAAACTGCGAGTTTAAAGCCATGATAAAACCACTTATCCAACTAAACTATTTAAATCACAATATTAATATTATTCACCAGGAAAATTCGAAACGACAGCAAAGAAGTAAGGTTATAACCGAATCCTCTCATTGACGTCACGCTTGTTGTTGCATTCAGCGCCCCCATCGGTAGAATTTTATCCCTATACAATAGTTATGAATGTGAAACGAGCGTTAGTGGGTTAGTTTTGCCAGCTGATTGAGAATCCCATTAATCAATTTACTGCTATGAGTAATGCTACCGTCTTGGACCCTATTAACTAAACGGAATTCACACAACATGAAACGGTAGGTAAACTTTAATAATAGTGGAATATACAAATAATGATTCTACGGTTTCTACTTTTAGCAGGTTGATCGGCTCCAAAACGTAGGAATCACGACTCAAACTAATGATAATGACTAACCGGCCACCTGATTTAAAACTTAAAATGAACAGGAGGCAGTGAGTTCAATCTTATTTGGAAGATTACATCTTGAACGGGGTGAAAAGGGAGCTTAAATAAACAGGAGCGGAACCATTTTATGCTGTCATCAGAAGTCGTCGGGATGTACTATACGGGAGTTATGAAAGGATACCTTGCCAAATCGAAAATATCACTTCCAAGTAGCTAGTGCTCCTCGGCGGGACTCCATGTCAATAACAACTAATAAGTGACTAAATACCGTTCCGTACATAAAGACATTTAGATGTCGGAATGCCGTTTTCTGATACCTTGCTAAATCCAAAGTTTCTGGGGGAGGAATGGAAATGCCTTGCTAAACCAAAGACATTTGGAGCGTGAGAATACGTTGCGGTGAACCGAATACATCTCGGGAAAGGTAGATGGAGGTGAAAGCAAACCTTACAATTTATTGTTTTCCCTATTTGTCATTTAACCTTATCTTAGGTTTGTTCGTTTTAGCAACACTTTTTACACTCGAGTGTGGCCGAGTGTAATTTACACTCCCACTTTTTTCCGAAAGTGTGCGTTTAACACGAACGCAAAAGTGTAATCCCTCCTTGAGAAGCAAATCAAATTTGTGTTGGTACCTAACCTAACTTGTTGCCATCCACTTCACAACGAAACACATCATGTTCGAATGTGATTTCAGCGCTAACCAGTTGAAATAGCGATCCATCTATAATATAACAGTAAAATACTATAAAAAAAACTCCGTTCGTATCTCGAATTAACCACGCTGTTTTAACATTAGTACCCATTTTATTGAATAAATAAATAAATTATTGAATAAATAAATAAAATATATAAAAGTTGAGCAAGTTGTAATAAATTAGAGACAAACTACTAGGTTTCATACAGTAGGTATAAGACATTTTTAACAGTTTACTTTTATTTTTTTAGGTTTGTAATTTGTATTTTAAATTTTAAATAAATTTTAAAAAATAACTAAATAAAATTTTAAATAACTTACCGCCAATAACAGCCAATCAAAATTAAGTGTTAACTTGCACACCTGCTCTGGAGCAGGTGTGGAAAGTGTCGAAAAGTACAACTAAGTGTAGCTACACTTTATAACACGAACAGAGCGCTCTGCTAGCACGAACAGAAAAGTGCACACTTTGTACAAAAGTGTAAAAAGTGTTGCTAAAACGAACAAACCTCTTGTGTAATTTCAAGTTATTAAATTGTTGGGTATTAAAGGTAATCTAATTTTTATAGTTATTCTTAAAGTTTTCCCACAAGTCCCCATCAGTTAATCTGCAAATATTTACATCGACTTAAACTTGTCTGCCGAATTAGCAATGCAGATTTCAATGAAAATATTTATTTCGATAAGGTAAGATGGGGGCATACTTTTTTTGCTGGTTTCTTATGTATTTTGATAATAAATTAATTACATTGGTGCAGTCAGATTCCACATAAGTATCAATTAAATATTTTAGGAGCCTTTCTATGTTCCTAATACAAAAATTGTTCTGATGTTTGTCTTTCAGAATCAGCAAATTTTTCAAAGTGTGTAAGCTTTTTTTCATTGTCATCCACATCACAAAATTCAATAATTAGGTAAGTGGAATTTAACTGCATCAATTTATTATCTTGTCAAAATACAAAAGAAATCCTTAAAAAGGTATGCGCCGCCCTACACTGCACTTTTTAGGGCAATATATCATCTCAGTCTGATACTTTGGAGTTTAGTCGAACCTTTCAAGGCCCTAGAATAAGGTAAAAGTAATCTCTCGGATACCGTTAATTTTTAGAGTAAATGAAAAGCAAAGGTTCAACCTTAGATTCAAACCCCGTAATGAAGCTATAAGTGAACCCTGGAGAATCCCTTGATACCCATCTTAAAATAATATGTAAGCTGGCTATATTGGGTCTCCCATTTTATTTCTAGCAATTTTGATTCATAATCTGTTCCTTTAAAACACTTTTTTTTTATAGTTCAATGTAATTTACAATCTCTACAATATAATACAATAAGTAGATGATATGAAAAGATTTCAAATAAACAGAGGGTATTCCATTGAACACTCTCCATATTATTATAACACTAATATTTTTTGTGCAACAGAATCATATTCGAAAAACCAAGTACAGAAATCGACTTGATGTCGAGTCAGAATTAAGATTAAAGTTGTCCAAAATTGCTCCTAATGGCTACTTAATATATACGAGGGGATTTTTTCATGCGATCGATCGCCGCGCCATGTCGCAACAACTAAGCGCCTCGTGTAATACAAAATCACTCATGCGATTAGTCCCTGCAACTTGGCGCACGTGCGATTTTATGAATTAAAATAAATAAATGCCTCGTGTAAAGTGATAATGCGATAGGTCGCAGCAACCTGGCGCATGCGAAAAATCCCGGCAACAAGTCGCGGCGAAAATCGACTCAATTTGCGACAAGAAACAAGCCCACCCCATCACATTAATATTAATATAATATACCTATTTATTTTTTCACTGTAATACAGTGTATTATTTTATTTAAATGTTATTAAAATAAAAAACCTTATTTTCTTTATACAGCTAATAGATTTTCTTTTTTTTTGGGTGGGGGAGGTTAGGGGTTCGCAGTCATTTGGGAACTTGAACAGGGGTACGTGGGGCCATAAGTTTGAGAAACCCTGTTCTAAATCAAAAGTTCAGTAGTCACTTCAAGTAGTTTTTTAAAATTTTTTTGTTTGTTTTGAAATTCAGTAATTTACCTTCATTAGTAATTATTGATTTAAGATTATCCGCCACCGAAAGATTCAGTTTCCTTTGAACGAGGCACCAGAAGAAAAATACGTAATAAGACCACTTATAAATAAACTTCGATAATTACAGGTTATGTTCTGTCTCTTCCCAGTGCCGTACTTATTAAATTTCGTCATAAGGGATCTTGTTCAAACAGATTTTGAATTCTTACTTTAAGTTTGTAAATAAGATAAATTATTAATTGCTCTAAGTTTTCATTTATTGAAAATAAATTATTAATTTGATTCCGTTTATTTTAAGTCTTCATTTATCGTAAATAAATCATTATTTTGCTTCCGTTTGTTTTAGTTTCATTTATTATTGTAAATATAGTAAATAAATATTTCACAATTTGCTAGAAACATTTTTTATTCTTTTGTTTTAGTTTTAAAGTTTTTCCCTTAAAAAAGCTTTTGGCGCCCGAGTATATTATTAATTTTTAAAATAAATAAAAAATCGACAAGACGTCCTCAGACCCTGGCTACGCAAGGGGCAATTTTGAACGAGGCCAAAAACCACGCTACAACCTGTAATTGCTTGTTTACATCACTGACGATCACTGATGATTATCAACCTCTATAGGGAATAAATATTGCCGATATAACCTTAATTCTTTGCTGTCGTTTCGAATTTTCCTGGTGAAATAATATTAAAAAATTTGTTATACTTACATATTAATATTATTTCAGCAGGATAAACAATAATCACTAACGTATAAAACCCATATGAAAACAATAAAAGTTTTATTTTTACTTTTAGTGACGTAAAATATTTAGTTGATATTACAGCCACCAGGGTGCGTACAATTAATATTTTTCCCCTATTGACGATTGAATCATGACAATAGCTGTATTCTTTTACCTATTTTAAGTGAGATGTACTGAGATACTCAGTTGACTCAGTTAAAAGTGTGTTCTTTTTACCGTTGTACATTCGTCAAACGAATGTGCCGTGCCGTGCCGAATTGAGTTTAAACTGAGAAAATTACCTCCCACCCTATACCAACTGATCTTGCTATTTCGAAGTGTTACAACTGAGATAAAGTTGGAAATAGCTCGGATTGGTCGATTTAAAAAGGTTAACGTCATCTCTTTAGTCATATTTCGTCTTTTTGGAGGTTATGTAATTTGTGAGCTAATTTGTAATAAACATCGTAATAAACTCGTAAATAGACTCGTAATAAACATTTGGTAATTTATTTAATTTAATATTATGTATTTATTTTTTTACGTATAACTTTTTGTAGAAATAAATGGAAACCGAGGAACGAGTCATGTGGACTCGTTCTATTTTTAGAGGTTATGTAATTTGTTTTATGTATTTTGTAATATGTAAGTTGTTCTTTTTACCTTATGTTTTTCTCACTTTGACTCAGTTAATCTCTGTTCCGCTCAGCTCACTTCGTCTCAGTTGCGTAACTGAGATGGAAATAAAACTTGTAAAAAGAATACGCCTAATATGTTAGAAAACTTAAGTATAGATGGCACTTTGCGTTAAAATCTGTTGTTTGTAATTTTTATTCAAAAAAGTAACAGCATAATATACCTAATTTTCATCAAATTTAAGTATAAAAACACAATTTTGGCTTTAAATCGAAAACCTTCAAGAGGAAAATCGTCGACAAAGAACAAAAGCCAAGTGAAAAGGTGAAAATATTTTAGAACCTTCCAACACAAAAAGTCCGAGCATCGAACAATAACCAAATGAGAAATGGGAAAAGTGTAAACAGAAGACACTCGGAATAGAAACAAAAATACAAAACAATTGCCAGAAATTATCCAATAAGCATTTGAATATAATATACCTAGTGTTTTATTACATGCCATTTCCTTTATTTACTTTTGAACACGGTAGCAAATTTATTAAAGCAATTCAAGATTGGCCATCAACAAATTTGACAAGAAGCGGAAAGGTAAAGTAACATTTAGTTTAAATAAAGCAATTAATAACAATTTAGGTAATTAAAAATTAACAATCTCCTCTTGGAAGATCAAAGTGAGTGATGGTGATAAGTGATAACAATTACCGACACTCGGAAGAAAAACCTTGATTAAAGATTTAAAATTGAACCAATTTCTGTTAATGAGCTTAAATTGAGTATTTAAAATATAAATAATTAGGTAGAAGCGGAAGTTGTTAAGGTTTGTTTGAGTATATAATTATTTTTCATTCATACACTTGCTCTTCTAAACTATGGTGGGGGCGTTGTGTGCGTCCCGCCTACTGAAAATTTAAACTTAAGTTAGTTTGAAATCGCGCACTTGTGCGAGTGTCGCGAGTGTTTTATTTATTTGTTATTTATTATATCGAAACATTAATTTAAATTATGTTGTCTAGTTCTGCATAAAAACCTTCGCAAATTTTTTTTGTAATACCAATTTACCAACAACAAATTATTCTTTTCCGGTTGATTGTTGCGCGTTATTGTTGTCGCACGTGCTTAAATCGAAGTTTTAGCAATAATGCAAGATATTTTAAAAAAGAGGTGATGTTTTAAAGACATGATCGTTATCTAACAATATGCTTAACATGCATTTAAAATTGTGTCATGTGGTGATCTTTTTCATTTTTTTGAACTTGACTGTGGCCGTTACAGAGATGATAGTTGTCGAAATTGAACATCAATGCATACAAAGATGCCCCTTACAGGTAAATTCTTCGTTTTGCGATTTTTTTAACTTCGTTTTAAATAATTTACGCATAATTTAATAAACGATCGGTAAAAACCCGACGATTCGTGATTTCAACCTAGCGGAATATTTTAAATCGACAGGTAAACTTTGCGGTGAAGTTGTAGACTTCTTCACCAATGGTTGCTGATTCAAATATTGGAGTAGTTTTGATGGCCTTCACTAAAATCGAGATTGTAGCAAAACCTGTTGAATTTATTGTCAGTAAAATATTAACCATAATCCATATTATGCTGACCTGAAATCTACAGATTGAAGGTTAATACGAATGGTTAAGTTGCAACAATTTTAATTAATTTTTATCCGTATCAACAATTTATTTATTATTGCTATTTTGTTATAGATTTATTTAATTTTGCATATAAAGTGACTAAATTAACATAACAGGTTAAAAAGTTGTAAATAAAATCACTGTTGATATTGTGAAGTTCAAACACATAACAATTAAGATAAAAGTATCGTTTTTGAAGATTGTAGGCTGTAATTTAAAAAAAAATTGGAAATTGTTTTCTTGGTGTTGGTGATTTATTTAAAAATTGTAGTAGTAATCAATAGATAGGAGTTCTCAAGAGTTTTACTGATTGCCTCTCCCATATAGTTAAAAAGACTAATAAGAGCTACAGAATACAACATTAGCTATGAGTTATGTAATGAATTTATAATTTTTGTAAATAGGCTATTAAACAATTAAATTTGTCAGGCACGCTAATTTATCAAAATAATATTCAAAAAAGAAACATTTTTAACAAAACGAGGTGGTAAAATTACTACGCATTTTTGTAATTAAAATATACACCTCTTAAGGGGTGATAGAAGACACCTTGCTATTAAAAAAAAATTTAACTACATTTTTTTTGTATGATTTGAAACCTTGGAGCGTGGGGAGGTAGCTCTCTTTAAAGCTATTTTATAAATTTCTACATTCAAATGGCCATAGCACCGAAAATATTGTTTTTTTAGTAAAAATAGTTTAGTACTTTTTGAAAGACCATAAAATTGTCTACAAACTATATTTTAACCCTTTATTGCCTAAAATCAACGGGTTTCGAGATATGAATCAAATGAAGTGAAGAAATGTAAAAAGTTTCAAGTTTTATTATTTGTTTTTCTTGTGAATCCTGTATTTTTTAAACAAAATTGGAAAAAATAAGATGTCACTCTTCGACTGCAAAATTTATCTGGTTACAACTTTAATCTAATACGTAGTAGGATTTTTTTAAAAACCAATCCATTTTTTGGAAAAACTGAAAATTCTTGTTAATGTGTACAAGTCCATGATGTGTACCTACAATTTTATTGTACCGAATTAAAAATAATAATATGTATTTTGTCGTCTTCTTTCGTTGATTAGTTAAAATTATTATTGCAATAGCGTGTTTGATAAGAAAACCCCGAATTTATTCAAAAACAAAATAATTTATTATCTTTTGACTTCTTTGTATACCTTGCGCAGTGCATTTTACTAAAAAAAACTACATTTTCCAATCTAATTTCAACTTTTCTTTGAAATAAATTGGCTTTTTAAAAAAGTGTACACAACGAAAGTTGTAGCCTATTAAATTTACCATCAAAAACTCCAGCATAATTTTTTTATAAAACGTTTCGTTTAAAAGATACAGGGTTTGCAAGAAAATAAAAAAATAAAACTTTTAAAATCTTCAAATTTTAATAGAATTTTTTAACATTCTTTTACTTAATTTACCCGTAACTCGAAAGCCATTAAGTTTAGACAAGAAAGGATTACAATCTAGTTTGTAGATAATTTCACGCTTTTTAGAAATTCTCTAGACCATCATTAACACTAAAAAAAAATCAATAGCTTCTGTTCTATGGCAATTCGAAAATATACATTAAAAAACTAGTTTTAAGAAAGGCTTCTCTCAAGGGTTTAAATTTACATAAAACTTTTTCTAAGAAAATCCTCTTCTATTCTCACTTAAGAGGTGTGCGTCTGTCCAGTGCGACAGGGCACTTATAATAACGTATGCAGTTTACTACGTTAAAAAAAATTCCATTTTGGGTTCAGAATTCACATCAAGAGAACATAATATCGTTTAAATAATTTTTTTATGAATTATTTTCTCATCTATATATTTATTACTTTTTCTTGCTTTCGATCACGTTCGTATAAGTGTGTCTTATGTGCACGGTTACTACCGACGTAAGTTGCTCATAACATTCGTTTATTAGTTATCGTTGGCGACGGAACTTATAATAGTGTCACTTACGTTCCTAGGAAAATAATAAACGAGAATAATGAATTATTTGTTTATTGTTTCTAAGCAACTAACAGGCAAAGCAAACTTAGAAATTGAAAATAATAAAATCAAAATTCGAATGAAATATTTGACGATCGATGTCAAATTGTAATATGAATGTATTATATTATAAAAAATATTGTCCGGTGCCGCGAAAGTAGGAAAAATTTAATAAGCAACACGGCACGTAGGATCTATTATCACTCTCGGAAGGTAATTTAAACCTCGGCTCCGCCTCGCTTTAAATTAACCTTCCTTGACTGATAATAGCGTCCTTACGTACCTTGTAACTTAAATAATTATTCTACTTCTACCTACGTGATTGTCATGGTTGTGCGATCTATAAGCTGTATTCAAAAAAAAATAGACAGCTGAAGCAGTGCTTTAAGGGCCGCATTTATTCGTGATAGCCTAGGTTGTGCGGCCTAAAGGCCGCACTGAAAGAACGGATCTCGGATCATTTTAAAATTACAGACAGATATGCATCAAGATAAATTTAGGCTATTTATGTCGATAATGTTGACAGACAGAAACGTCTGATAAAGTTCAAAAAGATTATCAACAGGAATAAATGGCTTTAGCACCAATATCAACAAAAAATTAGATGAACTAAAAGTGCATTGCTGTACAATAGAAGCCCTAATTTCAATCAGGCGTATAAAAGACTTCATTGCGAAAGTTCAACCTCACTCATAACCCCATACAGATTTGAGCCAAAATAAAGTTTTCCCTTTACATGAATTAAATCAATTTAAAGACGTCACAACCAAGGAATAATAATGCCCGTTTTCACAAACTTTTCCTTAAGAATTACCTACCAAGGAATTCTTAGCGCTAAGTATTCTATAAAAAAATACTCGGAAAAAAATAATCGGATCGATTTCTTCACGCTCTTAAGGAACTCTTAGCACTTGGTGAAAACCAAATGTGTCATAAGAGTTTCTTAACTCCAAGTTAGGATACTCTTAACGTTAGGAATTTGTGGGTGAAAACGGGCATTAGAACTACATACATGTTTCAATCTGATTAGGAAGAAAAAACTTTGGTTGTGAGTTTTACCCCCCTCCCCCGAGGCCCCTTCTTGCCCAGGTCCTACTTACATTTTTATTATTAACTTGAATATTTCATTTGACAATGAAAACCATTAATAAGTAATATTTTCCTTTTTATTTAAATTTCCTACCCATATATTATATTATTTATATTTAATAATATTTTTATCGTCCCAATTTTTAACCACTTAAATTAAAATAACACAATTATTTAAAGTATTAGCGACTTCATCAATTGAATATTGTCATAACTACCTGATCGCAAACCCTACAATGTGGGAGGGTGGGGGGGGGGGCTCAAACTGAAGAACACACTGGGCGCGAAAACAGGGTTAAGTAATTTTTTTTTGAAAATGAAACTAAAAATTAATAACTTAACCCCTTTTTCGCGTCCAGCAGCGAATTTATATCTGGGTTTTATTATTCAATGTAATTCTTTGAAGGTTTCCGAAACCCACGAGTTTTTCATCAAAAATATTTCATCAGAAAGTTCTAAAAACTCTTTTTCCGTATTAATTTAGTGAAAAGCTTGGACTTCTGGACACAGGAGGATGTTCCCAAAAACTGAGCTTTTCGAGAATTTTGACACGATATTTTGGCGGAGACTGAGGTTTTAGTAGACCATTAAAATGTTTCCTTTTTTTATCAAAGCTCTTCTTAATTGCCTTCCCCCCCCCCCCTGAAGAGAATTTAAAGCGTTTTAACGAGGTTATACTCGAACTTGATAAAAATAAATCACTTTCTATCAAATAATAAGTACTTCCAATGAGATTTGACCAATAAGTCTGGATAAATGAGATTAGTGATTTTGTGACCCAAGTATTTATTGTAATAATAATAAATTATTTCTAACAGAAATAACACATTTTTCCGCGCCATTTAAAAAATATCCGGCGGCGTTTTTTATCTTAAACTGTTCCTGTAAATTTTATTAATTGTTTAAATGGCTAGTGAACGCCCTCATCGAGAACAATTAATAACATTTTCGCACTAAATGTGGGTTTTAATATTCAGCATTGAAATACGCCACATGATGAACGAAAAATAAGTTTATTACAGAAAAAAATTTCTGGTGGAGAAAAGCTGGAGCGGAATATTTTATGGTTTTTCCATATCTTCTCAATTTGCAATTCAGATTAAGGTATTTAAAAATCAGAACCTTTGAAGTTTTTATGGTACGATTAACTCAAAATCTGTATATATTTTACAGTGTTTTTAAGTTTTAAATTTGTGCTTTTAAGTTCTGAAAATTGTTTTGTGCATTTTTTAGGTTATATTAAAAATACAGATATGATTAAAACATAACTCTTTTACTTATACAATCACGAAGAATTCTCAATAAGCGTCCTAGTGTGTCGATTCTGGTTTATTTATTGTTGCCAATGAAAATCTACGATTTTACTTCAAAGGCGGGGTTAAACTAAAATCGTTGATTTTTATTGGTTACTTTAATTAAACTTAAAATTTGAAGGCCTTTAAGAGATAAGAAATGACCAGAATAGACAAATAGCTTTCGTGAAACATATAGTCAAGCATAACCAGTCAATCCATTAGTACTACAAACATTTTTATTTCATCACAGTAACCATTATTTTGATAACTGATTTTTTTGCAGCTTGAACAATATCTTCTCTTCTCCAGGAGACACCGTCCAAATTATTGAATAAATAAACCTAAATTTTTCTTGTGCTTTATTGTATTCTCTTGATTCTCTTCCTACAAACCAACTCAACTTGCTATTGCTTTAACCACTTCCTGTTCCATTTAGGGTACTTCATAACTAAAGAGTTCCTGGACTCTTTGTAATCATTACCAAGATCTTTTATACATAACATTCAACAATGCGATACCACGATAGTCGTCACAAATTTTTTTCTGCCTTTCTTGTGTAGTGGGCAAATTTGCGACTGGCTCCATGATTTTGGCATTTCCTAATTGATCCATGTGTCCTGTATTAAGTGGACTACTATATCAAGTAACCTTTTACTCCCATACTTCATCATTTCAGTCTGTATTCCATCTTCAACTGCACTTGTGTTGCTTTTCATAATATTTACTACCATGTGGATTTCTTCTCTTTCTGGTACTTCCTGGAAATTCGTGGTTGTAATATGTGGTTAACGGAATTTCCTATATTTACAACTCTGGTCAAATAAAGAAGTAAAGTACAAAAAATCGAGAAAGCTCATCGAATGTGAAGGTAGGTACTAAAAAGAAAATGAGGGAAAATTGACAAGAAATGCGCGCCAAAACACTATCAATTTTTTATTGATGTTTACATACCAATTTTTATAGCTATGTGCTTATGTATGTAAAAGTTGATAAAATTATTATTTTATTTTTTTGAAATCGGGGTTATCATCAATAAAGTATTTTATGATAATAATAGTTTATTAATTTAAAATAAGAACATTATATTTTGAAATAATTTTTCTTACTAAAAATTTTTTTTTCATCTTCGTATTCTTATCGTTGTCGGTGTGATTTGCGTTTTTTATGATGCCTATGTATTGGGTTCAAAGATCTAATTATTCCGTTAGAAAATATAAAATATTGACACTTCAAAAAAATTTTTTAAACAATTTCGTCTGTTTACTAAAAAATACCCCTTCAGAAAATAGATTTTTGAATTCTTAAAATAAATAGGGGCGCTTTTTAAGTGTGGCCCAATTACCCTGACATTATTTGTTAATGAAAAGCTGCAGTTTATAAAAAGATCGGTATAATTACTTCATCATTTTTTTTCGGTGTACTACATAATCCTGCGGCACTTTGTAAGAATCAAAATTTTATTACTTTGTGGTGGCGGTATTTTTAATTTTTTGTGCTCATTTTGAACAAACAGTTTTGTTTAGTGACGGATAGGTTACATGAGGGTGTCTGCTTTACGTCAAGTGCCTCTTCACGTTAAGTAGCTGACATCCAGTAGCTAATGAAGTAATAACCAGCACCCTAATTTTGTAATATTAAGCCTCCTGTAACATTTTTGTTCACAATTTATTTTATTTTTTTAAACAACCCATACCGTTTCATCCCTAATTTAAAAAAATTTTTTTATGTAGGTAACCGAAATTACATCGTTTATACAATTTGCTGATGAATTGCGTTAGTCATAGAGGATATTCGCTATTAGGTTTTTTTACTTTTTTTTATAAAATATTTGTAAGGTAAATTTTTGGTAAAAATTTAATCGGTGGCAAGATTTCTGTAAGGATCGATGTTTTTTTATACATTCTCATATACCATTCTAACTTAAACCGTCGACGGATGTTTACGGCTTAACCTTGAAGAGGCAAATTTTTAAATCTTAAAAAAAAGACGAAGAAAAGCAAAGAAAGGGAACTTCGCTTCCAAAATCCATGGTTTTCCTTCTCGCTCGCAACCAACGAAGGAGGCTTTCCAAATTGCTAAATTGCTTTGGTTAACCTAAATCAAGAACTGCGTGGGTTTCATGTTCTTGCAGATTCTCTTTACAGGCTAGTAACAACCTTCATGCTGATGTTGCTTGCATGCGATGTATGATTTCACCGACCACATTAGAGCCAATTCATAACCCCCATTATTGAGATGAATGACATTGCATGCATCTGCTATTATTCCTTACTGCAACGATACTTCCTAACCATCAAGCTATGGTCTTGTGGTCAACTTACATTTTATAAATTATGTTCATCGTTCAAAAATTTTATTTTATTGCCCATTCAGTCTCACCTAAACCATGCAATGTTTGGTCAGAAGAAAAATTTATCCGAATGTAGTGATGCCGTAATTTTATGCAATCCGCCTCTGTCTTTTTTTTAGCCACACCTTCAATAATTTAATAACAACTTACGGCCACACTTACGGAGATTGATTGCATTAACGCAATTTGATGATTTTAGGTGGCAATAAAAGAGCAATAAAATAAAAGGGCGTAAAATTATCTACAAACTAGATTATAACTCTTTATTATTTAAAATAAACGGTTGTCAATTTGTTATGCATCAAATTAATTAACGAAATGTTAAAAAATTCGAAGTTTTATTTTTTTAAACCCTCTATCTTCTAAACGGAACGTTTTGAAAAATAAACATCCCTCTCGTGATAGAAAATTTAACAGACTATACCTACCACTTTAGTCTAGCCAACTTCATTATTCGTTACACCAAATGCACAAAATAAGCGTCCATTAATTACGTAAGGGTTGGAGGAGGGAAGTTGGGTTCATGATCAATTTTAAGATTTTTTAGAAGAATCTTTGCTTTTTCCAGATTAGGGTCACTTCCCTCTATCTGCCTTTGGTCATAAATACAAAAAAATAATATAAAATAAGGCTTCTTGTTATACTTTGTATAGAAGCCTAAAAATATATAGAAAAATACATGAAAATGTTCATTGAATCAATAGATTATGAAAAATTTACTGCATTTATGAAAATTTTATAGTACATATTATTAATAAAAAAGTTCATTGGGTTTAGGTATGAATTTGTTAATTATATTTATGAAAGCTTTATAGATTCATATATCATGTTCATTAATATTTTTAATTTTTTTTATATTCACATTTTAGTTCATCACCGAAAAGAGTCGACCACATACGGATTTGGTCGCGTGAGAACCGTGAATTCGGTGGTAAATTGCACACAATATTGAAAAGTGATTTCAATTTTCTGTGAAATGGATTTGTTTTTAAAAAAAGTTTAAAAGAGTAAAATTGTAGTTCCTTAAATTTTCTCTGGAAAATAGATGCCCAATTTCTGGAAAACAATTTTTTTTAAAGATTTAAAAGGTTTGCAAGAAAAATAAAAAGCAAAACTTCGATTTTTGTGAACGTTTCTTTAGTTAATTGAACCCATAACTCGAAAGTCGTTGATTTTAGACAATAAAGCGTTATAATCTAGTTTGGAGTTTGGTTTGGATTTTTAAACAAAACTTTCAGTTAAATTTTTTTTTTTTTACAAAAATGTTTTCCATTGTGATCATCTATTAGGGGTCATCCATAAAGGACGTCTACGCATTAGGGCGAGGGGGGGGTTGGATAAATGTAAAAAAGAAAATTATATTTAAATATATTTTGATGTAATATTTTGTAAAACAAATTATTTACCCCTTTAATTCTAAATGTCGTGTAAACAATGTTGCTTCAAGTTCGATTTTAGATAAATGAGGTGGGGGGGGGGGTTGAAAAGTCAGAAAAAATTCGGACGTTCTTTATGGACGACCCCTTAGTTCATAATAATCGAAAAATTTAAGGATGGTGTTGGACTTCACTGATAAAACCACTAATCGTTCCTGACCCATTGACGACGATTTTTACCATGAACCAGGCTTGGACTGGTAATAATTTAGCTACCGGCCAGCTCCTTTCAGCAGCCCCACTTTATAAGCAATTTTTACAACCAAATACCAAATGTAAAAAATAATTATGATTTGCTTGAAACTGACGAGCATGAATGGATTAACAAGAACGGATTCTCACTATAATTTGTACATTTCTTAATACAAAAAATATCTAATTAAAAATATTAATTAATAAAAATAACGGTGACATTATTTTAAATGTTTTGAAAGTCTGGTTTATTATATATAAATATTACCTTTAAACCTTGGTTCCAGTGCGGCCTTTAGGACGCACAACCTAGGCAATCACATACTAGTAATAATAATATGAATTCAAACTAACCTAATTTTATATTTAAAAAACATTCTAAAAGTAAACAAATTCATATTGTAATTAAATAATATATAATTTAAATTTTTTTAACTCCGGTGACTTGAGCTTTGACCAAACTTTGTTTTCTTACTCTTTGCATAGTAAGATCTAAATTGAATACGATGGTTAGTCGATTTCGTACTCAATTGAGTGTCATCATATTTATTGTTAAAAATATTTTCTGACATTTCTTGCCATTCTACGTCTCGTAAATTCCGACATTTATAGTTTGGATGTTCAATAACCACAATAATTCCTGCACTTCAACAGCAGAAATTAATTTTGCTATCGATTCATCCTTCCATTTAACTGACACCTAATTTAAATTTCTTTTCGTTTTCAACGAAGTATTCAAAGATGAAACCACGTCTAAATTTTCGGAAATATCTTGATTTGCTATTTTGACATTTGAAAATATTTGACAGTGTTTGGTTATATAGGAAATCTAGTAGTGCCAAACAAAAAATTTAGCAAATATGGTTAAATTTATTTGGCATGTTTGACACACGCCATAGTCCACTGTTCGGCAAATAGGTAAATAATTGTTGTGGCAAACAATAACCAAATATTTACCTAGCGTTTTTTAGTCAAATTTATTTGGTCAGGACATCATTTCTTGGTGTAGCTGTTTGGCAAAATAAGCCAAATATTTGACCATAGGTCAAAGAGTGTATTACAGGCTTTACGCCACGCGGAAAGATAAGCTTTCCTTATTATTTACAGGGCGACCATTTTTGATCTTAAGCATGGTGATCTCGGTTACCTTTAAAAGATAAGAAGTCCGTTTAGTTAGACTAAAGTTGCGTATTTTCATGCTGACCAATAATTTCAAATGAAATTTATCCCATCATTTTTAGTTTTGAATATACCATCATCATCTAGTTTTTTAATATTTTCTAAACTAAAAATGAAAGGTAAAATTTCTTTTCAGATTATTAATCAAAATAAAAATAACCAACTCTGTTGTAATCTAACGGACTTTGAATCCCTTAAGATAATCAAGATCGTTACGCTTCAAGTTGAAAAACGATCACTTTGTATATGACAAAGTTTATACTATTAAAGTAAAAATAATTGAATTTAACAAAATTCGAGCACTTACGCCAGAGGCACCACCCTTAAACACAGCATATATTTAAGCAATCCGGCCTGAATCTATAAAGAAAATTAATTTTGGTGCACCGAAAGGCACCAGCCCGTTGCCCGCAAGCTCAGTCCGGGCCTGCCATGAACGTAAACACCTTGCCGCCTTTGGGTATTGCAATCCGATACATTTTCGTAAAAATATTATTTTTGTTACAATAAGAAATATTCAAATACATATCGTGTAATATTAATTTGTAATGTTGATATTTAGCTACATTTATTAAGCATTGATTTGAATGTAGGGCTATTTGAAAAATGTTCGAATTCTTATCTTTAAAAATTAGTAGCATTCTTAGGAGTAGCTTTTCGGTACAATAAATAGATTTTGACAAAATAGCCTTCTTTTATACTTCTTCATAAAACTTTAAAAAATTCTAGTTAGAATGAATCTCCAACGGCGCCGTTTGCCAACACTTTTTAAAAAACCAATAATTTTATTTCCATTTTTAAAGAATTTAGTTGTAACGTCTGGATTTCAAGAAATTATTATAAAAACTTATTGCTTTTTTAAAACAATTTATTGTTTTCTGCTAATTACTTTTCTTATTAAATTAATTTTTTCGCCCCAAAACTATCTGCCCTCCCCTGGTTCAATTCTAATTTGTTCGTTTAAAATAATAGATATGATTTTATCTATAATAAATGAACTTATTGTATTTTTTCCTCACTGCGGATGAAGCCATTTAATTCACCTGTTTTGTGGGCGCGTTTTGATTTTTTACAATTTTTTGTCAAAGTATCGGGAAGTTACAGGTAAATAACACCTGACCATTCCTTAACGCTTCGCATCACTTTGTACCGGTTTCCTACGCATTGGTGAGCACACCCTTTGTTCTTGTATAATTTCTCAAACATAAATTTAGGGCAAATCGTACATACAGGAACTTAGCTTCCGAGTTAACCGTGTTCTGTAATTATTTCCTTCTTTTTCCATTTTCTTATTATTCATAATTGCGATGGGAAATGTGCAACAAATTGGAACCCCCGCCAAAAACGCCATCGTTATTTAAAGCTTTAATTTAAAATTTCCTAAAAAAAATGTTTTTGTTGGATACATTTTTTAGTTGGATAAGGAAAAGGTTCATTACAAACTATTTATATAACAATTGTTGTGCTCTTTTGTAGCCTCTATTACTATTGTTGCAAAACCCAAGGCTGTTTCAATGATAAAGGTATTAAGCACTAAAATTTCTATTATACTTTTTAATTTATTAACTACAATTTAAACCCAATTTATAAAATCAATATTGATGTTATCATTGACACACTTAATGTACGTAGTAAATAAACGAGAGCAATAATTAATAGAACTAATTCGTGCAGTTAAGGGGTAGACTTCGTTATGTGTTATTTTTATTCATGTAAAAAAATTGATAACGCAAAAAGTGCTCTTCTGATAATTTATATTATTTTAATTCAAGTTGTAACAAGTTTGCGATATCAGCAGCAAATGCGATAAAAATGAACAATTTTCGAAAAGTTCAGCCAGTTATATTGGCAGTTTTGTGTCGAGAAGATTTAAAATTTGAGTCTTAAATTTTTTAAATTTATTGTGTGGTTTTTAAAAATGTGTTACATTTTTCTATATTCCAGTTTTTTTGAATTTCTAGCATCAAAAATTTTAAAAAATATTTTTTATTAACACAATTTTTTTTCAGAATCGAACCGATGAGAGGCACTATGAACTCGATTGCGGTTACGAATGCAGTATCAACAAGGTGAGTTATTTTTTTCAATAATTTAAACTTTCTCATTGTGTTGAAAAGATGTGTCGTTATTTGTTACGCTTAATAATTCTTAGTTATATTTAAATTATGCAATAATAATTTTTGTAATAATAATTGTTGTCAATTAAAAAGAATTTTTATTGCAACCATCTCACAAGACTTGGACAAAAAATTGGTTCGACATATTCAATTCTATTAATGCGATCATTAACAGGTACGACATTCATTTAGTTCATAAACCAAAGATCCGCTTCCTGTACGGTAACGGATTTACACGTCATCGGTAATCATTTTTATTAGATCAATTTGAATATCAAAAACTCAAACAAATTGTATTAAAAATAATTTAACAATATGTAACGCAGAGCCTGAGTTCTGATATTGCTGCCCTCTGTATGTCTGTTCGTGCTCTAGCGGCTACCCTAGTCGCCTTAAAAATTTTATTTGGGTGAAACCGTATTTCACACCTTCCTTCTACATTTTAGCGATTTATATCTGATTTATAAATTAAAGTGAGAGTTACAGTTGTGCTGCCTTCGGCCTTACTGAGGAGTCATGACCGTATGTGAAAACCATAATTGGGTTATCTTGTAAAATTCAAAATTTAGAAATAGAAGACTCTGCTATGCAATCATATTTTACTATTAATAACCTTAAGCAAATTGGTAGAGAAGGCCGAGTCTCCTACGATACAATAAATACTCCGAATTGTTGTGTATCCTACATTCAGGATATATCCTGTATTCGTATGTAACAGCACAAGGGCAAGGAAAATACTCAAATATTCAGCGAGTACAGGTTTACTAGCGCCGCATCGCCGGAGACCGTCCTATACGCAGAGCACACCTTGAGTGCCATGCGTCTCTGGATTTGTTGGAGTCGGGCCCTGTTCCCATGGGTTCCTCAATGATGGATTGAAAAATGCCGAGCGTTCTCCTTTTGGTGGGCTTCGGACCGCCTATGTTGGGCAGTAGACGGGCGATGAAGGTGGAAGCTTATATTTGCTGTTACATTTTTATTGAATGCAATTTTCATTTTACAGGCATTTTTTCCAAGACCAGCAGCAATCTCGTAGACTAATTTCTGAGAATTTCAAATTTTTAGGGCCATTTACGACCACATAAAACCGTAAAGATTTTATGTCCTGTGGTCAAAGGTTATTTATTAAAATAAAAATCTGAAATTATTTCTGGACTTGTTTTGATTTATTTGGAGCTTCTTTAAGCTAGGGAGCAGAATAAAAATTCGATCAGTCCGAAAAAAAAACAACATTGGACCTTATTATTGTTATTAATTTTTATAAGCGTTATTGGTGTTATGCTGTATTGCTATCACAATTATCATAAAATAATTAATAAAACATCTAATGACAGCAATAGCCCAGTATATTAATTATTAATTAGTAATATTTAAGAAAAATTAATTAATTAATTATAATTTTATTATTAATCAATAAAACATGTTTGTGATGATAGCAATAACCCATTGCTGAAAACTTATGAGAATAAATAGATTTATTTAATTTACTTGTTAATTTTTTAAGTTTAACTATAAGTTTAAAAATTTCAATTTAAAATATATCTTATTAAATGATTTGATAAAAAAAGATCAATAGGCAAATATTAAACGAAACCTTCGTTTGGTGTATGAACTCTTTTATCCTTGACGTGGAAGCATACTGACCGACACCAAAATTTAATCATGATAGTTTATAAGAGCCATGACAATGGTCATCAGACCATTTAAAGGCACCGAAAAAACTTAAAAAGTATTTACAGAACGAAATCATATTCCGAAGTTGTCATGATTGTATAGACTGTTTACTTTTCCATAAATCACATAATCTGAAAGCGATACTAACTTTTTAAATTATTATTAGATCAAGTACCTATAACATCTGCACAGCAAGTTTAAATGAAATCACTTTTCAAAGATACAAATTTTAAACACTTAGAAAAAGTTACCGCACCCACGGGCGTCCAGATTGGAGAGCGGGTGAGGAAGCACTTTCGTACAACCTGACTTGATATTTTTTTAATTAATAAATTTAAAACTCTTGTAGTATTTAATTTCAGATTAGAATACGAAAGGTAGTCGACATTAGGGTCCCAACTTCGAATCCACATTATTTGTGACGTGGTTCGGAATCCACATTAAGCTGTGTGATCCTTGTTTAGGTTTAGTTATTAAAAAATAACAACTACTGATTTATAATTCCAGGTCTTGCGGGTTTATCCCGATAGACAAGTGGTTTATCGGTCAATTGAATTGACTACTGAAAATGCGTCACGTTGATTGGGGGCGAAGCACCCTGAAAGGATGCAGTGCCTTGTGGCTTAGAAGTTCTAGGGTTTAGGCCTGAAGACAAAAACTACTTTTAGAAAGTGCATGTAGGACTTTAGGGTAGCCCAAATAATTTTTGTCGTCTGAAACCTAAATACTATAGACTTGATTATGATTGGAAACATTTAAAACAAAACAAAATTTAGGGGTCCAGAGAATTTACAACATTTCACAACCTTTTTTCAGAAAGAACCCTTCCCTAATATTTAAAAATTTATGGACCCCTTGGAGCTATAACAATATCTATAAAAAAATTAGGAAGGGTTACATTAATTTTTTATTATATTGCTCTTTAAATACACAGTAAACTACGTATTTTTCTAATGGACCGTTTTTAGGTTAATAATTAAAAAATTAATCAATCAGAATTAATATAACGAAAATGTTCTTTGTATTTGCGTAAGCTGTGTAAAATCAGTGAGTTTCAATTTATGAACTCGAGTTCATGGTTTATGAAGATTAATTGTTTCAGTGTAAAAATACTAGCTTCCAGTATGTGATTAACATGGTTGTGCGGCCTAAAGGCCGCACTGGAACTTTTTTATGTTAGTAACTAAGAAATTAACAAATCAGAAAAGCGTTGATGAAGAACAAAATTTGCACTTTTTGCATAACATAATTGGATTTTCATGTATGGAACTGCGCCAAGTCGAATTTGCTGTTTTATTTTTTTCTTGTATATATTGAAAATTGAGGTTCACACAAGGACATTCTGGAGAACGGCAACAATATAATGATGCGCATCTCGACAGCTCGGGATATTTTCCTCTAGGGAACGAGGAAAAATTCTTTAAATTTCTGTTTTAGTTGACTGTCTGAGCTATTTTCTTTAGTTTTCTAAATGTACAGAAGAAACTCCATCTGATTTATCTTGAATGAATGGATTTTGAACTCAGCTACGCATGTTTTCAATTAAGGATCGAAAATTGTTAAGATGAACTGCAGTATCGGACGTCATATTTTTATATCTGAATTCGGACAGATGTGAGGATCCGAATGGCTTATAAAAAATATTGTAGAATTTAAAATGTTATAGCGGCACATTTTTAATTACTTTGCGGTACATAATTTGCATACCATTGTTGTCGAGTTTCAAGTGAAAGCTCATGAAAATTTATAACTCATAGCAAATAATTGTTCGATTAATTTGATTCCAATAATTAAGGAGAACGAACAATCGGGCAAAGTTTTAGATTGAGCTTTGATTTAATTATTTAATTAAATGGAAATGAATTGCATTAAAAAACGCTGAACATGTCACATGGTAAAGACCATGCTAAAGCATGTTCAAAACAAAACATTAATTAATTTAAAAAGAATTACAGAATTTTCCATTTCTTCAATACTTCTGTTTTAAACCGACCATAGAAAATAAAATAAAATGTCTTCAACTCAACAACGTCGTTGTGATTAATAACCAAGGAATATTTGTGATAAGCATTTTATAATAAATTATTTAATTCTAGAGCAATGTGCATCTACGGTGATAAATGCTCGTAATAACATTATCAAATCAAAAACCGCGAGATCAGTAACACAAAGTCCTATAAAAACCGTGAGATCTGCTTAATTAATATTAACCAATTAGATCGGACTTAGAAAAAGTTTTTACAAAGAAAAGTGCGGTAGAACCCTGGTGGTTTATCTACTATTGTTATCTTTCGATTTGGATGTTTATATTATTTTATAACGTTTTTTAAATACTTACTTTAATACTTGGAAGTAAGAAATTTTGGTTGGTGGAATCGCAATAGAATAAATGTTAATGTAAAAGCAACAAAATGCAGGTAAATACAAAGTAGTAATAACGGCAGAAGTGTAAAATGTTGAAATCCTCCATAATTCTCAATTAACTAATATAAATTGTATTTATTCGGGAAAATAATGTAAAAAATGGTCCAGATTGATGGGTTCGATTCACACGGTATACCATCTACTGTAGGATTTTTCACTCACCACTATTCCAGTGATTGAAAAGATGCTTTTGAAGGACTTCTTAACGTAATTGTCGCTCAAAATTCTTCTCAACTAATTTATCCTCCACGAGATTGTTGGGTAAAGTAAAGTAAAGTCCAATTGTTGGGCAAAGTGAAGCATGCTACAAAAATTCGAGTCTCCTTGAATAATACTCAATCGGATCAATGGTTTTTGTATCTACGATCTCAACGACAAATTTATCAATTAGATTCATTTGTACGTTTAAATTAAAAGCTTGACCTCGTCAATAATAATTAAGAACAGCGACATTTGAGGATGGGGGCTCAGATCTCAAAAACAAAAATATTTGGTAAAATTTATTATCGACTAATAATTTTTTTTTGTCTTTTCGAAAGTTTGGAGAGGGGGGCCCGAGACCCTTTAGCCTCTCCCTGGTTACGTTACTGTTTAAGAAGAAAGTTCAAGCCCAAATCCTTCTATAGGCAGGTTTTACGGTTAAGTGTTTTCTTTGGAGTCTAAATTTTAAGAGCTTTGACCAGAAATAGTATTGTCAAGATAACTAAAGGTTGTGAGATCACTTTTATTCTGATAAACTATTCATATGCTAATACTATGCGAATATAAATTTATTGCAGACCGGATTTGGTTCATGGACCTAATGTATCTGACTTTTCTAACAAATTAAGTTGAATCAAAATTATTGGATTAATTAATAATTACAACGGTTTTACGGCCTTTTTGAATTTTTAAAATTTCTTGGGAAAAAAGTAGAAAATTCTTCAGGCGACATTTGAGAGTTAAAGAGAATTTTGTAGACACTATCCAATCAATTTCAACTCATAAATGGCAGTTTTCATTTCCGTTTTAAAAAGATATCTGTATGGAAAATGTTAAAAAATTTCTCATTAAAAGACTTTTCAGCAACGTTTTCAATAGAGGAAAATTGAGGCTAAAATCACTAAAACTTTCCTTCTGATTAAAACAGAAACGCATGTGATATTTTAATCTATTAATAAAATTGACCTACAATATTTTATTAACTACTTAAATTATTATACATCGGCAATTGAAAAATTAAAATATATTTTGCCTTTTAATTGTTCACAGGAAGGACGCGCGCTCAGGCGTCCCCCAGTACAAACCACGCCTGTCCTTAACATTTCTAAGCCTTTTTTAAATTAGGAATTTAAAATTGACAATAAAATTTTCTGCTCGTAGCGTTACTTCCTCTTGCACATAGACCCAAGTTAAATTCTTTTTTGAAGCTTCCTTTTATTTGTTACCTTCCAACTAAAATACTAAGCCTAATTTAAACAAACACTTTTAAGGGTACCTTTATTTTTAAACCTACACAAAAATATTAATATTTATGTTACAGTTGACCTATAGAATACGAGTTTATGTTATGTAACGACTGTTTGCTTTATCTAACGACAAAAGTAACAACAATATTAATTAATGCACTACAATATATTTTTTATCGAAGCCATTAACAAGATACTTCTAATAAATTATTGTTACATATTACTAAATAAAATTATCAATTTTTATTGATTAAATTCTAACAGTTTTTTGGGTTCATTGCTTTAAAATTTAAATCCAAACATTTGTTCTTTCTGTAATTTTTTTGGTAGCTTTTGCTATACGATTAAAAATATGAAACAATAATTAAAATAGTGGTTAATTTAAGTTGATCAACAATATGAAATGTGAGACGTTTAGACGGAGAGGATCCCCAACTGAGCACATGCAATTTTGATTTCTAACTTTAATTTTAGCGAATTTTTTGTCGGATTAAGATTAGATTGGGTAACATGTGCATATTTTACAATTAAAAGTCTCATTATGGTCAATGATCCTAGTTACTTCTTAAGAAGTTAAGGCAGATGCAATCCAAGAGATGTTAAGTGGGCGCTAAGCGTGTCTAGAAGCCCATTTAGATATAATCTTGAAATTAAATTAAAGAACCACAATAGTCCCGAAGTGTCCTCGAGAATTGAGTATGTTTACTGCCCATTTAAACCGCATCACAATTAGCTTTTGTTGACCTTTCACATTGTTATTTTCTTTCTCCTTTCATCCTCTGCGTTCTGCGCTAACAATAAAATCTTATACACAAAATTCTGCGACTGATGTAATGGTGTATTTTTATTAAAGAATTTTTAAATTACAATGGCATGCTAGTTTGGAGCAATTTAACGATTACATACAAACACTTCTCCTAATTGATTAATCAACTAAATAATATTTCCACTAAATGAAATATCCACAACAAAGTGTTTAATAATGTGGTTTTCGTATTACCAGTAATAAAAAAATTACCTTGATTGACTTAATCACCACAGACATGACTATCCAATAAATTTATTGTCTTTGGGAAAAAATATAAAACAGGATAGAAGCACAGATTATTTGAAAAAAAATTTTATTTCCAAATGGAATAACGGCAATTTTAGGCTTCTATACAAAGTATAACAAGAAGCCTTATGATCTAGCTCCGTGTCCGTCTGTCTGTCCGTCCGTCTGTCCGTCTGTCTGTCCGCATAATTCAAAATCATACAGAGCGTTTCAAATCGTGTTGGAAATACTCTGTGTGTATAGAGGTCTAAGAACTGGGTAGCCAGTGCGCTACTTTTAGGCTTCTATACAAAGTACGATATAACAAGAAGCCTTATTTAGGCTTCTATACAAGGTATAGAAAGAAGCCTTATGGTCTGGCTTCGTGTCCGTCCGCATGTTTCAGAGCCAATCATAACGTTGATCAACTGATACGTTGTTATATTGTAAATACTTCGTCTATATAGTATTGCGTTAATCTGTTAATCCGTTGTTTCGATTCGCTAATGCAATTTACAAATACGCAAATGTTTGAAAGAAATTTACTAAGTTAAAGATATTTTCAAAGAGGTCTCCCTATATAAACTACTTGTTAGGCTTCTATACAAAGTATAGCAAGAACCCTTATGATCTGGCTCCGCGTCTGTCCGTCTGTCTGTCCGCATAATTCAAATCTAATCAGAACCTTCGAAATTGTGATTGTGACCGCAAAAATTTAATTAGTGCAGATTATCTGATATTACATTATAATAATATGGCGACCAAAAATAACAACTTTTTTTCAATGCAGACCAAATGGAAGTTATATTTTATTTACATAATTTTTCACCTATATTTATAGGAAATTTAAATACGTTGATACGATGATACGTTGATACGTTGATACGATGATACGTTGATACGATGATACGTTGATACGTTGATCCGTTGATACGTTGATGTGTTGATACGTTGATCCCGTTTTATTGTAACCACAGCAGTGGCTTGATGTGATTGGTGAAGTTAAGTTGTAAATAAAAGAGAAAGATTAGGATTGATCGACCTTAAGAAATGGATCGTACATTACAGAGAAGTAAAGTTCCGGATGGAATGGAAAAGTTTGCTTATTATTGATTATATAGTAAATGATAAATACCAACCGCAAAAATATATTTAGTGCAGATTATCTATTTTCAATGCACACCAAATATAAGTTATATTTTATTTTCATAATTTTTCACCTATATAGAATTTAAATACGTTGATACGTTGATCTGTTGATAAGTTGATCTGTTGATACTGCTGTGTACTTTTAGGCTTCTATACAAAGTATAGCAAGAAGCCTTATGATCTGGCTCCGTGTCTGTCCGTCCGTCTGTCCGTCTGTCTGTCTGTCCGTCCGCATAATTCAAAATCATACAGAGCGTTTCAAATCGTGTTTTACTTTGATGTGAAAAAATAATTTTAGGCTTCTATACAAAGTATAGCAAGAAGCCTTATGATCTGGCTCGGTGTCTGTCCGTCTGTCCGTCCGTCAGTCTGTCCGTCTGTCCGCATAATTCAAAATCATACAGAGCGTTTCAAATCGTGCTGGAAATACTCTGTGTGTATAGAGGTCTAAGAACTGGGTAGCCAGTGCGCTACTTTTAGGCTTCTGTACAAAGTATAACAAGAAGCCATATTTAGGCTTCTATGCAAGGTATAGAAAGAAGCCTTATGGTCTGGCTTAGTGTCGGTCCGCATGTTTCAGAGCCAATCATAAGGTTGATCAACTGAAACGTTGTTATATTGTAAATACTTCGTCTATATAGTATTGCGTTAATCTGTTAATCCGTTGATTCGATTCGCTAATGCAATTTATTATTATTACAGGTTAGATGATGTTTTGTATTGATTTCATCAGAATCAAAATCGGAATCGGAAAAGTCGCTGCTAGAATAATTGCTTGAGTTGTTCATGTTTATAAATTAGTGGTACTTGCTATATCGATTCCTTTTCAAAAGTATTACCTAAATTTTAAATACAAAATGTAACCTATATAGTAAATTGAAAGAAAATAAAAATAGAATAAATTGATTGATGCTAATTCCGTACAGGGTTGCCAGATATCGCGTTTGAAATATCGCAGTTTGCTGGAGAAGAAGGAACCTAAATCGCACTCTTCCCGAGAAAAAGTGTAAAAGTAGTAACAAAAAAATGAAGGAGGTTTTTTTTTTAATAAATTACTGCCATCACTGCACTAAGTATTAACAATTTGCAATTAACATCAATTATGGAAATAAAGTAAGCTTGATAGAATAACCTTAACGAAAACTTAATCTTTTTGAAATTGGGAGGAGCCTAAATTAGGCGCCCATCGTAAACACTGAAAATTTATAGCAATTGAGCAATAAAAATCGTCTAAATTGCGATAAATCCCGGCATCTGGAAACCCTGATTCGCTACTACCGTTAAAAACCATTGTCACTTACCTTAGCCGATGGTCGTATAAGCAAACCGAGAAATCTAATTGGACGAAGATCTCATGTGGAGACGGCCAATCGCATCGAACCAAAAAAATATCCAACGGACTTCGAGTAATTTCGCAGAGAACGGGAGAGCTTGCCTGAAAATATTTACGTCTTTTTGATCTGATAAAAAGGTTGAAGCCAAAATCAGCTGCTCTGAAAACGAATGCCAACAAAATAATCGTTGAAAAGAATGGGTTAGCCCTGAAAAGTCATAAAAAATTATACTTAGTGATCTCCGTTGGGCACCGCTAAAGATTTAGCAGGGTGAGTTTGTCATCCTGAAGTTACATATGACATTGTCAATAGTATCCTGCTTCAGGTGATTTCTTGTGAGCGATGCCAAGATGAAGACGACTGCCTTTCAGGAGATTCTTCCTCTTCGTGGGTCGATTTTTCTGTCTTCTCTCCAGGGGGGGGGAGGTTGATTCGGGGTTGTCATCCTTAGCAGTCCCGTTTGCATAGTAATGTCGTGGTTTGTTCTGTGCGATCTGAATCGTGGTTCTGGGTTTGGAGGGGTCCTCCGTGTCTCCATTTGGTCGCCAGCATGGGTTTCGGGAATCTCCTGCATCCTTAGTAGTTTGTGAGGTGTTCGCCGCTGCAATTTACACTTCCTTCACTTTCCTCGGTCTCTTGCACTCCGACGTGAGATGGATACCTGCGTACTTTACGCACTTTGATCCTGCGCGACAACATCTCTGGCCATGACTAAAACGCTGGCAACTCTGGCGTTGGTCAATCCTCATTTTACGAAATTAGGCTTCGACTTGAATCAGGATGCCGATAATTTTCCTGATCGCGAAGATTTTCTTCGATTCTTCATTTTTCTAAGGGTGACCACGATAAGGCGAGTGATTTCTTGTCCCTGCCACGGTTCATACGCTCTGTGGAATCGATGCTGATTCCTTTGTTTTACAGGCTATCCTTCAATTCTTGGATGCCAATTCCCTTCGGTATTCCGCATAAAACCACTTGCAGCGGCTTTTCATTGTGAAGTTGGTAGTAGTATAAACCACCTTCTTTGGGGTTCAAGACTTCCTCCAGAAACTTGAAAAGGGCACTTCGGTCTTCTTTTGTGGTTGAGCTGAACGCGAGTCCTCCGGCAGTGTTTCGCACATTTGAAAACTTGATCCTCCTCCTGTTCATCATCCTACTGATGGAGGGCCATTTGGCGGCATCCCTTAGTACGATGGGCGGGATTCTGATCTTCGCTAGGAGTTTGTTGGTCGAGTCCGTGGTGTTGCGGACTTAAATTGATCTTCCATCAATCCGACTGCTCCGGTCGGGTCCTTGGATGGAGGGGGAGCTGGAACTGCTTCCGACTTCTTCAACCACCGAGTCGTCCAATTTTAACCTCGTGTCCCAAATACACGAGGCCGTACATTTATTCTAATGCTTTTCCATTTAGTTCCACTTTCTTGCCAAAACAAGATTTGTCATATTATGGCGGTTTATACTAAAGGGTACACTGACACGCGCTCTTCTATCCAAAATTGGAAACAACTATACAAAAATAATTAGAAAAAAATAATTTTAAGTAAATTAAAATACAATAAATATCGTAAGGTTAGATGGGGCAAGAGCATTTACGGGGCAAGTGCAGTATTTGCTAATCATTTTCACATAGTTGAATAAATTGATCTGCCAGCTGTGAATGTTACATTTAATTAACATATATTCCCTAACTAACCCACTGAAGATAGCATGGGACCGTTAGGTTTGAAAAAGTCGTATTTGTGGTTAAGTAACGAGGTGATGCGTGTTTTGTTATCTGTGTATATCTCAGCTGTTTTTTGAGTTTTCGTTGCGATATTTGGTAAGTATATAATATGTTTTTACGATATAATTATCTTAGTAACGTTATTTTTGTTCATATTTATTTTCAACTATATTTTTGTTGATGGGCTGCTCTTGCCCCTTCAATTTTGTCTACTGGGGCTAGTGCAGCTTATTTCTATGGGGAAAGTGCAGACCATAGTTCGATGAGGTATCAGAGCCTGAATTTGATGAAGAAACGAATTATCAAGACTACAATTTGCATAACAGAAGAAATGAAGAAATGGTAGCTAGTGAAGAAAATATAATATTAAACATTCAACCCGGTAACTTCATTTTGGCGAATTTTTTTGGAAAAAAGAAGACTTACAAATATGTATGTCTCGTAACAGAAGTTTTTGACGATGAGGTTGCAGTGACATGTTTATGTAAATTGCGAAACAACTCCGAGTATAGGCTAGATCAGAACGACAAATGCACTATTTTGCTGTCAGATATCATTCAAAAACTGCAGGAACCTAAACTGATACCGCATGACAATTACCAAACATTATGTATTTTCTAGTGCTGTACATGTATCTGAATTATTGTAAACGTAGAGCGATACTTTAGAATTAATCTATGTAGTTACTTACTTGACACTTTTTTACTTTTATACTACTAAAGTCCGCATTTCATTATAGCTTCTTGCAGCCGAGCTTGTCCAGCCGAGCTTCTAAATTAAATTTGCAATGCATTGCTTTATACGGGACCGCACTCACTGTAAGCTTATATAATTGAATATAACATTTGGAAACAGAAAATTGTCGATGTTCGAAAAAAAATATTAAAATTTGATAACGTAACAAATTAACGATGACATCGAATAACCAAAATTGTGTTACGATGATTGACACCTAGAACAAGAATGTATAAAATAAATAGTAGTAAAATAAAGGCGAAACATGAAGGAAGGTACTGGATGTTATTATTGGAAAGGTAAGAAAATTATTAGTCATTTGGGATAATATTATGATAAATTTTATTTTCCGATTGAAGAATGCGTAAAATCCCGGAATATACAAAAAATTTAAAAATCGGTACAGAACAGCATCGAAAAAATTTCGACATCAATATTCCATTTTTTTCATATTGCTTATCAATTAGATAAATAAATTATTATTAGTAATAACTATACAACACATTTTATTATCTAATAAGTAGAAGTATCTAATTACCGGCGGCTTCTGCAGCTTCAGTTGTAAAAATTTACAACTCTCGCGTCACAAGCCGGCCTGGTATAGAAATGCATCTTTTATCAGGGGAAGTACACGCGTCCACGTGGACTCGCTAAGAGAATTTTCGTAATAGAAATATTATCCAATAATAAGTCCTTATTCTAAATATTAACCAATTACAACTACACTACTCCACGTGGATAATTTTACTAGCTGGGCTTCTGAAATTCGATACTTGTTATCAGCAGCTTCAAGAAGCTTACAGTGAGTGCGGTCCCGTATAAACCAATGCATTACAAATTTAATTTAGAAGCTCGGCTGGACAAGCTCGGCTGCAAGAAGCTATAATGAAATGCGGGCTTTAGTTTTAACGAAATAAAATTATTATTAAGTTATAATTTTCTTTGCATTTCCCCTATAAAATAACCATTTTCTTGCAAACTTTGATTTAAGTAATATTTTTTTTAGTGAACTATAAAGAATATACTTTAAGTTGTATTGCTCTTACCCGGTCTCTTAATAGAAGTATTGTAATATCAACATAAAAATGCCTTATCCGCTCTTGCCCCGTATTGGTGGGGCAAGTGCGCCCAGAGTAGTTAAAAATTAAAAAAAAAATTTTTAGAAACCTATTAACATCTTATTAATCCAAATATATTATATCATGTACAGTGGCGGCCTTAGGGGGTGGCGAACAGGGCAATCGCCCGGGGCCTCGCTCTTGCAGGGGCCTCGCGTCAAGCAATTTTTAAAAAATACAGATTTTTTTTAACTATATTTTTTTTGACGTGATAACGTCTTATAAATCGATGAACACCGGCCGCGCACACGAACAAATGTTACGTTCCGCCTGAGCCTGAGCCTGAGCTATCTTTCAACTATCGAAATAGTTCTGAGAATTATTACCACCACACCTGTTACGGTTGCGTCTGCCGAAAGAAGTTTTTCGAGACTTAAAATTATTAAAACATATTTGAGGAATTCGATGACTCAGGATCGGCTTTCAGCCCTTGCTATTCTTTCAATCGAAAATGACGTAGCTCATTCGTTAGATTATTGTGCTTTAATTAAAGATTTAAGTCGTAGGAAAAGCCGCAAACATCAATTTTAAAATTTATCATCTCTGTATTTGTTAATTTTGTAAATCTTTCAATGTAAGTAAAATATTTTAAAACTCAAATTTTATTTATTTGTATAACTTTAGCATTTCTCGTCAAACATAACGAATACCTGGACAAAGGGCCTCGCAAAGACCTGCCGCCCGGGGCCTCGCAATGGGTAAGGCCGCCGCTGATCATGTAGATTATACTCTAAGCTACTAGACTGCCAAGAGAAACCTTCTTAAGAGCGTCTACACACGATCCAATCTGGTCGGGCCGACAAGCTGTCCTACACGTGAGTTGAACAAGGACACAATAGCCGCATCCTTATTCAACTCATGTGTAGGACAGCCGGTCGGCCCGACCAGATTGGATCGTGTGTAGACCCTATTAGGCAAACTTAATAAGTATCTTAAGCGGTTCTAAAACCAACTTTTCATTTTTTGGGTAGCACTTGCCCCATCTCACTTATATATTTTTCCTTTATCTCGAAATTTTGGAAAGAAAGCTGAAACGCCACCGGTAAGAAAGCTAATTGGTCTATAATTTCCCACAGGTCCGTCATGGTACATTTTTTAAGAAGGAAAATTATCATTGCTTTATTCAATTTTTCAGGAGTCGCCCTATCCAGTTCCTATCCAAACTAAAATCCACAAAACCACCTATGGCGTTCTTTATTTAAATTGTTTTTTATTATTATATTTTTTAAGCTGTTGCAAAATTTTCCGCACCGAGCTTTAGCACCAATCCACGTCTGCTATTATCGGGCAGTGTTTTTAAGGACAACGTCCTCACAATTTTAAAAACAATAACACACGTGGGGTGGGCCGAAATTATCACGTTATCAAAATGATTTAGTATTTTTTAATTTGCTTAAATGTTAAGAAATATTAATTACTGCGTCCTTAATATTTATCAAAACTAATTAAATTGAGATAACACGTATCATAATAAATTTGAAGAAAAAATCATAGTTTAGTAGTAGTAGTAGTAATAAAAGGCAGTTACTGGGACCATAACATTTAGTATCAGTCCTATTCTATTAAGGCGGTGTGACACTTGTGTAAATTTGCGTGTAGATTTACGTGTAAATTTACGTGTAGATTTTTACACCATGTCAAACACGTAAATTTGCTTGTAAATTTTGTTGCAAATCTGCTAGCAAATTTTTTTGCGAGTGTGTTTGCCACTTGTGTAAAAATTTACAAATAAATTTACAATTTGCACATGCGCGTTCTGGTCAATTGAAAATTCGATCGGTAAGTGGCTATAAGAAGTTTGTATGTCTGGTCGCCTTGTGTTGTTTAGTACTAAAAGAAACGTGATAATGGATTCAAATTGGCAATTAATGCCAATTCAAACTTTTACCAACTGACAAAAACACAACACAAGAAAAAATAGACCACACCTTCGAATATTCTTCTGCGCAATTTTACACGCACAACTTGCGAGAAAATATAGAAATATTCCTATAAAATATTTACACGTAAATCTACACGCAAATTTACGTGTTTGACACTTGTGTAGATTTACACGTAAATTTACACGTAAATCTACACGCAAATTTACACAAGTGTCACACCGCCTTTACTGCTGTTATCTTATAAAAAAATTTTAATTGAATGTTCCTTGTTTGTTCGTTATATTAAATTAAAAAAAGTGTCAGGTATAACAAACTTTTATAATTATTATTGAAGTTTATTATACCTGACGTTTTATTTAAATTTCATAGATGATCTTCTACCAAAAATTCTTATTCTTCTCTCTTCAGATATCTGCGTTTTTCCCGGCTTCAGCTCTTCTGTGTTAAGGATGATTCAGATATACCCGGCACGGACCGACCTGACACAGCACAAACCGGACCGACAAATTGGCGAGTATTCACATTAGCACATACAGTTTTGAAATGTATAGTTTGTTTCAGAATAATTGAAATTAAAAAAAGTCATAGCATCAAATTACATTGATATAAAAACGTACAAACTATAAACGAAACATAATATATAGAGATAAGGTTAATTATTTTAATCTCGCGCCAGCCTTGAGCAATGCATATGCTTGGTCGACAGCATATCTTATCACATAGTTCGTACGCTTTTATATCAACGTAAATTGATTCTATGACTTTTTTTAATTTCAATTATTCTGAAACAAACTATACATACAAATACATTACGTACTACCAATACGTAGAAGCTGTGTAGATATCGTCAAGATTCCGACGTGAAAATGTTTAAACGTTTATTTTATTTATTTATTTATTTACGGTGACATTTGTCACACGTGAGATATTTAAACACTTATTTCTTCTCCGGAAGGTCAAATTGATTGAAATAATTAATATTTTTTCATTAGAAACTTGCATAGTTAATAAATATTTTCAATTTTTATTCATTTTATAGCAAGTGTATTTAAAAAAACTCTTTTAGTTTATTATCAATAAAATTGTATTTTCCTGGTTGTTGTAATACATACAGGCACTCACCGGCACCTGCAAAACATTCTCCGAAAGTATGTCCACGGCTGTCGGTCCGTTCCCGGTTATGTTTTGTCGGTCCGGTACGTGCTGTGTCAGGTCGGACCGTGCCGGGTATATCTGAATCATCCTTTATCCAGATGTCACCATACCTTTTAGTGCTGCTTCCAAAACTTTGCATCTTTATCTCGTTATTACGAAGCACTTATTTTCACTTCGCAAAAGGCGAAGTGAAAATTATTATTATTTTGTAGAATACCGTTTATTTTTTTTTTCTTTAATATTAGAAAAACATTTTAATATTAAAATTTCAAAATTCAAATTAAAAGTGTAATTTTATAGTGACATTTTTTTATTACAATAGTAGTTTTTCATTAACAAAAATTTCGCAGGTTTTCAAAGAACATATTTCCACCTGTTAGCAACAAAAATATAATCCACTCCCCAAAATATCAAACCCAAAACTTTGAAAAATATCACAACAATACATTTCAATTCTGATATAACAAACGAACTAATTTTCAAGTCCTTGAGGTTCGGTACATCCGAGTGCAATTGTAAATTACGATAACACGTATCGCAATAAAATTGAGTTTGCTATTAAAAGAAAAAAAAATTGGAAGAGGTATAACTTTTTTCGTAGATACCTACCTCCCTTTTAACTTCACGCGCAATTTTTGGCCGTTTTTTATAACAAAAATGGAACGCTTGGTAACGTAGTTAAAATCTAAGGTCAGACTACTTGGACCCATTATGACCTACAACACTTCAAAGATAACTGTGGCTCCAAAGATAGAAATGTTTTTGTTTACATTTGAAGCTATGGTTAGTATAAGAAAAATTATCTTTTAATCGCCTTTTTCCTCAAGCGGATCATTTGCATAATATTTACATTGTAGTTTTGTTCCATTTAGACGATCTCTAACGAAATCAATACAAGATATTACGTATTCTTTTGATTTCCGGTAATTCGTTTCCATATTCCTCATTTGATTCAATTTCACCACTTCCACCAGTGAAAATTACGAATATTTCTGATTGGATGAGTTTGCCGTAATTTTTGGAGCTGTAAGAAAGAAATCAAAATTTTTATCCGTTAGGTTTGTAAGTTACCCTACAATCAAACGGTAATCATATTTAATTCAAAGGGTGCTGGGAGGATCCTACGACCTAATACAATACGCATTATGAACGAACTAATGAGGAAGTCGGGAATTAGGCAACTCGTCTGTTTTATTTCACTAAATTGCAGAGTTAAACCACAGTCTACCAAACTTTATTTCCATAGCTTCAGTTTTTTTTAATCTGAATTGGCCAAAAAAATAAGGATTTTATTATTTAATTTAAAGTTTCTTATGGGGATTCCCTTCCGAACGCTTTCTCACACTCGACGCGAGGGGTGGTGTAAATTAATTCTTCAAATAGTAGCTTGTTAAACTTGATATATTTTATTTTTTAATTAGATAATTTTTAAAACGGGCACTGTACTGGATTGCAGAAGGATCGGTTGATCTCATAGATTAAAAAATTGAAGGGTGTGAAAGGAACAAAATTTTTACTTGATAATCTGATGGGAAAATTGTACGTCTGAGGAGCAATGCCCCTTGTAATAGCCAAGAAAAATGACCACCGTACGTAGGGCGGACTGGAAATGTAGAAAAGCTGATTCATTTGAGGACCTTTTTAGTGTTTTTATCGTAAATTTATGGTGTCAGAATTAATTCGAAAAATTAACCCTGTTCTACTTTTTAGATTGAATTTATTATATTTCAAGGGCATAATTTTGTTTTACCTTCTATTTAAAATTTTAAGTGCCCTTGATATATGACGCGAGACTTCTAATAATTCATACAAAGTACAAATCAAATAAAATGACATTTTAAGAAACTTTTACACCTATTCGTTTCCATTCGATCAAGTCAAGCAATTTCGGGCAAGGTTTAGTACTTGGATGGGTGATCGTTTGGGTATTATATCACGTGTCGTTGCCAAAACATCTTAGTAAGATTATCACCTTACCAGAGACTCAATTCTTGGTCGCACGAAAGGTGAAGAAATGAATTTCATCCGACTATTTTTTGGTCCACCAGTAATTATAAGTATTATTTATCTTATTGAGAATTATGTTGTCGAAAATCTTTCAAATTTTGAGCTTAAAAAATAAAACTTAACTTAAAACTCCCAAGATTTAAATTTGCATTTACGAGAAAAATCGCCTACAGCTCATTTATATCTATAACTTCTACAAAAATTCTTAGCGCGAATACGATCGAGTTTCTCCAAACCTTCATGCAGTTGAATAATCGAGAGTTAAACCAAGCTCCAGGGTTAACTAAATGAATTCTGTTGTTTGGAATTAACCGTTGACCTTGATTTAACTGATGATTGTACAACTGAGCGTAAGAGGTCGTTTTGCTATCAGATCTTCCGTTCTAAGCCATTTGATATTCGACGAAATCTCCAATAAAATGTGACTGAAGACTTTATCGATAAATAGTGAGCTAATCCTGTAGACTAATACTAAGTTAAGATTTATACTAAGTACCCGCTAGTACATCAAAAGATTCTTTCAGGAACTACAGTCTCTAGGTCAACTGAGCTTTGTAATCAATACCTTTGAGTAGCATTCGGGGGGGGGGGGAGAGTGCGTTGCACATTATCGTCACAATATACAGAACGGTTAGAGTAATAGCGGCCGAATGACCTCCAAAACTACGAGTTTTTAACAAAGGGAAGCCCAAGGTAAGATATCGGCAATCAAGATTCCAAATTTTTTGGTGATTCTAAAAGCCAAAAAAAATTATGAAGATCTTTTGGTCAAAACCAATTACGCTTGGTTTTTGAGTTATGAACTTTTGGCAAGGAACAAATGGCCATTTGGACAAATCCTAAAATTTGTATTTTTTATTTCTTACTATATACCAAGTTTCGTCAAATTTGGTGGGGGTCGACTAAAATCCTCCAGTTGATTTGAGATGGAATTACCCTATTTTCAAAACTTCATAACTCAAAAACCAAGCGTCAGTGAACAAAATCCAAAGACCATCATAATTTTTTTGGCTTTCAGAATTACCAAAACAATTGGGATCTTGATTGCTGATATCCTACCTTGGGATTCCCCTTGTAAGTATTATTATACACTATATATTGCTATGATTCAAAATGATTAATAAAGGCTCCCGATACAAAAATGAATATTAAATTCAAAATAAGCATAAAATTCTAAATCGGTAGGCACTTTAAAAATTTTGCTCTACGAGAAAAATTTATTTTCTAAAATTTCAGTTTCACATCCAAATTTGAGTCTCTCAGGATAAGATTAAGATGTTAAATATTGCTAAGAGTAAATACATTGATGATTGTCACATCAAAAATAATGAAAAAGATTGAATTAGCTAAAAATTGAAAAAAAAACATTTTATGTGTAAATCGTCATAACCTACAAAAATGTAACATCTTGTAAACTGAATTATTTAATAACTAACATGTCTTGTACAAAACTGTTCACACCAAAAATTATGTAATCATCTCATGTAGTTGAAGTGAATATTTCAAAGTGAAAATCGTTAAATTAGTACATAAAGGTCAAATTTGTGCAAAATCCAAAAGTTGATATAAGATGGCAGATATGAGTCAAATAGCCGTCCAAAGAATGGCATAAAAACAGAATATACCAGTAATACAGCATGGGAGTCACATCAAAAGACATGGATTTCAATGCAGATCATGAATCTGAAATAAAAACGAATTAATGGAAACATAAAAAATCCAATAAGATGAAAATTGACTTACTTTCAAGCAACAATGGTGCCAATTTCATCGATTCTAGATCGAATTTCAGTTGACCTCGTGCATTCGATCAAAGTGCACGCAATTCCAAGGCGCTCGAGAAAACAATGTTTACAAATCTTTGGAGGTTAACCAAATTTTTGACTTCGTGAATTCAAGTTGTGTAGACGTATCGAGATGTTCTTCACGAATCAATTGTTTACAAACAATTGATGGTTAAGATTTTTCAGCAAAATGGAAATAATTTCATAATTGGTAAACAACAATGAAAATGGCCGTTCGCACGATGCTTCTACAAATATAACAATTCAGGGATTTAATTCAACAACAACACTGGATCCAAAACTTACTGCAAAGAATATGCAACTTACCTTTTTCTATATTTTAAAACCTCTACGACTTGGTAAACAACGCCAACAAAATCACAAGGAAATTTAAGTCAATGAAACAACCTCACTCAACCACGAACAGCTGATAACTGGTATGATTAATGCAAGGTCGATTACTCATCCATGTGATGTCAACTAAAGCTGGACACACACAAATATCCTTTTTAAATAAAAATCAAAATTTCGATTCTGCTGATGTGAAAAAGGTACAGTGAAATTTATTATTTCGTTAATTTGATTATAAACTTTGCCTTCAGCGTATAAATACAGGATTTGAGAAAAAAGACTTCTACGAAAGTGCAAATTCTCGATACCCTCATTGATAGTTTTTCATTCAAACTTTATTATTTGATTTGTTCAGGGTTAAGCTTTAAATAAGCACAAATATTATTTAAACCATTTTACACGCTAATGTACAGCGAAAGACTTGTTTTAGTTTACAACTAAAACGAGCACGTCGGGACAAAGTGAGGAAACCGCTTTGTTTTGAAAACAAATTTTTGCATTAACTGTTTTTATTTAAAAATTTAATTAATGTTAGATCTGCGATCTAAAACTATTTGTGTAAACATTTATTTATGTAAACATAACCATCACTTTTGTTTAATATTAACAATTTTTTTTGAGACTATTGAAATCTTTATTTATTTTTCAATGAGAGAGCAATAAGTATCCCGAGAGAGCCAAATAACACCTTTAAAATCGCCTCTAATATTGAATGTTTCAAGGAACCCACCCTTGAGCGACTCATCACCGGGGCTTAGTGAGGAAGGGCATTTGTGTTTAACTCCTTGGTCAAGGAGAACATAGCAATATGTATGTATGAATATCAGTGGTTTTGGGTAAGCAGTAGATCAGATTGTTGCGATCATTCCAAGCCAATCTGAGCTATACTCGTTTGGTGAATTATTAATTTATTTTGTTTGTCCCCTCAGTGCGGCCTTTGGGCCGCACCATCAACGAAATCACGTACTAGTTAAAAGCCTTCATTTATTTATCCATCTTGGCAATTGATTTGTCCATCAATTGTGTCGCCAAAGGCTGCCAAAATTCAAAAAAGAAACTATTGAAAAACATGTGGTATTTGGTACCTTTTGCAAATAAATTATTTTCAAAATGGCTAATATTAATAATTAATGTTGTATGTTGTATAATTATATACTGTCATGTTTTGGTTATCAGAGATGAGGGGTCTGATGTAATTGGGTTTAAATTGTGATAAAATACTCATTACTTAATATTCAAATAAAGGACCATCATGGTATTTAGATAGTTACACCTGAGTCTTCTTGGCACTTCCGAGTGATGAATTGCTTGCATCAATTCAATCTAGAAATACAACAAACGTAATTTTGTATACACACATATTTGGAAAAAAGATGTAAAAAGCAAAAGAAGGATTATTGGTTTTATTCAAATAGAATTTGGGAAGAAATTGAATATTAATTTATTTGTAAAAGAGTAGGATAGAGATAAAAAAAGTGTTTTGCGTTTAAAAGAATTTAGTGCGCGGGCTTATAGACGATTTTTGGTGGGATGAAAAATGGAGAAGAAAGCGTGTGAAGAGAAGCGAACGATCCGCCAGAGAGTAAAGACGGATTGTTGAAATAGTAAATTTTGAATATGGTTTAATAAAATTTTTGTAAGTTTGAATTTGTGAAATGGTGATGATCCATCAAGAGTATAAATAAGCGTTTCGAATGGTTATTCAATGGTATTTTCAAGAGTATCAAGAGTATAAATAAGCGTTTCGAATGGTTATTCAATGGTATTTTGAAAAATTTTGGTGACCGCTGACAATTTTTTTATGGTTATGTTGTGAGATTGGGAAATTATTGAAGATTATGAATTTATGGACTTACCTGAACATTTATCCAGTAATCCGAGGAAAATAAATCAATCGTTAATCTTGTCTGGAGTTTTTCCTAGTATGGAAATTGGATCCAATTATACAATCGCTTTCACGCTGCCTGTTTCACTCCACATCGATAGGACCCGACAGTATAGACTTCGGTAAGCCAATTTTGGGTCGACAAAGTTTATTAAAATCTATCGATAGACAAAATAACTTCGCGCGTGAATTTAAAAACGGGGGGTTTATAAACTTTTCTTATGTAATACTTGTAAATTTAATTTGTTCCAATTTATGAAAAATCAGTCTTTTGTTTTTAATGATTATATTTTGTTTAATAAATTACAATATTGTGTCTACAAGTAATTACATTTATTTTTGATTTAACTTTATACAGCAGTGAAGTACAGATTAAGCAGGTGTAAGGTACAATAAGTTTAATTTTTCGTTTCATTGAGGTTACTAATTTAAGGTAGCTTATATGAGTATTTTGACCACATAGATGAACCCAATTTACGACCCTTAATTTTGAGTTTTCGTGCAAAGCTAGTCGGAGCATTACTGAATTAAGTGCCATTATTATTCCCCGCTATATAAGTTAAAATTTGATTTTACAGTAGCAAAACATGGCAATACATCGAGTTTTTCAACGTTCTACGTCTTCCGATTTCTATGTCTGTGCTCGTTGCGTGTTGAAACTGTTGTTGTTGAAAATGTTAAAATAAATAAATTTCAACTATTAGTACAAAACCAAAAAATTAATAAAATCCACAATAAACAAAAAATTATTAATTAAAAAAGGGGGGGGGGTTAATTGAATTGAAAAATTAGTGAAAATGATAACTTAGCTTAGGTATCATTACACTATCATCGGAAAAGCTTAAACAATTAATAAATTGAAGTTAAAATTAGAGAAACATTTGTTAGAGAAGATGAAAAATCAAAAATTAATTACAAGAAATGGAAAATTTGAAGTGAAAATCTTATAGAAAGGGAATAACATAATGATTATAACAGTAAAATGAAGGAGAAATTGAAAAAATTTATATAACGGTAAGAAGGAAATACAATACAAGAAATACATACAAATACAAAACTAAAAACTATGAAAAATTGTCATTTCTTGAACGATTGATTATATTTGCTTATTATCGTACCTTCTTATTTATGTCTTCAATTTTTAATGTCTTAAATATTTTATAATCCTGCTGTAGAAAGTACCATAATAACTAGGTTTCGTGCAAGGTTTCATTCTTGGAGCCCTTAACGACTTTATGAGAAAAAAGCGCCGTAGGCGATATTTGCAGAATTTTTAAGTTAGCCATTTATAATGGAATCCACACTTGATCGAAATTAATACTAATTTTCTATTGGATTAATTATTTCCAAATTCCGATACTTGTGATGTAGTACTAGAACCAACTATTTCTTATTTTTTCACAATTAATTATTATTTTCTCGAATTTAGCTTGTAATAATTATGCTGTAATATAAGTACGCGTTCGCAATCACAGCCAATGGACAAAATTGTTTCTTGAAGTCTTCAATTTTAAAAATAGAATGATTTACATTTTTTAAATGGAAGTGTAAAACAAAACACGTACATTCAGAAAACATTATCTTTCGGCGTGACAAAAAACAGTTATGGGTTATGGCACTTATCAATCATTTGAATCCCCATCTAGAATATGGGGTGATCAGGTGGTCAAACATTAAAAAATTGTTAATGATACTGCTTTACTCAGTAGTGTAATTAGTTGTTCGTGCGTCCTGTGCAAGGCTTCATTTTTACGACCGTCATCGTTTTTGTGAGAAAAGGCGCCACGGGCGATTTTGTGACAATTTTTAAGGTTTAGCGCATTAAAATTAAAAGTTAGACATTATTTACGATACAATTGAATCTACACTTGATAAAAAATGACATTAATTTCCTATTGGACTAATTTTGGTTGATGATGTGCTGAATGGAAACCCCCCAGTTTCTATTTTTTAGTTTGTTGACTTGAGTATTTAGTTTGACAATTAAAAATATTATTATTTTCACAGTAACACAAGAAGTTTTGGAAGACTCAGAAGAAAACAGTATTATACAAAAAAAATGAAGATTTGTAAAAAAATAAAACAAAACCTTTGTTTACCTGAAAGAGTATATTATAATTTTTACCACATAAATGGTAAATAATGTGTGCTGAAAGTGGCATTTTCAGGATATTTTTTAAAATAATTTTAAACCTGCGTAGGCCGCACAAGTAAGCTAAAAATATAAAATTTTTCTCAACTTTGTCTGGTCTTAGTTTTCATTTTTTCGGTTTTCAAGTCAACAGTTAGAACTTTTTACTCTAGTAAAAATTGTCTTAAATCTGATTTACTAAAAAGCAATGATATTGAAAATTATTTTCAGCGCACAATTATGGAATTACATATTGTTCAGTTATTGGTCCTTCATTTTTTATGGGTCGATCACAATTTTCAGGAGATATGAATAACCGAATCACTGTTACAAAATAACCTTGAAACTTTAGCGCCAGTCCGCCCCTGAATATTACAAATCAGCTCAATTTTACTAATTATCCTAGAACCGAAGATGAGGAATTTTCCTAAACATTCATACGCGGTATTCATTAATTTAACATGACCCCAGACAATAATTTTGAAAGCAAACCAGGGGCGTTTTTCTTCTTTGAAATGCCCAATTAATTATATAAAAAAACCTTCTAATTTAAATAATAGTTTTATCATTAGTATACAGGGTCATTATTTAATTACACCCAGTTATGACTGATTAAAAAAAAGAAAGAAAAAAAAATAGAAGAAACAATGCTAATACGACTTATTTATGGTACCTAATTAATCAAGTGAATTCATTGACTTAATTAAAGAGAATTGCTTATATTAATAAACGACCAGTAATAATTTAAGTGCATCCGAATTTAGATACAAATAATTTAAGCTCATAGGTGACGATAATAAAAGTCGTTGGACCTCGGCAATTTGTTAATTATGAGGGCGAATAAATTATTTGCCCCTTGTACAAACAATACCGATATTTTTTTAATTAGAACAAAATTATGCAAATTTATACAGGACGTCTCGTAAAACGTGGGAAAAAAAATAACTGTTGTTTTTAGCAAGTTGATATTAAATATACAGAAATTTATCCGGATTATTTTCTTAGGTGAAAGTATCGTGGAAATATAATATATGGGGCGGATGGGTATCGTTCCATTGCAATTTCTCACATTTAATAAAAATAAGTGTCACTCGTGTGAGAAATTTACAAACGTTTTGTTTTTGTCTCGTAAATTAAAATGCATTTTAATTACTACATCCTTTTTAATTGCCCGTTGACCATAAAATTATGAATAATTTTAACGCCACGAATAAATACAGGGCTAGATTTTTGCATTTTTAAAGCGGATACCCAATATTTTTTATCGTATTTTATTTTTGAACCATGTTTTTAGAGTAAATTTTTCTAAATTGTAACCCATATTTTTTCTTTTTTTCGAGTATGAAAACGTGAAAAAACTATAATAACTTTGAACAGAAAAGTTTTCGAGAAAATCAGTACTACTGTTTCAAAAATGCATGATAAGATTATTAGACGAATATACCAATTTACCAATTATTTATCAAGAAGGCGCTGGAAAAAATCACACGGTTTTGGCAGTAATTCGAATTTTGTAATATGTGGTCTAGTATTTTGTTAATAATTAATCATTGCCTAAATTGTATTTAGAATTCATTTTTATTTTTTTAACTATTCTAAAGTGGTTCGTCACTTGTCTGAAAGGTAAAGAATTACGGGGACAGAAGTAGCACTCAATTAAAAGTTTGCAATTTATTAAATAATAAATAATACAACGAGGAATCGAGGAACGAGGTGTCCTGGATGGAAAAATGAACAAATGTTTCCATTTTGGAAGAAATTCAGGAGATGGTAAGACTGTCCAACCCCATTCAGAGGGGAATGGCAAGGTTCTTTGGGAATGTACAGCGTAGAAAGGATTGGTTGTACAAGGAATGAATGGTTCAGGACAAAAGAACTCGAGGTCGCCCGCCAATGAGATGGACTGCCTAAAGTTTTCTGAAAAAATGAGTGGATGAAAATATTTCATAGGGCTGAAGGGTAGCTCTCAGTCGGTAGACCAATGAACATGTAATTTCAAGGTTGAAATCCCTGCGCAAGCGAAGTTCTACTTTTAATTATTTTTCAGACCATTGGACGTTTAATTCAATGGGCCAGGGTTAATGTTGCTGCGCGAGCGACTATTAACAGATGGCGTCTTTAAATTAGAAGGCATAATAAATGGCTTCAGCACCACACAAGTATAAGCAAAGAATTACATGAACTAAAAGTATATTGCTGTATGTACAATGAAAGCTCAAATTCTAATCAAGCGACTTTATTACCAATGGCTCAGCGGGGGGGGGGGGCGGATCACCCGTCTGGGGGTGACACCCAACCCCAAATTATTTAAATTTCCTGACTAAAATTACCTCGGTTCTTGGTTTTTAAAAACAAAAACGAGTGACCTTTTTGGGTTTTTAGGTTTTTAGGGGTGACACCGTTCGAACGAGCAAACCGTCTATAAGTGCAACCTTTAAAATAAAAAAAAGGTCATCAGCCTAGGTGGGGGTGACACCCATGAAATCCGCCCCGGGTGTCACCCATGCTAGCTACACCACTGTATTACGAAAGTCTCGGTGTGCGGTGAGGGTTGAACATCACTCATAACCTCATACAGGGGTTTGGCCAAAGCCAACTTGTCCGTTTGTGACATACATGTTTCGATCTTATTAGGATTATAGAATTACAATAATAAATCAATTTATGACGCCTACTAATTTAGTAATGCCATCTGTTGCTAACCTTTTAAACTAAAATAGGTATTTCCCAAACTCTTATAAGGGAGTTCTAGAAGAAAGAAAACTAACTAGACAATGTTAATATCAACATCGGCTTATCCTGCATACGGAAGAGAACCTTGACAAACCCCTTTCGGTTTATTTTGTACACCCACCCCCTCAAATATTTATTCACTTAAATAAACAAAATAAACTACTAACGGAAAATAAGCAAATAAAAATGGAGTAAATTTATATTTGTCCTTTTGCTTTAAAATTGTGCCCACCCCTTGAAACAAGTCACGAGCCGCCACTGATTTCAATGAACGAACTATGAAATTCGGACAATTCAACCCGATACGATTGAAAATGATTTACATGACATTTTCAGTGGCGGATAGGATATTTTGCCAAGAAGTGAGCGGGGGTCACTTCAAACATTTAATTTGCTTTTCTTCTTTACATCATTTGTGCAAAAACCTTAATAATTATTGTTTTCATTAAATTTATTGAAGTACTTGATTAAACGCCTTTTTGTACCTTTGGGAAACCTTTCTTTTCAAGGCCAGGGTTTTTTACATTTTCAAATTCGTAAAGAAAAATAATGGTTGTCATTTAAAAAAATTTATGATGACGTCACAGCTCAAAAACAAAACAGAATAAATATATATATGTCAATGGCAGAAAAAATTAACATTAAAAAATAAGGTTGACGTGTCGTGTTTTCTAAGAAAATTCCTCTAAATATTTTGATAATAATGATGTGATTATTAATAATGTGATTTGATCATGGAACGTTACACGATTATGAATCACCCTTTATTTTGAAATTTTTTAAAAAATCTATCACATGAGCTTGCTTTCAATTTTCAATCAAACGTAATTACATAATTCTTCATAATATACAGGGTGTGCTAATCCAACTAAACAATTCAGTTTTTTTTTGATTCATTGAAGTTATTTTTAAAAAATCGAGATCATTCTTTATTTAACCAACCCTTTCTTGTTTCAGTGTATCGAAGGATGTAAACTATTCAAGTACGCATTGGAATCTTCATGTCAAACAGTCTGCGTGAGTATTTACATTCTATTTTAGAAACAAATATTATGTTTGGAAATTTTTACAAAAATTCTTATCAAACTTGAAAAAAACTTCGACGCTTTAAAAAACTGGTGATGATTAATTATTTTTTTACAAACATCAAATTATCTTTCTTCAATTAATTATTCAATAATGTTTAGTTTTTGCATGACACATTTTCAATTAATTTTCAAATAATTTATCGTATTTATTTAAATGTTCTAAATAATTATTGATGAAATAATTACATCGTCATTAACTTTTGAAAATTTCAAACCATTAATTTAATTTGACTGATTTCATGATGTGTATCGCCAATTTTAGAATTATTAGATAATTTTTTTACACTTAGAACGGTACGGTGGAACCACTTTCACCCAAAGAACTGTATTGCGTGATGGGCTGCAACGACGCCTTGACGAGGTATTTTAGCCAACTTCGGGCCACTTTGGGAACCCCTTTGGCTCCAGCTTTAGTGGCAGATTCGTTGACCGCGACTTCTCTAAAGTTAGAATGGAAGTTTCCCGAAGCGCGACATTCGGACCGGACTTATTTTGTCCAATGGAGGTACGAAGAGCACGCCGCGTCGTGGCAATATTGCGGAAATCATACTTGGGGACCTAACGACACCGTCGTCGTGGATAACTTGCAACCTTACACCAAGTACAGGGTAAGTCGGGAAAAAAGTCGACCATCAAAAAACGAGTACGGTAATGAATTTTTGCAGTTTCGAGTGGCGCTCTTGTTATCTCCACACAGTGAAGCAATAGTTTCGGCACCTAGCGTGGTTATCAGTACCCTTCCAGCCGGAGTTCCTGCATCGCCGCCAATTATTGTACGCGCAGTACCAATTGATTGTACCCATATCAGCGTGAGCTGGGAACCTGGACCTTTTCCACATGGCCCTCTCCTTTCCTATGTGCTTCATATAACTGACAACAATGGATATTCGGCACTGAAGGTGTGCCAAGAATTTCTAACTTAAAGCTTTAGTTATACTTCTTTGCAGCTAAATTTTTGGCTCGAGAGCACCCTCAATATAATTTGTTTCGCTGTGATCTTTCTCTGTAAACCAATAATATTTTCGTGACTTACATTAACAGTTTTCCTTTTAATTTTTATGTAAATGTATGTCTTGTACTGTCTTTGCTTTTTGGGTGGTGTAACCATTGGCTTTTTGTAGTGGCGTTCTTTCGCTTGTAGCTTAACATCATTAGAAAAACTTTTATAATAAGATCATTTTGTTTTTCATTAGGACATACCGGCTGAAAATAACTTTTACATGTATCGAGACTTACCGTCGTCTCGAAATTATACCATTTCGGTCAGTATGACAAATGGGGTAGGAACTGGACCAGCCGCCCAAGTTGTGGTGTCTACCCCTGCTGAACAAGGTTTGTACTTTCAGACTTCTATACAAAACAAGGTGGAACTCGCTTTAGCGGCAGTTCTTAGGCTTCTATACAGCTACCTTTCTGGTGTGGAAAGTTGTTATTATCTGGTTATTTTTGATCGCCATATAATGTAACATCACATAATCAGATAATCTGCACCAATAAAATTTTTTGCGATTGGTAATTATCATTTACTATATAAGTAATAACAATCAAACTTTTCCATTCTATTAGAAATTTTACTTCTCTGTAATGTATGGTCCTTTTTTTGAGGTGGACCAATCCTCTCCTTTCTCTTTTATTTATAACTTAACTTCACTAACCACATCAATAAAAAATTATTTTTTCACATCAAAGTAAAACAAGTAGTTTATATAGGGAGACCTCTTCGAAAATATCTTTAACTTAGTAAATTTCTTTCGAACATTTGCGTATTTATAAATTGCATTAGCGAATCGAAGCAACGGATTAACAGATTAACGCAATACTATATAGACGAAGTATTTAAAATATAACAACGTATCAGTTGATCAACGTTATGATTGGCTCTGAAACATGCGGACGGACACGAAGCCAGACCATAAGGCTTCTTTCTATACCTTGTATAGAAGCCTAAAAGTAGCGCACTGGCTACCCAGTTCTTAGACCTCTATACACACAGAGTATTTCCAACACGATTTGAAACGCTCTGTATGATTTTGAATTATGCGGACGGACAGACAGACGGACACGGAGCCAGATCATAAGGCTTCTTGCTATACTTTGTATAGAAGCCTAATAGCAAGAAGCCTTATGATCTGGCTCCGCGTCTGTCCGTCTGTCCGCATAATTGAAATATAATCAGAACCTTCGAAATTGTGATTGTAAACACATCGAATGTATAATAAAATAAAAATGGGTTTTAAATTTAAAATCGACTTTCTAATTTAACTTATTTTTGATGTTTTCCACTATACCGGGTCCAAAGTGTTTGGGATGTAATAGAATTCGTTTTCCAACAACATGAAGCAGAACATTTTGATGTTTTTGCATATGAAAGTTTGATAATTCAGATAACTCTGATATAATATATTTGGGGATTTTCTACCTATATAGACATTTTATTCGTTGATACCCGGATGATCTCTTGATCCGTTGATACAATAATCCGTTTATACGCTGGTACATTAATCCGTTGATACAGTTGATATCTTCATGTAATTATAAAGAAAGGTATTTTTAGCTTCCCTGCTAGTTTTTATTTAAATGTAATTATCCATCTAGAGCCTTTGTTTTGCGGCCAAACGGCCGCACCGAAGAGAGTCTTTAGGTTAAAATAAAATTTAAAAATTGACAACCTATTTATACCTTGAGTATATAATACAGGCGCTAGCGTCATTAATTTCTTCCGATTTGGGAGGGGCTTAAATCAATTTAATTTCGTAAATCCTGCTTCGAAGGGGATTGCTTGCAATAATTGGGAGGGGGAGGAGAATTGCAAATTAAGTTTTTCACTCTTTAGTCAAGTGTTTTAAATCCGTGCAACCGCTCACGGTTCAAGCGACATCGGATTTCCTAATATTCAGCGCCGTAACTACACTCATAATAAACAAAAGTTTTGTTGTTGAATTATCATTTTGATTTGGGAGGGCGGCGCCCCGTCGCACTCCCCGTACCAGCCACCACTGACTCCTATTCAAGTTTTCACGTGCTAAATTGATTCGTTAATCTCTCCTCCGATGCGGCTTCTAGGCCGCACAGCCAAGGTAATTGTAGTAATTTTTCCGTTTTTGATTGAGTAGAAAAATTTGCAGATGTTTAGGTTTTTTACATTCACTGACGGCGGATACGAGAAGAAAGCTGGTAGCGACAGAGATGGACTATCTCAGAAGAAGCGCAAGAATATCTAAAATGCAACATGTCAGAAATATGTCTAACAAAAATAACTAGCTAACAACTTCTTTTTACACCAGAATGGTAGCTGTATAGAAACATATATAGAATCTGCCGCAAAAAGCGAGATCCACCTTGTTTTTATGGAATTTGCAACGACAAGAGGTCCTGGTACGAAAAAGTGATATTTATAACAATCAGGTTAAAAGTGTCTTATTTTGTACACGAAACACAAAATTCCAATGACGCACATCCCTGATAGTGATGTTGTTGTTTAAATTTTGATAATTAAATGATTGGTTACGGTTCACAACAAATTAATGCTACTTTTTCATAATTTGTGACTTTTTGGGGCCTTTTCATATTTATATAATATCATGCAGGCCACGAGTTCGAAGCTTGCCATAGCATGGTGCTGATTAAGTATACCAAACAAATATGCTCTACCAAGCAACTCATTTTGCAATGATAAATATTAGCAGAGATACCAAAGTACTAAAAAGAAATACCCCAATTCGGTTAATCCAAGCGGAACTGCAAAAAAAGTACGAAAAAATTAATAATAATTTGATAATTTTAATTAGTTGATATGGGTATTTGTTCTAGCCTTATCATATTTGTTAGCGTTTTTTTCCCAATTGAACTATTTATTGCTCTGTTCACTTAAAATGGTATTGAAAATAGATGCCGCTCAGATTAGAGCAAACTTGAATGGCAATTATATGAAAACGTTATTTTCAATTTCTATTTCCGTATTGTATTTACTAATAGGTTTATTTTTCTTCGCATAAGAAGAAATGATTTATTTATAGTTGAACTTACAATTGATTTGTTTTGGATACACCCAAACGCCAAGTTATGTTATTTCAATTTATTATTGGACCTCCAAAAATTTAGTTATACTTCCGAAGATCTTGTAATTTCGTTATAGAATTTTGGGTGAACTTGTCCTAAACACTTTTTAGTCAAACCGTTCCTGAAGAGCTTTATTTTTTTCAGTAAGAGAAGTTCAGCAACCGGTTTTAATTTTCACCTCAGAGCACCTTGTGATGCAACAAGGAATCAATATGCTGGATTTGCCGGTGATTTTGTACCGTTCCAGGGAAAAAATTAGAGGTGTGTATTTTATAAAACTTTTGTCAAAAAAACAACGTAATAACTTTATTACCATTTTTGATTTATTATTTCCTTACTGATGATATATTTATGTTTAAACAGTTTAGATTGGCTTTGAAACTTCGCCGTTGTTATTGTGAGTATAACATTCGCTTTTTGCGTTGTTTGTCTTTCGCGCTTTTGGTGTGTCTGTTCTTTATACAATCTTATATATAAATTTCCAATAAAAATGTAATTTTAGCTGCAAGCTTATACATTTTTTTCCAAATTTTAACAGTAACAAGTGAACAATGGATGGTACCAAAGAAAAATGTAATATCCATTTTTAAATTCAGTAGATTTCCATAAAATCTAATGATAATTTCCAAGTCGATAACTTCCCATTCTGCAGTCAAGATTGAAGTTATTATGATTACCTAATAATAATTTAACCATAAAAATTTTAAAACAATATTTTCAAAGGTACACCCATTGATATAATTAAACAACAAAAAATGTATTGCTGTGATATTTCACAAAACTTTTAAAATTATAAATTGAAACTAATATTAAATTGAAAAATAAATCTTTATTCCTGTTAGTTGAAATGGTTTTACAAAACATTCGATACAAATTGAAATGTTTAAAACTTCCGCCAACACACAAAAATACAAAATTTTATAATTCCAATTTTTTTTTATAATACCTGTAAGGTTTTTTTATCATAGGTAGATATTCTACCAAAAATTTTCAATCTTCCTTCTTCAGATATCTGCGACGTTCCAAAATTCGGCTTAATTGTGCTCCAGCTCCTTTATGCTGTTCAAACTACTTTAAAAAGATATTGTGAGAAGCAAGCAACAGTATAAATCTTGACCTGGAAGAGTAAGAAAAGGGAAGACTAGTGCCTGAGGAAAGACTACTAGATACTAGAACATATAATAATTAAAACCGACTTAACAAAATTAATCAGTTTCCGGTAGACTTCTGGTTTCATCCGATACTTGCAATATTTTTGGTCCTCCGTCTTGATCGTTATAAACTATGCGGCTTGCGATTACCTATTTTTTCTCAATGGAGAACTCAACGAATTGTTTTAACGTCACCTCTTGGATCACCCAGTTAGTTACAATAGCAACTCAGTCTCACTCTTCTGCAGCCAAATATCAAGTAATATAACCAAGTTATTTTTTCAGGAGTCGCCATTCACGTAAAGAAAAATTTGCTATTCGTATCAGACGCCCTATCCAACATCCACCGCATCTCGTTCACAAATTTCACGAACAATTCGATAATCACAACAATTCTTTCGCCTCCCGACATCAACTTTTTACCGCTAAAACTATCAGTCGATTGGTTAAACAATCAGTTGTACATCTTGGGTGAAGTATCCCATCAGCGTCAAGTTTGGCAAATCACCCGGTGCGATTTAGACGGCCGAGGTATGCAAGTTGCCATCGCTGGCCTTCGGTTTAAACCTCACCACGTCGAAGTGGATCCTTATAATGGGTACTATATCAGAATTTCCAATTTTTCCGAAAGTATAACGTCAAGTTTTTTCCAGGTATTTATTTTGGGTGGTTCAGGGAAGAAGTGGTGGAGGTCTCTACCGCTTAGATCTTTCCGATATCAGCAATGGAATTCAACACGATGTACGGCCTAAATTAATCTGGGCAGAACCACATTTAGGAGCTTTCACCGTGGATCACACAAATTATCGCTTGTTGTGTTCAAACCAAGAAAAAAATACTATTTATTCATTATCGTTCAACGGGTAAGTTTTGCTTCGATATGATAAGCAACTCCATAAAACAATTTCAATCTTCAGCAAGGAAATGGTCGATGTTCGACCCAAAATAATTACTAGAAAAATGGAAAAAGTTGCGTCGTTAGCGGTGGCAGATAAAACGTTCTACTGGACCGACGATCAAGAATTCTTCTATGAAGAATACCACGCTTCTTGTAAATGTTACTACCACAACGCTTACCCAGGCTTAGGCGATCGTCCATATCTAAACGTAATTGTCTACCTGCAAAGTTCTCAACCCACTCCGGCACCCATCAATCCACCCACATCTTTGCAAGCCATCTTTGGATCACAACTGGTTAAAATAACGTGGAAAGCGCCACATTTGTTAGGCGAACAGGGTAAAGGGGCGTGGCAAAATTGGTCATACGAGGTATCCATCAAACAATTGAACAATAACCACGTCACCGTTCACAAGAATATCAACATTACCTCATCAACCATAACGAACTTGAAAGAAAATACTGATTACATCATAACAGCTGCCGCTTACACAAGCTTAGGTGAAGGACCTTGGTCTTCGGAGTTTCGAGGAAAAACCCTCAAGCTCGCTAAAAATGGAAAATATCCCCTAATATTGTGGTCATCTGCAAACGGTCTACTAAAATCTGATGCTACTGGAGAAAACGTGCAAACTGTCATCCAAAAGATTTTTCTAAAAGATTACATCATCACCGACGTTGCTTGGTACAACGAAAAAATTTACGTGGTCACCAATAACTCTCAAATATTTCGGCACAATTTGAACACCAACAAATTTTCACAAATATTAGACATCGATTCAGTAGGAAGCATTGCGATTGATTGGATTGGGAAAAAGCTATATTGGTCTAATCCAAAACAACAGCTGGTAAGTTACGTTTGTCCAAACTTTTTGTCAGGCTAATGCAAGATTTCTTCTAGATTTTAAGGGGAAATTTTAACGGAACACAACAGGAACCGTTACCTATTTTAACGTTAGCTAAAGAATTAAATATTGATGCGGCTCAAGCTTACCTGTACTGGTCAACTGGACACGCGGTGGAATGCGCTCGGTTAAACGGGGCAGATCGGATGGTTTATCATCCCGCTCAATTATTTTCAGGAAAACAAGGTTGGTTTTTTACATGACGATTTAAATTGGGTTTTTATTGGAGAACTTTTTTAGTGATAGGCTTAACGCTCGATATGGATCACAATATGGTTTATTGGATAATAAGGAGTTCGGAAGGATCAAATTTATTTCGGGCTCCAATGGCGGGTTATTTCCCGCCTGGTACGAAAGTAATTCCGGAATCAATATCAAATTTGCAAAAACCAGATATGCAAGGTCCTCTTTGTTATTTCAACGATCGTCTCTTGTGGTTGAAAGACGAAGAAAATGCGGTGATTAGTGATCTTCGGGGGAAAAATGTTGCCAACATAAACGGGAAAGAATTGGAAGGGCTTTCGATGATTTATGTTATGGATTCCACTTTGCACACTTGGCCAAGTAAGTTTGGTGGTTTTTGTTGTCATTTTTCTTGATTTTGACTTTTAGATACAACAAACAAATTGACGAACAATATTTCGGTAATTCCTGAACCGATTGATGAAAATACAATAAAAGCAGTGGGATATTGGAATTCGTTTAATATAACGTGGGAACCGTGCCACAAAGTGAACTATGGAACTGTTTTTTATGAAATCAAAGTAGATAATCTTCTGAGAAACGGTTCAGCGGTAAGTAACGAATAGCTTAGTCATCGATAAGTCATTGCTTATAAGTAACTTTTAGAAAATCACAACTTCACCGTACATCAAATATTGGCAGACGGTACCTCCATTTACAAAATTGCACGTCACCATAAAAGCTTACACTTATTGGGGAACATCTCCATTAGTGCGTACAAAAATTTATTCTCCACCTTCCACTCCATCTGCTCCTGGAAATTTGCGTACATACGTTTCGCACAATAAATATCAAAGTGATGATGAAAAGGTTCTAGTTACGTTCAGGTGGGATGAGCCCCAAAATTCGAACGGTGTCATACAAGGGTATAAAATCAAATGTTGGTTTAATATAAAGTTTGTTGATATCGAAGTTTGTGAGAACGCGTTAGGAAAATCAAACGAAAGAGAGTATATTACTAACGATCTTTTGAAAGGTTTCATCTACCACTTTCAAGTGAGTTCCTCTTGGTTTATATTTTTTGGATGCTTATCGTTATTTTTAAGGTACAAGCTTTCACGGAGGTGGGAGATGGAGAGCTCTCTCAAATCATATCTTTTAACACAAGTACAGAATTCCCGTTGCCAAAATTATTGGTAGCATCCAACGAATCAATCATCATCCAAGACATCGATAAAAATATAAACCACACTTTGGTTCGCCCAATTAATACACCTCTGGAGATTGGATACATCATCCAGGAGAAAATAATTTTTTGGATCAACGACATGCAGGAATTGCTAATGTTCAATTTGATCAACTTAAATCGGAGCAAAATTGCCGATCTAAATGGAAATACGTACAGTTTGACTGTGGATTGGTTGGAAAGGAGTTTGTATTATGCCCAAACTAGACACGACGAACAAGAAACTACCATTTTTAAACTGAACTTAAATCACATTGAAAGGGGGATCGGAAGAAATGTGGAAATATTTAAAACTCCTTCCATTATTCCAAAACTTGAAGTATCTCCATTTACAAGGTAAGTCACGTTATTTCATTTTTGTTATTTAAATTAAGATGTAACTTTTTTAGAAAACTTTATTGGGTTGAAATTGATTATAACAACGAATACCACATCATGGAGAGCAACACTGATGGAACCGAAATTAAAGCATTTTTTCCTTCACGCTTCCGCGACAAGCGAAATATCGAATCAAATTATTCATCGTGTAACTGTCCAAGTGATCCAACTGTAGAAAAAACCTTCACTTTAGATCATTCAGATTCCCAAAATAATCCCGCACTTATTTTCATCGATTCGGAATCTCAAAACATAATATCTGGTGATAAATACGGATGCAATTGCACTGTTCTGGTTAACGGAACTCTAATAAACGATAACTTCCCTTTGCAAACACTAAAATCCGATTTTGACACTTTATACTGGACAAACTCAAACCGCAGTTTGGTATTTTCTCTTAAGAAGAATAAGACGAAGATTATAACAAACGATCTCGGCATTGCCCAAGACATCCTGATTTTTGGATCCCATATGCAACCGTACCCTCCGTACGAATGCTTAATGCCAAATTTTGAAGAAAATCTTTTCCCAACGTTGGTCCAAAAGACCTCTTCCACCTTGATTCTTGAAATGCCCGAAATTAAAATCGAAGATGAATGCCAAAATATTTCTAGCCCCACAACGGAATATAAAGTGTATTATACCATTTATAAAGACGATGAAGATACAAATTGCGAAGAAAACTGTACGGAGATCGCGACTTTCGAGAACGTTATAGAAATCGGCAAATTACAACCATACACCAAATATTCCTTCTTTTTGGTGGCCGAAAATTATTTCTCAACGACGATGCAGAAAAATACAACCAGAGGACCAGAGGTTATTTTTCAAACGTCTATTGGTCGTAAGTATATTTATACAAAGAAGTTAATAACCGTTTAAAAAATAATTTTACAGCTCCTTCCAAACCAAGCAATATATCGGCGGTCGTATTAAATCCAACGATCGTTAAAGTGAGTTGGATGCCACCAGAACAAATAAATGGAAAATATGTCTGGTACGAAATTCAGTGGCAAACGGAAGGCGATATAAATGGAATAAGACAAAAAGGAGAACACACCATGATGCTTGAAAACGTGGCAAGTCCAGAAAAGTACATTTCCGAATGGATACAAAAATTGTCCCCCAACGAAACGTATTCCATCTTGGTGCGAGCTTACAGCCAAACTGACGACTTGATCAAAGATAACAACAATTACCGAGACAGCAACACAATCAAAATCAAAACTTTTCCTGACCCTGAAAACATTACCTTGATCAAGCGTACCGCAGAAGAATTGTTTCTTACAATGAAACAATACAATTACGCCAAAATTACCCTCCAATACACCGAGATGATTTCTTACGAATTTTGCGACATAAGAAGTGACTTCGTTAGTATAGTTAACGATACCATGACTATTAAAGTCGTCGAGTTGAAACCAAAAACGCAGTATAAATTTAGACTTCTACTGTCGTATCCAGATTATACGGACCACTACGTTTGGCCAAGCGATACGCGATTCAATTTTGAGACTTTAGGTGATCGTCCATCTCGTCCTGGCATGCCCAAAATTCAACACTTAAAACGGGACGTTTATCAGGTTTGGTGGGAACCCTCGAAAGAAAATGGGGCTCCTATTGAAATTTACTTCTTGGAAGGTTTGAGATTACCAAATTATAGAAATAAACGAAGTGCCGAACGCCCTCCTTGGTATGAAAATGCACCTTCCGTTGAAGAACCCGAATACAACTGGATTCCATTCTATAATGGAACAGGTATGTTCCTTCCAAAATTTTCATTTTCATGTCTTTTAAATGGGTTTCTTTGGATTTAGACACTTTTTGGATCATTAACGGATTGCAAGATCAATACCGTTACGCTTTCCGAGTATCTTCACTGAATTCTTACGGATGGAGCGACACAAGTGAAGAAAGTGAAGACTTTGATGTGAACCTGGCAGCCCAGATAGCGGAAAAACAAGATCCAGTTTATCTCCTTGTTATCGCCGGTATTCCAATATTAGTCTGCGTGTTTCTGCTGATATGTCTATTTTGCTGTAAGAAATTTTCATCTTGGTTTAGTGGAAAATAATGTTATAAATCTTTAGGCAAGTGGTATTTTACAAAAGACAAAAAGAAGAAAGTTGCTGTTATTCCAAGAGGGCCCGATGTCGAATTGGCAACTCTGAGGGAATTACCAAGACGATGGATTCATAACACCAACATTTTATATACTACCAATCAACTTACACCTGATGAAATTACAATGTTGCCGCATATTCGCAGGTAATAGTTTTGACCGGAATTTGTTTGAAGGAAATGATCTTCAATCGTAATTTTAGAGATCAAATCACCTTGATGAAATTTCTGGGAAGTGGAGCTTTTGGCGAAGTTTATGAAGGAAAAGCAAGAAGTATCAATGAAGATGATACAGAAGTGAACGTAGCCATAAAGGTAAGGTTTTGGATTTGGTCAGGAAATTTTAAATACCAAATTTGTTTAGACTCTTCGAAAAGGAGCATCGGACACGGAGAAATGCGAATTTTTACAAGAAGCGCAATTGATGAGCCATTTCAAGCACGAGCACATTCTGCAATTGCTTGGTGTATGTCTTGACAACGATCCTCAATTTATCATCATGGAACTAATGCAAGGAGGAGATCTTTTGACTTATTTACGATCGTCCCGTAATCCCACGGTAAGTTTTTGGCGTAGATGTGAAGCATGGAACAGGAATACGTTTGTTTTTCAGACTAAAATCCCGTCATTGACGTTAACAGATTTGTTAAAAATGTGTGTGGACGTTGCAAAAGGTTGCCGGTATCTTGAAGAAATGCATTTTGTTCATCGGGATTTGGCGTGTCGAAACTGTTTAGTGTCATCGACTATTCCTGGATCTCGAATTGTGAAAATTGGAGATTTTGGTTTGACGAGGGATATTTACAAGAACGACTACTACAGGAAGGAAGGTGAGGGACTCTTGCCGGTGAGATGGATGGCACCGGAATCATTGGTCGACGGTGTTTTTACATGTCAGTCTGATGTTTGGGCGTTCGGTGTGCTCTTATGGGAAATAATGACGTTAGGGCAACAGCCATATCCTGCAAGAAATAATCTGGAAGTGCTCCATTACGTTAAAAGTGGAGGAAGGCTTGGAAAGCCAACCGACTGTCCCGAAAAATTGTAAGCAGTTGCGGTTCGTTTTGACCATTTTTGTAATAAATAATTTTTTTTAGACACGAATTGATGCTCAAGTGCTGGTATTCAGAACCTGAAAGGAGACCAACTTTCAAATTTTGCCTAACCATTTTAGAAAGCCTCCATACAGACGCAGTTAACGATCCAATTAGTGGGGCACACAATGGACAATATATTAGCACGGTTCCGCAATGTGCGTATTTTTTAAATTTTTTCGGCACGTTTGAAAAAGTGAATGTTATAACGCTTAGCCATTTTTATCAGGAATAGCAAATTGCATTTAATGCTTTAGAGGCCCCTTTTGGGCAAAACTGCTGTATCTTCCATCAATGCCACATGTTTTCGAGTCGTTAAACTTCGTTTGCGAATAAATTCGAGTCTTGTCTTTATTCTGTTTTTTAAATTTTCATTGAATTTACTATTCCAAAATTTAACTTCATGATCGTAACGCATGCTAACAAACTAACATATGCTTTGCAGTTTCTGATGGAGTATTTAACCGAGCTTATTTTCAAGATGCTTTTAGATCAAGACCAGGTAGGTAATAATTAGAGTTCATTACGTTTCTGTAGTCCTAATAAGTTGCTTTCAATTTAAATAACCATTGTTTTGTCACGTCTTTTTATAAAATTATCCAATCGCGGACAAGGTCAAATTTTAGTGTAGAATTTCTTTCAGTAATTTAAATTGAAAGCAACTATAATATGCCAATCGAGAAGTGGTTTGTTGTGAAAATAATTAGGGGCCAACTAGAGTAAATTTTATTATCTTTATTTTTGAACCTTAAAAAGCCTTACTAGTAATTTTGTACGGTCTAGAGACCCCGGATTTGGCTGCCATATTGGAAAAACTAAGCGAAAAATGATAATTTTATGAATATTCGAGAATATCTTGGTTTGGGTTCACCTTCGAGCAAAATGTTAGGTACCTAATCAAAAATAAAGTAGACTAAATTTTCTACAATAATATGCTTGTATTTTTCCTGATAATCGCTTGGTTGCGGAGTTACGACCATAAGAGCGCGGTAGATATTTGTATTTTTCTGTGTTCTCAAATTTTTAAATATATTTTGCTCTAAAATGAATCTAAACTGAGATATTCGCGAAAATTTATAGAAATGTTGTTTTGGTCGTAATGGTTTTTCTAATATAGAGGCCAAATTCGAGGTCACGTGCTTTAGAAATTCAATTATTTTCATGATAGCCCTTTTAGATCGCCTTGACGACTGGCCTAATAACAAAGTTACCATATAACTATAAACTAATGCTTTAATATTAAACATCCCTTGGTTCCTTTCTGCTATAATTACTGATTAATTCCTAAAATAACTGAGTAATCTGTATGATGGAGGAATTCGATAATACCACGCTATAGATTCCATGCAGTCCAAAAAGTAAATTGTGATGCCAAATGGAATCATCGGCGTGGCATTGTTCAGAACTCAATATTTTGACTGCTTTTTAAAATGAGTAATTTTCTTACAGCAGCAATGTGGAAAAACGGGAGTGATGACGAGTCGGAAAAAGAACAAACCCCCTTTTTGCAGACAGAAGGTGAACAAGCAATACCTACTTATTTAGAATTAATCTACGATAACAATAGTCCGGAAGAAAATGACGGTTACGAAGTACCAAGATCCAGTATACGTAGCCTAAAAAGTGATACATCCTCAAAACTACCTCAACAAGCAATCACAAACAGTATTTCTACAGATAACAAAATAAATGCAACTCAAATTACTGACATTGTAAGTGGCTCTGGCGAAAACCATGTTTATGTTAATAGAGAAACCGAATTGGGGAGTGACAAAAAATAATGAAAATGTGGTTTGTTATTACTTCGTACCTGAATTATCAAAAATTGTGATGTAAATATTAGGATTTAGTAAATCGAGCTTTACGAACGATGCGCAATATTGTGGAATATTTGGAATCCAAAGGAAGATGAAATAGACAATGTTGTGTCGAAAAGTGGAAAAGAAGAGGCTGTCCTCCCCTTGCCTAGATATTCTTACAAGACTGTTATTATTACAAAAAGCTAGAAGTTATTTTTAGATTTTGTAAATTTGACAAAAAACTGGTGATAGAAGAATGTTCAGAGAGATTTCCATTGGTATTAGTGCCAATAGTTATGTAAATAAAATTTATAATAGTTTAAATAGTTTTAAAATGTTTATAATTTATTGATGACGAATAGATACAATTCCTTAACTTTAGTTGAATTACAATTTGATTTAATTATTGCTGTAAATGATTATGTTTTACAGTTAGCAATAAAACATTTAAATGATATAAAAAATATTTAGTAATTGGTTCATTTGGTAGTGTGGCCGCGATTCCCTTGACTTAGGTCAAACTTAGGCCTTCACCTTGCTACTTGTTTGACAGTCAAATCTGTGTGGTACGCAGTTTGTTTAATAATTACTAAACTGCATATACCGAGGTGGTGGCGTAAAAAACATTGAAGGCCAGTGGAGGAGGCGGCGCGGAGGAGCGCAAAAGAGTCCGTTTTACGCCGAAATTCCTGGAACAGAACCACAGAACAACCCACCGTGTCGAATTTCGAATATGCGGTGGCAATCGACGCCGGAAGGTCCGAAATTGTGCAAAGTTTGATTAGAGTCTCTGGAAAATGAACCGGCACTCAACGGTGGATTTTCAAAAATGAAGAACTTTTAACGTGAAAATTGTCGTGAAAATGCTTCCGGAAGGTAAACCGTAAGTGGTATTTTAGCCGCCGACATTTTGAAATGTCGGCTCCGACGAATTCTATCCGTTGACGGCGAAATATTTGAGATGGTGATTCGGGGGCGACGGAGAGAGAGCAAAAACCTTCCCCGCGTGGCACCGCGGAGTGCGCCCGAACCGTCCGACAGATTTCGACCGGGAGAAGAAGTGGAAGTCGACAAGTGATCAATATGTTTTCCGGAAGTGATAGAGTGAAAATCCTTGACAGTCGAGTTATGAAAACGGAGGATAAGAGCAATGAACCAAAGCCAACACCCAATCCCAATGAGCAGAAACGAGTGCTCCGTAGCAGGAGCACTGATGATACGAAAAAGTCAAAATAAGACCGCGAATCGGAAGATTCGGAGGAAGCAGATGAACCCTTTATGTTGGAAAGAAAAAAAGAACCAAAAAAGAAACTGAACGAATGGACACAAGCAGCTCTGAGGAAGAGGAAGACGAGGTTGAAAAACTAATGAGACAAAAAGAAATGGAATTGCTGGAAAATGAAGACGTTGACGAAAATAATAAAAAGAAGCGAACCAAGAACCAACGGAAAAAAGATAGAAAAAACAAAATCGACAGAGAATTTAAAGAAGCAGAGGAAAACAAAGAAAAAGCTACCGTAGCGAACACAAAAGAAAAAATAAGCGAACCGGTGGAAACAAATGACGACAGTGAGCAAATACAAATAATGACCAACGCGAAACTCCGAGAAGTTGCAAAGAAGGTTATGGAGGATGCCCACGAAGTTAGGAGATTCCTTATAAGGAGTAAGGAAGCTCTTAATTTCCGAGAGGAGGCCCTGGAAAGGGTCAAGAACATGGAAGGATTCATCCATATGTTTTGTTTGGATGGAATTGAACGAAATAGAATGGGAACGGGAGCGCCCTCAGCCTCCCCTCCCCATACCAAGGTAATTATAGAAGAGGTGGTGAAGGCCATGGCTAAAACCACCACTTCTCTAAACGTAGCGCCGACCCTTCAGGTCAACCAACCCCGCAATGCAGAGATAGCGACACAAAAAACGGAAGAAAGACAAAATCCACACAGAGATTATTTGGAAGCAGTAAAGAGGGCTGCCATCAGCGGCCCCCGGAGCCAACCACAGTAAAAGTATAAAATTATTGTTTATCCCGCGGAAGGGAGTTCAAGTAAAAGTGCGGACGATACAAAAAAACGCGTTAACAAGTATTAAACTAGACAACTTAAAAATTAAGCCGGATAGACTATATCCGATCAAAAACAATGGGGTAATGGTTGAGTCCTCTCAACCCTCTATCAAAAATCTTGTGGGAAATAAACTTCTGGAGGAGAAGCAATTGGTGGCCCGGGAGCCTTCAGCTACCTAGCCGTCAATCTCCATTCAAATGGTGGATAAAACAATTACTAAGGAAAAAATAGTTGAAGAGTTCCTCAACAACTACCCTGAGGCAATCAAGTTAGCAGGGAGCTCCTGGCTTAGGAGCATAAACCCTATCCACACAAAGGCAAAAACTCACAACAAGTGGATCCTGGAGGTTCACCCCTTGGTCAGGGAGGCGGCAATCACTGACGGAAAGTTCAGAGCTTTCTGGAAGAGTTACCGTGTCCACGACGACATTGCAATCGTTCGGTGCTTCAAGTGTCAACTATTAGGGAATACCGCGAAATATTGCAAAGCGGCTGAGACATGCGCCTTTTGCTCATCCACAGAACACGCTTCACGTGCCTGTGGGGTGCAAGAGAATCGTACGAAGTATGTGTGCGTAAACTGCATTAGAGCTAAACATAGCGATAGCAAGCACACTACAGGGTCGAACACTTGTAGGGTATACAAGGCAAGACTTATGGATTACGCACATTCAATTTTAACGGTTACTGATGTTCATAATGAGTAAACCGTTCAAAGTCTTGCAAGTAAACCTGAGGAACTCGGAGGCCGCAACGGCCGACGCTCAGCGATTCGTCGCGCAAAATGACATACTTTTGGCAATTTTATCGGAACCCTACTGTTACCAAGCGGCAACAGGAGGGTACCTTCTCCCCGAACACTCGGACGGCAGCAATCTTCGGCGACCATTTTCGAACCTGCATTATGGTTAACGATGCGGTAGGAAATGAATTCACGTTCTCCTTCCTCCCGCAAGTTTCCAGCAGATTCGTAACGGTCGTTTCCATTACCTTCAGTAATAAGGAGAGACCTTATAGGCACGTATTTTCCTCCCTCGGAGGATATACAATTACCTTTAGAAGACCTCCGGAAAGCACTGAGTGTTTACGGAAAAGGGAAGACATACATTTGCGGGGATTTTAATTGCCGCTCTCGCGTATGGCACGACACGGTAGACTCCGACTCCAGGGCCCAAGCCCTGGAGGAATTCATTGTATAGTACGAACTCTTCGTGTTCAATAGACCCAATAAGCCGCCTACATTCGAGGACTCACTCAGAAGGAGGAGCAACGTAGATTTAACCTTGGGCACTTGCGGCACCGTCAATGAAACACACTCGTGGGACATTGCGGAGCATATAATTATCACTGATCATAAAACAATTACCTTTGAAATTGGTAGACCTAATAATCCTATCAGGATTCGTAGAAATAGAAACCCAGATACCATTCAAGCGGAAACCATAGAGGAGGAGTTAAAACAGTGGGTAGAGGACAACGGCCCTAGGTCGGATAATCTAGCTACTGAAAACGACATCGATGAAATGGTTTCCGAATTGCACGAAAGGATCCACGATCTAATATCTAGAAAAGCTCACTTCAAGAAAATCTACGTTGGCCGTCCCGACTGGTGGACCGACAATCTGGAGAAAGCGCGGAAGAGGTATCTTTCGCGGAAGGCGGACTTATATAGGAATCGGATTGAAAACGAGAGGGACAGACTGTACATCGCAATGATGGAGTCTAAAGATAAATTCCTGGAAATTCTTAAAAAAGCGAAGCAAGCTAGTTGGCAACAATTTGTGGCAAACGATTTAGTCCCGAATCCCTGGGGGATCACTTATAAAATAGCGGCTAGGAAATATAAGGCGAAAAACATTCTCACCACCTTCAGAATCGGGGATGGGGAGGTCACAGAGACACCGGAAAAAACCTTAAACTACCTCATGAACGGTCTACTCCCCGACGACGATCGAAACTCCGATGCTACGGTGGATCACCAAACCATGCGGTCGGATTTCGAAAGTCTGAGGGGCGTGTCGGACATGGAGCAGGTTAGGGAAGTCAATGGGGATGAATTTGTGAAAAACACGCAAGCCAGAAAGGCTCCGGGTTTTGACAACATTCAGAGATCCTTTCTTAAAAAGGTCTACGTTGTCATCAAAAACGTGATAATGGGTATTTACAATGCATGCCTTAAAATTGCTTATTTCCCCAAACTGTGGCAGGTGGGAGTTCTGAAGATCCTACTCAAAAACGCGGATGGGGAAACAAGCAATATCAAGAATTACAGGCCGATCACCCTTCTTCCAGTATTCGGCAAAATATTAGAAAAAATCAGAATTTTAGAAAGTAATACCCCTTATCACGACCGAAGCCAATATGGCTTCGTGGAGGGCAGAAGCACCACTACGGCCCTTCAGGACTTCTATGCGCAAATTGACACTTCGGAGATGAAGAAAAAAGCCAAGGGATTTCTCGCGGTAATTTTCTACGGCATCTCCGGAGCTTTCGACAATCTCTGATGGCCGGCTCTTTTTCGCTCACTAAGCGAAAAGGGGCTTCCACGCCGCCTTAAAGTAATACTCAAAAGCTATCTAGCAGCTAGGGAGGTAACTCTCACTTTGGGAGTTACCACGGTAGGTAAAAGATCCACAAAGGGATGCCCCCAGGGATCGGTCCTCGGACCGATCCTATGGAACTCCCTTTTGGATGATTATCTAAAAAGGGAAAAGCAGGAAGGCACTACTACATTCGCTTACGCGGACGACATCGCGACCGTGGTAACGGCGAAATCAAGAAACGAATTGCAGGACAAATTACAGAGATGCGTGGATGATCTAAACGGATGGTGCAAGGACATGAAACTCGCTCTCTCGGAAACTAAGACGGGGATCATGTGCTTGTAAAAAGAGTACATAATTACGACCTTGATATAAGATTGAATGGAAAGAAAATAAAGGTGGCAAGGGACTACAAGTACCCAGAGCCGTATCTAGGCGGTGGCGAGATGGGCGCCCGCCAAGGGCGCAGCTACCGGTGGACGCAAAATCGGCCATGAAAAATAATTTTTTTTTAGATTAGTGCATTTTGTTAAGGACAAAAATTTCACGTTATTGATATGAATGTTATTCCAGATTGTTAAGTTACTGTCCGTAAGTGGTGTGTAATTATTAATTATGTTTATTACCGTCACAGTAATACTGTGAATAGTCTAGTTGGCTAGTTACAAAGTGATATTACCTCCATCTCCGCCCCCTCGCTTGCCGCCTTATAGTTGTAAACAACACAAAATGTAATTCGAGCGCGAGCCGTGCTAAGTCACTGTGCCCTCTCGCTCTTTTTTTTTGTTGACACCACAGTTCGATTGCAGTCCCAGGTATTATTTTCTTACATTGTAAATAAAGAGATTTCCACAATCAACGATAGTGTTTGATGTTTGAATGTTTACGTGTTGGTGTTGGCGTTCCTTCCGTTGTTCAGGTAAGAATTGATCAAATAAAACGTATGTCAGCCTACTATTAATTACAATTATAATTATGGCTTTATTTTTATAATTGAATGAGGAATGAATTAAGAGACGCCTATCCGAACATTGAAATTGCGTTGAGGATATTTTTAACAATGCCTGTAAGTGTGGCGTCTTGTGAGCGTTCGTTCAGCAAGTTAAAAATGATCAAGAACTATTTAAGATCAAGTATGTCTGAAACCAGATTGACAAACTTAACAATCCTGAATATAGAATACGACATTGCGTTTCAGATTGATTTTAACGATAGCATCGACGATTTTGCCCTGGTAAAAGCAAGAAAAGTACAGTTTTGACTCATGATTGATTAAGTAGAAATTGTAAAATTTCCGCGGAAGGACCCCCATTTTCGTTGGGGGGTATTCCATACTCCACAAACCCCCCGGTGTGGGGGCGCAAATGTTAAGTCCCGCCAAGGGCGCGGCCGTACCTAAATACGGCTCTGCAAGTACCTTGGAGTTCTCTTAGATGAAAACCTTTCGATGCAACCGCATGTCAACTATGTTTGTGGCAAGGCCAACAAACTGGTCCATGCGCTGCATCGAATGGCCAAGAGCGGATGAAATCTGGACACCTCGAACTCTATGCGAAGGATCTACCAGGGCGCAGTAGTCCCCATCGTTGCTTACGGAAGCGAGATCTGGATACATAGAATAGGGGATAAGCACACGTTGGCCCGGCTGATATCGTGCTATGGATTTTGTTGTCGTGTGATAGAAAAATGTTATAGGACTGTGTCGGCCATAGCCGCGGGTGTTTTGGCAAATTTTCTCACAAAAAATTTGCTTTTCGACGAAAATACACATTTACGCGTATTTTAAATTTTGCCCAAAATCGCCTCCGATTTTGATTTTAAATTTTGACGACGACACTAATTTACAAATGCCGCCGTTATTTGTCGTTTTTCGTCAACCGTCGTCATGTGCTAAATTAAAGACCGTTGAAAACCGTATCCGAAGCTCCGATTGGTTTTTATAAATTATCCGTCGCGTCGTTTCCTCGTGAGAGACCCATTTCGGTGAAAATTGTGGAAAAACTTTGGACGTCTGTAGCGCTCTTATTTACCGGCCGAACTTTAATTTTTAAAAAGCAACGGAAGCGTATCGCGACGCTCTATAATAAGTCGTCAATAACAATTTGAATTTTCAAAAATGAAGAACTTTTAACATGAAAATTCCTACTTTTCCCGCTTTTGTTTTTGTTAAGTCCCCAAGGTCAAGTGATTTTATTGCAAATTCGAACACAGTTTTATTAGACGACCTCAGGAGAGTAATAAAGTTTTTTTGTGCGACCGTGTGGTCACGCTTACATGTTCTTCCGACAGTTAATTTAAATCTGGGGGAGATTGAAATGCAGTATTTCTTCGAGGTATTATGTAGTTGTTAACTATCCATCCATTGTAACCTTGGAAATCTGTTGAAGGTCATAGTTATGGCGGTAATAGCAAAATTTACAAATTTTACAAAATTGCCACAATTAAAGATCTCGATGGATACCGTGGTTAGCTTTGATTTGTTCCAAAACATGTAACCTTGAAAATCGATTTGAAGGTCAAAATTTTACCCCGAGTCGAATTGTGGATTGGTACAACAAATAAGAAATGGGATGTTACTTGTATGCCATGTGATTGTTATGAATAGAAAAATATTCAATTGTTAAATCGAGAATAATAAACGCAATTATTGATCAACGATTTAATGTTGTCAGGTTTTAATACACAAATAATAATAATAATACAATATAAGAATAATTCGCAGTTGTCACGCTAGACCGCTCGATTACACGCTCGCACTCGAACTGCCATGGTGGTCATGGTTCGCTGGGTGGTTGGTACTAGGTGGCGCTGCTTATGGTACACAATAGTTAACACAATTTCTAAAAGTTTGTAATGAAGTTGGAATCACACATTGAAAAATCATTATTCCCAGGTTTGTCCTTAATAAAGTCATTGGAATAGATTTTGCTATGAATATCAATCTGTAGTACCTTATTTATTATTGTAATTGTATACGGCTTGAATTATGTGAGAATACCACGGTCGCACCCTTAACCTTACACATCTAAAAATTTGCACAACTGTGCTACTCTACAACATAATTTCGTCGCTTACTTTCTTCTACAAAATATTCCGTATAAATTGTATTTTAGTCATTTTTTGTTAGAACAGTTTTAAAAAAAATTCAAAATTTAAAAAATAATACCTTTAAATAATAGTAATTAATCATAGCAATTTTTGTTTAATTTGTCGTTTAAAACTGTCATTTATTTAAAAATCAAGATACGAAATTCACCGAATTTCTTTATTTGACAAGTACATAACAATAAATTATTCAATTATCAATGATCGTAACCATTTTTTGTTAATTTTATTGCCTCGTATTGCTTGCGCCGAACGTTCAATTCGAGGTTAAGTACTATGACTTATGTCACATTGGCGTCAAATTTTAACCTAAATTTGAACAAAATTCTAACCTAAATTTTAACAAAATTATTTAGGCATTCCAAATTCATGTCAAATGATGTTAAAATGGCCGCCTGACGGCAGTCAGTTAAACGCCAGTTGTATGTTTACATTTTTGACAAAAAGATTTGTCTTATTATGGCAAAATTTTGTATTTAAATAAATAAATTCATAAAAATAGCTTAAATATACGAAAAAACACTTATAAATCCATATAAACACATACAATGGCGTCCATATTGAATTCGAAAAATATCACGTGATGTGGAATGCCTAATATAACCAGATACAACCATATTATTATGGAAAATCAGAATCGCACCGACTAATTACGTTTTGACGTCTGATATAATTTTGGTACTCAAAGCAAATAGATTTGAGTTTTTGTCCACATGGGAATGCAGACAATCCCTCAAGAAACTGGCCAAAGGCAATAAAATTGCCCTCCACTGGGTGCCGGGTCATGAGGGAATTGAGGGTAATGAGATAGCCGATAAACTGGCTAGATCAGGCTCAAGAGCTGCCCCGATTGGCCCGAACCATTCTATGGATTGTCCAAGACACACAGTGGGTTGGAGGTCCGGAATTGGGATGCAGAGAACAAAAAAACCCTATGGCACAATTCACCAGGACAAAAACAGGCGAAGAAATTTATAGAGTATTCGACTGCAGAGGCTAAAAAGCTTCTTCTACTATCAAAGAATGAAATCAGGCTCATCACGGGGTTGCTCACCTGCGATGCCTTAGCCCGATGCAGGCTAAAATATCTGGGACAAGCACAACTAACACCCAATGAGGTGCAACAAAAACCTCTCAGGAGTATACTACGTTTTGCCAGCACAATTGAATTCCTGAACTCCTAATTAGCAGGGTAATGAACAAAAGATCAATACTGGTCACAGTTCTGAAAGGCTCTTGCGGTCAATCGACCCCTAAGTACAATAACAATAATAATAGTTCTTGCTAATAATAATCGTATTAAATTAGCATTTTCAATTTCATTTTACTGTAATGATTAATAACTCATTAACTATTTAATTAATTACGTTGAATTAAGTTTATTAATTAAGACTCGCATTCTTAAAAGCATGTTGATGGATGTCGAGGTCGGCCCTTATTCTAAAAACCAAGTTGGAGGCCGACGGCCGACCCGCATTCTTAAAACAAGTTGGAGGCCGAAGGCCGACCCGTATTCATAAAAGCAATTGGGAGGCCGAACGCCGACTCGTTAGGAATCCGCGTAGCGGATTGCCGCCGGCAGGCCTAGCGCCAGAAACCCAGAGAGTTTCGCAGCGCTAGTAATGTTCATACAGCTCCACCAAGCTTAGAAAGGACGCGGCAAATATGCCAACTAATTTGATAAAAATTTGAATGAACCAATGAACGTTGAGTTATTTCCCAAGTACATTCTATTGTAAAGGTTACAAATCATTGCGTGTGTTTACACATTTTTACTTTCCGAACCCCTAGGTAAGGAAAGTATTGTTATCATGCAAAATTTGACCCCCCAATTTTTTGACAGATGTTCACGTTTTGAGGTCCCCTGAATCCATTTTTATCATTTTTGGAAGGATGTCTGTATGTGTGAGGGTGTGTATGTACGTCTGTGAACACGATAGCGTCTAAACGAAGCAAGCAAATCATTCCAAATTTTGCATATAAGCTTTTTCCTGTCGTAGGACGAAGCCAGATGAAAATAAATTAAATCGTGTAACGGGAAAGGGGGGTTTACCTGGAGCTATTATGACATTATGCGTCAAAACTTCGAAACGAAATTAAATATGTAAAAATATTAATAACAAAAAATTAGCGCTATGGAATTTCCTACATTTTTTGTCCTACAAGTTTTTCTCTAAAATATACAGGGCGTTTCAAAAAATTTTGTATTTGTAAAAAATTTTTGTATTTGTAAATAAAATAGTAAACCGCATTCTGCTAACGAAAATAAGATGAAAAGTTTCTAATAACATGGGTCCAAAAATGCTTCGTTTGCAAGATATAGGCATTCAAAAGTTTTTTTCTTCCTATTTTGGCAAAATATGAAATTTTTCATCGATTTACTGTTGAAATTATGTAACCATTTTATTTCAAAATATAATATAAAAATTTGCGTCTGTTCGGAAAGTTATGCGATGGCCACATCAGATTTTTTTAATAGCAATTGGGAGGCCGAAGGCCGAGCCCTATACGTAATTGTAATTGGAGGCCGAAGGCCGACTCGTTAGAAATACGCGAAGCGGATTGCCGCCGGTAGGCCTAGCGCCAGAAACCCTACCCTGCGGAGGGTTTCGCAGCGCTAGTAAATCTATAAAAATATAGATCAACTTCCAAAAATTTTAAACGTCAAATTTAAAAATAAATTCGAGGGTCGGTAACATCGCTGGTATTGGAGGGATATTCGACTGTCATTGGAGGCTTGTGAAACACCTGGTCTAGTTCAAAAAATTCTCGACAGATGTTTTTTGAAACTCAAGTTTGGACAATAACTAATCTTGAAATTTAAATAATTTTTTAATTAAAATATGTCAAGACTAATTTAAGCAGTTAAACCTCCAATAATTAGCCTTCGCATGTTAACTGAATTTCTAAATTTGACGTCGCGTGCAAGTTAAACGAATGACTTGTGATAAATGTTTTTCCATTCAATATTATAGCTAATTTAACACTCTACAAAAAAGTATAATATATAGTTTATTACCCTATCTTGCTTAGTTTTCGAGATTCGAGATATTTGAGAAGAAAAACAGCATCAGGTTCTCTATTTTATGATTGTTAATATCATTTTGATCGGTGTTGATTTTTGGAAGCAAAATAAATTCCACTTACAGAAACTTAAACCAAAGATTCATGGGTGTTTCAAGCTCGGAAGACAAATAATATGACTTACCGAATGCTTGATCGTCCATGAGCCCTTAAAACTGTCACCACGAACTGCGTAAACAAACTTGACCTTCATAAAGATAACCTCACATTTGAATAATTATACAATCATTTATTGCACGATCTCTTTAATAATCATTTAAATACCACATCGGCGTGTAATTACTTCAGTTTTATATCAAAGAAGCATGAGTTTGGTTAGAATATTTTCCGTCGATTTTTACATGAGCCCCCCGATAGAAGAACTGGATGTAATGTATTCAGATTTTCGCGGATCGTGCGTGTATCAAGTTCCTATTATACGAATATTTGGATCTACCGATAAAGGTAGGCAATGCTAAATTAAATTTCGTTTGCTAAACCCAGTGTTGTAGGTTTAAAAACTTGTTTACATATTCATGGTGTATTTCCGTACATATACATCCCATTCGAGGGTGCAGAGTACCCCAATTCCGAGATGTATCAAGTAGCAGCTAAGTTGGACCAAGCCATTAATATTTCACTTGGTCGTGCAACATCCGAGACTAAACACATCTACAAAATACTTCTAGTGTCTGGAATGTAAGTTTTTAATCGTTTATAATTAACAGGAAAAAAAAAAAGGTAAAATAAGTATAAACAAATAAAATCTTTATTCTGTATAAATATCGTCGAGCATATAAAACAAGCAAACTTAAAAAAAAGTTACGAAAGTCTGTCAACAAATTGATCGGGAATCCGTAACTTCAACAAATTTTCCCTCGTTAAATTTTGTTTTGGCACATAGTGCACAACGGCTTCCCAAGCTATCTCCGCCAGTTTCGGAATACACACCCATCCTGCGTACATTTCGTTGCTGCGTTCCAAATTAACACTGTTAGTAACACCGCCGAAAATAAACAGCTTACCCTCTCTGGATAAAGCAGTCGAATGAAAATACAAACCCTTGGTGATAACATTTCGTTTGATTAATGTCCACTGCAAATTTGGCAGCTGTAACTTCCACAAGTCGTTTAATATAACGTCCGTATTTTGATATCCACCCATAACATACACACAGAGTTCGTTTTCGGTGTCAACCTGAACCGCTCCGTGACATTTTCTCGCTTCCGGATATCCATATTGTGGATCAGGCGTCGAATCAACCATTTGCCAACATTTAGCTGCCACATTGAAGGTAGGAATTCGGACCAGATCGTGGACATCGTATGCTGTACCTCCGCCAATTACATAAATGTTGGAACCGTCGCAGACTATTTCGTGCCGGTATCTTCCCAAGGGTTCGTTATTGTTGTCAATTTCTTCGGTTGTTTGTGATAACTGTCGTTGATAAAGTGATCTCCAAACCTTCTTGTCTTGCTTCAAATTTAAGCTACCCAAACAGAAAAGAAGGCTTACAATTGGGTAGAATTCTTTTGAATTGGTAGAATTAAAGCAAACACACTTTTCCTGCACTGTAGAATCGGGTAGCTACGTGTGATGGGCGGGAACATGGACAGGATGGTGAAGGGCCCTCAATGCTAAAATTGTGGAAGTAAAATCCAAACGGATTGAGATAAAGGCCATAGTCAGATAGCAATGTTAAATCTGCCTACCCTCCAATTTTCTTATTATGACTTCTACGGTAATAAAGCATTTGTGTCAAGACTAAAATAGTTACTATTAAAAATAAAAATATTTTTTTAATAGAATTTTTAGAAATAGAAATTACTCTTGGAAACTCAACATTTTTTCTGAATCTGAGAATTGAAAAAATTAAATACACGAGGTCAATCTTAATTAAATGAACAGCATGCATGCTCACAGCCCGTTGATAACAAAATAGGGTTTCTCCTATTTATTTATATTTAAAGCATTTTGCTTATTCAGCTTAATCATTATTTTAGAAAATTTTGTATATTATATTTTTAATAGTAACTGTTAAATTTTTGAGAATAATATTTTACTAATATACAAGTCACATTGATAGTAACTTATACACCAAAATTCAACTCAATAGATGCAGGCAAATTTAACATTATTAATCGGTTACGACCTTTACAGGAACAAACTTGAAACTTTTCCACTTGGAAAATCTGTAAACAATACTTACCGATACACATTGCAGTTGTACTCAAATCCACAGGTTCCACCCACAACATACAAGTTATTTTTATTTATACAAATGGCCTGACCATATTGTGGCGGAGGTTTATTTCTACCGAACGTCTTAATCTTAACGAAACCTTGACTCGTTTTATTCAGATCGATTAAATGCAACTGGTTACTGCTTGTAAAGCCAAACGGAACTCCAGTACCTCCGAAAACCTAAACATACAAAATTTAAGAGCCATTTGGAACTCTTCCAAAACCCAAAACTTACAAACATATTTTGCCTTTTTCTGGCTGTTGCAAAAGACACCGCTTCTTTTGGCAATGTTTTATTTTGTGCTCTTCTTTGCCACATTTTAGTGACGAAGTTGAATCTCCAAAATTCGTTTAATACCACGGAATTATTTCGTATGGTCGGATTGTAACCGCCGAAAAGGTACAAATACTTGCTTCCGCATAAAACTCGATGTCCGCTACGCGGGATCGGTTTTTCACTGGCCGCATTGGTTTTTATTAACTCGAATTCGAATGGTTTAAATTTATAAATCGACTTTTCTTCGTTTACCTCCATTTTTTGCTCTGTATGACTTTTATTAGTTTCACATTTGCAACTCGATTAGTGAGGTTATATTTTTTAAACGAATGACATAAGCAACGCTGAAAATATTGGAGCCATCTTTGAATGAACTCGAAACTTCAAAGTTCACAAATATTTTTTAAGGGCGGGTTTTCATGGGTTTTGTATTATTTTTTGGAAAAAAAAAACAGAAAGGTATGCTTATTTTCAAACGTGTGAAAATTAATTCTAATATAAATGGCGTAGAACAAAAATTAAAAACATAATATATCGTCGGCTTACTGCTAAAACAAGATAACTCCAAAATGATAGTTTTGAGTAAAACTGATTTTAAAGTTTGATTCGCCATAAACAAGTTAACAAAAGTTAAAAATGAACTTCTTAATACTCGTTTAGGTAATATTTGACTTACAGTTATCAGGTTTGGTCAAAATATAGTTTGCTCTTATTTGAATGCAATCATGTATAGTATATAACTCATTTTGTCCAAAAATGGAGTTATCTTGTTCTGGCAGTAAGCCGACGATATATTGAAGTGTGTTTTCAAATGCACAAAATTAAATATTTAATTATGAAATAAAATCAAATTTGAAACAATGAAAATAAAATAAATAATGTAGATCATAAGTGTGTGAAAATTAAAAAAGAGGAGAAACAAAAGGGGAGATGTCAATTGCGATAAAAAGACGCAAAGGGAGTTTTTACAATGATGTGTAAAACTCAATAATTTACATTAATTTCGAGAGAAATTAATGATCAATGTGATTGCGAGGTGTGGATTAATCCATAAAAGGCGAAATAGCGAGAAATTACTTTGGATTGTGAAAATTATTGTAATTCAAAAATTACAGAAGTGGATTGCATGTGCAATAAATGTGTAATGTATGAAAAGTTTTGGAAAAGTTATATGAATCGATATTGATTATAAAGACAACGTAATCGAAACAAGAAAGGTGCAATTGGAAAATTCCACGCCTATGTACCTAAATTTGGACGTGCACAGGGAAATAGTTGATTTTGAGGCCAACGTATCCTTAAAAAATTTACATAATAAAGGTTTGCGTACCTATTGAATGGAACTTTGACAAAAATAACTAACAAAAAATCGGGAAGAACAAAAGGTAATTGGTTAAAAATATTACACGTAAACTCAGTGAAAATTAAAGTTTATAGAATAAGTTCGTTAAAAATTGTCATCCTTTAATTTAATTGTTCATAAAAAAAAAAGTTCTTGTTGTAATGATTAAATGTTACATTGTTTGGAAGAAGATTTTATTTCATATTAGAGTTAGAAAAAAAAATTAATAAAAAAAAGGTATTTACTGGTTGTCCTGGGACATTCACTCGAGTAGAACACAATATATTAAGGGGCCGTCCATTAATTACGTAAGGATGATTTTTGTAATTTTGGACCACCCCACGTAAGGGTACGTAAGATTGTCGAACCCCCCCACATCTTACGGAAGGATTATTTAAAAGAAAATTAATTTTGACCCCCCCTCTCCACCCCATCTATATATATATAAAAGAGCTTGTTTGCGTGTTTGTTTGTTTGTTTGCTATACGTTCCTAGACCCTTTGACCGATCTCAACCAAATTTTGCACAGTTATTCTGTAGGTCCAGGCGCAACTATTCGTGCATAAATGGAGAAAAAATTCGCGCGGGGAACAAAGTTATTCGCGTTTTTCGATTTTTTTTTTGACACCCTATACGGATACCCTTACTCTACCTGGCAAACCCTCCGTTTGCAGGTAAACAACCCTTACTTTACCTGGTCATTCTTGCTCACACCGCTTTCGCTAGATGGTGCACTTAATCTATCATATAAGTGTACTGATTGGTGGCCAAAAATCTAAATATATTTTTTAAAATCGATCAGTTATCCCACCCTGTAGTGTACGGAAAGTAGTTGTATTTTTTAAAAGCGATCAGTTATCCCACCCTGTATGTACGGAAAGTAGTTGGTTGACATAATACTATAATAACCACTGGCAATCAGGGACTAGCAGTCAAGGCAGCCGAAGGCATATAAATATAATCTATTATGGTCCTCCCTGTGAGGCCGAAGGCCGAACAACTATGGCCTTCACGGATCTATTATGGTTCTCCCCCTGTGAGGCCGAAGGCCGAACAACCACTGTCAATCACCGACTAGCAGTCAAGGCAGCCGAAGGCATTTAAATATAATCTATTATGGTCCGCCTGTGAGGCCGAAGGCCGAACAACTATGGCCTTCACGGATCTATTATGGTCCTCCCTCTGTGAGGCCGAAGGCCGACAACTATGGCCTTCACGGATCTATTATGGCCCGCCCTGTGAGGCCGAAGGCCGAACAACTATGGCCTTCACGGATCTATTATGGTCCGCCCTGTGAGGCAGAAGGCCGAACAACTATGGCCTACACGGATCTATTATGGTCCTCCCCTGTGAGGCCGAACAACAATGGCCTTCAGGGATCTACTATGGTCCGCCCTGTGAGGCCGAACAACTTTGGCCTTCACGGATCTATTATGGTCCGGCCTGTGAGGCCGAAGGCCGAACAACTATGGCCTTCACGGATCTATTATGGTCCGCCCTGTGAGGCCGTAGGCAGGGGCGGTCCTAGCAAGATTTTCAGGTGGTGCGATATCTTATTTTGGCGCCCCCTCCCCCACTGCCCCCCCCATTTTTTTTTTAATTTGATGAAATTATTATTAAAAATTTAAAAAAAAAAAATACAAAAAGAAATTTTAAATTTTATTTATTGGCAGCAGAGAGTTTTTAGACTAAAGATACGATAATATGTGTTTAAAAAGATTTATTTAATCAAATTAAGAAATAAAAAAATTAACTACAAAGCCACTTTTCTCGCTTTTGCACCTGCAAATTTTTTTATTAGTTCGGAATAATCTAAGTCCTTGCCAATATTATTTTCTATGGACAAAATTGCTAAATCTGAAAGTCGCTCCTGACACATAGTCGAACGTAAATAAGTTTTAATCAGCTTTAATTTACTGAAGCTTCGTTCTCCATTGGCGACCGTTACAGGTATGGTTAACAGAATCCGAAGTGCTGTCCACATATTCGGAAATATATCCTGCCAACCATTTGTTTTAATAAGTTGAAGAACTTTGATTGGTTCTGCTGATTCAATGTCTTTCAACAGTGGATTCAGGTGTAAAAGTTCCTCAACCAATTCACAACCAGATATGTCATATTTTTCCCCATCGGTTAAACTTATCTCTAAATTGTCACATGCTTTGTCCAATTTTCTCTTTTCAGGAATTTCTTTGATATTGTACAAAAATGACCATACATCATTAAATTTCGATAGTTGTAAAAATCTATTAACCAACGCATTTTCAATTGTATCGATCATGGGGTAAAAGACGCTTATTTTAAACAACTTTTCGGGATCCGTTGGTGTCTCATCAGCGGCTTCGTATTCAAATAGTTTCTTTTTTCTTCGGATGCGGACTGGCTTAAAAATAATATCTATCCCAGCCTGAGAAGCAATTTCCGTAGCTGTTATCAGAGCAGTCGAATAATCCCTGTACTCTTTTACAAATTCCGAGCAGTTCTTCAGCAATCGTGAAGCGTTTGGTATATCTATTGTTTTAGACTGCATAGCCTTACTTACAATGTTTACTTGAAACAGTATATCATACCAAGCCACCATTGTTATTATGAACTCAAATTGCTCCATATTCTGAATCAGGGACAAGGCCTCTGATGCTGCAACTGAGTCATTTGTTTCTTCGTGAAGTTCCAGAAGGGCGTCACGAACTGAAGAGTATTGATAACGAACTGCAGCGAGACTAGAAACTCTACTCTCCCAACGAGTTTCACAAACTTTTTTCAGCGATAGTGCTTCTACATGCTTGGATATCACTTCCCATCGCTTTGTTGATCCAGAGAATAGAACAAACAGTTTTTGAAGAAATCCGAACAAAGAAACCGATTTAACAGATGTTTTGGCGCCATCTGCTATTACCAAATTTAAGCTATGACAACCACATGGATTAAAAAATGCTCGTGGATATTGCTTCAAAACTATGCTTTGGACACCTTTGTTTACTCCTACCATATTAGATCCATTATCGTATCCTTGACCGCGACAATCATTCATATCTAAATCAAACTCTTGCACAATATCATCAAGAAAGAGGCCAGTAAGTCCAGCTCCCGAAGAGTCACTTACCGGCTTGTAAGCAATGAAACACTCGCGCACTTGGACTTCATCTTCATTAGTGTCAACAAAACGCAATGTTAAAGATAATTGTTCAATGTGACTGACATCAGGAGTGCAATCCAGTATGATGGAGAAGTATTTCGATGATTTTACCATACTCAAAATTGTATTTCGAACTTCACTTCCAAGTAAGCCGATCAACTCGTTTTGAATATGTTTGCTAAAATAGTGAACATTAGTCTCCTTATTAACAATACGGCGGAGGTGCTCCATTATCACAGGGTCAAATTTTCCCATCAGTTGCACTAAACCCAGAAAGTTACCATTATTAGGAGTATATAGTGCCTCAGATCCAGATCCTCTGAAAGGCAAATTATTACTTGCTAAAAAGAATACTATGGACATCATTCGTTCGAGGATAGCAACCCACCGTGATTTCTCGTCTTTAATCTGTTTTTGCAAATGCTTGTCAATTCCACTAAAATTCTTTAATCGACTCGACGCTTCTATCCAACTGTTCATGGCGTGCTGGTGATGTGAGGAAGTTTCGTGAGTTTTGAGACGCACTGATAAGTGCGACCAGTCGTCAAATCCATCTTTTCCTAAATTAGAGTGGGACATTCTGTTGAATAAACGGCAACAAAAACAATATACTTTATTTTCAGATTTAGAGTAAACGAGCCATCTTCTTTTATAAGTTTCTCCATTTAGCATCACCCTTTGAAAATGCGTATTCGAAAAATGACGTCCGTCAGTTTTTTTTGGATACTTGTCGTTGCTCATTTCGTTACTAACAGGACCACGAATAATTATTTCATCTATAGTTCTAGAGTTAACGAATGACCATTTCGAAATATCATCAATTTCACAATTAGTATTTTGATTTTGAAGAGGTGACAGAGATGGTATGTCTGGTGTACTCTCTGTAATATTTTGAACTTCAGAGGAAATTCCAGAAATAGTTAGATTATTTTGTGCATACTGCTCTTCATCTTCATGGGCTTCATCTGAAGAACTTCTATTATATAGGTCTTCTTCCGTCGCGTTTTGAACTGGTTCTGATGATGCCGATTCAGATGACTTCTCAACTCTAAAAAAAGTTGCCATCAATTTTGCAGCCTTTTCACTTTCGTCTTGCTTTTTTCGTTTTCTTTTCAAGTTTTGAGCGCCGGATAGTTTTTTTGCAGGTGGGGACATTGTTAATAAAATTTCTACGGCAGCGTGGTGAGGATATTTTTAAAATAATGCACTGGTAATGGTAAATTTTCTTTTGACACCTTTGCTTGTCCATTCCTATTATAAATAGAGGTATGGGGGTATGGCGGACAGATTGTCTACCAACAAAAAAAAATATTTTTTATTATATTGGCAACTCTATTATTTTAAATATAGTTACATTGTTTACTGAATGAATTGTGTTTTTAAATAATATTTTTTCAAAATATTTTCTCAATTTGGCCCCTTTCCAACGGCGCCCGGCGCGGTCAAAATATTTTTTCAAAATATTTAAAAAAAATTTTTTTCAGCATATTTTCTCAATTTGGCGCCCCCCTTACAACGGCGCCCGGCGCGACCGCGCCGGTCGCTCCGCCCTAGAACCGCCGCTGGCCGTAGGCCGAACAACTATGGCCTTCACGGATCTATTATGGTCCGCCCTGTGAGGCCGAAGGCCGAACAACTATGGCCTTCACGGATCTACGTGTTTGCGTGTTTGTTCGCTATACGTTCCTAGACCCTTTGACCGATCTCAACCAAATTTTGCACAGTTATTCTGTAGGTCCAGGCGCAACTATTCGTGCATAAATAGAAAAAAATTCACGCGAGAAAAAAAGTTATTCGCTTTTTTCGATAAATCAAATCACAAGTCTTGCAAACAAAAAATTTAATTTGTCAAAAATTGAAATATTCTGACATACTGTCAGTGATTCAAAATACTGTCAACAGATGGCGGGATGGCGGCTTTAATTCGAAAAATGAAAACCACTAACAAATCATTATATTAGAATTTAGTAATTTCAACGCTCAAAATATAATACAAATAATTACAAAGAACAGAATGCCGCGAATAAGACCGGAGCACTTTAGGTCGCAGAACTCGCCGGAATTGTGCAAGAAGACTAAGAAATGTTACGTTGAATACTCATCGAACTGCTTTCCCGGAAAGTCCGAAATTGTGCAAAGTTTGATTTGAGTTTCTTGAAATTAAACCGGCACTCCACGGTAAATTTTCAAAAATGAAGAACTTTTAACGATCAAATTGTTGTGAAAATTGTTGTGACATCTTAAAATGTCGGCTCCAACGAATTCTATCCGTTGACGGCGAAATATTTGAGATGGGGGTTCGGGGGCGACGGAGAGAGAGCAAAAACCATCTCTTCCGACTTCCCAAAAACGAAGAATTTTAGAATTGCGTTTTTTTGAAAATCTGCAGCAATCTTTCGAAACTTGGAAATTTTAGCATCGCAATACGCGAGGCATCAAATTGTAAGAATTAATTCATAACGCGACGATGTAATTGGTTCAATATTTGACGTGGTAAAAGGGCGAAGTGATTTCTGCAATTTGGAAAATAAAAATTTATTTTTGCCTTTAATACGTCGAGGAGACAAATATAAATCGAAAATGTCGAATGAAATTTTTTCGAAAAAAATTTGCTTTTTTTTTTATTTTTTTATACACATTTTGCATATTTTAAATTTTGCCCGAAATCGCCTCTGATTTTGATTTTCAATTTTGACGACGACACTAATTTGCAAATGCTGCCGTTATTTGTCGTTTTTCGTCAACCGTCGTCATGTGCTAAATTAAAGACCGTTAATAACCGTATCCGAAGCTCCGATTGCTTTTTCTAAATTATCCGTCGTTTCTTTATGAGAGACCCATTTAAGTGAAAATTGTGTAAAAACTTTGGACGTATGTAGCGCTCTTATTTACCGGCCGATCTTTAATTTTTAAGACGCAACGGAAGCGTATCGCGACACTCTATAATAGTTCGTCCATAACATTCCTTTGTATTTTCAACGCCGAAGGTGTTAAACCGAATTTAAAATTCAAAATTATTTTTTCAATGGGATTAGCCTTGCAAATTTTTCGAAAAAAAATTACGCTCCGATAATTATATATTAACGCCGGAAATGGACGGGCAAACCGTTTTTGGGAATTATAACACAAAAACGTACTCTAAACTTTTTCTTCGGTTGTCTAAAACATTGGCCTTCACCGATCTATTATGGTCCTCCCCCTGTGAGGCCGAAGGCCGAACAACTATGGCCTTCACGGATCTATTGTGGTCCTCCCCCTGTGAGGCCGAACAACTATGGCCTTCACGGATCTATTATGGTCCTCCCCCTGTGAGGCCGAAGGCCGAACTACTATGTCCTTCACGGATCTATTATGGTCCGCCCTGTGATGCCGAAGGCCGTACAACTATGGCCTTCACGGATCTATCATGGTCCGCCCTGTGAGGCCGAAGGCCGAACAACTATGGCCTTCACGGATCTATTATGCTCCGCCCTGTGAGGCCGAAGGCCGAACAACTTTGGCCTTCACGGATCTATTATGGTCCTCCCCCTGTGAGGCCGAAGGCCGAACTACTATGTCCTTCACGGATCTATTATGGTCCGCCCTGTGATGCCGAAGGCCGTACAACTATGGCCTTCACGGATCTATTATGGTCCGCCCTGTGAGGCCGAAGGCCGAACAACTATGGCCTTCACGGATCTATTATGGTCCTCCCCCTGTGAGGCCGAAGGCCGAACAACTATGGCCTTCACGGATCTATTATTGACCGCCCTGTGAGGCCGAAGGCCGAACAACTTTGGCCTTCACGGATCTATTATGGTCCGGCCTGTGAGGCCGAAGACCGAACAACTATGGCCTTTACGGATCTATTATGTTTCGCCCTGTGAGACCGAACAACTATGGCCTTCACGGATCTATTATGGTCCTCCCCCTGTGAGGCCGAATGCCGAACAACTATGGCCTTCACGGATCTATTATGGTTCGTCCTGTGAGGCCGAAGGCCGTGAACAACTATGGCCTTCACCGATCTATTATGGTCCTCCCCCTGTGAGGCCGAAGGCCGAACAACTATGGCCTTCGCGGATCTATTATGGTCCTCCCCCTGTGAGGCCGAATGCCGAACAACTATGGCCTTTTCGGATCTATTGAATAAAGCTGGTAATGCTTGAATTGACGTCACCACCTGATCCCCTTCGATGTCAGGGTCGGATTGTGGTGATAAGAATGTGATAGAACACTGGGTGTGAATGAAGAAGTAGATGCAAAAGTGGTCGGTATCGGGGTCTAACCTTCTTGTTTTTCCGTATCGGGGGAGTGCCAGTCGCTCCGATGCTGCGGAAAACCCTCTGGTTTTCTCCCGATACCGGTCAGGTCCCCCCCCCCCTCGAGTGGAATCTGGTCCTGCGTGGCTGGAATTCCTTGACGAAGTGAAATTATCTAAGTGTTAGGGTATATTTTTGTGCGCGTGCCGTCAACAGAATGAAGTGAGATTCCTTATGCGCGTCACTGAGTGAGTAAATTTTCAACCTTCAAAGTCGATTTATTCAAAAACTTATGAATATTCCGCAAAATTTTTTTGGAATTATACTATATGAACCGTCAGCTTTCCGAGTCTCTATACGAAATTTTCAATTTCAAGGTGGGTAATAACGTGCTATAACCATTTTATCATATTGTAAATCTCTTATATAAAAATGAATATTTGTTTGCTTGGAACTTAGAAACCGTTATAAACTCCTGGACCCTAGAATTATCAAATATTATTAAAAATTATTGAAATTATTTAGATTACTTCTTCTTCTTCTTTCGGCTTTACATTCCCAGGGGGAATTTCGCCACATTTTACAATGTTTTCAGATCCTGTTTGCTGGGGTGGATCAGTCCCCATATTCTCTTTTTTTACATCAATTTATCTTTTTATATTCTTTCGTCGGTCCTTGCATCTTCCACTACCCTTTTCCATGCTTTTCTGTCCATCAATTTACTCATCCAGTCACTCAGGTCCATTCGCTTCAGATCCTCAATCGCATCCTCTCTCCATCTTTTCCTCGGTCGCCCTCTCGGTCTGTTCACGTCGGGCTTCCACCTCATTGCTTTTGCAATTGCTCTCTCCTCTTGTGCTCTCTCCACGTGTCCCAGCCATCCCAGTCTTAGGGCTTTCACGTGTCTGACTATATCAGCTTCTCGTATTTCTCTTGTTAACTCTGCATTAGTTCTTCTTCTATATTGCTCTTCTCTCACTTTCACGGGGCCCATTATCCTTCTCAATATCCTTCTCTCAAACACTCTAAGACTTTCCTCCTCCGCCTCTGTCAGGCAGAGTAGTTCCAGTCCATACGTCGCTACAGGTCTAATCAATGTTCTATAAATCTTGATCTTTGTGTTTCGTCCTATGTTCTTGTCCTTCAATAGGTTTTGGTTGCTGTAATAAGTTCTATTGCCTGCTTTCACTCTGTCTTTTATTATATCTCCTCTTTCACTTTTGTCACTTATCTGTATACCGAGGTATTTAAATTTTTTGACTTCTTCAAACTCGTAGTCCATGATTCTTGTCATTTTTATATCTTCCCTTCTCTTTCTGCTGCATCGCATGATTTTTGTCTTGCCTTCATTGACTAGCAATCCCGCTTTGCGGACTTCTCTTTCCATATTTTTGAAAGCTTCTACTAGTGCGTTGTGTGTTCTAGCCATGATGATCACGTCATCGGCATACGCCATTATCTGTATTTCGTTTCTCATTATTTCTCCGTTACATTTTGCTCTTCTCATCACTCCTTCCAGTAATATGTTAAACAGGGTGGACGACAGCGCATCTCCCTGTCTCACTCCACTGTTAAATTCAAATTCTTCCGTGTTGCCCACTCTTGTTTTCACTATTGCAGTTGTTCTGTTTATAGTCATCTGTACTAGACGTATTAGTTTTTTTGGGATTCTCCATATTTCCATTTCTTTCTTGAGTTGGTCTCTATTTACTCGATCGAAGGCCTGTTTGAAATCAATGAACAAAGCTTCAATGTTTATATCATACTCGTGTGCCTTTTCCATAATTTGCGTTACTATGAATAGAGCATCGGTCGTTGATCTTCCGGGTCTGAAACCTTGTTGGTAGTCTCTTATTTCTTTTTCCGTGTATTTTTGCAATCTTACATGTATCAATCTTGTTAATATTTTATATGCATTATTAAGCAGCGATATTCCTCTGTAATTTTGACAATCTCTATTGTCTCCTTTCTTATAGATCGGGATCAGACCCGCTTCTCTCCATTGGTCTGGCATCTTCTCATCTCTCCATACTTTTACTATCAATTCGTATATCTTTTTCATTATAACTTCGCCTCCTTTCTTTATCAGTTCCGTGTTTATGTTATCGGTTCCTGGGGCTTTGTTGTTTTTCATTTTCATTACTGTTTCATAGTATTCTTGGTAGTCTGGTTCATTTTCCATTTCCAATTCCTCTCGTTCTTCCGTTATCTCATCTTAAATTTCTCTTTCTTCTGAATTTGAGTTGATATTCAGTAATTCTTTGAAGTGTTCCATCCATCTATTTTTTATTTCGTGTTCGTATTTTACTTCCCCATTCTTGTTTCTTAATCCTCTTACTTCACTTTGTATTTTTATTCTTTGGTTTTTTATTTTTCTGTATAGTTCTCGCGGATTTCTGTGGTTCTCCTCAATCTCTTTCATCTCGTTCTCTAACCATTGTCTCTTCTTTTTTTTGCATAGTTTTACTGTGTTTCTTATTATTTCTCTGTATTTTTCCTTATCTACTTCGCTTTGCGTTCGCATCCATTTGATCTTTGCCTTTCTTTTCCTTTCTATTTCCTCACTGCATTCTTCATCAAACCATTCCTTTTTCCTTTCTGTTCTCTTCGTTCCTATCGCTATCTCTGCTGCTTTTGTGATGCTTTCTCTTATGTTTGTCCATTCTTCATTTATTTCTTCCTTTTTCTCTTTGTTGTCCAGTTGTTTTTGCAATTCTTGTATATATTTTCTTTGGCATTGATCGTCTTTTAGTTTTTCGATCGCCGCTCTTTCATTTCTTTTTTCTTTCTTTGTCCATATCTTTCTCTTTTTGGTATTGTTTATTTCCATTACCACCAAGTTGTGATCTGTGTCGGTGCTTGTACCTCTGTACGATCTTGCGTCGCATACTTTAAAAGTTCTTCTCTTGGACACCATTATATGGTCTATCTGGTTTCCTTTATTTGTGCCTGGTATTATCCATGTCTCTTTATGTTCATTTTTGTGTCTAAAGTCCGTTGTTACTATTCTCATGTTGCATATCTCTGCTAGATTACTCATTATTTCCCCGTTTTCATTCGTCACTTCATGGATTGTGTTTTTTCCCGCTACGTTTTTGTTATATTCTTCTCTTCCGATTTGCGCGTTGAAGTCGCCCAAAATCACCAGGTCATCTTTTCTTGGTATCTTCTCATATAGCTTTTCTATTTCCTCGTATGTCTCTATCTTTTTTTCTATATCAGCTTCCTCCGTTGGTGCATACACGTTCACAATTGACAGAGTCTTCTCTTTTTCCTTTATTCTGATATATGCTATTCTTCCATTCACTGGCTGGAAGTCTGTTATGTGTTTTGCTTTGCTCTTTTCAATTATAAAGGCTACTCCGTTTTTGCCTTGTTCTTCTTCTCCGGAGTACAATAGTGTGTGTTCTCTCATTTTTATCTCTCCACTCCCCTTCCATCTTATTTCCTGTATAGCTGCTATTCCCACTCTGTATGTCACCAGGTCGTTTGCTATTTCGTTCATCTTTCCTGGGCGTAGCATCGTTCTTATATTCCATGTCGCTATTCTTTCTTTTTGTTTCCTCTTCTTCTTATTATTTTCCTTTCTTTCGCTCTTTTCTCGGTATCGCTTATCCCCTTCTCTTTCTCTTTTACTTCGCGGTTCCTTCTTTTTTGACTCATCATTCAGACTAAATGACACTGCATGAGTCGGGACAGTATCATTTCTTCTTTTCGTTCTTTTCATTACCTTACTCGTTTTACCATGTCCTCGCCTGTTCGTCGTCGATTCATCATGCAGTTCATTTCTGCTCAGTTTTTTGTACCAGGGTCTGGCGCTTCCGTTTTCTTTTCGATCAGTTTTCTGCACTGCTGATCCCAGATTACAACCTTTCCCGTCATGACGAGTTTCAGGTGTCCCATCTTTGCTCTATTACCTTTTTCTCTCTCCTGTCTTGCCCTTTCTCTGATTTCCTTCATTATGCTTCTCTCCTTTGTTGTAAGATCACTGTCCATGTATATTTCGCTTCCCGTCAGCTTAAACTTGTTCTTCAGTATTTTCATTTTGTCCTCCCATTTAATCAGTTCAAAGATACATCGCTTCTCGCCCACTTTATACGCTGTACCTATTTCTACATCTGCTCCCATTTTTTCCGATACGATGTTCTTTATTGCCTCCTTTAATTTCTGGGGGTCCTCCTCGTTGATTCTTATTCCGCTCATTACAATATTGTTACGTATTTTCTGTTTTTCTAGTTTTTCCAGTTTGTCTTCGAGTTCTGCGCTTCGTGTTTCCAGTCTTCCGAGTTTTTCTTCCAGCTTCTTTGTAGTTTCTATTTTTTCAGCCTTCATTGTTATGACTTCCTTATCGGTCTGTTCCGCTTTCGATTTGACCTCCGTAACTTCTTTTTTTAGGTCGCTCATATCATGTTTTATTTCATTGATGCTACTTTTGATCTCGGTCATGAAGCTCGCCATCATTTTTGTGAGGTGGTCTATTTTATCTTCCATCCTGGAGTTTTCTTTGCGCTTTTTTTCCTCTCTATACGGTTTCCTGTTATCGGTACCACTGTAGTCTTTTCCCTCGCTTTCGCTGCAGTTTGACTCGGTTGCTTGTGCATTTGGCGATCTTCCCGTTTTTTTGCTACGTCGGAATATATCATACGAGGCTAATCTCTTCTTCCTACACTCATCCGTGGTTGACCCATCGCTATTTTCAACACCCTGTCCTGTACCTGCTTGATTTTCATTTGTAGACATTCTGCACTTAAATGGTTTTTCACTTTGTATAAATGTAAATGGGCAGAAAAACCTAGTTTTGGACACTGTGTCTAACTACTTAAATTGAATTTGAGTTCTATATTCTACGTCCCTCGTGCGCACAGCGTAAGCGTCCGGTTCAACACCTCGTAAACACTTACACTACAACTGGACGTTATTCGAGGTTACTCGCCTTTTCAAGTCCTTGTTCCTTTACACTTCTTTGGTTGGTACTAAATGGTTCCACCGAAAGTTACAATCAAATCTAACCTCACTAATTCCACGTTTGATTTCAAAAGATCGCTCCTTGTTCAGCCTCTTCGACACCAATTCCCCGTCCGTCCACTCTTCCTTCACCTTCTCGAAATATCGCTTCAGATTCTCTAAAATTTCGCTACCAAACACCAAAATCTTATGGGAGATTATTTGAGATTAGTAATAAATTATTGATATTTTGTACACAAGATTATTGAAGTGAACAACCCCTCGGTTAAGGTCTTCAAAATTCGGGGCTGGCCTGTATAGTGTAAGAAAATTGGGCACATTTTGATCAAAAAAATTCAAAATCGGTCTTCCGCGATTTTTCGACGGATTTCGTTAGATAATTGTTCGTACTTGAACATACTAAAAAACGTCCTCTCGGAATCCTGAGCTTTTCTTGCCGAATTCTTCGTCTGAAGTTGAAATTTTTTATGAAGGAGTGAAAATTATGTTTTTCGGCAAAATATTTTTAAACAAATTTCTATTTCAGTTATATTGTTATCATATAACTCATTAAAAAAATTAAAAATATTTTAACAACATCCTCGAAATCATGAAAAGAAGAATTTCCTAAAAATGGTCAGGGGGTTCTGATTTTTGGATATGTTTAAAGGTATGGGGTCCTAATAATAACTCTGAGTTTGCGACCTCGGCGACCGCCCGGAAGTGCCGCCATTTTAAAAAAAATTGCGAAAACAAAATGTTTCTTCGCAATTTCCTTACCAGTTGAATTTAGGACGAAAATGACTTCTATAAATCTTATAGAGAATAAAATTTACTATAACTTCTATCTAAGGTATTTTTCTCCAAGTCGAATAGTTGCTGAGCGCCAGCACTGTTAAATAGAGCACATTTTTAAAAATTTCAAAAACGCTCGATTTTGACCTGACTTTTGAAAGTCAGGCCATGACATTATGGCATAGTTAAATATAAATCTCCAACCCAATTTTTTGTTTTAGACCTTTCTATGGATACCACGATAAAAATCATCAATTCTTAAAAATATTTTTCTATAATCCATTAATTATGAAGAAAGCGAGCAACTTGCTTCAGAATAGTGGCTTATTCGGTAAAGTTTATCAACCTCACGAAGCACACATTCCATTTACCCTCCAATTCATGATCGATTACAATCTGCACGGTATGAACTTCATTTCATTATCGCACGTGCGTTACCGAAGAAAATTAGAAAATTCCCAGCCAGATTCTCCTCCCGAAGAGAATCCTCTTCTCCTGCCTAAAAACGTTCCCAAAACTAGCAACTGCGCGGTAGAAATCGACGGATTAGAGGAACACATAGTCAATAGATTTGAGTTAATGGAAAGCGAAGTTGTAAAAAACCCAGGTATTGCAGCGTTGTGGGAAGACGAAAAACAAAGACGTAGAAATAAAAACGAAAATTCTCAGTTATCGCAGTGCGTAACACAAACTAGACAGAACATAACACCGACAGACTCGCACAACCTCTTTAGAAAAACTCTGAAAGAGAAGTTAATAATTAAATTAGAAAGGCCGAGTCCCAATTTAAGCGACTTGGTTTATCCTGCCGAAACTCCTAAACTGCAAAATCTGCTGAACGCTTCTTGCATTGAGCATCATTCCACTAAAGCTAGCAATTTGTCAGTCAGTACCAGTTTTGATGATACGGAAACCGACCTCAATGATCAAACGATTTTGTTGAATAACACTTTTGACCGAAAATATGGGTCCGACGTGGATGCACATGCGCTCTTAAAAGTACTGAACGATTTAGGCGGTAATGTTAACGAAGATGAGGATAGCATTTTAACACAAGTATCGAAAAACGGCGAAGAGAGCGATGAAGAAAATGATGTAGACCTTAGTTTACCCATAGCAGCAACACATACACCAATCAAAATAGCCGCTGACGAAACTCCTACGGTTTTAGAAGCCAAGTCTCCAGATTCCAATTTAGACAAGACGATTACGAATGAAGATGACTATAAAAGAGGTAAATACTTAAAAACGGGAATTCCCATTATAAAATTTTTAATTGTATATCTTCATTTTATTTTTAAGGTTTATCGAGCTCTCCAGAAGTGGACGCCACTGTAAGGTAAGTTATAGTATTAAGTTGTTATTATTTATTTTAATCTATACAAAACATATTTTACAAATAAACCAAAAATGTTTAGCGAAATAAACAAAAACGGCATAACTTCGCAACATAGCAGCGACACCGCTAACCGCATCAATAACACACCTGATCGAGTAAAACGCAAATTGAATTTTATGGATATTGCTCTAACGGCAATAAATTCATCCGAAGCAGAAAGTTCCCAAAATTCTTGCAAGAAAAATAAAAAGAGAAAAACCAGCGACTCTTCCACAGATTTTCCACCGAGTGGTGGCGTTAAAGTCAGTCTAAATTCTCTAAATAGCCACGATAAGGATTCAGAAGAATTATTTCTAGAAGGACTGCAATTGAGCCCGTCAGATATAATTAATATAACAGCGGAACGGAGCGACAACGGTAAAATTTACGATTCCGTTACAGTGCCGTCGAAGGAAAACCACGATTTTGTGCAATTTTCGGGCGAATCTGACGGTTTCACTCCGAGTCTAAAATGTTCTGGACAGTCGGATCACAGCGGCTCACTTTTTTCCAGTTTGGAAGAAAAAGATAGCATCTTCAGTTTTACCCAAAATTTGACCCTCTTGGAAACTTTTGAAACAAGTGATGATCATAACAGCAATCATTCCTACATTATCCTTATGCCCAAATTTAACCCCCCATCGAGAGAAATGATCGAAAAAAGTTTGGATGAGAATAATATTCCTTTGATTCGATACCAGGAACCATTTTACAGTGATTGTAACCACGGATCAAACGAAGTACAAGTCGGTCAAAATGTTTTAAAAATTGCTTCGACGATTTCGAACCTGACAGAATTTCAGTGTTCTAATAAACCCACTCTTGCGGAATTGAGAGATGAGGAAATGGAAAAGCTTCATCCCGATATTGGATTGGCTCAAAGTAAACAGAAAAATAAAAAATTGTTGTTTAGCGAAAACAATCCATGTTATGTAACCACTTTGAAATTACCACCAACTTACAAAGAAGTTGTTTCATGGCAGAAAAAGCAAAGTTCGGGAGATAAAGGTGAAAAAAAGGAGATGAAAAAGAAAACTGTAGTTTACATGCCAAAAAGTCCTGGAGGTCAAAGCGACAGTGACAGTTGCGACGATTCGTTAATTTTATCGCCTTTTAGTCCCGATAGCGTCACCAAGAGCGAAAACTCCTCTCCGACATCAAAAACCCCTTCACTGCAGAAGAGTGCAAGGAAGAAAAATACGAAATTGAATAACTCGAAGCTTAGACGAACACTTTTAAATTCAAAACTGTTAAATCAATTGGAAAACCGTAATGATTCGTTCCAAATTACAGGTGCTTCTTTGGATAACACCCACGATTTCAAAATGTCCCTGGAAAATTTACAAAAAGCAAAGGCAATATCGGAACATCAATATTTGGGTATTTTATCGATGGAATTACACGTCGTAACTCGAGCCGATTTAAAACCCGATCCCCAATTGGATCCAATAAAAGCAATCTTTTATTCCGTACAAAACGACGTGCCAGAAAATTTTTCCCAACCTCAAAATTTTACCGGACTGATTGCGGTGGATCCGACGAAAAGTATTTTGAGTGGTTGTTCCATTTCCACAATTTACGTCGATACCGAACTAAAATTGCTGGAAGAGTTTGTGACTATAACGAAAAACTACGATCCAGACATTTTGGTCGGCTATGAAATTGAACTGTTATCGTGGGGTTATTTGATCGAACGTGGATACGTTTTGGGAATAAACTTGCAGTCTAATCTAGGACGCACGCAAATTAAAATAAATAGTTTTTCAGATGACGAAAATAATTTGAAATTGACCGGTCGCGTTTTGTTGGACGTCTGGCGTTTGATGAGGCACGAAATTGCTTTGCAAAGTTACTCGTTCGAAAATATTATGTACCATATTTTGCACAAACGGATACCTTTATACTCGTTTAAGGACTTAACGTTTTGGTGGGACCATAGCAGTACGTTGTACAGACACAGAACGGTCGATATTTACGTCTGCAAAGTGGAAGGTAACGTAAAGTTGTTCGATCAGCTCGATCTCGTTAGTCGTACTTGTGAATTGGCACGATTATTTGGTATTCAGTTCTTTGAAGTTTTATCACGTGGGTCGCAATTTCGTGTGGAGTCGATGATGTTACGGTTAGCAAAACCTTGCAATTTTGTGGCCGTATCTCCAAGTGTGCAACAAAGGGCTAAGATGAAAGCGCCCGAATGGTTGCCGTTGATTCTCGAGCCGGAATCAAAGTTTTACGTTGATCCCGTTATCGTTCTAGATTTTCAAAGTTTATATCCATCAATGATCATAGCTTACAACTATTGCTTTTCCACTTGTTTGGGAAAAGTGGAAAATTTAGGTCAGGATGCACCGTTCGTTTTCGGCGCGACCCAATTGCAAGTATCGAACGCAAAACTCAAAAGTCTCCTCCGCAGGAACCTAGTGAACTTTTCACCTTGCGGTGTAGCTTTCGTTAAACCGCAAGTGCGTGAAGGAATATTACCCAGAATGTTGTTTGAAATTTTAGACACGCGGCTTATGGTGAAGAGATCGATGAAGCAAAACAAAGAGGATAAGTTATTGCAGCGGGTTCTTCACGCCAGACAGTTGGGATTAAAATTGATAGCAAATGTAACTTACGGTTATACGGCCGCAAATTTTAGTGGAAGAATGCCGGCTGTCGAAGTGGGCGACAGCGTTGTTGCCAAAGGTCGCGAAACGCTTTTACGTGCGATAAAGTTGATAGAAAATACGCCTCGCTGGGGGGCGAGAGTCGTTTACGGCGACACGGACTCGATTTTTGTGCTGGTGCGTGGAAAAAGCAAAGAATTCGCGTTTAAAATTGGCGAAGAAATAGCCGCAGCGGTGACGAATCACAATCCGAGTCCGGTGAAACTTAAACTGGAAAAAGTGTTTCAACCTTGTATTTTGCAAACCAAGAAGCGATATGTTGGTAACATGTACGAATCTGTGGAACAGACTGAACCAGAGTTTTGTGCCAAAGGAATAGAAACCGTTCGAAGAGATGGATGTCCTGTGGTTTCTAAAGTGTGTTGGTTGCCAAATTTTTGATAAAAATGAATGACTGTGTTTTTTTCTTTTAGATGCTTGAAAAGTGTTTGCAAATTCTTTTCGAAACTCGCGATGTCAGCTTGGTGAGAAAATATGCCGAGAGACAGTTCACCAAATTACTGAGTGGACGATTTAGCTTGCAAGACTTAATTTTTGCTAAAGAATATCGTGGTGCCGATCAATATCGACCGGGTGCGTGTGTTCCTGCTTTAGAATTAGCAAGGTAAGCTAATGGGAAACACTCCAGATACGATCAACAAATCTCATCGAAATTTTACAGAAAATGGATTACTTCTGATAAGCGTAACGAACCAAGACGTGGGGAACGAGTTCCATACGTCATAGTGAACGGTCCACCAGGTCTTCCATTAATTAAATTGGTTAGAAGTCCAAGGGAACTAATTAACGACACAAATTTGCTTCCTAATATATTGTATTACATAACACGTGCCATCATTCCACCTTTAAATCGATGCTTTGCTCTGATTGGTGCCGATATTCATTCATGGTAATTTAGCCCATTTGTAACAGCATTACAAATCTGTTTCTCTATTATTCCGTTTCAGGTTTAACGCTATGCCCAAGAAAAAAATGAGCATTTTGAATTGTATTTCGCCGGATAGTACAAGCAAGAAGCGTGCAATATCGCATTATTTCTCCACCACTGCTTGTATAGCATGCCACGTCCAACATACCCAGCAAGGTATTTGCACTTCTTGTTGCAACTTGCCCCAAGAGACTGTAGCAATTCTACTCGACAGAATTCGGCTTTGGGAACGAGCCAATGATGAAGTTAAACGGGTAAGTTGTAACGATTTAATCGAGGGGTTTATCGCTTATGTAATAGTTGGGACAGGTCAAATATAATACTTATATACTCGTAATATCGTCCCCTTAATACTATAACTAGGTAACTTGAAATTACTGATATTGAGTAAATGGAGTTTAAAGTTTACAATAGCAAAAAAAGTATTAAACTTCAAAATTATTTTTATTTTAACGTTTAAAACTTTAGCTACTTATGTAAGTTAAATGTATTTAATACCCTCACAGTCTAATGTTTTATATTTTAGGAAATTTTTAATTAGAAGTAAGATATCTACATAGTTATAGCACTAATAAAAATGTGAAAAATCAGACTTATCTAGTTCTTTTATTTTATTTTAACTTTGTACGTTTCAAAATAAGTTTTATTCATAACGACTGATAAATAGTAATACATAATACAAAATAAGATCGAGAAAATACATAATTATTATAAAGAATAAAACTATAAAACTTCGCAATTGCAGAAATAGATATCTCAACTGTCTTGCGAAGGTCGCGGACGTACTTTACGTTGCTATACGTAACGTTCGGAATTTGCACAACTAGGTATCTCAAATTATGCACTTATAGCATAACAGCATTGAAGGGATCTGGGACTTATCTACTTTTAGCAAGTGGATATTTGATATTTAGAAACATAATAGAACATTTTTAGTTGTAGCACTAAATAAAGTGGGTAAAATTAGGTGGTTACATGTAGCTAACTCAAAATAGCCAAAATTCGAGTTACCTAGTTATAGTATTAAGGGGACGATATCATGTAATACTTATGTAATACCATGTAATATTTATGTAATACAATGCAATAGTGTAATACTTGGGACACGTATTTTGCGAGTGATAAACCTCTCGGATTTAATAGTAGACGCTTTAATGATTTGATGTAAAGGTGAAGCCCCTAAAAAAGAACGAGGCGGCCAGGGGCTTCCCCAACCATTGTTTTAGTAACATTACACATATATTTTTTAGATATGTCAATCATGTACTGGAAGAATAACCGACAACAATTGCATTTCTTTAGATTGTCCAGTTTTATATTGCGTTTCAAGAACATCTCGTGATTTACAACAAATTTCTTATGTGCAACAAGTATTAACATCAACTTTAAACTTGAAGTTCTAACGTAAAAATTTTAATTTAAACTCCCCCTCCCCCCACACATGCCTTGATATATAAACATAAGATGTAACATATTTATTTTTATTAAATAATTTTATTCAATGATTTGTTTTATTCAATAATTTCAACTTGGGTTAACATGCTGCTGTACTCCAGAAGCAGGGTCATCAATCTAGTTTTGCATTCTTAACCCTGAAACAGCACACTTAATTTTTATAACGTGTCCGGCACACTGGGGTCTTAGAGACCCCACCATTCTTTTTATGATATTTATAAGTAACCAACCAATTTAAACAAAATTAATTTTTTAATACTCTTCAACAATACAACTACTACTGGTAGGATATATTATAATATAGTAATTTTTGGCCATTTTTGTCAAATTATTATTAGAAACTTAAATAATGGGATCAATTTTATGAAATAATTTTCAACATTTTAATATGAAGAAACCAAGTTTATTAAATTAATTGTCTATTGACATGGTTATGGAGAAGGAATACATGTAACAAAAAAAAAATTTTGTGTGCTAAAAAATGTGCTGACTACCTTTAGCCAAGATTTTCAAAATTGCCGTTCATATACGTAATACAGCTTCGCTTGGTGTTGCAAACAATACGGCTTGTGGCATATTGAATAAAGAAAACTGGGGTTTCTGTCCTTTCTTTTTTGGCAGAAACCACATTTAACCTTTCGGGGTAATTTTACATCAACATTTTCGCCCTGAGGAATTTCAATTTCCAAAATTTCGGCAATTTTTTTGGCAAAGCGATGCACGTAAAGTTGTTTTTTGTATTAATTTGTCTTTATTTTATCAGGTTCTGCCTAATAATGCCCTATGGCAAAAATTTTGTACCCCTTCGTAACAACTAACTTGAAATTTATTGTTATTAACCTTAACATCGCTTCAAATTTAGAAATCATGTATCAAAAATTTTATTGTTATAAATCACCAATAATTATTGACCTATTGACCATAAATAAAGCTAAAAAAACATTAGGAACAACTACTAACTTGGAGTTTATTTGTTTTATTCTACATATTATTTACGACGAATTGTTTACGATTTGTGACTGATTTATTAGGAAACCTAAAAATACATCATTTGAGTATCGTCAAATTTAAAAATTTAACAAAATTACATTTTTTTTAAAGAATGAGAACAAAATCGTTTCTCCTCGCTCTTTATAAGGGAGCTACCCAGAAACGACCTTGCGACCCACGCTGGAAGGATTAACTTGCAACTTTTATTTGTGAGTTGCCCTGATGGTAAGGTATAAACTAACTCGTTATAGCGGAAGCGAGGGTCGTGTATCCCGCTCAGTGCTTGGCTGAAAAATAAATAAAGCAACGCTTTCGCAGCAATAAAACAAACAACTAATTTAACTTATTTAATCAAACTCAGGTAGAAGTTCAACCGTTGCTGTAACGTGCCACACAAAAATTGCGCGTAGCAAAAATAAATGATGTCGTCAAAGGTGACTCCGTAATGTAAACACCAGATGGGTGCGTTACCAAATAAAAATGATTGGCTCAATGTATAAACAAAACCACCACACTCGAACAAAGAATAAAATATTACCTTAACAGATCTGTAAGATTTACAATAAAAAGGTGACAGTCGTCTTCCTGCTTGAGGGGCGGTCGTGGATGTTGAAGCAAAGGCGCCGTTCCGATGTTTCGATCCAGAGGTCACCGACGTTGAGGTCACGGGAAACAGGATGGGCACCGGATTCACAGTTGTCAGCTTGGACGGACACAGGACTGTTGCAAACGCAGTGTTGTAACCAAAAAAATGATGTGCCTGAAGTTAGATTCAGATTTAGATTCAGATTTGGATTCAGATTTTCTGTTTTGCAGTTGACCAACTGAATAATGTTCAATATACGAAAAAAACATAAAAAGTGTATTTAAAGTGCAATTCCAGCAAAATAACAACAAAATATGAACAATTACTTGTTCCCTCATCTCTACATATATTTTTTGGCCCATAAAAGTCCCTAAAACGCCAATATAAAATAAAATTAAATATTTACATCATCGCCGTGAACTGGTTTCCAAGTATCGGCAAAAGTTGTACAATATCAACCTACATCCGTGTAAAAACATTTAGTACCCTTAACAGCGCCTTTGCGAGTGCATTAGCAACTTTAAAATAAAACTGACCATAAAATTTTCGGACCCGTACTAAGAGGACTTGGGGGGTGGATTTGCAACTTTACGATATTTATCGTAAATTTGCAAATCTACCCCTCAAGGCCCCTGAGTACGGGTCTGAAATTTTTTACAAATATGTGGCTTAATATTCTTAATTTTATGGATAAAGTGTGAAAGTGACACACCGTCACTTTTTTTAATTTTTATCGTAAATTTGCAAATCTACCCCTCAAGGCCCCTGAGTACGGGTCTGAAATTTTTTCCAAATAGGTGGCTTAATATTCTTAATTTTATGGCTAAAGTGTGAAAGTGATACACCGTCACTTTTTTTAATTTTTATCGTAAGTTTGCAAATCTACCCCTCAAGGCCCCTGAGTACGGGTCTGAAATTTTTTCCAAATATGTGGCTTAAAATTCTTAATTTTATGGCTTCAGTGTGAAAGTGACACACCGTCACTTTTTTTAATTTTTATCGTAAATTTGCAAATCTACCCCTCAAGGCCCCTGAGTACGGGTCTGAAATTTTTTCCAAATATGTGGCTTAATATTCTTAATTTTATGGCTAAAGTGTGAAAGTGATACACCGTCATTTTTTTAAATTTTTATCGTAAATTTGCAAATCTACCCCTCAAGGCCCCTGAGTACGGGTCTGAAATTTTTTACAAATATGTGGCTTAATATTCTTAATTTTATGGCTAAAGTGTGAAAGTGACACACCGTCACTTTTTTTAATTTTTATCGTAAATTTGCAAATCTACCCCTCAAGGCCCCTGAGTACGGGTCTGAAATTTTTTCCAAATATGTGGCTTAATATTCTTAATTTTATGGCTAAAGTGTGAAAGTGACACACCGTCACTTTTTTTAATTTGTATCGTAAATTTGCAAATCTACCCCTCAAGGCCCCTGAGTACGGGTCTGAAATTTTTTCCAAATATGTGGCTTAATATTCTTAATTTTATGGCTAAAGTGTGAAAGTGATACACCGTCATTTTTTAAAATTTTTATCGTAAATTTGCAAATCTACCCCTCAAGGCCCCTGAGTACGGGTCTGAAATTTTTTCCAAATATGTGGCTTAATATTCTTAATTTTATGGCTAAAGTGTGAAAGTGACACACCGTCACTTTTTTTTAATTTTTATCGTAAATTTGCAAATCTACCCCTCAAGGCCCCTGAGTACGGGTCTGAAATTTTTTCCAAATATGTGGCTTAATATTCTTAATTTTATGGCTAAAGTGTGAAAGTGACACACCGTCACTTTTTTTAATTTGTATCGTAAATTTGCAAATCTACCCCTCAAGGCCCTGAGTACGGGTCTGAAATTTTTTACAAATATGTGGCTTAATATTCTTAATTATATGGCTAAAGTGTGAAAGTGACACACCGTCACTTTTTTTAATTTTTATCGTAAATTTGCAAAACTACCCCTGAACTCCCCTGAGTACGGGTCTGAAATTTTTCCAAATAGGTGGCTTAATATTCTTAATTTTATGGCTAAAGTGTGAAAGTGACACACCGTCACTTTTTTTAATTTTTATCGTAAATTTGCAAATCTACCCCTCAAGGCCCCTGAGTACGGGTCTGAAATTTTTTCCAAATATGTGGCTTAATATTCTTAATTTTATGGCTAAAGTGTGAAAGTGACACACCGTCACTTTTTTTAATTTTTATCGTAAATTTGCAAATCTACCCCTCAAGGCCCCTGAGTACGGGTCTGAAATTTTTTCCAAATATGTGGCTTAATATTCTTAATTTTATGGCTTCAGTGTGAAAGTGACACACCGTCACTTTTTTTAATTTTTATCGTAAATTTGCAAATCTACCCCTCAAGGCCCCTGAGTACGGGTCTGAAATTTTTTCCAAATATGTGGCTTAATATTCTTAATTTTATGGCTAAAGTGTGAAAGTGACACACCGTCACTTTTTTTAATTTTTATCGTAAATTTGCAAAACTACCCCTGAACTCCCCTGAGTACGGGTCTGAAATTTTTCCAAATAGGTGGCTTAATATTCTTAATTTTATGGCTAAAGTGTGAAAGTGACACACCGTCACTTTTTTTAATTTTTATCGTAAATTTGCAAATCTACCCCTCAAGGCCCCTGAGTACGGGTCTGAAATTTTTTCCAAATATGTGGCTTAATATTCTTAATTTTATGGCTAAAGTGTGAAAGTGACACACCGTCACTTTTTTTAATTTTTATCGTAAATTTGCAAATCTACCCCTGAAGGCCCCTGAGTACGGGTCTGAAATTTTTTCCGAATATGTGGCTTAATATTCTTAATTTTATGGCTTCAGTGTGAAAGTGACACACCGTCACTTTTTTTAATTTTTATCGTAAATTTGCAAATCTACCCCTCAAGGCCCCTGAGTACGGGTCTGAAATTTTTTCCAAATAGGTGGCTTAATATTCTTAATTTTATGGCTAAAGTGTGAAAGTGACACACCGTCACTTTTTTTAATTTTTATCGTAAATTTGCAAATCTACCCCTCAAGGCCCCTGAGTACGGGTCTGAAATTTTTTCCAAATATGTGGCTTAATATTCTTAATTTTATGGCTTTAGTGTGAAAGTGACACACCGTCACTTTTTTTAATTTTTATCGTAAATTTGCAAATCTACCCCTCAAGGCCCCTGAGTACGGGTCTGAAATTTTTTCCAAATATGTGGCTTAATATTCTTAATTTTATGGCTAAAGTGAGAAAGTGACACACCGTCACTTTTTTAATTTTTATCGTAAATTTGCAAATCTACCCCTCAACGCCCCTGAGTACGGGTCTGAAATTTTTTACAAATATGTGGCTTAATATTCTTAATTTTATGGCTAAAGTGTGAAAGTGACACACCGTCACTTTTTTTAATTTTTATCGTAAATTTGCAAATCTACCCCTCAAGGCCCCTGAGTACGGGTCTGAAATTTTTTCCAAATATGTGGCTTAATATTCTTAATTTTATGGCTTCAGTGTGAAAGTGACACACCGTCACTTTTTTCAATTTTTATCGTAAATTTGCAAATCTACCCCCCAAGTCCCCTGAGTACGGGTCTGAAGTTTTTGCCAAATATGTGGCCTAATATTCTTAATTTTATGGCTAAAGTGTGAAAGTGACACACCGTCACTTTTTTTAATTTTTATCGTAAATTTGCAAATCTATCCCTCAAGGCCCCTGAGTACGGGTCTGAAATTTTTTCCAAATATGTGGCTTAATATTCTTAATTTTATGGCTAAAGTGTGAAAGTGACACACCGTCATTTTTTTAAATTTTTATCGTAAAGTTGCAAATCCACCCCCCAAGTCCTCTGAGTACGGGTCCGAAAATTTTATGGTCAGTTTTATTTTAAAGTTGCTAATGCACTCGCAAAGGCGCTGTTAAGGGTACTAAATGTTTTTACACGGATGTAGGTTGATATTGTACAACTTTTGCCGATACTTGGAAACCAGTTCACGGCGATGATGTAAATATTTAATTTTATTTTATATTGGCGTTTTAGGGACTTTTATGGGCCAAAAAATATATGTAGAGATGAGGGAACAAGTAATTGTTCATATTTTGTTGTTATTTTGCTGGAATTGCACTTTAAATACACTTTTTATGTTTTTTTCGTATATTGAACATTATTCAGTTGGTCAACTGCAAAACAGAAAATCTGAATCCAAATCTGAATCTAAATCTGAATCTAACTTCAGGCACATAAAAAATGATCAAGTGGTTTTCCAAAACCACTACCAAACAAACTTGATGCTAAAATTTGACGGATGTCAAATTCGTTGAAATGTAAACAAAATAGCAGCACCAGTAACCTTCGATGAATGCAGTTGGCAAAACTGTCAGGTGTGAAATCGATATAAAATGGCTATCGAGTTTATCATAAAAAATCTTGACTCCAACAAATTACGATTTTCAATGGGGATACGAAAACATGTGAATATATCCGCAATCACGATGAAGTACACTGTTTGAATAAACTAGTTTCAGTAGTAGAAAACCGGTGATTTCGCCAAAATTAACGAATTAAAAATACAGCTACTCTAATAACCTGAATACTTATGATGTAATTGTAATACTATTGAAATAAAATGAACCATGAATTTTTAGAAAAACTGAATTTATATTTAGTTTTGATCGCTGCCACCAGAGTCCGTTTTGATTACTGATTTGATTAATCAGTGGACGAGTTGGGACCCTAACTCGTAAACAACAATATAAATACTTACTTACTTCTTTATTCAGGTAGGTGAACCGTCCTTCAGAAACGTAGGGAAAATATTTACGACAGACAATTAATTGCTTACAGAAAATCACAGCCAAAATAAGACACCCTCAATTTAATTAACAAATTTATTTAAACTCTAAATGTGAAATTAAATAACAGAACAAATTCCAAATAAGTAAAATAACTATGTTACGACAGTTTATAATTTATCCTAAACTTAGGTAATTGAATTTCTCAGCCCAGGTAACAAATTGTAAGAGATTTAATTTAAATAATGGTTTGGTACCTGTTTTCGTAGACTCGTGCGAGTGGTATGACCCTTTATCCTTCCTATAATTCTCGGATTTATGCAAACAACACCACGACTGATTAAGATTGAATTAATTTAACTTAACTTGACACCGCTTAGACTTCCAATAATTCTAATTAAATATTTAATAAACGACAACTAAATTTTAACTGTTAACTTGAATACTTTTAACTCGCGTATTTTTTTATGATAACTTTCAGTGATCTTTATAACTGCCGTCGCGTGGAGTTTGATCGGTTTAATGATCGCGGGCGCGTAACTAGCAACTAACTAGTAACTGACAACTAACTGATTTTTGGGGTTCCGGCCCTTATTTATTGTATTACTTCCTCTCAAGGGAAGGGAAAGAAAATCGTATGTGTGTTCTTGATTTGATCCCCGTGTCGAGGCTAGGATTAGAAAGTTTTTTAAGGGTTGTTTTATTACTACCCTGTATTATCTCGGTTCTGAAAATCTAACGGCTTCAAGCGATTTCTAAAAATTAGAAATCGTTGGATCTATTCATAAAAAGAGAAACTTGACGTTCAGCACGATTCATACCACCTGCGAGTCATAAACTGTGTAGCTTTTGCTTGATGTCCTATTAATTTTATGACTTTTTACAATTTAAACCTTTGTTGATAGCTTTTTTACTAGCTCTGAAATTCTCGTTATAAAATATGAAAGTTTTTTGATTCATTGTCACAACTTCTTTAAAAAGAGGGTTGTTAAGTTTATAACATTAACTCGAGAATTTCAGTGCTTCTCAAACAATTTGTCAACGGGCTTAATTATTATTAACTAATCCATAACATGGTTTAATAATTATAAATTAATTTATAACATGGTTTAATAATTATAATCTAATTTATAACATGGTTTAATATTTAATTGCATTGATAAATTCAATTTTACGTGTTACAATTTCGTGGTCGGTATTTAAATAATATGAGCTTAACGCGGGTTGTTACACTACTATAAAACATCGACCCACTTCAAAAATCTGGCACTAAAGCTCCAGTATTCATGCGCATGACTCTGATAAGGAATACTTCCTCGTAACGGTAAATCTAAGATAGGCGTTAGGTGGCGTTAGTGGTCTAGAATATTTAAATTTATTTAAATATTGGAACAAAATAGAAGTGAAGAAATTTTGTTACAAGAAGTCGTATTTCTAAAACTCCCTTTGATATAAATCAGTAATTATTTGGCAATAAATAAAGATAATATTATTACATTAAACAAATTTAATGTTGACTTTTAAAAATATACGTAAACGGCACACTGGGGTCTGAGATACCCATACAAATTTATTTTAAATTATTGTACTTCACTCTATGACTAAAAGGCACCAATAGATATTCACACTTACTCAGATAACTTTGAACTTAATTTACAAGAATGTAATTTTAAAAAAAACCATTACAGCACATGTGGCATTAACTAATATGACGGTTGGGGTCTCTGAGACCCCAGTGTACCGTTTTAGGGTTAAAACAATTGAACTAGAAATAAACTTTAAGCTGCAGCCGGGAAATCCCCGTTAAATAAAACTATCAAGAATGTGTTTTATAATTCCACGAACTTAAAAATGAGATAACAAAATTAATCAGATTATCGAATAGTATTTGATTACAAACCCCAAAAGCTTTATTGTAATTAATTTTGTAATATAGGGTTTTTTTAGCAGCACGAGATCTTTCAATAGGGATAACTTTTGAATGAAGTTTGTCAAGGTGACAATTCTTTGACATTTGTGTTCAGAAAGGTTTGCCATTTAATCATGAATAAATTAACACTTGAACAACGCTACCAAATTGTGGAAATTTATTTTCAACGTCAGAGTTCAGTTCGCGAAACTTATAGAGCTCTTCGACCATTTTATGGTCGACATAATCGACCTTCTGAGCAGGTGCGGTGATGGATAAATTTCGAACCACTTCTTCATTGCATGATGTAAGACCACTAACAAGACAAAGAAATGTGCGTACCGAAGAAACTGTCGCTTCTGTGAGTGAAAGTGTGCAAGAGAACCCAAACATTTCAATTCGCCATCGTGCTCAACAACTTGGGCTTTGTCCGCCCACTACATAAAGATCTTGGTTTACATCCGTACAAGATCCAGTTGGTTTAAGAATTGAAGCCTAACAATCATCGATTGCGTCGTGCGTTCGCAGATTAGGCTCACAATCAATTGGAAGTGGATCTATGTTTTTACCGCCAAATTTTGTTCAGTAACAAAATGCTCAGTATGTTAACAAGCAAACTTGCCGTATATGGACTGAGACCAATCCGGAACATTATCTTGAGACTCCATTGCATCCATTAAAACTGATTGTTTGGTGTGGAATACACGCCAACGGCATCATCGGTCCATATTTCTTTCGAACTGAGGAAGGAGCTACCGTTAACTTACCGTTAATACTTCCACCTCTGGAAGTATTGGAGGTCAATACTGCCGTCCTACGCTAAAACGCAGTATCTCCAAAATCGTTGTTTCGAGAAAACGCTCATTTAGGTATTTATGGTAGGGCCAACAAAAAATCTTTTTAATCCTTTTAATCCGTTAATACATAATAATAGATGGCGTTTACTGCTTTTTAGCGTAGGACTTGTTGATATTACGTGGAGATACTGCAATATCTAAGGCTATTTTTGCATATAACCAGTAGTCTTACTGCTTCTTAGTGTTGCAGGATCACAGATATTGTTGTAATAATCCTAAAAAGCGATATAACTAAAATTCGTGAAAAATGGAGATACTGCGTTTTAGCGTTGGACGGCAGAATATTCAGCAAGCTATTTATGAAATAAGTCCAAAAATATTGGAAAAAGTGCTCAAAAATTGGACTGATCGGATGCGCTTCGTAACGATTAGTCGTGGTGGTCACATGCAGTAAATCATTTTCAAATCATAAATGGCATTAAATTTACTTGCATAAAAAAATAGTTAAAAAACATTCCATCAATTTTTTAATGTTTTATTTCAATTTGAACAAGTTGACAATGGGTGAACAATCTAATGTTGATGGCATACGTTAACAAAAAATAAAGAGTAAAAATAAGCCCAGACAAAGGAATACCGAAAGTAAAAATCATATCAGGCCTCTGTAATCAATTTTTCATATTTTATCGTTGTCAAATTTGATTATATTTTTTTGACATTTTACATTTACAAGCAATAAATCGTGAAATAAAATGGAAGAAACGGAAGAAAACGAAGAAGAATTTAAAGGGGAAAGTGATTCTTCACATGAATTGAAATATCAAGATTCGCTTGTTGAGCATCAACCGAATATCGGCTTCATTGATGGACCAGACGACTCCCGTATCTTTCAGGTAGCTAAACCAACCTATCCACCTCTACTTACCAAAATGGATGCGGTACATACTAAAAGAACCAGGTTATCTTTTTCAACATCGGATCGTGCTACCAAAAGAGTAATTGCGCCTTACGTTAAAGTTATACGAAAGAGCCAAAAAGTATCGAAAGAAGAAAAGGATGAAGAAGAAAATAAGCAATTCAAGTTTTACTTGAAAAAGAGGCCGAGTGTGTTGATGCGCAATTTATCTGCGTCTCTATCAGATAACGTCGATTTGGTTTCCATTTTACACGAAACCTGTGAAGTTTTAAAACATGTTGTTAAGGCTATGGGTAATTCTTTTCTAAAGGCGATTTTTGTACTTGCTAAATTTCAGTTCGTAATCCTTTTTAAGGTGCAACCTTGTACATGGCTGATCTAGCCGCTGGAGAAATATATCAAACTCCACGTAATGTGATAAGCGATCGGCATAAAGTTAATTGGAAAATTGAGCCTGGGAAAACCGTAGCGGCACATGTAGCGTTTTCAAAAGAATACATGATGGTGGATGAGGTGCTAGGAGATATGAGGTTTCCAGAAGCAATTGCATACAAAGGTTCCTAGGTGTTTTGCTCAAACAGAATGCTAACTTGAAAAGCAATTTTTTAGATGAAACCATCAAGTCTGTTCTTTGCGTGCCGGTAGTAACACCAGATGACGACTGCTTATCAGTTTTGGAATTTTATCGCGACGTGACACAGCCGTGTTTTGGACGCGAAGACTTGCAAATAGTCATCGTCGTCACGGGATGGATGGGTGCCGCAATACATCAAAATCAGCAGCGATTAGCCTTGCAAAAGCAACAAGAGCTTAACGATTACTTGCTTGAGTTAACTAAATGTTATCTAGCTGATACGTTATCTACTGATAAACTGGTTTCGGAAGTAGTGGTAAGTTTAACCTTCTCTAATGTTGCTCAAAGTTACGTCTTAGTTTTAAGAGTTTTGCTAAGAGTACGTTGGCAGCGGAAAGAGGCTCGTTTTTAATAATCGATAAAGAAAGTGACGTTTTGCAAGCCGATGTGTACGAAGAAGGGTATGCGGAAGAAGGAGAGGGCAAGTTGTTCAAGAAAAACTTGAAAATAAAGTTGGATCAAGGGTACGGAATACCTGGTTTTGTTGCACGTACAGGCGACACTGTAAATCTTCAAGATGCTTGTGATAGTCCAATGTTTGAAAAGGATATGGATGATAAAAGTGGAATTATTAGCAGGTCTTTGTTATGTGTTCCAATTTTGAGCGTCGATGGAATACTGGGTAACGGTCATTTTATTTACGATCAACTTTTACTCATACCTTTGGTTTTTAGGTGTTGTGCAAGTAACGAATAAAAAAACTAGTATGGTTTTTTCAACAGCAGACGAAAACTTGTTGAAAATATTTTCTGTGTATTGCGCATTGGCATTACATTACTGTAATCTGAAGACTTTGCATTTCAAAACGGTAATTAGCTAATTTGATAGTTTATCAAAGCGCGGATTGAGGAAGGAGCGCCCGAACCTGTTCTCAAGTCTTTATTTTATTTTTCAGGGTAAATTGAACGATTGTTACTTAGAATTGGTGCAATATCACATTACTCCGTGTCGACACGATTTGAGCAATTTTATCGAAAACCCTATATATGAAAACCCTGAAGGATTTGGCGAGTAAGAAAAATATCTAATTTTTAAAACCTCAAAAAGCAGGAGGTTAACGAGTCCTCCCCCGTAGAATAATACTTTACGATGAGCCTTTTTCAGGCACATTTCTTTCGTGTTTCTTATTATAAGGTCAACTTCTTCAAATTTGAGTATTATAAAATTTCCTTTTCTTTATATTCGTTTCTTACTCGTGATCTGCCAACAGGTTTAAATGGTATATAACCTCAGATTTTGTGGAATTTATGCCGCATCTTACGTTAAACATGATTACAACAATCATTGGAGAAGACGAAATAGAACTATTCCCAATGATAGAATTCATCCTGGCGGTTCGAAACTCTTACCGTAACAATCCATACCACAATTACGATCATGCGTTCACCGTTTGTCACTGCATGTACAACTTGCTGATACGAAATCCTATCATGTTCTCGGAACTCGAAGTAAACGAATTAAATAATCCTACAAATCTTAAACTATTACTTTTCAGAACAAAGCTTTAATAATTGCTGCCTTGTGTCACGATTTGGATCATAGAGGCGTTACAAACAATTTCCTACTCTTAACTGACCACACCATCTACTGTTTATATGACGAATCTTATCTGGAAAATCACCACTACTTGATGACCATGTTGTTAATAGGCGTAAGATACGTTTTTAATAAAATTCGATCTCTTCGCCGCAATATCCCGCTATTTAAAATTTTTACTTTTAGGACTGCAAATTGTTTCCGTCCATGTCGAGATGTTGCTTCAAAAACTTCGCGAAGGAAATTAAAGCCTTAATTCTAGCAACAGATTTAGCTGCCCACTTTAAAAATCGCGCACGATTAATGCAAATTTACCACGACGGTGGTGTCGACGTAAGCGGCAATGACGTGCACGCTAGATTGGTAAAAGATCTCATGATGACAGTATCGGATTTGTCCGGGCAATGCAAGCCATTTAATTGTTCAAAGAACATAACCGATGGTTTATACAGTAAGCAATGTTTGTTTTCGTTGAAGTAATGTGTGTGGTTTAAAACGCATTGTTTTTGTTAAATAGGAGAATTTTACCAGCAAGGTGATATTGAGAAAAGTATGGGCTTGTACCCGTTGTCCATGATGGATAGAGAAAAACAGCATCTGGTACCCGAAGACCAGGTTCAATTTTTATCTGTTGTCGTAATTCCGTGTGTAGATCTGATAAATCTTGTTGTTCCTTACACTGAAGATCTTGTGAAAGAAGCAGAGTAGGTCACTTGATTATTTAATTTAATGTGCTATTTAACTGACCTAGTTGCTATCCATCCTTGATTTATATTAGTAATAGCGAGGCTTCAATAGATGTCACTTTTATTTTTGCAGAAAAACGAAAGAAACTTGGCGCGAAATAATCGAATTGAGAGGAATAAGGTGTTGGCGTCAAGATGATGCGATACTGAGCGAAAAATTGCACGATTAAAACCAACGAGTTAAAGACAAACAATTTAATTATATTAATTAGCTACAAGTTTTTGTACACCTATATCATATTAAAGTGATTACAATAATTATAATATATTTAACCATATGGAAAAATAACCAGTATGCCTATAATAATGTATAATATAATTTTATAAACTAAATTCTTTCGATTATAACTTATAATTGATAAAAATCACGCCAAACACTTTAAACAATTCAATTAGCTTTTTATCAATAGCAACCGAAACATTTCATTTATAATGCCAACTTGTTGATAAATTTATCTTTATATAACTTAACAAAAAAAAAAGTTGTAAAAGAGATTAAAAGTTTTAAAAATAAATATGACACTGACGATTAAAAAAGATCACTTTTACTTATAGTACAAAAATATTTGCACTTGTCAACACTGTCATGATTTGTAAACAAAAGTTTCGCTTAGAATAATAGCGTGAGATTTTATTTATGATAATCAACACATAAATCTTAACTAAGTTGATTCAAAAAATGTAGTGTGAGGATTACAAGTAGCATAAATGGCGTTGAGATAGTAAATTTACTCATTTGAAAAATTTTCCAATCGGTCCCTCCTTACAGGAAGTCCCAATTTACTATCTCAACAAAAGATATTTTAACATGATAATGATGACTTTTCAGTTTAATCAACGACAATAATAAACTAGGTATAAGCACAATCTTACGGATTTAAATTTAAAAAATATCTACGAGTGTGTAACGAAAGATAAGTGTCCAGTTTTTTGTTCAAGTTTAACACAGTTTAAAAAGTAACGGTAAAAAAAGCGAAGAAATAGTACATTATTTTTAAAAAGGATGGAATTTAATTTTTACATAATCACACAAATAATGAGAATTCAAATTAAATAATTTTTACGTATTGCGGATTTTGCCAGGAACGTAATTTTTATCAATATTGGTTTCTTGCAAGAACATATGCAAACAGCGTTCGTTTTGAGCCAATGGATGTCCAGCAATTCTGAAATTTACACAAAATTTGTATTAATTTATTTATTTATCTAATCAAATATTTTTAATATTGATATTTGCATTGCAAGATCGATAGTAAAATTAATTGAAAAGAATTTTTGTGTTTGGATTATATAAAATATAAAAACGGACTTCATAAAGTTAATATTTTATATTCTTCACTAAAAATGGATTGAAATAGGAGATTCTATGGGTTCTAGGATATATTCCTCAAAATCTATAAAATTTCAGATCAATAGAGGAACTCCCGGATATACTACTAGGTAATAATAAAAAAATATTTGGATATCAATAAAAGATTCAAGTGGGGAATTACCTCGGTATAAACATAAAAGTTTGGGTGTTTAGTCTTCAAGGTCACTTCTATAATCACACATTATTACCATAGATAACTTGCTATGATAACTTGATAACCCACTGCCTCTCTTACTTTTAATCAATGCACTGAAACGGAATTATATGAAATTAAAAAAATGAACTAGACGCAGCATCCAAAGGAATACAACTCAATATCATGTAATAAATCAGCAAAAACAAAATAATATGTGATTAAATTTTATGTGATAACCCCCCCCCCCTTTTGTAAAGAGTGAATATCATATCAATATAGAGGGCCAGCCCTCTTTAGAGTTAAGTTAATTAATGCAAAATGAGAGTTAAGGCTCAGATGCGTATAGAAAAAGATATTCAAAATTGATCAAATGATAATTGAATACTTTTCTGATATTATTTACACAGCGTGATTTAGACTTGTTCCATACAAGGGAAAGGGAATTCCGAACTTTTTTTTTAAATTTATGCGCTCAATATATTAGAAACCAGATGACACTGACTCCGGCCCTGATCACATCAATAAGCCATAAATCGGCAATCCTGATTTACAAATGCTACAAGATCCCATGAAAAAGAAAAATGTAATTAGTGTGAATGAAACGTAATTGAAAATAAATTGTGATAATTAAGTAGAATAATGACGATTGAAGGTATTCGCAAGTTTTTGTGTAGGTTTTATTTGTTTTTGTCTATATTTATCGTTAATTTGGCCCTCGCACTAATAAACATAATTTAAAAAACAAAACAGCAATTGGTTGATCTCTAAGGGTCAAATTTCTTCGAATACCTGACAAAAATCCTGAAAAAAAGTCAATACTTTTTTTTATATCATCAAGAAAGAGTTACATCAACGGTATTAAAGGATAAAAATTGTGTAGGTTACTGTGTTAAATTAATGCACATTTTGGTTACTGTGCAGTTGTTATGACAGCTCGAAACAAAATTTCTTCTGCTACACACTAAAGAACACACTTATTTTAGCATATTGTAAAAGTAAAACATATGAATCGGGTCCAAATGACCGAAATATTCGAATTTGAAAAGTACGGAAAAGTAGCATAAATCATGCAGTAGACCCCGGTGATGCCACATTCATCGGCCGGCCGGCGCATTTTGTTGACGGTACGTGCACTGGGATACACTCTTACACTTAGAAAATTTCGCACCGGCAGATGCAGCTCGACGCTCCTACATGTAACATCGCTTATTTTTTGTTTTTACGCGATTTTTAGGGGGTGAAACGTAATAGTTTACTGCCCCATACCGCGACTATACTTTTTAATGCTATTTCGAGGGTCTCTCACATCCCGGTTGCATAGATCCCGGTGTTCTTGATCGGTGGCGCCTTCTCGTATGTTTAGCCTAGTAACCAGAGTCAAATCCGCTCCGTAGGGGTGCAGAGCGGAGCGGAGCGGAGCGGCGCCCCGGAGGAGTCGGATTTGACGATGGATTACCCTCCTTTTCGAATGCACACCCCTAAAATTCGAAGGCAAAAAAAATTTAATTTTTTCACTTTTTCGGCAATAACCGCCTTATTTTCCATTTTTTCGCGAATATTTATACTAATATCTACTAAGCACACCCCCCCTACCCGAATTTCAAAGAAAAATTAAAATCGGACCGAAAAAATTTCACTCCATTTCAAGGGACTGTAACCCGATACATGTGCAGACCCCGGGTTCGACCGGCTACATGAATTTACTTTCCCTTCTTTTCAAAAGTCGATTTTGGGGTTGTTTTTACTCCGTTCAGCCTTTTTATTGTTTTATTAGACAAATATAAGCCTGTTCTTTAGTGTGTAGCTGAAGAAATTTTTTTTCAGCCTGTCAGAGTAACGGCACAGTCGCCCACATTTTTTGTAAATACAAAAAATTTCAATAACTCGTTTAAAAAATAAAAATACTTATATTGGATATGCAAACCATAGAAGTATTTAAAGCTGTCGCTATAAATAAAAAAGTTTTGCCTTCATCTCTTAATTAAAATTTTTTATTTCGGTTTTCCTACGCAATCTTACAATCAAACATTTGCGTTGTTAAAATAACAATGGCGTGGTTAAAATAAAACCTGTTAATTAATTATGGTTCAGGTTAAAAAAGAGTAAATCTGTTTTCGATCCAAACAAGAAAAATTTTTCCTATTACAATACTTTAAACCATGTTTTAATCGCCTGGAAGACGCGCAACGTAGGACGCCAATACGGTGTACATGAAAATAAACATGAGATAGTTTCAAACCTTAAGAACCCTAATCTGAGCGAGGAGGAGCCAAGAGGGCGAGATACATAGTACATACGAGGGCGGAGTGAGAAGTCTGGTAAAAATGAAACAAGGAATAATTTTTTCGGCCAAAAAAAAATTTATTTTTCAACGTAGTCGCCTTTTAGCTCGATGCACTTAGTCCAACGTTTTTCCAATTTTTCGATCCCTTCCGAATAATACGATTTCTCCAACCCTTCAAAATAGGCGTTTGTTGCATCAATGATCTCCTCATTAGAGCCGAATCTCTTTCCGCCGAGCCATTTCTTCAAGTTCGGAAACAGGAAATAGTCGCAGGGGGCTATGTCTGGAGAATATGGCGGATGTGGAAGCAATTCGAAGCGTAATTCATGGATTTTGGCCATGGCAACTACACACGTGTGCACCCGTGCATTGTCTTGATGGAAGAGAACTTTTTTCTTCGCCATATGCGGTCGTTTTTCTTTCAAAACGTCGTTGAAACGGTCCAATAAGTTGCAGTAATATTCGCCGTTGACTGTTTTTCCCTTTTGAAGGTAATCGATGTGGATTATGCCGCGTGCATCCCAAAAAACTGTGGCCATGACCTTGTTGGCCGATAAAACCGCCTTAGCCTTCTTCGGCGCAGATTCGCCAGTAGAAATCCACTGTTTAGACTGTTCCTTGGTCTCCGGTGTATAGTGATGGATCCATGTTTCATCCACAGTTATGAAACGACGCAAAAACTCCTTTTTATTGCGCTTGAACATCGCCAAACCTGCCTCTGAAGTTGTCACACGTGTGCGTTTTTGGTCGATTCTAAGCAAACGCGGCACCCAACGCGCGGATAGCTTTTTCATATTCAAATGTTCGTGTAATATATTGCGCACACGTTCATCTGAGATGCCTACTATCTCAGCTATCTCGCGCACTTTCACTCTGCGGTCTTGCAATACCGTATCATGGATTTTGTCAATCATTTCTGGTGTGGTGACTTCATTTGGGCGTCCTGAACGTTCGGCGTCAGTTGTGCTTGTACGACCACAACGAAAATCAGTAAACCACTTGTGAATCATTTTAATCGATGGTGAAGAGTCCCCATAATATTTATCAAGCTTTGATTTGGTTTGGGTAATGGTTTTTCCACGCAAAAAAAAAGTTTAATTAACACACGAAATTCACTTTTTTCCATGTTTGCAAAAATACGATGGGTTGTCTGGTTTCAATGGCTGTCAAAACTGAACTAAATGACAGATCTGTCTGAAATTTTTAATTTGGTCTAGTGACAGATGGTATTGACAAATGACATCTGGGATTTGCGATTGTGGCGCCCTCTGTTGCAATTTTACCAGACTTCTCACTCCGACCTTATACGAATTTGAGGTTTCTGTGTCGACTTTTAGGGTTCTTGAGCTTTGAAACTATCTCTATTACGAAAATTAGACAGCAAGTCTTGTAGGGAGTCAAGATACACTCAAAAATCGCAAAATATTGCCTCAATACACTAGTGATAAAGACACAGCGCAAGAAAGGCGTCATTTTGGGGAAGACAAAGTCGAAGATTACTTTATGCAAGCAAAACTTTCAATGTGGGGTGCTGTGAGTTGGTTAAATTGCTTAAACACATACGCAGATCGAATCTCTCCCTAATTCCCACTTACTCAATTTATTTTACCCCTCCCCCCACTCACTCATCATAAAATATGAAATGACACCACTGGAAATGAGAAGATTCTTGCAATGAAAAGAGTAGAAAAACTGCTATAGTTGCTTTCAATTTAAATTAAATTGAACCCCATACATTTTGCATGAGTACCCAACTTTAACAGCAAAAAGGCTGCGATACCTGTGGCACTTTCTTTTCTTGACATTATCAATAACATAACCCAGATCCCCCCCCCCCCATTTTAAATTTTAGGTCGAATTTGGAGTCAATGGTTTACGCATAGTTTGTTTCAACTTTGGGTAGGAAAATGAATGTTTGTCAATCTCCAAGCAACAACCGCAATATTTTAAAATAATAACAATTCACAGCCTTATGCATAGTCGTATACTAGTGGCCACTAACTTTTAGTAGCTACTAATTAGACATTTTAAGAGTAGGTATTGCAATGTTATTTACGTTAACGAGACAAGTGAACACTTACGCAGTAGAAGGTTTCAATTAATTACCATGAAAAATTAAATGAATGCGGCTTGACAAAAACAAGTAAAGGAATAGGGTTCCTTAATGATATGCACAAAGAAAATTAAAAGAACATAAAGAAATTTTTAAAACACATAAAATTTGTTAATAGTAAGATTTCCTAGTTTAATTTAGTATTGTAAAAAATAGGATAGTTTAATAAAAAAATGAAAATGTAGATCATAAGTGTGGGAAAATCGTTTCAAAAAAACCATGGAGATAAAAAAGATAAATAAATCAGAATCTCTGAACCGTGTGCGATTGAACACAGATGCAAATTTAAGCAATTCCAGAGAGAGTCGGTATTTGGTAAAATAAACCAACGTGAACAGTTTAAGAATCCTAGAAAGGAAAAGTTATTCAGAATTATGATAAAGAGTGAGGTTAAATATAATCAAAGTTACAAGAAAATTTACTTACAGCAAGTTTATCAAATGTGATGGTGAAAAATTGGTTTGGAGCAAAACAGAATTGGTTACTGGTAACAATTGCCCAGAATAAATTGATGATTTGCACGAGACCCGTGGGATCAAAATCAAACTGTTAAGCACGAGAAGGAAAATAAAAGTGAGACGTCTGTGGGTAAGAGAACTAAATATATTAAAAAGAACGGCGAGTGATAAAATTCAAATAAGTATAACAATAAAAGTTTTAAAGCGTCACGAAAATTTAACAATTGGGAAAATTTGGGTAGCATTAAGTTTTGTTTGATTATTAATTTGAATGTTTATTTTATTAGAATAAGTTGTCTTTTTCATGTTGTTTAAAAATTTAATTTTATGTGTGTTAAAAATTAAACAATTAACTTCAAAATCAAAAGGCGTATCATTAGGGAATTTTATATTCCTAAAAACAATTTATTTACAGAATAAGTTAACTGAAGCTACTATAAAGGTAAGAAGTCACTTGTGCTTGATAAAAACAGATTAAACTGAGCTAGACAAGGGAACATAGCAGTATGTACCTATTCCAAGGCACATAATATTTTTTTTTAAATTGTTGATTTTATTTTTGCATTTTACATTATAATTAAAGAGCAAAATATTGAGCTTTAGGTATCTTTCGATGCGGAAGAAAAATCTCTTTCGATTGGATCATTTAGTTTTATATCCAAATGAATAATTAAATTACCAAATAAATAATAGTAAACGTCAGAATTAGTATAATTTACTAAAATGACAGTACTAACTTTTTAATTTAAAAAAACCATGGATACCTACATATTATTAGTGGCTACTAACTAGTAGCCACTAAAGTACGACTATGTATAAGGCTGTTAAGCGTTTAACAAAATTGATGTTATTTCAGTTCTAAGTTTACGAATATGCATTATGCATAGGTTTACTATTAAATTTATTTGACTGCGAAATGCGTTCAACTAATGAATACGCAATATTAAGAAACTATCTGAAAATAAGCAACAACAAATTTCATATAAATATACTTTTATCAATTTTATTATATACATACACATATCTGTAACTATGTTTATTAATAAATAATATTTCATAACATAATATTTTCTTAATTCCTTGTTCATTCAAATGGAGTCACCTGGTGCGATAATTCATGTTACCACCCCATTGATATCAACTTTTTGACGTCGACTTTCATTTTTGCCTCTTGCTTGCAAAAGTTGTAAAACAAAAGGGAAACGTAAAACTTTTTCGAGAATTTTAACCAAGGGTCAACTGTCACGTTTTTCTGTTAACAAAATTTTCGGTGTTTTTCAAAATTATCGGTATCATTTCTATCCCCCCCTCTTTTCAAATGACGTCGCTGACTTGTGGCCCACAGGCCGTTAGTGCAAGGCGAAAAGGAGCAACCCCTCCCCTCTAGCCTTAAGTAAATGTACGCCTGACGCTGACTTTTATTAAACATTTATTTTGCAGTCCTCCCAAGTAAATACAAATCAAATAAAATACCTCTCCCCCCCTTTTAATATCTCTACAGGCTAACCTCTCTACTGAGAAAAAGACCCATTGATTTGATTATAAATGTTTTCTATAATAACGAAATTAAGAGCACAATTACATAATATGTTTGCAGGTATAATTAATTAATTTAATTATTATGTATATTCGGTTATGAACGTCTTGCGACATTTTCCCGATACCTCCCTGTCTCTGTTCGTTGCGTGTTGAAAATGTGTGACGAGCACAGAGGACCTACAGCTTAACGTGGATTCCGAACCACGGGAATAGACGATTTTTACATACTACTCCATCAGGGAAGTTTTTTAGCCATAAATAATGTTATCTGGGGCCAGCAGATAGACATTTGGTGAGCGAAAATTTCTTCTATAGATAGCACCTTACAGGATTTGAACCCGTGAATCTTGGCTTGAAAGCGAACACGCTAGCATTTCAGCCATTCGCTCACATTTTTAGTTTAATTATTAATTTAATTAAAAATATTTTAAAAAAATATAATTTTTTTAATATATAAATTTAAAGTAGTATAAAAAATAAGCTGAAAAAATACCAATGAATAGTTCGTTGATTTTTAACCAATATAAAAATTTGTTTGTATTTATGAAAATTTCACAAGTATTAATAAAAAAATTATCATAAATATAATATGTAAATACAATGAAATTCTTTCATCAGTTGAAAATAATCACTGAACTACTCATTGGTATTTTTTCAGTGTATTTATACTTGATATTTAAGAAAAATCTTATCTTTTTTGAAATATTTTTAAATACATTAAATAATTATACTTTCAAAGAGTGCAATCATTGTGCTCTTAATTACGTTATTATAGAAATATTTATAATGAGTATGAAGGGAAGGGGGGGGGGGCTTACGCTACTTCCTGGTAGCAATGTTGGTAAAATTTACAATTTCACAATCTTTTAAAAGCTCTAACTTTTTTGAAGCAATAGGAATAAAAGCTCAAACAAAAGGATATACCGGAAATGTTCATTTTTTTGTACTTGACACCCCATTTCCTTTAGCCAACAATTACCCCTAACTTTCAACAAATTGAAAAATTCAAGAAGTATTCAATAAAGCAATACTATGACATTAAAATTACATTGATATTTCTCAAACAAATTTGTTTTCCAAGCACTCTTACCTTAGAAATCAAAAACGCTACGAACGCATGCATCAACTTAATACATATACGAATGTAAGCCTTCCGTGTCGATTTTTAGGGTTCTTGAACTCTGAAACTATCTCTACCTCATAAATTTGAATTCAAGAACTGAAATTCTTGACTGATGAGGTTTCTGCAAGAACTTTTCAAGGAAAAATATAAATTTGAATATCTAGCAGAAAATTTTGTCAAGAGTTGTTTGTGCAACAACCGGTTAACCCACTTGCTTAAAAATTAATTATTTATTTTAGTCTAACCCACATCTTGCTTAAACCACTTTTCATTGTTGCATAACAGTGTCCGGATGTTCCATACATCAATCATAAGGGGGTTTTGATAAAAGAAAAGGGGACAGGATTCCTGGTAATATTTTAGGTTTGGAGTTCCAAATTACTGGTTTCTGAATTTTTGAAATAGGTGCCTTAAACAAACCGATACAAACAAAAAAGCATTAGACTATTTTGGATCCAAAATGCAAATTATATTTAGTCAAATAGTTAAACTCTTGATAAAGACAAAATTGTTTTATAAAATTTCAAAAAGGACAGTTTTCTCAATGTGCAAGAATTTTTAGTATCAAAATGATAATCACAACAGCAATATTAAAAATTAAGATTTCCATTTGATTGAAATTTGATTGCTTAGCCATTAAGACAGGACGAATTAAAAAAAGTGTCAATGAACTTCTATTCACAGAATTCGGTTTTTAGTAATAGGAGCAAAGATCAAAATGAAATTACCTACTGCAACGGAACCCATGTTTTAGAGCATGATCCAAGGTCATCTAAACTTTCAATCATACAGAAATTATTTCCTTGCAAGTTATCAAAACATTAGATAATTAAAAATTAATTTTTAAAATTTACGTTTTATCTACACCAAGTTGTGAAATAAATTATAGATAATAGTAGGATTTTAAAACTTTTCCTCAAATGATATAGATAATAAAATGGGAAAAAAGAAAATATTAATTTTCCACTTTGCAACGTCAAAAATCGCCAGTAATTCCTAACCAATATAAAAAAAATTGCGGTGCAAAACCCCAACGATAAAACGCCCACATTTTTACGTTTAATTAATTTTTCTTTAGGTGACCAAAATAAGGAAAGTTTTGGTGAAGTTATACAAAGGAAGGCTTACTTGTTAATAAAAGTCTCTAATCCTTTCCTCCTCTCTTCGATAAATTCCTCCTCGAAGATTCCATCGTCCCCCCGAAAGGGCAGCTGTCTCTTCCATGCTTTACCGGGTAGCGGAGGAACTACAATTTTACTATCGCGCTCTAATTCGTTCCTTAACCATTCGAAATCGCTGTATCGGCGACGCACACTAGATTCCTTAATTTTAAAAACGGGTAAGTTGGTCTAAAACGTCAAAAATGAGAAAACATGTAACCAAATTGTTTTGGATAAAAGTACTCACTCTCATTCGAACTTCATAATCGGTAAAGCGTTTTTTGCCTATTCCTATCGTGGTAACAGGGTTGACTACATCTATTTCCAGAAAATTTGCAGGCGCTGCATAGGCATCGTCTAAAGTTTGTTTTTTCACATTTAAACGTCGAGTCGCTTCGGCCGTGGTGTCCGTTTCCGCCATCATCTTGATAGCACTTAATAATTTTATTATAAAAGTAACAATTATATTTAATTAATCACATAAAAAGAGTAACACCATTTACAACTGTTTAACTGTCAGTTGTAAACGGCTCGCTGTCGCATTCAAGCCTCCCCAAAAATTTGACAGCTGCGATGGTCAATGACAAGTTGAAGTTCGCGCTGTATCACAACGTGGCAATTTCGTTGTGGAAATCTCCGGATATTCAATTTAATGCGAGAACGGAAGGACGTAATTTCATGGTCGTCACAATATTTTATCTTATTGATTATTGTCATTACAAATTTACCACAAGAGTTAATTTGAAAATAAAATTACTAACAATTATACAGGATGTTGCACAATTTGCCGAATTTTTCTCAATGTAAATTTACAAACTGATTTTATTACTAATTATCGTCCCCTGCGTCGTTAATTTTGATTTCCTAAACAGTTTGGCTGAAATTTGAATTTAAAAAATGATGATCAAATAGTTAGCTCCTCTTTTTCTCTTTTTAGAGCATTGAAGAGTTCAAACTTAAAGTGAATGAAATTCTGCGTAATATTACAGAGAAAATAATGTTGTAGGTGTTTTTTTAGCTGCATGAGATCTTTCAATAGAGATAACTTTTGAATGAAGTATGTCAAAGTGACAGTTCTTTGACATTTGTGTTCAAAAAGGTTTGCCATTTAATCATGAATAAATTAACACTGGAACAACGCTACCAAATTGTGTAAATTTATTTTCAAAGCCAGAGTTCCGTTCGCGAAACTTTTAGAGCTCTTCGACCATTTTATGGTCGACATAATCGACCTTCTGAGCAGGTGCGGTGATGGATAAATTTCGAACCACTTCTTCATTGCATGATGTAAGACCACCAACAAGACAAAGAAATGTGCGTACCGAAGAAACTGTCGCTTCTGTGAGTGAAAGTGTGCAAGAGAACCCAAACATTTCAATTCGCCATCGTGCTCAACAACTGAGGCTTTGTTCGTCCACTACATGGAAAATGTTACGTCAAGATCTTGGTTTGCATCCTTACAAGATCCAGTTGGTTCAAGAATTGAAGCATTGCGTTGTGCGTTCGCAGATTGGGCTCACAACCAATAATTGGAAGTGGATCCATTTTTTACCGCCAAATTTAGTTCAGTGACGAGGCACATTTCTGGTTGAATGGGTATGTGAACAAGCAAAATTTCCGTATATGGACTGAGACCAATCCGGAACATTATCTTGAGACTCCATTGCATCCATTAAAATTGACTGTTTGGTGTGGAAAATACACGCCAACGGCATCATCAGTCCATATTTCTTTCGAAATGAGGAAGGAGCTACCGTTACGATGAATGGTGTGAGATATCGAGACATGCTCAATACATTTTTGTTTCCAAAAATCCAAGAGTTAAATATTGACAACTTATGGTTCCAACAGGATGGTGCTACGTGCCACACAGCCACCGAAACCATCGATTTATTGAAAGGATAATTTGGTGACAACATTATTTCAAGAAATGGTCCTATCAATTTTTCTCCAAGATTGTATGATTTGACGCCTCCGGATTATTTTCTTTGGGGGTATGTTAAATCCGGGGTAATGTAAACTGCCCTCCAAATTAACCTTTTTTTATTTTCTTCAGCTTTGGTTTTTAAGTCGGCATGTAAACTGCCCTTGAACTGTATAATCCCTACTTATACGTAAGTAGGAGATTATAACAATTAGAATTTAACAACGGCTTAGTAAATAGACAGGGCCGGTTTATACGGGGATTGTAGGGAGTAGTGACCGAGTGAAAATCGTTAATTTCACCTGAGAACTTCATCGTTCACTTTACGTGTGATGCATTATAGGGACATTAATTTTTAAATTAAACTACCCTAAACTATCTGCTGCGCGAAAAGATAAATCGGCCGCTCAGAGGTCCATCAGCCGGGTCGACCTTAGGTTAGTGTTAGGAAACGATTTTTTTTTCGCAAGTTGAACGTTAAAAGTTAGAAGCACCAGAAAAATCTACATCTGTTTTTCATCAATGCTGCGCGAAAAGGTAATTCGGCCGCTCAGAGGTGTATCAGACGGGTCGAGCTTAAGTTAGTCTTAGGAAATGATTTGTTTTTCCTCAAATTGAACGTTCAAAGTTAGAAGCACCAGAAATGTCATGAATCTGGATGGCTCAACAAAAACACCCTCCGCAAAGAAATTCTGCGTCGAGCCCTGAGTTGTCAACGGTAATTCTTGGTTTGATCCTGCATGTAAACAGGTGCATGTCAGTGGCCCCTTAGTTTCGAATTTTTTTATAAAAATGGTGTCAAACGTTAGAGCATCGTTTGAGCCTAAAGGAGCTTCCATTATTTTTGTTTGAGTCTCAAGGGTCGCAGAGTTATTCACGAAAAACTACTGGGGGGAAAAGGTAAATCGGTCGCTCAGAGGTGTATCGGCCAGGTCGAGTTTAGGTTAGTGCTAGGAAACAATTTTTTTTTGCAAGTTGAACGTGCAAATTTAGAAGCACCAGAAATGTCAGGAATCTGGATGGCTCAACAAAAACACCGTCTGCAAAGAAATCCTTCGTACGGTCCTGAGTTGTCTACGGTAATTACAAATTCTTATTAGTATGATCCTGCATGTAAACTCCCCTCGTCCATTTTAACCTTGGAGGGCAGTTTACAGGTGAGCTTAAGTGTTGACCTTTTGGCTCGGAGGGCAGTTGACATGCTTTTTGGAAATCTACTTGGAGGATGAGGGCAGTTTACATATACCCGTTAAATCCATGGTTTATGCTAACAAACTTTGGAAAAAGGGGTCAAAAATTGGACTGACCGGATTTAATTATATGAATCCGAATAATAGGTAAAATGTCGACTCGCTCCTGTTCCTTTACTTTTCAGCCCTTCTCTGATTAAATTAAGTAATTATAATTTATCGTTTCATCTTCCTTTGTTTTAGTTTCCACTTACAAATCTCCATCTTTAATATGGATGATCCACTTACTTTATTATAAACGATTCTTATTCTCCAAATTACCTTTCAATAAATCAAATCTCTTAGGGGTCGTCCACGCCTGGGGGGGGGAGGCTTTACAAAATGTGACCAGGAGGAAGGGGGGTTTGGACAAATGTGATGTCCGCATAAAGATCCCATTTTTGGGATTTCTAAGAAAATTGTGTTTGAATAGTTTTTTATGTAATATTTTGTAAAAAAATGTATTTACTCCTTAAATTGCAAATGTCTTGTAAACAATGTCGTATCAAGGGATCTTTGACTTGTAACGTTCCTGAGGGGTCCGAAGATTGTGACCAACTATAACAAGGCGGATTAAAAACTCGGAGAAAATTGCGGACGTCCTTAATGGACCACTCCTTATTTAAAACAAGTCATCAGGTGTACTCCCAGGGTTACCAAGGCCGTGTTCGGTCTGGCGCTTTTTTCGCTTCAAATGCCGTCGAACACTTTTTCACCGCTCGATCTGGGACTTTTGCGTGCTTTCAAACGCTTTAGCTCCACCCCTTTCCCCACCATTTCGGAGCGGGTATATGAAAACTGCCCTCATCCTCCAGGTAGATTTCCAAAAAGCATGTAAACTGCCCTCCGAGCCAAAAAATTAACACTTAAGCTCACCTGTAAACTGCTCTCCAAGGTTAAAAGGGATAAGGGAAGTTTACAAGCAGGATGAAACCAAGAATTTGTAATTACCGTTGACAACTCAGGACCGTACGCAGGATTCCATTGCGGACGGTGTTTTTATTGAGCCATCCAGATTCATGACATTTCTGGTGCTTCGAACTTTTAACGTTCAACTTGCGAAAGCAAAATCGTTTACTAGCACTAACCTAAGCTCAATCCGACTGCTTCAACTCTGAGCGGCCGATTTACCTCCCCCCCCCCAGTATTTTTTTGCGAATAATTCTGCGACCTTTGAGACTCAAACGAAAATAATGGAAGCTCGTTCAGGCTCAAACGATGCTCTAACGGTTGACGCCAAATTCACACAAAAAGAATTATACTGGGGGCGCCATCATGTCTACGCCCCCTCCCCTTAGTTTTTTTGCGAATAACTCTGTTACCTATGAGACTCAAACGAAAATAATGGAAGCTCATTCAGGCTCAAACGGTTCTCTAACGTTTGACCCCAAATTCACCCAAAAATTCGATACTATTAGGGGGGGGGGGGGGGGGGGGCATGTATACGGCACCTCAAAAGTTTTTTGCGAATAACTCCGCAATCTTTGAAGCTCAAACGAAAATAATGGAAGCTCATTCAGGCTCAAACAGTGCTCTAACGTTTGACCCCAAATTCACCCAAAAATTCAATACTTACTTAGGGGGAGGCCATTATGTATTCGGCCTCCCAAAAGTTTTTACGAATAACTCCGCGACCTTTGAAGCTCAAACGAAAATAATGGAAGCTCATTCAGGCTCAAACAGTGCTCTAACGTTTGACCCCAAATTCACCCAAAAATTAATACTTACTTAGGGGGAGGCCATTATGTATTCGGCCTCCCAAAAGTTTTTACGAATAACTCCGCGACCTTTGAAGCTCAAACGAAAATAATAGAACCTCATTCAGGCTCAACTCTAACGTTTGACACCATTTTTATTTTGGAAATGGAAAAATTTTGGAATTTAGTTTGAAAAGCGCGTGACCGAGCTTTTCTCCAAACCGAACGCCAGGTTTGCACTTTTTAACGTCAAACTTTCAAGGCGAAAAAAGTCCCAGACCGAACACGGCCCAAATGTCACGTGTAAAATATCGCACTTTGCTGAAGAAGGAGCCTAAATTACACAGTGACATAAAAATAACGAGAGAGCTTTCTTTTTTTTTAGATAAATAAACTGCCATCGTCGGACTAAGAAGTGAAAAAACAGCAACAAAAATAACGAAAAGAGATTTAATTTTGTTTTTTTTTAATAAACTTATCTAATAAATTCTAAAGAGCCTAAAAATCGCATCTTTGAAATTGAAAGAGCCCATCGCAAACGTTGACAATTAATCGCAATAAAAAGAGCCTAAATTGCGATAAATAGCCGCATCTGGCAATCCTGTGTACTCCTGGTCTTAAAGCAAATCTAGGTTGGCGAAATTTCAACTTAACATAAATTTCCCTAGTCTTACAGCTGTTTTATCTAATGCTTTCGTTGCTCCTCCTGTTCATTTTAAATTATAATTTCAAGTAGCATTTATTTCTATTAGCTTTGCGATTACAACTCAGCATTAATTAATTGACTTTCTCTATTTTTGAATTGTTAGCAGTGTTCATCAAATAAGGGTGGATCCAGCCAAAGTTCATCAGGAGGGGAGGGGGAATTTATCCTATAATGGCGCATAAAAGCTAATTTTTTTAACTTTTAAAATGCATTTCACCCCCTTTTTTATCTTCGATATTTGAAAATTCACAAGGAGGGTAGTAACCCCTCTCATCATCAAATCATTATTTTTTTTAAGGAGCCGGTAATAAAAGGAGCTTGGATATTTTAAAGTTACAAAAAATCTAATAAATAATTTATTTGCTAAATTACAAATAAAAATTTCTAAACCTGACTATTACATTTTAACGTTGATCAACCTATCCTGAATTGACAAGATTTTGTCGCTTAGTCTGGTTATAAGGATGACCATGTACGAAGAATTCGTGAAATGTTGGGGTTATAAAAGCATCCTTAGGTTGGAGGTGATATATTGGTTCACCGAAGTAAGTTCCCACTACCCATCCAGGATAGTCGGCCATCAATTTGGCTTCTTCGTCCCGATTTCGCCTCACCTGTTTCAAAAATTCCCGATCACGCTCTGCTAATAGCATCGGATAGAGGGCATTGTTTGCAGATCGTCTTTCTATTTTTTCGCGTGTTATCGCTCTATCGCCGAGATAATACAAAAAAGCAGCAACTGTACTGACTGCAAAGTACCCACCAATTAAACCCCAACCTAAAAAATAAATTATGTAACATTTATTAACGAGTTTTTTTCTATTTTACCTTTCATGTAGGATTTTGGTGGTACTCGTTTGTAACTTATTGGGTCGTACCCCCCCGGGGGCGGCATATCTTGCCGTTTTTCTGCACAAACGTTCATTCTCAATTCGATATTTTCCGATAACTACTCCAATGTCAGAATTAAAATAAAAAATAGTTCAAATGTACCTCCAGTACCGTAGTTTTCCTGAACCATCAGGGTCGGACTGTTATTTAGGGCCGCTTTTAAGTTTTTTTTTAAATATGAACACTTCCTGTTTATTTCCAAGGAAGTTGCTTGTCCGATAAAAAATTCACATAAAAATCTATACAATTTTACCTAACATAGATGGCTGCATAACAAAATTTCCCGGACCAAAAAATTGATACCGGTGCGCCCGCCCCTGGCTTGGTTACGAAAATAAATAAATATTTTAATTTATCTTGCGATAACACGATTTTTTTAATTATACGAATTGCAGCATTTTTGTTGTTCAAATTTCGAGTTCATAGTAGGCGCCTTTTAAATTTGAAATTTTGTGCCAAAATTGCTAAACGTTGTCGTGCGCATGTCATTATGCCCGTGGTGTTCGTTGTTATAAGTAGCTGTAATGGTAGTCCACAATATTAAAATTGATAATGGAATGAAAATGACATACAAAACCAAATGGTATTTGAAATTTTTATGTTCGATGGAAGATTTATTAAATTCTTGACCGGGGTAAAACAGAAATGAAATGAGATGAAGAAAAGTAATAAAAATGATAACCACCAGGATGGGCAGGAGCTCTCGAGAAAACTTTATCGGTGAGTTATTTTGAATTTTTCCGCACATAGCTTTCGTTTGTTTTGTGTTTTTTCATCAGTCAAAACTATTGATTGTATTTTATTAACTCGGCGAGAAATTAACCCTACTTTGGTGGTGTCATATGGTGTTTTTTTGATGTCACGTTTTGATAAATTGCGCAATCATAAATTGTGATATCGAGACCCAAATTGGCTGGTTGGGTCGAATTGCAAATTTTTGTGTGTTAATTTAACATCGATTTACGCGAACCGTTGGGCATTTAAAAGTTTATCTATTCACTATGGTTAAAATTTTAGAAAAAAAAGTTAGTTTTCCGCATTGCAACAGAAATCTTCAAGGTCTTATCAAGTTGTTTATGTATCTTTATCACGAGACCTTGATATTTCAATTCCTTTTTGTCAATGCTTTGGGTTATAAAAGAGATTTTATTAAACTATGAAATTTTTTTTATCTCCAAGTTTCTCCTAAACTTCTTAAGTTTAAAGTTGGCATATTTTCACCAATAAAATCTCTTAATTAAAATGACGATAATCTAGTCATTAGAGACTTGTACGTGGAAATAGCTCAGAATGGGGATTTTTTTGCTTGAACCATTTAGTTGAAACATCGGAAAGCAGCCTCTCGGTTCAAATTTGGCAAAAAAGATGCCAAAAATCGAATTAATCGTTTTCTATTCATTCTACATCCAAAAGAGATTACCAAATTAAACTAATTAACTAGAAAAGTTTTGAAAATTTGTGGTTTTGTTCATATTGATGTCGTGAATAACACATTTAAGTTTCCCGGTCACAGGGTTGTAGCTCGAGGGGGAGAAAAAAGGGACCCCAAAACGGTTTTTTTGCTATAAGTCGAAAACAATAAGACATAGTACGTTGATGGAAGTTCTCGAGGAAGTTCTTATAAAAATATAGCTCTTTAAATTCTCTATTAAAAAGGTTCTACACATTTTTTCGTAGCCCTTTCCACTATTCGTTCATGTTCAAAATGCAAAATTAAACTGTGTAAAATTGCGAGGAAAGGCTAAAAAATTCTTCTAGTGCCTCTAGTTTCAGAGATGCAGCCTTGCAAACAACTTTTCTTTTTTGATCAATTTTTGCTCAAAATAACGTAGTTTTCAGATTTTGATGTAGAATTTTTTACCTGTCCCATTTGATCCGCAGTTGAGTGGAACTTGCCTCAATTATCTGTAAATTCCCTTATCGAACAACCTTGTAGGTCTAATAAGTCGGGCTGATTACTGCCCCCCGCCCCGTTAATATTTTTGCTCAAAAACCTGGCTCCCGTTTTTATCGAACTAGCACCGACTTGCTCCCAAATATTAAAGCTACACTGTAAAAAAAAATTGTGCGAAATTACACAATAATATGTTGTGGTAATTTATTTACATAAATTTTGTGTAAATTTAAATTTACACAGCGGTTTTGTATTTTTACACACCTTGTGTTATTTTAATACATAAAATTAAAACCATTCCAATTTAGTGCTTGTTCACAATGAACATAAAACGTAAAGAAATACGGGGTACAGGTAAACTTACGTAAATATTAATTTTGATGTATAAAATTAAAACCATTGTAATTTCATATTAAGATTATGGTCGTACGTAAAATTACATCAGGGGTCGTCCATAAATTACGTCACGCTCCTAGGGGGGGGGGTTCCGACCCTTGTGACGATGGGGGCGGGGGTTTAAAAATTGTGACGTCACAAAATATATAGATTCAACTATGGATTTGCTACAACTTTTTTCTGCAAAATTTTCCTCTAAATTCGGTATTTCGAATAATTTTCCAGGAACACAGAAAATTTTAATCAATTGTTCAACCTAATTTTCACAAATCATAAAATTTAAACCTTTTACTGAATTCAACTATGGATTTGCTAAAACTTTTGGCTGAAAAATTTTCCTCTTAATTCAGTATTTCGAATAATTTTCCAGGAACACAGAAAATTTTAATCAATTGTTCAACCTAATTTTCACAAATTGTAAAATTTAAACATTTTTCTGAATTCAACTATGGATTTGCTACAACTTTTAGTTTCCTCTAAATTCAGTATTTCGAATAATTTTCCAGGAATACAGAAAATTTTAATCAATTGTTCAACCTAATTTTCACAAATTGTAAAATTTAAACATTTTTCTGAATTCAACTATGGATTTGCTACAACTTTTAGTTTCCTCTAAATTCAGTATTTCGAATAATTTTCCAGGAATACAGAAAATTTTAATCAATTGTTCAACCTAATTTTCACAAATTGTAAAATTTAAACATTTTTCTGAATTCAACTATGGATTTGCTACAACTTTTGTGTGCAAAATTTTCCTCTAAATTCAGTATTTCGAATAGTTTTGCAGGAACACAGAAAATTTTAAACAATTGTTAAACCTAATTTTCACCAATCATAAAATTTAAACCTTTTTCTGAATTCAACTATGGATTTGCTAAAACTTTTGGCTGAAAAATTTTCCTCTTAATTCAGTATTTCGAATAATTTTCCAGGAACACGGAAAATTTTAATCAATTGTTCAACCTAATTTTCACAAATTGTAAAATTTAAACATTTTTCTGAATTCAACTATGGATTTGCTACAACTTTTAGTTTCCTCTAAATTCAGTATTTCGAATAATTTTCCAGGAATACAGAAAATTTTAATCAATTGTTCAACCTAATTTTCACAAATTGTAAAATTTAAACATTTTTCTGAATTCAACTATGGATTTGCTACAACTTTTGTGTGCAAAATTTTCCTCTAAATTCAGTATTTCGAATAGTTTTGCAGGAACACAGAAAATTTTAAACAATTGTTAAACCTAATTTTCACCAATCATAAAATTTAAACCTTTTTCTGAATTCAACTATGGATTTGCTAAAACTTTTGGCTGTAAAATTTTCCTCTTAATTCAGTATTTCGAATAATTTTCCAGGAACACAGAAAATTTTAATCAATTGTTCAACCTAATTTTCACAAATTGTAAAATTTAAACATTTTTCTGAATTCAACTATGGATTTGCTACAACTTTTAGTTTCCTCTAAATTCAGTACATATTTCGAATAATTTTCCAGGAATACAGAAAATTTTAATCAATTGTTCAACCTAATTTTCACAAATTGTAAAATTTAAACATTTTTCTGAATTCAACTATGGATTTGCTACAACTTTTGTGTGCAAAATTTTCCTCTAAATTCAGTATTTCGAATAGTTTTGCAGGAACACAGAAAATTTTAAACAATTGTTGAACCTAATTTTCACCAATCATAAAATTTAAACATTTTTCTGAATTCAACTATGGATTTGCTACAACGCTTGTCTACAAAATTTTCCTCTAAATTCAGTATTTCGAATAATTTTCCAGGAACACAGAAAATTTTAATCAATTATTTAACCTGATTTTCACAAATCATAAAATTTAAACATTTTTCCGAATTCAACTATGGATTTGCTACAACTTTTTTCTGCAAAATTTTCCTCTAAATTCGGTATTTTGAATAATTTTCCAGGAACACAGAAAATTTTAAACAATTGTTCAACCTAATTTTCACAAATCTTAAAATTTAAACATTTTTCTGAATTCAACTATGGATTTGCTACAACTTTTGTATGGGGTCGTCCATAAATTACTTTACGCACCTAGGGGGGGGGGGCTTCCGACCCTTGTGACGATGGGGTGGGCGGGGTTTCAAAAATTGAGACGTCACAAAATATATAGATAATAGTACATTATGCACCAAGGTAGCAAAGTGACACTTTTTTGGCCCGAGGGTAAAGGATTGTTTACACGAGGCGCCAGCCGAGTGAAACAATTACCATGGGCCAAAAGTCACTTTACTACCGTCGTGCATATACTGTTTTTTGCCATTCCGAGAGGTAAAGTAGGAACTTCGCCAGTTTAGAAACTTAAAGCAAAAATTTAACGCTTTTTTTTTATAATACCTACACGTGGTCGATAAATCGCAAAATAGCACTAGTAATATTACCAACTATACTACTAAAAATTACTAAGAAATAGCAGTTGGCACCCCTGATTCTACCAATGCCATTGATTCCAATGCTTCTTTTCATTTAAATTTGTGCCTTTGAAATAGCAACACGTACCATGAGCGAGAACGTAGAAATTGCCGAAGCAGCGAAGATGGCGTTGGTGGAACTGTTGCCGGCAAAATCAAGAAAAATTTACCAAAAACAGTACGACGCTTTTGTGCAGTGGTGCCAGAATAAAGAATTTTCAGATTATTTTAGTGAAGACGTGTTTTTGGCATTTTTTTACGAGAAGGCTAAAACGTTGAAGTCATCGACCTTGTGGTCGCACCATTCCATGGTTAAGGCCGTTACTAAACTAAAGTCACCAGTCATCTGGTGACTTTATTTCCCGCTCACCCCCCTATTTTTTAACTTTACTCCCGCTCACCCCCCTATTTTTGAACTTTACTCCCGCAGGGTAAAAAAGTGCCTCTTTACGCCCGCAAACCGGGGTAAAAAGTGAGTACTTTACCCCCGGAATGGCAAAAAATATTTTATTATAAGTATTTAAAAAAAACTATTTTTTGAGTGGCTATGCCACTGAAGCTATGAGGGGCGCAGCGCCCTTCATAGATGTTTCCTCTGGGGTGCTACCCCTAAAAAAAAGAAATTTGAAAAATTGGGGGGTTCAAGAATATGTGACGTAATACTTGGGGGGGTCTAGGTTTGTGTGACGAAGTGCGACTTTGGGGTGGGGGGAGGGGGTTAAAAATTGCGTGACGTAATTTATGGACGACCCCTAAACTTGAAGTGTTGTCAATTTCATGTATTGAAATAATTATTGAACAAGCACTGCAGCTATTGTCGGGTTATATGTGACAATATTGTATAATTATTAGTACCAACATCAACCATCTAAAAATTTATCTACGGCCATTTTTACCAAGCACATTTTAATTCTTAAATATAAAACTAAAAATATGGTCTTAATTTCTAACTAATGATGTACCCAATCAAATTAGCTTAACTAGGTTCAGAATAAAATAGCTAAACAATTATTTCAATCAGTTCAAAGTATTTTCAATTTTTCCTTTAAAATTTATGTTTTATTTAATTGGAAATAAATTAAATTTATTTATTACTTACTTATTATAAAACTTTGAAATTTGCATCTTCAAGATGAAATCTTATATGAAGAAGATTCATTTTGTGGCCATGCCTCTTATACTTTGTCCACAAATCAACACTTATACCGGGACGACGGCTTCACGTGTTCTCCAAAGCACGAAGACTAATCAATAAATTTGAGATTTTACCCGTAGTCGAACCGGGAAACCTTGCATTAGCAATTCATCGTATTAATTATCAGGCCATGAGTTACTCATATTATGAATTACAAAATCCACAAATCACAGTGCATTTTAAACCGCTCTTCCAACAGTCACACGCAGAACTGCATCACCTTTTAGAATTACCTTCCAACACATTTAACAAATAATCTGGAGCAGTTGGTAATAATTTCGCTATATCGATCAACCCCGATTTCGCAGTAGTGATTTTCCAAATCACTTTTGAATTTGATGGTGGACACTAAAAAAGGCACTGCCTAAATTGAAATATCTTTTGCCAGGTGATTGTATGAAAAGATTTAAACAAGTCGCAATTTTTCATGCCTTATACAAAGCCAAAAATATTGGACCTTCTCCAGCTTTGGTAATATCTTCTGTCGTGTTTGACTGGACGTAGGTCAGCTCGGCAAATGGTCAGATATTTAATCCGGGTCCAAATTTTCTACCTGGAAATACATAGCCCAACTCGGCAAAGTACCTTTCGATGTCATTAACGGTAACTGATAATACCACCCCCGGCGCAATTAGGGTACAGGCGCTTTCCAAGATTTTAATAGATCTTTGCCGAATAAATTTTGGCTTGGCCAGAACTGTGAGCATCAAAAAACCTACCCTCCGATGCTTCGCATCTCCGGGCGGTTTTTCGTACTCCGAGCCGCTACGCGGCGGACGCTAAACATACGAGAGGCGCGACAGATCAAGGAAACCGGGATAAATGCAACCGGGATGTGAAAGACCCTCGAAATAGCATTATTCAGCGCGTTTGCCGAGCTGACCCATAATTAAAACGGCCTCTGGTTTTCATTTGCCCAGTTGACCGGTAGGATTAACCTATCCCTTGTACCTTTTGCCGAGTTGACCTACTCCGGTTTGACTTGTTGAAAATTGTAACAAATTTTCATTGATGGTTTCCAATTCTGGCTAGAAATTCTGCAAAAGATCGTCGATAGTTTTGTGTTACTTACTTAAATTCTGATCACTACTTAACAAATCTTGTAAGTTTATATTGTGTAAAGCCAATCTTCTTCTTTAGCCTTAAATCATCTTATTCTGGACATTGGCATCCTTCTCTAACCACATACGTCTTCCTTATTGCTAAGTATAAAAGACCTAACGTTAGAAGTATTTTTTACTTCAAATTCGTCTTCTTCGTCTCCACGGCAGGTGTGGGACCTGAGTTTTACCAAACCACGTTGATGTGATTTTTGAAACCTTCGTTAAATTTGCCTCTACTATTATCAAAGTCTGAACTGCATTTCACGCACTTTTTTGTTGCTTCTATTCATTTTTATTTTCTTTAGAAATAAAAATTTGTTCAAATATTTGAATTTTTAACAATAATTGAAAATTAAATAATTTATTAAAAGTATGCTCATTTAGAAGTGCGAAATTTTTTATAAAATATTCCGTGGTTTTTTCTGTCTTTCCAGCAAATGTTAGATTTTAATAAACACCGCTTCATTATATTTTACTTTTTAAATTGGTGAGTCCATTGATCTAAATAATATTCATAACAACTTTCGTAAAAGTAAAATACTAATTCATATATTTCTTCGCTTTATTTTCGACATGTTTCGCTATTTTTTGTCAATTTTTCAATTTATTCTTCAACTGCTATAAATAATAATGAATGTTATTTTCTAGAAAGTAGTTGTTTCTTAAGATTAGAAATTATTTGAATCACTTCAATCATAAAAACTTGATCACCTTTAATTTTTAATAACTGCTTCTTTGAAAAGATGAGCATGTGAATTTTTTAAAATTTATTAAATTGGAGATTGTTTTGATTTAGAAAACCGACTTAAGTCTTCAAAGAAATTCAAAATTCCCTCAATCGCAGAATGAAATGCCAATCATAGGGTATTGCTGTATCCGAGAATTTTTTATATTCATCTCCAGGTTTTATAATTTAAGTATACTAAAATCTCCTCACTTCATTTTAATTTAATTGTTATTTTTTTTATTAACAAATTTTGATAAGACTTGATCGTGCGGCGGTTCATGCGAGGGTCCCATTGCGTTAATACTAATTTCAGGCAGCCTTCCAAATTATTCTTCACGAGTTAAAATAATTAGTTTATTTACTATTGCACTGTGTAGGTATAAATGCACTTTCGTGTCTATTTAATTTCAATTTTCAAATTTGATGAATTCAGCCTTAATATTTTATGAACACATTTTTAAGACCCGAACCGCCCGAACTATAAAAATATGCAAATATTCTTTATTTAAAAATTGTATTATAATTTTATTGTAATAGTAAAGTACATGGGGCCTGTCTTAGAGAAAAAGCTGCACAAAAACAATCCTTGACGTAACTTGCAAGCTAGCAGAACTCTTTTTTCGACTCATTCTGGATATTTGCTTGCACATTCTGTTAAGTAACACTGTTTTTGTTGCTTTCCCGCAAATAGCTCTTTTATATATCCAATTATGGATATCCATCCATCCTCAGTCGATGGAAGCGTCGTGATTCGAATTATGTAGCATTAATTTCCAGTTCAAAAGAAACCAAAAAAGCTTTTTGGAAAAAATTGTTTTCTTTTTTCACCTCCAACTTCCCCTTGTTAACGGGACCATTATTAAAGTTTTACCAATATCACTCCTGAATTCTAAAATATCAAATTTAATGATAGGTTTGCCATTTTTATGTAAGATTTGAATCTCTCTATTTATTGAAGAAAATAATTAATTTAAATTGAGCCAATTCAATTTGATAATAAATCGTATTATGAAATGTAGGAGTTTTTAGAACCGTTAAAATTATTTGAATGCGCAATTTTATGTAAATTTTATTTCAATCGCAAGAATTTTCAACTGGTTTACACTTTAATTTATTACATTTGGTAAGTTAATTGTTGCTATTTTTAGCAAATATTACAAAATAGCTTTGGACATTAAAAATATTACAAACATAGTTTGCGAAAGTGGTACGAATTAAAACAAACATTTAGGAGATCTTACCACGCGAATGTACTCGAATTTAAATAGAGAAGCGAAATTACAAAAAAATGAAGAAATAAAAGCACCGGTGTTTTGTTCTTTTGATGAATCAAACATTGAGCGAAATTTGTTAAAATTAACTTGATCAAAATAATAGCCAAAGTATAAATCAAAAAAGGGAAGGGGCGAACCCTTCGTTTCATTCGATTTGGTCAATGTTTCGTTAGTATAGTGTGGCATAAACTGTTAGATGTGTGGGTTGCGGTGCTGAATGCTCACAGTTTGATTCTCGTCATAGTTTTTTTAGAACTTTTTAATATGGAATTTTAAACTTGTTACGTTAGCAATTTGTACGCCCTACCTCCTAAGTAAGGAGGATAGTTTTTGACACTTGAATATCGCGCTGTACCGCGCCCAACTGATTAACAATTTTATTTTGCAGATCCATCAGCGATAGTGTGAAGCGGTTAGACGACGCCCACAGTTGTGCCCAAGGTGTGGGCGATTTGTTTACGCCGACGTTGCAAATTCAACGTAGCAGATTTCAGGAATATTGCGAGCGTTTGATATTTTCCGAACCGGCGTTATTCGGGCGCAAATGCGAAGAATTACTGTGGCGCAAAGCTTACTACGACGTAATTTGCGCTTGCAAACGCTTGAAAAAGAAGGAATATTCGGAAGAAAATTTGAACAGCATTCAGACTCATATTAACGCGGCCATAGGTCATTACCATCACTTCATTTCGCGATTACAGCATCATTACAACATCGATGTGTTCAATTTCGTCGATTTTGCCATAATCAATTTAAAGAGATCGGTTTGTGCCAATAATCAAAAGGATGAAGAGTTGCAGTTGGCCAAATTGTCCATACACCGTTGTTTGATTTATTTAGGCGACTTGAATCGTTATAAGTTAGATATCTACCCGAATTGGGATCCGGGCTTGGCGTCGCGTTATTATTTCAGTGCGATAAGTTTTAAGCCTGATTATGGGATTCCCCATAATCAGATGGGTACGTTGGCTTCCATTCAGAACAGAACTTTGGACGCGGTTTATCATTATATGTGTTGTTTATCGTGCAAATTTTCGTTCGACGGTACGGAGAACAATTTGGTACGATTATTCGAAAAGAATTGCCGAGTATTCGACGAATTTCCCTTGGAAAACAACGGCAATGCGGTCGATTCCGTCGTACAATTGGAACCTTCGGATCGTGTGAAACGTTTCGTTTGCAGACTTTTGTTGTTAATTGAAACTTGGTTTTTTAATCGCAAGTATGCAAAGATTTACGAGCTATGTCATCAAACTAACGTTGATTTACAAGAATGTTTGTCTTATTCAAAACCGATCATCAGTGACGAAGACTTACAAACGGATTTAGAGTCTGTTTCATCAGATTCGGCTTCATCGCCTGCATGTTTGACGGATGACGCGATGTTTAAAATATCCGTGATTTGCCTGCTTTGCGTAACCAAATTGCAGAAGTTGCAATACAACCAACTTTCCATGGCGGTGGCCTTCACTTTGTCTATTTACTCCCAATTGCTGCAAATCGCTACTGATCACATTCGTGACAAGATTTTGAATGCTTCTCTGATTGGTAGCAACTGCGATTCGCAGACAAACGGTGATGCCGAAACGAAACGTCCAAAAAGTAGAACAAAAATCAGTAGGAGAAGAAAAGTTAAGGGCTCAAGCGATGAAGAAGAAAGCGACGCGAGCGACCAGGACGTCGAATCAGACTTGGAGTCCGGTTCCGACGAGGAATTAGTTTTGAGTTCGTCGGACGATGAATGTGAAGTTTTGCCGATAAAACAACCGAAAACCGATTCAGACAGCAGCAATGTTGCCATCAATGGAAAGAGTTCGTTAAAACCCGGCGAAAAGGTGAAGAAAATTGATCCCAACGCAATGCTAGAAATTATCGCGGACGAAAAGTTGCTGCAAAGTTTAAAAATTTTGAGCGATTGGTTTGTGGGCGATCCCGAAATTGTAAAATCGTGCGGTAAAACTACGACGTCGCTGTTGAAACAAATTGTCGAATTGCTAAATTTGTTGAACGTTGATTTGGAGAGTTCTAAATTGATTGATTTGAAGGATTTCATTTCGGAATGTAAAGAAAACGAAAGTAAAATCGTTCTACCGGAAGATGCTATGCTGAATGGAATCGAAATTGTTTCAAATTTGCATAAAAATGGTGGTTATGCTTACGCCAAAAACTTGACTCGCCAAGAGGAAGCAGTACTGAGGATTATGAGACTGATTTCTTTTGGTCATGATTTGGTGAAGTTTGAAGAGACTGGAATGAGTTTTGATAACAAAAATCAGATGTTTGAAATTCAAGAGAACATTACCGACGAGGTCCACACTGATGATGGAGGTATTGGAAATTTGGTAAGTCATTTTTAATTTCATCTTGCTAGTTCAAATTAGCGTGAGCCTTAAAATATCCGGCAAATGAAATTTTGCAGACATTTTGGAGTGTCCTAATACAGGGTTTCCAGAATACCTGGAAAAATCGCGGAATTTTATATATCTCAAATTTGGTCAGTGTATTTTTGTTTTCCGTTTTACTGAAAAAGTCGGGGAATTTTATTTTTTAAATTTTAGCCACGGAAAACCTGTAAAAGTCAGGGAATTTACTTTGAAAAATTCAGTTGGAACACTGTAAAAAATTCGCCAAAAGTCAATGTAGAAAAATATTATAAATATATTGGGTATGAGATTTTTACACGCTAAACTATTATTTATTAAAGGGGTTACCTACTGTGAACAGTCGTTTTCAAGCTGATTTCTAGGAATTAAATTTGAGAAAACTGTTACATTTATTGAGCTAAAATTTAGGATACTTATTTATTCATATTTAAACTAACACCTAAAATTTTTGTAAAGCTTTTTATTGAAAATTGTACAAGGTACAGATCGGCGCGTAACTCATGTTTCGAAATGACGCGCCAATCCGATCCAGGTATCCGAAATAAATGAATTTTTTAAATTCTTGTTCTATATGAATGTGGCTCCAGTTGGAACCTCGAAAATTTAATTTAAACAAAAAATGACAAAATGGCGAGAATTTATAAAAAAACTTCGATTTTTACAACAAAATATTTACTTTTCACGGCCTGCAAAATGGTAATTTTAAATATATTTTGGATATTTTAGGTTCTGATTGGAGCCTGAAATATATTCTAAATGCTTTAAAAAAATCAAGTTAATCCACCAAGTAGTAGTTTGTTTGGAAAATGTGCGCCCGACTTAAGAAATGTAGTTTTGAGATAAATCGTTTTAAACTTTTTCGTGCTGTAATGAGGTGGATAGTGGTTCATTTTCGTAACCTACCCTTAATCGCGTATACTAGGGCCATACAGAATACATTCTTCGGCTTCGAAGAAGTGAAATTCGGCACTTATTTCTTCTTTTATGGCAGTTCTCGCCTCTTTAGAATAGTAAGACGTTCGGTGATTAGACAGTATGATGCACTCGCCGTCTCTCTTATATGCGTAAATTTTGGCCTTCTCGCCGATTTTTACATAATATATGTACGAATACCTCGATTTTTATCCCGTCTTTATTTACAAAAAGACGTGTATTTTTTAAGAGCTCAAAAGTCACTGAAATTTTCCTATCAAAACTTTTTTTTTATTAAAGAACCAACATATTTTTGTAATTCATATTATTTTGTCAGGTTTTACTGAAAGTAGTTTATTTTGAAAACTTTTAAAATAAAAATTAGCATAATAAGTTAGTCAAAATAGATTAAATAAACAAACAGTTTTTTTTTAAATTACTATATTTATGTTTGTGTAAGAAATGTGTCAGTTGAAAACCTTGTATAGTAACTGTACCCATAAAAAACATAGCAGTAAATTAGTTAACAGCCCCAGATGTACCTGGGGGGTTTCAATTTGTAAGAAAAAACTTTTAAGCTCCTTTTTCGTAATCAATTCGATTTTAAGGTGGACTAAAACGTCGATTTTTAATAATTTTCTTTTTTAACAATTTTTTAAAATTTTTTTGGTTTTTTGGACTCCTAAAGACAATTACAAATAGCTACAACTTATATTTCTTAAATTTATTTTTGTATATTTTGTATAAAGTACAAAATGCGAAAAGTAATTCCGTTTTAACATGTAATCATGATTTAAAAAGTTTTAATAATGAACTCCATTACAGAAAATCCGTTATAATTCGGGTAATTTGATAAATTTTACTTTAATATTTTTTGGACAAATTTGCAAGACCCCAAACTATAAAAATATGTAATAAAAAAAAATCGAAAAAATTTATCGGTCACAGTAGGGAACTCCCTTAAAGCAAAAATTGTTTTATTCAATTTTTAAAAAATTTTACAGTAGGATAACTCAAGAATAGTTATGCCTTATAAAAATTTAGAAAAAGTATATCTTGTAGATAATTTTATGGTCATTCATTTTGGTCTGATGATAATTTTTTGTAAAAGTGCAAATAAGTGAGCTGAAGATGATACACCGTATTAGGGGGCTAAAACCCCTCAATTGGGGGAGACTCCGCATGGGATTTTAGGGAGTCCATTAGGACACTCCAATAGGACACTCCAATAATACATGTCTGTCAAATTTCACCTTGCCTGGAGTTTTTGCAAACTAAAAATGTGCGCCTGTGGGTCATTCCATATCTAATCAACCAACATATTTTTATGTCTCCCTTTGATTTTGCTCAAATTTGGTATACATCTAGGGGTGCGCATATAATCGATTAATCGACACCGTAATTCGAATAATCGATTATTTCATAATCGATTATGATAATTTATAATAATCGATTATAGAAATAATCGATTGTGAAAATAATCGATTGTGAAAATAATCAATTGTGAAAATAATCGATTGTGAAAATAATCGATTGTGAGAATAATCGATTGTGAAAATAATCGATTGTGAAAATAATCAATTGTGAAAATAATCGATTGTGAAAATAATCGATTGTGGAAATAATCGATTATGAAAATAAACCTGCAATTACAAATTTTTGTATCGCAACATTATAAATATGCTTCCAGGTACTTGGTTGGAGGTTATGTGGTGCAATCTGAATAATTTGAACCCACGGTAATACGAATCTCCAGAATTCAAACTCAATAAAATGATCTACAAAATTTTCGAAATTAAATTAATGTATGTAGATTAACTAATTAATGTAAGTTTATTTAAATATTTTCAATTCCAGATCAAAATAATTTTTAAATGTTTTTAAATAAAAATTTAATTCCAATTCATAATTTGATCGAGTTCGTTAATTAGTGGGTAGAATTACTGTGGGTTTGCACTTTTGAGATTGCACGACATGTTTATCTTTGGTACTACATAATATTACAAAGTCATGTCTGGTTGTCCGTCTTTCTTCGTGACGTAGTAAATTCATTATTATTTACATTATAAAACTTATTAGTTACGTTCCACAGGTTTAAAAATGAAAAGTGTTCGTAATCTAGACAAAATGCATGTACTATTTCTAAATACTTGGTTAGGTATATCCTAAATAAATGAAAAATTAAAATAAAACACAATTATGTTATCAATTGGTGCTTAGCAACACTTCTTATCAGCACCACCGTAACACAATTAGCAAAATAATAAATTATATAGTAATTTAGTAACCCTTAATAGCCTTACCTATTATAGTTATCAGTTCATAATCGATTATTTTCAATAATCGATTAATCGAAAAAAATCGATTATTTTTTATAATCGATAATCGATTATGAAATTTCATAATCGCGCACCCCTATATACATCTAAGTTATACAAAATAAACAGATCCGTATTTTTTTGTTTGAACTTAAAGTGGTCCATTTACACTGTACAGCCTTCCAAAATAAGTCAAATTTGACTTGTAGATCTTCAATAAATTATTTATACTGTTGAACCGTGCCACTTAAAGTCACGATTTTTTTTATGAAATGAAGTGAGTCTTTGTGTGTAAATAATTAAGGTCACAAAATGGGGGCCCTGATCAAATTTTGATTTTCAGTGCCCCTCCCCCAAAAAAGGGGCAATTTAAAATTCTCGAAAAGGGGCAAAAAAATTGGTTGATTTCATATGGAATGATCCTTGTACCATTATGGAAAATCCTGGTTTAACATTTTCTTAATTTTTTAAGGTTATTATGGAGTCTGAAAATGATGCAGCATTAAATGAGACGAATAAGAACACAGAAAATAAACAAAATCAAATGAAACACATGGGACAGCTTTGGTTGGCTGCCGAAGTGCGAGCCCTGGAAAGTCGGGTCAGAAATAAAGCATCCCTTTCGCCGTATTTAGTTTTGGACGTAGATTGCCTTACACAATACACTGCAATAGTGAAGCACTTGATTAACTCAAAGAAGTTCATTGTTGTAGTTCCCTCAATAGGTGAGTTGACTATTTGTTTGTTGTTTTTGTACACAATTCGAATTAAAATTGTTTTTCTAAGTTGTTTCAGCACTGGACGACTTAAAACGCGAAAAATTAGAAGCAAGAGATGCAATTCGTTGGTTAGAAATGCAATTTCATCACGGTAATAGGTTTTGTCGCGCCCAAAGGCCCCAAGAATCCACTTCTTTACCGTTAATCAAATATCCGAAAAAGAAAGACAAGGAATCGTTTATGTACATACAAATAATAGAGTGCTGCTATTATTTAACACAACAACAAAAAAGTTCGTCGAGTTTGGTCACTTTATTATTGGGAAATAAAAGTGCTTTATCCAATAGCGAAAATAGAGACATTAGTTATGTTGGATTGGCTCGTTCAGTTGAAATTAATTTGGAATTGGTGACAGATTTTTATGATAAATGGAAGAAATCTTATAAGGGCAAAAAATTATGAGGACATGGAAAAGTGAAGGAATTGTTTGTCGAAGTGAAGCTGAATTAGCTGACAACGGTGGTAATGAAGCCTAGTGAGAGACTTTATAATAATGTGGGGATTTTTATAACTTTTATTTTCTTGAGTTTTGATTTTTATTAATCTTGTGACACAAATCAAAATTTGTTGTGACTTGCTCAATCGTTTTGACGGAAAAATTGTGTACAATGAATGTTACCAGCTTTTTTAATAATTGTGATGGCCGCAATATATTTTTGAAACTCGAATTTTTTCGTCTCAACTAGAAATATTTACACAATAAATTTATTTTTGAATAACGCTGTTGTCCGGAAGATTTTAGGGTGAATACTGACTGCTCTTTGAGTGTCTCAGTGGGTGGTATTGTTACATACAATTAATTTTTTTTTATACTAAAGTTAGACTGAAGTAGGCAATAATGTTTTGATTGAGGATAATTGTGCAAATATAAGGAAATAAATTTTACATTTGAAAATTGTTTGGGTTTATCTTTTATTTGTGTTTATATAGCCGGTTAATATATTTCTGAAAGTGCTAATTTGTTGTTCTACAGTTCAGATAGCCAAATATAATTTGTAGAGAATTTTCTGCTCTTTAATTTTGGTATGATGATAAATTTTTGCAAAAATTAAATTAAGCAAGATGTAGGGGAAAAATCGCAAGAGTGCTATTTCCTCTATCAACCTTGCACTGTATTTATTTTTTTCTCCAGGATACAGCGAAAACGTCATTTTTTTGTCTATTTTTAGATTCGAAAGTGCGCGTTTCTCGTAGGATGTATTTGATATATTCTGTGATTAGGGGTGCGCGATTATGGAATTTCATAATCGATTATCGATTATAAAAAATAATCGATTTTTTTCGATTAATCGATTATTAAAAATAATCGATTATTCATAATCGACTATGAGTTCATAATCGATTATGAACTCGTAATCGATTATGAACTTGTAATCGATTATGAACTCATAATCGATTATGGACTCATAATCGATTATGAACCCATAATCGATTATGAATTCATAATCGATTATGGACTCATAATCGATTATGAACCCATAATCGATTATGAATTCATAATCGATTATGGACTCATAATCGATTATGAACTCATAGTCGATTATGAACTCATAGTCGATCATTTCGTTTCATATTTCGGATTCATATTTTGAATCCAAATATTTTGAATCCAAATATGGATTTGCCATTCAACTTTTAGGTATTTTTGTTTATAAATTTGATAGTTTTAAAAAAATATTTTTTTGCTTTTCAATTAAAGATTGCAACCCGTTTTCATCAATATGGATTTAAATTATTTGTCCGATATTTTGAGTGAAAGTGTATACTTTTACAAAATGAATTTTAATTAGAAGCCTTTTAGATGGATTATTGTTAACAATAAATTAATTACATAATGCATAATACAATAGTAACATTCAGTTAAAATTTAAAAACAAAATATTTGGTACTTCAGATTTAATCAGCGTTTTTATGAAGGAGTCGTAAATTCTCATCAACACACGTGTAAGTAACATTATAATCGGCTACGCAGGTAAGTTATTACAGATTGATACCGGACCGTAATGTGTTATCAACTGGTGCTTAACAACACTTCTTATTAGTAGGGGTGCGCATATAATCGATTAATCGTCACCGTAATTCGAATAATGGATTATTTCATAATCGATTATGATAATTTATAATAATCGATTATAGAAATAATCGATTGTGAAAATAAACCTGCAATTACAAATTTTACAAACATGCTTGCTAAGAAATTTTTTTCTTGCTTCTTGGCAGAAATGTGTACATACATTAAGAAAATTGTTTGCTGACAAACACGTTTCCAACACGTGATATTTATCTCTTGAACGCGATGTTTGCAAAATCTTACTACATAGTAATTTAGTAACCCTTAATAGCCCTACCTATTATAGTTATAAGTTCATAATCGACTATGAGTTCATAATCGACTATGAGTTCATAATCGATTATGAGTCCATAATCGATTATGAGTCCATAATCGATTATGAATTCATAATCGATTATGAATTCATAATCGATTATGGGTTCATAATCGATTATGAATTCATAATCGATTATGGGTTCATAATCGATTACGAGTTCATAATCGATTATGAACTCATAGTCGATTATGAATAATCGATTATTTCAATAATCGATTAATCGATTATTATAAAATATCATAATCGATTATGAAATAATCGATTATTCGAATTACGTAATCGATTAATCGATTATATGCGCACCCCTATCTGTGATAAAAAAAGTGTAAATTGATATACTTCCGTAACATAGATCTTAAAAATAGTTTGCTTTGTTAGTTATTCTCGCGGGTATAAATAATAATCTTATCACTTGGGGTTCATGTTTCTTACATTAATAAAATTGCTATCATATTCAAGTTTCATTTATTTAATCGGACTTTTATTTTACATTGTAATTACTTACTACAACCACTACAACCTACGTATTTATTTATTTATACATTCGTTTGAATAATCATTTCGTTTTGCATTTTTAATTTGTAATAACAAATATTTTAAGTTTTACATTTAACTTAATGGTTATCCTTTGATATTTTGTGGTACATTTTCCTTTTAGGCTTCTATACAAAGTATAGCAAGAAGCCTTATGATCTGGCTCCGTGTCTGTCCGTCCGTCCGTCCGTCTGTCTGTCCGTCCGTCCGCATAATTCAAAATCATACAGAGCGTTTCAAATCGTGTTGAATATACTCAGTGCGTATAGAGGTCTAAGAACTGGGTACCCAGTGCGCTATTCTAGCTAGCTAGAAGGACGGGCAGGCAGCCAAGGTCATATGGCTTTTGGATTGCACAGAGCTTTCCTTAATCTTCATTCAACTTAAGTTACCTTGGGTAGCTGCCCGTCCTTCTAGCTACCCGTCCTCGGACGGGCTATCATCTAGCTCTCAGTGCAATCCAAAAGCCATATGACCTTGGCTTCCTGCCCGTCCTTCTAGCTAGCCGTCCTCGGACGGGCTATCATCTAGCTCTCAGTGCAATCCAAAAGCCATATGACCTTGGCTGCCTGCCCGTCCTTCTAGCTACCCGTCCTCGGACGGGCTACCAGCTAGTTGTTAAATTGTTTATCAACTGGACGCTCCTTGGCGAAATTCTTGGAGCCGCAGAACTGACAGATGGAATTCATTTCTCCACAATCGTGTCGAGTAACGTGAGATTCATCAAATCTCAATGCTCTTATTTGGAGTTGAATTGCTTGACTTTGGTATCGATTTTCTTTCTGTCGATGTATCGCATGGGATCGAGCGTTAGCAGCTTGCCGCGCTTGAGTTTCTTCTAATGTTTCACGTTGTTGACGTGTCGCATGGGATAGAGAGTTAGCAGCTTGCCGCGCTTGAGTTTCTTCTAATGTTTCACGTTGTTGACGTATCGCATGGGACCGAGCGTCAGCAGCTTGCCGCGCTTGAGTTTCTTCTAAAGTTTCACGTTGTTGACGTATCGCATGGGACCGAGCGTCAGCAGCTTGCCGCGCTTGAGTTTGTTCCAAAGTTTCACGTTGTCGACGTATCGCATGAGACCGAGCGTCAGCTTGCCGCTGTGATCGAAGCTGTTCTTCTGTGTTATTAGCTCTTGTACGTGCTTTTCTCTCACGATTCAATCGCCGTCGCTTTACAGCAGGATTTTCAAAATTTTCATTATCCATTATGGAAGTTCACATAATGCTTTTTTGGAAATAGCTGTCATAATTTTTCACCGATATAAGAAATTTAAATACGTTGATCTGTTTTTTCAATGCAGACCAAATATAAGTTATATTTTATTTACATAATTTTTCACCTATATAGGAAATTTAAATACGTTGATCCCTTGATACGTTGATCCGATGATACGTTGATACGATGATACGTTGATACGATGATACGTGGATACGATGATACGTTCATCCGATTGGTTATGAAATTATCCGTTATGCGTTCGGTTCGGTTCGGTTTGCTTCGGGTATTTCCGTGGGACAGACAGAAGGAAGGAAGGAAGGACTTGGCCTTTTATAATAAGAGATAACTTTTATTATAACTTATTTATTTATTTTAACTTTACGTTATTATGGAATATCAATTAACCGACGACGAAGATTTTAAGGACTTTATCGAAATTTTAGCTGAAAGCATTCAAAGAAACTCTCAAGTTTTTCGTGATCGTTCAAATCATTTTGTTAGTTGGTCAGATAAGGAAAGTTTTGCTAGATTTAGATTGACGAAACATTCGATTCAAATAATATTAAACCAACTAAATCTTGATTCCCAGGCAATAAGATATAACTTTCAGTTTCAATCTAATATCATTGAATGTCAAATGTTAAAAATCATTGTTTTTCTAGGGATTTATGTCTTGTTCAGGAGTACCAACATAAATTTTAATGATAACTCTCGGATTAGTTGACTCGCCCTACATACAACCGCATTGGCGTTGATCCTGGTTCAACACTTGAATAAGGTTCGGCTAATCCTCGAGTTAAACCACTGACATACAACCACCCCCAAGTTTAGGAAGTTGATGGTATCGATGTCAAAAATATTCGCAAAAAGAATTTAATTGCAATTTGTATTATATAGTATTTTAGTAGGCAATGATCACCAACTTAAAAAACAGATTATCCGTTAAATATTTTTAGGGTTCTATACAAAGTATACACCGAGAAAAAAATTAAGTAGGAATTTGTCTTGCAACAATTTGAAATAATTTCTCTGCACAGAGAAAAAATTGTTTTGATTTGAAGTATTTTTTACTTCAAATTGAAGTGCAATTTCGTCTCGCATCAATTTGATGTCAATTTTACAAGAAATGAAGTAAATTTGACAACAATTAATGTAATAATTATTTCAAACTGTTGCAACACAAATTCCTACTTAATATTTTTCTCGGTGTGTGTAGAAGCGCGTATGGGGTTGAGTCTTGGACTTTGACAGAAGCTGTTTGCAAAAAATTGGCAGTATTTGAAATGTGGTTGTACCGACGTATACTGAAGATACCATGGACAGACCGTGTTACCAATCAGACTGTTCTAGAAAGACTGGATAAGAAGAGAGCCTGGGGCATATTATGAGAAATAGTCAACGATACGGATTGCTATAAATAATTCTACAAGAAAATGTAGAAGGAAAGAGAGGACCGGGAAGAAGAAGAATATCATGGCTGAAGAACTTGAGAACATGGTATAATACAACAACAGTGGGTCTTTTTAGAGCCGCAGCAGATAAGGTACGCATTGCTATGATGATCGCCAACATTCGAAACGGATAGGCACTAGAAGAAGAAGAAGTGTAGAAGCGATAGAATCAAAGTATAGAATCTTATTAACGTATCATAGGATTAGCGCATCATGGTATCATCGGATCAGCAGATCACGGGATCAGCGGATGAAGGAATCAGCGGATCAACGTATCAGCGGATCAACGTATCAGCGAATCAACGTATCAACGTATCAGCGGATCAACGTATCAACGTATCAGCGAATCAACGTATCAACGTATCAGCGGATCAACGTATCAGCGGATCAACGTATCAGCGGATCAACGTATCAGCGGATCAACGTATCAGCGGATCAACGTATCAACGTATCAATGTATCAACATATCAACGTATCAACGTATCAACGTATCAACGTATCAACGTATCAACGTATCAACGTATCAACGTATCAACGTATCAATGTATCAACGTATCAACGTATCAACGTATCAATGTATCAACGTATCAACGTATCAACGGATCAACGTATCATCGGATCAACAAATGTTATATAGGTTGTCGTCGATAATACAAACGGTATATTAAATCTTCAAGCTTATTATTTATATAATATAAAGTAGATAAAACCACACAATTTCGTAATGCCTAGAAAGCAGTTGACACCTGAAGAGCGAAAAGCAGCAGCTGCCCGTCGACGCCAGAAGGATGCTATGAGGAAACATACTATTAGACAAGATCCTTCGTTTCGTTTACAGGAACAAGTTTACAACACCGAAAGCCATCGTCAAGCCCGTCAAGATCCTTCGTTTCGTTTACAGGAACAAGTTCACAACACCGACAGCCATCGTCAAGCTCGTCAAGATCCTTCGTTTCGTTTACAGGAACAAGTTCGCGACACCAAAAACCATCGTCAAGCCCGTCAAGATCCTTCGTTTCGTTTACAGGAACAAGTTCGAGACACCAAAAACCATCGTCAAGCCCGTCAAGATCCTTCTTTTCGTTTACAGGAACAAGTTCACAACACCGAAAGCCATCGTCAAGCACGTCAAGATCCTTCGTTTCGTTTACAGGAACAAGTTCACAACACCGAAAGCCATCGTCAAGCCCGTCAAGATCCTTCGTTTCGTTTACAGGAACAAGCTCACAACACCGAAAGCCATCGTCAAGCCCGTCAAGATCCATCGTTTCGTTTACAGGAACAAGTTCGCGACACCAAAAACCATCGTCAAGCCCGTCAAGATCCTTCTTTTCGTTTACAGGAACAAGTTCACAACACCGAAAGCCATCGTCAAGCACGTCAAGATCCTTCGTTTCGTTTACAGGAACAAGTTCACAACACCGAAAGCCATCGTCAAGCCCGTCAAGATCCTTCATTTCGTTTACAGGAACAAGTTCGCGACACCGAAAACCATCGCCAGGCTCGTCTTGATGAAGACGTGCGCATCCACGAACATAATCTCCGTAGAATTCGCGAGCAAGGCTCATGGCAAGATGAAATAAATCGATTTGAAGCTGAAATTCGCAAAGGCTGCACTCACGTATGTCATTCATGTGGGGGACTTTTTTTTCACTACTCCATTAAAACTCACAGCATGACCGAACTCCTTTTAGCTGGAAAGCAGCAATCCTTCATTGACTCAGTAATTATAGTCCCACCCACTTCAGACATCGCTGAATTTTGCTCAACTTGTCACAGATCTATCCAGCAAAACCGGATTCCACGTCTCTGTCTCTCCAACGATCTGCAGTTTCCCTATGTTCCACAAAGTGTAAAGAATCTGACACGTTTGGAAGCCCGTTTGGTCTCAGCTCGACATGTGTTTCAGGCCATTTGGGCTATATATGGAATGCATGGACAGATGAGAACAAAAGGACGAATTATTAACGTCCCAGTCTCCATAGATAATACCATTCAATCCCTTCCTAGGCTTCCGAATCAGGACGATGTTTTACACATCCGACTCGCCCGTCAAATTGAAGTTCCGAGAAATTATACAGCTGGTAACATTCGTCCGGCTTGTGTGATGGATGCCGCTAAAATTCTTACCCGATCTCCGCTTTACCGTGAATACGGAATCACTCTTTCAAGCAATTGGACCGAGATATGTCAGCATCAAATTGATGTGGCATTACACGAAAACCCAGAAGAAATTGCGATGGATGTTCAAGAGGAAGAGGAAGTCGATGACGTAAATCCTGGTAGAGGAGAGACTTTAATTACTAGTGATGAGGGAATCCGGATGGCTCCAGCGGAAGGGAACCAACCAATCTCTATTCTATATGATCCTGACTCGTATTTTCTTACGTTTCCCCAAATATTTGCTGGGCACCGAATGAAGCCATCCGATAGTAATGGTAAATTACTAAGCCGCTCCGAATTTGTCAAATCAATGGCGCGTAACAGTGATCGCCGTGCCGTTGAAAATGTCGATTTCTTACTGTTTTTGGCCAAATCTCTCGAAATTCAGAGAATTTCAGATAATCGCAAGGTGTGTCTTCGTAAACGAAGACGCAATGGAGAGTTAATCCGAGTCACTGCGGAACAAGTTAGTCATTCTAATTTTGTGGATGGGTTAGTTAATGATGATAATGCTTTTAAGGTTTTACAAGGAGTACGAAATTCATGTCATCATTGGCATCAAGAAGGCCTTAAAGTCCGAAGGATGGTCAGTCAGTTCAATTTGCCTCATCTCTTCATCACTATTAGTGCCGCTGAGCTAAAATGGAACGAGTTGATTGTGATTCTCAAGCAAATTCTTGACAAAATTACAATTTCTGAAGAAGAAGCACAAAATATGTCAAAGAATGACAAACAATTACTTATTCAGCGCGATCCCGTGACTTGCGCTCGATATTTTGAACATCGCACTTCTGCTCTTTTCAAGACCTGGAAAAACTCTCAAGGCCCATTTGGAAACCGATCCATTAAGCATTCCTATCATCGCATTGAGTTCCAACATCGAGGAAGTCCACACGTCCATATGATCTTGTGGATTGATGGCGCACCAAACTTTGATGCTTCCAACTCATCTTCTACTCAAGATGTTTGCCGGTTTGTTGACGAAATTATAACTTGTTCCACGGACTGGCCTGAATATGATCCCATTCACCAGCTTTTGTGTCTTCAAACTCATCGACACACCCACACATGTAGAAAGAAAAGCCACAAAGGAGTCAAATGTCGGTTTGGAATTCCATTTTTCCCAATGGACGAAACCACTATTCTCCATCCATTCGAGGAGCAACAGGAGGAAATTGAGATTTTCCAACGCGATTACAAAAAGATTCGTGACTATCTTGATACGAATGAACTGCCACTTTCTTCAGATATGACATTTGCGGGGTTTCTACAAGAATTATCCATGACACGAAATCGTTACATTTCTGCTATTCAAAGCTCCTTGAAAAAACCTAAAATCATCATTCGGAGGCGGCCATGTGAGACTTACATAAATCCATACAGTGAGAAAATCCTGAGACTCCAGAAATCTAACATGGATATTCAGTTTATTTTAGACGCCTATGCTTGTTGCTGTTACATCATTGACTACATTAACAAGAGTGATCGTGGAACTAGCGACCTCTTGCGTAAGGTTCTTGAAGATGTCAGAAGCGGAAACAAGTCCTTGGTTCAGCGTCTTCAGGCTCTTGGTGCGGCTCATCACATGAACAGTGAACTCTCTGCTCAAGAGGCTGCTTACAACGTGCTTCAGATTCCAGTGAGCCGATGCACAGAGGCATGCATTTTTATACCAACAGGTCCAGCCGATCAACGAACCAGAATGTTTAAAACTAATATTCAGTTAGAAAATCTCAGTCCGGACTCTGAAGATGTCTTTGTAGACGGACTTTTACAACGATATAGTTCACGACCAGAAGCATTATCTAACCTTAATCTTGCCCAATTTTCAGCTTGGTATGAATTTTCATTAAAACGAGGAAGTACACAGATGGCCCAAGAAAACGATGATATTGTAGAAACTGAAGACGTACAAAGTATCGATAAATATTTTCCGCTAAAGAATGGCAAACCTGGATACGTTTGGAAGCGAACATTTCCAAAAATTATTGCCACGTCCGCTACAACAAGAATAAAGATCGTCACAACTTTTTCCGCGAACAAGTGATGCTCTATATTCCTTGGAGGGATGAGGAAACCGAAATTATAAATCAAGATTGCGAGAAGATAGCGACTGATAATATAGAAGCAATTTCTGCCAATCGTCGCGAATTTAATGCCTTTCAAGAAGATATTCTGGATGTCGCTATGGATAGCGCATTGAGTGTGGATCGTCAATCTGACGATGACAAATCTGATAGCATACCGGAAGAGATTCAGGAGGAATTCGAATTAATCGACCCCGTTGCTGCTGGTGCCATTGACTTTGGTGGTGACGTGATACGCCCAATGTCTGAAAAGTTTACGCTTCCTAATCGAATTCCCAATAAAGAGTTTGAAGAATTATTCTCATCGCTGAATACTCAACAACGGGATTTTGTAACTCACCTGCTTGATCACTTCAAAAGGTCTCCCGATATCCCCATCTACACCTACTTAAAGGGAGGTGCCGGTGTAGGAAAGTCTCATGTAATTAGAACTCTATACCAAGCATTAATTAGAGTGTTCAATGATAAAGTTAATTCGAATCCTGATAAACCTTCTGTCCTTCTGACGGCTCCTACCGGATTAGCGGCATTTAATATCTTCGGACTCACAATTCACAACGCATTCCAACTTCCCGTGAACCAAAAAGAAGCTAGCAAGCTCTCAGACAGCGTCTCTAATACAATGGCCACTCTCTATTCAGAACTTCGTGTTCTTATCATAGACGAGATTAGTATGGTTGGTCAACATATTTTGGAAATGATCGACAAACGATTGAGAGACCTCTGTGACGGATGTAAACCTTTCGGTGGTATATCGGTCATAGCCGTTGGCGACTTCAGGCAGCTGCCACCTGTTATGGCAACATCCCTTCTGGCTGGAACAATGTCGAATTCGATTTCATCGCTTTTCAACAAACCCTTATGGCACATGTTTACTGTTCATGAACTGACCACAATTATGAGACAACGCGATGATGCAGCTTTTGCTCTTGCATTAAACAATATGGCGTCAGGGACGATGACTGATGATGATTTGAAACTGTTCAAATCCCGTGAGTTTCCAACTACGCCTGAAGAAATAGTAAGCCGACGCCCTATTCATCTTTTTTACACGAATGAAGCAGTTGATGCCCACAATAGTTTTGCGTTATCCTGTTTGCCAGGAAATCAAGCCATCTCAACCGCCAAGGATTCCCTTTCTGCTTACACGAGCGAGGCATCCAAAGTTGCACTCCTCAACTGGATAGCATCTGCACCTCTATCTAAGACACAGGGACTTCACACAAGCCTCTTTCTCAAAGAAGGTGGACGTTATATCATGACAGTGAATGTAGACACAAGTGACGGTTTGGTTAACGGTGTGGGATGCATTCTGAAAAGAATTGACTTTGGTATTAGTACTTTGGATGCATCTAGACAAAAGCCTCTCCGTCTCTGGGTCAAGTTTGAAAATTCCCGAAGTGGACAGAAGCTTCGTTTGCGCAATATTAACCTCAGTCGGCAACTTCAAATTGATTCGGAATGGACTCCCATCTCACCATGTACGGTCGTCATCCAGCCACGATCGAATTCGGTCACAAAGGTAACAAGGACGCAATTCCCACTTAATGCAGCTGAAGCTCAAACTATACATAAATCCCAAGGATCCACATACGAGCTCGTTGTTGTCCATTTTACTCCTGGAATCAAGCGTGCTCTTCTGTATGTCGCATGTTCACGAGCAACAACGGCATCAGGATTATTTCTTATTGGAATCGTTAAAAAGACAAAAATGCCACAAGAGAATGATCCCATATCTATTGAATTCAAACGACACCAGGAGATGAAGCTAATTCCTTCATTTGAACATTTGCGAATTAGGGATGATAGCAACAGACAAAAATACAAGTCATCTTTCACAATGTCCAGTCACTTCCTGCTCATTATAGTCTCTATGCATCGGATGAGGTCTATAAGAGTTCGGATATCATCCTTATGGCGGAGACATGGACGCTCTCAAGTGACAATTTTCCGCTAGGAGATCATCTTCTTGCTGCATCAATAGATAGTAACGATGTGCGTCGACCGATTGGTGTACGTGTGTATTGTTGTCCGTCTGTTCATGAATGTATTATAGTCACCAATTCCGAAATAGAATACGACTCCCAAGGTTCCTGCAGTGTTTCTTCTATTGTCTTCTTTAACATCCGAATAATTGTCGTTTACAAGTCACCAGGGTTTAATTCCAACACAATGATCTCTTTAATAAAAAAGCAGATGTCTCGCTTATACTTAGTACCACGTACTCTGGTTACTGGAGATTTCAATGAGGATTTCAGCAAGGAAGAAAGTAATGGCCTACAACATGCTCTTAGAGAACTAGGACTCCAAATTCGGTCGCCAGCGATACCCACTACGCGGAATGGCACGCAAATTGATGCGATTTTTCGAAGTGTCAGCTACTGGAGTCTACACATCGATTTCCTCTTACCATGAGCCGCTTTGGGCCAGAATTAACTTAAACTAATTTGCGACAGACATCTTTGGACGTGGAATGGATGTTGTTGGTATAAACACCGTCATCAATTACTATATGCCATCCGATGCAGATAGTTATTTACATAGTGTTGCTCGTGCAAGTCGTTTTGACTCTGTGGGAAGAGCTATCACGTTTGTTTTCAGCGATGAAGATGCCAAATTATCGAACAAAGTTCAAACTAGGTTCCAAGTGAAAATTATCAAATTTTCGACCTACCCTATCTATCTTTTAATCAAATATATATTTTGATTCTAAATATTTCTATTCAAACTTATTTCTATTTATTACCTTATCCAGGGGGATAAGGGTAAGGGGTGTAGGGGTTATGCTGCAGAGGTAGTACCTTTTACCGGGACGGTCACATCGAGCGTGATAACAGAAGATGGTCCTTGATGGTAACTGGTCCTCGCAGGATACCCAACTCTCACTTATGGCTCCACGTGCCACACCCTGGGAACTGCGTTGACCCGCAGGCGAAACTAAGTGAGGGGCCAGATATGGCAATAACCGAGTGGTTGCCGGTATAAGCAACTTCCTTAATTGTATTACCGATAGCTTCGGATGGATGAACAAGCAAGTATAGGGCACTTTCTTGTCCTTGGATAGAGAAATCATTCCTAAACGCGGACGAATCCAGCAATATGGTCAACGGCATGGAATGCAGATGGCAACGGAAAACCTTCTTCTTCTTCACTTCGCGGTGTAGGCGTTATTGCTTGTTCCGGTACCCATCCTTTTCTTGCTCCTCCCACACTTGTTTTTCCCGGTGGTTTATATCGCTTGGCTGCTAGTGGCAGTCTCCCTTCTGCCATTCTTTCGAGGTGTTCACTCCATGTCTTGTTACTTGTCCGTCCGTCTGCCTGTCTGTCCGCACGTTTCAAATTATTTTCTATTAAATTGCTAATGATTCAATTTTAGGCTTCTATACAAAGTATAACAAGAAGCCTTATGATCTGGCTCCGTGTCCGTCTGTCCGTCCGTCCGTCCGCATAATTCAAAATCATACAGAGCGTTTCTAAGAACTGGTTTTTTTATTTTACTTTGATGTGAAAAAATAATTTTTTATTGATGTGGTTAGTGAAGTTAAGTTGTAAATAAAAGAGAAAGGAGAGGATTGGTCCACCTCAAAAAAAGGACCATACATTACAGAGAAGTAAAGTTTCGAATAGAATGGAAAAGTTTGATTGTTATTACTTATATAGTAAATGATAATTACCAACCGCAAAAAATTTTATTGGTGCAGATTATCTAATTATGTGATGTTACATTATATGGCGATCAAAACTAACCAGATAATAACAACTTTCCACACCAGAAAGGTAGCTGTATAGAAGCCTAAGAACTGCCGCTAAAGCGAGTTCCACCTTGTTTTTTTATGCGTTCAGGACTTAATCCTGGAGAAAAAATAGCATACGTAATGCGTTACCGAAATTATCCATTCCAAACTTATTTGCTTACTAGATGATACCCCGTCCGAGGACGGGCAGCTACCCAAGGTCATATGGCTTTTGGATTGCACTGAGAGCTTTCCTTAATCTTCATTCAACTTAAGTTACCTTGGGTAGCTGCCCGTCCTTCTAGCTGCCCGTCCTTGGACGGGGTATCATCTAGTTTAAAATAAGTAAAAAAATTTTAAATATTGATTAAGTTTAATTTAATTTAAAAAAATATATGTAAGTTTTTTGTTTATTTATTTAATGTTGTTCTCATATCTTATTATAAAAGGCCAAGTCCTTCCTTCCTTCTGTCTGTCCCACGGAAATACCCGAACCAAACCGAACCGAACGCATAACGGATAATTTCATAACCAATCGGATAAACGTATCATCGTATCATCGGATCAACGTATCAACGTATTTAAATTTCCTATATAGGTGAAAAATCTCTTATTATAAAAGGCCAAGTCCTTCCTTCCTTCCTTCCTTCTGTCTGTCCCACGGAAATACCCGAAGCAAACCGAACCGAACGCATAACGGATAATTTCATAACCAATCGGATGAACGTATCATCGTATCAACGTATCATCGGATCAACGTATCATCGGATCAACGTATCGGATGGGACCGAGCGTCAGCAGCTTGCCGCGCTTGAGTTTCTTCTAGAGTTTCACGTTGTTGACGTATCGCATGGGACCGAGCGTCAGCAGCTTGCCGCGCTTGAGTTTGTTCAAAAGTTTCACGTTGTCGACGTATCGCATGAGACCGAGCGTTAGCTTGTCGCTGTGATCGAAGCTGTTCTTCTGTGTTATTAGCTCTTGTACGTGCTTTTCTCTCACGATTCAATCGTCGTCGCTTTGCAGCAGGATTTTCAAAATTTTCATTATCCATTATGGAAGTTCACATAATGCTTTTTTGGAAATAGACTTACCTATATAGACAAAATGATACGATGATACGTTGATCCGATGATACGTTGATACGATGATACGTTGATACGATGATACGTTGATCCGATGATACGATGATACGTTGATACGATGATACGTTGATACGATGATACGTTGATACGATGATACGTTGATACGATGATACGTTGATACGATGATACGTTGATCCGATGATACGTTGTGCGTTCGGTTCGGTTCGGTTTGCTTCGGGTATTTCCGTGGGACGGACAGAAAGAAAGAAAGACTTGGCCTTTTATAATAAGAGATGTGTATAATCAAACTCGCGCTACCGCGCTCGTTCGCTTATACCTACACATAGGCAAATGCGTTCGGAATGGATAACTTTCAGTAACTTACACGTAAATAGCTATTTCGCTGAATCCATAATAGTAGAGTGCAAACTCGCTTTTATTTGCACCTCTGTGTATTTTGAGGTAAAAAGCAACGACCTATCCTGTGGCGTACTTAGAACTTTTGCCGCCCGGGGCGGTTTCAAATTTTCCGCCCTTTTAAAGTCAATCAAATGATGGTTTTTATTAATTGACTAGCTGACCCGGCAGACGTTGTCCTGCCCAAATTTCAATTTTTGCCTAAATGTATTTTTTAGATCCAATCCGCATAATGGCCTTGCGACTTATTTGGTCATCGCAAATACCAAACGTATTAAAACAAGGTGGAACTCGCTTTAGCGGCAGTTCTTAGGCTTCTATACAGCTACCTTTCTGGTGTGGAAAGTTGTTATTATCTGTTTATTTTTGGTCGCCATATAATGTAACATCACATAATCAGATAATCTGCACTAATTATTTATTATTTTATTTTAACCACAGTGTGGCTTGATGTGGATAGTGAAGTTGTAAATAAAAGAGAAGGAAAAGAAGGAAGGAAGAGAAGGAGAAAGTTCGTCCGCGTTTAGGAATGATTTCTCTATCCAAGGACAGGAAAGTGCCCTATATTTGCTTGTTCATGCATCCGAAGCTATTGGTAATAAAATTAATGCAGTTGCTTATACCGGCAACCACATTCGGTTATTGCCATATCTGGCTCCCCTCACTTAGTTTCGCCTGCGGATCAACGCAGTTCCCAGGGTGTGGCACGTGGAGCCATAAGTGAGAGTTGGGTATCCTGCAAGGACCAGTTACCAAGGACCATCTCTCGTTATCACGCTCGATGTGACCGTCCCGGTACTAGGTACTACCTCTGCAGCATAACCCCTACACCCCTTTACCTTATCCTCCCGGATAAGGTAATGAATAGAAATAAGTTTGAATAAAAATATTTACAATCAAAATATATATTTGATTAAAAGATAGATAGGTTTAGGTCGAAAATTTGAATTTTCACTTGGAACCGAGTTTGAACTTTGTTCGATAATTTGTCATCTTCATCGCTGAAAACAAACGTGATAGCTCTTCCCACAGAGTCAAAACGACTTGCACGAGCAACACTATGTAAATAACTATGTGCATCGGATGGCATATAGTAATAGATGACGGTGTTTATACCAACAACATCCATTCCACGTCCGAAGATGTCTGTCGCAAATTAGTTTATGTTAATTCTGGCCCAAAGCGGCTCATGGTAAGAGGAAATCGATGTGTAGATTCCGGTAGCTGACACTTCAAAGTTGGAAAAAATCGCATCAATTTGCGTGCCATTCCGCGTAGTGGGTATCGCTGGCGACCGAATTTGGAGTCCTAGTTCTCTAAGTGCATGTTGTAGACCATTAGTTTCTTCCTTGCTGAAATCCTCATTGAAATCTCCAGTAACCAGAGTACGTGGTACTAAGTATAAGCGAGACATCTGCTTTTTTATTAAAGAGACCATTGTGTTGGAATTAAACCCTGGTGACTTGTAAACGACAATTATTCGGATGTTAGAGAAGACAATAGATGAAACACTGCAGGAACCTTGGGAGTCGTATTCTATTTCGGAATTGGTGTCTATAATACATTCATGAACAGACGGACAACAATACACACGTACACCAATCGGTCGACGGACATCGTTACTATCTACTGATGCAGCAAGAAGATGATCTCCTAGCGGAAAATTGTCACTTGAGAGCGTCCATGTCTCCGCCATAAGGATGATATCCGAACTCTTATAGACCTCATCCGATGCATAGAGACTATAATGAGCAGGAAGTGACTGGACATTGTGAAAGATGACTTGTATTTGTCTGTTGCTATCATCCCTAATACGCAAATGTTCAAATGAAGGAATTAGCTTCATCTCCTGGTGTCGTTTGAATTCAATAGATATGGGATCATTCTCTTGTGGCATTTTTGTCTTCTTAACGATTCCAATAAGAAATAATCCTGATGCCTTTGTTGCTCGTGAACATGCGACATACAGAAGAGCACGCTTGATTCCAGGAGTAAAATGAACAACAACGAGCTCGTATGTGGATCCTTGGGATTTATGTATAGTTTGAGCTTCCGCTGCATTAAGTGGGAATTGCGTCCTTGTTACCTTTGTGGCCGAATTCGATCGTGGCTGGATGACGACCGTACATGGTGAGATGGGAGTCCATTCCGAATCAATTTGAAGTTGCTGACTGAGGTTAATATTGCGCAAACGAAGCTTCTGCCCACTTCGGGAATTTTCAAACTTGACCCAGAGACGGAGAGGCTTTTGTCTAGATGCATCCAAAGTACTAATACCAAAGTCAATTCTTTTCAGAATGCATCCCACACCGTTAACCAAACCGTCACTTGTGTCTACATTCACTGTCATGATGTAACGCCCACCTTCTTTGAGGAAGAGGTTTGTGTGAAGTCCCTGTGTCTTAGATAGAGGTGCAGATGCTATCCAGTTGAGGAGTGCAACTTTGGATGCCTCGCTCGTGTAAGCAGAAAGGGAATCCTTGGCGGTTGAGATGGCTTGATTTCCTGGCAAACAGGATAACGCAAAACTATTGTGGGCATCAACTGCTTCATTCGTGTAAAAAAGATGAATAGGCCGTCGGCTTACTATTTCTGCAGGCGTACTTGGAAACTCACGAGATTTGAACAGTTTCAAATCATCATCAGTCATCGTCCCTGATGCCATATTGTTTAATGCAAGAGCAAAAGCTGCATCATCGCGTTGCCTCATAATTGTGGTCAGTTCATGAACAGTAAACATGTGCCATAAGGGTTTGTTGAAAAGCGACGAAATCGAATTCGACATTGTTCCAGCTAGAAGGGATGTTGCCATAACAGGTGGCAGCTGCCTGAAGTCGCCAACAGCTATGACCGATATACCACCGAAAGGTTTACATCCGTCACAGAGGTCTCTCAATCGTTTGTCGATCATTTCCAAAATATGTTGACCAACCATACTAATCTCGTCTATGATAAGAACCCGAAGTTCTGAATAGAGAGTGGCCATTGTATTAGAGACGCTGTCTGAGAGCTTGCTAGCTTCTTTTTGGTTCACGGGAAGTTGGAATGCGTTGTGAATTGTGAGTCCGAAGATATTAAATGCCGCTAATCCGGTAGGAGCCGTCAGAAGGACAGAAGGTTTATCGGGATTCGAATTAACTTTAGCATTGAACACTCTGATTAATGCTTGGTATAGAGTTCTAATTACATGAGACTTTCCTACACCGGCACCTCCCTTCAAGTAGGTGTAGATGGGGATATCGGGAGACCTTTTGAAATGATCAAGTAGGTGAGTTACAAAATCCCGTTGTTGAGTATTCAGCGATGAGAATAATTCTTCGAACTCTTTATTGGGAATTCGATTAGGAAGCGTAAACTTTTCAGACATTGGGCGTATCACGTCACCACCAAAGTCAATGGCACCAGCAGCAACGGGGTCGATTAATTCGAATTCCTCCTGAATCTCTTCCGGTATGCTATCAGATTTGTCATCGTCAGATTGACGATCCTCACTCAATGCGCTATCCATAGCGACATCCAGAATATCTTCTTGAAAGGCATTAAATTCGCGACGATTGGCAGAAATTGCTTCTATATTATCAGTCGCTATCTTCTCGCAATCTTGATTTATAATTTCGGTTTCCTCATCCCTCCAAGGAAGATAGAGCATCACTTGTTCGCGAAAAAAGTTGTGACGATCTTTATTCTTGTTGTAGCGGACGTGGCGAATAATCTTTGGAAATGTTCGCTTCCAAACGTATCCTGGTTTGCCATTCTTTAGCGGAAAATATTTATCGATACTTTGTACGTCTTCAGTTTCTACAATATCATCGTTTTCTTGGGCCATCTGTGTACTTCCTCGTTTTAATGAAAAATCATACCAAGCTGAAAATTGTGCAAGATTAAGGTTAGATAATGCATCTGGTCGTGAACTATATCGTTGTAAAAGTCCGTCTACAAAGACATCTTCAGAGTCCGGATTGAGATTTTCTAACTGAATATTAGTTTTAATCATTCTGGTTCGTTGATCGGCTGGACCTGTTGGTATAAAAATGCATGCCTCTGTGCATCGGCTCATTGGAATCTGAAGCACATTGTAAGCGGCCTCTTGAGCAGAGAGTTCACTGTTCATGTGATGAGCCGCACCAAGAGCCTGAAGACGTTGAGCCAAAGACTTGTTTCCGCTTCTGACATCTTCAAGAACCTTACGCAAGAGGTCGCTAGTTCCACGATCACTCTTGTTAATGTAGTCAATGATGTAACAGCAACAAGCATAGGCGTCTAAAATAAACTGAATATCCATGTTAGACTTCTGGAGTCTTAGGATTTTCTCACTATATGGATTTATGTAAGTCTCACATGGCCGCCTCCGAATGAGGATTTTAGGTTTTTTCAAGGAGCTTTGAATAGCAGAAATGTAACGATTTCGTGTCATGGATAATTCTTGTAGAAACCCCGCAAATGTCATATCTGAAGAAAGTGGCAATTCATTCGTATCAAGATAGTCACGAATCTTTTTGTAATCGCGTTGGAAAATCTCAATTTCCTCCTGTTGATCCTCGAATGGATGGAGAATAGTGGTTTCGTCCATTGGGAAAAATGGAATTCCAAACCGACATTTGACTCCTTTGTGGCTTTTCTTTCTGCATGTATGGGTGTGTCGATGAGTTTGAAGACCCAAAAGCTGGTGAATGGGATCATATTCAGGCCAGTCTAAGGAACAAGTTATAATTTCGTCAACAAACCGGCAAACATCTTGAGTAGAAGATGAGTTGGAAGCATCAAAGTTTGGTGCGCCATCAATCCACAAGATCATATGGACGTGTGGACTTCCTCGATGTTGGAACTCAATACGATGATAGGAATGCTTAATGGATCGGTTTCCAAATGGGCCTTGAGAGTTTTTCCAGGTCTTGAAAAGAGCAGAAGTGCGATGTTCAAAATATCGAGCGCAAGTCACGGGATCGCGCTGAATAAGTAATTGTTTGTCATTCTTTGACATATTTTGTGCTTCTTCTTCAGAAATTGTAATTTTGTCAAGAATATGCTTGAGAATCACAATCAACTCGTTCCATTTTAGCTCAGCGGCACTAATAGTGATGAAGAGATGAGGCAAATTGAACTGACTGACCATCCTTCGGACTTTAAGGCCTTCTTGATGCCAGTGATGACATGAGTTTCGTACTCCTTGTAAAACCTTAAAAGCATTGTCATCATTAACTAACCCATCCACAAAATTAGAATGACTAACTTGTTCCGCAGTGACTCGGATTAACTGTCCATTGCGTCTTCGTTTACGAAGGCACACCTTGCGATTATCAGAAATTCTCTGAATTTCGAGCGATTTGGCCAAAAACAGTAAGAACTCGACATTTTCAACAGCACGGCGATCACTGTTACGCGCCATTGATTTGACAAATTCGGAGCGGCTAAGTAATTTACCATTACTATCGGATGGCTTCATTCGGTGCCCAGCAAATATTTGAGGAAACGTAAGAAAATACGAGTCAGGATCATATAGAATAGATATTGGTTGGTTTCCTTCCGCTGGAGCCATCCGGATTCCCTCATCACTAGTAATTAAAGTCTCTCCTCTGCCAGGATTTACGTCATCGACTTCCTCTTCCTCTTGAACATCCATCGCAATTTCTTCTGGGTTTTCGTGTAATGCCACATCAATTTGATGCTGACATATCTCGGTCCAATTGCTTGAAAGAGTGATTCCGTATTCACGGTAAAGCGGAGATCGGGTAAGAATTTTAGCGGCATCCATCACGCAAGCCGGACGAATGTTACCAGCTGTATAATTTCTCGGAACTTCAATTTGACGGGCGAGTCGGATGTGTAAAACATCGTCCTGATTCGGGAGTCTCGGAAGGGATTGAATGGTATTGTCTATGGAGACTGGGACGTTAATAATTCGTCCTTTTGTTCTCATCTGTCCATGCATTCCATATATAGCCCAAATGGACTGAAACACATGTCGAGCTGAGACCAAACGGGCTTCCAAACGTGTCAGATTCTTTACACTTTGTGGAACATAGGGAAACTGCAGATCGTTGGAGAGACAGAGACGTGGAATCCGGTTTTGTTGGATAGTTCTGTGACAAGTTGAGCAAAATTCAGCGAGGTCTGAAGTGGGTGGGACTATAATTACTGAGTCAATGAAGGATTGCTGCTTTCCAGCTAAAAGGAGTTCGGTCATGCTGTGAGTTTTAATGGAGTAGTGAAAAAAGAGTCCCCCACATGAATGACATACGTGAGTGCAGCCTTTGCGAATTTCAGCTTCAAATCGATTTATTTCATCTTGCCATGAGCCTTGCTCACGAATTCTACGGAGATTATGTTCGTGGATGCGCACGTCTTCATCAAGACGAGCCTGGCGATGGTTTTCGGTGTCGCGAACTTGTTCCTGTAAACGAAACGAAGGAGCTTGACGGGCTTGACGATGGTTATCAGTGTCGCGAACTTGTTCCTGTAAACGAAACAAAGGATCTTGACGAGCTTGACGATGGCTTTCTGTGTTGTGAACTTGTTCGTGTAAACGAAACGATGGATCTTGGCGGGCTTGACGATGGCTTTCGGTGTTGTGAACTTGTTCCTGTAAACGAAACGAAGGATCTTGACGGGCTTGACGATGGTTTTCAGTGTCGCGAACTTGTTCCTGTAAACGAAACAAAGGATCTTGACGAGCTTGACGATGGCTTTCTGTGTTGTGAACTTGTTCCTGTAAACGAAACGAAGGATCTTGGCGGGCTTGACGATGGCTTTCGGTGTTGTGAACTTGTTCCTGTAAACGAAACGAAGGATCTTGACGGGCTTGACGATGGTTTTCAGTGTCGCGAACTTGTTCCTGTAAACGAAACAAAGGATCTTGACGAGCTTGACGATGGCTTTCTGTGTTGTGAACTTGTTCCTGTAAACGAAACGAAGGATCTTGGCGGGCTTGACGATGGCTTTCGGTGTTGTGAACTTGTTCCTGTAAACGAAACGAAGGATCTTGTCGAGCTTGACGATGGCCTTCGGTGTTGTGAACTTGTTCCTGCAAACGAAACAAAGGATCTTGACGGGCTTGACGATGGCTTTCGGTGTCGCGAACTTGTTCCTGCAAACGAAACGAAGGATCTTGACGGGCTTGACGATGGCTTTCGGTGTCGCGAACTTGTTCCTGCAAACGAAACGAAGGATCTTGACGGGCTTGACGATGGCTTTCGGAGTCGCGAACTTGTTCCTGCAAACGAAACGAAGGATCTTGACGGGCTTGACGATGGATTTCGGTGTCGCGAACTTGTTCCTGTAAACGAAACGAAGGATCTTGACGGGCTTGACGATGGCTTTCGGAGTCGCGAACTTGTTCCTGTAAACGAAACGAAGGATCTTGTCTAATGGTATGTTTCCTGATAGCGTCCTTCTGGCGTCGACGGGCAGCTGCTACTTTTCGCTCTTCAGGTGTCAACTGCTTTCTAGGCATTATGAAATTGTGTTGTTTTACCTACTTTATAATAAAAACAAAATAGCTGTAGCGAAATTATATCGATGAGCACACTTTTGTCCAAGCGGTCTATGCGGTATGATAGCTGAGCGTATAATGACGATTTCCTCGCAAATCTTGAGGACTATGACGATTTTTACGGTTGGTAAATGTTTAGGTGCATTATGGGTAATGGCGCCAAAATTGGTTATATAAGTTACTACCTGTATAAACCTTATACAGTCGCCTCTCGATAATTTATAATAACCTACTTTATAATAAAAACAAAATAGCTTTAGCGAAATTATATCGATGAGCACACTTTTGTCCAAGCGGTCTATGCGGTATGATAGCTGAGCGTATAATGACGATTTCCTCGCAAATCTTGAGGACTATGACGATTTTTACGGTTGGTAAATGTTTAGGTGCATTATGGGTAATGGCGCCAAAATTGGTTATATAAGTTACTACCTGTAAAAACCTTATACAGTCGACTCTCGATAATTTATAATAACCTACTTTATAATAAAAACAAAATAGCTGTAGCGAAATTATATCGATGAGCACACTTTTGTCCAAGCGGTCTATGCGGTATGACAGCTGAGCGTATAATGACGATTTCCTCGCAAATCTTGAGGACTATGACGATTTTTACGGTTGGTAAATGTTTAGGTGCATTATGGATAAGGGCGCGAAAATTGGTTATATAAGTTACTACCTGTATAAACCTTATACGTTGATACTTTGATCCGTTGTTATGTTGATCCGTTTTTTTTGTGGTGTGTTATTTACTTTATATTATATAAATAATAAGCTTGAAGATTTAATAATTATACCGTTTGTATTATCGACGTTCACTTATATAACTTTTAATCCGTTGATCCGCTGATACGTTGATCCGCTAATCCGATGATACGTTGATAAGATTCTATACTTTGATTATATCGCTTCTACACACACCGAGAAAAAAATTATGTAGGAATTTGTCTTGCAACAATTTGAAATAATTATTACATTAATTGTTGTCAAATTTACTTCACTTCTTGTAAAATTGACATCAAATTGATGCGAGACGAATTTGCACTTCAATTTGAAGTAAAAAATACTTCAAATCAAAACAATTTTTTCTCTGTGAAGAGAAATTATTTCAAATTGTTCCAGGACAAATTCCTACTTAATTTTTTTTCTCGGTGTATACTTTGTATAGAGCCCTAAATTAACGGATAATCTGTTTTTTTAAGTTGGTGATCATTGCCAACTAAAATACTATATAATAATAATGCAAATTGGAATTAAATTCTTTTGCCGAATATTTTTGACATCGAGACGATCAACTTCCTAAACTTGGTGAATTATATGTCTAACCCCAGCTTCTTCTCCACTGTCCCAAGACATACTCTAAGTAAATATTGAATATTTTTGGAGGTCGCCATATAATGTAATATCACATAATCAGATAATCTGCACCAATTAAATTTTTTGCGGTTGGTAATTATCATTTACTATATAAGTAATAACAATCAAACTTTTAAATTCCATTCGAAACTTTACTTCTCTGTAATGGGCGGTCAATTTTTTGAGGTGAACCAATCTTCTCCTTTCTCTTTTATTTACAACTTAACTTCACTAATCACATCAAGCCACTGCTATGGTTAAAATAAATAAAAAATTATTTTTTCACATAAATAAGGCTTCTTGCTATACTTTGTATAGAAGCCTAAAACAAAAAAATAGCATTTTAAGTTCCAATATAAATCCCAGAACATTTCATTTCTTAAATCATAAAAAAAATTTTTTTACAGAACGTGGCTAGAAAGTCGATTTTAAATTTAAAACAAATTTTATTTAATTATATATAGGTACACGATGTGTTTACAATTTCGAAGGTTCTGATTAGATTTGAATTATGCGGACAGACAGACGGACAGACGCGGAGCCAGATCATAAGGGTTCTTGCTATACTTTGTATAGTAGCCTAACAAGTAGTTTATATAGGGAGACCTCGTTGAAAATATCTTTAACGTAGTAAATTTCTTTCGAACATTTGCGTATTTATAAATTGCATTAGCGAATCGAAACAACGGATTAACAGATTAACGCAATACTATATAGACGACGTATTTACAATATAACAATGTATCAGTTGATCAACGTTATGATTGGCTCTGAAACATGCGGACGGACACGAAGCCAGACCATAAGGCTTCTTTCTATACCTTGTATAGAAGCCTAAAAGTAGCGCACTGGCTACCCAGTTCTTAGACCTCTATACACACAGAGTATTTCCAACACGATTTGAAACGCTCTGTATGATTTTGAATTATGCGGACAGACAGACAGACAGACAGACGGACGGACGGACAGACGGACGGACAGACGGACGGACAGACAGACACGGAGCCAGATCATAAGGCTTCTTGCTATACTTTGTATAGAAGCCTAAAAGGATTAAATAAATAAATTAATAAAAAATACAAATCAAGGTTTAATAAAAAAAAAGTTTAACAAAACTGTTTAGTATTCACAAAAACCACAATAATTTCTAATTTTACTTTATTTTATTTTTGCCAATTACTCTTGTTCTTTGTGTTCTTCCTTTTCCTCCTCCCCTTCGTCTTCTAATAAGGAATTTTCGAAAGCACGCAGCGATATTGCCAACTCCTGTTCTTCTTACATACATACATTGAATTTTATATATATAGATATCGTTCGTTAATACGTTGATCCGTTGAAACGTTGATTCGTTGATCCGCACTAACGTTGGTCAAGCTAATACAGCGCTTGACCAAAGTTCGCGGCAAGATTCTAAAGTAGCCTATGTTTTTTGTAGCATTGTAAATAGCTTCTACACCAAATTTGGTAGAGATTGGTCAAACGGTGTAGAATTGTATAGAAAACATACATACATACATACATACATACATACATTGAATTTTATATATATAGATAAACATAAATAAATAATTTATTGTAATTGAGACAAACAATAGGTGGGGAACTTTTTACCATTGAATTGAAGGGGCAAGTGGATAAAGGGGCTATGTGACATTTTATAAAATGTCGACATCGGTGTGAATGAATGCGTTTTGTGCTATTGTTGCATACCACATGTAATTAAAAATATATAAAATGTAGAACTTATACATATAGTTAAATATATAAGATATTTTTAATTGCATATGGTATGCAAAAATAGCACAAAACGCATTCATTCACACCGATGTCGACATTTTATAAAATGTCACATAGCCCCTTTATCCACTTGCCCCTTCAATTCGAATAGTAAACTTATGAAGTGAACAAGTTGTTTTTTACAACTTAAAATATAAAAAATGCCGCCCCAAAATATGTGCCGCCTGGTGTGGACCGCACCCACCGCCCCCTTTAGGTACGCCACTGAACCTATCCAAAAATGTTTCTCATGCTTTATACAATTGAAATGATTCCATGACAGAACAGAACATGAAAAACAGAACACGAAAGAACAGAACATGAAATAACAGAGCAGTGAAAAAACAGAACAGTGAAAAAACAGAACAATGAAAAAAGAGAACACTGAAATAAAAGAACATTGACAAAACAGAACATTGAAAATTCAGAACAACGGGAAAAATTCAAACGCGAAATTAATTATGTCATCAGTATAATAAATAATTAATATACGTACTATCGCTACTATGTACATAATAATGATATTACTAAATTTGTAATATTTTTGCAATTAAAAAAAATTGTTAAAATTAATGCAACACTATTTATTAATTTTAAATTAGTTTATTATTATTATATTAAATTACTGCAAATTTGCCATTCGCCGCAAAAACCTCAGCTTATCCTCATAATTTCCGTATTCTTGTACAACGGCTGCCACTTGATTGTTGAGGTTCTCATACTTCTCTTTTCTGAAGGTTCTGTACTTCTGGGCTACCAGTTTGTGCATTGGCTAGTAAGAAACGTTGGCAAGCAATGTCTCGCTTTAATCCGTCCAGCAAATTCCATACGCTAGGGTGGCTGCAGTGGAAGATTGAGTTCAAAGCGTTGTGGAAACCTTCACAACAATTTGTTGTTTTTGGACTTTTCTCCGCAGCGGCTTCGAAGTGGTTCCACAGCGCGATAGGAAATTGTGGTGATCGTCCTGCAACGCCAACTATATACATATTGTAATGTCCGGGGGTGTATGGGACTATACACTTTTTTATAATTATGAAATGTGACTTATTGAATTGACTTTTATTTCCTTTTATATAATTATACCCTTGCTAGCTCTTTAATTATAACTTCTTGGCATGAATAATCTCTTATCTCAGTAGTCGATTCTTTTTGCTTTCTCTGAAAATTAACATTTTTTTGCAGGAATATAAAATTCCCGAATGATACGCATTTGTTCATAAATAAAATTCCTATTTAATTTCCCAAACATCAAATAATTCCTCCGAAGAGAGACGAACCATTAACTTCCAACACAAATAAAACTACCAAATTTGGGCAAGTCAATTCTTTTATTATTTTTAATATTATTGTTTGAGGAATTTAACCTGAAGCAATGATTTACCTAAATCGTGACCTAATAAATCTGTAGATTTAATTACCCTGAAAGTCGATTTGTTTTAAATCACTTTATGTTATATTGCTAACTTTTAATTTCTTATTTTATTTAATCCTTAGGATTGTAATAAAATTTTCTTCATGTACTTAGTACGTTTATTTGAAGATTGTGGGAAGCTATGTGTTTTGTTGAAACACTAGCCGTTAATGGAAATAGTACATTATGCACCAAGGTAGCAAAGTGACACTTTTTTGGCCCGAGGGTAAAGGATTGTTTACACGAGGCGCCAGCCGAGTGAAACAATTACCCATGGGCCAAAAGTCACTTTACTACCGTCGTGCATATACTGTTTTTTGCCATTCCGAGAGGTAAAGTAGGAACTTCGCCAGTTTAGAAACTTAAAGCAAAAATTTAACGCCTTTTTTTATAATACCTACACGTGGTCGATAAATCGCAAAATAGCACTAGTAATATTACCAACTATACTACTAAAAATTACTAAGAAATAGCAGTTGGCACCCCTGATTCTACCAATGCCATTGATTCCAATGCTTCATTTCATTTAAATTTGTGCCTTTGAAATAGCAACACGTACCATGAGCGAGAACGTAGAAATTGCCGAAGCAGCGAAGATGGCGTTGGTGGAACTGTTGCCGGCAAAATCAAGAAAAGTTTACCAAAAACAGTACGACGCTTTTGTGCAGTGGTGCCAGAATAAAGAATTGTCAGATTATTTTAGTGAAGACGTGTTTTTGGCATTTTTTTACGAGAAGGCTAAAACGTTGAAGTCATCGACCTTGTGGTCGCACTATTCCATGGTTAAGGCCGTTACTAAACTAAAGTCACCAGTCATCTGGTGACTTTATTTCCCGCTCACCCCCCTATTTTTTAACTTTACTCCCGCTCACCCCCCTATTTTTTAACTTTACTCCCGCAGGGTAAAAAAGTGCCCCTTTACGCCCGCAAACCGGGGTAAAAAGTGAGTACTTTACCCCCGGAATGGCAAAAAAAACCTTTTAGTCTACCTTTAAATAACCACCCTTGAATTACAATTTACTACCTAATTCATTGTAACTTATTTAAACTCGGTTGAAACAATTATTTGTATTTGGCTTGCTGGTTTAAATCAAGGAATCCTTCGTTGGTTTTATAGTGGCTAAAATATTATATATCTCGCCGGGCCCAAAGTTCTTCTAGAAAAACATGAGAGTTGCAGCTGTTCAAATACAAATTAAAATCACAACCTAATTCAAACAAGTTCAACCATACTGTATTTGAATAATTAAGATACCTAATTTACCAATATTAAAACCCAGATCTAAGTTACGACAACTTAATTAACAACAAATCTTTGGGAACAGTTAAATGTAATTTGCTTTATGGTTTGCATTTAAGCAGAGTAGTCGTGAGTGATTTATATTCCACGCTACTAGGGGTTGTTTATATTCTTTTACCCAAATCGGCGAAGCTAAATGTACACGTAACGAACCCAAAACCATTGTTTTAAATAAGTCAATTATTTTCCAAGATAGAAAGATTTGCGGACATATTTTACATCATATTTTAAGCTGTTGTGCCACCTTAAGCAATGACTGAATTCCTCCAATCAAGTCTTTGGACTTGCAAACAATTAGTAATAACTTTGACTAACACCCTGTATATAATTATTTAATTTACTAACAGATTACTACCTATTTTAAATAAAGAAACCTCTTATTTATAAATCTAATCTTATTTGAAATTAAAAACACCCTGTATATAAGCATACTTGCATTTTCTTTGTATTAATAAAAACAAGTTACAGTTAAGGTTGACCTCGACATTCCTAAAATCCCTTACCGTTAAGCTTCGCTTGCAACCTTGAGCAACAGCTGACAAACAAAGAAATGTGTCCCTTATTTGAAACTATAAAATTTGACCTTGCAACTAAATTTTCCATAAGTAAACTATTTCTACATTTAATAATTAATAATTTTAAAATTGCATTTAGAAAGCCGAATTTAACTATAACGTAGGGCAGAATTACCTATTGGTCACCCCAAAATTAAAAAAAAAGATGGCGCTGCAAAGAGGAAGGTTTATATAGTATAATGACATAATTTTCACAAGCGAAGATATAATCAAAATTTCGAGAAAAATCAATTTGAAAAGTACGGGGAACGTAACCTGATATGCCTCCGACCCGGGTCGATGCGACATCAGTCGCCCGTGCTTCGATGAAAATGCGTAAAATTTTTTCGCTCCGATTTGAATTTTTCTTTGAAATTCGGATAGATGGGGGTGTGATTAGTGGATATTAGTAATAAATAAAATCAAAAAAATGGAAAATAACCCGTGTATTGCCGAAAAAGTGAAAAATTAAAATTTTTAATTTTGGGGTAAATAAACATAATAAACGTTGGCTTGGCCAGAACTACGAGCATCAAAAAACCTACCCTACGCCTCTCCGGGGCTCCGGGCGGTTTTTCGTGCTCTGAGCCGCTAACGCAGCAGTGCTAAAGAAACGAGAAGGCGCCACCGATCAAGAACACCGGGATTAAGGCAATCGGGATTCGAGAGACCCTCAAAATAGCATTAAAAAGTATAGTCGCGGTATGGGGCAGTAAACTATTACGTTTCACCCCCTAAAAATCGCCTAAAAACAAAAAATAATCGATGTTGCATGTAAGACAGTCGAGCTGCATCTGCCGCTGCGAAATATTCTAAGTGTTAGACTATATCACAGCACACGTACCGTCAACAAAATGCGCGCCGGCCGGGCGAAGTAGTGGCATCGACCGGTTCTACAGCATGCACGATGCTACTTTTCCGTACTTTTCAAATTGATTTTTCTCAAAATTTTGATTATATCTTCGCTTGTGAATATTATGTCAGTATACTATATAAACCTTCCTCTTTGCGATTGCAAAGTTTCAACTCATTCGGAGTGACCAATATTAGGTAATCCTCACCATAATGGAAAACCCTTTAAAACAACCTATTAAGTTTCTAATTTTTTTTTAAACAAAGAAATTATGTTAAACACAAAAATCTGATGTGACAACACATTACTTTCCCATTTAGTAGATTTCACTTCATTTTATATTAAATATTAATAAAACGGTAGCACGTCAAAACGTCGAAAACAAAAACGTCGAACACAAAAACGTCGAAGTCAAAACGTCGAAAACAAAAACGTCGAAAATCAAAAACGTCGAAAACAAAAACGTCGAAAGTCAAAAACGTCGAAAACAATAACGTCGAAAAGCAATAATGTCGAAAAACAAAAACGTCGAAATCAAAAACGTCGAAGTCAAAACGTCGAAAAACGAAAATTACCCGCTTACATAATTCTTTATGAGAATATAACTCGTCGAAGAACAATTATTAAATAATAAGTCTGAAAGTCTGGTTTTAAAATTAAAGTATATGATTGGCTAATACATTTAGCGCTATCTATTACGTAATTAAAAAAGTAGCGCACTGGCTACCCAGTTCTTAGACCTCTATACACACAGAGTATTTCCAACACGATTAACGCTCTGTATGATTTTGAATTATGCGGACAGACAGACGGACAGACGGACAGACACGGAGCCAGATCATAAGGCTTCTTGTTATACTTTGTATAGAAGCCTAAAACTCAATGGATCAATAGATCAACGGATCAAATAAAGAGATCAACAATATATAGGTAAACCACTCAGTTATGTATATTTCAGCAACCTTCTTCACTTATCTACTCATTTTTAGAGTGTTTTCCAACACAATTTGGAGCGCTCTGTATGAATTTGAATTATGCGGACAGACGGAGCCAGATCGTAAGGCTTCTTGCTATACTTTGTATAGAAGCCTAATAGCGCACTGGGTACCCAGTTCTTAGACTGGGTACTCTATACACACTGAGTATATTCAACACAATTTGAAACGCTCTGTATGATTTTGAATTATGCGGACGGACGGACGGACAGACGGACGGACGGACAGACGGACGGACAGACACGGAGCTAGATCATAAGGCTTCTTGCTATACTTTGTATAGAAGCCTAAAAGGATAAAAAGTTTTATTACATTTTTTTTAAATTGAATTATATACAGGGGTGGGCAAAAAAAGGTACATTTTTGGGCCGAATTTTTAAAATACATGTATTAGATACCAACAGAAAATTATAACTATATATTACTATATTGTTGTATCCTTTGTCCCCCTAATAGCTCTGGGTGACGAAGAACAAACAACTTTCTGCACCTACCTTAGCAAAGCTCTTAATCTCAGGATGTTTTTTATTATCTTACGTATCTCACGTCAGCAACTCTTAATTAGCATCAGCACAAAAGAAACACAATTTGGTTCAGCTAACAGATTTATTAAACAACAACACATAAATGAAAATGGAACAAATAACAATCAACAGAACTCATCAAACAAATCAAATGCAAACTTAAAATTAAAAAACGAACTATGCTAACCTTGTTATATTTTTCTTGACAAGACGTGGCTATCGTTGCACAACACACTGTACTGGTAATCACCTGGTCCAATTTGATCGCCTTTTCTTGGTAAGCTCCTGGCCTATCACAATTCCAGTCCAAATGCTGCTCTATATGTGCGGTCTCCTCGTAAGACACACACGTAACTATACCTTTGGATGGTATGTAGTAATATCTCTCAAATTAATTCTGAATTAATTAATTTTCCTGCTCAATTCACCTTCCATCCTGGATAGCCAATATAGGCCCGTATTTCCGCAATTAATCGTTACTATTACTCGTCACACTTGTATAATTCGCGACACGACACGTCGATTCCCAAAACTTCAACAATATTCAACGATATTCAAAGCGCGACACGACACATCTACTCTGGATGTTTGATCATTTGTCACTAACTGTCAAACCGACCGTCCGGGACGCTCTCTAAATCATGACTAACTATCATCTTCTTATTATCCCTGGATACCAATTGAATTTTTGTTTTGTTTTTGTTCCTTTTCGGACATCCTTCTTTTTCATGCTTGTTTTCTTGCCAGTTTATCGCCTACGTCTTTATTTATCGGTAAACGGTTGCACAGTCTTAACCTACATGCCTTAAAATTAAACATATAACCAAATGAACCTGAACAATAACTAATTTAAACAATTTGGAACAATTCGAACCTCTCCAAATTGTGTTGCCTTTGTACTGGGCTTTTATTAAATTTCTCTCTTTATTCAAATACGGGTCACAACACATGCCCCCTGCAAAGTAAAATAAATTTTATTTAAACCAAAAGGTTGCCTCAAAATTTTGTTTATCTTTGCATTACTCATTCTTCATGCATCCATCATATCTTTGTCTTTCTCACCGTACTCCCTCAATTAACTTTGTTTAACCTTGCTTCCCTCTTTCTAAACTTCATTTATCCTCCTGCTAAATCCTCCTGCTACCACCCTCTCATGACGCTTTGTTAAATTATTTTCATTGTCTTATTTGCAATGTTTTCCCCAACTGGACTGGCCTTGGCCTTGCCTCTTATGTTAATTCCCCATGGTGTTGACTTATAATTGACATGCCCTCAGGTCATGCCTGTGCAATCACCTCTGTAGACTTGAAGATTCATGAAGACTTCTTGTCGACTCTTAATTGGACTTGCATCAATGCATAAGCCTCTTACCTTCATCCCACCCCCCTGATTTGCGTCGATGGTATTCGAAGTGTTGTGAGAATTCATAGAAATTTTGTTGGTTGTGCATGCCTTCATGCCCGAGGTACTGTTAGTCGGCAACAAACTTGAGTTAACTTTGAAAAGGATCTCATTTTACGTTTCCGTAACGTGCGGATACAATAAATTAATATGGAATTTTCCCATTTGGATCTAAATTGGATCCCGAATTGTTTGGTTTTGAATGTTTAATGAAATTTAAATTTTTGGTTTCCAAACTTGGATCTAATATTGATGGTTCGTTCGATTTCACATGGTTTGTGAAATTTTTTATTTATTTGCTTTCAAACTGTGGCCTAAACGTTATTATTCTTGCCCCCATTCGCTTTCAAATGGTTCGTGACATTTTAAATTATTATTTTTCAAACTTTGTCCTAAAAATGATTGTGAATTATTTGCTTTCACATGTTTGGTGAACTTTTCATGATTGAATTTCTAACTTGTGCCTAAAATGGATCTTGTTAAATTTCTAAGTAGGATCTAAATATGATTTCCTTGTTATTAAATTTCCAACTTGGGCCTAAAAATGATATTTGTTTACACCGCGCCTATTTTTCCTGTAAACTTAACCGTGAAATTTTCCACCTGACACGTTTGTGTAACTCCATCATCTTTATCCAATTCACGTTGCTTTTCTTACATCGTTGTACTTTGTACAATTTACAATCATTCCCATTATTTAAATTTTCCCAACTGTCAGTGTTACTTGACTGTCGCGAACTGTCATTGAATTTAATTTCCTTGCTGTCTCTTTTGTGTAAATTATTTATAAATTTACCCTGAATATTTTCTATTTGTACCCGTGTACCTGTTAATTGATTAAATTTATCGTTTTTTAATATTGTACTTTTATTTTCCAACCCGCTTTGTGAATGAAAATTTTGTTGTATCAAATTTATTTGCCCGTTCGTTCGCACGCCTCTCCATTCTAATTTTAACTTAGCACGTAAGTTTCTATTCTTCATGTACCGTTTTCTATAATTTTTCCTACTTAACGTTATGTAGGACCTGTCTTCGTTTGTGGATGATGTCGTTTTTGCTTCTACGATTTCTTCTTCTATTGTTAATGGTGTCGGATATTCTATTATGATGTCTTCTTTTACCAACTTTACTGTTTCTGCGTTCACCAACTTTGCAGTTGTGTCGTTCACCAAATTTTCGACTTCTGTCATTTTGACATCTAGCCCTTTACATTTAATATTTACCCCTCTACATTCCTTCACCCTACTATCGAGTGTTTTTAACCCCTCGTCAACCTTGACATCCACTTTCTCATTCATTCTGTCTAAATTCTCTTTCATTTCGGTGAATTTTGCATCAAATTTTAAATTCATCTGTTCAAACTTAGCATCTTGGCTGTCAAATCTTATATTGATTTGTGAAAAATTTTCATCCTGCTTTTTATTTATACTTTCACTCAATTTTGCATCCCGCTTAATATTATCTTCCCTTAATTTTTCACTCATTCTTTCTTCCCTTTTAGCATTGTCTTCCATGATCATCCTCATGAATCTTTCCATTGCATCCTCCTGTACTGGAATTTCCGGTACCTCTGCTCTTTCTACCTCTCCCTCTACGCTTTCATCTTCACTTATGTTATCGTTCATTCTGTCCCCACCTGCATTCACAATTCTACTGCGCGTATTCATTCTGCTTGTTTATTTCTTTCTTTTGGCTGTGCTTTTGGTTTAATATTCGTTGCTTCACGTGCGTATTCGAGCCCCTTTCGTTGGTGTGCCACTTTTGTTGTATCCTTTGTCCCCCTAATAGCTCTGGGTGACGAAGAACAAACAACTTTCTGCACCTACCTTAGCAAAGCTCTTAATCTCAGGATGTTTTTTATTATCTTACGTATCTCACGTCAGCAACTCTTAATTAGCATCAGCACAAAAGAAACACAATTTGGTTCAGCTAACAGATTTATTAAACAACAACACATAAATGAAAATGGAACAAATAACAATCAACAGAACTCATCAAACAAATCAAATGCAAACTTAAAATTAAAAAACGAACTATGCTAACCTTGTTATATTTTTCTTGACAAGACGTGGCTATCGTTGCACAACACACTGTACTGGTAATCACCTGGTCCAATTTGATCGCCTTTTCTTGGTAAGCTCCTGGCCTATCACAATTCCAGTCCAAATGCTGCTCTATATGTGCGGTCTCCTCGTAAGACACACACGTAACTATACCTTTGGATGGTATGTAGTAATATCTCTCAAATTAATTCTGAATTAATTAATTTTCCTGCTCAATTCACCTTCCATCCTGGATAGCCAATATAGGCCCGTATTTCCGCAATTAATCGTTACTATTACTCGTCACACTTGTATAATTCGCGACACGACACGTCGATTCCCAAAACTTCAACAATATTCAACGATATTCAAAGCGCGACACGACACATCTACTCTGGATGTTTGATCATTTGTCACTAACTGTCAAACCGACCGTCCGGGACGCTCTCTAAATCATGACTAACTATCATCTTCTTATTATCCCTGGATACCAATTGAATTTTTGTTTTGTTTTTGTTCCTTTTCGGACATCCTTCTTTTTCATGCTTGTTTTCTTGCCAGTTTATCGCCTACGTCTTTATTTATCGGTAAACGGTTGCACAGTCTTAACCTACATGCCTTAAAATTAAACATATAACCAAATGAACCTGAACAATAACTAATTTAAACAATTTGGAACAATTCGAACCTCTCCAAATTGTGTTGCCTTTGTACTGGGCTTTTATTAAATTTCTCTCTTTATTCAAATACGGGTCACAACAATATATAAACAAAATGTTTACACACATTCTAACACACCAAATACTATCCCTAAAAGTGAAACATTTAAACTTACTAGTGAATATGGAATTTATTAAAAACCAAAAAAACGAAAACCAACTTCTTCATGAAGGTTTTCTCTACAAACGAGAAAGAAGTAATCAAGACAAGACCTACTACAAGTGCGTGGAATACTCGAAATTCAATTGCAAAGGACGTGTCATCACTGAAGGAGAAGAAGTAGTTCGTGTGTCAGGATCCCATAACCATGTGGTCGACGTGGCACAAATCGAAGCAAAGAAAATTCTTGAAGAAATCAAGCACAATAGTGAAACTATGATTGATACTCCGGCTCAGATTATCTCCACGTCTGTCGATAATCTGCCCTCAGCTGTAGCTGCGGCACTTCCTTCAGTTTCTCTTATGACGAGAACTGTCCAACGCGCAAGAAGAGCGGCTACAGCTCCACTCCCCAACCCTACAAATCTTATAGACTTGACTATCGTTGGAAAGTACCGGGAAACGAAACGAACCGTTTCTCCTCTTTGATAGTGGCCCTTCCGATGACCGTATCCTCGTCTTTAGTACCCAAAAGAATTTAGATTTAATGAAGGACTGTAACCACTGGTACGCGGATGGAACATTCAAGTCTGCTCCCCCATTGTTCGAACAGTTGTTCACCTTTCACGCTGTTCAGTACAATAGCGTGATTCCGACCGTGTTTGCTCTTTTGCCAAATAAACGTCAGGAGACATACGGTAAAGTCCTTGATGTTCTCAAGAACCTCATGCCTGGGCTAACTCCTGATAGCGTCATGACAGATTTTGAAGTCGCTCAGATTAATGCTTTCAGACAGGCATTCGAAGGCATTAATAACAGAGGATGTTTTTTCCATTTCAGTCAATGTATATGGAGAGTTATTCAAAGAAATCATGAGATTCAAGTCCAGTGCGAGAACCGTGAGAACATTCAGTTCTCAGTTAATATTCGAAAGTTGGCTGCTTTGAGTTTTGTCCCCGTCGACGAAGTGGTTCAATCTTTTGAGGAACTCATTCAAACCGAGTTCTTCACTACTAACGAAGAGATACTTGAACCTTTGGTCGATTATTTCGAAGATACTTGGATCGGCCGCCAGCGTGGGTCAACTAGACGTCCCCCAAAGTTTTCAATTGCACTTTGGAATTGTTATGAAGCTGTCCTCAACGACCTGCCCAAAACAAACAATTTTGTGGAAGGATGGCATCGAGCTTTCAGTTCTCTCTTGAGCTGCAACCACCCTTCAATTTGGAAGTTTATCGATGTTTTGAAGAAAGAACAGGGTATGAACGAGTTCAAAATAGAACAGTATATCAGCGGTCAACAACCACCTCGAAGACGAAAAAAGTATCGCGACGTTGCGGCCAGAATTAAGTCCATAGTACTGTCGTATGGTGAGCGTAACCTGGATGACTATCTGACTGGTATCGCCTATAACTTTCAATTCCAAGACAGTTGATAAAATTATTTTGAACTTTTGCATTTTAAGCAATCTTTATCACTTGTGTATGTATCTATATAATATATTGCTTAATAAACATTATTATTATTAATATTATTTTAAATAGTTTTTGTTTTCGACGTTTTGACTTCGACGTTTTTGATTTCGACGTTTTTGTTTTTCGACATTATTGCTTTTCGACGTTATTGTTTTCGACGTTTTTGACTTTCGACGTTTTTGTTTTCGACGTTTTTGACTTTCGACGTTTTTGTTTTCGACGTTTTGACTTCGACTTTTTTGTTTTCGACGTTTTTGTTTTCGACATTTTGACATGGAATCAATAAAACAGATGTTAACCTAAAAAAATGTTTAACTCGATAAAATACACAAATTACTTTGAGATATCAAAGTTACGAAATTTAATTTGTAATTTAACATGGTTGTTCGGGCCTTTTGATTTTTCACTGTAAAAGTGTACGGCTGCCGTAATACTTCTTGATTGTATAATAACCGAAGGACCAGTTGCGATTTGATGTCAAAGACGAATTTAAAATAACGTGATTATTATAAAAGTCTTTATTTACACTATATTAATAATTAGTACAACTGCACAACTCAATTACACTAATGAATAAACCCTTTTGTTCTTTTTGTCAAGTGACAAGAAAAGCGTAGTGTTTCCTTAGATGTCACTTGGCAGAAGCTAGTTGAATACTGAGGCGCGTCCGACAAGACGGCCCTTTTATGCACAACTTACAACTAATAAAAATTTACAGATTATAAATTATTTACAACGGTACAAAGTTTAGGAAATTTTCCCAATTCGTGAGAACAAAATTGTCTTGAAATCACCATTGTCATTGTCACGTACAACTAGCTACCTCTTCCAAGAAGGGAGCTTACCTTGTACAAAAGTACCTCATGAATTGTTTGTCGGCTAAGTAAATTACAGACTTGGTCACACAAATTGACAATGGTGCTTTTAAGTTTATGACTTAATCTAATCATATAATTCTAAAAAGTTGTTGCCGTCGCAACAATGGTAACTCATATTTTTTAAAAGCACTTATTTTATATTTTCAATTTAACAATAATATTATAAAAAGGCTTAGCCGTATATGAAATAAATAAATAAATAACATATTTGCATTGAAAAATTTTTAAAATTGTCATTTTCCAAAAAAAATTAGAAATTTGCGGAATGCCGTGCCGTCTATGTGCAATCAAATGTTAACTATGGGCGTAATGACGTCAGAATTAATTTTTTAGAAGTAATTAAAAAATTCGTTTGATATTAATTACATAATATGTTTATACAAGCAAATTAGTTAAAATATTAAATTATAGTAATAAACAATACAAATCACTTGGACAGATCAAAATTAAACTAAGGCAAACCATAATTTTTTTAATTTGCCGTTTTTTAATTTGTATATCACGATTACTCGAAACCAGTTCATTTTTAGAGAAAAAGTATATCTACAAATTTTGTCGGGCATACAGTCGGCTCGACGACGGTGTATTATTTTTCGCGATCCGTTCGACGCCGCCCGGCGTAGCGCAAAAAACAGCAAAAATATGTAATTAAAATCGTCGTCTCGCTTAGAGCTCGAAAGCGATCTGCGACCTAGGCATTTTTTGCAAAAATACAAATCTAAATTCGAGAGGATCCAAATGAGACCAAAAAATCGAAACTTTAATCTGAAAATAAGCGAGCCAGGGGCAAAAAACTTTTCAATTTTTACACCCCCCCTTAAACGGTAACGGGACAAAAATGGGAAAATTTGGCCATACCGATTGTCCGTTTTCGCCGTCCCCACCCCTTTAGCAAATTTCAGGTCGATCGGACGAAAACTCTGGAAGTAGATACAAAAATACGAAAAACCACGAGGAACCCTCTTGCCAAGCGCTGGAAAAAAATTTCGAAAAAGAAAAAATTGTTTCGCCCCCTCGCCCACCGCCCGGAGCTTCCTGCAAAATTTCAACTCTCCAAAGTGAATGCCGAAATTTTGTGACCACTTTGAAGCGCCATTCACCCCCTCCGTTACGTCCCATGAAAAACGGGAAAATTTTCCCGTTCAATCCTCGTAAAACCACACGGGCATGCAAAATTTCAACTCTCCACGACCCTCGTAGCTATACGCACTAAATTATGAATGACTGAGTGAGTGATTTGCTCAAATTTATGTGTTTAATACAAAATTTGGATAAATAAGGTGGAACTCGCTTTAGCGGCAGTTCTTAGGCTTCTATACAGCTACCTTTCTGGTGTAGAAAGTTGTTATTATCTGGTTATTTTTGATCACCATATAATGTAACATCACATAATCAGATAATCTGCACCAATTAAATTTTTTGCGATTGGTAATTATCATTTACTATATAAGTAATAACAATCAAACTTTTCCATTCTATTAGAAATTTTACTTCTCTGTAATGTATTGTCCTTTTTGTGAGGTGGACCAATCCTCTCTATTCTCTTTTATTTATAACTTAACTTCTCTAACCACATCAATAAAAAATTATTTTTTCACATCAAAGTAAAACAAGTAGTTTATATAGGGAGACCTCTTCGAAAATATCTTTAACTTAGTAAATTTCTTTCGAACATTTGCGTATTTATAAATTGCATTAGCGAATCGAAGCAACGGATTAACAGATTAACGCAATACTATATAGACGAAGTATTTAAAATATAACAACGTATCAGTTGATCAACGTTATGATTGGCTCTGAAACATGCGGACGAACACGAAGCCAGACCATAAGGCTTCTTTCTATACCTTGTATAGAAGCCTAAAAGTGGCGCACTGGCTACCCAGTTCTTAGACCTCTATACACACAGAGTATTTCCAACACGATTTGAAACGCTCTGTATGATTTTGAATTATGCGGACGGACGGACGGACAGACGGACACGGAGCCAGATCATAAGGCTTCTTGCTATACTTTGTATAGAAGCCTAAAATCGGGTCTCGATTTGACGGCCGAATGGAAGGAATCCGACGGAAAGGTTCCACAAGAAAAAAAGTATTTGTTGGCGGAAGAAGTGCTGCATATCTTTAGACAAATTAGCGACGCAGATTGCAGCGCCCTGGGAATGGATCCGAAATACTCACGACCCGAGTGGATGATCGTGACGGTTTTACCGGTTGTTCCTCCTTCCGCGAGACCCGCAGCTTTCATGGGCGATTCGCCGAAGAAACGTCAAGACGATTTGACAAATAAATTGGCCCTAATCATAAATATACCTTGTATAGAAGCCTAAAAGTAGCGCACTGGCTACCCAGTTCTTAGACCTCTATACACACAGAGTATTTCCAACACGATTTGAAACGCTCTGTATGATTTTGAATTATGCGGACGGACAGACGGACGGACAGACGGACAGACACCGAGCCAGATCATAAGGCTTCTTGGTATACTTTGTATAGAAGCCTAAAAAGTTGTTATTATCTGGTTATTTTTGATCGCCATATAATGTAACATCATATAATCAGATAATCTGCACCAATTAAATTTTTTGCGATTGGTAATTATCATTTACTATATAATTAATAACAATCAAACTTTTCCATTCTATTAGAAATTTTACTTCTCTGTAATGTATGGTCCTTTTTTTGAGGTGGACCAATCCTCTCCTTTCTCTTTTATTTATAACTTAACTTCACTAACCACATCAATAAAAATTATTTTTTCACATCAAAGTAAAACACGATTTGAAAAGCTCTGTATGATTTTAAATTATGCGGACGGACAGACAGACGGACAGACGGACAGACGGACAGACACGGAGCCAGATCATAAGGCTTCTTGCTATACTTTGTATAGAAGCCTAAAAGTACACAGCAGTATCAACAGATCAACTTATTAACAGATCAACGTATCAACGTATTTAAATTTCCTATATAGCTGAAAAATTATGAAAATAAAATATAACTTATATTTGGTGTGCATTGAAAATAGATAATCTGCACTAAATATATTTTTGCGGTTGGTATTTATCATTTACTATATAATCAATAATAAGCAAACTTTTCCATTCCATCCGGAACTTTACTTCTCTGTAATGTACGATCCATTTCTTAAGGTCGATCAATCCTAATCTTTCTCTTTTATTTACAACTTAACTTCACCAATCACATCAAGCCACTGCTGTGGTTACAATAAAACCGGATCAACGTATCAACAGATCAACGTATCAATGGATCAACGTATCAACGTATCAACGTATCATCGTATCAACGTATCAACGTATCAACGTATCATCGTATCAACGTATCAACGTATCATCGTATCAACGTATCAACGTATTTAAATTTCCTATATAGGTGAAAAATTATGTAAATAAAATATAACTTATATTTGGTCTGCATTGAAAAAAAAGTTGTTATTTTTGGTCGCCATATTATTATAAGGTAATATCAGATAATCTGCACTAATTAAATTTTTGCGGTCACAATCACAATTTCGAAGGTTCTGATTAGATTTGAATTATGCGGACAGACAGACGGACAGACGCGGAGCCAGATCATAAGGGTTCTTGCTATACTTTGTATAGAAGCCTAACAAGTAGTTTATATAGGGAGACCTCTTTGAAAATATCTTTAACTTAGTAAATTTCTTTCGAACATTTGCGTATTTATAAATTGCATTAGCGAATCGAAACAACGGATTAACAGATTAACGCAATACTATATAGACGAAGTATTTACAATATAACAACGTATCAGTTGATCAACGTTATGATTGGCTCTGAAACATGCGGACGGACACGAAGCCAGACCATAAGGCTTCTTTCTATACCTTGTATAGAAGCCTAAAAGTAGCGCACTGGCTACCCAGTTCTTAGACCTCTATACACACAGAGTATTTCCAACACGATTTGAAACGCTCTGTATGATTTTGAATTATGCGGACGGACAGACGGACACGGAGCCAGATCATAAGGCTTCTTGTTATACTTTGTATAGAAGCCTAAAATGCCAGCTCGCTCCTGCGGCGTGTCAAAACCTCATCTCATTGGTCCAAATTTGTTACCAACATAAGCACTAATCGAAGTTATGGAAGGGGAAGGATCTGAACGGAACGAAAAGAAGAAACAAAAATCGAGGAGATAGGAAATAACGGTTATTAATGATTAACTTAAATCCGGATTAACGGATTAACGTTAATACGTTAATCCGTTAATATTTAATAAAAATACTATATAACCAAATGACTTATTATGACTTAAATGTGTTGAACGTGAACTAAAAATGTCTTTACAAAAAATGGCTTCGCGAGAATTAAATAAGGTTGTGGAAGGGGCGCTAAACAGGGCTTTATCGTTCGCTAAATATGAAGATTTAACATGGAACCTGTTTTTCGGTACCAAACCATTTATCATAGTTTTCCTCGAGATTTAGGGGTGCCGCGGGAGTGGCGCCTATCTCGTTTCTTCTTCTTTTTACTGTTTTCCGAAGTGCGGCGTAGTTTTGTGTAACCGTGTTGGTTATAATATGATAATCCCTTAATTTTTGTGTTGGTAATAAAAATTTACAAGCAAATTTTCTTTTTGCGATCGGTTTCGGATTTAAAGTTTTGGTAATGAAAATTTTGTTATTGAAAATTCATTATTGTGAATGGGAAGATGTTATTCGATAATCTACTCTATTCAAATTATAAACTATAAATTTGAATTATACATGTGGTGCCAATTTTTGGTGTAGATTTTTGGTGTCGGTTTTTGCTGTCGGTTTTTGGTGTCGGTTTTTTGGTGACGATTTTTGCGAGGTAACGACCGTAAAAACATGTTCCATGTTAAAAAACTCAATGCATCAATAGATCAACGGATCAAATAAAGAGATCAACAATATATAGGTAAACCACTCAGTTATGTATATTTCAGCAACCTTCTTCACATTTCTACTCATTTTCAGAGTGTTTCCCAACACAATTTGGAGCGCTCTGTATGAAATTGAATTATGCGGACAGACGGAGCCAGATCGTAAGGCTTCTTGCTATACTTTGTATAGTAGCCTAATAGCGCACTGGGTACCCAGTTCTTAGACCTCTATACACACTGAGTATATTCAACACGATTTGAAACGCTCTGTATGATTTTGAATTATGCGGACGGACGGACAGACAGACGGACGGACGGACAGACAGACGGACAGACACGGAGCCAGATCATAAGGCTTCTTGCTATACTTTGTATAGAAGCCTAAAACTTGGATCAAAATTATCCAAGGCAAACCATATTTTTTGAACAGCGCTTATTTTATTTTTGCATTTTAACAATAATTTAAGAGCGAAATATCAAGTGTGGGGTATCATAAGATGCGGAAAAATAATCTCTTTCGATTGATATGAGTTTCAATCTCATATGTTCCACCGGGAAGCGGCAATGCTCTTTAACAATTTTCATTCCCCTAAAAAAGGGGTTAAAAATGGACGGTTTTCAACCAAAATCTAATCAGCTCTTTAGACAGTTACTTCAAACTAGTGTATAAAATTTCAACTCAATTGGTGCACGTGTTTGTCTGAAAACGTTGACGATAGAATCACCACACTTCATACATCACACTTCATACATCACACGACATTACACATCACACATCACACATTACACACACATCCGGACATCATTCCAAAATTGGTCTTAAACAATTCGTATGGGCTCATAGACCATGGGAAAAATGCTAACTCAAAATTTTTTTTTAACTCGTTAACAATACTTTCCTTTACTACGTAAATGGGAAAGTAATAAATGAAAATAACTTATTTTGCCCAAAATTGTAGTAATAAATAAAGAAACCTTATTAAATAATGCATAAATTATACCTGTTAATTAGAACAAAAAGCACACTAAAAGCTAACACTCAGAAATGATCTATATTCAAAATTTATGAAATGACGGACAACTGGTATGTTCAAAGATTCACGAACAAGTGCCTCATCATCCTTCGTAACAAAGAAAAGACGCTAACTTCACCAATTTGACCCCTAAGAACCCGTTTTCTTTCTATACCAAAAGGTGTCGCTCCCAAATATGACTTTAAAATGCAATATACAGGATGTCTAAAATATTCGAAACCAAAAGAAGCGGTAAATTAAAATTTAAATTAATGTTAAAAAGTCAATATTACAACCGAATGTTTAAAATGCGTCACTTGTCTAAAGTGACGCATTTTAAACATTCGGTAAATAATATTTTCATTATACTACACTTAATGTAAAAAATACCGAATGTTTAAAATGCGTCACTTTAGACAAGTGACGCATTTTAGATATTCGGTAAATAATATTTTCATTATACACTTAATGTAAAAAATGAACCAATGAAATGATTTGAAAAAATCGTATATAAACCACGGTTGTGAAGACCATAAATTGCCTCCGCGCCTTTTATTCCTCGGTGCTTTGCACCTCGGAATATAATCTTGGCGCTAGGGCAATAATGACGGCCTTCATAACCTTGGCCTATAATATACTATTATGGAAAACAAATTATATTATTGACTATTCTGAAAAACAATTGAATTGCGGCGATATTACCCTACAAAATCAAACCTTTGTATTGCTTGAAAGAGGCATGTTTTCTGTAAATTTTTTCTAAATAATGTAAAGGGGCGTATGATAGAAATACAAAATTGTCCTGTGATATTAATTTGACACTATAACAAAATGTTATATAATTTTTTCGTGGTAAAGGGGTAGTAAAATGATCTCTTTGCACCTTCTGCTTACACAGACGTTGGTTTTAAATTAATCGTTTTAAAAAAATAGAAAAAAATTACCGGTTAGATGAAAGATGCAAATAAGACCTATCAAAGGACAAAGGTTATTTTGGATTATTTGAGCTTCCAGAGTAATTTTTTCCTTAGGAGGATCAATTTACCATACTCTCCCTCCTCCAGGTGTTTGCAACTATGGCGGGGCGAGGGGGCTTGCGTATATTCAATGAACTCCAGGACGAGCGATGGGAGAGACCCCCCATCGGTCGGGACCAGCTGGGACTTAAAAGATTTTGGTGCCCGGTTCCTGCTGTCTTCTTAACGGTTATGATGGCTAAACACAAAGGAATAAATCATAAACTCCTTGTGTGCTGTAAAGACTCCCCAACAGAGTACGTCTGTGGGGATGGTAGTGATAGGGGGCACGAGAGCCTTGGCTTAGCCGCCTGGGTTGCGTGGACAGGCACCACTATAAAAACTCTCAAATTCCCACGGTACTGCAACGACAAAGGGATGCAAGACGGAGGGGCAGCTCAGTCTCTAGTCGCAGAAACCTCGACGCACGGCGAACCTCGTATTCCGCCTTCCATCGCATATGGGGCGCTGTGCGATGACGAAATATTTTTTCCCTTTACTCGTGTGAATCATATGAATAACCAAATCTTTTTCTACTTTCATTAAGAAGTCTCCCTCTTAATGTAGGTCCAGAACCTGTTCTTCACTAATTTTAGGCTTCTATACAAAGTATAACAAGAAGCCTTATGATCTAGCTCCGTGTCCGTCCGTCCGTCCGTCTGTCCGTCCGTCTGTCTGTCTGTCCGCATAATTCAAAATCATACAGAGCGTTTCAAATCGTGTTGGAAATACTCTGTGTGTATAGAGGTCTAAGAACTGGGTAGCCAGTGCGCTACTTTTAGGCTTCTATACAAAGTACGATATAACAAGAAGCCTTATTTAGGCTTCTATACAAGGTATAGAAAGAAGCCTTATGGTCTGGCTTCGTGTCCGTCCGCATGTTTCAGAGCCAATCATAACGTTGATCAACTGATACGTTGTTATATTGTAAATACTTCGTCTATATAGTATTGCGTTAATCTGTTAAACCGTTGTTTCGATTCGCTAATGCAATTTACAAATACGCAAATGTTCGAAAGAAATTTACTAAGTTAAAGATATTTTCAAAGAGGTTTCCCTATATAAACTACTTGTTAGGCTTCTATACAAAGTATAGCAAGAACCCTTATGATCTGGCTCCGCGTCTGTCCGTCTGTCTGTCCGCATAATTCAAATCTAATCAGAACCTTCGAAATTGTGATTGTGACCGCAAAAATTTAATTAGTGCAGATTATCTGATATTACATTATAATAATACTAGATGATACCCCGTCCGAGGACGGGCAGCTAGAAGGACGGGCAGCTACCCAAGGTCATATGGCTTTTGGATTGCACTGAGAGCTTTCCTTAATCTTCATTCAACTTAAGTTACCTTGGGTAGCTGCCCGTCCTTCTAGCTGCCCGTCCTCGGACGGGGTATCATCTAGTTTAAAATAAGTAAAAGAATTTTAAATATTGATTAAGTTTAATTTAATTTAAAAAAATATATGAAAGTTTTTTGTTTATTTATTTAATGTTGTTCTCATCTCTTATCTCTTATTATAAAAGGTCAAGTCCTTCCTTCCTTCTGTCTGTCCCACGGAAATACCCGAAGCAAACCGAACCGAACGCATAACGGATAATTTCATAACCAATCGGATGAACGTATCATCGTATCAACGTATCATCGTATCATCGGATCAACGTATCATCGGATCAACGTATCAACGTATTTAAATTTCCTATATAGGTGAAAAATCTCTTATTATAAAAGGCCAAGTCCTTCCTTCCTTCCTTCTGTCTGTCCCACGGAAATACCCGAAGCAAACCGAACCGAACCGAACGCATAACGGATAATTTCATAACCAATGGGATGAACGTATCAACGTATCATCGGATCAACGTATCGCATGGGACCGAGCGTCAGCAGCTTGCCGCGCTTGAGTTTCTTCTAAAGTTTCACGTTGTTGACGTATCGCATGAGACCGAGCGTCAGCAGCTTGCCGCGCTTGAGTTTGTTCCAAAGTTTCACGTTGTCGACGTATCGCATGAGACAGAGCGTCAGCTTGTCGCTGTGATCGAAGCTGTTCTTCTGTATTATTAGCTCTTGTACGTGCTTTTCTCTCACGATTCAATCGCCGTCGCTTTGCAGCAGGATTTTCAAAATTTTCATTATCCATTATGGAAGTTCACATAATGCTTTTTTGGAAATAGCTGTCCTATATAGACAAAATGATACGATGATACGTTGATACGATGATACGTTGATACGATGATACGTTGATACGTTGTGCGTTCGGTTCGGTTCGGTTTGCTTCGGGTATTTCCGTGGGACGGACAGAAAGAAAGAAAGACTTGGCCTTTTATAATAAGAGATGGCGACCAAAAATAACAACTTTTTAGGCTTCTATACAAAGTATAACAAGAAGCCTTATGATCTAGCTCCGTGTCCGTCTGTCTGTCTGTCCGTCTGTCTGTCCGTCTGTCCGCATAATTCAAAATCATACAGAGCGTTTCAAATCGTGTTGGAAATACTCTGTGTGTATAGAGGTCTAAGAACTGGGTAGCCAGTGCGCTACTTTTAGGCTTCTATACAAGGTATATTTATGATTAGGGCCAATTTATTTGTCAAATCGTCTTGACGTTTCTTCGGCGAATCGCCCATGAAAGCTGCGGGTCTCGCGGAAGGAGGAACAACCGGTAAAACCGTCACGATCATCCACTCGGGTCGTGAGTATTTCGGATCCATTCCCAGGGCGCTGCAATCTGCGTCGCTAATTTGTCTAAAGATATGCAGCACTTCTTCCGCCAACAAATACTTTTAGGCTTCTATACAAAGTATAACAAGAAGCCTTATGATCTAGCTCCGTGTCTGTCCGTCCGTCTGTCCGTCCGTCTGTCCGTCCGTCTGTCCGTCTGTCCGTCCGCATAATTCAAAATCATACAGAGCGTTTCAAATCGCGTTGGAAATACTCTGTGTGTATAGAGGTCTAAGAACTGGGTAGCCAGTGCGCTACTTTTAGGCTTCTATACGAAGTATAGCAAGAAGCCTTATGATCTGGCTCCGTGTCTGTCCGTCCGTCCGCATAATTCAATTCTAATTTATATATTAAGATAGGTTACAAAAATATTCTCTGCTTTAAGATTGTAATTTTCAACCTATATAGTAGACTTGATCCGATGATCTGACCGATCAAGGTATCAACGGATTAAGTTATCAGATCACGGTTCAGCAGAATAAGTTATCAAATTAACGGATAAAATATATTGTCATATTTTATCTACTATATTTTTCTGGAAAAAAACTTACAAAGAGGCTTCTATTGACAAAGTATAGCAAGAAGCCTTACGATCTGGCTCCGTGTTTACAGTTGTCACGCCATTGGTTTTTCACCTATATACAGATATACAGTTCAACCTATATACAGATGATTAATCTGTTAATCCGATGATACGATGATCCGATGATACGATAATACGATGATACGATGATACGTTGATACGATGATACGATGATACGATGATACGATGATACGATGATACGATGATACGATGATACGATGATACGATGATACGATGATACGATGATACGATGATACGATGATACGATGATACGATGATACGATGATACGATGATACGATGATACGATGATACGATGATCTGATGATCCGATGATACGCGTACAACCGATTATGATTCTATGGTTTTCTACGACCGTTAAATGTTAATTGAACATTGAAAATCAAGTAAAAACAAGTTGGAACTTGCTTTAGCAGCGGTTCCTAGGCATCTATACAACTACTTTTTTTTGATTGTGATTGAATTTAAAATGCAAAGTAAGTACATTTCGGCGAAAGATTAATGACCTTTTGACCTTTTAGGCTTCTATACAAAGTATAGCAAGAAGCCTTATGATCTGGCTCCGTGTTCGTCTGTCTGTCTGTCTGTCCGTCTGTCCGTCCGCATAATTCAAACCTAATCAGAACCCTCGAAATTGTCATTGTACACACATCGTATGTATAATAAAATAAAGTTTACTTTAAATTTAAAATGGACTTTCTAGTTTTACTTTGATGTGAAAAGAACACGTTTTTAATTATTTTAACCATAGCAGTGGCTTGATGTGATTAGTGAAGTTAAGTTGTAAATAAAAGAGAAAGAGAGGATTGGTTCACCTCAAAAAATGGAACGCACATTACAGAGAAGTAAAGTTTCGAATGGAATGGAAAAGTTTGATTGTACTTATATAGTAAATGATAATTACCAACCGCAATAAATGTAATTGGTGCAGATTAACTATCGGATTATCTGTAGTTACATTATAAATATTATGTCGACCAAAAATAACTAGCAACAACAACTTTTCACACCAGAAAGGTAGCTGTATAGAAGCCTAGGAACTGCCGCTAAAGCGAGTTCCACCTTGTTTTTCAATGCAGACCAAATATAAGTTATATTTTATTTACATAATTTTTCACCTATATAGGAAATTTAAATACGTTGATACGTTGATACGATGATACGTTGATACGTTGATACGATGATACGTTGATACGTTGATACGATGATACGTTGATACGTTGATCCGTTGATACGTTGATCTGTTGATACGTTTATCCGGTTTTATTGTAACCACAGCAGTGGCTTGATGTGATTGGTGAAGTTAAGTTGTAAATAAAAGAGAAAGATTAGGATTGATCGACCTTAAGAAATGGATCGTACATTACAGAGAAGTAAAGTTCCGGATGGAATGGAAAAGTTTGCTTATTATTGATTATATAGTAAATGATAAATACCAACCGCAAAAATATATTTAGTGCAGATTATCTATTAGGCTTCTATACAAAGTATAGCAAGAAGCCTTATGATCTGGCTCCGTGTCCGTCTGTCTGTCCGTCCGTCTGTCTGTCCGTCTGTCTGTCCGCATAATTCAAAAACATACAGAGCGTTTCAAATCGTGTTGGAAATACTCTGTGTGTACAGAGGTCTAAGAACTGGGTAGCCAGTGCGCTACTTTTAGGCTTCTATACAAGGTATAGAAAGAAGCCTTATGGTCTGGCTTCGTGTCGGTCCGCATGTTTCAGAGCCAATCATAACGTTGATCAACTGAAACGTTGTTATATTGTAAATACTTCGTCTATATAGTATTGCTTTAATCTGTTAATCCGTTGGTTCGATTCGCTAATGCAATTTATTATTATTACAGGTTAGATGATGTTTTGTATTGCTTTCATCAGAATCAAAATCGGAATCGGAAAAGTCGCTGCTAGAATAATTGCTTGAGTTGTTCATGTTTATAAATTAGTGGTACTTGCTATATCGATTCCTTTTCAAAAGTATTACCTAAATTTTAAATACAAAGTGTAACCTATATAGTAAATTGTTGATCCTTTGATACGTTGATACATTGATACGTTGATACATTGATACGTTGATACGTTGATACGTTGATACATTGATACGTTGATACATTGATACGTTGATACATTGATACGTTGATACATTGATACGTTGATACATTGATACGTTGATACATTGATACGTTGATATATTGATACGTTGATACATTGATCCGCTGATCTGTTGATCCGTTAATCTGTTTATCCATTTATTGCATTATCTGCTTATCCGTTATTTGTATTTTTATCTTTTGAACAATATATCCACACCGTTAAGAAATTGTATGTAAAATTACAATCATTAGCAACTTTGTGACCAATTTTTCTTCAGCATAGCGCGAAATCATATCTTTCTTCAGTATTTATCACATCGAAAGTCAGCAATTCGTCACCTCAGAATTGGTTTGTTCTACATCCATTTTTTAAAAATTTTTATTTTAGTGTTGGAATTGAGAGAATACTATTGGTTTGTTCTATATCCATAATAAAATTTTTAAAAAGTAAAGCAGAAGTAGTATATTTTAGCATCACTTTTGTTCTACATCCTAAAACTGAAGTAATTTCTTAGAATTGTTTTGTTCTAAAGCTACCGCATCAAAATTGTTCTATATCCTAGAAGAAAATAACAAAGTTTTTTGTTCTATATCCAATCTAATCAGTATTACAATTAATAATAGAAGCGCTGTGTTTCGTTGCACATCTGCAGTTATTTGTTCAGTTTGCTGAAATCTGTCTTGGTGTTAGGTTGGTGTGATTATTAGTTTTGTGCTATTCAATTTTGTTGTTATATTTTTTGTTGTTAAATTATATTATAAACTATAATGAGCTCTGTGGGAACGGAATCACCTTGTCCGGATAATATACCAGAGGAACTTTTAAGGTAAATAATATTTACAATGTTATATTTATTTGCAATACATTTTAAAAAATTCATTAACTTATTAGAATGACTGAAGAAATTTTGGAAAGTCGCGCTTCAACTTCCAAAAATTTAGATGAGGAAGGAAGTGAAATCGATTATTCAGATAGTGATCTAGACTTTATTCTACTACCAGCCGACGAAGGACCTATAAGCGAGGTACTTGAAGATCAAGAATTGGAAGACAAAGTAGAGAAAAAATCTTCTAGAAAGAGAAAACGGAATCCAGACCAATGGAAATCAAACATAAGTAAACGCCGTAGAGAACATGGACAAAACTACGAAGACATCAAAGGTAATAAGCACCTATCAAGACTTGTTATAAAAGGTTGTACAAGTTGTGCTTTTCGTTGTACTACCTTAATTTCGGAAGAAGATAGAGTGATAATAAATAAAAACTTTTGGAATCTTCCTGACCAACAAAAGTCCCACTTTTATAGCACATATGTGTCAAGAGTGTTAGCTGTGAGAAAAAGAACAACATCAGAACATTCTAAAAAGAAGTACAGTTTTATTTACAATTTGGAATTTAATAATACGACTTTTAAAGTTTGCAAATTATTTTTTTTAAGTACTTTAAACATAAGTCAACAACGAATTTATTACTTTTTCAATTCACTTCAAGATCCTGTTACAAATACACCACGATGCATTAGTAAAGGAAAAAATAAGAAAAAATATACTTCAGAGGATAAACTAAAATCAGTAAAAAATCATATAGAAAGTTTTCCCATTATTGATTCACATTATTGTAGAGCCAATACAAACAAAAAATATTTAGAACCAGGGCTTAACTTAACTAAAATGTATAATTTATATAAGGAAACTGTCCAAAGTGACCCTGTAAAATTTAATATTTACTCCCGTGTTTTTAACACAGAATATAATATTGCCTTTTTCAAACCAAAAAAAGATCAGTGTGATAAATGCATTGAATTTAACTTAAATAAGAATTCCACGGCTGACCAAATCTCCAACCATAACAAACATCTTGAAGGTAAAGAATGGAGCAGAAATGAAAAGAATTTAGACAGACAAATTAAAAATCCTGATATTGCTGTCATTACTTATGATTTACAGAATGTTTTCCCTTTACCAAAGGCCAATGCGTCAAGTTTTTTCTATAAACGAAAACTGAATTGTTACAATCTGACAGCTGATTGTAATATTAATGGGATAACTTATTGCAGTTTTTGGAACGAAACTATTAGCGGACGAGCTGGTAACCATATTGCTAGTGGGTTAATCAAAATTTTAAAAGAAGTCGTTAAAGACAATCCATCTATTAAAAAAATAATATTATGGTCAGATTCTTGTGTTCCTCAAAACAAAAATTCATTTACGTCTATGGCTTTAATTGATTTTATTAATAACTCTAGCATTATAGAAACAATTGAACAAAAGTTTTCAGAACCAGGTCATAGCAATTTACAGGAAATAGATGCTGTACATAGCGCCATAGAAAAATATATAAGACATTTAGAAATTCATAGCCCGCTTAGTTTGTTGCGTATTCTTACAAATCTAAAATCTTCAAAAGTGAAATTGAAAATAATGCAATTAAATAAAAATAATGATTTTTATAATTACCAAGCAGCAGCTGCGAGTTATAATTTTGTAAATATTCCTTATTCAAAAATTAAACATTTAACTTACAAAAAAGATTATCCTTTCAAAATTAATTTTAACGATACTTTTGATAATTTAACATTAAAAACTGCAAATATTATAAAAAATCAGAAAACTAGAAAAACCAATGTTACACCAACTTTGCCAAAAATTCATGTTTTAAGACAAGATGTAAAATTGAATAAAGATAAAATAGCTGATTTAAAATCTATGTTATCCTGTATGCCAGAATGTGATAAAAATTATTACAAATCAATTTTTGCTTAATAAATAATACTTGTTTATGTTTATCTAATATTTATGTTTATCTATTGTTCATGTTCGAAAAACAATAGCAGCTTTGTAATGTGTACAACTAAAATACAGAAAAATATGTAAAAAGAATTGTCGTTTGATTTGGTGTATATCCCGAAAAATTTAAAAGAACGTTCATAAATAACAGACATTGTTCTATATCCAATTGCATTTAATTTAATTTAATTAATTTAGTACTGATGGCAATTAATACTAAAACATTTTTTGGTGATAAGTGATAGGGTTTAACATATAAAAGACAATATGCTAATTAAAACTTTTAGATATAATATGGTTTCAACTATAATGATATTTAAACTTCAAATCACTTTTTCTTGATATGCAATTGCGAGGAGATAGAACAAACCAATTCTGAGGTGACGAATTATGGTACAATCTATATTACGAACGTAACTTATATACCATGCTTTAAAAATAATATTTTCGAAGCATGTTATATCACGTTACTTGGTTCGGACGATGCTATTTTAGGGTTTTGATATCATAGATATCAAAAAACTAATATTTTTTAATCAAAATCAAATTAATTAAGAAAAAATCTTGTAGCTGGTGTGTTATGGTAGTGTTATATCTACGAAGGCTGGGAAATCGAGTATTCGAATACTCGATTCTAGGTAATTTGTTCGACAGCGTTATGTGCGACAGAAATTTGTTTGAAAATGCCCTGTCGATTAAATGTTCAGTCGTACAAATGCTGAGTTGGACGAATTTCTCTCGAACAAATTACCAACTACGGCATATTCAAACATTCGAATATCCCACTAATATTTAAGTGTTTTACTAGGTTTAAGATGATAATTTCATTATTAATAATTAATTTTAATATTATTAATAATAATTATTAATTTAACACAAGCGGCCTGCCGGTGTCGCGAGTAAACAGTCGACTAGTCCAGACGTGTTTTTGTTTTTCCAAGCAAAAATGTAATCAGTGACATTTACAGCCGTATTCACCAAGCTCTGTTAAGTTGCTAACAGAGAGTCAAGTCAATAACAGTCTGTTAATGTGATATATTTGTATTCACCAATGACTTTTAGCAGTTACCAGTCTGTCAAGTCGTCTGATAAGTTAACAGAGCAATATTGGGCTGTCAACATAGGTAACAGACTGATAAGTAATATTTTTATGTGTCAATATTGTAGGTTATAATTATTATTGACATTTGTTTTTGGTATGTATTTAAGGTTAACTTTTTTCCGCGAAATCAGTTAAAGCTAGTTTTACACGGTTTTACCAACAAAAATTCTAGTTACTTTTAGGCTTCTATACAAAGTATAACAAGAAGCCTTATGATCTGGCTCCGTGTCTGTCCGTCCGTCTGTCCGTCCGTCCGTCCTCATAATTCAAAATCATACAGAGCGTTTCAAATCGTGTTGGAAATACTCTGTGTGCATAGAGGTCTAAGAACTGGGTAGCCAGTACGCTACTTTTAGGCTTCTATACAAAGTATAACAAGAAGCCTTATTTAGGCTTCTATACAAGGTATAGAAAGAAGCCTTATGGTCTGGCTTCGTGTCCGTCCGCATGTTTCAGAGCCAATCATAACGTTGATCAACTGATACGTTGTTATATTTTAAACTAGCTGATAGCCCGTCCGAGGACGGGTAGCTAGAAGGACGGGCAGGCAGCCAAGGTCATATGGCTTTTGGATTGCACTGATAGCTTTCCTTAATCTTCATTCAACTTAAGTTACCTTGGCTGCCTGCCCGTCCTTCTAGTTACGCGTCCTCGGACGGGCTATCAGCTAGTTTCGTTATAATGTAATTCTGCTTATATAGTAATTTTGAGTAGGATAATCGGATTAACTGATCCGATGATACGTTGATCCGATGATACGTTGATCCGATGATACGTTGACACGATGATACGTTGATACGATGATACGTTCATCCGATTGGTTATGAAATTATCCGTTATGCGTTCGGTTCGGTTCGGTTTGCTTCGGGTATTTGCATTGTCTACGGGATTTCGAGGATAGATACGGATATCACGTTCAAATGGAGGTTCGCCGTCATCATTTACGAACACCATTGCAATTTCATTGGACGTTGGAGCATTGTAACGTCTTTGATCAGACTGCCGATCGCGCCGCATCACCATATTGACGACCGGAACTGGTTGTCCTTCTTCTTCGGCTCGTACACGCTCTTGTTGCTCAATTTCTTTCATCAGGCAATATGAAGCTGCGATACGATTGTTGACGCGGAAGAAACGATCGATTTTCTTAATCACTTCAGGTAGACAACCTCTATTCTCAGGCAGATTTACTCGTTCATTGACCGCTTCTGTCGTGTCCATTACATACAGTTGTGCAAACTTTCTTGTTTGTCCTTCAGGTGGATACAGGTTTGTGGTTCTGTGGTACGTCTGTCTATGAATTTTGATAACGTATGGTCCGTTACCCGGCATTGAAACAATCTCTGCTCCCATTGAAGCGAAAGAAACCGAGGAATTGCAAGAGCGGATGTGCTGACGAAAGTTCTTGTAGTAAGGATTATCTGAATCTGAAAGCATAGAGCGAAGAAATTCGGGATATAACAATAGATTCCCATGTTGATCGAGCGGTTGCGGAATCTTCACTTTTCCTTTATGACAGCAGTTGTTAAATTGTTTATCAACTGGACGCTCCTTGGCAAAATTCTTGGAGCCGCAGAACTGACAGATGGAATTCATTTCTCCACAATCGTGTCGAGTAACGTGAGATTCATCAAATCTCAATGCTCTTATTTGGAGTTGAATTGCTTGACTTTGGTATCGATTTTCTTTCTGTCGATGTATCGCATGGGACCGAGCGTCAGCAGCTTGCCGCGCTTGAGTTTCTTCTAAAGTTTCACGTTGTTGACGTATCGCATGGGACCGAGCGTCAGCAGCTTGCCGCGCTTGAGTTTCTTCTAAAGTTTCACGTTGTTGACGTATCGCATGGGACCGAGCGTCAGCAGCTTGCCGCGCTTGAGTTTGTTCCAAAGTTTCACGTTGTCGACGTATCGCATGAGACCGAGCGTCAGCTTGTCGCTGTGATCGAAGCTGTTCTTCTGTGTTATTAGCTCTTGTACGTGCTTTTCTCTCACGATTCAATCGCCGTCGCTTTGCAGCAGGACTTTCAAAATTTTCATTATCCATTATGGAAGTTCACATAATGCTTTTTTGGAAATAGCTGTCCTATATAGACAAAATGATACGATGATACGTTGATCCGATGATACGTTGATACGATGATACGTTGATCCGATGATACGTTGATACGGTGTGCGTTCGGTTCGGTTCGGTTTGCTTCGGGTATTTCCGTGGGACAGACAGAAAGAAAGAAAGAAAGAAAGACTTGGCCTTTTATAATAAGAGATACTTCGTCTATATAGTATTGCGTTAATCTGTTAATCCGTTGCTTCGATTCACTAATGCAATTTATAAATACGCAAATGTTCGAAAGAATTACAAAGTTAAAGATATTTTCGAAGAGGTCTCCCTATATAAACTACTTGTTTTACTTTGATGTGAAAAAATAATTTTTTATTGATGTGGTTAGTGAAGTTAAGTTATAAATAAAAGAGAAAGGAGAGGATTGGTCCACCTCAAAAAAAGGACCATACATTACAGAGAAGTAAAATTTCTAATAGAATGGAAAAGTTTGATTGTTATTACTTATATAGTAAATGATAATTACCAATCGCAAAAAATTTAATTGGTGCAGATTATCTGATTATGTGGTGTTACATTATATGGCGATCAAAAATAACCAGATAATAACAACTTTCCACACCAGAAAGGTAGCTGTATAGAAGCCTAAGAACTGCCGCTAAAGCGAGTTCCACCTTGTTTATAATTAGTTTTATGAGCACTTTGAATTTTACATCTTAGGTAGCTTGCTAGGCTTGCCTTTCGATGTGATTACGCCCTGTTTTTTATTGTTATGATGGCAAATCATTCCCACGGGGACCGACGGGTTTACGTGCCCTTCGAAAGCACAGAAGACGGTCAAGAAAATTTTAGACTATATCCGGAGTCAAATGAAACAAATATGCGAGGAGGTCCGAAAGGAAGGATCCACCCAGGCCGAAACTTTCGGGGGCTGTCAAGAGACGATTAAAACGTCTCAAGGTAGACCAACAAAATAAGAATGAAGGGAGTCTTAAAAACCCTCTATTAAACAAGCAACAACTAAAAATGATGGTGGGGAAACTTCGATTGGGGGACAAAAGCGAAACCAGCACACCAGCTAGAGTAGACAGATAAAGGACGAAGGGCAGGGGCACTGCACTTGCCGTCTCTTACAAATCTGCCCTAGCCATGTAGCGATCGCTCCTGAAGGATATCCGGCTATTCACTTCAGCAAAGAGCAAAATAACCTCTTCAGAGAGATGCTGCTCACTGCTTTAGACAAAATTACTTGAAGGGGGACCCTCATCAAGGTTCTCCGAAGTGAAACCAAAGGGGGGGGGCTGGTGGTTGCCTCCTGTGCCGATCAGGCCACTATAGACTGGTTGGTGCAGGTGGTGGCTGAAAGCGTACCCGGGAGTTCTATCCGCTAAGGAGGGGATCAGGGATATACTACGTAAAGAACACCTCGCTTATTGGGCGGGCCTTCCTGGATTGAGACAATCGCGGATATTCATCCGGGGCCCGTCGAGTTAGTGCAGGTGTAACGAAATTCTCCAGCTGAGTAGAAATCAGTTGTGAAGAATAGTAGGACTTTTTAAAGGACACTGTTGTCTCAAAAGGAACCTCAACATTATGAGGTCTCCTGAATACCCATTGTGAAAATGCCCGCCCATGGGCAGGGTGAGAACTGTGTTAACTTGGGTTTCCATATCCGGTGATTCCGGAGTTAACCCGTTAACAATAATAATAACCATACTCTCCCCTAAAATAATAATTTGATTTACCTCCTAGTTAAAATTAAATTAAATTTCATTTTATTCCAAAAAATTTTATTTATTACAAATATTGAAAAAGTTGGTATGATTTAACAAAACCTGCGCGTAGAGTGAAGGGTTTTATGATTCAGAAAACGGTGTGTAATTCATAATTGTAAAACTATCAACATTTCTAAAACTTCTACTTGCATATGCTATATAACATTCCGTTATGCGTATTGGTTTAACTACGTCAAAACTTATATCAATAGTCTGAACCAGGTTTCCTGTTTTTGTGCACCACATTTTAGCATAATGATCTTCATATGTGAAAGTAATTATGTACCAACTATTTGATATCAAATATGATACAGCCATGAGCACCTCAAACGTCAGCAGGTTGTTTCCCTCAAGGAAATTCCATATTATAATTGTACGATCTTGTGGATTGAAAAAAACAAAATTATTTACATTCATATTACACAGGACATCTGAACATCGGCAGATTTCTTTAATTTCATGTAATTTATTCTTTTGCGTGGTACTCCATACGCAAGCACCATGGATTATAACATCAGAGACGGTAACGCAAAATAAACATCCTTTAATTATCCTAATATCTTTTATCTCCACATTTTTGTCGTGGTCCAGGTTTATCAACGGTTTACAATCCAAATCAAGAAATTGTATGACACCATGATTATTCCCAAAAGCTATTATATCATCGCCAAAACAGGATCTACTTACATCTTCTTGCTGAAAGATAATTTTTCCGGTTTCGAAGTTATAAATATATAGGTGAGAACTAATGGCGTACCGAATTGCAATTAATGTTTTGTGAACGTCACAACTATCCCATTTGCTATTCTGGTGGATGAACATTTCTGAATTTTCAATATCACACTGCAATCCGTTGTTTTCCATGTTCCACACCTTCAAGTACTTTTGTCCAAAAAAGACAATTACATTTTGATATCTTTTAACTATCGGAAAGTATTGCCTACCCAATTTGAACAGATTTCCAGCAATTATCTTCCCCGTCAAAGTGTTATACATATTTATTATAAACTCGTTTTCGGTGGCGATAAAAATCTCGTCATCCAAATAATCGATGGAACAGATATCGAGATTTTTATGGGAAATTGTTTTAAAAGTATTATTTTTCCAACAATCATGCAGTAATATGTTGTAATTGAAAATTCCATGCCAATAAAGTGAAAAGTTATTAAGGTAGTCGTTGTAAACTGACGATCTGGATTCTTCACCCACTTCATGAAAATCATTTATTTTGCACAGTTTTCTCCAAAAGTATTGACAATGAAATAAATACCTCCATCTTTCACAGCACTTCCAAACGATATCGATGTCTTTTGGAGTCAAATACAAAAATATATCTTGTACAATCTCGGGGGACAAATTTGCCAGGACGTCGATCACTTGCAGATTATCTTGTAAATTGTCACTGTTCATTACTGTACCGACTTTGGTTTCGGTGTCGCCGTTTCCATTAGCAGCCATTTTAATTACAATTTTTCTTCTCTGTACCGATCATATATTTGATTACTGTAAATTATAGAACGTAATATTCCGTAAGATTATAACAACTTGTCCAGGCGATAAACAGAAATAATCACAACTAAGCAGATGCTCTCTTGCGGCGTATTTTAGAAACTCAGCGAGACGGATATTCCAAAGTGGTTTACAAGTAAATATGCGAATTTATTATTTTAAAATGCGCAATTCGTGGAAGAAAATTAATCCAGAAAAATGTTTTCAAGACAAGAAAAAAGTGAAAATTGTAAACAGATTCAAGAAATTCGAGATTGTGGAAAATAGAAATTGCTTGCTTTTAGGAACCGAAAGCAACTTAAAAGCGGAGTCAAATTCAATACAAAAATTTACTGCACGAATTCATTGGAATTTAAAAGTTTACGAGGCAAGTTTGCATGCTCTTTATTGCTGCCTTCTATTGACGACATTTTCTCAATAGCTTGTGGAAATACCTATTAATTTATCAGCTTCAATTTCATTAGTGACTAGCTGACCCGGCAAACGTTGTTTTGCCTGAAAAAGAGAATATCAAAAATTTGAATTTTAATTGTCTGCAATTTAAAACGGGTAGAATGGATTATCAAATTATAATAATACTAGGGGGGCTCCGCCCCCCTGGCCGCCTTCGGCGGCCCAACCCCCTTGGGCCGCTTCGCAGCCCAATATTCCTGGCCGATTTACGGTTGAGCCACCCCCATTCGATTTTGGATTTCGGGGGAGGGGGAGGGGCAAGTATTAACTTGCACGCACGTAGGCCACTCTACCGGGCCCATTGTACTGCTTCCACTTTGTTGCTCACCCCCAGCCTGACCCACAATGTCGACACTGCTAAGTATGACCGCAGCCGTTAGGCGGTCTCTCGCCCTCACCACCGACCAAAACTCCCCAACAATGGCCGGCACCACGAACCAGGGACGTCCGTTCGATGACCGAGTTCTGAGAAGTCCCGCGATTGCGTAGTTGATGGGGAGTAGGGGTGATTTTTTTTTTATTACCCTGTTTGACATATTAGATCAGCTCAAATCAGGGGGACCGCCGGTTTAACGTGCCCTCCGAAGCACGAAGACGGTTCATTGGAGGAAAGAAAGTCCGAAAGAAAATTGACTCCTACTGGACTCGAACCAATGCCTTTAGCATCAGTAGTCGATTGCTCTAACTACTCGGCCAATGACCTTCTTGGCCACCCCCATTTCGCCACCTCGTAATTCCATATAAATGAGAAATCTTGCGAGTTATAAAACTTCTTTCCATACGACATTTTTTTGTTATGTCGCTTGTACTTTGAATTTGTATTCCATCCTTTGCTCGACATCTTGATAATGCTACATATAACTGTCCGTAACTAAACAAAGGCCTATCGATATTTATACCAACTTTGTCAAAGCTCTGCCCTTGACATTTATTTATAGTTATAGCGAATGCCAACATTATCGGAAATTGTCGTCTATGTAGTACAAATGGTAATCCACTTGCAGATGTATCGCCAGTATCCAATTTGGATCCTGGCGATAATTTGGACAGTTTAACTTTTCCATTATGACAAAAACTTTTCTTGCAAAATTCATTTTTCCAAAAAATAGCATCACAATTTGAACATTTCTCGGTCATTTCACCCGCATCATGAGGAGTTACGATTCCAAAACAGTGACCAGATCTGTCGATGATCGCTGTAGCGCTCTTCTTTTTGTGCTTCTTTCAGTTGAAGGTTTTGCTGGTGGTTTTAATGTTGAAGGTTCTTGTTCCTCTTGTAGTTGTACCGATTCTAAAACAGTGGCCAGATCTGTCGATGGTTGCTGTAGCGCTCTTCGTTTTCAGTTTCTTTCGGTTGAAGTTTTTGCTGGTGGATTTGATGTTGAAGGTTCTTGTTCCTCTTGTAATTGTACCGATTCTAAAACAGTAGCCAGATCTGTCGATGGTTGCTGTAGCGTTCTTCTTTTTCTGCTTCTTTCAGTTGAAGTTGTTGCTGGTGGTCTTGATTGTTGAAGGTTCTTATTTCTCTTGTAGTTGTTGCTGTCGAGTTTTGTGTTTTCTCGAACGTTCAGTAGATGTTTTTCGTCTTTTTTTTCTTTCTGTGTACTTTCAGTATCTGAGGATGTATCCCGTTGTGGTCGCACTCCTTTGTTTGCTTTTATTCCATCTGTTCTTAGAATTAAAGAAGCTCCGCTAATTATAACAGTCGGAAAACGTAAAATCCTTTTTTGGTTAAAGATAACTTTTAAATGAGTCCTCATCTCTAGCCGAAAGTATGTATTAACCGTCAGGATCTCATTAAATTTTGTGATATGATCAAAGTTGAATGGTAATGATTAGATGTTAACTCTCGAACAGCTATTGAATTTAAAGGTAGAATGGTAGTAATTTTTGGACAATAGTATTAAATTATTTTTTACTTCAATTACTTTTATAGTACTTAATTCTCCAAATTGTGATCGTGATAGTACAACTTCTTTAACTTACTTAATATATAGACATCAACGTCCTATAAATATATATATAGGCTATAATCCTATGATACGGTGATCCAATGATCCGGTGATCCGAAGAAAGCAATAATCTGATTATCTGATTACGGGTCAGATAATCCGTACTCTTTTACTCCATATAAGTAAAACATAAAACTTTATGTGCAAACTTTTTATGGAACGTTTTTGAATAACAATTTTAAATCAAATTAATGATTGGTTCTTTTTTTTAACCAATAGCCAATGAAATTGCAAAACGTTTTATGGATAAGGGATTACCAACCTTATATTTTAAAACGAAGAAAATCTTGGAGAACTACCTTTTAGGCTTCTATACAAAGTATAACAAGAAGCCTTATGATCTAGCTCCGTGTCCGTCCGTCTGTCCGTCTGTCCGTCTGTCCGTCCGTCTGTCCGCATAATTCAAAATCATACAGAGCGTTTCAAATCGTGTTGGAAATACTCTGTGTGTATAGAGGTCTAAGAACTGGGTAGCCAGTGCGCTACTTTTAGGCTTCTATACAAAGTATAACAAGAAGCCTTATTTAGGCTTTTATACAAGGTATAGAAAGATGCCTTATGGTCTGGCTTCGTGTCCGTCCGCATGTTTCAGAGCCAATCATAACGTTGATCAACTGATACGTTGTTATATTGTAAATACTTTGTCTATATAGTATTGCGTTAATCTGTTAATCCGTTGTTTCGATTTGCTAATGCAATTTATAAATACGCAAATGTTCGAAAGAAATTTACTAAGTTAAAGATATTTTCAAAGAGGTCTCCCTATATGAACTACTTGTTAGGCTTCTATACAAAGTATAGCAAGAACCCTTATGATCTGGCTCCGCGTCTGTCCGTCTGTCTGTCTGTCCGCATAATTCAAATCTTATCAGAACCTTCGAAATTGTGATTGTGACCGCAAAAATTTAATTAGTGCAGATTATCTGATATTACATTATAATAATATGGCGACCAAAAATAACAATTTTTTTTCAATGCAGACCAAATATAAGTTATATTTTATTTACAAAATTTTTCACCTATATAGGAAATTTAAATACGTTGATACGTTGATACGATGATACGTTGATACGTTGATACGTTGATACGATGATACGTTGATACGTTGATACGTTGATCTGTTGATACGTTTTAGGCTTCTATACAAAGTATAACAAGAAGCCTTATGATCTAGCTCCGTGTCTGCCTGTCCGTCCGTCCGTCTGTCTGTCTGTCTGTCCGCATAATTCAAAATCATACAGAGCGTTTCAAATCGTGTTGGAAATACTCTGTGTGTATAGAGGTCTACGAACTGGGTAGCCAGTGCGCTACTTTTAGGCTTCTATACAAAGTATATTTATGATTAGGGCCAATTTATTTGTCAAATCGTCTTGACGTTTCTTCGGCGAATCGCCCATGAAAGCTGCGGGTCTCGCGGAAGGAGGAACAACCGGTAAAACCGTCACGATCATCCACTCGGGTCGTGAGTATTTCGGATCCATTCCCAGGGCGCTGCAATCTGCGTCGCTAATTTGTCTAAAGATATGCAGCACTTCTTCCGCCAACAAATACTTTTTTTCTTGTGGAACCTTTCCGTCGGATTCCTTCCATTCGGCCGTCAAATCGAGACCCGATTTTCTAATTACAGGTTGATGATTTCCACATCCACCATCCGCGTGACATATTGTTTGTTCTTTGCACATACCGTACACTACTTCTAAGCGTTTCTTGGAATCGTCTGTAGTTATCTTCTGAGCGTGTTCATAGTGGTTTTGTTTCTTTGTGTTCACTAACAATTTACTGCAATTAAAGCAGACGCAGCGTAAAACTTTCATGACATTGTTAATCATGCCAACGTGAAAGATAGGTTTGGCCAATTCGATGTGACCAAAGTGACCGGGGCAAGTGTCCCGGTCGCCTTCGCATGTTTGACATGGTAAAGTGCTGTCAAACGCTCCCATCCTCGGATCCATCAAGCCGCCCACTTTTGGAAGACTTCCTTCCATAATTTCTACATGATTTATACCTTCTGGGACGACAGACATGCTACGAATATCTTCCAGACTAAAAATACCAAACTGCACATTCTTTACAGTTTTGAAAGCAGATTTGTTTTCGATTAATGCCATTGTTAATACCGTAATTTACTTTTACTTAACGCGCGAAAAATTAGCCAAACTGTTACATCTACTATACTCATAGGGCGATGTCCTATATAAGCAAATTGATCTGCTGATATGTTGATACGATGATACGATGATCCGTTGATACGATTATACCTTGATACGATGATTCGTTGATACGATTATACCTTGATACGATGATCCGTTGATACGATGATCCGTTGATACGATTATACCATGATACGATTGTCCGTTGATCCAATTATTCTTTGATACGTGGCTTACTGGTCTAACTGCCGCAGGGATTAACGGCCAGAATAAAGTGAAGATAAGGTATTGTCCCAAGGATATGATTTACTAGTTTTACTTTGATGTGAAAAAAACAAGTTTTTATTTATTTTAACCATAGCAGTGGCTTGATGTGATTAGTGAAGTTAAGTTGTAAATAAAAGAGAAAGAGAGGATTGGTCCACCTCAAAAAATGGACCGCACATTACAGAGAAGTAAAGTTTCGAATGGAATGGAAAAGTTTGATTGTTTTACTTATATAGTAAATGATAATTACCAACCGCAAAAAATGTAATTGGTGCAGATTATCGGATTATCTGATGTTACATTATAAATATTATGTCGACCAAAAATAACTAGCAACAACAACTTTTCACACCAGAAAGGTAGCTGTATAGAAGCCTAGGAACTGCCGCTAAAGCGAGTTCCACCTTGTTTAAATTAATAAATCGATGTTTACCAATTTTGGTTTTTAATTTATATTGCATTCCCTTTGACTTATATAATAGAATTTTTTATTGGTTGTCAGATTATCCTATTATCGAAAACGTTGCATAAAATCGTTGCATGAAATCGTTGCATAAAAACGTTGCATAAAAGCGTTGCATAAAAACCCTTATCTTTTTATATATATAGAGTAGATAGAGTAGATATGAATATATGTAAGAAAATCGGTAATAATCGCACTTTCGATGAAATATGATCGCAAGTTAATTCGGAAAATGTTACTAAAAGTAACGTAACGTCGATTTAATTCTTTATGTCAGGTTTAATTCGAGTGGTCGTGGTGGTTTGGTTTCTATTAGGTTGTTTTTTTAGTTCAATAATGTAGTTTTCTTATATAGTGTTTTTAGTTTTAGTTGGTACACCTTTAATAAGGATAATCTCCTTTAATAAGGATAATCTCCTTGGTCAGGGCGGATTAGTGTCAATAATTTTCTCCTTCTTGATACGACGATCCAATGATCCGATGATACGATCATCCAATGATCCGATGATACGATGAAAGCAATAATCTGATTACGGGTCAGATAATCCGTACTCTTTACTCTATATAAGTAAAACATAAAACTTTATGTGCAAACTTTTCATGAAACGTTTTTGAATAACAATTTTAAATCAAATTAATGATTGGTTCTTTTTTTTAACCAATAGCCAATGAAATTGCAAAACGTTTTATGGATAAGGGATTACCAACCTTATATTTTAAAACGAAGAAAATCTTGGAGAACTACCTTTTTAAATTAATAAATCGATGTTTACCAATTTTGGTTTTTAATTTATATTGCATTCCCTTTGACTTATATAATAGAATTTTTTGTTGTTTGTCAGATTATCCTATTATCGAAAACGTTGCATAAAATCGTTGCATAAAATCGTTGCATAAAACGTTGCATAAAAACCTTTATCTTTTTATATATATAGAGTAGATTTATAAACTTTTTTATTAAAATTAAAATGGATATATGGAGGAAATGTATTAAAATGTAATATTTTTATTAAATTAGCAGCTCCGATAAGTATTCAACGCAACATTTGCAACAATTGTTTGCAATCTAAAACGGGTAGAATCGATTATGAAATAATATTTAAAACTTTTTATTGATGTAATATATAAAACATAGCAGATAAGTACATAAAAGTTTATTGAAGTGCTTTCGGATAAACAATGTTTTTGGTCTTTCCATCTTCAGCAAAAACAAATAAATATTTTGGCTGTCCCACTCGTGAGCATGCAACATATAATTGACCATGCGAAAAGCATGGATTTTCTAGATTTAAACCACACACTTGAAGCGATTGACCTTGTGCCTTGTTGATGGTCATTGAAAATGCAAGGCGAACGGGGAACTGCAGTCGTTTAAAATCAAAAGGCATGTCGGTGGGAATAATGGGAATACGTGGAATTAACACATCTTTTCTTTTGACTTTTCATCTTTTGACTTGCCATTGAGAATTGTTGCTTCGATGACGTTTGGCATCAATTTTTTGACAGCGAGTCTGGTTCCATTGCACAATCGTGGCGGATTAATGTTGCGCAAAAGAATTATTGGTGCGCCAATTTTGAGTGATAATCTGTGCGGTGGTACACCAGAAATATCCAACGAATTTAAAAATTCAATTGGATAATTTAAAATGTCGCCATCATTCATGACGCTGTCAATTGATTTGTAGGTGACAGACTCGCCCGCAATTTGTTCGTGAATTGTGTGGTTGATCGCATTGACATCGGTGTTTTTTGCTGCCAAAATAGCACGTTCGCAAAGCCATTGATGATTTTTGTAATTAGTGGCAATTTGTGGGAAAACCTTCAGAATTAATTGTTCGATCGATGGAACAATGACACAAAAATTCAATGGAAATGAAATACATTTTGTGTCGGCATGAACTGGTATTTTTCCATCACCAATGTCCAATAGCTGCTTTGAAAATATGGATGACGCATTGCGTTGCAAATGTACGCGCATATTAATCTTTAATGTGAGTTTCTGCATGTGTCTCCAAAGATGCGACGCTTTGAGGCAAGCGTGGAGTTCATCAGCTGGTGTTGATTTTGGTATGACTGGTAGAGTCTGTCGAAAGTCACCTGATAATAAAATGAGAGCTCCACCAAATGGGTTTGCATTTGCTCGTAAATCTTGAAGAGTTTGATCAAGCGCTTGAAGTGATTTTTTATGTGCCATGGTGCACTCATCCCAAACAATCAATTTTCAAGTTTGCAGCACTTTTGCCATGCCGGAACCTTTGGAAATATTACATGTTTGAACTTGGGAAAATTGTATATTCAATGGCAATTTTAGCGCCGAATGCGCTGTTCGACCACCATCCATTAATGTAGCTGCAATACCTGATGACGCAAGAGCCAAAGCAATTCCATTTTTCGAGCGAATTTGAGCTAATAGCAAACCGATTACGAATGTTTTTCCTGTGCCGCCGGGCGCATCAAGGAAAAAAAGACCTCCTCTACCATTGGCTACCGCATTTGTAATTGTGTCATAAGCTAATTTTTGATCTGCAACTAAGAGTGGTTTATTTGCTTCGACAAATGCGCGCAAGTCATCAGCATTGAATTGTTGTTCTCTCAGTACATCGGCATCACAAAGGTCATACGTAGAACGTTGTGGTGCAACCATCCCAAGTCGAAGAAGCGTTTTGTTGTTGATGGTTAAACACATATCTTCGATTTTTATCAGAGCTTCATTGAAAATGTTGTTCGAAAATGGAATGGTATTATCGTTGCAAACGGTACGAATACGGTGCAAAATGTCTTCGCTCAAGTTCTCCCTGAATTTTTCCCACAGATCGTTAGGGTTGGATGGCGAACATGTAGTCAAAATAATAGCGAATAATGTTCGTAATTGTCGAGGATGACTGCCGACTGAGGCGTCCATCAATGTAATTTCCCAATGTTGGTCATTTTCGAGTAAATGCAGTTTTTGGCAAGCTTCTCTGTATGTTTGACATTCTACGTCATCGATCGTTCTCAAATTTGTAAATGAAGTTGGACCTTTGACATTAATCAGCAGCATTCTTAAATAATAGCATTCGGAATTATTTGGATGTACTGTGTAAATACGGCCCAATGCGTCAGACGAATACATATTTTGATAGCCTTCAACTCGCGCGCCTTGTTTACGTCGTTGAAATTTTTTCGATGTGGCATTCCAGGTATAGTACTTTGGTACTTCCGCGTACAATAATGTTTTGGCAAATACATCTTCTTCGCACAGCGCAAAAAATGCTGTCAGTGTTGTGTGCGCCGGTGCAGCAGCAGCATTTCGTGCGTTCTCTTCCGTGAAATACACTCTTTGTCCATTTTCAAGGTGAACACTAAGATGAACAACAGTGGGATGCCGACAGTGAATCGGGAAACTCAAAATGCGCCACACAGCCTCATTGCTGCTGATATATCGACCTGTCTGAAATTGAATAACTTCATCCGTGCGCGCATCGGAATTATCAACATGGAATACTGCCATATCGCTGCCCTTGTTGACGTATTTGCATATGTACTTGATTGATTTGACGGAATTGCAATATTCCATGTTGATATGCGCTTTAAATGTTTTTGATAACAAAGGCGAATATGGCACAATCCATCTGTTGTCGATTTCAATATCGGTATTTCTAGTTCTGATTGTAGCTGTCCGACCTCCATCATCTGGTGAACGGCGTCTGTATTGAGGATAACCGTTATCACCAGTGCGAGTTTCATTAATGAATTCCTTGGGATACTTTTTCGTGCATTTGTTATCAGCCATACATGGTGAATGTGGGTTCATAGCACCGCATGGCCCATGCACCATATTTTTAGTAACAATATCGTACAGTAATCGATCTTCTTGAGGATCTGGTATCTCTGCACAAATGACATCATCAATTTGAACTGAGTGTATTTTCGTTTTTAGCCATATGAGAATGTGCGCATGAGGAAGGCCTCTCTTTTGCCATTCAATGGAATACATCCAGCAGCGAGTTTCACCAAAAATGTGATGCTTCACAATCAAATCCATCAATTTAGTGAGTTTTTGCTTGAAAATTCTGGCAGTCAAATCGTGTCGGTCGGACGGAGCTTGACCGGGCAATAGAAGCTCTTTTATCTCATCCCATGCTGGATTGCATGTGAATGTGATGAATAAATCGGGACAACCGTACGAACGCACATATGTCATGGCGTCTTGCGCGTATTCATGCATGTGTCGCGGACTGCCAGTAAAAGTTGCTGGAAGTATGACCTTTTTGCCGATGTCGCTGGTGTTTCCATCGTTCGCAATCGCATCTCGTAAATGAATGTATTCCTCTGAACGCAACGATTTTTGATTTAATCGAATGAAGAGGAGACGTTCAGATTCAATTTTCGCATACATGTCTACCACGTATTGATGAAAAAGTTGACGGCATTGCAGAATATAATTTGTTCCGTTTTGAGGTATCATTATGCGGTTTGAATAATAATTCATTGCTGATACTTTTTTAGCGAGTTGTTCACCTGTAGCAGGATTAGTTAGCATAATATTGAAGTGATATCCATCTTCACCCTCCCAAAAAAGTATGGGATACTGCAACGTATCGTAAGATCGATGCGTTTCAGCAACACGTACAATTGAGTCATTCCGTCGCTGAAGAATAATATCACGCGTATCACGTTCTTCTCCAACTATAACAATCGCTACTTCATTGGCGGTAGGTGCGTTGTAGCATCCGGCATGCTGTCCGACTGGTGTTTTATCTGCTCTTATACGGATTGCGTAATCATCCGCCGGCAAGTTATCAATTGATGTTCTGAACAACTTTATGAGGGCGTTGTGTTGGTGAAAAAATGTTTGCAAAGTTGATATAATATGACGTTTGACACCTGGAATCGCACGGCATCGCTGATTAGCTTGCACATCATCGTCGCCCATGAAGTAGATTTGTAAAAATTTATGTTCCGCGTTGGGAACTGGTAAAAGTGATCCTACGCGATGATATATTTGCCCTTGGATTTTGAAAGTTGGCATATAGTGGTCCTGGAATACTTTATCGGCTCCAAAAGATGTCATTTGAAACGCGGAATTGTATTTGCGAATGTTATGCAAAAAATGCTTCGAATCAGCTGAGTTGCCCGAAAGCAATGACAGCAGAGGTTCAAGCGGTGAACGCAAAGTAGGTAGTTTAACTTTGCCGTTTGCGCAACACATTCCTGGTGTTTCATTGTTGAACTTTCGTGCACCGCAATGCCCACACACCTTATCCATTTTGCCGATGACTACATTTGGATGTAGACTGTAGTCGTAATTGACATTGTACTGGAATGCACCAAGATTCAAGTCAGTACATATGGTTCGTCGAGATTGAATATTTCGTAAACGTTGTGCTTCGACTCTTACAGTTCGTTGCTCTTCTGATTCAGACGCACGCGATTGAGCAAGTCGCAAACGATCTGCTTCGACTCTTACTGTTCGTTGCTCTTCCGATTCTGACGCACGCGATTGAGCAAGTCGTAAACGATCAGCTTCATTGCTCGCTTGTCGCTCCTCACTTGATTGAGAAGCTCGGAATCGCCGAATGTTGCGTGCTCCGCTGGTAGATCTACCAAGTGATGCGCGTGCGCGTTTAGGCATAACAGTGTGTTGGATTCAAATTATAACAGTGAAGTAAATAATAATTACAAAAAGTAAATAAAATAAAATAAACAGATAAAATAAAAAGATAAAACAAATAAAGGTAAAAACAAATAATACTTACACAAATAAAACCGTTCGTCACTTCATAATTAGAATAAGTTTCCTTATATAGTAAAAAAAAAGGGATAATCTGATAATCTGGGTGGATTTATCTGACAATTTCGTTCATAATAATTCAACCAATAGGATGTTAGAATCTCATCAATTTGAACCAATCATAATCTACTTCCTTTGACAATACAGACCACGGTGGTGTATTGTCGCGGCAATACGACCACCGTGGTCTGTATTGTCAAGTAACGATGGAAACTACGTAAACGCATACTATAAATTATTTGTTGTCAGAAAAAATTGAAATTTTATTTACGAAATTGTCAAACGAATTCCACACGATACTATAAAATTGTCGGTTAATTTTTAAACCATGGAATCTTCGTGTTTGTCGCCCTTAAAATCACCATTCGTGCTAAAGCACTCATGATGATTTTAAGGGCGACAAACACTCAGTTCCAGTTTCAAAAATTATTGCTGACAATTTGATAGTCTTTTGTGGTATTATATGTGATAATCCGTACATACAGGGTGGGATAACTGATCGCTTTTAAAAAATACAACTACTTTCCGTACACTACAGGGTGGGATAACTGATGGATTTTAAAAAATATAATATTTAGATTTTTGGCCACCAATCAGTACACTTATATGATAGATTAGGAGCACTATCTAGCCGTTCGTCACTTCAAAACTCACCGTACTTAAAAATAATTATAAAAATGTAAGAACGATTGCCACTTTATTCAATTATCTTCAGTTATTTCTTCGTTCCGTGTTGTTCGATATTATATTTTTGTGATGTTTTAATGTTAATGTTGTTTTATATAGTATTCCATTATAAGTTGGTATTACTTTAATACTTTAATACCAACTTATCGACTTAATCTCTTCAGAGATAATCAGTGGTGATTATCTTTTATCCATGGTTAGTCAGGGCCGGCGTTTAGTGTTAATCATGTTCTCCTTCGGCACCTGTTGACGGTATTAGTTGAACGTTTTGCTGTTTTGTCCCGCATTCCTATACCGTTCGTTCGATCGCGATGAAACTTTACAAAAACTTTCGCCTCATGCTTTTGGCCGCGACTTTTCTCTTTGCTGATCGTAATGTAGTTTGATGGTTAAGGTCTCTGCCAAATTTCCGAAGTATCTCTTTTAAATCACTTTTGATTAAGGCATTGTATTCGGGCTTTATTTTTATATTTGGCAAACGACAAAGCCCTCTGTAGCACCTGGTCCATGACCGTGTTTAAATCTTGGGAAGCTATTTTTAGCTGATTTTACTTATTTAAAAATAATTTCTAGATTTTCATAACTACTGGTGGAAACATAATTAGCGACATGTTTAGGCCGCGGCACCTGTTGACGATATATAACGCACTTTCAGTTTTTCAATTGTCGCGCCATCTATTGACGGCATTAGTTGAATGTTTCGCTGTTGGTCCCGCATTCCTATGCCGTTCGTCCGATCGCGATGAAACTTTACAGAAACCTTCGAGGGCGTACCCGCAACAACTCCCTAAAGTTTCGTCGCAATCGGTCACGCGGTCTAGGAGCCTATAACATACGAACAGACAAACATTCATTTTTATATAACACAAGATTAATTAACTGGCACGGCAGGCCTATCGGCCGCCCTTACTATCGCCACATTCACATTCATTTCCTCACATTCCCCATCGAATCATGCCTTCCATATTCCTTTCTTTTTATACTACAACTACAAGCAAGTGAAGAAAGGAGAAATTTAGAAGAGAAATGGGAAAAATAAAGGGTGCTATAAAGAAAACTGCAGAACTGGTACTAAGAAAAGGAAAAATAAACCTAAGGCAGCACTCTGGAACGACGATGAATGTAGAAAGCGGTAGAGGAGAGAAGACAAGAAAGAATTGAAATGATAAATAACGGAACAGACGTAAAAAGAGATGAATTCAGAAACATGAGAAGAAATGCTAAACGAGTATGCATAATGAAGAAGAGCAAGTCTAAAGAGGAGGTGGTGAAAGATTTGGAGGAGAAATATAGAACAAAAGAAGTGAGAATGTTTCACCAACAAATAAAGAACAAAAAGATAGGGTACCAAGCAAAAAGAGATATAGAAGCAAAGAAAGAAATCTAAGTAAAGCGAGAGTTTGGAAAGATGGGCGGAATATTTTGAAGATATGCTGAATGATAGAAAGGATGAAAATGGAATGGAAATGGAAGAAGCAGATGTAATGGATAATAATGAGGCAAAGACTATAACAGCCCCAACGGAGAGTGAAATAGACGTCATTATAAATAAATTAAAGAACAACAAAAGTCTGGGAGAAAAAGGCATACATACAGAATTGATAAAATATGGAGGAGAGTCGATAATGAAGGAGGTATGGTGGAACGAAGTTTTATGTCCAATTTTCAAGAAGGGAGATAGAACAAGAAACGAAAATTACCTGGAAATAGCACTGTTAAATGTGATCTACAAGATATTTGCCAATGTTATTAAAGAAAAGATGCAAGATTATATTGAGAAAAACAAAAACCTAATAGAATGGACAGATTTACTTTGAGACCAATTCAAGAAATATATTATGAAAATAATATTATGATTTATGTGCCATTCGTCGACTTCTAAACAGGCATACGATTCAATTGATAGAGAAAAGCTGTATGGAATCATGGGTAAACTGGGAATACCAGCAAAGTTAATAAGATTGACTAGAATTACGCTTATTAGCACAGAGAATAAGATTACGGTAGATGCGATACTGTCAAGAAGTTTCCAAGTTAGTAGAGGGCTAACACAAGGAGATCCTTTATCGGCAATGCTTTTCATATTGGCAGTTGAATGGTTAATAAGAAGTGGTAGCAAGCCATCAAATAATAGCGTATGCGGACGATGAAATCGGTCCTGGCAAGATCCTAAAGGAAGTAACGATAAAATTGGGAAAAATTGTTAAAATACTGGGACTGAAGATTAATGAAATTAAGACCAAGTACATGAAGATGGGCGTCAGAACTAAATTTAGATGAAATACGCATTTTGTTATCGAAACACAAGAGGATATACGGTGCAGTTTTGAAGAAGTGGCCAGTTTTGTTTTCTGGGAACAAAGTATAAGAAGTATAGGTGCCTTGATGGAGAAACAAAAATGTGTCACGCAATATTAAACTGCAGATATACAAAACGGCTATCCGAACAGTAGTACTTGATGTCAGTGAAATATATGGACAATGAGTGGAAGAGATGGAGAAAAGTTGGAAGTGTGGGAGCGAAAGGTCATTAGAATGATATATGGTGGGAAGAGAGTGGAAAATTAATGGAAGGAAGACTTTTGGAAATAAAGAGGAGAGGACGCCCCAAGAAGAGATGGTTGGATGAGGTGGAAGAGGACTTGAGACTACTAGATATTGGATGATGGAATGAGGAAGCACAAGATAAGGAGAAATGGATAAGTGTTGTGCAAAACCCTTGTGCATACATGGCCTGTCGAGCTAGATCATATACTACATTATTATATTCACAGCTAATACGCCTGGGTTCGATCCAAGTTCAGGAACATATTTTTCAGAATACCATTTTGCCAAAGAAGGAAATATTACTAAAATTGTAAATTTATTATTAAACATCAATAAATTATTAAAAAAAAATACATTCAAAATCAATTCTATAGTTTAACAAACATCGTAATCCTGTATGCATAAGCACCCAGCACAATTTAAATATGCTATCTTCGACCTAGTTTCTTTAAAATTCGTATAAGTGGATTGGTGGACCTTTTCACTTATATTCCTAATAGAATTACCTGTTTTTGGACACCACATGCGTAATACATCATATGGACATGTAAAGATGTAACGATCATTATTTATTGTTGTGCGTTCCACATTCCTTTGTTTGATATCTAAATTTAAAAAATTAAATATAATTTTCTATTCAAATAAATTTTGTGCAAATAGACTTATAAGAATAGCGACCTACCAATCACTTTAATGTTCTTTGCAGTAATAAATTTCCATATCATAATACAAGTATTTTCAGGACTTAAATATGGTATTCTTTCCCTTGTTTTCCAGGAGAATAGAAGTGTATTCTCGTTTAGAAAGAATATTTTCCAATGCATCGGCAGATAAATACTGTTAATTTCTCGTAAGGTTCCAGAGTTTTCCACAGCATAAACACAAACCTTCTGACTACGTCGATTAAAAATAACTTTCTTGTACGAAATAATTACGTATTTGTCTATTGCCTAAAATTAAACAATGTGTTAAACTGTATTTCAAAGGATTCATAATTGTTTTCATATTTTGGAGAAAAATTTTATAAAACGAAAAGTCAATTTTGAAATTAAAAAGTAAACATACACAATTTCGTTGTATTTAGAATAAATTTTAATGCTCATTGTAATCATAAAAAAAAACTTTTTAAACATCCAAAGGAAGGTTTTGTAAATTGACAATTTTGATGAATTATGGTAAACTGAGTTGGTTTTCTGAGTTTTTGTGCCGAGAATGAGACTGGAACAAAAATTATTGAGCGGGGAGCCGACGTTTGACCATCGTAGTGTGCGGGTAAAATTAAAAAGCCGTTCGATCTCCAGAATGGGAGGATCGAAAATTGAGTCGTCGATATAATAATCGACATTGAATTACGTAATTACCTAGCAAGGGTAATTTGATATAAAGTGATTTTGTGTAAACGGGAAGTTAAATTATGAAGAAGTGGATACAAATTGGTAAATTGGAAAACAAGAGAAATAACAAGGAAACAAGAATTGAACGCCTAAGAACATTTTAAAATTAATTATAGTGGAATTTCGGAAATGTTTCCAAATGTTTGGTTTGGAAAAAAATGTTTAGTTATCAATTTCAAAAATTTGGAAGTTGATTTTAAATTTTAGAGCAATTTCGAAATACAACGAAAACAAAAAAATATTGGGGATTAAAAATTTGGGAATTGATTGGAGACCAACGCTTTAAATTAGGGAAAAAATATCTTGTTGCGGGTTTCATTTTGGAACACGACAATATAATAACTATTTTTTTTACATAATTGTGAAAATATTTACCATAACATTTTCAATTTCTAAAGGGTCATCATGCTTAATCCTCTCTAATACTTGACAATTTAAGTCGAGATGTACAACTTCCTGTAACGAAAGGAGTACGATCATTTTTTCAACAAAACAGACATCGACAAAACCTGTTTTTATATTAACTTCTTTTGTTGCTAAATTAACAATATAAAGGCTCTCTCTCGAAACTACAAATGCCAATCTGAAAAAAATTAAATTTTGATTATTTTTGAAATTTTTTGAATTTTTGAAATTTTTGGGTATTTCAAATTGACCACTTTTATTTCAAGCTGCAATGCACTGAAATAAAGTATCCATAGAAAAAGAACTTACAAATGTTTGGAGATTTTTATAACAATATTTTCCAGTAATGTTTCAGGTTCTACAAGGTCTAACTCGAAAAACCAAGAATTTTTTCGCAAATCAAACACTTTCAGGACTTTACAATTTAAGAAAACCACGAAGTTTTGGTGTCTTACAGTTTTCTTAAACGCCGTTTCCTCGGTAAAACTGAACGAAATCTAAAAATAATAAATAGTATATTATCTAACTTTCAAGTCAAAAATATTTTATTGCTCACCTTTCCAGTTGATAAATCTATAATATCGAATTCGATATGTGTGGCTGACAACATAGAGCTAACCACCAATATTTTATCATCAAAATAATTAATTTCATCGTACGTTTTATGATCTTCTGCGATATAAACGAAGTTAAAATTACCAGATTCCCAATTTATTTTTAATAATTCATGGTATTTATATATTGCCTGAAAATATTAATATTACGAGTATAAGTACAATCTCACAATAAGCTAAAAAAAAAAAGGTTAATTTACCTCCCAATGAATAAAACCTTCCGATATAAACTTATTGTAAATATCCGAAGATGAATGGTCTTCTATATCATGGTACCCCTTTCTACGACATATCACATTCCAAAAATGGTCATTAAATAAATGGCTCCACTCATCAATAGAATTCATAACAACATCTACGTCTTTCCAATTCAAATATTTTAAAAATATGTTCTGTGCAATCTCTTCTGGTAAGCGTCTTAAAATATCCATTTCCATTTCCGTTTCCATTATTATTGCGGGGTTCAATTCACCAGACTATTTGCAATGCACCGATAAAATAAATAATTCGTTTATTAATAAATAATTCGTTTGTAGCTATTTCAGTGATCAGTGATATGTTATAAAACATGATTTACCAAAGCACATATATACCATTCTAAAATTTTTGAAAGGTGGTAATTCGTATAGAATCCCTACAGAGTGACGTAAAAGCAATTTCAAAATTTTAATTATTTTGATTTCGTAGTAAGTGCAGGGGTCCCCAAAGGAGGACCCACAGAAGGTATCTGTTTTTTCTCAAAAAGCTAGCTCCCAATTCCTTAGAGCTAGCACCCAAATATTAAAGCTAGCACCCCTTAGGTTTGTCCACAAATCAAGATTGAAAAACCTAGCTACCTTTCTGATAAAAAATATTAACGAGGGGGGGAAGTAACGGCCCCAACTTTTATACATAGTTAGTAATTTTTTGTTCAGGGGCCGTCCATTAATTACGTAAGGATGATTTTTGTAATTTTGGACCCCCCCACGTAAGTTTGTGGCAACCCCCCCACATCTTACGTAAGGATTATTTAAAAGAAAATTAATTTTGACCCCCCTCTCCGCCCTTATATTTATAAAATAATGAATTTTTGAAATTTTCGCTGCAAAAAACCAAAAAGTTTTTTTTTTATTTTAGGGAACCTCCCTACGAAAGAGGGGTCTCTGTGGCCAGATGTCGCGTTAAAAATAAACAAAAGTGTTTTATTTTAGGGGCCTTCAAAGTAGCTTGTGCCTGGAGCCAGATGCCATGTTTGGGAAAAAACCGACAGACCTTTTTTGTAGGGGGCCTTCTCATTAGGTTGCGCCTGAGGCCTCGCAAAGTCATGAGCCGCCGCTGTCTTTGCCATAGATTTTCAGGGCTCCCACTTGTTCTACAATCCTAAAATTTCATAAAATTTTAAAATCTATCCTAAATTCCTATAATTATTAAAATATTTCAATTTTTTTCAAAATTTAAATGATTTAAATTTAAAAAGAATTTTATTAAATAAAATTTTTTTTAACTTAATCTAAAGTCTAAACCAAATAATAAAAATAATTATTATTTGAAAGCATTTCCAAAGATTTTTAAAAGCTTTTCGAAAGATTACTTTTTTAACATTCTTCATTTTTGATTTAATCGTTCCGATTAAGATTTCCCTCTTTTGTTTCTTTTTCTTTCATTCTCCTGGGGTTTTACAATTCGCGTTGTTTATTTTACCTCTCCGTTTTTGAGGTTATTTCCGAATGGGCTTACTTGGGGAGGGGGGGTCCTAACCCATTTTCGCTCCGTATTGCTACCGTCATAGGAAAACTTTCGAAGTATTTGTCGAGCCATTTTAGCGTCTGCCGTCGTGAAGGGTTTTCATGCTTATTTCTGACAAAGCCTTTCCAATCATACTGAAAACTTGATCTTCAATCATGATAAGTGCCTTGTAGATGCCATCAGTGAATTCTAAAGTGATTTGAGAATTCTCTCGACCAAGTTTATTCAAAATATTTTCAGACATCCGGTCTTTGTCACTTTCCCAAAGTGTTTGAGAACAGTTTTTTCTGTATTTTCGCAAAACCATCTGTTTGCACCACTCGAAGAATCATGTCAATGGTATTTTTGGTGGATTAGTCAGAAAATTTTGTAAATTGCTTTGGTTAAAATAGATTCGCTGACCGTCTGCGAAATTTCATTTATATTGCCATTGTTTCATGTCGTAGTAAAAACTCCTTGATCAGATGCCCACTTAACGTTGATGTGGGCTTTGAACATTTTCAGAAGCAAAGGACTGTATGGAACGATTCAGCGATTATTAATTTATTAATAATTAAAAATTCGTCACATTTTAGAAGAAAAATCTACATTTGGGCGGAATCGATCAAACGGTGGTGACAGTTTAATCTAAACATGTTCTTAGTAGATCGATAAACGACTAAAGTTGTATTTTTCTTCGATATTGGTTTGTTTTTAAAGTAACTCCAGCCGTTCCTTAGAAGAGTAATTCCGAAGGACGACCGGTGGTTACAGCGCCTCATTGTAGCATGGAGTAATGGACCTACTTCTTTTACATGGGATAAGAAAATTTGGAAATATTTGAGCTTGGAAAATTTGCATTCCCGCATCGAGTCATGCAAATTTTCGGAGCAATAAGCGGTCATTCATCTCTATAGCCCAAATCAAAATCAAATTAAATTTTATTTTATTCTAAAAATTATTATTTATTAAAAAGCTTGTGATTTACCAGAACGTATGTGAAGAATTTTATAATTCAAAAAAGGTGTGTAATTCTTTATTTTTTAATTTAGTGTCGTTTCCAAATTATCGCATATTTATGCTATATTCCATTCTGTTATATTCATTGATATTCAGTCCAACTATGTATCCAAAATGTATCCAAAATATAACGTGCGCGTTACGTCAATTTTATCCAACTTGTTGTTATTTATTAAATTCTTACTACGTATCTGATAACTAAACGTCTAACGTTATCGATAAAAGGTAAAACATTACAATCATTTAATAAATAACATAACAAATTGGATAACCTTGATTTAACGGGCACGTTATATTTAACATTTTGAATACATAGTTGGACTGATTATGCCAGTATCTATTTTCACAGTCCGAATTAGATTCCCAGTTTTTGTGCATCATATTTTAGCAGTAGAACTTGCAATACAGTTAGCAATTACGCGCCTACTATTTGATATCAATTCCGTTACTTCCATACTCGTATTAAATTTCAACAGGTTGTCTTTCTGAAAGAAATTCCATATTATAATGAAATCATTACTTTCATCCAGAACATTTTTGTTACAAAAAAAAATGATTAGCATTATAGTACTAAATTGAACATCTAAATATCGACAGACATTTTTAATTTCGTGTAATTTAGTTCTCTGCGTGGTACGCCATACGCAAGCACCAGTGTAATCATCATTCGAGACTGTAATGGAAAACAATCGTTCCTTAATTATCTTAATTTCTTCTATCTTCACATCTTCATTGTAGTCCAGTTTCATCAGGGGTTTGCAATCCAAATCAAGATATTGTATGACACCATGATTATTCCCAAAAACGATTGTATCATTGTCGAAACAGGCACAACTTATACCTTCTTGCTTAAAAATGGTTTCTTTATCGAGGAAGTTATAAACGTAGAGACGAAAACTGACATGGAATCTAATTGCAATTAAGGTTTTGTAAACTTCGCAAATGTCCCAGGAGTCCCATTCGTCATTCTGGTGTATTAACATTTCTGAATCTTCAATATAACACAACCATGTTTTGTTTTTCATGTTCCACACTCTCAAGTACCGTTCTCCCCAAAAGACAATTACATTTTGATATCTCATAACTATCGAAATGAAGTCATTTTCTATGTACAGATTGCTTTCAATTACGATCCCTGTCAAAATATTATAAATATTTACTTGAAAATCGTTTTTATGTGTGGCAATAAAAATCTCGTCATCCAAATAATCGATGGACCAGTAACCCAATCGTTGATGAGAAACTCGTTTATAAATATCGTTTTTCCAACAATATTGCAGTAGTCTGTTGTAGTTGAAAATTCCTCACCAATAAAGTGAAAAGTTATCAAGGTAGTCGTTGTAAACTGGCAATCTGGATTCTTCTCCCGCTTCATGAAAATCGTTTATCTTGCACATTCTTTTCCAAAAGTAGTCACAATTAAATAAGTCCCTCCAATTTTTACAGCATTTCTAAATATTATTGGTGTCCTTGGGAGTCAAATACAAAAATATATTTTGTACAATCTCTGCAGGTAAATTTTCAACGTAGCTGATGTTGTCCACTTGTAGTTCACTTTCGCAGTTCATTGCTGTGTCAATTTTGGTTTCGGTTTCGTTGTTATCATATTTATTCGTACTGCCATCCATTTCTATTAGCGAAGTGTAATTTAATTCACAATATTATATTATTTATTTAAAGTAAGATACAAGACTTATATTATACTAAATACGTTGGTATTAATAACAACATGTAAACACATAATCCCATTATAATTATGTTATTAACAGAGCCATCTCTACAACAACACCGTAACTTACTTGTTGAATAATTAATTTAAACAGAAAACAAAAATAAAAATTAGTTCAAAACCACATGTTCAGCTTCTATACTCGATAATGTCACAGTAGGTTGGCATTTGCTCTATATCATGTAACTGCCCATTTGACATTTTGAACACAAAACCAGTACGCGAACGTCCTTTAACTAATTCTGAAGCCCAACCAGCGTCGGTATAATCAATTAATCCATCGCTGTCGGTTTTAGAATATTGTAACGGGCCAAATTGGTTCCGTAAACAAACTGTGATCACACAGGTGAATGTGTGGCACCTACCTGGATTAATATTGGATGCCGCTAGCTCAATCGCGATGGTCGTGGGGCTTGAATCCTCCAATAATAATCCAGGACGTCAAGAACAGGGAAGTCACAATCGGTAATGAAGGGCGCCACTGAATTTGTCATAAACTTACCCCAAAAGTAATTCAGAACTTACCTATATAGAAATAGGGGGGGGGGGGAGTCGAGAGTGAAATAAAATATATCTAACAACGAGAAACAAAATTTAATGATAATAGTTTTAGATATAGGTTCAAATAGTGAATATACAATTTTAATAATGATTGGAATATTGACACAAATTTTGATAGTTACTTCGTAATACAAAACTGGTGGTGCACTGAATTTAGTAACAAAATTGACGGTTTGAGTTAAAGTTGTTGAATTTGTACTTAAAGCTAACATAGAATAAAGAAAAATAAATAGCGAATAACATAAAAGGAACTTAACCTAGAAGTTGGCATGAAATATTTAACACTCGGTATATTCTATGATATACCATAAAAATAATACAAAATACTAAATTAAGGTTAGTAACTTAAGACTAAGAACACTTTCTATAATTAATTTAATAATACTCAATAAAATTTCAGTAACGCGAAATTTATCGTATGGATTAAGTAGCCAAAAACTCCAAGGGTTTACGTGAGTAAATCGTTCAATTTATAACTTAAATATTTGCAAAAGTGCGAGGTGGTGTAAGGTTGAATTGATGGAGCTAAATGTTAATTGTGTAAAACGTAAAGTGTACTTACAGAAATTAAACACACGAAAAAAATAATGCACCATGCCACTTAATGCGGGCCTGTCTTGAACAATGTGAAGACAAGGAAATGACGTCACAGGTGCTGACACAGGGCGATGACCTTTCGGATTTTTACCAGAAATTGGAGCGATGATTTCAATCTGGGGACTTGATTTCGATATCGGGAAGTCTTCAACGAAACCGAATAATGTTGAGCGTTTATTGTTGTCGATTTTCCAGTAAATGAAATTTTGCGAACCGCATGGAACACATAAACCAAATATGGTTCCCAACCAATCTTTAATGCCAATATTGCCACTGGGGCGTCTTCTGTGCTACTACCTAGAGTAGCGACCCGAAGTTTACACTAAAATGATGATTTTACCGAATTTCACCACAACTTTACTTAACAAACAAAACAAGCGTTCTTTTTGCTACGCCATTACCAGGATCTCTGTCTTTGTGGTTGTGCGCGCGCCACCTCACGCTAAGGCATTAATTCCCACAAGGCAATGTACGGGGCGGGAGTATAAATTCAAAATTTCGCGGGGAAGACTCAAATTTAAATGAAACAGTAAAATATTATTACAATATTTCACCTTGAAATCAATAGTTCCATTCAGTAATCGCAATATTTGTTTGAGAACTTTCCAGTGTGCATATCTGTAATTATTATCGAAGTGGCTTACATCATTTACTGCAAATACAATGTCTGGTCGTGTATATTGTGACAAATAAAGCAAACATCCAACGACTTCTTTTTACGGCACTTTACCCATTAAGTTTACTGATTTGTTTAAAAACGTTTTAACGTCTCTTTTATATACATCGACTGATTCGAGAAGACGCCATTTTTGCAATTCCGGGACTTAAACTGTTATTTATGTTCCTCTTTTCGAAGACTAAAGTTTAACTTTAAATCTCAAGGGATTTAAAGTGATAAAAACAAATAGATTGTTTACATGACAACTGAATGTAACTTAATTGTTAAAAAACGTCAAAACTGACATTTATTTTGAGAGGATGAAGTTGAAATTAGCGGTCGTCCATAACAAACGTCCGCAATTTTTTCCGACTTTTCAACACCCCTTTCCTGCTTGTCAATGTTGGTCACAATCTTCAATTCCCTCCCCAGGAACACCCATGAAGGAACACCCTATGGTCCCCCCCCCCCTCATTCATTTAAAAACGAACTTAACCTTTTAAACTAAACAACCTATTCATTAATTTTAAATTTTTACAGCTGTAATAAAAATTGGAATTAAACAAGCAAGAATTGTGATAAACTTTATTTTATAAACTATTGAAAATATTCAAACACAATTATCTTTGAAGTTCCAAAATGGGATTTTATGAGGACGTCACATTTGTCCGACCCCCCCCCCCCCCCCCCGGTCGCACCTGATCACATTTTGTAAATCCCCCCTCATCCTCCAAGGCGTGGACGTCCTTTATACATAGCATAAATAATTATAAATTGCAGTTTAAATCCCGGAATGCATAAAATAATGTGTATACCAGTGGCGGCTACACGGGGAGTGGCGGATGGCAAAACAAAATAGCAACTCTGAAAAATGTTCTTTCATGTAAAACACTCGACTAACACGAGAAAAATTTAATTTGCACCCCCCTTCATCCCAAATATAGCAAATTATAGATAATTAAATTATCTACATATTGGCATTAAAAATCGAGTTTTTTTGACATAACGGGTTCCGCCGTATTATCACACAGTTGATGAGCAGGTTAGTTAAACAACCCAACAAGCAAAGGCAAATTTGGATCCGAGGGTTTAACAAGGAGAAATTCAAAGAAAAAAATTGAAATTACTTAATTGAAATAATAGAAAAGCAAACCATAACATGGATGAGAGCTGAAGCGCAGTTGATCGTTACATTGGAAAGTAGAGGAAAGGAAAGGCTATTTACTACGATTTGGACGCCAATGACAAGGGTCATGTGGTGGAAGAGAGTCCGATAAAAGTATGCTATTAACTTAACCTTAGACCCTATCAACACACGCATTCGTTTTATATGGTAAGAGTTTTCTTACTATGTTTCTTGTTTTCTCCATGTTTATGGAGATTTATTTTATAAAAATGATATGTAGCGATTGTACCTCAAAAAAATATTTTGAACATTTAAATTAGCAAGTTGATTATGAATTTTATTTGATTGGAAAATATTAGAGGTGCGAGGATTTTGAAAAACGGACGAAATTAAAAATGATTTAACTGGATATAAAATTTACATGAAGATGAAAACAAAATTTGACAAGAAAGGAATTGGATAACAAGAAAATTATGATTAATTGGAGATTAGTTGTGGATCTGTACAGATATAAAGGATGCAGATCCATGTTGAACTGTATTTCAAAAGTGTCTAAATTTAGAAAACATTTGTAAAAATATACCATATTGTTTTATCATAAAGTAAAAATATGTTTTAATTATCAATTTCAAAAATTTCTTCTTCCTCTTCCACTTTTATTAAGAAGTCTCTCTCTTTAATATAGGTCCAAATCCGTCAATCCCCAAAGATTATGGGTATTCAGATCAGCAACGCCGTAACTACAACATGCATACAAAGTAAAAAGGCCGTAAGTACTCTTTTTACTTACGTTAGGACCTTTTTACGGCTTTTAATGTGCATTGGCAATAGAATTTTAAAATATAAACATTTCATTTACAACATTTGGATATGATAAATGCGAAAGTTGGGTAGCTATTTGGAAAACTTAGTCGATGACTCCAATATTTGTAAAAAGTATGTAAAACATGATAGAAAATACCAGCAATCTTGGGAAAATTATAGTAGACTCTGCACTAATCCGAGCTTTTCTTCAAGGTATACATCTTTTGCCGATTTGTAGTAAGTAATTCTTCTGTCCCGAATGGATCCATGATAAGTTGTTTTATTTACACTACGATTAGTTCTTTCTAACAAAAAATTTGTACCGGTTGGGAAAAAACAAAAAGTTTGTTCCCCGAAGCAACAGTTTGACATGAGGACATTGCCAGTAGGAAGAAGGAGGACCTCGCAAGTAGCTTTCACAATTTTTTAATGAATAATCGTGATGTCGAAAAGTTAACCGCTTGGCTCGTCAATTATTCGGGTCAAAATAAAATTTATCGCCTTTCTTCGTATTTGGTATATTCAATCAATTAAAATTTAATTTCGATTAATCAAATTGTAATTAAATACTTTGAATTTGGGCATACCTTTATAAGCGCCGTGAGCTTCTATCATCAAATAGAGCGGCCGATGAAAATTTTGATTGAAATTGTAAAAGGTTCAAATTGTGTTAAGGTTCATGACAAGCGAATAACCAATTTTGTAGATTGAATTGATGCGGGTGTTCGCAAGTGAAACTACAAAAGTTGGAAATACGGCTGTATCTGTTTGAGATGGTAAAATTGGAATTCAACAGAAAAAAATGACGTTTACTTACTGGGCCTATTTCGAATGGGTTGGTAGAGATAATTTCAAAGCTCAAGAACCCTAAAAATCCACGCAGAAGGCTCAAATTCGTATATGTGCGGACATATTTCGTCCTATTGGCTCATCTTCGCGCATATTAGGGTACTTGAGCGTTGAAACTATTTCTATCAAGAGCGAATATGTTAAAGCAAACCTACTTAAAAAAGGTTTTAAAGAAATCGTATTTAAAGAAGTTCCCAAGAGAATTACCTTTCTTGTCAGTGTTAGAAATATTTACTTTAATATCGGTCCGGTGACTATAAAAATCGCGCGGCACTGCGGTTCTCAAAAAAATTCACTATCGGATGGTTCAGATTAAATTTGATAGAACTTGAAATGAGACCTTATATATATTAAAAAAACATTATAATTCAAATAACGGTGTGTACTTCTGCATTATCAAATGATTATAATTTGGACTTGTATATGTTATAAAGCATTCTGTTATATAGATGAGTTTTGTTAGGACGGCATCTATTTCAAAAATCTCAACCAATTTCACTGTTTTTATGCACCAAGTTATTTAGTAAGAGAATCTTCTTCAGAATTAGTAATTACGCACCAACGATTTGCAATCACATCCATTACATCACTCATAAACGTTTTAAACACAAGCAGGTTGTTTCCTTCACGAAAATTCCATATAGTAATTGTACAATTTTCTCGATCTGTAATTCGATCGCAAAAGATAAAATTATTCACGTTTATGATACTACATGGAATACCGTATGAATATCGACAGGATGTCTTAATTTCGTGTAGTTTGATCTTTTGGCTTGTACTCCAAACGCAACCTCCCAAGAATCTATTCTTACTTAGATACGGTAACGCAAAATAAACATTCCTTAACTATCTTAATTTGTGTTATCTTCACGTCTTCGTCGTGGTCCAATTTCATTAACGGTTTACAATCTAAATCAAGATATTCTGTGACACCATGACTATTTCCAAAAAATGATCGTATCATCGTCAAAACAAACACTTGTTACAGCTTCGTGGTTAAAAATAATTTCTCCACAGTCGAAGTTATAAATATAGAGGCGTGAACTGATTTCGTATCTAATTGCAACTAGGGTTTTGTACGCTTTACAATTATCCCATTTGTGATTGATGTGATTTAATATTTCTGAATCACCAATAGAACACAGCCATGCTTTGTTTTTTATGTCCCGCGCTTTTAAATACCATTCTCCCCAAAAGATAACCACATTTTGATATCTACCAATCGTCGGATACCAAGTTTCTTCTTTGTACAGATTGCTATCGATTATTTCTCCTGTCGACGTGTCAAAAACATTTATTTCATATTCACCGATAGTGGCGATAAAAATTTCGTCATCAAAATAATCCAAAGAATAATCAAGAATTTCAGAAGTTATTCGCTGAAAAATATTGTTTTTCGAAAAAAGTTGCAGTAATCTGTTGTAGTTGAAAATTCCTTGCCAATAAAGGGGCAAGCTAGCGATGTACTTTTTATGAGCTGCTAACAATTTGGATTCCTCCGCTTCATAGAAATAATTTATTTTGCACAATTTGTTCCAAAAATATTCACAGTGAAATAAATGTTTCAGTCTTCCACAGTACTTCAAAATATTATCAATGTCCTTGTGAGTCAAATATAGAAATATATCTTGTACAATCTCTGGAGATAAATTTTCTGCGATGATGTTCACCACTAAATTGTTATCATAATTCATATTAATCAGTCCAACTATGTATCCAAAATGTTAAATATAACGTGCCCGTTACGTCAATTTTATCCAATTTGTTATGTTATTTATTAAATGATTGTAATGTTTTACCTTTTATCGATAACGTTAGACGTTTAGTTATCAGATAAGTAGTAAGAATTTAATAAATAACATAAAGCTATGGTCATACTAGGCTACTTTTGCTGCGCACGCTTTTTACTCTGGCTGCAAAAGCTGCATGTCAGGCTCACACACAGAGTCAAAGTAGCCTGCAGCACGCAGCTTTTACAACTACGGCTGCAAAAGCTGCGTCAAAAGATACAAACCTACTCACACATGCTCACACATAGCTGCTTTTCCTTCGGCTGCAAAAATTGCAACGACTGCAACCGCTAAAGTACTTTATAGCTAACACCGGCCGACAAATGAAAACTTTTTGAACGTTGTTTTGATTTGAGTGAAAAATATCACTAATTTATAGTATTTTGAACACAAAATTATACCTACATAATTACTCTATCACATCAGGTTTTTTTACAAAAAGGAAAAAACGTTTAATTTAAATTTTTAGGAAAAAATTAATTATTATGTTATGAATACATATATTTCAAAACTAACAAAGAAAATATCAAGTACAATAATTGCTACAGGTCTAGTTTGTGTGACATCTCTTACGTTTAGCGATAAAATTACGTCTGGGTGTAATTTTTTTGTGAGAATCATCAATAATATCACGTTTTATTGACCAGCAGTAATCAGCCATCATATTCACATTCCATCGACCTTGGTACCTTGTTTCCATAGTTTTTATGTCTTGGTGAAACCTTTCTCCCTGTTCTTCACTATAATCACCAAGATTATCATCAGGGAAAAAATCTACATGCGAATGTAAAAAATGGAGTTTTATACTCATATTACACCCCAATTTTTTATACTTATTTAATAAGTTTTCCACAATATTTTTATAGTCAGGGTGTTTGTGATTTCCCAAAAAATTGTTGACAACATCTTTGAACGCCAGCCAAGCTTCTAATTCAATAGTATTTAGTATTGCATCAAATTTTTTATCGGTTATCAAAGATCTAATTTGTGGTCCATCAAACACTCCTTCTTTTATTTTGGCATCTGATAATCTTGGAAATTTTCTACTCAAGTATTTAAAACTATCATTTTCTTTATCCAATGCCTTAACGAACTGTTTCATCATACCGAGTTTAATATGAAGCGGAGGTAATAAAATTTTTTCAGGATCAATTAAATTTTCTCGTATAACATTTTTGATTCCAGGTTTGAGATTTGTACGAGGATTCCATTGTTTCCATTGTACAAATAGTACAAACTAACTGCGGCGTCCACGATTTTAGTTGTATTTTGAAGCCAAAATAAGCATTATACGTATTTTCCACAAACTCAGTTATTTTCAGTTTTTGCTTTGAAGCCATAAAGTTTCCACAAATGTAACAAAATGTATCTGGACTACTATGACACTTTCTTGAAGACATTATGTTTTTTAGACGTTTTTCAACCACAAATCGTTAATTAAATACTATATTAAATACCAAAAGTAAAACGTAAACAATTTTTTCAAATAAACACACTGATTTCAGTAAAAAGTTTGTAAACAAAGTAACTATAACGGTTTATTTCCATGTAACGCGTTTCGAAAGGGCGTATCGTTGTTCTAACTAATATATTTTCTCACGAGAGGTCGCTTAATTCAAGAAAAGAGCGCCAAAACTCGATAATTTAAATTATTTTTACTGAAAAATCGAAAATAGCGAATATATTAATTTTACTAAAAATCTGATGTGATACGATAAAATTAGGTCTGATTTCGTAATCAGCACTACAAAATTAGTGGAAAAAATTAATTATATCTTGGACAACGAAAATCATGTCGGCCGGTGTAATTATTCGTGAGTAGGGGTGCGCGATTATGAAATTTCATAATCGATTATCGATTATAAAAATAATCGATTATTAAAAATAATCGATTATGAACTCATAGTCGATTATGAACTCTTTGTCATTTTTTGCACTACATTAACTATTATCGAAACCATGCATTTCTCCAAAAAAAATTCATTAAGAATAATTTATTGATTTAATGCTTTAATTTTTTAATACATGAATTTTTTATATTTTTCTAATTTTTAATAAGGTCAAAAATAAATTAAAAACCATGTTCATGTTCGCATCAAACTTTTCTTAAAATTCATTCTTTTATGTAGTATTTTATGTGTGTATTTACAAACACTTTATTAATTGGAGAGATAAAATTCCACCCGACTTTAAATAAAACATGATGTTGTGTCGACGTGTCTAAAAATATTTAAAATTATATTATTTGTTACTGTGTCAGCAAACAATTTTCTTAATGTACACATTTCTGCCAAGAAGCAAGAAAAAAATTTCTTAGCAAGCATGTTACAATGTTGTATATTGTAAAATTTGTAATTGCAGGTTTATTTTCATAATCGATTATTTCCACAATCGATTATTTTCACAATCGATTATTTTCACAATTGATTATTTTCTCAATCGATTATTTTCACAATCGATTATTCTCACAATCGATTATTTTCACAATCGATTATTCTCACAATCGATTATTTCTATAATCGATTAATCGATTATTATAAATTATCATAATCGATTATGAAATAATCGATTATTCGAATTACGGTGACGATTAATCGATTATATGCGCACCCCTATTCGTGAGTATTGTGCGGTCGTTTGAAATTGTAAATTAAAAAGCTGCACCGGTAGTCACAGCAAAATATTAAACCAAATGAATATTTTTTACTGCGAATAGAATATATGATTTATCAGGTGCATTACTCGATTACGTTTACTCAGCGCATGATGCCACCCCCGGAGCAGCTTATCAGTTAGGTATCAACTTACAGTAGGCAGCTTAATTACAGTTGCGAATGCATCATATAAAATTTGCACTCACACTAAGCTGCTTTTAACAGCGTGCGCAGTACACCACATGTGCAGTTTTATGAATGAAATTAACAAATAAAATCAAAATAAAATTTAAAACATTGGATTGGTCAGGAAAAATTGATGATTTAATCAAAGATAAAACCTACGAGCAACATCGGAGGGTGCATACAAAAATAAAAAATTATATTTTATTTAAATGTGATAAAAGCTGCACCGCTAGTCGCAGCAAAATATTAAACCAAATGAATATTTTTATCTGCGAATGCAACATACAAAATTTGCACTCACACTAAGCTGCTTTTAACAGCGTGCGCAGTATACCACATGTGCAGCAGTGTGCACTTTTATCGGTTGCAGTGGTGTTCACACACAGTTACTTTTGCTGCGCGCAGCAAAAGTAGCCTAGTCTGATCTTACCTTAACAAGTTGGATAAAATTGACGTAACGGGCACGTTATATTTAACATTTTGTGACCTTCTCAAAACTTGGTCGACAAAATACCAGTCACCGACCCTTCTCCACTTACCTGCAATCCCCGACTTGGTATGACGACGCTGCGGCTTAACTCTACAGAGAGCAATTTGGGGTGGGTCAGCGATCAGACCGCTATGACCTGATCCAAACTCAAAAAAAGGGCGCCACGCGCTTTTTGTCGTCTCTGAAAACAAATGGCCGAAAGCGCGAAAGCAAAAAGTAACTAATCAAGTTGAGGTTACAAGTAGCAGGTTCAGTGACGAGTAAAACTAAATTGCAAAAATAAAACAATTTAATAATATAAACAAAATCAGTAGCCACAAGTCACAAATCGCAGTATCGTGTATAATGTTCAAAATTATAAACTCGTCAGTGGAGATTTTTGTACTTACAGAAATTTGCGGTAAATCTTATACTATTCAGATCTGAACTAGTAAAAAAAACAAAATGTATTCAATACAGAAATCATACAGCCGGGAGCTTGTCCCAGACACCTTGCAAACAAAATAGAAGTTACGATGAAAATTAATCTTCTTTTCGACGTCGGCAAGATACGTAAGTACGCAATGAAAATAAGGTGTGAATTGTATCGTTCACCCGCCACGCAATAACTTAACAAATCAACGGATTTATAAAAATCACTCACCCGTAAGTAAGTCCGTAAGTTACGCTTGTGGATATTATGGTGCACCACTGGATTTACCTCGACCAATACGAACCCTTCGTTCGGATGTAAACAATGAATTGATTCTTCCTGTGTGTTGTAAAATAAATTGGAATGTGAAGTCTAATGAATATTCCAAACAAAATGCAGTTGAAATTGCGGCAACTATGAACCCGATCTTTGGTGGATATCGGTTAGTAAAATAAGCGTAAGTGTAAATAATTAATATTTTCCAGGCGAACCTTCGAATAAATTTCCAGTAACCAATCGCTACCAATTTGTACTTCTCGGAAGCTTATCCCAAACTGGAAATCGTTGACCAAAATGGTACCTACAACGATAAATGTTCCTGGGCTCTACCAATATTTAATCCTCAAAATTGAGTTCTAGGATCAGTCAGCTACCGAAAATCACCGGCAATACAGCATCCAAAATTAATAAGAAGTAGGGCCTTCTGTAACAACGGCTTTGATTTTCGCTAAAAACCACTCAAAATTCGCCTGTCGACTTTTTCGCGTATATCTCGCTTATCTTCCACTATAAAAGTTGCCAACCTTTTTGATTTTGAAATATCTAGCGCCCCCTTGAAAGAATGTAAATTCAAAATAGTAATGTACAGGAGGCGGCAAATGTAACACAACCTATACATCGAATATTAAAAGTGCTAACACTAAAATAAACCTGTTACAATTTTGGATACATAGTTGGACTGATTGTCATCTATTTCAACAGGAATGTTTTAGTATCGTCGGTTATAGTACAAGTAGTGATAAATTGAGAGTGTGTTGCACCCCCCACTCCAATTTTTTCAAGGTGGGAGGTGACTCCTCCCACTTTCCAAGGTGGGGATGACTCCGCCCACCACCACCACCACCACGCCCACTTTCTCAAGGTTACCACCACCACCACGCCCACTTTCCAAGGTTGCCACCACCACGCCCACTTTCTCAAGGTTGCCACCACAACTCCTCCCCGCTGCAAGGTCGAGGTAACTCGTCCCCCTTTTCAAAGACAGTGGGTAGGGAGACGTTCTCAATTGATGGATAGTGTATAAGGTTGAACACACCTTCAGGTAAAATGTACATCATTGACCCAATCAAATAGTAAACCACCTCTTCAAACTAAGCTCATTGGTTTACGTGAAGAAAATAATTCATATACACAAACTCATTTTACATCAGCGGTTTTCAAAAAGTTTAAACACTTTGAAAATGATAAATACATATAATTATTCTAAATTTTAAGAACTGCTGACATGAGATTAAAAATTGTTGCTAATTAACATAACGATTTTATTTTAATTTAAAATATGGAATTATCATATAAGAAGTTAATTAAAAGCATAATATGATAATTTTACATTCATGCAAATCAATTTTAATAATTACATATAATTTTGCATAAATTGCATTTATATAATGTAGTTGCTACATTGTAATCTAACTTCATTGTACGCGTTTATAAGTTTAAAATTAACATATTATATCTAAGTTAATAAGCATAAAATTTTATTCTTAAAATATTAACATAATAAGTAAATTAAAAGTTTAATATATTGTTACTACACTCATTAAATGCATTTATATACAATTTTAACGAGTGCAACATACGTTGAAGCGTATAATATTTAAAACATAATTACACATAATTTGCATAATTAGTTGACCCTACATGTTTGATCGTGATAACAATCTGAATACTATAATATATAAGAGCGCAATTGAAGTTAATAATTCGCAGTTCACTACCGTTTGAGTACAAGGCTACACAACTATTGGTTGTGTACACAAATAGTTAAAAAGTGATTAAAAAGTTAAAAAGTGATTAAAAAGTGATTAAAAAATCGAATTAAAAAATCGAATTAAAAATGTTCAAATGCATAGTCTGTGATAAATGTTTCTCAAACAAATTTACCTTAAATAGACACAGCAAGCTAAGTTGCAAATCAAACGATAAAAAAACAAATGGTATGTTTATTTCTATAAAGTAATATATGCTTATAATTCTTAATTAAAGACACCCCGTCAACAAGTAAAAAAAGGAAACTGGACGATACATCAAATAAAAAAACCTGCTCCACTTGCGAAAATTGCACAATATCTAATATATGTAGCCATTTTAAAACGACAAACCATAAAAATAATTCCTTAAAACTAATTTCAGAAAATATACATGCAATTGATTCAGCTTTTAAAAATCGCATTAAGACATATCGAATTACAAACTCAAAAAAAACTCATATCATCCTTAAAGATTTTTTTAACGATGTGTTAAACGATATAAATAATTTAATCACTAACACTTTGAAAACACATGATTCTATTAAAGTCAATGTCATACTTTTCGCTAATTATATACAACAAACTAAGAATATTACTGATTTGAAATCATTTGGGACGCGAAATCAAATAATTACTCAATCATCGAATTTGCATGATGTTTTATCGATATTTTTAAATGCCTTAAATTTAAAAATGAGTGAATTTCAGGAAGTTGGTTCGGGTTGGGCATTGAAAAATATTGTATATATCGAATTAAATATTAATAAATTTAACCCACTACACGCCGGAAGCTCTTTTTTAGAATTACCAAAAGCAATCATAGCTAAACATGCTATTTTAAATATTCGAAATTATGATGATGACTTTTGTTTTGCATATTGCATTTTAGCTGCATTTCACCCCCCAACAGGTTTGGCTGAATCATCTGAATCATATCCAAAATTTTCAGAAATTTATAATTTTGATGGCATTAATTTTCCGGTAAAATTATGTGATATTGACAAATTTGAAAAATTAAACAATATTAGTATTAATGTTTTTGGTTTGAAGAAAGATGATAAAACTAATAAATTACAAACAGTCGGACCCTACCATCATACTATTTTGAAGCGCACAGCGCACGTTAATTTATTATTAATAGACGACGACAACTGTAAATTTCATTATTGTCTAATAAAAGATATGTCTCGCCTAGTATCTAGTCAATTAAATAGGAATAACGGTACAAAATATATTTGTGATGGATGTTTACAATTCTTCAATTCAAAATGTAAATTAGATAGACATTGTGAGTATGATTGTGGACATGTGAGAGCTAATCTGCGTTCAAACCAAATAACAAGAGTTGATAAATACGGGAATAATGTATTGGAACATATTTTAAAATTTGAAAATATTCAAAATCAACTTCCAGCTCCTTTCGTGATATATGCTGACTTTGAAAGCTTATTAGAACCTATCTCCAATGCAACACCACCAGACTCAAATTCTTATACTCTTAAAGTAAACCACCACGTACCATATGCATTTGGATACTATATCAAATGTAATTTTAATAATTCTTTTTCGATATATAAATCATATAGGGGGGAAGACTGTGCTTCAAAATTCATGGAATATCTAGAATCAGATGTTAAATTCATATATGAAAATTGTTTAAAAAATGTAAAACCGATGAATCCATTAAATCACATTCAAATAAACGAGTTCAATATAAGTGAAGTGTGTCACATCTGTGAAAAACCTTTCTCAACCACTCAGGAAAAGGTGAAAGATCATTGTCATTTAACTGGAAATTATAGAGGTCCCGCTCACTCGATTTGTAACTTACATTTTAAAAATTCAAATGTCATCCCAATTTTTATGCACAATTTGTCAAATTACGATGTTCATTTATTCATTAAAAACTTAGCGACGAATAAAGAAAAAATTGATGTTATTGCTAAAAATAAACAGAAATACATCAGCTTTACAAAATATGTATTTGTTGATAGGATTGTTGCAGGGGACAATGTTAAAACCATTAACATGAAACTCCGATTTTTGGATTCTTTTAAATTCATGACAACTTCATTAGAAAAATTAGCTAAAAATTTAACCAATGAAGACTGTGTTGAAATTAGAAAATTATTCCCTAACGACAATGAATTTAATTTAATCCGAGAAAAAGGAGTTTTTCCTTACACATATATTGATAGTTTTTTAAAATTGGATGAACCACAACTACCCCCGCCGAAAATGTTTTACAATGAACTAACAAAGGAAAACATAACAAATGCTGATTATCAGCGAGCGACAGCTGTTTGGAATGCATTTAATTGTAAAACATTAGGGGACTATTCAGATATATATTTAAAAGCTGATGTACTACTCTTAACAGATTGCTTTGAAAAATTTCGTCACTCAACGCGCGCGTCTTATGAGTTAGATGCTGCAAAATATTTTACATTACCATCTTTAAGTTGGAGTAGCATGTTGAAGTTTACTAAAATAGAGTTAGAACTTTTAACAGATATTGACTTACTTCATTTTTTTAAAAAAGGAATTCGCGGGGAGTCTCTGTTTGTGTTAAACGGAAATCAATTTCAAACAATGTGTATATGAAAAATTATGATTCGATGAACCCGTCAAAATATATTTTGTATTTGGATGCCACTAATTTATATGGTTATGCAATGCAACAATATTTACCATTTGGAGGTTTTACGTGGCTAACCAATGACGAAATTTGTAATTTGAATATAAGCGAAATTTCAGACACGTCAGATTTCGGCTACACATTGGAAGTTGATATTGATTACCCAGAAAGTTTACATGACTTACACAATGATTATCCGTTTTGTCCAGAAAATATAATCTCACCGAATGGAAAAAAAATTGCTAAATTAATACCAAATTTATTTAATAAAAGAAATTATATAATTCACTATCGAGCTTTGAAACAATGTTTAAAACATGGTTTAATTTTGCGTAAAATTCATCGTGTTGTTAAATTTAACCAAGCACCATGGTTAGCTTCCTATATAAATTTGAACACTAAATTTCGAAATAATGCAAGTTCAACATTTGAAAAAGATTTTTTTAAGTTGTTAAATAACTCAATTTTCGGGAAAACGCTTGAGAACGTTGAGCAGCGGAGAGATATTAAGTTATTAACCCATTGGGAAAATTGTAATAGTTGGGGTGTTGAAACTTATGTAGCGAGACCAAATTTTAAAAGTTTAAGCATATTTTCAGAGAATTTAGTAGCTGCAGAAATGAATAAATTGGAAGTATTATTTGATAAACCCATATACGTAGGGTTTTCAATATTAGATATTGCAAAAACAGTTATATATGAATTTTATTACGACTTTTTAATTCCAAAGTATGGACAAAACGTGTCATTGTTATATACAGACACAGACTCGTTAATTGTGGAAATTGAAACGGAAAATGTTTATTCCGATATTAAACAAAATTTAAATAGATTTGACACATCTAATTTCGATATTACCAATGTTTTCAAAATTCCTAAAAATCAATCAATATTGGGTAAAATGAAGCTTGAATATCCAACACAAATTATTCGTGAATTTTATGGAACTGGTGCTAAAGCATATTGCATAATTTTAGATGATGATGAAACAATTAAAAAGGCGAAGGGAATATCTACTTCAGCAGTAAAAAAAGATCTACAATCAGTAGATTATAAAAACACTGTTGAAAATAAAATAGATAAATATTGTAAAATGCACGTTTTTCAATCAACCAACCATGATATGTTTACTGAATTACGAAATAAAGTAGCGTTATCATATTTTGATGATAAACGCTATTTTAAATCTGATTCATATACCACGCTGGCTTGGGGGCATTCAGACATTAAGCTACATGAACTTGTTAGACAAATGGGTGAATATGTGAAACAAACGTAAAAACCATAAATTTTAATATTTAATCTGATCTCGGCTTTTAATTTGATTATTGAGTAATGGTTAAAACATCACCCCCCACCACACACACACACACACACACACGCATACACGCAATTACATGCGCGCGTCTACTAACATATACTATATATATAGCAACAAGTTGCAGCAGGACAGTCAGTAACCAAAATGGCAAAGATTTTGCAGAACATACAAATAAAAAACGGACTTTTGAGAGATTTGTTGGTGACCAACCACGAATCGTTGGATGGTTAGAAAAATTATTATTGTTTTATTCAGTTTAATATTAACTATTTTTTTAGAATTATATCATAAAAGAAAAATTTCTGTAAAGGATGGTGACCAGTCTGAGGAGCTTCCTGAGAAGGATGACTCTATTAATTGTAAGAAAGACACTATTATTATTATTATTATTTAGATTAGTAACTTATCGTTTCTTAGTTGATGTTGCTGATTTTGTCAATCCACACCTTCTGGAGGAGGTGAATAAGCTGAACAGTCATCTTGCGGAAGCGGGGGTGAATAAGATGACTAGTCATCTTATGGAAGCGGAGGATGAGTTTATCAACGAGGAGAACGACGAATTTTTCACCAATTTATGTAATCAAATGGATGAGTTTGATAGACATAGGAAAAAGGAACTGGTTGAAGCTGATAGACGGAGAAAAAATGAAAATATAACACACATAAGAAAAAAAATTAAGCAATATGAGCTTAATCTCTACCTCGAGGGGGAGAAACTTAAACGGAAGAAGTGGGTTTTGGAGAGTTTGAGAAAGATTGAGTTCGATTTAGAGATGGAGCTCTGAATTGTATAATTTTCTTTATTATTATTTCTTTGTATTATATTATTATTTCTTTCTTATTATTATTATTATTATAAATAAAAAAAAAGATAATTTAATTTATGATTGTTTATTTAAAAAAAAAAAAATTTTCCCCATACATTTAAGATAGTTACAAAAATCGGATTGGTATAATTTTATATCACACAACTTGTTTACTATTGATCCACGAATTGTGATTTTTATCCAAACCCAACCATTTAACAAACAACTTATTTTTTTGTCTTTTTAAAACTTTTTCAACCAAATAAACATCTTGGTGTTTAACTTTCTGCAATTCTTGTTCATAGAATCCACCTCTAATTTCCTCGTTGTTTATATCTGTAAGAAGATATGTTCTTGGTAGGGTTGCTTTAACTTTAGAAATTTTAAATATCTCATTAGACCATGCGGGGGTGTATCCTTTCGAAAACGCGTGTCGATATTTACTTATTCTAACACTATCACCGATTTTAAATTTGGGGTTTTTCGGATCAATAACTTTCGGGTGATTGTATACCGTCTTTAGAAGTAATTGTTCATCTTTTTTGGTAACGTTTATCGGTTTTAAACCAGTTGTTGTATGCTTTTTAGAATTATACACATCAACTAGTTTTTGTAAGATATCCAACCACCGATAATTTCCTCGAAAACTAAATTCTTTCCACATCAAATTTTTAAGCGTTCGATTAACTCTCTCTACCACTGACGCTTTTTTTATCGAAAATGTACTATAGTGATTTATTCTATATTTCAACATTAATTCCCGAAATTCCTTATTATAAAATTCTTTCCCCAAATCTGTCTGCAAATTATCAGGTGTGCTTTCTTTAAGTATTGACTTCATAGCAGCAGTCACTTCTCGTCCACTTTTATTTTTTAAAGGTTTCGCCCATAAATATTTTGAGAAAACATTAATTACAACCAATATAAATTTGAAACCTTTATTACTAGACGATAGTTGACCAACATCTACTAAATCTGCTTGGAATAAATCAGTCAATCCTCTAACTAGAACAGATCTTCGTTGAAAATTTTTACGAGCTGATCTGTGTAACTCGTTTACAACATCTCTTTTTATATCCATCTTTTAATTAATGTATTATTTAATAATTTTTGCTTCTCGTAACTCTTCTTCAATGGATGCGATTTCGTTTACATGACCATCGTGACCAGCAGACTGTGAAGCTATTAAGAGTTTTAATCTTTCGATTATCTCATTTACATCGTCAAAATACACATAATCTTTTTTCCTGTTGTTATATTGTAAAAACAATGGATGTTCTAGAAAACCACCAAGCTTTTTTTTCTTATTTCCAGTTACACCCCTAGCTCTTAATGCAGGTTCAATTATTTGTCTATACTTGGATGTAGCGTTACCATTTATTTGAGCATCAGCTGAATAATTTCTACGAAATAGATTGGTTCTACGTCCAATGTCAATATAGTTTTTTTCATCATTCTCATGATACCCCGACGGTTGTTTTTTAAATAAGAGTTCGTAAAGACCTGTGGTTCCTTTATATTTTAAAGGTTTAGGAGTGTTCGGTACTTTGAGTATAATATCGGGTCCTTCAAAATCAATTAACGAATCACCAATAGAAAATTTAGCAGTTTCCAAATTATGTTTCACCCCATAATTAAAATCAAAAACATCTTCCCTATCTCTTATCATATTCTCAACATAATATCTGGGTAAAGGTGCACTAAAATTTTCTAAATAATCTTGAAATGCTTTCGATTCAATCATATCATTAACTTCTTTAGCTGTTTCATTATGAACCCTACTATATTCTTCATCAGCAAACATAGGATGTAAAATTGTTTGATTTAAATCAACATCATCAGGCTCATGTTGGTGAATCGAATCATCCTTTAAAAATGTTGGTTGTGATTTATTAATTTTCGGTTCCACCTCAGATTTACGTCCATATTTTTTTTCTTTGATTGGTATGTTGATATCAATTTCCGGTTTAAGTTCATGTTTTATTTTAGATTCTTTACCAAATTGTGAAACTATTTCTTGTAAAGGTTTCGTAATCGGTTTATACTTTTTAAATAAATCTAAATTTGATTGTGCAATATCCGATTTCAAATTTTTATATTTCATTTTCACGGCTTTTCGCGCTTGAATAAGATCGTGGGTTAAACGTTTATTCATCGCGGATGGTTGAAGACTAAAATTATTTTACTAGATTATACTATTATATTTATTTTCAAATATAAATAAACGTATCAAAACCTTTTCTATATCGTCCTTGATTAATATCACAAACTTTATCGATAACTAACATCCCATATTTATCTTTCCAACATATATTACATAAAGTTTTAAATTGATTAAATGTCATATCGACCCCCACATGATCATCATATACATGTTTTAAATTTGTATTATCTTGTTTAAACAAAACTAGAAAATTTGCATTGTCTCTTATGAGTTGCTTAGGAATTTTGCTATATGTTTGACATAAGTAGAAAGAATCTATATTCTTATGTCTACCAAAACTAAAATATTCCCTCATAATATCTTGGTTGGTGCACACAACATCATCAAAAATAAATATCGAGTTTGGTTTGATTTCAGTAGGTGACGGTACATCCTTCTCATTATCATATTCAGCATAACCAATTTCTTTTAGTGGTTTCAACACTTGTTTTAAATATTCATATTTTTGTTGAAACAATGATTTGGAATATATGTAAATATTTTCAAAACGAAGTCCGTTGGGGTGGAGAAGTAAGCATAGAAAGGCATTTGTTTTTCCACAACCAGAATAACCAACAATTAGACCCATTTTTGAGTAACATCCCAATAAAACACCGTGTTTAGGAAAGGATGTTATTTGAACATCCTGATTTGTTATCGGTAGCTGATGTTGATGCTGTTTCTCTAAACGCATTGTTACATATGATTTTGATTTTATAAATAAATCAGTTTTATGTATTCTGCAACTATTGAAAATGTTGATGGCCGGATCAGTACCGCACCAATACCGCAACGGTACCGCGACGGTACTGGTTCGGTAGTCACCGATTTTTCTTAAACACCGCAGCAGTACCGTCGCGGTACCGTTACGGTATTGGTTCGGTAGTCACCGATTTTTTCTTAAACACCGCAGCAGTACCGTCGCGGTACTGGTTCGGTAGTCACCGATTTTTCTTAAACACCGCAGCAGTACCGTCACGGTAATTAATGATGTTCTTGTTATATAATATAATAATAACAATAACAAATTTCAGTTAACATTTGTAATGCCATGTTGATACATCGAAACAGCGGTGGTGGATTTGTTAATAATATAATTAATAAATTACCATTTGAATTACATATTCCGGGGTATAGGTATTCATTCTAAAATATGTTGTTGATTATGTATAAGTTAATATTTTTTTTCTCCTAAGATTTTGTGGTCCTGGTACAAAACTACGTCAACGTTTAGTGAGGGGTGATTCTGGTATTAACCAACTAGACGAAGCCTGCAAAGAACACGATATCGCCTATTCGAATTTTAAGGATATATCTAAAAGACACGAGGCAGACAAAATACTTGCCAATAAAGCTGTAATAAGATCGCAATCGAAAGACTCATCATTTGCAGAAAAACTTGCTGCATTAGGTGTTGCGGGGGTTATGAAAGCTAAAGTAAAGTTGGGGATGGGTTGCGAGAAATCTAAAATAAAATCAGGGGGTGGGTATAAGAAAAAAAAATCTAAAAGACCATCGTTTAGACATGTTGTGAGAAAAACTGCCAATGTTTTACGTCGAAGTAACAGTTCAGACTTATTAACCAATGCGAGAATTGCTCTTTCAACTATTAAACAGAAACCTAAAAAACCACGAATTATTCCAATACCTAAAACTGGTGGTTTCTTACCACTAATTCCAATATTTGCAGCCTTAAGCGCTTTGGGAGCTTTAGGTGGTGGTGCTGCGGGTATTGCAAAAGCTGTTAATGATTCTAAAAGCGCAAATGAAAATTTAAAAGAAGCACAACGACATAATAAAAACATGGAAGCTATCGCCATAGGTAAAGGTCTTTACTTAAAACCGTATAAAAGCGGACTTGGTCTATATCTAAAACCTTATTCAAAAAACTATTAGCATCGCTACCAAAACGACCTCTAACCAACATCGATTTACTTCGATATAGTAAGAAATTAAAAATTCCAAATTTTAGAGGAGTGTTTATGAAAAATACTCTACCGAAAAAAATACATAAGTATGAAAGTGGAATTGTTAATTTAGAGGAAGATTTTAAATCTGGATCTCATTGGATAGCATACATTATTAGAGATCAACGTGATATTTTATTTTTTGATAGTTATGGAAATCTATCTCCACCTCCACAATTAATAAAATATTTCGGTAGCGATAAGAACATTAAATACAATTATGATAGATATCAAAAGTATAACTCCTTTAATTGTGGGCATTTGTGTTTAGACTTCTTATATAGACATTCCATTAATTAATATACACCAGTGTTAAGCCAACCACCCACACCATGTCATATGTAATCAGTGTAAGCGGTAATAGTTCCGAATTGTATTCGGAAATTAATCCTATTATATATACTGATGATGGTCAATATGTGTTAGCATTAACAAATTTTGAAACTTATAACACGATACATAATGTTAAGGCTGGATGCAATAAATTTTACTATGGAGATGATGGTCGTATAACTATTCAAAAGGGTCAGACAAGTATTGAGACGATTGTTAAAGCAATACACGCAAGAGATAGTGATGCTATTTCGATTGTTTCGACAAATAATAATAATAAAATAATTGTAAATTGCATATCCTCTGTTAACTCGAGTAAAGAAGATAGTGTGTTAAAGGAACTTAATTTCTATGTGAGTAAAGAAAAAAGTAATCAATATGTGTTGGAGTTAAAAAATGTAATAATTTACATTCCTCAACAAGATAGTAAGTTTTACTATGGAGATGGAGATGATGAATATGTAAACTTCAAAGTTTCACCTGGCCTTTATGCGCTCGATGTTGTTCTAAAGTATTTAAAATCAGAAATAAATAAGAAAGTACCTAATAAGTTCATCATTACGGAAAATGAAGTGCGTTTAAAATCATTATTCACTAAGGAATATACAAATGATTTCAAAGAAGATTTAGGATTTATTAAACAAAAAAATGGAGAATATGTATTAGATTTATCTAAAACTAAACATCTCAACATATCGAATAAGAAGAGATTCTATTTTGGAGTAGAAAAAACTGTTGAAATTCCATCGGGGGCATATGAAATCGATGATATTCGATCATATTTACAAACACAATTAAGTAATGCTAATGTCTCTTTAGAACTCACAACAAATACTAATACCTCAAAAGTAAACATTAAATGCACAGAACGTATTAATTTTAGCAAAAACGATAGTATAGGACCATTATTGGGTTTTGATAAGCAATACATCAAGAAAAACAGTCAGAAAGTATCTGATCACAGTGTAAATATTTTATCGGTGAACACCATTTGCATTGAGTGTAATATTACTACCGGTTCATATAGAAATGGAAAACTGAGTCACGTGGTACACGAGTTTTTTCCAATAGTTCCACGCGGTTATAAAATAGTTGAAACCCCATCTAATGTCATTTATTTACCTATAAACACTCAATCTATATCAAACATTTCAGTTAGAGTAATAGATCAGAACGATCAGGTTATAGATTTTAACAGGGAAGAAATATCAATGAGGTTTCATTTAAAAAAACTTTAGAAATGGTAATCCAGTATTCAAGAAGTGCACGTCAACATTATAATGTTGCTTATAAACGCCTGTCTAATTTAAAAAGCGTCAGTCAAAAATCTTCAACAGGTGTGATAACACCAATCAATAGAGCGTTTTTAAAAGCTTTAGGTTATAAAGTTCTTGTGTAAAATGGGGATTTTAGATATTGCAGAAAAAATTATTGAAGATAATTCGATTACAAATGCCGAATTTCACACACATCAACCATATGCTTCCACATCATTTGACAATAACGATGAAATTAGAATCCCTATTCAACAGCTGGATGCGTATACGGCACCCAGTCTAAGTTATCTTTATATCGAAGGTACGCTAAAACAAGAAGATGGTACCGCAACTACAACAGGTCACTTCATTAACAACGGCATAGCATTTTTATTCAGTGAAATTAGATATGAGTTAAACGGAGTTGTGATAGATTCTTCTAGAAACTTAGGTGTTACTTCTACTTTAAAAGCTTATCCATCCTACTCTAGAAACGAATGTTTAAAATTAAAAAACGCTGGATGGGAACCCCAAAAACATTTAGAAATGGTGTTAAATCAAGGTACTAATGGAAATTTTAATGCTTGTATTCCTCTAAAAATGATTTTGGGATTTGGTGAGGATTATAACAAAATCATATTGAACGCTAAACAAGAGCTGGTGTTAATAAGAAGTAATAGTGATACTAATGCAGTAGTATCTTCAAAAGCCGATGAAAAACTCAAAGTTTCAATCAATAAACTTTTCTGGAAAGTACCACACATAGCTGTTTCCTTGGAAGAACAATTACGTTTAACTAACTTTGTTGATAAAAGTTTAAAAATCCCAATAGCATTCAGATCGTGGGAACTTCATGAATACCCCCAATTACCTCAGACAAATCGTCACTCGTGGACTGTAAAAACTACTACTCAAGTGGAAACACCTAGAATGATAATAATAGCATTTTCAACAAATAGAAAAAACAAAATTGATAAGGATATGAGTAAATTTGATTCTTGTGATTTGGTAAATTTGAATGTTTACTTAAATTCTGAGCGCTACCCATATGATAATTTAAATATAAACTATAAAAAGAATTCTTTCTCAATTCTATATGAAATGTTTGCAAATTTTCAACAAATATATTACGGTAAAGAAAACGAGCCAATGCTTACACCTGAAGAATTTAAAGCTAATACACCAATGGTCGTAGTAGATTGTACTCGTCAGAAGGATGGTCTTAGCAAAGGACCAATTGAAGTAAGAGTAGAATTTGAGAGTGGGGATAATATAAAAGCAGACACAACCGCTTACTGTCTAGTTCTTCATGATCGAATGTTTAATTATAATCCTCTTACAAATTCTGTGAAGCAAATATGAGTAACGTGATGGTATTGGATGTTCAAGGGTTTAAAACAAATAATAATACATTTTTACCCAAAGAATTAGCTGTTTATGATGGTTCTAAAACAGCTCATTTCATATTTAAACAACCGTTTAAGTTTAATGACTTAGCACCGGAGTATCAGAAACAAGCAAACTACATAATGCATAAACACCATGGAATATTATGGGAAAGCGGTTTTACACCTGTTCATAAATTTAATGATATTATTAGGTATTTAACTTTATCCGTTGATGTTGTATACATTAAAGGGTTGGAAAAGTCCTTATTCATCAAAAAAATAATTAATAAACCTGTGGTAGAGTTGGATGAACAACCTGCTCTAACATTGGACAAACCATCCTGTTTTTTTCATTCAATGAGTGAATGTATTTGTGCACTATCAAATGTATTTCATTTATATAATAATTGTATTATGCAGTAATAAATTTGATTTTTTTTTATACGATGTTTTTTTTTTACTTAATTATCATCCTATTGAATATATAAGCAGTTGCGTTAAAACCATGGTTGGGTATGCTGATGAAAGATTCCGCCGTTTTTCGTTTAGAGATTGGAAGTATCCATTTGCTAATCTAAACGCTTTGGTAAAAGCTGGTTTCTATAGTTTACAAAATGATGATAATGTTCAGTGTGCGTTTTGCACAATCATTATTGGTGGGTGGGGAGTGGGGGATGACCCCATGATAGAGCATAAAAAGTGGTCTCCAAGATGTCCTTTTCTTGAAGAAGATTTTCCCAACACATTCCTCAAATATTATTCAAATGAAGAAGCCCGCCTTACTTCGTTTAAAAATTGGAAGTCTCCATTTGCTAATCCAAACGATTTGGTAAAAGCTGGTTTCTATAGTTTAAACAATGATGATAATGTTCGGTGTGTGTTTTGTGCAATCATTATTGGTATTTGGGAAGCTGGGGATGATCCTATGATAGAACATAAAAAGTGGTCTCCTAGATGTTCTTTATTTGAAGCAGATGTTTGTGGGATGTATGAAGTTTTCCCCAATTCGATACCTGACAATATAAATATAAACCTGAAAATACCAGTTGAGGATCGAAGTGATATCGATCGATGTTCTAAGAGATCTAATAAGGTGTTTAATTGCTCATCATGTATATTACAATAATGTAACCAATAAGTATGGTGTGTTTGATGAAATAATAATAATAATAAAAAATAATTGCTTTATTTATTTATTTATGACTACATCCTTATTTGCTAAAATTACATTTTTTTTTACTAATTTTGTAATATAATATCTGAAATGATATATTATGAACATTAGAAATAAAAACAATATAGTGCTTAATATTCCAGACACCGCAATAAAACTATAATTTGGATTCGTTAAATAATCAGAATTATCAAGAATCGCATTCCAGGAGGTTTCAACAATTTTTGTTGCGTAGAACATTTTGAATTTATAATATAAAATATCACTTTTTTCAGTTAAATTGATGATGAATGTGCAAACATCATCATTGACATATGTAATATTCATTGGAGTCCAGAGACATTCTTTTAATTTATCGTCATATTTTAAACATGAGTGTACACCTCGCACATTTCGTGGGCAGATTGTATATAAAGTTCCATTTAGAATCAACGTAAATAACATAAGTGAGTCCATGTTGCACTAGTTATTGAATGTAACTGACTAAATCATCATTACTAAACCATTCTTATTCTCATGAGATTTATGAATCTCCTTAGGAATTTGTTTGATTTCATTTTCTGTTATAAACTCAAACCATCACTTCTACTTCACACATAATATTGAGAGCTATTGATTATAAATATAATATGTTGATGTTGGGATTGGATCACATAAATAATAATAACGACAATAAATCTAGATTATATATAAAATTTATTTTAATATCTTGTAAATATGTATTTTTGTATCCACTCAGCGCTCAGGATCGCTAGTAAAATGTTCTTCAGACGTGTTACACAATCAAAATACGAGACAGGACATATCTAACACAATTTATTAACAGCATAACATATAACCACAAACAACAATACAATTAAATTACTAAATAAACTCAACAGATAATTAACAACTTAGAATCCCTACTGCAATTTTTGTATAATATTGTAAAGCTTTACCTTGATCTGTTTCTTTCCGTAAAACGAACTTAATTTCGTCGCACGTATTCTCACGCACTGCCGAACTTTATACACCTTCTTCCTTCCCCTATATTCCTCCACGTACTTGCTTCTCGCGTTCCGTTATCCAATGCAGGACCAAATCCACCAATTCTATTTATTCAAATTTGTCCAATACTGCAACACCCTTTATTTCTTGGCACTGCTATCCAATTAACTCTCCTTCTATTTATGTGATTCCAACACAATTGTATAATTTTGACCTGCAAAACACTTAATTCTCTTTATATTCTGAACTGAAAAACTACTATTGGTTTGCGTGTTGTCTATTCATCCACTTCTTCAAACACAATTGGTCTGCATATCATTTATTTATTAATTTCCTCAAACCCAACTGATCTGCATGTCGATTATTTATTAACTTCTAAACACGACCGGTCTGTAGGTCCTCTATTTTGCAACTTTCATAAACACGACTCGTCTATCTGTCGTTTAATTCTCAACTGTCTTCCTGCTCTTTATTATCACTTGGCATGGTTACCACTTGCTTTTCTTTTCTTATGTTTTTCTTCTAAGAGGCCGCACTATAATACCTCTATTCTTTTTATTTTCATCACAAACAAAACTTAAATCTAGTAACATTTTTTAATTTTTAATAAACACATTCATACTGAACAAATTTTAATTAAACAATGTTGACATATCCTCCCTCTTATCTTGATTGCGTATCACGTACACATTTCTGAGGGAGCTAGCATATAGTGGACACAACAGTATATTCTAACATTAACATTTAATATTTATATAAACTATTCTTTAAAATATTCTAATAAATTATACTTTCTAACCATGCCATATGGTAGAAACTCTTTCAAGCTGTATAAAACATTTTTAAAACCTTTTGCTATTAGTACTCGAAAAAACCCACCTAATGTTATTGTATTTTTTAAAAATTTATCACATATTTCAACACATTCATCATATTCTGCTGCTTGACGAGTAGCTTCCTCTAGATTCGGATATCCAAGTCTCATGCCATTTGCTCCATTTTGAACGTCGAAAGACATATCCTGCACTTCACACATATATCTTTTTACGGCTGATGGTAAATCTACAGCTGTTGGGTAGTGTCTTGCAGAATACGCCATCCACATCCTACAATTATTTTCTTGCATTAATAATTCCAACATCTACAATGATTTTTTCGGGTATAAATTGAACCATCTCCATCAGCGTGTGTGCTCGAACACCATCAGAGTTTACATTTATAAAGTTAAAAATATTGGATATGTTTTCCGTGGGGTTTAAATTTTTAACAATATTTGAATAATATGCGTCAAAGGATTGATTATGTAGTATTGTTAAATATGAGTTAATCAAGTTAGATAGTCCCCACAACCCATCAACAGTTTCAGCACCCAAATAAACCCATCGATCTTTATCTTTATATAATTTTAATAGTTTTTTATTTTGAAACTTTTTGGTAAATTCAATTGTAAATGTATCCAATATAGAACACCATTTTGTATCTTCTTCTTCAGTAAAAAATGTTGAAATCATCGGTTTATAAAGTAAAAACCGTATCCAATCGTCTTCGTTTAATACAACCTTATATGAGCATTTCGCACCGCTGATTGTGATGCTAGGTCGTAAATCAACTTTAGATAGGCCGATGGAGATGATTTTAGAACATGAGTTATTTAGTGGATATGTTTTTCCATTTAAATATTCCACTATAAAAATAATACCAATGATTGTAACAATAAATAAATAAATATTAGACTTACTTGTTTAATTTGTTGTAGGTACTGTGAATAACAAACTATGGTAAACGTTGTGTTTAATATTAAGCAAACCACTCAATATATATTGTGAGCGATGTATGGTTGGGTGATTGGTGAAGGTGACCTTGTTTTTCGGTTGCACGCACAACCAATAGTTGGGGGGTGACCTTGAAAGTGAACTCGAGACATTCACATTACACGTACCGTCAACAGAATGATCGAGGGTGACCTTGAAGGTGACCTTGAAAACTGGGGCGTGGTGGTGGCGGCAACCTTGAGAAAGTGGGCGTGGTGGTGGCAACCTTGGGAAGTGGGCGTGGTGTTGGTGCTGGCAACCTTGAGAAAGGGGGCGTGGTGGTGTTGGGCGGAGTCATCCCCACCTTGGAAAGTGGGAGGAGTCACCTCTCACCTTGAAAAAATTGGAGTGGGGGGTGCAACACACTCTCAATTTATCACTACTAGTACAAATTAATTATTAATCCCAGTAATGTGGTAAAAGTTATTATAATCCATAGTCATACTTTTAAAGTTGGCAATATGCATAATATCAGTAGTATATGAAGGGGTGAATTTTTGTGAAAGTATATTTTATGCCATTTATGATTTGAAAATTACTTCCAGCATGTGACCACTACGACTAATCGTTACGAAGCGCATCCAATCAGTCCAATTTTTAACCACTTTTTCCAATATTTTGATCTCCTGAATATTGACCTCCAATGCTTCTAGTAGAGTTGTTGGTTTGTTAGCATAAACCATGGATTTAACATACCCCCAAAGAAAATAATCTCGAGGCGTCAAATCACACGATCTTGGAGGCCAATTGATAGGACCATTTCTTGAAATAATGTCACCAAATTGTCCTTTCAATAAATCGATGGTTTCGGTGGCTGTGTGGCACGTAGCACCATCCTGTTGGAACCATAAGTTGTCGGTGTTTAACTCTTGGATTTTTGGAAACAAAAATGTATTGAGCACGTGTCGATATCTCATACCATTCACCGTAACGGTAGCTCCTTCCTCATTTCGAAAGAAATATGGACCGATGATACTGTTGGCGTGTATTCCACACCAAACAGGCAATTTTAATGGATGCAATGGAGTCTCAAGATAATGTTCCGGATTGGAATTTTGCTTGTTCACATACCCATTCAACCAGAAACGTGCCTCGTCACTGAACAAAATTTGGTGGTAAAAAATGGATCCACTTCCAATTGGTTGTGAGCCCAATCTGCGAACGCACGACGCAATCGATGATCATTAGGCTTCAATTCTTGAACCAACTGGATCTTGTAAGGATGTAAACCAAGATCTTGATGAAAAATTTGCCATGTAGTGAACGGACCAAGCCCAAGTTGTTGAGCACGATGGCAAATTGAAATGTTTGGATACTCTTGCACACTTTCAGTCACAGAAGCGATAGTTTATTCGGTACGCACATTTCTTTGTCTTGGTGGCTTGTTGGTGGTCTTACATCATGCAATGAAGAAGTGGTATGAAATTTATCCATCACCACACCAATAGTCTGGTCAGAATCCAGAATCGAAAAAGAGCTAGAATCTTCCGAAGGACTGTTTGCTTTTCTGAGCAGGACATCCCTCGCTGCCCGGGTACTCCTTCTTGAGATGGTAATTGAAGAGGTCCGGTAATATCGTATGGTCTATTTCGAACAGCTTCTTTAGGGTTATTGCCGGAAATTGGTCGGGACCCGGGGCCTTCTTGTTCTGCATCTTAGCAAGGGTCTGCTGGACTTTGCTGATATCGAAGGGAGGAATTTCGGTCTCAGGGATTGCGATTGGAGGAGTCGGTGGTCTTGACTGGTGGGTTGGGAAAAAGGTTGCTACAATCTAGTTAATTTTGTCGCCGGTCATGCCCAATGTCTTCAAATAGCTCGTTTCAGCATCTTCTTTGGCTTCGGTTTAGGTGCATGTCACTGGCCCCCCCAAATCGATTTTTTTAATGAAATTAGTATCAATCGTTTGAGCATCGTTAGAGCCTGAATGAGCTTCTATTCCTGTCGTTTGAGCCTCAAAGGTCACGGAGTTATTCGCTAAAACTTTTGGGGGGGCTGTTGACACGTTGCCCCCCCCCCAAATGGAATTTTGGGATGAAATTGGTGTCAAACGTTTGAGCGTCAGCTCACAGAACCGATAAAAAAGCCTCGGATGTTGGACGGAAATTAACGATGACGACGTACGCGAGAAAAAGGAATAAGAACAAGAAGAAAAGCTGGAAACGAGCCCATTTGACAAGAATAACATGCTGGAATATTACCTCATGGAACGGAAGAGACCAGGAGGTTGTATTGGAAATGAACAGACACATTTGTGCACTCTCAGAGACAAAAAAGAAAGGTCAGGGAACTGCCCAGTACGATAAATATATCCTAGTCTACAGTGGAAAACCCAAAAATGAACGTGCACACTCGGGAGTCGGAATCTTACTACATGAAAAGTATACTCAGAATATAACAGGGATCGAATATGTAAATCATAGAATTCTCAGGATCACTCTCAAACTGAACTCGTTTACCTACCATATAATAAGCACCTATGCACCAGATATATCAAAACCCAGAGAGGAGTCAATTGAATTCTATAAAAGACTGCAGGATATTATAGACATAATAGATACTACGCACAAAATTGTAATAATGGGAGATCTTAATGCTAGGATCGGTAACGATGTAATAAATGGAGTCAAGCAGAGGTTTAACGAACCAACGACCAACGAAAATGGCGAGCTTCTAATAGATTTCTGCGCTAGAAACGAAATGCGGATTAACAACACGTACTTCGCGCACAAGGAACAACATACGATTACCTTCAACAACAGCAGAGAGCAAAAGTCAGTGATCGACTATATAATAACTAATCGACAGATCACACCTACACAGGTACTTGATGTAAGGGCACTGACCTCCGCTAATTTAGGAACAGATCACAACTTAATTCTAGGAAAAATCCGTATGGATCAGCCGCTAAAAATTACAAAACCACCCCAATATCTGGAGAAATATAATCTTGAATCTCTAGCAAACGAAAGTACGCAAGAACTATATAAAAATAGACTAACGGAAAAACTTACAGAGGGTGGAAATAAAGATTGCGATGTGGAAGTACATTGGGAGAAGATCAAAAATTGCCTGCAAAGAGCCGCAGAAGAAGCTATCGGAGTCAGGAAAATTAACTTAAATGCGCAGAATAAAACCAAACCATGGTTCACCCCAGAAATTAAACAACTGGCAGAAGAAAAGAGAAAGGCTTATCAAGCATATAAGAGCTCCCCTTCACATGAAAATCATACCAGGTATAAAGAAATTAGAAATAGAATTAACGCAAGCATCAAAAAAATAAAAACAGAATACTGGGAAAGGTTTACAAAGGAAATGGAACACGACCTGTACGGTGCACAAAGAAAGGTATGGAAAATGCTCAAAGAGAAGAAAAAACCTGTAAACGAGTACATACAAACTAAAAGTATCTCTCTTGATAAATGGGAAAAATACTTCAAAGAGCTATATAAATCCGAGAAGACGACGCCGCAGGAAGATAAACGAAGCACGGAAGAAGAAAGGATAGAAGTACAACATGCGGAAGTGTTGGAGGGAATCAGAAAGCTGAAAAATAGAAAAGCTTCTGGAATAGACAAAATCCCAAATGAACTCCTAAAATATGGTGGGCCTGAGATCTGCACACAGTTGACTCTGATCTTCAACAAAATTTTGAGAACCTCAACAATACCAAATGAGTGGCTCCAAAGCATTACAATCCCCATCTTCAAGAAGGGCCAAAAGACAAACCCCGAGAACTTCAGAGGAATAATTCTCCTGTGCTCAACTATGAAGCTGTTTACAAGTGTTTTGAAGACTAGGCTGGAACAATATATATGCAACAGAGAAGAACAGCAGGGGTTTCGAAGGGGAAGATCGACGACCGACGCATTATTCACCATACGACAGATAAAAGAGAAATCAACTAAATACAACAAAAGGGCATTTGTGTGTTTTGTAGACCTCACTAAGGCGTTCGATAGAGTCCGCCTAGACGATTTAGTAAAGATGCTCAAAGAAAGGAAGATTCCGTTAGATATAATCACAACAATACAGGCCTTAAACACCAACACCACAACGAGAGTCCGAGTGAATAATCAAACAAGCACGGATATAGCTACACCAGGAGGCATCAGACAGGGAGACAGTTTGAGTCCATTTCTCTTTAACATTGTAATGGATAAAATTATAGAAGAAGTCGCCGCTCTAAATTTGGGCTACAAGATGAGCAACAAGACCATCGGCTTGATATGCTATGCAGACGACGCTACACTGGTAGCAGAAACAGAAGACGACCTGCAGAGGCAGTTATACAAATTTTATAAATGTGCTCAAAATCTAAACATGACCATATCCATTGATAAAACAAAAAGTATGGTTTTTTCAAGAGACCCAGAAAGATGCAAACTGGTAGTAGATGACAAAGCCATCGAACAAGTTATGTCTTTTAATTATCTTGGAGTGGATATAGCTAGCAACCATGGCCCAATGAGAGAGATAAAAAATCAAGTTAATAGGGCGGTGGTGGTATCAGGAAGCATGAGGGATCTAATATGGAGTAATAAATATATGGCTATAGAGAGTAAGACACGCATTTATAAAACCTGCGTAAGGCCTATTCTAACGTACGGCATAGAATCCCGAGCGGACACGTCCAAAACAAAGAGCACTTTGAGAGCAGCCGAGATGAAGATACTGCGGCCGATAGCGGGGAAAACACCGAGAGACAGAATGCGAAACACAGAGATAAGGCAGAAGTGTGGAGTCGAAGATATAGTCAGATGGGGCAGACAAAGAAGGCGATACTGGAATGAGCACGTCACCAGAATGGGTCCAACAAGACTCCCGCGCATTGCGCGGGAGGGAAAACCGGAAGGCAACCGACAACCGGGTAGACCACCCAAGAGATGGAGAGACAGCTGGCAGTCCATTTCACAGGAGAATCAGCAAAATTCGGTTTAAAAACAGATCAACAGATCTTATAACAGAATAAGAAGAAGAAGAAGGATTGCGATTGGAGGCATCGGTGGTCTTGACTGGTGGGTTGGGAAAAAGGTTGCTACAATCTAGTTAATTTTGTCGCCGGTCATGCCCAATGTCTTCAAATAGCTCGTTTCAGCATCTTCTTTGGCTTCGGTTTAGGTGCATGTCACTGGCCCCCCCCAAATCGATTTTTTTAATGAAATTAGTATCAATCGTTTGAGCATCGTTAGAGCCTGAATGAGCTTCTATTCCTGTCGTTTGAGCCTCAAAGGTCACGGAGTTATTCGCTAAAACTTTTGGGGGGGGCTGTTGACACGTTGCCCCCCCCCAAATGGAATTTTGGGATGAAATTGGTGTCAAACGTTTGAGCATCGTTAGAGCCTGAATGAGCTTCCATTCCCATCGTTTGAGCTTCAACCGTCGCGGAGTTATTCGCGAAACTTTGGTGGGGGGGGGGGGCTGGCGACATGTTTTTCCATTTACCTTCCTATTTCGAATTTTTGTATGAAACTGGTGCCAATCGATAGAGCATCGTTAGAGCCTCAATGAGCTTCTATGTCCATCACTTTAATTTCATTTTCTAGAAAGTTACGGGTATTTAAAATTTTTGAGAACTCCGAGCAAGTTACATCTGGTAATATTCGACTTTTTTACTTTATAAACATTTTCTGGGTTTTAATACTAGTTTTTTTAAGTACAACCACAAATTAAAAAAAAATTAAGAACCAATGGAATCGTGTTTTTTTTAAATTTGTGGTTGGACTGATATTTTTTGTGGAATTGAGTTATAAATACCATTAAATGAATTTTTGCATGATCTGTCTTCTGGTAGAATCGGCTAATTTCTATACAGAATATTTCATCAAGTAACACTGTAAAGTATATTTTGCTCAGTAACATAATATTATTATGTAAATATAAATTTATTTAAAAAAAAAAGCAATTTAGAGATGTTATACAAACTATTCCATAATTTTCGTATATTCTTGACAATTAAAATCCGTTAGGTGCTTTTAATGGTAAATAATAGTTTGCCTACCCTAAGTTATAGAAATAAAAACAACTATATACGAAAATTATGGAATAGTTTGTATAACATCTTTAAATTGCTTTTTTTTAAATGAATTTATATTTAGTACATAATATTATGTTACTGAGAAAAATATACTTTACAGTGTTACTTGATGAAATATTTTGTATAGAAATTAGCCGATTCTACCAGAAGACAGATCATGCAAAAATGCATTTAATGGTATTTATAACTCAATTCCACAAAAAATATCAGTCCAACCACAAATTAAAAAAAAACACGATTCTATTGGTTCATAATTTTTTTTTTAATTTGTGGTTGTAGGTACTTAAAAAAACTAGTATTAAAACCCAGAAAATGTTTATAAAGTAAAAAAGTCGAATATTACCAGATGTAACTTGCTCGGAGTTCTCAAAAATTTTAAATACCCGTAACTTTCTAGAAAATGAAATTAAAGTGATGGACATAGAAGCTCATTGAGGCTCTAACGATGCTCTATCGATTGGCACCAGTTTCATACAAAAATTCGAAATAGGAAGGTAAATGGAAAAACATGTCGCCAGCCCCCCCACCAAAGTTTTCGCGAATAACTCCGCGACGGTTGAGGCTTAAACGATGGGAATGGAAGCTCATTCAGGCTCTAACGATGCTCAAACGTTTGACACCAATTTCATCCCAAATTCCATTTGGGGGGAAAACGTGTCAACAGCCCCCCCAAAAGTTTTAGCGAATAACTCCGTGACCTTTGAGGCTCAAACGACAGGAATAGAAGCTCATTCAGGCTCTAACGATGCTCAAACGATTGATACTAATTTCATTAAAAAAATCGATTTGGGGGGGCCAGTGACATGCACCTCTTCGGTTTATGCTCCTAATTCAATCTGGATATACGTACGTGTTAGCACAAGGGGATCCTATTTATGTAAGGTAATTTAAAATGCACGATCAGTCGACGCACATTTGTAAGCTTTCTGACCGAAACCGCTTTTTTACCGCTTTAATTAATAAATAATTTTTAAATCGAATCAATCGCTAATTAAATTAAATTTCTTTTGGTTTTCTAAAATGTATTCAAAAAAGTTATTTCTACCGGCTACTATTGAAATAAACACTGGTAAACTACGACGATAATAATCTCGTTATGAATGTATTCGATGGAAAAATTGTCATGAGCTTTTACAGCAACTTGTTTAAAAGTATTGTTTTTCTGTTGTAATTGAAAATTCCTTGCCAATAAATTGTCAAGGTTTCGAGGTAGTTGCTGGAGAGATTCTTCCAGTTCCTGAAAATTATTTATTTCCTTTTTCTCCTTCCAACATTATATTAGGAGCCAAATACAAAAATTTTTCTTGTGTAATCTCCGGAGCTAAATTTCTTATGATTTAATTTACTAGCTTAGCATTTTGTGCAGTTTTGATGTTATCGTAATTTATAGACTGATTCATTTCCTTTTTTAAAGTGTTTTGAAAAATAATATAATATTAATTTTCGTATAAATCATGCGGTTTCGAACGGCACTACTGTAAAATGCATTCTAAGTTTGGTATTGACATTTAAAATTTAATTAATAAATAGAGGGAAAATTAAAAGAAAATCTGAAAAGTAATCTGTAGTAGTATTTGGAAGATCTTATAAAATAAGCTCATATGCTTACTAACCCCATCTTGAAACCGTATGCACAACTGAATTGATTTTTCTAATTTTCCGACTTCCGTATAGACGACGAAAACACTGAACCAACTCGAACTGGTTAAAATTGTAAAGATATCTACTTACGTACGACCTACCACACTGCCTGTCTGTCTAAATACATAAACTAAAATTTGAAATTCAAAATTTTCATTGGTTAGACGTAGGGTACTTTAAAATTTAAAGTGGAAACTCACAAAATAATATACAGGGTCGTCTTTAAATATTTATAAAGAGATAAAAGCTATCTCCTTGTGTGGATTAATTTATTATTTTCAGAATATATTATAATAAGTAAAATATAAAAAGATAAAAATAATTATAATAATTAAAGAAAATAAAAATAATTGTTTTAGTATTATGACCACCATTATGTCCAATTGAGTTCTTTAAATAAGAAAGCTTCCTGAACTATAACCCAGAAGTTCGTACTTTCAACATTACCCTCATAAAAATAAAATTAATTCGTCCTAAGTTCAAACAAGCAACCATATAGCAAGTAAGGTCAAAATGTTTGATAAAAGAAATCCTAAGCTTTCAATAATAAAGCCTAGAATTCTATTTGATTCTGATACATCAGCAAATACCTATCTTAGCCGACCAATAATGAAAAGAAAGATTCCTCTTTATACAGCTCATGCCTTTTTATTGCTTTGCGTTTTATTACTTCATGTTTTTTTTAAATAGACTTTGTATTTGATAGGATAGGAATAAATTCGCTCATGATATCTAGGATATCCTTATAAAAATTTAATTTTCTGGTATCTACCAATCGATCGAAGTAGCTGTCGAAAATATAATTAAGTATACCTTTGCAATTAATTTTTTTTAAATTTTGAATTATTTTCTTTATACAGTGAGCTCGTAAAGACCTGTGTTAAGCTGGAACCCCCACTTGAATACAACAAAATAGTTATTTACGTTTAAGCACGAGAAACACATCACGCTTTACCGAATGAGAGAGATACCGAACGAGACGGAGCGTAGCGCAGCGAAGCGCAGTCAAGTTGGGAGTACTCGCGAATTCAGGAAAAAGTGTTTCTGTATGTGTTATGCATCAACCTGATAATTACTGTCAAAGCCGTTTTATTTTCTCAGCGCCTTCTTGATAAATAATTGAAGCGCGTTGATTGGTGGCATTGTAAGCCAATCACTGATTTTGTGATGAGTGAAGATACTTAATTTTTTAGGTAAACATAATAATAAGATACGCAAACCTTATGGGAGCCACAAAGCACCTAATAGGTGTAGTTCAGAAGATTATCAACATGCGGGGTAATAAATTGCTGTAGCATCAATATAAACCAAGAATTACAACAATAAAGCAGTGTATTCACCAGGTTTCTGAAATATTTTCCCCGCAACTCATTCAATTTTTGTTTTAGTGAATTCTTATACTCTCTTAATTAAATATAGTGAAGAGGGGCCTCCAGCCCCTACATTCCATAATATATTATGATGCAATACAATAAAAGCATATTCTGATGTTAAAGGATTCCAAAGTTAGGTATTGTTACGCAATCCTGATATATTTAAAAATGTTTCTGATCCAGGTTTGGTGAACAAGTGAACAGTTTTTGAGAGTCTCTCCGAAGAGCGAATATTAGTACATACATACATAACTATGTACATATATTATTTTAATGTGGCAAAGCAACTTAAAAATGTTATGAAAATGATAAACAATTTTTTGATTATGAATAATTGTGTGTACGTACACATAAATTTTGCTTTCAGCTGTAGCATAAATAAGATTAATGCGTGATACCATCAGCTGCTTTCAAATGATTTTAGACCGAAGTGAATGAAGTTTGGAGTAGAATGCCTGGAGCAACAAGACGACAGGCGAGCGAAACATCTATCGTGTTTCTGCAGTAATCTAATGTTTCCCAATGGGATTGTTTAAATTCGAGATACACTTGGGCTAAGTTCTGTTAGTATCCAACTCTAATGCAATATGGATTAGAAATTTGTTTTGCGAATGAAATATTTGTTGTGGAATATATAAATACTATTATCGTTACTCCAGTATTCCGACTATTTTTTCTAATCGTACCAGATGTAATACAAATTGACTATATTATGCTTTCAGTTAAATAATGAAAATGGACACATTTTAAGTGAAAACTATAATTATTGTAGAATTTGTTGTTTTGCTAGTCAGGCACGGACAGTCTTCGCTATCTATAGCCCCATTGGGGCCTATTTCATTAAAAATGTATTTTATAAAAAAGATAAATAATTAATTTCTTGTTTTCCATTTCAAATTTTTTTCATTTATTCTGTAAGAATGTTTGTTATCGCATTTTTAAAATACAATAAAATTATAATCAAATTCAACACCCAGTGTTATTTTTTCCGATTGACCAAAAAGAATTTTTCTGATAATAATCTTTCGAATAGCTATAAATAATAATAAAGCTATAAAAGAAAAAGAAACAATAAAATTGAAAAACATTCCAACTCCATTAAAAAGGAAATTCAAATATTTTTAATTTAGGGCCATTCGGGGGAAGTTTTTACATGAAGGGAAAGCGTTTACAAGCCAATTTTTTTTTTTTTTATAAAGAGGTGGTAACTATACCTTTTACAGTACTATTTGGAGCAAATGAAAAGTGATTTGGAACAAATGAAAACAGATTTGAAACAAATGAGAACAGATTTGAACACATGGAAACAGATTTGGAGCAAATGAAAATAAATTTTCTACAAACGAAAATTATGAACCAATACATTTTTTATTTTTATGAAATTTCAATAATGTTTTTCTGCTGCAATGTTGCACCACAATATCGTATCCAAGAAGTTGATCTTGTGGCTACTCTTGAAATGCAAGATCGGCAATGTCTTCCAAAATAAGCATTCTAAATTTTGAAATTATAGTTTTTGAATATTATTAGGCATTCTGTCTTTCAATTGATATTTTACTGAAGGTTTAAAAGAACTTGATAGCAATTCAATAGAATTTAATAGGTAGGAGTACATTTTTATCATCCAATGCTAAAACACACCTCCAATCTCCAACTTCATATTGAAACACTTAAAAAAATGAATCCTTTATTTTACACACTTCCATATACATTTCAAAACATGCCTGTTTAAGAAACTTTCCACAAATTTTTAGCGTGCCTTCCTCGGCAAAGGCCAATACATTGTTTTAAAAAAATTTAGCGTGCCTGCTTTCTTTTCTTTCTTACAATCGCAATCTTGATGCGATTTCCACTTACAACCGAACAGCGATTCAAGAAAAAAAGAAAATTCTGTGTTACCCTTCAAGGTCAGGATTTTGCGAGCTTTATAGGGGAAAAATATTAATTGTACGCACCCTGGTGGCTGTAATATCAACTAAATATTTGACGTCACTCGAAGGTGAAAATAAAACTTACATTGTTTTCATATGGGTTTTATACGGTAGTGATTATTGTTTATCCTGGTGAAATAATATTAATATGTAAGTATAACAAATTTTTTAATGTGTTTTCATATTGTACGTAACAATATTCAAAAGTTAACCTTACTATTTTTCTTGTATTGTGTATTATAAACGTGTTTTTATCAGAGCAATTAATTCGAAGTTAAATTAATTAAAATACGTTAAATTTATTATTTTTTATTAAATTATTTATTTATTACTTAGTTTTTTGTTTAAACGTGTTTGTTATGTTGCAGTTTTAAGTTATGATTTCCAAAGGAAAATATTTATTCTTTATGTGACGTCACGCTTGTTGCTGCTTACAGCGCACCACCGGTAATATTTTATCCCTATAGACAAAAACAAGAGTACAAATCTTTTATTTTCAAATTTCTTATGATTTATTTTATCTGAAATAATTTGATGTGTTTATTTTCGTTTTTGAACTTAACTCCTTGTTAATTGGCCAGATGAATGAAGTAAATGAATAACTAATTAGTTTAATTATCAAAAGAGTTACCTACGCGCCCAGATTTTGGACAGAATAAAAAACATATTAATTTGATGTTGGAATTAAATGGAAAAGTATTACGTGTTTTAGTATGATATTTGGTTTGATATTGACACAATATCACGTTATGCCTTTCGCATAAGAAACGTTTTGTTATTTAGTCGACAATAAAATTAACAATGATATTTTATGTGAACAGTCAAGGAATATTTTTTAAATATATTTAATTTGTTCGAGAGTCTAAAACATAAAATACTAGGGACATGTAATAATTTTTGTATTTAATATTTTAATTTAAATATTTAAATACGTATAAAAGCTTAGATTTATTTGTGTATTGGTTATTTAAAGCTATTAAGTGCTGCCTTTTGGCTACACGACTAAGGAAATTACGTACTAGATGGCTAAGGAGGACTGGAAGGCCACCTGTAAAATAATAATAGAAAATAATTGAGAAAAGAAATTATACATATTGTTATATATTATTGTAAAAAAAATCAAAGAAAGACAATATTTATATTATATGAAATATGTCTGAATATTATCTCGAATGTCTCTAAAGTACAGTTGAACAACATACCAAAATTCCCAAGACCTTCAACGTTGGCTTCATTAATGTATATAAACGCTTTTTTCTAAAATGTTGTTGTCGTAAACTTTGTTCATCTAATAGAATATTTGCTTTGGAAGACTTACAAAGAAATGAACGAATTGACAGAAATCAACGAAGCTGATTTTGAGGTCTTGGGAGTTTTAGTATGTTGCAATTTTGAGATTGCAACGTTGATTCTTTCCAGGGAATCACTGAAGGAAGTTTTAGTACGTCACGTGCTTAGAGTAACAGTCCCAAGCAATTAATTCGAAGTGTTGTAACAAAATGGGATTAAACTTCATAAATATTCATTTCATTTTCAAAGTTAAATAATTATAATTAAAAAAACCTCTTACGTTTGTCCTTTCTTATCAACCGATGATGAGAATATTGTAAATTCTAGAATTAATTCAAATAAAACATTAAGAAATTGATGGAATTTTTTAAAATTATTTTTTCATCAACGAAAATTTGAAAATGATTTCCGACTTGTGACCACCACGACTAATCGTTACGAAGCGCATCCGATCAGTCCAATTTTTGACCACTTTTTCCAATATTTCTGGCCTTATTTCATAAATGGCTTGCTGAATATTGACCTCCAAAGCTTCCAGAGTTGTTGGTTTGTTAGCATACACCATGGATTTAACATACCCACAAAGAAAATAATCTGGAGGCGTTAAATCACACGTTCTTGGAGGCCAATTGATAGAACCATTTCTTGAAATAATGTTGTCACCAAATTGTCTTTAATATAAATCGATGATTTCGGTGACTGTGTGACACGTAGCACCATCCTGTTGGAACCATGTGTTGTCGATGTTTAACTCTGGGATTTTTGGAAACAAAAATGTATTAAGCCCGTGTCGATATCTCACACCATTCACCGTAAAGGTAGCTCCTTCCTCATTTCGAAAGAACAATGGACCGATGATGCCGTTGGCGTGTATTCCACACCAAACAGTCAATTTTATTGGATGCAATGGAGTTTCAAGATAATGTTCCGGATTGGTCTCAGTGCATACACGGCAATTTTGCTTGTTCACATACCCATTCAACCAGAAATGTGCCTAGTTACTAAACAAAATTTTGCGGTAAAAAAATGGATCCACTTCCAAGTGGCTGTGAGCCCAATCTGCGAACACACGACGCAATCGATGATCATTAGACTTGAATTCTTGAACCAACTGGATCTTGTAAGGATGTAAACCAAGATCTTGATGTAAAATTTTCCATGTAGTGGACGGACAAAGCCTAGGTTGTTGAGCACGATGGCGAATTGAAATGTTTGGAATCTTTGGCACACTTTCACTCACAGAAGCGATAGTTGGTTCGGTACGCATATTTCTTTGTCTTGGTGATGGCTTGTTGGTGGTCTTACATCATGCAATGAAGAACTGGTGCCTCACCAATAGCCTGCTCAAAAGGTCGATTATGTCGACCATATAATGGGCGAAGAGCCCTATCAGTTTCGCGAACGGAACTCTGACTTGGAAAATAAATTTCCACAATTTAGTAGCGTTGTTCAAGTGTTAATTTATTCATGACTAGCTGACCCGGCAGACGTTGTCCTGCCCAAATTTCAATATTTGCCTACATGTATTTTTTAGATCCAATCCGCATAATGACCTTGCGACTTATTTGGTCATCGCAAATACCAAACGTATTAAAAAAGGATTCATCATCATCAACAGCTATGCCATCCGTCGTGGGATGTATAAGCCTCCCCCATATTTGCATATGGGGGGTTGTTAGCCTTAACTCGCCACGCTGGCCAGACGGGTTGGCGAGTTTTTTTTTTAATCCCTAATTTATTTAATCCCTAAAAAAGGATTAAATAAATAAATTAATAAAAAATACAAATCAAGGTTTAATAAAAAAAAGTTTAACAAATCTGTTAAGTATTCACAAAAACCACAATAATTTCTAATTTTACTTTATTTTATTTTTGCCAAAAAAATACAAATCAAGATTTAATAAAAAAAAGTTTAACAAAACTGTTAAGTATTCACAAAAACCACAATAATTTGTAATTTTACTTTATTCTATTTTTGCCAATTACTCTTGTTCTTTGTGTTCTTCCTTTCCCTCCTCCCCTTCGTCTTCTAATAAGGCATTTTCGAAAGCACGCAGCAATATTGCCAATTCCTGTTCTTCTTTCTGTTTCTTCTTCATGTAGGCAGCAGCCAATTTTTCCTCTCTTTTATTTCTTTTTCGTATACGTTTTGCTGCAACTTTTCTTTTTGCAATATTTAATGCATCCCTATGCATGGGGTTTCCGCCAAAATCTTGCAATACTTCTTTTAAAGATTTTATAGTGGCTTGAGTGAATTCCTCTTTTACTTCCCAATCTTCATATTTAGCGAACGATAAAGCCCTGTTTAGCGCCCCTTCCACAACCTTATTTAATTCTCGCAAAGCCATTTTATGTAAAGATATTTTTAGTTCACGTTCAACACATTTAAGTCATAATAAGTCATTTGGTTTATATAGTTTCTTATTATAAATGAAAAGGATTAAAATATTAACTATATTTAAAAATAAAAGGCGCCACCTACCGGTGAACAACTTAGTTGATCACGCAAATCACGCAGAATACGAAAATTTACTCCCTCCTCTGACACTGAAACGCAATCCTTTCTCCCCGTTCCTAATGAGGGAACGGCCCAGAAAAGAAAACGAACCACGCAGAAAGTTAAACCTTCTACTTTTATTGCGTGGTACCCTGATAGACGGTTTAAACTAACTCGCTGTAGCGGTGAGCGAGGATCGTGAATCCCACCCCGTGCAATGCTAAAAATAATATGAGGGTACGCTTTCGTCGAAATAAAACAATATTTGAATTGACGATATTTAATAAAATCAACTCGACAAAGCAAACGTGGCTGCGACGTGCTTAAAAAATAGTGCACGTTAATGAATTTAACAAACGTCACGTCAAAGATGTACACAAACTGGGAAACCAGAAGGGTAACCCCGCCAATGCAAATGTTGGCTTCAATGAACAAAATATACCACCATAAACAAACAAGAATTTAAAAGAATACGTTACCGTGAGCTCAGGCACGTTTACAAGTTTAATGGTGACAGACGGCTCCTTGAATGAATAGGTGGCAGCAAGATGTTGACACAATTGGCTTCCCTCTAAGAACCCTCGGACGTGTAGCACCGACGTGATGGCACGAACAGCAGGTTTCGGCAGGATGGACGATGATGGATCGGCGCCCGTCAGTAGAATGTGTGATGGAATGGTACACTCAACAATCCAATGATGTAACAAAAAGATATTCAATCATCCAAAATGACAACAACTTCTTGACTGTCAAAAAATAATACCAGTCGGTTCTAACCAAATAACAGTTGGTAACACTGCTTTTCAATCGTACGAGATACAAAATGTGGACGGCGATATAAAAAATTATACGAGTATATCCAAAAACGGTAGAATTGGTTGACTAAAGTATCGCTACGCTTGATTTTCTCTATATCCGTAGTCACGGTGAAAATACTAACACGCACGATAATAATATGAACTGGCGATCGAAAATCGAAATTAACGATTTAAAAACTCGAACTCACAAAATGTCGACTGCCCAGTTACTCGTCAAAACCAAGACTGATCATTCTCGCATGCGCGTCTCATACTTCTCGTCATATCACGTTCGTTGTACAGGGCTTAGGGAAAGTGGCGCTTGATGTATGAATTTGAATTTAAATAAATTCAAATTTGTTGCGAAATTGAAAAAATTTTGTAACAACACAACCTAAAAAAGTAAAAAAGAACTTCGTCTCGCCTCAATTTAACACCTTCAGATAAACTCCAGAGTGATAATAAAACATAGATAGTTCAAATTTCAATGTGATTTATTAAAATGGAATCGAAATCAGTAGAGAGCGATATGATAAACAATGTTTTTCGATTTGTTTTCCGGCGCAAAAACAAACAACGAAGACGCCTCACAGGGAGAGGACCATAATAGATCCGTGAAGGCCATAGTTGTTCGGCCTTCGGCCTCACAGGGAGGCCATGATTCAGTTCATATAGGGTTATATCATAGATTAAGAGCACCATCTAGCGCATGTAGAGTGTGCATTATAAATATACCACATAAATATTAAAAAAAGGTGTATTGTAAGTACTTTTTATTTTCTTATTTAAAAAAAAACATAACAAACATCGGCCGCCCTTAGCCATCTAGACCAGGGTTGTCCAACCTTTTGGTTTCTGTGGGCCACATTACCAAAAAAAGAAAAATTCTGGGGCCGCATATTTTTTTATCCTACACAATAAAATAGTCAAAGATTATAATATAAGTTCTTTATTTTAAAATGAAGAAAAAAAACAATGCAAACTTAGAGAGACTTATGGGCTTGCTTTTGTAAAACTAATGCATCTATATCTGGATCAATAGACGTGGTTGCAATTCTAAGTGAGTTTTCAAGATGGTCGTCTGACATTTTGTTTCTTGTTTTATTCTTGGTGTGCTTCATCCTGGAGAATAATTGTTCACAAATGTATGTGCTTCCAAAAAGTGACGTCATAAATAAGGCGTGATCATGAAGATAGGTATATTTTTCCTGAGGAAGATAGTCCTTATAAAAATCCAGTAAAGAAACTGCAAAAAATTGTTCTTTAAGTTGTATGTCTGACTGCAATTCTAAGCATTCCATTTGCAAATTTGCGGCAAGTGAATTTATGTCCACTGAATATGGAGTAGAAAAAACACTGAAGTTTAGTTTACTTTTCCGAAAGTCTTGAAACCTGTTCTCAAACTCCTGTATCAAAACAGAAAGCAAAGTTGCATATTTCTCGTTATTTGTGGGACCATGTTTAGCTAATGTTTCGAAATGCGTAAAATTCTTTGCCGTAATTTGAGATTGCCATAATTTAAGTTTCATTTCAGACGCTGTTACGGTTTGATACATATCATTGATGAGTTGGTTTTTTCCTTGAAGACGCATATTTAGATCATTTAAATGTGCTGTCACATCAACTAGGAATGCTAAATCGGTAAGCCAGTCTTCATCTTCAAGCTCAGGCACACATTTTTCTTTGGTTTTCATAAAAAGTTTTATTTCGTCTCGCAAAAAATAGCACTGTAAATTTTGCTATCCATTATGGGCCGCAGTATTTGACTTTCGGGGCCGCATGCGGCCCGCGGGCCGCGGGTTGGACAACCCTGATCTAGACCCATAATAGATGCGTGAAGGCCATAGTTGTCATAGGCCATAGGCCTCACAGAGCGGACCATAATAGATTATATTTATATGCCTTCGGCTGCTTTGACTGCTAATCCGTGATTGGCAGTGGTTGTACGGCCTCACAGGGGGAGGACCATAATAGATCCGTGAAGGCCATAGTTGTTCGGCCTTCGGCCTCACAGGGCGGACCATAATAGATTATATTTAAATGCCTACGGCTGCCTTAACTGCTAGTCCGTGATTGCCAGTGGTTGTTCGGCCTTCGGCCTCACAGGGCGGACCATAATAGATTATATTTATATGCCTACGGCTACCTTGACTGCTAGTCCGTGATTGCCAGTGGTTGTTCGGCCTTCGCCGTCACAGGGGGAGGACCATAATAGATCCGTGAAGGTCATAGTTGTTCGGCCTTCGGCCTCACAGGGCGGACCATAATAGATTATATTTATATGTCTTCGGCTGCCTTGCCTGCTAGTCCGTGATTGCCAGTGGTTGTTCGGCCTCGCAGGGGGAGGACCATAATAGATCCGTGAAGGCCATAGTTGTTCGGCCTTCGGCCTCACAGGGCGGACCATAACAGATTATATTTATATGCCTTCGGCTGCCTTGACTGCTAGTCCGTGATTGCCAGTGTTTATTATAGTATTATACCAACCAACCACTTTCCGTACATACAGGGTGGGATAACTGATCGCTTTTAAAAAATACAACCACTTTCCGTACACTACAGGGTGGGATAACTGATCGATTTTAAAAAATATATTTAGATTTTTGGCCACCAATCAGTACACTTATATGATAGATTAAGAGCACCATCTAGCGCACCGGTTCCCAAAGTGGTCCACGTGGACCCCCACGTAGACGTGAAAAGAAAACAGGGGTTCACAAGTTGTAAGTGGGGGTCATTTTATGATCCCCACTTACACTTGCGGATTTAGCCGGATTTGTATTTTTACATTTTAAATAGTAAAACTTTGAAAGTGGTCCACGAGAAAAAAAAGTTTGGGAACCATTGATCTAGCGAAAGCGGAGTGAGCAAGAATGGCCAGGTAAAGTAAGGGTTTGTTACCTAAAGTAAGGGTATCCGTATAGGGTGTGTCAAAAAAAATCGAAAAACGCGAATAACTTTGTACCCCGCACGAATTTTTTCTCCATTTATGCACGAAGAGTTGCGCCGGGACCTACAGAATAACTGTGCAAATTTTGGTTCCGATCTGTCAAATGGTTTAGGAGTCTATAGGGAACATACATACATACTGCTATGACCTCCCTTATATTAAAAGTTAAACACGTCGTTTAGTTGGGCCGCCACATTCAAAATGAATGAAAAATATAAAAAAAATGTAATAGGTTAAATTCGCGTGCTAAAATTTAAATAGAGAGCTCACCAATCTGTCCCTCTTGTATAGCTCAGCCTGAAACTCTCTCAAGGTATTGCAGGTGTTAATGATTAATTAGGGGAAGTTGCTTTTTAAGTTGATAATCTTTGCTCTATTAAATAGAAAAATGTTTAATGACTTTGAATAAAATATTAAATTGTGTTCATCAGATAAACGATCCACTTCTTTATTATGAATGATCCCTAAAATTTGGAATACTTTCCTGTAAATGTTTGAATAATAAAAGATTTCGTTAAGTTAGAAATGATTTTTATATTGAATAAAATCGCAATGCGCCAAATAATCAAATTTACAAAATACACAGATTTAACATCTGTCACCACAATGATTTGCAAATTAAATATACCAAAAATGTAGAATTGAGATCATCTTACTTCTTCTTTTGATCAAATGCTTAAATATAATTTAAGGCTTTCCGTTGTCCTTGAACGGGTTAAATGTTTTTAATTTAAAAAGTTGCTTTTGGTAAAGCGCTGATAAATTGAATATCGAATCACTGGACGACGACTCAACCAAGCACCTCTACGAAAGCCGCCTAAAAAGCAAAATATTATCTAACCCGGTAACAACAACAAATACAACGGAAGAAGGGTGGATTAAGATAAAAACAAACTTCCAACTCGCAGCAAAGGAAGCTCTGGGGACAAGAAGAGTGAACATAAATGCAGTACATAGCACGAAACCTTGGTTCACGGACGAAATAAACGAACTGGCAAACGAAAAACGACTAGCCCACCTCCAATACAAGAGTAACCAAAACGAAGTGAACCAAAGAATATATACGGAAGTACGAAACCGAGTTGACTCAAGAATAAGAGAGATAAAGAAGGACTATTGGCTTGGATTCACCAAAGGTATGGAGAGAGATCTATATGGAGCACAAAAAAAGATATGCAAGCTGCTGAGAGGAAGGAAGAAAGTTACAAATGAATACCAAGAAATCAATGGTATGGGAAAGGAAGAAATGAGAAAATATTTCTATCAACTATATAAGAACGCGGCAAACGACAAGGAAGAACAACAGGAGATTGTATGGGAGGAGAACGAGGAGAAAGTAGCAATGGAGGAGGAACAAGTGTGGTAAGCAGTGAGAAAACTCAAAAACAGAAAACACCATACGAGGACCACATCAGCAATGAGCTTATTAAGTATGGGGAGAAGATATTGTAAAGGAAATTACACTGCTATTCCAAAAGATACTAGAAAGTGGTACGGTACCTTCAGACTGGAGAAAAAGCATTACAATACCTGTATACAAAAAGGGAGATAAGAAAAACCCAGAGAATTACAGGGGAATAATGTTGCTCGAGTCAGTGATGAAACTGTTTACGAGCATAATGAAAACAGAGCTAACAAAATATGCCACATTAAATGAAGAACAACAAGGTTTTAGACACAATAGGTCGACCACGGATGCCATCTTCATTGTTAGACAGATCCGAGAAAAGGCACTGGAATACAATAAGCCGGCATATATGTGTTTTATCGATATGACGAAAGCGTTTGATAGGGTAAGGCTAAAAGATGTAATACATGTGTTAAATGAAGAACAAGTACCGAATACACTAACACGCATAATTAGAGAATTAAACACCAAGAATACCACAAAAATAAGATTCAACAAAGAACTAACCGACGAGATACAGATGGAGAGTGGTATAAGGCAAGGAGACAGCTTAAGCCCTTTACTATTTAGTCTGATAATGAATAAAATCATAGAAGCGGTGAAGGTATTAAACGGCGGATACAGATTTGGACCCGAAGAGATAAAGCTAATATGCTACGCGGACGATGTAGTGCTAGTGTCAGAGAGTGAAGACAACCTCCAAAGATTATTACAATGTTTTAAAATTGCCGCAGGAAAATATAACATGACCATAAATGTAAATAAAACAAAATGCCTAACCATCGCCAAAGATCCAATACGCTGTAAGCTAACTATTGACGACAAGCCTATAGAACAGGTGATGAGGTTTACATATCTTGGGGTGGAGGTGTCTAGCTTTGGAGACCTATACGAAGAAGTGAGGAAACAAACTATGAAAGCAGCAGCAATCTCTGGAGCAATGAAAGACATTGTTAAGGATTTCCCTCTGGGTTTATTTAAATGCTTTCTTTGAATGTTATCGATCTTACTTATTGTAATTGAATTATCGAATCTGATTATGGTAATACGAACAAACTCACTCTTCAATATAAAACACTTCCAACGTTGCAAAATAACATATATTCTCGTCATATACAATGATGATTACAAATAATAACGGTACAAAATTAACTTGTTCAATGCTGGTTTAACAAATATAAAATATGACGCTTGCATATGGCGTCCATCAACTACAACTTCTTGTCGAATACAATACAATAATGCACTTCGGTGCTCAAGTCATGTGACATATAAATTAAAATTAAATAGAAAATGCAGTCGCAATAGTATGCAACCCAATTTACATGATGCATACATGGTAAAACATAAAATATTAAAACACGAATATGAAATGTCGTGGAACATATCGCCCACCTTGAAAGGAACGCCTTTCAACAAACCGTAAAGTACCCACGATAGTCATTATCCTATCGGTAGGATGCATATCTTAGCAATAGCACGCCGAACCGTGCCGGACGAAGTTTTTACACTGACAACACGCACAACACAATCTTTGCCTGGGTGGATGTCGCTGATGCGTCCCATAGCCCATTTTAGAGGTGGCAAGTTGTCTTCTTTCAGCAACACCAACATGCCGATCTTGATTGGTTCATTCCGATGATTTCGGTTTGAACACTGCTGCAGTTGACATAAATATTCTTTGGACCAACGTTTCCAGAAGTGTTGGACCATTTGTTGTATGTGCTGATAATTGGTCAATCTGTTCGATTGAATTTCTGGCACCCTTTCTTGAGGCAATGCAGTGAGAGGTTGCCCAATCAAGAAGTGGCCTGGGGTGAGAGCCGTTGTGTCGGACGGGTCGCTGGACAAAGGAGTTTTTAACAATGTGTTTAAATGTTCAAACGTTAAGACTGTTTCCCCAATAACCCTTTTTATGTAACTTGGCAGACTTGACTGCAGCTTCCCATAAGCCCCCGAAAGTGGGAGACCTAGGAGGAATGAAGTGCCAAGCTATGCCTCTTTGCGAGGTGAAATTAGATATTTCAGCTTGAAAATTATCATTTTTCAACATCTGTCCTAACTTTATTAAAATATTGTTAGCGCCCACAAAGTTTGTCCCATTGTCCGAGTAAATATCGGTGCAATACCCGCGCCGAGCAATGAAGCGCTTAAGAGCGTTTAAAAATGATTCGGAGCTCAAATCCGGAGCCAGTTCTAAATGAACGGCTTTAGTAGCGAAACAAATAAATATGCATAAGTACGCCTTTGAAGTCTTACACCCGCGCGTTTTCTGTCCTTTATCGTATAAGGACCTGCATAGTCGACACCGGACACTAAAAACGGTCGTGTCGGAGTGAGCCGCGATGCAGGTAGGTCACCCATCACTGTTTCTATAGTTTTAGGTCGTACGCGAAAACACCGAATACATCTCCTGACGACCTTCTTACAAAGAGACGGTCCGGACAGAGGCCAAAATCGTTCTCGCAGAGAGGCAAGCAAAGCTTGAGGCCCAGCGTGTAGTAAACGCAGGTGTTCCTGAGTTACTATCAATGTCGTCAATGGATGTTTTGCCGGTAGTACTATGGGGTGTTTTTTATTCAAATCAAAATTGGAGTGGTCAAGTCGACCACCTACCCTCATGATTCCTGACTCATCAATAAAGGGGAGAAGCATTAGAAGTCCGCTGGTATTACGTAGCGGTTTCTTTAATGTCAGGCGTTTTAATTCATCAGTGAAGTTTTGCGATTGACAAACTTTAATTAATGACATTAGTGAATCGGTTAGTTCGCCTGAGGTCAGTGAACCTTGTGAGCGAGGTTTTTGCTTTAAACAATTGTTTTTAAATCTCAAACAATAGGCAACGACTCTTTGCAATTTGATGAGGGATGAATAAAGCTCAAATAAGTTATTTGAGGAAGTTTGTGCTGACAGCACAATTGGAGCTGATGACTTTATTTCAAGCGAGTCATGCTCATGAGCGAAATTGTTATCCGCGATTGGCCAGAGTTCGTGATTGTCCGACAACCACCGTGGACCGTTCCACCACAGCGCAGATGTGAGTAATTCTTGAGGAAATACCCCACGAGATAGCAAGTCGGCGGGGTTGTCATTTGAGCGTACATGACGCCAGTTATCGATCTTTGTCGTGGTTTGAATTTGTGCCACTCGATTTGCTACAAAAGTTTTCCACGTATTTGCTGGTTTGTTTAGCCAACTCAAAACTATAGTGGAGTCGGTCCAAAAATACACGTTGTCGACATGCGCGTTCACCGAACTACTCACTTTGTCGAAAAGATCAGCAAGAAGAAGAGCACCGCACAGCTCGAGCCGAGGAATGCTCAAGTTTTTTAATGGTGCGATTCGTGATTTTGCGCATAAAAGAGCGACATGGACATTCCCGCTAATGTCAGTGGATCTAAAGTAAATGCATGCGCCGTACGCCATTTCGGAGGCGTCAGAAAAACCGTGAATTTCGATTTCTGCCGGATCCTTGCTCATCACATGACGTGGGACAACTAATTCATTTAATAATTTTAGTCCATCCTGAAAGTGAATCCAGGTGGTGTGTAAGTCAGCTGGTACTGACTCATCCCAACCGATTTTTACCGACCACAATTTTTGTAATATCGATTTTGCTATCACCGTCACTGGTCCGAGAATACCAAGAGGGTCAAAAATCTGGGCAGTGGTGGATAATATCACGCGCTTACTGATTGATCGATTTGATTCGTAATCCCTTATGGAGAATTTAAAAACATCTGCGGATGAATTCCACCATAAACCTAATGTTTTGGCTTCCGAATCGCCAATTTGTAGTAGCTCATCGCTATTTTCGGCTGCATCAACCAATAGCGGGCTGTTCGACCGCCATTTACGGAGTTCAAAACAAGCTGAACTTAGGATGTTCGTGACATCCGTTTTTATGCATAAAAGCTCTTCGACGGTATTGGACCCGGTGAGCAGATCGTCCACATAAAAGTCTTTGAGAATCACTGCTGACGCAGCTGGATAATCAATAATGTTTTCATGAGCAACTTGGTGGAGGCACCTTGTTGCCAGGAACGGGGCTGACGAGGAACCGTAAGTTACAGTCGAGAGCTCGTAGCACGAAACTGGGTCTGTGGGTTTACACCGCCATAAGATTCGTTGTAACGACCGTTGGTTGATATTAACCAGTATTTGTCGGTACATTTTCGCGATGTCCGCGACAAGCACATATGAATGTTGCCTGAACCGTAGTACTATGGAAATCAAGTCATCTTGAATGGTTGGCCCAACCAATTGCGCATCGTTGAGGGAAATACCCGAGGTCGTAGCCGCCGAGCCGTCAAATACCACCCTCAATCGCGTACTTGTACTAGTGTCCTTGATAACCGCATGATGTGGATAATAAAATGAAGTAATTCCGACTAATTCGCGTTCATCAGCACGTTTCATGTGGCCTAAAGATTCGTACTCCTTCATGAATGAAGTGTACTGTTGCTGGAGATCATGATTTTTTGCTAACTTTCGCTCCAAGGAGTGTAAGCGATTTAAAGCAGCATGGCGTGATTCTCCTAAGCGCGATAAAGAATCGTTGAAAGGTATGGTCACCGTGAAACGACCGTGCGCGTCTCGAGACGTTGTTTCGGAAAAGGTGTTTTCACATTCCCTTTCCTCAATGGACAACGGCCTTGTCGAATGGAGCTCTTCAATCTCCCAGAACTTGGCAAGTCGTTCTTCTATTGAGATGTTGTGAGCGAAATTGCATTGAAGCGCTGCCACACGAGTGGGTAGCGTGGGGGACATAGGCCCGGCTACGATCCACCCGAAAAGGGTCTTTTGTAATATTGGCTGATTATTACCTAACCTGACTTGTCCTATGCATAGGACTTTCCAGAATATGTCTGCACCGAGCAGAATGTCGACATCACCTGTAACATGAAACGTAGGATCCGCCAATGTTATGTCAGGTGGTATTTTGAGGTACGAGGGTTCAAAGCTAATTGCCGGGATGCTACCGGTTACCTTAGGTAACACGAAACAATTTATTTCGGTCGTGTACGTATTGTTGACCGATGATATCTTTATGGACGTTCGTTGAGAGACCTCCGAAGCAGTTCCATTTATACCGGTCACCGCGATCGATACCCGTGATTTAGGAAGATTTAATTTCGAACACAATCTCTCGGTAATAAAACTCGATTGTGATCCTGAATCTAACAATGCTCGTGCCTCTATGAGACTGCCTGTGACATTTCTTACCTTTATTACTATAGTGGATAGCAGGCAATGAGTTACGATGCCGCAGATGCTATGTGAAGCTACCGTTGAGGTTTGGCTACCTGTAAGAGGTGGTGATTCTACGGCTTGTGTACTTGTTGCAGCCGTGCTTAACGGGGAAGTCGTTTGAGGTGCTTCCATGGTTAAATGCAACAAAGTATTGTGCATCTTTCTGCACTTTCTGCATTTTGCAGATTTGCAAAATCTGCTGGTGTGCCCTTTTTGAAGGCAGTTTAAACATAGCCGCAAATCTTTAGCTCTCTGTATTCGTTCCTGTACTGACAGGTTTAATAACTGAGTGCACATACTGAAATGGTGATTAGCCTTGCAAATGGTGCATGACAATTGAGAACTAGCAAAGCTGGAGATGACCTTTTCGCGTTTAAATGATCGCGATTCCGATACTACTTGTTTGCCGTGCTGGCATTTCTCCAGAGTTTTACAACGTTTCTCCAAAAATTCGGTTAGCGCTACCATGGTTGGTATATCGCTATTTTCCTCATTGAGGCGTTCCCAGTCGCGTATCGTGGTCTGATCTAATTTTTGAATCGTTATGTGTATCAATAAAGTAGACCACTGCTCTACCGGCTGGTCTAGTACCTTGAGGGCATTTAGGTTACAAGTTATGTCATTTACCAACTTATGTAACCCACCTAGTGATTCCTTATGCAATGGAGGAATATTAAGTAAAGTTTTAACATGATTGTTAATAATGAGGTATTTGTTTTCATATCTTTCGCGGAGCAGTTGACACGCGTTACTGTAGTTCGCAATGGTTACCGGAAGTGAATCAATTATCTTTAATGCATCTCCCTTTAGGGATGATTTTAGGTAATGGAATTTCTGAATCACCGGTAATTCAGGGTCACTGTCAATGAGTGACTTGAATGTGTCATGAAAAGATACCCAATTTTCATAGCTACCGTCGAAAGTTTTTAGCTGCAGTACTGGCAGCTTTACGTTGCGTTTAAACACGGGCTCGCTAGCATCGTGTAAGACTTCTGAAGGACATTGAGGAGATGAAGTGATTAATTTTGAGTGATCACGAATCATCAATTTCGCCTTTGCTATCGCATTGAAATACGATGTTTCAAACGCCTCACGCTCGTCGTGTTGCGCTGGACTGTTGTCCAATAACTCAATGTCGGTTTGTATTACCTCGTAGTCCTCGAACAATGGTTCAAGTTTTTCGAGGCGTGCCTCTACTTGCAAAATTGCCATATCATTTAAGTCAGTGAGACTCGTAAGATAATTATTGAATTTTGTAATTCGCGCCTTTATGCTACCGCGTTTTGTGTTCAATTGCGCGAGATTATCCATTTCAATTAATGTGTATAATAATGACAAATAAAATGACGAAGTGTTGACACAAGAAATAAATTTGTGGAAAGAAAGGAGATTGAGATGGATGCTCTTACCCTTTGCAGCTGTGTCCTTGATACGCCCCTGTTTCTGATAGGAGACAATGACCTCTGCGCAGCTGACGTACTTTCCTGTGTATGACAGTGGATGCGTTGACATCCGCCTACGAATAATGAAATTGGCCGGTAACCTGATGATGATCATCCAATGGTTGGCCTCTAGAGAAATTGGAACCGTGCTGATTGCTTCGTGCCAAAATTCTGGTATGCAATTGTTATTGCACACAAACGAAATGAATACACAAATTTGAGTGCTACTCGGCAGTAGGAAGTCAAATTTATGTTTAACGATGATGTATGGCTGACCTGATACAATGTGGATCCTCCAGGTGGCTGCCTCTAGATGAGCTGGCTGCGTGGTCGCTTTGTCCAGTCTCACGGTGTACAAAATGGTTTTTGTACACAAACGAAATGCAAAAATGTAGATTTGATTGGCAATGAAGTGCGAAGTCAAATTTACTTGCAAGTGTGAACTGATGTTCACATACAAATTGACATCTGTTGATGTATGTAAAAAAAGGAATGTTTTCCTTTGTTAAGAAGTTCAATTGCACTGAACTCGGTTGCAATAATGTTTTATTGCATAAGTTTTGTTTGTACCGATAATGACGAACGTTATTTCGAGTGGTATTACAACTTGTGAAGTCTTTTTTTAACACTTGTTTACTTGTATTACTAATAATGTTATAAAATATGGGGTCACCAAACTTACTTGCAATGGTGGAAGCGCAAAATGGCGCGAACTCAACTTGCACATGTAAATTAAATTGTTGTTTTTCACAATAAACTCTCGTGGCTGAATGTTTATCACGTCGGGGTCACCAAAAATGTTAAGGATTTCCCTCTGGGTTTATTTAAATGCTTTCTTTGAATGTTATCGATCTTACTTATTGTAATTGAATTATCGAATCTGATTATGGTAATACGAACAAACTCACTCTTCAATATAAAACACTTCCAACGTGTGACGATTTTTTGGCTTTCACCTCGTCACATATCAACCTTAACAAATTATTTCTGACCGACCACTGCCATTTATATTTGAAATAATTTAGATGGGAGTGGAGACACTTCCTCTTGGGGAGTTCGTATTCTTGCCGCAGGATGCGGCGCTGAGAAATCACTTTTTGGTTTGGAAGCCGTTGTGAGAGTGTCGTCTAGTCGCGCGTGCCTAAAGTGCATAGTTTTATTGCCGTGTGCATTAAAATATTATACCAATTTTTGTACTGAAGATTCACCGGTGCGTTGGAGGTAGGATTAAGCCTGTTTTCTGCGTTTACAGAAGTGGGTGCTAAATTTTCTTTATCTTCCTCGTGTCCGGTGATCGCCATTTTGTCTTAGCTAGCTGATATCAGCTTGTTGCGCGCGCGACGTCCGACGCCCTCTATGGGATATTGATTAAAGTATTTTATATCGACACTCTGAGGGTCATCGACCGCTTTTACTATCAGCCAACTTTAATCAAAGATCATTCCGAGAGTCACTTTACGTTGTCAAGTCCGTCCGTCTTTGTGCCTGTCCGATTTATGGTTGTTGTTGAACAACGATATTAGAATTTTCCGTCGGCGAGAAACCATTGGAAGCGTTATCATTCGTTGGGATACTGGTCCAGTCAAGTGTTCCGGCGCCAGTTCGAGGGTCGCTGAGGCATCGTCAACCTAGAAGTGTGCAGTCGTACTTCCTGGGGAGGCCGAGTGAAGGAGTTCAAGATCAAATTCGTAGGCAGTCCGCCTGGAAGTTGCAGTAGCTGTCTCCACCAATTGTTGTAAGCTCACCAGACGTCTAGGTGAGATAATACTTTGTATTCTTTTGGGTGGGATTGTCAATTATTTATATACGAATTGTGTAACGTAATATTTGTGCATTTTGCTACGCACATAGTTTGCATTTTATCCGTTCACGAGGTATTCTCGGGAGGACGATTGATTCACGCCTAAGATCAAACTTGGCTGGCTTCCTTCAGAAGCCGGTAATATTGTTCACGACACTATTTGTCTGTCACCTGTCTTGTTTTTTTGTTTTGTTACAACACCTATACGTCATATTAAATATAGTAAAATCAAGTATCGTATTTTATTCCCTCGAGAGAGGGGCAACATTATAACCTTACAGGATAAGCTCGTGACCTGGACTTGCGGCCCTCGCATACCGACGAGAACATCGAATAGCTGGCTTAAACAACATCTAGGGTACCCACGTTCGAAAAGTGAGGAATCCTTCTTCACGTGGAGGAATCTTTTGCTCTTCGTTAGGCGCCCTCTCATTAGGGGTGCGGATAAGCAGAAAATTCTAACAAACGTTGCAAAATAATATATATTCTCGTCATATACAATGATGATTACAACTAATAACGGTACAAAATTAACTTGTTCAATGCTGGTTTAACAAATATAATAATAATAATAATAATAATAATAATAATAGATCTTTATTACACATAAAATTTACACATAAAATTTAAATTTTACAAGTAATGCGTGGAGATCAGCAAGAGCTGTTTTTCATCCCTACGTTAAGTGATTCTGCCAGTCCATCGCAAAGTATTCCTCCAGACAATAGATAGGATTATCCGCCAGTATAGGTTTCAGTGTCCTCTTCATTGTGGTAGTTGGAAGTTCTCGCAATTGTGTGGGCAACTTGTTGAAAATCTTGATTATTCTCACCTCAGCATTTCTTTGTATTCTGCTTGAATACGTGCTAGGTGGGACTAGATCTGCTTGGTTCCTCGTATTGTACATGTGGCTTCGATGGGCATTCACAAAAAGTTCTTTGTTGTTTTTATAAAACAATATACTTTCGAGTATGTATATTGCAAACACCGTTAGTATTTTATTACTATTACATTACATAAAATAGTTAAATTAAATAAAATATTTTATTACATAAAATATGACGCTTGCATATGGCGTCCATCAACTACAACTTCTTGTCGAATACAATACAATAATGCACTTCGGTGCTCAAGTCATGTGACATATAAATTAAATAGAAAATGCAGTCGCAATAGTATGCAACCCAATTTACATGATGCATACATGGTAAAACATAAAATATTAAAACACGAATATGAAATGTCGTGGAACAGACATAGTATGGCGAAACAAAGATATGAACATCAAAAGTAAGACCAGAACATACAAGACGTGCATTAGGCCAATTATGACGTACGCTATAGAAACAAGAGCCGACACAAGAAAAACAAAAAATCTCCTTAGAACAAATGAAATGAGAATATTGAGATCTATAGCCGGTAAAACTTTGTATGACAGAGTACGAAGTAGCAAAATACGTGAAATGTGCGGAGTGGAAGATATCGTAAGATGGGGAAGACAAAGGAGAAGAGTGTGGAGACAACACGTGGAACGAATGGACGACAAACGAATAGCAAAGATCGTGATGACAAGGATACCACATGGGAGCAGACTACGAGGAAGACCACCCAAGAGATGGCGAGACAGCTGGACATCTACATCACAAGAACAGGCTTGATAATCAGAAAAGAACAGGTCAAAGACCTAGAAGAAGTTGAAGAAGAAGAAGAAATGATTTTTATATTGAATAAAATCGCAATGCGCCAAATAATCAAATTTACAAAATACACAGATTTAACATCTGTCACCACAATGGTTTACAAATTAAATATACCAAAAATGTAGAATTGAGATCCTCTTACTTCTTCTTTTGATCAAATGCTTAAATATAATTTAAGGCTTTCCGTTGTCCTTGAACGAGTTAAATGTTTTTAATTTAAAAAGTTGCTTTTGGTAAAGCGTAGAATCAAAAATAATAAATGTTTTGTTGTTGAATTTTATTTAAATTGGGTAGCCGAAAATGCACTATTTAAAGTCTTTTTCCAGCATCATGTATGTAAAATGCTGAAGACCAAAGTTAATAAAAGTTTCACAAATACCTGAATTTCATAATCCGGACTTTTTATAATAAGTCAGCGCAGTACACTTTATCTTGCAAAACACTGGCGCACTATTAGACACTTCCACTATCAGCTGTTGTTGAATGGTTGATAAAAAATACACGCTGGATTTTCTCTTCGTTAGATTGTGTTGTTATAGCAGTAATTATACAAATTTAATTTCCAATTGATGTTGTTGAGATATTTTTTTTGCCGGTAAGTAGATTTAAGTTATTTTGTCATCTGATATTTGTGGGTTGAATCGATAATTAATGTTGATAATTTTTAGATGATACTACTAAATTTCGCCATCTTGATTTTGTATCAATACCAAGGGTAAATAAATTGGATCGCGTAGCACACGTCCTTCCACTTCAAACATTAAGAATCCACTAAATTCGTTTCCTTGCGCAAAATATCAATTTGTGACAATTTTTGTAACTTGTAAGTCAAATTTGTACCCTTTTGAAAATTTTGGTTTAATTAAATTTCTTGTAATTTCCACAATCGGACTGATATTTGAAGAGATTATTTGTATGCTGTCCTCCAGTTGAATTTTATCACGGTAGACAATCTTGTTACACTTCGAAGAACTTTATTTGACTATTTTCGTTATCACAATTTATTTATCAATTTTTATTGAATTTTCACCCTTATGTACCTTTTTACAAATTTTGGACACAAATTTATGATCATCATGTACAATTAGACATAATAGAATTTCTGTTACAATCAAATTTTCATAAAACGAGTTATTCAAAGAGATATTTCAATTCAAAGTTTATAGATTCAGAGGTTATGTTTATAGATAACAACAATGTACAATTTTTACCCATTTCTAATTTAAAGTGTCTTTTAAGAAGATTTTGACTTGTTCACCTTCAAATTGAATGTATTTAGCAGGTTTTGATATAGCATTCTCATCTTTAAAAATCTTATTAAGTTTATAATTTGTGAAAATAGAGTTGGATTTGTTATCTGATAAATCTAATGTTTCGAATAAGCTCAATTTTCTTAATTTCATGATTAATTCAAATTTTGCAACTATCTGTGTGATGTGAGGTCATTTTAAAACACAGCAATACATACATCCATTTTTATATATATAGATTAAATGGCAAACCTTTCTGAACACAAATGTCAAAGGACTGTCACTTTGACAAACTTCATTCAGAAGTTATTCCTATTGAAAGATCACATGCAGCTAAAACGACACCCTGTAGATGGGTAAAAATACGCCTTGCGAATCAAAGATGTACGTTCCCAGATAGGAACTTCCACTCAGCTTCCCCTTTGCACAGAAAAATTTCTCCTTTACTTTAAATTGTGGGTAGAACGTTCAAAATTGTGATTTCTATTTAATATTATTAAAATATTTTATCTAATCTGTCTTTAAAATTTAGAACTTTAAAATTTAAGCTTGAAAGTTGTCTAGGACTAAATAGGAATAGCAAGTTAAAAATCTAAAAGCATCCACAAAAGCTGAGCTTCCCTACGTCGTCTTGAAAAACATCGCGTGAGCGAAACGTTTAATCTTGGTTTAAAAAATATGATATTATCTGAATAAGGATTTAATTTAATATAAAACTTTTATCATTATTTGTATGGTAGATTTCCGAAATACTTAACCTACATAATATATCCCAAAATCTTTTGGCATCAGAATAGACTGGTGACGTCGAAAAATATTTCATACGTTCATGACCTCACCAACATAGTATATATTAATGTATGACATCCGCGTTATGACTTACAATTAATAGAGCTCCTAGTTTCTGTATCCAGTTTTCCAGTTTCATCAATTCGAAAACTTTCGTAAAATGTAATCTTGGTCTGAGGTTCAGACGAAAGACGCAACAACACTCCATTTAATTTGTACCTACATTTAATATGTTTTGTTACGAGTGGTTTTCTGTATCAGAGAATATTCCACTAAAAAATAATTTTCCTGAAATTAAAAGTGGCGTTTCCTCTACGATTTCTAGAATTGCACAGGAACATCATTATAACAGAAAAATAGTAAGTGCATACGATATGCAGCTCCGAGTACATTCACGCGGAAGTGCACATCGCGAATTGCTTTTATTTGCACCTACGTATACAATGGAAGATTTATAGTATACCATACTAAGCCGATTTAAATGGAAATCCTTGTTAGTCACAAGTTGGTATCGATATTTTTAAATTCATATTTTTCATTGTCACTTTTTTTCGTAATTTGCACGGTTAAGAAAGCATAACATTATTTTAGTTAGGTGAAAACTTGATAGATGTCATCGTCGTTGTTAATATAGTACATATTTTTTAAGATAAAATATTATGACAGCAAGAGTGATCGTAGCCTAATTTAATTTGATATTATTTATCACTTTTATTCGAAAAGTTGTACCGTTTAACGTTTGGTATTTAGACAATCGGGTAATTGGTTTAGTTGTCATCAAGAGTTTTCAACACCTGTAATTGGAATTACCGCAGTTACACGTTCTAGTTATATATCTACCGGATAAGCAACTTCGAGTTGTCCATTTAAATTAAAGTATGAATTTTATTAATATTTTTAAGTTTAAATAGAAGGCGATAATTTTATAACTTTATGAAATGCACACAGAAGTTAAGATTCGCAAAAGTTTTTGTTTCCGCTACTCAAACTTAATTTAGCACATAGCACATGTAACAAAGCTCTGAACTGTTTCCAGAGTTATCCAAGTTGCACTAAGTGTAAGACTAACAAGGACGCGTAGCCTTATTCGAGTTACGTTCTCTAATCAACTAAGGGGTGGTTGGTTTTCTTTGTTTACCTTTATGCTCACTAAGGGCTGATGCTTGTGTTTATTCACACTTTAGAAATACATGTTTTTGTAATAGGATATGGCATAATAAGGATTTACGCAACTGTGTTATTTTGTTTTATTTTAATTAACCATCACACCATTCGATGTGTGGAAACGGAGTTAAATTACTCAATGTTTGAGCTAACGATACGCCGAGTCTGTGCACGATGGTTAAGATGCATTACGGTTTTTGCAAACGTGTGCGTGTTTTTTTTAACTTTTCGACCCCTTCCACCGCGCACCACAAATGCAGTTTATATCTGCGCTTTTTTCTTTGTGTTTTTTAACAACTTCCCGATTCGATAGCTCCGAGCAACAAATTTCTTTCCGTGATATTTACACAAGTAATTGTAGGAAATCTCTTCCCACAATAAATTTCATTTAGGTAAACGCATGAAATTTTTTCAATTTCTGCTATAAAAAATATTTAGCGTTTTCAGAGTTTTTGTGTGCGGGTGATATAATAAATAAAAGTTTAGACACGCTTTTAAAATTATGACGGTAATAAAAAAAGAACAGATAACAAGCTTAATAATGGTATTGTTAGCAACATTGCATGCAAGTAAAGTGTTTCCTCTAAAACAATTATAAAGCGTCAATGCGCCATCATCTGGTAATCAATAAGCTTTTCACGCGACAAGCATTTACACGTGATTGTACCTTACATAATGTATTCCTGCTATTAGTTATAATACTTGGCATAATTATTTTGATAAATGGCCCTTTCTGAAGATGAGTTTAATTTTGACTACAGAATGGAAAACTTAAATAGAATTTTCTAATTTTAGCGTTAAAACGAGAAAATATATCGCTAGTGGGAGTCTCCACTCTGAATCCCAAGCGCGTGGTCACCGATGTAATTAACCATATGCAATTCTTCAATACGTCATGTATGGATGGTTGCATCTGTTGTAGGTTTTCAAAAAACACGTGAAGTTTATTATTTTTTGTGTGGCGCCTTAATTTAATTTTTTACACACTTTTTTTATAGTAGTTGATTGTATTTTTTATTTCTAGTTTAGCGATATCCCGAAGCAAAATTTTATATTATACATGAAAGATTGGCTTACGGCGTATGTATAACAATATTTGTGATTGTTTTATAAGCTCCTTTTTTGAGATTCACGTCAACGTTTTCTTTTATGTGTAAATGGAATAAAAATTCAAGTAGTTTTTTGTTTTGTTTTGGCGGCTTTTAGCACCTTCAGAAATCGATATATAAACACATTTCGAAAGTCAAGAAGTTAAAGAATCCTTTTGTCCATTTACGGTTGAGTAAAGTTGGTCTTTTTTTAATCACCTTGTATATTACTTGAAAGGATGTTTTGTGCTTCACAATTATTTTAACTACATGCTTTGAGTATCTGACTATTATCAGAGAGAATTTATAATAGAGGTTTTTAGACGCAAGATTCTCTTATCTATTTAATTAATCTTTTCTTTTAAACATGTTGATGCCATAGGCGGAAATTCTAATTTGTCAGATAAGATCTGGTTTGAAAAGTGCAATGTTTTAAGGAACGATTAAAGCTTTTAGATTACATGTACAAAGAAGAAAATTAAGCTTAATTCGGTTTGTTATCCTTTTATGAAAGAATTACAACAAATTCTAAAACAAACCCGCTCACCAATCTGTTAATTGAAAGTAATTACACGTTTTCAAAACATTTAGCGATAACAACAACGAGTAAAACTGGAAAACAATACGATTTCTTTTCTATGCATCAGAAAATCTTAGCTCTGCTTATTTTAGTTTCGACTTGAATATTCAGTTTACATGAAGACGCGTCTAACAAACTGGAAAACTACTGAAAATCTAGGCTTCCGCTCTTTTGATTGCTTACACTTGTGAAGTATTTGTATGCTTATTACTGAATTGTATTGTGTGCACCATGTAGGATGTAGGATAAATTATACACTCAAATGCTTACTTCTTTATCTGTTCACATTTCTAAAAGATCGTTTCCCTATCGGGTTGGGGTGGCCCATCCGACCTTCTGTCACTCCTTAGCCTGATTTGAACTAAAAAAAAAACTTTTCAAGCTTTCACACAATTTTCCGTTGAGGTGTAGTGTGTCACTGCTCACGGTCATCTCCTGGATTTTGATATCTTTTTTTTTTAGATCCCACAGAAAATTTAATTTAAAATTAGTAAATGCTCTTTTCCTAATTAAACATTTGCTTCTGTTCAACTTCTGGTCATTTAAATTCACCCTGTTAAGGGTGGCACACATTTGTATGCTGAACTTCACCGTTGTAATATTATCACCAACTTGAAATTTTCCGCCCCCATATACTGAACTAATAAGTTCAGGACTGCGAACTGAACAGTTCCTAAGAGCAGAAAGGTGGTCATCGCGTAACTAAATTAACTAAACTACATTTCTTACTAAATTTCCGTGATCGTCCAGTTTTCCCATCTATCCGAAACCTGCTGGTGCAATAAAACAAACCCAGTTTATTGCAAAGCAGTTAATAAGTTGAATTCTTTCATCTGAAGAATTAAGCATCGTTGTAGTAATATTCTGAATATTACAAAAAAATATATATGAATGCAGCAGTGGTTTGCTCTAAAATAGTAATTTGGGGAGCAAAGAATGGAAAATTAATAATTATTTATTGAACTTTGAACAAAGTTCGGTTCGATAAAGGCAATTATATCTGGATTCTATAAAAATTAACAATATTCACTTTATTGTAAAATGGCCACTCTTCAATTCACTTCTTGTAAAATTATAAAGTCTTAATATTTCGCTTGCTACTATACTTTGGTAATAGCATCAGTTTCTGCTGCAAGCGACTTTTGACCGCGATATCCAACATTGTTAAATGTCACCATCAGCTCCATATTGTTCCCTCTCTCCCAAATAACAAAAATGACAATTGTCAGTTTTTCTGAGCATTTAAAACTATTATTTATTTTATGTTGAAAGTTTGCAAAAGTTTTAGGGTGTTATTAAATTTATTGTAATATTATGTTTTATTAATTAATTCTTCTTCTTCTATTTTTTTTAAGAAGTCTCCCTCCTTAATATAGGTCTGTCCTTTACTAAATTTTCTAATTAGTACTATAAAAAATTTTGGTTTTTACATCTCCGGTAACTTTCTAGGCTTGCCTTTCACCCTGTTTTTTTATTGTTATGATGACAAATCATTAACACAGGAAGACCGCCGGCTTTACGTGCCCTCCGTAGGCGCGGAAGACGGTCTAGAAATTTTTAGACTGTACCTGGAGTCGAACCGAAGAGCCTTGCGTTAGCAGTTGATCTCGCTAACATTCGGACCGTGACCGTCGTCTAACTAATTCTTTTAATTTTTTTATTTAATCTAATTTATTAACTTTGTTAATATATCTTTGGCCTAAAGAACGCATTTTCATTTTCATTTAATACGTTACTTACTCATTTGAAATTCTCCCGGATGGTGGCGTTCGCTTAATGTAATTTGCGAATTGCATTACCTGAGGTAATGCAAAAAACAGTTCCAGGTGCTGCACTTGACCACTTGAACCTGGTTTATCTGATGAACGAGAGGGGAGCTACGAGAGCGAAATATATAAATAAATATAAAAAATTCAATTGAAAATTAATATTATTGCAAAAGCCAATCCAGTAGTCAAATTTATTTTGGAGGAGGATTAAACGCAAAAAGTAAAAAGATTTTTAAAAAGTAAGGTAGAAGATTATCCTTTTTGGCGCAATATTTTGGCAGATTCCGGTCAAAAACTGGCGACGATTTAATTCTCAGAGGGGGCACAAAATACATTGAATAACATCGTTCAGGTATACAACGATAGAGGGAAGGTTTTTCAAGCTCAGTAGCGTATCATCGGGATCGGGAAATTTTTTTTTGTGTTATCCCAGTACTACCCATGAAAATTATAAAAATAATTTCTATTGGAAACCAATACCTCTTTTATCGTCTTCTATTATAGCGACAGTTGTTCATAACTATGCAATTGCCTCATAGGCCCATTGTGCAAAGGGCGACTAGGTTTTACCAGAGTCAGAAGCAAAAGTGGTAAAGACTGGTAAATACTGAAAGTGTGGTTTGATAAAATACTACAATTTACACAATTAAGGAGAAATAACAAATGGACTCAAACCTGTAATGCATTCAGTGTTCACACGACCTTCTCCCACTAAAATAGGTTTTGGTTTCCTAATTGTATTACATATATGGGTTGTTGCTTTCTTAAAAAATAAACGCAGTTGCATACGATGAACACCACGGATTCGTTGTTGAATGGCAGCTGATTCCACATTAAAACTGACTTGTTACTACAAAATTCCAAAGGTGCACAAACACAACTTCGATAGTTGGCAATAAAACAGTTCTTTGTAGGCATAAGATGGCGGATGCCACTATGGTCGTTAATCGCAAATCGTCTTTAAGATTGACCAAATTGAAGCTAAAAAATGCGCAACAAACAAAGCAAAAACTTTGATAAATATTCGGGAAAATAATACAAAATTCAGCAGTATGAAAATGGATGTCGTTCGTCAAGAGCGCTTACGATAACGATCGTTCAACAAATTGACACCTCTCAGTGAAAATGAAATATCATGCTGTTATATACAAGGTGGAACAAAAGTTGAATTCGTAATGAATGCGTTACAAGCTGGTCGTCCTTTGCACAAAGGGGCTATGAGGCAACTGTACAGTTATTATGAATAACTGCTGATATAACCATCGGTTTGAAATGAATTGTATGCACAGTGAGAAACAAAATAATTGTACAGCTTTAAATTAATATTTAAAGTGCGATAAGTTGTTGTTAATATGGTTTACACAACTTCACAATAAATAACAACAGATCCGTCTAAGACCGGCGAATTAATAATTAACACTTCAATGGCAATAAATTGAGCCCATCAATAAACAATTAAATAAATCATTCAATTTTTTTGCAGAAATGATAATTGATCATTCAAAAATAATTTCAATTAGGTAATACAAGAATTCAGTAAAGGTGAGTACGATACAAGAATAAACTTAATATTATTTTCAAAATGAATATTTTGCACCCTAATCCAAAAAACTTTATGAAATGAACTTAAAGTTCAATTAAACCCAAATACCGAATCCTTCTGACTCCAGACACCAAAGTTATCGACTTTTTCTTGAGTTAATGTTGAATCGGCGTAATCCCACTTCTGACAACAATTTTTATCGACCTCGTAAAACTAAAAGCTTCACTGCATAAATTGATTTTCTCGACTTATAAAGATACCTATTTAAAATTAACTAACTTAACGAATCTTATATTATATTGAATACCCGTTCGTCTCGTAAAACCCTTTTTATTTTCAGTGGTTAGTGGATAAAAATTTAACGAAGTAATTAATAGGTAATACTAATCGAAAGATGAAAGGTTATAAAGAGAAAGTTAACGAAAGAGTGCAAAGTTGGAAGGGTAGAAATTTGATAATTATTAGATATAGGTAATAATGTACATATTTAAAATATATAAATTATTAACGTGCGAAATCAATATTAATTATGCCTATATACTACATACATAGGCGTAGATAAAGTGGGTTATAACACAGCACAGGATACTGTAGTAACTTGAGATATTGCTAATCCGTTGTGAAAAAGGCGACGCTTTCGCCTTGTTCTTATTATAGCAGTTACGCATTGACATATTGTATTTTGTCAGCCACTCAACCACCATGTTCCTGATGAACTAATGTGATGGCTCCTTAGGTTTTAAAGAGGGTGCAGGGTTGAATTTGCACAAAGCGCTATTTATTGTTGAACTGGATTTCAACGTCACAATTAATGAAAGCACTAAACCCAGAGACGCGGTTGCATCCTCTGCACCACGAAGTGCGGCAATATGCTGATATTTTCCTTTGAAAATGAATATCCCCTTTTCTGATTTTCTTTATTTTTCTTCCTTTTCAATTATTTCGAAATGTTCAACTTTTTCAGTTTTATTTATAATACGAGTAACGGTTTTTCCTCATTTAATTTCAACAAAATTCATTAGATACTTACAGATTAGGTAAGTTAATTAACAAACTATTTGTTTACTGGTTGTATATTAAGTAATAGTTAAATTAATTAGTGCAGTTTTAAGTTACATCTACAAAGCTTTTTTTGTAATTTATTACTAATTAAAATTTTACTTGAATTACTACGGCCATATCGTACGTTGGTACCAGAATAAGCTAGCGCTACCTTTAGCTTTTAATTACGGTAACTTTACAATCCTTTCTTTGTTGCAAGTTTCAGGATACTCATTTATTTTTTATTTAAAACAAAATGCTCAGGTACAAGGAAACTAATAGTAGATCTGAGACAATCGTCAGACAAAATCAGGACTTTATGTGTAAAAGTAATCGCTAGATTTTTAATTAAATTTCTAGCATTTAAAAAATGTGTTTGATGATAATTAAAATAGCATGCAATAATACTATCAATCAAGCCTATTGTAAATGCATCAAAACATTTAGAAGATTTATGTATATTATTCTAATTTATAAGACTTTATTGTAAATTATTGTAAATAAATACGCAATTTATTTTTATAGAACATGAAGACCGATACATAAATAATTAAAGAAATCAAGAACACCATCTCTCGGTGTTCTGATTTAAAAATTCACGATTTTCCTTGTTCCAAAATATAATTGGGTACTTACCCGGTTTTTCCAAAACTTTTGTTATTGTCAAATAATGACATAACTATAAAATTATGCATGCTATTTCCCTTGTCAACCCTAAGGTACAGCCATACTCTTCTTATACATCTGACTTATTTGGAAAATACCTCTTGGCGTTGACCGTTGAGAGACAGAGTATCTAAATTATGCAGACATTGCAAGACGGGTGCGACGATGTGTTTTATTTCAATGGGCTGAATACATCCTGCTTCGGTACGAGTTGCGTGCTTAAATTAATAAATAATGAATATACAACACAGAGAAAATTATGGAACGAAATAAGAAAATTACAGCAGCCCTTTTTTAATACAACAGGGGTTTCCCCTTTCTTGGAAATATTTTCTGATCGTGAAGCGCTTATGTGTTTGGTTTATAGTTTACTCGTACTTCTTGTGGTCTTTTTTTTACTTAAAATAAAAGTTATTGGCATTGAAAATCTGAGTAAAATTTTACTCAATATTTTCTATTTTAATTATTTCATCCGCTGCATGTGTAGGATATTGGCCTCCCATATTTTTGTCATTAGCCTTGATCATAAAGTTCTTTTCAGTCACTTCATTGGTTCAGTAGAAATAAATGGAAAGTTTGGCGCGAAAATCTTAAATAAAGGTAATGAAATAAAATAAGTAAACATATTAAAATAATAGCAAATTGAAGAAAGATAACATACAAAAAATCAAACTATAGAAATGACTAAAGCTAAAAAGTTACAAATAGTAAAATAATACAGAAATTGAAGAAATAAATAAAAATAAAAAGGCAAGACGTAAAATACAATAAATCAAACTGAAAAACGATCAAAACTTAACCAAGTAGAAAATGCATCAAAAAATGTATTGAAACTCTTTGGAACTTTCGCTTGAACGATGATAGTCAATCAAGTTTATATTGGTGGAATGCTCTTAAATGAATAGGAAAAATCTACATCTACGGGTAAGTCAATTTTTTATTATTGCAAATTAAGGAAAGTCTACATGTTTATTAATGATTCATTTATTAATAAATAATAATGGTTTATTATAAAGAAATAAAGTCGGAAAATGCAGGGATTTTACGAAAAGAAATCACCTTCTCCGAGGAAAGTCTTCAGATCAACGGCGGTAATCAAGAGTTCATTCTACTTTCATACCTTATAACCACCGGTCGTCCTTCGGAATTAATTTTCCTTTTTTTTGGGTTCGCTGGGAGAGGGGAAATCTTCAGAAGACACCACCCAGTTGTTTTGGGTGGTAGTGTCGGAATTTTACTGACTACAACCCCACTCCTTGATGTTGATTGCGGTATCGCTGCCAGCCCCTGGAACGCTTCGCAATCTTCGCGAAGTTTTTTTGTGCAGGAGCAGGAGCATTCTCTCGTAGAGTTTGCCCACGTTGTCCAGCAGGCATATCGGCCTGTACGGGAATTACTTTTCCTAGGAACGGATGGAGTTCCTCTAAAAACAAACAAATCTACTGATCGACTTTTATTATAGTGGAATGCACGACCATTGCAAAAACAAACGAAGTGTTTATCAGAGCACAAATGAATAACAACATCCATTCAAGTTGTGAACGTAGGTAGCTCACCTAAAATGACTCATTATTGTCGTATGATGTGACTGCAATTTTGCTGTTACTCTGTATAATCGGGATTCAGCTCCTCAGACATACACTGACAAAAAGCGATATAATTTTCGACTTACAAACCTACGTTGGTGTTAATATAGCTTAAACTTTCAAGAGAATCATGAGTACATACCACCATCCATCGAAAGTATTTTGCAACGATTTTGTGAGCGTCCTGTTTTCCAGGTAACTTTTGGTAATCACAGTTACCTGGAAAACAGAATAAGTGTCCTAATTTTGGCACTCTTTGGCCAGCAAACAAAATAGTTCATCCACACTCAGAAAACTCAAACAATGCAAAGACACTTCCTTGTCTATTGCCCAAACAACGGTAAACTCGTCAAAAACGTCTCACATGAGAAAATTCACACTCTAACTAACTGATGGACTCAATAGAATAACCCTGATGACTTTCAAAAACACACTTGAACTACCCAAAATGCTGATTTTCTCATAGAAGCACCCTACGAAAGGGAAATAAATTTTTATGAATTTGAATCCCGTTATTGTTTTGGAATTTGTTGTCATAAATTGTATAACATATTTTTTAGAAGGGCCACCCTAAATTGATTATAAAGTATACATGTGTCATTTCGTTTGTCTAATTTAATAGAAGTTGTTATTTTGAAACATCCAGTGTTTTTTTTCTGTTAAGGGAAGGGATTTTTTACAGTGTCGAGTTTAGTGTCCTTTTGCCCGCAACCGAAGTTTTTCTTCAATATTAAGCCATTCTGGGCTCATGCCAGAAAGTCACGTTACTAAATGATAGTTTGTTTTTGAGAACAGAATTCTACGCTTGGGCGAAATCGATCGAACGGTGATGGCAGCTTAATCAAAAAATGTTCTTATAGTAGATCGATAAACATCTAAGGGTATGTTTATGTTGGAGCTGCGATAAACGATAAGAGCGACGATACTAGCGAAGCAAAGAAAATGAATGTCATTATTTTATATGCAGTTGTTTATATTGTAGCGTTGCGTTGATATAAACACCTGCATATAAAATAATGACATTTATTTTCTTTGCTTCGCTAGTATCGTCGCTCTTATCGTTTATCGCAGCTCCAACATAAACGTACCCTTAGTAGAATTTTGTTCGATCAGCAAATTTGTTTGTTTTAAAAATAACTCCAGCCGTTCCTAGGAAAAGTGTTCCAAAGGACGGTCTGCGGTTACAATACCACACAAATAAAAGTGGGAAGTCAGCTGACTTTAAAATTTATATGGACAAATTATTTCAGGGATGGCAACGAAAATGCAAAAATATGGGACTACGAGTGAGAGAATACATCCTGTATATCCTATATTTCTCAGACGATCAGACAGTGACGGCGAAAGATAAAGATGACTTGAATTGCTACATTTGGAGAGAAATCTTCAAGAATCGTATGAGCTGGCGTCTCATGCTGGCGTCAAAAATTAATGATGCGAAATTCGAGTATTACCTATTGGTCGGAAACAACAAAATTGAGGACCTTCCATTGGAATACCACCACATACAACTAGTAGAAAGAAGTAAATACCTGGGTGCCACATTGAACAAAAATGGAAATAGTGAAGAAGAAATCGCTGGCAGAATAAACAAAGGTCGAGCTATAACAAAATCCATCAATTCCGTTTTGTAGGACAAAACTCTAAGGAAAAACACAAAGCAAAGGATGTATAAGCTTTTGGTGCAAAGTGTTATAATATATGGAGCGGAGGCGTGGGATATAAATGAAAGCAACAGAAGCATACTGCTGTCCATTGAAACGGACTTTCTAAGACGAAGTTGTTGAAAAACAAAACTCGATAGGGTACGTAACGTAAGTATTAGAGATAAAATGGAGATGGATAAAGACAAAAGAAAAAGAGGCCGACCAAGATGAAGCTGGAGAGAACGCAAGCCAGAAATTTCGAAGAAGACGCTTGCCAAGATTGAGTTGCATGGAGACTGGAAGCGGATAAACTTTTCCGCAAATATTATGTATATGTTACGTACCAAGCCGGAAATTGTACAATTCGTACACTGTACAGTGATTTTTGTACCGAGTGCGAAGTGTACAGGCTACTTTGTACGCAGTGCGAATTACCGGACTTGGTATTACGAGCTTTGTACTGTTCGGGATCTGTACAACCTATTTGTACTGAGCTGTTAGTTTCAACATTTCTGCCAACTTGGTACAATTTAATATTGTACAAAGCCCGAAAGAACAACAAAAGAACAGAAATTGAAATAACAAGAAAAGAAAAATAACTATTTTGACTTTATTTAAAGTAAATATAATTCATTATTTACATACACGCACATTATTTATTTATTGGTACAGCTCATTGAATTATGGCAGCGAGAATTGCACAAAACTCCTTTTTTACGGCATACACATCTTTTATTTAAACATTTTTAGTGCATGCACACCGCACAAATCCTTGACCACCAACTATTGATGCTGTGAATTTGCAGCTCGTAAAGATTTGCATCTGGCACTTCTTCGATTTCCAAAAAGGTAATATTGCATGGTGCAATTTGAATTCGACTGTATAGCTGTGTTATAACTCCATTCTTTGTTCCTATCTTGTAAAAGTTATCAGAAGTCACGTCCATAACAATACCTAAAACAAGATAATAAATATTAGGGAAAAAAGATAAAAGATAATGCGATTTTAAAGAAATTAATACTTGCTACTCCAAACCATACCTATAATGTTTCTGAGATCACCTTTGCTCCTGTCCACATCGGATACTGGAATTGCTACAGTTGTTCCACATTGCAAGGGTGGATATTTAGAATCATTCTGTAACTTCATACGTTTTGCTTGCTGCTCTAGTCCACTGACGGACATCTGTTGATTTTTTTGAATATTCAGATGCACTTCATTTAGTAGTGAAATTTCTTCTTCATTTATAAAATCTACATCTACATTTAGTGATGTTTCTGCATTAGTTTGGACTCCCTCAATTTGGTCTCATTTTTCCGTTTGTTCATTTAATGCCATTTCTTCAATAGTTTGGACTTCTTTCTCCTCAATTTGGTCTGATTGTTCCGTTTCCCTAGAAGTTGTCATTGAATCAATAATTATTTCTACATCCTCTTCTGAATTCAAGCTTTCAATGACAGAAGCTGGAAAAGTACTTGATGCTAATCCTAATTTGGCTTTTGTTGTATATTTAAATGTCGTGTTCGGATCCAGGTTGGCAACATCCTGGGTTGACGATGGTATGGACAATCGCGATAGACAACATTGTATTTGATGTATGCAATAAATGTTTAGTAATTAGAATTGTGTGTATTACTCATCGAATTACATTTAACAGCTTTCCTCCCAAATAATGCTTCAAATGGAGATTGCTTGATTCCAGAATGGAGACTATTATTTTTTTGATACTGACAGAAACGCAAACCTTCACTCCATTGAGTAGAATCATTATCTATCATCCAAGCTCTAATTATTTCCTCTACATCCCGGTTGGCTCTTTCTACACTCCCCTGACTCTGAGAGTGGCGCGGTTTGCCATGGACAATTTTTAATTGGGGCCACATGACGGTCAATTCTTCTATGATACAATTAACAAATTCTCGTCCATTATCTGACTGAAGTATCGAAGGGGCACGAAAAATGCAAAAAATATCAATTAAATTATAACTAACCTCCGCTGCTATGTTTGTTTTTAAAGGACGTAAAATTAAAAACTTGCTCAAGTGATCTTGGTAGTTCATTATAAATTTAAAATCCAGGTCTTTACACGATTGCATGTCTATTAAATCCACTTGCCCACGTGAGTTAATTTCATTAAAAACCATTTGTTTCACAACAACTCCTTTTTTTGGATGAGCTCTTTTTTTTAAGTTTCGCAGTAACTTAAGAAAAGTTGAATTATTTGACGTGATATATTTACGTAAATATTTGCTTTTTACAGCATTATGAATTTTATGTAATCCGCCATGACCGGTTTCAATATGTGCATTTTTTAAAATTTCGAAAATTTCATCATTGTGAACAAAGTATTTTACTTCATTATTAACAGATTTATTTAGAGGCACTATTAATTTTGTTATTGTTCCCACCGTCAAAACATCATAACGTTTTACCATCACTTCATTTATTAGCTGTCCATAATTTTCTTCACTTGTAATTGACACTGAATTATCCTTAAAAAGCAGCTCATTTAATTTTCTTTCAAACTTTTCTTTGAATACACACACACTTTGCGATTCCATTATTTTTACTCACTAATAAACAATTTAATATAATAATTATAAAGTATTTGACAGCACGAAAACACGAATTGGCTGATCTAAAAATGTAAGGTTATGGCTTTGTACAATATTAAATTGTACCAAGTTGGCAGAAATGTTGAAACTAACAGCTCAGTACAAATATGTTGTACAGATCCCGAACAGTACAAAGCTCGTAATACCAAGTCCGGTAATTCGCACTGCGCACAAAGTAGCCTGTACACTTCGCGCTCGGTACAAAAATCACTGTACAGTGTGCGAATTGTACAATTTCCGGCTTGGTACGTAACATATTGCTATGATATCTCCCTATGTAAAACTTACACACGTCGATTAATTTTGGGCGCCACTTTCAAATGAAAGAAAAATATAAAAATGTAAATACTATTGAATTTTGTGTGCTAAATTTTACTGGAGAGTTCACCAAACTTGTCCCTCTTATATAGCTCAGCCTAAGGCTCTCTCAGAGTATTGCAGGTAGTTAGGTTGATTAAGGGATGCAGCTTATTGAGTTGAGAAAAGTTTTAATTTTTAAGTGATTGAAAAATGATTGTTGTTGTAGAAAGAAAATGCTTAAGTTTTGACCAGATAAAAACGATCCACTTTTGTTTTTGAATGATCTCAAAAATTCAGAGTACTGACCTGTAATAATTTTATGATAATAAAAAGATTTGATTAAATCAGAAATGTGTTTATATTCAAATAAATATTTTATCAATGTTAACAAAATTAATACAGATGGTTTATCTGTTACCAGAATGTTTACAATAATCAAAATACCAAAATAAACGTAGAATAACGTTCCAATTCTTCCTTCTTCTTTGAGATACTTAAATATTATTTAAGTCTCACCGTTGTCCAAAACGGATTAAATGTTTATATAATAAAATTGTTGCTCGAAGCGTAGAAAATGTAAATAATAAAAAATGTTTTGTAGTTGAATATTTATTAAAGTAGGGTAGCCAGAAGTTCACCGATTAGGGTCTTTTTCCTCGCATCCTTTATATTAAACGCTGAAGGCAAAAAGTTAATAAAATAATAATTCGAAATACCTTAAACCCAAGTAACATCAACGTCGGTTTTATACCGGTATACCATTGAAGTATAACGAATATGTACATATATTTTCATACCTGAAAATTAAGTACCAAAATGGTACCTAAGCGGCACATAAATTTTAGTTCATATTTACACTGTACTGTTTAGGTATAGTTTCAATGTACATATTTTCGCACCGTTATTCTGAAGGCAATTGTTGTATCGGATCGGCATTGAAATTTTATTAGCTAAAATATATTTGAACATACGGTACCGTTTAGGTAATGTTTTGATCGTTTTGTTTTGTTACTATAAAAGCGATATCTAACATGTACATGTATTTTATAAGATGGAATGTACGATATTTCCATCACCGGTTTGATACCTTAAAGTGCAGTTTAAATAGTAATGTTTTAGTTGCTACAATTCCGGTATATAATATGTAAAGATGCTTTATTGGTTAAATTTTATGATTTTTACCTCACCGTTTTGATATTGTTCAACATAATAATATTTGTCCATGACAGGTTTAATAACCCAAGCAACATTTTTAACCTGGTAGGCCCCTGGCAAATCCCTACCAGTCAAATCTCACAGGTCCCTGTCCCTGTCTAAAACCCTAGTTGGGATTGTGGTAGGGGCTTGCGCCAGGGGCAAATGGACCACCTATTAGGGGCCTCTACTAGAGATCTACTAAGTACCTTTCACAGGGGCCCTGGTAAGTCCCTACCGCAGGGATCTACCAGGGAGTTGTTATAGGGATCTACCAGGGAGTTATTATATGCGATTAACAGGGTGCAAAAAAATTTTGATTATAATTAAATTGATTGTTTATAAAATTTATTTAATTAATAATTTATTTATAATAAAAAAATTAATTTTTGCTACATTTTTAATTTTAACAATTTTAACTCTACAACATATAATTTTTTATTTTACCCATTTCTCATTATTTATTCTCATTAGTAAGAACTTGTTGGTGGTGATATATCTCATGATGTTGTCGTCTTCTTTGTTTCTTGGAGTCTGGAATTAAATTTTGAAAATTAGAAATAAAATCTTACCTTGGCGAGGATCGAACCCGTAAACCTTCCCTTGATTGTCCGACAGCGTTAACTTCTGTGCCACCGAGCTGTTGTTATTTTAGTTGTAAAATTGCTTTATGACTACAAAAATTTAATGTGAGTAATTTTGTGAGTGAGTGAGTAATTTTGATGCAAAAAAATCCTTCTATAGTAACGAATCTACTTCTACAGTGTTTCGTGAAATAAAAAATGGAAAAAAGCGAAAAAAATGTTTTTCAAACACGTGGGTTTGACATCATATAAAACACGTCAACAAAATAAGTAATTTTGATGCAAAAAAAATCGTTGTACAGTATTGTTTGAAATGTAATAAATTGTACAGGGATTGGTAAAATAAAAAAGTGAAAAAAAGGGAAAAAAATGCTGTTCCAATTTTCATCGTAACTTGTAATAAATTAAACTCGCGGAGGGCTGTACTCGGTGAATCGAATGACATTTTTCTTAATTTTCGTGTGTTTTCAATGATTTTTTGTCTTCTTACTTCTTACTAAGCCAAGAATTACAAAAAAGAAGCCAAAAATTTTTTTTTTCGTAAATTTAAAAAATTTATCGCAAAAATATCGGAAATTATGGCAAAAAATGAGTAATTTTGATGCAAAAAAAAATCGTTCTACAGTAACCTTTGGAATGTAATTCTACAGTGTTTTGTGAAATAAAAAATGGAAAAAAGCGAAAAAAAATGTTTTTCAAACACGTGGATTCGACCGTTCGACATCATATAAAACACGTCAACAAAATTAGTAATTTTGATGCAAAAAAAATCGTTGTACAGTATTGTTTGAAATGTAATAAATTGTACAGGGATTGGTAAAATAAAAAAGTGAAAAAAATGCTGTTCCAATTTTCATCGTAACTTGTAATAAAACTCGCAGAGGGCTGTACTCGGTGAATCGAATGACATTTTTCTTAATTTTCGTGTGTTTTCAATGATTTTTTGTCTTCTTACTTCTTACTAAGCCAAGAATTACAAAAAAGAAGCCAAAAAATTTTTTTTTTTCGTAAATTTAAAAAATTTATCGCAAAAATATCGGAAATTATGGCAAAAAATGAGTAATTTTGATGCAAAAAAAAAATCGTTCTACAGTAACCTTTGGAATGTAATTCTACAGTGTTTTGTGAAATAAAAAATGGAAAAAAGCGAAAAAAAATGTTTTTCAAACACGTGGATTCGACCGTTCGACATCATATAAAACACGTCAACAAAATTAGTAATTTTGATGCAAAAAAATCGTTGTACAGTATTGTTTGAAATGTAATAAATTGTACAGGGATTGGTAAAATAAAAAAGTGAAAAAAAGGGAAAAAAATGCTGTTCCAATTTTCATCGTAACTTGTAATAAATTAAACTCGCGGAGGGCTGTACTCGGTGAATCGAATGACATTTTTCTTAATTTTCGTGTGTTTTCAATGATTCTTTGTCTTCTTACTTCTTACTAAGCCAAGAATTACAAAAAAGAAGCCAAAAATTTTTTTTTTCGTAAATTTAAAAAATTTATCGCAAAAATATCGGAAATTATGGCAAAAAATTAGTAATTTTGATGCAAAAAAAATCGTTGTACAGTATTGTTTGAAATGTAATAAATTGTACAGGGATTGGTAAAATAAAAAAGTGAAAAAAATGCTGTTCCAATTTTCATCGTAACTTGTAATAAAACTCGCAGAGGGCTGTACTCGGTGAATCGAATGACATTTTTCTTAATTTTCGTGTGTTTTCAATGATTTTTTGTCTTCTTACTTCTTACTAAGCCAAGAATTACAAAAAAGAAGCCAAAAATTTTTTTTTTTCGTAAATTTAAAAAATTTATCGCAAAAATATCGGAAATTATGGCAAAAAATGAGTAATTTTGATGCAAAAAAAAATCGTTCTACAGTAACCTTTGGAATGTAATTCTACAGTGTTTTGTGAAATAAAAAATGGAAAAAAGCGAAAAAAATGTTTTTCAAACACGTGGGTTGAAATCATAAAATACGTCAAAAAAATTAGTAATTTTGATGCAAAAAAAAATCGTTGTACAGTATTGTTTGAAATGTAATTGTACAGGTATTCGTAAAATAAAAAAGTGAAAAAAAGAGAAAAAAATGTTGTCGGAATTTTCATCGCAACTTGTTATAATTGCCTGAAAACATCGTTCGTGGGTACTTGTTTGCATTTCAAAGTGTAACGCATGTGTTGCTCGGAGCATAAAAAAAATGATACCTCCGACATTTCGTTACAACCTACTAGAATTACATTCCAAACGATACTGTAGAACGATTTTTTTTTTACATCAAAATTACTATTTTTTTGCGATATTTTCAAAGTTTTTGCGATGAATTTCTTACTTTGACGTCGATGTCGACTTTGATTGGTCTACTAATCAAAGGTTTTCTATTATTGGTTGTTCAACTTGCCACAGGCATTTTACAGGGAGCCCTACAAATAACCTGTAAATGAGTACCTGGCAAATCCCTACCGAAAGCATTTCACAGGGCCCTACAAAGAACCTGTATATGACTCCCTGGCAAATCCCTACCGCAAGCATTTCACAGGGCCCTACAAGGAACCTGTATATGACTCCCTGGCAAATCCCTACCGCAAGCATTTCACAGGGCCCTACAAGGAACCTGTATTTGGCTACCTGGCGAATCCCTAGCGCAAGCATTTAATAGGGCCCTACAAAGGACATGCTAACAGGTACCTGACAAATCCCTATAGACAGGCAAAGCCGTAAACCCTGTTTTAGTTACCTACCAAGTATTTGCCAGGGACCTACCAGAGAAATTTTAATTTCACAGGGAAAAATGTTACTTGGGAAGTACATAATAACATATTATGAAATATATTATATAATATAATAATTTTTATTAATATTAAAATGTGAAACATACGTAACATTAAAATATTTATTATAAAAATAAGTAATTTAAAGATCAATGAATTTTAATTACGTTTTAAAACAGTTTTAACCAATCAGAACGAAGAAAAATTTCACCGTTAGCAAAACTCTTGTTTCTCATTGGTTACAAATTATTATACGCATTTTATATTACAATTATTACCTGAAAATTAAGTACCAAAATGGTACCTAAGCGGCACATAAATTTTAGTTCATATTTACACTGTACTGTTTAGGTATAGTTTCAATGTACATATTTTCGCACCGTTATTCTGAAGGCAATTGCTTTATCGGATCGGCACTGAAAGTTTATTAACTAAAATATAGTTGAACATACGGTACCGATTAGGTAATGTTTTAATCGTTTCGTTTTGTTACTATAAAAGCAATGTCTAACATATACAGGTATTTTATAAGATGGACGGTACGATATTTTCATCACCGGTTTGATACCTGAAAGTGTAGTTTAAATAGTAAAGTTTTAGTCGCTTACAATTCCGGTATATAATATGTAAAGATGATTTATTAGTTAAACTTTGTGATATTTATTTCACGGTTTTGATATTGTCCATGACTACTTTAATAAGTACATAATAAAATATTATGAAATATATACTCGTATAATATAATAATTTTATAAATAAAAATCCGTCTTATTCTCCAAAGTCCCTTTTTATTAAATTAAATTTCGAGACGCGCTTTTTATAATTTTTATTAATATTGAAATGTAAAAAATATGTAACATTATTGTTATTTATGTATCAAGATTATGTATAAAAAAAAATTTCGCCGTTAGAAAAACTCTTGTTTCTGATTGGTTACAAATTATGATAAGCATTTTATATTACAATAATTATTATATGAGATATTATTGGAGTAAGAAGGGCGGTCAAATTTCTAAATTGGGGGCGGAAATTTTAAACCTCTTACGTCCGGTATTATCAACCCATATAAAAAGCCCTTTAGTTAACTAGCTAATGTAAAACGTGTATTTTAAATATTTTATGTTTTCTAATAGCTAATTAACTAAAGGCCCTTCTAAAGTTTTAAGACCGATAAATAACTGTGTTTATAATATTTATTAATAAAAATATTAAAAAATTAATTAATTAGGAAATTTATTTTTAAAATAACTTTGCCGGCTTGGGAGTTGAACCACTGTACAACGGATTGCCAAAGGTACCATCGTGCCTATTTACCATTCGCCATCGAGATTTCTTACATTCTCCAATATTTTTTTGTCTTATAATGAGAAAGGAATAATATTATAGTTGGGGAATCGGTCTTTTATGTCTTTCTAGTAATCATAAATCTTATTTCAACTATGTATCAAATTTTTGATTTTCTAAATATTGAAAAAGTTTCTAACTTCGTTACTTCAATACGGATTTTTAAGAAAAACTACGGCGCAAATAATAACAATCAAAAATCTTCGAAAATCTCCAAATTTGAAATAAAAATTCTGGAAATTAAAAGTCAGGATATTAAAATTTAATAAATTTAAATTAAATAAATTTAATCCCACCACCGCTGTCGATTCGAATTAAAGTGACGTCGGCGTCGTAGCATTTTTCTTCAAAACTCGTGCAAAATAACAACTTTTATTTAAAATAATTCATAATGTAATAAATTTTAAAGTACCAAAGCAAAATATTTGATTTATTTTAATTCAATATTAGGTAATATTTTTAATCTATGAATTGAAAATAAAATTGACCATCAAATAACAAATATCATAGTTTATACCGTATACCCAGGTAGTCGAGTTGGCTAAGCAGTTGGTTTTCAGACGTATAGGTACAGTACAGCATGGGTTCAAAACCTGGCCTCGGAAAAAAAAAGTAAGTAAAAACTATCACATTTATAATGTCAATTTTCAGATTCTGGCGCAGACAAACAAAAATACATACAGGGAAACAATTTAGCAGTATTTAAAAAATAGAAATATTTAAAAATCAAAAATTTTATCTTTTATAAAAATTATTTTTTCTATTAAATAAATATCTCGTTCATAAAAAATCAACACATAATCGGTATAAAAACGATGTACTAATACAGTAACTGCAAAAGGGGCAAATCAATGCCGTACCGTTGCGAAAATACCTGTACCTTATATGTGCATAAATGATACATCAATACAGTAACTGCAAAAGGGGCAAATCAATGCTTTACCGTTACGGAAATTTCTGTAAGGTATATGTACATTTATGACGGTAAAATGTTACTTGGGAATTTATTTAATCCTGACTCATAAAAGTCTGCGTAGATAATCACTATCTTGGTTATCACTCGCGCACGAACGTAGCACTTCACAGCTGTTGTTGATGCAGTGTTGATATGGTCGTTCCAAATTTGCTCCCGTTGAATCTTGTTGTTGTTGTAATAATCATCCAAATTTGACGTTCTAATTGTTTTGTTTTAATTAGATTATATGCTGGTAAGTAATTTTTGAATTAAATAATTCTCAGATATTCGAGATTTGAGTTGAAGATTTACATTCTTAATTTTCAGTTGCTGTAACTAGCGTTGGCCATCTTGGATTTCTTATCGACAAGTTTGATAAATTGGTTTTCGTTACACGTCTGTCCACTTTGAATATCAAATTTCAACTAAACTTGCTTGCGCAAAATTACCAATTTGCGTCGATTTTGAACGACTTGTAAGTCAGATTTATTCCTTTTGTAAAATTTATTGTAATGGAATTTTCTGTAATTTTCAGAGTTGGTTGGATTATTAGAAAGATTACTTGTTTGCTGCTTCCGAGAAGATTTTCTCCACAGTAGCTGATTTTGGAGCCTTTTGAAGTTGTGAATTTGACCATTTTTCTTATCACATTCCACTTATCATGTTTCAATGGATTTTGAACCTTATTTACCTTTTTACAAATTTCGGAGATCAATTTATGATTAACATTTAGAGTTAGATATGACATAATTTTTGTTGTAAACAGTTTTACACATAATAAGTTATTCACAGAGAAATTTCAATTTAAAGTTTACAAAATGTACAGGTTATGTTTTACAGATAACAAACTGTAACAAATTTTATCATTTCTGACTTAATGTACCTTATTGGAAGATTTTGACATGGTCATCTTCATAATGAATCTATTTAACAGGTTTTAATATAGCATTCTTATCTTTAAAGATCTTTATAGGTCTTGTAACGATTCAAAATTAATACCATATTAATACAAGGAATTAATACAAATTATCTGTTATCGTCAACATGAATGATCTCATTTACCGGGGAATAACCGTGTCCTGGTGATTTCATAATTATCACACGTGTAAGCTATTTTCGTAGTACACAAAGAAAGTAATAGTACAAAGTATTTTTAATAGCTAACACGCGTGATTTCATTTACTTTACCTGGGAATCACCGCGTCTGATGACTTCATAATTGCTACACGCGTGAGATAATTTTCTTTGTATAAAGTTATTAACATGGCATAAGTCCGGGGAATCACCGGGTTTCAATGACTTCATCGCCACGCGTAAGTTTTTTGTGCTTACGGGGCGCGTGAGGAAACTATAATATATAAGGACATACCATCAAACATCAAACATTCGGGATATTCTGATCTTGGTTAGATCACGATTATCTTTGAGTACCGTACGTAAAATACCTTAAATTACCTTCGATTGTGATATTGTGATTATAGTTAGATCACGATTATTTTTGAGTATTTTTCTTAAAATTATCTTAACTTACCTTCGATAATTTTGTGAATATCGTTAATTGTAATTATATTATATTACATCCAAAATTTATATATTCGGCAAATTTTGTTTTAAAAAAGTGTATTACGACTATATACAAATTTTGACATTAATACGCGTCTAACTAAGAAGTACCTACGATATTATATGGATTTTGCAATTAATTCGTAATGAACTATTATTTAAATTAATGTTTTAATAATAGTACCTGAATAAATAAATGATATTAGTGAATGAAATTGTGAAAAGACTACCGCAATAATTACGTTAAATAATAAAGACTAATAATTAAATAAAGTTAGTAAAATTGTGAATAAACAAATTGAGTGACAAGACATATTTATGTGAATCTATCATCAAGCCAATAAAGTTGAACCTTTATCTAACTATAATGGACTACTACTAGAATAATATACTAAATAAAGGTATTTAATGTTTTTTTAAGAATAATTATATAGATATAAGTTTACGTAGGCATAAATTATAGCAAATGTCCAACATGCAGCCAGGATCTCGTAGAGGAGTGATGATGTTTTGTTGATTAAATTTGCTATAGTAGTTAAGTTATTTTATTACATTTTATTTCAGGAATAAATGTATTATATAATAAGTTATATTTTTTTTCATATAATAAATCCAAACCAAAGAGGGTCATGATTGTAAATTCTGTTAATAAAATTAAAATCAAAAGTATTTCCTATTTTTTTGAACAAATTTCAACCTACCTGAGATAGAGTTTTTTTTAAGTATTTTTTCTATGTTGAGCTAGCTTAAGGGGTTACAGTCTACAATATCATGAAATAAGGTGGATTTGCTTATCTGTTCAATCTAAAGTTTTCAAATTAGGTCAAATTTCTTAAATATTACAATTAATTCAGAATTTCAACTATTTGCGTTGTGTGCGTACATTTTAAATCACAGCAATATATACTGAAAAAATACAATCTCCAAACGGTGTCAACTAGAGAATTCACCTATTGGGCTGCAGATCGGAGAAAAATCCCTGATCTGATTGAAATCTGTATTGTTACATATTAAATTGTCGTGTATATTTAGCATTTACATATTCATTATCTTTAACTTGCCATACTTCTTAAAATTTAATCAAACACATAGATATAATTAAATAAAGTGACAGGTCTTGACAAATTAATTTATAAACGGAAAACGTGTAAACTTACGCATATATTACCTCTCTCTTTATTTGCTTGCTGTGAAATGCGAAGGAACATTATTTAAATTTAAATGATACCGCATAAAATGAAAACAAATAAATATGTGTCTTTCAAACGTAATTATGACTGTTATTTGTTGTTTTTCGTTTACTACTTCCGCAATTCTCATCCGATTTTTATCCGGGATATAACCAAAAGTGAAACTTGAAACTCTCAAAGCAGAAAACTTCACAGGTAAAAGCAACTTCCTCTTCAAGAACTGTAAACGAAATCAAAATTTCGCACGTCACAATATGCCAAGATTTATGTAATGTTTCAAATAAAGAAGAAAGTTGTATAAGATTTAGACATCTACATTTATAAATGTGTGTAAACCTTACAGGTGGTTCCACCACAAATAATAGCAATACTTTGTACACAAAAGCCTGAAATAAACTTAAAATTTAGATTTACAAGGCGTAATACATTAGGGAGAAGCACTGCTGTACAAGTTGATTAAAAAAATTGTTAAGTCGAATGAAGGAAAAAGTCAAGATGGAACTTTAAATTTTACTTGGATTTGTGAAAAAGTAACAAAAATTAAATTTAATTTGAAACCGCAACCGCAAATATTACCTACCCAGAGAGAAACAGGATACATATTGGAAGATATCAGTTATTTTCTGTTTGCAATGGAATTATAAACATCATTCAGGTATTCTCTAAATCCTAACAGAAAAATGTGGTTTTTCTCCTGGGACATAGATTGATTAAAAAGGATAAGCACGATAAACACTACAGCGATAATGCAATGATGGTAATAAATCTTTCTACTTTGCAACTTTTATATCCTTCTTGAAATATCGAGTTTTAAAGTATTTTGAAACAAAAGATATTTAAAAAAATTATTGCCCAATTATTTTATTCAATTTTAGTTCAGGATGACAGTTTTCATCTTATTTAACTTTTTTTTTAAAGATGTTAACTTTTTTGACGTGTAAACTCGTAGTGCAAGCATTATTAAAATTATAGACAATATATTCTGGATTCAAAGCAGTAAGTCGTTTCAGCTGCAATTGAAAAGAAAAGGATATGAGAGCAAAATTGAAATTTTAAATGTAGTTTTGTAGGTTGATTTACCTTGGAACCTCTCAAACTTGATGTTTCTCTCACACCTTCACTTTCCGATGCCATTAAAAAAAGATAGTTTAAAGCTTTGAGTTAAAAAGTCGAACTTTATTGCAAGTCTTTGATATTTAAAGGCAGCGAAAAAATTAAATGACTTCAATATTAAACTTCATCAAAGAATTCTTTATATTGGCTGAATTTGAATTAAAATTTCTTTATAAATATCGCTACACGTTAATATAAATTTTAGTATACCTTTATTATGTCCCAGCAGCTTGTACAAAAGATTTTTCTTACAATAAATCACATAAATATAACTTATTACTTTTTAAATTTTAATAAATAAAATCGCACAGTGCTACCTAATGACGAAGTGCGATCGATGGAGATGCAAAATGAAATACTTAACTAATTTTTTGTAATATCATTCAAGTGAAAATATTAAATCAGAAAGTTTTATATAAATAACAATAAGATGAAAATCAAAATAAATGCTTTCATGTAGAAATACGTAATATTCCTTCAAGCCTATATTTACATACAGTGCGCTCGTAAAGATTGGAACAAATTCGATAAAAATATTTAGAGGGATTTTTTCAGAAAATTCTCGGACATGTCAACTTAATTTTTTTAAATGTCACTTTTTCTGCTATTGATATATTTTTATCGTGTTTTGTTTTTGAGCTGTGATGCCATCGTAAAAATTTTTAAATAGCAACCCTTATTTTTTTTTACAAATTTGGAAAGAGCATATTTTTCTGGATATGAAAATGTAAAAAGAACCCTGCACTCGAAGTGAACAGTTTTTAAGGTAATCAGCCACAAAGTTACAAAAATACAAATAGGTTTTTACTTTGATTTTTAACAGCATCTCGGAATCGAGATCATAACAAATTTTAAAAGTATGAATTTTTATAAATAAATAAATTATGACTACCGGATAAATCCGGAAAAAATCCGGGCGAATCCGGAGAAATCCGGGGAAATCCGGGGTAAATTCGGGATAAATAACGACGATCATGGCCTGAATGTTAGCGAAATTAACTCCGGGTATAGTTTTTAAAATTCCTTGCCCAACTGCGTGTTTCGGAGGGCACGTAAAGCCGTCAATGCCGCTGGTGTTAATGATTTGCTATTAGAACAATTAAAACGAGGTAGAGAGAAAGCAACAATATAATATATAGAAAGTAAAGCTTTGTCTGCATTGCGCATTTTTAGTTATATGCACAATCTAAAGGATGAGGTTGTGGTCATCAAATAAAATTGTCACGAGTACGGTAAGATATAGACGATCCTTTGATTGCGGGATTTGTTAACTTGAGTTTTTCTAAGCAAAAAAGTTATACCTGGGCTTTGGATGTCACGGAGCTTTCTCCAGGTTTTAAGATAAATTTAGAAGAGATAAACACGAACATAGTCGTAAAAATAACAACAAACTGAAAGTGCAAACTAACTCGTCTATTTGTATCGAAAAGTACAGAAACCTTCTTCCGGAAGAAGGACTTCGAAAGCACTCTTTATTGAAAAGTTGTAAGCTAAACTACCAAAAACTTGAAAATTAAAAAAAACTGCTGTAGCGTAGCATAGTACCTGAAAGAATATTCGTAAAAATGTTGGTCCGTTTTCTTTGATCGATCTTAGAGTTAGTATTTCCAAGTGTTGGCATTTAACACTTGGGCTATAAACTTTCGAGAGTCGAAAGTGCGCTCAAGTAGATCAGATATATCGCCACCCGCTAGTTTAAAATTTAAGTTGCTCTTTTCCGGGGTAGCTAGTAAAATTTTTTTGAACACACTAAAACGGTAGATGTTTATAAATGAGGCATTTGTAACATTTAAAACATGTAAGAATGCTTATGTCTTTTTTAAAAAAACCTGCAAGTATTTGCACACAAAGTTTTACCGAATATATTTCCATAAAAATTTCATTCGCATAATAGAAAGACACGTGTAAGCTTGAAATATTAGCATCTGAGGTAGAATATTTCGTGGTTACACATGCATACTTACTACACCTTTTTAAAATTTAGTAAAATGAACTACGGGTAATATTTACATACACTGCACATTAAATCGATAGTACCGCTTTTATTTATTCCGCAAGTGTGTTAGGTTTTGATGATGGAAGACAACATTTCCCTAGACATGTTTTGTAATATTAACGAGATTTTTCTCAAATGTAAACTTACTCCTTGGTTGCTCTTTCAATAAAAACCAGACCTCTTATAGATATTTGGAATGTCTGCTCAAGATCTAGGGCGCCACTTACCAGATTTCATAAAGCTGCTACACAGTTACAAGGTATATAACTTTTTTGATGTTTTTCACTAAATGTGTATTGTTTCTTCCTTTTCACAAGTTTTCTCAGAAGGATTGCAATATTCCTTAGTGTTTGGTTCGTTTAGTTTATTAAGGAGTTGGCTTCAATTCTACTATAAATTTCTTTAGAAAACTGTAGAATGTTTACCCGAATAAACTTTCATCAAATTTTCATTTAAGAGAAAACTTTCAGCGCCAATCACAAAATTAGAATTTCTCTATTTTTGTCAGCACGTAGTGGTCGTCTTATTAAATAGATTTTCAGTTTTACACAACCTTTTAGTAAACGGATCCGATTTACACAGCCAATAAAACCCATGTTCGGATTATAATTATTATTGTTTATCATCGCGGTGTTGCTGTGTACCGTATTTTCAATTCCAAAATCTGGGATACAAACAAACATGTAGCATAAAAAAGTTAAATTGGGTATTAAGCTGAAGGCTTAACCCTAAAGCAAATAACAAGATAAAGTTGCGATTGCTTTGAAGGAACAGCTCAACAAAAATAAAAAAGTAACAATGGGTGCCTTGATTGAGCAGATCTAACAAAAAAGCGTTTCGTGCACTTAAATGACCTGGCAACGCCTAAATCAAGATTATAAATATATCAGCAATAATAATTATAATATGTAACTAGATAACAAAATTATAAATGTAACTTTATACCTCACTTTAAACAAACCTGTTCGATTTACCACTACACTCCGAGGGAGGAGGCTCCCTGTGTCATCCGAATTCCTTCACCTGTTTTAAGTAAAAGAGTTAAATTAGAAAATGTATCGCACATCAATTAACTGCAGTTGTGTTGAGTTTGTAATCGTCGAAGCCAACTCAAAATTTAAATTAATCAAGCGGATTGACACAAATAAATTGCAACGTTTTGAGGAATGATTAAGGGATCTAAGCGAAAATTGCAAAATTATGAAAGAAAACTAAAATTAAAATAATAAAAACAATAAAATGTTTGACGAAAGCGCTAGCAATATATTATTTATATGTGAAAAATTGTACTTTTCAGTTCTGAAAAGTGTTTTGTGCATTTTTTAGGTTATTCTAAAAATACAGATACGGTTACAGTATCATTTTCATTACAGTAACTACTAATTCACCGATTAAATTTTCTATTCACAGCTGTTTAACAAAACCAAAAATTAAAATAGGACGTGACTTTTTCGTACGGTAGTTTTCCGGAAAAGTAGAAAGCGAACGTCGACGTCGTTAATAGTACTAAAGTCAACTTAAACTTTGAACATACAGAGAGGTTCACAATAAAACTAACATTCCTATTGTTACAAGATCCAGTGGATGTTTCGCATGTGTGACCTGAAGAATTCGTTTGATAGTTAACGGTTAAAGCCGGTGCAAGTAATTACATTCTTCTTCTTTCTATTGTTTTAGGCTTCTATACAAAGTATAACATGAAGCATTATTTATTCTCATAACATCCACTGCTGAACATGTCGTCCATCTGTGCCACATATACTCTTCCCAACGGTAAAATATGGGAACCTACAGTTTAGCATTGGTTCTTAACGATAAATTTTAGAAAAAGGTTTCGGCATTAAAACCCTATACGGCTGTTTAAACCATTGTATTCGTTTAATAACAGCTTTACTATAAATTATAACAATTTCATGTGACTTGTCCTGGGCTTCCCATTGGTTATGCGGCTCTTCTATTACCATACGTACGAGTAGCCATGTTAATTTATGGGGTCCTAAGATGTCGGAGAAAGGCGTCAATAATAATTAAGTATAATAATCACTTAAGTGTTGTAAGTCACCTTTTATTGATTAGGTTTACATGTAAAAATTTACATTGCGGTCTTTAGGACGCACAACCACTGCAATCTCTTAATGCACTTAAAAGATATTATTATTGGATATAAAAATAGTCTAATTAATAATAATAATATTGTAAGTGTATGTATGTACATATTGTCTCCTAAAATTTCACAAAGAAACTTCTGAAAACTCTTATTTATCTAACTACTTAATTTCAATAATGCAATAATTTTTCTTTATATTTTAATTTTTACTTTCAATCCAAAATATACAAAAATTAATCTTGCCGTACCCTTCACGCGGAGCCGACTGCCACAGTTTTCCTTTCATCTTCTCCAACACTTCCCATTATCTTCCTTCAAACTGATGGCGGAAAATTCAAATGTTTATTGTAAATTAATTAAAATTTTTAACCATTTTGCTGGTAGGCAAATATGAAAGATACTAAAATATTTGAGGAAGGAAAATAACAGTTCGACTTCCCCCTTTGGATTGAGAAATGATTTGTTAAAAGAATCTCTATGAAAGATAACAATTATTAAACAATGCATTGGGTGATATATAAATGGTTTTTCACCGGTATAAATCAAAAATAAATTCTAATAATCCCAAAGTTTTGAAATTACAAGTGATATAAAATTAAAATAAAATCCCCTTTAATTTCAATAAATTAAAATTAAATTTTCCCTCTTAAGTGTAGTATCTACCCTAAACTAAATTTGTGTCAACATAAAAATTTTCTTTTTACCTCACAAGGATTCAAATTTCGAATGACTTTTAATTTTCATTATTATAGGCATAAATGGAACTCAGATGAAATCTGCCTCTGATTGCCTCTGTAGATTTTTTGAATAACTCGTATGTGTTTTCATAAACCTTGCGGTTAAGTTTATATGGTCCCTCATATGGAAGCTGTAATTTCGCACACAAATCAGCCGATCTCTTGGCTACTCTAAGACTTTTAACAATAACTTCGTCGACAATGTTGAATGATATTATTTGATTTTGTGATCCTTTTGTTCATGTTTTGTAAATATTTCGTTCGTCTTCTTTCCAATTTGACCCGAAATAGAGTCCATGGTCTATTCTTGTAATCGGCACCCCAGTCTTCCATCCATATCTTAAGGACGTCCATATTTCGGGTGTTGTACCGACCATCCTGTTAAATTTTATACGATTAAACCTAATCGTCCTCATATCATTTCTAATTTTTGGTCTTTTCTTCTTGCCAGTGTTTCCAAATTTTATCCAAATGAAAGACAGGTAATCCATCTCTCTCACTTTTCCAAACCTCAATACATCTAATGAAATGAAATAAAATTTGGTTGCCCTTAATCGTTCTTCCCATTTTGGCAAACTTAAGTATCACTTCCAACCCATTACATGTTTTAAAATTCAGACTATTTCTTCTCATTTCCATTTCATCCGATATCAAATGTCCGATATTATTTTGCCTTGTACCATGTCCAACCAAATATTTTTCTGATACATTTGAGTTTACCTCCTAATAATTTTCTTTTCCCTTCACTGCTTCATTTTTTATTTCATTATTTTGACTTTGTCGATATTAATTATTATTGAATGCCTCTTCGCTTTCTCTAATTTTTTCGATCTTTATGATAAAATTTTCTCGTAAGATTTCACCAGTTGACATTTTATCTAATTTTTCATGTGTTTTGTCCAAGTTTGTCTTTATTAATGCCACCATTTTATCTGTAATTTTTTTAATTTCTTGGATGCTTACGTTTAGTTTTTCTTCTGTGACAGATTTTTCTTGGATGTTACGGAGGGCTGTACCCAAATTATCCATCTCCTTTCGAAACTGGATGTGGGATTTATTTATATCATTTTTTATTTCCTTTGTTCGTTTTTGCATTTCTTGATTTGTTGTGTCTATTTGTTTTCCGGAAATCGTCATTGAAACAACATTTCCCTGCTTATGCACGCGCAGGGAAATTGAACTTTACTGACTAGTCCGGTAATAATTAGTAAGGTTAATAATAACAAAATAAAATAGATAAATGTCAATGTCAAAAAATGTCGTTCAATTAGTGTTTTAAAATTTCGATTTAAAATTTCGATTTTTTACGATTTTCGGAAAAATTTAATACAAAACATGTCAGTAAAATGTCTCACTTGACTCGGAGCTCCAAAATACTCGGCACAAAGTGCCTCGTATTTCAACATTGCCCCTCGTCAGTAATATGTCATTTTCCTGACTTTTATGTAAATAACTATTATTTATAAATTCTCTCATATTTTCATTCGTTTTGTTTGCGCTCTCTTCTATTGTTGTATTGTTAATTGAAAAGTTAACCCATGGTACTTGCATGAGTAATTGATTTTTATCAATGTATTTCAGGTAAGATTTTTATGAAGTTTCTGTATTTAAGAGTGTTCTTGCGTAAGTGTATGTGTTTGTAAAACTGGAGTCTCACTGGAAGTAGTCATAATAATAATAAAGGCGTCCATTCCTAAGGAATATGCCTACTTCCTAGTTTTGGAAGTCTTTACAATCCTTTTCTCCAGGTGGATTACTCCTGATTTTCCAAACTTTCCATCACTTATAGTTTTGTGCATGTTTTGGCTTCCTTCACTACTCTTCTCCATAAATTCCGGTTACTGCACTTCTTTCTCCATTCTCTTACTCCCATGGTTTCAAGATCTTCCCCCACCTCGTCAATCCATCTCGCTCTGATTCTTCCTCTATTTCTTGTTTCGCTCGCCCTCCAGTCCGTGATCTTTCTCAACATACTATCAGGTTTTTTCCTCATTAGGTGTCCGAGCCAGGCTATTCTTTGCGACTTTATACATCTCACCAAGTCTTCATTTCCAAAGGTCTTGTTTATCTCGCTATTTGTTCTTATTTGGTATTCATTTTCGTTTGATTTCTTTGGTCCCATGATTATTCTGATCACCCTTCTTTCGAACACCCTCAGTTTCTCTTCCTCCTTTTTCGTCAGGTTTAGCACTTCTGAGGCATACGTCAATACCGGTCTAATAAAGGTCTTGTAGATTCTTATTTTTGTTCTTATAGCCAGGCTTTTGCATTTAAGCATCTTTTTGTTCGCATATATCGCCTTCCATCCCGTCTGTATTTTCTCTTTTATTTCTTCTGATCGCTCGTTAGTACTGTTTATCTGGTAGCACGTCAAAACGTCGAAAACAAAAACGGAACACAAAAACGTCGAAGTCAAAACGTCGAAAACAAAAACGTCGAAAGTCAAAAACGTCGAAAACAATAACGTCGAAAAGCAATAATGTCGAAAAACAAAAACGTCGAAATCAAAAACGTCGAAGTCAAAACGTCGAAAAACAAAAACGTCGAAAACAACAACGTCGAAGCACTATTATTAAATAATAAGTCTGGTTTTAAAATTAAAGTATATGATTGGCTAATATATTTAGCGCTATCTATTACGTAATTGGATAAAAAGTTTTATTACATTTTTTTAAATTGAATTATATACAAGGGTGGGCAAAAAAGGTACATTTGGGCCGAATTTTTAAAATACATGTATTAGATACCAACAGAAAATTATAACTATATACTATATATAAACAAAATGTTTACACACATTCTAACACACCAAATACTATCCCTAAAAGTCAAACATTTAAACTTACTAGTGAATATGGAATTTATTAAAAGCCAAAAAAACGAAAACCAACTTCTTCATGAAGGTTTTCTCTACAAACGAGAAAGAAGTAATCAAGACAGGACCTACTACAAGTGCGTGGAATACTCGAAATTCAAGTGCAAAGAACGTGTCATCACTGAAGGAGAAGAAGTAGTTCGTGTGTCAGGATCCCATAACCATGTGGTCAACGTGGCACAAATCGAAGCAAAGAAAATTCTTGAAGAAATCAAGCACAATAGTGAAACTATGATTGATACTCCGGCTCAGATTATCTCCACGTCTGTCGATAATCTGCCCTCAGCTGTAGCTGCGGGCACTTCCTTCAGTTTCTCTTATAACGAGAACTGTCCAACGCGCAAGAAGAGCGGCTACAGCTCCACTCCCCAACCCTACAAATCTTATAGACTTGACTATCGTTGGAAAGTACCGGGAAACGAAACGAACCGTTTCTCCTCTTTGATAGTGGCCCTTCCGATGACCGTATCCTCTTCTTTAGTACCCAAAAGAATTTAGATTTAATGAAGGACTGTAACCACTGGTACGCGGATGAAACATTCAAGTCTGCACCCCCATTGTTCGAACAGTTGTTCACCATTCACGCTGTTCAGTACAATAGCGTGATTCCGACCGTGTTTGCTCTTTTGCCAAATAAACGTCAGGAGACATACGGTAAAGTCCTTGATGTTCTCAAGAACCTCATGCCTGGGCTAACTCCTGATGTAACCGGCAACCGTCCTTTAGAACACTTTTCCTAGGAACGGTTGGAGTTATTAAAAAAAAAAGCAAATTTGCTGGTCGACTACAAAATTCCACCTAGGCACTTATCGATCTACTGAGAATATTTATAGATTATGCTGCCACCACCGTTCGACCGATTAGGCCCACCGTAGAATTCTGTTCTCCAAAAAAAACCGCCCTATCAATTCGGTAAGCGACTTCCTGGTAATGAGTCCCAGACACTCCCCGTTCTGACGTTACGTCCCCCGGCTAAATGTCGAAGTTGAAACTTCGGTGCGGGCAAAACGACACTAAGCTCGGCACTGAAAATAAAACGTCCTTTTCCTCAACAGGAAAAACGAAAACACTGAATTTTCAAAACAATATTTATTAATAATGGATAAAGTTAAAACAAATACATACACACTTTAAAATCTCCCTTACAATTTAGGGTGGCCCTTTTAAACACATATAAATATACAACCTAAAATAACTACCCAAAAAAAATATACCATCCTTCTGTTAGTAAAGAATTCAAAATTTTACTTACATAGGTGATATAATTTATCCTTTTACCTTGGATTCCCAGACAATCCAATACGGCCAAACAATGCCTTATCTATGGTCCCAAAACAACGACAAACTCGGAACAGATGCCTCACACTAGAGAACACACAATCTATTTTCGGGTGTAATGAACAAACTATTTGACTTTTTAAACACTTAGAATTCACAATCTATTTACGGGTTTAATGAACAAACTATTTGACTTTTTAAACACTTAGAATCCACAAGCAAGATAATTCGGCAAGACACTCCCTTGTCTTATTTGCCCAAAACAAAATCAAAACTGATAATCCGTCAGACCGTTCCGTACGCGAGAATCTACCACAGCCTCCGGCGAACTCACTGAAAAGACTTCCTTATTAACATTAATCCCGAGAGCCCATGGCCCCCGGCCGCAGCTCAACGGGCGCACCCCCGACTTCTGACTCTACGGGCTCACTCCCGACTACTGCCTCTCGACTAATTAATTCAACCATATTTATACCTTTCATAGCGTGAGAATTGCACCACTGACAATTTTATCTATAGATAGATACATCCCTATCGCTTTTGAACGAGAAGCAATGTCTACTGATTACTTCCATGAAATCAAACCTAGATTATTTCATCAATGAAAACGCGTCGACTGCATTGAAAATATCCAGTCATATTAACGATACTTCACTGTTGTCTGAAATTAAACAATTCACCCGAACAAAGAACAGTATAAAAGTCAACTCCAGACGCAGGAAATTCGTATGCAAACGAATATTGATAAAATACATTATCAATACTCGTTCGCGTTATGAAACTAATCTCTTCCGCTGGTGATAAATATGGTTGATCAACAATCATCAGTTCTTATCGCAAAAATAATTTATAAATACTACATATATCTCAATTTAAAATATTAAAATTAATTTTTATGACCTAAAATCCCGTTTTGTTACACTGATAGCGCCACTCCGGATGGCATCGAGCTTTCAGTTCTCTCTTGAGCTGCAACTACCCTTCAATTTGGAAGTTTATCGATGTTTTGAAGAAAGAACAGGGTATGAACGAGTTCAAAATAGAACAGTATATCAGCGGTCAACAACCACCTCGAAGACGAAAAAAGTATCGCGACGTTGCGGCCAGAATTAAGTCCATAAGTACTGTCGTATGGTGAGCGTAACCTGGATGACTATCTGACTGGTATCGCCTATAACTTTCAATTCCAAGACAGTTGATAAAATTATTTTGAACTTTTGCATTTTAAGCAATCTTTATCACTTGTGTATGTATCTATATAATATATTGCTTAATAAACATTATTATTATTAAATTATTATTACGACGTTTTGACTTCGACGTTTTTGATTTCAACGTTGTAAAGATATATTATGTTTAATCTAAATACATTTTTAAAATCATGGAATTTTTAAATAATAGCATTTAACATAATGCACGATTGGTTGCATACCGCTCCAGGCGTTTTTGAAAATTACAGTTTGCTGCAAAAATTAGAATCTGATAAAACAAAGCATGCAATTATGTTTAACATTTAAATATACAGAGGCAGTTGGTGAAAGGCTGACTTTCTGAAATCTTCACCCTTCCTACAAGAAGGGTCATAAAATTTTTGCAGAAAGGATACCGGTAACCGATCCGAAAGTTAGATATCCGTCCGAAAGTATCTGACTGAAAGATCATCCGTCCGGCCGATGCATTGTTTATGTTCCTAGACATTGTACTCGACATTTCCAAATCCTCCGCTTTCGTTTATGTCTCTAGACGTTAGTAATTTCCATCACGTGGTTGTTTAAAGTTCTAGACAAGCATACTCGCTGCTCCGATCCTAGCTTGCGTTTAAGTTTCTAGACGTTAGTAAACCCCGTCCAGGTGATTGTTTACGACTCTAGACATTCACGTCCATCTACGGAAAAATCCTGTTGAATAAATTAGTTCTCATCAAGAATTAATGTTTACCTGTGATAAGCAAATCTAATTTGCTTCCGAAGTCAATTTATTGACTTCCACCGTACGTAAAACTTTCAAAGTTCCGAGTAAGAAAAATCACTTGTATTGATTTTTTCCGATTAATCTTTTTACCGAAATCTTCAGTAGCTTGAAACAGATTCCGCCGTCAAATAAACTCCGATTAAAGTAAAATTGTTTTATTTCATTCTCACAAGTAGCAAACTGATTTGATTTGATTTAAATTCAATATTAACTGTCAACATTATTAAAGGTTATGTTATTTTGTATGTACATAATCCAGTGCCGTATCCTGTTAAATTTAAATTCAGAATAAAGTAATTAAATTGTAAAGAAAACCATTTTTTGAGGTAAATTATATTGTATATAATTCAGTAAATAAATCCTGTGTTAAAGTTTCCGAAAAATCAGTTGTTTTATTTTTTAGTTTAAAGTTTACCTATAAAAACTTTTGGCGCTCGAGTTTAAAGAAGTAAGTGCAAAAATCGACAAGACGTCCTAAAAACCCTGGCTACCCAAAAAGGCAATTTGAACGACCTAAAAAATCGTTACAAATTTTGACGCCCTGTGCAGGGACATTTTTTTTGGTCACTTACACCGAGTTTTGAAGCTACTGTTTTCGGTCAAGGGAATCAAGCTGATACCCATCTCCCTCCGATCCCCGATTAAAGTTTTTTGTTTTAGAAATGAATCTCACCGTAGAACCGAAGTTAAACATGCTGACCGAATAGAGATGGCCAGTCCGATGGATTGCTGGGAGCCGAGAGAATTACCGACCGTGAATTAAGACCGATGGAACCGACCGAAACGTCGTTAAACTAACTTCGAGGAATCCCGACCGACAAAACCGAGGGATTCCGACCGCAAAGTCGTTAAACTAATTCCGATAAATCCGTCCGATGGGGAATCCGTGAGGTGCCGACCGCAATGGTAAATCTGATGAGCCCGATAGTCGCCATTGAGCCTAGCCGACCGGAGCCGGCTTGAAGAACACACTTCTCACCATATGGCCGACCAGTTGCAAACAACATCCCGGATTCGATCGTCAATCCTCCGCCGATTCCGAAATCAAGGATTGGCGACGAATCAATGGCAATTGGGACTGCAAGACCTCCGAAAAGAAGTGTGGACGAAACGGCATCCGCCGACTAGGTTCGTTTTCCGAAAGACGACTCCGTTTCCGACGTCAGAAGCCATTAGGAAGACCCAAACCCGACAAGACCGAACAATCCGACGGCAACCGACCGAAACGTCGTTAAACTAGGAAGCCGAGAAAGATCCGATTAACTCCGATGGATCCCGACCGAAACGTCGTTAAACTACAAGCCGACCGAAACGTCGTTAAACTACAAGCCGACCGAAAACGTCGTTAAACTACGTAGCCAAGAACAACCCGATGGCAAACGACCGCAAAGTCGTTAAACTAGGTCCGATGATTCCATCCGATAGGGAATCCGACAGGTGCCGACCGAAATGGTTCTTTCTGATAAACCCGATGGTCGCAATTGAGCCTGGACGACCGGAGCCGGCTTGAAGACCACATTTCTCCCCCATATGGCCGACCAGTCCCCCCCAGTTGCGAACAACATCCCGGATTCGATCGTCAATCCTCCGCCGATTCCGAAATCAAGGATTGTCGACGAATCAATGGCAATTGGGACTGGAAGACATCCGAAGAGAGGTGTGGGCGAAACGGCATCCGCCGACTAGGTTCGTTTTCCGAGAGGCGACTCCGTTCCCGACATCAGAAGAACCATGAGGAAGGCCCAATCCGAGAAACAAACCCAACAATACCGATGGGTTACGACCGAGAAGTCGATAAACTACAATACCGATGGGTTACGACCGAAAAAGTCGCTAAACTAAAAAGACAAGATCCGGCCGAACAATACCGATGGGCAAACGACCGAAAAAGTCGCTAAACTAAAAAGACAAGATCCGGCCGAAATAAATCCGCTGGGTTACGACCGAGAAGTCGATAAACTACAATACCGATGGGTTACGACCGAAAAAGTCGCTAAACTAAAAGGCCAAGATCCTGCCGACCAATCCGATTGGTAAACGACCGAGAAGTCGATAAACTAAAAGAAAACTAGAGAACCGAAATAAATCCGCTGGGTTCCGACCGAAAAAGTCGCTAAACTAAAAGGCCAAGATCCTGCCGACCAATCCGATTGGTAAACGACCGAGAAGTCGATAAACTAAAAGAAAACTAAAGCACCGAAATAAATCCGCTGGGTTACGACCGCGAAGTCGCTAAACTAAACGCTGAAATAAACCCTACAATACCGATGGGTTACGACCGAGAAGTCGTTAAACTAACCACCGAAATAAAATCCGATATCCTAAGGCAACCGAAGAAGGGAGTTCGACACCAAGGAAATCCTTCGGAGAAAGATTTCCCCCCGTATAGCCAACCATCGTCCGCTACAAACTCCGGATTCAACCGTCAGCTTTCCGCCGATCCGTAAAAGAAGCTGCCGACGAATCACCCAGTAGTGGAGATGGGAAGGCTCCCGAAAGTGCGAACAAATCAACAGCCCGCCATGTAAACAAAAATTTCCTAGGACAACCCTGTAAAAGATTTCGAAAATTTCAATCTCCTGCAAAAGACCTTGCAAGATAGGAGAAAATTTATCAAACAAATGGTGGAAAATTTTCACAAACGACGTAGTTGCTTACAAGATTTCGAAGTGTTTCGTTGCAAGATGCCACCAATCCGCACCCAAAGGAAGGCGAAACCCGGCCAAAATACCGGAAACCTGTGGAGGAGATCCCACCGAGACGCCGAAGTATTGAGGAGAAGACTGCAGGTCCCTCCTACCGTAGGAGCACCATGGGGTCGCATACCTACCCGACCTACCTTGGTCACCAGCAGGACCTCCACCCCCACAGCCCGACCCAATTTCGAGGAAACGCTGCAGAAGATGGCCCAACTGGACCTGACCACACCCAAGGTGAATCTTCCAGGAAGAAAGTCAGTGGTCCAGACGACCACTAGGAAACCAGCAGTCCTTCCCTGCACAAAAGAGCCAGGTAAGTACCGGACTTTTCGCCGACCAAATCGGCATGTTTTAGGTGTACCCCGGACAATCCGAGTCGCACGGGAAACCCAACCGTCGACCAAGAAGGAGGTAGCAGACCTCATTATCCGAGAGGTCCCCGACTCCGCCATTCCGGACTCTTGGGTCCTACCCATTCTCCAGGATCAGCCGGAGCCCAGGAGAGTGGAACCCCTCATAGCCGTTCCGGAGAAGCCGAGCAGCGCCTCCATCCCGGAGGCCTACATCATCACCTCACCACCCTTCGTCACCACAATCGGGGTAATTCAACGGATCCTCAACGACGGGATGAAGAAGAGTGGCCCCTATCGTTCCATCGTGCTGTGTGATGGACAGCTCCGGGAGTTGCGCGCCCGCAGATTGAAACGGCTGCTCAAGAACGCTACAAATTAAAAACGGCTGAGAAATTTTATTATTTTTTAATTTTTATTACTGGTGAGAGGTATGTGTACATACAAAGTTCTTTTATTTTTATTATCATTTTTTACATACAGTTACGGTCTCTTTTTTTTTGGACCCTCCGAGCTGTAAAGATATATTATGTTTAATCTAAATACATTTTTAAAATCATGGAATTTTTAAATAATAGCATTTAACATAATGCACGATTGGTTGCATACCGCTCCAGGCGTTTTTGAAAATTACAGTTTGCTGCAAAAATTAGAATCTGATAAAACAAAGCATGCAATTATGTTTAACATTTAAATATACAGAGGCAGTTGGTGAAAGGCTGACTTTCTGAAATCTTCACCCTTCCTACAAGAAGGGTCATAAAATTTTTGCAGAAAGGATACCGGTAACCGATTCCGATCCGAAAGTTAGATATCCGTCCGAAAGTATCTGACTGAAAGATCATCCGTCCGGCCGATGCATTGTTTATGTTCCTAGACATTGTACTCGACATTTCCAAATCCTCCGCTTTCGTTTATGTCTCTAGACGTTAGTAATTTCCATCACGTGGTTGTTTAAAGTTCTAGACAAGCATACTCGCTGCTCCGATCCTAGCTTGCGTTTAAGTTTCTAGACGTTAGTAAACCCCGTCCAGGTGATTGTTTACGACTCTAGACATTCACGTCCATCTACGGAAAAATCCTGTTGAATAAATTAGTTCTCATCAAGAATTAATGTTTACCTGTGATAAGCAAATCTAATTTGCTTCCGAAGTCAATTTATTGACTTCCACCGTACGTAAAACTTTCAAAGTTCCGAGTAAGAAAAATCACTTGTATTGATTTTTTCCGATTAATCTTTTTACCGAAATCTTCAGTAGCTTGAAACAGATTCCGCCGTCAAATAAACTCCGATTAAAGTAAAATTGTTTTATTTCATTCTCACAAGTAGCAAACTGATTTGATTTGATTTAAATTCAATATTAACTGTCAACATTATTAAAGGTTATGTTATTTTGTATGTACATAATCCAGTGCCGTATCCTGTTAAATTTAAATTCAGAATAAAGTAATTAAATTGTAAAGAAAACCATTTTTTGAGGTAAATTATATTGTATATAATTCAGTAAATAAATCCTGTGTTAAAGTTTCCGAAAAATCAGTTGTTTTATTTTTTAGTTTAAAGTTTACCTATAAAAACTTTTGGCGCTCGAGTTTAAAGAAGTAAGTGCAAAAATCGACAAGACGTCCTAAAAACCCTGGCTACCCAAAAAGGCAATTTGAACGACCTAAAAAATCGTTACAACGTTTTTGTTTTTCGACATTATTGCTTTTCGACGTTATTGTTTTCGACGTTTTTGACTTTCGACGTTTTTGTTTTCAACGTTTTGACTTCGACTTTTTTGTTTTCGACGTTTTTGTTTTCGACGTTTTGACATGGAATCGTTTATCTGTATTCCCAGGTATTTAAACTTTTGAACCTCTTCGAACACTCGTCCGTCTACCATTAATACATTTTTCCTTCTTTCTGTTTTAGTGCAGTTCATATATTTAGTTTTGTTCTCATTTATCTTCAGTCCCATTGTTGTTGCTTGTTTTTCTATTTCTTCAAGCATTTTCTTCATTTTTTTCAGTGATCTGGCAATAATCACTAAGTCGTCCGCATATGCAAGTATTTGACCTTCCTTTGTTCGTATAGTTCCTCCACAGTCTGAATTTCTTATAATTTTCTCCATTGCGAGGTTAAAGAGGGTCGCCGACAGCGCATCGCCCTGTCTTACTCCTCCGTTAACTTCAAAGTTGTTGGTTTCAGTTGTTCCTACCCTGACTACTGCGTTCGATCTTCTCATCGTCATCTGTATAAGTCGTATCAGCTTTACTGGTAGATTCATCTCTTGCATAGCTTCGTATAGACGTTCTCTTTTTATGGTATCAAAAGCCTGCTGAAAATCGACAAACAGCAGATGCAGCTCTATATTATGTTCTCGTGCTTTTTCTGTTATTTGTTTTATTATGTGTAGTGCATCCACTGTCGATCTGCCCTCTCTAAAACCATGCTGGTAGTCTCCAATTATGAGTTCTGTTTCTTTTTTCAGTCTAGTATGTATGAGTGCCGACAATATTTTATATATAACCTGTAGCAATGTTATGCCCCTGTAACTTTTACACACTTCTAGGTCTCCTTTTTTGTGTATTGGGACTATTTTACCAATATTCCATTCGTCGGGCATCTCTTCGGATCTCCATATCTCTATTATCAAGTCATATATTCTTTGGTGTACCATCTCTCCAGCATTTTTTATCATTTCACCATATACTTCGTCATTACCTGGAGCTTTACCATTTTTTAATTTCTTGATCATCGCTTTTACCTCTGGAAATGTTGGTTCTGCTATGTTTCTTTCATCTTCTCCTTCTACTGTTATTTCTTTGGTACTATCTTTTTTTATATTTTGGTTTAACAGTGCTTGAAAGTGTTTTCTCCAAATTTCTTTTATATCGTCTTCATCGCTCACCCTTCTTCCGTTTTTATCTTTCATGGTCCTGGTCTTCATGTTGCTTTCTGTTTTTTGTTGTTTAACTCTTAAGTAAAACTTCTTCGGATTGTTATTTCTGTAATTATCTTCTATTTCGCTCATCACGTCATGTAGCCATTTGTTTTTCCTTTCTTTGCAGAATTTGTGTGCCTCTTTCCTTTTCTCCGTATATTTATTCTTATCTTCTTCTTTGTTTGTCGCTATCCACTCCAACCTCGCTTCTCGCTTACTTTCTACCTTCTCACTACAATCCTTATCGAACCATTTTTTGTTTTCTACATATTTTTGGTGTCCTATTGTTGTTTCTGCGGCTTCTTTGATTGCTAGTTTAATATTCTCCCATTCTTTATCTATATTTCGTTCTTTTTGCTTGTTGTTAACATTTTTATTCGTGTTTTCAGTGTATTTTGCTCTAGTGCTTTCGTTATGGAACCTTTCCAGTGCTAATTTTTTCTTGGTTTCTTTTCGTTTTTTAATTGCTTTTTCCAATTTCATCTTTGTTACTACTAAGAAGTGATCCGTATCTGCATTTGCTCCCCGATATGATCTTACATCACTGATTGTTGCTGCATTCTTCTTTAATATACATACGTGGTCTATCTGATTTCCTTTCTCACTGTTTATACCCGGTCTCATCCATGTTACTTTGTGCATTGGTTTATGATTAAACTTTGTGCTACTTATAACCAGGTTTGTCGCAGTGGCAAGGTTACATAGTCTCTGTCCATTATCATTCGTTTCCTCATGTAATGTGAATTTACCCGCTACCTCGTTGTAGTAGTCTTCCTTTCCCACCTGCGCGTTGAAATCTCCCAGGATGATCAGCAAGTCCTGTCTAGGCACTTCTTCCACGACCCTCTCCAGCTCGGCATAAAACTCTTCCTTCTCGCTGTCGTCTTTGTCCTCTGTTGGAGCATATACATTTATCATACTAAATTTACATTTCTTCGTTTGAATTCTTATGTAAGCTATTCTTCCATTTACTGCCTCAAATTGGATTATGTTATTCTGCAGTTGCTTGCTTACAAAATATCCGACTCCTCTTCTGCCTTGCTTATCTTCACCCGAGTACAATAGTTTGTAGTTCCTTTTATGTTCCATGTACCCACTCGCATTGCTTCTCCATTTCTCTTCCTTTTATTTTTTCTTATCTTCTCGTGCCATTTTTCCTTATTCATTGCCAGTTTCGTCATCATAGATCCGTTCGGTTTGTTCTGTTTTGCGATTAGTTTTTTTGAGCTGTGACCTTCCTCTTCTTCAGTTTTCATTCTTCCCTCTCTTTTATTCCATTTATACATTACGCCCTCTATTTTAGCTTTCTGGTATCCCACTGTAACTCTTTTTCCTTCCCCTCTCTCTTTCTTCGCTATCGCTCTTATTTCACTAGGAATCTTACGTTCCAGTACTGTTAAGTCGTTATCTATATAAATTTTTCTATTTCCCAATCGTGATTTGTTCTTCATAATCTCCATTTTCTTGGCCCATGATTCGACTTCCGCTATCACATTCTCCCCTCTGTTCGATTTCAATTTATAAGCTTTCACTAATCTCACTTTAACATGTAGCTCTTTTTCTATAAACTTTTCCATGTCGGTAGTTGTACTTTCATCCGATATTTCGGTTAAACCCTTGATTACAATGTTGTTCTTTCGTTTTGCTTTCTCCTCTCTTTCAATTTTGTCCTCCAATATCTCTATTCTTGTTTCCAGTTGTTCTCTATCTTTTTCCCACTTTTCTTCTTTTTGTTTAAATGCATTCTTTATTTCCTGCATTTCTCTCTTGATTTCTGCTGTATTTTTCTTCATTTCGCCCATCATTGTTTCGAACATTTGTTTGACTTCATTCATATCCGTGCCGTGGTCTTTAACTCTATTTCTTTCTTCTTCCGCCTGTTTTTGTTCTGGTGATCTGATCCACCAAATTCAATGAATTCAAACAGAGTTCAAACACGCACCCATCCATAAATTAGTTACTTCCATTAGTTTGTATTTGTTTGTGGTTGACAGAATGATACAAAATCTGTCCTCACTACTCTAATGAGAAGCAGTTTGGAAAAGATAATGTCCACGCAGAAGGATAAACCATCTACTTTAATTTTGCGTGGGGCCCTGGTGGTCGATATAAACTAGCTCGTTTATTGCGGCGGCGAGAGTCGTGGATCGTGTGAAAGAAACGCCCCGGAGAGATCATGGAAACAGTTCAGCTAACACGCACAAAAATAAAATGGACAATTGGATGTTAATTGTAAGAAGGCAAAAAGATATTAGCGATATCGGATGTAAACAGGTGTTAGCCGAACAGAATTGGTACAGTGGCAACGACATTGCCACCGAGGATCACTCCCAAAAAAATAAACCAAGGCACGTTCGAATGGTAATATAAAAATCCCACGATAAAGTGGAATCATATCGAACTCACAATGATAAACCAAACGGTCGCAACCTCGATGAAATGCCGCACCCTGTATATGGGTCGGACATCGCAGCCTTTCATAAAAAAATAAACATAAAGCAAAATAAACACACAAAAAAATGTTCAACATAGAATTTCAAATATGAAATTCGAACCCATGTCAAACGCTTAGGACTTTCAAAGTCGTTGCATTCGACCAACGCCGGTTGATGTTTCCTAGTGAAATTCAAATGCACAAATAAAACTCAATTAAGCACACATAATCATATAATATAATTAATTAAAATAATTATCAAAAAGTAAAGTTTAGCATTGGCATTAAAATTCACGCATTCGAACGTGTGATAAGATATAATATCTCATCGAGCAGAAATGCGAAACCTGCGGCGTATCATTTATCTCGGTCAACCATTCAAATAAAAATGCAAGACAATGAAAACCTATAGAATAAAATATCACATAAAAAAATATAAAAACAGCCAAGGGTTAATTAAAACGTAATCGAACACCAGATGTACGGCGGAAAATTGGCCAAGTCGTATAATGCATTTCCCTGTGAAGTAATCAGTTCAAATTAAAGAACTTACCGAACTGAGTAAAAAAAATATCCTTCCAGAAAATATGGACAAGGTGGTCCGACAAAAAGATAACGACCTGGAAATACATCCACAATTCCGCAAACACGAATGTGAAAATCCCCAAGATCCAAAACAATTCATGATGCGGGAAGGGACCCCTCACAAAATCGCCACCAATATTTTCAACAAAATTGGAACCAAAATTATATTCACTTCACAGTAAAACACAAAACCGACCGCTCGCTTCGAAAGCTAACCCAAGAAGTTCTTATCATAGCATGCGCGAGTCTAATCTCCGCCAAATTCGTTCCATATACCGGGCGCTACGAAATTTGTCGCTAAATGAAATAAGTTGAATTTAATAAATTCAACGTTGTTGCGAAAAAAGAGAAAATTTTTCGTAACAAGAAGCTGCAGACAGACTCTAGCTAAACCCACCTGTAATTGGTCAAATATTTTGCAATCTGGAAAGGTGTGGCCGTAAGTCAGCACAAACACGGCAATCACGTTATATTAAATATAACTGACCATGCCTTACACCATGTCTTTATAAGGGGGGGTCCGATGTGATGCCTTCCAATGTCCTTATATCTTTTTCTATTGTTGACTATTAGTAGCGTTTTCGCTCAGCCGATTTGGATCCACGCTTTTGCGGTTTTACTGGTAACGTTTCGTTATTAGTGGGGATGCCAACATTTTTATTATTTTATGATTTAGTTTATATGGATCAGTGATGATCCATTATTTTGTTAAAATCTCCAAGTTGTGCAAGTAGCATTTTCAACACCACAGATTTAAGAAGCCACTTAGTTTGGTGTTGAGTCTACCTTAGGTTGTCTTGATCTTGGCCTCGGTGAAACCGCTTGCGTCGGGGGGGGGGGGTCTCGGCCAGATCGCTTGCGTCGGGAGTGTGTAACGATTTTTTGAATCGTTACTTTTTCTACTTTGCTTTGACAACTTTAGCAACGCCCTGTATGGTGGATTCATGCATTAATTCTAAGGTTGGCGGGATTGCTGTATTTTTGATAACGGGGTCGCGATAGTGACTCGAAAAAGGGAGATAGTTTTGTGAAGTGCCAAGGAAGGACGAGTTTTGGGAGAGCGATGTTTTTTTGTTGTTTGGGGTTCCCCAGATTTGCATGATGGACAATGGGGCTCAATTTATAAGCGCTGAGTTTCGGGAACTCATGGACAGATACAAGGTTTCTCATGTTTGGAGAAACGCCAATTACCATCCGCAGGTCAACTTCGTCGAGCGTTATAATCGGGTTATTGGCACAGCCATTAGGTCATACGTTAAGATTATCATAAGTAAATTGTCACCGAAGTACATAAAATGCAAAGTTCGCGAGGTCACGGGTCCTCTTACATACCGTTTAGTAAACGAGCGCGGCAAAGATGTCGGTATATTTCATGCAAAAGACCTTAAACAGCTTCCCATAGACGACGACATAAAGCATGATCAAGGGGTGAACGGGGGGTAAATTCGTGTTGCTTTGGGTGGAGGTAGGCGTTATGTTGTCACAAATATGGTCCCTTAACATCTTAGATCATACCACCTTCACCTTTGGGTGGAGGTAGGCGTTATGTTGTCACTTATATGGTCCATTAACAACTTAGATCATAACAGCAGCGAATTCCTTGTTTTTTGATTCGTATTCCATCTTACAGTCAAACGTTTAGAGCGATCTTGAGCGATGCTATTTTTGTGGTTGCATTCCAACTTGACCTCAAGTTTTGTTGTGTAGTATGTATCCCGTAGGTCAGTTTTCTGATTTACCATTCCGGTGGAGTCAACAAGTCCCGACCAAACTTAGTTTTTCGGCCTTGGCGATTATGGGGGCCGTCGGACTTCTTGCTTTGTGCAGGAATAAAGGGTGGCTTGTTCGGTTGCTTCATCGGTGGGATTTGACTACACCTGCACGTCCTGTCTAGGCTAGGCGTGCCGTTGCACTGTTGGCAGTGGGATTGGTCAGTCTTTGCTGGTGGGTAGTCGGCGGGTCCTCCTCCTGTTATGGGTAGGGGGGTCGGTGGCCGTATTTTCGTAGAGACCATGACACAAAGCCTTCAGCCATTCCCCAACTGTGATCTCGGTTTTGAGAGAGAACCGGGTGAGTTTTTCACGTCTCTCAATGACATATTGTCATTCCCCGGGGTTAACCTTTCTTCCCTTCCTCAAAGATGGCCTAGTGCCCATTATCTTCTCGCTTCGGTGGTGTGCGTTTGTTAGCTGGCGGTCCACGACGCGTTGTTACCATCCATACGCGAGGACGATTTATCGCTCACATCATCGGGGTGGGGACGCATTGGCCATTAGCGTCGTTTATCCCTTCCCACAACCAAATATTTCCAATTCCACTCACCTTATTCCTACCAAAATTTCCTTTCCACATTCACATTGGGAACCTTTTATTAATTTTCCAGGGTTGGGTTCAGGGTACTTTTTTGTTTTCTTTGGTTTTTACTACATAACCACGTCATCATAACATCCGGATGCTTGTTATACCATCTTATCTGAGGATGATCTTTTGTTTTGTTATGGCAGCGTTTTTGTTGGTTTTTTAAACCGAGTTTCGACTTTATTATTTTTTCTTTCTGTATGTCAGGGACAATGAGTGCCTTGCATCAGAAACGTTTGAGTGAGTTTGTTGGGAGCGAGCGCGTTCCTTCAACTTCATAGGGGGGGTCCGATGTGGTCCTTCCTCAGTGATTGACAGTCAAGAGTTGTTGAACTTTGCTGTGCAGTCTTTAGTTGTTTAGGTACGGGTCCAATGCGAGCCGTACGCTCATTTTTTTGCGTGATATTTCCGAATGGATGCGTCCTATGCCATCGGAAATTTTCATTCATTTTTTCTGGTTGCTTGTAGCGTTTATCGCTCAACCATTTTGCTCACGCTTAAGTGGTTTTAAGGTGACGGGTCGTCGCTTTTGAGTTAAATTAATCATTTTTTGGAATTTTTTAAATTCCGCTGTCCCTGCCATGATGAATTCATTAATCATTTCTTATCACCACAGATAGTTATTAAAAGTGTAGGATTTTTCCTCCCTCTATACCCCTAATGAGAGGGTACTCAATGAGAAGAGAATGAATCCCTCACGTAAAGCGATAACCTCACTTTTCAACGTGGAGCCCTGATCTTAATTAAGCTAGCTTTTTGATGTTCTCGTCGGTATGCGAGAGTCGTGAATCCTTATTGCGAGCCTTATCCTGAAAGCTTATAAAATGTCCCCTCGATGAGGGAATAAAAAAACGGAGTAAAAATTGACAGTATAATCACACACAATAAATCGGTGACAACAAATTCGATACAACGGTTACAGTAAATTGAGCTGTGCACAAATACAAATGAAATGTTGGTCTCTGAAGGAGAACCAACCAAACAAATAAAAAAATGAGCGTATCGCTAGACCTGTCGTAGGCGAAGCACAAAAGCCGCCTCGAGAAAGCAGCAAAAAAATGAGGGTGGCACTACACACACACCCTATTTGAATTGAATCAAATCTCTGTAATAAATGCAGTACAGGAAAAGCTGCATATTCGTGTGGATAAAACTGGATTGATTATTAATCCACTATACCCAATTTTTGGTGCATCTCCGGACGGCATTTGTAACGATTTCGTGGTAGAAATTAAATGCCCAATTAGTGAAATTACTTATTTAAATTACATAAAAGACGGTAGAATAACAAATAAGTATAAGGCTTAAGTACATTTGCAGATGTTTTTAGCAAGAAAGAAAAAAGCTCTATTTTGTGTTGCTAAACCTAATTTTGAAAATAGCAAAGAATTTGAAGAAGTGTATGTAGATTTTGATGAAGATTTTTTTGAAAGTGTAAAAAACTATGCAGAAATGTTTTGGAAAAAATGTATATTTAAAAAATTATTTACAGCAGGTTAAAATGTATTTTTTAAAACTAAAACGCTAAAACTATGATTTCCTTAAAAATATCTCAAACTAAAACTGATTTTATTAAGAAGGATTGCATATTTATCAGAGCACAAGCAATAACTATAACAGCATCGGTATAACCAATAAATTGATGATGTATGACGGAGTGAGGCTTCAAGAATGAAAATTCACTAACTCTTTCAATGTGAATTCTCACACTCGCAATGCGTTTACTTAATAAGACTTCTTCTTTGGTAGGTTTTTCTTTGCTACTCACGCTAGGTGGCTTCACTAGCACACAATTTTTTGGTGTTAAAAATTTTGTTATGCCTTTGAAACCACGATCGGCCATTATACTGCAATTGTTAGGTGCAATTTGAAAAAAACCACTTACTTCCGTAATTAATATGTCACTTGTTCTGCCTCCGTAACCTTTTGAAACATAATTTATGAATCCATCAGGTGTACAAGAAATTAAGTATTTGATGGTATTGCATTTTTTATACTCTGACCAGGTCATTGCTTGCATAACTGGATTTGATGGCTTTTCAATTTCTATTTCCAAGCAGTCAATTATACTTTGCACTTCACTATAATTTGCTCTGAATTGAATAGGTAAATGCTTTTTTATCAATTTCTTTTCAGGCCAAAAAATGAACGGTTTTAAGTGGTGCTCAATAATCAAAATATTTTTTTTTAAATATTCTGGATGCCCGTGAAACAGAATATCCAAATTGATCGGCTAATCGTGTTAATGTATCGTTTAGTTTAATTTTCATCAAGCACATATACAGTTCTTCACGAGGAATTACTTGTGATAATTCTGATGTTAAAATTATCAACCACTTATCAGGAATACCCACATACCGTTTTGGACATTTTTCAATAGACTTAATAGTCACATCTAACGCCATTTTATTTTCAGAGTCAAATTTATTTTCACTTTCCGATTGTGTCTCACTCTTAACATTATCAGTTACTTCTTGACTTGCGGGAATAAATTCACTGCTTGAAGGTTGTGTATCAAAAAATTTCCTCTTTTTCGCTCTTCTTTCAGGTGATGATGTATGATGGATATTATTATGATCTGAAGTTCCCACTTTCTTGTTATTCACATTAGATTTTGGCAAATTGCATGAAGTCGCATAGCTTCGTACGGAAGGCTTTACCAAAACGCCAACATCCTTTTTTAAAAAAGTTTCTATTTCAACTGTCTGTTGTGAAACGTTCACTGTCAACGTGCTGCTTGAACTTGAAGCTAAGGAACTTTCTGATTCAGGCCAGTTAAATTTGTGTGGAATCACTCCGTGCTTCATTATTATTTTTGAATTTGGTATACAACGATAATACATATAATTTTCCATGTCATTTTGTATCTAAAATAAATTAATACAATGACATCAAAATTTTGTAATCTGTATCTACTTACATCAAAATGATCTTCACAACAATAATATGATGTTTTACTATAAATATTAGCTGGAGTTTTTATTCGGACTGCTTCAAACCAACTTTTTTTTAACTTTAAATTATTTGGAACACTAACAAATATTTTATTGGTAATACATCATATTGGTGATTGGTGATGACCATATTGGTGATGGTAATACATCAAAGGATGTATTACCACAATACTCGACAAAGCACTTTTTAATCTGTTTGTTTGAACTCATTTTTATTAAAGTATAAATTTTTTATAAGGCTAACACAAAACAACTTGACAGCTAACTACTACTATGTTGCCAGATTTTTTCAAACGTAGAGTGTGACGTCACTCGCGCGAAATTCCTATTTCAAATTAATACTTTTTTAATAATTTTTTTACGGAAAACCAAAGTCTTCTTAGACTTTTGATCTATACAGTACTGTTGAACAATACTTAAACTTTATAAAAAAAAACTTAGAAATTCGTGCAATAACCCTATTAAAAAACTATGCTGTATTCGATATAATAAGTAGTAGCTAAATAAATGTAATCTGTAGCGACGTACTGTTATAAGCAATTTTCTGCGCTTTCCTATCGAATTGGTCACGGAAGAAAATGCTTAACAAATAATATGAAATACCTATATTTTTAAAAAAATGTAAAGGGTTGCCCGCTACCGCTAGCTTAAAGCCGGTCAGCGAGGGTGAACGAATTTTGATGAAAGAGGTAAATGAATATGTAGTTGATAGAAGTAAACAGTTGTACACAGAAGTGTGATTTTCTCATCTCCTTTTTCTCAAGTTCTTATGGATTCTCAAAAAAATAACACATTTGCATATGTGAAAGGAAAGAATTAATAAATAAACTTACCCATAGCTTTCAGATATACACAATTGATTTATACACCCAGCGATTTCGACATCCCATAAAAATAATAACACATCCTGAGATAAAATACAGCTTGATGGAGATAATAATAAGGTGGCACTGGACTGACTACAAACAATTTCGGCTAAACCAGAAATTGACAAGATTGTTTAAATTAATTAACTAAGTTTTCCAATGTAGCTTCGATTGAGCTGCGAGTAATAGGAAAAGTATGAAAATTTAGACAAAGCTGTGGAGTTTAAAAATATTAACCATATATGGGAAATAAAAAATTGTATCTGGCTGTAACTGGACAATTTTTTAGGAAGCACCTGGGGATCTCAACTTTCGCACTTTTTTACGAAAATTTACAGACGTTTTTCATGATAAGTCAAAGGGTTGTGGAAATCTCTAGATCGCGCTAGTATGCAGCAGATGAATGAACGATTAACGAAATAACCACCGTCTGTAGCAAATACGAGCCCATTAATCACATCCACACTTTTTGCTTAAGGAAGTTATTTAAAAATTCCGAGAATAAAATTTTTGTTGCATTGTAAATTAATACTTTCATGTTTAAAATAGTCGAGTGAAATTCAAAATTGAAACCGCATCAGTGTAATTTCCTTTAAAGGTATTTGAACATTTTTTGATGTTCTCAAACGGAACTACTTATGGCTTGAGATTCCGATTACAAGCAGCTTACATCAATCAAAAATTATTTTCTTCAATAGCATATTTCGCATTGAAGTTATTTAAATGACTGTGCTTTTTACAAATATGCCTAGTTTAGAATTCTTTTGTTAACATTTTGAAGTAAATGCTTTGGCATATGTTCAACGTTTCTTTATAATGCAATATATTTTGCGCCGGCGTAAAAGTATCCTCCTTACCTGTCGTATATCATGCAATTGACGTTGTTCAGACGTCGGCGTCGAGCTAAAATTCAGTAGTTCAGTTTCGGCTGCGGTAAGGGCTGAAAGCTTTGCCAATATTTTCCTCTAGCGAGAAAATAGCGTAATATGTTTCTCCAATTTAACGTAATCGTTCCATACAGACAATTTAAATAAAAATAAAATTACCATATTCTCACTACAATTGTGTATATTAAATGGTAGTTTTCCAAAAGTTGTGATTTAAATTTTTTTTTTGGATAATCTTGCGTAAGTATTACATGATACAATCTTGTTAGTTATGAAAAGAGATATTCCCAGAATTTTCAAAAAAATAATAAATTATAGCTTCCAACATATGAAAGGAGATTTTGCGATTTTATTTACGAGTGAATTTTTCACCTTTCTTTACGGATTTGCATCATTAAAAAATTTTATGGTTATATATACTCCGTTTTCAGCTCGTGAATGAATCTCAACAAATCCTAGCAATTACTTTGATTTATAAAGTTATGGCGAGACTTATATTTACGTCTTATTAGGAAAATTTACTAGAAAATTTATTTACACCCAATTTGTTTCAAAATTTATGTTATGTGATTTTCTATGTTCATTCCAACCGGGTTTTCGTGTGGTTACTCCACCCGAAATATTTTTAAGTGGTTAATCAAATTAATAAATCAATTTATTTTTGTTTTTTCTATACATTTATTTAGTGTTACCGAAACCTTTGTTAGTGAAGTTGATTAGCAAACAACGTAATTAAAAGTAAATATCTCCTAAAATTAAGAGCCCTTAAATTGGTGTTTGCAATTTAATAGTACTAAAATAATGCAGGGTTCGGTAATTTTTGAAGCTTAATTTGGAACGTTTCGTTTTGAAATTAATAAGAGTTTCAAAAAACTCTACAAGTGGTTAAGAGTGAATGCTTACTCCAATTTTGATTTCTTTTTTTTTATTTTCATTAATCTCTTTTCACTTGCGAGTCGTCGAAAAGGTGACGTTTTCGCGCCGATGATTTGTCGTTTAGAAATACATTTTCAATTTCCGGTTTATTACCTTTAGAAAATTGTTAATTTTTTTTGCAAGTCGTTCAAACTCTTGTGATTTTATCGAAAGTTTCCTGTTCCTTTGACGACGTGTCGAGTGCATTGATTACACGCTCGATGCATTTTGGCCCCATACTACAGAACGTAAAATCGATTTATCGCTTCTTAACTTTTTCTTCCGATTTGTTCTTCTGCTCGAAATCACACTCGGTATTAGTAAGTCGTTATTTAAATGAAAAATTAAGTACGGTTCCAGCCAACTTGATTTATCTGTTACAGTTGATAAGGTACAGCTAAATACTATTTAACCCTGCTAAGTCCACTTCTCTTAACAAAACCCAGATCACTCATTGGTCATTAGAGAAAGCACCTCGTGTGGGAACTAACATTGTTCAACATTCGACTCAAAAACTGGGTAATTGTTTTTCTTATATTAAACGCCATCAAATTTGTTCGTCATTTAATACCCTAGTAAATAACAATTTAATTGATTATGAAATCGAGGATTAAAATATCGATACGCCGAGACATTATATTATCATTTAAGTACAATTTTGAATGTACAATTACATAGGTATTGTGCTTTAGAAACACTTTTCATCAATAATACTCAATTACAATTTTATGGAAAATTTATTTTTTTATACGTCAATTACACGTTATTTTAAATGTTAATTATAGGTAACTTGTTCACGTGTTTTTAACGTGAAAATGATATTACCTGGATATCTTAATATACGAAGAAATTTTGTCCAATTATAACATAAAAGATTGAGAAAATTTCCAGCAATTAGAAACCGAACATTCATTCGAGGCAGAGATAGGTAAACTATTATGTTAAATCATCGTTGTGCATATATTCAATGTTTTGAATACCTACCAGTAAACGTTAATATTTACTAAATAACTTGTGTATATTATAACTAAAATGGAAATTCGCTTAGTTTACATACTATGGAAACCATTGTAAATACTCCGAAATTCGATGGATGTACTATAGTTTATCTCGATTTACAATTGTGTAATAAAACGTTCATTAGTTTTGAGGAACTTTATCGATCACCTTTCAAGATAAACATTGTGGAAAAACTTTCAACTGTACTAATTACTACAAACAGAATAGAAAACTTGAAAATAAAGTTTTAACGACGTTTTCAATGCCCACTACGATATGGTATTAAAAATTGAAAGAACTACTTTCTGTAGTTTTTTGTTTGTTTCTTACAATTAAAGTAACATCGATCTTGAAATTCAAGTTTTTACTTTGGAGAAAATGCTTTGCTCAATATTAATAGCAAAAAAAGCCATTTGGGATTTTGAGTTCTAAATCATCTCATTGACCATTTATAATGAAGACTGAGAGGCAGTGGAATCCTGGTTCAGTAGATATTGACTTAATTTGGTTTTTTGCATCGCCATGTATGTAATGTATACACTAACAACTTATTTTCATTATTAACGGTTGTAAGGTTATTAATTATTTATTCAATCAATACAATACATTCGTGACGTAATGTGCATGCAAAATGTTAAGTTTGGTATGTATTACCAAAATTAACAATTCATACTCCCATGGGAAATTTTCTCACACACTAATTTTCTACAGGGACGGTTCAGAATTATTTCTGTATTTCATATATTTATTATAAAATAAAACATCTTATGTCGGTATCGTTATTAAGAGTTCTTGGTAAAATATTGGTTGTCCAGACTACGGTCCTGTACTCTCATATGATACAAAAAATAGGTAAAATATTAAAAAATGCTTATACACAAGTTTCATTAATGATGAAAAGACTTGCGAGATTTTCGAAAACACTCAAAATGTTGAATTTTTATTTCACTTCTAATTCTCACATTTTGTAAAACACTTTAACCCTTCGGGAGTCAAACAAATGGCAAAGTTCTGACAAATAACAAGTCGTAACTTGAAGTAAAAGATTTATTGCAACAATATTGATTGTGCAAATTGCAGAAGAGTGATGTAAACGAAGCCAAATAATTACACCACAGCTGATTTGAGATATTTTTAATTACTCGAATTTTCGTAATTTTATGTGGAAAACAATTAAAAATTTTAAATGGAAATATTTTGTAGTTCAATATGTTCTTCGCAGTTCTGCTCTAAAAGTTTCAACAGTCTCCTTCGTAACTTGATATATTTAATCACCAAAAGGACTCGGAGTTTCATTTAAATTTTTATTATAATTTAAAAGTTATATCATATAATTTCATGATATTTAGACACATAATACATAATTCATTTTTAATGATGTTGATTACTTTAATGTTTCAAACACTTTAAATTTTGGTCTCAAGCCACATCATGATGTGCAACCCCAATGAAGATGTATTGTTATTTATGGTAGTTTTTGGAAGCTAGTTCGTAGAATTTTTCTAATGTATGTTTTTCATTGGTTAATAGGAATGCGACACTTTAAATTAAAGTGGTAATGTGTTAATTAACACCGTTTGGGGTTTTAACTCTGACGCGCAAGATTAGATCACCACTTTTCAATTATTAAAGCGTAATTTTCCGAAATACCATTAATAAGGGTACATATACCTCATGACCTTCATTTAAAAATTTAGTATTATTAATTTTTGTAACAAGGAGCAAATATAGCAAAATTAAGTACAAAATATTACATCCGAATATTGGTACAGTATCTAAATTGTTAGTACGAAATAATTCATTTCATAAATAATAAAATCAACTTCTGACATAATTACTGTCCTATGCTTTTAACATTGTGACATTGAAGAATTAATTTTGTATTCTAGTATTAAATTATTCGTGTAGCTACCGCACTAATAAGTTTTAAAGTTGTTGTACTTAGTTTGGCATGAGCATCAATCTAATTTTTGATACTTGATTTTCATTGAGACCCAAAACTATTAAATGTTTTGAGAAATGTTGTGTTGTTATGATTTATTGAAGATTTACTAAAATCTTACAGGCGTATGCGTAGTTAACTTTGTAGGTACTAGCGCAGGCCTGTACTAGCAAATATTAATATGGGCATTTTAATTAATTTTGTTTTATGTTTATTAATATATTAGGTTACATATTTGCAATCAAATAAATTGAGACCTGCGCCATTAAGCTTAAAATAACTAAATACATCTTTCCTTTTTATTTTAATATAAGGTTCTCTTTTTACTACAATTTAAATTAGCTGTCAATGTCATAATGTGAGATTATGTAATAAAAATGTTTATAAGGGACTCTTATTATAAATACCTTTTCATGAAATTACAATAAATCTGAGACATGCTATTAACACCGAAAAAATATTTTAAATAAATGAAAGGATCATTTATTATTAAACTGGTAACCTCAAAATTTATTTGTTTGAATTTAATTTCAATACGCGAGTCGATTAAATTGTATGTTTCAATGTACAGTACAAGTTTCCACATATGTACTGATTTTACATTGTTACCTAAGTTTAGGACATTTGAATGATAAACTGATAAATGATAAAATAAAGCTTTTCCAACCTTTTTAATTATTAATGTGTTTTTTTAACAAATCAAATTGCACCTCTTATCGAATCACCCTTTAGTAGCTACTATCATCTTAGAAATAAAGTTTTCTTCCTGCAACCGCACTTTCCTTAAGGAGCAGTACATAGTAAGTATAAAGATGTTTAAAAGTCGTATAAAATTGATCCCTACTAAACATCATATAAATATTTAATCTATATAATATGAATATTTTATTTCAAATATAGTGATACTAGGGGGGCTCCGCCCCCCTGGCCGCCTTCGGCGCCCCAACCCCCTTGGGCCGCTTCGCAGCCCAATAATCCCGGCCGGTTTACGGTTGAACCACCCCCATTGGATTTTGGATTTCGGGGGAGGGGGAGTGGCAAGTATTAACCTGCACGCACTTAGGCCACTCTACCGGACCCATTGTACTGCTTCCACTTTGTTGCTCACCCCCAGCCTGACCCACAATGTCGACACTGCTAAGTATGACCGCAGCCGTTAGGCGGTCTCTCGCCCTCACCACCCACCAAAACTCCCCAACAATGGCCGGCACCACGAACCAGGGACGTCCGTTCGATGACCGAGTTCTGAGAAGTTCCGCGATTGCGTAGTCGATGGGGAGTAGGGGTGATTTTTTTTTATTACCCTGTTTGACATATTAGATCAGCTCAAATCAGGGGGACCGCCGGTTTAACGTGCCCTCCGAAGCACGAAGACGGTTCATTGGAGGAAAGAAAGTCCGAAAGAAAATTGACTCCTACTGGACTCGAACCAATGCCTTTAGCATCAGTAGTCGATTGCTCTAACTACTCGGCCAATGACCTTCTTGGCCACCCCCATTTCGCCACCTCGTAATTCCATATAAATGAGAAATCTTGCGAGTTATAAAACTTCTTTCCATACGACATTTTTTTGTTATGTCGCTTGTACTTTGAATTTGTATTCCATCCTTTGCTCGACATCTTGATAATGCTACATATAACTGTCCGTGACTAAACAAAGGCCTATCGACATTTATACCAACTTTGTCAAAGCTCTGCCCTTGACATTTATTTATAGTTATAGCGAATGCCAACACTATCGGAAATTGTCGTCTATGTAGTACAAATGGTAATCCGCTTGCAGATGTATCGCCAGTATCCAATTTGGATCCTGGCGATAATTTGGACAGTTTAACTTTTCCATTATGACAAAAACTTTTCTTGCAAAATTCATTTTTCCAAAAAATAGCATAACAATTTGAACATTTCTCGGTCATTTCACCCGCATCATGAGGAGTTACGATTCAAAAACAGTGACCAGATCTGTCGATGATCGCTGTAGCGCTCTTCTTTTTGTGCTTCTTTCAGTTGAAGGTTTTGCTGGTGGTTTTAATGTTGAAGGTTCTTGTTCCTCTTGTAGTTGTACCGATTCTAAAACAGTGGCCAGATCTGTCGATGGTTGCTGTAGCGCTCTTCGTTTTCTGTTTCTTTCGGTTGAAGTTTTTGCTGGTGGGTTTGATGTTGAAGGTTCTTGTTCCTCTTGTAATTGTACCGATTCTAAAACAGTAGCCAGATCTGTCGATGGTTGCTGTAGCGTTCTTCTTTTTCTGCTTCTTTCAGTTGAAGTTGTTGCTGGTGGTCTTGATTGTTGAAGGTTCTTATTTCTCTTGTAGTTGTTGCTGTCGAGTTTTGTGTTTTCTCGAACGTTCAGTAGATGTTTTTCGTCTTTTTTTTCTTTCTGTGTACTTTCAGTATCTGAGGATGTATCCCGTTGTGGTCGCACTCCTTTGTTTGCTTTTATTCCATCTGTTCTTAGAATTAAAGAAGCTCCGCTAATTATAACAGTCGGAAAACGTAAAATCCTTTTTTGGTTAAAGATAACTTTTAAATGAGTCCTCATCTCTAGCCGAAACTATGTATTAACCGTCAGGATCTCATTAAATTTTGTGATATGATCAAAGTTGAAAGGTAATGATTAGATGTTAACTCTCGAACAGCTATTAAATTTAAATGTAGAATGGTAGTAATTTTTGGACAATAGTATTAAATTATTTTTTACTTCAATTACTTTTATAGTACTTAATTCTCCAAATTGTGATCGTGATAGTACAACTTCTTTAACTTACTTAATATATAGACATCAACGTCCTATAAATATATATATAGGCTATAATCCTATGATACGGTGATCCAATGATCCGGTGATCCGAAGAAAGCAATAATCTGACTATCTGATTACGGGTCAGATAATCCGTACTCTTTTACTCCATATAAGTAAAACATAAAACTTTATGTGCAAACTTTTTATGGAACGTTTTTGAATAACAATTTTAAATCAAATTAATGATTGGTTCTTTTTTTTAACCAATAGCCAATGAAATTGCAAAACGTTTTATGGATAAGGGATTACCAACCTTATATTTTAAAACGAAGAAAATCTTGGAGAACTACCTTTTTAAATTAATAAATCGATGTTTACCAATTTTGGCTTTAATTTATATTGCATTCCCTTTGACTTATATAATAGAATTTTTTATTGGTTGTCAGATTATCCTATTATCGAAAACGTTGCATAAAATCGTTGCATGAAATCGTTGCATAAAAGCGTTGCATAAAAACCCTTATCTTTTTATATATATAGAGTAGATAGAGTAGATATGAATATATGTAAGAAAATCGGTAATAATCGCACTTTCGATGAAATATGATCGCAAGTTAATTCGGCAAATGTTACTAAAAGTAACGTAACGTCGATTTAATTCTTTATGTCAGGTTTAATTCGAGTGGTCGTGGTGGTTTGGTTTCTATTAGGTTGTTTTTTTAGTTCAATAATGTAGTTTTCTTATATAGTGTTTTTAGTTTTAGTTGGTACACCTTTAATAAGGATAATCTCCTTTAATAAGGATAATCTCCTTGGCCAGGGCGGATTAGTGACAATAATTTTCTCCTTCTTGATACGACGATCCAATGATCCGATGATACGATGATCCAATGATCCGATGATACGATGATCCAATGATCCGATGATACGATGATCCAATGATCCGATGATACGATGAAAGCAATAATCTGATTACGGGTCAGATAATCCGTACTCTTTACTCTATATAAGTAAAACATAAAACTTTATGTGCAAACTTTTCATGGATTTTTTTGTTGGTTGTCAGATTATCCCATTATCGAAAACGTTGCATAGAATCGTTGCATAAAATCGTTGCATAAATGCGTTGCATAAAAACCCTTATCTTTTTATATATATATAGAGTAGATATAAATAAATTTATAACAGAAATATTTAAATAAAATAAAATAACTGCGCTCCTAGAATATTATAAAAACTTAATAAGGAATAGTAAATCGTACAATTTTGTAACGTGCCGGAGACATTAATTTGTAATGTATGTATGACGCTATTTGGAAACGTTATAATTACTTTCATGATAATAAGTGAAACAAAGTTTTCATTTCTGATCGCTTATAATATGAAAAAACGAATAACTCAGGGTAACGAACTACTATAGTGATAAACTCGACAAAAATATTCACATTATAATAATGAATGTTGATCGAGTTGATATCATATTAATATATAAGTTTTTACATGGATTTTTGGTTGAAAAAGTAAAACTTTTGTTTTTTCGATAATTATTATGGAAGTTATGATATTCCCAAATAATTTAGACGTGTAATAATATATTTTAAAATTATTACATGAAAAAATTCAGAATATCAATGAATAAAATCTAAAAGAAAATGAAATTTCATTAAAATTATTGAATTTTTATCTCGTAATTTTGTTTTAAATGTTAAATATTTAAATTGTATCAAACGGAAGTATAGCGAATCGGATATCGTTGAAAAGATCATTTTAAGGAAAATAACTTGCAGGAACAATATAATATTTAAAATATTGAAACAATAAATTATGAATATTTCGATGTTTTAAATTTACCAAATAGTGGAGTTAAATATCTCTAAACAGATTCTCTTTTTGAAATCCGAAGTAGAAAGAATTCAAATATCACAATTAATCGAAAAATATTATTTTTATGATAATTAATAAATTTGTACTGTTCGATTAAATGTTACATAACTTTTTATTTATTAGGAAATCTATTTTCTTCATTTTGCTTTTATTTTGTACGCAATAGATTGAATTTGAATAATATTTGAAAAATATTTGAGAAAAAGAAAATTTTGCTAAAGTAATTTCTATGAGTTAGAAAATGTATTTATTATTATGTTTATATGGTTAAAAATGTGTACAGTACAACTCCAATATTCACCATTAATTCGTTCCCGAGGGGAGGTTGAATATTAAAAAGGACGAATATCAAACAAATTTTTCCCATAGAAAGTAACTATAAAAATGGTTTAATCGATTCCTAACCCCGAATTTTCTACAAACTTAAATCTACATTTAAGTATGTCTACATACTTAAATGCATAAATAAAACTTTAAAAAGAAATTTACTGCACGTACTCGTATATACTTTTTAGAAGAAAAAAAAAGATCATTGTTAAGCGAGTTTTTAATATTTTATAGGGGTAGCCTATTGTTTGGAAGAAGAGTCACCTTCCATTAAGACATCAGGTAATGCCATTTCTGGTGATTGATGTTTTGATGATTTACCAGTGATTCTAAACGATTCACCAGCACAGTGGCGGCTGGCACGGGGTGGACGACGGATCGCCGCCCTTCCAAAACAAAATAGCTACTTAAAATAATTTTTGTTTAATGCGAGTGTAATTACGCTGAAAAAAGTGAAAAATTTAATTTGCAGTCCCCCCCCCCGAAATTATAGCAAACCACGAATCGCCGTGATTATAGTAAAATATTATTACGACAAATTGTCGTAGCAATTTTAATTTTTTCCAACCTGTCAAATGCAGTTTTCTTGCCAATGAAAAAAAGTATTGGTGGTGTCTCATTTTGGGCCAATCAACAGGAATTTTAATGTCGAAATAATTGGTGGGAAAACTGGAATAAGTTTTATGGTTTTTATTTGGTCCTCTAAAAAGGAAAGCTAATTTTGTACGGTTTACGATTTAGAGATTCCGAAGTTCCCGAGATCTCGAGGGCGTCCCGTTACGATGCCCTTGATCAGTCCATTGTTTTCTAGGTCTGCCAATATTACGCTTTCTATTGGTCGATATTGAAAGAGTTGCTTTGGTAGTCGGGATTTCTTAAGAATGAATTTCAACTAAAGCTCCCTTAAAATGGTCGTTGCACCAAGGCTATTTATTTTTGACTATTGATCATGAAATGCCAAAATTATTTACAAACTATAGTTGCTTTCAAGTTAAATTGATCTACAGTTGTGGTGTCACTACCGTCGCTAAAAGAACGGTTTATATAGGCAAACGCAGAAAATTTTGTAATTTTGAGTATCAAGTAAATACATAAAAAAATATTATTCATGTCCACATTTTTTGGGTGGGCCAGTGCTAACTGGCTGTTTGTTAAAACCTCCACTGTTAATCAGAAAGTTATAATATGACATTTTAGCAAATACTGCAAATTTATTAAGTAACCGTTAATTACAAAGTCCCACACCTAAAAAAAGTCATATTTTTCGATGTATTGATGTATTTGATATAGTACTTAACAAGAATATTTAGGTAGCATTTAGTTCAATTCCAAAATTTTTTTTCAAAAAGACGCTTTTTATATGATATTTCACTCCACTAAAACTAAAACGTCGCTGGTTCATCCCATTATTTTCTTATCCAATAAGTACTTGAAATTTCTATAACTAAGCTATTCATAAACGGTCTTGTGCACATGGCTGGTTTAAATTTATATGTTTTCGGACCGTTGAAATTTGCTTTAACTTACCAAGTATTAATATTGATTTCAGTTATTCAATAAATAATAATATTAATATGTTAATAGTTTTTGTGTATCAGTGGCGGCGTGATTGTTTAAATGGGAGGGTACAAAATTAAGGCAAAGATTGTCTGACTTTGAATCTTATCTACTTCGGAATTATTTATACCGTGGTTCGGATTCCACGTAAAGCTGTAGGTGAAACGGTAAATTTATAATTTGCTAGTATGTGTTTATCTTTATCCCCAAATAAAAATGGTTGATCCGTTGATATCGTACAAATAAAAAATACAATGGGAAGATGAACCATCCAGGATATCCTGCTATTATTCTTTGGACTAATTTTTCAGCATACGATATTTGAAGTAAATTAATTTGCAAAATTTCCTCTTAACTATGCTTTTATCCCACATCACCATAAAAAATCGAATGCCAAGATTTTGTAAATCAAACACTAAAATGTTGTAATTATTACATATTGCTATGATATCAGCTTTCACAAGTGTGGGCCAAAACACTTTCCAAATACTAAATTTTCTTATTCACTCATTAAAACTTTTATTTTATTATTAAATTTTAAGCACTTTTTTTGTTTTTAATCTCTACTTTAAAATTTTACTTTAAAATCAAACTTTCTAATTTCTGCATTTTACTTTTATTTTTAATTTCTTTTAACATAAATTTTCACCACCTGTCCGATGAAATTTCTCGGACTAAACTCCAATTTTCCAAACTTAAAAACCGTCTTTAAGAAATTCAACGGCGTCACACAAAACAATCTCTAATATTAGGTATATAAATAAAATTAAATCCTATATTTTGTAACATGGCAAAATGTTATTTTCAAATTTTATGTTCAAATGTTTTCATTGGTAGGTAAAGAATTTTATTTACATTTCAGCAATATAAAATAAGTGTTAGGTTACATCAAATAATATATTTTGAGATAATCGCAGAAAACTAAATATGAAATTACAACTGTGGGCTGTAGAATTTGTTGTTTTTCAGTTTAATTGAAAACAAATCGAGAAGCTCTTTATTTTTATCAAAGCTTTTTTGAAATAATTATTGTGTATACCGACAAATTAGGTTTGTCTAATAAATTAAGATCAGAAATAAATAATATTGTAGGTTGTAGAATTTTTGTTTTCAATTTAACTTTATTTAATTTGAAATACATGTTTTTGCTACACATACAGGGCAGTTTAATTTAATTAACTGAAAATTAAATAAAATAAAAATAATAAAAATCTACGAAGCTTAAAATGAATCGTCAGTGTAGTCAGTTTAACACGAGTGTACACAGTACAGTAGAGTTCGAATCCAGATCAAGGAAATTATTTTTCAGCACGTGCGTCGCTCCGCGTCGTTCCGCTGCATTGGGACCCCGACAGATATCAAACAGATTCTATTCTTACAATTTCATTTCAATGAATTATCGTTCTCGAAAATCCCTGGATACCACTTTTTGTGTAAAATTTTGTAACCTTCTCCATTAATTTAAAGTGAAAATAAATTTTAAAGAAAAATCAAATAAAGAAGTCGTCAGTTAATAAGACTAATAAATTAATCGGAGAGCATGACAATTCCTAAAATCTCTGTTAATATAAAATTAGACTTCAATATTCGAAATAACATAATAATAAAATAAACTAATAAAAATAAAAGAAATTACGCAAATAAATTTAAGTTGAAAATAAATACAAGAAATAAAAATTGCGCACAGGTAACATAAATTTCAATTGTATAATAAAAACCGAAATAGTATGTTACACACCTAGTGGATAAAGCAGGCCATTTAATCTCGCGTGCGGATTGCGAACACGCGGAGGTGGGGTCGCGATAGCGACCCCTCCTCCAAGTGGTCGCAAGCACAAGAGATTTAATGGCGCTTTAGCCACGAGTTGTGTATACTATTTTATGCAATCCTAATAACTACCGACAAAAAATAGCTGAAAAGAAAAATTGAAATAAACAGGTACAAATTAAATTATAAAAATTGAAGTGCAGTTAAAAAGCGCATTGCAAAAGATAAAAAAATTGTCTAATAATGTATCCCATTACAAATGATAACAGAGGTTGCTATGTAAACTTTGCTGACATGTACCGCCAACGCGTCTGCAATGAGATCACGCATACCTTTGAAGGAACTTATAAATAATGCCTTTGAATAATGCTAACGTAAAAAAATTATTAAAATTTGCAAACTATGAAATTTGCAGTCGTAGCAATGGGAAACCGACAAGATAAATAATACAAACGTAAGATAACCCAGCACGTTGAGATTGATGTGACAAAAAGTAAGTGGTAATATTTATGAGGGACTAAATTAAAATTTAGTCCCCCATGTTAAACGGTGCGGGACTAAATTAAAATTTAGTCCCGCACCGTTTAACGTGGGACTGAAGAAGGTCATTACAAACCGCAAAAGTAGTAGTAAAAGCACGATAAACACGCAAGGATTGCATAAATTAAATTAATTCATCTAAAACCGCAATATTAAAATTTACTACAAGAAAAAAATTTGTATTATTGAAACCAAATTGAATATTGAATTTTAAAATGTGTATAAAAAAATGTCAATATGAAGTATCCGAAATTGTTGATATAATAAATGAAATTAGTTAAGTTTACCTCTGTTATTAAAAGTTAACAATTATCTTAATGTGGTAGATGATGAAAATGGGACAATTAAAATATATATAGTATGTAGTTGTCTTAAAACGGAAATCAATTTTTATCACCCAATGGATTCTTGTGATGAATTTGAATTCCTCATACTTATTATTGCTTTAATTAATGGTGCACTCTAAGACTGAAAGTAGACCACATTGGACCTATTCAGCACATAATAAATTCCTCCAATTGTGGGTGGGTCTTTTGACCTGGATCGAACCAATTGAATTAGTTAAAATTCTATTTGGTAGTAGTAGATGGTATAGTGAGACACCGGCCTAACAGATCTGGTAACTATAGATTTTCCTTAACATTCAATCGGCCTATAGTTTTTCCCACAGTCGGGCGCCACTTTTCGCTGTCGTCCGATATTCTTATGGCTTATTCGATGTTGATATTTATGACTAATTCTGTAGTATTAGCCCATCTAAATTCATTTTCCGCGTATTTGATTTTCATCGGGCTTTCTCTTAACCTTTCTGACCAATCTGTCAATTTTCAAAAGCGCGTTATATGCGTTTACAAAATTGGATTGAGCTGCGGACTCACGACGCGAAAAATATGGCTGCTTAATTCTTATCATTTGATATGAATCCAAATCAACTAAATCTTAGTAGCACATGAAAACCGTATTTCATGCGCTACATTGCATTAAATCCGTAAAAAATAAGCAATTCGCTTAGTCTTGGACAACGAGAAGCGTTTCTTTAAACATGTCCATCTTATTTGGTCGTTCTATCGTAGCTGGTGCGATGAAGCTCACCTACTCTTTACTTATCCGTTCGAATAGACAAGGTTGAGCAAATGTTTAGTGCGAAAAAAGTTGTCGTAAACCGGTCTGCAACGGCCCAGTGGTTAAATATAAGATATTTTATTATAGACATTATAGCTGTTTTATTTTTTGGTGTTACCGTTTATGTCCGCGTAGGGTTTTCGTGCTGTTGTGGAAAAATCAATTTTAACGAAGTCTTATATAAAAGATAAATCTCTTCCTCTCTTCAATAGGATTGCTACCATATTCTATAGTCTGTTATCACAACTTATACGTTTACTAATCTAACATATTTGAGGAGCTTGCGTGCAAAATCGGTTATATCCCAGACAACACTGAAATACAGTGAATATCCAGGGATATCCAGTGAATATTCAGTGGACATCCAAAATCTAGTGGATATCCACTAGATATCCACTAGTTATTGAATGTTGTCTGGGATCCATGTTTAGTAATTTTTCAGGCGAGGGCAAAAACTTCTCATTCCATGGTCCCTATAGTCACCGAAAAAAATTAAAATACTATAACTCGCGTCTAATGTAACGCATTTATCTGCTTTAAAAAATTATATTTACCTTGAGGAGCATTTTTGAGAAATTTGAAAAATGATTTGGATATAACCGGTTTTGCTATAAAACTGATAAAAATATGTTTATTTAAAAAATAATACTACTAAACATACTAGTTGGACCATTTTAAATACGTACAGCCGCTTCCTTTCCTCATGGAGGCAGTCATAATAATTTTCACTAGCTTCATACTCATTTTCCTCAACTTGGTTTTCTAAAGAAATCAGAAGATTCGCATAACATTCTGGATCAACGGGTTCTAAGACAGTTCGCCACGGGACATTTCGTGCCCGGTCATTTCGTACCCGGAGATTTCGCTACCAGGACATTTCGCTACCAGGACATTTCGCTACCAGGGACATTTCGCTACCTGGTTTTGCTACCACTTTTACCATATTATTTACTATTATTTTTATATTCCTATGGCAGATTCACCTCTTCGCGGGAGATCCACCTCCTTGCGGCAGATTTAACTTGACGCGGAGATCTAATTGTTTTTAATTAGGTTTCTAAAGAAATATCAAAAACTAACACTAACTTAACGGCAGATTCACCTCTTCGCGGCAGATCCACCTCCTTGCGGCAGATTTAACTTTACGCGGAGATTTATTTGTTTTTAATTAATTTTCTAAAGAAATATCAAAAACTAACCTAACGGCGGATCCACCTCTTCGCGGCAGATCTACCGCTTTGCGGCCGATTTAACTTTTCGCGGAGATTTCATTGTTTTAGTCAATATTTATATGCATAATCAACTCGATCTCGAATTTAATTTCTACAAATTTTCAATTTTTGCAATTTATCACGTTAACTGACGTCACATGTAAACTCGGCGCTTCGCGCCTCGCCAGGAGGCTTTGCCCCCTTTCCCCAATTGGAGGTTTACCCCATTGCCTACGACAGCTAAAACATCCCTGTAGATGATCTATACACCCCACCGAGATTTAAAAAAAACGGGACATCGCATTTAAAATTAATCTAGAAATTGTATATAGCATTTAACCGCTACCTATACTAAAACTCATAACAAAAATCCGGCGAACGCACAAACTAAATTAAAAAAACGTCAATTCTGACTGTTCGCGTTCAAACGTCCTTGTGTTGAAATGGCAATGTAAAATTGAAGTTTTCAAACGAAATTTTTAACTCTTGGAAACTAAATCGGAAGTTTTTATTTTCGAAAATTACTATTTTAACGGAATAAGCGTATTCGGTGAGCATTTTCCTAGATAATCGATGTAAAAATTTATAAAAATTGTTTTTCCTTTGTGGAAAAATTTTGCAAAATGTAGAAAGCTCTTCCAAAAACTGTACAAAATCACAAAGTTTGGTTTAATTTCTTTGGTAATAGATCCTTTCGGTGTCCGAAATACCTTTTTGCTGGTTTTGCTTCAAAAACATATAGATATAGCCGGTTCTGTTTCAAAACCTGAACGCTAAGTCACATTTTAACACGGTTTGGGCCGACATGACTACAAAAGTGGATAGAGCTCTATCTGAAAATGTGAAATCGGCAAGCACATCAATTTAGACCAAGAGTGGATATAGCCGGTTTTGGATGCCAGCTCCTCATTTAGGGATTGAGTTCGCGTCTTCTCCTTCTATAGGGAGAGGTAACACCGCTGCGATAGTACTTTCGAGTTCGAATTCAGATCGAGGAAATTTTTTTTAGGATATCGATCAGCGGCAGGCGAATATGTGTAACTCTCATAATAACAGTGTTAACTAGAGCAACTTGATTTGTACAAGGATGTGACGATTAGGATTTAAACTCAATCACTGAAACAAAGCACCAAGTACAGTAGAACGCCGGTTATCCGAACCATTGATTTAATTTGGTAATTGAGTAGTGGTGAGCATATTATGTGATAACAAGCCGCTGCAGTATCTGGTATAATAGAAACTACCTAATTTTATTTTATGACTTTAAAATACTGCTGTGTGGTTTTTCAAATTTTGTCAAACCGTTTTGGATTATAAATCTTATTTTACAACATTCGAAATACACATCAAGTGATCAAATGCGAACATTTGATAATAATATATCATCATTACGAGACTACATCAGTTCACAAGTTAGACACTTATACTTAAGAGCCATTTACACTGTCCTCTCTGCCTCAGAATGAAATGTTTGTTTGTGTGGCTAATTTCAGTTAAGCTCGTATTTTATGCAATCCGCACGTGTTGCACACGTTAACGATGCAATTGCATACAATGCTTGAGTGCATCTTATATTAATTTGACTCATCAACTCATTAGCGCGTTTGCAAAATTTGAACATACATACATAACGAGGTAACTCGGTTCCTTTGCAGTGGTAAAACGCTAAATTGTGTCACCTACTTGCACGCACTCGCACGCTATGTCATTAAATCACACAAATACGCACCGAGGGCGAGAGTCAAGTTCGATAAAATTTAAAATTATTAAATTTGAATTTGCGGAATGTTTCGTACGATTTGCATTATTCCGAAACGTTATCAAAATAGCGTTAGGTATGTTTTATTAAAGGAAACATGCATTGCAGAGATTGTTAGCGTGCTCGGTGTAGATTCATAACAAACATCGCTTGCATATGTGGAAATGTAACACGCTATTTGTGAACTCGACACTTGTCGATTTTCAACCCCTTTTACTGTTTAGAAATTTTTTTTCAGCTTAAAATTACAGTGGAATAAAATAGTGATAATTTTATTGTTCGCGCTTCGGTGCACAATTCCGAACGAGTACGCTTCGAAATGTTATTAAAATCCTTTCGTATTCATATTGGTATGCGAAATCGAATTTACTAACGCTAAATTTACTAGAGCCGTTAACATTAACTATTAAAATATACACGAATTGCATTATATTTTATTTATTGTGAAAGTTGGTTCTCCCATGTTGATCGTATTCGTCCTAGAGGGACTTACAAATATTTTTATTGTGCCCTATTTTTGGTGCCGTTTTCAAATGGGGCCACTTGGCAATAAAAAAGTACTTTTGAAAATAATAATAGATATTTGCAGGGCGCTTTATAAAACCCTTGTAGATTTAAGCACTGCCATTAATCCTTGGAGTGAGGCACCAGGTGTTTCACTTAGAGTTCTAACTACTTTATTGTTTATCTTTACGTGAGGTGCAAATACAAAAAGCTCTATTAAGCGATGTTTAAGTTCATTCTCAAAAATTAAACCGCTAAATTAAATGGACCAATAATATTTAATGCATTTTTAAAACAAAATAAAAAAAATTAATGCGGTAGGTTACACTTCAACCGTATTATTCCAGTGTATTAAAGAAAGCATTGGATTAAAGAACTAATGAAAAACTTAAGCCTCTTACATCATTCACTCTATCTACTAGGAATGGTTTAGCTTTAGAACAAGAACCTTTTATTTGATTTGGTTTATCAAATAAAATGGCAACAAACGTTCAAGAGTGCTCTTGCCCCGAGATTACTTAAGAGCGCGCTGCAGAGAGGAGAGTAGATATGATGTTGAAAGAAGCCTCTAATCTTTTGTACAAATTTAAAAAACTAAACGTCGTATCAATGTAATTCTTTTTTTATATTAATAAGAAAAGACTATTGAAGGCAATAACCAATTTTGAGCGCTTTAAATTAAAAGTAAATAGGTTAATTTAATTTATGAAAATGGACAATTTTGAATTTTTATGACAACCGATCTTAATGAAATTTCCTTATTGCCTTCTGCACATCATTATAAGGACAAAACCTGATTTTGAAGCGATTTCATCATCAATTATAGAAAACTTATACAAAACATGTAAATCAAAAAGTGCCCTTAGTGGAGTTTTAAACTATATAAAATCAACTTAATGCACAAAGGGTTCAAGGGTTCCCTTATAGATGGCGCAAATAAATTATTTAAAACTCGTGTTAGCTCGCTAAGTTTCGTTTAGATTCTTGTATCTTAAATATTTTAGAATGTATTTTCCTAATGACAAAACTGCAGTACCTAGATAGGATTATTTTTACCTGATAATAATATGAAATGCACGGTTCCTTTTTAAGCAAGCTAGGTTAACCCAATGATAATCTCTCTTTATTGTTAAGAAGTAATAAATAAAAGAAGTGTAGATAAGTATTATATAAAATATGAAATGTCCAAATGTCCACTTTTAAAATGTATATACAAGAAGCGCTAAATAAGGTTTTTTTTGCATAATACTAAAATAAAAGGTTAGCGTTTCGCATATCAATAAAATACATTAAAAACCAATAATTATTTGAATTGTGCTATTTATTATTCATTTATAACACTGGTCTATAAATTACAGTATATACAGATTTGTCTTATTCGTTTATTGGGTCAATAAATATGTAACTATTTAATAGATGGGTAATTTTAAAATAATTTCCCAGAAACCCCAATGTAGTAGCGGCATTGTTCCTGAATTACCTCAGGTATTCATAAATAAATCCCTCTCGGCTTATTTCTGGGATAAATAATTAAATTTCTTTGGAATTATGACGTAATAAGGTGGCCACAATTTTAATAACTGTACATTTTTAAAAACAAATGTCAGTAAATTTAAAAAAAATTAAATTTAGAGGTGGCCAAATACTTATGGTAAATTCGATTCTATGTGTGGAGACATTGGTCGTCATACCAGAAGAGTGTTGAGCACAACACTAAGAACCACGCTAAGAACCAAATTACCACCACCAGATGTTTGCTGTCGAAACCTCAGACATGGCAACTGAAAATTTTTTTATGGATTTGATTTTGAATAATTGCTAAAATTTTTTAAAATAGAAAAATGTTTTTCCTTGATGCTCTTTTTAAATTTGGAGAAATGAAAAACGCAATGTAGAAAAAGCGGTGCCGGGCGAATAACTTTTTATATATTGAATTTTGTGCAAAGAATTTTCGAAAATGTAAATTTCTTTCGCTTCCGTTTATTAAAGACGTCAAAATAAACTGAAAACTTTATATTGAATTTTTTGTATGTAATTGTGCTCATTTGTATTAAAAAATAACATTTTATATTTTTGCGGTGTCGAAACGGTTTAGCCACGAAGTACATAATTTCTTCCATACAAATTTTGAAAGGGATTATCAACTCAAAAAAATTTTAAGTAATAAAAAAATAATATGCCTATTTTTCCAACTGTACAAAATAACGTGTTTAGTTATGTTTTGTAACTATTTTAGTTATATTTTGTAACTAAACACGTTATTTTAGTTATACAATGTTACTAATTTTGAAATAATTAAATAATGCGTAAAAGTTTTGCTTAGTTGTTGAAACCAACATTCAATGTAAAATGTAATAATAAATTTTAATTTAAGTACTTCATAATTATTTTATTTAGGGCCGCGATTATAAAAGAGAAATATTTGTCCTAAAAGTTGTAAGATTCCTCAAAAATTGCTTTACCACAAAGAGGCCGTCCATTAATTACGTAAGGATGATTTTTGTAATTTTGGATCCCCTCCCTCCCCCACGTAAGGGTACGTAAGATTGTGGCACCCCCCCACATCTTACGTAAGGATTATTTGAAAGAAAATTAATTTTGACCCCCCCCTCTCCGCCCCTTATATTTATAAAATATGAATAATAATATATTATATAGATAATTATACAAAACTTTAAATTAAATTTTCATACACATAGATATAAGTTAATATAGATAATTAATTACATAAAAAAATTAATACAAAAAATTTGAAATTAAATTAAAGGTCAGTCCATATAGGAGCTAGCCATTCTGATATAGATTGTGGTAAGTTTTACTGTCACTTTAAATTTGGCGCCATTCTCTGCTTTGAAATGCAGTTCAGAAATCTAGAGATAATAATGTTCAACTATTTTGTTTTTTATGTAAACAAACTGTATACATGCGACATCCGTTTTTCACAAGTCAAAAACAGATTCGTGTCAAATCACAAGCATTTGACCAATTTTGTAGCTACGTAAATGCTATCATCGATAAGCAAGTGCTTAACCAAACAACTAATAAAGTGCTAATATCCGCAATTGTGGCATTATTTTTAGTTACGTCTCATTTGGCCTTTTTAATTTAGTTAGGAAGGCGTCTTCATACAGAGCGGCCTTACAATCGATTCTGGAAGGCAACAAAAATAACCAGCTCCACCAGTAAAAATACAGATTGTATATGCGCAATAAATCAGACAACATCACCAGCGGCAGTGACAAGATTTTCCTTATATCAGGCACTTATATTTTTACTTCAGCTTCGTTTCTCCATTCAACGTCTTCTGCTCCCGTTTTTTCGTCATGCGTCACGCACAAGAGTTCGTCCTCACGTCGAGTAAGAACAAGTCTAGCCCTTGCTTTAGCGTATTTCGGAGAGTGTTGCAAAGCTTTCATGTGTGCTGCGGCTGCATTTTTTGATGCAAAATATTTTAAGAAACTTACGTAAGGAATACGTCGGACCCCCCCCCCCCTACGTAAGGGTCCGTAAGATATACAATACCCCCCCCCCAAACCCTTACGTAATAATTAATGGATGACCCCACACGGTTTTGCTATAAATATAAATTTTTAAACCACAAAACACGTATTTGCAGGGTCGGGCCGGCCTGAAAATATTGAATATTTTTTAAAATAAAATGTTTTTATTTTTTTAAGTTTAAGAATTTTTAATAGGGATTAATAGGGAAAATTATATTTTTATTATTTATAAAATGATCTATTTTTTATGTCCCAATTTATACCCAATGTGTGAAGCACCAGGAACATTTTTGGATAGGTTGTTACTTTTTACCTCAAAATGCCCACACAAGTGAAAATAAAAGCGAGTTTGCAATCTAGACTCTACTATAGTAATATTATGCTTAGCAAAGAGAATGATAAAATAAGCAGTACCTAGGGTATATGATTATTTTTACCTGATAATAAGTTACCTGAAATAGTATGAGACAACATTGGCAAAGGAAAACGTTGTGTAGATCCTCCATACATTTTAAATGCCATAAAAAATTAGACAAATCTGTATATTATATACTGTAATTTATAGATAAGTGTTATAAATTATATTAAATTTTTGTATTACAGTTGATCTTATCTTGTTCAATTATAAGATATTTTGAATTGGGTATATATGTCAGTCTTTTAATGCTGTAAATATTAACCAACGTTTCGGGCCGTTTACATGTGGTTCATTTTCAAGGCTAAAAATAAATTAAATTATAATATAAATTGTAAAAAAAAATTTTTTTTAATTACTTGACAATTGTCTTCTAATTTTAAAAAAAGCGCTACCATTTATATTATAATAATTTAATTTATTTTTAGCCTTGAAAATGGACCACATGTAAACGGCCCGAAACATTGGTTGATATTTAAAACATTCAAAGACCTATACCCAATTAAAAATATCTTATAAGTTATAAATTATAATAATAAATAGCAAAATTCAAATAATTATTGTTTTTGTATGTATTTTATTGATTTGCGAAACGGTAACTGCAAAAAGGTATTATGCAAAAAGGAAAACCTTGTTTAGTGCTTCTTGCATAGAAGTTTTAAAAATGCTATAGTGGACATTTCATATTTTATATAATACTTATTTACACTTCTTTTATTTATTACTTCTTAACAATAAAGAGAGATTATCATTGGGTTAACCTACCTAGCTTAGAAAAGGAACCATGCATTTCATATTATTATCAGGTAAATATTATCAGGTATTTTAATACCCTTCACTCAAACAAGAGAGATAGTATGCGAAAAACGAACAGAACAAATTGTCGGTAATCGAAAACTTACAGTTTATCACGTGCTAAATAAATTATTTTTAAATACGAATAGTACCGCCAGCGCCACCAATGTATTTTCCTGTAACTAAGAAATGGCAAAAATTTGTACTATGAAGAAAGGTTCTCCCACCACTTTCTGCAGCGCGGTCTTAAGATTGTTAACTTTTTAGAAAGGAATTAAATTGAAAATATACGCCATTTTATACATCGATGCAGGTGGCAGCAATGTATTTGTTTCTACAGACGCAGCGCACACTTCTTGGTATCACCTAATCGACTTTCCATTCTTTTAAAAGTTTTCAGAATTTACAATCCGTTCTTTGCATTAACACTCCCACTACTTATAACAAAAAAGTTTCTATTCTCCGACACGTTTTAATAATTTTCAACATTAACCTTTTGTTTAAATTACATTGCGTATTCCGTAGTTAAAATGAGAATCTATAGCGGCTAGAACTAATTTTAATTGCAAATTCATTTTTATAAATTAATTAAAAAAGGTTTTACTTCGCAAGATTTGAATTTGATTTTATTTTCACCCTTTTTGCTTGCGCAAAGTTTTAAACCCACATAATTTCCTTTTTTTCTTGCCGTATCCTGGAAAATTATGTTAATATTGGCAATTAAGTTCTAAAGATTTGTTTCCCATTTATTCGGTTTTGTATTTTTTCGTGTTCCATCTTATTGTAATTGTCCTAAAAGGGAAATCTGGAAAAATATGGAAAACAAGCTTCGTACAATAAAATCAAATAAAGTTGAGTAAAATTTGTTCGAGTATGAAAACTTTGTTGGGTATGTAGATATTTAAAGGAAATTCCGCTTGATGGAAATTGGTTCAATTCAATTTTATTGTAAATCAAAGATTGGGTAAATGCGGTTCACATGCTTTATATTTAGTATCAATCTTGAATTTATTTTTCAGAAAATTCATTTATGAACCGCAGGTGCAGTCGTGCCATTAGTTCGCAGAGTTTTTCATACTTTTCACCGTTTGAAATTTGCAACTTTCCAAGCGTAACAAAGTTACCTGAATTTTTTAATTCTATCATCCCAAAATTCTAATTGTTAATTAAATACTTAAAAATTCTTTTAGCAAATAAAATGGAATAAAATCGATTAAATTAGTTTATGTGTAACAAACGGAAGCCAAGGAAAATTCACTTCACGTACCATAATAAAGTACAATTGCGGGAAAGCAAGCTTAAATTAAAGTAAGTTTTTATACTTGCCATCTGTAGGTGGAAGTGCAAACAAATTATAGTGCCTTCCAATAGAACAAAATTACAGGCGTCATGTAGACTCCACCTTAAATTACACCGATTACGAAGCACTTCTTTTAACAGCAGTAATTTTCTATTTAAAATATGATGGAGTTCTTTGTTTTTATGGGGCCTGATAAGTAATTTCGTAGTTATCGCATTGTTTTTTTAAATGGATTAGATAATTTTCCTTTTTTTTCAGAAAAATTAGGCATACAGGAATAGAAATCTCGTAGGTATCGATTGGTTCGTTAGAAAATGTAAACTGTATCTTATTCCTTTTGGAAATATTATAATATATTATAGAAACGTTGTAGTGCCTACGCTAACAACGTAAAACATTACATTAAGTCGTTGATGTACAAATACGCCTGAAATTTTTTTTTTCATGTTTACATGTTTATCGTTAAATTGATATAAATGGATTCGAGTTTACACTTCACGTGTAGACGTATTTACTTCGGTTTTGTGAAAATGTGCATGTCATTTTTAGGTGTAGTTTCAATTTGCAAACTTGCACGAGAATATTTCGAAAGTGTATAATAGGAGCAGCTTAGTATGCTGACTGATGTGTGGGTATCAAGCTGGTACCTAAAGTTCGAATCTAATTTCCGTTGCCTGAGTCGTGATTTGAATTCCACGTTAAACTGTGGGTTTTAATTATATAACACTTTAATCCTTATTATTAGGGTTAACCCGTTGAGAGATTGTCATACAAGGTCTATGATATATAATTATGATAAATATATTTTATTACATGGAAAGTGGAAAATTAAATATATGAAAATGGAATGATAACAAAATGTTTTTTAAAATTTAACTATATAACCTATTATCAGAAATTCTATATCTGCGTTATCGTTAGTGCGAAACAGGAAAAGTGGCCTGGATCCCCCATACCCCCTCTACTTAAAGACATCAGCCGTCAATAACTGGGTTGTGATTGATTTTAATTAACCCTGTAATTAATGTATCTTTTTTTAGTTTCATCATTCATTCATTTTTTCATAAAATACATACGTTAGAGAAAGGTTAAATAATATAATAAAATCGAAAAAGTATCGAAGAAGTTCAAAATATATTATTAAAATAAAGTGAAGAAAATAGTAAATATAGAGTAAGTATTTCGAGACTCTTTGACTTTGAAAAGCTGCCAATATAGAATATTCGATTAACCTTTCAGCTCAAACAGTTTTGAAAAATTCATATTTAGAAATATTTTATTCGGAATTTTAATGCAATGAGATATTTTAGATTGTCGCTTTAAAGTTTAAAATTTTCTGTAAAATTATAATAATTTGTAATTCCGATTTGATTAAAATAGGTTAAGAAATGTAAAAGTTGAGAAAAATCGGTATTATTACTTTAAAAACAAAAAAATCTGGCGTGCAGAAATCAAAAACCAGTGCTACCTCAATAAACTGAACCACGAATAACCAAATTTCCAGAAATCCGAACTAAATAAAATTACAGCATATCTAAATTAATTTCACAAATTGCCGTTTGTACAAGAAAAGATATAACGGGCCAAAACGTCTGATGTGTCTATATTTTGTAAGATAAACATGTTTATATCGTACAAGATTTTTTTTTGTAAATTCGAAATCTATCTAATGCAAATTATTTGTGTTATTATTATATTATGCCTTTGGGATTAATTTAGCTCTTTAGCCTCAAAGGTTATACACAGTAACGTCATTTGAAGAAATCCATGACAAAAGTACCAGTTTCACTATCAGAAGTGCATAAAATATTATTTATTATTCATCAAACGTCAGTAAAACACATGACCTATTTATGTAAATATATAAAATGGTCGTTCGAAATTTTTATCTCGACGCCCCTCAAAGAGGCTTCAAATAAATAAAACCAGTTGTGTCATTATTTCTGATTTTCTTTCATACAGCAGTATTTTCGTATGATAACCGAAATTTCCGTAAAACCTAATGTATTGTAAATGAAAAACTTTAGCATCCGTGGTTAAGGGCTAAATATTACAACCATTCTCAAATAATTACAGGTTTTTTTTAAAATTTATTTAGATCTAATTTGAGGGGAAGCGGGGTAAAATTTCTTAAGACCCTTAATAACGACCACCATAATGTGTAAACATACAAAAAGTTTTACTTATAATTTTTTTTAAATATTCACCTCACAGTTTAGTAGTGGTGGAAGAACGGAAAAAGCCGCCCCTATAACAAACCTGATGTAAAAAAATATATTCTTGTCCAATTTTGTGGTTCTATGCTGTGCAATACGCCAAATTCTTCAGAAAAAAATAAGAAGTTGCAGAAGGGCGATAACCATCCCATAAAAACCCTGTGTAAAAAATTCAACATCTGTTGTAATTTTCTGGTTCTATGTGTTGTGCGTTACGATAAACTTTCCCAAAAAATGTTTAGATTACGAATATCAGTAAACCCGCTCTTGCAGGGGGGAGGCAGAGAGGCGAAAATCACGTCCATAGAATACTTGACAAGGTTCACTACTTCGTTGGGGGCGTCCGATGTGCTGATGAGAACAGCAGAAATAAAAGATTCAACCGCATCGAAAATTGATCCATCTAATGGTTTATATTGGGGGGAGTGGGGGAGCTTCTAAGAACATTTTCCAAGAACTGATTTTGATATTTTCCCCTTAAATCGCCAGTAACATGTACTAAGCCCTCGATGTCATGTTGATGAATTCTTGGGAGAGCTCCAACCAATAGACCTAAAGTGTCATAGTTATTGTCGAGATATCTCGCGTTTCTGGAACCAATAAACCAGTTGACCATTGCTGTTTTATGCTTGTACATATATTGAACTGGAAATTTAGGTTTTTGCAGATCTGACTCATTCTCGGTGAATTTACGTTTGAGTTCATGTTATTCGCAATAGAGCGAAAATTTAGTATTTTCCTGGTACATCCCTGCGAATATTAGGTAGCTTAATTTCTCTTCATTAATCCAGATCAATGGTATCTGTGCAGAACAATTCTCATGGTTGGTTGAGGACCTCAGCTGTAATTCGAGGTCATTGAACTGAAATATTTGCTTTGATTATTTTTCAATAAATTTAAGTTTTTAATGATGTAGATTTGAACTTACCTCTTTGTATTGTTGTTATGTTATGTAACATTACTTTTGCTGTGGTTTTGCGCCAATTTTGTATAAAATTGAATAAGGTCGATATTTGCTATGATGTTTATGATTACGGTTTTGAATCTGAAAATTATGTTAAAATTAGTGTTTTGATTAAAATTATGAGTGCAGTGTGTGTTTAAAAATCAAAAGAATATTTACCGAATGTCTACCAAGTCCGGATCACTGGGATTTGCGTCAACAATTTTGAAATTTTTGCAATTATTATCCAACCATTTCCGGTCAACGCACGAGGTCTATAAAGGGACTTGGAACAATTTAATCGAGAGCAGTTGTATTTGAGATGTGCTCGAGTAAATATCGTAAAATTCAGAATATTTTGGTTAGTTTTAGAATTAACAGTTGGTACGAGAGAGAAATTTTTGTGCGATTTAGAGATTGATTAAAAAATTATTGGAATTCAATCGATATTGGTTTATGCTGGATATTTTTGAGAGCAATTTTGTACAGCAGTTGGAAAATTTTATTGCTGTGTATTATATCAAGCACGGCCTGTTTATGCTTGAAAACTTTGTTTCGTTGGGTAAATTTTGGAGGTTACCTGAAAGTAAAATTTGGTCAAAGGTAATAAATTTCAACATCACTAAATCAAACATTACAATTGATTACTACGTGCCTGATTGTTATGGATACACCATTGAACATCATCTGAACGTGATACCGTTGTTTGAATCCAAGGACACTGACACGTCTGTTGAGTTTACTGATAACAACGCACCTGTTCTACTCGTTTCTACAGAAGCTAAGATTATCGTACCCAGTGGCGCACTAAACAAAGGTAACTTTTGCTTAAATTTAATTAAAACATTTTTGAAAGTTTCGAAAACATCTTATTATTTTAATAATCGTGGACAATATTTGTGTAACAAAACTTTTTATGTATTTTGTAATTTTATATCTTCAAATTTACATCTATTCTATAGCCACAGCAAATATTCACCTGGTTTTGTAATAATAACCAATACAACTGTTTATGAGATATTGTTTCTTTTATTTAATTTCAATAAAAAGGGCTACATTTGCAGAGTAGTACTAGGAATTTATTATAGTCAAATCAAGGTAAATCAACGAATTATTGTTATTCGTATGTCGAGTTGCAGTTTTATTAAAGCAACTAACTTAGGATTTGCATCAGATTTGCAAAGACGATCCATCGCAGTTCAACATTTTACCAATATAATAATAAAAGAGTCTCAAGTGCTGGAGCTAGTCGTGGTAAGTAAGATTGTGTTTATCAAAGGTGCAAGAAGCACGAGGCACCTTTATATCACAACAATATGTAGAATCAACGATTAATCTTGTGTATTACTGTAAAAAAAAATTTATGTAAAATCGCACTGAAAATTATTGGTTAATGATAACCCCTATAATTATCATGGTAACATTACATTTGACTTATAATGACAAAGTGTGTAAAATTGTTTATGCATTATGTAAAATTACAAAACACTTTTTTAAATGTAAATTTACATGCAAGTTTTACATTCATGGTGATAAAACCAGTATTTATTTATTGCTGTTATTTTTATTTTACATAATTATTTATGTGTAATATTAATCGTTTTTAAGTAAAGCTCCTTCAAGGGTAAAATCATATATAAAAATAAAATATTGTAATGTAAATTTACATGCATTTTTTACAGTATAGGCTTTCACGAAAACTTTTCAAGTTGACATATCACAATTCTTTGCTGTCTCTCAGCAAAAGAGGGCTCGATATTTTTTACTGTAATCTACACATTTTTTTTATAGAATTTGATGTATAGTACAACATCGTAACACAAATTTACATAAGAATGCATTTTTTACTACAGAGGCTCTGGAGGTGCTCATGTTCCCCCTGCCTCTCCTTGCATAACATAAGTAGGTACCACAAGATATCAAGATTGTATTTTTACTGCAAGGTTTTTATAGCAGGGAATTTTGCGAGAGAAGGAATTTGTAATCTTCTCATTGGACTAGAAAATATCACATGTTAGATTTATCTGAGGGTAAGTTTAACTGGGAATTAATAAACTGGTCCTTAGGAATATATTTATATAAAATTTAGATAAATTCTTTTATAGCTAATATTTCTATTGCACTCCTTAAGAAATTTTGTGTGGATTTTCTCTCTTTCGCATTTAAGAGTTATGTTAAGTCAATTAAAGAGCGAACAAAACATGACAAGTTTTTTTAATTTTTTAAAAACTTTTTGATCAAACGAAAAGTTAATTAATGCTTTCCCTTCATAATATGTTAAAATGGCCATATTTATATTTTAATCTTTTTTTTAGCATTATTGCTTCAATTTATTGGAAAAATTCCATTCTATCGCAGCAAATAATATTATGCAATTACGCATTTGGATTTGTTAATGTGTTACTAATTGCCAATTACTCATTGGTATAATATGAAGGGCTTATGTGCGGTGCTTTGTTTGTACCCAATATACTTAATTATGCGTTGCATTTACTTTCCATTGGATCAGATTTTGTGGGTTCCATAAAATAAAGCTAAAAGTATGAAGTATACTCGTATTTGCCTGCATAAAAAATTTACTATTTCATATCACGTTATGCATTGATGTACGAAAAATTTATTGTGTTGTGAATTACGATATCCTAATAATATAGTACTTGACTGTAGCCTGAAAGGTTGGATTCCATAAATTGGATGCGGCTTATTTGGACTTGGCGAAAGCCTGTATGCAGGCAATATCATAATAGGTTTTCATAGAATCCAACTGTCACTCTTTCGAAATAAATCACCAAGATCGAGGTTGCTACTTCTTGGGCTTCACAGTTCCAAACCTGTTACCCAAAAACATCTGCACACCATGGGTCTAGTCAATGGCGCTCAATACAGGTTAGGTCAGACATAATATAATATTATAATATGCGGTCTAAATTACCTTTTTCAAAGCGTTTGACAAGATTAGGTAATCATAATAATTATTTAGAATGCGTGTCTAGTAATTGGTTTTGTTGGGTAATTTCTTATTTATGGAGTCATAAGCTGCCTGTGATGTTGAACGATTTTTCATCTGATTTTTGTCAGTACAGTAAGTATACTATCATCGGACATGGCGTGTCTCGGGGATGGCATTTCAATTCTTGTAAATTATGTACATCAAATAATTGAAACAAATCAATCTTTCGCATAGTTTGATTTGGCCTAGTCACTTTGACTGAATTTGAATGAATGATTAAATTTTTGATTATTGGGTTCGTCATAATATTATGTTTCTGCACTTTCCATAATATAATATCATAATATGCAATTTTATGTTATGGAATATCCCTTTGTATATAGAAACATTTTATTTCCACGAAATACACAAAGAATTGATATTCCATTGTCAATAGTAAGATCGACAATATCTTCCGAACCCTCTAATATATAATTTTACTCCCGGCGATTGGAAACTGAAAACCATAAAATCAAATATAGTACATCGTAGCCATGTTTACATATTATATAGAACATATTACAGTCATATCACATAAAACATGCAACTTCTATTTTTAGGCCCTTATCGGTAGTAATTAAAAATTTTTAAACCTGTTGATGAGTTTAAAATTTTCCACACCGATTTCTAAAAGCACGCGAAACGATTATAAATTTTATTTTTTAATCTTGTAAAACTGAAAAACCAAGAAAGCCGCATTTTATTCTGAAATATACGAAATACGTTAAATATTACTAAAGTAAATAAATTGAATGTTAACAATTACGCAATTAATTGAAAACCATCTTATATTCCTTCTTTATTGTCTATAGAGACCTAAATCATAGTAATGTAAAATTTTACGAGGGCGAATTTATCCGGGAAATTGAAAGAGCTTACAATTTCCTAATATTCTTTATTTCCCTGTTCACTTAAATTTAGTTAGCCAGTGCTATTGGTTTCTCTCTATCTACAGCTTGCGAGTTTTCATATTCCGAAGGCGATGTTTAAAATTTATAAATCTGGGTTTTCCTATTTTTGTATCATTTATTCAATTATTCGTTTTATTTCTTCATCTCGGGTCGATAAAAGCATTGAAATTCATAATAAATTGTACACGATTACGTTAATCGTGTGATTAAGTTATATTGGCTTTTGGATGTTATATGATTTAAGAAGTGTATTTGTTTTCACCATTAGATTTTTTAAATTGTACTTGCAAAATTAATTGTATACGTTTCGATTATGGAGAGCTTGTTCAGCAAACTTGCTAAGAAGTCGTGGGAGTACGATAGGGTAGCCACGACTGGAGGCAATCTTCAGCTAAACTAGCAAAGGGAATTATTTAGGTGCACACAAACTTTCGATGGTTGATGATTTGATCGAGTATGGTCGTACAGTCGAATCAGTATTGTCATACACCAATAAATTAATATTAATATTACTACTGGAACCTGGTTTTGCTTACCGTAGATCGATATCTGGAAGCAAAACGTTGGATTTTATTTCCAATCTCCCCGTACCAAATTTATCGATATTGAAAGGCTCATGTTGGAATTGTAGTTTAGCCGGACATCGTAGAGCTGCCTGCACAAAGGCGAGCCAGAAAAACGTCCTTATCTTCAGGTTATAACCTTTGGGCAGTTATTTTTAGGTTTGATGGATTCTGGTGCTTTCAAAACTATTTTAGGTGGTTCAGGTTGGAACATATTGAGTGCTAGCAGTCATTTAGATAGCTCACGTTTGCAAGATTGTGCTGTTGCAAATGGGGAAGTACACATCAGTGTAGGGGTAGTGGTTATAGCTGTAAATTTGAGAGATAAGGTTAGAGTTCTTGAGGTTTTGGTAATTCCATCTTTACCACAGTGTTTTATTTTTGGCCCATATTTTTGGATTAAAATGGGGATAGTTCCCAATCTTCGTAGTGGCGATTGATGTTTTTCTAATACGGGTGAAAGAGTGTACGCCAATGCGCTACCACCGGTACTGACACTCTCTTGGAAAGCCAAAAGAAAATTTTTGATGACTTAATAAATCAGACTATGTTTTCTGACGCTTATCATTTGCCTTACGCTGCCAGCATTCTTGATAAACCTAAGAATATTTAGCGACGCTAGATCATCATTGAGGCGATATACCGCTTTTATTGTACCTTCTTCTTCTTCTTCTTAAAGTGCCGTACCTGATTTCAGACGTAGGCGATCTCTCTCCTATGCATGTGTTGTGCGTTTGAAGTATTATTACACACATAGGGGACCTACTGCTTAACGCGGGTTCCGAACCGCGGGAAGTGTATACACTTCATCTCCAGAGAGGCTGTACCAGTCAGATTACACCTCGGTGGTTTGCCATTGCCTTCCGAGGGGAGACGGTCAGAATAAAGTTTTACTGAGCCCGGAGTTGAACCAGGTATTTAGCATTAGCAGCAACGCACTTAACCGCTAAGCTGTCGACCGTCTCCAGCGGTTTATTGTACCTAACCGTGGTTTTCCTGTTTAGAAGTAATCCATTTGGTCCTCGTAATGCTCCGGATACTTGGAGCCGATTAATAGGTGGTTATTTAGATGATATAATTTGTGTGAAACCTACATACGTTTCAAAAACATGTAGAAGCTTTAACGAAGGTGTGTAAGAGACTTAAAGAGGCTAATCTCACCCTAAGTCACGAAAAGTGCCATTTTTCCAAACCAAAGCTTTGCTATTTGGAGTACGTTTTTAACGCAGGTGGCTTAACAGTAAATCCGAATAAATTTGAAGAAGAAGTTGCATCATTGGTATGACTTTGTGATATCGGCGATTTATACCAAATTTCTCTTTTTTGATTTCCCCTTTGGAATTTGCTTTGAAAGATCAAAAAATCAAAAATTTGTATGGACTGAATCGCGTGAAGAGTCTTTGAATATATTAAAGGAGAATTTGGTTACTAGTCCTGCTTTTCAGGAACATTGCAACCAAATTATTTAACAACTACATGATAACCTCTTCAAAGGCATATTATGGGAGTTTATAAAATACTTCATAGGGTTGCATAAAAGATACTATATTGTCAAACTAAGCATGGCATTATTACTTACGTTCGATAGTCTGTGGTAAGTACAAGCACAAAACCCGAGCAAGAAGCTTCAGTTGGTACTATGGATGGTCACTCTCTAATTTAGACTTTTTGGAACGTCATTTATATTGCTGCCCTCTCCCTCGATGCACTCTCATTTGTAAAGGATGTTTTTTTGAGCGTCGGAACTTTAAATTTAAATAAAACCAAAATAAAAGGAGATAAAATATCTCTTATCTGTTTATTTTATATGGAAGAATATTCGATGCCATTTAACATTTGAAAAACATTTCAGGCAAATCTCTGCCGCTGCGGCTACCTCTAACACAGTGCAATCTCTTAGTCCAATTTTTGATCACGTTTTCAAGCATTTCCAAATTTACACGATATTGATTTGGATCAGATGTGGTTCCAACAGGATGGTGCCACATGCCATACGGCCACCGCCACAATTAATTTATTGAAGGAACACTTTGGCAATAAAATTATTTCGATAAATGGACCTGTCAACTGGCCACCAAGATCATGTGATTTAACGCTTTTGGACTATTTTCTTTGGGGCTACGTTAAATCCTTGGACTATGCCGATAAACCAGCGACAATTAAAACATTGAAAGTCAACATAATTAGAGTTATTGCGACATCAGGCCCCAAATGCTTAAAAACGTGGTCAAAAATTGAACTGAGAGAGTGTACTGTGATAGAGGTAGCCGCGGCGGACATTTGCCTGAAATTGTTTTCACGAATGTTTAATCCATCTTTCGAACGATCCAGTATACAAATTAATTTGGACCAGTGTTTTTCCAATTCAATTTTTAGGGATATTATTCGTTACTGGTATTTTGGATTGGTAAGTACAAGCCTTCGTAAGTTAATTACTTCACAAGTTCTATTTATAGGATGAACCCTAAACACCATCTGGAGGTTTTTTGTGTACAATATCGCTCATCGGTGTCAGTTTGGAACAAGTTTTAATCAGGTTTTGCTTACGTTTGGTGTCTTTTCGACCTTTTGATGTGAATACCTCTATAAAATCGGTAGCGTGTTTAAAAATTTAATAAAAATATGTAACGAAAATTGTGTGTGTATACGAAAAGTGTAGAAATGATAAATTTCTAATTGTCATTATTCAGAAAAACCTTGGAAGTTGTTTGCATGTTTTCAAATGGAGGTTATCCGATCGGTAGACCTGAGCGAAAACAAAACGGGTATCCTGCGACGACGTATTCACGTTAAACCGTACGGCCATGTCCCCGAACATAGCCTACTTTTTTTGACCCCTTCTAAGATAAGATATTTTGATTCATAATTATTATATTTTTTGGGCGTATATTTTGGGTAAAATTTCTAGAAATTATTTTGTGCTTTATGATTGGAAAGTTTTAGCCAAGATTTTTTGTGGTGCTGTGATTTTTGCCCGATATACCACCCAATAGTTATTTTAATATCAGCGTGTTATTTTAGTTTTGGTAAATCCAAGCTGAAGCTTATCTGAACATTTATAACCATTGGTAAACTTATTAAGCCTAATCAGAGGCGAGTCGATACTCTTTTGTCGCCCATGGTAAATAATTGACCCATTACTTTTGATTATTAGCTTTGCGAACGACATTTTTGTAGTTTCTCTGGCGGTTCCTTGTTTTACAGCTTGAACTTTTTTACAGTATATAGGGTGGTTCTCACACTACCACCTATTTTGTATTGCTCTCCGGAGCATCTCTGTATTACCTAGGTAATATCCAGACAGAAGTAATGGCATTGACGGTGGCTATGAGGTTGACCCGTATTTACTTCTATGACCTGCACTATTTAAAAATCTGTACCGAAACTTGTCCTGGTCACCAGAACAGTGACTTATAAAGTACGTGTGGGTGGTGGTACGGAGGGTTGTAAATTATGATCAGTAACCGAAATGGGAGGTTACAACCAGCCTTTTTTACGTTCTTAAATGGACTTTAGGAAGCGGTGTAACCATGTGTTTTTATGCCAAATCTCGGAAACTGGGTTGCAACTGTGGTTGTATTTGTGGGTTTTTCCAATTCTTTCAGATGGTTTGCTCACAACTAACTGAGAAAATTATATTGTTATTTGAGGGCGTTAGGAAAGAAAATAAACACAAAATGCATCTATTGAATTGCATATAAAAAAAATTACGAGTCCGCTTACCCTTCAATCTTTAATGAGCAGGATGGTCTCCGAATCTGAATTCTCCATATACGTTACTTCATTTATCAGTCACTAAATCCTATCAGTTTAGGTATCAATGAAATCTAAAATAATCATACACAAATCTCAATCTGTAACTGTATTCTTCCCATCTTCAAAATATCAGATATTGAATGATCAAAATTACATCACTCAAAGACGCATCACATCTTTAAATCATGCTATGAAATATCGTCAATGCCAAAAATATGGACAATAATGGGTGTAAACTTCGAGATTAACATAAAAAAAACCTCTTTCGTTTGGCAATAAAAACAATTCGGCATGGAATTTTTAAAAGGTGGGCATTAAATGGTGACGAAAATCAGTCACAAAAACATAAAAAAAATAATCCATTGCACATCCAAAGGAGCGAAATTCCGGAATCAGATGTGTTCTCGAAATCAAGAAGTGTCATGGCGTCTCATAGATAAAATTTTCACAGCGGAACATGTGGACAAGGATGTTCAAAGAAATAATGGACTTACGAAGAAACAACTAAAAAGATATAAATAATTTCATACCTGTGATAAGGAAATTAAATTTTAAAGTTTTAAAAATAAGTATGAACTGCATTCCTGGAACATTGCAGCCACACTGACTTACAGTTTGACCGCATACTCTCGATCCAAACAACTTGAACTTTAAGTACAGGGTACGTTGTAATTAAAAAAATAATCTCTACTGAATTTTGACCGTTACAAGTCCTATTATGCAAGTTACATTTTAAAGTAACTAATAAACCTAAAGCTTAACGTGGATTCCGAACCACGGGAAAATCATTTTTTTCAGAACCAATTAAAAGCTATATTTTATTTTGTGAAATCAGTCACGTAAAATAATATTGTTAAAAATCCTAAATGGTTGAAGAAATTATTTAGAAATATATAATTGTTTGGAAATAAATTTCTTTTAACTATGCTACACATTCATTAAAAGTTTCGACTAAAGTCGATCGAAAAAGAGGGTTCAAATAAATTTAATTTCAAGTTGTGAAGTCTTTCTAGAATAACCTGACAACCTTTGGTGTAGTTTTTCAATGACCATGCTTTTCTCTTCCTTGATGATTAATTGTAATTTTTCTTTTTATTGGTAGAATTGAAATACCAGCGCACTTGTTTAAATTTTCAAAACTTTTAACGAGTTTTTATTTTTGTACAAAAATAGTGAAATTTATCTAGGCATTTAAATTGCATTATTTTTGTTTTAATAGGAAGTAAATAATTTGGTTAATTGTACCGATTTGATTACAATAATGTGCTAGTTGATATTACAAAATTGCAACTGTTGCAATTAAATAAACTAAACAATAAATTTAAATTGAATTTGATTATTAGCTTTGGACAGCTTTGATGGTTGAATTTTCAAATATAAAAAAAAATTACTGTTTAAATTAAAATAAAAAAAAATATTTTCAGGAATTTCAGGAACTTATTTTATTTAACTATTTTATAGACGAGTTTATCATGAAATATTTCGAATAGACTGGCGTTAAGCACCCAATTCACTACTAATCAGATAATCAAAACACTAATATGGCTGACAAGCCTCATCAATATTTCATAACTAATTTTTTCCTTTTAGCTTAATATAGTTGGAATTAGTATACCTGCAGTAGTAAACCTTAAACGCTCTTAAGAAGCATGATCTCCCTAGAGGAAATTTTGTTTATTGTGGTTTTAGACCTTCATTTGTTAGCACATAGCGTACTATTGTTATGGCGTACATTAGAAAACCTACCTATTGACCCACGTCGTTTTAAAAAAGCTATAACATGTTATTTTTCTTGTTTTTAGTTATTGCTGCGACGTGCGTTTTCGGTCAACCAATATTTTATTAAAGCGAAAATAAAACTCGAAATTACTATCAGTTAAAAAAATATTCAATCTAAAAAAGGACGGTTTATTGATCGTTACATTAAATTTTCACTTTGGTTTATTATTAAATTTATTAAATTTTTCAATAAATCAGTTCTTATTAGATTAAGTAATTTATTACCCCGAATTTTTAATAATATTAGAGAAGGGCAGCTTAATTAAACACTAAACAATATGCTAAAATTAATTGAGAGTAGCTTAATTTAATCAAAATATCTTTATGTTTTAGATAAACAAGATAAACTCAACATCTACAATGTATTACACTTGGGTCCCCTATACCAACATAATTTAATAATGAAATCTCTAACAAGAACACGTATTATAGGTAAGTTATTTATTTTATATAATATAAAACTATATTAAAAATTACTTTTTTTTGTAAAATTCCCTCAATCGATTAATTTCCCTTTTTTAAATCTCTAATGGCTTTAACTAAGGTTGCCTCCACCCCTAAATATTCAAACCTAACAAGGTAATTTATTACTTGTAGGTACATTTTATCTACAATATAATTGAATTGTCAATTTTTATCTTTTATCATGAAATTTATTATCGGAAAGTGCGCTATCGAGTTATTAATAATTGTAAATTTTTTCTCGTTCGCTCGATATACTTCCGAAATAAAAAATTACTCAAGCTGCTTTATGAATTTGTTATTAGGCAATTAATTTACCAATTTTTTATACTCATAACTTAATTAAAACGGTTGTACAGGGCGTTAAGATCGTAAAAGTAATAATTAAATATAACGATTTTATTTTTATGTGAAAATATAAAATTTTTCAAAATTTCAATCTTCAAGGAACAACAGAATCAACATTACAACGTAAAGTTTTAATAATTAAAAAATAATGGTTTCTGATTGGTCTTCGTATTTAATACGCACTGCTGTCGAAATATCGTCGGAAGCCCACTCGTGTCCAGTAAAAAGTAAAAGCTTTTATTTAAACGTCAAACCGAAATAATCAATCAATCTCAAGATTATCAGTTTCCATTTACCGATTTACACGTCGGAATGTTATACGCTGTGATAAGACTTTGAATGTAATTTTACAGGCAGTTTAGTACGATAGAACAAGGATCTGTCGGTTAAGTGGACCAATAATACCTTTTGTCTTTTGTTTCGAGGATATTCAACAAATATACATTCTTAAATAATTTTTAAATTATATCTACAAGAAAAATTGTAAATAGTGTTTTCAATAGGTACTTTTACTTTTCATTAAATCAAGGAGCTTCGATTTTGGCAAGGAAATGTCCTAGTTTACAATATTTTTATCGTAGGACCTACCGTAAAAGAGATATTGGGAAGAAACCTATTTTGGCTGCCATTTTTTCAAGTTGGCGTCGCGACGGGGTCGAAAACTCAGGAAATCATTTAGAACCCTAAATTATGTAACGCTGTAAGTAATCGAAACTCCTTGATTTAATGCAGACCAATCAACTTTTTTCGTCTTTAGGGACTGTATACTAGTAGGTCCTTCTAGGACCAAAAAATTGGTGAACAATAAATTTTTTTTTTCACAAAATTTAATTCGGGATGATATTATTGATTGACCCAATTCTATTTTCGCACAATTTAACTTCATTAGTGACTGATTAATAAAATAGCATGCCATATGAGTCATCAGTTATTAGAGACTATTAGTACTAATAAGTATCTTATTTACCTACAATTAGATGATAAACATGCAAAAGCAGGAGATCTTAATAGTAAAACGAGAAATTACGAATTCAACCAATTGGTTAACATTCTCTTCTAACCGTATTATATAGAACACATCTGTAAAAGTAAAGGTAGAAAGACGAAATAATTGAACTATGGTTATATTCTAGAATAAATTATCTTCTGCGTCCTGGAGATGCGCATAACTACGAATCGAATCAGTGATCATTTTTAATTATGAATTGTCAGGATTTCTAAACAATTTTTTACTTGATTTTTAATGGGAAATGTGGAAAATATACGTTTTTTATTTCAAGTGTTGATCTAAAATAATACCTAGAATTTTAATGTGAGGCTCATAAGTCAAAACAGTGTTGCCGAAGGAAATTCTACAAAATTTTGTTTGTTTTTGGAGTGAAGGCTATTGCTTGAGTTTTCGGAGCGCTAAATGTTAATTTAACACCTGCGCCACTCACTGATCGCAAGTAGAGCTGCGTTGGCACGACTTTCCATCTGCATTACACTGGGCGAACTCACGATTAGAAGGATGTCATCCGCGAATGCTTGCAGATGACATCCCTCTGGTAAACCTACATCGAGAAGTTCATCCAGTATAATGTTCCAAAAGGTAGGTCCGCAAACAGAGCCTTGGATGCATTCTTTGGTCATGGTCTTGCGCGACTTCCCGTCAGCGTAGGCCAGCTCAACAGACCGATCGGCGATATAACTTTTAATCAAGTTATATATGTTCCGCGGGCATGAAATGTTTCGCAGTCTGTTGAATAGCGCTGGCCACCAAGCGTTGTCGAACGCCGCTTTGATATCCAAGGATACACCAAGTACCAGACAATTACGACTTTTCTCACGGCGGATAATCGATATAGCATCATGCAGGGCGTTGATCGTAGAGCTCTGTTCCCTGAATCCATACTGTTTAGGACTCCATGCCTGACGCTGAACACCAAAATACGTTAAACGCTTGGTGAACAGCTGCTTTCCGAAGACGGGCAATAGTCCTATGGGCCTAAAGGCCGATAGGTCCGTTGGATCGGACCTATTCGGCTTGGGCAAGATCTTCACATAGGCACTCTTCCACGGCTTCGGAAAGTGGCCGGTTGTCAGGCACGAGTTCATTAGTTTAGTAATGAATTCAGGGTAGGCCTCCGCGACCACGCCGCATATATCCGACGTGAGGTTGTCAATGCCCGGCGCCCTGTTTGGACTCATGGAATTTAATGCGTCCAATACCTCTCCCTCTGTGAACTCCTCTTCATCCGGTGTATCACACACGTAGGGCGAATTAAACATATGTCGCAGTTCTCTGTGTCTGAGTCTCGTATCGACGTCGTCGTCGGGGTAGAAATGACGAAGCAGTCTAGTGGCCGTTTCGTCGCTGGTATCAGTAAATCTGTTTTCGCACGTTAACGTAAACTGAGGGCGCCTAACGGGTGCGTCCTTAACCAGTCTGTTTGTCAGTGACCACACACTTTCTTGGTGCTGCCCATTACAAAATATTCGAAAATTCGCGATAGAAGTGGAGCGTATCAGATCACCATATTCTTGCCTTAGCTCCTTTTGGTCTTCTAAGAGCCATGAAATGTCAAGGCCCTGTCGAAGACCGGAGTGAATAAGGTGATGTACTCTGATACACTTCTTTTTTAATACTTCCAACTCCTCGGACCACCACGGGTTATACGGTTCAGCGTTACCACGTATTTTGATCGAGGAGAAGCATGATTTGCGTATGTCCTCGGTAAGAGTCTCAACCGTGTGGTCTAAGTCGTTGGAAGTAATATCCGCGAAATTGGTGTTTAGAATTTTGGATTTTTTAAAGTTTTGATCAAGGTTTGTTCTAAAAGTTTGCCAATTGGCGATTTTATTTCTAAAAATATAAGTCGAGTTATTGATGACCGGATTTACGCGGTCATCAACTAAAATTTGGTATGTGAAGGCATTGTGGTCAGATGACTGGCAGACCGATTTATCTACACACCAAAGTGACAAGCAGGTGGTGAGGCGCTCGGAAGCCATCGTGACATCTATGATTGATGCTATAAGGTTGCCATTTCTGACAACCTTGAATGTCGAAGTACTCCCTTCGTTGCATATGTTTAATCCCCCCCACAGATTCAATAACAAAAATCTCACTTTATGCGGACGACACCGCAATCTATTTGTCCTCCATCCACCCGGACATCGCCACTACCCGTCTCCAGGAAGCTATCAACGATCTCGAAAGGTGGTACGAAACTTGGCGCATCGAGGTAAACTCGAGCAAAAGTTCCGCGATCATGTTTCGTAATCGAAGTAAGCCTCACAAATCCAGCGTCTGGATGTTTGAGGAACAGATCCCGTGGGAAACCAAGGTCAAGTACCTTGGAATTACCATGGATCGACGCCTTAACTGGAGCGCCCACGTCAAAACCGCAACCGGTAAAGCCAAAGTCCTCTTTTCAAAATTATTTGCTCTTATGAACCGAAACAGCCCCATGGCTCCCTCAAATAAACTAAGATTATACAAAGCCATCATTCGACCAACCATGACCTACGCCTCCCCCGTTTAGGGCTACGCCCGACACACAGTCATTAACAAAGTCCAAGTAGTTCAAAGTAAAAACCTCCGCTCTACCTTCGACGCTCCCTACTATGTCACCAACAGGCGACTGCACGCAGACGCCAAATTAGATCTCATTACCACCCTCATTCGTAAACACGCCACTAATTGAAACTTTGACCGGAATAAAAGCTTAATGAAGCTCAAACGATTGACACCAATTTTATTAAAGAAGTTTATTCAATTATAACATTAAATAAGATTTTGTGCTCTACTTGCTCGGAACAATTTTCAATTTGGAAATCTTTTATACGCTCTAACTTCATTTATAGATATTATTATAAATGGTAGCTCGGCCTTTGGCCTCGTACCTTGCTCCACGTTGATTGACTCATTCTAAACCAATCACTGATTTACGCGGGCTCTGTACACTACTGGTTTCAAATTTTTCCGATAGATTTCAGAGCTCATTCAGGCACCCTGAAAATTGAAAATTTGCGGGAGGTCCTAAAATATAATTTTATAACCTGTCATTTCTTATTTTACTGAAAATTGAAGAAACTTCTTTTCACATGCACAGAGTCGGATTTATAAGTTTCATGAGAAAATACATTTTGTGTTTTTTGTCGAAAAACTCCTTGGAAAATCGTATATAAAATTGAAAAATTTTCAGGACTTAATTATTATGATTCGAGTCATTAAAATATACAATTAGCAAGAAACGGTTGTAAAAGCAAATATTAAGTTCCCTATTTGTGTGATGCCCCCTAGACGTTAGTCTAGGTTTGTTTAGTTGCAGACCTGCTTTGGTGAATAAAGGAGAAGCATTAACCAGCAAGTCAACCATAATTTCTCTCAAAACATTTGAAATGTCTTCCACTATTAAACTACAAGTTCGTCGTCGTCGTCTGCTTCACGGTGTAGGCCCCAGGCCTGTTCCGATTTCTAATCAGCCCACCTCTTGAACTACAAGTTCAAAAATAATAAACAAAGTGAAAAAACTAGAAAAATTAAAAATCAATATATAGACAAAACTTCGAAATGGAGCTGCCTTTTGTGATTCGCAAATTTTGTACTTTCAATTTTTTCTGCCTTGCTATTAATTTCGAAGGATAGTTACATATACACATATTATGAATGTTTGGATTTCTAGCTAAAACTTCGCACTCTAATTGTAACTTTTTGATATTTCAGCAAACCAACATAAATATTTTCAAACTATCCTGAACATTTTCTGTTAGGAAAATATGATTTCATTCAGAAAAATTGGAAAAATATCAAATTTGCAATTTTAATAGCAACCTCATGATAATGTTGTCTTTTTATCTACGAAAATTTAAATTTAATTTGTTCGTTGCTTTTTACTGTATAATATGAGAAAATTGTAAATATACATATTACTACATCATCACGGGATTCCATTTCTTAACGGAATATCGCCACGTCCATCGTTGGAAGATTTTTAATTCATTTTGTAGGGTGGATTAATCTCTATTTTTTTTACTCATTACACTTTTTACGACCTTATCTGTGTGTTTACCTCTTCCATGACTCTTCTCTCTCGTTGGCTATCTAGAGGTCTTGTTCTCCAATCCTTCAGCTTCATAATTCTTAAGACGTTGTTTACTTCGTTCTGCCATTTTATTCTCGACCTCTCAACATCTAGCCTCCATTTCATTGCACATTTGATTGTTCTTTTCTCTTGCACTCTCAGCACGTAACCTAACCAACCCAATCCTTTACCTTCGTTTACACCATTCCTCCTTTTTCTTTTCCATCTTTATAAACGTTTCTACTAGTATATTATATGTGCTCTTGCTATTATTAGGATGTCATCGGGGTATTCTACCACTTGCACTTCTTCATTTCTTATTGTTCCATTACGTTCGGCTCTTCTTACAATATCTTCCAGTACGATGTTGAATTGTTGGCGTACATAAACCGATTCCATAATACCTTCGATTATATATTACCAACACCACCACGGAAAAAGCAACCCCGCACTATAACGCTTCCACCCACAGCGCTTTACAGTGGAGACTTGATATCTAATATTATGTTATTAATTTATTAATTAAGCTATTATTGGGAATTTACATTAACCATGCGCCACTACGCGTCCATAATATTAACTACTCCGTTTAGTATACCTAAAATTTTATACGTGTATTTTTCAATTAATTGTGTGTTAGAATTTGAATTTTACCACTATTACAACGCAGTCGACTAGCTAGCTATATTAGTACAATACGCATTAATAACTTATGTGCAATATCGTGCTATACTAATTAGAACAGCCATTATGACGCGACGTTAGCGCCCTCATCGGTGATGTAAATTACCTATAATAATATGCTAAAAAACCGCACTCTAATTTATTGTAACTTTTGATTAGGAAAATATTACTTCATTCGAAAAAATTTGGAAATAACAAATTTGCAATTTTAATAGCAACCGCATAAAAATGTTGTCTTTTTGTGTTTAGTCTACGAAAATTTAAATTTAATTTGTGCTTTACTTTTTACCGTATATAATTTGAGAACAATTGTAAATATATTATATTACATATTATATAATATTTACATTGTCGGTTTAGAGGCATATTTAAATTTAATAACATATTTCCGTTTTCGAGTAATTAAAGATGTACTTATTTTAACTTTGAAAAAAGGTAATTGTGTATAATGGTTAGAAATTTTGCTGTAAACGGAAATACTACTTTTTATCGACAGTTGCTTCTAAGTAATAATCTAAAAAATATCAATACAGCGTCGGAAAAAAGCATTTCCGTACTTAATAAATTTTACCTTTGAATTACCCCGGAAATTTCAATACAAAGTTATTGAATTACTAAATTAAAAATTTCAATTCAAAATTTATTTTGTTAAAAAAAATTACAAAATACAAATTCAAACTTGTTGAATATCAAAATAAAGTTAATCTTAATCTTAATAGTTAATCTGGCAGTAGTTCTTTTTCGTGCTTGTCAGATCTAGAAGGCAGATTTCTGTATCAATTGTGTAATTCTTCAAGGATGAGATCGGTGTCTCGAAGAATAATGAGGTTCTTCTCCTTCTTTTCAATGATTAGCAGCTGATGAAAATAAGCAGATCTAAGAATGTGATGTTCCTCGCAGCGTCTACCTTTGACAGATATTCTTTTAAAATCATCTGGGTTTATTTTTTGTATTTTAGGCATATAATTTTCAGTAATTCCACTTTATTTCCTTCTTTCTTCTTCCTTCTTGTTTTTTTTTATTTTTCATTTTAAATTAAAATTAAAATCAACGAAATGTTGGAAAATGAAAAGTTACAGAAGAAAAATAATAAGTGGGATAAAAGGCAAATTGAGATCGGAGGGTTTAACAAAGAGAAATTCAAAGAAGAAATTAAAATTATTTGGGTGAAGGCGAAAATTCGACAAAGGAAGACAAAAGGACAAACCGTAAGATGGCAGAGAATTAGTAATATTGGAAAGTAGGGAAGTAGGAGCCATCTACTGAAATGTGGATGTTTATAAAACCTAAAGAGAGTCAGGTGGAAATATCTCATCGGGACAGAAGATAAAAGTTGAAGAATTTTTTTAGAAACATGAAATAATAAATTTAGGGATTGTACCTCAACGAAGAGAATTTTATGAATAAAAATGTAATTTGAAGTTTGATATAGGAGGAGGAAGAATAAAAGTTGATTAATTGGTTATCGATGAAATTGGAGATTGCTGAATTGCAGCAGAAAAAAGTTATTATAATTAATTAAATTAACAGTGGGAAGAATGAAATTTGGTGGAAGAACAATTAATTATTGATAAAAATTTGATCATGAAAGGATTTAGGATGGATTGCTTATTGGACATCGATTTATTATATGATTTTAAAACTATTAAAGATGTGAAAAAAGAAGGTTATGAGCTGCAATGGAAATAATGTGGGAGGAAGATGAAGTGGAGAAGAAGTATACAATTAAGAAGAAAATGAAATTATGGATGGCGTAGTGCGAAGGAGAGATAAAGTGGTTAAAAAGGTAAATTTAGAAGTAGTTGAAGTAATAATAATTAATTTATGGAACTGGTAGTAAACTAGTAAAAGTAAATTAATTAGATTCTGAAGAAAGGTCGAATACAAACAGCATTGTATACACATACACAAATAAATTAAACACAGGAAATGAAGAGTTATACAGTGGCGGTTCATCATTTCTTTGAATAGGAGGGCACAAATTTTAAATAAAAAGGAAAAATATAAATTTACTTACAAATAATTTAATTCCAAAAAAGTTTAATTTTATACTACGATATTATTTTATTGGGGGGGGGGGGGGGTATAAAATACCCCCAGCACAAAAGTAAAGCAGTATCATAAAACATTTTTTAATATTTTGCCGCCTGCTCACCAGTTGCTGAGGTATTCCATACCCCCTCCTCCCCAGGCACGCTGGTCTCGGCAGCCTCCTATTTTTAGAACTTCATTTGCAATACCGAGTTTGGCACAAAATTTAAAGAGATGGAAAAACTATAAGTTTACTGTATTTTAATTTACTGATTTACTTAAAATTAATAGCATTTTAATGTTGAAATGAATTTTGAATTATTTGTATTAAATTGGAGGGGAGAAGACTCACGAAATAGCGACGAGAGGGGATGGACGTGGGTCGCACAATGAATTTGTACGAGTAATTTTATAAATTTATAAAATGAGTTTGATATAAATAAAAATAGATTGGATAATTAGATTAAAAATCGTGAATGAAAATTTGAGAGAAGAAAAAATTGCTGTATAAAAATGGGTAACTAATTAATAATAAGAATCAACTGGAATTGGATATTTAATTTTGGCGAGTATCATAGCAATATATTTAGCATTTTGAAATATTTATGAGAGTATATTTTGAAATTTTCGTAACATAATATAAATTCGGACCCTACTCATAACAGCAATATGAAAATCATCCATTAAACCACTATTAATAATAATTTAGTATCAATATTTTAGAATAACTAAAAAATGCCTATGTTGTAGGAGCAATACAATGTACTGAAATTATTTGCAAACATTTTCAACATACCAGGATATTTTCAGGCGATTAATTAAACATATTTATTAATATTACTAGAAATATGACGGACGCATTAATAATTAAAATTTAAGGAATTTTTGGTAAACACAGCTATTTTTGTTAATTCCTTCTATGGGAGCAGCTTTGTATAAATACTTCGACAGTATAAAACCACCCTTAAAACACCTTTGAAATCGTTTTAACCTTTTCTTGTTTTTTAAAAGTAATTGTTTTTCCCAAGTTTTTGAAAAAATTTGATCGTTCAGATAGTAGGTCGAGCTAAGCAGAGGTTCGCCGGGACATATCCAGAGCAATTTATAACCAATTGATATTACATCATGAAAATGGAGCTATTAACTTTTTCATATATGCAAAAATATTAATAGAAATTTGAATTGAATTTAAAAAAAGAAATTAAGTTATCATTTAACATACCATACAATACAGCTTTTATTATTACATTTATAACATTTACATCGTGATCGATTAACGATTATTGTGTTTGTGCACTAAATTACCATACAATATTATATTTTAAAGTGCTATTATACTAAGCAAATCGATAAAATAAAAGTAGTAGCAAATTTTCAATAGTTTAGATTTATGATGGAGTTAGAAAGTTTGAAAGTCTACCACCACATCACATTTTTTATTATACGTTTACTTTTTTTTACCGTTTCTCTGCGTGCTTACATATAATAAAGATAAATCATTTAAAACATCAATCTACAAAATATATTTTAATATAATGTTATTTTATTTGTCACGTTGTATAAAATAATCATAAAATTGGCTTTAAGTTTGATTGATCTTAAATGCTACATATTTTATCGGTACAAAAATTAATGTTGTGGTGTAACCTCAAAACATTAGTTTTAACACACAAATAATCATGACACGATTTAGAGAAGGCTAAAGCTTTTTATAATCAGAAGTGGGATATCAAACTGTTACGTTACAGCGCACCTGAAACTTTTTGAGCAACATATTATGACTTGGATGCCAAGTTTTGAATAACGAACGACTTTTATTGTTAATAGTAGCTTCCGCTCGTAGTGTCTTATTTTTTACAATTATAAATTTATATTTTAGTTGATACGAGTTCATGAAGTAAATTGCCACTTATATTTTGAAGTGTCGTTATGTACCGTATTAAAGTTAAGCACGGCGGGATCTCTACCATTCCTGTCAACGATCTCGTTCTGAATTTTGTTAGTATTCTGGCTCCGGTCCAACTTCTGTTTTTGTCACATTACTTCTTAATGTATTAATTAATTGTCTGACGTTGAAATATTTAATATTTCTCGAAAAATTTTGGAACCCCAATCGCCTAAATCACATTCCAGTAATCCTTAACTTAAAGTTGGAAAGTGTAACTTGTAACATTTTGATACATGAGATTGTTATTGTCACAGGAGCTTAAACTGAAGCTCAATTAAAGTAAATGTTTGATTACAATGTTGGAGTTGGCAAATTTGCCAATTTTTGATTTTTTACCTATACAGGATGGAACGAAAGTTTTTTAATTGGGATCAATTTACTGCAATACGTCGGTTTTGTTAACTTTTGATTGATCTATTTGCGTGATTAAAGCTTATATAAACTTTCCACTTTACGACAGATCGAAAGCAGTGATATAAGAGTTGACCAAACATCAGACCTGCATTTACACCCGGTATATCAGATTACCAACCTGCAGTTTTATAACGAAAACTGTTGAGATTTTTTTCCCTGAAAATTTATTATGTAAGCATACATTAATTTAATACAAGCAAACAACTATTTAAGTAATGATTTAGTCTGTATAGAGAAACTACGACTGCACGTTATCTATATCTGATTTTGTAAAATGTGAACTCATGCAAGGTCTGGTGGGTGATTATTATAACGTAGCGTTCCAATTATGGGCGTTGCATTCAAATCAAAATGATAACAATTTCTATCAAATTAGTTGATTATTAACCAGAAAATGTATTTGCTTTTATAATTTAAACGAAAAATTGGGCAAAGCTGTCTCCATCGTTAACGATGACGCCATTTTAAAATGATTATTGAATTATTTGCTCGTTTCTAAGTTAACTTTTTATACCTACCTATCCATCCATCAGTTATTTTAAAGTTGTTAAATTATCTAACGTTTCCTTTTTAATTCAGAAAGGACTCCAGATAAACGAGAACACGATCCGGAAACCGGAATCGATACTATACTATGCTTGGTCGTGTTAGGATAGGTTTTTGTTGAAAATGTATTTACCAAAATTGGTGCGTGTTATTTTTATAATTTTGCCGAAAATGTATAATAAATTTTTTTGTAAATTGTTTTTTTATTTTCTTAAATGTATGCTCTATTCCATTCCGTTTTGCTTTTATTACTTTTTTATGAGATTGGATTAAATTATTAAAGTTTAAAAGTTTTAGGCTCTTTTATATTCTCTCACATATTATTATGAAATAAAGGCCGCCTTTAAAATGTTTTATGGCAAGTTTTTTAAATTTTACATAAAATTTTGTTGAGCACAATGCAGCAGCAGCATAGGGTATTTCGTGTTCAAGTTTATTAATATATGGACTCGTGCTTGTGAATTTAAAAGATAGATCGTAATTTTACACAAATGATATTTATGAATGAAGTTCTCTTGTAGGTAAAATATTGTACAACCTAATTCTTTTTTAATATTACAAGAAATATAACACAACTACGACGAACGAAATGTTGAGAAGTTCTTGTTAGCGGTTGAAGTATTATGAACAGCAACAACTGCCAAAATTGGCCGGATATCCAAAGCTTAAGACAGTTTATTGAGGGTATACGTCTTAGTTTAACGGCAGCTTTTGATACGAATTAGTTAAATTTTATTTCCTTCCGTCCATTTCCAGTCCATTACAGTCGACAGGCTTAGTTTTTACTCTCTAAATTTACAAGTGAACCGCCCAGCATGTGAAGATAGCCTTACTTATGATGCTAACACGACATAATCCCCTTTACACCTCAAATGTAGTCCTCTCGAGAATGATCGCCTTCAACCACGAAGCTCACCTTCATTTATTTATCGTAAAAGCAACAGAAATATTTTTAATAAAATTAATTTTTTAGCACCACTACCGAAATATCTAAATTCAGAATGTTTGAAATTGAAATACTCTGGAAATCAATTAAACCTTGATTAATTATTCGCTGATGATATCGTAGTTTTTTTGTTTGCTGTAGTATAATCTAGCTTTTCGGGACCTGACGCTAAATATATTATGGGACGTCTTCAAAGGTCCTATAATAATATTTTTATTTAAAATGGGATAATGTAAAAGATTTCCCGGTGCGATCCCAGGTACACTCTAAAATTTCGTGACCGTCTCCATGCTTTGGAGGGTACGTAAAGCTGTCGATCCAATAAAAAAGGCGAAACTCGGTATGGCCGTAGTTACCTTTCTGGTAGCTGTAACAAAGCACTGCAGGCGATTTTTCGAGAATTTTTATTAAGGTCTAAATCATTAAAATTGAAAGTTAGACATTTACAATTGAATCTACAGATGATCAAAATTGACATTAATTTCCCATTGGACCAATTTTGATCTATTTTAAATTTGTCGCGATGAACACAATTTATTACCAATTTCCGACACTTGAGGTGGGACGATTTCTTTCAGAGGGCGCCTATCCATACTCTTTCAATTTAAATAACGAAGTTCAAGGAGCACAACACAGTAGAAGTTAATGAATCTTGTAAAAGAGGATACTGAAGGTACTAAATACTTGACGATTTACGTCTGAGGCACCGTTACGACACAGCTCGTTTGATATATTATGCTCTAAACTTCGTTAATCTAACAGATAACTTGCGGAAATTCTGTTGTTAGGATGTTCGGTACCATGTGAAACGGTCAGAATTTTTTAGCACAATTTATTGTCCTATTCCAAAAGGAATTTACTGGCTGACCATTTGAATTCAATTAAACTATCGACTAAGGTGTCCATTCTGGTCATTTTCGTTCTTGACTAAACGATTTTATTTTATTTTATCCTTGTCTTTGTCTCTAAATGCCTTTAAAAGAATGCAGGAATGCCCAGAATCGACGTATAGGTTATAAATTTTCGTTGACTTTCACTGGAAATGCTGCAAAAAATTGTAACAAATACTACGAAAAATTATATAAACTATTTTTACGGAGCTACGGAAATTTTCGCTGATCGTGGTAGGAACAATTCTTGAGCCGAGCCTGCTTGTGATCCATTAAATCCGAAAATTCGTCTTTCTTTACAATTAATCAATTATTTTCTCAAATTTAACGGGTATGCTTTAATACCATATTAATATAGGTAGGAGTTTCAATCACTGCCAAAGGACAAAATGGTTTCTGAAGTATTAAATTTTAATGAAAGAATTGATTTAGGTTTATAAAACGGAAGTTAGGTGGTCATTGGCCTAATAATTAAAACAATTGACTACTTATGCGAAACCATAGGTTCGAATTGAACGAAAGTCAATTTTCTTTCGGACTTTCTTTCCGTGCTTCGGAGGGCAGGTAAAGCCGGCAGGCCCCCTGATCTGACCTGATCTAATAAGTCAAACAGGGTAATAAAAAATCACACCTACCCCCCCTCCATCAACTGTGTAGTGCTTGACTTTATTGGGGCTTTGGGGCCGGGTGGCATGGGCCAACTCATGGGACTACTCAGAGCTCAGTCATCGAGCGGATATTCCTGGTTTGTAATACCTGCCTTTGGCGGGGGGAGGGGGCAGGTCCGGTTAGGAGGTGAGGCTTAATCTCTGCGGTTATATCCGACACTGTGGCTCAGTCTGGAGGTGAGCAATAAAACCGGAGGTAAAACCATTAGGATTTCTCTACAAACCATATGATAAAATAGGTTTCTTCGCAATATTTTCTTACCAGTTGCTCTTAGGACAAAAATGGTTGCAATAAATCTTACGGAGGGCATAATTTTCAAAAACTTCTATCTTAAATATTATTTTGTAATAAGGGGATTATTGAAAATTCCAAGAACAAATGAAATTAAAATAAACATTTGGAATTGAAGAACAAACGAAGTTCTTCCGATTGACGTCGGTTTTCCACAAAAATCAAAATAGGGATAAATAGAAACCATTTCTCCAGCCCCCTCACCCTCGTAGGATTTTGTAAATAAGTTCGCGACAATATTGAGGATAAAAAAAAATGGAAACTCATTGAGAATCCAATGTTTGACACCAATTTTATTTAACAATGCAACGGTTTCTAAGTTTTTAAACAAAATTTATTTTTCAACATTGAACAACGAACGAAGCTCTTTCAATTGACCTCAGTTTTCCAGAAAAAGCCAGCCCCCCACCCTCCAACAAAGGATTTTTCGAATAACTATCCGACGGTTGAGGGTCAAACGTAAAGAATGGAAACTCAGTGGCGGCTCTAACGTTCGACACCAATTTTATTTAAATCTTGTAAGGTTCAAAATTTTTGAACAAAATCTGTTTTCAACCATCTCTAAAAACAACCCCCTAGTGTTCAGAACCTTTTTTAATATTTTCGGTGTATCGTAGATTTAATATTACTTATAGTAAAAATAAACTTTAGTCTTAAAAAAACGTAAGTTATTCGGAGTTCGCAGAAATTCCAAATACTTAAACAGAACTGTGCAGAAAATGTAATTAAAATGTAGATAATAGAAACTTGTGGAAATTCAAACAAAATATTTTAAAGGAACGAGGGTAAATAGAAAAATGTGACACATGGCAGTGGATTTGGGCGTTTAGAACCTCGTGAATAAAAATAAATTTTTTGTGGGAAAACTGTAATGGTGTTAGCTTTGTTGTTTGGGTTATCAGCTGATGCTAAGTCTGTGGATACTAGAACTAGGGATAGCATTACTTTGTCTTACCCCCCCTCCCGAGTAGAAATATTGACATGTGTACGAACTATAATGGCGCTAGCTTTAATATTTGGAAGTTAGCCAGTGTTAATCTTTAGAAATAGGGGATGGGGTATTACATTCTAGCAAAAGTCGTCAAAATTCCTCAAACACTGACAAGAAAATGTCTTATCTGATAGAGAACTTTGCAGATGTAATTTTTTATAGTAATAAATTTGATTTACGACTATTTTATTTTAGTAACAGATTATTTTGTAGTAACAAATTTCACAACCTGTTTTTACACAAAGATACGATAACTCCATTTTCGTAAAAATGTCAGATACGATCATTTTGCTTAGCACAGTAGAATATCAAAGCGGCGTTGATTTATTAAATATTCAGGAGAATCATTGTTTGTATTGCTATACAAAAACCTGAAAGTCGCTAACTTATGAACTTCTTTTCAATTGGCTTTGTATGTGTTAAAGATTAAAAGATAAATAAACCGCATAATTTTTGTTTACAGAACTAAATATATAATATACATACTTGTAAAACATACAGAATTTCCGTATCTTCATCGCGAGTTGTACAAATATGTATTCTACGTAGCAGTTATTAGGAACCGAAACCTATTTTGTAAATAAATAATTATAATTATGTAACTTCTCTTTTAAGTAAAATTTAAAAAAATTAATTACTCTTGGAAACTAATTTGGAGTTTTCGTTCATACTCTTCCTATGTCATATTGAAAGTTACATGGTGATGATGTGCTGAAAAAACGTAAGAAAGGACGACTGCGATTGGCTAATCGGATTAACCTATTATTTTACCAATATGGAAACTGGCCGCCTTCAGAACATTTAAACATTAGCATTAAAAATATATAAAACATCAACTGCTTTGTTAGAAAATTGTCCTGACATTTTTCATTCTTGTGTTTTAATTTTTCTAGGCTTCTTCTTGATCACTCCTTTGTCCTTATTTTTATTTTAATTGTTTAAACCGACTTTTCTTTCTTTCATCAAATTGAAAAAATCTTAGTTTTACCGTTAATCATAAAGGCGTTTTGGAATTTCCTTTAACGATTTCACCAGCAGCTCTGCTGTATGTTCAGCTGTGATAACACATTTAAACCTTGAGGTACTTTCATAAATTGTTGCTCTAGCGGTAATAATTTATTATTGTACAACAAACTGAGGGACGCTTTTTTCAACCCTCCATGTTTCTTAATTAATCACAAATAGAATAACAAGAAAATAATAAATTAATAACCTTAAAAAGTCCAAATTAAACCCGGGACTGAACGAGAACATATTTGTAAGTTAAATCACTTGATCACCTCCGGCCGCTCTGCATTTTCAAATTGTAATATTTAAAGGATAATTTAAATCATGTGCACATAAAATGCAGTGCACACAGCATAAATTGCGAAAAATAATATAAAACATGACTTACCTTATTTTGATATTTGCACAATTTTCAAACAACGCTTTAATGTTTGCTAAAATGTTTATAAACTAAAGAAAAAAGTTAACAATAAGCGGGTGCACTTTACAACCCAAATATTTGTTTGATTGTTCGTGAAACAATTCAAACAGTTTCAGGCGATTACACTAATTTTAACAGGAAATCCAACCGATATATTTCGGTTCGACACTTCGTCGTCCCCTAAATAGCACTTTCCAAAAAAGAGACTTCTTTATGCAAAATACGTTATTTATGTGTAGCACGTTATTTTCGCATATGATGATCTGGAGGTTGCAATTTATATTCCATCGACCTCAAATTTAGCATACACAAACTTACGTATGTTTAGATTTACTGGTTTGTTAAATAATTAAAATCGGCTCAAAGGTATTTGCGTTATATAGCTTTAAAGTGTTCCGTAGAGCTTTATTAAGTCGGAGCGTAGCGGAGACTTTCTCTTTAACGCGTAACAAATAATTTTCATATGATCGCAGTTTATTATATCCATCTTAAACTAAATGGAAAGCCTCTCAATGATTTCAGTTACTTCTTCCGATTGGAAGATTTTCTAGGCTGTAGCGAAGGACCTTTATTTATAAATAACTATTGCATCAAACTCGCCCAACAGGTTAATCGAGTAAAAATTGATTGTGCCGGTTAGGTGCCTAAGAAGTGACGCTTGACGTTCGGAAAATATTTTAATTGTTTTGTAATCTGAGGACAGGGTTAGTGATCTTATCGACCATTAAAAATTTTTTCTATAGAAGTTAGTTTACTGTTGAAATAAATTATTACTGTGATATTTAGAGCGTTTGTTGATTCCTTGTCGACATATTTTTCTTTTCGTAACTTTTTTTCAGCTTCATTAACTTATAAACTATTTGTAGTTTTTATGTAAGCTGTGTAAGCTATTGTTCTAAATTAATAATTATATACCTATCCAAAATTAGATTTATTGTCGTTGTTCTATCATTATCTACATATTTCATTTTGAATTTGTGGTAGGTAATTTGTTTCCCAATTTTGTTAAAAAAATTTGGGGTTTCAATTGTTTACTTAGGTAATATATTTAAATTTAAATGCTTCAATTGCTCCAAAATATGAAAATTATTTTTGCATTAGTGTACGTATATAATTTATTTCTCGACTGGCGCAATGAGAAACTTGTTCTATTTATTTAGTTATGTACAGTTTTCAATTATTTAAGATACCATATTTTTGTTTTTTAAAATTTCCACAAGTAAACTCCACTGTAGGTATAATTCGAAAATGTTTTCCCTAATACTGTGACATCGTCAGGCTTAAACTAAAAGTGACCTTTAGTTTTAATTAACTATTACCTTTGATAGTACTATCAAATTTGGTTACAGTAGGGGTGGTGCGGTTGGAGGGTTTTCTATTGGATGAAGGAGGGGAGTTAATTTATGTGATTTAAGATTTCATAATAATAAATTATTATTTATTAAAAATGGTTACAAAATAAGTTGTCTACGAGCTAGGAAAATTACAAAAATATTTCTTTTTCGGAAAAATAGAATCCTTCCTTAAAACTGGCACTTACAAGTCAAAAAGCAGCTAGAACACTTTTTCAGGGTTTTTCACTGCATTTAATAAAATAAACTCCCTGACGTTTCAAGGTTTTCCCTGATTGCGACTAAAAATTTTCCCTAACTTTTTCGAAGTTGCTCAATTACAAATGTAAAAAGTTATTGATTTGGGTAAATCAAAAAGTTTTAATTGTACCTAACATAGTCTCAAAAAGATTAATATTAATATAAATAAATTTTAAATTTTACATATTCTTGAACTTAGAACAAATGATGGGCATTTATATATATTTTTTGTATTTCACCTTTTTATTTATTCTTTCAATTCTTTTGGTATTTTATCTGACTTCATTCATTTCCATCATTTATAATTCTTATTTATAATTTTCCATTTCATTTCATTGACTCTTTTTTTATTTTCTAATAAAATTTGTTCGAATTTTATATCCAATTATCATTTATTTTTTCATTGAGCTTGTCTGATATCATAAGCTATTGTTTTTAGTAAATTTTCAAATCAATTTTTGACCTCCACCTTCTTTTTCCAAAATCTTAATTTTTCATTCATTCTAGATTTGATCAATTTTTTGATTTTTCTCTCAAGAATGTATGCATTTGTAAATATTTCAAATATTATTATTTTAATATTAGTCTTATTGAAACGAGTTTATTTGCAAAAATACCACGTGATATTTTCATAAAGGTTTTCTTTTTGAACTCAACAGCTAGCTTATTTTTAGTTTTTCAAATTTCAAAGAATTTTCATTGACCCATATTTTAATTTTCTTGTTTTTTTATGGCCAAATTTGTACATTTCTAAATTCCCTGACTTTTCTAAGTATTTCAAGTTTATCAGAAGCGTATTATTACACTGTTATTATTACTACAATTTATTACACTGAAATCAAGCTACTTTACTGGGATTCACAAGAAAGTAGACGTATTGATTTTCGGGGAAATGCGGCCTAAAGGCCGCACTGTACTTTTTTCAGGCTGAATACATAATACTTATTTTCATACTAAGTTGTATCCAAATTTTTTCATCCAGTACTATACAGAACTGGATATAATTATCTTAAATAAGAAAATAAGTTTCTTGTTATAAACCGCCTGCTTAATAAACATTTAAGCTGTAACTAAGTTGTTGGCTAGCTGCCAGTTATTTTAGTTGCTAAATAGCCAATTAATTAACAGCTCAAAATGTTTGTTGGGTACTAAAGCCATTATTCTATTTACCTAGTATTTACTCGATTTCCTTGGTTGTACGACCTAAAGTTTATGCTTTTACATTATTTAGTACAGATAATACAGGATTTTCCCGAGTTAAATCACTAAACATAAAATATCACAGAGGTTCTTTTATTTACGGTTAAGTTCGTTAACTGTTAATGCCGAATACTCGATTCAGCTTCGGGCAGAGCAAGAACTTTATTTTGACCATCTGACCGAACGTAATTTACCTAGAGGAAGCTTTTTAAAATCAGCGGCGGCTCAGGACTTGTTGAACTTGGAGGAGGGAAACCAAATTTAAAGAAAAAGGAAAAATATAAATTTTCTGAAATTTTACTACTAACGTGGGGTTTCTCGGTTCTATTCCGGGTTTGAGCGTAAAAATTTCTTGACTGTCTCCGTGCTTCGTTTTGATTTGCCTGCATAACAATAAGAAATAGGGTACAGACACATCGAGGGCCAGCTTAGCAAACTATCTAAGATTTAATAACCAATTATACCCACAGAACTAATTCGAAAAAATTGCTAAACACAGGTCCCAGACCTAACATAAGAGAAAGAAAAAGTTTTCAAGTTGTCATTTGTAAATTTGAAATCGTAGCGAATTTGACATTTATAAAAATTGTGGTGGGGACGTTGAAACCATTTAATAAGAAATTGATTCGTTGTTTAGCCTTTGTTGAGCCTATACTTGTTGGCATGATTTCTTTGTGAAGCAGATAAAATTAAGAAGTATGTACATGGTGAATATAATTAAAGGAAAATTATAGATGATTTAAGGAAATTGTTAAAAATATTGATATTATGTATGTAGAAAAGGAAAGCGAAACGAAGGCACGGTAAAATTATAAAAAATTATGAAACACTAGTGTTAAAAGAGCGCATTAAAGGACACAGATTTAGAGGAAGAAGGAGAAGATAAGAAAATCTTAAAACAAAGAAATTATAAAAGAATGATAAGAAAAATAAATTAAATACAATTTTCAAAGTAAAATTGAAAATAACATTAATAAACATCATTGTTACATTGCTCATTACAATACAGCTAAAAACCATTCTTCCGTTACCCTTCGCAATTCCTCTCTATTCTTCATCCAGGTTCCTTTCAGATATTGAAACGCGTTCAAGTCAGCGATCTTCGTTCATCTGCATTAAGTGTCCAATTTATTTTAGTATTCTTCTAAATGTTTTAAGGCGGGATTTTTTTTTTAGAATGAACAACCCTGCCTAAGTTCTTTGAGATTTGTCCACCCCTGACCAAACGTGAATGTAGTCTTCCAGTTCCTCACTTCATTCTCCTTTCGTTTTGGTCTCCGATAATACAACAATGTCTACTTATAGCCTATTGAGATCATCATTGATTTCTATCGTTTCATTTGTCATACTGTGAACATTCCATGTTCCAATTTTCATTAACAATTTTCTTGCATGGAGTCATCTTAAAATATTCACATCCGAATTTTGAGTATTGGCCATAGGTTAAACAGCAAAAACCGCCACCCGTACTTTGAAATTTTAGATATCATCTCCTATCTTGCAATATATCATTTTAAAGGTGGAAAAAAAATCCTCATTTAGTGGATTAGTTTATGTGTTAAAGGTAAAAATTTTAAGATAAAACAAAAAATTAATTTTCTTAGCAGTGATAAAAATATGTGCACTTCACTATCACACACGATAATGGAACAAATCCATTTCAAATCAATTATTTGAGTTTTAACACTTGAAAATTGTAATGTATTAATGAAAATAAAAGTTGCTTGAAAATGGTGTACCTACAGCCGGTATAGTACATAATATAACATTATAATATCCATACACCGCAAAAAGGAAACTTTGGAAAAACCTGAAAATGCATAGTACTACAGGTTGCTTTTGGAAAACAACTTTCAGAGATAATAAAGTATCTTGGCGCTAAGAAAAAGTTCAACATCATCTTTTTCGCCAAATAGTTTCCTCAAGAAAATTTATTTAAGTGGAACGTATTACATATTGGAAAATGTCGAGTATTTATGTACCTCCAAAGAATAGTGAGTAAGATTAACTAAATATTGAACATCAGTGAAATCATGATAGTCGTTTAGATGAATGAGTTTAAACTTTCCACTATTACTACTGTAATTTTTATTGCCATTGCATACTTTATAATATTGAACCAATGTTCGAGAAATGACGATACTACCTTAAGGCGAATCCATTTTCATTATTTAATTAGGTATTAATGTGTTGGGCAATAGAATATTTAAAAATACTTTGAAACAAAGGATAAGTGAAACTAGAATACGAAAACATTAGAGATGAAGAGATAAACAATGATAAATTGTGCATAGTATACATTAATAACGATTTGACATACAATTCATAGTATATAACTTTATTAATGGCTATTTCAAAAATTTTAGATAAAGTTTTCAAATTAACAATTGTTATCTTGGACCTCGTAAATTGTGTTGGGATTATATAGATCATTAATATAAATAATGCCCCAAATTATATTTTTATATTCGGGCACTAATTTTCGGAGCCCCAAAGCAATTGGTGACCATAATTTGTATTGCTCTACATATAAAAACACCTTGTTACAATTTAATTTGGTTTTAATTAAACAATTCCCGTTCCCTTTATTACAGCAAATCGATACTCCATTTTCTTTTTAAATTTTTCGTCCGTACGCATTTCCGAGAACAAAGCCTGCGAACGTAAGCGAATTGCTTACTCAAATGTAAAATCACAATGTATAAAAAATTACCTGCAATAATATTAAAAATGATTTTCACCCTTGGAACAAATTCTGAAAAAGATGTCATTCGATACCTATACACAAAGAAAATAAATCTTCTAGACACGTTCACTCACTAGAGACACATTTCCTTCATTTCTAGACTCGATAACTTATGCTCATAATAAATTTTTTTTGATAACCTTTCCGCTCGATCTTCAAAAATTGAAAACTTAATAAAAATAAAGTATTACCTGGGATTTTAATAACAAATTGGCGATTTAAAAAATTCGCACCCCAATTATACCGACGAAAAATTTTTAACTTTACAGGGTAGTATCACACCATGCGAAGTATTACAGCATACGAATTCTAACCACTACTTCACACCACCTATAACCGTAAATAAAACAGAAACGTGTGAGGAAACTAAGTTGTGCTGTTTTATTTCGCATTTTAGTTAATGTAAGACATGCAAAAGCACTCGGAACCACAAAAGTCTTGAAAATAGATAATACATTTTTTACACTTCCTTAGAAAAGACGTCTGTGTAACATTTTAATGAATGCAACACTTCAAAAATTCAAATGAGATGGTGTTGGAACATTTCAGATGTGAATGCTTTCTTTCAGAATTATTTCTTTTGTAAAAAGAAGTCACATCGTTAAATTTGACCCAATTAATACAAGAAGAAGAGTTTCATTAAAATAACATTGATATTGGGCCGTTACATTTATGGTATTCTAAAGGGAGTTTTAATAAGAGAACCGATTTTCATTTGTTAAAAACGTAGCGTTTTTGGTTTCCAAGGTAAGAGTGCCATGGAAACAAATTTGTTTGAGAAATATCATTGTCATTTTAATACGTCTTAAATTTTTCAATTTGTAGAAAGTTAGGGGTAATTGTTGGCTAATGAAAATGGAGTGTCAAGTACAAAAAAATGAACATTTCCGACATATCCTTTTGTTTGAGTTTAACCGAGGAGTTAAGGCATCGAAGGCCGCTAGAACCATTTGTGCTGTTTACGGAGAGAACGACATCGTGGAAAGTACTGCACGAAAATGGTTTTCTGGTTTCAAAAAAGGGCATTTTGATGTGAATGATTTCCCACGTTCAGAGAGATCATCCGGCTTTGATGAAGACCGATTAAATGATTCATGATGATCCACGTCAATCAACTCGGGAATTGGGCAACATTTGCATTCTATGGGCAAAGTTCAAAAGTTGGGTATTTGGGTACCATACGTTTTGAGCGAAAACAACAAAAATCAGCGTGTTACCATTTGTGCTTCTTTGCTTGATCGTCATCGTTTAGCTCGTCAACAACATCGGCGGTTTGTGTCTCGAACTGTTACTGGTGACGAAAAATGGTGCCTTTACATCAACATCAAGAACAGAAAGGAATGGCTGAGCCCTAACAAACAAGCAAATCATCGTGCAAAAGCTGGTGCCCACCCACGAAGGTAATGTTGTGCATCTGGTTGGCTAAAGAAGGCGTCATCTACTATGAATTCTGTCACATCACTTCTGAGGTTTATTGTGAACAACTGCGTCGCCTGGAGGCTGCAATTCAAGAAAAACGACCGGAAAAACGGCATCAAGTGGTTTTGCAGCATGATACTACACGTCCACATACTGCTAACATTACAAAAGCAGCTATTTTTCCACATCCGCCCTATTCTCATGATCTTGCTCCATCAAATTTTCACCTTTTCCACTCTCTATCCAACAATCTCCGCGGAATCTCATTTAATAACGACGTTGCTCTTCAAAACTGGCTCGACGACTTCTTCACCTCCAAACCATCGGATTTTTTTAGGCGTGGCATCGAAAAACTGCCAGAACGTTGGGACTCAATCGTAAACATTGCAGGAGAATATATTATTGATTAGTTTATGTATTTTTTATATTTAAAAAATTAAATTTTAAATTTAAAAAAACGCTACTAACTTATGCATTAACCCATAATTGCAAAATTTTAACCATTTTGCCAATGTGTTTTCACAATTACTATACGTTCGTCGATCGTGTAACATTCCATGATTACTTCGCATTATTTGTAGATGAGCGCTGTCAAATCTATAAAGCGGAAATGCCACGCAATTTAAAATGACGCTTCTTATCGAATCGCCCTTTATGTTACACCATACTGCATAACAAGCGTATCGTTTAAAAATTTATTAGCCACTTTTTCTGTTTACAACTTTTTTCAAATTTAATTTTATTACAACTCATGCGAATCCTATTATGCTAACGCAACCTTATTATACCTATATTATGTATCCTTCTTCAATAAGCAAAATGGAAACGCAATTCCGTATTTATTTTTCCAACTATATACACATGTTCATCTGCAGTATGTGATTGGAGTTACCTGCAACTCAATCAATTTTCCGGTTCTGTAACGTAGTTAGGTACCTACATATAAATTTTTCATAACCAAATAATATAGGCGTGCCCCTTTTCTTATGCAAATAGAAAATGAAAATGGAAAAGTAAAATGGGAAACGACTTTTATCAAAAATTATTGTAATTATAAATAATAATTTAAGCGTAACGATTTTATAATTCGTTGTGTATTCAAAAATGTATTTTCGTTGTTATTTAATTATTGATGGAGTTTGCTTTACATTTCAATGCTCGTTATTGTCATTTTCAAGTTGCACTTTAATAGCCAACGGTTATAAATTTTTAAATTTTGTAATAAATCAATTTTATACTTAACGATTCCTCACGCGAAAGGAACTCATAAATTATTAGCTGCCGGTGTAGTCCTTCAGTTGAAATTTAGACTCATAACAAAGCTGAAATAAACAAACTGTACAGCTTTTTACTATACGCTCGACTGAGAATATTTTCAAGTCTGCAGGATTTAAAAGTTTTATATAAGGTAAAATGGTTTTAATAATACAAGTTAAGTAAACTTAAAATAAATTGTAAACAAGCATATAAATATTGTTTGTTATTGTAAATTAACGTAACTTGTGTTATTAAAACCATTTTACCTTAACTACTATTTCAACAAGTTCGTAATCTATACATTACACAATTTAAAAGTTGGAGTTTGTTGCCGAACCCCAAAGTTGAATACTGGAGATATAATATAATATCGGTTTTATAATAGCCTTCTAGAGTAGTATTACCTTGTTTTCTATGGAGAATTGGGATTTTCTATTAATTATCCAATATGTCTTGTCTTGCCTTTAATCTTAATAATTGTATTCGATGTGGTAAGGATAGGTTACCCTAATTGAGATGTCTCTCAAAATGGATATCCAGGTATTTATTTTCTTCTTCATCTTTGAAAATTTGAAAATCATGGGATAACGGAAAGATGGACTTACGCCGTTATTCATTTAAGGCAATAAAATATTGTGAAAAAGCCAGAATCTCTAATTACCAAGTAGGGAAAAAAGCATCCACCCTATCAAAAGAAAGGCAAGTCGAGAAAGCGGAAAGGGGTGTGACTGAAGGGAAGCCGTTTCAAATTGACCAACACCAGCGTTCCAAGTAAAAAGTAACTTAATAAAGGGAATATAGGGCTATATCCTGGTAATACGTAGCGAAGTAACCAAGTAGTAAAATTAGAGGAGATGTCCATGAAGTTGGTTTACAAATTTCTGATCGCAGGTCGTTGTGAGAGGCAAGGACGATAGTAAAATCGACAAAGGTGGTAACTACTAGAGGCGCCAAATTCAGTAACAGATATTGTAAATTTAGAGAAATAGCAACAAAATAAATTTAAAATATTTCCGAGTCTTGTAATTACGAGCACATTGTATGAACGTTCTTTCGTGAAATAAAATGAATTACGCCCTTTCTAGAAGGGGCGAACAGTAGCAGCACGTAGGATCACCGCTATACTATAGTGGTGATGCCAGAATTTTTTTGAAGATCAAGATAATTGTTGGAGTTTTTTATTCGGAGCCAAAATTTGGGTTTTTCCACCTTTGGATAGTCACATATATTTAGAAAGTGTCTTTAGTGCCAAACAACGTCAGATTACCCTTGGAGTAATGCAGAACATGACCTCCCACCTACATCCTTCACTCCCCTGTATATCGCTAGAGAATTATATTGTATTCTAACGTATTTTCCTGGTCACCAAAAGAGTTATACGTACAAAATACGTACGTGACCTGTACAAAATAACTCCAGATAGCTAGGAGCTAGCTTATTCTAGTAGTGGAGCCACACTTTTTTCCCGCTCCTAACTCTTGTTGTTAATACTTGGTTAACTTGTTACTAACTTGTGTTATCAAGCTTTTGAGCACCACATACAACAAATAAAATTCAAATTAACCCAATCTTATCTATTACACGGGAAACAGATCTGTTGGCATTCACAATAATATTTGCAAGTACGCACTAATAACGTACTTCAAGATACACTACTGGTTTTTCTACGACACCAGATTTGTACACAGCGATGACAAAACATGTTCCAATACGATATCTCTCCTTCCATTTGTTCGACTTCAAGGGACAAAATTATTGAATTTTCGACCTGTTGATAAGTTCAAGGTGGTCAGGATTATGCAATTGGATGATCACTAATGTTAGTTTCCCTCCAAACACAATGCAATGGTTGATGAATCCTAATAAACGATAATGGGTTGTATTGACCAAACTAATACTAACACAGCTCCCAAATTTAAATAGCGCTAAGATGATCCCAAAACAAATAGTAAGGAATACTACTGGATCAAAACTCTTGCGTATGTTCTACCCAAAATCACACTTTTCAGGTGGAAATTACTTAAATTGTGGGAATTTCCCCATTGTGGGAAAAAATTACAATGTCAACTATGAAATTTTAAATTCCCTAAAACGAACTTTACAACTAAATTAGTGTAAACAATAATAATTAATTCTAACAAAAGTTTAAACGAGGAGAAACATAGCAAGAGTGGTAAATTTGGATCAGTCACTAAAATGGGAGGTTACAGTATTAAAAAGTCGAGCTTACGTTGAATTGGCTCGGTTAGCCATAAATTACAGCACTGGGTCATTTATCTTATTGTATGTTGAACAAAATTAAATATTTTTTCAAGATTTAAAAAAAATTTTGAGGTTGAATTCTTGCGGTGGTGCTATGAGTCCTTTCACTGCTTTATACGATCTTCAATGGAACAATCGCGAATTACTGACATTTCTCTAATATCTACAAAAAGGGTAACGACATTATAATAATTATTGTCGTTATTTTGTCGATATTGTAGATATTTTTATTTCAAAAATAATTTTAATTTGGTTAAAACTGTACGTATTTATTTTTTTACATATTTTACTGTTTATTGTTACGAAAATAAAATTAAGCAATCATATTTTTAAATATAATTTCTGTGTCGCAAATCAGTGCGGCGTTTAGGCCGCACAACCAAGGCAATCAAAGACCAGATGGCTAATGACGGACGGCCGTGACCAGATAGTTAATAATAACACTAAATGTAGTACATAGTTAAAGGGCAACCCTACCTATAACACGATTTGCCCATACTTAAATTTTTTCTTGTGTCGAACATTGAAGAAATAATCAATCAGAGGTGCATTACAAACAAGATGCAGCATCGGTGTTTTGCAATCTCCTTGGAAGGTGGAGCATTATAAACTACAGGTAGAAAGCAATTTCTAAACTGTTATGCTTGCGATAAATTTTAAAAGCAGCAAAAACTTGTTTTGAAATCTCCATTATAAATACATACAATGAAACAATTTAACGTATAACTATTTGTTCATACTTTTTTGTGACTTTTTGCTTATATTTTATATTTGCGTTTAATTATTTGTTTATTTGACAATACCTACATAATATTGTCTATATTAATAAATATTTAATAGAAAATTATAAAAAATATTAATCATTTACTCATCAAAAATATAAAATGCCTAAACGACTATTTGTTGAAAACTCGATTATAGGTCATCCAATAGAATGTAAAAAACTGAAAATTAAAATGTTTTTAAAATCATGGTAAAGTTTATTATGGCAATGTAACAAAGTTACAATTAAAAAAATAAATAAATCGGTTTTTATTTTGAAATAGACTCCATATATATTTTTTCGCCAGGACTGTAGAAACCGATTTCTTTCTAGGTGATTTATCGCAGCGAAAGTCAGCGATTTTGGTACAATGTATGTAAATTGTTATAACATGCTGCAAATATAATTTTTACCCAAAATTTTATGTATATTAGGTTACTTGCTTTTGGTCGATGTTATATCCGGTTACAAACCAACTGACATGCATTTCCTTGTAGCCGTTATCTTCGCACGTATGAATCTTAGCGCCCACGCTTGAACTGAGCTTTCTATTTTAATCATATTTTTTTCAATAAAAATTTTGTGTTGATCATTTCACTTAAAAACTAATTTAAAAAGAATAATAAAATTCTTTAACGGTATGCAAACCTGGGGGTCTGGGGGGGTATGAACACATCCCAGGTTATGGATTTTAAGAGAAGTAATGAAAGATATTGAGAATACAGATGATAGAACAGAGAATGAGAACTAAATCGTATAAATATTTTTGATTTTATACAAATCTGAAGATATGTACCTGGGGGGTATGGAATACCCCCCAGACCCCCCGGTCAACAATAGTCTTGTTCAGGGAAAAGTGCTTTACAATTGTTGTCCATTCCTATTCTAGGTTGACCTCTTGTTTATCGATCCACGCTACCTTAAGGGACGTCTTCGACAGTTGCTTGTCGAAGATCAACGAATATCTTTCGCCCGCTCTATCTTGTGAAACTTTATTTACTGGTCCTTCTTCTTGTTGCCGTTCTTTATTTCTTGCCCTTGCATTGCATAGCTTGCTTCCGACGTTGTGACTCACGTTCCCGCAGTCGAGGCAAAATGGTGCTTCATGGCATTCTCTGGCAATGTCCTTCCTGGTAGCAAATCCAACAATTTGCATTCCTATTCTCTACCTCCGTCCGTCTGCACCTTCCGTCGTCGTGGCCAGAGACCCAGCACAGAAGCAACGGTAGCACAATCAAACTCTTCCGTTCCTTAATTTCGCGGCATCCATAAACGGACGCACACTTTGTTAATTAATTTTTAAGTTTGTTGTCCTTGTGCATCCGAACGCTTCTCGGAGGGATTCAATTTTGAGTTTCTCTTCTATCCCGATTAATTTCTCCATACCAAGTTTAACACCTTTTTCATTCGATAGGGCATTTATATCTCCAAATTGGTGCGTTACAATTTTTGCCAATGTATTTATCCTATTGGCTGCGATATTTTCTACCAATTGAGTCTGCAGAGTCATGCTATCTTTGTCCATTTCTACTAATACGCCTCCCGAGGGGGTCATCCTGATCCTGCGGGTCTCCCTCTCTTCAGTTGGTCTGACCGTTTTTTGTTTTTCCTGCTTTTCTTATTTTTTATTTTCCTCGCCTTTCTTTCTCGGGCCTTCCACCCCTGCGCTGTCCAAGCGTTTCATTCCTTGTCCGAACCTTCTGTCCAGGTGGTATCTTGCTCGATGTCGCCATGGATGTCTTGTTCGATGTGGATGAGTTCTTTTATGGACAAATTTATATTTCTGCTACGTACCACTAGTAGTCTACTACCCGTTATCAGTTCCATTATTACGTGTGTTTTTGTGCGCAGTGGATTGATTTACCACCACCAGACGTCAATCCTATCCGCAACCTGTTAAGGTCTGCCACTATTCCTCTTAATTGCCCCATTTACACGGTTTTCTCTAAGTTTTGGAAAGCTACTTTGAGTTCCGCTACATTATCACCTGCACTTTCCATTTTACTTTGTATTCTTTTTATGTTTTCCTGGCGCGTTTTCCTTTTAGGTTTTTATGCTTCACATTCTCCTTGATCCGAGTTTGCCTTGCTGATTTGGTCCGTCCGGCTTTTTACTCGACTGACAATGTCTTCTATGACTGCCCTCTGATTTTTAGCGGCCACCATTATTTTCTTGAGTAACCTTAAGGACTTGGGTGGGACTTGCATGTTGGCTATTTCTGTTCTCCTGATTTTTTCTCCTCCTGCTCTTTTGGTTTTTTACAAATCCTTGATTTCGTTGAGTTGATGTCTCAATGATGTAATGTATGATAAAGATGACATCGTCTATTCTTCTTTCGATCGTGCCGTGTCAGGCGGATTTCCTTCTTTTCACCTTATTCTGTTCTTTATGCATACACTGCTGTACCTATGTGCAAGATAGACTTGTGGACTATGTGGGGACTACCCCAATTTTTTCAATTTCCCCACAGATAATCGCTTCATTAATACCCCTAGTAAGTCATCTTGGCTATGGTCAACTGCTATCGCAACCTCTGTTCTCAAAAGAACGTTCAACTAGTCGTTAAAGTGCAGAAGCAAGGGCAATGAGTCGATGGTAAATTAAAATCAACATACAAGAAATTAATATACCAAGTTTATTCACATAATGGCTATTCCATACTCATAATTGAGAATTTGAGGCTTCATACAATTCAAAACAACTGATAAAAAGTTTCAAAGAGCAAAAAATGATGCAGTTCTTGATTAACTTAAAGAAAAACGACAAGTAATGGTGAAAAGTAAACAAGATTTTTATCTTTTTCTTTATACAAATTTCTATTTGAAACTTAGCAGCACAAAGCTATCTTGGCTTTGTAATATTGCAAAAAAACATTAATTTCATTGCAATACTCGACTTTGCTTTTCATTGCTTTCTGGCTTTGTAATTTAAATTTAAATTCTTCGTAAAACACAGTTTTTTAAATACTTTTCATAAACTGTAATAATTACTTAGCAAGTAAAAAATTGGTTTGTTGTATTGATGATAAACATGCGGGAGAAATTATTGCTTCCTTCGATGCCTTATTGGTTTTTGAAATCTCGAATTGTTTTAATGGAACCACGTAATAGGTTTTAGCTGCCTTTTGGTGAAAAACAATCAATTATATTGAATAGACGTCAATTTTTTTTGGAAACCCTGCATCGTTTTCTCTCACGATTTCAAAATCCGAACTAACTGCAGTATTGTTTATTTATTTCGCTGCCAATTCTCTGCCACTATCGAACCAAAACCACTAATTTCCAATAATTTGCCTATTGGCTATCAAATAACGAATTAAAGACTTTAATTTAACTGAAACCGTTGCAAAGCGTTGAGTTCTAAAAAATAATATAAAATATTATTTGTTAACTGCATCGTTCGACCAAATAACAGCTGCTTCTAAAAAAATTTTAATTAAAAATTTTGCATTAATTTTTAATGACAAAAATATCTCCCGAAAGATTATTCATAAAAGTAACTTTTGCGTAAGAATGATTTGGCGCGCGGTATATTTAACAACTTTGCCTTCTGGTCCATTTATCTTACGTAAGTGAGAAAGAACGCGGTGGTATATTTTACAATAATTTTATTACGTTTTATAGGTACTATAAGCAAGTTAGTTATATGTACCATAATATATCTAATGGAAATAAACCAGATCTACTTTCGCCTTGACTTTTCCACGTGTAGAATTTGAAATAAAATCTTTCAGGTGCTCGAAAAATTTATTCATTTGAAAAAAGAGAGCGAAATTTAAGTAGGAGAAATCAGAATTAAATTAGACTTTTCGAAAAGTCAAATTGCTACTTTAAGCTTTTAAAAATCCGTTGATCTTCTTACAAAATTATTAAATAATTAAGTAGGTACTGAAGGTTTTAGGAAAGAAATAATTCACGATTTTTTTCTTAAATTCCATTCGTCGATAATTGAATTTTGATTAAGGTAAGTATTTTGCTCTTTAGTTCGGGAAAATGTAGAAATATCAAAGTTAGAGGTAACACAATTAAAAATTACTTCAAATCGATAAACCAATGCGATGCTAACGGCTACGCGACGCCAACCGACGGCGACGGTGTAATATTATTGAAGTGATCCGGCAAGCTGTCGAAGGTTGTGCAGTGAAGTGTTGTCAGGTCAGGAAAAGTCTAAAGAGATGAAGTGGTTCGTACTTCAGACGACACATATCTTATAAATATAAAATTTTTATTCCCTAAAATAAATTTACAATATTCGCTATATAACTCTCTGGTGGTTCCCCGCCCTCCGCTGGTTAACACTTAATCGAACTTATTCAAATTTTGTACTTTATTGTCGGCAATTTCATCAGACTTTAAAGTGTAAAACTACTGCTGCATTGTCGCCATTTACCTATTTGTTGGTTTGTTGCAAAAGTCAACTAAGTTGTACCAAAATTACGTAAGGCGGTCGTTTTAACTTGTCATAACTTCTACAATAGGACACTTTCAACTTTGACAAATTCAATAACCGCATTAAAATTAGAACACCAGCAATTTAAAACTTTTAACTAAGGTAATGCTTAATGTACAAGAAAACAAGTTTTATTAATTTACATTTTCTTATGCTTAACATTTAACAGGAAAATTTAAATATTATTTTCTTGAAGCTTTTCAGATTTATATTTCGTGAATAATTGAGATACGAAGAGGATCTTGAAGTGACGTTTTCGAGAAATCTCGAAGACTATCAATTGGAGTGATAAAATGTCGAAAACGGATCGTCATTTTTACTCTCTTGTTCTCATAAAATGTTAACTTGTTATTTTCAGTATGATTTTTGATTTTAACCTGAACTTGTTTTTATTCTCGATGGCACATTGATTAAACTTCCCGAGAATTCTTTTATTTTTAATTGACTAAACGTAAAAGTGTTTTACGATGTGGTCACGATAAAGCGGAAGAGGAATTACGTTAATTTAATTAATTACATCCTCGTTTATGAAAGGATATTTGTCTATCTAAATTTTCATATTTAAATTTTAAAAAACAAATAACTATACCGTAATAATCTCTAATGTCTCTATAGCGCGGCGGTCGGCGTGAGTTTTATAGCATAGATTTGTTAGATGTATGCTACAACCTTCGGAATTTTGTTTGGAATTTAAAATTTAAAAAGCATATCCCTTTGAATCATTGTTTGAATAACTTTTTGCATCGGAAAGAACAATGTCAATGTAAGATGCCTTTTTACAAGTCCATGAGGATTTTGTTCCAAAGAAAAGCTTAGGAAAGCTGGAAAATTCTTTAAAGCTTATTAATTTTTACTTTCTTTTGTATAATGATAAATTATTTTAATACGTATTGTTAATATTAATAATTGAGTGTACTAGGACTTCTTTGAGAAATGCTATACCGTCCTACCCTGTTTCTTTTCTTTCGTGCAATTCAATTTCGACGACATTTATAATGTTTTACTTTATTTTTCTGACAGGTTAAATAGTACATTACTTGCTCATTTGTACAGTTTTTAAACTTAAATGAAGATAACCAGTTCAAAATCCAAGGAAAGTTACGAAGTAGAAATAAATTCAATTTCTTAAATGTTCACCCGGAATCTACCAATCAAAACAATTAATTCAAAATAGAGAAATAAAGTCACTAACATCATTTATGAAAAACTACTGATCCTATGAAAAAACGTATAGATTATTTTTTGTATAGAATTTAAAAAGTTATATTTTTTATTATAACTTCTATCGGCGTATCTCTTGTCGTTTTTGAGTTATAGCGAAAAAACAGTTGTGGGGCAATGAAGGAATTGTGTCATAGTTTAAACAAGAATGGGGTGCCGACATAAAAATTTAGTATCTAGTGTTTTTTTACATAAATACGATCCTTAGGATATCTTTTTCCATGGCAAAAAACGCTACAAAATTTATTTTGTCGGTACCATATTCAATATACAGTGTGCCCCGCAACCTATGGTCACCTTTGAGGTACAAGACACTTTTGTCGGAATCCTTGAGGGTGGCCCTCTTTCAAACAATTTTTAGCTTAAAACGACCGTAGCACCGAAAATATTGAGTATTTGATGTAAATGGTTAAGTGCTTTCCTAAAGAACATGAAATTATGTATAAACTAAATTCTAACCCTCTATTGTATAAAATCAACTGCTTCTGAGTTATGGATTCAATTATGTAAAATAATGTTCAAAAATTGAAGGTTTTATTTATTTATTTTTTTTCACAACCCTGTAATTTTTTAATGAAAAGTTACGTCTGGTACTTTCTGTTCTACGTTGATAAAATTATTAACTAAAGGTTTATAATGATCTCTTGTATGTTTTACATACGTTTTCTTAATCTCTGAGAAATTAATAAATACAAACTGACATTTTCATCCCCGCCTTAACCTACAGTTTTCAGGTAGTGACTGAAGACACTTTTCTTTTACATGTTACGATTAATATTTTTAAAAGATGAAATATTATTTACACTGTAAATATTATCAAACACAGGGTGACAGTTTGTCCACCTTAAGCATGGGAATTTCAGTAAGGCGAAACATAGGAGCTGAGTACTACCCCCCCTTCGAGAAATTTTGTGATCTTATACTCTTTTATGAAAATAACACTTTCATTAAAATTCTTTACTTTTTATTGACCTTCAAAATAAGTTTACTAATTAGTGTCCAACGTTTCGGGTTCTTTATTGACCTATTGTCAGAGCTACAAAATTAGAACAATTTTAAAAGAAAGTAATTAAAACTAATTATAGAATAACAAAAGGAATTTATAAGTGCTTTGGCTTTTTATCTGTGATACCGTGCCTCTGATATCGTGAGACGGTGTCAGAGATAGACATTTTTCTTTTGGAAAGTTGATGTCTTTTTCAAAGTATTTATAAATTTACTTTGTTATTCTATAATTAGTTTTAATTATAGAATAATTATTTTAATTTTGTGGCCTTGACAATGGATCAATAAAGAACCCGAAACGTCGAACACTAATAATTATTAATGATCTTATTTTGACCTCTCACTCAACCAAGCCCACCTATTACATAATATTAAGTTTTCAAATATTTGGAAAAATCAGAAAACAGCTTCTTCCTGTTGTAGTAACAGTGCCGGGTTATGGTAGGATTGTACAGTGGTGGCGACAGAAATTTTGTGATCAAGGTCTTCGTTAGATTTAGACTAAAGGTGGTTCTTCCATTCAAAGCCAAACTTCGGTTTGAAATACATTACACCCAGCCTGGTTCTAATTCTAAGTTGAGAACCGCCTTCGCGTTCGCCTTCACCCGCCTGGATCACTCTGCAATCTTTATTCTATCTAAAAGTTGGACTAACGTCAAATTGACTCCGTTGTAGATAAGTTATAATTAATTAATTGTGAACACTTTAGTTCATTTATTTTCATTTCTAGTTCATTTATAGTTTATTTATTTTTTAGGCTTGAAAATGGGCCAAATTTAAGTGGCCCAAAACGTTGGATATTATTAAAATATTAAAAGACTAAATTAAATATCAACAATAATCGGCCGTAGATGTAATCTTCCTAGCAGCCCAATTAAAAATTATTAAAATTTACATTGTAAAGTCAGTTTTTCCAACACCCGATGAAGAGTCAAGCGAGCTACGCTCGTAATATAACCCGCACGCCCCACTTAAGCAGAAAAGCAGGTACATAAGATAAAAATAAGATAAAAATTTATATGAAATTAAATACAGCTATAAAATGTCTTTCATTATTTCACTAGAAACTCATAACTAACCATAACCCAAAATTAATTTTATAATTAATAATAATAATTTATTTATTTATTTACGGATATACCAATTGAAATAACACAACACAAAAGCACACACAACAAATCAAAATTCCACACTAACTCAATTCCCACATAACAGTCCTCTTGAACCCGATGTAAGACGGGTGAAATAGGTCAAACTGATGGTCATTCTCGTTTGAAACGTTGACCATCCGACACATTCTCGATATTGGGCTATTTAATCCATAGTTCGAACCATGAAACTTCACCTATTCGCGATTACAGCTAAGTGAAGCGACGTCTGGCGGCAGAAATGTTAACTCGCTAAAACGGGCATTGTCATAAGTTTACATGTGCATCTAGTGCATGTTTATAGCCGGTATTAACGATAAATATTGGTTCTAATTGCTTGTGTTTGAAAATTCCTCCGAAATTAATTTGTTATTAGGCAAACGACAAAATGAATACAGGTAAATCAAAATCAAGAGCGTTTTGTTGTATTCACGGATGTAATTCTAGCGCTAGAAAGAATTCTGACCTTAGTTTCCACAAGTTTCCCATGAAAGGAAAATTCAAAGTGAAATGGACAAATCCGTTGGGTGAGGTGGAAGTAATTGATAGCAGAAAAGCGTGGATGAAAAGCTTCAAAATGGGAAAGGAGCCTACAAAATACATGGTTGTGTATCAACAAGCTTTTTTTGTCAATTAGCCCTGATATCTCATGAGGCGGTGCAGACAAAGCTGTAGTTTGAAAAACTAAGCTATAAATATGATGGAATCCGTCGTTACTAGGCGTTTTCCCACACAACACAACGTGCTTAACGTTTGCCAAAGCTACACCCTCACAAAAGTTTTTAGCCTCAGAACTCCCACAGAATTTCAAAATATTGTTTATTGTTAATTGTTTATTCATATTTAGATATTATTTAAACACAAACGAATATAATAAACAAACCACAACACGTTTCTGAATCCGTTAATGTACATATAATAACCTTGCTTATGATGGCAAAACATAGAACAACCCGTTTTAAGCGGCCATTTTGAATATTTGGTCACGTGATTTTCCTTAATCGAAATCGCGAATAGTAACTTTGGGTTCCTAATGGTTCCATAATTAAATCATAAGCAATTCTTTTAATTACTTTTAATGGTCATGTACCAAAATTTATAATTTTTCAGTGTTAATGGCCCTGGGCTTTTCTAAAGAGCGTGAAATTATCTAAGGTATAAACTATATTGGAACCATTTATTGTATAAAATCAAAGGTTTTCGAGTTATAGTACATCAAATTAATAATGAAGATGTACGTAAGTAAAGAAATGTTAAAAAGTTTTAGTTTTTTGCGTTTCTTATTACGAAACTTGTGTCTGTTAAATTTTTTCGATAGCAAATTTAATGGGCCACAATTTCAGTCTCGTGGAAAACATTTTTGTGAAGCAAAAAATTTAAATTAGATGGGAAAAATATAGTTTTTTGGTCAAATACAGTATACTGCAAATATAAATAATAAATTATAAATAAAAATCCGTCTTTTTCTCCCAAGTCCTTTTTAATTAAATTTCGAGGCGCGTTTCGAGTATTTATAATATTCTCATCGTCGGTCGATAATAGAGGACAAACGTAAGAGTTGTCAAATTGCTTTAATTTATATTATAATATAATTTATTACATAACTTCAAAAAATATTGGAAAAATGATTTTTGATATATGTATTGCAATGTCCGACACTGACCACCACGTCAATAGAAATGATAACGTCACGATTTAAAAATTTGTTTATTAATAAAGAGAGCACATGACTTATTTGTTCGAACGTAAAAGTTTTATCTGAAACCAAAAATTTAGTTTAACGTCATAAATTTATATGAAGAAAGGGTCACGGAACGAGATAACAAAATAAATTCAAAAATGCAACGTTTTAATTCTGTTAATAAAAAAATAAAAATGTTGTTAGTATTATAAATTAATTTAATTAATAATAAGAAATGTAATTTGAAATCAAAATAATTGTTCAATGTCAGTTTATAAAAAAATGTGTTAAAACGTAAAACTTAAATAAGAATAATCTTTACACGTATCGGAGTGTCTCGCAATTCAATGTATCACAAATGGGAAAGACATTTTCTTCAAAAGTTTACTGGAAGATCACAGGAGATGCAAGTACTTTAATTTAATCTGAAACATAAAAACTTTATTAAAATTTTACAAATCACATTGGGCTTGAGCCGAACCTGCAAATTATAACGTCAATAAAATTGAATTATATCGGCCAATAGAGCAAAATCAAATTTGCCTTGAAAAAACACAGGTTGCGATGGTGAAACAATTGAGAAAGGGTTGTTGAATTAATTCGATGAATGGCGTGGTGAAATTTAAGCGTCCTACAAGAAATTAATTTATTAGTAAAAATTTCGATTCAAACCGAATAAAAGGTATAAAAATTAAAAAGTAAATTTAACTTACGTGTGTTACAAGTGTTTTGGATCAAAAATATTGAAGGATCGACGATATTTTCACAAATAACGATATACGAATTTACACGTGTTGGAAAAGGCATCCACTCATATTTATGCGACTGTACACCATCGATAAGAAATTGATACTGGGTTTCATGGTCATTCATCTTGGTAACCAGAAAAGAACCAGATTTTTAAAGGTAAAGCCAAACAACTTTTATTTTAACAAAAATTAGTGCGGACTTATAAAAATTTCTACCGCGTGGCGTCGACATAGCATTTATAGTTTTGGGGTAATATTAAGGATTTATTTAATTGATGTTCACGATTTATTTAAAAATAATTACATTTTATATAATAAAATTTACCATTGCATTCTAAAACGGAGCATAATTTTTGTGATATCATTCCGAAGACCATACTATTCTATTTCAGCTTCACGATTTGGTCAAGGAAGGAACCCAACTTGAGAAAAGGTAGGTCTGTGCTCACCGAAATTGTTAAGCCGAGGTATAAATTTCTTTTATTTGTATTTATCAATAAAAATTTGCATACATTTCTATTGACGGGGTACATTTACGTACACCTGTACAAGACATTAATACTAAAACGTGTAACCCTAGTAAAGCTCCGAGGGTACATAGCAGTATGTTAGCGCGAGCTTTGAATGGGCGATAAAATTAAATAAAATTAAACACAACTCACCGATATCGAATATCACTTTTATTACGTTCTGACAAACTTAATTAATTATATTTTTTGATTGGAATAAAAAGTTTTCTTCCCCTCGGATCTGAATATAATAAAATCTCGGGTGTGAGGGTTGGGATAATAAAACAACTAGTCGATGCGATAAACCGTTGTTTTATTATCCCAACCCTCACACCCGAGATTTTATTATATTAATTAATTATAGTTACTTTTTACTTGAGTTATCCAGTTAGATAAAAGTAAGTTTTACACATTTAATCATTTGCTCATTTCATATTGGCCAGGACCGGCTCTTGCATAATTTCCATTTTGTTGATCAGTGTCTCCAGATACTGATCAGGGTCGGCTTTCGTAAGATTTCCATTGGCCAGGACCGGCTCTTGTATGATTTCCATCTTGTTGATCAGTGTCTCCAGATACTGATCAGGGTCGGCTTTCGTAGGATTTCCATTGCTTCTAACACGGCCAACCTGCGATTTTTACGTCCTCGTAAAACGAATTTACCGAAAATATGAAATAATTAGTGATATGCAACATAATTTTACCTGTTTTGTCACCATGGATGTGTGATCATCCTTACTGCTGTAAAAATAAAAATCAGCCTTGCCGCCGTAATAAAAATCAGCATTACCGCCATAATAAAAATCAGCATTACCGCCATAATAGAAATCAGCATTACCGCCATAATAGAAATCAGCATTACCGCCATAATAGAAATCAGCATTACCGCCATAATAGAAATCAGCATTACCGCCATAATAGAAACCAGAATCAGCCTTGTTATTAATACAAACTATTGAATGTAATTAAGACCCAAAAACAAATCTTATTACCACTAAGGGTAGAACCATGAATTTCATTGAGACCAAAACCATTGAATGTAATTAAGACCAAAAACAAACTTTATTACCACCAAGGGTAGAACCATGAATTTCATTGAGACCAAAACCATTGAATATAATTGAGACCAAAAACAAACTTTATTACCACCAAGGGTAGAACCATGAATATCATTGAGACCAAAACCATTGAATATAATTGAGACCAATAACAAACTTTATTACCACTAAGGGTAGAACCATGAATTTGTCACCGTTAAGGGTGGTCTTTCATAACTCTGCACCGTTAGGGGTGTACCGTGAACTCGTCACTAAATAAATTTCATAATAACCCAACTTACCAGATCCCGCTTTCTGTGTACTTCCAGCGCTTACCTCAAATATTCGAATCCCTGTTCCACGGTTTCGGAGGCGATCATCACGTCATCCAGATAAACCTGTGCTATTGAATCTTTTAAATTTCCCAGTAGTTACAGCTTGCGGTATCTGGTCGCAAGTAGAGTCCAATAGCTTCTGTATTTTGTTTTTCCAGTTCTCGTCCAATCCTGACCATATTTTCCTTTGTTGCATGCCTCGCATCTTGGTATTCGCGTGCGAAGCAAGTGCTAAATCCAGTCCGTATTTCCTCACAACTATCTCGAGTCCAGGGCGTTTGATCGTTTCCCAGCCAATCAGTGCATCCACGCCAGGAATAGTATTGTTTGGTACAATTAAAAAATTCAACTTCGAGAGTAACTTCTTTAAGGGCAACATATAACCGGCAGGTTCCCAGGGCTTCCACATCTACTCCGAATCCAGACAAGGTTTTGAGGGAGAGCGTCTCCTGCTTTCAAGATCATTATATGATCGGACACTTGTGCTTTTTCCTTTAAATCACTTATTGGTCAATCCATTCGTCCGTCGAAAACTTGCTATCGTCTGGATTATGCGTTGGTAAATTGAATGAGTGTTGTTCGCTTTCAGTTATTGGCTCTTGACGAAAACTGGTAATTTCTTTGAAAAGCGTCTTCATACATTGTTCAAAGTTCAAGTTCATAAAACCACTTTCAGCACCGTGCCCCTCAGTATTGATCTGATCCTGGTGGCTATCCATAATATGTCCAATTGACGATTTCAACAAGCAATACAAACGGAGCAAAGAAGAAAAAAAATCTTCCGTGGTTAAACGTTGAGTTCGAATCCACACTTCTGATGTTAGCGCGAGCTTTGAATGGGCGATAAAATTAAATAAAATTAAACACAACTCACCGATATCGAATATCACTTTTATTACGTTCTGACAAACTTAATTAATTATAGTTACTTTTTACTTGAGTTATCTAGTTAGAGTAGGTTACCAACTGGATAACTTAGATAAAAGTAAGTTTTACACATTTAATCATTTGCTCATTTCATATTGGCCAGGACCGGCTCTTGCATAATTTCCATCTTGTTGATCAGTGTCTCCAGATACTGATCAGGGTCGGCTTTCGTAAGATTTCCATTGGCCAGGACCGGCTCTTGTATGATTTCCATCTTGTTGATCAGTGTCTCCAGATACTGATCAGGGTCGGCTTTCGTAGGATTTCCATTGCTTCTAACATGTATATAAATATTAATAAGTCAAAAAGATAATGACTTATGTGTTTTTCAATACATTAGGGGTTTTTTGATCAATCAAAGAAATCCACTAAATACAGATTTGGCGAGTCAAAACTACTAACTACTATGACAAAAACTATCACCTGCAAACGATTTTGGTTTTCTATGAAATTGAGTAGTTTTCCCAGAAGGTTTCCTGAAGTTATGGCCCATTAAATTTGCTATCCGGAAAAGGGCGTCTAATTTTTTTGCAAATTATTTTGTTTAAAATTTATACAATAGGGTTATTGCATGAATTTCTAAGTATTTTTTTTTATAAAGTTTAAGTATTGTTCAACAGTACTGTATAGATCAAAAGTCTAAGAAGACTTTGGTTTTCCGTAAAAAATTATTAAAAAAGTATTAATTTGAAACAGGAATTTCGCGCGAGTGACGTCACACTCTACTTTTGAAAACATCTGGCAACATAGTACTCATAGTAGTAGTTAGCTGTCAAGTTGTTTTGTGATAGCCTTATAAAAAATTTAAACTTTAATAAATTATTTCTGATTTTGTGTTCCGGGCAAACTTTACAACGAACTGTGCAAATTTCTACTTCACGTTTAATTTCCACAAATCCGATTGCATTGTCTTCCGTAATGTTCACGCTGGGCACTGTTAATGAATAAATATAAGTTATTTTTAATCATAAGTATAACAATTTTAGTAATCAATTTTAACTTACTTGCATGCTTTCACGCCTCTTATTTCTGCTGCATTAAACCTATCATCGCCTTTTAAAAATGTATGTACCATAAAAATGTGCACAATAGGACGATTATCCGAACTAGCTTTTACAAAATTTGAATCCAAAGAAGCCATTTTTAATAAAATAATTACTTAGAACAATAACCAATAACCTTAAACTAAAAAGCTGTCAAACGCTTTAAAATTTTTTCAACTGCAACGTTGTCAAATAGATCAGAAAATTATTCGGCAAAACGCGTGTGACGTCAGAGGGACCGTCGGCAAACCGAACGTATTTTGAATTTTAAATTTGATTTTCACGTTCAAAGACACTTTCTAAAAAATTTTTATTTCTTGTTATAAGTTTATCTTTCTATGTTTTACAAGGAATAATAAGCGTCATCGCTAAATTCGATATCATGCAACAACCCTATTTGCAGGAAAAGCAAAACTTCCAGTTTTTAAACATTTTTTCAAACATTTTTGAGCTATAACTCGAAAGCCGTTGATTTCAGATAGTAAAGGGTTATAATCTTGTTTGTAGATAATTTCACGCCCTTTAACTAATTACTAGACAATAAATCATTATTTTAGGTTCTACGATTGTTCGAAGGAAGAAATTAATAAAATTGCTTTGAAGGGGGCTACCCCCAAATTTGAATATAAGGTTTTGTTAGAAAAGTGTGTTCTATCGCAAAGGTGTAGATCGTTCTCGGGAACACTCTGTATATGAGTTCTTATTTAAAACATGACACAATTTTTCATGTCCTTAAGTGAAACATGGAATTTGCAGTTTCCTTCAAGTTTTAAACCACTCAGGTTAACTATATCTAACTAGCCAAGAAAATCGGCCGACAACTTGCTCAGCGAGACCTTTGGCGTCCTGATTGGTTGCAGACCTTTTTGGTCTTCATAGTCGTAAGCCGGACTACACGGTAGGCTATCAATTTTGCTTGTCGGTTTTTGACCTTTGAATGACTTATTGAATACGGGTCGGCATTCGGCCGGGTCTGTTACTTTTGACCCCTCCCCTCAGCTAAATTTTTTTCTCAAAAGATTAGCTCCCGATTCCTTAGAACTAGCACCAGCTATCATCCACATAGTAAAGCTAGCACCCCTTAGGTTTGTCCAAAAATTCAATATTGAAAAACAAGAAAAATCAACATTGATTTGTGGACAAACTTAGGGGGTGCTAGCTTTAATATTGGGGTGCTAGCTGATGCTAGCTCTAAGGAATCAGAAGCTAGCTTTCTGAGAAAAATATCAACTGCTGGGAGGGGGCATAGTAACAGACACCATTCGGCTTCCTGATTTCTTTTGAAAACTCGAGTCGGCCTTCGGCCTCCCAGTTGTTTATCAGAACACGAATTGACCTACGGGCTCCATTTAATAAATGTCATCAAATTGAATAAAATTAAATTAAAAAAATTTATTATACAGGTTATTCAAAAATATAATCGCACAAACTGATTTCTTTAACAAAAGTTGTCTAAAGTTAAAATTCAAAATTGTAAATTTCTTTAAAAATATTGCAAAATTAGAATTATTTAATTTAATCATTTTAATTAATTTAAGATGTGATTTAATTTTAAGATGAAATAGTCGGAATCACTAGGAAAATTTGTGGAGATGTTTGATTTATCTTCTGGATAATATATTAATTTTTTCTGGGCGGTGTGGCCTGTTTCCAGGGACGGGAGGTGGGCAAAATTGTTTTTTTCGCTATAACTAGCAATCAACAAGAGAATCAACGAGATTGCATACACGACGCGACGCCGACGCGACGTTCGCGCCCTGAATGCAACTGCACAATAATTATTAATCATCGTAATCAGTATAAACAATTATGTTACTACTTTGTTAATTAACGAAGTTTCGTGGATCAGTTTGAACACTCTGCTAAATTAAGAAAATGGTCTTTCTAAATTAAAAAAACAATTTCTTAATATAAATAAAAAACAATACTTAAAGTGGTAATTTCAACTTTTCTTCTCAGCTTGTACTATTAATAATTCTGTATTTATGTTGCCAGAAGCAATCATGAAAACTTTAAAGTAGTCATTTCCATTAAAATTATATGAAACACTCTCTTTAATTAAAATATTGGCTATAAATTGGTTAAAATCAAAAGTGAGTTAATTAAATTAAGAGGTTTGTTTCCCCATTTGCTGTATCAACCGAAATTGTCGTCTCTTAAATTTCTTAGTGAGTATGTTTTCCCACACAGTTGGAACGACGTCAAAGATAGTCTGCTGAATAACATTAATTTAACGCAAGCATCGACCCTTTTACACAGGTATTTGTATTTAATATGGTGAAGTACTACATACATTTACTCTTCGACAGTATTTGATTTATTTTGAATACAAAACTGCTTTAACAGTTCTATTTGTCTTATCTACTATTGATGACTATCAAACTTTTATGCCCTTGCGTTACTTTAAAATTCAATTTTAAACCGTACTTAATAAAATTTGTATTCCATGGTTTATTGATAAATCGCGCACATTTAAAATGCAAAACTTAACAATTGCGTATTTGTTACTGGGTCATTTGGACGCACATTGGTTTTTTAGCCGGCACTTTATCGTGTGACTGATGATAATTTAGATATTGCTTTTACATGTTTTTTGAATACCAATCGTTTGTTGTCGTACGGATTGATTAATGCGAGTCAAGCTTTGTGGTAGCTTTCATTCATCACTTTAAACGCTTTAATGACTTTTGATACTTTGAATGAATAATGAAATTTTATTAATTATTTGCAAAATCACTTAAAGTTATTTCATTGATAACTTTTTTATTTTTCAATTGTGAATTATTGTGGCACTGCATTGTTATGTCGAAACTTTATTTGTCATTTACGCCGATGCTTTCAATTCAGCGCGACGATAAGCCCAAAAATTTGTTTCTCGATCTGGATTCGAACTGCGCTATCGAAGTGATTGATTTTATATTGCTTAAAATTGTTACTCTGTTCTTTTCCTTCCGTTTTTGTTTTCTAACCCCTGTTGATCTAACTAAGAAAATGTTACGAACGACATTTAGACCCTACGGCTGCCTGCACCGGATTTGGAAACTATGTGTGTTGCTTGCAGAATTTCGATTAAATTTGTCTGCATAAGTTACAACACAATTTTTTTTATTTTTAAACTAAAAATGGAATCAAAATATAAATTTAATTCTCCACAATTAAATAATTTTAATGACAAAGTTAATATTGGAACATGTTTTTGGCGGAGTCGAAACAAGTATCTTATACCTTATATTTAAAAGAACGTGTTAATGTAAATTTAGCTACTTAATTTACCTTAATTACACTTAATGTTAGTACCTATCATTGAGAGCAGAAGTATTTCTACCACAAAAACTCTACTTTATAATTTATTCTAAAAATATGTATAGTTATTGCCAAAAGTGATCTTTTGGATAATCGCGTTGTAATTTGATGTCAATCGGGTAGAGTTTCTTATCTCCTTGTTTCATAATAAATTATACGTAATCTGCCATACTATTAATTCAACTATCGTGCACGAGAGAGGCTCAACAGTAACGTAAATTGACTGTAAAATTCGAAATCCTGAATTTTTTCTTTCTGCACTACGAGCGAACGACGCACAAAAAAGAACAGTTTTAATTAACAGCTCGTATTAGAAGAGCTTATATTATTAATTATTATTTTTTTAAACTACCAGCTTAAAACATCCTTAATGCTATCAACCTATGTTATGTATTAATCTTGACTCTGTCAAAAGGTGGGTCGTAATTAAAAAATTTTTTATATAAAAATTTAGACGCAAATAGTTTGTGCGAGGTTTCAACAGTGTAGGGAAGTCTATACATTTCCTCAAAGGCATTTATGTAGCTAACGGTGGCTAGCTTTTATACCCAGCGTCGAGCGCGCGGAAAATTCGTGAATTCTTAAATTACAGGTAGTTTCAGATCAGCTGCATAACTACAAAATATTTAAATGAACACTACGCCATCATCAGTTTAATAAAACAATAATGAAACTAAGTAACTTCATTTATTATCTCCCCGAAAGTGATAGATAACAAATAGGGGGGGGGGGTGCACGTATTAAATTCAATAATATTTTTATAATTTTTGCGGTAGGGAGGGGGAAATCTTCAGAAAGACACCACCCAAGATATTTTGGGTGGTAGTGTGAGATTTTTACTCACTAAAACCTTTTTGAAAGTTATTTAATTAATTTAGAGCAAAATTTTATTTACAAGACAGTAGATAATAAATATGTGCTTTGTTTGCGCAAAACTACGTTATTTACGGACGGAATTTAAATTTTTTGGTTTTCCTTTGATCCATTCGAAATAAAAATTGCTTTTCTTTACAAATATGTAGCTACAAAATTTTACATGTTTTTCACTTTTGAAGATGTTTTAACACTTTTAAGCTTCTATACGCGGTATAAAAGACGGAAGACTAATGATCTGGCTCCGTATCCATTTGTCCGCCCGCATAATTCATAATCAGTCAGAACGCTCCAAACTTCTAGTTTTGTCTTTGTTTTTGACGAAGAAAGCCTTCGAGCAAAAGATACGACGAACAGAAAGGTTGCTTTATTAAAAATTTGAGAAAATTACAAGGACAAGGAATAAATTTAAATTTAGTTGTTAAAAAATTTGTTTATAATCAATTAATGTTGAATAGTTCCGTTTTGAATTTGTGATGTTGTCCGATATGATTACTTTACAATAAGCGAATTTACCCTCGTTCGCGGTAGACACAACAATATATATAAGATATATAATTTTTAAACGTAACCTTTTCTTTGTGTGCCGCCAAATTTTGAAATCGTTAAAAGTGTGCCGCAACAAAAAAAAGGTTGAGAATCACTGATCTAGATCGTAGGTTTCGTGGTTCGTTTACAGATAAACCACGCCAATTTTCAGTCTCTCTTGTAGCCAAAATAGCTGGACAATCGATATCATTACTAGAATTTCGTTTTCTTTTAGAATAATATCTTTTACATCGTGGTTAATAAGTTTTACGTCATCCACATCTTTTTCAATTTAATTATTGCCTATTGTTGCCGACTTAGCTGCAGCAATTTTCAATCGACCATTTATATATTCCACATGCGCCGAAACAAAATTATCAATTCTCATCGGAGTTTTCTCATCCCCAAAAACATGATTCTTGATAAAATTAAATTCACTTTCGGCACATGCTGAAGATGTCGGTATACGTCCACATTGAAACATATCCCTGCAAAACGCAAGATCACAAGGGCAATAATGTAATGGCATGCAGTAAACGATCGGCAAATTCAGGGTAAAAATGTGCATTTACATCCTCTCCGTTCGAATTTTGGATTCGAATGGAATCGTACTCGTATTCATCACCGATTTCTTTTGTTTCATATTCGGTATATATTGATAGATTTCCTATGAAGATTTCATTCTTTTCATTGATTTCACCACTTGAAAATATATTTTTTAATTTTCTCTTTGCCAGACTACAAGGTGTTAAAATATTTTCCATATCATCTCCTTCAGTTTCACATCGTGCTACAGCGCTGGCTTGAAATCAAGCCAGCGCCGCTACCACTCAAATGGCTATAATTCGCGAACGGTAAGAGCGATAAATTCGCGTTTGTGGCAACTAATTAGCCACAAATTCCCATATACTTGTTTTTTGTTTATAGTAAGTTTTTGAGTGGTGGCGGCGCTAGCTTGATATCAAGCCAGCGCCGCCACCACTCAAATGGCTGTAATTCGCGAACGGTAAGAGCGATAAATTCGCGTTTGTGGCAACTAATTAGCCATAAATTCCCATATACTTGTTTTTTGTTTTTAGTAAATGGCTGTAATTCGCGAACGGTAAAAGCGATAAATTCGCGTTTGTGGCAACTAATTAGCCACAAATTCCCATATACTTGTTTTTTGTATTTAGTAAGTTTTTGAGTGGTGGCGACGCTAGCTTGATATCAAGCCAGCGCCGCCACCACTCAAATGGCTATAATTCGCGAACGGTAAGAGCGATAAATTCGCGTTTGTGGCAACTAATTAGCCACAAATTAGCCACAAATTCTCTATATATTTTTTTTAGGTTGTGCGAAAGTGGCGGCGCTAACTTGATGTGGGTCATTTACAGTCTGTGTTGTATTTTTTTTATTTCTGCCTTATTTTACTATTTGTAATTATTATTCTATTACCTTTTGTTTTTTAAAGATTTTCACTTAAAATTTTCTATTTATTTTCATCAATAATTTTGAGATTTTATTTTGTTACAAATTTGTTTTAATTTTATCTTTAATTTTATTCTTTGATTAAGCTTACCATAAATATGATGGAATAATGATACCAAAACATGGATTAGGTAAGCTATCCCTATTCAATTTGTTTGTTTAGGACAAAGAATACATTATAATATGCATTTGTACTGATAGCTAAATTAATGTTAATCATTTTAAAAAATTTTAATTAATTTATATTAATCATCGTCTGGATCCATACCGCCCAGTTATTTATCGCAATTTCTTGTAAAAATTGCTCTCTAGTAAGCTAAAATATTGCCTGATTATTGCTTATGCCTACACTTATATAGTTAGGGCTCAATAAATTCGATCGCTCAGTAGCGCGTGAGGAGTAAATTTTCTCAGTTATCGAGTAGTAAATTTTATTCAAAATTTTGTTTACCGCTGTATTATATGAAAAAAAAAATACAAATCACACATAAAAGAATGAGCGAATGACTGAGCGGTTAGCGTGTTACGTATTTATAGAAGGATTTTGCATTTACAAAATTAATGTACTTTTACTGCCTCGAGGTAACATTATATGTTTTTCCTTTACGTCATAAGAACTTCACGTATAAATGTAATGCCGTTGAATGAAGCCGAGATCAAAATTTTAATCACCTAAGTGCGGCCTTTAGGCCACATAACCTTGACTATAAATATAATATTATGTTATATGTCTATATTTTTATTTGTCCGGCTGTGTTCGTTTATTTTTTTATGATTTGGGAAAATTGATTGGACTTGGGAACTAAAATTTGGCTTGAAAATATCTTTGGGCAGAGACTACATTCCATATTATAACTATCAGTTTGATCCGCGCAGGAGAAACCGTTAATAATGCTTTTCTCGATAAAGCATAATTATTTATAGCGAATAAATCAAAATATATAAAAAATAAATGGTTTAATTATATTATGTCTAATATAAAAATAAGTATATTTTAACAACAAAAAAATATAAATTGGTTATTAAAAGTGTAATTTAAAAATAAACTCGCAAAAAAGTTGTTAACTTTTAACTTTAAAAGAAATTACATTACCTTTAATGGTAACGATGTCATTAATATCTGCAATACTTGTTCAAAAACTCAGATTTGAAGTAATTCGAGGTCTTTTCAAAATATTATGTTTCAAATGAACCAGATATCATATAATAAAAGGATATATTTAATTTTGACAATATTATGTTATAGAAGATCTGAGGACTTATTGTTTAATTTGTCCGGTCCTATCGGATTGTGTTATTTTCTCAATCCAATATGTTAACAAATTATTTCAAGGATGACTTCATCGATAATTCCTTGTTTGATTTGATATTCAATGGTCCAATTATTTGGGGTTTGCTGATATTTTTAATGCTCTGAGCCAATAAAATCATTTGGAGCGTCGTCGAAGCTCTGATTTCTCTGAAAGAGGTTGTAACCCTTTAAACTAGCTCAAAGTAGAGAATGTACTTAAAAAGAAAAAAAAACTCCTTCTCAGGTAGGTTGAATTTCGTTCAAAGAAATAAGAAATACTTTGAATCTCAACATTTATTATTTGAATTTAAACAAAATTTTAAAATGGTACATACATAAATTATCACAAACCTATAATCTATTCCCATTCATTCAGATTCACTCAATATTACAGTAAACATCACCATGTGATGATTTGTAATAAAATAAATCAAATTAAATACACACAAGTTAATTAGATACACAATACCTTAAAGAAATTATTTATGCGCTGCCTATGGTGAAGTATTTGCCAACGCAGCAAGAAAACACCTGTTTGACGAGTACGTCCAATGATTGCATCATGGCACACGTGTGTAGAGGTATTTCCTTTATTTGAGTATAGATGCAGGTAGGGGATTCACCAAACTAAATACGTTGCTTATTTCAACGAAGATTGTTTTGATTTCACGAAACAAATTGTATTAATGTTATAGTTCAACACTTTTTTGGCTCAAATAAACACGAACGTTATGATTGTTTTTGTAATATTAACTCATTGTTTTTATAGAAGAGTTATACACTTTCGCTATGTAAATTGTTTATGCTATGAATTAATCACGCACTTGGTCGATGATAGTTATTCATTAACAGTAAAAATATTCAAATTATAAAAGAAAGAATTATTAATTTATTTTAATGTTCATTATTAATAATTATTAATGTTCAAAAATTAGGTTAAACACCTGAAGATTTAAAAATAAAGTTCACTAAGTTTCCATGTGACTTGACAACACATTTGATGATTTTTAGTGAAATACACACAAATTCCATTAATTGGATATACAATAATTATAATACAAATGGTCTAAAACCAAGAAAATAATCCAAACTTGATTATTTTGTCACAAAATAAATATACGTTTTCTTTGAAGATATTAATTGCACTTGTCTTTAAAATAAAATCCAACAAATAGCAATTTAAGGTAAGTTTGAGGTAAATGAAGATAATCGTTGTCGAACTAAAATCAGACTGCCGGAATCATGTTAGTACGTCCTTATATAATGCCATCACGCGTCCCGTAAGCACAAAAAAACTTACGCGTGGCGATGAAGTCATTGAAACCCGGTAATTCCCCGGACTTATGTAGTGTTAATATCTTTATACAAAGAAAAATATCTCACGCGTGTAGCAATTATGAAGTCACCAGACGCGGTGATTCCCCGGTTAAGTAAATGAGATCACGCGTGTTAGCTATTAAAAATACTTTGTACTATTATTTTCTTTGTGTTCTGTAAGAAAATATATTACACGCGCAACAATTATGAAATCACCCAGACGCGGTTATTCCCCGGTAAATGAGATCATTCATGTTGACGATAACAGATACTTTGTATTAATTCTTTGTACTAATATCATATTAATTTTGAATCGTTACAATCGCCTAATAGTGCAAAAAAATATATAAAAAAAAATAACGATAAGTTACATTTTTTCACAAAAAGATATTTTAGGGAATAGTCTTAATTTTTCGGAATTAAAGGTAGGTCTTTATTAATTAAGACAAGCTCGAATCTAAATAAACAAATTTAATGTTAGGCGCCACTTGTTTTAAATTGGTTGGGAGAATTTAATCAAAACAAGAAACTTAAATCCTCTAAGTTCTTACTATTATTAAAAAAAAATTAACTAATTACTAAAAAAATTAGAATAATCATTAAAATAATTGAAATTTCGCGATGTTTACCAGTCGCAAGTCTTAGTCAACCTAAAATTCGTTGTGACCACTGTAAAAGAGCTAAAAACGCTGGCCGTGGGACCCACAAATGCAGATGGAAACTCTGAAGTCTAGATTAATTTGGACATTGAAATTATGGTAATATTTGGGCTCAATCATATTTACAGTGCCTGGAAAATGAAAAGATCATATTTACAAAATTCATTTCCTTTAGAATTTGATGCCACGCTAAAAATGGTATCTAATGAGATGGAATCTAGTCTGTTTTATCAATTGTCGTTGGAAAAACAGAAAAAAACTTGCGATTAAATTTAGCTTTCCCAAAGTGGAAATATATCAACGTAGGTATATCTGGGGTTATTTGCTTTACTACTAAAATGACGAAACGTATCTATTGCTCAAGTTATTTTAGATAAGATAAGGAAGTTTCGTATGAGTCTTATCGGAAATCGTAACAAAGGTAAAGGGTGCACATAAAGGTATAGATGACAGTAAATTGTACCCTTAATTCTGGATCTCAATTATATTCAAGACACTAGGTAGATGTTTTCAAAACATAAGATATTTTTTTTTTTTATGAAAATACTAAACATATTTTTAACAATACTGAAGTATTTGTCTTCAGAAACAAACGATATTTTGGGAAGGTACTCAAGATATTTTTTAATAGGTACAATTGAACATTTTCTTTGTTCAAAAAGGTAAATGATTAATGAGCTTATTAATCAAAATAATTCCAGTTAGAGGAAAAGTTTATCTCATTATAGGCAAAACTTATTTGTTTAAATAAAGGTACAAGTAAAGTAAACGATATGGGTTTACTCTCAAACATGAAATTATATGAGAAATTATTTTTTGCTTATTGACCTATTACAAACATGAAATTATGTAGTGTTAATATCTTTATACAAAGAAAAATATCTCACGCGTGTAGCAATTATGAAGTCACCAGACGCGGTGATTCCCCGGTTAAGTAAATGAGATCACGCGTGTTAGCTATTAAAAATACTTTGTACTATTATTTTCTTTGTGTTCTGTAAGAAAATATATTACACGCGCAACAATTATGAAATCACCCAGACGCGGTTATTCCCCGGTAAATGAGATCATTCATGTTGACGATAACAGATACTTTGTATTAATTCTTTGTACTAATATCATATTAATTTTGAATCGTTACAAGGTATAGGTTTTGGATTAAGTCCACGGTATGCATGCATGGTATGGTAAATTGCAAAATTGTGAAAAGGTATACCAACTGATGTTGGTATATGTTGGTTGAACAGGAAATGTTATTTAATGCCAACACCTTCTTTTAGAAAAGTAATAGTAGGAAATGGGCACTGATAAGCTCCGACGAAAAACCCAAGAATAGATTATTATTATTTACTTTATATTTATGATACTCGTATACTGATTTTGCACCGGCAGTGATCATTGATTTGTGAGAGCAATAATAAATATCAATAAGAAGCTAAAGAAATGCAAAAAGATGAAGAGATTGCTAATCAAAAAGATAGATACTATGTCAAGTTAATAAGTAATCCTGAAGAATTTTCCTCAAACGATAGGGAAGAAATTTTTAAAATTATGAAGTAATGTTACGATGACATCAAACAAAACAGGAAAATGATGTAGATAATGAAGCGAAAGGAAGAAAAGTATTAAATTTAAACTGAAGAAATTCCGCCAATAAATGAGGATGAAATTGACCAAGCACTTGGGAAAATGAAGAGTAAAAAAAAAACAAATACTTGGAGCAGAATGTAACTACCGGGAAGGCAAATTAGGAAGTTGAGGTAAAGTAGAGAATACGGCTAACGTGGGCAGCTAACAGGAAAATACGAGATGGTTGGAAATGGATATACCTCTAAAACTAAAAGCCTTTATAACCAGTAACAACTTATGGAGCTAAGACTTGGATTTTCACAATCTCCATCCTAAACAAGCTAGGAGTAAGTCAGGAAGTCTTGGAGAGAAAAATATTGGGCATTACATTGAAGAATATGAAGGGGAACAGTTGGATAAGAGAAAAACGAATATGCAGGATGTGATCCGTGGAGGAGCTTCATTGAAGTGGATTTGGGCGGGTCATGTGATATCAAAATTAAAGATATCAAAATGGCGCCCATGGGCGACGGCCAAAGAGATGAAGAGAGCAGCGCGACCGAACTGGATAAAATTTTCCAAAAACATTGTAGACACTTACATACATACATCAAAAAGGTGGAAAACAGCGGACAGAAAAAGAGAAAAAAATAATATAAATTTAGGCTAATAATAAAATTTAATTGTGTTTTTTTTTCATTTTATTATTAATCAAAAAAGGTCAACTAATCTAAAATACACTAATAAATTTAGTCACTGATAATTTTATTGCTACTAAATTTTTCAGCGTTGCATGTTTTATTTTACCGTAATACAATTTTTTGCATACCACAATCAAGAGCTCATTCGGTTGGTGCTTACTACTTGTTAAGTGATTCTTATAAAAATATTAGAAACACGATTTTTATATAGTAGCAACAATGTAAAAATTAATTCCTCAATTTAGCACGTTTTTAAAATTATAGCAAGATTATGTGAGGGAAAACTTGGGCAATTAGGAGTTAATCGGCGATCGTAAAAATAATTTATTGCCGACTTTTGTTATCGTGTCATTTTAAGTCATTTAAAAAATACTAACGCAAATTACGTGAACATAAGTTAGCAAATTTTCAAAACACTGTATTCAAAAAGTGCAGCAACTATTTTTCCACCAGTAATGGTTGTAACAAAAATATTTGAAATACGCTCTCGTTGGAGCTTTACTTCTGTTTTTAACGATTTCTTTTTCTTGTAAAATCGAAAGAAAGCTACTTGAAAATGTTTTTCTTTTAATAAAAACACAACACGGGTATTATTATAAGGATAATATTGAATTGTTTATTCTATATACGTCAAGTTCAGTTTTGTCTAAAATTTATGTTTTAAAAGCGTTACGTTGTATTTTTTATGTTTTGGACTTAGGAGAGCTTAATTTATTCTTGCGCAGTTTCCGTATTGTGTATTTATGTGGAATATAGTAGGTACATCAGTATCATCGTAAGGACAATTCAAAAAAGGGTTTGTTTCCTCGGGAGCCCCTTAAATTGCTCCCCTGCAAAATGTTAGAGCTTCTCTTTTTCAGTTTATTTTTAACGTATGATTTTGAAATTTAATAAAAGGAAACTACTGTAATAATTCTTCATCCCCAACGTTCAATCTCTCATTTCTGTAAAATAAATGTCAAAATTAATGGAGTATAAAACAAATGTTCAAACGTGAATTACGTGGTTATTATTTTCCATATTTTCTTTATACCACGTCGTTCAAACGGTTTGATTTTATAAGATTAGGCAGAAAATGAAGTACCTCATTGTTAATTAAGGCGCCATATACAATTACAGCTTGCTCAATTAAGACGATTTTGACTTTGTATTATACAATTTTGTAATTAAAAGAGATACCTAAGTATATAACGTGTTGTAGATGATCATTGTGAATTTGAGCGAATTCATTATAAAGTAAGTAGTAAAAGTAGCAATACTGCGTCAGCATTTCAAGTAATATAAATTTTCTAGAATAGGACAGCAAACCAGAACCTGCCATGTTCTTCGTAAATTATTTAGTACATGGACTTGCCTGCCTTACTACTTTATAATTGCACGCTTAATATTCAAGAACCCCAAAATCTCTCATCTGAGATCTGGAGAGCAAATGCTTTCCGCTTTGCTCTTGGCTGCCTTAAAGATTTTAATTTTTCATAGGTTTCAGACAATTTTACATTTCCACCTTTGTATTTCAACAAATGGTGCTTATGCTCGAACATTGAGCTGATTTTATAGCTTACATTTAATTTTACCGTAAAAGGTGTACATTTTTAATTAGAAATTTTAAACAGGAATAAATTACAATTTTCGAATACTAATTTTACAAAGGTTGCTTCAACAATGTGTTATTTTTAATTACATTTGATGGAATATTATTAGTCGATTTCAATTTATTGCTTAGTTGGTTCAAGTTAATAATTTATGGTTCAACGCGCACCTCTGCCAGTTTAAACTTCATGATTGCTATTTTGGATTAAAATTGAAATTTTTTCTCACGGAGAGCTAATCAATCAATTTCCTCTATTTTTATATAGATCGTTTAGTTCTGAAATTGACCTATGTGAGCAATTCTGTGGTAATCCTGTTAGACGCTAATCTTTTTACAAAGAAATGCCCAGAGCAATAACTTTTGTTTATAAAAATTATTAAATTTAAATTTTAACTAGTATAATACATCCATCATTAGACCAAAATTGAAGAGCAGAAAATTTACTTCAAATGAAATGTAAGGATATTATTTATTCTAAATCAAAATTTTTTTAAATTCGGTTACCTTTTCAATTTTATTACAATAAAATGCTTTTCGATTTTCTTAGATTAATTTTTATTTCAATGGTAGGTAAATTAAGAATAATCCAATTTGTAGAGAACTTTGTGTTTTTCAATAGGCAAAAATCCATGTTGGGAGAGAAAAAGCCAATAGAGGATTTTAGAGAAATTTTGAGAGGTTGATTAGGACATTCGAATACGTGGCGTCTGTAAAATTTCAGCTAGCCTGGAATTGTTTGCTAGCTCTGAGCATTTTTTCGGCTTCTTTTTGCCTTGACTAGAAAAATGTTAAATACTTAGTAATTTTGTAGGGAATTTATGCTCTTCAATTTTTGTTGGGAAAATCGTGTTTACCCAGGGAGTAAAATCCGCAATTGGAGGAGAATCCGACGGTGAATTTTTGGGGATTCATTTGGATACTTAAATACACATGCTGCAAAATTTGTATTTATCCGGATTTTTTGCAAGTATGATGAAAATTTTCAATTTTGTTGCTACGATATTATACAAAAGAAAAATATTTAAAAAAGGTGCTGTTATTAAATTTGAAATAAATCAGGCATAGGTAATAATTAATGGTTTTGTGGAAAACAAAAATGTTATATAAATAATAATAAAAACTTTAATAAAATACTTGAGAGAAATATAAACAATATGCAATATAAATCAATAAATTTAGGCATCGGGGGGGGGGGGGGAGTGAAGGCAATTGTGAATTTAAAGTAGAAAATTTAAACTATTTGAATTGTAATAATTGGAAGTTTGATAGAAATTTATTCAATAATAAGGGCTGATACAGGTTGGGGGGGGGGGAAGCGAGAAGGAATTTTCAAACATCGAAAGAAAACAATTAAATGCACTAAAATTGCAACAAAAATTAAAAAATTAATCATTTTTGCCCCTGTTCAAATGACACTTCATAAGGTATTATTTTATTTATATAGTAGAACATGAAAATTATTGAGAAAGTTATAAATGGGGCGCTATTAAATTTTTATTGAGAATCTTTAGTTGGATATTATAATTATTTATTTAAATATTTTTAAATTTTTTACAATAAATATAACATAATATATTTTTTAATAATTTTTAATTCCATTCACAATCTTCGTAATATTAGGTAGTATTGGTTATGTTATTACTAGGAGATCTATGGATTAACTATCAAAAATATGAAAACTATGTCATGGATTTTTTAACCATTTTATTAACCCTTAAATTAAACTTTAATAGTATATTGCACACTAAGTGGCAAAAGGAGCCCATTTAATCTCGCGTGCGAATTGGAATCCTGCGGTAGTGGGGGTAGCGGTAATTAATTATAATTAATTAATATGTAAATAAGGAAATAAAAATAGGGTAATTTAGATTTTTTGTTAAAATTTTGTGCTCTCTCATTGAGAAAAGTCATGAGCCACCACAGAAAATGAAGTTCTAAAAAATTGACGGCTTTAAAGGTCCCGGGACTCTAGGGGCTATGGAAAATTTCTTAGAATATTATGGAGATCAGACGGAAAAACATTAATAAAAAATGTCTTACGATATTGCTTTACGTTTAATGACTATCTCGATATGCTGAGGGGTATTATTCCATACCTGCCGACCCACCGGTCACCATTTTTCACATTTTATTATATTATATAAATATTCTAGAATATGGGGTATACATTTCAGTGTAAATTTATTGATTTCTTTCTGACAGCGTGAATGAGTTGAAATGTTTAAAATAACAATGAAAATAACGTCATTGTGATATCGTCAAATTTTTATTCAATCAATCCTTTGAATATCCAAATTTACAATAATTTATTGTAAATACGGAAATCGTAATTAATTTCGGGGTTTTAAAATATGGAATACAGTAGAATTTCTCTAATCCAGCGTCCGATGCTGGTGTATAATAAATATGTAATGCATATGTGAATAACGAATCATACCGTCTTAGTTTGCTATTTGCTTTGTTATGGTCTCGCGGTTTACTACATTGCTTGATATTATGATACTTTCCTGTAACTTTCCAGTAATCCGACGGTGCACCGGAACGGGAGGCGTCGGATTACTGCAATTATACTGTATATTATGTACTATTTACAGTTTCAATTTTACCTAAATATCGTTTAGCATGTATAAGCCAGTAATTCCACAGTGGGCGTAAGCAGGACGCTGTCCATCTGACGCGGACGATGTTACTGATTTTCCGACCGATTTTTTCAAACCTTGTATATTTTCCAGAAATTCCACATCGTTCCATTGTTGATTTTTTAACCATACCTGATGAACGGTTCAATTAACGAACAAAATTGTAGAGAATATTATTACCTAAAAGTATAAAAATCCACATTATATTTCGACTAAAATTTTGCGAGATATTGAAAGTTGCAGGAAAAAATGCGGTGTTGATAGTGTGAAGCTTGACGGGCTAATAAAAAATTAAATTAGTGGTGACAATCACTTTTCGTTCGTTACAACACAAGGGCCAGGACAATACTCAAAGATTCAGCGAGTACAGGTTTTAGCAAGGAGATTGACACTCGCTCCGCTGCGCTTCGCTCGTGCAATCTCCTTGCTAAAACCTGTACTCGCTGAATCTTTGAGTATTGTCCGAACCCGCGTTGTTGTTGCGATGATAATTCCGTAAAGAAATGCCACAACTTAAAAGCACAACATCACATACGAAAATCGACATTTCAAACGCCATTTTTAATGTCGAAAATGGTGAAACAAATTGACCATATTGCATCACAATCATTGCAAAAAAAAATTTTAAAAAAATTTCGTAAGTACCAACCGAAAAAAATGGAAGCATAATCGCACTAAATTTGTAATATAAAATTCGTTAGAAGTACATTGCTTTAAGTCAACTCGGGTGGGAACGAATGCGTTGATGTTAGTATATAACCGGTTTCCTACATCTGTGCGAGGTGCGTTCGTCACATATGAATTCTTTTACGCCCCACTACAAAAAACCGAATGCACATGGGGTATATTGCGACATTTTTTATTACGTATGAATTCTTTTACGCCCCACTACAAATATTCGATATTCTGGTAGGGTATTTGGAATATTTTTTATTTTCGAATATTATTCGACTGTGCATGCGTCGTATCCATATAAGTATAATGTAAAATAGCGCACGCTGATTGGTCGGAACCACTCTAATATGAGTGGAATTATCAAATATATAGAAATTATATTATGGTATTTTAATAAGACATGAAGGTTTTCAGATTCTTAATTTCATACTTACATTGTTTCCATCAACCTTACGTAAAACTGACGTAGTGAAAATCGCGAATTCATCTTAGTTGGTGTATCAAGAGGACAACTTCAAAAGGCTCTCATTTTTGCAGGGTAAACGATAACAAATAAATATGTACCATGTTTACATTAAATTATTCGATGTTTAATTTTTTAACAAAATTGTCGCGTACTACCTGACTTAATTACTGAATCTGGTCCAAAATTATCTCTAGGCACTTACCTAAAGCTGTTTCGTTAATTTTAACATAACCAGAATTTTAAACTGAAAAGGCAGTTCCGCGCCGAACTGGCCGCATTCTGAATTACTCTGCCATGTGGTATCGATATACAGGAATATTTATTCTAACCTTTACACAATATTATAGAAAATGGTTTAATTGAGTATGTGGAATTCAACAATGGAGCTTTTACAATATACTATTAAGTTATCATAATTTTGTTTGTGTATATACGTATGCTGGTCTAGACTCAAGAGTGAAAATAGGGGTTGCGAGCTTGGTTCGAACTTGTGCAATGCAAAGGTGTAGATTTCAAGCAGGTCGGGTTAACAGTGTCCTCGAATTGTGGTACTTGAAGAACTTTGAATAGGGAACAAAGTGAAACCAAAAGGAATAATCGCACTAAAAGGAAGAAAAAGATAAAGAGCCTAAGTTGCACTCAAAATACCTTACAGTATTTACTTCGTGTGAATAAATTGAAAATTTGCTATTGATTTTGTATTACGAACAAAAAATAAAATTTTCTTTTATTAAGATATCGAAATCAAATGAAATATCGAAGGCCTATTTTCTACATTTGTTTAGATAAAGTTATTATAATTCAACCGAAATTGAAATATGATTGGCATGTTATAAAATTTGTATAAAAACAGAAATTCATCAAACTGAAATTATTCCAACTTGGGAAATTTTTAAAACAATGATGTAAATATTTCAATTAATTGCCCTCGATCTCCGTCAAAATGCGAAATTGTCTGTCATTTATAATGAATGCCATTTGTATAATATAATATGGAGGTCAAACATAAACGCTGATATTGGAGTTGTACCATAAAATTAAATTTTTGCGACAAATTTCAAAAGTAGGTAGCGAAAAAAATGCTTATCAAATAAAATGTGGCGTGAAACGTAGAACACGATTTTTCTGACACAAAACAGCTCTGATTTTGTTCCAAATTAAGGACAAAAACATTAATTGCTGATAATATCATACTCAAGTCCGGAGCAGATATCTTTCTTTCTTTTTTAGGTTTCCTCCCGGAAATAAAAAATAAAGATCTAGAAATAATTTTTCCTTAATAAAATTTATGTTATGTTTTATCCAACGCGCCAATTAAACGTTACAGTCAAAATGAAATTATCTCATTTTGAAATTTGCAAATCCATTACATCAACGGTGATAACATCTTTTTAGCTTCAACTGTGAAGATATACGAGAAACAATTACCTAAATCAAAAGTTGACAAGCGGTAATTGTTAGTAAGCACGAAAACTTTAACGTTGAAGACGGTAAATCGAAGCATAATATAGTAGGTAATAAAGTAAGGCAAAAAATTGCGGAAAATTTTTATTTTAAAATTAACCAAACTTATCCGTAGATTAAACTTAATATGAGTAGTTTCGTTATTGTTCAAATAGTTAATGCTTAATCTGCATAAAGCAAGTTTAGCAAGTTCCTGGACCGATTAATATGTTAATACCTTAGAGTTATTTAAGTATTTTGGTTATCGGGTGGTTGTTATTATAATAAATGTTTTTGGAATAATTTATTTTGTTAGGGCTAGGAAACTAGAGTTTACTTTATAGTATGGAAAAGAGGTCCCATAAGTTTGCAATTTTGTTTTTTTTTACAGCCATAATTAATTGACTTTAGTACTCCATTGTCGGTCAAACCGTAACTGTTAACTACAGAGATGATTTAGGAAAAGCTTAACTTGATTAATAAAAGCTGAAAGGTTATTTCTATGCAAGTTATGCAAATTTTTAGTTTCTTTTCGGTCGCTGTTATTCCTTTTAAATTTTTATAATATTAAAAAATCACCGAAGAATCGTACGAAAAAGCTCCATACTATCGGTGCCAGGCCGTTCCAAATTTTGTATAACGTTTAAATTATTTTTTAGCTTACCTTTCAAATTTTATCATAAATAGGATACCCTGTATATAATGAAATATTTCCTTTCCATATGAGGTTTTCTTTGGCAATTTTAATTTTATATTACTTTTCGTACTGCTCTTTAAACATAAAATTTCTCTTAACATGAAAGGTTGGAAATCCTGAAAGAGCAGTTTTTATTTGTATTTGGCGAGACTTATTGCTTCTAAAAAACCTAGTCGAGTCAAACGCGATTTTCATATTTGAAGATATTTTAGTTTAAATATATGGGAAAGATACAGTCGTGCGGTTGTATAGCCGCCAGACTAAACGAATTTTATCCTGTCGTCTCTAGAAGTGGAACTTGAAACTTTTGTTAGTAATTTTAAGAAATAATAAAAGTTGTACACTCGATTTTAAGATCAAACATTTCAAGGTGTGGACATTTTAAATTTTTAGTGTCGAGGGCGGATTTTCATGAAAAAGTAATTACTTGATCAGAAAACGGATTCTTTGCTTTAATACTCATTTTGTTTGGTCGACTGTTAAAACGGAAAGCTCAAATATATCAACTTCATGACATAACAATAGTTAATGGAATTATTACTTCAAGAAATGAATAAAATCCAAGTACAGTTTTATAATTATGTAGTACTCTATTTCTTGCCATTTTTTGTTTTCATTAAAAATTACAAAAAATCGTTGAATTTATTGCAATACTTTTTGCATTAAGTTATTTTCAGTTTTATCTCGCAAACAAAATGTTCATAAAACTAATAAAACATTTGTAAATGTATATGACTCAAACTGCAAACTAACTGGCTGGTTGCCTGGCAAAACCGTTTATCTCGATTTTTGACAAAAATTGGATTATTTCATATTATGATGTATTTTTACAAGTTCTACAGCCTGGCAAAATCGTATATTTTTAATGCTATTAGTAGATGAAATAAACGGACATCGCCAAATGGATTATACATATTTGCAATTCGCTGGTTGCCTGGCAAAACCGTTTATCTAATTTTTTAATCTTAAATTTAATCTAATTTTAATTTTATTTAATCCATTTGGCGATGTCCGTTTATTTCATCTATTAATAGCATTAAAAATATACGATTTTGCCAGACTGTAGAACATCATAATATGAAATAATCCAATTTTAGTTAAAAACCGAGATAAACGGTTTTGCCAGGCAAAAGTAATGATTAAAAGTTAAAAACAGCTCTCCTGTAAAATTTCATAAAAATTAGATAAACGGTTTTGCCAGGCAACCAGCGAACTAATGTTCAAAATTCAGCATAACAGTGACCATTATCACCATTAGAAACTTTCCAACAAGCTGTAATCATTATTCGGGGGGTGAATCACTGGGTTTGAAAATGTACACTATACTGCTATAAATACTGCCTAAGGCTGCATGCAGATTGATAAAGCAAAAGTTTTAAGACAATCCTTTTGTTGCATTAAAAAGCTTTTTGTTTTATCATGAAACGTATTGCTGATCAAAGCAAAAAAGTTGTTTTCAGATCAAGCAAAACGTTTTAAGACAAAATAAAACACTGTAAGACAAAACAAAACATTTGTTTTTAGATAAAACAAAATGTTTTGTCTTAAAACGTTTTGCTTTATCAGTCCGCATGCAGCTTTATACTGGCGATACTGCCTGTACTGCTACTTAAGTGTACACTATACTGCCACAGTGATTCACCCCCCGTCATTATTGTACCCAATACTTCTATCCATCTAAATATTTCAAGCTCTTAGTATACAAATTATACAGTGACTCACAAAAGAGTTCGGGCACCTAATGAAAATGCAATAATCTCCATTTAATTCAAGTATTTAAGAAGAAAACAGTGGTATCAACTTACCATTTGATAAAGAATTCTTTAAAGTGACCGGAAACACAAAAAAGTTTTAATAAATGTAATTATAAGTAAATAAAAATTATAACGTCTTAATAAATGGATACTAGAAATGATAGTCACAAAAGAGGTCGGACATCACATAATATTTATAATGCTTTAGACTTCATAATTTAAACAATTTTTCACTTTTTTAATATTTTGTGGGGTATCCTTTTTTTTCAAAACATCATTCAAACGTTTGGGCATGTTGGAAATAATTTTCTTAAATATTCCTTATCAATAACAGCCCATTCCTCTTGTATAGTCTATCAATCGATTTCTGTTTGGTGGTTATAGGGGTAGTTCTTATTCTACGGTCTAATTCATCCCATATATTTTCTATGGGATTATGGTCGGGAGACTGGGGAAGGGGGCAAATGTAAAATTTTAGGACATTTATATAAATGATATTCTTGGACCAAATAGGAATTATGCTTCGGATCATTATCTTGGCAATATTTAAAGCTATTTTCAATGTCTATTCGGGTAGCACTTAGCACTAAATTGTTTTACAGGAGCTCCAAATATTTATACTTGTTCATAATTCCGTCAATTACTACTAAATTACCCACCCCCTCAGTTGAAATAGACCCCAAAACAAGAACATTCCCAGCACCGTGTTTGACAGTTCCATGTAAATTTTTAAAAATTAAGCTCTGTATTCGGTTTACTCCACACCATAGTTCGACCATCAGAACCGACGATGTTATATTTGCTTTCGTCTGCAAATATTACATTGTTCCATCATGATACGTTTTTGTTTTGGAACTCTATGGCGTAACGAATACGTTTTAACCTATTCAATTCACTAATGAAAGGCTTTTTTATAGCCACGCTGCCGTGATATCCCTTTCTTCTTAAAACCCTGCGAATTGTTTTGAAATTAACATTCTTTCCTAGTTCGTATAGCACTTCAGTTTGTAATTTTGGCGCACTAATTCTTGGATTTTTTCGAACTTATCTGATTACACCTTCCCTTGCCTTCCCAACGTCTTTTCCAGTTTCGAAGAGGATTCTCAATGTATAGATTGAAGTATAATTGAGAAAGGCTACATCCCTGTCTGAGACCTTTGTTGGTTTTCATAGGAAAATGTGTTGTCGTTGTACAATTCTTTGAAGAGTCCAATTCATGCACGGCTTATATTCATTTTGTGAAGTACTGACTACAGTTTTCATTTGGGTACCGAATCATACCCTTTTCCAAATCCATAAAGACTAGGTGAACCTAGTGTTTTATTGTTATCCCTTTTTTTCCTTAGTTATTGGAGGGTAAACAGGTTATTAATGCAAGATCTTCCAAGAACATAAACCGCTTTGATCTTCTCTTATTCTTCCTTTGACTTCCTTTTTTAGGTTCTCTCTAGTAGTTTACTCTTCTCAAGGTACTTCCCACACTCAAACCCCGATAGATTTTTGAGTCTCTGTTGTCTTATTTTTCAAAAATTGACAATACGCATTAGGATGTTCTCCAATTTCTTCCAGTCGGTCAAAATAAAATAAACAGATTGAGTCAGTAAGATAATCCTTTCTGAAATACACATATTGTTATGTCCGGGGGTGTAAGGGACTATACACTTTTATTTATTATTAACTGGAATTCACCTTTTTTGAATTATTGAATTAATTTTTGAATTATGAAATTATTGAATTTGACCACAGCTAGCCTTTTTTTTTATTAACCGTTACCTTTCACATGAAGTCTCCCTTCTCGGTTAGTCGATTCCTCGATTAACGCCTGCTTTCTTAAATTGTGAATAAATTTCCTTTTTTTTTACTGAATAAAACAAAAATATCCTAGAATGATAAACGTTTTTATTTTATTTATTATAAACTTTCTATCGCAATTTTTAATTGTTAACAAAACTTAACCTACGAACTCTTACAATTACCCTTTTCTATCCCAAATCGTTTTTAATTCCCAAATCGTTTTTTCCCCTTTTTTTGTTAATCTTGCGAACCCGCGACACTTTTCTTACTCTGACATGGCGTTCACGCCTTCCAACGTTAACTTCACATTCAAGCTGTTTCTTCTGTATGTATTCATGGTTCCAACGTATCTTTTACTAATTGATTTAATTTTGTTCATCAATGATCCGATTACCTTGATCGGATTGTGTTATTTGTTTTTCCAGACCTTTTTCCAACCTTTTCTCGAGTCAAATGCTCGTAATTTTATATATTTGCACAAATTTACCATCGATACACGTGGTTTATAATATTTATTTCCAGTTCTCTACAATATTTGTATCGATTACTTAATTAATCGATAAACCCTTTTTTTGAGTCCGAATTTTTAAGTGCTCTTCGTTTTTTACTAATTTTTTTGACCGCCTCTTTTATTTTCTTGTTACCAAGGTTCCTGAAAAATTCCCTTTTTGTCCCAACTAGATTTTTGTGGAGTTTTTATTTCAGTTCCTTCGCATTGGTTCGTCTTATTCGCACTTCCTAATTAATATTTTTTTTAAATAAATTTGTGAACATGAAACATTTCTTAACTACTAACATTTTTAAATAAATTTGTGAACATAATTTTTAAATTATTATTATTTTATATTCTTGGATCTTTTGTTTATTGTATTGATTTTTTTGTAAGATTCTTTAACCTCGAAGAATCTCTCACTTCGCAAAGGAGCTTTCATGTGATTATGCGAAATACATAAAACAATGTAATTAATTTTAAACTTAAGGTGGCTCAAAACACCGCAATATGTATAATTTTTATGCGCTTCTTTAGTTGTTTCTTAATTATCATGAATACGCCAGCTCTCACCCTACATGATTTGTTGACCAAAAATGTACGTAATCCCCCAGGTCCTCACTTCCTTGTCATTTCTTTTTAGTTTTCGATAGAAAGGCTACGTCGATTCTTATTCTCTTTAGCTCACTTAGTATTTCCGGTGCATACTTTACACATTCCATGTTACCTAAATCATTGTCTTATTTCTTGTCAAGTTCTTTCCGCAGGTGGTGATTTGCTAACCTAACCACCGAACCCCCAAATTTAAGGACCAGGATTTTTATTTAATTTCGTCCTTTCCTGGTAGCTCTAGTCAGATATTATAAAGTGAACGTAGGAAGATGACTTTTGGCAGAACTGCATTTTCAGAGGCCTTTCTCGTTACTCTTGGTAGTGCAATCGACCTCAGCATTTCCCTCGAGATCATTTCCCAACATTCACCACCTCCCACCAAATATCTTTAATAGCCATAAGAAATAATGACAAGAATTTACACCTGAACAAAATACATTTGTATCAAGAAACCTCATAGTTCCACTTAACCCTATTAATACATTTTTTTTAAATTTAAAGTTCGTTTTTATTTTAAAATTTCATATACACGAAGCTCCAAGACTTCGAATGAATAAACACTACTTACAACAACACCGAAACATTAAAACAATTAAATTTAAAAAATTGTATGGGAGCAGTAGAAAAATGATACATGGCTGTACACGTCCTGAAAAACAAATGAAAGTTGGAAAATTTACAGTGGGCGAACTACACAGAGAGAATTACAACATATTCAAAATTTGAAATATTGGTATTCTTTTCCGTTTAAATAAAATGAAAAAAATGCGGTCCGATAATTTATTTTCATTGGAATTGTTATCAAAATGTTTATTCAATCTCCCACGTAATGAAAGTTTATAATTTCATTGTTTAAATTGGCATACATTATTATTACATACATACATTATAACCGCATAATAATAAAAAAACTTATTATGAATGCAAATATACATAACTGAAAGGCGATGTTTTCATAGAATTTTGTGAAATTTGGTGCGAGGTATAAACGATGTTTTTGAAGTAATCCCAGACTTATATTTTAATTTAAAAAAATATTTTTTGAAAATTATCTAATTTAGCGATAATGGATTACTAATCAATTTTTATTAAGCTTCCTATAGTAGCTTTGTACATGAGTAACTGGGTTGGTATATTAATTAATTTTCTAATTATTTAATAAATGGGATCTTAATTGCTTTTTTTTTTTATTAATAATGACATCTCAGATTGAAAATAAATTCAAGCTTTTTTAAACTGGAAGTTCAAAATTGCTTTCGTAATAAGGAAAGTAGAATATTTTTATTGCGAATTTTTCAATCATGAGCATGTAACATGTAGAATGTTCTACATGTTGCTGAAATTACGCAAGCTTAATATAATTTTGAACTAAGATAATTAATACCTGTATGCCCTAAAGTGCAACATTTTCGTGATAATAATCATGGTTTATTTTATGTTACACAATATTTTATTATATTTTTTACCGCGCCGCGGTTAAAACGTAACCATTACAGAAACCGCACAAGAATTTAATTATATAGCATGAAATATATAGTTTTTAACTTGTTTTTCTGTTTGTTGTATCTTAAATTGTTGTTTGTTTCTATTTTATTTGCTTCATATAAAATATAATAGCAACGAGAAAGTGATGATAAATCTACCCTTTAGCGCATGCTTCCTTGCATTTTTACTTCTCCATATCTCGAAAACGATACACCGTAGGGCATAATATGTGTATGCAGACTTTTCAATCCGGAATCGCATTATTAATTCAAAATTTCACTATACTCTTATTAACTTTACGTGCGGAACACCCTTTAGATGAAATTTTCATTACTTGTTTCGATTTAATTAAAAAGCTTATCAACGCAATCAAAATATATAAATGTTATCACAACATAATCAAAAATATATCATGCGCTATAAACACTAAGCCGTATATATATTATTTTATCGCAATTTATTGTAATGTAATCAAAATTAATATTATTATTACATTAATTGCATTACAATTTCAAAATCTATAACACATGACTGTACAGCACAATCAATTTTTTCTTAATACAAGCCAGTAGGGGTGCGCGATTATGGAATTTCATAATCGATTATCGATTATAAAAAATAATCGATTTTTTTCGATTAATCGATTATTAAAAATAATCGATTATTCATAATCGACTATGAGTTCATAATCGATTATGAACTCGTAATCGATTATGAATTTGTAATCGATTATGAACTCATAATCGATTATGGACTCATAATCGATTATGAACCCATAATCGATTATGAATTCATAATCGATTATGGACTCATAATCGATTATGAACCCATAATCGATTATGAATTCATAATCGATTATGAATTCATAATCGATTATGGACTCATAATCGATTATGAACTCATAGTCGATTATGAACTCATAGTCGATTATGAACTCATAGTCGATTATGAACTTATAACTATATAATAGGTAGGGCTATTAAGGGTTACTAAATTACTATATAATTTATTATTTTGCTAATTGTGTTACGGTGGTGCTAATAAGAAGTGTTGTTAAGCACCAGTTGATAACACATTACGGTCCGGTATCAATCTGTAATAACTTACCTGCGTAGCCGATTATAATGTTACTTACAGGTGTGTTGATGAGAATTTACGACTCCTTCATAAAAACGCTGATTAAATCTGAAGTACCAAATATTTTGTTTTTAAATTTTAACTGAATGTTACTATTGTATTATGCATTATGTAATTAATTTATTGTTAACAATAATCCATCTAAAAGGCTTCTAATTAAAATTCATTTTGTAAAAGTATACACTTTCACTCAAAATATCGGACAAATAATTTAAATCCATATTGATGAAAAAGGGTTGCAATCTTTAATTGAAAAGCAAAAAAATATTTTTTAAAAACTATCAAATTTATAAACAAAAATACCTAAAAGTTGAATGGCAAATCCATATTTGGATTCAAAATGGCAAATCCATATTTGGATTCAAAATATGGATTTGCCATTCAACTTTTAGGTATTTTTGTTTATAAATTTGATAGTTTTAAAAAAATATTTTTTTGCTTTTCAATTAAAGATTGCAACCCTTTTTCATCAATATGGATTTAAATTATTTGTCCGATATTTTGAGTGAAAGTGTATACTTTTACAAAATGAATTTTAATTAGAAGCCTTTTAGATGGATTATTGTTAACAATAAATTAATTACATAATGCATAATACAATAGTAACATTCAGTTAAAATTTAAAAACAAAATATTTGGTACTTCAGATTTAATCAGCGTTTTTATGAAGGAGTCGTAAATTCTCATCAACACACCTGTAAGTAACATTATAATCGGCTACGCAGGTAAGTTATTACAGATTGATACCGGACCGTAATGTGTTATCAACTGGTGCTTAACAACACTTCTTATTAGCACCACCGTAACACAATTAGCAAAATAATAAATTATATAGTAATTTAGTAACCCTTAATAGCCCTACCTATTATAGTTATAAGTTCATAATCGACTATGAGTTCATAATCGACTATGAGTTCATAATCGACTATGAGTTCATAATCGATTATGAGTCCATAATCGATTATGAATTCATAATCGATTATGGGTTCATAATCGATTATGAGTCCATAATCGATTATGAATTCATAATCGATTATGGGTTCATAATCGATTACGAGTTCATAATCGATTATGAACTCATAGTCGATTATGAATAACCGATTATTTCAATAATCGATTAATCGATTATTATAAAATATCATAATCGATTATGAAATAATCGATTATTCGAATTACGTAATCGATTAATCGATTATATGCGCACCCCTACAAGCCAGTGCATTGTACAAACCTGGAATATCTATTTTATCTTGTACTTGTTCTGACCTTTATTTTTTTATACTTAATAAACCCTCTTTTGTACGTTGTAATGTTAAACTTAGAAATTTGAACCTCCCGGCTCATTTTACACGTCTAAACTACCCAGAAATCCAAATAAAATCATCAACATCGTCGTAAGTGGATGATCGTCATTCATCCAGAAACACCACGTTGCAAATTAAACCTCGAAGATTCTTTCAGAACGGTATTACAGAATACGTAAAGTTAGCATTAATCCAATAAGATCAAACTTTTATAACCAAACTTACGATATTTTGTATCAGTAGCTTACTGATCTGTTCCAAAATTATAATTAGTCAACCTACTACGCTATATACAGTAAAAGGTAGCGTTGCGGAGTATATTGCGAGCGTAGATTGCTTGACCTCTTTTATCGGGTGCATGAGTATTGACTTTGAATTTTACATTAAGTTTGGACATCACGACAATTATATCGCTACGTCGGTCATGATTGAACAATATGACTGGTAAACTGTGAGGCACTTTACCAGCTATGACAGATAGACAGTGAGGCTGTTCCTGAAGAAAAACATTTCTCCGCTGCCACAGTTACTGGAGAAAATGCCTATGCATTTCGCTTGTGGTAATATGAATTTTATCGGGCTTGACCTGAAATCTATACAATTTTCGTAGTTTCATGTGGCGCCCTTTGTCTTCCTTTCGATCCTTCGTATGATCTACACTTACTCGTACTGTAGTTTTCTCAATGAAAATCTGGGTGTCTATTAATATCTCAGAAACTCCGGTAATGTTTTTCTGGTGGTGAAATGTATAGGTTTGCAATTTTTCTCAGAGCAAGGAATACAGAATTTCAGTGGGAAAATTTCAGCTTTCCAGGTGGTCTAAAAGTGGACAAACTATTAGAGCATGCCGGAGTTAAAGTTTTCTACGTAGTTATTTTAAGTATTATTCATTTATTACTTATGATAGTAATTTTAGTAGCATTAAGTTCTATTAAAAATATTTCTGTATTAAACTGAAATTTTCTTTTATCTGTCGACTTTGATGTCTATAATAACACATTATTCTAAGATTAATCCTATATCTTCAATCTAAACGAAAACACAACAATTATTTGTTTATAACTGGATTTGTAAAACAAAACTACCCCCTATATCGAATAGATCAAAGGTCAAATAGGTAATGTTGGGAATTGACACTTGAAAATAAAATCATACGGTTGAGTCCCTACGATTCGTGATTATTTTGTGCTTAGTTACGAATTGCTATAAAAGACGTACAATGTTGCTCTGGATTTCGAGTTATAGCTGTTTTATGGCTCACAATTTGCTAATTCACATTCTTAAAATAATCTCGACCTTCAAATAAAAAACCATTTTGCTTTTATACTGCTCAAAATTACATTATACTTCTTAAAACACCTATTTTTTCTAAATATAAACCCAAAGCATACTAATAAGATAATAACACATCTAAAGGGTGAAGACAAAAACCAAATCAGGTACCAAAATTTACTTTGTGAAATCAAAAAACATAAATTGCTACCAAATTTGCATAAAACAAAACTAGCAAAGCATGGTTAACAGTACCATTAAATTGACACTATATAAATATTTGTGTGTGTGATTGTAACGCCAAATTGAGCTGTTGCGCCTTACTACAGTGCGGCCGCACAACCACGGAAGTCACGTGCTAGATGACTAAAGGCGGCTGGCTCCAACCTTTTGCAACATTATATTATGTATATGACATGAAAAACCAAATGATTAATAATATTTAACCACCCTATATTCTACCCTATTGTAAAACTGATAAGATAGGTAATTCTTCACCCTAAGAATGCAGTGTAAAGGAGCATACTTTTTCGGCGATTTCTTATGAATTTTTTTATGATATAATTACTTTTATGCATTTAGATTTCACCTACTAAGTATCAAATTAAACATTTTAGGAGTCTCGCGATATTCTGAAAAACTTCAACATTTCAGCCCGAGGTTATGTCATACTTTAAAATGCAGTGTAGGAAGGGGCATACTTTTCACTGAACTTTTTTGTATTTTCATGAGATAATTGATTTATTTATTTAGATTTCACTTAAGTATTGAAATATAGTTATTTACGATATAAGTGTTAAAAGTGAGTTTTTATTTTGTTAGTGGTGAATTTTGCGAAACGAGCGATAGCGAGTTAAGCAACCCCCACGAACAAAATAAAATCACTTTTAACATGTATATCGTACAATATTTTTTATACAACTGTTAATAGGTCTTGTTTGATGAGTAAATTTTTTTGCGAATTGAAACATGACTACATCACGACATGCTGATTTTTGTGACTATCGCATTCACATATCATGTGACGAACATCAACCAATTTGATTTACAAATAAATTACTAAAACAAAACCAGAACCTGCGACAAATTAATTAATGACATTTGTGTATATCAATGCAACCTAATATTATTTTTTTTGTAAATTTTTAGAATTATAGCTATAACTCGGGAACGACGCTAGATATCGAAAAACTGAGCAAAAAAATCCCCCCCTCGCTCTATTCAGCCGATTTGTCGGTAGGAAGGCATATGCAAAAATTCAGGGCGAATTGTTCTAATTCTAATGTGTATGTTACTATTTATAAATAAATTATAAACTAATTACCACTAGTGTTAAAAAGCTTTATTTTACTAGTGTTAAAAATATTTTTAATATGCTACCTTATAAAATTGAATTTCTAACCTGGGTAAATTGAACTAAAAGTGTCATTTTTAATGTCAGTTGTATAAAAAATATTTTAAAGCTCTGAAACTTGCGGGAAAATTTCGAAGTTTTAGCCTGAGCTGATTTTGTACTCCAAAAAGGGACATACTTTTCTCGGTAAGTCCTTATGTATTTTGATGAGATAATTCGTACATTCGTACAGTCAGATTTTACCTAAGTATGGAATTAAACATTTTAAGAGCCCTTAAAATTATGAGAAAACTTTGAACGTTTCAACCTGAGGTGATTTCTTACCCTAAAAGTGCAGTTTAGAAAGGGGTCTATTTTTTGTGATATCATATGTAGTTTTGCTTCAGTCAGATGCCACCTAAGTATCGAATCAAACATTTTGGGAGCCCTTAAAAACTTTCGCGAAAACTCCAAAGTTTCAGCCTGATGTGATTTCTTACTCCAAAAATGCAGTGTAGGAAGGGACATACTTTACCACTGAACCTTTTTGTATTTACATGAGATAATTGATTGATTTATTAGGTTTCATCTAACTATTGAATTAAATATTTAAGGGGCCTGAAACTTTCGGGAAAACTTCAAAGTTTTAGTCTGAGATGATTTCGTTCCCTAAAAAGGGGCATACTTTTTCGGTAAATTATTATGTATTTTAATGAAATAGGTACATTCGTACAGTCGGATTTCACATAAGTACCGAATGAAACATTTTAGAAGCCCTTAAAATTTCGATAAAACTTGAACGTTTCAACCTGTGGTAATTTCTTACCCAAAAGTGCAGTATAGAAAGGGGCCTATTTTATGTGATATCATATGTATTTTGATGAGATAATTGTATTGCTTTAGTCAGATATCACCTAAGTATCGAATCAAACATTTTAGGAGCCCTTGAAAAACTTTCAGAAAAACTACAAAGTTTCAGCCTGATGTGATTTCTTACTCCAAAAATGCAATGGATGAAGGGGCACATTTTTTTGGTGATTTCTTTTGTAGGTTTGAATTGAAAATTTGCAGTTACTATACAGCTTTACAATAGGGGTACAATATTACTTTTGTTTTAATCCAAAGTTCAAAAGCTTAGGAAACTCCATTAAATTAGTATATTTGTAGTTTAATTGACCTTGAAAATGGACCAAATTTAAATGGCCCAAAACGTTGGAAAATATTGTTAAAAATATTACTTAAGACTTAAGACATTACCGAGACATTACATAAGACTTGTACCCGACATTAATCTTGTTATATCGTCCGTAATATATCTTCCTGAACGACATCTTTTTACCGGTGCCGAACTTGAAAATAATGCGTGTAATTTGAATTTAAAACTCAATATTACAATGTTTTGTTAAGAGAACGTACAAACCCCTGAAGGCAGTCCTTCAAATTTACTTCTGGTCGGTGATTAAGTCATCTGAACCGGAAGAAGATGATACTTCTGAACAGTCCATTTTTGTTTGTCCGGATATTGGTCCTTCAGTTTTGCTATTAATGTTGTTATAATCCTTTGACTTTGTCTGTTATCGCTGGAGCGCTGTTGATAGTCGACAGCGTCTCTTGAGCGGAAACTTGTATTGTAGTTTAGAATGCTCCAATTTTTTGCATGTAAATTAAACAAACCTGACTTCGGCAGTTTGACTGGAATCTTCTCCAAATCAGAAAAGGACCATTTGAATTTATTCTAAAAATTTAAAATATTAAAATTTCAAAATATTAAAATATTACACCGTCACAAAATCAATAATTGATCAGGACCGTATCCTGTTAAATCCATATCCCATTAAAATTTATCCAGTTAGAGAATAATGGAGTATAAAACGATTCAACTGCATCTATAATAGTATTATATTGGAGAAAATTCGATTATGGCATGAACTACAAAAAATTTCCAATAAAGTTAACGTATTCTTTGAAATCAATAAATGCAATTATTATAAAATTTACAAAAACAGAGGTTCATTCTCATCTACTGTCTCTCAAACTGTCACTTGGTGCTGTGCCATATATAGTAGTTGTAAGAGTAAAGTTTTTTAACCAACGAAAATCCTTTTTAAAAATTTAATGCTTCAGATTAAGTTGACACATTCTGTATATTTTTTCATAAATTTACACCTTTACGTTTTAATGCACAGTGGCAATTGTATTGTGAGATAAACTAAAGTTGGGATTATTTAAATGTATGCAAATTTGTAATTCCAATTTATTGAGTATTATAGATTTTAAATATTTTGTGGTTGGCACTTGGTGGTAGAATGAAGTAATATCCGACAAGACCACATTAAAATAGCTAAAACTGTGCTATATTCGCGTATCTGCAAACATTTTTCATTTTTATTGTACTTTCGTTATAGTTTCGTTGATTTATTGTTTTTCACCAAAAACGATTAACCGCATGTCAATATTTTAAAAAGTTGTATTTTATCGGTAGGGTGGAAAATCTTGCAGGGTGGGTACACCGAGTATCAAACATTAAACAATAAATATAAATAAGCTTTACGATTGACGTGACTTCCGATATTTTTAAAAACCTCGACCTACTTTTAAGTTTAGTTTAAGTTAGCAGGCGATTTTATCTAACTCTACTACTTCAGTTTAAACCCACTTTCCGTCCATATTTTACGAAGATTGATAATTGAAAAATTAAATTTTTCTTCTTACTTAAAAAACCAACTCCGACAATCTGTTAATGTAACAAAGGTCGTAGATTACCCTACATTTCTGGGTTTTCCACGCTCGGAAAATTTAAATTTTTTATTCCACTTTCACTATTTAAATATGTATATGCCTTCATTTTGAAAATGTTTTTGGTAGTATTAAATTTGAATAGTAAGAGGTTTAAGTCGCAAATTCAAAAACTGCCAAAGAAAAGTAATTAAAAATATCCCTTAAGGGATTGCGTTAATTATTACTTTTTTATTTAAAACTTGGTTTGCTTTTCAAAGTTTAGTTTATGGCCAGTTTCTTGTTTATGACAGGTAAATATCAACAAATGTGTGCAAAATAATTAAAACAAAAAGTTACCAAAAGTTAATTTAATCAGCTAAATATAAGACACCCCAAACCGTAACCCCTTAAAAAAAGGTTCCGGGCTCTACTACGAGTAATATTTACCTCCTGATTAAAAATTCATCATTACAGTAGTGAGCAGCTTTTACCTCGTAGCAGCACTATTTTAACAGACTTCCTGTTAATACATTGCAATAAGTCGATAAGTTTGTTTATTTTGCATTGTTGCACTAAAAGCAGGATGTGCAGTATTACCATCATCATCCATCGGTTAGTTAAGAAAGTTGCCAAGTAATTGGAACAATGGTGCGTGTACCATCTGGTCTTAACTACCAACCCGTTGGGTCAATTTCATTAAAACTAAATTAATTATTATTTAAAGACGGGATTAGTTTTATCCAGGAAATGTAAACGTCACGTTTTTCTCGTCCAGTATTTATTGTTACAAGTGCTGCTGTTATTGTTGCTTGAAGTTTATGCAAAGTTGAATATCTGAACTGTTTGTTTCTCCCAAATTGAAACTTGCGAACTATAAATTAGACTTCAAGATTTGAACCTAAATTGATTGTACAGTAAATTGGCGGTATTGTGACACAACTACAAATTCAGTTAATCTATCAACGCTTTTTTTGTTATCGATCATTGTTCCACATTTACCAAGGAAAATGGTCTTCCGCATATTTTTTTTGTAAATTTTCCGCTTCATTCGTTCCAAAACAGGTTGGTTACTTTAATCGTTACAAAGAAAGTTGGAAAGTTTGTTTTAAGTGAAGTGAACTGCATATCAACTACAGAATATTACAACTTTTGCAATATTAAAGTTGTGTGTGCTTTTGCATCTTTAAATTTGTTGTGCATTAAATAATAACAAAGTCTTCCTGCTTGTTCATCAGAAATTTTAATAAACTTTGGAAATTTTACCGCCCTCGACAATTAATAAAAGAACAATTCGTTAGCTAGAAGTTAGCGCATCCGCTAACTTGATCAATCGGAAATTTATTTCCTCCAAGTATTAAATACAAGTAAGAATAGCTGATTTAGTTAAACCCTTTCCTATATCCTACGTTAAATACCTTTAAACTAATTGGGAGTGATCAAGAATGCATAACGTGAAGTTATAAGATCTGTAAATACCGTCGCGAAAATTGTTATTTTCAATCCTCTTGAAAAATATTTAGCCTGATTCAATGCGAAAACTTCCGTGCTAGTAATACCAACAATTTTTGTTTGATTGGGAAAAGGAAATATAAAAATTGTACATCAAAGTTAAATATTAATGAGATTAAAAATGTTCTCCGCATTTAATTTTCATCGTCACTATTTGAGTTATATTTAATTAAGTTTTTCATTTCGTGTTCTTGTTTGCTAATGGATATAATAAAGCCATCGAAAAGGAAGCTTGTGTTTACACACCCGCTTTTTTTTTATGAAAACCAATAGGTAGGTCAAAATAGAAAATATCGAATTGGTTAGGTTTTCGATTTTTTGGCCTGTTTCATCCTTTGGAATTTTACATTACTCGTTTTGCTTTATAGGTCAGACACAAGTGTTTTAATGATTGAAAAATGGGGCTCGACTGGAATAAATTTAACATCTTCATTATGACCTCTTACTAATTTTGCACCATCACGATCCTGGAATTGGCCGCCACGCGAAGAATTAGATTTTTATAAATATTCGTGAATATTTCGGTTTGGGTACACTTTATAGCAAAATATCACGGTACTAAAAGTAAAGTAGATTAATTATCTAAAAAAAAGATCTTGTACTTTATGTTTGTTAATCGATCGGTTACGGAGTTATAGCTATCAAAGTTCTTAATATACGGGTACCGCAAATGAAAAACTGAACGAATTTAAATTTCTGGAATACCCTTAACTTTTCCAACAAAGTTAGAAAATTATTCTATAGAACACGCGATATCAATTAGTTTTTTTTTTCAAATATCAGTTACAACCTGATGGTGTTGACTGAAAAGCAAAAAACTCATAATTTTTAATCTTTTAGATCAAAAAATTATCAAGTATCAGTTGTGCATTTTTATATTTCGAAAGGCATTCTTTAACTCCACAAAAATATAGAATTTCACATTATAAATCCAATCCTTGAAGAAAGGTGGCGATAAAAATGGCCAATCAGAATTTGTCAACAATAACTCCCAATGGGTGGTTATTCTCAGGCTGAGACTGGAGTTGATTATTAAAATATGTGGGATTATAGGATTAGGAAAGAGGGTTTAAGTCGTCGTTGAAATTTAATTTTAAATTGAAATAACTGGCGTGTGAATTAATTGGCGAAAAAGGTGAAAGACCCTAATTGAAGTGACTAGCGCCGAGGGAATCGCCGGTGGCGGTTGCAGAGTTGATCTTACAGATCACTGTCTCATCGTTGTTGGCTTCCCTGAAAATTGAGATGATAGCGGTGATGTTCCGCAGTTGGCACATATGGCGGAAGTATCTCTTGGTTCGCTGCAGTTTGCAGTCAGATGGTCTCCGACAGATTTTACGCATTTTGGGTTGGCTCTGCTGTTGGGTTGGACGTACCCAAAGCGCTGGCAACAGTGGCACTGACCAACCTGGCTCTTGGTGTGCTGTGATTCCACGGTCACGTCGATGTTAAAGATCGTGGAAGTAACGATGATCGCTTTATCCTCAATCGATTTGTCTAAAACAATAAGGTAAAGCGGCATGGGGCGGCAGAGGCGCCCAAACCTCATCTGGTGCACTGCTTACACTGGCAAGTTTTGTCCTTTGAGGCCATCGGAGATGTCTTCAGGTGTCAATGTGCCTGGAAGGCCCCTGAACTTCACCTTCAGGGGTTTTTCTGCTGGGAGAGCGAAAGAGTGGGAAAAGATGTTCACTGTATTCAGAAGTCTTGATAGAGTGCGATAAACTGACTCGGATTTGGGGTAAATAGCAATGCCGTCGGAAATAGTTTTGATCTTATTGAAATTTATGTTGTTGTCGGAAACAAACATTGTTTTAATATTTTTTAATTTTATCAATAGCAGTCTAAGTTTTTGGGGGAGGAGTGACATTTCGGTGGGACGTGGGGGTGGTGGAGGTTGCAGGATTTGGGGGGATTTTGAAATAAGAGTCTTATTACTCATCTGGTATGTTGTCATGTCGTCATGATCGTGATGGTTGGTTGATCTGGCACCATCATCGAAGTGTCTGGATCGATTGGGGGACGGGATGCCCTCCGAGGAAGAGGTTGGAAAGGCCACTAATAGTTTTTTGGCCCTGCTGTTTTCTCCACTCTGAGATCTGGTCTTCTTCTTCTTGTTTTTTGGGACCTCGAAAGCCGGTTCGGAGGTGGTGGTTGAACAGTCAGTGCTTGGTTCCTGGGTTTGCATGAGTTCCACGCAAGCCTGGAGTTGATCCGCTTTGTGTCCGAATTCCTTTGCTCTTCCTACAACTTCGCCGATAGCTCCGGGCTGCCTGCTCTCGCCAGTTCTTCTGCGTTCAGGCTGGTTGGCTGAAGCTTGCGATTTTTTCTGCCCTGAACTAATAAATTGTGAGTTTCGTATAAGTAAGAGCTCAATTCGGATAATAAATTAATTAATTTATTTTAATAATAAATTTTAATAAAATAATTAATTTTTATTAATTAATAAATTAAGTAATTAATTTATTTCGTTGAAACTTGTAAAAAATTTGAAGAAACTTTTTAAATTCTGAAGTGAAATGTTTAAGTACGTCTCGATACGTTGATGGCCAACGAGGAACAAGGAACGAGAACCTTCTTGGCTATCACGGAACACCAGGGTTACGCCCCATATATCTCTTTCATCTGGTCGTGAAAATTGGCTATCGGATTTTGGAGGCCTATTGACCTCAGGGGTTGGCAGTGGGCTGAGTCTGGTCAGTTCGGTTGAACCTGGTTTTCAACACAGAAAGATGGCCAACGAAACATTCAGTACTTGAATAGCAAGCTATTACCATACCCATCTGTAGGGTGCTTTGGTGTTCATGAGAATATAAAATTTTAGAACCACAACCTCAATTTTTGTTGAAGCTGAGTCCAAAACTAATTCAGAATATTTTATGGACAATTGTTTTAAGTCACTTTGGCAAAAAGTAACGTGATTATATCAAACTGGCCATTAGATAATAAATTAACAATTTTAAGAATATTTTGAAATTCATTGAACACAGCAGCGTATCTTTTATCCATCATAATATGTGGACACCATCATCACTGCCATTATTATTCGTGCGCTATTTAAAATTTCCTGAAGATTAAAGTAAATAAAATAAATCTGGCAATGAGTCGAAAGAAATGAGAATGGAAACCAAAACCCGAAGAGTTCAAGAATACTTGGAAAACCTGAATCCAACTGAAATAACTAAATGCTCACTGAGGAATGCCACGAAAAAACTAAAAAGGCCAAAACAGTCATTCTTATTCTACAGTTGCCGATGGTAACGACGAAATATGAGAATATCTGGAGGATCCATTCCAAATGGTAAAAGTTCAGAATGGATGATGTTAGAAATGTTATTAACAACGATATAAATCCAAATAAATCTCCAGGATTTGATCTGATTACTGGAAAAATTCTGCAGGAAGCAAAAAACAAGTAAAGCCATCACTCAGATTTTAAACGTTATTATTGGAATAAATCATAATAAATCATAAATAAATTCCAAATCATCACGGAACCTTTAAACAAGCGGTCAGAAAAATCAAGAAACATCTTGAAACAAAACCATTTTGTTCATCCGCTTTTCTTGATGTAAATCAAGCCTTCGACAAAGTATGGCACGAAGGTTTTTTCTATAATTGGTAAGAATCTCCCACACCATTTTTATCAGATCATCAAATCATAATATTATATTATTAGTTAATAGATATTTTTTCGTTAAACCACAAAATGAGCTGATTGACTTTTGTACTATCCAGTACTGTACACATCCGACCTATCAACATTAAGCTTCACAATGGTAGTCTCGTTTTCAGAATATACTAACAATATTGGCAACCCATGGAGATCCGATATAAGTAGCACCTAGAATTCTGCAAACAGAGCTAACGAAACAAAGTCAGTGTGTGTGACCTTCACTATGACAACAGATTTTTTCATTTGCCTGTCAAACTAAAAGGTTGCCTATTGCCACAAGCCTCCGATGCTGAAGTACCTTAGAATTCATGTTAATAACAAATTGACATGGCGTAAACATTTACTAATTAAGTAATTTACTAAGCCTGGAATTAAATTCAGTCAAATGTACTGGAATATTGGCCAAAAGTCACAACTCTCTTTTCAAAACAAGCTTCTAGTATGCAAAGCCATAAACAAACTAATATGGACCTATGGCATTCAACTTTGGGGATCGGCTGCTGCATCCAATATAGACATCCTTCAACGATTTCAAAGTCAAGTGTTACGGGCGATCGCTGATGTGTCCTGGAAGAAATCAAAAGGTTTAGTATAAATGTGATAGACATACAGGGCATTGTAATGTGCTTGTCAATCAATTATATTAGTGCCTAGTGATGTAGTGCGCATACCGAAGAAATTCAAGTCTCGTTATGCTTCGTTATAATAAAAATGTTAAGTTAATTTAGAATAAGTAGAGGGCTCACAGGAACACCATGTACATGTCAAGGATTTGACATAAAAGAAGATTATCATCGTGTGATAGATTGCTGTTCCCTAGAGTTAAACATTTTTTTCAATTGTAGTCAAATGAATCGAAAATTGAAACAATCCTATAGCGAACTAGAAATGATACAAGGAACCATAATCTTGGTCAAAAATTGTCTTCAATTACACAAGCATACAGTAAAACATATTAAATACAATTATTTTAGCAAATAGGAAAGAGTTGTGTTGTATTGGATTTTAAAGTCGTTCCTTTGCGGTACCTGTGTATGTATAGGTGTTATTGCTCTGTGTGCCCTGAAATATTTTTATTAAGAATAATTTTATTCGTATGTCCGTTTCCACACTGCTTTGCGGTAAAGCACACAAAAGTACTGCGCGCTCTGATGGCTGTAACTCCGTAACCGCTCCATTACCCAGAAAAAGGATAAGATCTTTCTCTAAATAATTTGGTCTACTTCATTATCAATAACTTAACTCTAAAGTGCACTCGAAGTGAGATATTCACGAGTTTTTGTAAAAATATCATTCTCAGGGCATTTTTAGAGGTCGTAATAAAAGTAATACCATTTATTCCAGCTTGCCTCCATTTATTTAAACAATAGCCCTTTTAGAATACGTTGTCAATTAGTCCATTACTTGTAGTTTCTTATTATGCTTCCTATAATTTTGAGTTCAGGTTAAACAGTAAGTCCCCTACATATTATATGGAAACACTTCGTTAAGCGAACAATGGTCTTATGTAACAAAATTGCTATTCGACAAAATCATCCGTAACAGAACGTCGCCGAAAAAGTAATATCTACTGGGTTAGAAGTAAAATCTAAATGTTTATTGCTCTTTTAATTTTTTCGTTAAATTTTCAATTTAGATTTTATCATTTTGATCGAATTGCTATTTTAAATATCAGAAGCTTTTTTTCGTTTTAATGTTGCTTTCACAATGTATTGGTCTTTTAATGGGAAAGGAGAAGTTTTTTTATATGATCGGATCTAAAAAAAAATAAAACAACGTACATTTTCATTTCGGCAGCGGTTTACTGTAATCGTTGGTTGAGTATCGAGTGTGAGAGATTATAACATTTAGGTATAGGAGAGAGTGGGTAGATTCGGTCGTGGGACATTTTTAGACAATAAAAATTTATTACTTAAAATTATAACTGTCAAAGTTAGTTAGACAGTTCATTCAATGAAAGTTAGTTTGTGTTAAATGTTTGAATGCCAAAATAATGGGTTTCATTAGTATCCTAAAAAATAATTTTAACTGTTAAGTGGTTATTTAGTAGCTAAAAATAGCTAGCAACTTATTTACAGCTAAACCTATTTAAGGATGATATGTCAATCCAAATAACATTTGCAGATGGAAATCAACTGCGAATTTCCATAGATATTTATTAACCGACTAGCAGCTAGCTATTGCAATTATTTCACCTGTTAGTACAAAATTGTCTATAGTAGCTATTTAATTAGATCTTGACAACTCGTAATAATACTTAAGTAGCTGGCATCACACTACGATAACGAGTTGGCAGCTGCCTCAAGCTTCTGCTAACAGCTAACTGGAAGCTAGCTAAGATAACCATTTGGCTTATAGCTCCCACTAACAAATAATCAGTTGATAGCTTCGATTAACAGTTAATTGGCAAAATGTTGTAATGATCGAATGCGAGCTTCTGATTGGTTAAGCTCTTGAAAATCAACGATTTTCAATATCGATTGTTGCCAAAATTGCAAGGGTTATCGAATTCATCCTTAGAGATAATTTCATAGGTCAAAACTCCTAATCTGCACGAGGAGGAGCCAATGGGGCGAAATACATACTGCTCTGTGCCGGTCCTCAATGACGGGTCACACGTACTTTTATTGAAATTTAAAGTAAAATATTTAATCTTTTTTATTATTAATCTTCCCGTTTGCTAGCTCGATGTAATTCCTTTTATGTAGCATGAAATCTCTTTTTCCCAAGAGCAGATTCCTCGACGCCTAACCTTGATTTTTCACTTTTATTCTCTGAATAAACTTAATGTCGTCGAATTCAAAAAAATACCAGATGAAATATTGAATAATAAACAAATTTTATTTATACCAATTCTTAACATAAATAAATAAATAAAATGTAACAAAGATTCAATGTTTATCAATAAACTTAAATTGTACCCCAATTGTTATTTTTTTCGCGAAATACTTGTTTTCGTAATTACGCGCCACTGTTAGTTTTATTTTTAATATGTAGAGTGAGCTCACCTATCGTCGTCAAATACGCCTACTTTGGTCACCGTTCGTAATTCCTCCGTTCTTCGTTACAAGTTAACCTTGAAATTAATCTTGTTCAATCGTGCTTCTTTTGATTTACCAATTACCAGTTTTATCATCAAACTCTATTTCAATAGTGAACCAATTGTCCATAACACATAACTTCGAATATTTCCACAGGTAAGTCCAAATTTTTACCTTTATTTTTAATAATTATCTTTTTCAACACGCACGTGTTCGAATCACCAATTCTAATCTTTCTTTATATTTTTCAGGTCTCCAACTTTGAATTACATTCATTAATTAATTAAATTTTACGGAACCCGGAATTTATACGTCCGTTTCCGTATCACACTTTTTGGGAGAACCTTTTGTTTATTTTCGTCACCCGGGTTATTCAAAATTATCCCGTTTTTGCTATCCTGATTTTTCGTTTCATTTGAATTGGATTTCCCTATTGGTAAGTTCCAAACGCCTTTTTGATAATTTTATCCTTTATTTAAATGTTTATAAATTGATTGAAACACTTTTGATTGTTTTAGTTGCGTTCCGATTTACACACTTGTTTCGACGGTGGACTATTTGTTGGGCTTCCCTCCGGAGCCTCGGATGAAATGTACCGCTGCACTACGTCGTCCCGATTTAACAACCACGTAAAATATCCTTTTATTATTTCAGCATCACTTCTTAACTAATAATTGTTTATTTTATATTAACAAATTCTTAAATCTAACATTGTTATTTTATAAAATTGTGAACATGTTTTAAAAAAATAATTTGTTTCATCTGGTACCTTTTTATTCTTTGACCTGTTTGTTTATTTGCAAACGATTTACTAACATTTTTATGAGCTCTCGTAACCTCGATAAACCTTTTCCTTTTCAAAAGAACTTTCATGCGTTTTGTACCATCTAAATGATTAATTCTTTATTTCCAATTTGGATCATAGCAATACATATACGAATTTGAGTCTTCTGCATCAATTTTTAGGATTCTTGACCTTTGAAACTATCTCTGCTTATTCGCTTAATTTTAATGTTGTCTCACTAATTGTTGTCTCAATATTGAAATCTCACTGAAAAGGATTACGGGGTTTATGTCAGAAGGACTGCAACCATAATGTACATCTTTCGGATTCTTTCGTGGCGATTTTGCCAATTAATTATAATAAAATTCATAAGTTGTTCAGATGAAGTGTGAGCACAATATATTGTTGTGTTCTCTAAGACCCCTAAAAGTTCACCATAAAAACTTCAAAACACTTTTAATTTTTTAATTATATTTAATTTTATTTTCAACTTCAAGAAATAAAAAAATCCAACTTGCTATCCGCTTTGCGCGGGCCCGACTGCACATTTTCCTTTTATCTCCTTGAACACTCCTTTCCATTATCTTCATTCAAGTTTATGGCGGCAAATTTATATGTTTATCGTTAATTTAATTACATTTCAAATCATTCTGCTGTTATACAAATATAAAATACAAAAATACTTGAGGGAGGAAAATAACAGTTCAATATGTAAGCCGTACTTGTTCTGCCCTTGGGGAAGAACTCAAAGGATTCTTCTTCTTTCGACCTAGCTCATCCGAATACATTTTGCGATAATACATCAAAATCATACCAATCGACCCGATTGAACCATAGTTTAGCCTAAAGGGACGTGTTTAGCCATTTAAAACGTAATTTCCAAGATCGTGCAGCCTAACGGCCGCACTTAAGAGATTGTTACTATAAGTGTAGACCATAATTTTATGGAACTTGGAAATAAATTACAGTATAGATTCGCCCGGTTCAGATTCGTCTCCGGCTCAGATTATAAAATTGCGCACTCTCTTGGATAATAGCAATTCTGGAATCTTTATATTAGTAATCTCAAAGATAATACCCAAAAAAATTTGATCTCATGCAGTGCCGTATAGTAAAGAGATCACTGATTTTTGATGAGTGGTTGCTTTAAACTTAAACTACTGAGAGAAACTTCGTATTAAACTTTGACCTCATTCTTGATTGGTTAATTTTATAAAAAGACATCTAGCTGGAAAAAAAGCTATACATCGTCTTCGTACAATAAACGTAGAAGTTTTTATTGACGCAAAAAAAAGTTTTCCAACGTGTACGAAATATTAGATCATTTTAAATGTCCATAAAAAATTCTATGTTCGTCTTGTGAAAAAACAAGGGTTCTTTTTTGTTTAAACTTTTATATGCAATAAAATCTATGTAATAGAATTCTTGTTAAATCAATTCTAAGATATAAAAGTAGCAAGCATCTAATAAGACTACTCCAAAAAGTCAAATCTTTTTGTTGATATAATGTACAAAGTTTGCAAAGAAAGGCTTACAAATTGGTTGTATCATAAAAAGTATTCTTTGAAGTTCTCAGATGTGTTATTTTTTTGAATTTGTAATTCTGTTCGAAATGACTAGGCGCAACATCACAGTAACGACGAAATCGAGGATTTTTCGGAATCTGACGTTCAGATTTTGACGGTGCGTGCAAGCTAAACGACTATCTTGTGACAAATGTTGTTGGAATTAATATTGTAGATAATTTAACAATATCTATAGTTTGTTATCCCATCTTGATCAGTTTTCGAAATTTATGAGGAAAAGAAACAGCATATTGCGTTCTTTGTTTTATAAAATTGTTAATAACTTTTTGGCCCGCGTTAAATATATAAAGAAAAATGAATGCCACTGATAGAAATTCAAACCAAAGCGATTCGTGGAGGGTATGCCGATGCACCACAATTATTACGTAATTCAAATTGAAAGCAACTAAAGTTAAAAATTGAAGTTGCTTTCGATATTTCCTATTAAGTTGCCGTTTATTACACCTTTCCTGTGGATTTTACAAATTTTATAATACACTACCCTGTGTTATAGACAAGCTCTATACAAAATATTTTTATAATTATTTTCAATAAAAAATATTAGACAATTCGCTAAAATCGGAAATAAATAATTAGATTGTAAATAAAATATACTGGTTGAATTTTGTAATCGTTTTCCCAGAAAACAAAGCAAGACCGAATGAATATACCTCGAGCACCAAAGTAGCAATTATCACTCCATGTTTGGTAAACTTCTACAAGCAGTAGGTACAAACCTAAAAGTATTAATTGTAAATTGGACCTATAATATATTTATTTTAATAAAGAGCTTCAAAAGCAGGAAAAAGTAAAATGGCTTATTATTATATTCAATTTTTTTAAATTATAATTTGAAATTTTTTTAAAGAATGTGTCCTCTTTTGGACGACAAGTTGATATAGGCTGAAAGTTTAATAATGTAGCGTCTCGAATTCAAACGTTATGTCAGCCAGTGAGCCAGTGAGTGAGCAATAAAAAAATTAACATTTTACATTACTTTAGAATTTCCGATTATAATCAATAAAGAGACAGTACATAAATGTAAGGGAGATTCAATAAGAGGTGTGATTTTGATTTCGTCGTTTAGCTCCCTAATATCCAGCTGGTGGTAGCTATTTTATAGTGTGACTTTTGATTACGTTTATTTAAAAAATAGTTAGTCAATTTTGGATTTTTAATCCATGTATTAACGGAAGTGCTCACCTTCGTCTGTTGGAACTCACACTGAAGAAAGCAATCCAAATATACTCTAGCATCCCCTAAACCGAAATATAATATAAAATTTTATTTTGTCATATACAAAAGCTTACCTGAACAGTGTAAGAGAGTTAATTGAAAATGTATAGGAGAAAAATTGTATGAGTAAAACTTGAAATGAAAAATAAAATTAATGTATTTTGAGCAAAAATCTTTTATGACGGGTACGAAATTAAAAAGCTCAGCTACGGCAATTTAAAGGAATTTTACACAGAACACAAATTAATTTCAATTTTCGTTATTACTTCTACCTCACAAATTTGAAAATTATAGAAGATCAATAAGTTTTCAACCCTGTCTTATTAGTTTGACCGTCTGTCTGGGTTCAAGTAGTTACTTTAATTAACCTCCAGGTAAAATTCTTAAATTAATAGACGCGATTCATTATGGTAATTGGTGCGCAAATTCATAGTCTGTGCAACATCAAAATGATAATTTTTCGTAAATAATGGCTTGATTGGAAAACTGCTTCCGTTATTCGTCAGTTAACCGAATGTATGTACTTACGAATAGCTCCATAGTTTAATATTATATTAACACTGTCAGAATTACTGATCAAGGGATTAACTTTTAATTAATTCGTTAATCCTTTTAGTAAAGTCTTTATGTAAGCAAGGTAAAATTTAGTCACTTACACGGATTTCCTTCTACACGCTTAATTTGCTTAGGTGATTTACATACTTACATTGATAATACCTATTGAATATTATTAATTTTATTAAAAATGCGCTAGAAATGGGGTTGCTATACAAATTTTGTTCAACTTAATATAACAAAAAGTTTAATGGAAAATTTTCAAATTTTTAAAAAATTAATTTTTATTATATAATATAAAAAAAATTAAAAAAATTAAAAAAAAAAAAATGAAAAATGCATTTTATAACAAATTTAAATTAAACACGACATTGTAAAGGAAGAACTATACATGTTTTATTTAAAACTGCGTTAATGTAGTTGTACTTGAGGGCTTTTCAATTAAATCAGTGGTTCCCAAAGTGGTCCAGGTGGACCCCCAGGGGTCCATAGGAGAACACACGGGGTCCACGTAGACGTGAAAAGAAAACAGAAAAAGAAAACATCCCCAATTTAGGGTTATTTTTTAGGAGTTTTGGGAATACAGTAGAAATGTAGCAGCAGGGGGTCTACCGAAAAAAAAGTTTGGGAACCATTGAATTAAATGGTCAATTAAGTGATACTATATAAAAAAATTTTAAAGCAGTTAACGTCGAAGGGATTTACTTAAATAAAGGGAAAGGAGTGGCGGTCGAGTTAATCTATTATTACTATTAGTGCAAACCTTGGAAAGTTTTAATTTAGAAAACACCTTGATTGAAAATGAATTAAGGGTATTCTACTTACAGAAACATAATTTCGAAGTTTATATAGACAGAAGACACAAGACTTTTATGAAAAGTTTTCAGGCGCTTTATATTATGTAGAACAAACTGGAATAAATGGTTGGAAATGCAGGTGGAAACCGAAAGACTAAATCAAGTTTATCTCAACATGACTTAATTCTAGCTGCTGCTAATAGAACAAAACTGTTCGGTTTCTTCGTGACTTGAAACAAATCGTTGAGAGGTTTTGGATGGGCAAAAAATCTGACAATCTAAGCACTCTGATAATATGGATTACTTGCAGCTGATGCTAGCAAAGTACCCCGTTTCGGTTCCCTGTGTTTTAAAACAAATCGTTGACGTAAATAGATTTGCTTAACGTGGAAAGGAGCACAATAAAATACAAATTAGCTCCGGTGAGCTTGACCTAGTCAATCATAAAGCTGGTATAAGCTATATTCGCTTCCACCTACCGTCGTCAATCGATACTCTGGTTTTCAGCAAACTACACTTGGGATTAACCGTGGTCAATATTCAAGCTAGCTTTCAATTAAACACACTTGAGACTGATTTTGATTAATCTAAGATAGCGTCGTGGTCTAGTTTTCGATTTTAATGAACCGAGATTTTGTAGAAGTTCCCACTCCTGGTCAAATACAACGATACATTGCATGTACTTAATGGGACCTACAACTTAACGTGAAATCCAAATCACGGCACAAATAATTCATCAAACTACTTATATCCAACTAAGTATCACAAAAAACTCAAAAAAGGAAAGCTAAGAAAAATGTTTTAAAATCATTTCAACCAAGCGCTAGTTGTATAAAGTTCGAATCAGAGTTAACCTAGGGTTAACCTTCGGTTCTGATAATCATATTGACTGAAAAATGAATTAACCCTGAGTTTATGATTCAAGATGTTCAACTGTCTCTAAACAACCCAAAACTTTAAGTAAAAGTTAGTTATCTGGAACTTTAACTGGAAGGAAAAAGGTCGGCCTTAGGGCTATTTTGTCAATCTAGAGTTGAACTTACCTCTCAGATAAATAGACCATGTTACGTCTTTTAGTTCAATGAGAAGACGTCAATCCTCGCTTACCTGTCAGATAAGTCTAACCGATTCTTTAACTGGAGATTGATAAATTCACCCATTCGTTCAAGGTTTAAACCAGGAGCCCCCAAATGCAAAGCTCTCGCTCTCGATCTGCTACGCTAACATAACTCTACCCATACTACCCTGCTAAGCAAGAAGATCGTAACTACATAACTGACACTTTTGAGTAATAGATGGTTTCATAATTTGCTCCTCACCCAAAAGTCTTCAAAAGTCCTGAAAAGTAGCACATTATCATCATTATCTTCGAGTCATCTCCGCCTACTGCTGAGCGGTCCTCCTTCTCTTTTAGAAAAAGGTTTTAGCCATATCCTACCACGCTGACCAGTGTGGGTTGATAGGGGAGACAAAGAAAATTCAGTAGGAAAGAACATTAGGTTCTTCCCGGACTCGAACAAGTGCCTTCAGCATCAGTAGTTGATAGTTCTAACTGCTAGGCCAGTGACCGCCTCTTAGAACATTATTACTAAAAACAAAATATCGTATCACACAAAGAACTTTTCAATCACAAATTTTTATATTAATAAATGTGATTTACGGTTATTTTTATTAGTAACACGTAGTATTATTTTATAGTTACGACAAATTTCACAACCTTTTATCTCTCCAAATTTTTAGATAGAATTTTTAATTAGATACGTGAACTAAATTTTCTTAAAAATGTCAGATACGACCTTTATGCTTAAAACTTCCTTCATCGGGCTGGGTTTTACCTCAAATGTGAGCAATTCTCAAAAATATAATATACCACATGTTTACAATACGTAGGTCCTCTGTGCTCGTCACACAATTTCAACACGCAATGAGCACAGACAGGGAAATCGGAAGACGTGGAACGTTAAAAAAGGAATTTTTTTTCATGTTTACATAGAAACACATAGAATTTGCTTAGTACCCTCTATCAGATCCTGATATTCTTATCATGCAATCTACCTTTAGTCTACTTTTAACGAGTGTGAAATCGCAGAAACTGCGACATTTTTCGCGGGGTGAAATTTTTAGGTCAATCCCCAGCGATATGAATTTAGAAAGTTGGAATTTGTTTTCAACGCTTTATTTAAATTACATAGTGAACATAACTAAATTTTTCCCATCCTGTGAAGTCTCCGTTCGATGCTATTTTGGAGAGAAATTAGGAATCCCTCATTAGACTTTGATTTCATGGTAAAATGAGTTATTACCAATTTTACCTGTTCAAAATAAATTTTCTAAAAATGATCGTACATATTTTTCGTAAAATCAACCCTTTTCGAGCTATGACCACAAAAAATACAGCTTCACTTGTGCTACATTTTTACTCCACTTTGCAGTCAAATACAAATTGTTTTCTATGGACCACTTTGTCCAGATGAAAGTCTAAAAACTACGTTATTATAGCCAAAATTGAAAAACATAAGCAGGAGTTTTTGTTTGAGATCTGAACCTCTCTAAAGTCTAAAATCGAAAACATTGGGACTGATTTCCGATGCCAAATTTAAAGGTTTAGCAAAACAATTATATTTCCTAACAATTTCAACGCAGCCCTCCCTTTTCGCGATAAATATAGTGACGGACTATTTTGCCCTAGAACTTTAGATTTTAAATTTGAAACTGCGGTAATAACTCAAAATCACCGAAAATTACAGATACGCCCTTTTTCCTTACTAGGGCAGTATTGTGAGCAATTGAGCGTAACAATCCTAAGCTTTTCGTGGCTAAATCTCAGAAATAATGGTTAATTCTTGATAAAACATTAGAAACGTTTTTGTAAAGAATTTTATCTTTAATAACCGACTTTGTTGACATTTCAGGGTTTTCTTTTCAATATGCCGTTGAACGTAGATCTCTTAAGGGGGGGGGAACTTAATAGCATGGTAACTACAGCTTTAAATAAAGCGATTTAAATTATTTGCAGATTTCCTGGCATTTTTTACGAATTGAGGTTTTTTACACTCTGGAGACTGTCCTATTATTGTTTTGCAATTTTGCTCAACGTAAGGAATCTCGAACCTACGTCCTGTTTCAGGTAGTTTAGAAGTGGGAAAATAATTAGATCGTGACGAAGATCAGAGTTTTGTACTTAATTCTTTTATTTCTAGATAAAATAAGTATTTTATCCAATAACACAGTTATCTTTTAATTATTAACCAATAACTTTCTTGTAATTTATTGATTCCTTTCTATGTTTTAGGGTAAAATAAAATTTTATTAAAAAATTTTGTTTGCACTGAATCATCTTGAAGTTTATATTGTCTTATGTGCGATATATTGAATTTTTATGATTATAACATTCGTAAGAAAATTAAAGTATTTTTATTACTCTTTTATTACGTCGAGGTATCTGTTAAATTTAATTATAAATATGTATAAATCCAGTTCGGGTCCATGGGTCTGTTCGAAGTTCTCTGATAGTTCCTTAAATTTTAAAGTTTCTAAAGGATATCGATGATATACTATTATACCGGGTGTTCATTTCAAAAGAAGCCATTCGAAACATCTTCTTTTTTGAGTAAATTTATGGAAATCCAAAAAAAGGGTGAAAATTACGCAAAAGTACGACAATGGTTGAATGAAAAATTTCCTGGAAAGTGGTCCTCCGATTTGAAGCAGCTTGATTTGGTCCTCTGGTGACATTTAAAAACTGTAGTATACAAAATGCTTCTCGAAAATCTTCTAGAAAGGACAAATAAGTTATTTAAAAAATGTAGGTGGATTAGCTTAGAAACACTTCACGAAGTCCGCGGGGATTCCAAAATAGGTCGTACTATTATTTTGAAAATATAATTTCCTGAATTTTTTAAAATCTTAATAGTTTGCGAATAAAATTATGTTTTACTTCATCATTCAATTTTTACCTCAAACTCATAAACAGATCCACTCAAGTCAAATTTTTTAACATGGATGAACGAGAATTTTCACCTTTAAAATGGTTTATTTGCAAGGTGGAAGGTGCAATTTAATATTTAAAAATAGGGTTAGCTGGTGGGAAGGGGTTAAACTTGAAATTTAAAATTTAATCAAACTTACGTTGTTTTTCTCAAATTTACTTAAAAAAAGTTATTTTGACTATACTTCTGAAATGAACACCCGGTATAATTTATATATATTAATTTATTCATACATTGTACAAAAGCAACAACATTTATAATTTATAACATGTTATTTTCATATTTTTATTGTCAAAAGTGTAATAAATTCTTACAAGATAATAACAAGTTAATGAAAATAATAACAAAGTACACAGCATTAATCCATGCTGAACTAACGAAAAATACTTAAAATTAGTTTTTAACAAATTAAAGTAAACCCACAACTTCATTATGGTGATCAGAAACAAATAAATTATACTTGATGATAATTTTGGATCTTGTAATACCTACTTTTAAGATGATTTTTTATTGATTTTACTTTTTCAATAAAAATTTCAAGTTAGGACATGCTTTTTTGAAATAACTTTATTGCTTTTTTACAATCTACCTTATATAGTAGGTATATACATTCATTAAGTTTAAATATGAATAAATTATATATATTGCCAAAATTGCTGAAATTTGGAGAAATGAAAACATAGAATTGATTATTTTATATTTTTAGAAAAATAATTTTAAAGAAAATAAATAAACAGATACTACATAAAGATACTACACTTCGATTAGTGGAAAAAAAAGTAAAATGGATAATACCCAAAATCCTCATTATGATTTTTGGTCCTTCGTCTCCGTAGTCATGCGAAACCAAGCTACAAAATACACACCTGATTACATTCTAACCGGCAACTACCTGCAATTCTCCATCTTTAACATTGAAGACGTACAAAATTGAAACCAAATCTTAGCAACGGACGTTATTCCTCTAAACTCGAGGAAATAGATCGTTTCCACAAATCAGTTGGCTTTTGGCGTCACCAATTGAACACAAACTTCCAACCAATAAGGATAATTTAGGACAAAAACACTTCTCAAATACAAATACTCACAAGCGGGTTAATTAGTGTATCCATCGCCAGTGGAATGGCTATCAGGTTTTTCCTTCACAAAATGATTTACCAACGAAATTTTTGTTTGTGATGAATTTACCTCAAAATATTATTAATCATACAAAAAAAAAGCCAAACAAAAAATTATAACTTGAATCCATTAAAATAAAAAAAAGTAACCACAAACCATATAATTAATTTGCAGTTTTGAAACATTAAACGTAAAAATCCAGAATTAAAATTTTACACCCACAAAACACGGACCAATACCATGCCAATAAATTTCCATGCCAATACCAACAACCTTCGGTTTTTGAATTGCATTATACATAAAATATATGTACCGAAAAAAGCAAAATAATTGTACAACTTTAAATTTATATTTTAAGTGCAAAAAGTTGTTGGCTTGCGAAAAATTTATGAAACAGTTTTTAGAATGAAAATAATCTCAAAAACTCAACATTTTCACTAGTTTTAAGTTTTTTTGCTGTGTAAACTAAATTTATTCAAAAAAATTTTGGTGTAATTGTTAAAAATAGTATAAGTGTTTCCATATTATATTTACTGTAGAACTTTGCATAATCTGATCGATTACGATTCCGGATAGAGCCATATTGAACCAATTTTGTCGTTGCAAACAGGGTTTACTAATAAGGTGAGATTATGAACTGATCACGTTTTGTGAAAACCATTATCGTATTTGATCCAGAAATTCAACGTTATTTGGAAAGTTAGTTTTTGCTACATTAAGATGCTATGCTTCACTAATTGTTTCGCTAGGTGCAAATTTTAAAGTTAATTAAACACGTTAATGTTGGAAAAATAAAATTTTGTTATACTTTGCGAACGTGGTTTGTAATTAAACATTTAATTGAGAAGAGGCGGTTAAAAATAGACCTCAAAAAATATTGTAAAAGCGCAAACTTGTTATAAATATAACAAAAAGTACCTTAAAATTTCCTATCCCAGGCATGCACACTAAAATTGAAAATGTGAGGGCATATGCGTTTAAAATTTAAAGCTTATGAAACTCAATTAGTACATGTAATCAAGGCTCCAGAGTAGCTCGAAAGCATATTGCATTGCAGGTTTACAATTTACCAGTTGAATGCCAAATGAGATTTTTAAGCTATGTCGTACATTATGTAAACCTATATTTGTTTGTCGTCGAAGTTACCGAACATTTAAAATTTAATGATGTTTGATATAGTACATAGATGAGGTATGATCAAACATATTTGCTTTTCAATAAATCAGGAAACAGGATAATTACTAAAAGGTCTTATTTACTTCGCTGTGCTGCGCAGGTGATTAAAAAATTTAAAGCGGATAAATTTTAACTCCATCAAGTTTTCATTTTCTTTTTGCCTTTTCGACTTGCAAATTAAAAAGCCAATGGTTGAAAAACGTTAACGATCATCTACACTCTTTTGTGTATACGCTGGTCTCGAGTGACAGCAAAACCCGGGGTTGCCGACTTAGCCCTATGAGGTCGTATTTTTTGCCAATTGAGCAGTCAAACAAAAGAATGATCAATTGACCATTCTTGAAAGATGAAACCAAATAAATAAACAGTCGAGAAGTTCGGGGCGCCAGCGATTTTCGTAATCGATTTTAAATTATGCTGCTTCCAATCCTTCAAACGAAATCCTGAAACATTTCAAGTGTATTAGTACCTACCTACCTCTCACACTAAGATCAAAGCAAATTGCTTATTTAATAAACAATTTCGTTTACAGCTTAATATTATCAATGGCAGCAAATTGGTTTGTTAATCCGTTTATTCGGAATTTTGTTTGGTTGCAAGATTATGCTGATTATTCTAATAATAATAATGCAGTTTCAATGCTGGCTTAATCTGGTCAATGTCTATTGTTTGATATAGAAAATGGATGCATTTTTAAATTTAGTAGTTTAGAATCTAGTAGTTCTAGTGGTGTCAATTGTTTTTAACTGTCATATTATTTAGTAAACATAATTTAGTTGACAGTTCGTACTGAAGTAGACAAGTTTAGTTCATACAGCATTATAAAGAAAGTAATTGTGCGAAAAAATTGAACTTTGATGTGAAAATTTTCGTGCCAGGATTTTTTACAATTTTAAATGTGAAAATGCTTTCAAAAAGAATTTAGTACGTAGGACTACCTACAGGTAATCAGAACGATCATCTAGAAGCAAATGAATATAACATCACACTGTGGACGACCTTTGTGAACTATGAAGAAGGATTCGACTCCATGAAAACTTGAACAGTTTTGAACGCTCTAAGCAACAACCGTGTAAATCACAGATATACCTACATCTCTATTACAGAATTACTATAAAAATGCAACATACCAACTTCTTCTAAGTACATAAAAAAACTAAGAAGATAAAAATTAATAGAAAAGTATGACAAGGAGACTCGATTTCGCCTAAACTATTTAATCTTGCCCTAGAGTATATCTGTACCAGTTCGGAACAACGGCCTAAGTCCATTTCTTTCACCTTTTGAGAGTAAAGGAAACCAAAATGTAGAAGATCAGATTATCGAAACCATTGATTCAGTATCTTGGACAGAAAATCATAATATTGAATGAAAATTTAAAAGCTGACTTGGATAGAAGAATACACAATCTTTAGATCTGAGACGCCAAACACACTTAAAGCACGAGTATTCGATTAATGTAATTTATATTACCAATGCTAACTTATGATCCAGACCCTTAACAATGCAGTAATAGAAAAACCTACACGTCACACAATGATCCATAGAGAGACGCATGATAGGGGTTTCCCTTCTGATTATATACCCAATACCAAAATCAAGTCTAAAGTAACATTAATCGAATCGGTAAAATGAATAGAGTTTAACCTGTTATAATGATAAAATTTTGAAATTGATTCTAATAGTGCTTTTGTAAATAATTTGTTAAAAAAAAATTTGTAAACATGTTTTTTTATGAACTTCTGAGAATTGCAATTTTTTTAATAAAGTTAAGCATAAATTTTGTCGTTATGATGGGATGGTGAACCGGAAGATGTATAGGGGTAGAAAAATCACGAATTTGCCAATTTTTCGCAAATAAATCTTAAAAGATTTACATGCTCAAATCTGGAAGGGGTAACTGTCGTGTTTGTTTTTATGAAATGTACTGAGATTTGAATATTATTTGTAATTCAAAATTATTGTTGGAGATTTTATATTTCTGTTGGCACTGTGTTTGTCTGATAGGAAGCGGCAGCAGACTCGCAGAGAGTTCCTTTTGAGCCTTGCTTAAGCAGGCATGTTTTAAAATTTATATGGAAGTTTTTAAAATAAAATATTAATTTAGAAAAGTATTTAAATATTAAGTGTTCGGTTCTTTTTTGTGGTGACAATTATTTAACTTTTGCAGGTATTATGTGCAGATTTAGCATAATTGAGATTCGAAGGATCTTGATGCCCCAATATGATGGATTATGGCATCCATCAAGTTTACTTCGTTAGTTAAAATCGAATTTGCGTATGTTTGGTCTATAAAATTCTTTTCTCTCGTTGTTAAATTCGGAGCATACTTGATCGACATCGACTTCCAACTTCTTTTTCTCCAGCAATTCGTTTTTCTGGAATTGCACAATTCTTGATTAGTTTTTTGGCTCTGATTTTCAATTATTCTGATATTATTTGTAGAGAACCTTTTGCATTACATTAGAATGTATTTCATCGGTATTGTTTTTGTCAACTATAAGCTATATTTTGTCAACCTCAAAAGATAGCCATCCATATATAGTAAATATAGCTATCACAGGTGGCCGCCTTTGGCCATCTAGTACAGATTGCTTTCGTTGTGCGGCCTAAAGGCCGCACTGATTCTCGATTGTCTCAGTTGTAAGGTCTGATGACGGAGAAATTATCAATTTAGAGTTGTAGACGTACACACATACATATATAGATACATTTATGTCCAGCTTCGTGAATAATTATTAAAGTTTTATCTAAGATTACACCATAATTAAGCTAATCTCAGATCAAATACAGTGCTTTTTAATAAATTGTTGTTGCTGTAGTTAAAATTTTTAACAATTAATATAAAAACGAATTTCTAAGGGTGGTAATTTTTATTATGCACTGTAAAAGTTATAAATTTTAATAAAATTTAACAGAAATGCTAAAATATTTGAGTTTTAAACGTAAGTGAAAATGTATATACACGGAAAATTTTTATATAAACAGCTTAAAACATTTTTATTTACTATTTTGTGACAGGGTAGGACTGGAAATATTTCAGAATATAGAGTTTTGTTAAAATTTACAATTTATTATGACATGTTTTTGAGCAATAAAAAATAATATTTACAGTCTAGGATGACATTTAAGATATACACGTGCTTAATTGTGTGAAATAATAATAAACCTGATTAATAATAAAATATTGTAATGAATACATTTATCTACTAATCTTAGAAAATACACAGAATGCAATTAATTATCAACTTGGTTATTTTACAATAATTCACTTTATTATATGTATTTTAAATCAGCCTAAATACATATATCTTTGTGTTTGTGAAACCGTTTATCGATCCACACAGTACGGCCTTTAGGCCGCACAACCAAGGCAATTGCGTATAGATATAGTAGTAGGTGCGTTTCACTTTTCCGTTATATATAAATTATATTATATAAAAATATGTCTTTGATAATATATTTTAATTTATTAATAAAAGTTCGAACTAAAAACCACACTGAAACGAGATTTCGTTTATCGGATTCAAATTTTCGATTTATTTCTAGCGGCAGTTTAATTTTCAATGGATCTTGAAATTTCATTCCAAATTATTCGTTTAAATTCCATTAACAACTTTTGTAAAGTTAACGGCCTATAATTTTCCCATTAGTACGGTCTACTTCTTAATGCCATATACTAAAACTTTAATATTCTACAAGGATCTTTAAGATACAAAAATGTTTTTCAAAATTTGTCTTATTTTATTAATTTTTAGATAAAAATTTGTTGTATTTTTGCTTGTTACCTTTCTATTTATTTTTTCAACTTTTCAATTATTTGATCACTTGTAATTATTCCAAGTAAACCGAAACCGGAACCGAAATGAAATAAGATAAAATTGAATTAATCGTACCGGAACTCGGTTAATATCCTTCTTTTCCATGCTTGGGGAGGCGAAGAAAAAAGTATAGAAAGTACGATTTTATTCACTTAAAGTAATTTCAAATATAATTACAACTTTTAAGCTAGGGCTTTGCCAACTTAACACAAAAGAAATAAATCCTTACATATTATAATAGGTATTGTCAGCTAGGAGGATCAGTAGGATTATATTATTAATTATCACAGTTAAAATGCAGAAAGATAAAATAATACAGATAAAAATAATTACACTTTAAATTACAATGTTAAAATTCAAAATAAAAACCTGTTTTATAATGTAAATTTACATAGTAAACCTCTGTAATTTTGGAACTTTGCATAGATTTACCATGTAAATTTACAGGATAGAACATAGGTTTCTTAAATTTATTTTTAACAGCGGAATATATTTATATCAATCTTTGCATGATAAATCAAGTGTGCTGTCACTCTCCGTATTTAGTACACGTAAATATTTTATAAAATTTGTAATATAACAGCCTTAATAATTCTCAATCTGTAAACTGTTACAACTCGGCTTACGCTTATGCTCAGTATATGCTCAGGGGGAGGGGTGTTAACGGGTTAGTTAACCCCATGAATTTTCAAAAATCGAACAACTTAGTGAATCGAGTAAAATTGTAAAAAATTTTAAAAATCTACGCAGGGCGGATTAACAAAAATCCATTCTAGACATAAACCATATTATATTACAAGGTAGAAATTGCAAATTGTAAGTACAATTTTTGTCGTTTGCAAATTTGTACATTACAGTTATTTACTGTTATGTATCTTTAAAACCGCTATTTGTAAATTTTCAATATTCAAATGAGTAATGCCCAAGTTTCATGAAACTTTTAACAAATCGTTAAAATTAACGGCCGATTTCTATTGACCCCTTCGTGCCGGTTTAAGTGTACATTATAACCGGTAAATGAGCACTCTGTTTCCTTAATATATTTATACTAACAATAATTTCCCAAAAAATTTGGCAAATTTTAGTTTCCTTATAGAGTTACTAGCAGTGGCGGCTGGCTCCAAAGTGCACAACAGCAAGTGTCCTATCTAAAATCGAAAACTTATGATTTAGCTTTTTCTTAAAATTGTGTCCCGTTCCATGTAAAAGTAACAAGTCGCTATTGCAAATGAAGTTACAAAAAATTGTTGGCTGCAGACACCAAGGGGTCTGGGGGGTATGGAATACGCCCAGAGCCCCCACCCGGATTCCGTTTTTCAGTTTCTACAGTTAATGGCGAGTCGATAACAGGAAAGGTACAAAATATATTTTTAACATCTGGGATAATTTTGGATAATAGAATAAAATTGTTTCTTAATTATATTTAAAAAAAAATAGTATAAGCTTGAAGTGACTTTCAAACTCGATTGTGTTCATAGCCCATCGCCGTGTAACTACTTCAATCTCTCGTTGTGTAATATATTATTCATTTAAATTTTGTGCCCTCCAATTGAAACAATTTACAAGCCACTACTGGTTATTAGTAAATAGTTTGTGGAAGGAATATTTTAGTAGTGAAAACAAAAGAAATTTTTGGGTCTCGAGGACTTGGAAAGTAGTTTAAAAGCATGTAGATTACCCGAGGTGCTTAGAAATTACGTGAAGTAGTTACGAAGTAAATGAAGCAGGGAGCATGGGTAACACTGAGACGCTTTTTTTTCTAAGGCCCTAAACTAGTTTATTATTAACCATAATTTAAATTCTTTATTAGGTAGACATTCTAGCATATACGGTTGATATTAATTTATTACTAGTCAATTTGATAATGAACGGAATATTCTCAAATAGAGACATTAAATGCACATATGGCACACGTCACAATTTTTCTACACAAAATGTTCCAACATTAATTTTATTTGTCGAATTTCTCTGCATCCTGGTATATTGAAACTTTTCCTACACGAAGCAGAACTTTAAAATAATTGTAATAAGAAATAAGACGTTTTACTGTCAACCATTTTAAATGTCTCACTGTTTACCCACATCGCCAAAATTTTCAAAAGTACAAATATACGCTAACTTGTTGATTTAAAAATGGGAATGGACTACCTACTAATTATTCACCAAATCCATCAAAACTTTAACTATATTCATTGATTGTTATTTATTGGTTTTCCTCTCGAAAACCAAAAGCACCTCATAGCTGTCAAAACTGCTACCACAGATACATTAAAATTGGATAGAACGATACCTTCGAAGATTAAATATATTAATACCGAAGTGCCATTAATTTATGTGAGCGGATTAGAACAGAAATTATTTAAAATGTCTCACTGTAACCCATGAAAATTTATAAAGTTTCTTATTTACAAAATCAACCATGAAAATTATGATTTAAAACTGAAGCTAAAGATAACTAAATGAAAATGGGAAATGAAAACTTTGAACCATTACAGTTTTCCTTTTTCTTTTTTTAGTTGGTTTTTCAATTTGCAAATTAAAATGCCAGTAGTTAAGAAGCGTCACCAACATCGGATGATAAAAATTTTGCAGTAATCGTCTTAGAAATATGCAAGCATTTCGTTTTTCACATAATTAATATTTATTACGTTTCGTAGCATATTTACATAAAAATACTACTTTGCTTTACTGTTATGTGAATAGCAGCATGGGATAACCGTTTAAAACTTGTAAAATGTATATCAAAAAACTACTTATTACAAAACACAATGAAGCTTAAATCACTGTACATTCCCCATTTAAAGCTCATTATTTACTATTATCCTGAAAATTATACTACGTGGCGAAGTTTTTTACTGTGCAACAAATAGTAGCGCATTATTTTGCCGTAAAGCTTTCACGTCAAAAAATAAGTCGCGTATAATTTTTTCATGCTAAATAAGACAAATTTTTCTTGCGATATCCTATGAATAATTTTCGTTGTATTTTTAGGGTCGTTTTAAGCGATATGGTAAAGGGTAGCACCGAGATAATAAAATTAGACATTAAAGTTGACGGTTTATTATTTTCAGGTGCAGAAGTAGGCGCCATTTAAAAGTGAATTAATTACTTTCAGTTAGAAGAATAAGAACCGCAATTGTGTTTCCGTCAAAATTAATCAAGATTCTAATTGCTTGAGGTAAATGGAAATTCATATTGACATCGTACAAACTTTTTTCCAAATTTTCCTTTATGCTTGGTATAAATTTTTTCCTGCTGCAGGAAACGAATGGTAATAAATTAGACAACAAAGTTGGCGAGCTTAATAATGGAAGGTATAGTAAATCGTAAATCTTTTTGTCGAGTGTATTCCATTGAAAGTGTTCATTGACATTTGTAAACACTCGTGTCGTGAGGTATTGTTATTATTATGTTATATCATAATGAAAGTTTAAAGGTTAATGTAAGGTGGTGACATATTGAACCATTTGCTCTCTTCGACAAATTAATTGTATTTCCCCTGTTCCAAGTTTAAACATACCGCCCACCTCCAATGTTTACCTCCGTATTGTTTGTTAGCGGCTAGCAATTTTTCATAATATTAATAAAATTGATTGTCACTTCTTCTTAGATACACAATATGAATAATTGAGCGCTTCGTTTTCCATTTCAAAATCGAGAGAGCGCCTATACGTAATAACTCAAATAGAGCAAGGTTTCCTACTAAATATACAATGGAATTGTTTCAGTTAACTAATCACTTCTTTTGTCCTGTTCTGTCTATCACATCCGAATCGAGAGCCTGCCAAAGTGGATAATACCAGCGGTATCTAAAACTAAACACGAAAAGGTCCTATCAAAAGCTTCCGATAGACTGATAAAACTATAAACAACAGAAACATGTTTCGTTATTTAATTTGTACATTGTTTTTCACAGTCGAAATGTTGCGATAACATTTTTAGTACCCGATTAGCATCAACATGGAAATCTGTAGTTGTATTGGTCCCATTAAGCAGAAAGCAATTAAATACAGGAAGGAGGACAATGACGAATAGAGTTGTAAGTGAAGTAAATGTCATTTGAAAATTAGGGAAATGACTGAATAGGATCTTGTCATGGTTGCATGCTCAAATAAGCATGCTCAAATAATTAGAATCAGAACGCTAATTAAAAATTGTATGCTTTCCATTATTTTCTTCAAAGTCGAATTAAAACTTTTTGAAAAGATAGTTCACAAAGCTCTCTACAACTAGGAAATACCAACGGCATTTACTATTTCCCTTGATATTCCATTAATAATTCAAATTAGGCGATGCACAAAATATACATAGTACGGCATAGCCTTGGAAATGCTTTCAGATATTTTGAAATGTATAACCACACACTTAGCTAAGTACATTTTTGTCTTTTTAATGACGTATTAAAAAAGTTAAACAGAAAGGTTCCGCTTCTCTGTAACAATGTGGTGGTAGGGTTCTCACAATGGATTGGACTATTTGCGTTCTCGAACCTAAAAGTTATAATTATGAGGACAAATTATATGCATTTTAATTTTGCCACAGCATGGTAGATTTTGAAACCGTAAAATGCAGATCAGTTCATTTTACGACCATGTATTTAAATAATATGTCGAGAAGGGAAGCAGAAAGCACAGAGTATAATGGACTATAGTGTTTGGTAGTAATAAAGCCCAAACGTGTTTTGTATACAAAGAAACCTTCGTTTGATTAATTAGAGACAAGTTTGTGTGAAACATTCTATTAAATGAGACTCTGTCTAGCTCCTTTGTTTTGAACCTCCGCCACTACATATTTGTAATTGCAAAACTTGATAATAATTTTAATAAAGAGGAATTGTAGCGGAAACTTATTAGATTTAATTTTGCAGTCGTTAAATTAACCTTTTTTTTATTTTAAAACACAAAGGTCGGTTACCACTTTCTTTACTCCATTTGAACGTCATTGATTTAAGTATGCAAAACGTGCACTTCAAACTTTAACTTGCAGCACTCTATCATAATTTCATTTCAACCATTAATTCGAAAAATTTTCGAACGTGATTTTTAGACAAAAATTGCGGTATTCTGGAGCTGAAATGAAAAATGGTAAATATTTTTATTCGCACTCACTTACGGAAAATTAATTAAAAAGTTTTTCGATTTTCATCGAGTTGTGTTAATTTCCAAATGTTGGTATATGTCTTAAACAATTTTTTAATTAAAAAAGCTTTAACATTTATGAATCTTTTAATTGATATCGTTTAACGTAAATTATTGTAGGAAGTTTTAACCTTTTCTATGTAGCAGCTGGGATTTCCGATTCAATTTCTCAATGTAAGTTTTTAAAAGTTACAAGCTATCTCTTACAATGAAAACTTTACTGCAGCAAACTAATGTGTACTTGAATGTGACAGATACCGTGACCAATTGCTTTCCAAATGGCATAAAATCTATATTAGATTCCTTTTATTTGAAAAGTTACCCCATCATCTCATGTATGTATCTACTTACATGTGAAAATCTATCCATCGATTTTAAATATCCCAACAAACGGTGATTAAACCATCATAAAAATAACAATCAAAGTTAACCATTAAATTTTCTGTTGCAAAGGCGTTGCTGAGAAATGCACGAGCAATAAATGTTTAACTATTTAATTTTTCCATTTGTTTTTATATTAAAACCTTTTTACTTTATTTAGAGCTCTCCAATATTGAAGTAAATTCTAATTACTTTGTTCACAATCATTCCAGACTGTACATCCCACATATTTGTCCTAAAAAAATCAAACGAGACTATAGACAAAATGCGTTTCTTTTGTCTCACGCTTGAGAGGCCCTGAAAGAATGCCAATTTTGTCCAATATATTTCCACTACTTACTTACTTATTTTTACATAATCATTTTTCATCCATAAACTGTATAAAACAAAAATGTATAATCAAGTGAAGCAGTTTCGCTATCTTTACAACTCAACAACGCTTCATTAACAAGAATCTATAAAATATTGTAATGAACTGTATATAACCTCTAAAATTTAATGCTATTACATGCATAAAAGTCTTGATTATGTCATTTTATTTTATTTATAGCTTATTTGAAATACCTTTTATGGTTGTCTTTATTGATATTTCCAGTTTTATTGTAATTGTTCATATCATAAAACTTTAAGATAAAAAGGTAGAACTGAAGGTAATTCAGTTTTTTGCTTAACGTACCCGAGTTCTTGGGTTTAAGATTAACTGAAAATTTGCTTGGAATTTTCATATCAATAAACTTGTTGGTACTCAAGTAGCTGGTGGTGTGCACGATTTTCCTACCGTTTTGCATTACAAAAGCAACTTTTGTGTTACACTACTACCATCATGTAATAGCTACAAACTAACAATTGAATACATAAACAATAGCCATTCAACTTTACGTAAAAACAACATGTTTTTAAGTAATGATTTGGGAATCGACGTAGGCGTGTAAATTATTTTGCCGAGAAGGAACGCTGAATGCTAAATGGGTCACTAATATGTAAAGGAAAATTGAGACTCAATTGAAACTGACCCTAGTACATCTAAATTATTTGACCAAATCAGGTATTGATATGGCATACCGAAACCATCGAGGTAAACAATAATTTCAATACAACTCACCTCGCAGGCAAACAACACAGGATTGATTCGCTACTCCAATCCTCCAATCGAAGCTACCGTATGCTTAATTCCAATCTTGTACGGGAGAGGTTTAAACCTCACCTCACAACGGAGATTTTCATAATAAAGTCCTTTATACGTCTTATTAGAATTAGGGCTTCCATTGTACAGCAATCTACTGATATTCTTGTATAAAAAATTATATCATCAGATTCTGATCATTACAGCTGTCCTAAAACAAATCTCTAAGATTAAAGGTGGGTGAAACGAAAGGTTTACCATCGCAAGTAAGAATCTTCGACGGGCCTTCACCTTAAAATCGGGCAGATGGGTGAAAGTGTGGCAGGTGGAATAGTAACCCATTTTATTGGGTTTTCCCCAGATCTTCCAGTTTGGGACCACAGTCTGTTTAAGGCTTTTTAGATAGGGAACTCCAGGAGCTCACTTTACGATGGTAATGCTTCTTCAATCTCAAATCCAAGTTCATCCAAACCTATATCATGACAAGCTGACTTTCAGTGTATCCAGAAAACTTCTTCGAAAGTCATCAGCTGCCTCACCAGCTTCAGATTCAATTCTCCACCTAACCTTTGGTAGAATTATTCCAACCAGTTAGTTCAATTCTAGTTGGCATTAGGCATTCCGTTATTGTCTTGCAAATGTTATTCAACGTTGTATCCAGTTAGTTTGTTAGTATACTTTGATTTTTCCCATACTAAAAATGCTCAGTCTGCAGTGGAGAAGCATCATAGCATTGCAATGACGCAAGTTGGAAGTTTTAACTTGCTTTATTGCAACCAACTTTTAAATTTCCCGCCCCTGTTGCCAAATTTACTAAATCAATTCAGGCTTAAATCGAACTGAACAAGTACTAAGCGCGTATTATGGCCACAAATAGACGCTGTTGCCGGACGAAGGCACAAAAATAAATTGTAGTACATAAATAACACATAAAACAATAATTGTTGATTTTGCATAAAGAATGTAAATAATAGGACTTTGGTTGTTCAACTTCAATAAGTTGTTATGCAACCCCCACAAATTCCAAAGCAAATACACACAAAAATGATCATACTCCGACCCTCACAAACAAGGGTAAGAGGGTAATTTCTTACTTCTAAAGGTAACAGAGTACATTAATTTGAAGTTATCAATGATAACCATGCGACCTTCTGCCAGAATTTTACCAGAACAAACCGGACCAACAAAAATAGTATTATTGGGTTATTTATAAAACTTGCAAAATTAAATATATTTGCCGAAAAAGTTTGCTTTCGTGGGCAAAGTCCCAGCTTTTAACATAGAGCCATACGTATCGGTTCAATGTTCCCATTACATCCAGAAATTCAAATAAATCCTTATATATTTTAAAATTTTCCGGAAATTCTGTTTCCATTTTTGAGAAAAATATCTTAATTAATGTGCTAACTTATGCTCGTACTAAGAGTCACAAGATGAATCCTAGATTCATCAATCCGAATTTCTACCAATCAGATTACCGAAATTTAATGCATATCATAGCCACAGCAAGCATTTTAAGGAAATCTAATAAGTCTTAATCATAGATCAGGTCTCGATATTTCCCAAAAAACAATGTAGTTATCAGATTTCGACAATTTCAGCGCGGAAAAAAGAAAAATAGGAGTAAAAAAAATAACGCATAATTTCGGCCTACACTTGGTTCCTCCCCCAGTGCGGCCATCAGGCCGCACAACTTTAGAAATCACGTATTCTCCCCAAAAAAATTTAGTTGTGAGATTTCGACAATTTCGGCGCGGAACATAGAGAAACAGGAGTAAAAAAAAACAAATAATTGCGGCCTACACTTTTAGGTCCTTCTCCCAGTGCGGCTTTAAGGCCGCACAACTTTAGATATCACGTAGTAAACGGCTAATGACGGCCGAACTGTCCCCTTTATCATCTGGTTTGTTTGAAATTTAATAAACGCAGTCTTAACTTGGCACAAAAGTGTTGTAAAGAATGCATTTGTGGGAAATTTTTTCCGCAAGGGTCTTTTTGGGTTATGCAACGTCATGCCTAGGATCCAAATACTAGTTAATATTGATCAATTTTTTTAAATTAATTTCTTCTTTAGTTTTTTATCTTTAGTAATTTCTTATAAAGATAATTTCTTATCTCTAGTATAATACGCTGCGTCTATTTTCTCTCTGCTGACTTAACTTTTAAACTCGTACATGAAAATATATAATATTGTTTTAAAAGAGCAATTCATACACTTATCAACAATAATTATTTAAAATATAATTGTTTCGTATTTCTCTTCTAATTTTTTTCTTTTCTTCCGCGTTTTTTTCTTTTAAAATTGTCGTAACACATTGTGGATCTAGTAAATAAGTGAATTTATCTTCTAAAGATTTTGTTGTGGCTTGATACCCTCTTTCTGTACACCAGGATTATACTCTACTATCGGGACGTCTGTTAAAGCGTAAGTTATAGATCGATATTAGCAGTTACTATTATCAATGACAAATCCAGTTAAAGTTCATGCAGGGGGGGGGGGGTCATGTCATTGCATAAATAACGCAAAATAAGTTAATTTTGCAATTTTTTTTTAACAATTTCAGTATATTTCGTCGTTTGTTTTTCGATATTTATAAATTAAGGGGGGCGTTACCCCCTTGTCACTCCTTGGATCTCTTGGCGTATTACCCAACCGGCTTGAGAAAATCAATAAATTGAATCTGGATCGAATACAAAGATAAATAACAAAAAATAAATTTACGGTAAAATTATGAAGTGTTAACACCTCACTTCCGCATTGTAGCCGCCACTTGTAATAATCTAGCGCGAAATACGAGTCTTAACAATTCAAATTTAAATTTATCATTACAACCTAAAATTAAAATCATCCTAAGTGGGTCGATACAATGAAATTGCCAAGTTTCTACGTTACAGAATTGAAGTGTGCTAGCAAAATTGTTGCCGATAAAATGCAAATGAAACTGAAAAATTCCATAGTAGCAAAATATACAATGTTGTAAAGGATTAATTTTACTGAAAATTATTCCTGATACGGTTCTCTTAAAAATTTTGAATCACAAACTTAAAAACATAAAAATTTTAACTTTTTAAAAACTTTTGGAATTCAGAATTTCGAAATCAGGAAATAGTCTACGGATAAAAGAGTGGATACCGTGATAGAAGCTCTGGTGTACGACAAACAATTTTTTTACAAAAATTTTACTTTTCCGGACTAGTAAGTGAAAGTAATACTTTTCTGTACCGATGCAGTCAAGTATATAATTTACACAAAACCTGTCTTTGATGCTCATGAAAGAAAGTTTTCAATAATTTTGTTTAATTTAAAAATAACAATTATATTTAATCAATTGTTATAAAATTTTAATTCAATTTTTACCTATCGTATAACTTTGATGTAACAATTTTTCATTAAAAAGGCGATGCAAATAATAAAAATTACATAATAATATAATATTAGCAAATAGCAAATACAACATCTTATTCTCTATTCTTATGGTCTCTTATACAAATAATAATAGAACAAATCTTATGTGAAACACACCAGGAAAGTTCCTTTTTCCTCACTAGTTGCACCAAGAAGAGCTTTGCATTTCAGACACTATTTAGTGAGTAGGCGATCTTGAACTTCAGGTCAAATTAATACAGGCAGACAGGCACTAAACAACGGCTAAAGACGTGGGTTAAATATTACAGTAGTCTGGAACATTGGACATAAAGAAATATAATACTATAAAGCGTAATTACAAATTACGTAATTACAAATGATCGTCAATCACCGAAAAATGAAACAAATATTAACAAATTAAGACAATACATGGATGTAATAAAACCGTATTTCTTTTACATAAACATGTTTTTAAATTTAAACTCTTCTGAAGGAATTAAAAATATTTTACTACATCAATTTATAATTTTATAAAAGCAAAATTTTATTTAAAAACATTTTATAGGTAAATAATTCATATTACTTACCTACTTCCTATTATACAAAATATTATTTTATAGATTTATAATTTTACATAAAATAATTATTATATTTATCCAGGAATTAATACATTATTGTAATTATTATAATGTAGTAGGTACTATGTAGGTAGGTAAAAAATTTACAATAAAATAAAATCCATATTAAGCTTACGTATAATATACCATAAAAAGAATTGCAAATGTTTTAGAAAAATTGTAAAGGTAGTTTATACCAGTTTTCATTAATTTCTAAAATAGTCAGTCGAAATATTGTCCGACTGACAAAAAATGCTATCAGATTGCATTGTTACTACAGCTAGGGCCATAAAAGCGCTATCGGTAACAGTTCTTCATATCCCTTTGTGGTGTGATTCGCTTTAACAGACAGACGTATCAAATTCTGCTTAAATAATTAATGTTTTTTGCCTATTATTCAAACAATAATAAAACTTTTCTTATTTGAAACGAGTGGGTAAAAATTTCCCTTTTCCTCACTAGTTGCACAAGTAGCTCTTTTCTTTGCATTGTGCCTGGAACGTGATCTTAAAGTTCAACCGGGAGTTTTGTCTCACCAGTGTCAAGAACTTCTTTGGAAGAAAAGGCACTAAATAACTGAGAGTAGATATTGCAGTGGACTGGAAGGTTAGACATAGAAAAATTTATATAAATCATAATTACAAATAACGCCGATCACCGCAAAAGCGATGCAAATATTGACCAATCAAGACAATACCGTGAATGTAATAAACTGCTTTGTTTTAAATAAACATGTTTTTAAATTTCAACTTTTCTGAAGGAATTATAAATATTGTACTTCATCAATTTATAATTTTATAAAAGCAAAATTTTAAAGAAAAACATTGTACAACAGGTAAATAACTCATTTTACTTTATAATTATATAAAATATTATTTTATATCTAAAGTTGTATATAATTTGATTTAAAATAATTATCCTTTATTATTTATCCAGGAATTAACACATGATTTCAATTTGTTGTAATTATTGTAATGTACGTGCGTAAAAGCCTGTAGAATAAAATAAAATTCGTATGAGGGAAAATCCAATAGACCACAAAAAATTGTTAAAGCAATTTATACTGGGTTCATTTCAAAAGTAGCCAGTCGAAATAAATTTTATTATTGAATAAATTTCAGGACAATATGAAACACACATTTGTTTAGATAGCGAGGAGGACGTTGAAAACCAATACTATTTGAAATTTAGGTTTAATCCCCTGACCTTACGATACATAATTTCAAAGGTGGAAAATATCCTCGTTTATCCTCATTTAAAAATTGAACTCGTTGCGATGAAGGGCATCCTATCCTCTACGCCATAGCTATTCATTTGTCCTCTCATTTTGACATTCCAAGATTGCCTTGGTCGGCCCCTCTTACGTCTTCCAGGTGGAATCTATCTAAACATTCTTTCAGGTCATTTCTCGTCACTGATTCTTAAAATGTGTTCAAACCATATCAGGCCCCCCTATCAATTCTGCCTATCACACTGTCATTAGCATCCATTCTTTGTCGTATCTCCTCATTTTCAATAGATTCCAATGTTGATATTCAAGCACTTCTGAGGTAGTCCTTAAATGTCCATGCCTCACACTATCCTGTGATCACAAACTAGCGTTGCTACAACAACTATGATAAGGTTATAAAGTTGCACTCCGACCTCAAAGCAAGTTAATTGCACTTTTAGCCTCTCCAAGAGCGATGTAGTAATGTGTCAACTCCTTTTCCTTATTTCAAATTTACTCAAAAATAGAAGTTATTTCGACTGGCTACGTTTGAAGTTAACACCCGGTATTAGAATATTAATTTTAATAAAATCTCATTTTTGTGATTTTTCATATTACTTTCATTATAATTATCTTTGAAAATAACTATAGTTAGTAAAATAAATAATAGCGCACAACTTGATAATATTAAATGATAACCCGAACCTGTTTGCACAGCCTACCTACGTAAAAATCATTATCTATTTTTATACTTCTTTTTCTAAATTAAACAATAACCAAGTTAACCTGCCACAATCTTTTTATATTTCTGTGATGTTTACTGTCACTAATCGATGTTTCGCACCGGTTTATCATGCCGTATTTTTCACACTGTCCTGGTTTGCTTAGAGCATTTACTTCCAGAGATTTAGTTCTATTTTCTCGGTTTGTACTTTATATTTATCATACCGTGTATTTCATTTGTTAATGGTACGTAAATACGAAATCATGACTTTCAAGAGAAATTCAATATTCGAAATTGCGAGTAATTTTTACTACAAAGGCCTAAGAATTTCAAACGGATGGGTTTGACAGACTTAATCTATGATGTATCTATAATTCCTTTGTGTGTGTACATGCCATGGACAAATAACCATTTTGTTAGTAAAAAATATTTGTTAAGCTATTTTAAATTTTAACTAACCTTTCTGGGATTAAAGCTATTGGAAGTAAATAAATTAGTATTAAATTGAAATTAACAAGTTAATCAATAAACATTTTTGCAAAAGCTTTCAGCAATAGGTTATTGATTTCTTCTCGTTTATTATTTAGCTTGTTGATTTTTATATTTTAATTTATGGTAGCATGTAAAATTTCATACATTATTAATGTGAATAAATGTAACTTTGTAATTTGATTATTATACCATTAATATTTATGTATTTTAAATTCACGAAAATATATATTAAACATTTAATAATAACGTTATCATAATATTATATAACGCTTATTAAGTATTAACTAAAATAATTCTCTATTATATGCGTATTATGTATTGAAATTTTAACCAATCAGTAATCATTCTTAATCTTGAATAAAATATCAATATATCGTGTATCCGAGGAGAGATCAACAAGTTCGATAAAAACGGTATAAGGAAAGGAGTTTCAAAAAATCCCAAAATTGGCATATGGGCCAGTTTTCAAAAATTAAATAAACCCAAGCATTCGTTGGACTTCTATTTAATAGGTTCACTGCCATGGGAGACACCGGTGTCTGTTCGAAGTCCTTGCCCAGGACGCCATGGCAGACACCGGTGTCTATTAAGGAGCTTCCGATAAGGAACTGGTATATGGACGTATGGACCGTATTAACGACAGAAACACCTCTAAAAGTAATAGAAACTGTTCTGAATTGAACTGTTTTGAAAATATCTCACAGTGAGAATGAGATTTTATTTTAAATCGTTTTAAACTGAATAATATGGATGTCTACTAACTGTGCCCGTTTTATGGTTCAATACAAATTTTGACCTTGAGTCCAAAGGGCCAAAAGGGTCCAAAAATTTGTTTTTTTTGCATTCACATGTATTTCTAAACTGCTTATAACAGTTTAAAACTTAAATATAAAATTTGAGAAAATGCACTTTTTTGAAATATTGTGAGAACAGCCTTGGCAGTCAACCTGTTCATTTTTAATAGTAGTCAGTTTTCAGATTTGTAAAAATAGAGAAACTCGAACACCGCGCTGTGATAAAATTTCTAACAAACAAGGGAAAAAGATTAAAAGAAATAGAAAATGATTTGCTTGAAGTGTACAAGGAATTTTCACCTTCACTAAAAACAAATTACAAGTGGGTACGGCTTTTTAAAGCAGGACAGGAGTCCTTACAAGATGATCACTGTATTGGCGGACGCGATTAGTCACGACAATGTACCACAAGTCGAAAATTTGTTAAGGGATGAAAAACGTTTCTACATGAACATCTTCATGACTCAAATGCAAGTGAAAAATTGGTTCCACGTTTGCTATCTCCTGAACATTATTATTATGACCCCGAATTCAAATAAGAGTCTATTCAGTGGATAGAGGAGGGAAAACTGACACCTAAGAAGTTCAAAACTCAACCATCCTCTAGAAAGATTATAGCCACAATTTTTTGGGATGCCGAGAGAATTCTGTTAATTGATTACCTGTGTCGTAAAGAGAGTATAACAGGCATTTATTATGCAGGATTACTGCAGAAATTAAAGGAAGGTATTGCGATGATATAACCAGATCAATTTTCTCATGCACATGGTCCAATAAAGTATCTTCATAAATTATTTAAAGAAAATATTCATCGTTGGTGCATCGTACCCATGGTTAGTGTTTTTTACTAGGATTAAAATATGAACGGTATTATCTTATAAGGAGAGATAATAAATGACTGATTTTTTTGTGGCGAAGGGAAATTGAATTAATTCCTCACGAGCGATATATTAGATTTTAAAGCTTCAAATGCGGTGGCATATTGAACGCCTAATAGCAATAATTTGGTCTAAATGCTATAATTATTGAAATAAAAATTTGGAAAATAAATTGGAATAAAATTTTGGAAAAGACAATAGAATCAATTAAATTCTGAGACAGTCAAGATTGACTGAAGATCCGCAATAAGAACAAATAAAAAGTTAGTAAATTTGCCTTTGTGTTACGTTCTATTGAAACTATTTATCATTATTGATGATATGTGTAAAATCCATTAATTATTGTTATTTATGAATATTTTAAAGGCTATATAATAATTGTCGTTAGGGAAAGATTATTAAATATTTATATTTACCATTCGAATACTGTAAAAGATATTTCATTAGAATAACTATGAAAATATTCAATTACCGGAATTTCAGAAGTGAAGCGAGAAAATTGAAATAGTTCAATTACTCCACCAACAAATAATAACATTATCAATTCAATTCCACCTATAATTAAACTCAAAAATATTATAAAAAGGAAATACGAAACGGATTTACATATCTAAGGTCTAATTAATTAATTCTCAGGAAAGGGGCATTTCTCATCAGGGAAGCAAGTGGGTAACACCGCATATATAAAGAGGCACCCAACGTAGGGGCTTTAAGGGGTTATTGGTAGTGATCGGCGTGAAAAAATGACCATTTTAAATAATTTTTGTTGACAGTAGTTTAATTTATTTTATAAAACAAATAATACAAAGTTATTATATTATGTTTTAGCTTTATTTGACAAAAATTAAAAATAAAAATATTTATTGTTGACTAACTTATTGCCATATTTGTTGGACCCTGTCCCACACGTCGTGCTTTACGGTGATCATTACAACATTTTATTGGTTCATCCAAAATCAATCAAACAAAAAAAAATCATTAGTTTAATAGTTAATCTAGGGCCTGAACGAAGGTTTTCTCTTTTTTTTGAAAATTGACAAAATGGCGGCCTCTGATAATTTTCTCGTCCATTTTCAACGAAAAAAGCGGTAGTTTATTGTTTATAAAAACTAGCAGTTTTAATAAAAAAATAAATCCTTCGATCAGGCCCTAGTCTTTTATGTTTTCAATAAACTGTATCAATTTCATTAATATCGGTCGAGTGGTTTTTGAATTACAGTGATCACCGACTTTGAATACGTACTTTCGAAATAAATACATTTAAAGTTTTACATTCGATTTATGTATAAAAATACTAATTATTTAATTACTTACACAGAGTCTTTTATTTGAATTTTCTGAAATTTCACATTTCCATTACACTGTTTGCACTTAATACAGTACAAAATATAATAAAATCTGTCATTACAGCATTCATGCTTACATAAAATAGATCCCTTAAACCGGTCGAAACCCCTAAGCAAACTACCTGACATCGAAAGTCAGAGAGCCCATCAGCAATTGTAGGATATATCGAAAACTATTCATTGGATTACCTTGAAATTTTCAGGTAATAATTTCGAAGTATCGTACTTGAAGAAAATGCAAAAAAAAATTATTAATTTTTTCAAAATCCAGACTACCCATAACCCCTTAAATAAACAAAATTAATAATTTAAGCTTAGAAAAAAGATAGGGCAAAGTGAAACAAAAATTTTTGTTCCTCCACAACAATGTACCAATTCAGAAGTCGAAAGTTTCACAGGCTGCTATTAAAAAGTATGGCTTCGAAGAAATAAATCACCCACCTTACAGTCTAGGTCTGACCCCTAATGATTACTTTCTATTCCCAAATTTAAAGAAAGAATTACGATGGATGAACTTTAATACCGATGAAGATCTGATATATGTTGATTCAGTAGTTTAGAACAATTAATTCAAAGAATTACCAAATGCCTTGAGCTTCAATCCAAAAATAAAAAATATTGATTTCCCCTCGTAGCATATCAAATAACCAAAATTTAAAATGCCACCTACGAATGCTATTCAAATATAAATATTCAGTGGAGAGAAAATCTTGACCTTATGACCTCATAACTTTTAACCCTCTTATAAACCATCTATATCAATCAATCTCAATTTGCATATTTCTTTATTTGTCATAAGTTAGTATCTAAATCAAATCCGAGTTATTTTCAGTTTAACACCGATTTTACAAAAAAAACTAATTGGTTATCAAGAGATAAAATATAAAATGTGGAAATTTATTTTCACATAACTTTTCTCGGATAATCTAACATTTTCATTTTGTTGCAGATATCTTATTTCTATTTGTTGCGAGCCAATTTATTTTTTTAAGAGGATCCGAATTGCAATATTCAGGCTGCAATTTCAATTCCATGTGTCATTGTGTTATTGATCCAAATGATGGCGCAACGAGATCAATTGGATGTCTCTCCGTACCATTATATAAATTTCCAAGTAAGTCGCAATATTTGATTTAGTTTTATATTTCTTTTTTTTTGTTTGTTTAAATTTAGCTTTTTGTTTCATCATTAAAACTTAAATTATCGATTTGAAACTGCAATATGCGATGCTGTGTGTCACTCATAATTCGGATAAACTGTCGAAACGTATTATCTCGATATACGTTCGTTTGGATCTGTTAACACGTTTTTGTGGTGATTATCAATATTTTTTGTGCGAAAAACTTCATGCGTTTTATTTTCCATTTTGCACATTAAATCCGGACGAATTTTTTGTCTAAAAAGTTACACCTTTTTTCGTTTTACCAGCGATGTGTAATTTAAGGTAAAATTTTGTTTCAGATCTGACAGAAATGAATATTAGTCATCTTGAGATACTAGGATCAAAGATAACAAGCATAGAAGCCGACAGTTTGACAGGTTGCCAAGTACATGAACTTACGTTATCAAATAATAACCTTCAACATGTAATGGATCGAGCTCTAAGGTAAACAATGTTTTCTAATCTGTTTAATACTTGAGTATTTTAAAGACACAATGCTTTTTCCTTTAAAGTTTTTATGATATTGTCGTACTTCATGCAATTTCCAAACTGCCATTTATAATTAACAACAAAGCAACTGGAAAATTGTCCGTATGCTTCTATTCCGTCTTATATTATTAGGTATTTACTATATCGAAGAGAACATAACAGCGCGTCTGTTCAATTTAGAATTATTATTACAGTGTACCGTTGTGTTATAACATGAAATTTCCCTTTATGGTTCACTTAATTTCAAATTGATATTTTATATTATGAAATATCCAATTAGATAACCTTGTAGGAAAAACTATGATACCACTTTTTTTTTCGTAATAACTGTAATCATAGATGGTATATTTTATATTATGTACGTTCACGTGGATAAGTAGTGCACTATTAACAATCAATTGATGATGGCGTTTCCTTTTTTTTATCACCTGCTGTATAATAAAATTCGGTAGAATTCAATTTTTAGTTAGTAAATAATGTAATAGAAGCCAATAAATTGAACATTGGAAGCTCCATTGGAGAAGACCAAAAAACTGGAATCCACCAGAATACAGAATTGCTTTGTATATTTCGGTCATGATGTTTGAAGAACAGGAAAAGTGAAAATCTCAAGGACGAATTGAATGCAATGCAATGTCACCAAACATAACAGCTGATTGATTGATGAACATTTACTGGTGACAGTTTAGCATGCTCAGGATCGAGAACAATCGAGGATACATTGATATCGGGAAATACCGCAGACACAAAGACCATAAGAATCTGTAAAATGTTACAACTTGTGAATCATTGCATAAAATAAATTATTGTTGGCATAACCTGATTGGATAAGTGTGCAATTCTATCGATGAGTGACTTGACAATATGGTCTTTATTAGTGTTAATAAATAAATTATCCAATTAGAAGTGCCTTACAGAATTAACATAATATTATATTAATATTTGAGATTGTATGGTTAAGCGGCCTAAAGGCCGCACTGGAATTTTGTTGGTAACTAAAAATTTGGCCAATCATAAATAAATTAGAGAAGCACAGATTTGAATCTTTTATGTAAAGGAAGATAAACAAGAAATTTCATGTAGAAGCAATGAATCTCCATTCCAAATACCTTAAAAATAAGATCGGTTCATTCTCTGATCATTATCAGCAGTTTGGTTACTTTAATTTAATCAATAATATTTTATGTTGTATTATGAAATGTAATAATCTGCATTATTAGCAGTTTAGTGAAGAACCAGACGCCAAGTCGAAATAATTCGACATTGCATTTTGTTTCAAATCATGGTTCTTTAGAGTGTTATTACGAAATTCTGAACTTTCTTTCCTCTAGCGATATCGGCGTCATCTTCTACGAGCTGAGGGAAAGGATAAAAAAGTAATTTTTCGCCGATTTCTTGACTTTATGTCAATTTAACAGCAGAAATTGTTTTAATATAAAAAATAATAGCTGTTTTCATGTACCTTTTACATATCGCTAACACAACTTTTACAATAATAACACATCCCTACAAATTCATATTTAAAAATAATAATTACAAAATTAATAATTTTTGGCCATAAAAGCAAACACTGTAATAGATAATAATATGTAATTACCATGGATGTGTCGCCTAAAGGCCGCACTAGAACTCAACTTGCTTTGGCAACTAAAAAATTAACCAAAACCAAGTGTGTTTTTCTCCTTTTCTCCTGAGCATTTTTACCTTTCCACTTATGGTTATATTCTCTTGCTGTGAAGAATCGCTTAATCTTAAAATTTAAAATAAATACATTTAAATCTAATCTTTAAAATAAAGTATTTTCAAGAAAGATTAAAAAACCCAAAATCAAAGATGATAATAATATTCCTCTTGGCTATCATGATGAAGTTTAGAAGTAGGTCAATTAAATAAATTAGTACTTGCTAAGAATTAGTAACTAGTTGATGGTTCTAAATCGTCACTGGAATAATTCAAGTTTCCTGTGAAAATTATATTACGGTATAATTTTAAAATGAAGTCCTAACCTTTCCTTGGGCTGTGAAAAACTGCGAAATCTGCGATTTGGATCTGAAACTTTTGAATTGTAACTCAACTAGCGATCACACCAAGCCACTTCCGTGGTTTGTTTTGTATGAAAAGCAATTATCTGGCTTTAACTCGCCAAAAAACCTTGAGCCTATAATAAAATAAGAAATTATAAAAATTTTGCTAGTTTTTACTAATAATAAGTATTTTATTTTAAATACATAACCACGTTATGATTCATTATTTAGTTTTTCATAACAGGTGGTGTTAATTTCAAAAGAAACCAGTCGAAATAATTTTTAGGCAGGGGGGGGGGGAATTGATAAAAACAAAAACCCTATCATAAATTTTAATTATTATCCCCTAACCTTGTGATAAATTATTTTAAAGGTCAAATAATCAAAAACCACTACTAAAGATTTAATGGATCTGTTTATGAGTTAGAGGTAAAAATTAAAAGCTGAAACAAACAATTATTTTATTTTTACGAAGATCACGGCAGCAGTGATAAACATCTGCACTCCACTATCAGCTAAGATAATAAAGCAATCCATTTCAAATCAATTATTTTAGTTTTAACACTTTAAAATCGTTGCGTAATGTTAAAAATAAAAGTTGCTTGAAAATCGTTTATACTATACAAGAAAAAGTAAAAATAATATTTATTTACGTGGCAGAAAATCGTTTTGCGAGTACAACTGCTTGAATTTTCAATGAAAGCCACCCTGAAAAAATGTAGACCACCAGTACGGGATAAAGTTACTACGAAAACTGGAAGAAAGCCGTTCCATATTCAACAAAATTAATAAGCAGTGCAGAATTTTGAATCAAGTTTTGTAGTATTAGGTTATTTTGGTACGAGTGCTGACAGCTCCATTCAAAGGGTTGCTAATAAGTTAACAAATATTTCAATTGGTTTCATAAATTAGTAAGAAGTCGATTTTGATGGAAGAATCGAGTTTTGTGAACTCATGTCCCAGAAAATTCAAGTTGACCCGAGAACATTCTAGGACCGAAAAATAGGTTAACCTAAGAATGTAGGGGTATTAGTTCAGAAACATTTTAGAGAGTCCGGGAAACGTTCTAAAATAGGTTCCTAATAAAATTATTTTTTGTTTAAACTAAATTTTTATCTCTAACTCATAAACACATCCACTATATTCAATTTTTAAGGTGGATGAACAAGGATTTCTGCGCCTTTAAAGTTAGTTAAAATTTCCAAGCTGGGGTAGCTGATGGAGAAAAAAACAGTTCTTTCGACTGGCCACTTTTGAAATATCACCCAATGTATAATAAAAGTAGTACATAAATATAGTAAATAACAATCCTTTATAAAAATACTCGCATTATTTTGTCCCGACGGTATTTTAACCGCGCTATTATGGCTGATGTAAATTGTTCATATTGTCGCCATACTCTGTAAGAATAAAGGATCAAGGAAGAAAGGATATATAAAAAGTTATTTTTGTTATTAAAAGTCCTATTAGCTAAAACCGCAATCAGGTTTTCCTTAAACTAATATATTTTCATAAAAACGTAGTAATTTACATATTAAAAAAATTTAAATTAAGTTATCACATTTTCACCTAGCAAGTTATGAAAACGTGTCCCTAAATTTAGATATTTACACTTTAATTTAGAATCAATATGAATTTTAATGAGGGTTATAAAAAATGATATTTTAACTTTATAATTTTTCTTTCTAAATTTTAATCCGATTAAATGTGTTTAAATAATTTTTATGCTTTCTTGTAAACAGGCCGATAAGATTTATATTATTCATGCTTTGTATATTTTTAAATAAAACTTGCAAATTGTAGGGAAAGCTTTTAAATCAATTATGCATTGCCAGAGAAAGTTGCTAATTGAATATGTCACGTAAGGGTAGACTGAAACTTTTTTTGAATGCATAATTGTTATTATTATCTGCTGCTACGTGGAAAACTATAAATGTATGCATAGTATAAATTAATATATAATGATTATCTAAGTTATACTAATAACACCTAGGTATATATTATAATATTATGAATGGACTATATTTTATTTAAGGCAAGCACACAGGAAAATTCACGTATACCGATACTAATCTAGTGGAAAAGCGTTTGAGGTTAAATTATGAAACACCCTGTAGTAGTCACCTACTTTTTTTTTAATTTATATTTCATTTTAGATTTATCGAATTCGATGTTCCTCAAACCATAATAACACATTCAATTAAGTATGCTTTATTAAACGTTACAAAAGAAAATTACTTTTTTTACAACAAAAAATATGTTTACATAATGTTCAATGAAAGCGCTAAACTCGAACCATAAAATACATTAATCATATTCGTATGAATACTAATATAAAAAAATCAAATTATAACTCAATAATCGTTATACGCACGTGCTTCGTGCGATAAATTTTACAACCAAAAATTATAATTAATGCCTTAAATTTTAGGGTGACGTTTTTGAAAATAATTTGTTTCCCACAACAAATGGTTTTGCTATTAGAAATTTATTTTCTGTGGTCACTCCTAAACTTATTCCATTCGGTTGAGCGGGAAAATTTAACGATTTATTCTTCGTTTCCGAGTTTTCGTTTAGATGATATGAGTATATGCTGATGAAGCTAAAATAGACCGAAATAATAATAATTCATTCTCCCAAATTAAAAGTCGATTTTACGTTTCTTCCAGAAATAGAATGAAATTTTTAGTAACATTTACTATTTAAGATGTTAAAATTGTTACTTGGTATTGTATTAAAGGAAACGTCGGACATGAAATCCTGAGAGAACTACTAAGCTTTTGAATACAACCATGAATAATTTCCTAGAGCAATAATTCACTCTAGTTTATTTCCGCTATATTTTTAAATTTCTAACAAATGCTGGTATTGTTACTACATTCGTGCTATTATCAACATTGTGTCCATTTTTGTTGTCGTTATAAATTATGCTCTCATTTCTATAGCCAAATCAACAGAAAAACATATTTCGTATAAGAAATAAAAATTTTGCTGTTTAAGTTAGCTGTATGTGAATTTACTGCTTTTCCCGATTAAAAATGTCCGAGTGTTAAAGAAAACAAGAAATAAAATGAAAAATAAAGAAAATGTAATGGAAATAGTGAAATACTGAATTCAGCTGGAAACTGGACAATATTTTTATTTGCAACAAAAATAGTTTTGCGGTTGAGTTTACAGAAAATACTGTTTAATTAAAATATTATATATAGGAATGTTTTATTCTGGCATTTTTTAATTGAAGGATTTTCCTTTGTAACAATAAAATTTTGTTATTGCAAAATACTAGAAAACAGATATAGGAGGCGCAAAGTGTGCTATTCATGCTTACCTATTTCCTATTTGTTTGAAGACGAAACCTTGGAGAGGGACTTGACGACTATCGCGGGGTGATTTAACCCGCTAAATTTACGGATATTTCGTTCGTGTGTACGGAAAACATTTATTGCGCCGGAAAAGAGATTTGAACTACTTCCGAAAGATTTGTGATTTTGGGCAAAACAAAATGGTTCTGTTAGTAGACCAGCGGAAAAATTTAACTAGATTTTTTTTATATAATGGTTCCTTAGGGTGTAATTAAGTAATCCTTAAGTTTCTCCTCTCCAATGAGATCAACGTCATTTTCTAAAGGGTGGGGAAGGGGCAAAAATCAGTTTTCATCGATTTCTCGACTTTCTTTCAACTTAACTGCAAAAATTGTTATATACTAGGTTGTTCAATAAGTTCGCTGAACGGAAATGAAAAAACGGACTTTTGGTTGTAAAAATGGCTTTCGTTTTCAGTATAATCTCCCTCAACTTCAATACACTTATTCTAACGATCCTCCAATTTATGGATCTCATCTCTGCAGTGGATTTCTAAAATACCCCTCTACGTCAGCTATAACCTCTTAGTTTGATGGAAATCGTTTTCCACGAAAGAATTTTTTGAGATGTGAGAAGAGCCAGAAGTCATAAGGGGCTAAATCTAGCGAATAGGCTGGTTGCTGCAACAATTTGTACTTTAATTCACTGATTTTAGCGAAGGGTTTTTGAGCTGTGTAAGCAATTGCATTATCTTGATGTAAAATAATTTTTTTCTTCTGTAAACCGGATCTTTTTTCACGAATTTTTACATCCAATTGGACCGAAAGATTACGATAATAATTTGACTATATTTTTTTTGCCAGCTTCGAGGTAATCCAGGAAGAAAATACCTTTCGCATCCCAAAAAGCAGACGCTACAACCTTCTTGGCCGATTTCTGGACACGAACTCGCTTCGGAGCCGAAGAGCCAAATTCACACACTTCTTAGCTTCTTGTTTTGATTCAGTATCATCGTGGTAGACCCAAGTCTCATCCATAGTGATGAAACGACGCAGAAAATCTTTTTTATCCTTTATAAAACGCTCCAGATGTTGCTGACAAAGTTGCATTCGAATGTGTTTTTGTAGCATTGTTTTTAGCATTATTTTCCATTTTTAAGTGAGAATTACGTCCCATAGGGCAATACTACATCTTACGGTGGTTGAGACCCAGTTGTAGACGTTTGTACCATATGTGTTAAACCCAATTTAGCTGACGGTCCACATGAATGTCCAGGTATTTAATTTCATCTTTTCGCGGTAGAGCCATGTTTTAACCCAGGTTTCCATTTCATTCAAATGACTTTATAAGAAGCTGAAGGCAATCCTGAGATTGTGGTGTGATGCCAAAATGGCAGGGTTATCTTCAAAGGTGGCGGTGACTGTATTGTTGGTAGTTGATGATAAATACAATGTGGGTTCAAGAACGCTGCCTTGTGGAACACAGGAACAGATGGGAGTCAACGAAGACTGCGATTTGCCAAACTTGACTAAGAAGTATCTGCCTGTTAAATAAGATTTTAGTAATCTAGAATTACTTGCAGAATAGGTGTGGTAAATATTCATATTTTATATATCAGGCCCTCATGCCAAAACTTGTCGAACGCCTACGTGACGCGAAGAAAATTGCAAACTTCAAATCAACGCCTGATAATTTATTTGACACCAAGCCAATTTTTAACACAAACATGTGTTTGAAAATGTAACCGAGCACGGCCAAGCTTACAAATAAAATTCCAAAAAATCAGTACAAAAAACAACTTGGCGATGTTCTCACAAAACACCACCCTTTAATGTTACAACCCCAAACAAATTGATTGCAATAACTGAGTTTATAATCACACAATTTACAAAATTTAATAGTCTTCTTAACAAAATTATACCATTCTATGTCCGCCACAAAAATCAAACTTACTGAAACAAAACTTCTCAACCATATGCTCAGGAAAATTCAACATCCGGGTCCACAAAATTGCCTCCATTGATCCAAAGTAGATGGAGAACGAATATCCAAAACATAAAAGGAACTAAATTAACCAGGTGTTTCTTAACGATCGGACCATCGACTACTAGTGGAAGTACACAACATCAAGCTCTGTAATACACCGAGATGCAATAAAACCAAAAAATAACTTTTATAGTTTGGTCTTCCAATTTTAAATTCTTACAATTTTTTATAATTGGGGTCATTAAATCATTCCACCCACGATCTTCATCTTGAACCCAAAATCTCCAAAAACGTCAGCGTAATCTCACGCTAATAGCAAAAATAATATTCAGCAACCCTTAACGTCTCAACTTGACGTAGCAAAAATTCAAACTTGAACCATTCTGCTGGTTTTAGCTAAAGTAAAATGAACCAAAATGGCGTCGTGTCTCATTCAGGTTTTTATGTGACAATTATATGAAGAAACTAATTTTAAAATGAAAATATTTGGGGGAGGAAAACAACAGTTCATCAGTATATTATACAGTTTTAGCAAAAATATTAATCTCGTTGTGTTTTGGGCATTATACGATGGGCTATGAAAGATTCTGAAGAAGGAGTTAGTGATGTCATTTGTGTGTGTAAAATAGTGTTCATATTATCAATTTCGGTTGTTTTGGTATCCACAGTATTACCACCGTAATTTTCTGCGGAAAAATGATAAAGTTTAACTTTTATGTTTTTGTCGTAATCGAATGGGTCTTCTTCAATAGAGATATTCGTGCACGACTGTCCTCGACAGCTTCGACAAATTGCTGAAAAAGGAAGTCCAGCCTTTCTATAACTGCAAGCTTGCTGATAACCTTTTCCACATTTGCATGAGATTTATAATAGAAGCTCTTGTGAATCAGGATCATTCAATGTAGTAATCGGAAAATTACCATGAATAGAAGAGTTCTCCAACCCCAATCTTGTGGATTCTTCCAATTACCGTGCCATTCTTGAATCTGATGTTAGGTTCTCAAAGAGTAGTGGTACTCTGTTGATTCAGTTGGTTCGAGTCATCAAACACTACATGAACAGAAATTTGTAAGCTATGGAGATGTTTGGCGGATTTTGTGCTCTTACTTATTGCGTCTTTTAGATAACCGTCGAAAATAATCACGCTGTTAGTTTTACAATATTTCTTGACATTTGCAACATACATTTACAAAACATTAATGAACGTTTCTCGTTAAAAAATTTTTTTTGTAAATCACCTTGTGATTTCTGGTTAATCATGATTCTTTGAAAAACGAATAAGGGGTTGATTGGCATGACTTCATTTTGATTGAAGAGTTTGCAGCTCTTTCGATGAAATTTAATATATGCAAAATTACTTTTTACGATAGTTACCATTGAAGTCTTATCAATTTTGTATGCTTGATGGTGGCAGTCAATTTTCTTCTCTCTTTGTATTCATGTGTTGATAGACATATACTTCTCGGCGATTGAAAAAGGATTATGTACTGATAGCATTGGCAAAAACTCTCCCTCGATTACGACGATAAAATAGAAGTTGAACTTCAACATATTTCCACAGAAAATGACGATGGTGATACTTTACATACCGAAACCACATAGATCGACAATATGAACACTACTGAACACGCACAAATGACATCCCCACTCCGTCTTCAGCATCTTTCATAGAACATCATAATAATTATAATGCCTCAAAAATGACAACATTGTTAATTTTTATTCAGTAATAAAAATTTTTGTTAAAAATCCACACATTTAATTAAAAATAAATCCCGACCCCTTTAAATAAAGATCTTTAAAAAATAAAGAATCACGCAACTTAGCTCAACGTTTTTTGACTGATACACTGATTTTGTCCCTTTCCTCATTCCGTAGAAAGCAACGCCGATCTTGTTGAAGGATAACTTTAGGATTACTTAATTACATCTTAAGGAACCGTTATATGAATAAGAATTCCATCAGCTACAATTTTTTTCACATAACGTAAATTATTCCGATTTCGGGCCTGGTCCATAGCTACAGCTGTTATATTTTGAATTTTGGATAGTACAACATCCGAAGGATCCTTTATCATTAAAAGTTGTCCAAATTAGTGAACTGCCTACTATAAGTATATTAAAAGATTTCCAACTTTTGATTACAATTTAACGTTCAAATGTATACTTCTGCTCTGCCTGGCTAGAGTCATTGCGCCAAGCTTATTCTCGAAATGTTGTTAAATTTAATTAAGTTAATTAATTTATGTAAAACTATGCTCAACATATAAGCATAAAAAGACAACATAGCTGCACGTCAACTGTACAGAGACTTTGGTCATGGATGAAATAAGAAAGACCAATCAGGGTAGTAAGACAGAGTGCTTCCATTCTAACATGGCCAGCACTAGAAGTACTTTTCCCGTTAAAATCTTCAAGTTTGTCTTAAGTTTAGAATGGTTGCAGAAATTGCGGTCCCAAAAACACTGGGGACTGCAGTCCATTTAAGCTTACATGTCCTTTCCCTAAAATCCATAAAACAGAAGACCCTTGCAGCAGTACCACAATAATTTATGCAATCACAAACCGGGTACGGTCATAACCTATTCTACTTAGTTATTCAATTACCACTATTAATTATGGCAGTTAGACCTACCCCACAAGGGATTGGCGTGACTGGGCGTGTATGAGTATTATTTCGTTTTAAATGCATATGAAATTGCGGACAGGTGTCATTTACCGCATAATTCTTGGTTATACGAAGAAAAACGTTTTTATACCTTCACCATGAAGTACACAAGTTAGTGCGGCATTCTTTCGTGACAACCGCAATCGCGATTAAGTCAAAGCAGATAATTTTAAAAAAGTTTTATATTTAAATACAGTTAGTACTAGATGTAAATTTTAATCAAAATATAATTGGAGACATTCCGAACAATAAAAAAATATAATTATTATTGTGAAACAATTCGTTTTATTTTTCATTTCCCTTATTTAATTTATTTCGTATTTCAGTTTATTCTTTTAAGTATTACTGGGGGTGAAATTCATAAAATTTTATTTAAATAGTGATTACGAAGTCATGTGGTATATCTTTGGTAGTCACGAAATCAGTTGAACACACAAATCTTGTATTAGTAGGCTGAGGTCTCACTTCAGCCAACGTCAACAACCTACTGAAATTTAACGATTGGCTGAAATTTTAATTGTTATTAGTCGTTGGCTACAAGGAAACTCCAACCTTATGAGCTATGTAAAACGCAGTGACGGCTAGCCCTAAAAGTCACAAGAGTACGTATCCTCCCATCTAAACCTGACAGCAACAACTATCCAAAAAGAATGATAAAAAATCATGATTTTAAGTAAGTATAGTAAATAAAAATTCGGTAATTTATATTGTTCCCTTTTCTTCCAATTTTTAGCCTTATCATTTATAAAAGTGACATGAAGCAATCCCTGTAAATGAAGTTCAAAAATTCGGCGACTGCAAAGACCGGGGGGTTTGGGGGTGAAAAAATACTACACTTTAAAATTTTAAGTTACCGTGACCGGGGTATATACTTCTGTCATTAGTTAAAACGTCCTAACTAACAAATTGGTTTTCGGAAAAAAAGTTAATATGGATGTTATGAAGCTATTTTCATATCATTTAACAGAAATTAGATATAATCATACATTACAGAAGGCATTAAATACAATTTTACAATGAAGACAGCTTTATTTCAGACATCTTTATTTCTTCCGAAAACAACTTGTTAATTAGGACGTTTTAACTAAGCACGGCAGTATAGAATATCCCTCCACTTACGCTTAAATTATTTTTCAATTTTTCTTTGAAACGGATTAGCTGCTCAAAAAAATTCACCAGACTACAGTTACAGCCCGTTAAATTTGCTATCCGAAATGGGCTATCATGTTTTTGTATGGAGTTTCATTTAAACGATAACGAGTTTGCAAGAACAACAAAAAATAAAACTTTGATTTTTTAATATTTCTTCTCTTAATTTAATTCACAACTTGAAATTTGTTGATTGTAAAAAATATAATCCAGTGTTTAGATAATCGAATGCTCTTTAAGAAAACACCAAACCATTAACACAATCAATATTTTTGGTGATATTTGAAGACTGAAATTCAAAAAATTGCTTTAAAAAGAGTTACCCTGGAGGGTTTGTACGTGCGATAAATTTTCGGGTGTACGACGGTATACAAGTCATGTACGATTCACGGCAATTCTCGACTAGTAGGATAATTGTGTAAATTTAACTTAACTCATTTGAGTTATTTTATTGCATTTGCAATAAAATTAAATTAATCAAATTAACTGTTCTTGTAACTTTTCAATATTTTTAAGAAGTTATCTTATAAACTAAACAAAACGAAAATAATATTAAAATATTATCTTATAATGGAAAATTGAGGACGAAAAATGCAAAGGTGAACTCGGGGGCGATTGACTTTGCGATTGAATATTTGAAATCCGTAATTTTCAGAAAATTTTTCACTTACCATTATCTAAAAATCTGGTTAGTGAAATGTCCTGAAAATGTACGAAGATATTCCTTATATTATATTGTATTATTTGCATGGGTCAGTTTTTTTAACTAAATATATTTAGTAAGAGCTATTTTTTTAATCGAAATAAGTGTAAATAACACCATCTTATTCCCTATCATCATGTTTTATATAGGTACTTTATAAAATATGTAGCATCCAAAATCAACGGTAATAATCTCCCGATCAATACAGTAAAAAACTTTTATTTTCACTGATGTATTCAGAAAATTTTGAATTAATTGGTCAAAATTTTTTAATTTTAGAAGAAATCGCATAACGCGAGACAAATACCTTAAGAGAATAAATTTCTAAAGTAATGAAGACCAAAATTGCGGTGCAAATGATAAAAATCCTATGTAATTTTTAAAAACTATTTACTCTCTTGGGTGTTTTTACACCCCCTCCTCCAACGGTAGACTTTATGTTTCCACAAAGTGAAATCACAACAAACATCGACAGTCACAGCTGTATTGAGAATCAGGGCTAAGAAAAGCATATAAAAATCATTTAAATTAACTACAACTTATTCTCGTATGATATTTTACGGTATTATTTACGATTCTACACCTAAAAAAACTCACAGATATGCATTGGTGCATGAAATTTAAATTATATATTTTCATGCAGCAGTGCAATTTGGGAAGACATATTTTAAGGGTAGAATCGTAAATAACGCCAAAATATGTCGTACGATGAGATTTAGTTGATTTATATGATTTTATTTGCTATTATTTCTTTGATCGCTGAATGTACGACTTTTACTTTGACCGTTGATGTTCGTTGTGATGTTACTTTGTATATACATAACAGCCATAAGGAAGTGACGATCTTCAATTGTTGCTCGATGATAGTGGCTGTAATCCGACGAAGATTACTGTCAAAGGGCAAAACACTTCGCACAGGTGTTTGTCAAATTGCAACCCCATGGTAATAGTGCCCGGGCTGTTATAGTCCTGATGAGTCTGTCATTGTATATAACAACCATAGGGAGGTTTTAAGTTTAAAATTTTAACTAAGAGTGAACAGTACTGAAGAACTGATACTCCATTGTGAGGTCAATACAGAACATTTTTGTGTGAGTTTTCACGAATTACTAGGTAGATGTTGAATATAAATAGATGACATAATTGAACAAAGAGACTCCGGATACGAAATTCGGAAATGTGAACCAGGAAAACCTACACTATAATTTCCTTCATTTCAAAATGTCATTCAAATTCTGTCATTACCTAATCCACTTCTGATTGGTTAATTTCAAGTTACGAACCTTCGCTTGACCTCTAGTTGCAAACATTCTCATTCCCATTGTTTTTTCAAGTAACAGCAAGTAAAAGTTTGGAAAAAAATTGAGAAAATACAACGCTAAGTCGTGATTGGGGTAGGTTTTCGCAAAAGAAGTAATATTTCGTCTATTGGATAGGTGGGACCATTTCAGATCCTTATTCCTGACCCTATTGAGAGTCCGTGAACCAAATATTAGCTCTATAAATGATTTCTCCTAATCGCTTAATTTTCGTTTAATTTACGATATACTGCGAGAACTTTGTTTAAATTTTTTGTGAATTATTAAATTGGTTGTATCTTCCAATAAACGTATCGAAAATCAATATGATTTTGTTGATTTGTGCGTTATTCTGCTCCGTCCATTGCGACTAAATATTTCTTAAAACTTCTTACATCATCTTCATGTTTTATAACTTTTTTAGAAATTCCAGTTATGTAGAGAACTGTTTCCGATTAACTGCATATATTGAAGAACTACAGAATGACAGACATATCTACGCTTTTTACATGTTATTAAGTCACGATCATCATCAACTCGATATTCTTTCAAACATCCAGTCCACTGTTGGACCATAAGTTTCTCCCCACTTGAGGGCGAGGTTCAGTCCACACCCTACCACGCTGGCCATGTGCGGGTTGGTAGGAGATCCAGCTAGCGGCATTCTTTTTAAATGTCACCACACGGTCACCCATTCAAGTGTAAACCGCGAGCAACCTTGCTGAACTTTCGTGATCTATTGATCACGGGCATTTGCTGCTCCGTTACTAAATTTATTCAATAATGATACGGATAATAAAAGGACGCTCAATTTGGATAACAACATGCATACTGAAAAAAATATTGATCTAGATAACCGTTGAATTCAGAAAATCATACATTTGTACTACGTTTATGCCCAGTTTGTTTTCGAAATATTTGCAAATTTCTGCAAGAAGGCTGAGGATCAAATTTTTAATCCAAAATAGTCTAGTTTGTCTCTGTTAGTACGTATTATTTTTAGTTTCTCACTTTGAAGCTAATAAATTGATTTCAGCTCCTTTCTTATTGTTTTCCTTTAATCTCATAATTATGACTGTATTATTAATTAAAACATGATGTAATAAGCGATAGTTTATGTACGATAATACCGATTAATATCGATAATATGATAATAATAATACTTTAGGCCGCAAAATCAAAACAATCCCGTATGCAATCGCATGTAGATAATCCACATTTATCATAGCTTAAATGTATTTGTGTGCTTGTAACATTAAATTGGTCCGCTCACAACCAAAGCAATCACGTGCTAGTTATAATCAAAATATTATGTAAAAGTTATCCTAAGTTTTGTAACGCCAAACAACCAAGGCAATCACGTATATTGTTATTAAAACATGCAATATATTAATTCATCTATCTGTGTCTGTAAAGCTAATTTGATTTGTTGAACCGATTATCTGCCCCCTTCAATGCAGCCTTTAGGCCGCACAATCGCCACAACGCCGTCTGTATACATTGATATCATAATTAATATAAGACCGAAAAAAACTTTCTTACTATAACTCTTAACTAAAAACTTTAAAGTTTGTAGTGGGAGATATGCAAACGAAAAAAAAATTTGATATTACGTTGATTACTGACAGGTACGATTAATCTAGTAGATGTGGTAAAAATAAGCTTCAAAATAAAATTTTGTTACATATTTGTGGTCAGCTTAAAGTTAAAAGTATAAAGCAAACATTACTGTCTTCGTTTGTGAAGAAGCATTAATGTATTAGTTTAAAGAAACTAGAAAAGCCCTACCTTTTTGGAATAGCGATGGTCTGGAGAGAGCCGAAAAATCGCACCGACATCTGCTATTTTTATCCATGTGATATTAAGGTTATTTTATCAAGAAGAACTTAATGACTTTGTCGGGTCTTCGATTGTAGGATCTAGGCTGAGGTATAAACATTTACTTGCTCCAGGAACAACATTTTACTGGTATCGAAATCGTGTGCCTGAATTTGTAGATTACTTTGCCCAAAATAGTGCATTTGTATTTTTTAATAGCGTTTCTGTCTTAGTTGTTCGCCTTGGTAGCCCTGAATACAAACTGACGAACTGGAAACTTTTTATCGACTCCTCAAAAAGAAGCCTACTGCACAATGACAATTTTTACGCCTGTATTCCGGTTGGTCATTCAACTAAACTAAAAGAAAATTATGACAATTTTCAAGAACTCCTTCTAATAACAATGAACTTTAAAACGCCCAATTAGGTACGATGTGGCGATTTAAAAATTTTAGCCTAGCTTTTGAGTCACCAATTACATGTATGTTTCTTATGCGAGTGGGATTTAACACTACAAGATTTAGATTTAATTTCATATAACGTCATGTGGCATTTATCAAATGAAGGTCGTAGATCCATTCGTGCTCTCATAAACAATTGACAGGCCAAGGGCCGACCCGTACTCTTTAAAAGCAAATGGGAGACCGAAGGCCGACCCGTATTATTAAAATCAAGTGGGAGGCCAAAGGCCGACCCATATTTCTAAAATCAAGTGGGAGGCCGAAGGCCGCCTTGTGTTCATTATACCATTGAAAGGCCAAAGCCAGACCAAAAAACCTTACGTCCAACATGTACACCGACACTCGACTATAGAAACCTTAAAAGGTCCAAGTCGGTAAGCCTTTAAACAATCGGGAGACCGATAGGCCGCTCGTCTCGCAGCGTTAGCAACGAAAATCGGCCTATCGGCCGATTTTCACGTGGGTAGTCTAACATATTAATAAAGATAAACTACATCTTGGACCTCCTTTATAATTTAGTGCGTATATCTACGAGAACTGTGGAGAGTTGAAATGAGACATTGCCCCAAAAATGTGATTTGGTTTTCTAGGAATCATCCTAGTTGACCTTGGATGATTTTTTAAATATTTGTATGAAACATTTCCGGGTGTCTCAGAATCAAAATTCCAGGAATGTATTTTTGTTGCGCGATAAATAAGAACATTAACGAAAAGTAATGATTTAAAAAAAAATGTAATGAAGGAAAACCAAACAGAGGCATAGATCCCTTTAAAAGAAGTTATATATATACTATAAGTTTCTAGGAAACTATGAAGACCCGGTATATATAAACATTGTTAAAAATATGTTGGATACATTTTTGAAGTTAGGTTGCAACATTAACATAAAGGTCCACTACTAACATGTTTACCTGGGTCTAGTACAACTCGCCGCGGCCGTCTCACCGCCGCCGCCTCGCCGCGGCCGTCTCACCGCCGCCCACCCGCCGCGAGCCCATCTCGCCACAGTCCAACTCGCCGCGGCCGATTCGCCGCGGCCATCTCGCCGCGACCGACTCGCCGCGAACCTATCTCGCCGCCGCCAACTCGCCGCGAACCCATGTCGCCGCGAACCTCCATTTGGTAAATCTTGACGCCTGGTTCTATATCTTGTATCATTCAAAATATTCTTGTGTAGGTGGTTTGTAATTTATTTGACAAGAGAGCGTCAAAAACAGGATACACTCCACCATGTGTCTCGGCTAGTAGCGTATATATGTGTGCAAATAATGGTGGCGTTGGTTTAAATGTCCCATCACCGTATCATCGTTTGGACAATTACAAGAACATTATTTACGTTTTATCTTCTGTCAAAAATAATAATTCGGTCAAAGTTAGGCCCGCTGTCGGTCAATAAAAAATTTTCTACTACATCGGGTTGACGTTCGTAAATCTCGTAGCATTCTGGGATAATAAGATTGTCTAAATTTACCGGTTTTGAAGGCGCCGCATTTATTTAAATTATTTTTCTTATGGCAATCTTCCCGAATCTACTACCCTGTACTTTTATTTTATTTTTTGACAAGCCCCGTCCCCCTTATGATTTTTATTGAAGACAATCCTTACCGTTTCCTTCTTCATGTAGAAATATATTTATTTGTAGATTAAACGGACCGATTTCTCAACTATAACTTTTGCAATGAATTATTATATACATACATTATAATAATTTGCTGCGCGATAACGGCGACTGCGACAAGATGTACCAAATGGGGGTTCGCGGCGAGATGGGTTCGTGGCGAGTTGGCGGCGGCGAGATGGCTTACGGCGAGTTGGTCGCGGCGAGATGGCTGCGGCGAGTCGGCCGCGTCGAGTTGTCCCATCCCCTGTTTATATACATATATATTTTTGTGTCCTCTTCCGCTCTCAGGTCGCTTATTTTTGTAGATCCTTCAGACGTGATACACAATCAAATAAGAAACAGGATACATCAAACATAATTTATTAAAAAACATTATTCTTTTATAACAGACAACAACAATTAAATCTCTACCTCAATCAACATATAACTAAACTACTTAACATCCCTATTCTTTAATGATAGTGTAAAGCTTTACCTGTTTGTGTTCTTTTTGTTGACCGACCGTTATTCCGTCGCACGTTATCTATCGCACTGACGAACTGACTACACTTTCTTCTTTCTTCTATCTTCTTCACGTACTAGCTTTTCGCGTTCCGGTACTCAACTCTGATCCCAATTCGCTCCACGTACTAGCTCTACACGTTCCGTTATCCACTTCTCCAATCTCAAATTGGTCCAATTTATTATCCAACACTCCTATACTCTTATACTGCACCACAGTTCACTCTTCTTTTATCTTACACCAATCAACTTCTTCGAATATATCCAGATTCTGTACACAACGATTTTCCATGTCGTTTTCAATTCGACTAGAGACTCTTCTAAACACGTCCGTCCACGTCTTATTTATTTATTAATTGCCTCTAAACACAACTGTACAAGTATTCTCTAATTATTGAGCTCTCTAAACACAACTGATCTGCGCTTCATCTAATTTGGAACTGTTATAAACACGACTGGTTCGCGTGTAATCTAATTTGGAACTTCTCTAAACACAACCAGTCTGCTGGTCATCTAATTTTGAACTGTTCTAAACACGACTGGTTCGCGTATTATTTATTTAGGAACTCTTCTAAACACAACCGATCTGCGGGTCATCTAATTTGGAACTGTTATAAACACGACTGGTTCGCGTGTAATCTAATTTGAAACTGTTCTAAACACGACTGGTTCGCGTATTATTTATTTAGGAACTCTCCTAAACACAACCGATCTGCGGGTCATCTAATTTGGAACTCCCTACGACCCTTTATTATCTATTGGCCTGGTTACCCTTGCATCTTCATGCTTCTGTTTTACGTTTGTTCTTCTCACGATACCGCTTTGTCCTACGTGGTTCCTTTTATTAGCAGCATCAACAAAACTTAAATCTAGTAACATTTTATTTTTAATTCACATTCATACTGTACAAATTTTATAATCACAAACAAAACTTAAATCTAGTAACATTTTATTTGTAATTCACATTCATACTGAACAAAACTTTATCAATAAATTAGACATATCCTCCCCCTTATTTCGATTGTGTATCCCGTACACATTTATGAGGGAGCTTGTGGTGGACACAACAATATATTGTCGTATTTTTGGCCTCTTAAAATTCATATAGGTGAAAAGCTTGACACTCTTCTTTATTTTAATAGCTAAGAAGGTTTTTCTCCCATGCGATAATATTTGTATCTTATGCAAGCAAGCGTTTTGTTCATGGGTGGCTGAGCTCGGCAATACAACATGACCATGTTAACATGATTTAATAGCGGAATGCAAGTGGTTTCTAGAAAGATAACTCAACTATCAAAAATTTCACTTTCACACGATCTGTGCTAGAACACTGAATAAAGCTGTGGAACTCTGTAAAATGTATTTTAGGCTCACTAATTGATCTCAGGAAGGAAGTGGTCATATCAGATTCCAAGGAAATGATATTGTTGCAATGAAAATCAAAATTTTGTAAGAAGATTTTATTATCTTTAACCTCAATTTGTATAAGTTCTAAAAAGGTGAATTATTGTAAAAATAACAAATTTTGTATGTTGGGAGATATTGTATTCTTTCTGAAATTTTTCACAGTGTCATTTTAATACATTAAGAGTCTGGATTTGTGTAATCTAGCAATAAAGATCAAAATTCGATGTGCTGAGTGATAAAATGGAAGTGACTCGAGTCTCGACAAAACATCTCAACAAAACCAGTGAATTCTGGAAAATAAAACATGTTAAAATAGTTTAAAAACTCTAAAATTACATAAAGACTTACCTTCAGACGTTTAATAAATTTAATAACGTGATATTTGGAAAATTCGGATACAATTAAGATTTAGAAGTGGTACAATAGACACAATTTTTGAAAATTTCTCACATGATGATGGGAAAGGGCAGTCTGCTTGGTGCGCTCAACCGATGAAGTCCCGTACTGATAAAATCTAACCAATATTGATTTTGGATCCTTACATTTGGAGGTTATGAAATTTTGGACCGCACAATTTTATGCGACTTCGTGGATGGAATGCAGCAGCAAAGCTCACGTTTGAGATACCGTGCTACCTTAATTAATATCCTTTTTCTAAATGCATTGTTTTGGTGAAGTAGATGGAATAACCATTTTTAAAGACACGTCGCTAGTAATTTTGTCATTTGGCTATTTTAATCAGTAGCACTTCGTTAAATTGGAGGTGATAACACCAGAAAATGTTGAGAATTTTGATCGATGCAAGGAACTAACGCGTACACCACTCGACTCACTGAAGGAAGAAATTTTAACTGGATTATCAATCCCCTGATCCTGCGCAGATGCCGAGCATGAGTCATAGTGTAACTACGGGTGAACGAGTTTTAAAAGCGATAAGGTATTTTAAACATTCTTATTTAATTTTCATTAAAAATCAAATTTTTGAACTTGACGGCGTCGCATCTAACTCAAGGGTACTGATAGCGACTACCATTCAACATTTAAATAAAATTTCATTATTTCACTCAATAATAAAGACAGTTAGTCAACAAATTTACGCGAATTTTAAAAGAACATTTCACATCTGTGTTGGTATTGCATCAACACAGCAAAAGAAGTAAAGAAGAGGAGCCCACCACAAATTCAACGATTCTATTGCTTTGTAAGGGAATTTCCCAATATAAAATTTTGTACAACATTAATTTTTTTGTATTCTTAACTGGTACCAGGGTAATTTTGAAATTTATGAAACTAAATATAAAGATTTTCTATGCAATTATATTTTATTTGTCACATAAAAGTGAGAGATTTGAGAGAGATCCACAGCTATTAATAAGAAGCCCTTTAAGCAATTTGGTGAGTTATTTGTGGGAACATTCTCTGGGTTTTGCACTTTTGTTGTTTTGCTGAGCTGAGCTAGGACCGGAGCAGATAGGTTGTTGGGATAATTTTTTTTAAGTGCTTAGTCAATTTTAAAACTAAAAAATCACGACAATATAGTTAGCACTAGAGGCCTAGCAGGCCCTTGGCTGTCATCCCCTGTTTACCTAGCCTATTTTCCGGATAACCTTAGTAATGGAGGTGAAGAGTAGGGTGAACAATTTCACCAGGACATGAAAGAGATGGAAATATAATATCATGGGTATTGGAATGTCGCAATGATGGCCGACTAATGTTGGATGCTTAAAAGGGACCGTCATGAAGCAGAAAAACAACAAAAGCTTTCGTGGAAAAACGGAAATGTTTGCCAAAAAGATACGAGTATAATATGTATGTGTTATTTCAAATTCGTTCAGTGTTTTCCAGAATCCAAATGTATATACTTATTATTTATGTTGTTTTATTTTTTGGTTCAAAAACGTTACGTGAGCAAGAAACTTGATTTCAAACCAGCGGAATTCATTTATTCAAATTCAGTTATCAAATTCAATTCACATTTTGAAAATCAACCAGGGACTCTCTTGTTTATTTACTTATTTTTAAATTTCAATATTTTTATGTTCAGTGATAGCAGATAAAATAATAACACCGTTTATAATATTGAAACTATAAAATTGTTTACTATTTCTGTCGGAACTGTAACGGAGAATGTGACGAGGAAAGATGAAAGATTTCAGAGAGAGTCATTAAACCTAAAAATATGGAACCATAAACATTTTTATTTGTAACCTATATTTATATTTATTGTCAGAATATACAGTTTTTGATTCTGAACACAGAAAATAGTGGGGGAAGGATACGTCACATCAATAAATTTGGAGGAATGAAAAAAAATACAATTTTCTGGCCACATTTCAAGATAGCATCATCTGTTCGGCTCGAGATATGGGATTCGTTGTATTTCCATCTTGATCACAGTCATTGAATTACGTAAAAAATGTCGAAACATATTTTAAATATGTTGTATTTCAACTTGATTATTTTCAAAATATGCCGCTATTTTGGGGTGCTGCGGGTCGAATCGCTTATTTTGGTTTAAGGAATAACTGTGCTAAATTTCATGCTTCCCTCCCAAAATGATCGACATTGCTAAATTTTGCGGTGCTGCCACTATTGGAGAAAAATAATCGCTACGAAATTAATTTGACAAGTTTTTTTTTTTTTTATTGACTTCCTCTTATATTACAATCTGTCCGTATAGACAATAAGTAAGTGATATGACAGTGAGTAAAATGACATAGGAGGAGTTTGCCCGGTGGCTTGCTCCCTAACCGAATTTTATTTGTAATTTGTAGACGATTATTTTGTCAAGGCAAGTCATATTTCTTAAGAAGCACTCTATTTATAATTACATATAATAATATGTTATCATCAAATGATGAAAATCACTGTTAGTACCTACAATTTTGTAGCAATATTATTAGTGCGATATATTGCAATATTGCTTAGGTGTACATACATGCAATATTTAATTTAAGTATTATCCCAATATATTATACTATAATCAATATTAGCATTACATAGATTATTATCAATATTGAACACCAATATTCCCACTCCGTTGTACCAACATATCATCAAATGATGAAAATCACTAGAAATACACTTTTGTGACAATATTAGTAGATACGATATATTGCAATATGAATATACAATTTCAATATTATCCTTTGTTTCAATATTCATAATTAATATTCTACGAAAATTGGTTGCCACTTGGAAAATATATTGTACTAATTTTAAACATTGACCCAATATATTATCAAAAATATGTGCTACGTGGCAATAAAGATAATTTTTATCTGTATCATGTAAAATGACAATATATTTTATTAATATCTATCTAATATGTATAAATAATATATCTGTTGCTTCTGTACTTGTTTACCGACAATAAAATCTGATGATAGCAAAAGCCGATTGCTGAAAGCTCATTAGATAAATTTGATTTTCATTGTTCACCTAAATGTCAACTATGCATATTACTATGATATTCACTAACAATTTTGTAGAAATTATTAATTTGAGGTTGTAAATATTTGGTAATTGTTGAAATATTATAATACTATATTGCAAGAATAATCACTGATAAAATTATAAAGTAACAAAGTTTATTTATAATCAGTGTCCAATTGCGTTCGTTACCACGCGTATACATTTGATCGCGAGTTGGTAATCGCCGTTTCAGCAAAGTTTCATGAATTTCATCCGAAGTTAGAATCTGAATAGCCGCTGCAGTTTCTAAATTATAGATTTTTATTTGAAGGAAATTAATTTAGTCGGGTTTAGAAACTATTCGTGTAGTCACCCAAGTGCAATGGTGCAAGCGTGAAATTTAACCTTAACAGAATTTCATGCTATAAAACCTCAACTTTTAACATAATTGAAATAAAAGTTTAATTAAAAATATTGTAACATGCAGCGAAAGACTAATTAATTAGTAGGTAGCAATTTTATTTTAACACGCATTTGTTAGAAATTTGCACAAGTGTCTTATATTTGTTAAATAAAAGTTAAATTAATACAAGCTTGGTTCGTTTAATATAGCATATAACACTTATTATTTTGTTCTAGTTCAATGAAAAGCTCGCTCGTTTCGTTGGATCTCAGTTATAACAAACTTGATAGTGTTCCCTTTGGAGCTTTTAAAGACTTACGCAATCTGCAATGGATAAACTTACATAGGTAAGCTTGAAATTTAAATAAAAAAATATTACTTTGTATTTTTTTTATTTTGTAATTAATTTAAGGCTAATTTTTATTTTGTTTCAAACGCCATTTACTAAAATGTGACCTTCCGAAAAGTTAACCGTACATAATCCAGGGTCATTATTCATTCTTACGTTTTTCGCCAACCTCGAAGGGTATTCATTCAGTAAATACAAAACAAGTCTGCTAATTTGTCAAGTTCAAGTAAATTAGTATCACCCATTTACTTGGGCAATAAATGAGAGTGTAAATAAATCGATACAAAATTGTGCAATCAATAAAATTGTGTAGGTGCTAAATTAAATGAACTAAAAGACGTAATTGATGATTTCTACTCCGATGTTTTTGTTGTTACGTAAATTTCCGCAACTGCCATCCAAATTTTTCATGCTACTTTTATTCGAGTCAATTTGATTTTTGAAATATTTCCGCTTGTTTCTTGATTTCAGATGCTTTCAGTTCTTTTGTTATTGTATTTCCCCCGAAGATATTTTAGTACTTTTAATATATGAAACTATACTGGCTTTTGTTTTCTTCCATCGATATCTATGTATAAGGTCTCTGCTGACGTCACGGCGCACCCTACATCTTGATGTAACTATTTTACTTATTGTAACTGCAATTTTCCTCAATGTTAGAAATGGAAAACCTGAATTTCATAAATCACACAATATACAAGGTGCATCTTAAAAAGGCAAAAGGAAACGTGTTAGATGGAAATGGAAAAATTTAATCTCGACCCTATTTCTTCCGACTGACCACTTTAAAATATTATAAATATTAAATAACCCTACTTTTACAAATATCATATTATACACTAGTTAATGTACTAAAGGGTCGTTAAAAAAGAAATAATTAAAGAGTTGGGAAAACTGATGTAGTTTTTAAATTTCTAGGGCGAAATGTTATTTTAAACCTTGTTAAAAAGTTTGCAGGAGGTAGATTAACGATTTTGATTTTTTTACATTTTCCGGCGTCTAGTCTTTCAAATACATTTCTGTATTTCTTTTTCAAATGAAAAATTTCAATTTCATAGTTTAAAATTTCAAATTACATTGCAAGCTTTTACGATTTTATTACCTTAAGTGAAACTCGAGAAGTTTTTTTTACAAAAAGATGAAATTCAGGTTGTTTTGCAAAAAATGGATGAATGAAATTGTGAAATTTCTTTTTAATTTTTTGATTACTCCTGGCTTATAATTCCGATAATGTATGCGCTAAAATGAATTGGTCTTTTCATTCAACAAAAATTGTTTAGTAGCAAAAAATTTTGATTACAGCTAAATTGGCATATAGAAATCCAGCACATTTTACGTTTTGATTTATTGCTTTCGAACAAAACAAAATCAGAAAAAGATTATTTGAATCATTTGTTATAAATAATCTTTAATATGCTATATTTTCGATTGAATAGATTTGAAATCGGTGATTTATTTTAAAAATATTCACCCTTATTACACTTAACATCACGGGAACTATTATATTTATTGGGATGAGGTTTGCGGTAAGAAACGAATTATGGGGTAAAAATATGTAGTATATTTTTATACGTACTTCTGATAATTACTATTAATTCCGGATATTGGTAACAACGTCCTTAGATTATGTAACCACGAGATACTTCTTCTTTCAAAGCTGTTCTTCCCAGGAACTGGGAAACTATTTTCGTTTCTCATAATGTGCCCCAAGTATTGAAGTTTTTTACATTTTACTGTTAAGCAAGATGGTATGCTGAAAAATATGTTCCTCAACTTTGATTCGAACCCAGACGTATTGGCTGTGAATACACGCGCTTTAACAACTGCGCTTCCGATGCGATTAGTTTTTGTAGCGTGGAACTTCCATATTTCGTGACTAATTCTAGGACCACTACAACTGTGTCAATTACTTCTACCCCTTTCCCCATTTTACGAAAAATTTCGACGTTTTCACGTGATCCATCCATGACCTCCTCATCATTCTACGATTACCCACATTAAGAATGATCTCGGCCTCTTGATGGCGGCCTCGGTCGGGGTCCATGATTCCACGCCATGAAAAGGGACAGGAGTCTAATTATTGTGACTTTTAAACTTTTAAAGTGAGAACCCATCTTATTGAACACCGTCCTTGCCTTTGCTCTTCAGCTCTTTATCTCATGGAGTGTCCCATATTGGTCGTTGATCGTGGTGCCAAGGTATGTGTATTGCTTCACTCATTAAAAGATTCTTCCATTTATCGTAAGTTGAGTGTTTACCATGCTCTCTTTGCTTATGATCATAAATTTTATTTTGTTGATGCCAAGTTTTTATCTCCGACTGCTCTCCAATTGAAGAAAAATGGAGAAAGCACACAGCCCTGCATTACTTCTCGCAGAATTCATCCATCTTCCGTCTTCCCTTCTGTAAGCCTTACTGTAGTGGACTGATTCCAGTACAGATTAGCAATGATTCGCACATCCTTTCCATCCAGCCCAATTTTTTTAAAAATGCCACATGTCACAGTTCATGTTCCTATATCTTTGAGAAAACACCTGTACAGCAATCAGAGTCTCGCGTGTGCTAACCTTACCCTAAAACCAAATGGCGTATTCGACACCTGCTCTTCGCAAATTCTATACATTCTTCTGTGAAAAATCTTAAGACACAGCTTGAGTATATGACTCATCAATCTTATAGTTCTATAATCATTGTACTTTCGTCTGAGAGTTTCAGAAATTCATCTTGCACATTATCCGGGTCAGCCTTAGCTTATTTCATTGTCGCCATGCCTTCTTTCACTTCCTCCATCAAAATTTTTGAACCTATGTAAATGTCAACTTGAAGGGTTTCTTGTTTATTATCTATCATAAAGGGGTCTTTTTATATAATTTTTCCAAGTTCTTTGATCTCATTAGTATCAATAAATTATTATTCTTTCATCGTTGTCGATCAGTTTGTTGCTGATCAGTTTGAAAGCTGTGTCATGTTTCGTCTATAAAAGTGCAATTTCAGTGCAGTTCTCCTTTAGTTCCTATTCTTTAGCTTCCAAAATTTTTCCCCGAACCGTTATTACCTTCCAATTTTCTTCTCTCCCTCATTAGCTGTAAGATCTCGTCAGTTATCGAGAATTTTTCTTGATTGTATCCGTTTTCAACAATTCCTTCTGGATAGATTCCACGGCAGCACTCAACACTTTAAGTCTTCTTCAACATCCTGAGAGCCAGCTACTGTCTCACATTTCTTATTCAAGTAAATCTCCACATCGTCTCTTACCAGAGAATCGTTCAGTTTGTGGAGATCAAACTTGCCGACACTTTTTCTCCTTTATTCTTTTCATTTGTAATTTAAATGCAGCTACAAGTGGGGTTGTGGTCTGATTGTACGTCGGCACCTGACTAAATTTTTAATAATTTACAACTCTTTCTAAATCTTTTTTTTTACCAGAATATAGTGAATTTGGTTCCTATGGTTTCAGAAGTGTCACACAAACAAAAATATTGGGTAGCTCCCTTTGTAATTTATTTTGCCCATTCCATATGGCCCTATGAAGTCAACCGAACAACCCTTCCAACTCGAAAAACCACCTCGAATAAGGGACTCTATTTTTGGGAACTGGTTCTACTTCTGAACCGTTAGTCGTACAAAGAAAAGAATGGAAATAAAAATATTCATCATTAAATTATACGTTAAAAGTTTTATATTGACCGTTCTGCGTCAATTGATAACATGCGTTGTTTTTGTAATTATCTCGTAATCCATGCATCCTTTGAAAAATGTTATATTACGTAAAATTGGTGGTAAACAAAATTTTAAATAAAAATTGTATATCAAAGTTTGACGTAAAAGTTATAGTTCGTGCGGTATAGAGACTACAAGTGGTGGGCGGAGCGGATAAATTGAGTATTTATATAGTTACATAAATAACTACCAAATTGTTTTTTGGACTGAAAACTCCACTAATATTCAATTCAACAGTATAATCATAAAACTAGGAATTGAATATCAATAACTGAGTAATAATTTATTAAATTTATCTACACACCCCCTACTTTTAGCCTCTATACCGCACGAACTATACCACTTTTACATTAAACCCTTTTCCATAATCATCGTTCAAAATTTGGTTAACATCAACTTAACCAGGTATAAAACTTTTCAGCGAATGCGAATTAAGATAGAATTAAATTATAAATATTTTCATTCCATTATTTTTTCGTCCGTTTAATTATTGTTTGGAATAAAAATGAGAAAACTGTGGGGTTTCCCAAAAAAAGGAAAGGGAACTTTTCAGATTCTTATTCCTAACCCCAATGAGAGTCCGTATACCAAATATAAATTCATTATGAATTATTTATCTTATTCGCCTTATTTACGTGGACAAACTAATAACTAGGCCATTGCTTTTAGGATTAAACCTCCCAAGAGATCGCGAATGAACAAAACTCGAAATTATTTTACACTTAACTTCGCGATATCTTGACAGGTTTTGATTAAAAATAAAAATTTATTTATGTAATAAAACGCCAATAGATAAAGAAAACTATAAAAGAAAATTAAATTAAAAAAACTTTTTGACTGCTCACTTTTTTTTGTTTTATTTAGTTTACTGTTTAAGAATTAATCATTTATAAAACATTAATTTTTTACTCGTAATGCGGTTATTTTAAAATTAAACTTATAAAGTCGTATATTTATCATCGAAACCCATGTAGCACACAATGTTGGCGCAATATTGGACAAATATTGGCTCAATATTGAATCTTGGCCCAATATTGCAAGCTTTAGCCAATATTGGTTCAATATTGATTTCCAATATTGCGCCAATATAGCAAACCAATATTGCGCCAATATTGGCTGATGCTTGGTGCAATATTGAACCAATATTGATAGCCAATATTAACTGCCGAGCTTCAACCAATATTGGTTCAATATTGATTTCAAATATTGCGCCAATATAGGAAATCAATATTGCGCCGATATTGGCTGATGCTTGGTGCAATATTGAACCAATATTGATAGCCAATATTAACTGCCGAGCTTCAACCAATATTGGTTCAATATTGATTTCAAATATTGCGCCAATATAGGAAACCAATATTGCGCCAATATTGGCTGATGCTTGGTGCAGTATTGAACCAATATTGATAGCCAATATTAACTGCCGAGCTTCAACCAATATTGGTTCAATATTGATTTCAAATATTGCGCCAATATAGGAAATCAATATTGCGCCGATATTGGCTGATGCTTGGTGCAATATTGAACCAATATTGATAGCCAATATTAACTGCCGAGCTTCTACCAATATTGGTTCAATATTGATTTCAAATATTGCGCCAATATAGGAAATCAATATTGCACCAATATTGGCTGATGCTTGGTGCAATATTGAACCAATATTGATAGCCAATATTAACTGCCGAGCTTCAACCAATATTGGTTCAATATTGATTTCAAATATTGCGCCAATATAGGAAATCAATATTGCGCCGATATTGGCTGATGCTTGGTGCAATATTGAACCAATATTGATAGCCAATATTAACTGCCGAGCTTCAACCAATATTGGTTCAATATTGATTTCAAATATTGCGCCAATATTGGAAACCAATATTGCGCCAATATTGGCTGATTCTTGGTGCAATATTGAACCAATATTGATAGCCAATATTAACTGCCGAGCTTCAACCAATATTGGTTCAATATTGATTTCAAATATTGCGCCAATATAGGTAATCAATATTGCACCAATATCTGTTGTTGCTTGGTGCAATATTGAACCAATATTGATAGCGAATATTGACTGCTGAACTTCAGCCAATGTTAGTTCAACATTGATGATAATAGTTGTAGCGAATCTATGCTTGCTAATGTAATTAATCCTAGTGATGATAGTTTATACAATGTCGACGAGTTGGAAGAAGAGATGTTCCCTTTGATAAACAATGGCAGTAATAATGATGAATTACACAATATCGACGAGTTGGAAGAAGCGTACAATGATAGTAGTTTTCGCGATTCGATAGAAAGTGGTAGGGATAATGATGTAAATAACGAATCTGAATCATATTCAAATAATTCTTTAGAAGTGTCACTAAAAAATTGGGCAATAGAAACAAAAATCAATCATTTACAATTAGATAAATTATTAAATATCATAAAGCCATATCACCCAGAACTACCATTAAGTGCTAGAACAGTTCTTAAAACGCCTAGAAAATATTTAAATGTGATCTCAGCATTACCAGATTCAGGTAGTTTCTATTATTTTGGGATAGAAGCTAATTTAAAAAAAGTTTAAATTGCCCAGTAGACGCAGGTATCACAGTTATATCGCTGTGATACCTCATTTGTGTCACAGGTGTGATATCACAATGTGATATCCACGTGATACCCATGTGATACACATGTGATATTTTGTGACTTACTTGTGATTCTTGTTGATTTATCACCAAAGTGATATCGCTGTGATATCTGATTTGTGTCAGAGATGTGATATCACACTGTGATATCCACGTGATACCCACGTGATATCCATGTGATATTTTGTGACTTACTTGTGATTCTTGTTGATTTATCTCCAAAGTGATATCGCTGTGATATCTCATTTGTGTGAGAGATGTGATATCACACTGTGATATCCACGTGATACCCATGTGATATCCCTGTGATATTTTGTGACATATTTGTGTTTGTTGCTGATTTATCACCAAAGTGATATTGCTGTGATATCCCATTTGTGTCAGAGATGTGATATCACACTGTGATATCCGCGTGATACAGATGTGATATCCATGTGATATTTTGTGACTTTTTTTACGCAATTTAGCTCCGAGCAACATGAGTTGCACTTTGAAATGTTAAAAGATTTAATTTTGCGCTTTTTTTCGCATTTTTTACGATAATTTAAATTTTTTTGCGATAATTTCAATTTTTTTGGGATAATTTTTTACTGTAACGAAAAACATGTCTTTTTTTACGTATTTATGCTCCGAGCAACATGCGTTACACTTTGAAATGCAAACAAGTACTGTAACTTTTTCCACCCTTGCAAGTTCCGAAGACTAATGAGGTCTTAGGTATTACAAGGTGTCAAAGAACATCTGCCAAAAAAATGACAGTAAAATTTGCTGTCGGCAGTAACCCTGATGTACGTTTAAACCAACTCGTATTTAGCGGGAGCTAGAGTCATGGGTGGTAAATTCAAATGATGCAATAAAAAATAAAGAACGCAAAAATTAATGATAAACAAACTATATTCGTTGAAAGTTCTGTACAACATGTGGCAGTATCATGCAACTACAATTCATAGAAATCAGCGAGCTGATAACGTAATAATAATAAAATGGTGTAGTTAAATGTACAGATCAAATTTATAAGTCTTACAAAAATTGTAACTCACCCAAAGGTACCTTGGTAAAATTAAACACATACAAATTACTCGCTTGTGACAAGAAAGCGGACTCCAAATTTGACTTCTGTAGCACCATAGATGAATTGCAATACGTCTTGTACTCGGCTGCACTGATAATATGGAAGCAGGTGCAATTGATTAGGTCGGGAACACCATAAAATTCGTTGATTAAGGAGAATCTCAAAAATTCAATGTTACTCCTGAAGTTGTCGTTTCCCAGTGTGTAATTTATTAGCGAAATTTCATAAAATGGCTTAACTTGTGTTGACATCAACAAGAATAAATCGTTGGTTAAAACTACAGTTTTATTTAAAACAGCCCTTGCGAAAAATGTGTCCTTGAATATTGACACATGTGTTCTAAAATAATGAAATGAATTTACTTCAAGGAAATTATCATTCAACAAGTTACTTACGGAAGTAAAAATGATGTTTTATAGTAATCCGCAGCAGCGCAAAACATCCATCCACCAAGTTACACGATCAAATAAATTAATTAATCGTCTAATTAATAATATTAGTCGGAACAAAAATTCGACTGAACAGCACGATCAAATGCAAAAATGGTAAGATGGCTGCTTTTCCGAGCGGTCACGGAGATTAAAGAAATTCGACGATTTGAGAAAGTTATGTACACGGTGTTGAACAAGTTGATATAATAATTCGTAACGAGTGTAAAAATTCGTTACAGTACCCACGAGCGATGTTTTCAGGCAATTATAACAAGTTGCGATGAAAATTGGAACAGCATTTTTTTCGCTTTTTTTCACTTTTTTATTTTACCAATCCCTGTACAATTTATTACATTTCAAACAATACTGTACAACGATTTTTTTTGCATCAAAATTACTAATTTTGTTGACGTGTTTTATATGATGTCCAACCCACGTGTTTGAAAAACATTTTTTTCGCTTTTTTACATTTTTTATTTCACAAAACACTGTAGAATTACATTCCAAACGTTACTGTAGAACGATTTTTTTTGCATCAAAATTACTCATTTTTTGCCATAATTTCCGATATTTTTGCGACATTTTTTAAATTTACGAAAAAAAAATATTTTTGGCTTCTTTTTTGTAATTCTTGGCTTACGTAGTAAGAAGTAAGAAGACAAAAAATCATTGAAAACACACGAAAATTAAGAAAAATTAGGGAAAAGGATCTCGGGTCAGTGGACATAAATCAAACAATATGTTGTCGAGTCGACGTTTCGGGCCTTATATTGTACCCATCCTCAGGACTCAACAAACGGATGTACAATAATTGTATATTACATCGACATTCAGATTAAGAACAGTAAAAGAGGCACAAGGCGCCATCAGCGGTGTCACTAAATTAAGAACGGTTAACACATTACAGGACTGAATAACGAAAAACAAATTGGTCACTATATATAAAATCTAGTAGTAAATAATTTATGATAAAAACACAATATAAAAGTCAATAAACGAATCTTAAAACATTTTAAAATGAATAAAATAAAAATTTTTATATGATGGAACCGTTCACAGTATAAATTATTAGCAAAAAAAAAAAAATTATTACTCTACCTCATACATTAAGAAAAATGTCATTCGATTCACCGTTTTGTCACCGAGTACAGCCCTGCGCGAGTTTTATTACAAGTTACGATGAAAATTGGAACAGCATTTTTTTCACTTTTTTAGTTTACCAATCCCTGTACAATTTATTACATTTCAAACAATACTGTACAACGATTTTTTTTGCATCAAAATTACTAATTTTGTTGACGTGTTTTATATGATGTCCAACCCACGTGTTTGAAAAACATTTTTTTCGCATTTTTACATTTTTTATTTCACAAAACACTGTAGAATTACATTCCAAACGTTACTGTAGAACGATTTTTTTTTTGCATCAAATTTACTCATTTTTTGCCATAATTTCCGATATTTTTGCGATAAATTTTTTAAATTTACGAAAAAAAAATTTTTGGCTTCTTTTTTGTAATTCTTGGCTTAGTAAGAAGTAAGAAGACAAAAAATCATTGAAAACACACGAAAATTAAGAAAAATGTCATTCGATTCACCGTTTTGTCACCGAGTACAGCCCTGCGCGAGTTTTATTACAAGTTACGATGAAAATTGGAACAGCATTTTTTTCGCTTTTTTTCACTTTTTTATTTTACCAATCCCTGTACAATTTATTACATTTCAAACAATACTGTACAACGATTTTTTTGCATCAAAATTACTAATTTTGTTGACGTGTTTTATATGATTGTAGGTAAAATAGTCTAAATCAAAATAGTCTACGGTAAATTGGTCTAGGTAAAAAGTCTATGGAAAAAAAGTCTACGAGTAAAAAAGTCTAGGTAAAATGGCCTAGGTAAAATGGTCTAGGTAAAAAAGTCTATGGAAAAATGGCCTACGGCACAATTCAAGGAAAGATTCCGGTGAGAATGGACAAAATAATATTTAGCCGGTTATTTGCATATTTTACCCAAAATCTAGTGATATGATGCATATTTTCGCTATATATTTACAATATTTAATGTGTACCATGGACATGTGTACCATGCAGGCCCGACAAGAGGGGGGGGGGTAGATAGTGATTACCACCGGGCCCGGAGTTTCTGAGGAGGCCAGGAGTTTCTGAGAACGCCCGGATTTCAACCGAAATCCTGAAATCTGGGAAAACTTACAACAAACATGCATCTACCCCCGGGCCCCGATTTTCTCTCGACGGCCCTGTTACCATGTATTGCAAAAACTCCTTTATAATTTAATGAATTTAAATTTAACGATTTCTAAAGAAAGATTTGGATTTGGACTTTGAAAGATTTCCAAGTCTAAAACTCTATTACTCTCCAGAATCAAGGTCTGGATTCTCGCTTGTATTTTCGTGTCAGAATGATATCACTGCATCATCATTATATGATGTGTATATTATAGTATTATAGTATGTAAGCGGTGTAATCGCAACTTTTTATTAAAAAGTTATCCAATGAATCTTTCCTTAAATTTTGCCGTAGACCATTTTACCTATACTTTTTTACCTAGACCATTTTACCTAGACTATTTTACCTAGACTTTATTACCCGTAGACTTTTATTCCGTAGACCTTTTTACCTGGACCAATTTACCGTAGACTATTTTGATTTAGACTATTCTACCGATTACCGTTTTATATGATGTCCAACCCACGTGTTTGAAAAACATTTTTTTCGCTTTTTTACATTTTTTATTTCACAAAACACTGTAGAATTACATTCCAAACGTTACTATAGAACGATTTTTTTTTTGCATCAAAATTACTTTTAGAACTTTTGAATGCCTATATCTTGTAAACGAAGCATATTTCCGGACACATGTTATTAGGAACTTTACATCTTATTTTTATTATAGTAGAATACGTTAAAAAAAATTTACGAAAAATTTTGGAACACCCTGTATATTTTAGAATTTTAGAGAAAAACTCATATGACAAAAATGTTGGAAATTCTATAACGGTAATTTTTGGTCCTTACTATTTTTACATATTTAATTTCGTTTCGAAGTTAGGATGCATAATGTCATAATAGCTTCAGGTAAACCCCCCCTTACCTTTATGCGATTTAATTTATTTTCATGTGGTGTCCTCCTATGGCAGGAAAAAGCTTATATTCAAAATTTGGAATCATTTCCTGATAAAAAAATGGTAAATAATAAAATATGGGGGGGGGATGCAATGATGCGTGATGTAATACTTGGAGGGGTCTAAGTTAGTGTGACGAAGCGTTACGATGGGGGGGGGGGTATAAAACTGTTGAAAATTGCGTGACGTAATTTATGAACGACCCCCAATGAGACTACCAGAAATTGCTTTAATATTATTTTGAACAAGTCTTGTATTTTATAAAATTTATTATTTATATGAAATAAATAAAATTTGTTAATAATTATATTGTTGTGCCATAAGTTATATATTACCCGCCACAATATTTATTAATATTAATTTTAGGCTAGAAAAGTAAATGAAATATGATTTTTTGTTCATGCTTCCAAAACAAAATTTATTGCTATTATGCGCAGATTATCATGTTAGCTTCAAACGCGTTTGAAAACGTCACGATGTGTCTATAAGTCTTTTCTTATCTATGGTTTAATTTAAATAGTCAAAGTTTGACCATGGTCAAGGCAACACGTGCTACTAAAAATTTTAACATCTCAAGTTAGTAAAATGGTTCAAATTATATTTTGCTTCCACTGCTTATGTCACTCCCTTATGGTCCGCCTGATACGGTCGCCTTTCTGTACATAGCACGACATTAGTCCTGGATTATACATACTTCGAAGAATAGCAGGTAATCTAGGTGTATACGAAACTTTACGGGCTAACACAGATTAAGTGATAATTATTATCATTTAATTGGTTTTGGTTGATAAATAAGTTCTTGTAAATAACTATAGGTTTTTATTCAAGACGAAGAAAATTTAAAAAGAAGAAAAATGACTGGTCGTTCGCCAAGCCAATTTTGGTCGATCGCGAGCCCAATCTGGCAAGAGCCGTCGGATTACGAATGAAATAAATTGAGTAAAGATTTTCAAGTTTTTACGTTATTCGTGTTTTCTCTTTTAAATATGTTTTCAACTAAGATCGCGTTTAAGGTAGTACTATCATAAACACGAAAATTGTCAGATTTTCATGAAATTAAAATCATTTATTCTACAAGTTATTGGGGACATACAGTTAAATTTTTATGGCGATTGCCTTCTTGTGAGCCGAAATATTTGCTTCTAAAAATGCAAATATTTGCATTGGGCTTATGGAGTATGCAAATAAAAACTCGAATACTTCATTATAAACTAGAAACTGGACGTCAGATTTTCATAAAAAACTAATTGAAGTTATTTTGAATATAGAGAAGTAATTTAGTGAAAACCTGAAGACATTTTCGTTCTTAGTTTATTAATAATTAATAAATATAGTTCGAAATTTTCTGTCTGAAATAAATTCCAATTTTCCTTTACATCGCAAAGAAAAATCCACTGGGTACGTCATCTTTAAACTTTTTTTGAAATTTTTAACTCGTCACAAATTTGGCATTCGATTACACAGTTTCAAAATTTCATATAATTATAATTCTCAAAAATTGGTTGCTTAAACTCACGTTAAACAGTATTCAGTTTTCAATGTAATAAATATATACGTTAACAGTTTTGTAAACAATTAGGTAACTTTTGATCAATTATTTTATCTGAAAATTATTAAATTACATATTTTAAAAGTGACTTTATGTAAATATTAAGTAAAAAATCGAAAATAGTTATGTGAAATTTTTGACATGACTGTCAACGCTGGTACTACGAGAGCAAATAAATTTAAATAAGTAAGCTTCTATAGGTAAATGGTAACCGGTCGAGCCTTATGGAAACATTCAAAGGAACGTCATGGGTTCGAACCCCGATAGCGGTAGGTAAGTAAAAAAAAATCTTTAAATTTAATTTAATTTCAGATTTATATGATGTATCGGTACTACAACAATCAAAGGATACTTGAAAGAAAAAAAAAATTATACTTAATATGATTGTCAGATACAACTATATCATTTAGTGGAGGCTCAAAACTTACAAAATTACAAACATTAGAAAAAGGTAGCAACATACAAATTAGGAAAAACCAGACTGAAATAATATTTATATAATTAGGTATCTATCACAATAAATACGTAAAAAGTTAAATTAAATCTTTTTTTCTTTGTACCAATATTTATTTGCAATATTGGTTCAATATTTATTTGCAATATTGGTTCAATATTTATTTGCAATATTGGTCCAATATTGAAAATCAATATTGCGCCAATATAGAGATGTGAACATTCTGCTATATTGGTCCAATATTGAAAATCAATATTGGTCCAATATTGAAAATCAATATTGCGCCAATATAGAGATGTGAACATTCTGCTATATTGGTCCAATATTGAAAATCAATATTGGTACAATATTGAAAATCCATATTGGACCAATATTGAAAATCAATATTGCGCCAATATAGAGATGTGAAGATTCTGCTATATTGGTCCAATATTGAAAATCAATATTGGTACAATATTGAAAATCCATATTGGACCAATATTGAAAATCAATATTGCGCCAATATAGAGATGTGAAGATTCTGCTATATTGGTCCAATATTGAAAATCAATATTGGTACAATATTGAAAATCCATATTGGACCAATATAGCAGAATGTTCACATCTCTATATTGGCGCAATATTGATTTTCAATATTGGACCAATATTGCGCCAACAATGTGTGCTACATGGGAATGAGAATAAAACTTCTTCCCAACTTGTGATAATAGTATGTGAATGCCACACTCCTACCCCCATATATCAAATACCAAAATTATTAGGTCTTGAAGCCGGAATTATTATAATTCAAAAATCTAAATAGTCATTTGAGCTGCAGCTTAACGTGGATACTGCACCACGTAATGGTAAAGAAATTGTTTTCTTTTGCAATTTTTACCTCTTAACAGAACGTTATGACCCATTTTAAGGGCTCTTTGGTAGATTGCACCTAGGCGGTTTTTTATAGGCTTTCGAGAAGAGACAGTTAGAACAAAGGTCCTACTTCACCCGGAATCGAACCATTTACTCAGCATTAGTAGTTCAATCACTTAATCACCATACTAATATTGACTGTAAAATTTTACCATGACGAAATTAATTTTGTCCATTAGTTGAATTACGAACCTACCTCTTACAGAACCTTTTGTGGTAAAGAAAACCCTTGACGGGCATTTAATCAAGATTGAAATCAGGTTAATGTATAATAGAGAAACAGTGGGGTACCTACGAATTCGTAGGTAAATTTTTTACCGTTTTTACCATGATAAAAAATTATCATTTTTTTACCCTAAAAACTAAAAAAACTGAAAATTAATGGAAAAATACTGAAGTGTTTAAAACGATGTTACTCAAATAACAGCACTCAAAGGCAAATGAAATTTACAGGACATGAAGTTGACGCGTAATGAAATAACTGAAAAACAATATGAAGGCGGAAATTTGCAGGAATAAAATTTATCACAAACATAAAATTAGGTAGTGAACAAAAAAATTAAGTAGTCCATATAGTAGATACGTATTGTTCTATATCCCGCATAGCTGTTTTGACAAATTCCAGTTGAAATAATCAAAAACTTCAGTCGGGAAAACTGACTTCTAATTTTCATTAATTTGAAACTCCCATTTCTAAATGATAATTTCCTTTATTTCAACTTCAATTTTCTTTTTGATATCATCGATATTAATAATCTTCAGGATCATGATATTTTGTTTGGAATTTTAATTTTTATTTACATTCAGTTCAGATTTTGCTCTGAAATAATCTACAGGGTGTCCCATAATGAAATTCGGTTTTATTTATGCAATAGCTAGCATGTTAAAAGTTTCAGGCATAACTACAATTCATACGGTTTAAGTGAAATTCCAAGTGCTTAACTGATTAAAATGTGGGTTACAGATTCTAAGGGACTGCATCAATAATTAATGTGCAACTTTTAGGTCGTCCTAGAACGTCAAAATGTGAGGAGAATGTGGGGCGCATTCCGACCTAGTAAATAGTGAAGCGTTTAGCGAAAGCGAACCTAACAAAACTTCTTTGCAACATATTATGTTAAGAAGGATTTTAAGCTAATTTTAAATTTTTTAAAATTTGATAAAGAATTTTCAAAATGTAAGCAAGATTTTGCAACACAATTCAAGATTGAAAGGACTCTTCCTTTGAAATGTCATTTACCACTGAGATGACCTAAACCGACTATTTTTATGGGGATATCTGAAAATTTAAGTCTACTGTAATAATCTACCATCAATATTGCAGTTGAAAAAGAATATTCGCCAAGAAATCGCAGACATTTTCTAGGCGATACGCCAACGCGATTTTGAGAAGTTCATGGTTCGGTTAGTAGTGTAGAAAACTGAGAAGGGCATTATTTGGATAACATGATATTGTAAAACGATTTTCCATGAAATATCATTTTATGTGAAAAAAAATTTTCTCACACAAAGGTACACCATCACTTTTCAAACACAAAATTTCTATCATCTACTTACTTCACTTATCATTCAATCCTAAAACACTTTTCCAAATAAAATTTTCAGACACTTTTCTAAATTAATCCTTTATTTAAAACCTTTTGTTTAACATGCCTTGTCCAATCAAAGCTTATGAGCCAACTCTTTACAGATTTTAACGTGCCTGCCCCAGAAAGGCTCAAAAACCCACTAAATTTAGACTGCTGTCGAACTCGCCATCAAAACAACACAGTGCAAACAGAAATATAAAAATCCCCAATAATAATTTTGAATTACAAATAATATTTAAATTTTAGTCAATCTTATTTTAAAAAAACACGACAATATTTATGGGACAGGTCAGCTAATGAATGAATGGTGGTTTCCATTCCTAGTGGAATCGCTGGCAATAATGCGTTAGATGCTTGTATTTGAATGGAGGTGGTCATACCAAAAATAATTGTCGGTGTGACCCTAGTCTTATTATATATTTTATTATAATTTTGCTCAATCAACAGTCTATCTCCAGGTCTTCCAATTTATACACATTGCTTTCAAGTTTCTGAAAGTCTTCTTTGACATCGCTCTTTATGTGGTTTCCATTCCGTTATTAATTTCTCTTGGCATTATAAAATGGAAGAATGCGCAAGACCAATTTTTGAAAGGCGACTCGAAAAATAATAATTTTCGTAGATATAATTTTGAAAATGGTTTTTAATATTTAATTTGGATCCAAATAAAAATTGAATTGAGTATATAAGTGAAATTGTATTTCATTGGAATTGGATGTAAAATCATTTTTGACTGGTAAGTCACTTTTGACATAATTTTTTAGAATGTTTTACTAATGTGTGTATTTACTAATGTAGTTTTTGCCTGAAGATGCGAATATATTCGCGAAACTAGTCGCAAAAGTTAATTTTGTTTTATTACGCGGAGGAAGTACAAAAAGAAAGCTTGTTTAACCCACGGGGTTTAATTTTAAACAGCTTGGTCGTCCTAAAAAAACACCTCAGCTAAAATGACGCCCAAGGTGCGGCTTAATTACTAGAACGTGTGGCATATTTCATGAATAAGGGTAAACAGCTAAAATGGCCCCCAACGTGGAGGCTCAAAAAACCACGAAACTACCCTGAGATCAGAGTAAAATTTTGGTAATGTGATTTTTATTTGTAAAATTGATAAAATAGCTGCTGGATTTAAAATTAAAAATTTACATATAGATAAGAAAGAAAACTATAAGGTGTTGATAAGACATTTCGAGATTGAAAAATAAAATTTTTGTGCAGCTGGGAAGAGCGATTGAGTTATCGGTGATAACGATAGTTTTAAAAGTGATTGCATTTTTTGAACAATTCTTTTTTGACTTTTTTTATGACGTTTTATAAAAAAACGTCTTTTTTATGACAGCCATGATTATCAAAGGTTACATCAAATTGAAAAAAAAGTTGGATACAAATGCAAAAGAAAATGTGATGGATATAAAAGCAACTATAAAAAAGACTGAAGAAACATTGAGGAAAGAAATAAAAAATTATAAAAAATCTCTGAAAAAAGTAGAAAATTTGAATGAAATGGGGAAATAAAAAATGGATTTTGGTAAAATTTCCTCTTAAACAAATCAATCCATCGAAAAAGAAGCACCAAAGAAAGAAATCGAAAATTATAAATTCTCGAATGTAGGAAATAAAATAAGATTCAATCATAAAAATTTAAAGAAAAATAAATCTGCTACAAGAAGAAAATACAAAGCTAAAGGTGTAAGAACATTGAAAAATAAAATTACATTTAGATATTTTATAATTCGTGGTTTTAATAATAATAAAAATAAAAGAAACATACAAATTTAAAAAACAATAAGGGTGTAAATAAAATTAAAATAATAACTATTAATTCTAACAAAACATTTAAATGTGAGGTAGTGCAAATTAAAAACAAGTAAGAAAATTTCAATAGACTGAAAAATTTAATATTTCAAAAACCACAAAGGAAGAAATTAAGAATGAAGTGTAAAATTTCTAATTAGAGGTTTGCGATTTAAAGAAACATGATTAAAAAAACTACTGTTTATAAAAATGCCATAAAAATTAAAAAATTACAAGTACAAAATAGACGATTTAAATAAGTAATATTTAAAAAACTGAGATATAAAAAATTAAAATCTACGGGGTTGAAGAATAAAAAGTTCAAAACGATGAGTGAAATAAAAACTAAAGATTATTTAAAAAAATTTGATAATGTATTTGAAATAAAGACAAAAACTGGAAATCGGAGGTTGGAAGCATTTGATTAGAAAAATTGGATACCGAAATTTGTAAATATGATAATTAGCTGCTGCACCTGGATACAGAAAATTATGGACATGAAAATTTGATCTGGAAAATTATTAATTAAAATAAGGAAGAAATAAAAATAAAATATGTATTAATTGGAGATAAAACCTAAATTAATACAGAAATAAGATTTGACAGAAAATAATTGGATATCACGGGGGGGGGGGGGTGTATGAAAATGGATAGCATAGTGATTAGGACAGTAAAATATGATGATGATTTAGATAATGAAGAATTTAATGAATTATGAAAAAGGGGGAAGTGATATTAATTAATGGATGAAAATGGATTATGAATATGGGGGTATTATAAAATTATTCTTAAGTAATCAATCAAGAAGGAAGCAACGATCAAGGATTGTGAAAATAATGTTCATTGATAGAAAAAAATGATGAAGACCCACAAATGACAACATGGAAACCAAAAATAATTGTTATAGCAGACAGCAGTTAATTCCATAGTTAAACAAAAGAGAGATTAAAATGCAGTGTGCATAAGATTCAGAAGGAGTTATTTTATTTTGATATAATTATTTTTCATTCGCATGATTCATTCATTCAGATCTTGATTTGATTTCTAGTTAAAAATGTAAACTTGATAAAACTTTCAAATATTCACTAAATTCGCATCGGCGAGAAACATTTCAAATTTCAAATTCTTAAGAGTAGATTTCTCATGTAATCTTGCAAAAACCTTTGCAGTATTCCATTTTAAAATTTAAGGGTGTTGTTGATATGAAATTTAAGGATTTGGAAATGGAAGAATGCGCAAGAATGAATTTTGAAAGGGGACTCCCAAGGCGAGCAAACGAGATAGACGTGAGTGGAGTCACGCTTAAAAATAATAATTTTCGTAGAAGTAATTTTGAAAATGGTTTTTGATATTTAATTTGGATTTTAATGGAGTAAATAAGTGAAATTATGTTTCATTGGAATTGAATGTAAAATCTCGGAAAACCACAGGGTTTTAATTTTAAATAGCTTGGTCGTCCTAAAAAAACACGACAATATTTATAAAATATCTCATACATGATGCTGTGTTTTAAAATGACCTCACATCACACAGATAGTTGCAATATTGAAATAAACATAAAATTAAGGAAATTGAGCTTATTCGAAACATTAGATTTAACAGATAATAAATCCAACTCTATTTTCACATATTACAAACTTAATAAGATCTTTAAACATGAGAATGCCATATCAAAACCTGTTAAGTACATTCAATTTGAAGGTGAACAAGTCAAAATCTTCTTAGAAGATACTTTAAATTGGAAATGAGTAAAAATTATACATTGTTATTATCTAAAAACATAACCTCTGAATCTGTCAACTTTAAGTTGAAATATCTCTTTGAATAACTTGTTTTATGAAAATCTGTTTGTAACAAAAATTCTATTATGTCTAATTGTATGTGATAACCATAAATTTGTGTCCTAAATTTGTAAAAAGGTACATAAAGGTGAAAATTCCATAAAAATTGATAAGAAAATTGTGATAACATAAAATAGTCAAATAAAGTTTTTCGAAGTGTGACAAGATTGTCTACCGTGATAAAATTCAACTGGAGTACAGCATACAAACAATCTCTTCAAAAATCAGCCCAATCCTGCAAATCACAAGAAATTTAATTAAATCATAATTTACAAGAAGATACAAATTTGACTTACAATTTGGAAAATCGTTGCAAATTTGTCCTTTGCGCACGGAAATAAATTTCAGTTGATTCTTAATGTTTGAAGTGGAAAGACGTGTGCAAAGCGATCCAACAATTCTATAATTTTGGTCGATAAGAATCAAAGATGGCGAACCTAGTTGTAACTTCTGAAAATGAAAGATGTTAATAATCGATTCAATCCACAGTATCGTATGATAAAACAACTCAAATCTACTTACCGGCAAACGATGTATTTAAATAACGTCAATTTGGAATTAAATTCGGAAAAAAATAATAAAATTAATTCAATTACTGCTTTGAACAGTGGTTTTTACATTTTAGATAGCTTGCTAGTCTAGCCTTTGAAGTGACTGGCATCCTGTGTTTATTGTTATGATGGCAAATCATTTCCGCAGGGGACGGACGACATTACGTGCCTTCCGAATCACGGAAACGGTCAAGAAATTTTAGACTGTACCATAAGTCAAACCGGGGAGCCTTGCATTAGCAGTTTGTTGATCTCGCTAATATTCAGGCCATGATCATTATCGAAGAAGAAAATTGACATTGTTGTATTTTTTAGAAAATTATTGCGTTATACTATATAGGTTGTTTTTTGCATGAGAACTTTAAATTCAAATAAAACATTAAAAAATTGATAGGATGGTTTTTTAATCATTTTTTTATGAAAGTAAATTTAATGCCATTGATGATTTGAAAATGGTTTCCGGCCTGTAACCACCATGACTAATCGTTACAAAGCGCATCCGATCAGTTCAATATTTGATAGTTCCAGAGTTGTTGGTTTGTTAGCATAAACCATGGATTTAACATACCCCCAAAGAAAATAATCTGGAGGAGTCAAATCACACGATCTTGGAGGCCAATTGATAGGACCATTTCTTGAAATAATGTTGTCACCAAATTGCCCTTTAAATAAATCGATGGTTTCGGTGGCTGTGTGGCACGTAGCACCATCTTGTTGGAACCATAAGTTGTCGATGTTTAGCTCTTGGATTTTTGGAAACAAAAATGTATTGAGCATGTGTCGGTATCTCACACCATTCACCGTAACGGTAGCTCCTTCCTCATTTCGAACGAAAAATGGACCGATGATACCGTTGGCGTGTATTCCACACCAAACAGTCAATTTTAATGGATGCAGTGGAGTCTCAAGATAATGTTTCGGATTGGTCTCAGTCCATATACGGCAATTTTGCTTGTTCATATACCCATTCAACCAGAAATGTGCCTCGTCCCTGAACAAAATTTGGCGGTAAAAAAATGGATCCACTTCCAATAGGTTGTGAGCCCAATCTGCGAACGTACGACGCAATAGATGATCATTATTCTTCAATTCTTGAACCAATGGGATCTTGTAAGGATGTAAACCAAGATCTTGATGTAAAATTTTCCATGTAGTGAACGGACAAAGCCCCAAGCTGTTGAGCACGATCGCGAATTGAAATGTTTGGGTTCTCTTCTTCACTTTCATTCACAGAAGCGATAGTTTCTTCGGTACACACATTTCTTTCTCTTGTTGGTGGTCTTACATTACGCAATGAAGAAGTGGTACGAAATTTATCCATCAACGCACCAATAGGCTGCCCAGAAGTGAAACTTAAATCTATCCTTACTGCTCTAATGAGAAGCAGTTTGGAAAAGATAATGTCCACGCAGAAGGATAACCTCCTACTTTAAATTTGCGTGGGGCCCTGGTGGTCGATATAAACTAGCTCGTTCGTTGCGGTGGCGAGAGCCGTGGGTCGTGTGAAAGAAACGCCCCGGAGAAAGCAACGAAACAGCTCAGCTAACACGCACAAAAATAAAATGGACAATTGGATGTTAATTGTCAGAAGGCAAAAAGATATTAGTGATATCGGATGTAAATAGGTGTTAGCCGAACAGAATTGGTACAGTGGCAACGACATTGCCACCGAGGATCACTCCCAAAAAAATAAACCAAGGCACGTTCGAATGGTAATATAAAAATCCCACGATAAAGTGGAACCATATCGAACTCACAATGATAAACCAAACGGTCGCAACCTCGATGAAATGCCGCACCCTGTATATGGGTCGGACATCGCAGCCTTTCATAAAAAAAGAACATAAAATCAAAAATAAACACAAAAAAAATATCGAAAATAAAATTTCAAATATGAAATTTGAACGTACGACGATGATTCTGGAGTCCATCGTCAATGCATTTCACCATACGCTGTTCGATGTAATAAGTGGAAATAAATACCCTGAACAAGTTAATTAAACAAAACACAATTATATCATATAATTAATAATTAACAGTTTATTAAATATCAACTTGAACATTCGATCCACTTCACACTTGCGGGTGTAAATGAGATTAGATTGCAGTATATCTCCTCAATGCAGCAATACGAAAACCTGCAACGCAATCGTAATCTCGACAACCACTCTGTTAATAAAAATGCACAACAAAAAGAGAAGCCAAAATGTAACACATAAAAAAATACATAAAGCAGCCAAGGGTGAATTTTATCGTCATCGAACTCCAGATGTACGGGGCAAAATTGGCCAAGTCGATTAACTAGTAACTGTGAAGTAATTAACACAACATTAGGTAACTTACCAATGTAAAAAAAATAATCCTTCCCAGAAAGTATTGACCATGGGGTCCGACCAAAAAAAAGTACGATACGGGAAAAATTAACCATCCTTCAACAACGAATCAAATAATCCCCTACTGGGTTGGAGCGCAAACAATTCCAAAATAATTCGCATTGTTGGACGGCAACCCTCACAAAATCGTAACCATCCCTTGTCAAAATTCGGAATTAAAACCAATAATCACTTCACAGCACCTTCAAAATCGACCTTTTCGTTCGAGAGCTAACCCATCACTTCCCTATCATAGCATGCGCGAGTCTAATCTCCGTCAATCACGCTCGCTATACAGGGTGCTACGAAATATGTTGCCGAATGAAATTATTTGAATTTAACAAATTCAAAGTCGTTACGAAAGTGAAAAAATTTCGTAACAGAAGGTCGATTACGTCGACCATAAAATGGGCGATTCGAGAACGGAACTCTGACTTTGAAAATAAATTTCCACAATTTGGTAGCGTTGTTCAAGTGTTAATTTATTCATGATTAAATAGCAAACCTTTCTGAACACAAATGTCAAAAAACTGTCACTTTGGCAAATTTCATTCAAAAGTTATCCCTATTGAAAGATCTCATGCAGCTAAAAAAAACACCTATACATATACGGAAGTAAGCCACCCTCTATCAATACTATTACTTATTGTTCTTGAACAGATTGTAATACTCTTGGATGCTAATAAAAAAAATAATAAAAGATATCGCTTTAAAGTTTCAGAAAATATTCTTGAAGTCACTTGAAAAATTTTTAACTTCTGAGTCCTCTAACCAAATCATATTAGAATCGCAACGGAATTTATTTTGTCTGTATTGACTGTAGACTTTTGCCTAAAAGCCATAAGAAGTCTAGCATTTTTCTTCTCTTTAGGATAGATATCTTACTTTTTAAAGCTCTTTCAAAAATAATTTCAAACAAAGAATTTATCTCGCTACACTTGTAAGAATATCGAAATTTTGTTTATTGTAGTAGAAACCTTTTCCCGTGTGAATGAAAACAGTGGAAATCAAACCACCTCTTTTATGTGAATGATCTACTCCCCACGCGAATTTCACTTTGCCTTTAAAACAGCATAAATAATAAAAACACACTCTGAAATTCAGGTCACATTTTCGTTAATCTCATTTTGAATTATTCACTAAAATTGCTTGCATATAAATGAGTTTTTAATTAATTTATTTGAATTCCAATCAAGTATTAATTAAAAGTTTCTAACCTTTTAGCTTTTAATGGTTAAGTCAGTTTGACGATAATCAATTTAGCTACTTATAATCTAAACATGTACATTTCAATTTGCGTTAAAACTTGATGAAAAAGTACCTACATTAAACTCATATTTTATTAACTTGTTCTCTGGAATAGAATTGCTTACTCTCCATTGGTTTCATCATCGAAAAATATGTAATCGAAACATGAAATTGCAGCTTGATTTCATCGCGCTAACTAAAATTCGGAATTAAATTTCAAATAATAAACTAGATTTTGATTAAAGTTATGCTTTATATAACTTTTTCAATTTTGAAAGAAGTTAAGTGAAAAGTATGTTATATTTAATCGCCTACGACTTACCCCATCCAACACAATAATTTTCTCAAACAGTTTTCCTTTTTATTTTCGCATCGACATTTTTTAAAATTCTCATTACAGTTTAGATCGTGGCAAGCATCCAATCAAATATTTTTTCATTTTAGCCTGCTTTCGTGTAAATTCTAATTAAAGGTGTGCTCGGAAGAATAAGAAATTAAGTGCATCATCATCAATTATTACATTTTCGTGCTCAAACAACAAAAAAAGAACTGCTGTAAAAAATAATGTAAACAACGCATATAAATTTGAATAATTATGAAAGTTGGCTTTAGTAAATTGCTTATTATATAGTTAAGCCTTTTTATTATTTTTTAAATTTTAGTTCCAAACTTTGTAGCCTAATTAGCGTTAACGTTTATACAGATATGCAAATTGTTGCGGTGTTTTAGATGTTACCTTTTAATAAAACGAAAGAATTTTATCGTGCTGAAGAATAAATTGCCTTTAGATGTTCAATTCAGTAGCTCGTTTCAGGATTTTCAAGCTACCTAACTTTTGTATTAACGCTCCTTTGACTAAACGTCCATGATAGTTTTCTTGTAAATAATCATAATGTAATGCGACACCAGCGCCATTATTGCCGATTAAGTAAACCCCCGAATAGCAGTATTAAAGGTTTTAATTTAACTCCACAAATAATATTAACTACAAAGCAATGTAATATGATGGGTTACCAGCTTTATAACTAGAATACTGGTGAACTTCACTAAAAGCAACATGGTTTTAAAGCTTTACGTCCGTTGGAAGAGGATTAAAGTTTTGGTAAATCTTATATTCGGGTGGCGCCCTGTTTTCCATCACCTTAACTGATTATTAATTAATATTTCGCGAGTGTAATAATTTCCCTCCGTTCGTAGCTACATTTTAAGATATCGAAACATTTGAAACTTGATTAGTTTATTTATCCATCAGGATGGACGTACAGTTAACGCGTATAATTACTGATTGGTTACTTCCACTGGTGTAATAATTTCTGCAATTGACAGCTTGAAATAATTTATCGCCGATAAAATTATTAAATTGCTGGATAATTGTTATTTGATCTCTTTTATTTAATTTTTGTTTATGTTCTACTTTTGGTTTTTACTACATCCTGCACTGATTTCAGTTTTATGACCGCCATATTTTCTACTTGTTTTTTTCTTTGAGTTTAAAGCTTCACACGTGTATTGATTTTTAATTTTAATTGTTAAACCGTGTAAGATTTATTGGAAGCCAGCTTGATGATTGACTGGGTTAGTCTCAAGTTTGGGTTACTTCCACTGGTGTAATGATTTATGCAATTGACAGCTTGAATTAATTTACAGTCGAGAAAATTATTCCATTGCTAGATAATTGTTATTGGATCTATTTTATTTCATTAATTGTTATTTATGTTATCCTTTTGGTTTTTACTTCGTCCTGCACTGATTCCAGTTTTCTTCTTTGAATTTAAACCTTCATACGTGTATTAATTTCTAATTTTACGTATTAAACCATGTAAGATTTATCACAAGTCAGCTTGATGATTGACTGGGTTAGTCTCATGTTTACAGAAAGTTCCAGTTCTTTCGGGCTGGAGGAGCTACTATATTTTAAAACCAGATGCATTCTTACCCTGTTACTTGATCATTTACCTTTAAAAACTTTAGAACTTTGTTCCTGAAAGTAAAATAAAATTAATAAATCCTCATGAAAGACCTTAATTAAATTAAAACTTTCCACAGTTTGCACTAGTGAAATATTGACTCCCACGCAGTTTCTTTCCGTTTATTTGAGTAAATGCTGTTCATACCAAAAAGATCTTTTCGATTACATTTAATCCATCTTCTAATTTAAATCCGTCAGGTACAACTGCATTAACAAACCGGTTCCACTCCGACTGCCATATTGCTAAGCGCAGTTTTCAGAATTTTCAACATGTAGAGAACTTAAAGAAGCCAGGATTAACAACGATAATTATTTTCTTTTTGTAAATAACCTTTTTTTTATTATAGTATGTGTGGTAAATTTAATATTTATTTTATCGATGACCTCATAAATAGAGTTATTAAGTTTGAGCACGTTCTGAATATTTTTTATTCGATATCGTAAATGTGATCTTTTGAATACAACTTGTGTTTACTCGTTTACGACAACCTCAATTTGACTAAATAAATGCGTAATGCTAAGCTCAGATCTTCTGTTACATTTATAAACTGTCAGAATTCTTACAATCAGTGAAAATGGTGACCGATCAAATGTAAAAATCTTTTTTATTTTGTGATAAAAAGCAAAGCAAGCAACAATAAGTCCGAACCGAAGGTTAAATAGCCCTAAAAGGTTGTGTACATTTTTTTGAATTTTTTATTTAGAATGGGGTACCGACAAAAAAATTGAGTAGTGCAAAGCGGCATTGTTTGTATTGTGATTAAAAATGTCGAATACATTTACGATTTATAAAGTGTTTAGAGTTTCAATGTGTAGAAATACATCTGTAAAAAGTAATAAAAAAGTTTCTTAATGTTCCAAATGTCGAATACCACAAAATATTATCGTACAATACACACAATGCCGCTTGTACTCCATCTATAAGCAAAATCTGCTAACTAATGTTAGTGACGACGTCACGGATTGAATAAATAATTCATATTTATTTGAATTTCATTATTTAATTGCATCGAAATGCGCCGCTTTTGGAAAAATGTAACCACATTTAATTACATGGCAATAGACATCCTAAGGATCGTATTTACGTAAAAAACACTACTAAAAATTTTTTGTCGGTACCCCATTGCTTGAAATCGTTGGAATTCTTTGGAAATTGCCTAAAATATTTGGCAATCATTTTAATTTCTTGACTAATAGCTGGACAATCAGTCCAGCCTAGATTGGTACAGGATAATGAATCGATAAGGATTTTGACCTTTTCGCAATTCGGGCAACCCGAAATGTTTGCTCATTATGGCTTAAGAAATAAAATTATTTAAGGACTCCTTATCTATTTCTACTGAATAAAGGATCCATTACTAAACTTTGTCGCACTAGCAGGAACAATTTTGTCTATAAATTTTGCTTTGCTCATTTATTCTTACTGTATTTCGGAAATAGGATTTTTGGGACGAGTAGGGTTATGAAAAATCTTACGAATCCTTACGTGGGGGGGAAGCGTGAGTCCAAAGTGTTCCTTCTGTAATTTTTTTTTAAATATGTTAATTGAAAGTCAGTGTCTATTCGGTTTTAGAAATTAGTTTTTCATATGAAGAAAATTAAATATCTCAAAAATTTACATAGGGGAGGGGGAAATTTTTCAAAAGTCGTCCTTATGTAATAATTAATAAACCCTCCCTGAATTGTTGCATTTATTGACATTTATATGTATTATATAAATCTTAATAAATGTTGTTTTTTATGACGGTAACAAATAAAAGCATGCTAACTGATGAGAGTGGAATCCAATATCTTATTATTTATAACTATCGCACTGTGAATCTCTTTACTTCATGGCATTTGCAAAACTATGTACATACTGCAAAGTAATTTATCATTAATCAGTGAAGGTTGCTGAAAGATAAAGAATTTTTAAGTGACAGGACGCTATTTTATACAATAGCAGTTTAACTTATTAAACAGATTGCAAAATTTTTCCAACGTTGAGACAGCACAGCTTACATTAAGCTAATAAGATTTTTGTTCAATTCACAATGTAATTGCTGAACAAAAAAATTTTCTTCAATTGTTTGAGTTACTGTCATATCATTGTGTTAGTTACTTTTTAATATAAAAATTATATTTATTTAGGGATTAACCTTTTAAAACATTTATAAATTAATTTTTTTAGAACATGACTTCTATACACGTATGTGACATAAAAACCTAGTAAATCGTCAAACGATTCAAACTTCTTGTAGATTCCCTTTTTTGCTTTCCGGGGGGGGGGGAGCATTAGCTGTCGATTAATATTTATTGTTTGTAACGCTTCCCATATTTTTCTCCCAATAATCGTGTTGTATGTCTTCTGTAGATCTCTTGTATTAAATTTTCGAGTAGAAATCCATACTGGTTTTTCCCCCTCCAAAGTCTCTTCGGTCTTCACTGATTTTATTCTGAAAATCTTCTATAAGTAATCTTGTTAAAATCCCACCATAGAGTTTGCCTACAAGCTGCTATTGACTCTTAAATTTCGATCTAGTTCAATTTCTCCTGGACCGGTTGCTTTTCCATTTTTCAGGGTGTAGATTCAAAAGCAAATAACAAAATAAAATAGAGTGTTTAATGATGTACAAAAATCAACCTCGTATAGAGGATAGGATAAATATTTTAATGTGTGATCCTAAACACGGCGCAAATGATTTGGGAAGCGATTAGGAGTCGAATCTATGACCATATAAATGTAGCCCAAATGGCTATGTATTAATCTAAATTATATGTTTGATAATCTGTTACGAGTAGTCCGCGAAATTAACTATAATATTCATTTTTCAATGCAAATTTATTAATTTACATTCTATTATATTTTATTATAATGTGTAATCTATAACTTGTAATCCAAGTATAATCATTAGGGTAGTCCTTATTTGAGATGTGATCGAATTTTTATCGGACCGTCCCGCCCCTCAAATCAGCTCCATATAAATAAAAAAGAATACCCTTAACATTTTAGCTTTCTTTCTTTATTATTAAGCAATGTCAGACGGGGTGAACTTGCCCATTTAAAATAGATGAGGTTTTGTGATCTTTCAGTTTGTATTTAATTGTAGTAGGAGTTATTGATCAAAAAATCTAAAATTCTCAGAAATTGGTGTTCGAAAAAATTTCATCCCTCTACTCTTTGAATTAGATGGGGTTGCTTTGTGCTAATTTAATACTATTTATTTTTTTTCAAATTTATGCAATTATGCAACGAGTTCAGTCCAAGTTTATGGTGTGGGGGTAAAAATGCAAAACTATAAGGTACATTTTCCAAGTTTATTTGGCATATCGTTATTATATTTGGCATAATTTCTCAGAACTAGAAGGCTTTGGGTAGAGTATGATTGCAATGATTGTGCGGCATCAAGGCCGCACTGAAACATTTTTAAATTGAGAACTAAAACATTAACCAAACCGATGTGCGTTAGGGAATGAAAGTATTTGAATTTTATATTAACGAAACATAATTCGATTCTCATGTCTAGAACTGCATCGAGTTGATTTCGGTATTTTATTTTGTTCCTAAATATATTGAGAATCCAGTCTCGCACAAGGACGTTTCTGACGAAAGGCAACAATATACGGATTGCACTTATCGTACACACAACGAATTTACATAATTCGTTGCAAGAAATAATAAATAAAAGTTATTTAAATTTTTAATGTAGTTGGCTGTCAGAACTAATTTATATTAAATTCTACAAATTCACAGAAGAAACTCAGAAGATTTTGTGGACACCAGTTATGCAATTTTTCAATTAAGGATGCAAAATACTGATTGATAGATATATGTAAATTGTTAAGATGCTCTGTTATGTTATATTTTTATTTCCTAATTTTTAAATTTTTTTTTGTGGAGCCCTCGGATTTACTCGCGGAACTTTGAGAATTTTATTGCTGGTATATTAATTAGTTGATTGAAATCCTGCTTGGATTTCAAATGAGTGTAAGTAAACCGTGACAGGGAAATTCCGGATTAACTTTTGTTATATTTTCACGATTTTTTTTCTTTTGATATTGTAATGATTACTTTGTATCTTTAAAAACTAATTTTTGGAAAATTTCATTACAATAATAATTAGTCAATAACTATTGTTAAGATGTGGTCAAATTTTTTTGGAAAGCAAGATTTTAACACAAAATAAAACAAAAACAATGTAAGAAATCTATACTAACTTGAAGTGCACAGAATTGGTTCAAAATTTTGGTAAAATTGTTAGTTATTATTATTCAAAATTCAAAATTTTGTTAATCTATTCTTGCGAGTCCATATTAAATGAAATATTTTTCCAAATCAAAATATTATTAGCACCTCCATCGCTCTAAAATTATTCAAGAATTTTCCACAAAAATAAGCACCAAATTCTAATATATTATTTTCTTTAATAATTTAAGGTGAAGTCATATTATGAAAAGGCTCGTTCAAAAATTGATATGCAATACCCAAATTATTAGAAAAAAGCAAGTGCTAAAGCTTAGAAATTTTAACAAATAAAGAAAAATATTTTATTTAAATTGAGCCTTGCTATGTACTATAGTGAGTATTTTTCAAGAATAAACTTCCAATGACATCAAGCTCATTACAAATATCCATACTTTCAATTTTTTCCCATTTTTTTAAGTTAAACCCATTCTGTAACGTTTTATTTTCGCTATTTTTAATTTTGATTATCTTGTACTTCTTATAGCTTCGTTTATCCTTTTCTGTATTCTGTAAGTACTGTTTCATAATTCAGATTTCTTGCGATAAGTTTTAACTTATTGTGCCATTTTTTCTTTATCTTTTCGGTTAAATTTCTGTGTTTCTTTTTGTTTTGTTTGAAACTACTCCTTAATTTTGTTTTATTTGAGGGCCATCTTTTCGTGTCACATCGTAATCCTCCACTTATAAATTTTCTCCAATTTTTGAAAATTATGGTCGATTTATACTAAAAATTAACGTAGGCGGAACGGAACGTAGAAAAGATGGGCTTATGCACTTCCATAAAAGCGTTTCAACGGAACGTAATGTAATGTAGTAGGCAACCATAAACGCTTTTATGTAAGTGCATAAGCCATCTTTTCTACGTTCCGTTCCGCCTACGTTACTTTTTAGTATAAATCGACCATTAATCTTTTTCCTGCATGGTGCTTATGATCGTTGTTTTCGATTTTCTCAATTGCTTTTATACAATTGAATGTTTCTTAATTAATTTTGCTATTACTAAAAACTGCTAAAACTGGCAGTTATCTGACAAAGTGTATTCAATAGAGTTCAGAGTTTTAATTGTGAAATTTTCACGAAATTAAGTATATCGAGCCTCTATATTAATATAAATAGTGATAACAGACACTTATAGTTGCTCTACATATAAAATACCCCGGGTAAAAATATATTAAACAAGGTGATTGTAACCTAACCTCAAAATGTAGCAATGGCAACAAGCTCACAAATGCAACAGGCGGAAAAAATGCAGTCAACTCACGAGACACAAGCAGTGTATCACCCACCACAGATGCTAACCACAGTCCCTCATAGCTTAACATATTATAACCAACACATACCAGAAAACTCACAAGTATTAGGTCAACCACAATTTGTTCCATTTTATCAATATGTCCCTACAGGATATTCCAACTTTCCACCACTACCCATACCCGGAGGAAGTGGATGGAAAACTGTGGAAAATAATAAGAAACGTCTTAGAAGTCCGGATAAAAATATAACCTATAAACAACCAAAGATGAGTGACTATACTGGCTGAACTCGAACCCAACTCAGATAGGAAATAGATTTCTTCTCCTATCACAAGATGACGGTACCGATAACGCTAATACGGAAACATGTGAGCAAAATTCAAACAACAGTGAACCAAAACCGCCACCCATATTTGTGGAAGGTGTAGGCGACATAAATCCACTTATCATAGAGCTCAATACAGTGGCAAAAGATGGTTACACTTTTAGGACTATCAATAATGACCTAGTAAAAATACAGTCAAATACTGGTCAAAATTACACCGACATCATCAAAGCGCTAAAGAACAAGAAAACTGATTTTCATACATATAAGCCCAAACAAGAAAGAAGTTTTCGAGTTGTTCTGAAGGGTTTACATTCTACAATGAATACGGAAACACTTAAGAACGAGCTCTCTGAACTAGGACACACCGTTGATAACGTGAGTAACATCAGAAATAGAATTAGCGGGAATCCAATGTCAATGTTTTACATCAACATTAAATCAAATGAAAACAATAAAGAAATATATATGATCACACGCCTAATGAATTCTATCGTACAATTTGAAGCACCACATACTAAAAGAGAAATACCTCTCAATGTGCAAAATGCCAACGATTTGGACACACCAAAAGTTTTTGTAATAAACCCCCAAGATGTGTTAAATGCACAGATAATCATTCGACAAGCGAAAGGTAAAAGATTCCGAGGTAAAATGTGTTAATTGTGGAAATGCTCACCCTGCAAATTATAGAGGATGCATAGTGCACAAACAAATACAGCAACGATTGTATCCACCTCTGAGAGAGAAAAATACTATAAATCAAATTACCACCCAACACCCAAGAATCACACCGCAAATGGTACATGCAGGAATCTCGTATGCGCAACAAACAGGTCAACCTAAACAAAATCAATTTACTACGTATCCTAGTCAAATACATCAAGCCGTTCCAGTACAACAACCAAACGACATCAATGAGCTGAAAATCATGATGAAACAACTAATGGAACAGATGGGAACAATGCTAAACCTACTGACAACTCTAGTCAATAAAATGGCTTAATGGCTGAAACACTCAAACTAGCAATATAGAACGCCAACGGCTTGTGCCAGCATGCGCAAGAAGTTAAGCTATTTCTCGAAACGCATAAAGTAGATGTGATGCTAATCTCGGAAAGCCATTTTACCTCAAAAAGTCACATAAAAATCCCCAATTTTACTTTGTATAACACTAACCATCCTGATGGAAAAGCTCATGGAGGGGCAGCAATATTAATCAGAAGTGATCTTAAATATTATGAACTAAATAAATACCAACATGATTACCTCCAAGCAATTAGCATAACTATTGAAGACCGATTAGGAAATCTAACAATTTCGGCGATATATTGTCCTCCAAAACATAATAACAAAAGAGAGCATTACCAGAAATTTTTTAACACAATCGGAAACAAATTTGTTGCTGGAGGTGACTTCAATGCCAAGCACAAACAGTGGGGTTCAAGACTTACCAATACAAAAGGAAAGGAGTTGTTTGCAACGATAAAAAATAATAATATGGAAAGCTTATCAACAGGGCAACCAACATACTGGCCAAGTGACTTGAACAAAACTTGAGTCATCACTGGACTTGTCGTCCGATCATACACCAATATTATTAACATTTCATTCACAAATCATTTACAGACAGAAACAACCCTCGCTATATAGTAAGAACACCAACTGGGAAACTTTTAAAGCAACACTAGATGAAAGCATACACTTGAATATGGTTTTAAAGACATGCGAAAATTTAGAAAATGCAGTTGAACACCTTACAAAATCTATCCAGAATGCGGCTTGGTTTGCAACTCCTGACTCCAATACAAGCTTCATTAAGGAATCGTTCACCAATAACAATCAAAGAAAAAATTGCAAAAAAGAGAAGAGCTCGCAAACAGTGGCAAATAACAAGATCTGTAGAAGACAAAAATAAATTTAATAAGGAAATTAGAGAACTAAAGGCATTACTTCGTAGCCACAAAAATCAATCATTTAATGAATATGTTGGTAACCTGTCAGCAACAAAAGCAAACGATTATTCCTTGTGGAAAGCTACAAAGAATATTAAACGACCACAATAACATATACCACCAATTAAAAATGACAATGGAGAATGGGCAAGAAGTGATAAGGACAAAGCTTACGTTTTCGCAAAACATCTTTCAGGGGTATTCAAACCATTTCCTTCTACTCTCAGAGAAGAGGAGACTTCTGAAATTCTTCATTACTTGGAAGCACCATTCCAAATGGATTTACCAATCAAAACTTTCAAAGTAAAAGAAGTTAAACGTGTCTTACTATATGACATAAATCCGAAGAAAGCTCCTGGGTTTGATCTAATAACAGGAAAGATATTACAGAAACTCACACCAAAATGCTTAAAAAGCTTCTAACATTTATCTACAATACTGTTATACGACTACAATACTTCCCTAGCCAATGGAAAGTTGCTCAAATTATCCTCCTACCAAAACCAGGCAAAAATATGGAAGAAGCATCATCGTATCGCCCTATCAGTTTGCTACCTATTCTTTCTAAAATATTTGAAAAACTTTTGCTTAAACGTCTTAAACCGATAATAGAAAAAAGGAAACTTATACCTAGCCACCAATTTGGTTTTCGAGGTCAACATGGCACTATCGAGCAAGTGCACAGAATCACTAAAAAGATAAGTAATGAATTGGAAAATAAGAGATACTGCTCTGCTGCGTTTCTGGACATCAGTCAGGCCTTTGACAAGGTGTGGCATGAAGGATTGTGTTACAAACTTAAGAAGAATCTACCGTACCACTTCTACCAAATATTAAAATCCTACTTAAGTGATAGACATTTTTTGGTAAAACATCATGAAGAATATACCGACCTTCACACAATCAGTTCGGGAGTGCCGCAGGGTAGTGTATTGGGACCGATTGTTTACCTATTGTATACGTCAGACTTACCAACAACAAGACTAGCAATGACAGCTACGTTTGCTGACGACACAGCTGTACTGGCATCTCATATCGACCCTAGGTTGGCTTCTAAAAATCTTCAAGATAATCTAAACAAAATCCGAGATTGGCTCCACAAGTGGAGAATAAAAGTCAACGAAACAAAATCTACTCATGTGACGTTTACAATGAGAAGGGAAACTTGTCCGCCGGTAAAACTGAACAATTGCATATTACCTCAAACTGATGATGCCAAATATCTTGGTATGCATATCGATAGACGACTAACATGGAGAAAACATATTTTTACGAAACGTAAACAACTCGGTATTAAGCTCAGTCAAATGAATTGGATGGTTGGCAGACATTCCCAGCTATCTCTTGAGAACAAACTTCTAGTCTACAAATCCATAATTACACCGATATGGACATATGGTATACAGCTTTGGGGAGCTGCTAGTACGTCGAATATTGAAATATTGCAAAGGTTCCAAAACAAATTTTTGAGAATGATTGTCAATGCTCCATGGTATGTGCCGAATTATGTCATCCAAAAAGATTTACAAGTAAAATCAGTTCATGAAGAAATCAAAAAATCCCATGAGAGATATGCAACTAGATTGGAGACACACCCCAACAAATTGGCCAATAAACTGATGGACAGTACCAACGAAGTAAGAAGATAGAAAAGATTCAAACCTAATGACTTACTTACTCGATTCATTTAACAAACTTGGTAATAGTCATAATTAAACTTTTGAATAATTTTTAAGGAAACATTTAATGAAATGTTTCTAACATGACTTTTATATTATCATCACATTTACTTATTGTTTAATTTGAACAGATTGTAAATATTAATGGAAATAAAAAAAAAAATTTGCTATGATGTCATAACTATTTTCTTCGTTTCTTTTGATGTTTTCTAATCTTAGTCTTGCATCTCTTTCTTCCTTTGTTTCTTTTATTTCTTATCTCGAAGTTACTGTCCAATATTCGCTCTATTCCCTCATTAAAATTTTATGCCATACTTTTGCTTAATTTTTCTATCATGCTCTCATTAAATCTTTACGTCTTCTCTGCGTTAGTTGAAGTTAAAGAATTAAAGTGAATAATTTAATTAGCTTTAATTATATATATAACTACTTTTGTCATAAGATTGGAAAAAGACGGGATATCACCGAAAAACAGATTTTTGTCTTCTTTGCCACCCCGTAGAAGGCGACGCCGAAATCGTTAAAAGGAGGAAACTTTTAAATTTCTTAGTGACACCCTAAAACACCATTATATGAAACAAATATTCAGCTAGATTTTTTCCGCTTCAAAATTGAATTTAAAAAATATGTAATAAAATTCAGAATGAATGCGCTATTAGAAATTTAAAAGGGGAAGTGGTAAAATTTTAACTGGAAAATTAGTAAAAAAAACGGTAGCATGCAGCATCAATGTTTCGATATAAAATTCTTACCATTATCAAAGAAAAGAAAATGTTGGTTTAAAACAATTCCGTGGTGTTAAATATTTAAGTTTTAGCAGTTGCTAATTTTTATTATAGCATTACCCATTGTCTCATGCATTCAAACAGCATTATCATATTTGTTTTGCCAAACGGTTCCGGATTGTTCGACTTTGGTTTAACGTGATCTTGTTTAAAGTTTCACGAACTCCAAATAAAGAACCGTTAGTTTCAAAAACCTTTTATGAATAGATTCATCAGAACTATGGTGAAACAACAAACTTTGTGTTTTGAGATATTTAATAATTTTGTAAGGAAATTCAAACTTGTATTAACAATAAGTTTATTGCAATAAGAAAACGATTTCTGTTTGTAATTCAATGAAACTGCGAATTTACGTATATTATAACAGGAAAGTTTCGTGTGTCAGGAATATATGTAATTAGTAAGTTTCTCAATTTGTAGTATAAGGATTATTCAATACCCAGTTTATCAATACAAATTACATTTGCAAATTAAATATTGCTAATAGAATTCAAACTTATGGTAAGGTTTTTCCAATACCTGCAAAAATGAACTGTTCGCGGTTAACTTTTAAAAATGTTATATTTAGTTATTTTATCGATTTCACTTCGTTTTCAATGCACGCTCATCTTTTAATTGCTAATTGATAGAAATAGAGCAATTAGTATGGGTTATGGATTTTATAAACAAGGTTTAACTGATTTCAGCTTGTAAAAAGATTATGTATATAATTAATTTACCATAATAGTGTAAAATTTATATGTGATTACGGGAATTATATAAAACGGATTATCGGATCCTGGTGAAGTGGATAATAGCATAATAATATGTATTTTTAAATTTAAATTTTATTTGCTTTTATACTCGTCGATATAATATAAAAACATAACGTATGGAAGAGTAATTTAAATTTTTTGTTTGCAGAAATCAAATCCACTCAGTGTTAGGAGATTGGTCGCATGTGAAGAATACGGTGGTTAGTATGTTCATCGGAGAAAATGATATAACGGAGTTATCTTCGGATTTAGATGAAAAGTTTCTGAAGGAATTTCGTGGTTTTCGTCAATTTAAAACGCTGGTGTGGCTAAATTTAGATGGAAACAAATTGTATAAAATTCATAAACACTCTCTTCCTCCTAGTCTTCAAAGCCTGAGTCTTTCCCACAATCTAATAGAAAACTTTCCACTCCAGTCAATTTTAACTTTACCTCGATTGCAGTGGTTATATTTGCGTGGTAATCACATAGAAAGTTTACCTGATCATAAATTTGAAAACAAGTTACAACTAGAGAAAATTGATTTGAGCGAGAACGACTTAAAAACTTTGCCTCGTTTAATGTTTAACGCTTCAGTTTATGTGAGAGACCTGAATTTAGCTTTTAACGATATAAATCTACTTACCAGTGAAACATTTTTAGGTGTACTTTGCAAACGAATAATTTTATCTTATAACAAGATCGAAAGTGTCGATGTAAATGCGTTTGCCGGTATCGAAGACACTTTGGAATATTTAGATTTCGATCACAATAAACTCACTCAGTTCCCCATCAGCATAACTTATTTAACGGCGTTAAAATATTTGTATTTGTCTTCGAATTTTTTAACTGAGATACCAGATAACGCATTCCTGAGCTTTTGTTTCTCACTTAAAGCAATTAGTTTTAGTGGAAATCGTCTTACTAAAATTCCAATTAGTGCTTTACAAAATTGCACGAAAATATCGCATTTCAATTTCGCTTACAACGAATTATACGACATAGACGAAAACGACTTTCTGCATTGGGGCTCGAGCATCGAGACCTTAATTTTAAATAATAATCACATTACAAATCTCAAAGCAGACATTTTTTTCAATTTGTCCGAATTAAAAGAATTAAGTTTAAGTTTCAATCCCATAATGTACATAGACACCAGAGCTTTCATCGGGTTATATAATTTACAAAGTTTAGAAATTTCTTTTAGTCTTAATAGAGAAGAGATCTCAAACGAAATATTAAAGCCATTAAATAATTTACAGTATCTTTCCGTTGATAATAACAAACTTCATTCGGTATTCGAACGTTCCTTAGACGTCTTATTAAATTTAAAATTTTTAAATCTCGAATTTAACGAGATTGAAACTTTACCTTCCACTTTTCTCAAATCCCCCATACATAAAAATTTAATCGACGTCAGACTCAACAACAATAAAATTACAACGATTGCGTCCAATACTTTTAGTTACTTATACGATCTAGAGGTAATTTTTTTAGCCAATAACAACATAAAAAAAATTTTGGAAGGTAGTTTTTCCAACTTGTACCACTTAAAACACGTCATTTTGTCCGATAATTTGATCTATCAAATTAAAGAAAACGCGTTTATTAATTTACCGCAGTTATCAAAATTGGATTTGCAATTCAATCATCTCTCCGAGTTGAAATTTAAATATTTCGCAAATATATCTAACCTGATTCAAATTAATGTGAGTCATAATCATTTGGTTAATTGCGAAGCGGGCGATCAATTTTTAAATATCGAAATTTTAGACTTCAGTTTTAACAAATTCTCGCACGTTTTCAAGTGTTTGGAAAACGTCGGATTGTTAAAAAAAATATTTTTGAACTCCAACAGCATAGCGGGGATCGAATTAAAAAGTTTCATGCACTTAACATCCTTGGAAGAATTGTATCTTCAAGATAACAACATCGTTACGTTACATAAACACGGATTTTACGGTTTACAAAATTTACAAATTTTAGATTTATCGAGCAATTTCGTAAGCGAATTACATAATCACCAATTTTCGAGCCTGCCTAAATTACGTGTTTTAAGCCTCAAGTACAACAAGTTAAAATATTTTCCAAAAGATGTTTTGAGCAACACGTTATTAGAGATGCTCGATTTAAGTTACAATTTTTTTTCGGTCGTTCCAAGTTTAAGCCTGGCGGAAGTAGGTAATACACTTAGATATTTATCCATGTCCTGGAATAACATAGAACACGTTGATAGCACCACATTTCCCGACATTCCGCATTTACACCATCTCCTTTTAAATAACAACAAATTAACCATCCTCCCAGATAACGTCTTCACAAGTTTAGGTTTTGTACAAAGATTAGACATAAGTAGCAATCCGTTACGTGCTAATTTCAAGGAATTGTTTCATTATGCACAAAATTTAAAGGAGTTATCCTTAGCCAATACCGGAATCGTATCCGTTCCATATTTACCGTTACCGAATCTCATATCCTTAAATATATCTCACAATTTTATCGAATACATAGAAAAGGATTCGATTCAAACTTTAAAAAAACTAAAATACTTTTACTTAAATCATAACGAAATCTCGCAAATCCCGTCAAATCTTTGGGTGCATTTGTCCCATCTTAAAACCCTCGATTTGTCGCACAATCCAATAAAGGTAATATTTTCTATTTTCACATACAAGATTATAGATAATTCGTTTTCCTTTAGGAAATCTCAAGCGAACATTTTTATGGCCTCCAAAATCTTCAAGAATTGAATATAAATGGTTTGCAAGATCTCAAAAAATTTGATAGTAAAGCCATTAGGCAAATTAAAGTTTTAACGTCTCTAACCATGCAAACATGGCCTAACATTATAGACTTTTCCACACAATTATGTACGATGTTATCAAACTTAAATCAACTGCGCATTTTTAAATTACACGTACAAGAAAATACGCTAGACGATCAATTGTTATGCGTTTCCAATCCCAAAATTCGACAAGTTGAAATAACGGGGAGCAATTTAAAGAATATTCAGCCTAAAGCGTTCTCCAGTTTTATAAGAAATCCAGATTTGAATTTGAAAATATTTAACACCGAAATTGAAGAACTTCCCAGTGGATTATTTTCCGGTTTATACCGAACCGGCCATTTAAGCATAGAATTATATAATAACAAACTCTCCCATTTAATTCCAGAAGTATTATATGTCAATTACAGCTCTTGGAAACGTGTTGGAACTACATCAATTAAAGGTAAATTAACACTATGCTATATATATTTTATAAGTACTTTTTGTGTTCAGCTATTTTAGTTAAGTGTTTTCTGTAAATGTCGCTTTATTTACAAAAACTTATAATTGACGTCACATGCGTAAAACTTACTTTTTGTTTAGTCGATGCTATCAGATTGTAAAGTTTTTGATCAAACTTTACAGAAAACAACTATAAATTCTTTTATAAAACGCCAGGGCATCGCTTTGTTCACAATTGGAACCCTAACAGCTTTCACTTTTTCTTCTAACTTAATAATTCTTATGTAACTGCTGATACAGTGAGAAGCATATTTAAGTACGTCATAAATTCTTTTCCGCCATAATATGCTTGATCCACTTTACGACTTTATGTTATATTAGCCAAGAAAAGCATGCACTTAAACTAGGTTGACCCATTGTGCCCCTTTATTATAAATTAAACCGGTCTTCGTTTTGATTGAGTATATTCTCATCGTTTGGAAATCAAATCTTTTCATCATAAATTAGTTTTTAGCTAAAAAATTCAAGAAACTTTTTACGTCAGGCATCAAACCCTAAACCTTCAACACTATACCTTGTTCTTCGTCGTATACTTCTTGACAGAAGCAGTGTAGAAAGCAAATCAAAATTTTCACTTTTTCTTAATTGGTGTGCAAGGCATATTGTCAAAAAGTTGTTCATCGGCACTGCTTGCCAGAAGAGGCGTATTAACTGCATTTTCCCAGCGGCGGATCTAGGATCGATTCAAGGAGGGGGCTAAACTGGGGGGCGGAGCGTTTAAAGAGTGTTGCCACTGAAAACAAAATTAAACGCAACTTTTTAAAGTGTTTATGAAATTATGGGACTTAAACTGCTTTCAAATCCCTTCTGTCGAAAATTAATGTTTAACTTAAATCTTCAAGGGATTTAAGTAAAGGGACTTAAGTAAAAATAAATGCATTATTTCCATAGCGACCGTATAAAATTTGATAGTTAAAAAACGTCAAACTGGCATTTATTTTGAGAGTTAGATATTGATTGCAGTTTAAGTCCCGGAAATGCATAAAATAATGTATATACATAACACAGGACTTAAGTGAATTGTTAATCCCTCATATGAGTTTTTGCCCTCAATTTCGCTCAGGAAAAACTTCACACTCGGGATGAGTGCACTTAAATTCTTTGCTATATAATATACTATTATGCAATTCCGGAACTTAAACTGCAATTTATTAATAACTCTTCTCGTTATCAATTTTCTTATCCCTATAATAGTTATTATTAAATGGCATTGACTTAAGCCAGTTGTAACTCCTTTTTCCACTATGCAAGAATCCAGAACTTCATAGCCCAGCTGGACCATAGCCACCCAATTGTATGCATATCAAATGTTGTTGGAATTCCCACTTCGATTAAGATTTCCTATATAGTAGTTTTTTCCTTTTAATGTTCTCAAATGCCTTGCGATAGTCTGTAAAACAAAGGTCTTAAATTCTTTTGTATTTCTTTCCTCAGTAAACCTGACCTTGTAACTTACCACAACCATAGGTGCAAATAGACCCATATTTTCAAGGGAGGGGGAGGGACTAAACAAATTTTTATGTTGATTTTGTTGAAACGCACAAGTGGTTCCTAGATAAGTAAAACAAGACTTTATAAATAATGCAAAAGTAATTTTGATTTATTGGTTAAATAAATAGTTAATTTTTAAATTTACCATTAATATTAATTTCAATAGTTAAAAAATTATAACAATTAATTGTATAAAAATTCTCTATAAATTTCCATATAAAACAACTTTTTCATCACAGCTGTGAGATTTCAAAGTTAATAATTTTCTACCCTTTTTGTAGGATGATTTCCAAGTTTTCAGCGAAAAAGAAAATTTGGGATATAAAAAACCTTTTTTACTGAAAATGCCTTAATAGTACAGAATTATTTCCCGACAAGTCTACAACTTATTTTTCATAACTTTTCTTGATAGATTATTCACAAAAAATGCGTTTATGGACACTACAGGTAATATTCAGTTTCTTGTTAATCACATATGGAGTGTTCTTACTGGTTGTTAAGATTAATACAATTAGACGGTCCTAGTTACTGCCTATTTTATATTCTTCTGTCCGTTCTTGCAATAAATGCAAAGCAGGGTAGATTTATTGCGTCGAAATATAAAATATGACCCCTTTCTTCATTTTTGGTAATTGTGGAGGAATTTTTTCTTCTATTTCATCCTTATCTTCTTTGAAAAGTTTTTACTAAAACTCTTTTCCACCTCTCTAAAATGTCCGATATATCCATTTTAGGTTTAAATTTTTGCGTGATTTTCTATATTGTCATGAAGAAAATCCATTGGTGGTACTGTGGAAGACCACCTTGGAAGTTTTCAAAAATTGTTTTTTTAAAGTTTCAAACAAGGAGTTTGCAATAATTGTTCTACACATTTTGGGTTATTTGCACTTTTTTTGAAAATATAGTGCAAATTTTTCAATTTCAATTACCGAATCGATTGATTTAAAATCTGGTCACCATACTTTTATATACATTATCGAAAGTCTATCGTACAATTTTCGGAATGAATTTATTAGTTTTTTTCCTTATTAATTTTTTTAGTGAAAATGACGGTGTTTTTATTACTCATCGTCTCATTTTATTGCTCATTGCCTCACACAAAACTCCGTCTGTAGCACATTCAGATTTATTACATTTTTTAAATATACTTATTTGCCTATTGCACCACCGGTCAGATTGGTTAAAACTTTTAATCACTATCCAACTTTTATCGGAAATTCATGGTTTGCATTTCATGTTATCCCAGGGGATCTTCTTGATGACATTTGTTTTAATGGTTTTTGTTCGATTCCATATTATATACTACAGAAATATTATGCTCATTGGGTTCATCTATTATTTATAGACTTCAAGGAACTTTAAATTTTCTTTAGGTTTTATTTGAACTGGGTATTGCAGCCTTTCTGCCAAGTTCCTCTTAAAAATATTTTCTTCCTCCACTTTTTGTAGGCAGAGCCTGTTTATCATTGACAATGATCATTTCAGTTTGGGGGTACTTCAGTGGACGACGACAACCAACAAACTATTCTCCCAACGTTTAATTGACCAGCTGGAATTTCATTATTTAAAATTTTTGGTGAACGTTCTCCTGTCATTCTTTCTACGTATTTTTACGATTCCTTGCATCCTTTTATTGTGATCTTCTATTATTCCACGAGAATGTGTTCCACATTGCTACTATCATTGTGTCGGATTTTGGTTACATTCCGCACCGTTCTAGACCGTCCAATTCCAAGACCGGATATGTCAGTTCTTTCTTCCCGAGTAGGTTACTCACATAGCTGGAAAGAATTGTTTATCGACCTTTTCTGGCCTACATCTATCCTGTTTTGCTTGACAGGGGTAACTCGAGTAAGATGTGGCTCTGCATCACGCTGATGGCTTTATGTAGAAAGAAGCTATAAATCTTAAGGCACCTTACGCTACAGGTACATCTGTGACAGTAGAAACTTAATGTAAATTGCGAACAGAACAAGAGTAATCCAGAACAATTGGGTTCAACGTCCCTAAAATAATACATCTAGGCATGGTAATTATATTTTATGTCTACTGATACTTTTTTCAATATCACCCAATGTGATAAGATGAACTGATCAGTAAGAATTACAACAGGCGAAGGAGAAGAAGGCCGCAAATATAATTTCCTCGTAAGAAATATGTTGGACATTGTTCTTGTTCAAATTTTTAGTTTTAGCAACTTTAGATAGTTTCTAAAAACTATATTTGCGTCACAGGCCCTTTGTACAAAAGGCGACTAGCTTAAAACAGCTTAAATGCATATGAAAATGCTAAATACAGAAAAGCAAATAAAATTGTAAATTCAGCTTATTCAGAATAAACAAACAGGTTTCGATTCCCTACACACCCACAGAGCCACCTGAAATCATAATCATCCAGAACCTCAAAGGTGCAAAAATTATTCAAAAAATAATAGTAACTATTTAATGCCCGGTTTCTGAAGCTCGAGTTATATTAAGGTTAAGCTTAACTTTAGTATAACTGCAGATTTTGAGTTTCTTATAACGAAAAATAATCTCTGGTCAAAGTTGACCTACGGATATGTACGTTTTATATATGTTGATTAACTTTCTGGAATATGCGTATTGTGGATAACTATAAGTTATTTTAACCTTAGATTAGTTATGTAGAGTATAAGTATAACCAGAGATCTTCAGAAACCGGGCATAAATACGCCATCATACGTTCTTAATATAAATTTACAACACGTAAAATACGAAATTACATGCAGAAATCTAAACTAAATTTAATCCAAATCTTCCTAAGTGGGCCAAATACGAACAATTAGCGGCTTCAAAGCCATGGGAATGCATATCAAATTTCAGTTAATAAAACTTTAGTTAAAACAAAATTTTTCTGCCTAGAATTTCATGATGTTGAAAACTGAAAAATCACATTGTAAAAGCGTGTTTTCTTTTTTAATTGTTATGCAGAGTATATTGCGTGTAGTTATATTGCAGAGTATGAAACTGATATGAAGTTGGAGACCACGAATGGTTGGGTTAGGACCGATTTTGATATTTGGCCCTGGGTTTTGGAAAGTCGGTCAAACTCGCGCATTTGACGTATCTTGGAGGTGACCTGCAGCTCCGCTGTGCAAACCCGAAGGTTTGATAGCGGTGACACTGGGAGATCCAATTCTTTCTATTCGGAGATTCAATTTTTACTTGTACGTCCAGTAATACTTTTCATTGCCATCATTATTAGTGGAAGGGGCTTCTTATCCCGCCCTACTGATGGACTCTGCGGAAAAATCTCGGGTGAGCAGGTCTTCCTTCACGACTTAGACTTAGAGTATTTATTCGTCTTGAATTCGATATGTGAAACCCCCCCCCTGCAGTGTCCAAGTTGGCTTCGAATAACTTGAACATCGCATAGCAGTCCCCTGGAGTGGAGAATAAATATTTACTTTGAACATTTGACGATGTTTTTCAGAGCGAGCGGGATGATTCTAGCTCGTTTTGGTCGGTCCGTTGAAGCTTATGCGATGGGCGAATTTAGGAAGGGAGGGTGGAGGTCTGATGGACACTACTATAGAGCTCTGGATGGCGTACGATCGGACTGGTAGGTGGATCCAAGCATCTAAACTGATCATGGTCGTCCTCGTCATCAGTTTGAGCTAAGTTGGCAAACTTATTGTTCACTCTGATGATGGTGTCTGCGGTCTCTCTTCCTCTCTACGCAACCGTTTCCCCCGACTCCAGGAAAGAAATCGTCTCGTGTGGACTAAATTTTGAGTTGGAAGGCCAATTGTGGTTTTTCCAGTAAAGCAGCATAGTCGGCTTCTAGAAACTTTGTTGCTTCAAGGAGTTCTTTGCGATCTTCGTCGATTTTGCTTCCTTTAATTCCGGGCGGAAGTGGTCACGAACTTTTTTGACTTCCTCCGAATGTTTGAGTAAATTGTCTTTCAACTGATTCAACAAGAGCTTTCCACGAATGTTTTCCTTTTTTCGCGTTTGCCACTCGCAAATTTTATTTACAATATTACACAGGATTATAGCTTAATGGTCCATTAAAACAAAGAAAAACCAGGAAACATAATAAATTTGCACTTTTTAATCATAGCCCGAAAAATTAAAAATAAAAGTTGATCTTAACGACATGCTGGCCATACAAGGTACATATTAACTTTTTTGTGAAATTAAACACATGAAGGAACGAAATGAATGCACATCTTTAAATAAATATTTAAAGTGTAGAAAAGGTGTCAATAATTTAGTAGCGTATCCACGATGGCATTTGGCACGCTACGCTGATGAAAATGGTTTCCATTCCATTACCCTGTAGAGCTTAAACTATAATATTATATTCTTCATTTCCATCTATTATAATTTCTAAAATTTTGTAAGTTTTACCTGTCGATTAAGTATTACGTCATTTCCAGGTTGCGGCTATCGACATTCACATCTAGAATCTCAACGGTATTAAACTACTTGAATTATAAAATATTTTTTTCCCACGGTAAACTTTTGAAATCTCTTGGGTTTTCTCCAACTTTTGCACCACATCTTATTGTGTCCAATGCTCTATAATACGATATTAATAAAATTTCTTCCACTACAATTACTACATCTGCGTAGCTTTGTACGAAATCGATATCAATTATGAAATTTTCAATTTTGTCGAATTTATTTGCTGTAATAATTAAATTTCATTGAAAATGCTGTAGTTTCTGAAATTTTCCGCAAACGTTCACATTTCCTGCGTGTTTAGATTTTTTATGGCCTAAACGACCTGCTAAATAATTAATTTTCTTTATGTGCTCGTTGAATTTAATATTTTTAATTAAGTAATTAATACTTGAGATATCTCGAAGGACTAACATTATGAAACGTATATTTCAGGGGGATTAATAATATCCGAAAATAACTTTATATGTGGGTGTCATTTGGCCTGGTTAGGACATTGGCTAAGGAGATGGGCTCGTGAAACACTCCAATCTCATAATGCACCGATCGATGCGGTGATTCGAATGAATAATTTACTAAAACAAACAACGTGTATTGATGCAACAACAAGCCTCAGAAAACCCATCGTTCAATTACCCCCAGAAGACATGAGTTGTCAAGCCAGTGCTCTAAGCAAGGCTCAAAGTTTAAGCAAAACGTCTGTGATCTTCCCCTTTGTATTATTAATTTTATATTTAGAAATTAGTATATAAAAATTATAATTAGATTATTTAGTGTAAGTGTAAATTTTTTATACAAAATCAAATTTTCGATTATGATTCTCGTATATATTGTACATAATATTGAAATAAAAACATATCACATTCCCAGCAGGGTATGATGTTTTACGTAGTAAAAAAATTGCTCAAATTTCTAATAATTGTATGTGCACAATAATTATTAATTGTAGGTATGGCAAACCGTTGTAGACTTAAATTGTAACAAATTTTAAAAACTGTTTTGTAAATGAAGTAAATAAATGATCAGGTTGTACAGTCGATTAACCTCGTACCGATATACAGATAGATATTTTTTTTTATTATCAATTTCTGAATGGAAAGTGAAAATGTTTAGTTTCCGTCTGGGACTCCAATTCGCTAACCATGCCATTAGCTCATATCTAAGTTGATATACCATAAACGAAATTACTACTACTAAGGAATGGAAATTACAAATTACAATAATTTCCATGCAGGATATTGCAATCAGTATTTTTGTAAGAATGCTATCTTATGACTGTTTAGCATGCGATTTCTCTACATCAACTAAATTAAATTTGTTCTTCTATTGCCTAGGAGCGTCAAAATGAGTTCATATGTATTCACGGTATTTAAATTTTATTTACAAAATTTAATTCTATACAAAAATTTTGTATACAACAGCTTTTTCAGCGTTACAAATTGAAAAGCCGACTCGGTTTAGGTTCGTCTGATGTTATTTTAAGTAAACCCATACATTTCGTTTTTGGCTTCATTGTTTGACAACCTTTGGATAAAATCACACATTACAGTTATTTGTTGTTATTTGAAGCTCACTTGAATTCGTGATATTTCTACACAAAAATAAAATAAATAGGTAAAAGCGCTACATCATTTATCTTTTGGTTTATCGATTTAACAAGGGGTGAAAAAAATCAGGTAAGTAGGTTTCGTTTTGTGTATTTTCCAAGTTCTTAAGTTAAGAGCCACTACGTCCCTCAATTATTTGCTTTATTAATGGAAGTTCTGTGTTATATTCGAGATGTTTTGATTAAAAAATATTGCTCAAGGTTTTGTGCAGATTGAAAAAGAATTAATAGTTTATTTATTGATTGAAACTTACCGGGCTATTGTTACCCATATTGTTTTTATTTTTAGCTGAACAACTTCTGCATTATATAGCTTCCAATTATTTTTGTCGATACGTACAAGAATAGTAAAAAAACATTAAGAAATATTAAGTAATAAATTCGTACTCTGCATTTCAAATAGGAAGATTAAGCGCCCAGGAACTCCTTTTTTGTGATTTTTCGCCAGGATGACTAAACAATTTGAAAAGATCTGTTGCAAAAGTGGTTCATAAATTTAAATTTTTTTGCATTTACGGCTTAATTCTTTCGGCTGACTTGCTCTGCGTCTGAAAGTTTCTTAGAAAATAGTTTTTCCTGCCAAGCAAATTTTTTTCTCCAATCGAACAAAAATTCAAAATAATTTACAAAAGTTCAAATTAATCTAGGGACTTTTTATAAAACTGAAGTGAAGTAGGTCATATTTAAATTCAAAGCAGGTATTTTCTTGACATTTACTTTCAAATTTTCCTTTTATTGATAATTTAAATTTTTGTATCGATTAATTCTTGAATCTTGCAGAAGATACAGGAGTACTTAAAGATAATTTAGGAATACATAATACTTTTCCGTACAAGGATAGAAAAGTTACGTACTTTCCCTGCGACCACGTGGTCTTTTTATATTGGTAGGAGAACCAGCCCCATTTACGGTTTGCAAATAAAAATGATTGTTTTTCAGGTGTTAATAAACAAAAGTAAAATAAAACGTTTTACTGTTTTGTTACAGTCTGTATATGAATCTCCTAGTTCTCTTTTACTGTCGGCTAGAGGCGGCAGTAAAAGTAAATCCAACCTCAAAATTTATAATTTATGAAATAATTTGAAATAATTTTGAAATTTTCATCACAATAAATGCACAATTAATGCAATATTAAGATTTCACAAGGATTTACCCTCGCAGGTTATTTTATACAAATCACAATTTAATTAATAATTAAATGTTTTACTAAAGGTAGTGACTACTGCTGCACAGTCGGAGCCTGTAATAAGTTTTCATATGGGAACGGTCCCACTCCGAATATCCAGTTTTATCCGTTTTATACATCAGAAAATTCGAAAAAATTGTACTTCATTCATGACACCTGTGAGATTTAATTTTCAGTAACATATTTTTGTTATTCCATTTATCAGTTAGAAATTTGGAGCGTTTTCATTGACTCTGAATCATGTCGACGAACACGGAGGCAGATCATAAAGTTTCTTGCTATATTGGATAATGTAGAAGCCTAATAATGTACCTACTCAAATAGAAATCTTACAGCAGGCAAAACAGTAGTGCATACTACTAAGCAATTCTTAAATAATGTTTATTATTTGTACGAGGTTGCCTTGGTTGTGCGGCCTAAAAGCCGCACAAGGGATCATCGTCTCAATGAATTTAGGTGCAACAGGTATTTATTATTATTTATTTAGGATTTATTATTTATTATTATTAGGATTTATTATATGTTATTGATATTTATTATTTAAAGACCGCACGGGGGGGGGGGGGTATCATCTGCTCAACGAAACAATTTATAGTTCGATTTAATTCAAGCGACAAGTCAGTAAATTCCGTAATTGAGTCGAGCAGTTGCATGTTAGTGATCCCGCCCCACCAAATCGAATTTTATAATTAAAATTGGTGTTAAACGTTTGACCATAGTTTGAGCCTCAATAAGCTCACCATCATGATTACAATGATTACATGATTTCTATTTTCTTTATCAGCTCGATGTTCTTTCAAACTTTCAAACTTCACTCTTGGACTATATGCCTTTCCCCCATGAGGGGGAGTTTCAGGCCATACCCTACCACGCTGGTCAATTGCGGGTTGGTAGGGGAGCAGACAACGGCGTTCTTTTAAATTAGGCACCACGCGGTCAAATGATTTTTCATTTTTTGCCCTCCGTTTCCAAAACCGGATAAAGCAGGGCGATAAGGCGAGAGGGGAAACTGAAAAATAACCATAAATGCATAAAATTGCTAGGAGAATTTACAAAGTCTACTGTTTTTGCGTTATTAAACAAAGTGTTTTTAACCCTCCCTTCCCGCCAATAAACTTTGGCTGAATTCGCCAAATCATCAGCCTGATGCCTAATCATATCATTTATCTTTAAAATTTAAAATTATACATAAAAGCGGAAAACACCGATAACTTCTTCAACGGAGCGAAATCTACTATGAAAATATTTTACCGCCTAGAAAAAACTGAGAAACAAATATTTTCTCATAAGAAAACCAGGAATGAATTCTTTATTGGACGAGTCGAGAAGTTCCAGGACGAGCCGTAGGCGTGGAGTCCAGCAAAGACATTTTTCGTCGTATTACGTACAATTTTTATCTGCAGTCATCAATAACGAACAATGGGGACAAACAAAACCGCAACAAATGAATTCATCAGTTCTCATCATGAAAACATAATAGGAAATTCATTTATTCGATGATTTTTTTTATTTGCTTTTCTTAAAACTTTACCTGTTCAATTCTGTAAAGATGTATTTCCCAATCCAAAAAGCGATCAGTGGCAGGTAAGTTTCCTACAGACTATTATTAACAATTTAATTCGTCACTTCATCACGACGTTCGTGCAAACCTCGTTGAAACTTTCGATCACATGCATTTTAAAAATCCATCCTAAAAATCTTTCGAACGATTTTAATCATTGAACAAACCTGAAAATTTCAACATTCATTAAATTGTGCATGACAAATTGAAGAACGATCGAATAAAAACCGTATTACCTTTATAAACACCCTTAAACGACTGCTTAGTGGTGCCAAATTTAAAACCGCTGAAAATAAGAAAAACCAAATTTTCAATTTTTGTGACAGAATTTTAGTACCTTAGAAATGATCTTGTAATAGAAAAAAAAGGAATAAAAAATTATTATGAGCTGCGAAACCTGTTTTATTGAATGATTTTTATTAAAAAGTGAACAATGCTGGAGTATCCTGAAAAACTACATAGTGCTATATATTCCTGTAAAATAATATACTTCACCCTTGTGATAAAAGAAACATACAGGTTGGTTGTCTGACGGTAAAGTGCACTTGAAGTAAGTAAAAAATTTACATTTTTTGTAACAAGCTATTTTTAGGTATCCCCTTTCTTGTTAAAAATTTATTAAGTTATTTTTTTATTGAGCTAGAATTTAAATTAAAATTTACAAAGAAAACTATTTTTATTAATATATTATGTATGTACAAAATATATTTTAATTTCGTTAACCATTAACATACCTGTCTTATCTTCGACCAACAATGTTAATAAAAAATTTCCCGATTAATTGAATTGCAATACCACCGAAAAAATTGTAATTCAGTTCACGTTTCATATATTCGATTACAGTCATTGAAATTCCTTCAACTTTCGTTCTTTACTTATTTAACAGATTTTGGTGTGAACTTTATTGTAAAATTATGTATTAAATAAACATAAACCTTTTTTTCAATTTTTGACGGGACGAAATATTTTAATAGTGCTTCTGAATTGTTCGCAAGCAATAAGGTAAGAAAAGCAACAATTTGTATTTTCATGATACTTAGAGACAATTTTTCCTTAACAAAGATAAAGGTCTGTTCAGTGAATTATTAAAAAAAAGATGAATAAAATATTTAGCTAAAAAATTGGAATCGTAAATAAACAATGCCCCAGGTTAATAAAAAGTTCCTTATAGTCGAAAAGATCCAGTTTTCCATAAATAAACAATATTGTTTTAATCGCTCCGTTATTTTCAGAATCATTTTAGATTTATGTAAATCAAAAAACGTTTAATTTCGTTTTACGTTCAACAAAAATTATTTATCAAGTTAAAATTTTAATTGATATTTTACAAATCTGTTTTGTTAGTATTTTACATAGGCTTACGTAACAGATTGAATTATGTAACAGAGCTATCATAGAAGGATAAATAATTAAGGCCATTAGAAAATGTCCGGAACTCTAAAGTGAAAATACCTACCCTATCACGTTCTTGTGGTAAAATTTGACCCTTCTCAATTTTGTTTCAATTAATTAATAATTGCAATTAAGTCTGCAAAAGTTTTTTCCATAATTAAAGTTGAAATTGAAGAGAGGCTTTGTTTTGGATTATTTATCGAGTTCATCGGAAAATTTTAAATAAACTAAAAATTTAGAAGTACCCAAATTATTTAACCTTGGAAAGCTTTTTTACAAGTTTAAGCGTCCTCATTCATCTCAAAAGCTAAGAGCTTCGCGGTTCTTCGTTGGTTAATTTTAATGTATCTTCTAAGAAAATCTCTTTGATCTTATGCATTTTTTACTATTAAGAAGTGTTTGAAGTGTAGAATCTTGAGAATTATTTGAGTTGGAATCAATAAAACATGAATATAGCCCCTGCGATATTAATATTAAACTACGTTTCATTTATAGTGCATTTTGTAATTTTGATAATTAATATTGTATGATATATCAACGTCAGGTAATCCCATAATTTTGAATATCAAACTTGATATTTTAATATGCTGTAGAATATTAAAATGTATTTGTTAATTACTCATGCAGAATATTAAAATTTATGAAAGAAAACTTCATGCACTTCCTGAAGTTAAGTATTTAAACAAAATTAAATTAATTTTCCTTTGAACGCTTTTCTTTAAATAGGGAAATAGTTTTAGCGTCTTGAGTGCTATGAAATCTAAATATGAATATATGAATTAATTAAATATTTCGTTGCTAGAAATCTTGAAAATCTCAAATAATGTAGAATAAGTAATATAAAATATTAAATATTAATGCTGCTATTTACACTACACAGACAGGGGTGGAATGGTATAAAGATTTTCAAATCCGCAATATCATCATTGAGGATTACTCAACGTTATTTGAAAAGAAAAAAATAAATAACTTTTCTGAAAAAGCCAAAAATAGAAAGCACCCGTTGATGGTCAGAACAAACCTTTTCATAATAGCAATTTAATTATACGCTAATCCGCTTCTTTTTCTCAGTAATTTTCGGCCCGCTGCTGGACATAAGCATCTCCATATTTTTCCATTCTTCACTGTTTTCTTCCATTTTATATCGTCTGGCCATTTCTTTCTGTGGTTATCGGACGCCACTCAGTTACTCTATTTGACTATTTTTTTCCTATTTTCTTGCCGCGTGTCCCACCCACCTCCACTTCAGCTCCGCAGTTTTTCTGATCACATCTAATATCCCTGTTTGCCTTCGTGGTTCTATGTTTCTCATGATATCTCGCAGACTTACTTCCAACATACATCTTTCCATTGCTAGTAGCGTTACTTGTAGTGTATTATCACTTTTAACTGCTAAAGTAAAAAAATTAAAAACTGAGTCCTGAGGACCTGAAGTCTTGAAGACTTTAGATTAGTCGATAGTTCTCTCTATATGCAGAGTCTCCTTTTGGTGTAGCAAGATAACTTCTGCATTTCTCCAGTTACATGGAATTTTTCCCTATTCTATGCATCGATTTAGAAGCAGTTTGATGGCCTTCCTCAATGAACTTCTCCCTAGTTTCAGCATTTTGACAGTAATTCGATCATCTCCTGAGGAACCCCCGTGCTTCATCTGCTTCAGTAACGCCTAAATTTCATCTATGATCACTTCAAGTATTTATTCCAAATTCATGTTCATGATAACTTCGTCCCTTTTGGTACCACTTGGCTTTTGAATTCTTGAGGAGTACAAATTCATATAGAAGTCTTCAATCGTTGCTAGTAGTTGAGGTTTCTCCACAACAATATTGCCATCACCGCTTCTGACGCAATCCATACATTATCTACTGATAGCTATTTTCTTTCCAACACTTTCATATTCTTGTTGTTGTTTTCTATCGTTTTCTGAACCAATTTGGTATTATAGTTGCTTATGTCTCACTTGATAGGTGTTTTGCCTCCCTTCTCACTGCTCTTTGTATATTTTTTGTATCGTTTTCAGAGGTTTCCATTAGTTTGAGGTTCACCAGATTCGTTAATATCTAAAACATTTTTGAATTGGTTTGGTTTTGTTGGAGTATTTCTCTTGTTGGCTGTGGTCGCTTCTGTGTGCTGTGTGCTTCTCTAGCCGATTTTAGGTAACTTCTGAAGCTTCTGATAGTACACAAATCAATATAAACACGATTAAAGGTAATAACTTGAATATAATCAGCAAAAACTATAAGTGCGATTAACATAGAATCGACAAAATTATATTATGTTCCATCCGCCACCGATTCCAAAACATTTCCACGCCTGGAATTGCTTTGGAGTTACCCTGAAGTAAAAGCTGGGTACTCTGCAGCAAAACCCAGTACACCCCTAATGACGAATAGGTACCTCAATACAACTCGAAACTGTAGTACGTATCCCGAGTACGAACACGAGCACGAATAAGCTGGAATGTAGATTACTACTTATAACTAATTTTGTTTAATAAAATAATCATTACACCTCTTCTAACTTAAGATTGGAAAACTTTATAAAATGGAAATAAAAAGTTAACTACAAACTTATTGAATTTAAAGTGTTTGGTAGTACTTACTTCAGTTGTTTGAAGTATCGCCTTTGTAAGGGTACGTTTATGTTGGAGCTGCGATAAACGATAAGAGCGACGATACTAGCGAAGCTAAGAAAATAAATGTCATTATTTTATATGCAGGTGTTTATATCAACGCAACGCTACAATATAAACAACTGCATATAAAATAATGACATTTATTTCTTAGCTTCGCTAGTATCGTCGCTCTTATCGTTTATCGCAGCTCCAACATAAACGTACCCTTAGAAATTTGTTATCGAAAATCTTGAAACAGTAGAAGAATTAAAAAGTATCGCTCTTTGAAGAGGATAATTGATAGGAGTTTAAATTGCAGGATTTATACGTACTCGTACTTCAAGTTTTCATATTGAGGAAAACAATTGAATCATAACTTGAAGATTAAACAAGTAATTTGAATTTTATATTTCGAGTTTCCTATTCAGTATAAATTATCTCGTATGATCAATAAATCGAATTACTATGTGCCGTTCAGTTGCCCTTTTGTAATGCATTACTATTGAAATGATGTTTTGTTCGTCTATTTATAAATTTCTGTTAGCTTTGGATAATATCATGCATAATAATAGATAATATTATGCAGGTAGTCGCATTTAACTTGGCCCTCGGGGTTTACCATTGCAGAGATCGAATGACTTGTTTATGTAATATACAAATTGTTCTTGAGCAAACTAAAATCCTTTTTCCATAATAACTCAAGTCGTAACTTCAGGCAACAAGAATTGCTTTCAACTTAACCTTACGTAGGATTGAGTGAAAAATAGTTTTCAAGGCTGATGGACAATTCCCAGACGAGAGTACATCGAATGGAAAACCATCCATATGAATGAATTGAAACAAATACAAAATATACGTAATTTACATGCTACAAAAATTATTCAAACATTTTAAGTTTCTTCAATATCGCTTGAATTGGCTAACAATTCGTGTATTCGGTCATGCAGTAAATTTTAATTTTATATCAAATAATCAGAAAGAAACCTTCTTGGAAAATTTTGTTACAATTATTAAAATATTTTCTTTTCGAAAAGCTAGAGTCGCACATTCAATTTTGTTTAGTGTGCGAGTCGCCTAATAACCGTTGAACAACCGCAGAATAATTGTAAATATGATATTTTATTTTTAGTCAAGAAGTTTTCTTTGTTATATTTTGCGAACATAAAAAAATGTATAAATCCATGACCTGTAAGCTTTTTTATTATTATAAGGTATTTGCTTTTCGAGAAACAAAATCCGATGTATCTTGATAACCTCTAAAAATTCCTCCTACGTTTTTCTTCCTTTATTTTTCAAATTTAAAGCGGATTGTGAACATTTTTGTAATTAAAGGGTTTCATTTGATACTTTTGAACTTTTATTATAATGTAACCCTTTTTGCAACAAAACACTTAAAATTAAATAACCTCCTTTTATAATATAAAATAATGTTACTTAACACAATAACGACCCTGATTTAATTTCTCGAACTCCGGGAACTTTAATTTTATTTTCTCTTGAGAAATTGTTTTATGTTTGAATAAAAATTAATAATTCAATGTGTCGACATTTTCCAACTAAAACTTCAGACGAGAGCTTTTAGAATTTATGTATTATAGTACAACGAACAATTTCTTTTTTACATTGTGTAGTCTTGTTCATAGTTCAAAACATATTAGAAGGATAATTATTGTAAGCTGGCACGTAGACTTCCTGAGACCTCGACATAGTTTGGAATTGTGCTTGAGATCAAACTATGTTCGTTAAAGCATAGCTAATTGTTTTGTCTCCAGCCGATATTCTGCATCTCCAACTAACTTAAAAAGTACTTGCATATTAATTTACTTTTCAGAGGAAAATGCGAAATATAGCAATGATCAGTGCTATATTAAGTTGTAGAATTAATAATAGTGTAGCTACCTTAATTCGTCCATAAGAAATACGTAACTATCAGCATGCGCACTTGCAAACAAGAAGAAAGGTGAGGATAAAAGTACGAGTAACAAATGAACAGTTTTAAATTTTTCCATGTATTTCTTAAGGGAAAATTGAGCCAGAAACCCGATAGCTGTACTACTAAAATCTTCCCATGGTAGCCGTCTAGCTATTATGTAAAAAGATCCATTGGACTATCAGATTTGATGAGGAAAATCTGTTAGGAATCTATTAGTTGTTTTTCTAGTAGAATTTTTCATATACTTATTTCCGGTAACTTTTCAAAACTAAACGATAATAACCAATAAAAATGTCATATTTATTAATTACTTAAAGATGTTGAGGCACTAAAAACTTCAGCAAAGAGAGTTACACAGCAAGCAGAGCCCTTCAACATATCGCTTTATGGTAAATTCTGCTTTTTTAATAATTTTAATAAAAATTATTTTAAAATAATTTCTATATTATTTCGTCCCCTTAGTGCTACAACTAGGTAACTCGAATTTTGGCTATTTTGAGTTAGCTACATGTACCCACCTAATTTTACCCACTTTATTTAGTGCTACAACTAAAAATGTTCTATTATGTTTCTAAATATCAAATATCCACTTGATAAAAGTAGATAAGTGCCAGATCCCTTCAATGCTGTTATGCTACAAGTGGATAACTTGAGATACCTAGTTGTGCAAATTCCGAACGTTACGTATAGCAACGTATAGTACGTCCGCGACCTTCGCAAGACAGTTGAGATATCTATTTGTGCAATTGTGAAGTTTTATAGTTTTATTTTTTATAATAATTATGTATTTTCTTGATCTTATTTTGTATTATGTATTACTATTTATCAGTCGTTATGAAAAAAACTTATTTTGAAACATACAAAGTTAAAATAAAATAAAAGAACTAGATAAGTCTGATTTTTCAAATTTTTATTAGTGCTATAACTATGTAGATATCTTACTTCTAATTAAAAATTTCCTAAACTATAAAACAATAGACTGTGAGGGTATTAAATACATTTAACTTACATAAGTAGCTAAAGTTTCAAACGTTAAAACAAAAATAATTTTGAAGTTTAATACTTTTTTCTGCTATTGTAAACTTTAAACTGCATTTACTCAATATGAGTAATTTCAAGTTACCTAGTTGTAGCACTAAGGGGACGATTTAATGTTGAATAAAAAATATTGTTATCTCTCTCTTAGTGGCTATTTTTATATCATTGAAGAGTTGCTATTAATGGTCACAATCCACCCCAGGACGTTGTAAAAGTTTGAAGCGCATTGGGCTAAAAGTAAATCGGTGCCTGTAAGCAAAAAATACGCACATTAGAGCAGGCGAAAATCAGAGCACAGCATAGAAAGGTGGCGTTGTGGAGTATATTGGGAGCGAAGCTCGCTTGACCTCCTTCATAGGGCTCAAGAGTATTAACTTCGAATTTATTTATTTATATTTTGGACGCCGAGACCATTACATCGCTACGTCGGTCATAGTTGAAAAAGTGAATGGTAAACTGTGAGGCATTTTAGAGATAGTTTCAAAGCTCAAGAACCCTAATCTGCGCGAGGAGGAGCCAAGAGGGCGAAATACATACTGTCATGTTCTAAATTTAAGAGATGGGGGGTATGACGTAATTGGGTCAATTTATTAAAACACTCATGATTTAATTAATTCAATATAAGACCATAACAGGCAATTACTAGATTGTGTCTGAATCTTCTTTGGTCGAAAGATTGTTTAACTGCTTTTGCCTCAGATATTTGAAAGATGCAAACGTTGATGAATCTAAAAAACATAATAAGATATTGCAAAGGATAAAATATTGGTGGTTGTTTTGGTTAAATAAAAGTAAGAGAAACAAATAAAATTTATTTTGTTATTTGTTAAATTAGGATTTAAGTTAAAATAAATAAAGTGACAATTCGTGATATTCGTGAATGCGCGAGTTGGAGAAAACTTTAGTGGGGTTTAAAAATGATAAAGGGCAGTAGAGGATTCTCAAGCCAGCCGTCGGAGAGTTAAGACGTGCTGTTCGTGTTATAGTTTGGAATTTAGTTTTTGTATGGGATTCTCAAGTCAGCCGTAGGAGAGTGAAGACGGGTTGTTGGACTTTGGAAATAAGTTTTTGGATTCTGAGTTATATTTTTTGAGTCAGTCGTCATCAAGAAAAGACGTATTTTTTTGTTGATAGAAAAGATAGTTAAAAGTGATTTTTTTTGGATTTGGATATAATTTTTGCGATTGTATGGAAAAGTAAATTTAAGTTCTATCAAAATTGGTTATTGCGTTTGATCAAGAAATTTATAAAAAGTTTTGGAACCACTGACATTAATTTTTCATGGTTATGTTTTATGGTTCTGTAAATGGGAAAATATTGGAGGAAAATTGTTTAAATTACTTACCTGTGATTGATTATACGATTTGGAGGAAGAAAACTATCCAATGGTCATTCCTACCTGTCTTTTTTGGTTCAAGATTCGAAGCTGATTTCAATTGTAATCCTCACGCGTGGATACTACCACATCATATCGGCCGCATCAGTATACTCCGGAAAAACATTTACAGTTTGGTAAGAGTTATGTGTTGTACTAATTATTTTAATTAATGGACAAATCGTTTAAAATTCGGGCGCGTATAATAAATTTGGGGAATTATTGCAATTACTTGATTTTGTTAAATTTAATTTGTTTAGGTTTAAGAAAACTAATATTTTGTCTTAAATTTTTATTGTGTAAAATAAATTGCATTATGTTTAGTTCTAATAACGTTTGCGTTTGATTTAATTTATTCATAGCAGTAGTAGATCGAAGAATAAGCAGATACAAGTTACAATTCGATTGAGTTATCTTTATAAGAAAGATCACTAGTTTAAGGTGACGTATATGAGTGTTTTAATTAATCTGGATGGATCCAAGTTACGACCCATATTATCGAGTTTTTCATGCACAGCTAGTCGGAGCATAGTTAAATTAAGTGCCATTTTATTCCCCGCTATATAAATCAAATTTTGAGCTTTTACAGTAGCAATACATGGCAATACATTTACGAATTTTAGTCTTCTGTGTCGATTTTTGGGTTCCTGAGCTTTGAAACTATTTCTACCTGCTATGACAAACTGACAATGACGCTGTCAATGAAGAAAGGTAGGTGATGCAACAACCGTTCTCCTCTGCCACGATTTATTGAAGGAAACTTCAGAGACTCCAACAATGTGTATTACATTTACTGTGGTTCAGAGCCCACGTTAAACAAGTAGGTGTCCTCTATTTTTATGTGCAAATAATTCGAACGCAAATCACATGCATAGAAGAGATGGATCACACGACGCTTCTGTCAAAGAGAGGCATCACGATTGAAAAAGAAGGTCAATAATAATTATAAATTTGGCCATTGGTCAACTGCAGACTAAGTATTGCATTTTATCGTTTTAAAGTGATCCACAATAAATTTCGAATTTTTTTAATTTTGCAAGGGCGAGCAGCAGCTTAAAATGAAGCTCAAGATTTTTAGTTGCGATTGTAGTATCTTCGAAAGTAGGGATCAAAGACAAAAACTAATTTTCTTGTTCTTCGTGGTTCCTCTCCACGTTGGAGGTTGGCTATCATAGCAGCTATCCTAACCCTATCCGCGGGGCTCTAAACAGGGACTGCGTACTGGTGTGGAATCACACTCACAAGTTCTTCTTCCCACATATTTCCTTCCCTGCAGAATCAGTCTGAATATTTCATATTTTTTATTTTATTTCTGACATGGAATAAAATTTATCCTCATTTAAAAAATCAGTAAATTTAAGAAATCTACTGTCTATAAAATATAACGTCAACATAACTTACCCCCCTCTCTCGCCGGCCCAAGGCTTTGAATTTTTACTTATTAGTCTGAACCACTCGGCGCTAAAATGGCTAACGTTTTTGAACTTTTCGCTTCTGTTCACTGTTTTGAGTCAAGCTTCAATTTTGTTTAGGGGATTTTGTAATGAACTGAGGCAAACCCGACATTTTTGTAGGATTCAAATATAGCACTGTTACCTGCAAAGAAAGCTATTAAGTAAAAGATGGGTTAAGAACGCAACCTTGAGGAACATCAGCCAGAACAGATAGGACCAAAGAAAGTTGAAATTTGCAATACTTTACCTAGTGTCTGCCTGAAAGGATCTGGGGTTTATAATTAGCACTGAAGATGTATCGGATAAATGGCTAACGAAAAATAAGCCAGGTCGTGGTTTAATTAAATCTAGGAATAAAAGTAAAACAAAGATCCTATTAAATAAAAAAGTTAACTTTGTTGTAACAAACAAAATTAAATGTAATCAAATTAAATTATTTATTTAAACAAAAACATTATTGAGTTAAAAATTAACTTACAAAAACATGTCAAGTAATATGATAAAATTACCTAGAATTAGTGAATTACTGTTGGTGACCGCAACGGTGTGTCGCGGAACACGAATTACTGTCGACTTCAAAATCAAAAGTTCAGCGTAAAATGCTGAAATTTTTGTAAAAAATTGAAAATTATACTTTATTTTTGGAATTGTTTGAATTATTGCAGTATTGTCGAGTTAAAATTTGATTTCTACTGTGTCGTTTACGTACAATTTCATTTGTTAAAAATAATCTTTGGGAAATACGGGGAGTATGCGTTTATTGTGTACGCTTGAATATTTTAAATCTCAAAAAGGATTGACGTTTGGTAATAATAATTTGTAAATTACCAAAAGCGCGAAGTAATCGGAAAAATTTAATGCATTGAAAAAAATGTATATTCTCTGTATTATACAATAAAACAACGACAACTACATAAAACATCTGTTCATACAAAATTGAAGAGGATCTTTGAGAGGAAAAATCAAATCGGATATTTGTTGTATTTTATTTTGTTTTGTTTTGTATAAACAGACTATTTAGTTGTGAGAAATTTAACCATTTAGATGAAGGCGTGTTTTATACATAATTTTATTATATTCTTTGAAAATGTGCTTATAACATGAAACTAATCAATAATCTTAATACTTATAAAAGACAATAATTGTTTGTTTCTTCCGATATATTTCCTGATTGGTCCATTTAACCGAAATAAGTTTTGTACGAAATAGACGCTGATTATTTACTTAATATCAATAATTTTATCTTAATCTTAATATATTGCCATGTTTTGAGCTAAAATGCTCTTTTTATCCTCCAGACTGTTTGGAAAAACTTTATCACAAAAAACACCATAAGCAAATATCCTCGCTTCCGGTAAGAGCAATGAGACTTTTTCAAAACTACCTACGCAAACTTTGCATATACAGGGTGTCCCCGTGACCGTGGAGAACCTTTGAGGTGGTGATAAAGGACACTTTTCTAAGACAAATTTTCAAATAAAATTTTTGCCCAAGTCCAAACCCTTGGTACCTTCCTTTAACGCAATTTTAAAATTAAACGCTACAATACGTTTTAACAATGTTTTAACATTAAAACAAATGCTATAAATCAAATTGAGATTTTTAGTAATTATGTGAATTTATAATTTTTTACCTACACCTTGTTCATTATTTTCAGTTTCTGTGAAAACGGTTGGTTGCCCAAAAAAATTTATTTAACGAAAGTTGTAGCCCGTTAAATTCCTTATCCGGTTTGGGCGTTAGTTTTTCTCTTAGACGTTTCGTTTAAGAGATACGGGGTTCGCAAGAAAATTTAAAAAAAAACCTGAATTTTTTAAACATTTTTTCCCTTAATTTAATTTATAACTCGAAATCCGTTGATTCTAGACGATAAGGGGTTATAACCTAATTTGTAGACAAGCGAATGATCTTTAAAAAAGTTCTAATCCATTAACCTTAAAAAATCAATAATATCGGAGCTATGGCCGTTTTAAATCAGAAATTCAAAAAATTGCTTTAAAAGGAGGTACCCCCCAAGGGTTTGGACTTGGGCAAAAATTTTATTTGAAAATTTGTCTTGGAAAAGTGTCCTTTATCACCACCTCAAAGGTTCTGAACGGTCACGGGGACACCCTGTATAAACTCCAAAAACAAAAAAAAGGAAAAGTCTTATTGGGTGCTATATGAACAAAATAATACTAAAGCCTTTTACATGCAAATACGCATTCTTTCAGAGAAACAATAAATTAATTTTTCCCATTAATTATCAAGAAAATTTTGAATTTTAACAAAAATATCATTATACAAAATGTGTGGAACTAATATTATCAAATAGGTGAAAATGCAGTTCTTCAAATTTAATTTCCACCATTTATATTTTATTATCTTTAATTTGAGTTTTCTTTCGCAAATAGAACTTGAAATTATTTAAAATAAAAGTTTCTTACCGCACGTTAAATTTGTCTTCTCTTTGATGGTACCAATCGCCTACTGTTATTAAAATTCTTCCTGTGCACAGAGAACATTCTAAAAATTATTGTAGGAAGGCGTTGTTATATTATTTTATAATATCCGGATATATTATTTGAATCCAATTTGATTTGCAATAATTATTTTAAATATTAACTTTCAATTGTCTTCACCCACAAATTGAAAATTCCATGTGATTATCAATTTTGACTATGACTCTCCTCAATGTTACTTATTCCATTTATTTTTCAAAAATCTAACATTTCAATTTAAATTCCTTTATCCAAGTTTTACACATCCATTATTTCCACAAACTCCCTATCTGATCTCCTTTTGTCCATTATCTTCGTACTGCGCTGGTCACAAATTTTAATACTGTTCATTTCGGATAACCAACTTTCAATTAATTCCTTTTTATTTTTAAATTTCAGCCTTAATTTAAATTAAAACACATAATTACTTAATAACAAAATTCATGAAACCACACAAATCAAATTTTTAAAAATCACGACCTCTATTGCTGAATGAAAACACATTAATTATTTTAGTTGGAGTATTATTTTCAAAATTCAAAGATTTTAAATAACTTAATTTATTTTTATTTATGCAAGGTTTAAGTGAGCTTATCAGATCTCCATTAATCCATTTCTTTATTAAAATTAGAGAACTTCGGTCTACACGTTTGGTTGCGATCTCCCTGAGTGAGGCCGTAGGCCGAACAACTGTCGCCCTCACACAGGGCCATAGTCAATTTACTGACTTTAACAGTAAGCAATAAAGGAGAGAGGTCGCCTACGCCTGAAATCAAGTATGGCACTTGAAAGAAGAAGAGAATAAAGTTATAATCTATGAGCATGAAAATGATTATTTTAGGACAAAATTTTCAGGGGTTTTTTACATTAAGAGTATAAATTAAATAAGGGTGTTTATTTCAAAAGTAGCCAGTCCAAATAACTTTTTATTGAGTAAATTTGAGTAAAACAAAAACAAGTCGGTTTAGATAGCAAAGAGGGACTTTCAAAAGCAATGCTGTTTGAATTTTAAGTTTAACCCCCTTGTAACCTGAATTTTAGCTCGCGCGTCATGCTAGTTTTGCATGGAAAAGTGATTGCAATAATCACCGAACTCAGATTTAGTAGTAACGCATTTTTAATTTACGAAATGTAAATTCATGTCAAATATTTTGTTAACTCGAATAATACAATCTAATATTTCGAAGTTAAATCTAGACGTACCGATATTTTTAATTCGTGTAATATTTTCCAATGTCTGAAGCTACAAATTAAATGTATTAATTCTTCGACACGTCAATTATAAATCCATATGGATAAACTAGTGTATTTACTTTGACGTAGCATAAATTGCTATATCAATATTTCTACCGGTCAGCAGAAATCTCTTCATTCCGATGCATTTTTAGTTTCACGTCCGCAAGCTCAGACACCTATTTAGCGAATTATTTTGTACATTAAGAAACTTTAAGTTGATACAGGAATCCTCGTTGTAAGTTTGTACAAAATACACACGTGTACCTGTCAAATCGCGTGAGATTTATGTATTTTATTTTGTTATCTCGCCCACATGCCGATCCGATCGACCAAGTATAAAATCTTATACATTGCTCTTATGGGAACTTGCAACATTGTAGTTCAGAAATAAAACCTTTTTGAATAATAAAAACTCTGGTAACGTAAACATTCAAGTAACAAAAAATGCGATATCGCCCAGATGTATTTCCAAAGTTTGCACGTCGATTTACATGGACAGAGATCGAAGTGATGTGTTTTCACTCATGGTTTCAGCCTATCGAGGCCCGAGGTCAAAATTAAGGACCTATTAGGGAACACATTAGAGATTGCCGTGGTGGGATAATTGTCCCCACAAATGCATTTTTTGGTGCAAAATGATATACAAAGCATTGCAGAGCGTGCAAAAGCCAAGATTTTGATTGAAGTCTTCATACCTCGAACCTCTGCCGGTTTGATCAGTGATTGTCGCTTTAAGCGGAAGTTAACTAAGTCTTGTGAAAAACAAGATTTTAAATCAATAATCAATCAGTTGTGTAGTGAATTAAGTGCCGTCATCATACAGGTATAAACCATATCGCATAGAACATTTATTTAATTAAATATTCAAATATTTATCGGGATTTAATTCAAATTCACCGACGTTGAATAATAACGAATTTTTATTCGAGTATCAAGTGGTTTCGTCTCGCGCAAGAGTATCGAACGTTATTGAAATATTTGTATCAAATATAAACCCGTTTCGTTGCATTTATTAAACATTTTTGAACGTTATTTAAATAATCTCGTATTTAAACCAGTTTCGTTACATTTATTAAACATTTCTGAACGTTATTTAAATAATCTCGTATTTAAACCAGTTTCGTTACATTTATTAAACATTTCTGAACGTTATTTAAATAATCTCGTATTTAAACCAGTTTCGTTACATTTATTAAACATTTTCGAACGTTGTTTAAATAATCTCGTACCGAATAGTAACTAGTTTCGTTATATTGTTAAACATTAGCGAACTTTATTTAAATGAATTGTTATCGACGGTAATCACTCATTACGTTTCACCATATGTACCGCGAGCTCAGATCGATTCATCTGTTGCAACCGCACTCCCGATTCCAACGTTAAATTTAGTGACAGATGTTTTATATTATTGAAACATATTTTTATCCAAACATGTTTTTGTTAAACGCATCTAAGATAACGTGCGTTCAGACAGTGCCGGCTTCAGTTAAAATTCAGTTTCGAGAATAATTGTCTAGTGCATTCATTCGAGCGTGATTTTCCATTTGTCGGAAAAACGGGGCGAATAAATCACCCCTTTTATATCGGCGAATTCCCATTCGCATCACCACTTCAATTTGGAGGGACTTGAGACTGGAAATCACACCAACCTCGATGGAATGGTTTATTGTATCGTAATTCATTCACTTCCGCATGGGAAGGATCCAATCTTCGACGTCTATCGATATTCTCACTTTGGAGATCTGTCCAGAGATCTTTCCTGAAGGCCAGCACCATTGATGAAAGGATACGTAAGAAATTCTTTATTATTTATAAGTTGTATTGTGTTAAGTGACCCCATTGGTCGCCATTTCTATTTAAGGAGTAATCTACTCAACCCTGTAGTCGATCGCAAACCCCCTGTAATCCTTTTGCTTATTTTAGAATATTTGTTTGAAAGTAACATAACTTTTATTACGACAATAGTGCATTAACGTTCATTTATTAGTTTAACGTAATATTTTGCACTTTACATTGATGTTAGAGTTTATTTGTCCCCTTTCATGGGAACTTTGCATTTAATTTTGCATCAAATTTTGCAGTCAATTTTGCAGTCAGTTTTGCATCAGTTTTTGTAACAAGTTATTTCAGAATTTATATGTGTTACATTGACGTACCAGTTAAAGTGGAAATTAGTAATAAATCCACACCCCTTCTTGTGGGATTTTGTATTCAGTTTTCGCCAATTCAGTTTTAGTAGCTTAAGTATTTCATTGTTTTACGCTACTAAGATTCAAACCGTGCTGATAGCTTTTATGAGAAGTCAAGTCAGTTGTAAATATTTGTCAATATACTACAGTGTTTGTAAATTTGAGTGTGCCCTGTATGTATTTTGCCACCACCCCCTATTGATATTATTTCCATTATATTTATGTTGTTACTTATTGTTGTGTTTTATTGTTCTCGTGGGTATATTTTGTTTAGTTATTTTCACCAAAGGAGAGTCTGCCTATTGTAAAGGTAAGGTCATTGGACGAGATTTTTCCAAGGTGAGAATCATCAAGAAAGATCAACAAGTTGTCGCGTACCAGCTTGGAAGGTGTGATACTTCGTCCCCTTCGAATAAATTAACATTTAAAAACGCGTGGCGCCCATTTCATCCCTCGTGTAAATTATCCCCACCGATTTTGACAACTACCCCGCGTGTAAATTTATCCCCACCGATTTTGACTATTTTCCGAACCACGATTGAGGATTGCCCAATCGTCGGTAAGAGACCTACAAATCGCGACATCACGTCACAGGACCCTTTGGCTCTTTTAGCCCACCCACCCCCTTCTCGACTTGAGCTAACCACCCTTTTTTATATCTGTTCAAAAGGTGTCTTGTTTGCGAATTGTAAGGTAACACCCTCCCTACCAGTTACAGCGAATTTGGAAATTTCTATAGCACCTTGCAACGCATTATTTAAAGATAGAAAAAATACACAATCATCTACCTTCAAAAAATTGAATTTATTGGATCCGTTTATGAGTTCGAAGTAAAAAATAGAAGGATGAAACAAAAACTAAGTTTATACTTACGGAACTTATTAAAATTTTGGAAAATTCATTAAATTACATTTACAAAATATTCTCCGTTATTGGCCAAACAAAAGTACAGATTATTTAAAACTTCCCAAACTGCATGAAATATCTCCTCTCTCCGAGATTCTCGGGAGGAGTTTTGTAAACTACCGTTTTCAAATATTTCAGAGGAAAACAAAAAAACAGAGGCAAATCGAGGAATCATGGGCTTTTCTATTGGACCTCTTCTACCAATCCATTTGCCAGGAAATTATTCATCCAACCATTGCTGCACATTTAATGCATAATATGAGGGTGCTCCGTCTTGTTGGAAATATAAAATATATTATGTTCATCTGGCAGCATATCTCCTTCATTAATTTGATTTTCTGAAAACTGATCGATAAGTGGGACAATTTCATTTTCTAATAGATTGTGATACATTTTTCCAGTCAGGTTTCCTTCAATAAAAATGTGCCAAATATTTCTAGTTGTGAATTTCTTCTCCATGAATACTACCATTGTGGGCTTGTCAGCCTTAGTCGACAGGAGGAGGAAAACTACCTCCTGCCTGTCCCCTGTCCTCCATCCTCTTCTTAACTTTAAGAAGATTTAAAGAAAATTTAAGCGATTTAGGGCAGCAGTTCACAAAACTCGGTTCTTAATAAATTATATAAGGAAGGAACTTGTCGATTTTAGTCCTTTATATATGGGACTTTCACATGCGAAGCTTCGTCCAAAATTCTGCATTGCTTATTAATTTTGTTGCATAAACCGGTTTCTCCAAATTTATTTTCAAAATAAATTTTATCGGGTACAGGTGGTCTACATTTTTTTTTCAAGATGGCTTTCATTGAAAATTCGAGCACTTCCTCGAGAACTATCATTTTCAGCCCCGTATATAAATATTATTTTTACTTTTTTAAAAGCAACTTTTTCATTTTTAAGTCATAAAACTTGAATGAAAGATTTTAAATGGATCGTTTTATAATCTTAGGTGAAAGTGAAGGATGTTTATCACTACTAACGTGGTTTTCGTAAAAAGAAATAATTTTCAAATAACATTATTTTGTTTCATCTTTCAAACCTATAACTCATAAACGGATCCACTAAATCCAATTTTTTTTTCATGTGGATGAACAAGAATTTTTTCCACCTTTAAGGCGATATATCGCCAAGTTAGGGATGCTATTTAAAATTTTGGGTAGTTAGGCCCAGTTTTTCAGTCGTGGTTTAAACCAAATAAAAATAGTTAACTACAAAATTTCATGGTTACGGGTTTTTCACTCTTGGGTTAGAAGTGTTGTCTAACCAATTACTTAAACCAGCGCCAGTGGTGGTTTAACTAAAATATTTTAGTTAACCTATATATTCTGTGATTTTAGTTTACCTGTTTACTTTGACCATCTTTGACGTGCAAATATAAAGTGTAATTTGTTAATTTGATTCAATTGATTAATTTGAGTCAATTTGTAACAATTGATTATTTACAATTCACAGCATAACCTCACAATTTCAATACGTTGATTGTCAAATTGTGAAATTTCACGGCGTTCCGGTCAAATATTTTGGTTAGCTAACTAGAATATTAGGAGGCGGAGTCTAGTCACTGAAAAACTCATATCGGCCTAAACTAGTTTAAGATATTGGTTAACTTTTAAACCAAGTTACCTGACCCAAAAGTTAACTCATGACTGAAAAACTGGCCCTTAATGGGAAAAGGATTAAACTTAAAACCGGCATGTTTTTGTTTTTCTCAAATTTACGCAAAAAAGATATTTCGACTGGCTACTTTTGAAATAAACATCCGGTATAATAATTTTCACTATATTATTTATTGAAAAACTCGAATGAAAAACTAACACTAAATAGCACAGGAAAAAAGGAAATTTCGAAATGTTTTCTCACTTTACATTAAAATATATAGTAAAAAGTTTAGGCTTGGTAAACATTAAGATAATCATAATCAAGGAACTAATGCAGAAGAATCGTAAACAGAAAGTGTGCGCAATAAAATCTAACTTTGAGTTGTGTTTAAGTTGGCTACACGCAGGTATTTTTAATGAAGGAAACATTTCCAAATAAAAAAGAAAATAGTTTGTAGAATTAAGACGTTTATTGAAGGTAAGGGTCGGTTTATCGATACTCTGATGATTCATTATTCTGTAGGGTATTTTTAAACACAAACTGTAAAATACAATCACATTTAAACGGTAAATTACGAAAGTGTGAATGAAGGGGAAAGTGATAACAAAACACATGCGCATAATAAGTTATCTCGTATGAAGAGAAGAGAGTAAATGTATGTACAACAGACGGTTGTTAATATATTCCATCTTCTTTGTCCCGAGTGTCACATAAAGTTTGTAATTAATAGGATTCTGAAATATTTAATCTGATATAGCATTGTATGTTACTGTGTGAATCACAGTATACATAAGTTCTAGTTAACTCCAACAATAAAATGCAAGAAACTTATTTGTTGTTAAATCATATGACTATTAAGTTAAGTAGCCAAGTAAATATAAATAATACAGATAATGCGCTTATTCTGTTTATTATCCAAGTAGGTGCACAAATTTCTGCATGATCTCCTCACAATAACATTCCATGAAATTGTGTCATCCAAGAGGTTAACCGAAATATGTGAAAACTAGCGAAATAGTTGCGAATTTTTTGCGATACTTGTGGAGTCAAGAAATACTTGCAATTCCTGTGATTTAAAATGCCCGGAATCACCTCAACTAAACGTAAATTCTATAACGTAGTAATGAAAATAATATGAATGAAAAAATTCACGAAATGTAAATGAAAAATACTTGAAATATTTTTACAGAATTCAGCCATAAAGAATGAACGTCAGAATGTTGAATGCTTTCACAAAAGCACTGAAAGTGGGTATCTGATATTTACATAATTATAAAGTACAGTAGAACCCCGATTATCTGAGTAAATATGCGAATGGAAGATTGTTTTCAATGTACGGATTGGGTAATGCGGAAAATCTGATCTAAAATAATATAAATTAATAACACCGAAGGTGCGTAGACCATAATTTTAGAGATAGGGCGATCTGGAGGGTATGGAATACACTTCTGGTATGGAATACCTTTCAGGTATGGAACACCCCCCCAGTTACCTACAAATTAGAAAAAAAAAGTTATAACCTTATGTCTCTCATCAATATATTAGCATCCATCCTTCTATACAAAAGAGCTTCACCAACAGACTCAAGCCCAGCTCAAGGGGGCACCAAAAACTGTACGCTTACAATTTAAATAACAAAGTTGCTTCAAAGGTAACCTGAAGTTAAAAAAAACACTGGTTATAGGCCGATCCGCATCTGAGCATGTAGAGGTAGTGATAGGACACAGATCATATTTCTGCTATCCTTAGTCAAAACATCCTAACTAACAATTTGCTTTCAGAAGAAAATTACTTTATGTAGATGTTATAACGCCGTCTTCATTATACAGTAATATTTATATTGAATGAATGAATATCGGTTTCCATTCCTGCCGGAATATAACAACACCCTGGGAGTCTTCACAATTCATTTTACGAGGTGAATCACTCCTCTATTGTTACCGTCCTTGCTATTATAACCTTTTGTGAAATTTTGTTTTTAAACTATATTATAATAACTTTCTTTAAAAAACCAGGTTAATGAAAAACCAAAACGTACATGTAATGAATCGCGTCATTTCGCTTCAATCGGATCTCGTCAGGTGTTTGTAAATTTTAAAAACCAAAGGAAATTTCAAATTTTAATTAATTATATATATTTTTTTTATCGTGACTTTAAAATTTTCAAACCACGTGAACTGGTTTTGGAAATAAACGTTTCATACCATCTTGTTTTGTCTTGTTGTTCACTATAGGGATAAAATATTACCGATGGTGCGCTGTAAGCAACAACAAACGTGACGTCACGCTAATGCACGCTAATGATATAACCTCGCTTGACCTCGCTCAGAAATACTTTGATTTGGCTTTGAACGATAATAATACATTACAACTAAGTAATAAATAAATAATTTAATAAAAAATAATAAATTTAACGTAGGTATTTTATGGCGTTTTCTACTCGCTAATGTGCAGTGCGCACTGGATAAGTGCTCATACGTCATTGCACTTCTTTAGTTTTGATTACCGTGCATAAAATTGCACCGCCAGTGAAACATAAACTTCGTTTTCAGTGCATTATTTTGCTCTGTATATTTAAAAACTCCGGAGTTTTTGTTTATTTTGGTTATTTGTTTATATTTTAATTTATTATTTGATATCCATCAGTGTAAATAATTATGATGGAAGATACGAGACTCGTCGTTCAATTTTTAATAAATAATAAAATGGTAGACATAGAAGCGCCCGATCACTACACTTATATTCAATTAAAAGGTAAGGTAAAACTTAAAGTTTTACCTTATTTCGATGATTACATTCACTAAAATTATTAACATAACCACAAATTTTTATGTTGTTTATCAACACCGTAGGCCACGCCTTTGCACTGAAACTGTTGCACTGACCCTACGAGCCGGGGCAGAAATTTTGCACTGCATTTGAACTGAGTGCAATTTTATAGCCCAGTAGAAAACGAAACACCGTGTCGGTGCAAAATGGGCGTGTACTAAAAACGCGAGTGAAAAACGCTACATGAAAAAAGTGCAGTAAAATGTGCACTCAGTGCGCACTCAAATGTCGAGTAGAAAACGCCATTAATTAATTTAACCTTGAATTCATTTTTATTTTAGCATCATCGTGACGTCAAATATTTAGTTGATATTACAGCCACCAGGGTGCGTACAATTAATATTTTTCCCCTATAATTCTCTGATTTTGAGGGAAAGGCTGCTCGAACTTGTCACATTAACAATTTCATACGAAAAATACGAAATATTCTTAAAACAAATGTTTTTAAAAGTGATAAAGCTTTTAATCAAGTTTCGTGTTAAATCAGAATCTTGCAAAGATTTTCCCTAATTTATGTTTTACTTTTCCCAAAAGTTTAATGCGGGGTTAAAATGAATCAAATTATCATAAAAATAAAACAACGAAACCATTATTTTTTTAATTTGTTTTGTCTCTTGGCAAAATCGATGTAAAACCAAAATTTCAATTTATATGGCAGTTTTAGAGAAAGTTGTGAAACAAAATATAAAATTTACCCTAATTTTTGCATACCCCACTCGACCCTACTCAGAATATGTCACGAAAAATGTGCTCCACAAATAGAAAGTCGGTATACTGAGCGATGACAGAAAAATCTCTAATTTGCAATATGCCGATGACATCTTAACAATTGCCTCGAACTAAGAAGAACTGCAATTGTTATGAGCAGACTAACCATGATAAGCAGTGATTATGTGCTATTGATTAAAAATACTAAGACATATACACATCCATGGGGTTTGAAGTACAGCGTAGCTATGCCTAACTGGGCTCTCTGGTCTCTAACGGTGACCAAAATTCGCGAAAACCACCAAACTGCTCATAATATGAAGAAATCCGGATATCACCAGGGCAGCAAAACTTCGGCTTTTGGTGGCACTGATATTTCCTATTGCCACGTATGCGTGCAAGACGTGGACGTTAGGAGACGAATTGAGGCTTTTGAGATTTGGACATATCGAAACATGATGCGAATACCAGGGTGCATTGAAGCAGCCAACCCCAGCAACAAAATTTTGAATGTGTAAAAATTGAAAAGAGTTCTTATTTCTTATTTCTTACTTGCATTATTCTTGAAACTCTGAAAATGCCTTTGTCTTGTCGGAACTCGGAATGCATCTGGGCGCAAAGTTTAAGTTCACCTAGTGTGAAGGAGCATTTATTTAGTCTGCGCCCGGTACTGATAAACCTCATTGTGGCGTTGCCCATCGTACAATGGTATCCATTCTAAATGATAAAAAAATCAGAATATGATTGTCAACCAGGATCAGCCAATTCTATATGCTATTGCATGTAGACCTGAAGCAATGAAAAGCCGATTATTCAGTATATGACACACAAAAATCAACTTTATATTATTCAAACAAAACCTACAGTTAACATAACTAAAAAGTGATATTTGGACAAAATTGTTAACTAACAAATTACAGACTCCTGTTTATTAACATTGTCAATCATCAAAATATCTAAATTGCCTTCAAAATTAATTAATTAATTGAAGTATAGTACGTACTTATGGAAGTATGAAAATTGTTTATGATTTAATCTTGTTGAAATAATATATTTAAGGTAACTTTTCTGTCTAACCAAGCTAATAAATTAATGCATATAATATATGCGCAAAAATGTTAATCTAAATATTTTCAATAAAAATAATATAAAAGAATAATTGACACTAAGAATAATAAATAAGAGAGAAAATGATTGAAAACGAAAAATATTCTGTGGCAGAAAAAGTTTTTGACAGGGTAGATTGGAAGATGTTTGATATTCTAGCTGATGCCGAAATATAATTAACTATTAAGAGAAAGAAGAATAATTTATAATATATTATAAAGAAACAGCAAAGATTGACAGAGGAGTTACGCAGGGATGCACTCTCTCTCAATAGATAAATTTCTGCAAACAAGTAACATAGGAATATCTTTAAATGGGGAATACAATCGCTGAATCAAGAGAAGAGCTGACACAATTTCTTAGTGATATGGACGAAGTAATGCAAACAGGCAATAATATAAAAATAAATAAATGAAAACCCAGAGTGATGGAAAGTCGAAAACGACATTAAAGGTAAACGAATTCCCATACCTTTATGGAAGGTATCCGCATGGAAGAATCAGCAGAGAAATAAAGAGTATTCTATAATAAGAAACAGCTAATCGACGCCTACAGCATTCGGATAGCGAAAAAAAGTTTGATGCAAACATCAAAGGATAGTGGCACTGCATGGATGTGTGACATGTGCATTGGAAATGCAGTGCTACAGAAGGACTTTAAAAATCAGCTGGATAGAAAGGACAGTATTTGTGGAGATTTTACGGTGAATGGGAAAATAACAAAGGTAATGGAAACATATAATGAAAAGATATCAGGTGGTTGGGCACATATTAAGAAGAGAAGGTCTGTTCAAAACCATAATTGAGGGTAAAAATCAATGGAAAGAATCCCAGAGATAGCTACGCCAATCAAGTGATCTAACTGAGAATATTAATAGATAAATACTAATTCTTGAAACAAAAATTAATTCCACATTAAATTAAATCATTACATTAAATCAAGCCACAATAATGCTTAAAATGTCATACTCATCTTCTGAACTAAATTATCAAATATATATTTTGTAGACAATTTTATGCTCGTCAATTTGGATTTGATCATATTTTGCCCTGAACGCAAAATTAAGCGAGTAATAATGGAAAAACCACATTGGTGGAAGTAAAATTACCAATTGGGAGAGAAGTCGACAGGGGATTAAGGGGGGTTCATTCGCCTAAGTAACATTTTTTGCTAGCTATTCCTGTAAAATCTATATTTTTCTGGCAGGCAGCGTTTACAGATTACTTGCCTATTGCACGGCTTGCTGTTAGCCACCTGGGACAATTTGCTGACAATAACCTGATACAGCTTGCTGCCAGAAACATGTGACAGGTTGCTTTCAGTAAACTGGCAGCCCTATCAAAAGTTTGCCACACGCTTGTGATAGCAATTTTGCAGCAGTCATTTTACTCATATAGCAGCTGTCACATGCTTGTGACAAACTTGTTACAGCAACCTGTAAGACAACACTTGCCAGGCACCTGCCAGGCATTGCCCAGATTAAAATATTTCGATACTACCAATACTTGAAATCGAAAGATTATAATAGTTGGCACACTTTTTACTTTAATTAATTTTTTCGTCATATTCCATAACATCCCAAAGTCATATCCCGACTTTCCCTGCTTAATTATTTATCGTTTTGCCTCAATTGCTAAATTATATTGCGTTGTTACAGTTTTGGTTACATATTCAGCTAACATTATTAGTTGTTTATTTGTATATAATATTGTGTAGCTCTGACCATTGTAAACGGTGATAAAATGTAACATTTACAATATAACAAAAAACGACATAAGCCACTTACTGTATATAACTACTGTAGAAACATTTCCGAATTTATTTATACCTACATGTGTACACAATTACTTACTATTTAACTTATTAATTAAAGTTGGAGCTTTGAATAATGTTCAAATAGTTTTTTACATTAAATAGTTACGATCACGCGATTTATAAGCTTTTAGTATGGCTTATCAACTGGTACAATAAATTTTCTTTTTTGTTGATGCACAAAGTTCTGTTGTTTTGTTTCAATTATTTCAACTCAAATTTTTGTAATTATACACTAGTTTAGACGACATGAAAAGTTATTTTCATATTGACGGCTGGAAAGTCCATAATTTAATATAAAAATGTTTTAAAAAATAATTAATTATTCACAATCAAGCATCATCTTATAGTAACATTATAACATTAATCTTTTCGCTAAATTTGTTTTGTTGGCCGTATTTTCCATTTATCTTTTCTCGCAATCATCAAAGATAGGTACCAAAGTGGTCAGATGGTTTTGGCAGCGGCCACATCGTCTTTGATTTATTAAAGCTGCAGTCTAATTTTAGCAGTTAATTATTTTCGCATTGATCCAGTAATGCTGGAAGGTGTTAAGTTATTTTTTTTTAAACCGTAAATTAATTTGAGTTTTAAGCTTTAATATCGGTTATCTGTAAACTTTTTTAATTTAATCAAATTAAGCTCTCTTGATGAAGAGTGTCCATAAAGTTCCCGATTTAATTGTGTAGTTATTTTTATACTTCGAGCTTTGTAAGTGCTCTAGTTTTTGTAACTACTTACGCTTTATTGTTTACTATTAACTTCATTGCTTTATAATACAGTCAAGTTGAATAAAAGTTGTTTTAGTATTTATCGATAAATATTTATATCGTTTATTACCTTTTAATATTTTTGGAACTGTTGTATCACGTTGGAACGTCACGCAATCTTAATTTTATTTTCAATCTATCAAATTGTGAGAAAAGCGAGCTTTCATCACTGCACTTCAAACAAGCAAATAATGAGAATATCTTTGCACGCAGTGTACCTTTTAACACATTTCCACGCTAGAACATTTTCCGGAGTAGTTGTAGTCAAAATATATTTTAAAATCTACTACTATAAAATTTTTTACAAAAAAACAATGTAAAAAAGTTGCAGTGCGGCCATTGGGCCGCACAACTATAATTAATTATGAAAGTTGCAGGGCTGAGTAATCAAGCATCGACGAATTGAAATTGACAATTGTGGATGAACTGAAGTCGTTTATAAAAATAATATCAATAGTTGCAAAATTTATTAAAAGCAAAGCAGGGTGAAAATAAAAGTTTATAAGATCGTTTGCGGCAAATGGAATGCTAGAGAAAGCTTGCTAACATATGTTACATTTAGGTACATACGATTGCCGACTAAACATCGTGTATAATATGTTGGTGGCTAGAAAAATTGCAGAATACAAGCTTTGGCATTTTCATCTCATTCATAACATGAATACATTTTCTTATAAGCTAGGAAGTTCAAACATAAATTTATCATAATATATAAATTCTATTGATCGATGCCAGCGGCCTTTCGTTTGAATAAAACATGCAAATAATATAAATAAATGCATCAGATGTATTGGAAATATTTCCGATTGAATTGTTTGACTGTGATATTATACGATAAAATCTTTTCATAATGCTTTAGTAACAATTACATGGACCAGTTCAAATTAAATTAAATAAAAGGAGTTTCCTTTCCTGAAGGAAAAAATTAACCGGGAACCAACTCGATTATAGCTGTTTACTGAACCTCTGCTGCTTTATGTAAAAAATTTACATTAAAACGTGTTAATTCAAAACATTTAATTATTATTCACTGAATAGAATTTAATTTTAATTCCTTTTAGAAGGGTGAACGATATAGAAAATTCGTTAAGCAAAGTAGGCGAAAATGGCAAAATTATTTAAATTATCCATTAAATTAAATTAACCGATGTCTGAAAGTATAAACAGTGAAATAGCAAATTATATTTAATATTTGATTTTACTTAATTCGTAACGTGAACCGGACTTGCTAAATACAACGTTTAGTTGAAAAGTGATTGAAAAGTTTACTGACGTCTATGGAAAACTTGTGGTTTTAGCTAACAGTTGCATACTCAATGCAAAGCTCAATGTTTGCATTTTAAAGCTTTCAATTGATGATAAAATCGGGAAACTATAACTAATTTTAAAGTTTCTACGTTCAAAATAAAGATAATAAATAAGTTATTTTAAAAAATTGTTTTCTTTATTTGTCTTTAAAATACAAAAGTTTGATTCTTGGTTGCTACCGAATAATTTATGCGGTGGTATTGGAGGTTCTTTTATGTTGTAAGTTATTTCCAAGTTAGTGCTATGTTTTATAATATCCAACGATCACTGATATAATGGAAACTTAAATATTTCAGTCAAAACAGCAGTGACGGCTGCACCTAAAAGGCACCAGGGCACGTTGTTACCTGACAAATCGCAAACAAGACACCTTCCGAACAAAACTAAATAGGGTGACTAGCTCGAGTCGCGAAGGGGGTGGGTAGATTGAACGAGCAAAAGGGCTTGTGACGTAACGTCGCGATTTGAGGGTCTCTCATCAACGATTGGGCGATCCACAATCGTGATCCGGAATATTGTCACTATCGGGGGGAATAAATTTACACGAGGGGTAGTTAAATGGGCGCCACGCGGACTTAAACCGGAGTTTATTCGAAGGGGATGAAATATCGCTCCTCCAATCTGGTTCGCGACAGCTTTCTGATCTTTCACGCTAATTCTCACTATGGGAAAATCCTTCCGAACAACCTTACCTTTACAGTAGACAGATTTTCCTTCGGCAAAAATAGCTAAACATAGCAAACATATGACGACAATAAAACACATAAATAAATAATAACACAGATATAATAAAAACGGAATAAACAAGGGGTTTTGACAAAATACAACAATTGTACAATCAAATTTACAAACACAATTGCAGAATGACAAAATATTTACATATGACTTGACTAACACAACAGTTATCGATAAAAATATTAATGTTGGAACACCAACAGCTGTTCATGATATGGGACAGCGTACAAATGGATTTATTAAACTACAAAGATTGAATGCAGAAATCCCATAAGTGGGAGTATAAACTTGACATGAAACACAATTCTAATCGTTACGTCACTGCAATAAACAAACTTTAAAACACTAACGGCATACTGATAGTAACACCACCTTTGATTAAATACTAATAGATAAACAAAAGGAATAGACGGGTGCGAATTCGTCTTACGCGGTGGAACGGAATGTTCCTTAAAATATATGATGGTCAATGGGACCACTCGGTACAATAAAACTTAATATTAATAAAAGAAATGCTTACGTAATAATTTACATGAAGGCTTCTTATCTTCAGGGTCGGTTCTCGGGTAGATGTTCCCCAGCGTGAGAATATCGATAAATGTCGATTAATTGAGTCCCTCCAATGATTGAGGTGATAAAAAATGCGATACCAAAAAAATACTCCTTCGAGGTGCGTTCGACTTCTTCCACGGGTGTCCCTCTCGAATGAGGATTCCGGTGCGAAATAATTTCGCCGTAATATGGGAGTTATAATTCTCCCATTTTCTCGAAAATTGAAGAACCGAAACTCGAACGAATGACTGTTGACATAATTCACCGCTTCCCGACCTATACTGAGTTCGTCACTGTATTTAGCAACAAATAACACGCCGTAACATAAATGTTCGCGCACAAAAATAGTTGGTGAAGAAATGGACCAAACTATCCTATAAAACCGGTTGGTTTTTAAAACGAACCAGTTAAAAAAGAGATCACAAAATTCGTCGATAACGACACGAAATGTTTAAATATTTAAACGGAACAACACACCATAATTAGCATAATTATTATAATGATACAAAACGAGAGTAATTTATAAGCGATACGAAATATTTCATTTATTCGGTACGGCAGATTTTAAATAACGCAGAAAAAGTTCAACGAACTAACTTTAATTAGCGTCCAACAAATATTTAGTTGAAATAACGATAAATAATTCATAAATCTTTACTACGAAACTGGTTTAACGTAAGGTTCGTGAAATATTTTGGTTTACAGCGGCAAAATAATTTAAAATAACGTCAATGATAATTGTTCAATTCACCTGATTCACAATCACTAGTCTTTTACACAAATAAGACCCGATTAATTTAATTTACTTGAAGTAAATGTGTTAATTCCGCTTAAAGCGATTTACCCATTTTTTTGGGCAGAGTTACTAGTGACACTTGAAAAGGTTCGAAAGAAGTCCTGATTGCAACCAAGTGCACGCTATTTATATTAACGCTCCCGTAAAATCGAAGTAAAAGATGCATTTTTGGGGAACCAAAGATTCCCCTCAAGCGGCGGTTCGACATTCTAATTGGCCCTCGCTTTTGAAAAGGACCGTAAAACAAAAGATAGCATATATGCAATTGAATTGCATTGGTTCAAATTGACATAAGTTTCTCTCCCGCTTGCCATCGAAAATCTTACAAAGAGACGCAAAGTTTGGCTTCACATCTGCTATACAGATATGCTTTTTGTGATCAAAGTAAATTCGTTATCGACACTACCAGGCATACTTTTAACATTTTTTGTTGCTTTTTATCAGGCAAATTTCAACATAAAGACGATATAAAGCTGCATTTCACCATATTATGTAGACTTGATAAGCCGAACAAACTAACAACTTGTACCAACCCGCGTGGCCACCTGCAAGCAGAGTCTATTCTATTCCACGTGAAAATGTCTATACGCGGATAGTTCATATGTTTGTTATTGCATACAAATTAGCTGCGTGAATATAAAACCAATCTATAATTCTAAAACGTATTGTCAGCATAATTTTTCGCCGAGAATCTTATGCTACGTTGAATTAATTTTACTCTTTCCTAATGTAGAAATTTTAATGGTACGTAAATTGACATTCTTATACCTAGTTTGTCTATTTGATCGGTAATATTTTCAAACGATAAAATTTAACTAAAGCATCGAATTGTATTTATTTTAATTTAAAATAACTGACTTTATATTGACTTACGAATATCTGATTGTTAAACGTTACAAAGACGGAAACAATTTCTATTATTTCACCGAAACTTTACTACAAAAATTTACCTTGTACGCGAGCGTAAAATCCAGGTAACAACGTGCCTTCCCAAATAAAACAGTAGGATGATGAATTTCCGGTATAGTACCTATATAAAAATGACGACGGTCATGACCTGAATGTTAGCGAGATCAACTGCGAGTTTGACTTCGGGTATAGTCTAAAATTACTTGACCGTCTTCATTGCTTCGGAGGACACGTAAAGCCGTAGGTCCCTCGGTGTTAACGATTTTCCATCGTAACAATCAAAAACAGGGTGCAGCCAAATCGAAAGGTAAGTCTCGCAAACTACCTGACATGTAAAAATCAAAATACTCATAGAACTAATTAAAATAAAACTAGTAAAGAACAGGTCCTGGACGTATATTAAGAAGAAGAAGAAGAATAGCGTATAAAAATAATATATAAAAAAAGAAGACTGCAGAAGAAAACAATAAATGTCAATTCGGAGTAAATGCCAAATATAAATGAGCAAGAATAAGAAGGTACTCGAAAGAAAATGAAACTAAATAAAGCCGTTGGCGAAGATGGAATTTTGATGAAGATTTTAGCTTTTCCAACCTGGTTTTTCACATATAACACATTTAATTTCATTTTTAGGATAAATTTGAAAAGCACAAAAATTTTCTACAATATGCATTTTTTCAGCATTCATTTTAGATGTTGAAGATGGAATTTAAGAAAATTTTATTCGAAATACGAATTTTTAAAAAAACTTAATTTCAAATTATAAAATAAACCAAAGCATTTTCTTTACAGAAATTGATTTTTATTTGCGGTATAGAAAATATGATGTAGAAAATTTGTGAAAAAATTTATTTGTTCATCCTCAGACATGGCCTGTAATATTCTACCATTCCATGCTCTTCTCGGTCTTCCAGCTTCTTCTTTCCAGGAGGGGACTATTGATAAACTCCTTCAGGCCATCGATCTTCTCCTACTTTAGCCCTCTTCTAAATCTTAAAGACGTTTGTTTTTAAGAATGGATACCTCTGCCTTAGCTCTTTGAAATGTATCTACCCCTGACCAAATGTGAATGTAAGGATACAGTAAATACCGCAAAGCCTGAGAGAGGTTATACTGGGTTATACGCTATGTTGTGTTTTATTTTTTATTTGGGTAACTCTTCTTTCAGATTCTAAATATTTTTGTGGAAGAGACAAGTGTCGAAACAAATTCCAAGATTTTGTGAAGCATTAATTATTATAATAAAAATTGAATATAAATATGATTAAAAAGATATTGTGTAATTGTAATTAAACTAATTTTAAGAACAATATTGTAAATCAATTAATATTACAAATTATTGTTATTAATAAGGGAAATAAAAAAATAACAATAATTTGTAATATTAATTGATTTACAATATTGTTCTTAAAATTAGTTTAATTACAATTACACAATATCGTTTTAATCATATTTATATTTAATTTTTATTATAATTAATGCTTCACAAAATCTTGGAATTTGTTTCGACACTTGTCTCTTCCACAAAAATATTTAGAATCTGAAAGAAGCGTTACCCAAATAAAAAATAAAACACAACATAGCGTATAACCAAAGTATAACCCAGTATAACCTCTCTCAGGCTTTGCGGTATTTATTGTATCCTGTGAATGTAGCCTCCCATTTCCTAACCTCCTTAAACTTTCTTTTTGGTCTACGACAACACAACAATGTCTGCTTCCAGGCTATTCAGATCATTATTGATTTATATCGTTTTATTTGTCATATCCTGGACATTCCATTCTCCAATTTTTATTAACCATTTTCTCGCATTAAGTATCTTAAAATAATCCCTTCTGAATTCCGAGTCTTTTGGTCATATGTAGGTTCAAACACAAAAATATTTTTTGTAGGCCCAACGCCCTAACCCCTTTCCAGGAAGACCAGGTTTTGTCTTTTATGGTATACTCCCTCAGTCGAAAATATATTATTATATTTAAATAGGAAATTTCATGTAGTGCAATTTTAAATTCAGAAGACGAAATTGATATTAATTTCGCCCAAAACTTCTACGCCAAAATATAAAATTAGTGATAAACATTAAAGCATTATGTAAAGATCAAAATATTTTCTCCTTGCTACAATCAATTAAGTAAAAACGGATTTTGGGTGTAAAGGATGCAAATCAAACACTTATATACTGTAAGCCGACGTTTCGGAAAATTTATTTTTCCATCTTCAGAGCTAAAATATAAGACGGCAAACGTTACAAAACATATACGAGGTTTCTCGAGATGGAACAATTTGTCAAACAATCTCCATCGACAACTGTTTGGTATGTTCCATCTCGAGAAACCTCGTATATCTTTTGTAACGTTTGCCGTCTTATATTTTAGCTCTGAAGATGGAAAAATAAATTTTCCGAAACGTCGGCTTACAGTATATAAGTGTTTGATTTGCATCCTTTACACCCAAAATCCGTTTTTGCTTAATTAAAGCATTATTTGAGCTTCAATACTCTTCCATTATTTTTGTTTGAGCTTCAAACTTGGGGGATGGAGGTTGAATTTTTGGGTAAAATTTGCGTCAAACGTTAGAGCATTGCTTGAATCTCGATTAACTCCCATTCATTTCGTTTAGCCTTCAAGTGTTGTGGAGTTATTAGAAAAAATGGAGCGGGGGGGGGGCAGAAAGTTGAATTTTTGAGTCAAATTGGTGTCAAACCATGTCAAACGTTAGAGCAACCATCAAAAAGTTATTTACAAAATTTTAATCTGGCAAAATCTATTCGAAAAAATGCAATTAAAATAATTGGTTATAAAAGCTCATTGAGGCTCAACCAATGACATCAATTTTATTAAAACAATCGATTTGGGGAGGGCACTGACATGCATGTGGGAACTTAAATATTTCAAAACAATAGAGACGACTGCACCTAAACGGCACAAGGGTATCTGTCCTCCCATCCAAAACTGAAAGAAGAGGAAATTTCATTATAGTATAGAAAAATATAATTCATTTATATTTTTCCTGTTTTTTTTTTTAAATTTTGTGCCCGCAAGAGTATAAAATACTATTTGCAAGATTAAATTATACAAATAACACAGTTTCATTCTCAGAAAAAAATTGCAGTAGATACACAAACGGATACACCTAGAAATGCAATTTTAAATTGCATTAAATGAATGCAACATTATATTAAATGTAAATGGACTTTAATTGCTAAGATAAATTAATATTTATATTTTAACCTGTGTGTAATAAATGGAAATAAGCGATTAAATTGCTCTAAATTAAAGTTACTCATTTCCATTAAATTTGGGCTTGTGCTAAAAAATAAATTTCCGATTGGCTTAACAACTGTCGATTTCTTTATTAATGGAATGGATTTTTACATTGAGCTGAGTGTCCTGAACGATCGAGTATTGTTACAAGTTGTACGATATTTACGGATAAACCATTTCACTTAGGGAACAAATTAATTGTAAGCAAGTACTTTCTCGTTGCTGACTACGATAAACGTACACGTACGTATACAATGGGACCTAAAATTAACGTGGTATAATTTGGGAGTAGCTGAGGTTCTAACACAAGACTGAAAAATACAATTTTCAGTAAAGTTGTAAGTATGCTATGAGATTTATTAAAAGAAATAGTGGTCCATTTGATTATCTCCAATTAAATAAATAAAATGAACGAACTTTATTATCGACACTGACCATTATGATTATGATATATTTAAATTAAACATAAGTGGACCATTATCGGAATTTTGTGGTATCATCTCAATTTTTTCACTGCCATGCCGAAAATTGAATTTTACAACTTCAGATTTGAGTTTTTATTAAATATCATCATCGGCAACTGTTCAGATGACTGCCCATTATGCACTTTAACTAAGTGCACTGTTAAGTGTAATTGCAAAGGAATGGGGGGGGGGCTGATCTAAAGATGGAGAAATCAATGGAAATGATCTACTTTAATTTTGCATTTAGTTCCATTTCAATTTATTGTATTACTTGAAAATTAAATTAAAACGTCATTTTGTATTTGATTTTTTAAAAATTACCATTGTTATGCCAAATCCAAAGTACCTAATATTAATTTTTTATCGAATATTGTTGTTCGTGAGGTATTAAATTTTTAGTACTTCTTGCTTTAATGCTGTACGATAAATACTTTATATCTGGTGTTTTTTTACCCATGCAGGGCTTAATCGTACAAAACTGTTTGATTCTAAAATCCGTGGCCAACCAACTGCTTTGATTTACAATTTTTTTTTATAATATTGTAGAATAGAGAAAGAAAATATCGATCAAGCAAAATAATAATTAAAAATTGTCGAAGAGCTCATAGAATCTGAAACAACAAGGAAAACTATTAAAACTTATCCCACGTATTCAAGCATTTTTTGTGAAAATTAAGTATACAGTGTGTCTAGAATAAAAATGTATCGAAGTTGATCTCGTAAACGGTTAAACTTGATAACATAACTTCTACAAATCGTTTAGAGACAGTATCATAAAGGATATAACTGTGAATTGAATTCCAGTGTTTAAATGATCCTTAAAGGTAAGTGTACTTTTGTTTCTGTAGCGCAGAACATGGTGTTGTAGAATTTAAATGATAGACCTCCGTATCGCACCGCTTGCGGAAAACTAAATGCACTTAGTATAATCCTTCTGTTACGGTTACCAATGTGGTTAAGGTTACATCAAAGTATATATTATTAATCAAGCTTAAGAAATAGAGATTTGATGAAATGGGAAGAATTATTCACAATTTTAAACACTGTGAAGATCATCCTTAAAATTTTTTAATTTTTCGTAACTTGCAGTACAGACGAAAAACGGTATCAATTTGAGGAATTTCCTTTTCAGTGATTTTTAGTAGATAATTATTTATTGGTTTGATTTTCAGATTCATTTAATATTAACTTTGTAATATTAACTTTGTATTATTTGACTATCTGATTAATTAATAAGAAGAAAAATTAATATGGAATCAGAATTGGATACTTTATTTTTGCTAAGCATCACAGCACTTATTTATTGGCGATCCAATGTGGGCCTTTGTAAAATTTCTTTAGAAACATTTGAATTGTGAAAGTTTTAATTTTTAAAAATTGATAGATTTAACATTGTATGAAAAAATTTTTTGTGCATTGGAATTTGAAGCGTGACTGGTGATAATAAATTTATTGTATTGGCGACTGATTGGCATACCGAATGGTGAAGATGCGGATAAAAGAAAAGAACCAACTATGTGAGATAAGAGTTTGCGTTTTTAAGTTTTTTGGTTCTTCAGCAGTGAGCGTGAAACTGAAACCATAGACAAGACGGTGTTCAGTGTATTTCCAGAAGAAATGAGAAGAATGAGACAGAGCATGGAAAACATGGAGAAAAAGATTGATATCGATCAAATAGAATTAAAAAAAGAGTTGCAAACGAAGGTTAGATAATGAATACTCGCATAAAGACGAAATAGAACAAGTGCGATGAACGTTTAATAAAGATTTAGAGGCGATTGAATCGATAAATCAACAAAAAAGAAGCATGATTGAAAAATTAAATGAAAGCCTAATTGAAAAATTAAATTAAGGCATGGTAGAGAAATTAGAGAAAACAATGAAAGAAGTATATTCAACAATGGCCTGGCTGAAAAAATCAAACTAGGAAAATTTGTGTAAATTAAAAATTATTGTTTTCAGCAAAAACATTTTAAGAAAATGGGTTACACTAAAGATGAAAAGAAATAGCAGGATGAACAAGCTACCTTTTAAGCTGTGGAAGCCTAGGGCTAAGATCTTCTCCTGGAAGCATATACAATGGCGATGGAAAAATGACAGGAGCCCCAGAATGAAAGAAGGATCATGGACACCATCCTCAATTATTGGAAACTTGTGTTTGAACATGTTATATTATTATGATGAATATTTGGAATTGAACACGGATTATTGAAAAATCTGATAAATATTGGACTGATTAATTTAGAAAAAAGGGTAAATAATTCAATTTACAATAATTTTTTATGAAACCAAAACCAAATGACATAACAGCCTCTTCGCATCCTTTTACTTTAAGGACAACCAAGTGAAAACTATAGAGAGGAAGAGTTATTTATTTGATAACCAAAATAGTAATCACATTAAGTTTGTTAAATTTGTTATGAATTAAACGTATTTAAAATATAATTGAAAACTTTTAAAATAAAGGAAAATAAATTGAAAATTTCTTTGCTTTCTTAAAAAATTTCGTTAATTTAAAATAAATTTATTTTTTTAATGAAAATATTTACAATTTATTATAATTCGGTTCATTCCAAACAATGTATTGTCATGGTTTGCTCATATAAGGGATGATTTTTGAGTCATTTGTTCAAAGATTGCAACGCTCATGAGGTACTTTCATTGGTTCAGACTAAAATTGTCAGTTAAATAGTTGTATCTGGGTTTTCCGTGATCCTTAAATGTAACTAACTGCTTTGCCTCAGGAATACAAAAGATGCATACGCTGCTAACCCTGAAAAATAAAAACAAAATGTGAAAAGATAAATATTGGTAAGAGTTTGTTCAAGGAAATAAAATAACAAATTAAGTTAATTAAATTATTTGTAAATATAGGATTTTAAATTTAAAATAAGTGGCGGTTCGAGAGGTGCATGCGCGAGTGATAGCGTTGGTGGAACAATTTTGGAAATTGATAAGAAGTTGAGTTGAGCCACGTCCACGGTGACGTTAGGACGTATTCAGTGGGTCTTCGTCCACGAAACAGGGACGACGTATTTGGAGAGTTGGCCGACGTCCACGGTGACGTTAAGACGTAATTTGATTAGAGTTGGTTTTCGTCGATAAATAAGGACGACGTATTTTTTGAAAGTTGATTTAAATAATACTGGAATCATTCGTAAATTTAGTAGACTGCAAATATTTTATGGAAATTGATAAGTTAATAAATTCAAATTTACTTACCTTCGATTAATGGTATGGTCCAACGCAGAAAATCTAGTTATTGGTTCTTTTGTTTGGTTTGTTGGAGTCGAAATCGGAAGCTGTACCCAACCACGGTGATACCAACGTTTCACGTGCGACCATTCCGAGAGAGAGAGAAAGAGTGCGAGAGAACATAAACACTCCGGTAAGAGTTTTTTTTTGTGCGATGCATTTTTATCCGCGTATAGACGAATCATTTACTTTACTAGTTCGGTTGCGCATAAACATTTTGGGGGTTGTAATTATAATTTTTATTCCTGTACGATTTGATTTGTTAGAAATGAGAAAAGCCAATATTTGTCTTTAAATTTTTATTATGTTTAATAAATTACATTATTTTTCACTTAACAGCGTATGAGTTTGATTTCAATTTTTCGCAGTAATAGATCAAGGAAGAAAACAGATATAATTTTTGGTATTCACGTTTATCAAACAATCTTTATAAGAAAGATTTAAAGTAAGTTGACTTATGAGTGTTGCAATTGAATCCATGGACTCACCTTTGACCCTGAATGTCTCATCTGCTAGCTGGTGCATTTTTAATAAGTGTCATTGTAATTTTGTTAATAACAGTTTACAATTTTACAAGATTACATGGCAGTATAAATATCACTTGGTTGACTTCGTCACAAGCAGAAGCAAAGGGAGGGCTGCTCAATTTTAAATTTACTTATTTATTTCTGCTTTTAATTTTAAAATCGCTCTTACCGTTGTCTGATTTAATAATTATAAAATTTCAACTTGTCTTATTTTGTTTTTCTTCTTAATCAATACTTACCATAATTTCCTTAAATTACTTTCCAGTCTTCAGCACTATTCGTCCAATTTGTTTTTTTTTTAGCAATCAACCGAACATTCTTTAAAATTTATTTTATTTCAAATTAATTATAAATTAAATACAGCAGTTTAAATTTTGCACTTTTGAAAACCCGAAATTTAATGGTTATTATTGTTGACCGATTGTTAAACAAACAATTTAAAAATTGTTTGCAATTAATTTTTAAAAATGTAGTTGAAACTGCGATCTACTAATCTGTAAAAAAAAAGGAAATTCTATAACCAGCCGTTGAACCAATAGTAATATTTTCATGATCACATTCTGAATTATTATGAAGTAAGGTTTTAATACTTTTTCATGTGATTTTAATGTATATCTGATGATACCAATAATATGATGAATGATAAATAGGGTTTAAGGTTGAAATTCTTGTAATGTATTTACATTTTGGGGTTCTATTAATTATTTCCTTATTTTTCAGTTAATAGTAATTCTGGATATGGTCCTGAATAATTATTTGTTCTATGTAGAATTCTTGACTATTTAAAATGTAGGTTTATAGATCATATACTACTCAACTATTCTAAAAGATATTTTAAATTGTTAATTCTTCTACATAAATTTTGTACATGCGGCCATCAACCCAAGATAATAAAATTTTCTTTCTTAAAATTCAAAACAATAAAAATTGATAATCTTAAATTATACCAATTTTACACGAACAGGTTGATGCATAAATTCGTAGCGTTTTTGCCGTTTACGGAGAGAACGACATCGTGGAAATTACTGCACGAAAATGGTTTTCTCGTTTCAAAATGGGGATTTTATGAAGACCGATTAAATGCTTCAATTCGTGATGATCCACATCAATCCACTCGGGAATTGGGCAATATGATGAATTGTAACCAATCAACTATCGTACGACATTTGCATTCCATGGGCAAAGTTCAGAAGTTGGGTGTTTGGGTACCATACGTTTTGAGCAAAAACAACCAAAATCAGCGTGTTACCATTAATTTGTGCTTCTTTGCTTGCAAAATTTACTTTGAAAGTAAATAAAAATGCAAGCAGCGGGGATGCAGTTCAAGAAGAACTCAAGGATGCAGAAGAATGTGCCAAATACGAAACGAGGATATTCGTACCGAATTACAAATCTTCTTGATCAAAGAAAAAATCTTGGAATATATAGAAAATTGGAGGACACACTTAGATAGAATGGGAAACATAATAATCCGCAAAACATGCTTTCTTATAGCAAAAAGGGGAAAAGTGATATTGGCCGTCCGAGCAAACCTTGGCGCGACTTGTAAGGTCGGAACAGGCAATAATGTCTAAACTATGAAAGGAAGTAGAAGTAAGTATAAAAATATATGTAGCATACTTAGCTATTAAATTTTTCCTTGTTCTTTAAATTTTGTGCCCATCCATTAAATAAATTCCACTAAAGAAAATCTTCTCGACTATGATAATTATGGTGCCGTACTGATTCCAGAGGCGGTCATAGCTTGGCAGTTAAGTGCGTCTACTGCTAATGCGAAGAAGTTTTAGGTTAAATTGCAATTTTAATAAGGCTTCTTTCTATACTATAATACAACGGTGGGAAACCTCCGGCACGCGGGCCAACTCCGGTCCGCGTAAAGTTCTAATCCAGCCCGCGAGATCTTTAGAAGAAATAATAAATAAATATTTTCAAAAACAAAAATTTTAAAGAAAAGGATTAGGTTAGTACCTAACATAAGGAAAAAGGAGTGATCTACAGTTTAATTTTCGATATAATTCGTCTTATTTAAATTAAATTAAAAAGTATTGTAAAAAGTAAATTGAAGCAATGGCAAACCACCGAGGTAATCTGACAAGAAAATCCATCTCGAAATGAAGTGTTAATATACACTTCCCGTGGTTCGAAGCCCACGTTAAACAAGTAGGTCTTCTATGTATGTGAAAACAATTTGAACGCACATCATATGCATAGAAATAAATAGAACGAGATGGGTCACCAAACCCTCATTAGAGTAAAAGGACTGAGAAGGAAGGATCTGATTCCAGGCGTAAGCGACATCTCTCCTGTGTATGAGTTGTGCATTTGGAAAGTATTGCCATGTATCGCTCCTGTTTAACTCAAAAATTTAATTTTTATAGCGGGCAATGAGATGGCACTTAATTAAAAAATGATCTGACTAGCTATGCATGAGAACTCTATTAATTCAGGGTCAAAGGTGGGTTCTTGAATCTGTCGAATGCTCATATAGAACTGTCTTAACTTAATAACTTTTAAGAAATGCCGGACAACAACTTACTATACCTTGCACCTATTTTTTCTTTTACTCACTGCTGTTAATTTAATTAAACCAAACGTAATTATTGTACAACAAGTAATGTAATTTATTAATAAACATAATTATTCAAAAAAACAAAAGATGGATTTTCAATTATTAAGATTAAATCAAATTTACAAAAATATCAATTAAGAATAAAAATTTTATAAATCCCCAAAAATTTAAAAACACGCGCGAACTGAATGTTACGAAAAAATGTCGACACAATTGCTTACCGGAGTGTTATTCGTGCACGATCGATGTGAAGAACACACAGCGGATAACCAGGAGAAGATGCCTCGTAGTTTGATCCAAATCCCATACCATGAAGATTTCCAGGGTGAATTAATGATCAATCGAATATCTGCTACTGTCAGGATAGACGTTCATGTAAGTCAAATTTTCAATAACCTTCTTTAATTCCAATAATTCAGAACATAACCATAAAATATAATGAACCATACGAAATTTGCAGTGGTCACCAAAATTTTCCAAATATTACTCGAAATTGTTAAATCTTCTTTTCCATTCACAATTTATAATTCATTGATTAATAATTAATTAATCTTAATTCATACGCAAATAATTCCAAGACAATTTTAAACTCAATTCTTAATTACGTTATCAATTCTTTACACGGACGTACAAACAGTTCCCAATTTTCCAATTTTCTCGAAAATAACGTCTTGATGCCTCTATTGACCATACGAGACTCCCCAAATTACGTCCTCACTATTTCATGGACGGAACCGGACTTTCTTCATTCTCCTCTCTTCATCCCACCAAAAATTGTCTATCTGACCGCGCACTTATTTTAAAAATCACAATTATTTAATTTAATTGCCTACGCTTTTACAAATAAAATTTATTTTTAATTTAATCCCAAACTTCTCAAATTAAAACAATTGAACCCTCTTTTGCCTTTAACACATTTTTACATACTTGCGTGTACAAAATTATTACGTCTGTTATTTTATTAGGTTGAATGAAGCAAGCAGTCTATTCTGGAATATTCAGAAGATGTAGGTGCAAGTCCTTATTATCATTATGGTCTCTAATTTGAACATTTCGAGATGAGCATTCCACAGGAAAATGACCCAATTATGACAGACCACCCCCTATGATCAACAGAACACGACAGTATATTATAACACACATAGGGGACCTACTGCTTAACCTGGGTTTAGAATCGCGGAAAGTTCATATGTATTAGAGGGGCTGTACTCGGCAGATTACACCTCGGTGGGTTGCCACTGCCTTCCGAGGGCAGACGGTCAGAATAAAGTTTTATTGAACCAGGAGTCGAACCAGTTAATTATTAGCAGCAACGCACTTAACTGTTTAAGCTAATGACCGTCTCAAAAGCGCCACTCATGCCAATATAACCTAACAAAGTTAGTATCAAAATCTTGAAACTTGAATCGTTTCACGAAAATCTAAATACAAATTCAAAAAGAAAGATTACCTTAGAAATGCTAAAACCGTTTTCATAGGAAAGAAACGAAAACATAATATTTATACTCACATTTATAACAATAACAGTTATTTCGAACAAGTTTATACCCAACAAGAAAAGTAATAAACGATCACACAGTAATCACCGTAAGAAAAGCATAATACATAATAATTACATGTAATTTCCATAATAATAACATACTAGTGAAACTCGCCATATTTTCCACATAACATCTAAACAATAGCTACTGTTACATCATCAGTGATATTGCAATCACCACTGCGTTCGATGATACAATCCTAAAGTCTCTTAACATTATCAGCATTAATATTAAACTGTGCGATTAAATTAAAATTGCTGCACATAACATTTATGAGGCACTTATTATAATATTTAGGGCTTATCAAGATGAAATAGTTATTCATTGAGACTCTAGTATAAGTCTTGGTACATGGAACTTAATTTTCTCTGCGAGTAAGTTACAATCCATGTACTAATGATTTAAATGTTTAGACAGGAATATAACTGAATCCACTAGCCACTTCTAGTTTATAATTTTCGCAGTTAAAATTTTCTCAGCAATACGTCATGACTGAAATCGATTACAGATAGATCATCTATTGATGATCAATCAGTTTATGCAGGACTTTTCAAGAGAGACTTCGTTTTTTAATAGGGGCAATTTTGTATGTGGTGACAGTTCTGTCATTCTATTTTTTAACGTATGTCAAGTAGAAGGTCTAATTAATTTAATCTAAGGATTAAAATCCACTACGAGAATGGTGGAATCTGTGTTAAATACATATCACAAAATTTAGGATACCTTCGGTGGTTATAATCGTCCCTCTGAGACCGTTATTACAAATTTGGTGGTTAAATTGGGGTTTACTGGTTCGGCACATAACATACCAACAACTTTCCGGGTTATTCAGCTGAAAATGTTGCTGTTGTAACTGAAAGTGTTGAGGAAGATCCAAATTTATCAATTCCATCGCGTTCTCAACAATTGGGCCTATCCACGAGCACCACATGGCAAATTTTGCGTAAAGATTTGGGTCTAAAACCTTATAAGGTTCAGTTAGTGCAAGAATTAAAGCCAGCCGACCATTCTGTTTGTAAACAATAAATTCTCTGATGTAATTCTTGAACGAGGTGAAGGTTTTTTTGAAAAAATCATATTTTCAGATGAAGTTTATTTTCATTTGAAAGGTTACGTTCTTAAGAAAAATTTCCACATTTGGGCTTCAGAAAATCCAAGAATGATTGTTAAGTGACTCCCCGCTCATTCTTTGGCAATATCCAGGAAATTCTTGTAAAACATTTTCAATCGTATCGAGTTGAATTTCCCAGAATTTTATTGCGACTTCTATTCTTTAGTTCGTCAATAAGAAGACATAACTGTTCTTCTGGGCGGCTTTAACGCAAAAATTGGAAAGGGAAAGAGCGTACCATTTGTCGGTCCTTTCAGGCGTGGATAGAGAAATGAAACAGGAGAGCGCCTAAGTGATTTTTGTACAGAAAATCGGTTTGTGGTCTTAAATACATTTTTTAAACTCCCATCACGAAAATTATGTAGTGGAGTTCACCTCAAGATAGAGACCTGGATGTGTGGTGAGAAATTAAATTGTTGTATATCGGCTGAAAGATACCCTGGTGCTGATGTATCATCGGATCATAACCCGTTGGCAGGCACCTTCAAATTAAAACTAAGGAAAGTTGAAAGAAAGACAGGAAACAAAAGATGGGAAATAAGTCGCCTTAAAGAACAGGTAGTTAGAGAACGAGTGCAAATATCAATGGGCGGTTAGGAGAAAAATGTATAGAGATAGAAATTTTGAAAGAAAAACATGACCTATTTATTATGAATAAAAAGATCACAGAGGCACTGGCATATACAGGCGACGTCCATTAAGACGACTGGTTGACAACAACGGAACAATCATAGTTGATAAAGAAAAGAAGATATGCATATGAAAAAATTATGTAACAGACCTCTTTAGTAATGAAAGGTCACCATATATAATCCAGCAACATCTGACTGTGAATCAAGTCCGTGTATAATAAAGAATGAAGTATGAAAGGCAATTACCAATATGAAAGATGGAAATGCGCCATGCCCCGATAATTTCCACTCCGAGTTTCTCAAACTTTTTGACGAGGATGGCTTTAATTGACTCACAGAGATCTTCGATAATATTTATAAATCTGGACAAATGCCCATGATGTGGCTGAGATCGACTTTTGTGATTCTCCTCAAAAAGATTAGTACGAAACATTATTCCGACTGCCGAACAATCAGCCTTATGAGTTATTATACTAAAGGTGTTCCTGAAAATTATTCACCAGCGAGTGCAAGCGCTGGGAACAAAAGAGGCACTGTTCTGCTGCAGGTTGTTTTCCAGAGATGCAGGACATGAACTGCGATACATATAAATATTTTATAGACTATCAAAAGGGATTGGAGAAAGTCCAGCATGAAAATCTTGCAAATATTCTCGAAAAAATAGGAATTGACGACAGAGATCTAAGAATCATCATCAACCTGTACTGGAACCAAACAGCGAGTGTGCGAGTAGATGGACTAGATACAGAAGAAATTAAAATTCGACGGGGAGTCAGCCAAGATTGTGTCCCCTCACCCTTGTTGTTCAATCTGTTAAGAAACTTTGGATGATCTGCAAAATGGAATATTGGTTAATGGAGAGTGTTTAAATAATATCAGATATGCAGACGACACGATAGTTTTTGCAGATAGCCTACAGCAGGGTTTCTCAAACTTATGGCCCCACGTACCCCTGTTCAAGTTCCCAAATGACTGCGAACCCCTAACCCCCCCCCCCCCCAAAGAAAATCTAGCTGTATAAAGAAAATAAGGTTTTTTTATTTTAATAAAATTTAAATTTTAATAAAATTTAAATAAAATAATATACTGTATTACAGTGACACAAATAAATAGGTATGTTAATATTAATGTGATGGGTGGGCTTGTTTCTTGTCGCAAATTGAGTCGATTTTAGGAGCAATTTTGGACAACTTTAATCTTAAGTCTGACTCAACATCAAGTCGATTTCTGTACTTGGTTTTAACATGACCAGGTGTGAAAACCCACTCTCACATAAGTAAGTTGTTGCGAAGGGTAAGAGGAAATTCACCGCTCTGCGTGAGAGTTTGGGATATTCTTCCTGTCTAGCTGCCCAAAAATCAATTAAAGACATCCTTTTAAAATCAGCTAGAAGAGTTTCATCTGCGGACATTTCTAGTAATGACTTCTGTTGCTTAATACTCAAACCAGCAATTATGTTCTCGGTTGTGACCATTAATGGGTTTCGAATCCAGCCTTCGGCATTATCAATATCTGGAAAATACCTTTTCAGTTCGCCGGAGAGCTGAGAAAGATGAAGAACAATTTCAGCCCTCATGTCAGCATCCACGGTCAGGGCGTTCGTCGTAATAAATTCGTGCAGAAGAGGAAAACATTCAACAATATTTGATCTCAAGCAAGTTTTCCAAAAATCATGCGCTTCACAGCCATCCAACCGCCATTACATAAATCTTGTTGCGAACTCCCTACCATCAAATGGCGAACCCCTAGGGGTTCGCGAATCCCACTTTGAGAAACCCTGGCCTACAGAGTCTATAATAACTTGTAATGATATTTTAGTTTTTCCTTGTAATTTACGTTTCCCCGCGAAATTTTTAAATTTCAAAAGTCCGCCATCTAGCGTTGACGAGAGTAGTTGTTTGTTTGACGTCAAGTGGCGCGCGCACAACTACAAGAGATCCCTGGTAATGGCGTAGTAAGACGAACGCTTGTGTTTTGTGTGTGGTTGTAAACTAAGTAGATTACCGAAATTGGTGTAATTCTTTGTTCGTTGATCTGGGTGTCGATGAAAAGAAACCGTCCGTTGTGACAATTATTACGTTCGCCAAGACTTGGTTATATTAGATGCATATTTGGTTTTATGCAATCAACAGCTTTATGCAAATTTATGTTACTGGAGTTTTAACGACAAAACTAATCAACACGCAATTCAATCAATCCGTTGAAGTTCTTTGCTACAAAATTAGGTTCGATTTCTTTCTTACATTGTGGAAGCTGATGTATTTTGATGACGCCATTCCTTTGTTCGCACATTCCTGAATGCAGGACCGTATCTCGCCCCATCGTCAATGTGTATTTATTGTTTAATGTAAACCGTGCCGTAAGTACTTTTTATCAGTTTATTTTAATTAACCCCGCTATCGATTAATATTACAAACATTAAATTACGTCAAATTAAATATATAAATTAATCATCATTTATTCTACCGGTTTTTAAACAATTGAAGACCGTGTGAAGTGTTTTGCTCACCTCTTTAGTTTTTGTGTTTCGGAGTTGCTACTCAACATTTTAGTTATCTTCACGTCACACTTTTCAACGTTATTTGGTTTATCAAATGTTCATAGTTTTAATAATTATAAATATAAGTACTAACCCTTTTATTTGGTTATCGAACGTGGAATCGAGGTGTTGTTTTAGTGGGACATTACCCCAAGTCAATTTTCATCTCGATTCGACTTACCGAAACCCTGTTTATGTTACATTTATGTTCTTTTATGTGTTTAGTTTATATATACAGTGTGTTGAACATTTTATGTTCACCTTTAGCATAAGTATTATTATTCTTTATATCATTATTTTATTATTGTGTATTATTAGCCATAAGTTATTTAAATCTGACAACTATTTACCGTATTCATATTTCATTATTTTACAATCTTATCAACGTTTATTATTATTAATCTACATAAATTGTCAAAATCTCTGTCATTATTATTCACATATTAAGTTTATTAACTCCACCAAAATTAAGTCTTTTAATTAAAATATTGTTACTCGTTATTGGATATATTTTATTTCACTCTCGACTCCCCCCCCTATTTCTATATAGGTAAGTTCTGAATTACTTTTGGGGTAAGTTTATGACAAATTCAGTGGCGCCCTAATACCCGATTGTGACTTCCCTTGATTTTGCCGTCCCGGATTGTTATTGGAGTGATTTAAGCACCACGACCCACGCGATTGAGCTAGCGGCATCCAATACAAATCCAGGTAGGTGCCACACATTCACCTGTGTGATCACAGTTTGTTGACGGAACCAATTTGGCCCGTTACAAACTAATGAATAGAATATCAGAGGAAAGCGAAAGATATGGATTGACACTGAATACGGCGAAAACTAAATATAATATGATCATAAGTAAGGAAGGGGTACCTCCAAGATAACTAAGTCCAAGACATCAAGACAGTTTTTAGATTCCCGCCTGAAGAAATCCGGTGGTTTGGAGGTGAAGAAGTCGTCGAGCCAGTTTTGAAGAGCATCGTCGTTGGATAGAAAGGGAAAAAATAAAAATTTGATGGAGCAAGATCAGGAGAATATGGCGGATGTGGAATAACCTCCAAACCGAGGTCTTGAATAACTACTTTTGCAATGTTAGCAGTATGCGGACGGGCAGCATTATCATGCTGCAAAACCACTTGATGCCGTCTTGTATGTCGTTTTTCTTGAATTGCAGCCTCCAGGCGATGCATTTGTTGATAATAAACCTCAGATGTGATGGTTACATTCCTAGGAAGCAATTTATAGTAGATGGCGCCTTCTTTATCCCACCAGATGCACAACATTACCTTGCGTGGATGGGCACCAGCTTTTGCACGAGTTTTTGCATGTTTGTTACGGCTCAGGCGTTCCTTTCTCTTCTTGATGTTGATGTAAAGGCACCATTTTTCGTCGCCAGTAACAATTTAGGACAAAAACGCCCCATGTTGTTGACGAGCTAGACGATGACGAGCAAGCAAAGAAGCACAAATAATTGTAGCGCTCTGATTTTTGTTGTTTTTGCTCAAAACGTATGGTACCCAAACACCCAACTTTTGAACTTTGCCCATGGAATGCAAATGTCGCACAATAGTTGATTGGTCACAATTCATCATATTGCCCAATTCCCGAGTTGATTGACGAGGATCATCACGAATTGTAGCATTTAATCGCTCTTCATCAAAGCCGGATGGTCTCCCTGAACGTGGAAAATCATTCATATCAAAATGCCCCTTTTTGAAGCAAAGAAACCATTTTCGTGCAGACTTTCCACGATGACGTTCTCTCCATAAACGGCACAAATGGTTCTAGCGGCCTCCGATGCCTTAACTCATCGGTTAAACTCAAATGAAAGGATATGTCGGAAATGTTCATTTTTTGTACTTGACACTCCATTTTCTTTAGCCAACAATCACCCCTAATTTTCAACAAATTGAAAAATTCAACAAGTATTCAATAAAACAATAAAATGGCACTTAGAATGACTTTGATATTTCTCAAACGAATTTGTTTTGGTAGAACTTATGCATCAAAGATTTCCAAGGTTTTATTTTGGATGAATTCTTCCAATCGATCCAAATCGCTATCTATGCATTGCCATTATCGCTTTATTCCCGCGCAGTGCATTCTTATCCTGAACACACCTTATTTACTGTCATACTCGGTATTATAATATAACGTAAGAAATTTGATTTTGTTGCGGTTTGATGTATTTTAAAGGAAAATAGATGCATAAAATTCTACACATTCCAAAGCTCGAGATCAGAGATTATGAAGATTCGGTTGTTAAAATTGTTTTAAAAAATGTATACCCGCGTATTGCAAACGTATAATAATGCCACATATTTTTGCATACATTTTGCTTTGGAGATTTGGAACATATTTCCACATTTGTGCTTATCTAACATTTTTTCTGCATATATATTATTTTTTTATGCAGTAGTTTAAAAAAGTATCCGGGGCTCAATTATTATTATAGTGTCTCTTGATTCCTATTGCGATGTTTACGTTTTATACACAGCACCTCAGAAGTAAACTATATTAAGTCACAAATAATGAATGCATAAATAAAGCTAATTAAAACAAAAAAATCTTAGGCTTTCTGTTCCAGGAGGCCGAAGATTTACATATTTTCTGTATAACATGCAGGGCTTGAAGCTGCAGCCATCATCGGTTATGGTGAATCTTCTTGTTGTTAAATTTTTTGTTTGCCGCAATGTCACAATAACGTATTTTCCCATATCTTCTACATCATTCATGTTTAAGGAGAGAATTTCGTCACATCGACAACATCCAAAAATCCCAAATATTGTTACAATTTTCGCCAGCAACCACTGGTCATCAGGAGCATGTAAAAGAAATTGTTCAACCTCTTCTTTACTTAATACCTTGGCCTTTTTTGGCGCATAACGCTCATTTTTTCGTTTCAGAAACGCTATTACCTTTTGAAATCTGCAAATGACAACTAAACGTCATATTTTTCAATAAATTTTTTAAGGAAAACAAACCTGCGAACAGGGGCATTTTCTTTCATTTCCAAGCAGCTTTTCAGCATAGACCATTTTGCCCATAAAGTATTAGGGCTGAATCTAGCTGATAGTTGATTCAAGTATACCAACAAAACATCTTCAGTTACCCCAATCACACTATTTTTGTTTTGCCACTTTTTGAAGTCGTCGTATTCTCGCTCGTACCTTGAAGCTGATTTTGCAGGTAATAAACTTGAAGCTACACTGCTGGCTGCCTCAATAATTTCTTTTGGTACATTCATTTTCGCTTTCGCCAAAACAAATGTAAAGAAAAATAAATAGACATGTTCATGGCAACGCTTCCATAGCTTACGACATTTGCGACAAATTATTGAGATTTTTTTGGAATTTATCTAACCTTTTTACAAATGAGAAACAAATAAAATATAAAACAATGCACGCAAGGTAACGGGTTTTACTGGCTCAAGGAGGTAACTGACTCGCCTGCGGCTCGTCAGTTATATCCTCCATTCGCCAGTAAAAACCCTCTTACCTTGCTAGTAATGTTATATACTATATCAAAGTTCAAATTAGTGCCATTTCGCACTATCAAGTATAATGTTTTTGTAACATCTGATATTTCCGTTTTCTGTGAGAACATTTTAATTTGAATTAAACAATAAAGTATTAAACTTAAACATTTTTGAAAATAGTGACTTAATTCTTTTTATCTCGATTCGCTTTATTCAAAAATCTGACTTGATACCTAACAATTAATTGCTTGAAGAACATTTTGGCATTAATTAATTTTGTTATGTTTATGTTGACAATCATAATCACTTAACAGCATAATAAAAACAAATAAAACACAATTATCTACTTATACTTTATTTATTATTACTTCAAACTTCATCGTCATCCTCTTCGTTAACTACGTTATTGGAATGTGGCAAATTAATAAAAAAATTGTGGAATATGTTTGGAACCCATTGTAACAAATTTTGTAAATGCTGGTACTTCATAGTTGATATTGGATTTAATCCATTACGAACAAGAGGTATATTATCACATAATTTTGGGTACCGGCGAGATCTGTTAAGATCTAGTTCACTAAAATCGGCATCAAAATCTGTTTGATAGAATAAGATTCCAGGAGCATCCGCTTTCATACGTAGATGCACAGCTTTTGATATTAAAAATGTTTCACCATTTGTGGATTTTTTACGCGATATGTAAGGAGACTGTCCACCCTTATATAGACTCTTAAAATCTTTGAAATCGTTTACTTCCATTCCTAGCACTTCAAACGGATTTTTCTTATTGCACATTCTAGCAATTTGTTGCCAATCCTAGGGTGTCATAATCTGAAACTGGGGTTGTTTTTTTGACTCCCTTTCTATTTGTGCATGATCTGAATCCACTTCGAGATGAGTATATGTCCTCTCAATAAGAATTTATGACTTATAGTTTTAATATGTGGACAAATTTGTAGGATATACAAGTAGCAGATAACCATAGCTAGATTTCTGTTTTGTGATGGGCAGTTGTCTGACCAAACTGTCAAATGTTGAACAGTTGTTGGTATATTTGCGAACAATATCCACTTAAGAAAGCAAGACGCCATCTCGTTCACTCCCTTTCCTGCTATCGACTCGTCCCACATACAACAGTACACTTTTTTGTTTGTTGCATTGTGGATCGTATAGTTAAAGGTCCTTAGCTTTAAACTATAGAAACTCTGTGCATTTTTTAACAGAGGAGTAGGCAAGCATTTTTCTAAGTCTACCATTAATACTCTTTCAATAGGGTTTTCTAAAGAATTCTCTTTATCCACCCTTTTCAATTTATACCTCTTAGATGCTTCTTTTAGGTGGTTATCGTGGTCTTCTTGGATTGCTTTTCTTTCTTCTATCGTTGACGAATCACGCAATTTAATTAAAAAACTATCACATTTATCGCAGGTGTCGTTAACTGGAGACTTAAAAGAATAATTAAACTCTGTATTAAAAATGTCATTGTAAAGCCATTGTTTCGCAATATTTTCCACAGGAATACGTTGTTCTTCACAGTCTTCTTTATAAAGTTCGTACATTTTCGATAATATACTATTTAAATGTGATCCTAGGTATTTCTTAACAGATTTTTCACGTCGGTAATGCGATTCCTCAACAGGGAATTTTAAAATATGTTCTCGTACAGTCAGTTTCACTTCTTCACTGATCTTGTTAGGCGGTTGTTTTTTTCCTCTTTTATCTTCAAATACAACTCCACCACTTCCTCTTTTGGAGAGTGCTGTTCTAACGAAAGTTTGTGAAATATTTAAAGTATTCAAGTAGAACTTCTTGCACACGGTAATATATATTCCAGATTTTATAAAAGAATAACGTAGTGTTTTATCCCTTTTAAGGTGCCTTTCTCCTGTTCTTTCACGTCTGTGCTTGATACGAGGCCTCTACTTTAATACTTGAGGCGACAAATTGACGTTTTTGATTATTGTCATTTTTTGCAGACCAAAATTGATGTAAAATATTTTCACGATCTTTTTCTGAAAAGTGATTGCTACATTTTAGTTTGCAAGTATCATTGCATTTAGGCCTTAATTTACGAGATGGCATTGGCTTATTATTTTTGATATATATTCTTCACCTCCTGCTCTTTTCTCTTTTCTAACTGTCGATTTCCATTTTCTGTAGTTTCTTTTACGTTTACGTGTTTTGATATCAGTAATTTCCTGATCACAGTCATTTAAGGCATTGTCATTGTTACCATCGTCTGTATTATGAGGTCTCTCCTCACTTGTACTAGAAATTTCACCTTCTCTAGAATGAGAAATTTCGGATAGCGACTGATAATCTGGATCTAAGTCTGAATCGTCAATGATATCTTCTGATTCATCTGAATCTGTGTTTGAACCTTCAATAATTTCTTCAGATTTAGAACAACCTGGCTGATTACTGCAACCTTCTTCGATATCTGCTGTTGAACAAGAAGCTAAAACTATATTATCAGGAACCGATTCTATCGAATAATTATGGATATTTTCTTCAGTCAGATTCTCTGAAATTCCAAATGCAAAATATTAAGTCTTCTAATAAATTCAATACATTCAGAAGTAAAGTGTACGAGTATTACGTCCATGAAAATGAGTATGAGTAATATTACAAATTAATTAAACACAGACTGTATACATTCTACAATAATAGTAGGTCTATAACTTGTTTTATTACAAGTACATATCACTACAAGAAGCTGTAAATTACAATGATTATGGATGATTATGGATGTAGTTTGTTTCTCTAAAGAGTCTAAAGTTACTATTGCACCCCTTGCTAATTCACAAATAAACTTTCCGCTACTCATTGTATCAATAGCACCAATTTAGTTTTAAATAAATAGCAGTTATCACTTAATAATGCACTAATCATTACCATGCAAAAAAACAATAGCGTACTAAGTCAACACTATAAAAGAGTATTAAGTCATGCACGGCACTTGCTACTTCACATGGGTCAGAGGTAAACAAAACCCAATGACTTGGTAGCTTGGTACAATTTACTTCTCACACGTTGTTGCAGTTAATACTATTTAACGTGGTCTATTTTTGAAAGTAACGATGATACGACTTAGATTTGTTTACCATTGATACATTATACAATATTAAGTCACTTGGTACGCAAATCTCATTTTTGAAAATTATGCGACTTAATATAGTTTACTTCTGAGGTGCTGATCATATACTTTCGGGAAGTAAATAATTAATTAAAAATATCTTAGGGCAGCAAATTTCAAACAATGTACCGGTCGTAAATTTTGTAGAATTTTTTCAGTAAGTAATTATGTGAAATTTTGCTAATACAAACAATTTATTAATGTTTTGCGTGTTTAGCCATCAAATGTATAGCGTGTCGAACTGTAAATTGCACTTCGCTAAGACTAGAGGTTTTCGTGTTCGTCTGTTGGTTGAACATCGTTTTCCCATCATCTCCACTTGTATTTTCTCACGATTCTTCTGTTATGATGTTTTTGCCAACAGATTTTCTTTATGTATTACAATTTAGGGTATAACAAATTTACTCGCGTTTATTTCCTTGTACTGCTTCATTTTGCTCTGCAATATAAACAAGTTTAAGCGCGTAATTTTGTAAATATTACAATATTGTCATGTAATTAATAATTCAAAAGTATGTCGGAATACAATATGATATGACGACGGTGGGGTTTCTGCATACAAATTTATTTCATATTACAAAATTACAACCCCAACTTTGAAGCTTTGTTTATTAATTTAATGTTAGGATTGTGAGTTTGCGTATGTACACAGGATGTTACGTAATTATCTTATCGCATAATCCTTTCTGAACTCATGCATTAGATCGACCCCCTTTTAAACCGTAATTTGATTAACCGACGAAATTTTGAAAAACCTTAAAGCTACAACGATGACGTCTCCGCAGCTGTAACCTCTTAATATTCCTCTTGCATTTCATTTATTTATTTGATACGATTACAAATCTTGAGATATAAATGGATATAATGAAATAACTCTGAAATGTACATTTCAGTGCCATTACGTAATATTCTCTGTAGATACAGCTTTATTGACTCACTTCAGGCAATTTAATTATCATATCTTGGTACAATAGCAAAATTATAAGGAAATTTATTATTAGGTAACAAACATTTTGATTATTTTAAATATTTAATATAATTGCAAATCTAAATTTACAATAATGAGACGTTGGGGTTGGATAAAAACCTTTTAGTGCTATGGGTAGGCATTAATATAGTTTTAATAATAATGAACAAATAATTTAATTTGAGTTATCACAAGAAAATTAGAAATTAAATTACCTGACAGTATACATTTTCCAATTAATTGTTAAAAACATGTCCTTTAAAGTTTGGTAAATGTACTTTAAAGCACTAAATCGAATTAACTCTAATAAAGGAGTTGAAAATAGATTTTACAAATTACCTAATGTAGATGTATAATACAATAATTGAATGTCAAAGAAGTTTTTAACTTTCAAATTGTTTTTTACAGAATATTGAGTTAGGTAAAGTCATTTTAAACAATTAGAAATAATTAGTGTATCCGTCTACTGTTATTAATTTTACGCAACACAATGCTAAGATAAACTCTATTAACTATTTAGGAAAACTAGGATATTATGTTATACTTGGTGCTTTCGGATGCCATAAAATATTTCTCATAAAATCACATGAAACTCAGATTTGACTTTCATGTTCGACATCAAGTATTGATTTTGTCTGCATTATGATTTTATTAGATCAGGAGATTTAAAATGGATAGAAGAAAATTTAAAACTTCTATGAATTTTATATTTATCTTTGCAATGTCCCACTTCTTATTTACTTTTCTAATTGGAAGATAAAACGTGACAGACATTTCTATGTATTACTATTGGCTTGTTTTATATTTCTAAAATCAACATAAGCTTGTGGTATGTTTGAACCTTAATAACTTATCAAACAACTTTAATGGAAAATGGATGTCGATAACAGTATCTGTCAATTTTCTATGATAAATTCGCTCATCTTGGCTTGCAACTTGGTTACATTTCGTCTTTTTAATGTTTCCAAGAAGCTAAATTTGATATCTTGCACATTATGTGAACATACTTTAAGATAGACAGAAAATAGTTTCTAGCTATGTGTTAATCCAATAAACTTATATTTAAAAAGATGAAAAACACAACTATTCTTTTCGTGCCAAGCATTCTCAAGATAAACGATTTCACACTCACATAATGTTGAAATTATTGTAAATTTTTTCAATGGGTTCATAACCTTCAGGATATTTATACTGGACACTTCAAAATCTTTTTGAATTTTCTTTTACATATTTTGCACTTAATTAATTTTATCCTATTTTATCCTATCCTCGGAAAAACAAATAACTAAATTTTGCTGATAGTATAATGATGTAGCCAATGATGTAGTGACCGGGTGTTTAATGTATTTGTAAGGCACGAATCCGTAGCCTCTGCTGTGGTCTATTATAATAAAAAACTACAACTTTTAATTTAATGAATTACTCCCTACATTTGTTTCTCCATTTAATCTTTTAACACAAGCCGTCGTTTCTTCTAGAGTCATGTTTGTTAACCTTATAAGTTTGTTTGGAATGTTTAGTTCTTGCATTGCTCTTATTAATTCGCTTCGTCTTATCTTATCAAATGCTTGCTTGAAATCAATAAACATCATATGCATATTCAATAAATAGCGGAGTTAGACAGGGAGATTCGATGTCTTCGACATTTTCATTATTTTTTCATTATTTTATTGCGTGCATTAATTACAATTGTAAATTTACACAAGTCAGCAAGAAAAAAAAACACACAAGTGTATAATTATATAAGAAACATTTACAGGTCACTAAATTTGTGGTTATTATATTCCTCTAGAGAATAAAATGCCTGTTTCAACAAAAATTTAGATATTGCCATACGAAACTGATCCGCTGGCAGAGATTTTATACGCTCGGGAAGAACGTTATAGAATTTGATACCATGGTATCCCGTAACCTCCCTTGAGCGGGCCAACCTGTGAAAGGCCGGAACAATATTATCTTTTTGCCTCGTATTGTAGGAGTGCGAACTCGTCTGGTATGACATTTCGTTGTCTTTCACAATTAGCAAGGCTTGAGATATATAAAGGCATGGCACCGTTAGTATGTTTAGCTCAATAAATTTATTTTTACAATCGTCTCTAAAGCCCAGACCAGAGATGATTCTTATGATCTTTCTTTGAAGGGCGAAGATCTTGTTTGCGTGGGCGGAATGACCCCATGCTAGGATTGCATAGGACAAATTGCTGTGGATCAGACCGAAGTAAGCCGTTTTTAAAACCTTCAAAGATACGAGATTTTTCAGTTGTCTCATGGCATAGATGTGTTTGGATACCTTACATGCGAGTTTGTTTATGTGGGGTTCCCAGGTTAATTTTGAGTCCATCTTAACTCCGAGAAACTCAACAGGATCACCTCTAGGGGCATTCTGTTTAAGAGTGAATATCAAGCTCTGACTCTTGCCTTCATTAAGGCATAGTTTGTTAGCAAGAAACCATTGCCTCAGCTCATCATGATTCTGTGATGCAATTAAAGCAAGATCTGTTAGGTTGGTACCCGTATTAAAAGTTGTTGTGTCATCGGCAAATAGAACCGAGTGCGCGCTTGTACATCTCGGTAAATCATTTATAAAAATTAGGAACAAGATCGGGCCCAGGACCGAACCCTGAGGAACACCTGTTGATATCGTTCTGTAGGAAGAATTTATATTATTGAAGGAAACACACTGACTTCTGCTTTCCAGATAAGATTTTATTAGCATTATGGCATTGCTATGGAGGCCATATGCTGCTAACTTTTCAAGAAGAATTTCATGAGACACGCAATCAAATGCCTTAGACAGGTCATAAAAATGTGCGTCGAGGTACTCATTACTTTCAAATGCTGCCGTTGCCTTTTTACACAGACTACTAATTGCCATAGTAGTTGAGCGGTTATTTCTAAAACCAAACTGACCTGCATGAAACAGCCCGTTGGTTTCAAAGAATGAATTTATTTGTACTTTTAGCAGTTTTTCAAACACTTTTCCCATAGTGGGCAAAATAGATATGGGTCTGTAATTACGTGGATCATGCTTGTTTCCTTTTTTATATATGGGAATGACTCTTGCGATTTTTAAGATGTCAGGAAATACACCATGAGTTATACATGAGTTCAAGATATCAGTGAATGGAATTAAGATTACATCAATAATGACTGATTTCAAAATTTTTGAGTTAAGGTTATAAACATCTTTACTGTTGCTATTTTTGAGTTTTAAAGTAACGTCCATAACTTGATTATATGTTACTGTCTTAAATTGAAAGCCAACGTGCTCTGTTCCCCACACGCAGTCGGCAATGTAATCGATAGGATCGGCACTAGTGTAAGGCAACCCATCTGAAATTGACCGTGCAATATTTGAAAAATATTGATTAAGTATTTCGTGAGAAGGTATTTGAGACGAAATATCTGCTGATATTCGATGTGCGTTTATTAATTTCCAGGCTGCAGCTGAACTGTTTGCTGAACCTTCAATATATTTATCATTGGCCGTTTTTTTAGCCATTTTAAGCTTAGTCTTATAAAATTTTTTGAAGTCCTTTAAGGTTTCCCCAGAAATCAGCGTCTCGCTATGCAGATCCGACAACAGGTGCAGTCGCTCACGATGCTCTTTGAGTTCACTATTAAACCAAGCAATACCATTCCCCTTTCTATTACCCGGCAATGTTTGCTTTCTCTCTTTAAAGCATTTATAGACATTTGATGTAATTAAATTATTAAAGATACGAAACCTGGCTTCAGTGCCAAAATTATCGTTATTAACAAAAGACCAGTCAACTACTCGCAGACACTCCCGCAGAAGTGATAGCCCGTGTCGTGTTATAGGGGTAAATCTAATGGTGTTTTTTGTATTTGTAAGCTTTTCTTTAGTTTTTATATGTACCATCAAACCGAAGTGATCCGATAAGCCATAGTTTACTACTTCAACCTTAGGTTCTCCAATATTAGAAAAAACGTTGTCAAGACAAGAACCATCTCTGGTATTCTGGAAATTATTCTGAATAAGACCAAAGGAAGCAAAGAGATTTGTTACTTCCAGTGATCTCCCGTCACGTGTATTAAAGTGAACATTAAAGTCACCAACAACAACAACGCCACGCCCCATACACCTCAATAGGACCTTCTCGATATTATTTAAGAAAATACTAAAATCACCCGAAGGAGATCTATAGACAACAACAAAGCATATGTCATCCAGACAAATCCACTCACCTCGCAATGAAGATCTTCACTGAAACCTTCCAAATTTATTACTTGCACAGATTGACCGACTCTAGAGAAGGCACAAACTCCCCCATGAATTCTCTGAGCTCTGCAATAGAATGAGATTAAACGAAAATCCCCCAATTGTACTGCCACCAGTTCAGCCTCGGAGAGCCAATGTTCAGCTAAAAACAATAAATTCAAATTTTTGTCAGTTACACTTGATTCAAGTTCCAACACTTTATTTCCTAAACATTGTATGTTGTAGAAAAGGATTTTTATGTTATTACAGTCTGCAACTGCCCGTTTTGAAAATTTCCACTATGTTGTTGTGATGATTCTTCCGAACTTCTTCTGCTCCAATAGTATCTGGAGAATCCTACACCTCTGGGCCAGAATCCACTGTCAAACATAACGTCCTTCAGCGCAAAGTCATCCCCTACTCTAAAGCACTTGTTCTTCCTTTCAAGGAGCAGCTCTTCAACTTCAAAGGTCCTATTATCCATGTTGGGTTTGTTTTTCAAATAAGTTTTGATGGTTTCTTCTGTCACATTTGTTGAGACTCTTGAGAGGAAAATCCATATTCGTTTTGACTCTCCAGTAAAATCACTGCCATCTGCACTAGCATCCCCTATTGCATTGTTTAATGTTTGCTTAGAGATAATAATAAGAAAATTGGAAGTTACGGGCACAATAGTGAACAAAGAGGTCCAAATAGTTGCATACGCAGATGATGTAATAATAATAGCAAGAAGATTATGAAGATTAATCGAAATTAATCGAAGACAATGAAAGTGCAAAAAATCCAACAAGAGGCATAAATGGATTACAAATCAACAACTTCACATATATGAAGAAGTGAATGTTTTCAATTATCTGGGAATGCAAGTTAACAACACTAACGAAAGACAACATGATATAAAAAGAAGAGTGGAATTGGGCAATAAAGCGTACTATGCCAACAAACACCTGCTGAGCTACAAGAATTTATCCAAAGCAACGAAAATTAAAATTTATAGGACACTAATAAGACCAATTCTTACATATGCCGCAGAAACCATGTGTCTCACCAAAAATGAAGAGGAGGAAATGAGGGTTTTTGAAAGAAAGGTGATGAGACAAATACTAGGGAAGAAGCGCATAAATGAACAAGAACAAAGACCTATGATGAACTATGAAATAATGCAGGAAATGGGTAACGAGGACATCATTAGAGTGATAAAGTCTCTCAGGATAAGATGGATGGGCCATGTAATGAGAAAAGATGAGAATTCAGCCATAAAACAAATCAGGAAATGGAATCCTATGGAGAGCCGTATGAGAGGAAGACCCAGAGTCAGATGGTGGGATCAGGTAGCGGAGGACTTAAAGAGGTCAGGAGTAGAAAACTGGAAAGTGAAAGTGAGCAATAGACAAGAATGGAGAAGAATAACAACAGAGGCGAAAACTGACAGAAGATTGTGAATTTGGGAATTATTGAACAAAATTATTAAATGAAATGCAAACAAAAAAAGGATATGTTAAATCTCTTTATGAGATAGCAATATTCCTAAAGGAATAAAAGGCTTGTATTATTACTCCCTACCCTCCTGAACTTTGGCTAGATCTGCTACTGAGCGTTTACAGCATTTTATCACGAAATTCTTTTCCTTCACTTCTCATAAGAAATCATTCATGGAAGAAGAATCTGTAAACGAAATCCCGAACGTTTTGCTATAAACAATGTGCAGAAATCACTGCCTGTTATGTTTAGCTCGAGAGGGCGTGCGGGAGTCGTGGGTAATCTAAAATAAAGGATACTCAAATGCTTAATTCAAAATATCGTAAAGAATGAAAATTATCTACAGGTATGTGATAATCCATCAGTCATCAGCTTTCTAAAATGCGATGGTTTAAACAAACAATGTAATGATAATTATATTTGATTTTTTTTCCTGTTTTTTTTTTGCTTCCTCCTGAGAGAGTGTCAACAGTTACGTAACGTAACCGACAAGAACGAAGAAAAATACGGAAATAAAGGCGAGAATGACAAGAGCAACGAGAAGTATCGCAACAATGAGACAGGTGCTAGCAAAGAAAAATGTCACCAGAAGAACAAAAGTTGAGAATATACAAAACAATCATCCGACCAACACTTTTATATGGTTCAGAGACATGAACAATGAATGTGACCAATCGAAATAGAATCAGAGCGTGGGCAAGGAAAATTCTGAGAAAGATTTTTGGCCTGACATGGTGGCGATTATGCATGCGAACAAGTTCAGATGGCTGGGACGCCTAGAAAGAATGACAACTGAAAGAATCCCAAAGATGACAGTACATAAAAGACGGCCAATAGGAACAAGAAGACAAGAAAGGCCAAGATCCCGATGGAAGGATGCGGTGAAGAGAGACTTGAGTGACTTGATGGTGAGAGAATAGAGGGAAAAAGCGACGGACAGAGGAACATGGAGTAGAATCGTTGATTTAGCTCTGGGTCTACAAAAGGCCCATAGCGTAGCGCTTTTCACGAAATTTTCCGAAAACCGGAATTATATTGTTTCACAGGGTAATTTTGTCAAAATTTTAAGGAGAGCTGTGCGAGAAACTTACACCAATCAATAAAATCTTGTAAAAATGGAAAAGAAGAAATTCTCCGAAATAAAAGCAAAATATAATTCAAAAATGTGATATATAGGAAAACAGCATCGAAAAATATTTAGATATACCTTTTTTGGCGCGGGAGTAATATTACCCTTTTATATGTTGCTGTGGTCTGTTATGACTCAATTAAATACCATAAGACTCCTAAAGTAGAGAATTATAAGGTTCCGAGAAACATGTCGTTTAACGATAAAAATATCCATCTCATTTTGAAGAACCCTGTTTTTAATAAAATCGTCCAAGACTGAAAGATACTGTAAAAACTTGCTATCCAAACTCATCTAAAGATTTACCATGTCAAAAATCTCTAAAATCGATCAATTAATCTAGAATAGGTCAATTTGTAAATTTGTTTACATGAAAACATAACCTATAATTTTGTAAACTTTTAAACATGAATTTCTTCGTGAAAAACATATTCTGTACAAAATGAACTATGTAGAAAATTCGACGATATTGTAAACTTGGTGATCATTGTAGAATTGTGTATGAGAGATGTCTTATAACATAAAGGTGAATTTCGCGTAAACCCATAGATTTCTTCTCTGATACTGCCTCAATAATCAAAAGTGTTCTAAAATACGGTGAAAATTCGGTTTCTGTGAACAGAACAAAGAAAGAATTAGTGCAAACATCTTCAAATAAAATCTAAGAACTAACCTGTGCGTCAAAGTAATTTAACTCGAATATTAATTTTCCAAAAATGTTCCAAATTTGACTCCGTATTTCCAAATTTACGAAAATTAGAACTTTTCGCAACGACATCAGTTGGATTTCAGCAGTCGATGTAGACGGTTGTATTTTGGTTCGCTCCACAAAATTAACATTCAATATTATTGAATTCCAATCCAATATGGCGACCAGGTTTTTACCAAACACCTGTCAACATTGAATGTAGAAAGTCAACTCAGCTAGCAATCAACAGCAACAAAATAATTGTCAAGAATTATTTCAAGTTCAGTGAAGTTGTGTTTTCTTTAAAATTACGTGCAAGTGAGCTACTACGTTAATGTCACCACACCAGCTGACTTCAAGGATACACCAATCTAAGGCACCTCACAGCACTAAATTAATAATCGGATTAACTTTTTTAATACGGTATTGTAAATTATTATTTAAACGTTAAAAGTGGTCTTCAATATTTAAAATACAGGGCGTAGAGTGATTGTTTGTGGACAGTTGCAATACGAGGGTTGCTGTTTAACTTTCTGGCCTAGGGAACACTAAGCGTTGCTAGGTGCAATTTGACATTTGCATTGTAAAGTTTGACATGTTGTAGCATAAACGTACTCAGAACGTTTTGACGTACGGCCATCATTTCTGTTGTTTATAGTGACTTGAAAAAATCAATTTGGCAAAAAAATGGAATTAACTCGTGAACATTTTCGTGCAATCATTTTTCACAACTTTCGACGTGGATTATCACGACAAGAGTGCATCGATGAACTTAAATCTTTGTATGACGATGAAGCACCATCCTATAGCACTGTGAAAAACTGGTTTAATGAATTCAATCGTGGCCGACGCTCGCTCGAAGATGAAGGTCGTCCAAAAACAGTCGTTGTGCCAGAGAACTATGATGCCGTCCGTGAACTGATAAAGCAAGATCGTCATGTGACATACCGTGAGATAGAGGCATCCTTGGGCATTTCTTCCACCAGCATACATTCGACACCTGGCCGTAAAAAAGGTTTGTTCTCGTTGGATCCCGCATAATTTGACAGTGGCTCAAAAAAAGTGTCGTGTGGATTGGTGCAAAGAAAATTTAAAAAAATACAATCGCGGTGTTTCAAAAGACGTTTATAAGATCGTCACAGGTGACGAATCATGGATCTATGCTTATGAGCCCGAAACAAAACAGCAATCGACCGTGTGGGTCTTCGAAGACGAGCCAAATCCAACGAAAGTTGTTCGTGCAAGAAGCACTTCGAAGCAAATGGTAGCCTGTTTCTTTGGTAAAACTGGTCATGTGGCGACTGTTCCGCTTGAGCAACGTAGGACGGTCAATTCTGAGTGGTACACCACAATTTGTTTGCCTGAAGTCTTCGGAGAAATTCGAAAAACGAACAAGAGAAGACGGATCATTGTGCACCATGACAATGCGAGCTCTCACACATCAGCTCAAACCAGCGCCTTTTTGACCGCCCAAAACGTCGAATTGATGGGTCATCCGCCGTACAGCCCTGACTTGGCACCCAATGACTTCTTTTTATTCCCGAACATCAAGAGAAAAATGCGTGGTCAACGATTTTCGTCGCCAGAAGATGCTGTTGAAGCGTTCAAAAACCATGTTTTGGAGGTGTCTCAATCGGAGTGGAAAAAGTGCTTCGACAATTGGTTTGAGCGCATGCAAAAGTGTATAAATCTTGCTGGAGAATACTTTGAAAAACAATAAAATCATTTTTGATGATAAATATTCGCATTTTCATTATTAGGCCAGAAAGTTAAACAGCAACCCTCGTACTACCCTTTTTCAATTTTCAATAACAAAACATTTTTTATAATTTCAACGCAACGACAACAAACATTTAAACTTAAAATTTTACTCGTTAATGGAACAACGAAAAGCCTTAATGGTAACAAACCATTAAGCAGAAGAAAGAAGAAGGAAGAATCTTCGATTCGTTTGATTATTTTTGTAAACCTTTTGGGTACAGATCTCGGTCTGAATTTATTTGTAAACATTTATTTGTTAATCTTTACTAGTACCAGATGCGATTTATTTGAATTAATAGAAACTTATTCTACTTTAATTACATCTTTTATTGAATCAAAAGAGCAAGTTATTTTTCAGAATTTGACAATTAGTCATTAGTCACCTGAGTATTCATTAAACGAATACTAATTTTTAAAACAACCTTAGAACTCGCTAACTGTCAAGGGTCTTACCGATTTGAGCTAGCCAGGTAAGCAAAAAGTGTACTGGATATTAAACATTGCTAAAGATCAGTACAATGTATTACGTTAAGATGAGAAAATCAGATTTAAGATCAGATCAGATAAAATTTAATTATGATAAAACTTAAAAGCACAAGACGAAAACCAAGCAAAAACCAATTTTTTTCGGTTAAAAACTTTTTTACTCAAAAGTAGAAAATAACTTTTTGTTTTAAATTTCTTACATAAAATTTCCTTTTACAGCTTGGTGTAAGTGAAATGTATGAAGAAAAATACAAGCCTTCATAGCTTGAAAGCTTCAAACGGAAATTTTGATGCAAGAAATGCAAAAGAAAAGGTTATTTTCTATTTTTGAGTTCACCTTTATGAAGGTTTTAAAGGGAAAACTTGTTTTTTGTTTGGCTTTTCATGTGAAATTTTTAATTCAGCTGCAAAAGAAGTTTTTAACAAATTATGCTCTTTGTTTAATGGAAAAAGGTGAAATTGTTTTGTTTTCATAATTAGAGAGAGTTTGCGGTTCAATATTAATACTGATACGAATTTTAATTTAAGTACGTTTCCTACATTTACAAAATATTTTTTCAATGGCATAGAAGGCAGCTGCATTTAAAATTCGTAGTCTCTAAAGTACAAATTAGACTGAATTATTTAAGAAACAGTCACTTTTGAGTGTCTGACTTATCTTAGTCAGCTTTTTACGCCTCTGAGGAGCCTCTTGAATCATTGACTTACCCAGGCTGCTCCTGTTTTATTTTAATATGTTAATTAAATGAAATTTTCGAAAATGAATGTTTATATTAGTGTGTTCCATTGGCAGGCTCGCGTCTTTGCGAATTTCTTGCTATTATAACGACCAGTTTTACAATAGTAGAGGAATGTCGTAAAGTTGGGACGGGTTTGGTTTTTGGTGTGTAGTTGTGAAACGGATGGGAATAATGTTAACTTCTATAAACCAATAAGAAGGTATGATCATTGGCTACAACTTTGCTGTAGAAAGTTATTTGATATCGCAAACGAGTCAAAACTTATATCTATTTTAAAGAAGGGAACATTTTTAGCCGAAAAAAAATTTGCCGTATAGGTTGGGACACTATCAAAAATCTGAAAAATAAGGCAAAAAATGAAGTAAAACTGCATGGTATTATCGTATTATGATTAGAATATTTATTGAAACTTTCAAAGAAACAATTTATTCGTTTAGTTTGCTTTTCCTTCAATTCGGAAATGTTTTCGGGCGACGTCAAAATACTACTTTCCATCGGCTTTCGTCCACGATTTGATTTTTTGGCTGGAGTTGATGCTTGCAAAGGTCCGATCGAAGACAAAATCGATGTTAAGCCAGATTAAATGGCATTGCAGTGTCTTGGAATAAAAAAAAGTGGTGTCCCAACCTTTACAAAATAGCCATTTTGTAAAAAGTCTAAAAATTACGTTTTGCAACACCACATTTAAATTGCTCTTTCACACAATAAAAATACACTAAATACAAGACACATTGAACATACTTACTTGAAATAATTGATTTCAATTTTGTAAAATTTCAGCACGTAGAAACTACCTTAAAGATGTTTTTTTAAAGAAAATTTACGACTTGCTTGGCATACACACAATGAACACGACGTCTTCGTTCTAATGCACATGAAACGTTAGGTTATAACCAAACTTTACTGTGACAGTCATAACATAGGTGTCACGACTACCAACAACGCGGATATTCAGCTGTCCCACCCTATACGGCGTCCCAACCTTTACGACACTCCCTTAATTGAAACGAAATTAATATAATTTATAATAAAAAGCTGGAATAATTTAATCGTTATCATCGGAAAAATAAATTAAATGGTTAAAAACCCAATTAGCTGTGTGTCAGTGTTTCCGAAATAATTTTTACATTTACTTATTTAATTGAAAAATAACAAAATTTCTAATCAAAAACAGCTCAAAGTTGTGTGCTTTATTCCAGAATAGAGCACATGAAGAAAAACCAACAATTGGAATAATCATAAGTTTGGTTGGTGCGAACAGAGCTTATTTTTTGAACTAACGTATGCTGTTATAATCTTGTATGGCTGAAATTTAACAGGTTTGTGGTATTACATGATAAATCGTTAATATTGTATGTACAATGTTGCTCGTTTTATAAATAATATCGGTTTAAAAGATTTATTATTATGTTCATTTGTTGCAGTAAATGTAAATAAATTACTGATTATATAAATGGCTAATTTTTAATGCAATCGGTGATTTTGCGGGATACACGAGTTTATCGATAACGAATGGAAAATGTTGAAAAAAACTTACTTGTTTAGAATATTTTATCATCTATTTACCATTTTCTCTTCTCTAGACAGGGCGATACGTATTATAAATTCTTAATTATTTTTCTATATTTCCTCAATCATTTCATAAAACATGGCATTTGGGCTCAGTCATCAATACGGAATACAACAGCCAGGTTAATCTTCCATGCGGGATTTTAAAAATTACTCTTTTAAGCAACAATATAAAAGTATAGCGCTAATCGTGTATTGTTACTACAAAATTATTTATATGCGTCGTAAATTTTGTAAGAGTAATGGTTTCCGATAATATTAATAAATTATGGAAACAAAGGGACTGCCCTTGTCAAATATCGCTTTTAAAATTGCTGACCTACCATCATTTGTCATTTGCAAAAGCGTTTATCGGTTTTCTGCTGTAGCCCTAACAAAAGTTAAAAGAATGTAATTTTTTAGTCTTAAATTTTAAGCTTAAAAACAACAAAAAATTGCCGCAGAATTTAAGCCGAGATAAAAATTTTAAAACTTTTTAAAATAAAATTATATAAATCAAAGTTTACGCCTCTGCAAACAGTATAAATATTAATATTTTACTTCTTCGCTTTTTAGTTCAATATAAATTTTGTTATTACCTTGCTCTATTTTCAGATCACTTACATAATTGCTACTGTAAGTCCCCTACACACGTACGTGGATGCTGAAATATTATTACGTGTACGTTATCAGTCGTTTTGACTTCCCACAGACGTTAACGTCTAAATGTATTCCGTACGTGTGTATGAGACTTTAAGCTTTGTTTTATTATATACATATAACATATTTTCTTCTAAAAAAAAGTTCTCATTCGTTTGATACCATATTATGATGCTCCTTAATTACGTCTTTCCTCTTTTCTTCTTTAAGATGTTATTTTATTTTTATATCATAAAACATTTTTTTAATTTACCTGCTTTTGTTAGACTTATTCAAACACTTTATTGCTTTGTATAAACATGAAGTTTAATTTTCACTGTACATATTTCACATATACAAGCTGGAATTGTGCAATAACCAAAATAGCTTATTCATCAAGTATGTACTCTAAAGTTTGTCTAGAGCTGTGCACTACATGGAAAAGGTTATATTATATTATAACATATAAGTACTAGTACGTGATTGCAATAGTTGTGCGGCCTAAAGGCCGCACTGGGGAGAAAGATCAATATTGGGATCAAATTTAGGCTATCATAATTATGTCGATAATAAACACATAGAAAACTCTGATCTACCTCACGCAATAATTGTTCGGCTACTTCTAGACCACATGGAAAGCTGAAATTTTGCATTGACGTAGAGGTTCGGTATTCCATACGCCGGGAAGAATTCGCAAACCTTTACATTATATCATCCGAAGCAATTATAGGAGCGTCTCGGATTTTAATTGCGTCAGCGACAATAGCGCGGACGATAGACCGTCGCGTTTGAACCTTGGGGTAAACCCGAGCGAAAATACTGCAACATTTTCACAAGGAAGGATCCAAACTCAATGGGGCAGGTGAGAACCACCCAAAAACTTCCCTTCGGATGCATGGCACCGAAATCCCCTGGAATAAAACTTGCAAATACTTGGGAGTAACACTCGACAGTGGACTTTGGTGGGGTCATCATACAACCAAAGCAAGTAACAAAGCCAGAGGCTAACTAAGGGAATTAGACCCTTTCTTAAAAACCAGTAGTAAGCTTTCAATATATAATAAGTTGAGATTGTACAAAACATGCGTCAAACCCGTAATCACTTGTATGCATGCGAAGCTTGGGGTTAAGCGGCGATTGAAATTAAAATACGTATTAAAATAAATTTAAATCCCAAGGGATTAAGTAAAAATAAATGCATTTTTTATGACGACAAGTGTGACGACAAACAATCAAGTGTGCAACTTGATTATTAGAAAACGTCAAGCTGATATTTATTTTGAGGGGGTTATGTTGAAATAAAAGCATTAAATAATTATTAATTGCAGTTTAAGTCTCGGAATTGCATAAAAAAATGTATATAACATTTAAGTGCATATTATTAATCCTGAGTGTGATTTATTGCCATTGACTTCGTCTCAGCCAAAAACTTCACACTCAGGATTATTAATGCACTTAAGTCTCTTGGTATATAATATACTGTAATGTTACTCTTTTTGAAAATATTTCACAGAATAAAAATGACTCGCATGAATGGGTTAACGCGATTCCCATTAAATTTAATTATAGAGATGAAGTTGTAGCTCGTTTTTTATTCAGTTATTTAATTTGGTTATGATTTTACTGCAAAATTTAAATTTTTTAAGTAGCATTATTTACAAGTTTACAAAATAACGTAAGTAAACCCATTAAATAGGGATTTTTTATTTTATCATTTTTATTTTACATATTTTACATTATTCACAATATCATAATATAAAATAGCTCCAGAGGTGCTTCTTTAAAACTTATAAAAGGAAATAAATTATACTTAATGTATTGCGTAAGTGATATAATGGGTGTGTTTTTAAACTGTACCGGTTGCTCGAGCAATAATTGCTTGAACCAAATTCGAGCAGGTAAGGCACTACCTTACGATCCGGTGCATGAAAATTTGCTCGAGTAATGCGTTCGAGCAGAGTGGGGGAGTTTTAAAACGACTGATGACAATTGATGCAGTAGTTTAAAAACACACTTTTTTTTTGTTCGAGTACTCCAACAGCTGCTCGAGTAGTTTAAAAACACGCCCATAATGTACCTTTTAACTTGAGCACAGCCCTGCTACCAACCAAATGCCTTGGTACTTACATTAGTAAAATGTCGTACCCCAAATCAATACCTATTTTAATTTATCCTTGAACACAAAATTCTTGAATTTACTTATAACTACCGTTCGTGGTAACCCTGTAATGAATTGAAGTTTACATTCAATGTCGTACTAATCTAGTACGTGTTTGGCTAAGTTATGCGGCCTAAAGGCCTCATTTAGGAAGTTTATTAAGTGTCGTGTGTAATTATTGTGCGGATTGTTCGGTCATTTGATTTGTCACATGAAAAATATTGCGGCACTATTTTTTATAATCGCCTCACGCCATCTACCTTTAACTTAATATCTTAGATTAAACATAAACACGAAAATACGCCGATAACACGATTACACGTAGCAAAATCTAGTATGAAAATATTCATGTAGTTAAGTTGGCCTAAAATTTTACAACAGATTGTTTTACTTACCTCGCTGTACTACGTATTTAATATTATACAGACTGTGAGTACGGTCCTGCATGATGATTACATGCGGAGCGTGTAGTAATAATATAACAAGATACGAGGATTGCATTAAATGCAAAATGAGATGTAAAATGACCTATCACATAAAATGCATTGAAATGAATTTGGATACATGGATGGAGCTTGAAAGAATTGGTAAAATTGATCATTGGAGTTGCGACAAGTGTGAAAAGGAGAACATAACCTCAAAGCTGGAAGTAACAAATACAGATAAAACCAAAATAGAGAAGGAACAAACATCTAACCCATTGTTTTTAGAAGGGAGTGCCCCTGAAGATAAGCATCAGCAACCACAACAACAGCCGGGAGTTGTCAAATCAAATAGATGGAGCTCTAATAACCGAACAAGTTATCTCTCATGACACATGGAAGGAAGCAGAAGATGGTCCACGGTGGCAACAAGCTAACCCAAAAAAACACAAACGAGATTCCCCAGAACGAAACAGTAGGAACGTTCGACAAAGAAAAATCACCGATTACGGTACAAATGATCGGGAAGCAGTTGACATCGCAAACCGCTTTCAACCATTTATTGACATGGAAAACGAGGAACCCGAGAAGGAAGAACCGAAGGTCATTAAACCACCGCCGATTTTCGTGCCATATGTCCAGGACATTCGTCCATTACAAAACATCTTAAACAAAGCCGCTCACGAGGGGTACAGTGTAAAAATGATTGGACGAGAACACACTAAAATACAACCAGTAAGTAGTGAACTTTATACAGCTATTTTAAAAGAATTAAATGCAAATAAAGTTGACAGCCATACGTTCCAACTAAAAGAAAAAAGAAATTTTCGAATTGTTGTAAAAGGAATCCACTTCTCCACCGGAATTGATGACATTAAACAAGAAATTGAGGCTCAAGGGCATAAAGTTGAAAGAATTACAAACATGTTACAGAATTCAACAAAAATCCCCCTTTCTATGCACCTTGTTGAATTATCACCTAATGATAACAACAAAAATATTTACAAAATCAATAGATTACTGAGCACAGTTGTGATTATTGAACCACCGCGTTTGAAGCGAGAAATAGTGCAATGCACTAGATGCCAAAGATACGGGCACACTAAATCGTACTGCTCAAGAAAACCCAGATGTGTCAAATGTGGAGACAACCACTGGACGAAAGAGTGCAAAAAGGAAAAAACTATTAAGGCTGTCTGCGTGCTATGTGATGGTGAACACCCTGCCAACTATCGCGGATGCATGGTTTATAAAGAGATCCAGAAACGGAAATTCCCCCCACTCAGACCAAAACAGATAACACCATATACAAATGAAACTACCAAAGCACCACCTCCAGCATTTAATGCTACAAATTTTCCCTCACTTAGGAATAGACAACCACAATCAATGGGATATGGAAGAACGAACAGCTCACACCAAACAAGCAAACCGTTAAATGAAAATCAAAATCATCAAAACTATGCCGACACAGTGAGCGGAAGTGAACATTATAATCAAAAACTTCAAAACGCCCATTCAAATTATGAAAATCAGAGCAAAAACCCAATAATTTTAATGTTGACACAGATGATGGAACGGATGGATGAAAACATGAAAAGAATAGACAAATAGATACGCCAATTAAGATAGTAATATGGAATGCCAACGGCTTGTCCCAACATGGACAAGAGCTAACAGTTTATTTACAAAACCATAACATTGACATAGCCCTTATATCAGAAACACATTTCACTAACCGTAGCTTCATAAGAATCCCACAATACTCGATCTACCACACACGCCATCCAGATGGTACTGCCCATGGGGGAACAGCAATAATAATAAAAACAGCGGTGAGGCACACTGAAAATGAAAAATTCCAAGAAGAATACCTGCAAGCAACAAGTGTAACAGTAGCAACCGGTAATGGTCCTCTAACACTAGCAGCAATTTACTGCCCTCCAAGACACACATTAAGGAAGACCAATTTAAGAAATTCTTTAAAACAATAGGAAATAGATTTGTTGCTGGAGGCGACTATAATGCGAAACACCAAGAGTGGGGATCAAGGCTCGCTAATACTAGAGGAAGAGAACTGATAAAGGCCATCAATAACAACAACTTGGGTTGCGTGTCGACTGGCCAACCAACGTATTGGCCTACCGACAGAAACAAAATTCCTGACGTTATCGACTTTTGTGTTACGAAAGGTATATCAAACAACTATCTACATGCGCAGTCCTGCTTGGAATTATCATCTGACCACTCACCAATATTAATTACCATGCATTCGAGAGTCCTCCATAAACAAAACACACCGCGTCTATATAACAGTGTAACAGACTGGGAAAATTTTAAATTGCTGATCCATGACAACGTCAATACTAATTTACCACTAAAAACTGAACATGAACTAATGGAAGCGGTGGAGCATTTAAATAACACTATACAATGTGCCGCATGGAACTCGACCCCGGTACCGAAAAACTACGATAACCATGATAAATGCTCGAGAGAAATAAGAACGGCAATCGCGGAAAAGAGAAAACTCAGAAGAACTTGGCAAGAAACTAGATTTCCTGAAGATAAAAATAGACTAAATCAGGCAACCAGGGCACTGAAGAATATGCTAAATCAAAATAAAAACCAAGCAATACAGGAATATCTGTCAAATCTGACACCTACGGAGGCCACAGATTACGCGATATGGAAGGCAACAAAAAAACTAAAGAAAACATTTGTACCAGTTCCCCCACTACGAAGACAAAATGGAAGCTGGGCCAGAAGCAACTGCGAAAAGGCTTATATTTTTGCGGAACACCTAGCGAATGTGTTCCAACCATTCCCCGCGGAAGACCTGGAAATGGAAGAAAAAATCACCCAAACACTAGAAGCACCATTCCAACTAGATTTTCCAATAAAGCCTTTTAAACACAAAGAGGTAAAATCCATTATCCAGAATACTAATACGCAAAAGACACCAGGATACGACCTTATCACTGGAAAAATCCTGCAGCAGCTTCCCAGAAGAGGAATGCAACTAATAACACACATCTTTAACGCAGCGCTCCGACTGGAAACGGTGCCCCCGCAATGGAAGGTAGCTCAGGTAATCCTTATCCACAAGGTAGGGAAACCACCAGAAGAGACAAAATCCTATCGTCCCATTAGCCTGCTGCCACTTCTTTCAAAAGTATTTGAGAAATTCCTACTGAAAAGATTATATCCGCATTTATCGAAAGATAAGGTGATTCCAAGACACCAATTTGGTTTCAGAAAGCAACATGCCACCATCGAACAGGTGCACCGCGTAGTAAATAATATAAATCAAGACCTCGAGAAGAAAAGATTTTGCACTATTGCCTATCTAGATATTACACAGGCATTTGATAAGGTATGGCACCGGGGACTGCTTTATAAAATAAAATTGAGACTACCACACTCATACTACACAATTCTCAAATCGTACCTCCTCAACCGAATATTTCAAGTAAAGTTTCAGGACGAGCTTTCTGAATTCTACCCAATCCAGTCGGGAGTTCCACAGGGCAGTGTCCTGGGCCCAAATTTGTATCTGCTGTTCTCCTCAGATCTGCCAACTACCAACACGACATCTGTTGCAACATACGCGGATGACACAGCTATCATGGCCTCGCATTGTGATCCAATTCAAGCCTCGAGAAACTTACAAGTCCACCTTCTAAAAATCCAAGAATGGCTAAAGACATGGCGTATTCGAGCAAATGAAACAAAGTCCGTACAGGTCACTTATACTATGAAAAGAGACACCTGTCCACCAGTAACCCTAAACGGCCAAGTAATACCCCAAAACAATGTAGCTAAATACCTCGGTATGCACCTCGACCGGAGGCTTACTTGGAGAGAACACATCTGGAAGAAGAGAAAACAGTTGGGTCTTAAATTTAGAAATATCTACTGGATGATTGGATCAAAATCACAATTAACACTCGAAAATAAGGTTCTATTATATAAAGCTATCCTGAAGCCTATCTGGTCTTACGGAATCCAACTGTGGGGTACAGCAAGTACCTCAAATATAGAAATACTTCAGAGATTTCAGTCGAAGGTGCTGCGTATAATAACAAATGCTCCTTGGTACGTCCCAAATGAAGTAATTCACAAAGAACTCGGAGTAGGTAGTGTCAAAAGTGAAATCGTGAAATCCAAATAGCTTGGCGGTGAGTTTGCTGGATGTTGGTAATCAAACGCGAAGACTAAAAAGATTCAAACCGTTAGATCTCACTGAAAGGTTCCACACTAAAGAGTGATTATAATAGTAATTAAAATGTATTTTACATTGTAAAATTTATAATAATAATATTTTAAGTTAAGGGAGAGGAGGGAGTACCACTGGGTGCTTCCTTAACATGATAATATTTTTCTTTGACACCTTTTACTGAATGTTATTGATATTGTAACAGATTGTAAATAATAAAAGGAGTTAAAAAAAAAATACAGACTGTGGCAAAATTTTTGATTTTAATTGAACAGAAAGTAGCATGCCTTAGGTAAATCTTGAATTAATTTATAAATTTGAAAAATTTGATAATCCGAAGCTTTTACGAATGTAGTAGCCTGAGAAAGGAACATGGTTAGCTTTCAAAAATCTCCTAGAAGCTGCAATTGAGTGTTTGAATGAACCCCCCAAAAATCCTCTAAAATCCCCTGTCGTGTCGGCTTCTCCGTCAATTAATAATTTTAATTCCCCTAACGTAGTTTTTCTTGAAAAACGGGCGGATGTATAACCTCCCAACCGAGGTCTTGAATAGCTGCTTTTGTAATGTTAGCAGTATGCGGACGGGCATTATCATGCTGCAAAACCACTTGATGCCGTCTTGCCGGTAGTTTTTCTTGAATTGCAGCTTACAGGCGACGCAGTTGTTGACAATAAACCTCAGAAGTGATGGATGCAATTCTCGGAAGCAATTCACAGTAGATGACGCCTTATTTATCCCACCAGATGCACAACATTACCTTGCGTCGATGGACACCAGCTTTTGCACGAAGATTTGCTTGTTTGTTAGGGCTCAGCCATTCTTTCTGTTCTTGATGTTGATGTAAAGGCACAATTTTTCGTTACCAGTAACAATTTGGAACAAAAACCGCCGATGTTGTTGACGAGCTAAACGATGACGAGCAAGTAAAGAAGCACAAACGGTAACACGCTGATTTTGTTGGTTTCGCTCAAAACGTATGGTACCCTAACACCCAACTTTTGAACTTTGCCCATGGAATGCAAATGTCGTACGATAGTTGATTGGTCACAATTCATCATATTGCTCAATTCCCGAGTTGATTGACAAGGGTCATCACGAATTGAAGCATTTAATCGGTTTTCATCAAAGCCGGATGGTCTCCCTGAACGTGGAAAATCATTCATATCAAAGTGCCCCTTTTTGAAACGGGAAAACCATTTTCGTGCAGTACTTTCCACTATGGCGTTCTCTCCGTAAAAGGCACAAATGGTCCTGGCGGCCTCCGATGCCTTAACTCCTCAGTTAAACTCAAACAAAAGGATTTGTCGGAAATGTTCATTTTTTTGTACTTGGCCCTCCATTTTCTTTAGCCAGCAATTACCCCTAACTTTCTACAAATTGAAAAATTCAAGAAGTATTCAATAAAATAATACTATGGCATTTAAATGACATAGATATTTCTCAAACAAATTTGTTTTGACACTCTTACCTAGGAAACCAAAAACGCTACGAACTTATGCATCAACCTGATAATTTTACAATAGACTTAACCACAATAACTGCTTTTACCGAGAATCTCTTTAATCTATTCATGGGCATCACTTATTCTGTGACCAATATTGATCATTAAATTACTATATTGAACCAATTAAGTGATGTGATGTTCACTAAATTATAATTGAGATTTAGGACAAAATTCGCAAATAGTTATATCAGAAAATCACAATTATAATTTAGAGCATAAAATTATGGAGTAATTGATTTTTAATTTTCAGGTCATGATGATTGTATCTTGATAAGGTTACATTAGGCAACTATTTGTACATGGGGTGTCTTAGAATTAATTTCCTAATAATAATAATAATAAACTTAAGTTTCCATTCTAAAAAATTATTTAAATTTCAAAAGATAAGATGATATCATGAGCGACCACTGAAAGTAAACTACATGTATGTATGTGGGCTCCTTTTCTAGATTCTATTTTGATTTCGCTTCCTAAAAGCTTGCTTGACATTTGTAGATTGCCGAGGGACTTTCCTTTTTCAAATCGACCATCCAGTTAAATGTGTTCCATGTATGTAAGTGTAGTTATTTTAGAATACTTTTTATTACGATAATTTATGAATGAAACTCAACTAAGTTTAATAATAATTTTCCATTATTAAACATTAAAGTTTAATGAAGTCGTAAAAAAATACATCAGCAATATTGCATTGTGCTTAAGTAACTTCCGAAACGCTAATCTAGTTTACGTCTTAAAATAATAAAATATATAAATAAATTTTGACAGAGTTACTGCATTTTAGATTTACGGCAATGCCTTTTTACGATAATACACGATTTTTCTTTTACCTTTTGTACATAACATTGTCAGCTAAAGAGTTTCCACGTTTATGGATATTTTGAAGTTGGAATTTACAAGGTACTTTATCTAACAGTCTTGCCGCTACAGATTGAAAAGTTAAAAATATTGGATTTTGTTTAAAACCTGAGAAATTTACATTTTGTTTAGAAAATTATTAATCGTGAAAAGTTATTTAAATTTTTTCGATATTAGCCCACTGGCATTTTAAGAGTAAATCGTACTGGTAAAATAACTTATAATTTTGCATAATTCTACAAGTTTAAAAAATGTAAATTTTGATTTTCAAGTGCCTCCTTATGAAGTTATTTTGCAAAAGCTGAAAAAATTATTCGACGTATATTGTACGCTTCACATAAACTTTTATGCATGATTTACTAGCGATTTGACTCTTAATATATTTTTTCAATAGATAGGCTGGGTTGTGTCAAAAAAACTTTACTAACCGATTTGGCTTAATGCATGAACTGCTGTAATTTTTAACCGAAAATCTCCAACTAATTCTCTTTTAGAACAACATTTTTCAAGTTGATAAAGGTTTGATAATATCGCTCAGTATAGAGAAGTGTGACTGTGTAAGTGCTATGCTAACTTCACCAGAGACAAAAATTCAGCCATCAACTGAAAGAAATTGGATGCAAGTTGTTTGAAGAAGATTTAGAAGATATGGTAAACTCGTGATATTAAATATTTTCAATTTAGTATAGGCGTTAGGTGGTTTTCCCAGGAAATTTTTCAATTTGGAAAAGGTTTTACGTGAAAAACCCCTTGGCTACTATTTGTTACGCTCCCCTTGCTTTCTATTTTATTATTTAAGTTAAAAAAAGTTTAAATTCATCGACATAAATTAAAACTAAATTTCAAACAAAAAAATTAATAAAATATGTAGGATGTAGATTGGAAGTAAGTTCGGTGGTGAGTATGAGTTTTTTATTAAATCAGGGTCTTTATATAATTTTTGCTACCTGACTTGTTAAATGGGAATTTTAGACTAGAATAATTAAAATAACTTAAGTTATTATAACAAACAAGAAAAAAATAAACTTTATTATTAAACTCGACGGTGGGAAATCGAAAAGTTCGGAAAAAACGTTATAAGCAATCAATGTATATTTTTTAATGAAATAAATTTTTTTTCAGCATAATCTCCTTCCTAGCAGTTGAAGGCACTTGGTATATACTTCTTTGAATTAATTTTTCTCAAGTACTGAAAAAAAATTGTTTTGATTGACTTGAAAAATAGCATTCCACAGACTACATTAGCTCTTCATCGGTATTACATTTCACCCTCGTAATTCTTTCTTTAAATTTGGAATTAGGAAGAGATCCTTAAGGGCCAGGTCTGGACTGTAAGGTGGGCGATTCATTTCTTCGAAGACGCACTTTTTAATAGTAGCATGTGAAACTTTCCACTTGTGAACTGGTGCATTGTCATGGAGAATTAAAATTTTTTGTTTCACTTTGCCATTACTTTTTCCTTGGATTTTTCTATCCCTTTCTATCCACTGCATAGACTCTTGTTTGGATTCGAGGTCATAATAAAGAATCCATGTCTGATCACCTATTATAATGGTGTTTAAAATTTTTCTCGGATCAGCTTCGCACATTTACAAAAATTACCTGGTAGTTTCGACTCGAAATCGCTTCTGGTCAGGAGACCAGATACCATATATGATCATATAGATGATCATATGGAATTGTATGGATATATCGCTGTAGTAGTTCAATACTGTAACAAGTAGAAAAGTAGTACTTTTGAGATATTCCACTTTTAAAGTTTAGAATAGCGATATATACAATGCAATGTTATACAAAAACTGCGAATAAATTTGACATAAATTCATTTTATTTTGTTATGTCGAAGTATTGCACTGCTAAAAGTAGATATAAAGAATCAAAAACAACAATAATTAGAAAAATTCATTTTGTTGACTTGTTACAGTTACCACAGCGATATGTTAAATACATGCCTTGAGATATTTTTGAGATTTAGTTTCTCATCCATTAATAAATTTTCGACTTTCATTGCATTTTCGTGACTTCTGAAGTTTTATGTCTTGCTTTGAAAAACCGTACTCACTTCTTCATTTTGTACTTCTCACTTTTGTCCCTTTTTTGTTTAAAATTTTATCACGGCGCGGTCGGTGTTCGAGTTGCTCCATTTTTACAAATGTCCAAACTGACTACTATTCAAAATTAAATAAAACTCCAACGGTTGCTTGAATTGATTTAATTTTTAAAAGCTCGCCTTCTATTTGATTTTGTTACAAAGTTCTTTCGGGATTTTTTTATAACTCCTTTCATTATACTGTTTTTGCCGAACTTATTGATCTCCCCTCGTTCCAACCACTCCAAAATTATTTTTACGGTGGTACGGATTGCACGCGGTAATTTGTAGGTCCTTTTGTGTATATACACGTATATAGTCTGTAAGTAAAATCGCGAGCTTTTAATTTGTTAATGTAGATGTATCCCTAAATAAAATTATTTATCCGTAAATATCATACCATGCAATACAATACTTATGTTGACGGTCCGGAAACAGCAAAGTAAAAGAAAAACGTAACTTTTCCATTTTCTTGTTAAAATATTATACCAATCATAATAAAGAATTATATCCGGATTAACCAACGAAACTATTAAGAAAACCAGTATTATGTTTCCACAATAAATAATAATAAAAGAATATGTGACGTCTAGAGCCATGGAACCATAATTTGATTTTTAAATAAGGACATAAAGTTTGGAATAAAAAAACGTTCAATGCAATTTAAGATATATGAGTTACAATAAGGGTACTCTTGACAGTTTATGGTAGAAATAGTAAATTTCAAGGAATTATTAGACATATTATTGTGAATTATTTCTACAAGTAGGCCAGGCGGCCTATCGGCCGCACTGACCTCCTAGTGTTTGAATGACGTGGTAACGGAAGTCTGTCGATGTCCAGAAAAAATGTTTGTCAAACTCTAGGCCACTGTGGTGGATGTTCCTATGCTAAAATAATAAAATTTCAACAAACCCGACTGTACGAGTAGTCTAATTGGCATCAGGCAAAAATACAAATAGAAATTGAAGGGCCTAGTGGAAAAAGTAGTTAAGTCACTTTTTTTTCAATTTGTTGATTTTTATACTAATTTGTAGAAAATAAATGCCGCAATGTGAAAATGTGCTCAACTACAAATTGAAAAAAAAGTGACTTAACTACTTTTTCCACTAGGCCCTTCAATTGCTGTGTAGTTTTTTGTTTTGTAGGTTCGCTATAACTTTAATGTATATTGTGACAAAATGTTATATTAAATTTGTGCTTTCATACTCAAAAAATAATTTTTCTTCGTGACTTCGGAATTATTCTTTGCTTTTTAAATATTGCGGTTGCTTGATAAATCCCAAGAATGACGAAACAACGTCGTCACAATTTATATTTAAACAATTATTACATCATGTAAGTTACATTTATTAACTTGGTTTATAAAAAATGCAGCAAAAATAAATATAAAATTTAAATATTCTCACAAGTTATAACGCAATAATACATACTTATTATAATATAATTTTAATGAATACTAATTAAAAAATGGGAAACGTCCTAAAATCGATGAAAATTAAAACACTAGAAATTCTGAATTCGTTAAGAAAAGTGAGGAAAAAAATCCATAATATGTTTCGATCTTTTTCGACTCCCTTCAAGCAAAAATGATCAATTAGTTTAACATTTCAGATGTTATTTTGGATAATTCTTAATTTCAAAATGTGCATTCTATTCAGGACTTTTAGGTTTGAACCCAGTAAATAATATTGTGAATTTTGAAATTGGCTCTAATATCTCGAATACATTCATGAACAATATGTTCAAAACTCCCAAGATCTTAAACTCCATCTTCGTTGCTTTCTGCCTCTGTAAATCTTATAATAGGAAATTTTGATGAAAAAAGTTTATGAAATAGTTGGTATTAGAGAAAAAAGCGTTTATTTTAATAATAAAGTTTTTCGATTTTTCTCTGCGTCAAAACTAGAAGTTTTGGAGGGAAAACTTACAAACAAAGAAATCAATTAAATGAAAACTTTTAGTATGACTTAGCAGTGGCAGCTCGTGAATTTTGTCAATATACTCGTAAGTGCACGAAATTTAAAAAAAATGAAGAAATTAATGTAAACTTACTGTATTTTTATTTACTTCTCAAGTACCTAATCTAATTTCAAAGAAGCTTTTTAATCGATAACCCATAAAATAAGGGAACTGTTTAAAAAATTTAGGCTTTCACGAAAACACCATGCTGAGGGAACGTCAAAATGTGTTTGTAATCTGCTTACGGAGTTTGAAAATATTAATACCCTTATTGTCAAATTATGGCCACTATATGCGGGGGGAGGGGAGTATTCTATATCCTGGGCTACAAGTTGGTCATTTTTTACCCCAGCATATCATCACAAAGAAAAATAAAGCAGTAGCATATTACATATTATAACATTTTTGATTTTTTTTAATGGTTTACCACTTGATCATCACAATATGCTAAGGGGATGGGTTATTCCAGACACCCCAGACACCCCGCTATTAACCAATTCTAGGTAACTTTTATTAATGGGGGAGCACAACATTTAAAGGAAAAAGAAAACTATATTTAAGTCTTGGGAGTTTTAGTATTTTGCTCAGCAAAGCCTTTCGAGATAGTTTTCAAATTTCCAATTTTTCTTTTCAGATAAAATTCTGAAAGTTTTGAGCGTAAGACTTATTAAGAAAATTTCTCTGAATCCGGCGTTTGAGGTTTTGGAGATCATTTCTAAATTATGTCAGGTAATTTTCAGAACCTTTTGACCTTCTTGCCCCACCCCCGCCTTATTGTCTTACAAAATCGTAGACCCCCTTCAAATATTGCTTCACTTATTTAAGTGAAGCCCCCCTGATTAAACTTTCTATAAGTTTAAAATTAACAAAATAATAAATCACCATGCAAGTCTGAACTCCTCCTTTCCCTCGTGGGTGGTGTAATGTTTGAATGGCCCTTTGGAAGTTTTAATATTTGTTCAGAAATGATTCAAAAACATCTGTTCTAATTTTTAACGAACTTTCATGAAAATCATGAAAAAATGTTAGTTATTAAATTTTCACCATTTTTTCAATATTTCTCTCTGTATCACAGTTAATGCCAAATGTAATAAACTGATTTTAGCCTAGGCAAGGAACACTTTTAACTTGCTAAAATCTGGTTAAGGTGAAAATTCAAACAAGTGTATTTCAATGTCCAAAAATCCCGAAAATTCCCACACGGGTTCTCCTCAAATTAATAATTTAGGTTCCTTAAATATGGATTTTTCCCTTATAATAACTCGTTTAATTTTATTTTAAGGAAAGTTATCATCACACCAAAATTAAAGAACACAAACTTCTCTATAATATATCCATATTTCAGATTTCATTTCAAATGATCATAATATCTAAGAAAATTTTATTCGAAATGCGAATTAGTATTTAGAAACTTTTTTGCATTAATTTCGATTTTTTTAAATAAAACGCATTTTGACTTTCTGGAATTTATTTTAATTATAATAGTGATAGTATGAAAAACACTAATTTTGAAAAATTCGATTTTGTAGAGAATCTTATACTCTTTAGTGTTGATCTGTTGAGAATTTTCCGCGTAAAACTGAAATTCAGCGAGTTGTAGACGAAAAGCCAACAGAAATTTAAAAGAAAATCCTTAATGTTCTTTAAGAACTCAAGAAAATTTAGGAAATACAAAAAATTGTTTCGGCTTAGTTTGTAGAGAATTTTGTGCTTTTCAATTTTCAGACATTTAATTTTCCCTAAAAATGAAATTATGCGAGTTATAGACAAAAAATTACATTTGAGGAATTAAAATTACTAATTGGGAAAGAACCCGGCTAAGGATTTTAGGTGACTTTCTTTGGACACAAATATACATTTAATATCATCTACCAAATTTCAGCTTTTTTCCAAAATTGAGCTAGTTCCTCGATTTCGTAGCCTAACTTATAAATATAGTAGAAGAAAATTACTTTCTTTGTTCAAAATATTGAATTTATTGTTAATTTTCTGGTAACTTGAAAATTACTATATAAACACTATATGGAAAGCAATTTTAAGGAATTACGGGATGCTAAACTATTTGAATTTTAACTTTAAATTAAAAACAAAGGGGTGGCTATGAGAGGACTGTGAAATTACTATTATAAATAAGATATCAATTATAAATAAGATATCAAATAATTATAATAAATAAAAACCGTGTTGGATAATACAATATAAAATATTGCCATTTCATTCTGTTTTGGATTCTTCAGTAGACGGATGAGCAAAGAACAAAATTAGTTAATCCGGCCCTGTCGAAAAGGATAAATAAATGCATTTGAAACTTTCAGTTAAAATTCAATTTTACCGTTTTTATTGAATTTTATAACTTAAAAATTTCGCATTTGGTTTTGTATGATAAAAGAATTATTTTCGTCTAATTATTCAATTTTTGATAAAAGAAAATCTGCTTCTATCTAATAATTGTTACAAAGTTAATCATTAACTCTTTTTTGTACTTAATTTGGTCTAAGATTTCATTTGGTGTCGATTCCTCTTCAGCAAGTATCGATTTATCAAAAATTTCTCATTGATATAAATAGCGTTTTTTATTTGTTTTCGAATTTCTGCTGATTCTAATTCGCTGAGATATTTTTTTTAAAATAACAATTTTGCTATCAACGACATTTTGTTCTGACAGCACTAAATTCGGAAATATTGCTGTCACGGCCAATGAAATTTCTTTCTCCGGGCTATTGGACTTTCATTTCAATCATTTACCTCATAGAATGTAAGTGTTATTTGCATGTCCTATTATTATAATTATTATTTTTGTTGACATTTTCTCGATATTTTTCCTGATCGTAATTGAAATGCGGAAATTCGCCAAAAATTTCAATTTTTAATAATAGCGTGCATCTGTACATCGATGAGTAATTCATTTAAATTGTAATTGGTAGATTTGGGTGTTAATCCGGCCGATGAAAATATTATTGGAATTATGAATGTAACTTTTCCTGTAAACATTTTTTTAATATTTCGTTTGATATTTTCTATATTATATTAAATTGCAGCGCATAGATAAACTTCGACAATGCATTCTTACGTATTCACCGGAAATGTTGGCATCTTGAAAAGTTTGCTCCAAAATGTCGAAACCTCTAGATTTTCAAATAGCACGGGGGGTCGAAAATGATATCGTTGAAAATGTCTTTCAAAATAAGCAAGTTTTATAGAAAAAAAATTTTATTGCTCCCACCCTTTTCGGGGAATATTCCATTAAAGTGAAATTTAACAATGGCTGAGTTTTTTCAATTTTAAATTTAAGAAATGATAAAAATGTAAGTTAGAAAATGTGTTGATAAGTCTTTGTTTGATGCCATTTGCATTAATACATTTTATGCACACCTTTGCCATTAGATTGAGTTAAAATTTAATTTTACTAGTAACCTCAACTGAGTTATATTGTGATTGTTATTGCGTAAATTATAAATTAAAGCATGACATCGAATTTAGAAACTTCCGACATGTTAATGGTATTAGGAAAATGTGGCAAAAATTACAGAGCCGCGACTTTATGTTGAAAGATATCCTCAGTGTGACCATCTTCGATGTTTTTCCGGCTATTGGCTGTACGTATTTGTACTATTGGTCAGGTGCAGCAGAAAAATAACCATGGTAATCGAGTGTTTCAGTAGAGAGGGTTTCAGAGTGGAACTGGGCTAGCCAATTTTTAGCCATAGAGCCGCAATGGTGAAGAAATTACTAATGAATTCCATCACAGCTGGGAGCTTTTACAGCCTTCCCTTTTTTAGTTATCTTAGCTCTTTTCTAATCCGAGCTGTGTATTTCTTGTTCCTGATGGTTCTGGATGTTAAACCGATGTGGTTTGCAACCTGGTCCGGGATTACAGCTGCTTTAACTCGGACAGGTGGGGTGCTCGACCCCAGTTTTCGGAGGAGACTTAAAGCCTTTCTGCTATAATGCTTGCAGTTTATGCTGGTTAAAGCATGAGTCCAATTTCTGCGGCGTGTGCCATCCAAGCTATACAAGAAGTATAGCACTTTGTTTTCTCTTCTCCAATCTGGAGAAGAAAGGATTTTTTGGAACCTGTTGCAATCAGCTTTGGCGAAGTTCCATCTGGGCTGTAGTGCAGAGATAATAATTTGAACATGACTTCCGACTGTAATTAGGAGAAGTCTATGTTGGCTGTGTGGAAAAGCAAGCAAAATTTTTCTGCGGGTTGCTAGGGGCTGGCCTTTTTCACAATTGGAAAAAAATAACAGAGATCAGGATCATAACCGAGTTGTGCCCTAGTTTTAGCCCATGATGTTAGTTTAATTCCTGCCTCATCGTTGTTGTAGTAACCCCATTCGGTGCTGTAGCTATTGACTTTTTTTATTTAATTGTCTAGAATTTAATTTTAATGGAAATATTCCTTGAAAGGGGCGGGGGTAATACATTTTTGGAAGACCTTTTCAACGATACCATTTTCAATTCACCCATCCCCGTGCTATTTGAAAATCAGGAGTTTTCGACATTTTGGAGAAAACTTTTTGGGATGCCAACATTTCCGGAAAATGCCAATATCACCATTCCATTCTTCATGCAGGCTTTTGTGATCACATTGTTTTCCCAACCATCTATGACCGTCTAATTATGTTTAAAAAAATCGGGCGGTCTGTTTCGCCCTGTAATACAGGTTGTAAATTTATAAAAAATTAGCAGTTGATGTATAATTTCTGCGATGTTGTTAATTTAGTTATAGTTCAGCTTCCTAATATGTGTTTAATTCCTAATCCACTAAGATGAGTTGGGTAATGCGATTCCTTGCGTGGCAGGTTTTGGATGATGATGATGCGATATTGTGTTAACATTATTCCCATTACTAGTAAAGCTCGGTTTTATTATTCAATATGAATATATTTAGATTAAGCTTTAAAATATTCTCAATGTTTTCCCTTTGTTCTCAAAGTTTTTTGGAACAACATAATAACTTTGTATCTTACTTGCTTGTTAGTTAATTATAATTAATTTTTATAATATTCCTTTTGTTCTTCGGCTATTAGATCATTATTTTGAATGTATTTTATAATAATTGATGAAATATTATTTTGAATGTCATTAGGTTCATTTATAAATAATTTATTTTAAGAATGTAGCTAATTTTTCGTGAACGGATGTAACTTTTTATACCAAAAGTTTTATAATTGATCTGCCTCGGAGGCTTTCAGTTGTTAGTATTTTTGATGGTTTCTCTAACATCAATTTAAATTAATTTAAAATTTGTCATGTTTGCAATATTATTTGATCTTATTTGTTCTTATATTTCAGCAATTATTACTATTGTTAAACCAAAATCTAAAATATAATTCGCCTAAAAAGTGTACATTTATAATGAAATTAATATTTGATTCAAAAGTGCGCTACATTTCTCTCTAATTAATTTTTCAACATTATAAAGAAGAATTTCAAAACAATATAACAGTAAAAATAAATTGTTTATTCAATTAAGTTAATAAACTAATAGCAGAGGCGTAGTAACTGAAGTGAAACGTTTTAAAAGGAATGCTTCCAATATTTTTCTTTTTAAAATGGATATTTATTTTAATATTTCATAAAATTTTAAATTTTCACTTTTCCAATTGAAGTTAAAGAAAATTTTAAATTCTCTTTTAATTTATCCGATTTAATTAAAAGACGAAGAATTATTGCCGCAAATATTTTATGATTTTAAGTTTTCAGTCATTACTTACTTTGTCATCTTTGTAATTAAAAATTTTATTAGCTTTAAGAAAAATTTTAATTGTTGAACTTTTAAGTCTGTAATTACAGGGAAGGTATTTATTTAAATATAGGTACATAAGGTAAGTTACTTTGCTTAACTAAAATAGTGTTAGCACGACACAACCCAAACTAATGGAAGATTAGTAGTTAATGAGAAAATTGGAAGTTTTCCGATACGAAAGTTAGAAGCGGCTGATTTTATGGATAGTGATGACCTCTTCGCTAAATTGACGTTTTGTGTTTAAGCACCGTCAGCCGAAGTATCCTATTTCGTCTGATAAAAGCTTTTATGAAAATCGACAGCTTCATAATTGAGTAAAATAAGCTGAAAACATTTTTCAATATTTAATTTAATTTCATAATTTAACAGTGGCGTATCTTGATTGTCCTTCGTCAACTGACAATATGTTGCTGCCAAGTACAAGTGTCACACGAGGGGAAGGGGCTATCGCTGTTTACGTTTGATACGTACTCTTGATTGGTTTCCTCTTGACAATTTTTAGTTTGGCATATTTTCGCGTAATTTAAAAAGCCGGAATGTTTATTAAGGTCACGGTTAACTTTCGACTTTCGAATTAAATTTTATAGACCGAATTGTTCAAGTTCCTGTTTAATAAAACTGAATTTAAACAAATCCTATAATTTTAATACATTCGAAGTGACATAAGAGTCACGTCTTGATGAAAAATAGACTTAGCGTGAGAGTAATTTCTTACAGTTTTACTACCGCATTTAGCTCGTTAAGTTTTCCATTTCTAAAAATAATTTAACAGTTTAAATTGAAAACGAACATATAATTTTCAGTGAAAATAACAGACTGCTATTAAAATTATGATGGTTTTTCTTTATAATTGGCAAAATTAATTGTGAACCCTTACGTGTATTTTGCGCTGGTTGTTTTAAGCCATAGTGCAGCTACAATTTCAACATTGACTAACCTATGTACGTCCTAGCCATAATGCGGCGATCACATTACACAAACTTATGGGTCGGTAATTTAGGACTGAATGTTGAACTAGTGAGCTTTAAGCTAACTAATAATTTATAATTCTTATTCAACTATTTTCTAATAGTTCATTAGGGGGTAATTGTATGGGTAATAAAAGCACCGCAACTCAAATATCCTTTGTAGAATCTGTTGTATGTACAAGATTAAGGGCACCGAATTACTGTAACGTGTAAACTTGCATTGATGAAAATTCCTTTTTAACATAATCCTCAAGTTAAACCACACCCATTGTTATGTTTCCAACAAAATAAAAGATTATAATTTAATAAAGAAGGAAAACTTGGGAAAATTCAATATTAAGTCTGAAATTGATTTTGAAAATTTCCAATTGCAGTTTTTCTCGGAAAGTTTCCCAACAAACTCTTGGTAATTGTACTGCCGTTATAATAACACGGAAAAAACTGAAACAAATGAAAGCAAAAATGAACAAAAAGTTAATTCACAATAATATCCCGAACAAGCATCTCGTTATTATCTCCTAAAAATCCGCTACGGTGAGGTTTTGTGTTGTTTTACTCTTGGATCTCTCGAAACAATGTTGTAAAATAGGAAAAAAAGTTTTAATCTTCCTTAACGATTTAAAAGTTTTATTTGTCATAATGAGGGTAGAAAAATAACTAAAGCGCAAATTATTCCTTTTTATATATTGAAGTTCGGAAAAAAACTATTACAAAAGTTTTGCTATTTCGTTCTTTTTGTGTTCGTCCGGGAAATTGCGAAAATATAAAATGTTGGCGATATTAAAAGTTTATTTATTAATAAGAAATTAAAAATTACTTACGACCGTGTCGGTTCGGTCCTCATTTTAGCGCAACTAAAATATTTAAATGCGAAGGTGACGTAAAGTTTAAATGAGAAATTTGATTTTATAATCTAACTTTTGTGTGAACCCTTAAAGTCTAAGGAACATTTTAAAAGCGTTGATTGCACAATGGATCGTTTGCGTTACAAAGCAAGCAATTGACGTTTTAGCAAGTGACTTTTTGGTTTTACTTTTATTATTTTTATTATCGGGCGGACTCTCGAGTGATGCGATTGTCGAAGAAATATACATTTTTAGGACGAAAAGCGGCGTTCTCTTCGGCGTGATTTTTTGTTTACTGCTTCCAACTTCTTCCGACCTTTTCCACCTTCTCTTCGGATTTTTGATTTAACGGCTTTATAAAAGTTTATGTAAAAATAAAATCTGTGATATAACGAGTTACTCCAATTGACGAGTGAGTGTAGATATCCCTTCATTTGGGAATATTAGATTACAGACTACCTTTAGAAATAATAAACCTAAAACGTGCTTTGCATTATAAACAAAGTGATGGCTATTAACTGAAAACGGGTTTCATCCTACATCCTTTCTAGGGCATTACATTAGCAGTTTCATCATGCCCTATCCTTACGTTAAAAGCTCTACTCTGCTGATACAGCTTACTTATTCTATTATGAGTAATATTTAATTATAATATCATTGTTTCCAAAGAAAATAATTATTAACTCAATATTGCTCTATATTTTGTTGTAACGCCACAATAACGTCATCAAATTAACGGTTACTTTCAAATTTTCATTTTCTTTCAGGATAACTCCTGCAAAATATAGTTTTATATCGGTCTTCCTATTTCCAAGGGCTTATAATTTTTCAGCATAAATTTTCATTTAGCAAAACTTTGTTCCCAGCTAATGTAACGAGGAAGATGTTTGGCCAAAATTACCGACGTTGAGTATTTCACAAATAATCTATAGATATTTTAACATTATGCACTCTGAAACTTAAATAAAGTTTTTATGATACTATGGATACGAACATAAGGAATAATAAAGAAGATTACGTTGTGAAAGTTGACAATAAACTTAAATTTATGAAATAAAACTTTACAATCATCGCCCTTTCGGTTGGCTGTTCAAATATGAAGAAATGTATTTATAGTGGGGATCGAATTGTAATAATTTGGCACCACAACCCACACAACTGGTGGTTGTTTCTGTAAATGCTTACAAAGTATTCAGGTCCGGCTCAAGATGGTGGGCAGGATGGGCGCTTTCCTTCAGGGGTGCCAAACCGTACTCTTACAATTTAAATAATAAAGTGAACAAAAGTTATCCCTCATAGTCCAAACTCATAGTGGGCGAAGCTATACAAAAGAGGATTCTGAAACATTCCTGATAATGTTCATATAATTTAAAAATTCGCTTTTGTTTAAGCGAATGTTTAAATATTATATACTGCAGGACGAAGGACAAGAACGATCTGCGTCTGAGGCAATGATACGATACAGAATCTGAACTTAACTTCATTGATTTAAAGTATTTTTACATTGCGATTACTGCATGATTCTTTGAGTTTTTCGGAGTTTTTTTTTATTAATGGAATGGGGTACAGATACAAAACAAGTTTGAGCGAAATATAAGAAATTCGATTGCTAGTTTGTCCTTTGCCATGTGAAATGGTCGGATTATTATGTAGCCTAACTTATCTGTATGTATTTAAATAGTTAAGTTAAAATTTAAAAAAGCCTCCAAGAACAAGTACAGGAGAACTACAGAGCACATGAACTACTTTAGGGAAATAACAGTATTACTCACAAAAATATTCATTTAAAATTGTACTTTGTGTAGTACGTACGCTATTATGTCCATAACGAACAATTTGTTATACTTCTTATAAGTTAATGCCTATAGAATATTGTTTGAAACTTCAAAATATGCCTAAACACGCGAGTCGAGTATAACAGAACGCGCTCCAGATTGTGGTATTGCACTCCGAAGGTCAATCGCAAGTTCAAATCGCAAAAGTAACGAATGCTCTAGTTGTGATATTGAAACTGATTTAAAATGATATTGTGAGACCAAACAATATAAATCCCAACCTAGAAGAGGAAGAAAACGGAAAACTAGTGCCAGAGCAGACATAATTTTGAAGCACAATGACAAAAGAATTAACTGCTGATTTCAGAAGTTACAGTAGAATTATTGACGCCTCAATAACTTATAGACTTCTAACTTCTGTTCGGAGACGAACAGAAAGAAAAGACTTGGATCCGAATATAAAACTTTCACAAAATATTTTAATCGAATGAATGCAACATTCAGGTGAATGTTATAACAATGTTATAACAAGTAATTTAATGTAAAATTTTTAATTACGCATATTATAACATTTGTTATAAGTAGATTCACTGAATGTGTAAAGTTTTACCTGTTGTTCGCAGTTGTTTGACTCTCCAAGTCAAACTATGACTATGTATCTCTATTGCAGCATCGGGGAAGCTTACAAAACGGAATGTGTTGTCTCTGTTATGATTTTGGGATGTATGTCGTCAGCCGAGGTGGGAACATATTCCAGCAAACATTAGAGTCTTCGATGGCAAAACTATTTGGAAATGAAGAGCTATATGTAATATTTCAACAAGACAATGCTGCCTGTTACACAGTTGATAAGAACATTGTATGGTTTCAGGAAAAGCAAGTGAGTTGTTAGAATGACCTTGATGGAGTCCACTTCTCAAACCAATTGATATCTGTGGGCCCACGTAAAGAAAAATATCCATTCGAGAAAATGAACTTCCATCTCTGACCTTAAGAAAGTGATCCTCGAAGAATGGGACAAGATACCAACTTTTTAATGCCACAGGCTGGTCCTATCCTTACCTGCAAGATTAGCAGCAGTTATAAAACAAAACGGTAGGCCAACAAAAAATTAGATTTTATAACCTGTTGGAGAATAAATGTTAATATTTACAACTTGTATTATTTATTTCCATATAATAGTTAAATAAGTCGGTTACTTAATAATTATGTCAACGGCTGTATTTTATGACTACTCCTTAAGCATAGCGTAACTTTATTGGGAGTTGCCGTGCTGAAATCTCTGAAAATATAGGTATAAATGATTTGGCGGAAACTCGTATACACCTATTTTAAAATGACACCCACATATTTGAACCCTTAAAAAAGATTCTAAACTGCTTGGTTTGAGTGGTTCTTCACTCTTTTACATCTATAATATTATTATGTCGTTATTCTTTCAAAATTAATTTAGGTCAATAAAAAGTTACTTTTCTTACTTTTGATTAAAATTAAATTCCCATTCGTTTAAAGGTAACATTAAATTTTATCATAAACTATGAACTGAATTTGTGGGCTCCATAATTAGCTCTGCTAAATCGGTATTTTCATATTTGTTCGTTATAATAGAGTGGTTGTTATTTCCTAGTTCGTTATATCCGAGTTGTACTGTATTTTATCCTATACCACCTGTAAAAACTGACATAAACTATGCGTCAGATACCCTTAAATGACTTTTTTCGAATTATTATAATACATAAAGAAATGAGTAAAAAAGTTCTCGGCTCTAGCCAGTTAGTATTTAAAAACACATAAAGAAATGTTTTCATAATAAAGTAAAATAATATTCAGTAAAAAATTTGGTAACAATTAAGATAAAAAAAAAGTTGTGGTACTGTAGAAAATCACTTTGTTAAAAATTTGTAAAAATTTTATAGAATACCTACTACCATAGCTAAGAAATCTGGCAAGTTTCAAAAAGTTTGAAGCAACACTACAGCAGAAAAAAAATTAACAGTGAAGTATTAAAATCCCATTTTATACAAAAGGGAAAATTCAAAGGCTTTCGGGAGGTATTTACAATTAAAAAAGCGTTTTTCAATATTTCACCGCCTGATTACCATTGGTCTTTCCAACTACCAATTTTTTAGAACTTCAGTTGCAATGGTGGCTCATGATTTTTTTCAATAGAATGCCATAAAAAGGTAAATAAGAAGGAAAATTTATAATATTTTGATTAATTTATTTAAAATTTAATTTTTGAATATTTTCTTTGATTATTTTCGATTTTATATAAGAAGTTACTTTCCCTTGGGCCCTTTGGGGTAAACCGCCACTGAATAGCACACTACATAATATGTAAAGTTTAGAACATTACATTTGAGTTGTACAGTTGCAAAAAAATTGCAATTTTGCAGAGAAAAGCTATTTGTGAGAGAAGCTTTACGTCAATTTTATTTCTTTTTTCAATTCAATTTTTTTATCAAGTAAATTTTCAATGTATCCTCACTCGATTTGCCCTTGAGAACACTTTAATTGTCCAGCACATCCATCCAGTCTACCTTAATTGAGTATGACAATAATAAATACATAAATACGTCAGTTACTGGTAGAAATTGTTTTCATAATAATAATATCATTGATTATAAATATAGTAGTATCTTATTGGTAAACCGTATGGGGGTTTCGGAAGCATCTGTTGTAGTTGAGAAGGTAATCAACAGATAGCCATACTTAATTTTGAAGTCGTAATAAATTGTTTTATTAGGATCTCCAGATTGGGGCTCCATCTATTTATTCCGCTTTGAAATTAAGCAGCTCTATCTGTTGATAACCTTTTAAAGTTCACTAGGTGTTTTTAAACTCCCGTAAGGTTTGTCTATCTGGCACTACATAATCGAATATAATACTTATAAATAATAATACAAATAAATTTTTGAATGTACGCGTCGAAAATAATTACTGTTTACCCACAAGAACATGCGCCTTAAGAATTTTCTCCTGTTGCTTTTGAACATATTTTTGTGGGTCATTTTTACCCCCGTATGAACATTAGTGTGTGAGCTTGTTCGTTTGAATGTTTGTCTGTTTCTGCGGTTTCCTCATAAGTTCCAAACGAATACACCAATTTTAAAACAGTTTTCTATAAATATTAGATAATTCTTCAAATCAAATTTTTAGATACTAATTATGATACTATACCACCAGGAGGCGCAGCAGTACCAGTATAAATTCATAATAAAGGATGCACTGATTTGAAATTCAATGTGGCTGTGCATGGTAGATACTGGGAGGAGGGAGGAGTTTTTTGACCATCATAAGTAAGTATACTTACTTATACTTTTGAATCAATTACTGACTGCAGCATTGTACATTATATTGCACATTCCAATTCTGTTAAAATTTTTGTGGCACTCTTGAAGTTATTAAAAAGGTTACCGACTTTTCGTATAGGTAATTTGGTGTGATGGATAAGAAATTGGTCCACGGTTTTAGGTTCGTTTCCACGTTAAACTAGCTATTCAATTATAACGTTAAGTCAGTGTGCTGACTTGTGTGGTGTGGTAAAGTATTACTTTATAGCACTAGATAAATTACTCTTTTTCAGCAAAACTCATCAAATTTGACGCTATTAAATGATAGCAGATAAATGCACTTATAACATTCCAAAAAATGATTAAAAATAGACTTGAAATTGAAGATTATATATTTGAACGGGAGGGGGAGTAACAATTAATAAATATTTAAAAAACGGTACCTTACAATAATAAATTGTCTCAATCTTAATAGAATCTCCTCAGGAAAGCATTATCAAGAAATTTAATTATCAAAACATAATTAGAAAATCAAAAACTCAAAAAAGAAAAAACTGTTCAAAATTGAAAAACAACACTTTTTTTAATGTACTCGTATTGTATAAGAAAAAAACTAAAACTAAAGTTGCAAATATAATCTAGATAATATTGTAAAGAATACAATTAAAAACTGTAAAATAACTAAAGGAAGCTAAATTATAGAATGAAAAACTATGAAAAATCTCACCTAACAGAATTTGCAAATTGAAAATGGAACTGCGTGGTTGGAACAACCTTAAATTGTACTGAAGCAAAGATTATATTATGTATAGAGGGTCAACTCTTATGGAACTACCCGGCAAAAATATTTTGTATATTCTCAATTCGATAGATGGCTTTTTCACGCCATAATAATGCCATAACAATAATAACCCTGTTCACTAGCCGGCATGCAAAAGTCATCTATCGAACTGAAAAGTGTCCAAAATTGTCCTTAGATTAGCAAACTCGACTTTAGTTGCATTTTCTTCCGTCCATTGCAAGACATTATTCAAAGATTTATTCTCAACATTCTCATTAACCCAGGAAGAAATTTCTGACGACAGTAATATAGAGGAAGTCCCTACCTATGCTTTTTTGTTTACGTTCATTCTATGGAGTTCAAAGTATTTATTTTTGTGTTTGCTATAATGAATTGTTCACTCTAGCGAGACTTCACTATAAAGAGTTCACTATAGCGACACCTACTGTATTTACAATTATGAACTATACTGGATAATCTTACTATTATTTCTTGGAATTACCAATTTCAAAAATGAAGTGAGTATTATCAAATTTTAGTTTTATACTTCACAAGAATGGAATTTTGATCATGTAAAATATCGCATAAAAGCTTCTCGTAATAGTTTCATAAACGTGATATGGAAAAGGAATAGGAATGTATTTATCTATACTTCATAGGTCATGAATTTCTAGAGTGCCCTATTTTCAAATGCTGTAAAACTATTTAATGAGCCCTCCGGAAATATTTACCAGTTGAAAATCATTATTTCATAGAAGAAGCACAACTTCAATCTGTTGTTTCTCCTAAAATACTCGAAATTCTTACTACATTTTTTAAACATGGCTATGTGAGCAAATCATACCTATATGATATTGTAATGTAATTAAACCTAACTAAAATATAATTATATTAATGTAATCAAACCGGAAGCAAAAATACATCACGCAGTTCGTATATTTCTGCTCTTTATATTAAAAACAAATATTTTTCACAATAACTAAAGTTATGAAACTCGACGTAAAACCCTACCCTTAAAGGTTAGTATTTTCAATTTTGTTTTTATTCCATTTGTTGATTCTGTTTGAGGAAAAATTAATTAAAAGGCAAAGATAATTAATTAAATGAATGTTCCTCACAAGTCAATTAACATTATAATATTTTATCGACCCAGGAATTATTTCGTTGATACCTTTTTTAATTAGTGTGTTAAAATGAAATTCTCCTAGTTATTTCTTTTTGGTCTTGTTTATATTTCTATTGAATTTTATTAATGTATTTCTTTTAAAAAATAAAAACTTCTGCACAACGTAAAGTCAATCGCCAAATAACATACGACGTATAAATTTACAATTAACTTTTATCGTAATAATTAATAATAGATCTTATATATGATCTAAGGGTAACATACCCTCACTTAGCCGTGATATAATTTACATAACTTCATGTTTATAACAAATATTTAAATTGGAATTGCATGTTAGCGATGTTAGCCCCCCCCCCCCCAAAATAAAGACCTTTTTAATAAAATTTGTGTCAATCGTAAGAGCATCGTTTGAACTTCAAACAGCTTCTATTGCTCAAAATGTAATACTTTAAATGGTAATTTTTTACCTTTAACAGTTTGACAAAATAATAATGCAAAATTATTATTTGCAAAAATATGAAGTTAAAAAGTATCTTATAGTGCAGTATCCAGGCAAAGAATATTTTCAGCTTGCAAATAATCTTAGGAAAGCTGAAATTTAGCTGATAGGTAGTATCCGAATGAACCCCCAAAGGCCCCGAAAATCCCAAGTAACATTTTTAGCCTGCAAATAGCCTGTAAATAGCCTGCACCTGACACAGGCCTGTGTCAGGCCTGCAATTTGTCTGTGCCTGCAATTAACCTGTAATTTAGCCTGCGTCAGGCCTGCCGTTGGGTTATTTATCTGGGCCTGTAATTAGCTAATAATTTAACCTGCGGCAGGCCTGCCGTTAGGTTATTTATCTGTGCCTGCAATTTGGGTAGGTGTAAACTCCCCTAATGCGCCAGGTAAATTTCAAAAAAGCATGTAAACTCCCCTCCGAGCAAAAGGCCAACACTTAAACTCACATGTAAACTCCCCTCCTAAGCAATTAAGAATGAGGGGAGTTTACATGCAGAATCAAACCAATAAATTGAAATTCCCGTTAACAACTCAGGACCGTACGCAGGATTTCTTTCCGGACGGCGTTTTTGTTGAACGATTGTTGTAAAATTGTATTTGAAAAATTACAAAATATAACCTACTTATTTAATAAGGGAAAGTAAATTCATGTAGCCGGTCGAACACGGGGTCTGCACGGGTATCGGGTTACAGTCCCTTCAAATGGAGTGAAATTTTTTCGGTCCGATTTGAATTTTTCTTTGAAATTCGGATAGAGGGGGGTGTGATTAGTGGATATTAGTAATAAATATAATTAAAAAAATGGAAAATAACTCGTGTATAGCCAAAAAAGTGAAAAAATTAAATTTTTTTTGCCTTCGAATTTTAGGGGTGTGCATTCGAAAAGGAGGGTAATCCATCGTCAAATCCTACCCTTACGGGGCGCCGCTGCGCTCCGCTCCGCTCTGCACCCCTCCAGGGCGGATTTGACTCTGGTTACTAGGCTAAACATACGAGAAGGCGCCATCCATCAAGAACACCGGGATCTATGCAACCGGAATGCGAGAGACCCCCCCCAAAAAATCGCGTAAAAACTAAAAAAATATTCGGCCATACTCGTGTATAGCCAAAAAAGTGAAAAAATTAAATTTTTTTTGCCTTCGAATTTTAGGGGTGTGCATTCGAAAAGGAGGGTAATCCATCGTCAAATCCTACCCTTACGGGGCGCCGCTGCGCTCCGCTCCGCTCTGCACCCCTCCAGGGCGGATTTGACTCTGGTTACTAGGCTAAACATACGAGAAGGCGCCATCCATCAAGAACACCGGGATCTATGCAACCGGAATGCGAGAGACCCCCCCCAAAAAATCGCGTAAAAACTAAAAATAATCGATGTTGCATGTACGACGCTCGAGGTGCATTTGCTGCTGCGAAATTTTCTAAGTGTAAGAGTATATCGATTTGCACGTACCGTCAACAAAATGCGCGCCCGCCGAGCGATGGAGTGGCATTCGACCGGTTGTGCACCATGCACATGGTACTTTTCCGTACTTTTCAAATTCGATTATTTAAATAATTTTGAATTAACGAAATTGTCTAAACCGGCCCTGTCCATGCACATGGTACTTTTCCGTACTTTTCAAATTCGATTATTTAAATAATTTTGAATTAACGAAATTGTCTAAACCGGCCCTGTCCATTTAACAAGCCGTACTTAAATTCTAATTGTTATAATCTCCTACTTACGTATAACTAGGGATTATACGGTTCGAGGGGAATTTACATGCCGACTTAAAAACCAAAATTGAAGAAAATAAAAACAGGTCAATTTGGAGGGGAGTTTACATTACCCCTGCAATTTAGCTAATAATTTAACCTGCGGCAGGCCTGCCGGTAGGTTATTTATCTGTGGCTGCAATTAGCTAATAATTTAACCTGCGGCAGCCCTGCCGTTAAGTAATTTATCGGCATAAAACAACATAACATTTTTTTGAAAAAAAATTTAATTGTAAAAATTAATCAAGGTAAATTAACGGTATCTTGGAATATATATTTTCTGAAATTGAAAAATGCATATTCATTATAATAACCTGGTATAAGTGTGTACACGTGTTGCTCGGAGCTCGACTTTTAAACATTTAATAATTATCGGCGTTTGTTCTTTTTCCGAATGCTGTTAGGAAAAATTCTGTTCACACATACAGTGGAAAGTGTATTTTAATAAATAAAAATTTTTAATAAATTACATATAAAACTTAAGAGTGCATGTGCAGGGTCGCTGGTCATCGGTAGTAAATTTTAGAATATTTTGTGGAACTTCTTTCTGATATACGCCCAAAAAAGTGATTGGCTAACTAATTGATGGGAAATTTAAAAAAAGAATTTATTCCAACGAAAATATTAATTTTTCTGTATTTTTATATGAAAATAGACTTTCAACAATCACATAATTATTATGTAAGTAAGATAAATATTGAAATAAACCAAGGTGAAATCGCTAGTATACATGTTTTTCTACGGTGGAAAGCTTCAAAATTTTTTGATAACGGTTACATAACTTAGAAATATAAATATATAATGGCTACAAAAAACATCAAATTTTAATTACATTACATTAAGTTTACTATATTAATATCTATTTAAAATTGAAATTTAAACTCGTTAAACCTTAGTCTGAACATTTATTAATTGAAATATTTAAAAATTATATTAAAAAGTAATATAGTTTTGATTTTATCATGTTAATGTTACGGCACTAAAACAACCTATATTTCGGGGTATACATGCACTCTTTTCTGAGATTTGAACCCGGGGCCTCTCAGTACCAATAGTTTGGTTAAAATTTTTACAGGTTTACACTGCCAAAATTTTATTTGCGATTGATGACTCACGAATATTTTTTTTTTCGATTTTTAACAGTTTTAACCAATCAGAATTAAGAAAAATTTCACCGTTACCATAACGCTTGTTACTCATTGGTTACATGTTATTATAAATATATATTATGCTTATTTGTGATTAAAAGTATTTAAATTAAATTAATTATTGTTAAAATTAAAATTAATTAATTATGACAAATAATAAGAAGGTGTAATAATGAAAAAGAATATAAAAATACAAATTTTTTATAAACACCCACGTGGTAAATAGTTTTAACCAATCAGAACGAAGAAAAATTTCACCGCTAGCAAATAAACTCTTGTTTCTCATAGATTATACGAATTATTATACGCATTTTATATTACAATAATTATTATATGAGATATTATTGGAGTCAGAAGGAGCGGTCATATTTATAATTTGGGGGGAGGGGTAGTTTTTAATCTCTTACGAACGATATTATCAACATATTTAAAGAGCCCTTGAGTTAACTAGCGAATGGAAACGTGTATTTTAAATATTTTATGTTTTCTTTTAGCTAATTAACAGAGGCCTCTATATATACTTAAGTTAATACTATGACAGGTTTAATAAGTACATAATAAAATATATAATGTGATGTTTCATTAATATTGAAATGTGAAAAATATTTAACATTAAAATATATTATATTATAAATAATTTAAATTTAAAATTGAATATCAATAAATTTTTATTACGTTTTGAAGGGAAAAATATTTTAAGGGCCGCACGAGAGAGTGTGGCGGGCCACGGGTGCTCATTCGTTGCCTATTACTTTGGTATCCAACCATTTGGATATTTTAATACCAGTATATATATTTATTCAAGTTGACTGACTGTCGAAATCGTTTATATACAAATTTCATTTTTGTTTGGTATTACAATTATCTGATAATCCGCCGCAAATGTAATTAGGAAATTAAATCCGATTAGTCCTTTTTTCTTATAAACTAAATTTTTGTAGTCATAAAGCAATTTTACAACTAAAATAACAACAGCGAGGTGGCACAGAGGAACGCTGACGGACAATGAAGGGAAAGGTTACGGGTTCGATCCTCGGACAAGGTAAGATTTTATTTCTAATTTTCAAAATTTAATTTCAGACTCCAAGAAACAAAGAAAAAGACGACAACATCATCATGAGAGAACATACTATATATCACCACCAACAAGTTCTTACAAATAATGAGAAATGGGTAAAATAAAAAATTATGTAATAAAATAATTGTAAAAGTTGTTAAAATAAATTAACACCTGAAAGAAATAAAATAAATGGTTAATTAAAAAAATTAAATTTTTTTATTTTGATTTTCAAAATTGATTATAGTAAATTAAATTTATTAAACGAAATTTAATCTATATAAATTATTTTTGTGCCAGGCGCTGCCTCGAGCCTGCGATAAAGTTTAATGCAGGCTTTTTTTTGCCTGCGATAAAGGTAACCGCAGGCTAACCGCAGGCCTGTGTCAGGGCTGCCATGAGGCTGCCATTAGGGTAATTTTTTACCTGCGATGAGCTAACCGCAGGCTATTTGGTGCCTGTAATCAAGTTTAACACCGGCTATTTCTTGCGCCACTTAAGCTGTTTCGTACCTGTGTCAGGGTGTTATTGAGGCTGCCGCAGGTACAGGCACAGGGGCACCCAATAAACATTTTAGCCTGCGAATAGCCTGTAAACAGCCTGTCAGGTACAGCCTGCCCCTATGCCTGTGCCTGCGGCAGCCTCAATAACACCCTGACACAGGTACGAAACAGCTTAAGTGGCGCAAGAAATAGCCGGTGTTAAACTTGATTACAGGCACCAAATAGCCTGCGGTTAGCTCATCGCAGGTAAAAAATTACCCTAATGGCACTAATGGAGAGGCCCCGGGTTCAAATCTCAGAAACCCACAATTTTTTTTACACTTTTGTGTATTAAGTTTTATATTATGTAATTTATTAAAAATTTTTATTCATTAAAATACACTTTCCACTGTATGTGTGAACAGAATTTTTCCTAACAGCATTCGGAAAAAGAACAAACGCCGATAATTATTAAATGTTTAAAAGTCGAGCTCCGAGCAACACGTGTACACACTTATACCAGGTTATTATAATGAATATGCATTTTTCAATTTCAGAAAATATATATTCCAAGATACCGTTAATTTACCTTGATTAATTTTTACAATTAAATTTTTTTTCAAAAAAATGTTATGTTGTTTTATGCCGATAAATTACTTAACGGCAGGGCTGCCGCAGGTTAAATTATTAGCTAATTGCAGCCACAGATAAATAACCTAACGGCAGGCCTGCCGCAGGTTAAATTATTAGCTAAATTGCAGGCACAGATAAATAACCTAACGGCAGGCCTGCCGCAGGTTAAATTATTAGCTAATTACAGGCCCAGATAAATAACCCAACGGCAGGCCTGACGCAGGCTAAATTACAGGTTAATTGCAGGCACAGACAAATTGCAGGCCTGACACAGGCCTGTGTCAGGTGCAGGCTATTTACAGGCTATTTTCAGGCTAAAAATGTTACTTGGGCAGGCTGTACCTGACAGGCTGTTTACAGGCTATTCGCAGGCTAAAATGTTTATTGGGATCCCATGTCGGCTTCTCCCCAATTGGCATTTCAGTATCTCCAACCTGATTTTTCGAAATTAACATTACTATAATAGATTAAAATTAAAGAACATAAAATTGTTAAATTCACCTATATACTAAATTTTAGCTACGCTGAGTTTGGAATAAAATGAAAGCTATAAAATTAACCAAAAAGTGAATATAAGCTCATCGAGGTTCAAACTATGCTTCAAGGTTTGACACCAATTTCACACAAAGAATAATTGACTGGAGGGAGGTGCAAAGATTTGGCAAATTGAACTTTTCAATAAACAGAATGAAAATTAATCTCCGCCTAGGCTTTTTGAGTTTACGGAGATGTAAACTCAAAAATAGCTGAGTGTGGCTAAGGAACTTGAAGCACAAAAACCAAAATAAATTGGACATCACCCGCTTTATTGAAATTATAAAAGACGGAGAAAAATTACATACGTGCTAAACCTCTTAAAACCTATCCTTTATACCTTTGGTGGTACGTTTAATAAAATAATTTGTTAGAAGTTCGGATACCATAAACAATTTTTATTTACACTAGAACTTATTTGGTTTTTCTCTTTGCTCAGCGGATCAGCACAAGGTGGTAAAATACCTTCTCGCCGGAAGAAAATAAAATAGGTCGGCTGAAACCAATTGAGCCCTGGCAACAGATGGAGGTCATTCGGTCGTATCCTGCGCTTTATTATGCTCTTTTCGTTTAACTTAACAATAAGTGTATAGATTTTTTCGATTTTCTAAACCTTAAGCTTAGAAGCCTAAAAAATTTAGAGGTCAAATAATAAGTGACGTGTGCAAAATTTAAAAAAGCTACCAATCTTCCCCTGTACTGAACAAAAACTACTGGATACTCGGACACTTCTGATTAAATTACGGCCACCCATCAAAAAATTTCAGAAAGGAATTGAAATTTAACTTCCCAAAACATTTAATAATATTTAATAATTAACCTAATTAATTTAAAAATTAATAATTAACCGGCGACGGTCATGGCCTGATAGTTGGTGCGATCAAATGCTAATGTAGGGATCCCCGGTTCGACTCCGGGTACAGTCTTGAATTTCTTGACCGTCTTCCGTGCTTTCGGAGGGCCCGTAAAGCCGTCGGTTCCCCTGTGTTAATGATTTGCCATCTTAACAATAAAACAAGTTGGAACTTGCTTTAGCAGCGGTTCCTAGGCTTCTATACAACTACTTTTCTGGTAGTTGTGGTAGTGTACTTTTCTGGTAGTGTAAAACTACAGTTATGAACGTCGACATTTGGTTCTACAACGTTACCTACTTCAAGAACAGCTGCGTTTTTACTTCGTGGATTTTGTCGGCGAATTGCATGACTACATAAACGCTGTAATATTTGCGAAGGGGTCATGTTGGCAATTTGCTTTCGTTTACGATTTTGTTCAATTTGTTCTGACGTCATGTTGGCAATTTGATTTCTTTCGCGATGTTGAATAATTTGTTCTGACGTCATATTGGCAATTTGCTTTCGCTTTCGAAATTCGCGTAATTTCCGGTCCATTTTTTGAGGTGGATCCATCCTCTTCCTTCTCTTTTATTTACAACTTAACTTCACTATCCACATCAAGCCACTGCTGTGGTTAAAATAAAATAATAAATAATTAGTGCAGATTATCTGATTATGTGATGTTACATTATATGGCGACCAAAAATAACCAGATAATAACAACTTTCCACACCAGAAAGGTAGCTGTATAGAAGCCTAAGAACTGCCGCTAAAGCGAATTCCACCTTGTTTAATTTTTGTTATCTGAAAACAGCTGTCATACAATAAGTCAGGGGCGTACTGGATCAAGTTATTCACGAGGGCTTAGATTTTTCATATCGATCGTCAGCTAAAGCGGTTAAGTGCGTTGCTGCTAATGCTGAATGCCTGGTTACACTCCGGGCTCAGTAAAACTTTATTCTGGCCATGTTTATTACTTTATAACTTTATTCTGGCCATATTCATTGTAAGTTTACTACAATGTGTTACACAAGAAAACATTTTACATCTGTTTTGAGAGGTGACATATTTTACATTCGATTTGATTTTTTTCGCTTGTTTATGTACATTTTCCTTTATTACAGTCTTGAAAATGACCCCGATAGAGGGTCGAAACTAGTCGATTCAAAACATAGTATTTCGTTAACACGTCCCCTGATATCCAATATCCTAGTAAATCATATCCTTGGGACAATACCTTATCTTCACTTTATTCTGGCCGTTAATCCCTGCGGCAGTTAGACCAGTAAGCCACGTATCAAAGAATAATTGGATCAACGAATAATCGTATCATGGTATAATCGTATCAGCGGATCATCGTATCAACGGATCATCGTATCAACGGATCATCGTATCAAGGTATAATCGTATCAACGGATCATCGTATCATGGTATAATCGTATCAACGAATCATCGTATCAAGGTATAATCGTATCAACTTATCATCGTATCAAGGTATAATAGTATCAACGGATCATCGTATCAAGGTATAATCGTATCAACGGATCATCGTATCCACGGATCATCGTACAACGGATCAACGTATCATCAGATCAATTTTCTTATATAGGACATCGCCCTATGAGTATAGTAGATGTAACAGTTTGGCTAATTTTCGCGCGTTAAGTAAAAGTAAATTATTAACAATGGCATTAATCGAAAACAAATCTGCCTTCAAAACTGTAAAGAATATGCAATTTGGCATTTTTAGTCCGGAAGATATTCGTAGCATTGTGCCAAAGTGGCTTGAAGTCGACCCCCTCATTAACATTGTAACTAGTATTTAAGACAATGAAATTAAATATCAACGTATCAACGTATTTAAATTTCCTATATAGGTAAAAAATTATGTAAATAAAATATAACTTATATTTGGTCTGCATTGAAAAAATAGAAGCCTAAATAAGGCTTCTTAAATTGTTATACTTTGTATAGAAGCCTAAAAGTAGCGCACTGGCTACCCAGTTCTTAGACCTCTATACACACAGAGTATTTCCAACACGATTTGAAACGCTCTGTATGGTTTTGAATTATGCGGACAGGCGGACGGACACGGAGCCAGATCATAAGGCTTCTTGCTATACTAAAACAGAAGCCTAATAGAAGCCTAAAACAGGGTGCAGGCACATCGAAAGACAAGCCTAGCAAGCTACCTTGAGATGTAAAAAACCAAAAATGCTCACAGTACTAATTTCAAAATTAGTAAGAAACAGGTCCTGGACCTATATTAAGAGGAAGAAGAAGAAGAACTAACCTCTTTTTTTTAAAAAACGTCTGGATGGCGTCGTTGAAGACGTAAACGAAGAAAACAGAGGCTTATTAAAACTTAAAGATGCTCTAACGTTTGACGCCAATTTCACTCAAAAATTAAACTTGGTGCCCTCTTTTCCACTTTTCCACCATTTTCCACCAACTTTTCCACCTTTGAGGCCCAAACGAAAAGAATGCCAGCTCATTGAGGTTGAAACGATGCTCTAACGATTAACACAAATTTTATTAAACAAAACTATTGGGAGGGGGGGGGAAGCACCGATATGCACCTCTAAATTGGGGCCTTTGATTTCACACAGCTTATTGTCAGATTTTTTTTTTGATAAATTTCTTAATATTAATTTATTTCTTTGGCGTTACCGCTCAGCAGGCAATTTCAATGTATTATACTTTCTATGATCAGGAGCCCATGTTAACGGTATATAACCTTTTTTTAGTTTTAATGCGAGCAGGGAGGTGAACTAGCAGTATGGCGGTAAGCTTGTACCGATAAGCTAGCGAGCGGGAAAGCGTGGGTTCTATGCATATTCGATCCGGATATACTGCTATGATTTCGAGCCCAATATAAATCTGTGAGCAATGGGGAAGGCAACGGGAAACCACCCCATTAAATTTCTTTCCTTGGTCAGTCATCTTGGCTTCGGTCAAGTTGATAGCCAACGTTCGCTGAGCGGATATGGCACTTTAAGAGAGACACCGCCTCAATCCGCCGAGTGTGAGACTTTCACTCACTACAACCTCCTCCCCTACCCCGGGAAACAGGGATCCGGCTCTTCGGCATTACTTCCGTTCCTCGGGGGTGAGCCTTGTGTTCAGATTTGCTCAGTTATTACTCCTTCTAAACGGATTTCTCATATTATGGCTTCATGTCGAGCGTCCTTTATTATTTTCATCCATTTTAGGTATCCTGTGGCAGGGCTTGTTTGAGCCTCTCCGCCTCCTCTTTGACTTTCATGATAGTCGTGATCAGTCTGGTAATGGTTCTCAATCCGTCTGTTCTTCCGATCATGATGACGATCAGATTCTCCGATATGATGTTTTCAACTACTTCCAGAGAGGCGCTATGAACAATGAAAGACAGTGTGTGATCTACGGTATCTTCGTCTTCACAGTTGTCGCACTTTGGAGCCTCTAGCTTCCCGATCCAGTTCAGGTATGCGTTGAAGGATCCGTGGCCGCATAGCGCTTGGGTGAGATGGAATGTGAGCTCGCCATCCCTTCTGGAAATACATCCGTGATGTCTGGGTTGCCGTGATGCTGGGCATCTTTTCTGCCACTGGTCCATAGCCATTTTACCACACATACTGAGGGTACTATCATCGGAAAGACAAAAAGATAGCATAGCATATAAAGGTGGCGTTGAGGTGTATATTGCGAGCGAAGCTCGCTTGACTTCCTTCATGGTGCGCAAGAGTATTATCTTTGAATTTTAAATTATGTTTTGGACGCTGCGACGAATACATCGCTAGGTCGGTCATGATGATGACAAGAGAATGCGTAGAATATCCTTCTTATAGACTCCAATAGAAAACCAAACCTCTAACTTGAAGAACCAAATTCGTTTCAAAATTTTCTCAAATAAAATTCCAGTTCGTTTTTAGTAAACCATTGGTGTTCGTTAATATTAAAAGCTATTAAGGACTCGATAAAACTATTAAATTAAATTTTTAAAATTAAAATACGAGTACACTTAAAGAGACGGTAGTAAAACAGTACACAGTGATGGATCGTAAAAGTTAAAAATGAAACGGCATAGATGCGCGTGTTGGTAGGTACATATATGATAAAACCATATGTGCAAAATGCATGAATAAATAATAATAATGCATTAGGAGTAAATGAAGTACATCAGTTACATATAATTTATGAATTCCAAAAAAAAGGTTACGAGATTTTGCATATTTTACAAGCGCGTTTCTCGTACTCATACATAATAGTTACTACTGATCGCCACACCGCGCGTTTTATCTCTGTGATGATGAAATGCCGTTAGCCACAATTTTATTTCATTAACATTTACTAGACTGAACTTTAACGTTTTTAATAAAATAAAAGATAAAAATATATTGGACAAACTCATCGAATGTAGTGCAAAGAATTGTTATTGGAAGTTGTACATCAGTTCGAAGCAGGTGTTAGCTGCGGTTAAAGTGGAATTGCACGAACCAAGTGAATACATAGTAGGAAACTCCGATAAATATAAAGTTTGGGAAGACAATTCAGTCATTTGAAGAGATAAAAAAACGCAGGAAAATATTTTAAAAGAAAAAGTAACATTCATTCACTTTAAATTAGATTGTCACATAATTCACAAAACGATTTATCTTTTCGCAACATTGTATTTCGTTGGTCTGTTATATGCGTGAGTCTAAAATTTTCTAAAATGGGTTCGCTTTTACCAGGTTTAAATGAAAAAGTAAGATCATATTTTTTTATAAAAATAATGCGTCTGAAGAATTGCTTAATTAAGCAGAAACGCGTTGTTCAAAGGTTTTCGTAGGGGAAAATTTTGTATGTGTAATACCTAAGTTTTAATGTAAATTTTACCTTTTTTTTTCTCTTATTATTAATTTTATTTTTGTAACATTTTTACCCCGAAATGCTCAAAGAGGCTTGCTTTTAAAAGAAGCTTCGCTACGTTAAAAATGGAAATATTATAATCTATCGTTAAAAGAAAATGACAAAAGTTTTAAATATTATTTAGGTGAAAGTATATAGAAAAGTTAAAGTGAAAACTACAAAAGAAAAACGTATCAACGTATTATATGCGTAATGATCTTAATTAAGAAGGATAAAGGATTTTAATTAAATATTTAAATAGATTCAAATTCAAAGAGAAGTTATGGCTTTAATACAATGTTTCCTTATTAAATTTTAAACCGCTTTGTTTACTAAGTTTTAAACTAAAAGAGAACTTTTGCAATTATAGCATCAACTGTGGAAATCTGAGTGGCTTTCATAGATATCTTTTAATGAGAGCTTTAGTGCACTAACTCGCTGGATGCATTTTACTTTCACTTGAAGCAAATAATTATTGCTAAATATCTAACCGATAAGCACTCTCCTTTTCGGTAATTAATAATAAATTAATATATGTCCCCTTTATTCAAATTTGCTAACATTGTGGTATTTACAATAAATTGAAGGGACTAGTGGAAAAAGTAGTTAACTCACTTTTTTTTCAATTTGTTGGTTTTTATACTAATTTGTAGAGAATAAATGCCGCAATGTGAAAATGTGCTCAACTACAAATTGAAAAAAAAGTGACTTCACTACTTTTTCCACTAGGCCCGCCTGCAATTAGATATTTAAGATTCTATTGTAGCGTGCCAAATGGCATCATGGTTGTTCTACTAAATTATTAATACCTTTTTCATACTTTAAAGTTGTGCATTTATTTTGTTCCTCCCTGTGTGTTCAAAACAGCAGTTCTTGTTAAATTTTTTTAATTGTGTAATCGGTTTAAAATATTTTACGCCGTTTTCCGATACCCAATCTGTATTCTTTTCTGTTCGTCCACATACCATCTTCCAGGTTTCTTTCTATCGTCCAGTGGTGGCTGATACGGGGAGGGCGATGGGGAGCCTCCCACCCAAAACAACTCATAATAATATTTCTTAATGCGAATATGCTGCTCGTAAAATATCAGTTAGACCACTGAATATTGGACAAACCGACCTCGCTTCCAACAGATCATCGTTGTGTGCTCCGTTGCGCCACAACACTTTCCAAATACAAAATTTTCTTGTTAACTCACTAGAACTTTTATTTTATTATTTAATTTTAACCACTTTTCTTAATTTTAAGCCTTTACTTTAAAATCAAACTTTATAATTTTTACATTTCACTTTTACTCTTAATTTCTTTTTACATAAATTTTTCACCACCTCTCCGATTAAATTCCTCGGATAAAGCTCTATTTTTTCAAACTTAAAAACCCTTTTTTTCAAATTAAGCGGCGTCACACATACGTTTTCTAATATAGTAACAAAAATTAAATTAAGTTCAGTATAAAATATGTACATTTGGGCTATTATATAATACATATTATGTAGGTCGATATTAATGATGATGAATTTTACCACGCCAGGGACCCTGAGTTTACACAAATACCTGTTCTTCAATTAATTAATTTCATTAGTTCTATGAACATTTGGTTTTTACACCTTAGGTAGCTTTCTAGGCTTGCCTTTCGATGTTTATGCGCCCTGTTTTTTATTGTTATGTGTAACGGTTTAAAATTTGCCGCCGGGTTCTTTGGGTTTTGGAACCAGTGACCGTTGGTACGAGCGGAAATGCGCAGGAGTCGGTACGCGGGACTTGACGTGATACGTTCGCTCGAGTAAGACGTGTGTTGTGTGTGTTGTGCAAAAATTTTGTGAAGCCGGATTTTGGAGAAGAATTGGTTAGTTGATACCATCCAGTAGCGAGCTGGGATTATCTTCTCGAATCCGTAGGATTGGGAAGCTCATTTTTTTTTTATTATTTTACCGGGAGCTCCCATCAGCTTTTATGGGATTCGAAGCTGAACTGAATTTTGCATATGCCGCAGATCAACGAAATTTGAGGTATCATTTCTAGTTAGTTATTTATGGTAATAATTATTAATTATTTAGTTGATTTACTTATCACAACGTGTAAATTTTGTATAAATATTCCGTCGTTTTCGGTTGATAATCAACATATGGTTGATAACATTTTTGTGTGGTCCGCCATTATTTTGTTAATTCTTTGCGGGACTGCGCGTAAGATATTTGCGCTTTATATTTGAGTAATTATTATTTTCGTTTACAAAAATTCTTCGTTGTTCAAAATTTTCCGTATGCCCTGGACTCATTGCTGGTTTTTGTTTAATTAATTATCTTCCAAGCTAGCCGGCAAGATTTACAAAGATAGCTCGTGATTTCTCGATTTCCCCTTTAATCGAGTTGTCTAATCTTTCATAACGACGTCTTCCTTTTTAACCGAAATCGAGTGGCGCCTATTCCATCTTTTTTTTTTCTTCGTCGTTTTAATTAACACCCCTTTGGTTAGAAATTAATGTAACATCAATTATTAACGCTAAAGTTCGTGAGGAATTTTAGGCGTTGCATATGATGGAAAATCATTAATACAGGGGGGCCGACAGCTTTACGTGCCCTCTAAAGTACGGAAAATGGCCAAGAAATTTTAGACTGCACCTGGAGTCGAACGGGGGAACCTTGCATTAGCAGATCTCGATAACATTCAGTCCATAACCGTTGTTCATTATTTCTGGTATTCTTCTATTTGTAATTCTTATTCTCAGAAGTCCATCTTAATAGCATTTAATTTAATAGTTTTTGGTTTCATTCTTTTAACCGCCATACTTCTCAACTGTATGCAGTTATGCTCTTCACTATTGTGTTACATATTGTTGTATTTAGGCCCTTCTACCTAAATTTGGGATCTTAGATTGGGGTGTACCTTTTAAATAATAGTCATGGAATAATATTAACTAATCTATTTAAATAAAATAATCGGGGGAAAATATTACATATATAATTATTTAAATTAATCTTACTCTACAATTATAATAATCCATAGGACCCAGGAATATTGGATGACTCGTATGATCTACATCTTGGATTCTTGATTGTTCATATCTGGATGCACAAACACCCAGCACTTTCAACCGACCCGCTTACTAGTCCGAATCACAACTAACTCACAACTCCCAAATGACCACTAACTAACAACTAACTATTCTATCCTCATTTCGGATATTTAATAACTTTCGTCTGTCCCACATTTTCGTGGTATCTTTCTTGAGTCCTACTGATAACCGCTGACTTCGTGACTTTGCAATGCTCGTGTATATTTTATATGTATGCAATATTTATTTATTTAGCAACTCTTAATTATAAAATTTACTCTACAGGGTGATATTTATATACTGGCCATTTTAATATAATTTAATTATCTATTTGTGACAATATTATCACCTTTTTTATATTGGCAATCATTTCATCCCATAATATGCTATTCATGAGTGATATGGTTTCTCTTCCCAACGTATTCCTTTCTCTTGTAGCTTCATCCATTTTTCCATTCTGTGTTATCTTCAATCCCAAATATTGCCTAATCTTTTGTCCATTACAAGGTGCTGTTGCTCAACGGTATTCCCAATCTCTTACATTTCTTCTTCCACGTTTTTAAAGCGTATTCCAAACATTGATATGAATTTTCTAAATCCAAATGGGAGGTGCAATCAATCACAAGAAATTTTATTACTTTCGAGGCGAAATTGTTAAAATTATTCACCGCACTCGCTCATTATAGCCAATTCTTAAATATTAAAATTTTTATTCTTCTTTTTTCCTTTTAAATTTTCCAATTATATTTAATTCAACACTAATTTTCCTTGAAAAATTCCTGAAAATTCACATCTAAGTCCTACGCTTTACAAATTCCAATTTTCCTATTGTCCCAGCCATAAGCGTACCAAAATTTTAACAAAAATTTCATTGCAAAAATGGCATACAAAAAATATGACAATATTTCAAATCATGTTTTCTTTTCTACGGTTTCTAAAAGTTTTCCCAAAGGGACGATGTCCCCAGGGTTTTAGTTAAATGCTATTTTGCTACACAAACTCTTCTGCTTCCATATCTTCATTTCATTTCATTATTTTATTGCGTGCATTAATTACAATTGTAAATTTACACAAGTCAGCAAGAAAAAAAAACACACAAAGTGTATAATTATATAAGAAAAATTTACAGGTCACTAAATTTGTGGTTATTATATTCCTCTAGAGAATAAAATGCCTGTTTCAACAAAAATTTAGATATTGCCATACGAAACTGATCCGGTGGCAGAGATTTTATACGCTCGGGAAGAACGTTATAGAATTTGATACCATGGTATCCCGTAGCCTCCCTTGAGCGGGCCAACCTGTGAAAGGCCGGAACAATATTATCTTTTTGCCTCGTATTGTAGGAGTGCGAACTCGTCTGGTATGACATTTCGTTGTCTTTCACAAATAGCAAGGCTTGAAATATATAAAGGCATGGCACCGTTAGTATGTTTAGCTCAATAAATTTATTTTTACAATCGTCTCTAAAGCCCAGACCAGAGATGATTCTTATGATCTTTCTTTGAAGGGCGAAGATCTTGTTTGCGTGGGCGGAATGACCCCATGCTAGGATTGCATAGGACAAATTGCTGTGGATCAGACCGAAGTAAGCCGTTTTTAAAACCTTCAAAGATACGAGATTTTTCAGTTGTCTCATGGCATAGATGTGTTTGGATACCTTACATGCGAGTTTGTTTATGTGGGGTTCCCAGGTTAATTTTGAGTCCATCTTAACTCCGAGAAACTCAACAGGATCACCTCTAGGGGCATTCTGTTTAAGAGTGAATATCAAGCTCTGACTCTTGCCTTCATTAAGGCATAGTTCGTTAGCAAGAAACCATTGCCTCAGCTCATCATGATTCTGTGATGCAATTAAAGCAAGATCTGTTAGGTTGGTACCCGTATTAAAAGTTGTTGTGTCATCGGCAAATAGAACCGAGTGCGCGCTTGTACATCTCGGTAAATCATTTATAAAAATTAGGAACAAGATCGAGCCCAGGACCGAACCCTGAGGAACACCTGTTGATATCGTTCTGTAGGAAGAATTTATATTATTGAAGGAAACACACTGACTTCTGCTTTCCAGATAAGATTTTATTAGCATTATGGCATTGCTATGGAGGCCATATGCTGCTAACTTTTCAAGAAGAATTTCATGAGACACGCAATCAAATGCCTTAGACAGGTCATAAAAATGTGCGTCGAGGTACTCATTACTTTCAAATGCTGCCGTTGCCTTTTTACACAGACTACTAATTGTCATAGTAGTTGAGCGGTTATTTCTAAAACCAAACTGACCTGCATGAAACAGCCCGTTGGTTTCAAAGAATGAATTTATTTGTACTTTTAGCAGTTTTTCAAACACTTTTCCCATAGTGGGCAAAATAGATATGGGTCTGTAATTACTTGGATCATGCTTGTTTCCTTTTTTATATATGGGAATGACTCTTGCGATTTTTAAGATGTCAGGAAATACACCATGAGTTATACATGAGTTCAAGATATCAGTGAATGGAATTAAGATTACATCAATGACTGATTTCAAAATTTTTGAGTTAAGGTTATAAACATCTTTACTGTTGCTATTTTTGAGTTTTAAAGTAACGTCCCTAACTTGATTATATGTTACTGTCTTAAATTGAAAGCCAACGTGCTCTGTTCCCCACACGCAGTCGGCAATGTAATCGATAGGATCGGCACTAGTGTAAGGCAACCCATCTGAAATTGACCGTGCAATATTTGAAAAATATTGATTAAGTATTTCGTGAGAAGGTATTTGAGACGAAATATCTGCTGATATTCGATGTGCGTTTATTAATTTCCAGGCTGCAGCTGAACTGTTTGCTGAACCTTCAATATATTTATCATTGGCCGTTTTTTTAGCCATTTTAAGCTTAGTCTTATAAAATTTTTTGAAGTCCTTTAAGGTTTCCCCAGAAATCAGCTTCTCGCTATGCAGATCCGACAACAGGTGCAGTCGATCACGATGCTCTTTGAGTTCACTATTAAACCAAGCAATACTGTCACACTTTGAAAATTCATAATTCAAAAATCATTATTCATTTTAAATATTACAAGACGTGACAACATTGCATTCTTATAATTTAAATTAAATATTATATTTTATTACAAGTTCACTAACTCGTATCTCATACGAGACACGAGAATACGATACATCCGTTGTGAGTGTGAGAAGCGCATTATTGCACATTGCAGAATGAAGGCGATGAACCTCCAGGTCCAGGAATATGGCCTGGGAAATGCATGGTAGCAAAATGGTAGTTCAAGTGAGTACAGAGAGCCAGGTGGGATGCAAGTTATTAAATATGGCAACAGGAAGGAAAAATAGTTAGTTACATGTAGTTAGGAAGTGACATCGGGGTTACGCCCGGAATACGCGGGTGGCGCGTAAGCCACTACGCGTGTTAGTGTTAGTTAAAATGTTTGTTCAAGTTAAAAGTCAATTGTTATAAGTTATTAGTTCCTAAAAAGGATTACCAAAATGACCTCTCGCACGCCAGGCTGTACGGCTACCAACTACCCTTGAAATTATAATTGTAAGGTTAGTGTAAAATATTAATTGTAAATATGTTATTAACTTTAATATAAATAATTGTTATGAACTTTGATTTATTATTTGTTACGCCGTCCCACTTTTTAGTGATCCCAAAATTGAGCTACACACCCCAAATAATCCACGACTTAGTAAAACCAAAGCTAATCGTGACAATACCATTCCCCTTTCTATTACCCGGCAATGTTTGCTTTCTCTCTTTAAAGCATTTATAGACATTTGATGTAATTAAATTATTAAAGATACGAAACCTGGCTTCAGTGCCAAAATTATCGTTATTAACAAAAGACCAGTCAACTACTCGCAGACACTCCCGCAGAAGTGATAGCCCGTGTCGTGTTATAGGGGTAAATCTAATGGTGTTTTTTGTATTTGTAAGCTTTTCTTTAGTTTTTATATGTACCATCAAACCGAAGTGATCCGATAAGCCATAGTTTACTACTTCAACCTTAGGTTCTCCAATATTAGAAAAAACGTTGTCAAGACAAGAACCATCTCTGGTATTCTGGAAATTATTCTGAATAAGACCAAAGGAAGCAAAGAGATTTGTTACTTCCAGTGATCTCCCGTCACGTGTATTAAAGTGAACATTAAAGTCACCAACAACAACAACGCCACGCCCCATACACCTCAATAGGACCTTCTCGATATTATTTAAGAAAATACTAAAATCACCCGAAGGAGATCTATAGACAACAACAAACCATATGTCATTCCAGACAAATCCACTCACCTCGCAATGAAGATCTTCACTGAAACCTTCCAAATTTATTACTTGCACAGATTGACCGACTCTAGAGAAGGCACAAACTCCCCCATGAATTCTCTGAGCTCTGCAATAGAATGAGATTAAACGAAAATCCCCCAATTGTACTGCCACCAGTTCAGCCTCGGAGAGCCAATGTTCAGCTAAAAACAATAAATTCAAATTTTTGTCAGTTACACTTGATTCAAGTTCCAACACTTTATTTCCTAAACATTGTATGTTGTAGAAAAGGATTTTTATGTTATTACAGTCTGCAACTGCCCGTTTTGAAAATTTCCACTATATTGTTGTGATGATTCTTCCGAACTTCTTCTGCTCCAATAGTATCTGGAGAATCCTACACCTCTGGGCCAGAATCCACTGTCAAACATAACGTCCTTCAGCGCAAAGTCAGCCCCTACTCTAAAGCACTTGTTCTTCCTTTCAAGGAGCAGCTCTTCAACTTCAAAGGTCCTATTATCCATGTTGGGTTTGTTTTTCAAATAAGTTTTGATGGTTTCTTCTGTCACATTTGTTGAGACTCTTGAGAGGAAAATCCATATTCGTTTTGACTCTCCAGTAAAATCACTGCCATCTGCACTAGCATCCCCTATTGCAATTTGTTTCGGTTCTCTTTTCCTGCGTTTAGGTAAAGTAAAGCCGTCATCTTCACCTGGAGTTGTTTTGTCAGGTATGTTTTTCTGTTTCTGGGAACCAACAGAATGCTGCGCACCGATGTGATGGATCTGCTTTGAATTTACTGCCAACTGGTTGCTGTTAGCAGTCTGAGAAGTAGTTACATTTATCGCAGGATTTCCAGTTTTTACATTTCTGTTGTTGTTCATACCACTAGCAGCTGCTGCGCTATAACTAGCTCCCACATGTGAATTTTGACCCTTAACGCTTGAACCACATGGATTTGCCACCTGGACCTGTAGGTTATGTTTATTTTTCTTATTACGTGTTTGTACTGCTGGTGAATTTGTATTCATTTTAAATCTTCTTCTTTTAGGATCGTTCCGTAGATTCGAGTAATAGCATTTGTAATCGATATCCCACGATAATTGTCACAACACTCCCTATTACCTTTATTGTGAATAATTGAGACATAGGACACCTTCCATTCGTCTGGTGGTTTTTCTCCTTCGAGGTCCTTTTAAAAAAGTTTTCTAAGGTGTTCAAATCTCGGAATATTCCCTGCTTCAGTCGCTCTTCCATATTTTTGTGAAGCACATACTGCTTTAAGTTCTTGTATCATTAGCGTCATTGTTGAACCAATGGTTACAATTTGAGCTTGAGGATTGTCATATTTCTTTTCTTTAAACTCCGCTTTATTTTCTGAATTAAAGATGTTAAAATGTTCGTCCTATGTTTTGGTAGGGTAGGATAATGGGTGACATTATACCTATCTATCTTCTTTTTTCGTCTTATTAATCTTTTAACAGTTTTCCAGCTCTCCGTATTTTTTCCCCTTAGGAAAGTGTTTATTATGGAGTATTCATTTCTTTGTACAACTCCTAAAGCATCTTTAAATGCTGTGCAGATGCTCTCCTTTATAAATTGTTTATCCGTACTATAAAATCTTTTAGCTTATTAATTTTTATATAGTATTTTTACACTTGCATGTTCAAATTTCTGTAAACTATATTTCTCTTCTATACCTATAGTAATTTCTCTATGAGTTCTTCTTTTTCTTCTTCTCTTTTTCCATTTGTTCTAATTGGCAACGTTATTGCTGATTTAAAAAATAATAATCACTGGCATGGGAAGCTCCTCTACATACTCATTTTGAACTTTTAACTTTATTTTTTGTTTAATTATTATTGTACTAGATGATACCCCGTCCGAGGACGGGCAGCTAGAAGGACGGGCAGCTACCCAAGGTCATATGGCTTTTGGATTGCACTGAGAGCTTTCCTTAATCTTCATTCAACTTAAGTTACCTTGGGTAGCTGCCCGTCCTTCTAGCTGCCCGTCCTCGGACGGGGTATCATCTAGTTTAAAATAAGTAAAAAAATTTTAAATATTGATTAAGTTTAATTTAATTTAAAAAAATATATGTAAGTTTTTTGTTTATTTATTTAATGTTGTTCTCATCTCTTATTATAAAAGGCCAAGTCCTTCCTTCCTTCTGTCTGTCCCACGGAAATACCCGAAGCAAACCGAACCGAACGCATAACGGATAATTTCATAACCAATCGGATAAACGTATCATCGTATCATCGGATCAACGTATCATCGGATCAACGTATCAACGTATTTAAATTTCCTATATAGGTGAAAAATCTCTTATTATAAAAGGCCAAGTCCTTCCTTCCTTCTGTCTGTCCCACGGAAATACCCGAAGCAAACCGAACCGAACGCATAACGGATAATTTCATAACCAATCGGATGAACGTATCATCGGATCAACGTATCGCATGGGACCGAGCGTCAGCAGCTTGCCGCGCTTGAGTTTCTTCTAAAGTTTCACGTTGTTGACGTATCGCATGGGACCGAGCGTCAGCAGCTTGCCGCGCTTGAGTTTGTTCCAAAGTTTCACGTTGTCGACGTATCGCATGAGACCGAGCGTTAGCTTGTCGCTGTGATCGAAGCTGTTCTTCTGTGTTATTAGCTCTTGTACGTGCTTTTCTCTCACGATTCAATCGTCGTCGCTTTGCAGCAGGATTTTCAAAATTTTCATTATCCATTATGGAAGTTCACATAATGCTTTTTTGGAAATAGACTTACCTATATAGACAAAATGATACGATGATACGTTGATCCGATGATACGTTGATACGATGATACGTTGATCCGATGATACGTTGATCCGATGATACGTTGTGCGTTCGGTTCGGTTCGGTTTGCTTCGGGTATTTCCGTGGGACGGACAGAAAGAAAGAAAGACTTGGCCTTTTATAATAAGAGATAATCAATTATGGATTTTAGTCCTCTAGTTGGATTCAATTCCGATATATTGAACATTTTCACAACTTTCTTTACTTCAAGGCAACCATTTATCACCATAAACTGCCTCCATTTTATTTTCAATGGGTTTAACTTGTTTTCCTTGTTTTTTACGGAATTTAATAACTGCATGATGATCACTTGCCATTTTATTGATTGCGACTAAACTATTTGATATAAATGCATACAATTTTTAGTGTATATTTGAAAATGAAAAAGGACATTGCAATAAAAAAAAGCAAAAATGGCCACCTCCTATCTCATTCCGCGAACTTAAAAATCTCCCCTCGTATTCAGGTCCCGAAAAATTATCAATTCTCTTCTTCATTACCTTATATCCATGCAAGTTAAAGTTCATTTTAATTATTCATTCATTGACTGCCTCCCAATTTGATATATATTTTCTAAAGCTTTTTCTGATAATAATAATTGATACCCTTTGCTTTCTTTGGGGACTCCGCTGTAAAAATGGTCGAACTTTCCCAGATTTTTCGATCACTGACCTATTTCCTTCGTTTCCGTGAGAAACTCTACCTTTATATTTAGGTGTTATATTTCATTTATAATTTCATTTACTTTTCGAAAGAGACCCTGTACATTCCATGTTCCAAAATTCATTGTCCTTTTTTGCATCTTAGTCCGTCTTAATCTTTCCATCCTATTCCGAGGCCTCTAATTCGGTTTCTTTACATTTTCGGTTTTTTTGAGAATTTGAGCGTAAAAATTTCGCGGCCGCTTTCCCTGCTTTGGACGGCACGTAAAGTCGTCGGTGAGTATCGTAGAGTTGGCCAGATGCCTCAACCCCCAACTTAGTGGGCCAGGGTTTTATATCAAAGTTTTCCTTCTTCTAATCGGGTTGCCTTGGAGTCCCATCTACCTCACCTGTTGGTTCACAAGTGGTATTTTATTTCCCACTTACCCACCGGTAACACCGGTGAAGACTTTCCCTATCCTCCATCTAGGAGCGCGTCGTCTAGGGATCAGGCTCCCCGAGGAACTTTTTCTTTATTAAAAAACTAAAAATTAATGCTGTTTCCTATGCGGTACAGTACCGCAAGTTTACAACTTGTATTTTTAAATTAATACAAAATTTTGATTGTCTATATTGCAATTAAATACTTTGAACTTGTATCCACAACATGACCTAATTGCTTTATGCTTCCTCTAGGAATTATATTCAGAGAAGTTGGATAATCTAATGATTGAGTGTTATTTCTAACACCAATTAAGAATTTACTGCTCCTGTTCAACTAAAATTTTAATAAAAATTAATTAATTTTGTAGGAATTTAAATTCAGTTGATTAGTAAAAATTAAGTTACATCGTAGCTTTGTGATGTTCTTTTACTCAAATAATAGCAGAAGTTCGAGTGGGACTTAAATTACAAGAGAATTAATCCGCCTAAATTTTGTATAAAAAGTTATAGGTTTATACTACATCTTCCTGTATAAATTTCTTCAAAATGTAATTGCAAAAAAAATTAAATTTATTGTAGAATTTCCTTTGCATGATGGTAGCACGAATAGCATGTTCAAGTAAAGCATTACTCCGATTAGTGTAATTTTATTAATTTCTCTATTTTATTAAACGAGAAGGGGTCTCTAATATATTTTTATAGGTACGCATAATAAAGTGCGCCCTGGACACTCATCACGTTGTATATTCTTGAATTTAATTTATAGCTGGATTATAGGTATACACAAATAAATTCCGCAATCTGATCTGATAAATTTAAAGCTTGTTCATGCTTTTTTTCTGTGGTTTCTGTTAATTTCAATTTAGGAGCAATAAAAGCCACAGACTAGCAAGTGGAACGCGATGAGCTTTCTTCGGCTTCCAGTAACGTAACGATTTATTATCTTGGTCCACATTTAATAGAAATCGAATAATTGAACTGCTCCTACGTTTTGTTTAATTTCAGTTATCTATAAAACTAATTTTAGATAGCACGAGTTGAGCAATATCTTAGCTACAAGTAGCTAACTTCGTAGATTACCTAGTTTTCTTAAAGCGGTTGCACACTAACAAATTCATAGGTAGCAGTTTTTACTTAAGTATTTACTGCACTATAATGGTACATGCGGCTTAACCTAGAATTCGAACCAGAGCACAAATAATTCAGGAATACGTAACTGGGGTTTGAACTCACGAATATTAGGTTCACAGTTCAACTCCCTCACCTCACCGCCACACGAAACTACCTGTAAGCATTCATTTCTGCCAATTATTAATTAATCAGGTCACGTCAATTTTTGATTTTGCTAAAAATACATCATTGGTTGATTAGTTAACGCTTAAAAAAAACTAAGCTAATTCAATATACACAAAAGTAGCTTAGTATCTACTTTTATACTACATTAAAAAGTTGCTTGTACCTTAGCAACTTTTATAAGTATCTTGCTGAACTCTGAAAGTATTTTATACTGTAAGACCAAAGGTAAGACTAATGGAATAGACTCGAAAATTTGAGAGTCCATTGTTCTGAATGGTAAAATGAACAAGGTGCGCGATAAAGTGATGGAATTTACAAATTATGCATAATATGTAAGTTTGAATTGAATTGTTTGTTAATTTAAGCTGTTGTTGCATCGATCGTCTGTCAATAATTGACGTTATAAGTTTACACTATCAAACATTTATGTGTTGGTTAAACTGGCTGAAACAAAATGTCATATTGGTCCAAATTGCGATATAATTGAAAGACTGGGTAAAAACATGCAAACGTAAACAATGCTACTTTAACTGTTTTTTTTTCGTATAACTGATTGATGTTTGATTTGAATTTCTGTCCGAACATTGTTAAAAACCATCAAGAAGTTTTACTGTGGGACCGACGGGGGCTAGTTGACTGCAGGGGTAGATTAATACAGCACAGTTATTTTGAACATCGATTAAAATAAAATTCTGATTATAACAATTAGGACCCCACACGAGGTAACAACGAAACTGGTCATACGGTTAAGGCAAGTGTGGTTTACCTATTGACGCGTTTGCATCTTATGCTGATGGTGTTGTTTCAATCAATCTATGAACAATTGCAGAATTCTTGGCTAAACACCGCAAACTAAAAAAACATCTTAACGCATTGGGGAAGGTGACCCCAAATGTCGAGGATGTAAGGAAGCATACGAAAAATCAGAGCATATGCTTTGTCTCTGCCCGGCTTTGGCGTCAAAGAGAAACACCATATTGGGGGACTTCTGCCCTGAAGTGGCCAGAATTGATGGTCTGAGAACGACAAGAGTGCATGGACCAAAACCCTGATTCCCACCCTTAAATCATGGATGTAGAGAGCACATGGCGAACTGAATTACAAACTCTTACAGGCTCTTACAGGCTCTGCTGGGTTGCAGATATTTTAACTCATACTTCTATAGATTCAAGAAGAAGGATGGACTGAAATGTACTTACTGTGACGAAAATAACACAGCGGAGCAAACCATGTCCAAGTGTTCTAAATGGAACGACATCAGTTTGGGAGAAGAAAATAAATCAAAGTCCCAAAAAGACAGAAGCAAATATTTAAAGACTGATACACGTCCATTCCGACTGGTACTGTGAAAAATACTATACTCGATACCAAAGTGTCAGTCGTGTTGAAGGAAGGGGATTTTATTGGGTAAAAATCCCACAGTACCACCCAAAAACATCTGTGTTTCCCCTTCTTCAACGTATAAAAAAAAGTTTAAATAAAAATTAATTTTCGAGATATTACTTTTGGGAGGATCCTTACAACATTTATTGAATGTAGGCCCTCTCCTGTCCTTCCTAACATCTAAGTTCCATCTTTCATATAGATATTAATTCAATATCTAATAATAAATAGAAAATCTGTATTGGTGAGAATAAAACAACTTTTTTCAGTTCGAATTTGAATAATAAAGATTTTAATTGAACTTTTATTCGCATATACAAGTACAAAAATTGTAGGCATTGTAATCAGAACTTGTAACTTTTTATTAAATGAAACTTTTAAAAATTAACTACTTAATGCAGCAATAAATCAAAACTATTTTTTCTTAAGCTTTCATCAGTATTTACTGCTATCTTCCGATGTTCATTAATTAATTTGTCAAGTTTAATGAATATTAATTTCAACCGATAAATAATCACATATTTTCATCGTAACTGTTTGATTAACAACTCCAATTACTTATATTATAATATCTGATCATAAATTTTTTCATCAACGCCATTTTGATCAACGATTCTTATTGCTCGTTAATCTACTCATATGCATGATGGTCGAGATGTGATTAACAGATGTTTTTAAATTAATCACAGGTAGAGAGACAAGTGAGATGAGACAGTAAATGAAATTTACTAACCCTATACATTTTTACTTTAAATTTATCTCCAGATTGTGACTGTCTCCTCTCTCCTCTTAACTATAGGACATTGAGATGATAAAGATATCGATAAAAAGACACTTTTTCCAATGATATCGTAGGTCACTTGCGAAGCTAAATATGGTGATCCCAAGTTGCCATTAGCAGTTAATTTTAACAATTTATGGGTTTCAAGTAACTATCAAGAATTATAACGGTAGATAATAATTTAATGTGAACTAAATATTATTAAATTCCAGTGAAGTCTCATAAAATAGCGTGCAATAAAATTAATCTTTTACTATTACACATTTCCTATTCCATTCAATAAAATACTAAAAATTTTATTACGAGAAACGACTTTCACAATTATACATTTTCTGTTGACATTTGAATCGGTATATTTGATGTAGAGACAACCGAACTAAAATCTGTATTAACATCATAGTCCTTCGATGTTATTAAAGGTGGAGAGCTTCATCAGCTTCGAAGGAATGTTCCGCTACCTTCTGAAGCTTATGGAAGTTACTTTAAGGACAGAACCATACAAATACAAGAGAAGCTTTGAAATACCACATTTTCACTCAGAAGTGGAGTACCACAGGGTAGTCCTGGGCCCACTGTTATAGGACGTGATGTATGATGGTGTCCTTAAACTACCTCGCACCACCAGGGATGAGCATATATTATATGGTTTTGCGGACATCATCCTAATAGCGGAATCCAGGCGGTAGGATAAAATGATGTCGAGGATGAACAACACCATTGAGGCGATTTGTGCATGGATGGACCGGAGGGGTCTTCAGTTAGTGTGTGACGGATTTTTAGAATCCGCCACTTACTTTTTACTCTGTAGATCAAATGCTAATTTTATAAAGCAATTATAAACGCGCAGGTGTCAAGGATTTCAACTGCACGCATGGAGAGTTCAATTCGAGAGGTCGAAGTGAACGGTCGACATTTTTTTGGACGACCATTTTGGTTAATTAGTTAATCATTATTGATTTTCGTATTTTTCGGCCTACAATTAGTATATTGGAGTGTGGGTCGTAGTTCTTAACTCTCGAGAAGCTGCACGTAATTTACGGATCTAAAGAAGCAGTTCGAACCTCAAAATTTCATGTCTTTGGCACCCACGTGGTAAGATTAGTTAAGTGCGTTTTACAAAGTAATTATTCGTACGGAGTACGCGACTTCACCATTCAAAGTAATAACGTGGCAATCAGTAAACCTACGTCACTTCTATTAAATTCAAGAAGATTTTTAATCGATGCGTTCAAATTTTTGGAAGGCATGTCGATTTATCGTTGCGAACAACACCTGTGCTGATATTTGTACCTGCCTTTGCACTTCTGCCGACGGGTTATTCTTGCGGGGCGCGATCCCATCAACAACCGGCGCTATATCATCAACTTAGGCTGAAAACGAAGTTTCACCAAGTCCAGTAGTGCATCTCAAAGTTCCAAACCACGTTTCGCTTCGTGAAAGAAGTAAACTCTGTCACCATTTATATTGTAAGATTATCATTACTGGTAAGTCAATTTTAATTATTTCTTTTCACCAAGGCGAAATCAACAGTGGTAATTTGTGTCTCATTAAACTTTATAGTGTAACTTGGTTTAACTGGTATTTAATAACAGCTCACCATTCACTTTTATTTCAAACAAACAACTGTGTGAGAATTCTATACTGTGTGTCCACCTTATTGGTGGGATTATTCAAGTTTTTGATTAAAGTTATTGTTACACAATATTTTGTTTTAATTGAAATAAGTACTTCCCTAGCAATATCCCAACTTACTCGCGCCTTCGCTTCCCGCTAACAACAAATCTAGCCGTATACCGAACACCAAAGGCTTAACGAATCTAATAAAGATAAACTATTTTTCAAATAAGTTATCGTGGACCCAATTGAGATTTGGGTTCCAGATCAAGATTCGGCTCAAGTGCAGCAGTAGACGGCGGCGGTTGTGATTGCGGGAAGAAGAACGATTGCATTAATTTCCTTCCTAGTGAACAGCCAAACTATTTTGCCTAGTAGCCATGCTAGTGTACTGGGGGTTGACATCGACAAGGCCCTTGGATACGGACCTCACGTCGAAAGGGTCCCCAAGAGGGTGGCGGAATTGCTCTATAAACTGATGCCCAACATCAAGAGCCCCTTCGAGACCAAAAGAAGATTATTGTGCCGAGTGGCCGACCCCGGTAGGCTTCCCAATCTGGATAGAAGCTTTAGGTAAATATATTCACAGAAAGAAGTTACAATCTGTCTAGCGAAGGAAAGACCTTAGAATATGTCGAGCATATAAGATGATTTCCACCGACACGACGCTGATACTTTGATCCCAAATACCCATCCACCTTAAACACGAATTACTCGGATTACTGGACGACGCAAGAAGAACCCCTCGACCACCTGGAGGAGGCGATGTTGGAGTGGCAGTTCCTGTGGGAAAATTCGAATAAAGGTAGGTGGACAGCGCGATTCATTTCTGACATTCAACTGTGGTTTCGTAAGAAGTACGACGATCTCACATAATATATGAAACCATCCAATTTCAGGTGCAGGTAAGAAAGTCAAAGATAATATCGAAAACCAGTAAGGATGAGACACCATTCCCTTCTTTGTAAACACGAGGCAGTGAACTAGTGAAAGAGTGACAGTAGAAATGACACTTTGACATTACCATAAGAGGCAATGAAGGACCATACCGTTAGTTTCGAAGAATGTTTCCAAGTGCATTTTAGGAAGATTAGGTTTAGACAGTAAGAATCCGGGTGTCCCGGAGTGAAGTTCCGAAAGGATATACATAAAAATGTTGGTTTTATATTTATGATCTAAGCACACCTTAGAGCCAAGATCTAAGATCACGAGCACACCTAAATTTAAGAGTTATGAAACCACTGAAAGTCTCGAAATTTACTAAATGGATTAACAAATTAAATTCTTATTACAATGTTAATGAAACTTTTATGCACAATAGATATTCAATCAAACCTTGGTTTAACAAATAGCTTAGTCTCTGTACCAGTCGAGATGAATAAATGAGACCAAATTTGTATTTTAGATAAAATAATCTTTACAGAAAGGCATTCTTTATTCTCAAACGTCATAGTAAGAAAACATCTTTCTAGTAACGATTTGAGCAACGACGCGTATTCTACCCCTAGAGATTTAGTAAGCTGATTTCTTGTGAAGGTATAAAATATACTCGGTATGGCTTAAGAAAAGGTAAAGTAGATACTTCAGTATACTCCAGAATTGGTTATTGTCTATGGTTTACTTCTTCAATTGCTCGCGTTAAATCTTTAAATAGGTTTATTGAAAGCTAAAAGGAATTTCATGATGCAAAAATCTCCAATATCTCAATATTGAATTAAAAAATAAACCAAGAAACGAATTTAATTTATGTGCGTTTATAAAATTAATAACATTTCCTCGAGCGTTTAACTTGATACCGTGATTTCGGGTAAACTTATAGTGGCATGCATTATAGTACATAATATTTTATGAGACTTTAATAATTCTTGAAGAAATTTCGAGTATTTACAAAACTGTAATAAAATCACAACTATTTGGAATATTTGAACTATAATCCATCTTGCTCCCTATTCTCATATTCAAAAGTATGAGAGAAATAAACCATTTAGAAGGGTGAATCATCTTACAGCTACATTTAGAATTTCAATCTTACTTCTCATATCACAGTTGCTTGAAGCTGAATCGACTGAATTTTAATCTTAAACGTTATAAACGTACGATTTCTTTCAGATTTTTTGTATTTGCAATCTGTCTAGCTGGGAGACAACTTTATTCGATGTTTGAACGCGTCTATTACCATTTCTTCATTTAAGTAGGTTTAGTTAATAATTCATCGGAATTGGAATGAAAAACTGGAAAATGAGTTTTTGTACGACGATGACAAGGACACACAATTTTTACTTTTGGATTGAATATTGAACACTTCATAATGCACGACAAGGAAAAGTATGAAGTCCTATAAATCAAGCACGTACTAGTCGTATACGAAATGAGAAGAGAAATGGTGCTACTTCGAAATACTACAAAAGCACTAAAAAGGGTAAAATTACTAAAACTAACGCACTAAATCAATTTCGGTAAAAACATCAAGATTGCAAAAATTATTTTAATAAAAAGTATTAACCGAGGAAAAACTATAAATTTTTTAATAAAACAATGCACAAATGTTATATCCTGTTGGATAAATTAAACTATGTATTTTAAATTAAATTAGAATAAACTAAAACTATATCCAATAGATTAATTTGTTTGCGTTTGTTGAAAATGTTAATAATTGAAAACTTTTTGTGTTCATTTTTATTTTATTTCATGTGAGTAAATTAAAGCCACTGTAATTTCAACTGCTGCTGGTTGTAGAAATTTTGTAATAAAAACAAGTTTTTTTAATGAAAACAAAAATATAGAACTAACGCAAATATTTGGTTAAATTGAAATACATGGTGAAACAAAAAAAAAGTTTATGAATAGAAACAGTTTATGAGTTATGGCAAAAAAAAATGTTTTTGTTCGTTGATTGTAACACCGACTTGTTTTCCGTAGTACTTAAGCTAATTTTATTCTTCGTGTTTTCAAAATTTGTCGCCACGAAAATTTCCAGTTATACAAATATAATTTATAACATCACAAATATTCTTCGAATTAAAAGTTGGCAACACTTTGTAATCGCTTCTTGAAACATTGCACTTTCCAGGCTAGATTGTATCTGACAAATTACAAGTTCCGCTATGCCAACAACACGTCTCTCAGGGAAGATTAATTAAATAGATATAGAAGTTTCCAAGCTGAAACTACTATAACAAATGCATTTTTGATAATCATCAGCTGAAACAAGAGTCACCGAACAGTTTAAAGAATGTAGCACTTTCAGCGATTACTGAAGCAAGCAATTCTTGTTTTTGTAAATATTGACCAGTTAATTGAAAAATTAGTTGAAGCGAGAAATTTTTGCGGATTAATATTTGTTTTAATTTAATTTATTGTCGCTTACTAGTTTATATAATGTACGTATAAAATACTTGAGCAACCCAAGTAAAATAATTTTCTCAATTGCGAATTTTAATTTCCACAACGCGGTTTTTCGCGTAATTTTATTTTTACGGAAAATTGTCATCCGATCAAAATTAACGATAGAAAATTTTCCACAGAATAGATTGTTCAGAATTCACTTCATATGATTAAAATAAAATGCAAGATATTTTTATTCTAAATATGAATTTTTGAAAAACTTTGTTCCAATTTGAATTCTTTTTATAAAATGAATTTAGCCGTTCTTGAAATGATTTTTAGTTCAGGAATAGTATGATGTAGGCAATTTTAAATATTACTATTTTATAGAGAATTTTAAGCTATTCAATTTTGGTTTGATGATAATTTTCCATAAAAATTATATGAAAACTTAAAATGTATTCCTGTAATTTGTAATTCATGTTAAACTGTAGGTTCCCTGTTTCCGTCATACATTTTCTGATGTAGGCAAGAAAACCCCGACACTGCGTATAAACGGTTCAAAACCAGAAATAATAAATATGTAATAATAAATATAAATAATAAACCCTGTTATCATTTTTTTCAATTTTTCAAACCTAATTTTAATTATTTGTTAAATACTAATTTCTTTATTTTATTGGCTTTTCTTTTAAAATTTTATCTTCTTGTTTTTATTTTATAAAAGTTTTCTATTCAAATAAAATTAAATTTGCGCCTGAATGTACGCTTATGGGTTCTGGCATTTTATCGGACAATTTAAAACACATTTTTACTAGAATTATCTTTTTCTTAATTTCATTTAATGCAATTTACAATGTTAATTATTTCAACACATATTTTAAATTTTATAATTTTATCTTAATTGACAAATTTAACTCATCCTTATTATTTTACTTTCTTTCCATTTACTTACTTCCGCTTTTCCAGTCAAATTTTCTTTTTGTTTTTCTAAGTTTTCCACTGAATTTTGTTCTTTTGTATAAAAGAAAACTAAAACACTCCAATTATAATGACTATATCTCGCTTCTCTGGAGGTATACAAACGAGCGTCTTCCTTGGCCATTTCTCTTCGGGAATTCTGTTGACATGCCCAAACCATACCAATTGTTTACATTCAATTTCATCTACAATATTTGATCACATCTCCATAATTCTTCGGATTTCGTCATTTCTTACTCTGTCGAATCTTAATTTTCCAGCGCTTCTACGACAAAAGTTCATCTCCATTGTTCTAAGTTTTTGTTTATTTTTTCGGTTATATCCCACACTTCTGCTCCATAGGTTACCGTGCTTTCTTTCATGAATTTGTATATCATTTTCTTCGTACCCTTCCTTAAATCCTTACCCCACAGTATGGCATTCAAAGTTCGTGAAACATTCCTTCCCCTTTTTATTCTTTTCTCGATTTCTTTACCACTATTACCAGTCTTGTCAAATATTACTCCCAAATATGTATATGCTTTAGTGCCCTTCATTACCTCATCTTCCATGTCCAGATCTATAAGTACTCTGATTTCTTCATGTTTATATTTAGACCGGCTTTCTGGTATTGCTCCTTGAGTTTTCGCACAATGTAGCTGAGATCAATTTCGTCTTCTGCGATCACTACTTGATCATCAGCAAAATAGAGGGTGAACAGTGTATAGTCATTTATTGGCATGTCCATATTCATACGCTATTTTTGCCACTTTCCAAATGCTTTTGAAATATGTTTTAAAATAGGATTACCGAAGGGCAACAACCTTGTCTTATTTAATTCTTCTTGTATTTTTCGGGCACAAATTTTTTGTAGCTTGTATCAATGTTCATTTATCCGGCATTTTTCCATTGCAGTCCACAACTTGTTAACTGGGACGTTGTCGTATACCTTCTCTACATCTATGAATGCCAAATGCGAATCTTCAGTGCGTTAAGTCTTTTTTTCCACGATCATTTTCAGGGCAAAGATAATATTATCGACTGTAGATCTTCCTGCTCGAAATTCAGCTTGCTCTTCAGCCTCTTTTCCTTCTATCTCCTTTTCAATAATATTTTTGAGTTTAGTCTTCCAACTGCGCATATCACTGAAATAACTCTATAAGTTGATGGGTCTTGTCAACATCCCTTTTTGAAGATTGGTGTTATAATCGATGTTCTTCATTGCTTTGGTATATTTTTCCCATTTATACTACGTTGGAGAAAGTATTTTAAGGTTATGTATGCCTCCCGGTCCGGGTGATTTACGGTTTTTTTACGACACATTGACGTGCTATCAGATACAAAGAAAAAGGGAAGGGTGGTGAATTGTAGAAAGACCACAACTATCTGTATACTGACATACCGAAGAGTGATAGAGCTAAACAAGGAGTGTCAATAGTTATAAAGAAAACCTTAAGAAAGCATATTATAAAATCGTGGGCACCAACTAACGAAAGATTTATTAAAGTGACTCTCCATATTCGAGAACAAATATTTCACATAATAGGTGACTGTGCTCCCAATGACGATGCTCCAGTATTACAAACGGAAAATTTAAAGATATGTTAAGAGAAATAATAGACGCAGTACTTACATCCCAAGAAATTGTTATGGCAGGTTATTTTAATGCAAAAGTAGGCAAAGAACAAAAGGATCCTGTAGTCGGACTAGGGAATGAAATTCAATGGGGTGGTTTCCAAATCGTTTCCAATCGGGATCCAAATTGTGGATCCAGAAATGTCAGTACATAGATCAGTAGGTGGGGGGATCAGGAAGCTCGGATGCTTGAAATTTACTTAAAACTATGCGAACCCGCACGATGATTACAAAAATAAATGAAAATAGAAAAAGACTGGTATAGTATATTTCCTCATGGTCAGAGGAAGATGAGATAGATGAAATATATGAAGGAACTGCTTGGAAATGATGAACGCAGGGAATTTTCCATAGTTGCTACTGCAGAGGGTCTGCCAATTACCAAGACAATGAATGAAGTAATGAACACAATAAGAAAGTTACAAACGTAACAGGCCCAAACGAAGTACATGGAGAACTGTTGAAAGTACTGAAGGACGATCGGACTGACTTTTTAGTGAGATTTTAACATGGAACATGTTTTTACGGTCGTTACCTCGCAAAAATCGACACCAAAAACCGACACCAAAAACCGACACCACAAATCGACACGAAAAATCGGCACCACATTTATAATTCAAATTTATAGTTTATAATTTGAATATAGAGTAGATTATCGAATAACATCTTCGCATTCACAATAATGAATTTCCAATAACAAAATTTTTATTACCAAAAATTTAAATCCGAAACCGATCGCAAGAAGAAAATTTGTTTATATAGTAAAATTTTATTACCAATACAAAAATTAAGGGATTTTATCCAATTATAACCAACACGGTCACACAACTACGCCGCACTTCGGAAAACAGTAAGAAGAAGAAACGAGATAGGCAGCCCTAAATCTCGAGGAAAACTATGATAAACGGTTTAGTACCGAAAAACATGTTCCATGTTAAAGATATTAGTCGGAGACTAAAATAGAAGGAACCCGGGGGTTCAAACAGCAAGCGGGGGTCAAGGGGGCGGAGCCCCTTTGCGAGGCGCGGAGCGCCGAGTTTTTTATTAAAGTATAAGACACGGGAAAAATTCCCCAAGATTGGCTAATAACCACATTCATACCGATACCGAAGAAACCCAGCGCAAAAAGATGTGAAGACTATAGAACTATCAGCCCCATAAGCCACATGCTGAAGATCTTCCCGTGATATGAAAAAGGTGATACATGAAAGAATCATACGAAAAATTGAAGAACACCTGAGGAAGATAAAGTTCGGGTTTAGGAACGGTATGGGTACGGGAGAAGGTTTATTCTGCATGCAGATACTGGTTTAGAATGCAAGAGATATTAACTGTAACGTGTACACTAGTTTTGTTGACTTCAAGGGGGCTTTCGAAAAAGTGCAACACAGGAAGCTAGTTTAAAGCATATATCAAACAACTATAAATTGAGAAAACAAACGTATTATTGGCAATCCCTACTAGAGAAAAACAGGATCGGTTCGTATCGAGATCAATATATCGGAAAACTTTCAAGTTGAAACTTTCAAAACTAGGAGTTGGACAGAACTGTGTAATGTCACCCTTCCTATTTAATATATTAGGCATATATGCAGAAAATATATTCAGAAAAGCCATAAAAAAATCCACTGAGGGGATTGTGAAGATGAATGGGGAAATAGTCAATAACCCCAGATAGACGCAGTGATTGCTTCCAGCGAGAGATACGGAATGCGGCCTAATATAACAAAACCGAAGGTCATGGTGATTGTCAAGACGCCATATCTTAATGCCCAATGTCATACATGCGGAGAGGCTATGCAAAATGTCATATATTTCAAATTGGGATCACTCCCAAGAAATTATAAATAAACAGCAAATGCCAAATCCACATTTATGACTATGAGGGGAGTACTTTGCAACATGACCCTGGACATCCAGCTTAGAGGTTGGGTACTGAAATGCTACGTATTCTCTGTCCATCTGTATGGCGTAGAGGTGTGGACCCTGGCGAAATATTCAATCAAACGTCTGGAGGCATTTGAACTGTGGTGCTATAGACGGATGCTCAGAATATCGTGGATGCATAGTTATGAACGAGATGGTACTACAGAAACTGGAAAAAGGCAGAGAAATGATGAGATTAATAAAAGAAAGAAAATTTCGATATTTTACAGTTAATTTTAGAAGGGGAGCTTGAAGGTGGACTGGAATAGCGTCTGTGGTATTGTTTACGGCAGCAGCTAACAAAGTGAGATAGGCCACGATAAAGTCAGTTGTATCTCGATTCAATAAATTGCAAACAATATCCACCTTTTACAAAACAGCCACCCGCAATAAATGTCAACAAAATAACAAGAAAATGACTGTAAAATTATTGACATATTATTAACATTTCGCGTACTACTTACGTAATGGCAGCTGTCGCTATCGCTATCTGTCTAATGTCCGCTACTTTTAATATTCCAGCGCGAAATATTAAAAATTCACATTTAAAATATAGCATACTGAAATTACAATGGCAGATGCAATTATCTTCAATCAACACCAGGTGTAACAAAGGCCACTTTGTGTCAAAATAATTGTACTGTATCAACTTACCCCTATAACCAACAATCCCCGGTCTCTCTATATAAGACGCATTTGCGTCATTTGGTTTAGTTCTTCGTAATGGAAAATTTTTTTATTTTTCCTTTTCGTAGATATTTATGTTAAATTTTTGTTTACACAATCTTATATACATACCTACCCCATCTCATTGAGCACCAGTTTTATGGTAACGACATCTTAAAGCTCTTTTAAAACATTTTTGTGACACAATTTAGTCATCGTTAGAATTTCACGTATTCTACGCTGCAATTTATAATGCAAGACCCTCAAAAACAAATATTTATCAAGTTGATTGCATGTTTTTATTCCACAAGTACCTATGTATGTGTTTGTATTTTATTTCGAACAAAAAACGTATAATATACACGACAATCTCCTTATAATGTAAGTATTAATATAATATTATTAGAGTTTAATTCGATTAATTATCAGCGCAACAACTGACCTGGAGATTTAAACCAAAAAAGAGAAAATAGGGTTTTTCTAAAAGAAAATAGAGCGACTTTGTGAAAACGTATGTGTTAAACCTTTCTCTTCATTTCTTTTCCGGTAAAATCCTCTTTTCATCATTCCACTTGTACAATTCTGATTCCTTATCCTGAAAATATCGACATGTTTTACTACAATAATAATGCAGTAAACTAATTTAAATTGTGATAAAACAATCGAACAAGAACCACAAAATGTTTTGTTTAACTGAAAAAACATTTTTTTCAGGAACCGTGAAAATGTAAATGTTGAAATATAAGTATTGTTTTGTTTTTGTTACGCTGAGCTTTTATTTCTCTTGTAAATTTTATGCCCAAGTTTTAAAATAGACCTGAGGTATTCAATTAATTTAATTCGAAAAAACTATGTAGATATGCAAATTATTGTTGCTTTCAATTTAAGTAAAATTTGACCTCGTTCGTGATTAGCTAATGAAATAACAATTTACATGTTTTACGCATTTGCCCACGTAAGTCTATCTTTTAGTGACGGTGGTGATGTATTTTTAATTGAAAGCAACTAAAGTATACATTAAAACAAGAAGACAGTTCAAACAAAGTTTATTAATCAAATACATACGTGGAATGAATAAATAAAAATTAAATCAAATAAATAATATTTTGTGGCATTCAAAGTACACATTAATGCCTCGCAGACTTATAATATCGAAAATCAATGACATCGAAGATTCCCAACTGTCGAAGACTAAATAAGCGTTCAACTAAAGCAAACAAAAGCAAACGCTTTCCAATGCCTGTTTTTCTGTTTACCAAACTTAGCTTGCACTATTTTGAATGTACTTTAGATTATAAGGTATATTGTGGTTGTTGAATGCAAATATGTGCGACTGCGAAGCACGACTGCAAGAGTGCAACAGCACAAAGCTCTGGCCATAATCGCCAGATTAATCCTTTTTGTGGGATTTCAAAGGTTTTTTAAATATCAAACTGTAGTTAGTACTTAAATTTATATAAATTTTTAATTAAGTCAGCTCATGCTTTATTTAACATAAAAAACAAATACGGTTAAAGTTACCGCCTACTTAGGCGGTAAAAATAGAATTTTGTAGTAATATGTGATTCACAAATAAATTACAAATAAAAGGAATATACAATTATGGAATTTAAATATTTGTGCGTCGTTCACATACGGGGAATTTTCAGAAAATTATTAGATTATATTTTTTAGATGTTTTCTATATCAAAAACCCAACGTATCAGCGGATAATCAAATAAGCAGACCTACAGGCTGAAAGGACACTTTAAAAGGTTTACCATTTCAAACAAAAATTTCAGACACAAAATGTTATATTTGGCAAGAACCGTGTATATCTCCAAAAAAAAGTTATATTATAATCAATAAGAGATTCTCATATTAATAGCACCGTAAATTATTAAAAACTCAATTACGGATTCTTTCTTTGTTTTGCTAGTCCTTAATATTAAATCAGATTTTTTGGTATTATGTATTTGTAACAGAACAATCATGAGCGTTTTTTTAAACTACGCTATTATCAGTTACAGACTTGTGGGTTACTGGCCAATAAAAACCAAGAACAAAATTTTGCTATTCCTCTACAACTGCTATTTTGGTTTAGCTATGTCACTTGCGGTGTGGTTAGTGGTATCCATGTTCATGGAAGTTCCAAACGCATTCCATCATGGTTTAAAGATGGTAGGAAACGTCGTATCGGTCGGTTGCCAATTTGGTTTTAGTGTGATCCAAGTTTGGGTTTGTGCTTTACCAAAAATGAAACATCTCATGAGGCAAGTGGAAGTTACCGAAAAAAAAATTTTCAAGCATGGAAGCGCCGAAATAAAAAGCTTATTCATGGAGTACATCGAAATAAATCGTACCATCAGTAAAGTTGTGTGGTACAGCGCCATGACTTGCCTTGGTTTTTTTATCATTATTCCTGTGATAATCAAAACGAACGGTCTTGAAGATCCTGAAGATCCACCACCATTACCTTTCGATACATGGATGCCATTTGATAAATACAAGTACTACAAAACTGCATTTGCGTGGTGCGTTCTCCAAGGATTTCCTATAGCTTTTGTTGTAATTGCAACCAACACTATGTATTTTGGTTTGATGATTTTCGTAATTAGTCAATTGAGAATTTTGAATCACGAAATAACCCACGGAATCGATAGAGAAAAATTTAACAATCGTGATATATATCAAAATATTCGCAAAGCTATAATTTATCACTTACAAATTTTGAAGTAAACAGGATGGAAGCCAAAAATGTGTTATACTGATTTTAGTCTTTTAGATTTGTGGATGACTTCAACAAGATGTTAAAATATCCCATGCTATTAGCGCTTATAATATTTATTGTCAACACCGCTATGACGAGCTTTGAGGTTGCCACGGTAAGTTAATCTTGATTATTACGTTTGTATACTTACATACCGGGTGTTCATTTCAAAATGAACACTAGAATCCTTTCAGCGAGGGAGACCCCCTTTCCACCAGCCACCTCTACTTTGAAATTTTAAAGAGCACCCATTACATTAAAATACAAAATTTTAAAGGTGGCAAAAATCCTCCCTCATCAACGTTAGACAATTGGATTTAGTTGATCCGGTTGTAAGTTAAAGGTAAAATTTGAAAGATAAACCAAAAGTAATTTTATTCTGAAATTATTAAAATTTTTGAAACTTCATGAAATTACATTTTCTAACTGTTTTCCGCTATTATTGGCTAAACAATTATTTTACAACCTATTTTGGAACTATTCGCGGACTGCCTGAAATATTTCTTGGGTTAACCTAATATTTTTCGATTCTAGAACATTTTCGGAGACAGTTTTATAAACTATCGTTTTCAAATATCCCCGAGGAAAAAATCAAGCGAGGTCAATCAGGAAATCTTTCGAGAGATTCTATCGGACCTCTCCTACCAATCCATTTGCCAAGACATTCTTCATCCAACCATTGTATTGTGAGGGTGCTACGTCTTGTTGAAAATGTACATTATGTTCATCTATCAGCATATCTCCTGATTCATTAACCTGATGTTATAGATTATGATGTATTTGTCCTGTCAGGTTTCAGTCAATAAAAATTGACCCAATGCCAATCGATACCAATGATCATTTTCTAGTGTTAAAACTCAAATAATTGATTTGAAATGGATTATTTTATTATCTTATGTGATAGTGGAGTGCACGTGTAAAACTAAAATAATATCTTTGAATTTTTACCTCTAACTCATAAGCGGATCTTCTAAACTCAATTTTTTTATCGCGAATAAACGAGGATTTTTCCGCCTTTAAAATGACGTGACGTCTTCTTACCAGCGTTTGAAAATTTGTATATCTGAAATCACTTTTCCCTCACTAATGCCAACTAATCCAAATATAATTCATACTTTCTAGGAAAGTTTATCTTTTCCACTAGTAAAAAATGTGTGCTACTTGATATGCGCGATATTGGAACTTTTTCTCTATTATTGGTTTGCGAATGAAATTTTCATAGAGGTGAGTTTATAAATCATATTGTTAAAAATAAACCTGCAACTGTTCTAGCATAATAAATTGATTGATGCCATATGGGAAAGCGATTGGTATAACTGTAACACCAAAATTAAAAGAAGCTTGATTCTCATGACGATGCGGCTTCAACAACCTTTAAGATTATCTGTGGGGGATTTTTATTACATGTCCACAACAACCTTGATAATGGTAGATACTTAATGTATCGATTATAATCGTATGGTCCTATAAATATGAGACTGTTTCAGATTTTGAAGTCGAGTGTGTCGTATGCAGTCACTTTAACTCAGTTTTACTCTATAAAAAGTAAAATTGAAACTGAAGTTCATTGAAGTGACCATCTGGCAAATCTTGGTTAGATAGTATCTAGAACAGTGTCTTGATTAGGTCGTAGATTTCTTGACTGTTAAAATTGCTTTCTACCAAACGTAACTACACCATTTCTATAGAATTGAAAGAATAAATTATGATTTAACATTTGTTTCTTTTCTATTTCATAAAAAGATGTAAAACAGGGATAATTGATTAAATAAGTCAAACTCAGGATATTGAGTTTTCTCTAAAATAAAATGGCAGATGATTTTGAAACTAATACATCAAAGATAGCAGCTCTTTCATATTTTAGTTTATTTTGAAGTTTTACTTCCAAGTTTTAACTACGATGCCTTTTTGAGTAAAATGATTTTTACTAAAATTTCAAATACTTTAACGTTAGCTATTTGAAATGCTTTAAGCACTAAACCTAACCGTAACATAATAAAATCTGAACGTTTTCTCGAGTTGTTAAAATAATATAAAACAGTTTCCTGGACAAAGGAATTTATAGTACATTTTATATTAGTAGGTACATAATTTTAAGTATGATAAGGTAGGTGAGATAAAGTGCACGATGCAGAGCTACATGGACTAAATACGATATAATATAAACATAAATGCGTAATACAGTTCACAGCAGTGGTTTGCCCCCCTCTACCATTCCAACCATCCATGGAGCCCAAGGTAAGAAGCCTTCGCTGACAACCTCGAAGCGCAGTGCAGCTCAAACTACGTTCAAGCAAATGTCGACCACATAACCTCTGTGAATAAGCAAGTCGAAACCTGGATGGAAGTCTAGGACCCCAACCCCCTCGGACCCGCCACCTTAAACGAAGTTCAGAAGGCGATCAAAGACGTTAAAAGGAAAAAGCCCCGATGGCATCACCAAAACAGCACTGTTTTGGTGCTTGTTGAAAACGGTATTGAGACAAAAGCACTGGCGGCTAAGTGAAAGACTACCGACGTGGTCTCGTCTTGCACACACTCAGGGAGTTGAAAACCTTCTCGTAGAATTACAGGCTCATCAGTCGTCTTCTTTACAACATCGGGAAGCTAGCCAAGAAGGTAGTCCTAACCAGGATCAATTAGGCAATCGAGAACAACAAAATTATCCAAGACGTGCACATGCAAGACGTTTCTGGACATATCCAAAGCATTTTATAAGGTATGGCATAACGAATTAATTTTTAAAATGTTTCAGGCCAAAATCCAACCCTTACTAGTCCAACTCGTGGCTCGTAAAAAACTTGCAACTCCTAAAACGTAGTAAGTTTAAAGTCAAGTAGGAGGGCATCTGCTCCATTGTAAGAAGGATTTAAGCAGGCGTCCCGCAAGGGTCACTGCTGTCTCCGACAGTTTTCTACGTTTATGTAAGCGATATGCCGAAAACAGCAAATATTTCCGCGTTATGCGGACGATACGACCATATTGGCACCGGACCCCAAGTTGAGAGTGTATAAGGCCCTACCTTTACGTACGTAACCCCGGGGTGGGCCTTTGCATACACTACTCAGATAAACCGGCTCCAAGTCATCCAAAATGTCTGCCTCCGCAGACTGCTAAGCGCACCATGGTTCGTCAAAAACCAGCAACTTCACGCGGACACCAAACTGGAAACCCTGGATGATTTCATAAGAAGACCGAGAAGTTGTACGGATAACCCTCTCATCCGTAAAATAGGAGCTTACTGCGTTGAAGACTTCACCCTCCACATGAGGCCGAAGTGCATCATCGATCCCTTTTCTCCAGACTAAGTACAATAACCACCACGATTAGTTATTAATTTTTCTCTGTTACAGATGGACATTTTACATACCTATTATTTTTTTAACAGAAGAAAAATTTTTTCTGTTCTGATCTTCTTGGGCGGAGATCTACACTAGTAATGAACATTCAAGTACGAAGTCTCATAGATTGGAGTATCCTTTTTCGTTATACTCCTCCATGTATTATTATTATTATACTTAACTTTATTCTATTTTTATTTTAAAAATAAAATTGTTAATTAAACATTTTTCGTGTTTAATTAACTATTTTATGTTTAAAGTTTAATTTATTTTAATTTGTTTACTGGCTTCAAAATAATAAAAACCCTCAAATAATCATAAAGAAGACTAATTGTTATTTTAATTATTAAATAATATCATTTAATAATAAAATTCAAATTTAACGGTAAACAATCGATTGATATTTTCGGGTCGACATTTTCCTCTTCTGCGTTGTACCTGTAGTGATTACAACTAAAAGAAAAAACTCTACATAAAAATTTGCACACAATTATTATTTATTACAAAAATATTCGAAGGTAAGGACGATCTAAATAAAATTATAATATAAACAAGTAATTTTAAGTTTTTCGGATTTGTTACAGATCTAAAAATTTTGTAGTTATAAAAATTTTACAAGTTTGTATTTTTTATCGCATATATAGTACTTCTGTGGTTGGTTTTGAAATCGTTACGGTAAGGATAAAAAATTAATCAGACTTTTTAAACGCTATTTTAACTTCTGGGAAGACTTGTCATTTCAACTCGTGAAAAATGTATGGTATTTCCTCTGCACGCACGACTATTCTAGAGTTTGTAGTGTATTATTAGTTTGGAAACATAACGTAGTACTTGCAGGTAAATTCTAAAATTGCCCAAACAATTAAATATAAGTATTACGCACCGAACTCTGATATACATATTATGTATGATTTCTCTAACCCATATCTGATTGGTTCATTCATTTAATAGCATCCTGAAATAATAATTACACCCAAATAGGTCACACTGGCTAGTATACTAATAATAATTATAAGTTTAGAATTTTTTTTTAAACTCAGGAGAACAAATGCTATATGAGAAAGTTATTGATACAATAATTACAATAACTATCAGGTTGATGCATAAGTTTGTAGCGTTCTTGGTTTCCAGGGTAAGAATACTTTGAAAACAAATTTGTTTGAGAAATATCAAAGTCGTTTTAATGCCATAGTATTGCTTTATTGAACACTTCTTGAATTTTTCAATTTGTAGAAAGTTAGGGGTAATTGTTGGCTAAAGAAAATGGAGTGTCAAGTACAAAAAACTTAACATTTTCGACTTATCCTTTTGTTTGAGTTTAACCGAGGAGTTAAAGCATCGGATGCCGCTAGAACCATTTTTTCCGTTTACGGAGAGCACGCCATCGAGGAAATTACTGCACGAAAATGGTTTTCTTGTTTCAAAAAGAGGCATTTTGATATGAATGGTTTCCCACGTTCGGGGAGACCATCGGGCTTTGATGAAGACCGATTAAATGCTTCAATTCGTGATGATCCACGTCAATCAACTCGGAAATTGGGCAATATGATGAATTGTGACCAATCAACTATCGTACAACATTTGCATTCCATGGACAAAGTTCAAAAGTTGGGTGTTTGGGTACCATACGTTTTGAGCGAAAATAACAAAAGTCATCGTGTTACCATTTGTGCTTCTTTGCTTGCTCGTCGTCGTTTAGCTCGTCAACAACATCGGCCGTTTTTGCCCCAAATTGTTACTGGTGACGAAAAATGGTGCCTTTACATCAACAACAAGAACTGAAAGGAATGGTTGAGCCCCAACAAACAAGCAAGTCCTTGTGCAAAAGATGGTGCCCATCCACGCAAGGTAATGTTGTGCTTCTGGTGGGATCAAGGTGTCATCTACTATGAATTTCTTTCGAGTAATGTAACCATCACTTTTGAGGTTTATTGTCAACAACTGCGTCGCCTGGAGGCTGAAATTCAAGAAAAACAACCGGCAAGACCGCATCAAGTGGTTTTGCAGCATGATAATGCCTGTCCGCATACCGCTAACATTACAAAAGCAGCTATTTAAGACCTCGGTTGGGAGGTTATTCCACATCTGCTCTATTCTCCTGATCTTGTTCCATCAAATTTTCATCTTTTCATGGGTTTAGGTTATTTAATATTATAATCCGCTAGGTGGGCATAATGCAGTTACTCAATCAGATGCGTTACATAATGTGGCAGATATTTGACCATTCAGTTGTGATATTTGCAGGGGCGTATTGGACAGTTCGAAACTCGAAAAAAGTTTAGCATATCCAAGGCTTTTAGGGTTCAAACAACTTTTACTTTTTTAACATGGAACATGTTTTTACGGTCGTTACCTCGCAAAAATCGACACCAAAAACCGACACCAAAAACCGACACCAAAAACCGACACCAAAAACCGACACTAAAAATCGACACCAAAATTCGACACGAAAAATCGGCACCACGTGTATAATTCAAATTTATAGTTTATAATTTGAATATAGAGCAGATTATCGAATAACATCTTCGCATTCACAATAATGAATTTTTTTTATTTAATATAAATTTTTTCCATATTATGAAGGATACTCATAAGGATCTCCGTTTTTCGAAATTTATTCGTGTTTTGTGTATTCCACGACAAAACTGTATAAATTAATATTTAAAGTAAATGAAATTCTGAGTAAAACTAAATAGAAAAAAATATTATTTTAGCTTTATTAGTTTTAGAGGTATAGCCAGTAGAAATAAACATTTCTTGGCAAAAATGGTTTAAATCGCGTAGAATACAAATTTTTTTTAGTTTATTACTCTTATTCATAGGATCTCCAGAAACACAGCTATAAAATTGCGAACGCTCATCACAGAAATACGATGGAAAATTTGTCAATAATTCCAGTTATGTTCACCCAGGTGCACTAAAATTAACCTGCATATTTGCAAAAATATAAAAAGAAAACATGTTTGAAAATTATTAAATTTTAAAGCTCACAACAATTATGGTCCTATTAAAGCTAGAAGATAGTTCTCTACGGGAATTTACAGAAAATTTTGGCTAATCTCGTTCATAATATGTACAATAGACCACTTTTGAATATGGTGAACAAAACAAATATTATTCTTCATCTAAATCTAAAAACTACTACTTTATTTGGGAAACAATCGTAAATAAACAGGGTGTTCTTTAGAGGAATGGATCTCGATAACTATGGAATCTAGAACATTTTTATGGAAAAATTACTGTATCGTGCAGAAAAAAGTTAAGATTATGATGGATTTACATATCTTGAGATCCCGTAAGCTGAAAATATCTGAAAACAAAAATTTCCGATAGAAGTCTGTATTATATAGGGTAGGGTGGTCGACAGTGGATCACCAATTTTTCAAACCCATATATTTATCTTGGAAAATAATACATGAAGTTTGTTGAAATTTTGGGTAGAGTAACATGGACTATAATCTTATCGAAATATGGTAACTTAAACTAAGTTGTATTACAAGCAAACTATGAAAAAAATATTTAATTTTAAGTGCATAATGATTCAGTGTTGATCAGGGGTGGTCCACATTGGATCGGCCTACGGTTAACAGTGGATCAGCCACCACGATTATTGCACATATTTAAAAATGGAAAAACTAACAGATTTTCAAACTAAAAATATAGAAAAACAATATATTTTCGAAAAAAATATTATAGAGAAACAGAAAAAATACATTTTCGAGATAAAAATATAGGAAAATAAAAAAATTAGCACATTTTCAATAGAGAAAGATCAGCTGAGAACTTATAATAAGACCGTCGCCTAGCGGTACCACTAATTATTGGATTCGGAAGGATAAATCTTACATTCTGTTCTTTGACCATGTTTTGGTTAACCATGTAGCACTGATCCAATGTAGACCAATCCACCATTTCATTTTCAAACCGTGGTTTTGACAAAACAAATTGAGTAAAACCTGTTATTCAAGTGTCCTCACGTGCGTTAATTATTTCTTAAAACAATGAAAACATCCAGAACTCTATCATAGAAGATCTGATCAAATTACACAAAAAGTTCAACTTACCTGATAATAACAAATGGAGGCTTTAAACCACAAATGTAATTGGTGAACATCCGACCATCAACGGAACCGCTCAGTTGTGAAATGAGTCAATGAGGGATCACATGGCTACCACGTACATCTCGCGGAAGCGCATGCATACAATGGTTTAACTAATAAATGAGTGATTCACTGTGTACCACCGATCCACTGTTGACCACCCTACCCTACTGCTATGTCCTTCCTACTAAAATTTACACACGTCTCGGTTCGTTGGGCGCCACATCCAAATGGATGAAATAAATTGAAAAATTGTTATTGTTAAATAAATTACGTGCATAAATTTAGAGAAAAGTAAACACTTTAGCCCCTTCTTGCTAGTCAGCCTGAGATTCTCTCAAGGTATGGCAGGTAGTATGAAAAAATATAAGGGTGGTTGCAAATGATTCTAGAAAACAATTGATATAATCTTGAGTTATCAATAAAATTTTTGTTATGTGAATAAACTTGATTTCTGGAGATAAATATTGTCACGCTTAAGGGTGGTTTCCGTAAGTCATGGAGTATTGGGGTGGTGTAGCTCTAGGGATCACTTTAAGTTGGAGCGGCGTAACGAATAATAAATTCAAGTTCGTAACAAATTAATTATATTAAAAGTGAAATAACATATTTACAGATACCTTAAGATTATCATTAGGACAGCGAGTTTTGCATGTTGGTTTCCTTTGATCGGATTTGGGCCCTTGAATTTGATGTGCACTCACGACGCGGCTGACACAACCATTTGACTACCGAAGTCACTGGTTCACTAACTGTCCCATTACATGTTACCCTTTTTAACACCTCTGTACTCCCCTTGCAGCAATGTACATTTCCCCAGCTTTATCACAAGCTTGCGTTTCCCATCACGTTGTTACTAACAGGGCATTAAGGTTTAATCACCTGTTAATAAACTGCAATAATGCATTTCACACGTTCAGACAGGCTCTCTCGTATTATGATATTCAGCGTCTTGACTTATCACTGAACTTCCCATAAAATATTATTTTACTTTGCGAGGTAGTCACGTTTAATAATTAACAATTTGGTTTTTGAATTTGAATTGGGATTTTCAATTGTGACAATATTTTGCTCTTAATTGATTAATCGTCAAAATCGGAGAAATAACTTGCTGTAGTTGACAAAATAAAAGATGTTATTAATTTAGAATTAGTTTCTATTCAATCAAAATAATCGCAATGCGCCAAATAAATGTAAATAAAAGTTAACAAGTAATTCAGATTCAAAATCTGTACCAAATTGGTTTACAATAACTGAAATAACCAGAAATAAATGGAAGATTCTTCTCTCTTCCTTCTTCTTAATGCTTAATAGTGCACTACCATTAAGTCTTTTCGTTTTACGATAACGAGTTAAAATGTTTTTAATCGAAGCTTTTAAATTGAAATAATAAAAAAAAATGTTTTGTTTTGTGGAAATTCCCTGTATTTAAATATTGAAGACCTGATTTAAATTTGAAATAATAATTTCACGATACCTTGATAATTAAATTAAATATCCGACTACGTAATCAGTCTGGTGTGAACGGAGTTTTATGTTGATATCCCAGTCAGCTGTTTATGGTAGTGGTAGTTGATACGATGTGGTGAGCACTACACTTGATTTTAAAAAGAAGCACATGGTTTCACTGTATTTAAAATAATTTTCACTGAATATTATATTCCTTGAAGACATTTAACTGGTAAGTGTACGATTGAACTACTTAATAATCACATATCGCTAATTGAGTTGTATTTTTACAATCTTGTGTTGACAGATTCTTCAACTAACGTCGCCATCTTATATTTTTGTTGAATTGATTATATTGAATTTGGATCACGTTGAAAATCGACCGTCCAGCTTGAAAGTAAAACTCCAACTAACTTGTATGCGCAAATGGTCAAATTTGGTGACTTTTGGAATCGCTAGTCAAATTTGATGAATTTTGGAAAAATTTTGTTTAAGCTAAAATAATTTTATGTGTAGGTTAGTTACTTTATTTTATCACATGATGTTTGTACTGATTACTTCTTTGTTCTGTTCACAGGAGCCGAATTAATATCATTTTTCAGAACAGCTATTGACCATTGACTTCTTATCTTTGAACAAATCACCAATTTCAAGCAATTCTGATCTTTACGCTATTACACAATTTCCTTACATAATTTTATGATGACCTTTTAGATGGATAGATGGTCGAATTTTTGGTATAACTCATTTTACACAAAACATGTTTTTAACAAAGATATTTTCATTACAAATTCATAAATCGATAGGTTATGTTTTACATGTAAACAAATTTTATAAATTGACTCTTTCTAAAGTAATTACTCTTTTTGGAGATTTTTGACATGACAAATCTCAAGAAGAATATTTATTGCAAGTTTTAACATTATCTCTCAATCTTGGACGATTTTATTTAGCTCATGGTTTATGAAAATAGAGGTGGATATTTATCTCTGAAATCTAAATGTTGTCAATTCGTATCTGCGATGAAAATTTATCGAAACAACTTTTTGATCAATTTTGTAACAGAATATTTTTAAATCAGTTTTAAAAGATTCTAATACCAACGCAAGGAAAGATCGAAGGTAGGAGGGGCCTGGGCGCAAACGTTTCTCATGGCTGAAAAACTTGCGACAATGATTTAACATCCGCGAGGCCGAAAGACTGATACGCGTGGCGCTAAACCGAGAAGAATTTGAAATGATGATCGCCAACCTCCGATAGGAGAAGGCATTATAAGAAGAAGAAGAATACCAACGCAACGCTGCAAGGACGTGTAGATGGTCAAATCACATTTTTTTAGTTTTCTCTCAGAATTTATTCTAGTTTAATTTAACAGCAACCATTTTTACTCCAAGTTTTTTGGCACCCGGTAATTCTACTCCCAAGGGGAAGATCCCAATGTAGGATATCGGTAATCAAGATCCCAATTTTTTTTGTGATTCTAAAAGCCAAAATAATTATGACGGTCTTTGGATTTTTGTCAATGTTGCTTGGTTTTTGAGTTATGAATTTTTGAAAATAGGGTTATTCCATCTCAAATGAACTGAAAAACTTACTCGACTCCACAAAATTTGACGAAACTTGGTACACACCATCTTAATAAGAAATATATAATACAAATTTAAGGATTTGTCCAAAAGGGCATTCAAGTAGGGTTCGAGTAAATTCTTCAGTTGATGTGAGATGGATTTACCATATTTTCAAAAATTCATAATTCAATAACCAAGCAATATTGGGGAAAATCCAAAGACCATAATAATTTCTTAGGCTTTTAGAATCGCCCAAAAAATTGGAATCTTGATTGCCAATAACCTACAATTGGGCTTCCCGTTGTCAGACAATCTGGCTCTCATTAATTTGATTCCTTGGAAATATCATCGCCTGAAAATGTTGCTTTCTGAAAATTCGACTCCATTATTATTTCACTCCCCAGAAATTTCCCTTTTATTAAAATTTAAATTGAAGGGATGGGGTTTTAGTGGGTAAGAATCCGACACCACCTCCCAAACCATCTCGGTGGTGTCTTTTGAAGATTTCCCCCTCCATAATGCTCGTAAAAAACGGTTCAGAAAGTATGGCCACCAGCTATAAGCTGCCGAAAGGTCAAAATGGAGGAAGCACTAAAGAAGAAGAAACTCTCTAAAGTTATCAACGAGTTTAAAGCAATGCTGGATGAGAAGCAACAATGCTCCGGGTCGCGATAGAGTGCCGATAATCTTCATAAAGAAGCTGGTTTAGTGGTCCTACAGTTTCTACTCGACCTCTTCAACAACGCCTGAGGAACAGATAGTTGCAAGATGTTGATTTTGATTGTAATGCAGAACAGAAGCAAATCGCTGGAGGACTCCAATAGGTCGATTTGCCTTCTGAACCATATAAGGAAGCTATTGGAGAGAATACTGACTCCTGAAACTGACTCAAGAAACTGTGATATGTTTACCTTCTTACTCGTCCCTAATGGGAGAACGTATCAGAAAAGTAAACAAACCACGCAGAAAGGATAAAAATCCCTACTACTTATATTGCGTGGTTGCCCTGATGGTCGATTTAAAACTAGCTCGTTGTAGCTGGAAGCGATGGTCGTGACTTCCACTCTGTGCTGTTCTGAAAATAATGAGGGTACGCTTCGTCGAAAATAAAACAATACTTTAATAACAAAGTTTAATGAAGTCAAATCAACAACTACAAACGCTAGTGGTGATGGAGTGCTAATACTTATATGCACTGTAATTGACTTTAATATCGGCACGTCAAAAGTGACGACAATACGGGACGACCAGAATGGTAACCCGGTCAATACAAAAGTTGACTCAAAAGAAAATGCCACAATACCACAAATATCCACACAAGAAACATTAATCGTCTTACCCGAGCCCGTGATGGTAGTACACAAATGGTAGTAGGACAGCAAATTCCCTGGATGGATCGGCTGTGGCAGGCGTTGAATAACAAATGGCTGCAGTCTGGAGTCCTCGCACGTAGAACACTGACGTGATGTCTCACGAAGCAACAGGTTTCGGCAGGAACAACGGAATTGGAACGGAGCCACTCAGCTGTGTTGTAGTCTGGTACGGATTGGCAATCCAAATAAACAGTATGATCGTCCAAAAATATAACGATCATTCAACTACTTGATGTTGTGATTGATAAACACCAAAATGTAAACACGATGGTTGTCCAAAAATATAACCATGCGAAAGTTACCAAATAAAGTATGGTTGGTACTACTTTGTAACATACAAAACAAAAAATGGCTGTTTGAGATAACAAATTCCGGTATCTCGAATAATCGAACTAGCTTCTTAAAAAATCGTTACTCACTAATTTCACAATATCCGTCTTTACGGTGAATTAGTTAATACGTACGATGTAACGGTTTAAAATTTGCCGCCGAGTTCTTTGGGTTTTGGAACCAGTGACCGTTGGTACGAGTGAGGGAAATGGGCAGGGGTCGGTACGCGAGACTTGACTTGATACGTTTGCTCGAGTAAGAGGTGATTTTGTGTGTGTTGTGCAAAAATTTTGTGAAGCCGGATTTTGGAGAAGAATTGGTTAGTTAATGCCATCCAGTAGCGAACTGGGATTATCTTCTCGAATCCGTAGGATTGGGAAGCTCATTTTTTTGATTATTTTACCGGGAGCTCTCATCCGCCTTTATGGGATTCGAAGCTGAACAAATTTTTGCATATGCCGCAGATCAACGAAATTTGAGGTATCCTTTTTGGTTGGTAATTTGTTGTAATAATTATTATTGGTTTTTATATTAAGCCATATTAAGCTCGATGGCGTATTTTTTTTTCCTTGGCCTTTTTAATGTGTTTTATTTTTTTTTATTTATGTGTAACATCTTGGTATTCTTTTTTTCGTTCTGCATTTTTACTTCCAGAATGGTTGCAATTGATAGATAAGTGGCAGATTACAACTTTCTGCACTGCGTGATAAAATTGCAATCATTATCGCATTTTCGCATATTGTGGATAACGATACCCATGTATAAGTGTTATGTTTGATAAGCGTAGTAATGACTACTTTATTTATTTTATTACGTTTGGTTAATTAAACTTTACTTGTGTATTGTTTCCTATGGTTTACATCGAGCGAACTGGTAAAATGTATTAGCAGGAAGATTCCAATTTGATCGACGGAGGTTCAAATTTCATATTTGAAATTTAACGTCGATTACATTTTAAAGTGTTTTTTATTTTTGATTTTCTTAGTTTATTTAAATTCGTGTAAATTCGTGGTTTTTCTACCCTATACCTTTTTTTTGGAGGGGGAAGGTAAATTTCAAGTTGAAATTTTTTTTAAATCTTCTTATTGTGTTTTTTCGAATCTCATCCATCATGAAAGTGGATAGATTATTTTAGGAGATGAACTCTCCTATGAATTAGATAAGAGAGTTGGCTTTTGAACGTGGAAAGGTGTCGACGCAAAATTTTGTTGGTCTGCTTGTGAAATGTGGTTGTGATTTTTGGAAAGAATTTTGTTTGCTTCCTTTCTCGAACGACCCAGCATTCGAATTAATATGGAACAGTGTTTTTCCGAACCCGATCCGGGGATAAGAATTCGTTGCTGGTGGAGGGTGGATTTTTACCGCTTTGTACCGTTCCTTTTTATGTTGGATCCACCGTCCAGTCTTCTGTTGAAGGATTCTAGTCGTTCAGATGGGTAAGTCATTAGAACCTTTCGTTAATTCCACATATTGCATTTATCAGTCGACTCGCAATTTGTACTCTAACACCACCTGAAGTTTATTATCGTTATCGGTTATAACCAAGGATGATGGATTTTTACCGCTATGTACCGTTTATTTTTATGTTGGATCCATCGTCCATACTTCCAGCAGGATTATTAACAGTTCAATTCTTTTACGTCATTTAGAACATATCGTTAATTGCACATATTGCATTATCAGCCAACCCGCAATACTCGGATACCACCTGGAATTGTATTCGTTATCGGTCGTAACAAATTTTGTTCAAGCTCGATTTTTATATTTTTTTCCTTTCAGGTTTGTGTCGATTATAATATGTATTTTTACCTTTGAATGAATATTATTTTGTTTTTTTTGTGTTTTAATATTTCAGGTTTGTGTCTTGCCTTATGTATTTTTTTTTGATTGGCAAGTTTCGCCAAGAATATGAGTTATTTATGCTTTCTGCATGAATTTGATTGGGGCACTTTTTTTATTGTACGCTCGCACGCGTGAATATATTTACTAACAACTGTATTGCTATCTTTGTGGAAACATTATTTACGAGAAATAATGTTTTCTTTAACCAAATGAAACAACTTACTTTCGAGATAGGTAGCGTAGAGCTGAGTTAGTCTAATGGATAGGCTAGCAGTCCATAAAGTGGGCGGCATGGTTTCGAATCCCGTATTCGAAATTAAAAGCTTGATTTTTTTTAGTTATTGTGTTATATATTTTTATTATTTGTCTGTTTGTTTTATTTGAAAAGAATAATATAGGAAGAAGGTCTCGCGATGCACGACAGAAGTACAGCGGTGGGAAGTTTTACCGGGGCTTACGATTGGTTAGTTATGCGGGGGCTCGCGGTGGTTGCATTTGAATTTTTATATTCTAAACCATTCATTGGGATTTTAGCGACCACCCGAACGTTCCCTTAATTAATTCGGGAGGAGGTTCTTGGTGGTATTATTTCGCTTCTGTACAACCTACTCTGTTAAAAGCAATTACCATCGGACATCGCAATTGTTATCACCTTCGAGCAATGACCATCTGGTTGCTCACCAACTATTTATTGGTCATCATTCGTTCGTGTTGATCAAAGATGGTCAGAGACGAGTATGTATAGTTTTTTTTGTTTTATCGTTTGTATATATCTTTCTTTGTACATATTTTTCTCTTTTGTCGTTATTATCGTATTGTTCTCTTTTGTTTTGTTTGCCTATCGTATCGAAGGTCCGAACATCTGGACAGCTTTACATCTTCACCATCGGTAAAGTTCCTAGTATATTTCCCGTATCGTTGGTTTTCTCGTTTTGTAGAAACTTTACCTCTTTCCAAGTAAAGGGGGAGTGTAACGGTTTAAAATTTGCCGCCGAGTTCTTTGGGTTTTGGAACCAGTGACCGTTGGTACGAGTGAGGGAAATGGGCAGGGGTCGGTACGCGAGACTTGACTTGATACGTTTGCTCGAGTAAGAGGTGATTTTGTGTGTGTTGTGCAAAAATTTTGTGAAGCCGGATTTTGGAGAAGAATTGGTTAGTTAATGCCATCCAGTAGCGAACTGGGATTATCTTCTCGAATCCGTAGGATTGGGAAGCTCATTTTTTTGATTATTTTACCGGGAGCTCTCATCCGCCTTTATGGGATTCGAAGCTGAACAAATTTTTGCATATGCCGCAGATCAACGAAATTTGAGGTATCCTTTTTGGTTGGTAATTTGTTGTAATAATTATTATTGGTTTTTATATTAAGCCATATTAAGCTCGATGGCGTATTTTTTTTTCCTTGGCCTTTTTAATGTGTTTTATTTTTTTTTATTTATGTGTAACATCTTGGTATTCTTTTTTTCGTTCTGCATTTTTACTTCCAGAATGGTTGCAATTGATAGATAAGTGGCAGATTACAACTTTCTGCACTGCGTGATAAAATTGCAATCATTATCGCATTTTCGCATATTGTGGATAACGATACCCATGTATAAGTGTTATGTTTGATAAGCGTAGTAATGACTACTTTATTTATTTTATTACGTTTGGTTAATTAAACTTTACTTGTGTATTGTTTCCTATGGTTTACATCGAGCGAACTGGTAAAATGTATTAGCAGGAAGATTCCAATTTGATCGACGGAGGTTCAAATTTCATATTTGAAATTTAGTGTCGATACTTTTTTTTGTGTTTAATTATGATTTTATATTTTTATTTTATAAAGGCTTCGATGTGTGACCTACTTATATACAGAGTGCGGCATTGCGCCGGGGTCGCTGCTATTTGGTTTGGTCGTCGGAGGCTCGGTGGTTACCTTAGTGGGATTGTACCTATATGACCATTCGAGTGTTCCGTCGATTGATTGTGTGGGTGGTGATTCTGAGTGTCAATGTGGTCGCTACTGTGCCGTTCTGGTCGGCTCCTGTAGTGGGCCACTGTTGTTGCGTTCCACTGGCGCAATACTAACACCATAAGCATCGACTTTATCATAAAGCCTTTAAGCAATGACCACCGTATTGTTTATTTTTATGTTTATTTTTATTTTATTGTTAAGTTTATTTTGTGTGCGTAAGATATTTGCGCTTTATATTTGAGTAATTACTATTTTCGTTTACAAAAATTCTTCGTTGTTCAAAATTTTCCGTATGCCCTGGACTCATTGCTGGTTTTTTTTGTTTAATTAATTATCTTCCAAGCTAGCCGGCAAGATTTACAAAGATAGCTCGTGATTTCTCGATTTCCCCTTTAATCGAGTTGTCTAATCTTTCATAACGACGTCTTCCTTTTTAACCGAAATCGAGTGGCGCCTATTCCATCTTTTTTTTTTGTCGTTTTAATTAACACCTTTGGTTAGAAATTAATTTTAACATCAATTATTAACGTCACATTCACGCTAAAGTTCGTGAGGAATTCTAACCGTCTCATCTTGGCGACCAACGTGGTTTGGTGTGATCGCTGGTTGAGTTACGTTGCGGAAATTGTGGGTTCGAATTGCGGACTTCGCGAAATTGCAGCAACATTTATCGTAATTTAGTTGGTTAGCGTCACAAGTGGCGACCAACGTGGTTTGGTGTGATCGCTGGTTGAGTTACGTTGCGGAAATTGTGGGTTCGAATTGCGGACTTCGCGAAATTGCAGCAACATTTATCGTAATTTAGTTGGTTAGCGTTGCAACGATCTACAAAAAGAACGAGGAATCGATTAAAATATATCGATTACACATCGATCAAAAATACAACGACCGAACTTGTCAACGTTCAAGCTAAAAGTTGATTATCGTAGCCGCGCGCGTCTGTTCTTTGTACCACAAGTGCGTTGCAAAAATGAGTTAAGAGGTGGCGCTTAGAGTAACACTTTTCAAATTTAAATAATTTAAATTTTATGAAACTAAATTCAAATTAGATTCAAAATTAGGTGACGAAATATACAATATTTTGTTACAACTGATGGAATTTGGGGACTTTCAGACAGACAGAATGGATTCCAAAACCCATACTTTTGCTTACTTGTGGTTTTTATATTAGAATAACGCATTTAACTGCAAGGTTATTGCGCGAAATATGGAAGAATTGATGAGATTGATGTTCATCTCAGATTTTGATAAGATTCAATAGCTTTGCCTTTAGGAAACTTACTTTTCAGATTTTTAGCACACTTTCAACTTCCAGTGAGTAGTTAATTATGCGTTCGTGAAACCGGCCATTACCGTTTTAAAATTACAAGGGTGCTATTATAGGGAATCAAATTGGCGGAAGTCAAATTAGTAAGACTTTTACGAAAATCAAGGCAATCACGAACCAGTGCAGCAGATTCAACGATTTCGATCATACCATTTCATCAGATCCATTCTGGTAGAATGAAAACATAAATTTAAGTTGCCATTTTCCAAACAATCCGGAAACTTCAAACATAACCCCTACTGCCAATAGCGCCAATTAATTTTGTTATCAGTATGTAGATATTGGTAAGCTAATGCTATACCTAAAAAAGAGTACATAGAAAACTATATTATGTTCTAATTTACAAGTTTACCAACGCAGGCAAATTAATAAACAAAAAGCTTTAACATTTTCAATCCTTAAAATTAAAACATTTTTAGTTGATTGTAAAATATTTAAATTTCCACATTTTTTAAGGCAATTTTTTTTGTTATGCTTAAAGTTTGTTGTTTTATCTACGTCGTTGGTAAAATTGAAATTTTTTATAAATACAAATTAAGCTAAATGAAAGCGAGGCCGAAGGCCTAGCAGAGCTTAACTGACTGGATAATAATAAGGTTAAATTGCGTTTAATTAAAATTTGTGATACTTTTACTTGAAAACGTTGAACTCTGGGTATTGTCGAGGTTAACAAATTCATTTTACAAACTGATATACATACATACATACATATTCGTACCTTGAATATGTTGTGTATAAAACTGGGTAAACAAAGTGAGTTTTCCCATTAAAAATTTAAAGAACCCAGCTTCAATAAATCCTTCACAAACGTGAATTTAACCACAAATCTCTGTAAGGATGTCCCAAAGCGTATAGTTCCAGGTTTGGGGAATGAAAAAATCGTTGTGAGATTTGTTTTCAGGCAGTTTCACACGACAGATTTGATTTTACCTCAAATACAAACATCGTTTCGACAAAAATTGGTATTTTGCATTTTTAAATTATAATTTTTAACCTGGATTTTTAAATTAGCACAAAGAATACCGAATTTTAAAGCTTTTGTAATTAGTATTTGTTCTGCAAAGAATTACTTTGTTCGGTTATAATTTGAGGTGCAAATTTAGAACAAAAATATAAAAGACGAAGCTTTTTTATGATTTATTACCACGACAGAACTTAAAAAGCAGGTTTTTTTAGATTAATTGTGATTTACAGTCCTTTAGGATTTTGTATATTTACCGTGTAATTCTTGTTAGGGCTTTTTAAAATAGTTGAATAATTTTCCCTTGATTAGGTATTGTGTCACATTTAATTAATCTAATTTTTTTGCGAATTATTTTTCTGCAACGTTACAAATAAATTTTACACGAAAGGAAAGTCGTTATGATCTCCTGCGGGATTATACCTCACAAGTATGCGCATTCCATGACCCACTGACTGACTTGATTTATCCCAAAGTTTTCCAAATAAACTTTATTATGCTAAATTCAAAAGCATCGGTATTAAGGAGTATTTACCACAAAGAAAATTTTGCTCAAAATTGAATAAAATTTTCAATTTTTGTTGCGTTTTACCCTAAGGATATTCTCGGACTCCTGTTGTTCTTTGAACCTCCAAATACCTCACCGGATTATTGCACGTGATACACTGGAAAATCTAAAATATATGAAAATCTTGTACAAGCACGTAGGGTATTCTAAAGGAATCTTAACTTTAAAGCTTAGAAGTTTTTTTTGCGTGTAATTGATTACAAAATTTAAGTACGATATAAATTGATAAGGCGCATAAAGGGATTACACCTTTATTATTAATTTTCTCTTAAACCTGACGTTCTAAAGAATGCCGGGGACTGAGAAGTCAAAAGTTTAGTGATTAATATCTACAATATTTAGTCATTTGTCTAGATTATCAAAAATTTAAGCATCTTTATAGATATCAAGTCACGTAGGTACTCTCTTAAATTTATCGTCCTTATGCTTTATGATTTTATTAGACCAACTTCAAGTTTGCTCACAAATTTACTTTAAACTGCTTGAAATAAATTTTTAAGGGAGTAAATAGCACACAACGATAAAGCTTCGTCCTCTTTGTATTGGGTGATCACTTGAAACACTCACAATTTAACCGTACTTTTATTTCTTTCAACAAACATTTTTGGTATAGTAGCATTTTCATAAAATTGTAAGTTGCAGGTATTTTTGAATGGCTCATCGATCGAACCAAGTTTTACGTCCAGCATAAAAAAGTTTTTTTGCATAGTAGGTAATTTTATTTTCCATATTTTCAATAACTTTCCTATTGCACCTTTCAACGGAAAACTTTATTTTTACAAGTTTGCTTAAAAAATTTACTGCTAATCTGATTTCAAAATACGATAAAATAATTTATATGCTAATAAGCGTTGCATGCGTTCGCTCACCTAGTTAAAATAATTGAACTTGTGTTAAGCACAAAAATGACATTTTTATTTAATTAAAAAAATTTATAACGTGGCAGTTAAAAATTGTTTATACTATCTTTTTAAAAAATTTAATGTCGGATGCAATATTATTGTTAGTGGAAAATATGGCAAAATAAAGTTTAATGTAATTGTTATGGTATTTTGAAAGCAAATTAAATTTGAAATTCAGATTATATTAAATGCATAATGTAATAGAATATATAAGTTATGTATCTATGAATACGTAATGAAACACCTAAACTTGGCTATTATCATTGGAGTTTTGCCGATATGTTAATTAAACACTTTTAAAGGCTGGTTTATCAATTCACAATTACCATCGTGATATAATCCTTCGAAGATGGATGGAAATAATTGGAGATTCACGCAAGTAAAAAATTGGCATATGCTAAATTGGAGGGTCTGTCAGCTGTAAGTAGAAGACCATTAATTACAATTGTAACTGCAAGGGTTTTAACTAACTTTCATGGCATGAAAATCGGTGTCGGAACTAAATCGCAAATCATACGTCTGGCGGTAGCTGATAATCTAGAATGTGTCTTATAATCTAACACTGTAACCTGATTTAACTAGTAGCATCAGCAAACGACTTTCAACTACATTCATTACAAATGCAACACCGATCAAAGAGACATGCAAAATCTCTGGGGTGTCCCATCCTAGTAAACTAATAATAATTTTGCGGGTTTGTTTTCTACTCCATGCGCCTACATAACAGACACTGCAAAACTAGATAGTACTATTTTAATGAATAAATAATGTGTTTCTGATTATGAGGAAATTAAGGGAAGATTGAAAATAATAAGGTAGTTAAAGCATGTCACATAGACATGAAAATTTGCATCGATTTGCATTAATTTTAAGTTTCCTGGTAAAGCAGTATGTACATATGTACATATAATACTTCAGTCACTTTAACGGACGGATAAACTTAAAATATTTATTGATTTATAAAAAAAACATTCATTTCGTTGCAAAACTTGACACTGACTCGTGTCGAAATAATGGTGAATAACTGTGTTTTATTTATAGAGCACGTCCACGTCACCGGGAATAAAATAGAGAAATACTCGATCACAAGGTAGGGTAAGAGAGAAATAAAATATACCCCGGGAACCAACAGTCGAGAGAGGATATTTTTTATGACCTGAACTTCCCTAATCTACAAAGCAGCAGACCGCGGTGCTTGACCTTATAACGAAGGAGGAGAAATCTGTGGACGAACACACGTCCTACAGGACGATCTGGTTTCTGGACAACGGGTCATTTTGCACCAACTCAAGCAAGAATTTGCTTGTCCTGTGTCCACCTGGGCCGTACTAGAACCAAGAAGCGGCACAGAACGCGTGGACACATTAACCGGCACCTGGTCACTGATGTATAATAAGAACAAAATGGGACCCAAACAGAAACCCTACCCAACTCTAGAAGTCACATCAGAAGCAACAGGACACATGCTGGACACAGCTGGACACAGGACACGATTACTTGCTGCGCACCGTGAGGATCATTCATTTAGGTTAGATTTCAGTCAGGATAGTAACGAATTAGATTCAGAATGTCACTTTTGCAGCTTCAATAATAAAAGATTTTTGGGAATCTGATCAAATTCCTTGATCAGATCCATAAAATTAAAATCTACTGTTTCATCGGAAGCAACAAAGCGAGAAAAAATCAAAAGATTCGTACAAGTTAAAAATCCACGAAGGAAGCCATTTTGATTGCTAATTAAAGCGTTTATGATGTGATGAACCAAGGAAGCAGTTACAATTGACTCAAAAGATCTTAAAAAACATAGACGTAATACAAATTGCACAAAAATTATTAATGTCACTTCGACTGCAGGTTTTCAATGCCGAAATCATCTTGGAGGTTTTCCATATTGATGAGAAAACTAAACAAGAAACAAGAGAACAAGATTTAATTTCCGTCAATATGGCAATGTCCACTTTTTTATTTCCAAAATATTTTTGAGAATACAGTCGAGTCGCGAAATAGTGAATACCGTATATAGTGAACTACCGGAAATAGTGAACACAAAAATTTTAACATTGAGTGTATATGGGACTCCTATATAACGAACAGCGGTAACCCCGATACAGCGAACTGCGTACTAAATCGTGCAGTTTGAATGACATCATTTATAGGAACTTCCCCCAAAGATTGAGAATTTACGAATATTATACAGGGAACTAAATTCAGATCGATTCTGAATCAGAAAAGGAAGACAAGGATGAGATGGTTTCTTATACTTTTAATGATAAACTTATTTCAATAAATTATGCATTGACATCTTTAAATGATGTTATTCAGCAAAATCATTATTTTGCGAATCGCAGTACGTTTCCGTCTTAAATTTTTTTTCTGAAAGCGATTCGGATAGTCGTAGATCGGATAATTGGTTCTACTGTACAATCAAAAATAACATCATTTTTCCTACTCGTATTGTAATTATGTTTGTAGGTAACCATCAATTTTCTTTAAAATAAAGCTTTCATTTTCAAAATGTGATTTTATTGTAAATTTTGTAAATACTGAAATAGTAAACAACCCCGAAAGAGTGAAAGGTCTTTGCCATATTTAATTCACTATTTCGCGACTCGACTGTATTCCTAATGAATATTAAAAGAATATGAAAGGGAATATTCCAAACGCCCTGATTATTCCTTTAACATGTCTACAATCTCTGCATATTATTTGATTATTCCTGTATTATTTTTAATAGTTTGAATATTCCTGAATTTAATTTTTGGAACATTTACCGTACTCAATTTTCAAAAAATTTTATAGTCATATTCGATTATTATTCGATAGCATTTTAAACGAATGTTCCAATAATTTAAATAATTATGTAAAGAATATCCCGAGGCTTATTCGTGAAAATGTGAAAATTTCAATCAAATCCACATATTATGGATGCGAAACTTGGATTCCCTGGAAGAGTCAAAGGATGTAGAAGACAGGATAAAATTAGAAACACCGACATAAGGAAAGATATAAATATCTACAATGTTAATAAAAAGGTACAGGAATACCGGAAGAATTGAAAAGAACATGTGGAAATAATAAGCGACGGAAGAATTCCGAAACAAATTCTAAATTACAAACCACATGGACAAAAAAATGTCGAGCGTCCATGCAAAAGATGGAAAGACGTATGAAGTCGAAACAGGCTACCCAAAGCCTAATCCATGAGTGAAGAAAAAGAAGATGTAAGAAATATTCCACAATTATGTAATGATCTTTAAACGTCAATAAGTTAATATTTCAAAAATTCATTCCGGAAATATTCTTGTGGATCAGTACAGAAATTTTGAATTCCTCTTACGATCTTTAAATGTCAATATTAGGGTCTGTCTCTAGTTCCATTCTCATGACTGAGGAATCGTGATCCCCAATGGCTCATTTTTAGCTGCCCACCATGTTCTTCCATTTTTTCAGTCTTTTGCATCTCTTATTGTTGCCTGTAGGGGTCGCTTTTGTTATATTTTTTATTTGATCTATCCATCTACTAGGTAATCTACTCTTTGATCCCCTGCCTTCTACTTTTCCTGAACCACCAACTTTTTCATGTTAGACCCATCTCTGCGCAACACGTGTCCAAAATATTGCAGGATGCGTCGTCGGCATATGGTTGATAATTTATTTTCAGCTCCTGCAATATCGACACGTTCGTTCTTTTCGCCTTCCAACGGATTCTCAGCATACGTCTCACAACATCTCGAAGGCGCCGCGGCATCCGCTTAGCATCTTGATGGCCCATGACACAATGTCATCCAGGAAGATTGAGAAAATTAGGGTCTTAACTAAATGAATCTTGGTATTCGTGGTGATTTGCTTGTCAGTACCCGAATAGCTGATTTTCGTTTTAATTTATCGCAACGTAACCCTGCACTTTCTTCTGTTCTGGAGAAAAAAAAATTTGAATACCATCAGTATTTCGGCAGATACCTCGTCATTCCCAGAGGCCTTGTCATTTTTAGGCGTCGTATGGCATACTTGATTTCTGTTTGCACATTATCTGGTTCTTTCTCATCCCGGTTAAAACAGAATTCCATTTGTTCATCCCTCTCGCCTTTATCAACAGTATTGTCTCCATCGTTCAAACACATCTTCGTCGTCCCTCAATGACCTCCTGCATTTATCCTCCATCACCAGTGTTTTAGGCTTGAAGTTTCGTGTTAGAAAAATTTTCAATATTGAATTTGAAAAAAAGCAATTTTAACAAAGATTAACAACTCGTAGTAGATAAACAAAAATTCTAGCATATCCCATAAATAATAAAAAATATATTGAGCATTCTTTTCATTAATATAACTTAATAACTTTCATTCTTATTTTTATCTTTATGTTCATAAACAAGACTTATCAACATATTCAAATAAGCATACATTTTTTAGTCAGGTGACTCACTGAACCAGAAGCTTTTCAGCTTTACTTTTCCAGTCGTTTAATTTAATTTATTTATTTAGCCAATTTTATCTCCCAATCCTCTTCTGCTTTATATCTCATATTAACACGAATACATGGGTCAAAGTGCCAAACCTCAGTACTTAAATAATAATAAGGTAAAATATTAAAACAAGAAAAAATATCGGGAGTTTTCATTTTGTTAAATATCAAAGCCCTGTCAGTAGCATTCCATGAAAGAAAAAGCTTTTGTTGTATAAGTTGGATCATAACACGAGGTAGTCATATAAAACCATAACTTTACACTAAAACGCTTCTTAAATATTAAATTCAACTGGAAAGCTTTTATTTTATAATAAAAACAGAACGCTAACAATAAAAACTACTTTGTAGAAGTAATATACTTCTGAAAACTGCATCAGGTTAAATATGAAAAATCTGCTTGTTTTATTAAAAATTATAAAAAATTCAGCGATGTGGTCCGTGGAAGTGATAATAAGGGGAAAAATAAAAGAGAACAAAATTGGTTTTCTATGTGGATATTTGTGACAAAGACGTGATGACATAAAGACGTATACATAGCAGACGAATTTCTTAAATTGATTTTCATTTAAAGGGTGGAAATAATGAGAACGGCTCTATTATGTATAGGGGACGCTAAAAATTTACGAGATAAGTTTCGCTCCAACTTTTTCATATATACTACCAGACATGATTGTACTACTTAAACTATTATGACTGATAATAAAATATTTTTTATTTTCTTTAACTATTACAGATAATGGAATGTAAATGCTAATATAAGTACGGAAACCTACTAATAGGAAATTCTTATTTGAATTCAAGTCTGTATCATTATATTAAATCTACAACCTAAATTGAACGAAAGCTATTCTATTCAAAAGGCAATATAGCATTATTATTATTATGTTAATTTATTATTTATTATGCTTTTACATAGTATATCAAAATAATATTCTTTTAGAATTACCTCAAGTTTCGCCTCAATATGATTTTTTTAAATTCCTCGTTGATCACAAATATTCAAGTGAATTTTCGATGCTATGCTTATTATCAAATTATAATATAGCATTACAAGAAATATTTTTTTATGAAATTTATATCTCATAGCTTTCCCCAAACAAGTTGTAAGATCAATTATTATTTGCTTGGGGAATTGCTAAAAAAATTATTTTGCTGTTTTTCTATGTAATTGTGACTTGGTTTAAAGCAACAAATTTTGCAAAATGAAATTAAATTTGGCGATCAAATTAGAAGATTATTCCTCTTGAAGTTGTAAGAGGTTGTAGATAAGAGGTTGTAGATAACCTCATTCGTTTCGATCTCCCAAGCCATATTCACCCACTTTTATTATTAGTACTTCACGTTTTTCGGTAGATTTTAGAATTATCTCCAATTGTCCATAAAAATCTTGAATCACGCTTTCTTCTTTTTCTGCCGTTGGTGCATATTATGTCTCTTCCTCTTCTTCTCAGTCACTTTTCGTTCACTGCTGGACATAGGTCTCTCCTAATTTCCTCCAAGCCGCCCTATCTTTAGCAGTTTGATACCATGATCTTACCAGATGTTATTTTACTCATATGTCGTCTGGCCATCGTTTTTGTGGTCTACCGACGCTTTTCTTTGTGATTCTCTTGCGACATGTCCCACCCAGTTGCACTTAAAGCTTGCTGTCCTTTCTGTCCCAGAACACACAAGTCAAATGTCTTTATTTTCAGACAAGTTGGTATCTCTTTGTTCATTAGAATCCACCCCAGCTTCCCGAATGCCGCCCATCCCATTATAATCCTTCTTGTTATCTCGGAGATTTGATTTTGTTTTCCCAATTTTATGAGATGCCTCAGGTATTTATATTCTTCTACCCTTTCTACTTTTTGTCGGTTTATTAGATATTGTTTGTTGCTTTCGGTCATCACCGTTGCTTTGTTGATGTTGATTTCTAGACCGATTTTCCTCTCCGATTTCTGTCAGCATTTCTTCTGTCTTCTCCGCTCCTCTTCGTCTGAGCTTATAATAGCAATATCATCCGCGAAACGGATGTGGTTCAAGAACTTTCTATCTATGTTTATTCCTTTTTTTTCCAACTTAATTTCTTGAATATGTTCTCAAGTGTCAACGTAAATAGTTTTATTCTATTAATTTTTTGTTTCTACAATTCTATGTTAGTATATAGGGTGTTTTTTTTAGCTGCATGAGATCTTTCAATAGGGATAACTTTTGAATGAAATTTGCCAAAGGTTTGCTATTATTTAATCATGAATAAACTAACACTTGAACAACGCTACCAAATTGTGGAAATTTATTTTCAAAGTCAGAGTTCCGTTCGCGAAACTTATAGAGCTCTTCGCCCATTTTATGGTCGACATAATCGACCTTCTGAGCAGGCTATTGGTGCGGTGATGGATAAATTTCGTACCACTTCTTCATTGCATGATGTAAGACCACCAACAAAATAAAGAAATGTGCGTACCGAAGAAACTATCGTTTCTGAAGGTGAAAATGTGCAAGAGAACCCAAACATTTCGATTCGCCATCGTGCTCAACAACTTGGGCTTTGTCCGTCCACTACATGAAAAATTTTACATCATGAACTTGGTTTACATGCTTACAACATCCAGTTCATTCAAGAATTGAAGCCTAATGATCATCGATTGCGTCATGCGTTCGCAGATTGGGCTCACAACCAATTGGAAGTGGATCCATTTTTTTACCGCCAAATTTTGTTCAGTGACGAGGCACATTTCTGGTTGAATGGGTATGTGTACAAGCAAAATATGGACTGAGACCAATCCAGGACATTATCGTGAGACTCCATCGCATCCATTAAAATTGACTGTTTGGTGTGGAATACACGCCAACGGCATCGTCGGTCCATATTTCTTTCGAAATGAGGAAAGAGCCACCATTACGGTGAATGGTGTGAGATATCGATATATGCTCAATACATTTTTGTTTCCAAAAATCCAAGAGTTGAACATCGACAACTTGTGGTTCCAATAGGATGGTGCTACGTGCCACACAGCCACCGAAATCATCCATTTATTGAAAGGACAATTTGGTGACAACATTATTTTAAGAAATTGTCATATCAATTGGCCTCCAAGTACGTGTGATTTGACGCCTCCAGATTATTTTCTTTGCGGTATGTTAAATCCATGGTTTATGCTAACAACCCATCTAACAACCCAACAACTTTGGAAGCATTGGAGGTCAATATTCAGCAAGCTATTTATGAAATAAGACCAGAAATATTGGAAAAAGTGGTCGAAAATTGGACTGATCGGATGCGCTTCGTAACGATTAGTCGTGGTGGTCACATGCCGAAAATCATTTTCAAATCATAAATGGCATTAAATTTACTTTCATAAAAAAATAATTAAAAAAACATTCAATCTATTTTTTAACGTTTTATTTCAATTTGTAGTTCTCAAGCAGCTAAAAAAACACCCTACACTATGTCTATACCATGTTAATTTTTTTCTTTTCCACAGTCGAGCTGAAGAACCATGATTCGGCCTCAATAGGGAATAAAACTTTTTACTGATTTGTCAATTTCTTTATGTAGGATAAAATCAACTCCACATTTATGATCTGGATCGCCATTTCCTGCATAATACATCACGCCATTTGCACTCGGACATTTACCGGATCCTAGCCACTCCACGTCGCTATATTCAATCTCAATCCTTCCATTTCAGCTGCAGCATTGAAACTTCTTAAGTTCCATATCGCAATTTTCATAGCTGACCCGGAGATTTTTCGCTCCCTTTGAGCACTTAAGGCATGTCGGAAAAATTATTGATCAAAGTACTATAAAGTTACCTCTCCGTTATCCCTTTGAATAAATATTAAAAAATTTTACAATTCCGGCAATTATTAATTCTTTTCTGATAAGGTGACCACAATGTAAAATAAAATTAAAAACAATTTGCATATTAAATTCTCGCGTGTATTTAATATTTACATATTATATAATAATCTCTTACTTGACGCACTGCTTAAAATTCGATTAAATTGATATAATCAAATCAAGTTCTTGACAGTTCTTCACAAATTAATGTACAAACGTCAAACGTATAATCTTACACGCATTTTGTCTGGGTAATTCGCTTGTAACGAAAAGAGACGAAACTTAGGATGTACGAAAGAAATATGTTATTTTTGATTTTTATACGTACTTTTTTTTGGCAAAAGTTTCAACATCTGAAGATGAATTGGAGATCGAAATCGACTCTAACCGTTATTATGCAAACCTTCGTTTTCTGCATCTTGTTAGCTAAATTGGAATTTTATGGAACTATTTTAATTCTAGGAAAATGTCATTTCACTATCCATATTTATAAAATGAAGGAGTGATAGTAATATTACGCTGGAATAAATAAGGCAGGCTTGCTGTGGTTTTAAAGGAATTACAATGAATGAACATTGAGAAAGCACTAGATTCTAGATGCTAATTTTTCAGCATAAATATTAATTTAGGTTAGTATTATCTTATAACTCGCATTTCTCATCTATTTCAACTAAAATAGTAAGACTAAAAATAAAAATATGGCGACATAGCAGGAAAACCGGGATTTTCTTTCCAATTTAAATGTACGCCTATGGTTGACTACCTTCCATACAATTTTCAATATTAAAGATATACAATACATTGGATTGTGTAAGTAGTAAATTTAATAGGTTTACGTAATGAGAGAGCAGACATGTAGCTTAATCTTTTTATAGCAAGGCAAAGTGCCATCAACCTCCCGCCCGTTCTTCATTAAATTAACGATGCGATGGAGTGTTCGTTACCTTCATATCTCTGGTATCAAATCTAATATTTCCTCCAGGGTTATAATTCTTATTTTTTGTCACTAGTCGAGCTTTTATTACCAACCGCACCTGTAAAACAAGTAAACATGCAAGTATTATGTTCCATAAAAATATAGATAATAAATCAATCAGATAACATATTTTTTAATTCATTTATTTCATAACTACTTAATATTAAATATTTTTACAATAAAACAAAAACTATTTCTGTCACGAAGAATGTAAATATGTGTTCTATTATAGTTTTCGGGCCCCAAAATAGTAAAGAAATAGTTCGAACCTCAACAACCTCTTCTCTGTTTACTTTTTTACCAGGACAGAAAATAATTTTAAAATAATTAAATGTTTTTCCCTTTTATGTAAAAACAAAACCCATTACTCAAGATGAAAAATTTCGCATTCCATAAATAGTTTAAGTATAAAGGGAATTCTTTGCCCAACCTTCATCTATGGCAAGTGCATTAACAAAATTGATCTAAAAAGTATTCAATAACTTTTTAAACTTTTATTTAAAATACAGGAATTATTCCTAACGCAATGAAATCAATGAATTAATTTTTTACCAATTTTTAATATTTCGGGAAATCAGTTATTGCTAAGTGCTATAATTTACCAACCGGTCTGTTGGAGAAGTGGTCACTTTCTGAACTATCCTTAATGATTATTTTGCAACCTTCGGAAAGTTACCACTTTACGAATTGAGAATTTAACTTTAGTTTATGTTATTAACATTAATAAACACAATGATTATTTATTTGCTAATTGATATGTAAATCTAAATAAAGCGAATAAAATAGTATACATACCTCGGTGAAAGACTTACTTACAGTTTCGGGTAGATTTCGGCGCTTCACACCTCGGTCATTTATTAACAGCCTAACGAAACTACTTCGTAACAGTCATTTTGTAAATTTCGAAGTAATCTTTGGCGATGTTCAATCGTAATCGTGTCGAGTTTCTGCGTCGATTCATAACTGTGGAGGAAATATAAATACATCACCATAGGAACAGTCAAAATATTCTCGTGACAAATCGGTTCCAAAGAAAGTCAAGGCGGTCTTATCGGCCAACAAGGTCATGGCCACAGAATTTTTGTGGCCATTGATTATCTAAAAAAAAAGCGAAAAACGATCAGCAAAACGGTATTGTGCAAACTTATTGGACCGTTTAAACGACGTTTTGAAGGAAAGACGACCACATTTGGCGAGGAAAAAGTTTTCTTTCATGGAAATAATGCACGTGTGCAGTCGTCACGGCTAAATTCCATGAATTAAGGTACACATTGATTCTCCATTCACATTATTCTCCAGATTTAGCCCTCTGCGACTATTTCCTGTTTTCATACCTGAACAAATGGCTCGGCGGAATGAGATTCAGTCCTAATAATGGCGTCATCTGTGAAAAACGCGTATTTTGAATGGTTGCAGAAATTATATTATTCGGAAGGGATCGGAAAATTGGAAAAGCTTTGGACTAAATGTATCAAGTTAAAATGGGACTATATTGAAAAATAAAATGAGTTGTGGTGAAAGCAAAATTTCCTTCTTTCATTTATTGTCAGGAACTTATTGGACGACCCTCGTAGATTGATTGAAGATACTCCTGGATAATAATAATTCTGGGATTTACATCGTGGTAATCCCTTAATTTAATACTTAATAATGAAGCTCTTTGATTAGATTATATTGTAAACCAAACACTGATTACCTGAAGAGTGAGTGAATGAAGAGTCTTAGTATTAAATATATTGTATGACAATAATTGGACATTTTTCAAGCACCTCTACAAACTGATATGGTTTTGCATTGTATTCGCAGGGCCTCCCAAACTTACTTGCGGCCCTGGATCAGGTCATGTTTGTGATCCCCCCCCTAAATAGAAAAAAAACATTGAATACTGCTATTTGCTTAGCATTCGGCATGAACTTATTACTTTTGAATAATCTTAAATTTTTTCTGTTGCTAAATATTTGTTACCCCCCCCCCCTCCCGCTAGAAGTCGGAGACTGCTAATGGTTCCTCTTCTACTTTTTCAGGGTAAGAACAGGGTATGGTTAAAAATTGTAGTTACTAGTTTAACGATTATTTAAATTTTTCAAATTCAAATTAAACTTCTTCAAGATAATTTGGGTCAATTTTTAAGCCATAAAAAGCAATACTTGCTAGATGTGCAAAAACAATTGATATTTTTGGACCTGTTAAAATGACGGGATTGAAATCTCTAATAATTGCCAAGAAATTATTACAAACCTTGACCGAGATTAAAACATCATTTAATTTATAGTTTTTTGAAAATAAATTGAAACTTTTGTAAGCAATGCAGGGTTTCCACCCAAATTTAAGTGAGAAGTGAGTGAAAAAAATTGTAGATTTTCTAAAATGTGTACAGAAACCTTCAAAAAGTAGCAAAACGCGTTAAAAATTTTAAATGGACCAAAATTCTGAGAAATTCAGAAATGAAAAAATATCTTCACTTTTACTTTGATTCTATCTTTATAACTTTACTCTTGTTAGTCCTGGCAAGAAAATCAGAAAATGATTACACGTTGCAAAAAATCTGGGGAACTGAAATTCGGCTACATCATGCGTATTTGAGTATCAAAAAGAACCCCCCAAAAAGTTGCTAACATTCCCTCTCGATCTCGACCTCTCTTCCGATTGAGTTCAACCTCATAACGCGTTTTTTCGCCTATAACTTGTTTGATTTCTGTTTTACGGAAAATTATCATCTGATCAAAATTGAAGAGCATAAAATTCTTTATAATGCAGAATTTTTCGTGTCAGACTATTTCTAAAATGAAAATCGATCCCAGAAGGGCAAAATATGTTGTTAAAATAGAAATAAAATGGTTTTCAACAGTAATATTTTTATTTCGAATAATAAAATAAAAATTTCCTATATTTCATCTTCATTATCTGGAGTAAATTCTGAACAATCTATTTTGTATAGGTAATTTTCTATAAAAATTAAATTAAGCATATTATTATGAACAAAAAACCACTCCCGAACTGAGGCTGAAATCGACAGGGGATTTTTTAAAGGATTCCTTCTGCGCAAAACTTAAATATAAGTAGGTACGTATCTCCCAAATTTCAACGTGGCCAAATTTTTGCAAGTCCATGCAAGGAGTAGATGTTATTTGTTGTTTCTCCCTTTACTTTTATTTGATTCTTTAAGGATTATGTAAAATGGTCTTTATAGATTATCTGATACAAAATAAAATGTCAACGAAAAATTACCAAAAAAAAATAAAAATCACACAAGAAAATCAAAAATATTAAATTTGAAAAATGAAATAAGAAATAAGAAGTGAAAAAAGCAGACGATTTTTAAAAATGTGAAGAATAATGGAAAAAGCGTAACACTGCAATGTTTTTTTTGTTGTGGTATTCCCAAAAATTCTTCATTATTTTTGGGAATTCTTGTGTGTGCTGCTTTTTGGATGTATTAAACTTGCCTTAACCGTTTGGATTTCAAAATACTTTCTGAGTAGGTTAACAGCTACGAAGTTTTGCGATTAGTGTTTCATACACCAAGTTCGTTTTTCTAAACCAAACCCCGAAAACTCACGAACGGCGATGGATGTACAAAAACAATGATATGTAAAAAATCAATATTAACATGCTTAAAAAATTTATTTAGTATTAATTAGGTAATTTGGCAAATTTTAAATTCCTTCTTTTTGGGTTATTCCAATTTTACTTTTACTCCGTCCAAACCTTTGGCCCCTATGTTAGTGACATGGTAAAGCACTCCATTATCCTCTTCAGGCAAAATCGTTCCATCAACAGTAACTTTTGCGCATGTCACGTAGAGTTCATCTAAATTGGCACCTCCAAAAGCGACGGAAGTGATCTAAAATTATCGTTTAAACTCAAAGCATAATAAAAATTAAAAAATTTACTTGTTTTCCTGGAAATGTAATTTCATCAAGCAACGTTTCAGGTTTTTTGGTATCAATTTTAATGACCTTGTATCCATTAAACACAGCCACCCATAAGTTACCATCGGCGTCGATTGCTTGTCCATCGGCGAAACCATCGATGTTGTGTTCTGCTAAGGTAAAAAGCGGTTGACGATTTGCTGAAAATAATATTTTTAGTCAATAAATTCAGGCGGAATAGCGTATCACCGTACATATTGTTTCCGTATCCTTATCAAAATCAAACTGGTCGACCCTGCCTTTACCAGAATCGATGTAATAGAATTTTTTGGCATCTGCACTCCAAGCCAAACCATTGGAAATAAAAACGTCGGACAAATGTTTTTTCACTTGGTTTTTCTTCCCGAAGCTATAAAAACTCCCCGTGGTGTCGAGAATTTTGCCATCTTTTTCTATTGCCATTGTTCCTTTTGAAAGTAACAAAATTTTAAAATTATTTAAATCAGAAAATACGAGGTCGATTCAAATGAAAACCGTAATGTCGTGGTCAGAAGTTGTTTACAGAACGGTTTTTTTTTATATGAAATAACCTCGTACATGGAAAGCTATCTAAATTGAAATCTTTATTATAATTAATGTAACAACTTCAAAACAGAATTATTTTAAGTCTAGCATTCTATAAATTTATTACTCAATTACGATTACAGAAAGTTAGGTCATTTCGCGTTGTTTTTGCTACCTGCCCAAAGTTTTCCTGTAGGATCGGCTTTTCCGTCATTAACTCTATTGCCATCCAAGTTTGTATCAACTTCAGCAATTTTTTCTATTTCAGAAACACTTGTGCTAACTCCGTCCCACTTAACCGAAACGATTTCTCGGTCCATACTTATAACAAATCGATCATCGCTCCCTTCCAGTGGAATGATAAACCCCACGTACGCCCCTAAAAATTAAACAATTAACAATTAATTAAATAAGTTTGTATTTTAAGTAAAATTAAATACTTCTTGACGACAGATTTTCTTTGAAGTTTTTTTAATCAACTATTTTATTGTCTCTCCTTCGTACGGCCGCTTAATTTGGATCCTTTACAATGAAATGCATTCTTTACAAAAGTGAAAGTAAATAATACGAATTCTTAACAATAAAAGTACTTTGAAATACAATCCCGGTTTGAAAATTGTGCTAAAGAATGATAAACGACAAATATTTAGAACTTAATTAAAAAATTGAATAATGAGCCTATTACAGTTTAATTAAAATTTAAAGCAGATAATTCAAAAATTTAAGCCGCTAAACGGAACCCCAACCTTATTAGGTTGATAAACAACTAAACCAACAATATTTTCAATAAATTAAGATACCATCGCTCTATAGGTATTCAGGTGATGTGATTGGTGGGTGAACTCCCCAATTTCAGCCGTACTTCAAAAAAAATTAAAATGTTTTGTAGAAAGGCACATTTAAATTTTTAATGATTTTCAAAGTATAACACAAAGAATGTTGATAATATTAAACGCTAGAATATTGAACAAAGAGTAAATTATTTTTAACTCTTTTTTAAATTTCTTTCTAATCATCCAAGTGCAAATAATTTCAATTTTGCATAATTTTTTCCAAACTTTTATTTTATGGAATTCTTAGTTGGATATTCTAATCTGCTCATCCTTAGAAGAGGTTATCCCATTATTATTTAATGTTTTTTTACGTTATCGCAATACAAAAGTTATTTTTTAATTGATAATAATTAAGACATCATAATAAATTTCGTAATAGTGAAAGAATTAATAAACAATAAATAAATTAATTGTTATGAGTCAACATTCGTTATTACGTGCAAGTCTAAATGTTGAGAACCTCGGATTTATTAATTAATGTTAAATCAAGTTTTACCGATATAAATTATTTGAAAAATTGTTACCTATGTTTGCTTTGCTGTGAGAATTTGTTGCTGGTACATATTTATGTATGGATTTTCCGAAAATGTCGACATAGTACAAAGTTTGGGTTTTAGCATCCCAATGAGGACCTTCACCAAGAGTAGTATTTACTTGTATTTTATTAATTACAGGCTTCATCTGCAACGGCAAAATTATTTCTCAAATTTTTTCATAATTCAAAAAGATTACCTTTATTTTGATTTTTTATTCCTACTCAACAATACAAAATAATTCACTCGACAGAACAGTCTCAACGACGATTTAAAACTAATCAGCTATTCAAACGTAGAATGCAGGCAACAATCGGTTGAGTTTTCGAAATTTATCTGACCTTCAACGTTAAACAAGCGATAAGTATTTGAAATATGTATGTTGAGATAATACAGCGTGTCCAAACCGGTGCAACGAGAAATAAAATAAACAAGAGAAGTTTCCATTTTATATTTTGGGATTCAGTTCTGTTCGATTTTTCAGGTAAAAATAGACCGAATTTTTTACCTGACCGCAAAATATGAAATGAAGTCAGCCTTTGTTGCTCATTTCTCACACTGGCACTGTAGTAAATGCGATTTGAAATTACTGCATTGCGAATGAACTCTCGAAACGTAATGAATTACAAAGATAAACAAGGTAGTTGATTTAAAAGAGTAAACAGTTTTTGTCCATTAATGTAACAGTTTGTCAATTTCATTAACATAGAAAAAAATGTGTAATTAACTACTTATACATAAAGGCGCTCTAAAGTAGTTGTTTGTATTTGGTTAACAACTTGCTATAAAGCTTTAGAGATTCTTTTCCTCCTGGGAATGGGTAGATCCAAAGTTGTGAAGTGTACTTGTAAAGTTAATAATTAAATAAAGAAGAATTTAGTTTGAAAATAAAACACTCATTTAAAATTTATGTTTTAATTTAAATAATATTTTCTCTACAAAGCTAGCGATGAATCACCTTCACTTTGTCAAGGCAATCGAGTCTATGTAATGGCGTGACAATAATTACCTATCTGTGAAGAAAGTTACAAAAAATTAATACCTTTCTAAAAATGAAATTCTTTCTCCAAATTTATTTCTTCGGATCAAAGCATTGTCACGCTCGTTGTCTTTTAACGATCTGCACGAACATCCTGTTTGATAATAGTATTTCCTTCAATCTGATCCATAATACTAATTGAATCAACCGATAACTATTTCCTCATTATGAACAGAAGGAGGAAGTTAATTTTATTTCTCACTTCAACAACTTTCATGACGACCTTTTACTTCACTTGGAAGAAGTGTACAGAAACCTTCCTTCCTAACTCTCAACTATATGAGGTAAACTCTGATAAGCTGAGCAACTCGCTCAAGGGTTGAGATACAAGTCCCAGCACGAGAGTGCGTTAGTCAACAAACGAGAGATGTGGGGATCTACTTAGACTGATTGCAAATCTTGAAAGGCTCAATAAGTTAGATAATCCCGGAATAAAGTAAACAGTAGGTCTCCTATGTGTGTTATTTTTAATAATTTTTGTACAATAATTGTATGTTATTTATTATGTAAATACTTCTAGTACGTGATGGCCAAGGTTGTGCGGCCTAAAGACCGCACTGGGCGAGATTATTACCAAAACTGTAAGCCCTATTTGTTCACATTCTTCGCCTTTGTGTATTTTCAGCACTTAGAAATAAATTTCTTCACTTTTTTTTGTAAGTTATCGCGATGAATGCATGAATGAGTGAGTGAGCGTCACAGAAAGAAAATTATATACAGGGGAGAAGGCCGCTAACGTCAGAAAGATCTGATAGGGCACTTGAGGAAGAATAATTTTGGAAAAAAAATAGTTTCAGAGGCCCCATCAGGAGGGTCAATAAGCCCGGATAGTTTAGCGTTTTAATTATCACAGTCCTTCAAAGCAGTAACTGTTGAGTATCGAATTGAAACATTTTTTTACAGACCCCAGGTGATAGAAGGTCGGTCTACCTCACGGATCCTGGGGAAGACATAAATTCGATCAATAGCAATAAATCTACCAATGAGAACGTAGTCAAAAAAATACCAAAACTTTAAGTCGAAATTTACTACATACGAACAGCTACGCTAATTGAACAGAGAGTTAAAACCACACTACCGAGTTCTCTTAAATGAATTCATAAATTGATTCATTGGAAAGCTACTCAGAAATGTGTAGGAAGACCCCAAGAAGGATGGATAAACAAAGTAAAGAGATGTGAGGGAAGATTCTAGTTTTCGGATTCAGGTTACGAAAACTGAAAAGAAAAAAAAAGTACCGAAAGGGCACGAGAACATCGACAGTAGGCTGGAGTGGTTTTCCCATTCCAGCCGAATGAAGAACAAAGACCCGAAAGAGCGAAATAATAAGGGTACGACACAACAACATCGCAGGTGACAGCTGAAGAAATACCGAGAGGTGAATCCAGTTGTCACCGAGAAAGAGGTTTTAGTGAGTTAGAATCTCACTAACTCACCATCTCATATTGAGGTGGTGCCTACGAAGGTTTTCCCCTCCCCTGCATTGAAAAAAAACTAGGATGAAACGAAAAAGAACTGGAGAAGCTTACCTTCAGGAGATGATAAAAATAGACTGAAGAGGAAGAAGAAGCAGATTCAAGAGCAGGTCCACCTAAAGTTTATGGGGGGTGGGGCAAAGAACGTAAATTTTGAAATGTATTAAGCAATTATATCGTACCTTAACTGGCACCCTTTCTCCCTCCATTGTATCTGCCGTTTATTATTTTATTTTTTTAATTGCTTATAATAATTATAATTTTCTAGTTTTATTTATTATAACAAGATTTTTCAATAGAACAAGAAAAATTTCAAAATTACCAATAAAAGTTCCCAATTTTAAATGACGACATTTTTGCGATAATTATTGTTGAATGGGTCGCCCTTTTAAACGACAAAATTGAGTGACTAAAAGCGTAAAATTGAATCTCTAGGAAACAAAGAACAAAATCATGTGCCTATATCCAAAAATGGTGCATAACTATGACCTGCACATTACCTTGAACGACAAAAAAATCAAAGTCGTCAAAGAAAGTAAATATCTTAGAATTCTTTTAGATGATTGCAAGAATTGATAAAAACCGAATAACAGCATAAATGGGACGCAGCGGTGGTGGGTAGTACTAGGTACTACCCACCAATTCGTACCCCGTTTGGACACCATTATGGGATTGTATTATAATAAAACTGTAAGTTTTATAATAGATAATTTATTTACTTTTTTCCTAAAATTTTAAAACATTTTGCTATTTCCCGTCCTCCTCCGCGGAAGCCGCGGCTAAAAGTCCCATGTTCTACTCTTCACGCGTACCTTTTTTGAACTTTTAAATTTAAACTTTCTACAAATTATTGTGACATCTATAGTTACATTTATAAAATTAAAACTAAAATTCAGCGGAGTTACAAAAACACATTCCCACATAATTCAGGACAACCAAAATATAACCTTTCTTTAAAAGAATTATTTTTAATATTTTTACTGAAAATTCAAAACTTAAATTTTTGAAAAAATATGGCAATAAAGATCAGTTGGTCACAGCCTGGCAATTTTATTTCTGGAGACATGCGATTTATTATTTTCAGAATTCATTTGACGAACCTCCCCTGGTTTGACGATTTCCTGAGCTGCCTTACCATTTGGGCACACCTAAAATTACCAGATTTACTCAAAGTTTGACAATATTAGAGACTTCTTCTCATATGATGGTGGACTTCTAGCTAGCAATGTCAAATCGTTGGAATGCAGAAGATTTGTCTCTGAGGTATGCTTTGCCCATCGTTTGTTAAATGGTGGAATGAATTGTGAATTCCTTCTGCAATCAGACTAAAGGGTTTTTTTTTATCGACTCCCATACGACAAACAAACCATCAAACAAATACTTCTCCGATCTTTATAAATAATTTCGTCAAAATAAATGTTTACATCAAAAACACGGCAATATAATATTATGAACAGATAAGTTTAGAAGATGGACGATTTTTTAATATAAGCTAACTACCCTAGCACGATTTTAAATGCTGGACGCTTCCCTTAGATCACATCATTGTAAAGGTACTAAAATCTGACAGAAATAAAAATGATAAATCTTCAGATCATAAAAAAATACAAGTAGTAATTGAAAAAATTTCCTGGCACAAGGATTATTTTAGTCGGGGAGATAGCAAGAATAAACTGTTATATAAATTATTACAACTTTTATATTACTTTGTTCAAATATAAATTAATTGTAGTTGATTAAATAACATTGAATGTACTACGTAGTATACATACATATTTAATAAATAATTTATCATTTAGATTTATGAATAAATACATTAAACATTTACTTTGATATAATGCACCATTAGGTTATATTATATTATGGTTACCAGATATTTTATTATTTTATCAAAATACAAGCCATCATTATATAATATAATAATCCAATTCGATCGAATAAAAAATAATAGTTAATATTTATTACTGCCAAAAAACAATTTTATAAAAATTAATTAAATAGTACTAAATAAATAAAATTTTGATTTTACAGTGGTTTTTAATGAAACACAATTTTCCATAATTTTTATTATCGATGGTAAAATTTCCTTCAACTACATTAAAGCAACTGAAATGATTTAAATGTGACCTGAACAGAATCTGCTATTCAAATTTTTGCAACAATAAATAAATAATAGAAAGGTTTGTATAAAAATATGTAAAACTCGGAAAATGTTGAAGAAGAAATCCGACATTAGGCTATGAAAAAGTAATGCTTGTATGTTATTCAAAAATAAAATATGGGAAGTGCTATAGTCGGTGACGGTATTGCTAAATGCGTTCGGTTTTCGGAGAGTATAGACCCCGTAAAAGAAGTTATTAATCAATTTCCAATTTATCAATACTGTTGAAAATTTTATTTTAATAAATGCAGTTTACCTTTACCACTTTCAGTGACACTCTCGTAGAATCGCCATTGTTCATGAATTATTTATACAAGCTCGTTCATTTTGGTCAACATATTTCAAATGCATGAAGAGCACAAAAACGCATTTGAAATACTATCCGCTTTTTTATAGCAACTTTTAACTCTCTACAAAGGACACTTCCGTTTTAAGAAGTTAACATGCTCGGAGATATATGAATGTCAAACAGGCGTTGCTATTATTCTAATAATCCAATAGTTGGTTTTTGTTATCCTGTTTTTATTGCAAGCAAAGGATTCTCGCTCTCCGATTATTCAATGCTTAATAAAATGCTAAAGAACGGATAATTCCATTGTGACGTGAAAGTCTGAGCAAAATGCAGAGCCATTTTGCATAAATATTAAAATAAAATGCTCTTTGTCCTGTTAGTAGCTTTAGCTATGGAAAAATATTTAGGATAACAAGACCGGGTGATCAATATTTTGCTGGAGGTGTCGGATCCTAAACTAATATTATCATAGACGATGTTATTGCAGTTAAACAATGATAGGATATAATTTACACAGTTTAAATCTAAACGGTTGTTTTAAAAGGAGATTAAGATTATTGAACTACTTTAAATCAAACAGTTGGGAAATTATTTGTAATTGAAATAATCTGTGTACTAAAAGGTGCAATTAAAATCAATTGCGGTTTAGATGGAGTTTAATAAAACTGGAAATTATCAAACCGGGTCGAAGATAGGGGCAGGATTTTTTTTACGCGATGTAATAGCAAAACATATGAATAACTCCGTTTAATTTAGTGGATTTAAACGGTAATTTGCAAATTTTAATGCAAGTTTTTCAAATTTTTTTACAAGTGATAAATTTTATTTTAAGCTACGCTTACAAAAACTGGGATAGCTCTTATCGGATATTAAAGTGTTAGTAGCAATGACCGAAGAGACATCATTAAGAGACCATTTTTTATCTTTATAAATGTTACTGCTGGAAAAGCTGTTCGGCATTTGTTGTATTTGTGCCTTGATAATCGATTTCGGTATAAAGTTTTTCCTTGTTCGTTAACTCGCAGGTGCACGAATGCGATGTAATTATCCTACTACTTGTAATGTTGGAAAAAACTACTCGAGATATACCTTGTCCGTTTCGAAAATTGTTTGCCAAATTTTCGATATAAAGGGTGTCATTTTGAATTGCGCGGCATTTCCGCTCTATAGATTTGACAAATCTCACATTTGACATAATATGGTACAAAGAGACGATCATCAGCTTAAACGGTTAAGTGCGTTGCTGCTAATGCTGAATCGACTCGGAGAGCAGTAAAACTTTATTCTGACCACCTCCTCTCGCAATGGCAAACCACTCAGGCTCAATCTGTCTGGTACAGCCTCTCTGGAGATGAAGTGCATACACTTCTCGCGATTCGGAGCCTGCATTAAGCAGTAGGTCTCCTATATGTGTGATAATACGTCAAATGTACAGCACCACATACATAGAAGAGAGGTCGGCTACGCCTGGAATCAGGCACGGCGCCTGAAGAAGAAGAACAAGAATCTACAAATAATTCCTCTTCTTTTTTCAAGTGCCATGTCGGGTCTCCCTGGCGTTAAACCGATTTTGTTCCACAAAACGTATACCACTCTATTCCCTGATATTCTTCGACACGATTGTCGTTTCCTTCCAATTTCTCGTTCTCCTTCCAATTTTCTTTTCAGTATCAATTGTAGCAGGCGATACTTGATGACATTTCTGAAAACATGTCCAAGATATGTAAATCTTTCTACACTTTATAGTTGTCAGAATCTCTATCCGATTGCGCCCTTCGAAGGACCTCTTCTGGTCGCATCCACATGAAATACGCAGCATCCTTCTCAAACGCATCGAGCCCATTCATTGTTCAGACCCTCAGTATTTACGTATCCGTTCCGTACAGTAGTATGAACTGCCGATTCATCATCTAGAGAAGTTTTAAATTCAAGTTGTTATTGCCTAAAAGCTGTATTACATTACACAATTTCTTGTACAATAAACGACACAATTTTGCGCACTACCGCATAACGCAATGCGCAAACGCTTTGAACTCGTCTCTGCGTAGAATTGCGCCGTTTCTTGAACAAGAAATTGTGTAATGTAATACAGCTTTAAGAAAAGTTTCAGTTTGTTAGTAAATGTGTTAAAAATTAAATTTAAGTTCGTCGTTAGATGCAGTGCAGCATTGTTGTAATTTTGATGAATAATTATTAGACTTAGTTTTGTTGATGTTTTGAAGAATTTTGACCTTTGATGAATTCACATTTCTCTATATTCAATTTTAATCCTGCTTCAATGTGTCGATAAAATTATCACAACATGCTTCTCATGCTATTCTGCATTATTACTGTCAATCTTCACCCTTTCACTATTAATTTCTCTTAAACTTTCCTTCACATCAACTGTCCTCGTAGCATTAAAATTTTTCCTGTAGTTATCCCAATCTTTCTCATTATTAGTCAATTCAACCCTATTCTGTTCTTTCTCCTTTAAACCAATTTTCTTCTTGTTGCATTTGAATTACTCTTTTTGATACATCAATTTTCTTAATCTTTTTTACAAATGCTGCTTGCTTCATTCGTTAATTTTGCGAAGTTGTCGTCGATTTCTTCTGTTACTACAGTAATACCAGCATTCGTGTCTGTTTTTGTTTCATTTATTGTTCGTTGGCAGATCAATTTTTAGTTCCATTTTGATTTAGTCCATCTTTTTATCTATTTTCTCCATAGCCTGTCTAATTTTAATCATCTCTTCTAGAAACATGCTGAATTCTGTCCTATCCATTGTCTCACTTCCACGCCGAATGCTCGAGGACTAAAAAGATTCAAACTCTACTCTCAACTAGTCGGTTCTTTTCAATGCGCCTCTCCAATATTTGGTATGCCAATCTTCATATTATTATATCAGTAGTATTTTATCACTATAAGATTTTCACATCGACCTTCAATTTATTAATTCCAACATTTTTAAATTTTAAATAATCAAAATTATCCAATGATATATTTTAAAAAAAGTCCATGATAAATTTCCAATCAAAAGATGCCCCAATTAAAAGAACCTATGATTTTCTCAAATTAACTTAAAATTTAATTTATCCAAGTTCCAATTAATCATTCATCCATTATCGTTCAATCAAGCGTACTTTTATCTTTAAATAATTCAATTAACTCAGATCATCCAATTCTTCACTTCGTCTTCTCATCAACCCCTCTTTTGCAATTCTTATCTCTGTTCTTATAAACCTTTGTAATATATTGTATTCCGTTTCGTTGTCCTTTACTCGTCTGCGTTTTTCCATAAGGCCATTATTTTTTGTTTTTGGAGTGGTTTCCCGTTGCCTCTTCAGATTCAGTTCAGACGCCCCTAACATAGGGAATAGCAGTTGTTTGCAGCCGCCCACTCAGATGCTGCATGTGTACCTGTTGATCGGCTAGAGCTATTTCATTTCACTCCAACCACTTTTATATGAGAGGCATTCCCTTATCAGCCACTTGAGGATGCGTCCTCTAGGGGTTACAGGTTATAGGAATACAAAATGGTAAACGCAAAATTGGTAAATTTTTAGTTAGAAGAAATCCACATGTTTGTAGAGGAATTGTAAATTTAAACAAATATTTGGGGAAACTGGTTTAATGAGGAATGTAAGAACACTTTTCCATTGTCGTGATGGTCGTTCAGCTATAAATATCGCTACAATGAAAGGAACTGTCGAAGAAAAACCGAGAACCTCAATTCGTCACCGCTCACAGCATTTGGACCACTCTTATGGCACTCAGCAATTAATTTTAAAAAAAGAACTTCGTTTTCACCCTTACCTGATTTAACTAACGCAGGAACTGAAATCTGCAGACCCTGCGCAGCGTCACATTTGTAAATTGGGTATTGGACAACAGAGCTGTTGATGTTGATTTTTACACTAAAATCATTCTTAAGTGATGAAGTTCATTTTCCTCTAAATGGATACATCAATATCCAAAATTACCAAATCTGAGAAGCAAAAATCCACAAGCCATCATGAAACAACCAATTGAAAGGGTAATTGGACTATACTTCTTCGAAAATTATGAAAACCAGGCGTTTACGGTTAATGATTCTCGTTATAGTGACATGTTAACAAATTTTTTCGGGCCAAAATCATTTGATGTGGATCTCGAGATTATGTGGTTTCAGCAAGACGGAGTAACATGCCATACAGCAAACAAAACAATAACTTTATTGCATTCAAAATTCCAGGATCGCATTATTTTGCAACGTCTTCCTGAGCGCGCAAAAGTAATCCCAACTATACGCAAAACTCCACCTACCTATATCCTCTAGTTTTTCCGGCGACACTGCGGCTCTAGCTCAACAGAGAGCAATTTAGGTGTGGGTGTGAGATCCGGAGTGAATACCTGATCCCACTCTAAAGACAAAATAAAATAAGGCGCCACACACTTAAAGTCGCACAACGAGATCTTAAGCCTGAAAGTGTGAAAGATTTGGTTAAATAAAACTAGGTGATACAGTAGTACGTATAATGGAACACAAAAAAATTAAATGCAAGTCGCAGTGACACAACGGCAAAAGGAAAAAAGGTCTCAGTCGCAGCTGAATATATTCTATCTAAAACCGACGTCAGATCTGATATCGTTTCCTTCACAAAGGTCTTACAAAGGTCTTTAAAAGGCCTTTAACGCAAACAGAAAAAAATGGTTACGATGGTGATAATGCTTCTTAACCGCCCCGGTACACCCGCGTACAATAATCGAAACGTTTCCAAAAAAAAGCAAGATACAGTGGTAATTGCTTACCCCAAACTCTAATCGGTGATACGCCACTGGGTTTAATCGGACGTCGCTGTTGTCAATATTGCGGCTGTCAATGATTATTAGATGTTTGAAGAACTCCAGTGAACTCGGCTACCAAGTTAGACGGTATAAATCTTCTTATCAACAAATTCAAAAGGCTTATATTTAGTGGTTTTGGCTGGGTCCAAAACGGTTGTTAATTGGATACGAAGTTTACGTAAAATCGACAAGTCCCATAAAATTTGGTACCATAAAAATATTTTCCCTGGTGGAAAATATGGTGCTCTGGTACCATAAAAATATTTTCGCAATTGTGATCCTGCAAAACGCAGCAATCTACTCCCGGTCGTCTAACCAAAAACTAATACGACGAGTAATTAAATCGTTTTCGGCTCCAATCAATCCCATAAAACGGTAGAGGAAATCAAGTATAAAAAATCACTATATTCCAAATAATCAGAAGCCGAAAATGCGTTACTTTTAGGCACTCAAAAATTTGCTGTCTACTTATCAAACACAAAAATTCGTTATCAACGAATTGATAACGAATACAGGGCGTTATAAAATTCTATCGTATAATACCGAATTATACCGCATAAAACATAGTAGTAGCCGAAATGGTCTCAACGACAAGAATCGAAGGCTACATTTTCTAGACATGCTGACATCAATTGGCCGCCTAGATCTTGCGATTTGACCCCATTAGATATTTTTCTTTGAGGCTACTTGAAAGGAAAAGTTTATGTCAACAAACTTCAAACGATTCCAGACCTCAAGAGCAAAACAGAACGAAAAAGAATGCTATCATGCCAGCAGAGCCGTGGAGGACATTCGTCCTAATAATTCCAAAATTGTCTGAAAGAAAAAGAAAAGTGTTTCAATCTTCATTTTAAATTTTGAAACTCACCCTGTATAACCAACCTTTAATAAGAAAACAAACGCTACAAACTCCCCTTCCCCTTGTAAGTTTAACAACACATCGAAAAAAACTGTCGTTATTCTATTCATCATAAAAGTTAAGTTATTCATTTTGTCATATAAATGAAATCGTAAGATGTGGTGCCAGACCACCTGGAAAGTAGGGAATGAATAGAAGGTAACCTACTATAGTGCATAATCAAAAAGCATTTTACGTCTGGCCTTTATAACATTTCACATTGTAGAGTAAACACGTAATTCGTTGTTTTACTGAATTTGTACAGCATGCTGTGTTTAACAAAGATCCTTAATTTCCAAAAGTTTGAGATCTAGATTATACCAAACTGCAACATTTTATTTTTATTTCGTTCCAGTGCTGAATGCATAAGAAATTTTGCACAACATTTCTTAATAGATTTTGTCTCTGAAGAAATTTTTTGAGGCCTGACGACTGCAATGATTACTCCCTTTTGACAATTTAATTAAGTAATTAACTTTTATTATGTTAGTACAACAGCCGAACAGATCTTGGAATTATAAGAAAATGTTTTATTCAACTGATGATGTTGATAATTAAACGTGCGGCGTTATTAATAAGGGTGTAAATATTATTAACATCTTTCTCCACACTTAAAATGATTATCTCAAGTTGTGCTATTATTTTTGCCTTACTCGGTGTTCTCAAATCCAAAATCAGATTGTTAGGTACTATTTTTAGTTATTTCCATGTTACTTTTTTATTTTTTGTCAAAATGTGATTTTAAGCAGAATCGAATGGACTCCACATGGAAATTTACAGTTTTAGGCTTCTATGCAAAGTATAACAAGAAGCCTTATGATCTGGCTCCGTGTCTGTCCGTCCGTCTGTCCGCATAATTCAAATCTAATCAGAACCTTCGAAATTGTGATTGCAAACACATCGTATGTATAATAAAATAAAAATGTGTTTTAAATTTAAAATCGACATTAAGATACGTTACAAAAATATTCTGTGCTTTAAGATTGTAATTTTCAACCTATATAGTAGACTTAATCCGATGATCTGACCGATCAAGGTATCAACGGATCAACGGATTAAGTTACCAAATTAACGGATAAAATGTATTGTCATATTTTTTTATGGTAACCACAGTAGTGGCTTGATGTGATTGGTGAAGTTAAGTTATAAATAAAAAGAAAAAGAGGATTGTTCCACCTCAAAAAATGGACCGTACATTACAGAGAAGTAAAGTTCCGTATTTAATGTACGGTATTCGTTCCCTTCATTTAAATTCGTCGCAAGAAAATTTTGGGCAAATCCATGGCCTTACTAATAGGCTTGAAGTGGCCAATTTGTTAGTGTCATCCCGCTTGGAAGATTTTAATTTGAATAGATTTCATACTTGATTTCTCCAATTTTTATTTTGACCTCAGATGCTACATGGTTTTGTTTTCTACAATCTGCTGGATTTTACGGAAAAGTGTATTTTGATGAAAAAAGTTTATATTCATCAACTTTAGATGTCCTAATGAATTTTTATATTATTTTCCAGCAGGACTAATTTATTATAAAATCATGTCACAGCGCATTTAAATTTTAAAGCCGGTATTTCAGTATATAATAAATATGGTAGATTTGTCCAGTTCAGATGCGTAGCTGGTGTTCCTGTCTTGGAATTTCGTATTCGGTGCCCCCCGATTCAAATTGGACTTGTTAAAATTATGACATTCCATTTCAACTCCTTACCACTACGCGCACCCCAATATTTCTCTTTGGATCGTTTATGAAATTCTTAAAGGACAACTTCTGATATGTCGTAGCCTTTAATCTTTTCATGCACACGAAAATCTATTCTAGATTATTTTTTGCGATTCGAACACTGCTCTATAATTAAATATAAATTATTGTAAATCTCATATGCCAAGCTAATCCTGTCGAACTGTACCTATGATGGGTAGTTGTTTTTTTTCAGACGGATTGCAGGTTGATTTTTTCAGGGACGACATTTTCAGCTCTCAACTGGAGCGCCGAGTAACTTTCAGGATAATTTGAATTTAAACGTTTAAAAATAGATTAAATTAAAGGTTTTAATTTTGCAATTTTTACGCTGAAATGGAAACACGTTAAATGTATTTTGAATGACATTCTATTTAAATTGTTGGAAGTCGTACAAAATGTAAACTAAAATCTTCAGACATATCGAACAACAAAACCAGATTATAAATTCATTCAAACTGATATCAAATAACCTAAGCGGAAAATCCTCTATTTTAATGAAAGTTTTCCTACGAAAGGGGAACGCGGTCTGGGATGAGGGAGCTTTCAGCATTCTCAATAAAATTATAAGTCAGGATTTTTATTATGGAGGCAAGTTTCACGTTCATATCAAATTGTAGTACGCAGTACTAAAAAAGCGAGATACAAGCGTATTGCTGGTGAATAAAAAAAAATTTATGCAAATCAAAATTTTTAAAATTCGTGTAAACACTGAGATAATTACACAAGAACAGAACATTACATTAGAGCTTAATGTTATAATCTAGGTATATATATGCAGGTTTCAACATAATTTCAAAGTTATGTAAAGTTGTGTTCAGTATGCTAAACTAACAGGTGCACGTACACATACAATATATGTACAATTTAGGATTTGATTACACGTTCCTCCAATTTTAGTGGCATTAGGGTGAGTGTTGAATAAAGATGGAAGGTCGTAACTAAGTGAAATTTTAGGAGAAATTGTTGAATATATACTTAAATGGACCCCTCTGCAATATCACCTTATAATTGTGTGCTTAATATTCAAAGGCCCGCAAAAGCTTCCATCCCGTATCTGTAAAGCTGTGGTTTCTGCTCTAGCGAGATCGAGATTTTTCAAGTTTAGCTGCTAATAGAATATAAAGTCTGTTATCTGCGCTATTGTTTTACTGTTTTACATTGCTTTTGTGCTCACCATATACCTACCACTGAGTACGGGAGCGTAATAACCAAATACTCTTTCTTTATAACTTTATAATTAAAAATGACCGAAATTGAGGTTGCTACGTTAAATGTATTAAAATCTAACACTTTATAAAGAAAATTGCATTACATTAATCTTCCTAAAATGACTTTTTGTTTTGATTATTTTCAAAGTAATTTATTTTCAATTTGACTACAGTTGGTAGAAGCTATGCATAAAACAAATTAAATTAAACTTTTTTAAACGCGAATTTTAAATTGAGCTCGCACAGGGCAAAAACTATTACAATTTTAATGGAATATTAGAAATTACACTTTTCAAACTCATTCAGTTCGTTTATCGTGTCTAGCAATTAATTTTCATATTTACCAATTTTCGACAATATTTGACACCAAATTCAATTTTACCACTTTTCATCAAAAAACTATTACGTTTTATTGCATATTGACTATGTAAATGCTCGCCTCTCCTGTGTTGCCTGGTGTTGGAAAAAAGGATTTGTTGATGCTATCACAATCTTTGTAAATGGGAAATTCGGAGAGTTGTGTCTTCGTTGATACAAAAATCACTGAGATACGAAAGGGACTGCCGGTTAACCCGGGAAAAACCTCTGTGGTTGCCAACATGCGGAGCAGAAACCTGTTAGACGTGAGAGCTTTGATAATGTGGGAAGAGGAACTACATTTGGTGAAAGAAGTTAAGTATTTGATTCTAACATTGAACTACAGACTGACCTTAACACCTCATATATAAAACGTGGGGACGAAGACCAAATATGATACTTTGATTGTGCACCAAAGTAGTGATATCCACGGTAACATACTCGACCCTGATTTAACGGCTTTAAACCAAGAAAGTGTTAACAAGCTTAACAAACTGCAAAGGGGGGAATTCGGTCATCGCCCACCGCATCCATGAAGGCTCCTGGCTCTTCTAGGGTTGAATCCACTACATTTAACGGTGGAGGCTCAACGGCATGTAGGCTGACAATTGGATAATCCCAAAATGGATATTCCTAGTCCTGAAAATCAATATAGTTATATTTGATTCAAAATATTCCACAGTTATAATTCCCCCAATCGGATCTCCGGGAGGAGGGATGAATTAAAATGGAGCTGTAAAGACAAGAAGAAAAAGCAAAAGATATCCCTTATAATGAGAACAATCATGAAATTTAAGAACGATGTCTCTGGCTGGAAAGATACATAATGCCATATAAGAGACGGAATGGTTGAAGGTTAACATCATGGCCAGCAGCCGGCTGTGTTTGCATTAAATATTGGAAAGTTTACACAATATGAAGTGGGAATGATTGTACATATATTTAACAATATTGCAAAATACGTAATCAACTTCGTGCCTGTGTTACAGAGGATATTGCTAATGCAGATCAGCGCAAATCCTGTCCCAGTTAGCTATATCTAAGTTTATTCTCCCACAACCGCAACAACTGACGAAGAGGTAAATAAATTTTACCACGAAATAGAAAACATCTTAAAAAGAATCCTGAAACACCAGCTGAGAATACTCACGAGGGCTTTAATGCAAAAATTGGAAAATGACAGACATTGGCAGAGAACACATCGGCCCCCACGTACTGGAGGAGAGGAATGAGAGAGAAGAATAGCTAAGCATCTTCGCAGCAGAAGAACAATTAACAATAATGAATGCATTCTTCAAACTATCACGAAAGATTCTCCTGACAGCAAGGTGTGAAACAAAATTGATTCCATCGTAGTAAGTAACAGACGTAAAAATTGAGTTACATTATAGTTATTAAAACATGCCCAAGAGGCGACATAGAATCAAACCATAATCCACTAGAGGGGAGGCTCAAAGTAAAAATGAGAACAGTGGAAAAGAAAATAAATAAAGCAAGTGGCGTCAAAAACCTCCAAACCCCATTGTAAAAGATAGTGTTGGAATTAACGTGGATCGAGTTTAATCAAAACAGGTATTGGTTAGTGATTAATTTTATTAATGTAAAATTAAGTTCGGTTAACAATAATAACGTTTGCTCATTACGAGCAGCAAAGCTATACTACGTACATCATACAAAAACTGCGTTCTTATATCTTCTACAAAATGCTTAGTAAGCAAGAAAAACGATACACATAAACAGTCAAGCTATCATAAAATTGACTCAGCATAAAATAATCAATTATTTTTTACAGATAGAATGGGAAGAGTTCCAAGGAACATTTGAACCACAAGAAATGTATATAAATGCTGAAGAGGAATTGGAAAAATTCGAGATGAAGCCTGATAAGACCAAACAAGGAAAACATGGCTGACAGAAGAAATTTTGGAATTAATGGAGAAACGAAGACGATTGAAAAATCTGGAAAAAAGAGGACTTGCTGAATACCTGAAAAAAATTTATAGAGCAAGTATTCTATGATATAAGAAAAGACCTACCAATAATAGAAGACGAGTCAAGTAGCGATAAAACAAATGAATAATGAAGGATGGTAAGACCTCGGAACCGCATGAGATGCAGGTAGTGTTTTTTTTAAATTAATTGAGGACAGAGTAAACTGGACTACTAAAATTTTTAATCAAATATACGATACCGGAAAAATCCTAAAGAAGTGGCTCAACGTGGAATTTATCACAATACCTAAGAAGCAAGGAGCAAAGAAATGCTAGGATTATAGAACCATAAGTCTAATGAGTCATTTTTAGAAACTGTTCCTTAAAAAATCATACTTAGAAGAATGTACAAGCTGTGCGAGGAACAAATGATGCTAACACACTTTGAATTTATGGAACCAGTAGGAATGAGAGAAAAACTATTTTAAGTCCAAGTGCTAATCCAGAGATGCAGGGATATACTGCAATGTGTTTGCCTGTTTCGTCGTCTACTGAAAGGCATACGATAAAGTGCAACATGACAAAATGATGAATATCCTAAAGAATACTGATTTTAAACAACCAAATCATCGAAAATCGATGACTCCCTGAAAGTTAAAAGTTGAATTGAGATGGTGCAAAATGTGTTAACCAAATTGACCAAACCAGATCATTGAAATACCTGGGATACGTAATGCTCCATGAAAGCAAATACCGGCTCCTTCAATGTATCCTACGAACGAAAGTTGTTGGAAAAAGAAGGGTAGGAGGACGGAAGACTTCGTGGCTGAAGAACCTTAGAACGTGGTTCTAAAGTAATTATAGCCAGAATGATAGCCAACATCTGGAACGGTGTTACCTGGATTTTACGCGCGCGTACAAGGTAAATTTTTGTAGTAGTATAGTTTCGGTGAAATAATAGAAATTATTTTCGTCTTTGTAACGTTTAACAATCAGATATTCGTAAGTCAATATAAAGTCAGTTATTTTAAATTAAAATAAATACAGTTCGATGCTTTAGTTAAATTTTATCGTTCGAATATATTACCGATCAAATAGACAAACTAGGTATAAGAATGTCAATTTACGTACCATTAAGATTTACACATTAGGAAATAACGGAGTAGAGTTTACGTAGCACGAACCTACCAGCGAAAAATTATGCTGACAGATGTGTTTTAGAATGACAAATTGGTTTTATATTCACGCAGCTAATTTGTATGCAATAACAAACGTATGAGCTATCAGCGCATAGACATTTTCACGTGGGATAAGGTAGACCGCTTGCAGGTGGCCCACGTGTCGATGCAGTTTGTTAGTTTGCTCGATTTATCAAGTCTACATATTATGGTGAATTGCAGCTCTATTTCGTATTTATGTTGAAAACTTGATAAAAAGGAACAAAAAATGTTAAAAACGAACAAATGCACAGCTGCATTTGCTGATAGAAACTTAACTTTCGTGGTAAAAAAAACCACACGTGCAGGCACATTTTTAGGCAAATCTTGCAGCTTTTCGAGCAAACTCCGCCTTAAAGTAGGAAAAAGATTTACATCAATCAGAAGCAAGGCCGGTCAATTGCATATATGCTATCTTTTGTTTTACGGTCTTTTTCAAAAGCGGGGGCCAATTAGAATATCGAACCGCTGCTTGAGGGGAATCTTTGGTTCCCCGAAAATGCATCTTTTACTCCGATTTTACCGATTTTACGGGAGCTTGCACTTGGTTGCAATCAGGGACTTCTTTCGAATTACCGTCCAGTGCTATCAGAAACTCTGCCCAACTACTGGGTGAATCGCTTTAAGCGGAATTAACACATTTACTTCAAGTAAATTAAATTAATCGGGTCTTATAATGTTTAAAAGACTAGTGTTTCTCGTTCAGGACAATATACCCAAACCACTGATGACTATTTTCCTTCGTTTGACCCACAATCTTCGACCTTTGTCGAACCTATTGATGCAACTTCAATTTAATCTTTGTGGATCGCGTCCACCAAAATGGCTGAACCGCATTAATTCGGCTACGGCCGCTAATTTTTTATTCTTCGATCGAATACTTGTTTTTATAAGACGTGAAATATTTGTGTGCTTGTACTTCTTGCTTGTTCTAAAACAACCTCGTTGCCAACCTGCCGTCAATGATCGTTTGATTTTTTTTTATTTAATAGCGGTCAACGCGGAGAGTCCTTGCATGTTGTAGCAGCTGCCTACGTATTAGGCGCTAGGAATCGTACCTTTAATATTTAAAATTATTCATTTATTTTTGAGTTATATTGGAATTTTTTTAGATTATTATTTTAGCGAATATTTTTTCACCAGAGGAAGCGGTATACCTTCTCAAAGAATTAACATAAAACCTGGAGATCTAAATAATCCCAGAACACCTTATTTAAACGTCGTCACTGGCCAGTGGAGCACTTCCCCCTCTGTTAACGACAGAGGCGGGCAAGATTTCCAGCAGCTGTGACAGTTAACTATTACAAGTTGTTAGGTAATTCCGCCCAAAATCTGTCTACTGTAAAGGTAAGGTTGTTCGGAAGGATTTTCCCAGAGTAAGAATTAGCGTGAACGATCAGAAAGCTGTCGCGAACCAGCTTGGAGGAGCGATATTTCATCCCCTTCGAATAAACTCCGGTTTAAGTCCGCGTGGCGCCCATTTAACTACCCCTCGTTTAAATTTATTCTCCCCCGATAGTGACAATATTCCGGATAACGATTGTGGATCGTCCAATCGTTGATGAGAGACCCTCAAATCGCGACGTTACGTCACAAGCCCTTTTGCTCGTTCAATCTACCCACCCCCTTCGCGACTCGAGCTAGTCACCCTATTTAGTTTTGTTCGGAAGGTGTCTTGTTTGCGATTTGTCAGGTAACAACGGATAGGCACCGTAAGAAGAAGAACAAGGCTGACAATTAATGACCAGGGTAAGATTACCCAAGAAAGATATACCATACCATGATTTTCAACTCAATAAAGAGCTTAGCATGGAGTTGGACATATCTACCACTGTGAGTAATTTCCGAAAAGGTTTCAGATTTTAGCTGATATGACACCATCTGGTACACAGATGGATTTAAAACAGAAAAGTACTGAAGCACGTATATAAGAGAAAAGAACAGTTGATGATCTCAGAATAAAACTGTATATCACATACTGAAGATATTTTTTAGAGTGATACGCGGAAGAATAACAATGAAGTGCGAGGATTTATTTAGAAATACACAATTTAGCTTCAAAACTGGGTACGGTACAAGAGGGGCTCTATGGATTGTTCAAATGCTAATAGAAAAATGTTGGGACATGAATGTGAATGTGTACGCTTGCTTTATAGATTTTGAAAAGGCATTCGATAGAGTAAAGCATGGAAAAAATTAATTGAATTGCTGAATGGTAACGGATTGGACAGCAAAGACACGAAAATAATTGAAAACTTCTATTGGATCCAAAGAGCGACAATTAAAGTAGAGGGAAAAAGACACCTCCACATCATTGCTTAAGCTTTAGTGCAATAGGTGACTTAAACCACAACCTGTTAACAATAATTAAAAAACCCGAATTTTAAATTGAACTCGCACAGGGTAAAAAAATATTGGAAATTACACTTTTCAAACTCATTTAACACTCGACATAGTTAGTTTATCGTGCCTACCAATTAATTTTTCATATCTAACAATTTTCGACATTATTTGACACGAAATTTAATTTTACTACTTTTCATCAAAAAACTATTACGTTTTATTGCATACTATTGACCATGTAAATGTAAATTTAAATTTTAATAAGTGCATCCAATTTAAATGCGTTCATTAATAAAAACTTTTTAATTAATTTTAAAAATGTTCCTTTGATCAAATGCTAAACAAGTGCGCTTTGGCATTTCAATTTACAATTTTTAAAATTAGTTGCAATTTAGTGTTATAAAGTAAATCATATCAACTTGATCAATGGAAACCAATTTGCTACGTATTACATTTTTTTTTCAAAAACCTAGAAAATCCTTCGAAGCAACTGGACAATAAATTTGCAACCTTCTTTTAAATTTATTTTCGCTACACAAAAACTGTAATTAATGCTTTTTTTATAAAAATTGTAACCCAAATAATAGATGCGAGTAATTCAAAAGGGTTGCTTTTATTTTTGGATGCGTATATAATCGATTGTACGCATCTTTGTGATATACTAGACGGGTATATTAACGAGGTTGAATTAAATACGAAGGGTGTCCATATATTTCATGTTTGATTAATTAAAAACATTTAATTTTCGGCTTTTTGTTTCCCATATCCTTAAAAGTTTATGCGAATGTGCGAATAAAAATGGCCATTCAAACAGTTTGCAATTCGTACACATAGCAATTAAAGCTGCAGTAAAACTTTCTGCAAAAGTATGTAATTTTATGAAACCATAAAAAAACTATAACTTTATTTTAATTTTTACAACCACTCGTGGAATCGTCAGCAAGAGAAGCAAAATTTGTTTGATTTTAACTTTTTAATGCATTTCGTTGACTTGCCATTTAATGGACCGCCCGTAGTGCGTTTGTTACTTTTTGAGCGGGTCTCGTATACAGAGATACACTCGATTGTTATACCACTTCCATTGATATACCTCGTTTATAGCGTATTAAAGCATATATATGTATAAAAAAGTTATGGTAAGTAAAAAGAATATTAAAAAATATAATAAAAGAACAAGTACTCGCCTTAAAAATAAAAAGTAATAATGATTTTATGAACGCTCCACTTATGAATTATAATATAGCAAACTTTACAACTTACAATAATGGGATTATAAAAGTGGAACGATAAGCCCTTAATATGAGATTGAACACAATCGCCTAACAACTTTAGTTTTAGATTAAATTTTATCCTTTAAGTACTTTATTTAATTTTTTGGAACAAGGATTAACTCAATTTTTGCTCCAGTCACAAAAAGCCAGATCATTAATTTTGCTTGCGATAAAAGTTATAACGAAGATGCATAAAAGTAAAAATTGAAACAAGGACGTCCAGGACGAGCAGATAGCTAATATTATAATAAACAAAAAATTGATATAAAAATAGTCTTATTTAAATTGATATTCTTTTTCAAATGCTGATGATCTTTATAAAAGTTAATCGTTTTAAAATTTTCGCGTGGAGGTCTGAAAATTCTGACGTCCAAACAGCGCAGCGGCGCCCGACCAGAACGACCGAGATAGATTTAACAATTTTTAATCGAAATACGCTTTTGATCAAAATATGCTAAATTTAAAAAAATTTATTGGTGAAATAGAAATTAATCGAGTTTTTCTGGGAATTTTTGTTACTGCCTATATCTCATAGACAGTACAAACTTATATACAGGATGACCCACTTTCTTTCAGAGTAATATTTAATAAAATTCTTGCAAGATTATTTTAGATAATTGTAAATTCTGTATAATTCATACATGGCGTCATTTATTCATAATGAGCTTTGATTCAAATCGTTGGAACTACGCGCATCACAAATTTTAGGGGGCTGTAGAAACGACATCTCCCCCCCCCCCCCCAATGCGAATTATTTAATCAAATTTCTATCAATTATTTGAACTTTAATCAGATTCTATTTCCGTCGATGGAACTTTAAAAGGCTTTTAATAAAACTTCGATTGTTTAGAATAATTTTAAAACATCGTCATTATTTATTAAAATTAACGCCAATCGATCGAGAATCGTTTCAGCGTCAATGAGCTTCTATCCCTATAGTTTTAAACCCAAAGGTAAAAAGTTAGAGCAGTTAGAAGGTCATGAAATTTTAAATTTTACCAACATCGCTACGAGAAAGTAGCGAGCAGAATTTTGGGTCCGTTACTTAGCTCCCGATTCTTCAGAGCTACAATCGGTTAGCACCCTAATATTTCGCAGAATTCTTAAATGTTTTGAAATAAAACGTATTGTACGGTTTCAATTGATTTTTATTTCAAGAGTAGTTCAAAATTTTGAAAATCTATTTTGTAGAGAATTTTATGGTTTCAATTTTAGTCTAATGAGAATTTTTGCTAAAAATAAAATTAAACAAGTTATTGGCAGAAAACGGCTTTGGGGTGGTAATTTCTCTCATCAGAGAAGACACCGATGGTGGTTTAGGAGATTTTTTCTCAAATACATGAATATGTCTGCAAAATGTCAACTTGCCCGGATTTTTTGCAAGTTATAATAATTTTTCGGCTTCCTTGCATGGACTGCTTAGTGATTTTGGCTTTCCTCAAATTTCTCTTATAAAAACGAGTTCCTTGCCTTCGAAAGGTTAAAATTCGCTGAAATAAAAGTATAAACGAAGTATTTTATAGTTAACACTGGAAAAATGAGGCATTAAACGAAAGTTAATAAGATAACAGTAAGAAGTTGTTTTAATTAAAAGAGAAGCTACAAATCTATAAGCACAAGTGATTGCCAATGTAGTGCAGCCTAAATGCCGCACTGAGAAAAATAACTATCATAAATCTAAACTGTAATTGTGTGGCCACAATCGCCTTGTTGTACCTCAAGTGCCGCTTGTCTTGACCGTAGATTGACTGTACGAGACGGCTAGCTCATAGGGTTCAGTCATGCGTCGAAGAGCAGGGGGTTCAGATTGTTTTTTTTTAACCTTCGTGGGATCGCTTATACTTCTCGTGACTTATCCTTACCTTCGTAACAAAAATTAAAACTTGAATAAAACTATTTCGAGTATACACTAAAAGTCACAATAATACAATTGTTGGGCAAAATTCTCTTTTAATATAACAACTAACACTTCAATTAAAACAATTATCATGAACAGCTGACATTAGATTGTTAAACATTAATATTTCAAGCAAAACCATTATAACCATGAACAATGAACAAAAGAAATTTAAAATATGTATAATTCAATGAGAACAATTATTGCCATTAACTACGAATATTTAACCAACAGAAAAACTTATTGCTACGATTGCGGGTCTCGTCGTGTCTTCGACAAGACTTGACGGGGTTAATTTTAATGAGGTTCGACTTCACTAATGATATCAAAGGTTGACCGTGGTGGCAAACCGGAATCAACTGATACCACGATTCTAACGTCTGAACTGAAATATGATTTCTTGAACCTGGTAGGATCGCTCGACGAAGTCGGTCGTGGATGCCCAACACCAAGCGGTTTAGGTTTTTGACTATTATGGTAGTTCTTTGTTCGGTTTCAAAATGTCTGATTGAGGTCGTAGTGACCTGGTAGGTATGATTACGAGAATTTGACAGTATTAAGTAATTAAATAATTTATGACCTGGTATTTTCACACTCATATAGTAAGTAATGAATCTATTTCGATTACTTACTCTGTGGTGAATGTTGTATTTCCTTTTGGGTGCGATCGATCGACCTTCGGAACGGAATGGAAAATGGTTATTCCTCCTTGGGATGATGACCTAAAACAATCGAAAAAGACACACTTCTATGAGGGTGAAAGCTGAGGGGATTTGCTCCTCAAATTTGATTGAACATAAATAATTACTGGTAATTATTCGTCTCGCAAATCTGATTGAACATAAATAATTAATCAATGATATCACCGTATTTTGTCGTTGGTTTCGTCGAACATTTTGTTCTAATAGTTTTTCTGTTGTCACACACATCCTTTTAAAGTAAAAATTCGCAATGGCGAACCAGCCAGCCTTTCGTATTTGCACGATCCTTATTCTTGGCTCGTGACCAAATAATCCACCCAAGGTACCGGTACCGTGATTGAAAAACTGAACGAATTTAAATTCAATTTTCACCAATAAGAGTTATTTTTTTAAACAAAATTCAAAGTATTCCATAGAGCACGCGATATGAACTTATCGATGTCAATTTTGTTTTTCTCTAATGTCAGTTACAAACATGGTGTTAACTAAAGAGCAACAAATCATAATTTTTAAGCTTTTAAAACAACAATGTAGTTTTGCTATGATACAAAAAAGGTGTAAAGACCAAAATTTTTGTGTTTCGAAAGGTACACTCTCTAACTACAAAAAAAATGGAATCCCAGAACTTAAATCCAAAATTCGGAAGAAAGGCAGCGGAAAGAAGCCAACTCTGACAAATCGACAATTATCGAATTTAAAGAAAATGGCATTAAAAACGAATCCTCCGACACTACAACATATTATGGTTAATCATTTCAAAACATCTGAATATATCATTCGGTATAATCTAAATAAAAAATTAAACCTGAAATTAATGAAGAAACCAAGGAGACATCATATTTCTGAAGAAACAATTATTAAACGGCACCAGCGCTCACTAGGATTGTATCACTTACTAAATTGTGATAAATGGCAAAAATACATCACTGTCGATGAAGCATGGTTCCATCTAACAAATGCTGATGGCCAACGAAAAGTTCAGTACTTGAGACGTGAGCAATCGGCAAAAGTATTGGACGTATTCACAAAACAGTCCCATCCGAAGGGAGTTATGGTGTTCATGGGAATATCGAATTATGGAACCACAACGCCAATATTTGTTGAGCCTGGTGCTAAAATTAACTCGTAATATTACATTAAGAATTGTTTGAAGCCACTTTTGACTGACGCAAAAAGATTATATCCTGCTGGTGATTGGATATTTCACCAAAACTCGGCACCAGCTCACGCTTCTAAGAAGACTTTAAATTTTCTTGAACAGAACGGCGTATCTTTTATTCATCCGGATATATGGACGCCATCATCATCGGACCTTTCACCCTGTGATTATTTTTTGTGGGGCTATTTAAAATATTTAAAAAGTTACAACCTTTAAACAGCTAAAAAAACTAATAAAACGTGAGATAGAAAACATTCCTCTGGAAATTATACAACGATCGCTAAAATCGTGGCCAAAACGTTGTCCTCAAGTGTACAGGAATCAAGGACAACATATTAAATAAAATTATTGAAAGAAAATAAAAATAACTGTGACTTATTAAATTTCAAAATCGTTCAATTTTTCAATCACGGTAGCTGTAGTTATTTCGTTCAGGACCGCGACCACCAAAATGGCTGAACCGCATTAATTCGGCTACGGCCGCTAATTTTTATTCTTAGATTGAATACTTTGATAATCGTTACACCACTTGCACGAATCACCAATCCCCCTTGTAATAGGGTTCGTAGCGTTAAACTTGTATTTAATTAATTGTAAATATTGGTTTTTTGTAGGACCTTAATTATTTGTGTACTTGCACCTTCTCGCTTGTTCTTAAACAACCTCGTTGCCAACCTCCCGTCAGTGATAGTTTGATTTTTTTTATATTTAATAGCGGTCAACGCGGCGAGTCCTCGCATGCTGTAGCAGCTGCCTACGTATTAGGCGCTAGGAATCGTAACCTTTAGTATTTAAAATTATGCATTTATTTTTGAGTTATATTGGAATTTTTTAAGATTATTATTTTAGCGAATATTTTTTCACCAGAGGAAGCGGTATACCTTCTCAAAGAATTAACATAAAACCTGGAGATCTAAATAATCCCAGAACACCTTATTTAAATGTCGTCACTGGCCAGTGGAGCACTTCCCCCTCTGTTAACGACAGAGGCGGGCAAGATTTCCAGCAGCTGTGACAGTTAACTGTTACAATTGCTTCTTTGACTTGCACCATGTGAAATATTCCGGTACTTCAAAATACGACAATTTTCACAAATTGTAGGATAGATTCGCCCGGTTCTGATTGGAACCTGGCGTCCATCCCTATCTCAAGATTTTGAATCCGGAGTCCATATTTTGATCAATAGATCGTCCAATTCTGGAGCTTTTAGTAGTAGAGATGTAGTAGGACAAACTTTGAGAATGATGGCTTAACGGTTAAGTAGGTTGACTGTAATATCATTTGATCCACGCCAAAATTGAAACTTCATTCTGATTGTTGCTCCTTAGAAGACTCTTCCAGATAGACTCCAAAAGATAGCAAACCATAGAAGTAATCTGCATTGAAAACCCTTTTAAATTGAGCATATTATTAGGATTTACGTAATTTGGAGCGGACATTAAACAGTAGGGTCCCATATATATTAAAATATTCCTAACACAAATTGCAGACATTTAAAAGAATAAATTACGACATTTATGGCATGATACAAACAAGTAAGAAGAAAGGCCACCGTCATTGGCCTACTCATTTGAGAACATGGATATTGCCTGTGAGGCGGAAAGCTAATTTTCAAGCAGCGGAGATGAGATTTTTGCGGAAGATGCTACGTGTCAAAAAATTAGGGCTATCAAAACCTACGTATGGTTTTCGTCTGAGTTTCAGGAAAGAACCTGGGCTTCTCGTTCTCTGAGAGACGTTCTCTAAAAATGAAATTTTAGAACCTTTTGAAGCAATATTGTAGTGGAGACTCCAGTGAAAAAAAAACGGAGGATTTGGCGACCTCGTCAAAAGAGAAGATCGTACAAGGAATGAAGAAATTAGAGAAATATTGAAATATTATTTTAAATCATGATTTATAATTTATTACTTTTTCAAGGAATTTCATAAAAACAGTCTCACGATTTTATCTTTGGATGTTTACAGAACTCTAACCAGGGCCGTGCCGTTGCTATGACATAGAGGGGTAACCGCATCAGGCAGCACCGTAAGGAGGTGGCATAAACAGCGAAATCAAAATATAATTTGAACCATTCCATAATTAAAAATTTTTACGCAAGGTTTTTCTCGGTTTTTCTATATTGATCTATGTTATTCCAATATTGATGTTTTCGATTTATTGCATGCCTCCTGCCTAAGCGCTTTCGATACCCTTTGATTATGGTTTCTGATGCATGAAAGCTCGCCAAAATACTTTTGATCTGACAGCGCAAAGTTATTATTATTGGCAAATAAAAACTCAATGACCCAATCACTTCCAGAAGAAGTTGTTGAAGAGAGCCAAAAAATAACACCATCAGAAGTTCATCGAAAATCGAATAGCAGTGGGAGCCAGAAGATATGAAACGAAATTATTTCTCATCCTGTATTATGGAATGCTTTCTGCATGTCATCTTAAACTGGTCAAATGGTTAAACTGGTTGAGAGGGGTTCACATTAAATTAAAAATTCGAGTTTGCTATTAATAAAGGAATAAGGCGTATATTTTCGCTCTCGCATTATTTGAAACTGTTGAGCATTCGTGAAGACTTTGAAAGAAGTTGGGTTGATTTACTCTGTTACAAAGGATGCCGTATCTTGCTTTTATTGTAAATTATTTGATAATTCGTCTGCTATTAGTGACTGTCCCAAAAAAAATCTGACTAAGGAAATCTTATAAGAGCCCTCCAATGCACGAAAGATCTGTAAAACACAGAACTGCTTTTTGAGCATGGAAAGAATTGGACATTCGATTGAAGCAGAAAACAGAGAGTCAACAGCAGTGCCGTAACTAGGGCGGTGCCAGCGGTGCCCAGGCACAGGGCGCAGACCCTGGAGGGGCGCAGAAATGACCAGAGTAGGACCAAGCTTTGGGTCATGCATGGTAGTTAGTAGCGTACATACAATACCTATTATTTATCGCGTAATATGGGTAGACATGCCTTACCATCAGCAGTGTGCACAGCTAATATGATATATTCTTGTTACAAGCAAAAACCATTAATGATCATAGATGACGAGATCATAAATGTTAAAATTTCGTGTCGAGAGCCGTTGCGGGGTGAACGCCGGCGAGACGCGGATGGCTGTCTGCGGGGCCGTATAACTGGATGCGGGGCTTAGCTCGACGTCACACGGAGAGAAATGGGCCAAATAATATTTAAAAAAAATGATCACATATCACTGATATGATCACATTTTTTGGAATAATTCAGAAAATATTTGTGTTTTTCTCGAGTTCTACGGTCAGATGGGAAACTTTGATGAAATATTTGAAAATTTCTTTGAAAAAGCACGCCGACACTAGATGGGCGTCTAAAGCTAGAGCCGTCAAAGCCTTAAACATGCAAATACCCCAAATCTGGTGTGTCCTAAAAATTCTAACTACCAACGATTATAATACGGAAACAATCGCCACAGCTAACAGCATTATAGGCCTAATAAATTATAAATTCATATGTACTCTGCAAATTTGTGACCAAGTTTTAGAATCTGTTGATAGAATGAATGTAGCTTTACAGTCTAAAACCATTACCATCGACAAAGCCTCTGAATTGATCAAGGGATTAATAAGGCAGATTCAGAATATTCGCGAGACTGTAGACAATGTTTTCGAAAAAGCCAAAAAAGTTTGTGAAGAGTGTGACATTGAAGACAATTTCCCTGAACAGCGAAGAAAGCGAGTAAAAAGACACGATTTAAGCGAGAGTTCAGACACCGGATACGACATTACCCCGCAACAGAGTTTCAAAATTCAATTGAATAAAGCACTAGACAGAATAATTTCTGAATTTACGTGGCGATTCGAAAAACTACATAGCATTCACCACTTTTTCAATTTTTTGACGGTAGAACACATAACTACATAATATTCAGTTGAAGAACTAAAAAAACATGCAGCTGATTTGAGTATGAAATATTCTGCAGATATAAATGCCACTGAATTTTGGGCCGAATTAGAAACTTTGAAGAGTCAAGTTGAAGCGACTACATTATTTGATAAATGTGAAAGTCAATCAACTCTGGGTCTTCTTAGAGCTATAGTAGAACTAGATTTAAAGGAAATGTTTCCCAATGTAGTAGTCGCCTTAAAGATTTTTTTAACGATGCCAGTGACTGTAGCTTCTTGCGAGAGATCATTTAGTAAGCTCAAATTGATAAAGACGTACCTGCGCTCAACGATGGGCCAAGAAAGATTGTCTGGCCTCGCGATTTTGTCGATTGAACGCGACATAGCACGGCTCCTGTCGTATGAAAACGTAATAAAAGACTTCGCAACAAGAAAAGCGCGTAAAGTAAATCTCTGAATAGATAGTTTTTTTTTTGCATTCATGGTTTGTCTTGGGTTTTTACTATCTTTACTGACGAGTATTTGGTATCATTTATATGTATTGTGTTATTGTGTATTGTGGTAAATCGTTTCGAATAAATGTTCTTTTTTTTAAATCCAATGTATACATACTTATTCGAAATTCTACCTATACTTAAACCAAGACTTAGTTTCTTGATGATAGATTTTTTTTATAGACATGGTCAATTTTATTGTCAGAGCCGCCAGCCGGGTACGATTAGAACATTTTTCAAGGGCGCAGTTATAGAAGCTCGCACCGGGCGCATAAAAGGCTAGTTACGGCACTGGTCAACAGTGATACAGAAACTAAACTTAAACCAAGAGAGTTACCAAAATAATATTAAAAATTACAATTTCATATGCGGTGTAATTCTTTGGGCGGCATTTGAAACACGCACTGCACTGACTCTAACCACAAGAAACACTAGGCTATGATTTTATTACTGATGGTAAAATCCTGCAATAGCTTCCAGAAAGAGGTATACAAATGATAATAATCCTATTTAATGAAGTATTTAGTTCGTCTGGAAATTGGGCCCCTCAATAGAAAGTGGCTCAGATAATCCTTATCCATAAGCTTGGAAAGCCACCAGAAGAGGCAAGATCTTATCGTTCCATTAGTCTCCTGCTACGTATTGCAAAGGTGTTTGAAAAATTGTTACTACAAAGACTATATCCACATTTGCTGAGAGAAAAGTGATCCCTAAAAATCAGGAAGGCTTTCACATTGAGAAGGTGCACTGTGTCATCAGAATAATAAGTCAATCTTGAAGAAAACCTAATTTGTAATATTGTATTCTTGAATATTACACAAGCATTTGATAAGATATGGCACCTTGGACTGCTCTATAAAATAATGTCAAGACTATTTATTACATTCGTACTATGCAATCATAAAATTTTTCCTGGTTGACCGAATGTTCCAAGTGAAGTTTCTGGACGAGATTTCTCAATTCTATCCAATATAATCGGGAGTGTTCCCTAAGGCAATGTTTTGGATCTAATGTTGTATCTTATATATTTTGTTCGTATCGGATCTGCCGAAACATTCGTTGGTGGCACGACAATCATGGCCTTACATTTCGATCCAATTCAAGCTACAAAAAAATTTCCAAGTCCACTTTTTAAAAGTTCAAGACTGACTAAAAATGTGGTGGATTAGAGCTAAGAAAACAAAATCGATTGAAGTCATGTAGATCATGAAGAGAGACACTTTCTCGCCGGTAACATTAAAAGTCAAACGCTATCCCAAGCTGATGTAGCTAAATACCTTGGCATGCATCTCAATTTGGGGCTCATGTGGAGGTTTCATATCTGGATGAAGAGAAAACAGTTGGGTTTCAAATTTAGAAAGATGTCCTAGTTGATTGGTCCAAAGTCACAGATTACACTTGAAAATAAGGTTTTTTGTATAAAAAAATATCTTGAGGCCAACCTGGTCGTATGGAATTCAATTGCGAGGCACAGTAAGTACCCCAAACATCGAAATACTCCAGAGACTTCAGTCGAAAGTATTGGGGATCATCAAAAATCCTCCTTGGTATGTACCAAACCACGTAATTCACAACGGCTTGGAAGTCAGTAGTGTTAAAAGTAAAATTATAAAATTTAGTGAAGAACATTAGGCCAGACAAGTTAGTGTTCATCCAAATAGTTTAGAAGCCAAAGGTTCAACTCTGAAGGCTGAATAAAACCACTTACTACTTCCTTTAGCATTGTTCTGTAATTTGGTTAATCATTAAAAAAAAATTCGTACCAACTTTAACACGTACTGGTGGCCTACATTTTTTTCATAATCGTTTTCATTGAACATTCGAGCACAACTATTTTCATTGCACAATAAATATTTTTTTTAATATCTTATATGATACTCCAGGGTTGGGCAAAATACATGAAAATATGTATTTGAAATACAAAATAAATTTTGTTTTGAGTATTTGAAATACATAATACAAATACATTGAAAAATTGTATTTGAAATATAAATTACAAAATACAAAATGTATTTCAAATACATAATATTTCAAATACATGTATTTCAAATACTGCCCAACCCTCTCTGAGTGGAGTGCACATGTTTATCACTGTTAACGTTATTTTCGTAAAAAGAAAATTATTTCAGAATAAAATTATGTTTTCTTTTTTTCAAATTTACTCAAAGAAAACGTTGTGTAAAATGAACACCTCGTATAAAATAACACCTAGATATTATTTAAAATTATACGAAAAAAAAATTATATAAAATAAAAACTTTTATGTATCCTTTGAGTACAATAACAGGAAATTCGCCTTGTACACGTTTATTTGATTTCTAATAATGAGTAAGCAATAACCGATTTGTTAGCACTAGAGTTTCCCAACTCCAAAATCCGCCCTTGTTACCCTGCGTCAATCACCGATTTAATATTACTCAGTTTATATTTTCAATGAATCGTTCTCAAACATGTCTATGAAAGGGTACTACGGCACTCCAGAATCGATTACTGGTTAGAGTAAGTTCTATTAACTACACACGTTTACAAACCTTTTAATATTGACTTTCGTAAAAAATTGCACCTATAACTAATTTTCACATAACTTTACTGGAAAATACTTTCATCTCGATATTCGAGTTATTGGCAGTTCCCTGCAGATTAATATATAAGTTCAAACAGGTTTCAATATCGATGTGCAAATTCAAAATATATTTTCAAACAGTATTTGTGAATACCGCACAACCAATCGATACATATTTGGTAATTTTAGACTTAGTTATTTCCTTTTGATGCCTACTATATTATATTGCCTAAAAATAATGCTTCCATCACACACAATTTCCGCATAATTGAAAATTTTGCTATTAATTTCGACCCTTTACTCGGTCATTATTAATTCACAGTAAAACTTTTATTTCGACTAAATTATTTTGGATTATCTAGAATCTAGATGTTGCGCAATTTAGATTATCAAAAACTTTTTTTAAAAATCTTTTATAATTTATTTGTGTTATTTTATTTAAAATTTAATTTTAAATTTTTAATATACGTAAATATTTAAATTTAATACTATAACGCTTTAAAATGATATTGATAAAAGGGTTGTAAAGTAATTAAATTAAATACAATAGAAGTAAAAGAATAAATCATAGCGCAAAGGGCGAAAAAGTTTGAAAAAAATTGTTATAAGGAAAAAGAGACTAAAGAAAATCTGTTCAAAATAAAAACATAATGGAAAAATCTTGTTGCTGCAGAAAAGTAGAACGCAGCGTAACCCGTTTTAAAAATAACTTTTTGAAGATTTATTGTTGACGTACTAAAATATGCAAAAATTGTGGGTAGTAATTATTATCAATTTAATTTTTTAAAAATTTAGTTGGTGTTCAAGTTTTATCCTAAAAATTTTTTATTTCCTCAAGTGGAAATTCACGAAGTTATCCTTTTGGTAATAAAAATTACATTAATATTCAGCAAGCGTAGGTAATTTCCTCTCAAATAATATTTTCAAAATTTACTAATTATAGCAAATTTTGTTTTAATTAGTTTATTTTTCGGTCATGTGTAATTTAATTTTTCATAAAATATACTTTGTACTCAACAAGGCTTTTGGAATTAGCGAACCAATTTAATCGTATTAACAAATTATCACGATTTCCAGTATTGTAAAAATTTGCTGAAAAAAAAGTAAAAGTAATTTAAATTTGAGCTTTTGTATTTTAATGAAGTACACCTGAGTTATCAAATTTTAATTTTACATTTTCGAGCCTTTGAAACTTGAACCAGAAGTCTTTATTTGATTTAAACCTCAAAATGTAGTCGAAATGATTTATATACATATACAAAGTGGGAAAAAAATTTCGTGCCGAACAAAATGTTATTCGAGCGCTCTTCGGTTTGCCTGAATAATGTGGAATAATTTTGCACTTCCCTAATGGAAGGGAAAATCGTCGATTTTCAATAATCTTATTATATGTTAATAGGTCACCAATTAACGTTTACATATCCCAAATTAACTTGTATTGTAAATAACATGCAAGTACAATTCGAACGTATTCCCACAGTGTACTGTTGACATGACAGGTTTAACTGTGGAATACATACAACACATTAATTCTCTAGAACGGTTGCTTCTCTATTCTCGTGAGAACATGCAATACAGGTCTATAGGAGCAAATTTTGCATAAATATAAAGTATATCAACATTGATTAACACGTGTCAGTTTGAAGGATTATTCAATTAAAATTTAAGTACCTAATCAAATATTTAAATCGTTCAACGTATCAAAACCATTATTTAACCGCAAATTGATAGACAAAATTGAAATTAATTTGAAAATTTAATTCAACGTAAGTAAGTGCCGCAAAGTAAAAGTAATACATTACAATTCGCCCCATCCCACTTCTGATACTTTTGCTATTCCATTGCGAATCTTAAAATTTAATTAAGTTAAATGTTTTGGTTTAAAACGATTATTGGTGTCTTGATATCTCGATGTCTTGGTGTCTTACAACCAACAAATAAATCCTTGATTCATCTCTAAGATTGTTACTAACCAACAATTTAACATTGTCACACACAACGTACGCAGTTTAGCTTAACCGCTTAAAGTGGCGAGGAAAGTTTGGAACCGATTTAGTAAGAAAAATTACACCTTCTAATTTTTGACAAAAAGTTTAATAAATTTTCGAAACGTGAAATTAATTAATTTGTTTTTCTTGTATGTATTATATAACTGTTGTAAATTTATTTAACCGGAAACACATTAAATTACCAAGTGGGGAAAAGTAATTTCTGAAATGGAAGGGAATAATATAACTTCGTGAAAATTGAGTGATAAGTAAGTTCGTTAAACTAATTTAATATCATAAATTAATCACGATATAAGATCGATATTCCGAGGGGATAAAATTACCATAATGATAGTGATTTTACCTGTTGAATTAAACTTTTGACGGAGTGACAAGAAGTAACAGCAAATTTAGATAACACTTAACTGTAATATTAAATTTTGCTAAACTGAAAACGGAAATGCTGATTAATTATAAATTTATTAATTAAAATTTTTCATTTCAGAGGATTTTCTAAAAGACCCCTGACTTTGAAGCAGCTATAGCTGCTGTTATTCGAGCCCTTCGGTATTCTGCAATATTTTGCATTTGAGACCTGGATACCGTAATCCCCGAACATACCACCCTACGTACTATCGGACCTGGGAATCGAACCGGGAATCTTGTAACCGTAGCTACGCGGTCTCGCATACCTCCGCGGTTTTAGAACCGCTGATGCTTTGGAAAATGAAATATGAAAGCATATTAATCCTAGTACTCGTAAAAGGCATTGAAAAAAAAGATGAAAGGAATTTTAAATATATTAAAACCTACCTGAGACTATTCAATTTAATTTTTGTTAATTCTTAATTAATTAATTCGTTTGTGGCGGAAGATTCCCTAAATGGTAAATTAGAAAATGACTAGCTTGAGATAATAAAGCGCACTTTAAATTTATGATTTTAATAATTCAAAAATAATTAATTAAGATTATTGTAATAAATAAGACTTTTATGGAAGTCTGAATGTACAACACGAAAGCAGCCATTACTTTTTAATGTTCTGCAAGATTCCGTAGTCTTTTCATCCTTTCCATTTGTTATAAAGTAATGCAGTGCTCTTAGTTTATACATAATTCTGTTTACATCTAAAAATAAAGGTTGTAAATGCAAATTCAACTATTGTCTACAAAGTAATAATACAACGACGGCGTTAAAGCTATTGATTTAATTCCCGAGCTCAATTTTTACTTTCCGAACCCCTAGGTAAGGAAAGTATTGTTATCAGTCAAAATTTGACCCCCCAATTTTTTGACAGATGTTCACGTTTTGAGGTCCCCTGAATCCATTTTTATCATTTTTGGAAGGATGTCTGTATGTATGTGTATGTGTGTGTGTGTGTGTATGTACGTCTGTGAACACGATAGCGTCTAAACGAAGCAAGCAAATCATTCCAAATTTTGCATATAAGCTTTTTCCTGTCGTAGGACGAAGCCAGATGAAAATAATTTAAATCGTGCAACGGGAAAGGGGGGTTTACCTGGAGCTATTATGACATTATGCGTCATAACTTCGAAACGAAATTAAATATGTAAAAATATTAATAACAAAAAATTAGCGCTATGGAATTTCCTACATTTTTTGTCCTACAAGTTTTTCTCTAAAATATACAAGGCGTTTCAAAAAATTTTGTATTTGTAAAAATTTTTTGTATTTGTAAATAAAATAGTAAACCGCATTCTACTAACGAAAATAAGATGAAAAGTTTCTAATAACATGGGTCCAAAAATGCTTCGTTTGCAAGATATAGGCATTCAAAAGTTTTTTTCTTCCTATTTTGGCAAAATATGAAATTTTTCATCGATTTACTGTTGAAATTATGTAACCATTTTATTTAAAAATATAATGTAAAAATTTGCGTCTGTTCGGAAAGTGATGCGATGGCCACATCAGATTTTTTTGCTTTATGACCAACAAAATTATTCCATTAATTTTTGCACAGGTAAGAAAAACCTTTTGAATCTTAGTTAATTTGCATTTAAAATATGTACCTAATGCTATGGTGATTTCATACAAATTTCATTTATTAAAACACTTTCATCTAAATTAATTCTCATATAACGAAAATAATATAACCAGCGCAATTCAAATTCAAAATTAAGTTAAAATTCAAACTAATCAGAAAAATTAGTGATGTGTCGTAAAATCAAATAGAGTATGGATTTTTCGACTTCTTAACTATTCAAAATATCTAAAAAAAAATTTAATAAATTAAACATCTTTTTTATATTTAAATATGTACTTCAAAATCATTTAAATATTTATATAAGGATGTAACCAATAAAACAGTATATCTATCTGTAAGTAACTCATTAATGTATATTTAGTTCCTACCAACTTAAACAAGGTGCAATGCGGCCTTTAGGCCGCACAACTATGATAATCAAACTGATAATTTAATTTTTTTAATTAAACTTCAAGGTGATAAAAACACACCCTGCACCCTGCCTGCACCGATTATATAGTTTAAGTTCATACATTGAATCAAAAACTATCACATATACAATGAATATGTTCATTATACATAAATTTCAACCAATGAACAAAATTTGAACAAAAAATGAGGCAAAGTGGGACAAAGTAGATTTTATACCAGATTTACAAAACTTACTATATTTTTTACACAAATTTAATGTTTATGTTAAATTCAAACATTACAATAGGCAAATAAAATTAACAAGTCCCGAATAAAGAACAGTACATGTCTGAAAAAAAGAGGTTATGTGGGGAAAAATAGACTTTATCCCTATTTTATTGAAAATCATGAAACATTAAGAGGTGCAGATCTTACACGAATTTACACAAATTTACTGTTTAGGTTTATTTCATAGTCATATAGTATTAAAAAATACAAAATTAGATATTTACGGGTAAGTAACAGAAACAGATACTTTACGGAATGCGCAAGAAAATACTTCGAACGAGCTGCAAGGTGAGTTCAAGTAGCTTGCAAATTACGTAAAGGATTGCTTTTGTGCGAACCACGTATGCAGCTTATTTTCCAGGTCAGGGTCATATCCGAAATAAACAAATAACAACAAACTGCACTATTACAATAATTATTTTCTACCAATTTTTAAAACAATTTCGCTTTTTGAAACCTTGAACAGTTTATAAGCATTTTAAAAGACGTTCGACAAACAATGAACATGAAAATGCAAAAATGCAAATTTTACTGGACTATTAATTTATTTATCTGTCTCTAACGCTAAATTTACCTGTTTTTTTCCTGTTTCTTCTCTAGAGAGGGAGTATATTAATGCAAATGGATACATTGTAATAAAACTTAATACCTATAACTTAACAATAACAAAAACGATATGGTGAATGGTGATTGGGGGTGATTAAATAAATAATGATGGGTAATGATTAACAATAAACATTTAGAGCAAAACTGCGGCTGTTGATAAACGAAAGAATGTTGTAAAAACTTGAAGAATAATAAAATTAAATTGAGTGAAATTGAATTGAATGTATGTAACTTTGAATGAAATTTAAAAAGAATGTGAATTTATTGGTAAGGTAACAATTGGCAGCTGAGAGCATAAATCCATTAAACTCATTGTAGACAAGTCAAGGGGGGGGGTGTTGAACTGTTTTAATGTGTTGATGATTAATTTGCAATAGGATATGTATTGAACTGTATTTCAATGGCTAGCCAAATTTCGATAAATTTCAAAAATTAAAATTAAAAAAATTAACGTGTTAAAAGACAAAATGTAACAAAAATTTGTAAATGAATTATTGTAAATTAAATTTAAAAGAAGGGGGAATTTGGATTTGAAGAAATGTCTTTGTGCGCAGACGAGGAACTTTGGAGTTGGAAGAAGGAGGGGAGAGTCCACGCCGAGCAGTCGAGTGTGTAGGACGCTTGAGCGAGAAGTTTAAAAAATTATTGTATAGAATTTGTAATAAATAAAATAAAAGCGAAATTTAGTTGATATTTGAAAGAGTTGTGTTTCATTAAAGTGTTTTTGGAAAAGAAAAATAAAGATAAAGAAAAAATTTGAATTCACGAAATTCAAAAAAATTAATAGTTGGACCGTGGACAAAAAGAACACGTCAGTATAATTTGGTAATACATTTATTGGTGATTATGTCCGAAATGTTAAAAGGTGTAATATTATGAAACTGACAATGTAAGGCGTAGTTGTGACGATGTTGGGTGTACTTTGGGCAGCAAGACAATAAATCGCGCGCAAACGAGTGACCCGTCAATATCTGCGTCATTTCAAAGGAGGTATCAACGGCACTTCGGAACAAGCGAACATCATTTAGCGTAGGTAAATGCTGCCGGGTGGTCGAACCTTGGACGGCATTTCTGTACTCGGTATCCCAAGTACATGCCGCCTCAAGACGAATCACCCTTCTTGCATAGCTAAGAGGGAACTGGTTGTATGCCATGCGACTGTGTGAAACAGCCGCGTCTTTGGCACATTGATCTGCAGCCTCGTTCCCTTTAATGCCGCAATGAGCCTTTACCCACGCAAATCTGATGATCGTTTGGTCCTTCAGTTTGAGCAGTGAACGATGGATGAAGGTGACCAAAGGTACGGTGGTACTCCTATTAGCGATGGTAAGAAGCGAAGAAAGGCTGTCGGAGAAAATGCACACAGAGTGCAGTCTCCTGGAGGAGATCCAAGTCAGGGCGGCGTCAATCGCATATAGCTTGGCTTGAAACACGCTACAAGCACCGTTTAACCGGTACTTGTGGGTTTCTTGCCGAGCCTCACGGTATATGACAATTGCCACGCCGACCTCCCCACCTTGCTGCTTGCTGCCATCGGTAAATATAGCAACATCGACCTGGTCGCATATTCGATCGACTTCCGGCGAGTCGCAAGCTTTAACGAAACTGATCGTTTGTCTGTAGCGGGGATGTAGCATCTTCGCTGGCGACGTACGATTTTGCAAGACGACATCGTCCGGAAGACGATCGAAAGTACCATCCATTTTCACCTGCTCTACCCTTGCTACCTCCTCTATCCTTAGCTCGATTGGAGTAAATCCAGCTAAGGCTAACGCAGATATTGCCGAGACTGTATGGAATGCGCGAGTAGCCCTGATGGCGAATACCCGCTGAAAAGATCGCAACCAACCCAGCACATACTTGTATCGTAGCACTCCACTCCAAATAAAAGAACCGTAAGTAATGGTCAGTTCGATGACCGCGTGGTATATACTAGTATATTGTCTCCACATTTCGTGAATTAATACCCCACGTGGGCAGTACGAACCGACATTAGGATTTAAAGATTTTGTTTGCTTTGACTATGACGTGTCGAACGTGTTCATTGAATTTCAAGTGTTGGCCTAAAATGATACCTAGAATTTTGATGTAAGGCTCATAAGTCAAAACGGTGTTCCCGAAAGTAATTTTACAAAATTTGGTTTTTGGAGTGAAAGCTATTGCTTGGGTTTTCGGGGCGCTAATTGTTAATTTAACACCTCACCGATCGCAAGCAGAGCTGCGTTGGCACGACTTTCCATCTTAATTACACTGGGCGAACTCACGATTAGAAGGACGTCATCTGCGAATGCTTGCAGATGGCAACCCTCCGGTAAACCCACGTCGAGAAGTTCGTATAATGTATAATGTTCCAAAAGGTAAGTCCGCAAACAGAGCCTTGGATGCATCCTTTGGTCATGGTCTTGCGCGACTTCCCGTCAGCGTAGGCCAGCTCAACAGACCGATCAGCGATATAACTTTTAATTAGGTTATATATATTCCGCGGGCATGCAATGTTTCGCAGTCTGTTGAATAATGCTCGCCACCAAGCGTTGTCGAACGCCGCTTTGATATCCAAGGATACACCAAGTACCAGGCATTTACTACTTTTCTCACGTCGGATAATCGATATAGCATCATGCAGGGCGTTGATCGTGGAGGTCTGTTCCCTTAATCCATACTGTTTAGGACTCCATGCCTGACGCTGAACACCAAAATACGTTAGACGCTTAGTGAATAGCTTTTCCAGCAGCTTTCCGAAGACAGGCAAGAGTCCTATGGGCCTAAAGGCCGATAGGTCCGTTGGATCGGACCTATTCGGCTTAGGCAAGATTTTCACATAGGCACTCTTCCACGGCTTCGGAAAGTGGCCGGTTGTCAGACAGGAGTTCATTAGTTTAGTAATGAATTCAGGACAAGCCTCCGCGACCACGCCGCAAATATCTGACGTGAGGTTGTCAATACCCGGCGCCCTGTTTGGACTCATGGAATTTAACGCGTCCAATACCTCTTCCTCCGTGAATTCCTCTTCGTCTGGTGTATCACATACGTAGGGCGAATCAAACATATGTCGCAGTTCTCTGTGTCTAAGTCTCGTATCGACGTCGTCGTCGGGGTAGAAATGACGAAGCAGTCTAGTTGCTGTTTCGTCGCTGGTATCAGGTGCATGTCAGTGGCCCCCCCAGTTTCGAATTTTTTTATAAAAATGGTGTCACACGTTAGAGCATCGTTAGAGCCTGAATGAGCTTCCATTATTTTCGTTTGAGCCTCAAAGGTCGCGGAGTTATTCGCAAAAAACAACTGGGGGGGCCATAGACATGTTGGCCCCCCCAGTTTCGAATATTCGCGTGGATTTGGTGTCAAACGTTAGAGCATCGTTAGAGCCTGAATGAGCTTCCATTATTTTCGTTTGAGCCTCAAAGGTCGCGGAGTTATTCGCAAAAAACAACTGGGGGGGCCATAGACATGTTGGCCCCCCCCCCAGTTTCGAATATTCGCGTGAATTTGGTGTCAAACGTTAGAGCATCGTTAGAGCCTGAATGAGCTTCCATTATTTTCGTTTGAGCCTCAAAGGTCGCGGAGTTATTCGCGATAAACTGCTGGGGGGGCCGTAGACATGCTTTTCCATTTTCCTTCCAATTTGGATTTTTTGTTTGAAACTGATGCCAATCGATAGAGCATCGTTAGAGCCTCAATGAGCTTCTATGGTCATGGTTTTAAGTTAATATATTTACAAAGTTATGGATGTTTTAAATTTTCGACCAAACTCCGAGCAACATGCGTTAACTTGAATTTTGCCAGATTGAGGGTTCCCACCATCATTGCTATTTTAAATTCCCTGACTTTCCATGACGAAAATTATAAATAAAACATCAACTTAAAGGAATATAAAGCTTTAGTTGATATAAATAATCATTATTACCTTCATCGATTTCATATAATATCAACTGCAAAATTATTGTTTGAAGAAAAAGTTTTATTAATAAAACTAAAACTCGCAGTGCATTTGTAGTCGGTAAATTACTGGATTGCAAATCGTCATAGTCCATAAGTTTTCGTACCTCGTCATTTAGGATAAAAGAAGGTGTCATTTTCTCATTGATTAATTTAGTTTCTAATTCTTCCCGTTTGGCTTTCGATATATTTCTTTTAACGTCTTGATTGCAGTTGTTAATATAACCAGTGTATATGCACTCCATCACGACATCACATTCCGCTTTTGGAATATTTTCCACATTTTAAAATGCCATGACAAGATTTGCATCGACGACTTATTTGAAAGTAACAAAATCCACTTGGGTAGATTTTACAACGTTTGTATACTCGTATTATACAACATGGAACTTTCGTCTCTCTAAAAATTTTGGTATGAATTAAATCTGTCCAGTAGTGTGCTTTCAAAGTTTCGTAATTTCTAATATTATCGTTGTTGTTCCCATCTGATCGTTTGTAAGAGCGATTGGACGGAGAAATACTATTCCACTCTTCCGCTGTCAAAGTTATTCGAAATTCTAAACGTTTGTCGCCTCCTTCGTTTTCTTCTTGATCCTCATCCGATATATCCGAGTTAATTTCTGCAGTGTATTTTGATGAAACCTGTAAATTTAATTCTTCCATAATTTTGTGCCTGTTCACGATCGCGTGGTTATAAACGTATTTTGTGCAAAACGGTGGTATTACCAAATTGTTTTACTATTTCCGACCAACAAACATTTGATGGGCCCCAAAACTTTTTACCCATTGGATCATAAATTTTCTCTTTATTGGCAACAATAGCCAGGTTAAGGTACTTCAGATCAATATTAGATTTTTTCGGCATGATATTTCGCTATATTTCTTCGATAAAAATTTTTATAAATTCAAATACAATTTCTCGCTTATATAGGGTTTTTTATAACCAACTTAAAAGTTTTTATCTTTTAATCTGGCATGCATGTTGCTCGGAGATTGGCGAAAATTTAAAACATCCATAACTTTGTAAATATATTAACTTAAAACCATGACCATATTAGAAGCTCATTGAGGCTCTAACGATGCTCTATCGATTGGCATCAGTTTCATACAAAAATTCCAAATAGGAAGGAAAATGGAAAAACATGTCTACGGCCCCCCCAGCAGTTTATCGCGAATAACTCCGCGACCTTTGTGGCTCAAACGAAAATAACGGAAGCTCATTCAGGCTCTAACGATGCTCTAACGTGTGACACCATTTTTATAAAAAAATTCTCTTTATTTGCAGCAATAACCAGGTTAAGGTACTTCAGATCAATATTAGATTTTCTCGGCATGATATTCTATTTCGCTATATTCCTTCGATAAAAATTTTTATAATTTCAAATACAATTTCTTGCTTATATAGGGTTTTTTATAACCAACTTAAAAGTTTTTATCTTTGAATCTGGCATGCATGTTGCTCGGAGTTTGGTCGAAAATTTAAAACATCCATAACTTTGTAAATATATTAACTTAAAACCATGACCATATTAGAAGCTCATTGAGGCTCTAACGATGCTCTATCGATTGGCATCAGTTTCATACAAAAATTCCAAATAGGAAGGAAAATGGAAAAACATGTCTACGGCCCCCCCAGCAGTTTATCGCGAATAACTCCGCGACCTTTGTGGCTCAAACGAAAATAACGGAAGCTCATTCAGGCTCTAACGATGCTCTAACGTGTGACACCATTTTTATAAAAAAATTCTCTTTATTTGCAACAATAACCAGGTTAAGGTACTTCAGATCAATATTAGATTTTCTCGGCATGATATTCTATTTCGCTATATTCCTTCGATAAAAATTTTTATAATTTCAAATACAATTTCTTGCTTATATAGGGTTTTTTATAACCAACTTAAAAGTTTTTATCTTTGAATCTGGCATGCATGTTGCTCGGAGTTTGGTAAAAAATTTAAAACATCCATAACTTTGTAAATATATTAACTTAAAACCATGACCATATTAGAAGCTCATTGAGGCTCTAACGATGCTCTATCGATTGGCATCAGTTTCATACAAAAATTCCAAATAGGAAGGAAAATGGAAAAACATGTCTACGGCCCCCCCCCAGCAGTTTATCGCGAATAACTCCGCGACCTTTGTGGCTCAAACGAAAATAACGGAAGCTCATTCAGGCTCTAACGATGCTCTAACGTGTGACACCATTTTTATAAAAAAATTCTCTTTATTTGCAACAATAACCAGGTTAAGGTACTTCAGATCAATATTAGATTTTCTCGGCTCTCGAGTTTGTTCGAAAATTTAAAACATCCATAACTTTGTAAATATATTAACTTAAAACCATGACCATAGAAGCTCATTGAGGCTCTAACGATGCTCTATCGATTGGCATCAGTTTCAAACAAAAAATCCAAATTGGAAGGAAAATGGAAAAGCATGTCTACGGCCCCCCCAGCAGTTTATCGCGAATAACTCCGCGACCTTTGAGGCTCAAACGAAAATAATGGAAGCTCATTCAGGCTCTAACGATGCTCTAACGTTTGACACCAAATTCACGCGAATATTCGAAACTGGGGGGGCCAACATGTCTATGGCCCCCCCAGTTGTTTTTTGCTAATAACTCCGCGACCTTTGAGGCTCAAACGAAAATAATGGAAGCTCATTCAGGCTCTAACGATGCTCTAACGTTTGACACCAAATTCACGCGAATATTCGAAACTGGGGGGGCCAACATGTCTATGGCCCCCCCAGTTGTTTTTTGCGAATAACTCCGCGACCTTTGAGGCTCAAACGAAAATAATTGAAGCTCATTCAGGCTCTAACGATGCTCTAACGTGTGACACCATTTTTATAAAAAAATTCGAAACTGGGGGGCCACTGACATGCACCTGCTGGTATCAGTAAATCTGTTTTCGCACGTTAATGTAAACGGAGGGCGCCTAACGGGTGCGTCCTTAATCAGCCTGTTTGTCAGTGACCATACACTTTCTTGGTGCTGCCCATTACAAAAAGTTCGAAAATTCGCGGTAGAAGTGGAGCGTATCAAACCACCGTATTCTTGCCTTAGCTCCTTTTGAATTGACCTGTTGAACCGTTCCTCAATGCGGTCTTCAGGCCGCACAATGTTAGGAATCCCAAATTAGTGCGGCCTTTAGGTAGCACAACTAAGGCTAGGTTATTTCTGTAGTTACATGTAAAAATAACATACTGTTTAAAAAATTATATAAATAAATCTTGAAGAAAAAATTAAAAATGAAATTTTCAATTTTTTAAGTCACGGAAAATTTTAAGAAACTTTTACAGCAATGTTTACCTGAAAAATACAGGTCATCTTTAACAATCTTTAACACTCATTAAAAAATTTAATAATTTGGTAATCGGTTTTGTTTACAACAAATACACAATTTGCTATCATAAATAATTTTCCGATAGAAAGATAACGAAAACAATAATGCAATTCAGCTCAAGAAACAAAGCGAATAAATTTTCAATAATTATTACAGAAAGGAAAATTATTACAATGTGATAAGCCTCTTAAAAATTATATTTTACTTTACGTGAAAACCTCTAAAAATTGTGTCCTATTAGGCCATTCGATTCAATTTCGTAACAGCTTTAGAATGAGAAAATTTTATAGGTATTTCAAGAATTTAACTACCTACATAATTATAAAATCGCTGATGACACTCTTTTTTTGTAACTTAAAAATTATTCTATTGATCGGGTATTAAGGTGGAATATTTAAAAGAAAATTTTATTCATTCTCAAGATTTCCAGACGGTAGTGGAAATTTTTCAAAGTTACAAAGTTACAAAGCGACAAAATAGGAAGCAAAATTATGCGTTGTATTTTGATAAGTTCAAGGGTGGTTCAAGGTATCAAGAACTTGACATTTTTAAACTTAAAATTAGGTCAGAGGGCCAGTTCATGCATATTTTAGTTTAATTATTAAATTAATGCTTTTTGTACAATAGAAGTATTTTTACAATCAGATCATGAAAGGTCAACATACATAGATAGTCGTATTAATGACAATGTAATGCGAATAAAATCTCGATATGTCACTACTTAATAGTTGTATTTTATATTAGTATAATAATACAGGGTGAGACAGACCCACGACCGTGACAGGCATTTTTTTCAAAAACTGTTAGTCTAATGGTTGGAAAAAAATTTAATCGCGAAAGCCTACACGAAAAGTCGAATTCCCCGCAAATGTTGGCATCCTGAAAAGTTTGCTCCAAAATGGCGAAAACTCCAGATTGTCAAATAGCACGGGAGAGCCGAAAATGGTATCGCTGGAAAGGTCTTTCAAAAATAAGTATCTAAGTTTTGTAGGAAAAACTTTAATGAAAAATTCTTCGAAAGCGATGGGGGCTTTATGTGGACTTTTGTGATCAAAATTTTTTTCCCAACCATCTATGACTAACAGTTTTTGGGAAAAAATGCATTACCTTGTATATTAAAAGCAAGTTTTAGTCTAAAATTTAATAAAAACTATCAGGAATCTCCTGCTATACGCCACCAATAAAATCTAATAAGATCGAAACATGTACCTATGTCATTGTTTAATACTGGAGGTGACTTTCTAAGTTATTAAAATTTAACGTCCCTGTGCTTTGTTTATATTACAGTATATCATAACAGTGTTGTTTGCATGTGTACCAAATTAATCTCTAAAATTTGTTAAAGTATAAATATTTAATCTGATACTCATCCACCCTTTCGAGGAACCCTAAAGCTCTCCTACATCTTTTATATTACTTAATTTATTATGGAAATAAATAGAAGTGTTAGCACTAGTAAAGTCGACTCTTAACACGATTTAGCAAAAGATACCCAACTATAGGATATTTCCAAAATGAAATATTAAATAGTAGCTACTTGGGAAAATTCTAAATTCACCTTATGCACTGATGAAAACGTACAAAAAGCCTAACACTCAAGAAACGCATTGCAATTTTAAAAGCGTGATGTACTTTGATGTCAAACGATACCTGCTACTAACATATCGTTGTAAAATTGTATTAAAAAATTCTTTTGAGTTTTCTTTATGCTTTTCTTTTGTGTATTATATGCGACACTTGTTGCATTAAAAGAAAATTTCATAATTTTTTATTCTTGACAGTCATATTAATATTCATACTTTTAGGTATTTTTGTGCTTCGTAGAAAATTATTTATAATATTTGTTTATCCGTCCGTCTTGTCTGTCTCGCCAAAAATCGTTAGATAAGCTTTCGAGACATGTTTCCGCTGCTGCGAGTAATTTCCATGTTTTCTCCTCTTTTTTGTGCATTGGACTTGAAGAGCGCTTAACGTACTAACTTGTAAGTTTTTAATTAAACTTTTAAATATTTAAAAAACTTGTTAGACTCAATTTAATGTTAAATTGCGTTAATACTTGTTTGTAATGTAATTTTCCTTCCAGATTCCAGATTAAAGAAGACTGCAGATAGATGTGCAACTCGTAGTTTTTCAAAAAAGATAGCAACAAACTAATTCAAAGAACATGAAACACAAACCAAAACAACTCTTTCAAAAACTTCATAATTAATAATTAAAATTATAATTAGGTAAAACTACCTTTAAGTTTTCACTAAGAATTAACCTTTGATATCGTCTTACACTAATTAGTTTTGCTAGTTACTCTGTATGTACTAATATAGTTTAATCAAGCTAATGGAGCTTTTTGAAATTCCAATTTAATTTTTTCATTTTTGTTCAGTGATTAAAAACAACCCAACCTTTTTATTGCATACAGTTTTTTTGCAAACGGTGCTTATCCCACTTTTATTTGTAATCAAAAATTTCTGGATCATTGGATAGACTGAGGGAACTTTTAGGTTTATCGAAATCTCTTGTGTTTAGTGAGGGGTCGAATAGTTAAATTGAAGTGATAGCAAAATAAATTAAATCAATGGATCAAAAATTATCGATGTGTGATCATCAAGTGACTGAACATGGAAAAATAGTTTTTCCACATCGGACGATGTTATGTCCAAACTTGTAATATTAACAGAGTACTAAAACTGATTAGAACGAGTATTATAAACTGACAATTTGACAAGTTGCCGGTATAGCACTTCCATTATCAAGTATGAACCCTCGCCATGTGATGGATAAAGGTCCAAGATAAACAGCGCTTTCGGTGCTGTTATGCCCTAATATAAATTATTCGATATTTAAATTGCTATCTTAATAGGTCTGCAATTATTACAAACATATTTTGCGATATCATGATATAATTATTTGTTATTCTAAACTGTATGATTGGTTGCTTCAGGATCCCAACCGTTTACGACTGAACGGGCAAACATCCTTCATCTATGTTTGGCGTCAAAAAGCTTCTCTCGTTTTAACAATATTTACATAAAATATAACTTTATAGTTTTCTGCAAAAATTGATATCGCTAAAACCCTTTCATCACTTTGAAAACTTTTCGTGTTAAATCGCTTAAACTTTGTATTTCACACAAGTTTTGTAATACCAACAGGTACAGCTTTATCTTTTTCATTGTTATTTTCAAGCCTTAAAAGTTCTTCAATTATAATTTATATTATAAACAATGCGGGGTTTTAATTTTTTTCATAACAATTAGTAATTATCGAACTGAAAAGCGTACATTTCTTTTATTCAAATAAAATTTTCTTTCATGAATTTTACCTAATTAAGAACGATTATACCTGTTGGAAAGGAGCTTCCCCACTGCGCTAATGAAAATTACTCAAAGATGTAAACCCAATTTAAAATAAAAGACAAAAAATAATTGCAAAAAGTTTGCAAATAAATTTCAATATAAAAACCTTTCTAGTGATTTTGATAAAAAGAAATCAAACACCAAATCTAGAAACTTTTCAGGATTTTCACATTTTATTTTCAGCAATTTATAAACCACAATAAAACAAATTTAAATGGAATGAATGAGGTGATACAGTGTAAACCGTTTAATGCAGAAATGACTAAACGAATTTTATGTTTAAAAAATATCAATCATTCGGTGTTTTGATTTGAAAGAAATTGTGCAGAATTTTTTATAATATTTAAGACAGGCTCGTGGGCGTCCTTAAATCTGCATTCACAACCTTAAATTTAGGTTGTGGTAATTGGGTGCAAATCTGAGTTCCACGGTTACATTTTTCATTTTCGAAAATTTTATTCCTCTTCCAACTCCTTTTATAATTTGGGGTTATATGTAGCTCTTCTTCTGTATTGTTCGTCTATGATCTTTGCCAAGCCGAATACTTTTCTCATTGTTTTTCGCTCAACATTTCTTAGTTTTCATTCTTCTGTTTTTATGAGGCACATCATTTCCATTCCATATTCCACTACTGGTCTTATTAATGTCTTATACATTCTGATTTTTGTCTTCCTTCCAATCATTTTATTCTTTATAAGATTCTGGATTCTGTAATATGCTTATAATGTGTTCCCTTCCATTCTATTGGCTTTTGGTCCTTTCTCCACACCTCGAACATCAATTCATAAATTTTTCTCCATAACGTCTCTTCCCTCCCCCCATCTTTATAAGTTTTCTGTCTATATTGCCAATATCTGGACTTTTTCTTCATCATCAGCTCAATGTTCTTTCAAACATCCAGTCCACTTTTGGACTATAGCCTCCCCCTGAGGGGGAGTTTCAAACCATACCCTATTACGCTGGCCAAGTGCGGGTTGATGGGGGATTTTCTTACTTTTCATTTTTCCGATTGTTGTTTTAAATTCTTCATAATTTTATTTATTCATCATTTCATCGATTCTATGTTGATTGGATCTCCAATCGATTCATGTGCTAATATATGGACCTTCGATTATTTGAAAGTATTTTTTTCCATATGTTGTTTTATTTATTCCCCATCATGTTGCACATTTGCTTCTTGATCCTTCATTCCTCTTGGTTCACTCTTGTTGTTTTTCTTTAGTTTTCGAATTTTTCTGCAGAACTTTCTAAGATTTTCCTGATTTCTTTTTATTTTTATGAATACCCTTCTTTTTTTTTCTTTCAATATTTTCACTGACTCTCTTTTCATTTTCTTGTATTTTTCTTCTTATTGAGATCTTAGCCATCTTCTTTGCCTCTCCACTTGTTTTCCATCTCAACTCCTGCAACACTATCGAAAAATCTTCTCATCTCTTTCATCACTTCATTTATTCTCCCAGGTTTTAACATTGTCCCAACGTTCCATATTGTAACTTTTCTGCCCTTCTCTTCTCTCCCTTTTATGCTTCATTCTTGATCAATTATATTTCTTGCATTCCATTTTTTTCTCGAGTCGGCGTATGGCAGTACTATTGTGTTTCTGTTAGTTTTTTCTCTAACTGTTAATAAAGTTTAAAGAACTCCTCTATTAAGTTCCATTCATAGCTTTTATTGTTTACCGTCATTTTTAAGTTCTAACCTATTCTAATCTTATTTCCTCTTTTAATCTCTGTTTGTGCCAACTCTAATTTTAATCTGAATTATCATCTTCTACATGGTCGGATCATTATCAATATTAAGTCTTCCTCCTGTCAACTTATTTTTGTTTCTGATTATCTTCACATTCTCTTTCCATGTCTGCACCTTTGCTACTATTACTTTTTTTCTCAGTCTTTCCTATATTGAAAACTTCCATCAGTGCGACTTCCATATCGAGTTCATTCTTTAGGAAGATTTGTGTTTTTCTTTAAGGATCGACACCTGTTTAGTTGTGCATTAAAATTAACCTATTCGTTCTTCATAAATCCCTTGTGCAGTACAGAAATAATACAAAATTAATTGTCCATTCCATATAATTAAATTTGAATTTCTTGTTTCAAATTTTAATACAATGCAATTTTGTCATCATAATAATATTATAAATAAAGTGCATTTTGCATATAAAATGGCATTCATAATAAAACACTAATCTAAAGTTAGTGTGTATAAAATTTATAATTAAAATTTATAATTTAATAAATAATAATGACTTGTAAATTGAAGTTCCAACATAAATTCCAAAGATAATACACGAAAGATGTTGAAATCCAATCACAAGGAAAATTTTTAACTAATATTGTTTTAATTTCTATTTTCAAATGGCCATAACACCGAAATTATTAATTTTTAGTATAAATACTACTTAAGTAAATTATTTTCTAAATAACGTGAAATTATCTGCAAAAGAGTTCGGAATGCTTTATTTTCTAAAATCAACTCCTTTCGAGTTGTACATCAAATTAAGTAAGGAAATGTTAAAAACTTCGAAGTTTTATTTTTGTTGTTTTTCTCCTCAAATAAAAAGCTTTGCAAATTTAATGTGCCACAACGGCAAGAGTACCTATTGTCCAACCTCGAATTGCAATTTTAGCTATCGGTTTTCACTTTTTCGGCAATACACGTGTTATTTTCCATTTTTTTGCGAATATTTATTACTAATATCTACTAATCACACCCCCACCTATCTGAATTTCAAAGAAAAATTCAAATCGGAGCGAAAAAATTTCACTCGATTTCAAGAGAACCACGGGCGAACGATGTGCCATCGACCGGGGGGGTCTGCCAGTCGCCGCTTGAAATGCAACTTTCCCATTTTCACACTTTATTCGGATTTTTTTTTATGATCACCTCCGCGACGAGAAAAGTTACACATTCGGACCGAAACATACCCAAAAAGGCCATTAATTACCCAAAATTTTGCTAAATTTCATGTTAGGGGCGTGTCCGTAGTTCTCGAAACCACGCAAAAAATAGGCCGACAGCCTATCGCACGATGTTCAAACTAACTTAATTAAATTATGGTACTTTTTCGAGATGTAACCTTAAGATCCGTGGTTATATTAAAGTTAATGCCTTTTTTGACCTAAATATCAAGCCATTTTTTGGGGGGATTTTTTATTGTCAGTTGGGCCGTTCATCCCGGACCCCTTCCCCGTTGTATATTATTAATTATAGAAGAATACCCCCGACATTATTAGCTCGGCCTTCAGCATCGTAATCAGATTACGGCATGCCCTGAAAAATTGCCTTTCTATTGAAATTTTTGATGACCCTCTACATCCATCAGTCAAAGAATTAATTTTTGGCTTGCTATCACACTTTTATTTTATGTGATTTTAGTTATTTGAAGATATTGTGGGTCACAGGTAATTCACCTTAGTTGACGTGTAATCAACTTTGTTTTCAAAGTTCCAAATCAACGAGAGCTTTTCTTGGAATGTAGTGATAAATCGAACCTGTTTATTTAAAGTTATATTTACAATTTTTGTAGCATAATTGGGTAGAAATATGCACAGAGGCTTCATTTCAGGTTTTATCATGAGGAGCAACTATTTTAAATGAAAATAAATCGGGAATCGATCAAACCTGAGCCAATCGGCAGAAAACATTTTCAAATAAAATAAATAAAAGTTAATTAAATTTCCACCAATGTCGACTTTTCCATTTGTAATGTTTTTCCCAACTTTTCATTTCCTACTTAATTAAACTTCAGGCCTGAAACTAACCTAACAATCTCTAAGAGCAAAACAAGGGGACACGTGATTGATTCGGTTACCCTATGTTGTGTTTCACCTAAAATCTGCTGAAATTTCCCCAAAATCAACACAGAGTCGAAGGTAATAACGAAACAATAAGAATAACACACCATATAATAATTTATTGATTTCATTTAATTCGATGTAACGTTTGTTTATGTTTCTATTTTTTCTATTTTTGTTGTAATAACCTGGTGCAGGTTATTGCAGGTTGTATCTGCGGACATATGTAGACTGCGCCGATGGTCAGAAATTAATCCTTTTTTTTGGGTAAATGACCATGGGCAACCTGTAGATTGCGCCGATGGTCATTAAGGGTAACATACAGATTGCGCCGATGGTGTACTGAGGGATTACAAAGTATTACCAAGGCATAATGGGGTTATTATTGTAAATCAGTTTATTAAATATTAATAAAAAATAAAAAAATTAAATTGCGGTACCTAATTATCATTAATGTGACAATACTTAAGCCTAATTTTTGTATTTTTCTAAACCACGCCTGGCTTAAATGGAATCTACACCCAATAAGTTCCACATTTTCCCAAACATGTTTAATGCTCGCATGAATAGCAACTTCAAAATCGACAGTAACGGTTTTCGGTTCAAAAAGTAAATTATTTCGAGAACAAATGTCTACTAACGTTTGTAGACAGTGTTGGTAAGTGAGCTGTTTTTTATCTTTCAAAAGACAGAATGCAAGTGGAATGTAATATCCATTGTCATACCCATGAATGGTAAAGAATTGATAGAAGAATTTAGTGCAGTAATCAAAAGTACCATCCATGAAAATGTTCTCTGAAGAACACAAACATCTTAAGTTAGTCAGACAGGAAAATATAATCAAATTGTTTTCCTTGTCGTTAACCATAAGAAAATTTTCGCCATTCTCTGTGTTAACTACTATAGAGTCCAACGCGGAATGAACATCCATTATCGAGGTTGGTAATGGTGGCTGTTCTTTTCGCCTTACGTCATATATAGCTCTAGAGATCATCTCAGCATCACGGCGATCAATATCAACCCGAGAAACTTTCGCTTTAGCGATGGCGCCCATAAGAATGTCAGAAGGTCTTAGCGAAGTATCTTCAATCGCTTTTCGTTTGGCTTCACCACTAACAATTTGCCGCTTTAGTTTTTGCTCATCCATTTCGTGATTATGTTCCAAATTATCTTTCGTTATTGTCCTATGAGTTTTTTCTCCCACGGTGTACATATTAGCTGAACATTTTCGATTGCAGCAGCGCCATTTAATTTCTCCATTCTTTAATTCAATGTACTGGTAAAATTTGTACCCATCGCGCACCAACAACGTTTTTCCGCGCTCACTTAACATTTCTGTAATCGTTGACATTGCTAATAAATAATAATAATATGTTCTTGAATTTTTACTACATACTAAATATTTTTATACTTATATAGTAAATGTGAAATACCAACCCAAAAATTAAGATGAAAAAAAGCCTCGTCAAATAACTAACCAAATAAAAAATATTAAAATATATTCCGCAAATATAAAATTGTAACCAATCAAATTTTATTGAAAAATTATAGACCAACAGAATCGTGCACAAATTGTCTCGAAATTACAAATTTCTCGTAGTTATAAATTTGTGTTATAAAAGTTTTTAATAATGAAAAAATCAAAATAATGCAGTTATTTAAAAATAACCTCGTCAAATTACTAACCTAATTAAAAATCGCACATAATGTATAGTACTCCTGTAATAAATTAAGTACCTTAATCCTCTAATGGGATTTTCACTCCGTCGTGACCCAAAAAGATTACCTATTAATTGACCATCGGCGCAATCTACATACTAACCCTAACCGAACCCGGCGCAATCTGCATGCTAGATTATGAGACCCTTCAACCATCGGGCGCAGTCTACAACCTCCCGTATCTGCTATATGTATGGTGACCATATTATTTTTATGAAAAAAAAGTACATTTCGGCGAAACAAGGTAAATACCTAAAAAAAGGTCAACGGCGTACCTAAAAATACGACGATTACGATTGATGACCTTTTTTTTGGGGGGGGGGTGTACTCAACGAAACAACCATGAGGCATGGGGGTCAGAGTCGGGTGGCAACCCCCAGACGGGTTATACAATTCATTGTGATTGAATATAAAATGAAAAAATAAGTACATTTGTAAGTACTTGGAGAAGTTTTTAAGTACGAGACATAGGACATCGTTCTAAAAAAGAGTACTGTCCTACTAAAATAAGTACATATGGTCACCATAGCTATATGTCAATATTCTTTCTTTCTTTCTTGGTGCGGAATTATAAATTTAAATTGCAATTTATCATTACAAACTTTATTTTTTTATTTCGCTGTGAGACTAAACGTTTAACATGCTCAATTTTAATTAATTATGAAATGTTGGAATATATTTGCACACGTTCCAGATTTTTTAATTTAAGACACACCGCCCCCCACCTATCTTTCGTTTTCTTTCAAATGCTTTAAAAAGTATAAAGTTTAATCTTTTGGGATGGAAATTTTTTACACGTTTCCATAGTACGGAAAATTTCCTCTTTAAGTCAAAATGAAACTCCTCGAAATGAAGGACGAAAAAATAGGTAAACTTTTATGTTTTGTTAAATATTTTAAAAATGTTTTGTTAATTTAATGTTCAGTACGGTAACTGAAAGCTTTAAAATGAATGCCTGAAACTGAAATAAATACTTTCACGAATTTCAAGAAGAGTTAAATAAATTCGAGAGTGGATGTGAATAGTAAACCCCACATTTTCGAAAAATTTATTATTAATTTGTTTTGTATTTGCGATTTCGAGAATAAACGTTATGATATTAGAAGTTATAAATAAGTTTTAAAATTCATTCGGTGGAATTCATAATCGAGTGTATAAAACTGCCGGGTTGAAATTTAGTAACTTGAATTTTAAAAAGATGTGCTTTTATGAAATCATAGTAATAATCAAGTCATCTTAGAATACAAAATTTCATTCACCATCAGTAAATTACTTTATTCAGTTCCTCACTACGTATGTAAAACCAGTTTGCATATATTCTCAGATCGTACATCTTTAGTAAATAAATAATAACGCAACAGCGAGATACTTTATTCTAATATTAAAAATAAATAAACCTTCGTCCTTAGAGTGCTCGTAGAATTCCTTTTAAATATTAGAAAAATTTATTAATGAAAATAATGTTAAAAATTTTCATATAAAGGCCATACTTACATGAAAAATATTGCATTAATATTAAAAAAAAAGGGATAAGATATTCCTTAAATTTATTTTTGTTCGTCCTTTCTTAGTGGCTACCATAAAGTAAACTGGGGCAATAAAACATCCACGTTATGAATTGATAAAGGTAGCAGAAGTTCCATCTACCGCAACAATACACAAACGTATAAATTTAACATTACATGGCCTTCCCATTATTTATAAGATATTTTATGGTTTTAATATCTTACAACAAATAAAACCTTATTTAAATATTTTGTTCTATTGTGCCTTATCTATCTATATAAGGAACAACAAAATATGTGGACCCTATGTCTACGTAATTTTATCAATAATTGGACTTTTTTGTTCATAAGAAAACATCAAACCCATTAAGCTCTTCACGCAAAAAAGAAAACCTGAATTTTCCATTCAAGGTGAATAAACCGGGCGTTAAAAAAGATAGGTACCGAAGATGGACAATTGCGTAACTCACCCTGTATAACTGTAACTTCGTTATTAATTTATTGCGACCCACGTTTATTTTATTTTAACCTTTTTTTTAAAGAAAGCAATTAAAAAGCTCATTTTAAAATGTTTGACATGGATGGGTTTTGTCTGCGTAATGCATGCAAAGAATCCCCAAATGGGATAAGGTGCGGTTACGTTCATGCAGTTAACTATTTTGCAGCCAAACACAATTTCAATTATCCACCCTATCTCGTAATAATGTGAATCGTATGTTACCATAATATTTAATTAACAAATTCTAATTTAAAATAGGGTATTAATTTTATGGTAAGTGTCATAAGGCAATCGGTAAATGGAATAATTTTACTATATTGGAAGAATTGTATTGACTACACTGTAATGTTCACAGAAAGCTCTATTTTGGTGTAGCAATTTTATTTTATTGGTTTTGTGTTAAACGTTTTAATTAAAATATTATTTTAGCACATCGAACGTACTCATTATTTCAGTGGCGTAAGCAAAGGGTAGTTTGAGTGTTGTGTTGTGTGTACTTAATTTTATCCTAACCTAACACTTAATATTATTTCACTTACCTGACGCATTCCGTTTTCTTAGTCTTATTCCACGTTAATATATACATAATAGATAAAATCCCTAAAGCCATTTTCTAGACGTTGCTAGAATTAATTCTAACAGAAGACGTAAACTCCACAAAGAACAAAAATATCGACCTAAAACATCAGTTGAAATAATTCGATACCTATGGATACTATTTTATCAGTGTTCTTTTGAAGAATATTTGGGAGAATTTTCTAATCTTCTTCTGTTCTTCTAGTGTTTATCATAATCCATGTATCGTAAGTAACGCAGACTTCCCTTCCCATCCAGTTTTCTTTACAAAATCAGTTGGACCATGCGATACTTACCATTGCGCATCACATGGGCAAATTACCGGAGTTTTCTCTCTATTGCTACTCTGGTTATACCTTTATATATCCTCTTTCACCCCAGAACGTTGCTATGTTTACCCTCCTTTCCGTTCCTAATGAGAGAACGGTTTGGAAAGGCAAACAAGACCACGCAGAAGTAAAACTCCTACTTATATTCGTGGTAACCCTGATGTTGGTATAAGCTAACTCGCTATAGCCTGGAAGCGAGGGTCGTAAGTCCAATGAAATTTCCACTCTGCGTTGTGCTGAAAAATACGAGGGTACGCTTCGTCGAAAAATAAAACAATAATTAACAATAAAATTTTAATGAAAATTGAAACGATTACGACAATTACAAACGCTCGTGGTAGTGGCGTGCCAAGAACAAGAAGCACGTTAACTGATGGTGACAACGGTACGTCAAAGGTGACACAATACGGGACACCAGAATGGTAGGCCCGTCAATACAAATAATTGACTGTAATGAATTACCACAATACCACAAGAATAAATCCACACAAGAATATAAAATTTGTCTCACCTTGATATCAATCGTGAGTTCACACAATGGAGATGACAGCAATAATCCTTGTATGGAATGCAGTGGTTGGTGTTGAATTTCAATGGCTCCCAATCTAAGATCCTCGGACTGTTGTACACCGACGTAATACTCGATGAGCAGGTTCTGGCAGACGGACACGAAAATGGACAGGCGGCACTCCGCTGCGTTGACAGTATGGTACAGGTTGACGATCCAAATAAAACAAAGTGATCGTCCAGTACAATTTGATCACAAAAACTGAAGCCGCGATTGACAATAACAATCGACTTCCAAATGTAAATAAAAGCAGCTGTCAAAATAGTCACCAGACGAATGTTACCAAATAAAATTATGGTTGGTACCAATTTGTACTTCGATAACGAAAATATGATGGTGGATAACCACTCGAATATTTTCCAAAAAATGCTTGAACTGGCTAAAACAAAATAGTTACGCACTGCATTCACGAAATCCGTAATGACGGTGGAATTAACTACTGCGTATAACTATTTTTGTAACGAAAATCGACTGATAAATAATTGATTTATCCGCGATCAATAAAAATCGAACTGTCTTGTCGCACTCTCAAGCCAAAGTTAAGTTTTTAACGGCGCGCGTCTATCTCCTGTACTATCAAGTACGTTGTAAAAATGAGTAAAGAGATGGCGCTTGGAGTAACAATTTATAATTTAAATGTTATGAATTAACATTTGGAACGAAATAAACATATTTTGTTACACACCCCCCAACTAAACGATCTGGCCGCAGGCCAAGATCTAAAAAGATCAGATAAAGAAGTTGACATTTACAACGAACTGTGAATTTACAGAAGAAACCGTACTGTAGTGAGGAGAGAGTTTGTCGCAATAATGGTAGGATAGAAATATCAAGCTTAACAAGTAAAAAAATGAGCTTAAAATATTTCAATAAAAAAATAAAATAAAAAATCTCTAAAGGATTAAGAATAAAATAATAATTGTATGGTTTTTCACCCATGGGACTAAATGTCGCCTTAAATCCGCGGAAACGAAAACCAATTGGTAGAGCTAATGATAGCTACTGAAAACCATAATGTATAAATGATTTTGTCTCAGATAAAAATCAATGAGTACAAAATGGGCAGCCCGCATTGGACCTGCACCGAAAAAAGTGAATACAAAAAAATCGTTAGGGACATCAAGACAAAAAAACGTCTGATAATCAACCTGGGAATGGGTCACATAGGATCCATTCTAGAATAGTCAAACAAAAAAATTATCTTCAACTAATTCTACTTTCCAGTGTGAGACACTCATGGTTCTCAACCCAAAGGAAATGGTATTTTGCAAAATAAACAAAATAATTAAATAATTTGATCAAACGAATATTTGATCAACAGATCGTCCTACCAAGACTTTGACAGCTTCTCCGGAATCGTTGGAATAAATTCCGATGGAATAATTAGTGGCTAGATGGTCTGCACTAATTATGACGTAAAAACCAGGGAGTAAAAAAATAAAACCCTTGACCCACCCAGGAAATAAATAATAGGTGCCCAATGTGATAAAACGAAGGAAGGAAATTGGAAAGGAAGATAAGGTGATTGGAATTATGGAGTGATCTGGTTATGGGAAGGATAGACGACTAATATGGCCAATGCGTCCCCGCCTCAATGACATGAGCGATAGCCCGTCCTCGCGTATGGTTGGAAAAAACGCGTCGTGGACAGCCAGCTAACAGACTCACACCCCCAAGACGAAAAGGCAGTGGGCACACAGCAATCTTTGAGGAATGGAAGAAAGGTTGTACCCCGGGGAATGACAATATGCCATTGAGAGACGTAAAAAACTCACTCGGTTCTCTCTCAAAACCGAGATCATTGTTAGAATGTGACTAAAGGTAACATAATGTGTCGACAAAAATACGGCCAACGACCCTTCATGCCCGTAACAGGAGGAAAACCAGCCGGCTACCCCCCAACTAAGATTGAACCAACCCCACTGCAACAGTGCATAGGCACGCCTAGCCTAGACAGGGCGTACAGGTGTGGTCCATCCCGCTAGAAAGCAACCAACCGGTCCCCCTGGATCCTGCACTAAGCACGAAGTCCGCTAGCCCCCATAAGTGTCAACACAGATAAGCAAGTGGGTCGGGACTGGTTGACCCCAAGGAAATGGTAAGACTGATGGAATGTCTTACGGGCTGTTTTATATGATCTGAGATGGAACATGATCAAAAAGAGACGACATTACTAATAAAATGTAGGATTCAAGGTGTAATCGAACCCCCCCTGTGACAAACATTACCCAACCTCCGCCCATGTAATGTGGATTTTAACCCTGAATGGATATTCGATCATCGTCGTCATCGGGATGTGATTTTAAGTCCTTAATATGATAGACACCTACATCTTTACCACGCTCGTTGACTAAACGATAAGTTAATGGACCTGTAACCTCGCGAACCTTGCACTTGATATACTTAGGAGATAGCTTACTACTAATTTTATTCGGAGCATTAGAAAGTACGAAATTTCTTCGCCAAACTATGTCACCTACTCGAAAATTGATGGATCTTTTGCGCAAGTTGTAATGTTTAGCCCCCCTAATATAAGCATTATGCAATCGCTTAGTAACGTCTTCGAACACCCCATTTAACTTTCGCATATCATGCGCGACGCTTTCACGGTTAGCAAGGGTTAGATCATCCTCTTTAAACTGTTGGATGCGACCGTAATAATCTCCGTTTATCGGAACAGTGCGACCTAAATTCAAGAATGATGGTGTATACCCCGTAACTTCGTGGGTAGCAGATCTTAAAGCATGTGCTATCTTAAAAATTTCTACATCCCAACTACGATGATCACGCTTGACATAAGACCTAATAGCGGTACCAATGACTCGATTATATCGCTCTACAAAATTTACTTGTGGATGGTAGTTGGCATTTTTCCACACATGTGAAATCTTGTAGTTGTTCATTAGTTCTTGAAATTCTTTTCCCGTAAATTGGGGACCATTATCGACTTGGCAAATCATCGGTGTACCAAATAGAAGGAATACTTCATTTTCCAAAAACTCACAGATGGCCTTAGCCGTAGCTTTTCGTAATGGTTTGACTAATACAAATTTCGTGAACCAGTCACAAACTACAAGTAATACTGTATTACCTTTTGCAGAACGGGGAAATGGACCCATTAGGTCGATGGAAAGACATTGAAAAGGAAAACGGACTTTTTTCTCTTTACCCATTAGTCCGTAGCGTGCGCCTTGGCAAGCTTTAGAAGCCAGACAAACTGTGCAACGACGCACGTAGCGAGCAACGTCAGTACGCATTTTAGGCCAGTAATAAAGCTCCAGAATTTTATTAAAAGTTTTTAAAGTACCTAAATGTGCAGACGTAGGATCGTCATGACACATTTTCAAAATTTCATTACGACGAGGTTTAGGAATAATCTGTTTCCATTCAACCAAATTGGAAATAACGTCGTGTTTGTTTGTAATGAGCTTATACAGACGATCTGACTCAATACGCCAGTCTGGATAAAGTTGCGGATTTGTTCTAACGTTGATCAGCATGCGCCGATACCAGGGATCCAAGTCATCATCAGTTAAGACTAATGAAGAGACTTCCAAGGGAGCACGGGACAAGGCATCTGGAACTACATGCAATTGACCTTTGCGATGCTGGATGTCGAAAGAATGTTGAGCAAGACGAACGGACCAACGGGCTAATTTATTGGCTGGATCTTTCATATTCATGAGCCATAAAAGTGAATAATGATCGGTCACAACTGTAAACTGAGTACCCTCAACATATGGTCGAAACTTTTCGATACCAAATAAGACCGCTAAACATTCACGCTCCGTCGTCGAATAATTTCGCTCAGCCTTGTTCAAGGTTCTAGATGCATACGCAATGGGTCGCTCATCATCACCTTCACCCTGTGTCAAAACACTTCCCAAACCGTAACCTGATGAATCGCAGTGTATAAAAAATCTCTTTTCAAAGTTGGGACTAACTAAAACGGGTGCGGTAACTAGTAGTTTCTTTAAACTCTCAAATGACTCAATAGCGTTAGGAGTCCAAGTAATGGTTTGACGTTTAACCCGTCCCTTAATTAACTCAGTAATGGGAGCAGAAAAGGTGGAGAGATTAGGGATAAATCGTCGATACCATCCTATAAGTCCAAGGAATCGTTTTACTCCAGTAACAGTAGTTGGACGTTCAAATTTAGTTATAGCCTCAACTTTGTCAGGGTCGGTATGAAGACCAGATTTGTCAATAACATGACCTAAAAATTTTAATGTGGATCTGCAAAATTCACATTTTTCAAAGTTAACGGTTAGGTTAGCATCTTTAAGTTTCTCAAAGACTTGTTGCAAAAGGCTTAAATGTTCGGCAAAGGTATTGGAAACTACGATTATGTCGTCAAGGTAAACAAAGACCTTCTCACCAAGCAATGAACCAAAAACGTTGTCCATTAATCGCTGTTGAGTGATAGGGGCGTTGGAAATTCCAAACGGCATAACGACATACTCGAAGAGACCTCTGCCAGGCACAGTAAATGCAGTCTTTTCACGAGATGAGGATGAGAGAGGAACTTGCCAAAATGCTTTTTTAAGGTCTATAGAGGTCAGGAATCTAGCGTCCTGTAAATGAGATAAAATGTCATCCAATCGAGGGAGTGGGTACGCATCCTTTTTAGTCAATTGATTTAATTTACGGCCATCGAAACACAGTCGATAGGAACCGTTCTTTTTACGGACTAAAAGCATGGGTGACGACCAAGCACTCTTAGAAGGGACAACGATGTTCATTTGTAGCATTTCGTCTAGTTCACGGTGAGCAATAGCTCGCATGGGTGGAGATAAGGGATAGAAACGTTGCTTGACAGGAGCGGCTGAACCCGTATCTATATGGTGAATTACCTTATCAGTACGAGTCAACCCCTCACGGTCCAGTTCCTTATATTTGTCTTTCATGGAAGAAAGCATAACCTGCTGCTCTATTGATAATTCGGAAGCGGAACGCATAAATTCCGTGGCACTAATTTGATTAACAAAATATTGGTCTCTACCAAAATCAATTTTGACACCAAACATCTTGCAAAAATCTATACCTAGGGTTAATGATGTGGTGATACTACGGCAAACTATGACGTTTAAAACTTTAGTGACTTCACCAATGGTGATAGGAAGCATGACTTCACCTAATAAATCTTGTGAAGTTCCATCAGCGGAATGTAAAAGAGATTTGGTGCCGCGCGTAAAACATAAATCTAACTGATTTATTAAAAAGTGCGCATCACTACCCAGAATAGAAACAGATGCTCCAGAGTCAAGCAGAGCAGCAAGAGGTACCCCCCCCACAGTTAAATTAACATAAGGTCTTATGTCTCGCGTGGGATGTGTAAAGAGAGCGGAAGTAGTCTGCGATGATCCGCAAAAAGAGCGTACGCGTCCTAACCACCCCTTCCAACACAAGGAATCGGCTTTAAGAGCCTTCTTGAGACGCACGCCGTGATGCCATCTCGCTCTTCTTCTTTTGTCGGCCTTTAACGCGGATTTGCCGGGCGAGCCGAAACGCCTCTCCGCCTTCGCAAGTTTTTTGAACGTCCTTGATGTTTTCTAGGACATGTGTTGGCAGTTACCCCTTTTTGGCCGCATACAAAACAAAATTTAGATAAAGGTTTTGGGCAATCCTCAAAACCATGCGCGGGATTATTACAGTTCCAACAGTTATCTAGAGAGTTGTCTGACTGAGGGTCTAATGGAAAATGAGTAGTAGTAATGGGAGATGAAGACATTGAACAAGTGGCCTCTGATGGAGTAGTCCACTTTATGACTCTTTCGGCTGCTTGAGCTGCTTTAATAAGTGCTTCTCTAGTTTTGTATTCATTTAACCCTAAGGTTAATGAAATTTGTGGAGACATGTTACGTCTTATAACCCATAGCTGTTCCTCATCCGAAGGAATTGGATTTAATCTAGAAAATTGAGCAATCATGGATTCTATGAATCCCAGAACAGATTCACCTGGTAATTGTTTCCGAGCCCGGATTTGATCGGCATATTCTCTACTATAATCGAGAGATAAAAATCGGACTTTCAAAGCATCCATTAATTGTGACCAATTTGAAATAGTGGGACTCAAGGAACGGTACCAGACTAATGCCTCGTCTGAAAAGAATTCCCCAGCTTTTCTAAATAATTCGTCTTCTTTAACCCCTCGTGAACGTGCAAGCTCTTGTGCGCGCTCAATAAAATCAAAAACGGCTTTAAAATTACCCTTGCCATCATAGCTAAGACCCCATTTGTGAACAGATACCCGATTTTGCGATTGATTTAATAAAATATTAGTCAAGGCGGTGCTAATGTCTGGATTAATCGGAATTGAATCGGCAAGAGTGGACCTACGTGAAGGATGAAAATTACTTGCTTGAACCGGAGAGTTCGTGATTGGTAAGACCTCCTCGCTTTCCAGCGCATCTGAATCTTTGATTAAAGATTCGAGATTCTCACGTAGAGTGTTACACGTACCTATTAATGTATTTCTCTTGGGATCATCAAAACCAACTCCTTCCATTAAATCTAAACGATTACTATAATGCGCCAGCCGATGATCTAACGCATCCAAAAGCTTATCATCAACATTAGTTGACAAATCATTAATTTGTTTACTGATTACTGAAAGGGACTTTTCGCATATTTCTAGTTCGGCAGGTATGTCAACTGGTTTATATTTAATCATTGCTAATGATGAATTATATTTCTCATCGCGCATCAACTGACATAGTAATTTACGACGAGAAGCTAAATGTTCAGGAATTCCGGGTAAATCATTTCCTTTGCGTCGTTGCAACTCAACGGCGATCTCCTCTCTAGATAAGGCTGCCACGTAAGCTTTTTCAGACATAATAATTAAGTTAACTTGACAAAGACGAAGTAAAAAAATGTAAGCGTTCGATAAAACACGAAACTAAATCGTACAAAGAATTGAATAATAAAAATAAATAGTGCGTAAACACGACTCCCAATTGCGTGACAAAACAAATACAGTCAAATTGCAATTGGAGGGAACGCAACAAATGATATTATTATTCTGATATATATACGTAAATGGTTTCTCGCCGGTGTGAATTTTGAAATGGGCGTAGCGCCACTCGCAAGCAATAATTAAAAATAATATATATATTGCAAAAATGAATAATGCGAGAGCACAACAAAAGGATATTTCGTTCTTGAACCAATAAAATTTGTGCACTACAAATAGCAAAGTAAAAAGGTTTTTCGCCGGTACGAGTACTAGGTTGACAACTCAATCTATTATTATTTACCATGTACCAAACCATACAAACAAGCAAAGCGCCCAGTCCACAACGCTCTCCAGTTGCCAAAAACTGCTGTAATAATAAAAAATTAACACGACCACAAACGTTCCGTTGTCGAATCGTATACACGAAAACGCACCTCGGGACAAACACAGAGTTGGAAAATCAACAAATTGAGCTCCACGTATGGACGCCAGTGATATGTTTACCCTCCTTTCCGTTCCTAATGAGAGAACGGTTTGGAAAGGCAAACAAGACCACGCAGAAGTAAAACTCCTACTTATATTCGTGGTAACCCTGATGTTGGTATAAGCTAACTCGCTATAGCCTGGAAGCGAGGGTCGTAAGTCCAATGAAATTTCCACTCTGCGTTGTGCTGAAAAATACGAGGGTACGCTTCGTCGAAAAATAAAACAATAATTAACAATAAAATTTTAATGAAAATTGAAACGATTACGACAATTACAAACGCTCGTGGTAGTGGCGTGCCAAGAACAAGAAGCACGTTAACTGATGGTGACAACGGTACGTCAAAGGTGACACAATACGGGACACCAGAATGGTAGGCCCGTCAATACAAATAATTGACTGTAATGAATTACCACAATACCACAAGAATAAATCCACACAAGAATATAAAATTTGTCTCACCTTGATATCAATCGTGAGTTCACACAATGGAGATGACAGCAATAATCCTTGTATGGAATGCAGTGGTTGGTGTTGAATTTCAATGGCTCCCAATCTAAGATCCTCGGACTGTTGTACACCGACGTAATACTCGATGAGCAGGTTCTGGCAGACGGACACGAAAATGGACAGGCGGCACTCCGCTGCGTTGACAGTATGGTACAGGTTGACGATCCAAATAAAACAAAGTGATCGTCCAGTACAATTTGATCACAAAAACTGAAGCCGCGATTGACAATAACAATCGACTTCCAAATGTAAATAAAAGCAGCTGTCAAAATAGTCACCAGACGAATGTTACCAAATAAAATTATGGTTGGTACCAATTTGTACTTCGATAACGAAAATATGATGGTGGATAACCACTCGAATATTTTCCAAAAAATGCTTGAACTGGCTAAAACAAAATAGTTACGCACTGCATTCACGAAATCCGTAATGACGGTGGAATTAACTACTGCGTATAACTATTTTTGTAACGAAAATCGACTGATAAATAATTGATTTATCCGCGATCAATAAAAATCGAACTGTCTTGTCGCACTCTCAAGCCAAAGTTAAGTTTTTAACGGCGCGCGTCTATCTCCTGTACTATCAAGTACGTTGTAAAAATGAGTAAAGAGATGGCGCTTGGAGTAACAATTTATAATTTAAATGTTATGAATTAACATTTGGAACGAAATAAACATATTTTGTTACAACGTGTTACGGGCGAAAACTCTCGTACGCTCTCGTACAAAGTTCCGGCCTTGCTGCAGCGAGATGAGTGGTTCAAACTCGAAATGTGGACGTCACATCGATAAGTAAAAAATAAGTAAGGGCGCCACCAAAGAAATTAAACAAAATGAAGTACCATGACGAAGCAATAACAATGGTTGATTATCTAACACAAACAATAAATGAAATGCCAACGCAAAAATACTTAAAAAAATACATACTCCAAGCCCCAAAAATCTTAATTATTGTAGCTAACGCAATTTTAAAAAACTTAATTTATCAACAATATTACTTTAATGAGTAAATTTCAAACAAAAGATCGTAAATAAAGAGACAAATAAATGGTAGACAATAAATGGTTGTCACGTTATCAACGGAATGCACTCGTATAATTCTTAAATTCGAAAGGTTGGTGGACCGATTTTCTTAGTAGTTCGGCACGAATTAAAGATGTAAACATTGGATTGGAATGAATTCCTCCAACACCCAGCAGTGGTATCACAAATCCAAAACTTAAATAACCTTGACTAATAATGGTCTCGAAATCCCCAAAATACGGGTCGTATTTCATAAAAATAAAAATTTAAGTTCATAATTTTAATTTGTAGAAAATTTGTTTTCATTTACTCCAAATCGGTTTTCATGTTTTGAAATCTGTTCTCATTTTGTTCCAAATGTATGTCCAAATGTTCCAAATTTGTTTTCACTTGCACCAAATCTGCTTTGATTTGCTCAAAATCTGTTTTCAGTTGCTCAAAATCTGTTTTCATTTGCTCCAAATAATACTGTAAAAGGTATAGATATCCATTAGTTATTGAGTGTTGAGATTAACAATAATGCGTTTATCATTTTCATCTGTGGCTGTTTTAATATAACTCTCAATTAACTTTCTGTGCTAACCTTATCAAAGGCATTCTCAAAATCCATGAAGCGAGCGTAAGACTTTTCGTGTATCACGTTCAAGTATGTGGCTCATGAGGCTGATAATCCTATAATCTTCGCTACTTTTTGCATTAGGTTTCTTTGGTATATCGACATAAATGTCAATTTTAGCCAATCTTGAGGGATATCCCCGTATGTATATTGCATTAAAGAAGTATATCTCTACCAGCTGTAAAAGCTCTCCATGTACTTCGTCTGGGTCGGACGCTTTATTGTTCTTTAGTTTTCTTATTGCGTTTAATATTTTAATTTTGATTATAGACAAACTCTCTATGGCTTCATCTGTCGGGGGTGGGGGTCTTCCACGTTGAACATCTCCGAGTAACTCCATCACGTACTGTACCCATCTGTCTTTCTTCTGGTCATAATCTACAAGTATTTCTCCTTCCTTGCTCACGAGTCTACACTCATATGTCTACACTACATATTTCTCGGCTTCCACATCCTTCATTTTTTTATGAAGATTAAGAGTAGTATGCTTGCTTACAAATTCTTCGATCTCCATGCACATCTCCTTAACCAATCCTCATTTGCCCTTTTAAACTTTTGTTTGGTCATTCCAAGTGTTCTATTGTATTGTATATATTAGTTTATGCTTTCTTCTTTCTTCCAATAATTGCGCGATTTCATCGGTCATCGGAACACTGAAGCTTCGTCGCATACCTTCATCATCTGGTCCATTTGCAGCTGGCTGCGGAAGTTTTGAAGGCTTACTGGCATCTGGCATCTTACTAAATGGTAAAACATGCCATGAATAAGAAAATTACAGAACTACAAGTAAATATAATAATTGCAAAATAGTCTATCGTCATCTTTGCTCACTACTAAGCGGATCTCCTTCTCTGTAAAGAAAGATTTTTAACCATACCCGACCACACTGACCAATGCAGATTGATAGAGGACACGATAGAGGAGACGATCATAGAAGAAACGAAAGTCAGAAAGAATATCAGCTCTTCCCGAAGAACCGTTTTCATTATAAGATTGTATTTAATGCTTTCTGTAATAGATGATTATACCAAATTTTTGTTAAATGATATGAAAATGGCTTTATAAAATCCATATAAACTCACTTTTTCCCGAAAACCAATTTGTTAGTTAGGACGTTTTTAACTAAGAACGGCAGAATAGGGGTAGAATAAACTATCAATTATCCGATTTTCGTGGCTAGCTCTGCGAGGCGCGCGGCCTGTGTCATCACTGTCGGCCTATCGGCCTACTGATTGTTCATAGGCTTACCAATTACTTTTAGACCTTTTAGGACTCTATAGTAAGGTGCCGGTCTACACATTCGACCTTCGGTTCCCTTAGTCGGGCTTTAGCCTCTCAATAGTTTAGTGAAATCTGGTCGGCCTTCGGCGTCCCATTTGCTTTATAAAAAGTACCAGTCGTCCTTTGGCTTCCCAATTGTTTATGAGAACACGGGTCAACCTATAGACCCCATTTATTATTAATTTTAAGGGATTACAGTCAGGGGTGGGCTGCCAAATTTTGAACAACCGGCTCGCTATTATTTCGAAGCAAAAAAAAACGGTAAATGAGTACATTGTCTTCATTTATTTTTGTACAGTATAAAATATATAATACATATATATTGCCATGTAACCTTGCAAAATTGTAAAATGTTGTTACCAAAATTACAATGACACTTGTTAAAAATGCGCCAGCTAGCAGATGAGATCTTTCAGGGTCAAAAGTGCGTTCCTATGCTCAATTGCAACACTCATATGTCTACTTACTTTAAATCTTTCTTGTAAAGATTAATTGATAAAAAGAAAATACCCAAAATTGTATCTGTTTTCTTTCCTGATCTTATACTGCGTAAAATTGAAATCAAAACTCATTCGCTACCAATGAAAAATAATTACATTTATTAAACATAAATAAATGGAAACAAATGTTGATTTTACTTATAATAAAACAAATTAAATTATACAAAATTGTTCTTATTACTAACCCAAAGTTTTCTTTGCGCAACCGAATTTATTGTAACCGACTCGTCTATACGCGAATAAAATGAAAACGCACAAAAACAACTCTTACCAGAGAATTTCACGTCCTTTTCGCACTTTTCTCTCTCTCGTATTGTTGCACGCGGAGTGTTGGTTGGTGTTGATGTCGCTGTGGATGAAACCAGCTCCCGAACTCGATTGGAACCGATCAACCAAGAAAAACCATTGAATAATTTCTCTTCTTGAATTAGACAACTAATCATAGCAAGGGCGCCCGCAGGGAGGGGCCAGGGGGGGCCATTGCCCCCCCTGAGAATCAGGATAGTGCGCATAAATTTTTGTCAGGTTTTAGTGTTTTGAAAAATTTAGAATGTCCAAAATGAATAAATATCGGCAATTCCGCATAAACGCCGGGATAAGGTTACGTTAACGAAAAACATGACTACATAAATAACCAAACCCTAGTATTCATGCATGCTAGTATTATTATAGCGAAAGAAACAACGTAATTGACAACAATAAGCAAGACACTGAAGAGCAAGTGATACTTAGTCTATGGTAATGGTAGGCAGCAAGGCAGGGGTTGCTGCGTTGACTGACTGTACATTCTGTTGACTGACTGTACCCTCTTAAACTGTCACGTACACACGTCGGCGTCAGTCAGTGTCTAGCTGTTGTTGTGTTAAGTCGTATATTCAGTGTAGAAGTGAAATTAATTTTCATTTGGCGATATTGTGTTCAGTGTGATTTTGTTAGCTACAGGAGAGTTTAAAATGGACATAAGAAAGTTTTTTAATAAACGTTTAAAAACCGATCACGTCATACATGCTGTTGACAACGATAATCAGTGTAAAGATCTAACAGAAGACAATGTTTGTATCAACTTTGCATCCAGCAGTAATGCAGAACATTCAGTAAACACTAGTAACATTAACGTTGCTGATGTAGGCCTACAAGCAGATTATTGTTCTCAACCATCGACTTCTGCACATACCACCTCATCAACACCTAATATAAAAGGTAATACTAACGACTCGTTTGATATCGGTAACTGCCTTGATAATATCCCGACAAATAATTATGTAATTTACTCAATGTTAACAAACCCATGGAAGCCTGATTCAAGCTACAATTTTAAAGATGATGTAATAGCAGGAAAGCGCAATACATACCCTTGGTTAGCTTACTCCCGAAGTGGAAAAGGTGCTCTTTGCAAGTCATGTGTTTTATTTAAGCCCCGTGTTAGCCATGGAAGCTATCAAAGTGGATTCATCACACGCCCATTCAATAATTATAAAAAGTTTCATGAATATGCTAAACGTCACGCTCTTTCGCAATGGCACCGCGAGGCTGTGGAAAAGTCTAGTAATTTCTTGTCAGTTATGGACGGTGAAAAGCAAAGTGTCGATGTTCTTGTCAATGAAGGGTTAGCTCACCAGATTGAATCAAACAGAAATAAACTGAAACCTATTGTTTCGTCTATAATGTTTTGTGCTACACACGATCTACCATTAAGAGGAAAACAAGATACGCATGCTGTTTTTAACGACCTTTTGCGTTTCAGAGAAGAGTCTGGAGATGTTACTTTAGCAGACCATCTGAAACATGGGCCCAAAAATGCCAGCTACATATCCCATCGAGTTCAAAATGAGTTGATTGAAACTAGCGCAAATGTTTTAAGAAATGAACTGATTGGTAAAATAAATTCAAATGAAATATTTTCCATATTGGCTGACGAGACAATGGATATTTCAGGGGTGGAACAATTGTCCCTTGGTGTTAGATATTTTGACACCTCCGACAAATGTATCAAGGAGGATTTCCTAGGTTTTACACCTTTACAGGATGGTTTGGGTGCTGAAAATGTAGCAAGTGCAATCATCTCTACATTAACATCATGGGGTTTAAACTTAAATAACGTTGTAGGACAGGGCTATGATGGATGTAGTACAATGGCTGGTCATATTACTGGTGTACATAAAAGAATCAATGAAAAATTTCCTATGGCTCTGTATTTCCATTGCTCTAGCCATAAGCTCAATTTAGTCGTCAATGATTTGAATAGGCTACCACAAGTTAGAAATACTGTTGGAACAGTAAAAGAGGTTATTAAGTTTTTTCGTGAAAATGGACAGAGGAGAGCGGTTATTGGGACACTGCAGAAACTGTGTGAAACCAGATGGACTGAAAAGTATAAAGCAATAAGAAAGTTCAATGAACAGTTTGTTGATATAGCTCAAGCTCTAGAAAACTTATCTATGGAAGGAAATAAGGACACGAGGCAGAAAGCATTTCAACTCCACTGTGCTGTAACAACAACATCATTCTTAATATGTATGCAAGTAATAGCTGTGTACTCCAGTAAACTTGAAATCGTAACTCAAATGCTGCAAAGTCCAAGTGTTGACTTATTAAAAGTTTCAACACACATACAAAGGTTAGCTGAAATTTTTAAAAGCGACAGAACAAATAGTGTAGAAGAGTTCGCCAAAATAATGTTGACCGTCGAACAAAATGCTGCAGCTCTGTGTGTTACTCTCACAAAGCCACGAGTCATTGGTGGAACACAAATACATCGATCAAACCAACCATCTGAGACCTTAAATGATTATTTTAGAGTGTCGGTGTTTCTTCCATATTTAGACTCTTTGGTGCAATCCTTGAGTGACAGGTTTTCAGAAAAAAACCAACCTGCTTTTGAAATATTTAACATGCATCCAAAAGTCATGAAAGCCCTTCCCAAAGAAAAATACGAAAGTTCTGTGGTAAAAATTGCTGAAATGTATGGAAAGTTGTTAGACAACTTTAAGGACGAATCAGTCCTATGGTATGACCTGTGGGCAAACACACCAGCTGATTATAAGGACTTGGAGAAAATGCACCTTATAGATGTTCTGCAACACGAACATGTTTTCTTTTTACCGTCAGTTGCTAAGGCACTCAAGATTGCACTGTGTTTACCACCAACAACTTGTACTATTGAGAGGTCATTCAGGTGAGAATAATAGTTAAATTTTTTTTAAATTGCATGCAAATTTACTTAGATTTTATAGGTCTAACTTATTTATTTTTTATTCCATTTCTGCATAATAGTCTTTTAAAATATATACTAAGTCAAGTATACCAGTAGTTGGCAGAAATTTAGTTTACAATGGTTAATTTCGTTTATAGGAGTAAAAATGGTTTATATCTTTAAAATGTTTACTGTTATGTTTCTTTACAGTACTCTGAGACGAGTAAAAACTTGGATAAGGAGCACCATGTCAAACGATCGGCTTACCGGCCTCTGTCTACTGTCTGTTCATAGGAACACAGTAAAACAACAAAAAGATGAGCTAATAGAAAAGACCATCAATGTTTTTGGAATGGATAAGAGAAGAGTACAATTCTTGTTCACGTCATAATATTTTACATCCATTCAGATCATGTCACACCTAAGTTCATTTTGAAGCAAATACATATTACTTTAAAACATTTTTGACTTTTACTTTTTTACTGTAAAGTGTCATACCCCCCAGACCCCCCGGTGGCCTTGCCCCCCCTGGGAAAATATTCTGCGGGCGCCCTTGAATCATAGGTGAGTATTTTGAATCTTTTCTAGCATAAATTAATTATTTTCTTAATTTTCTTCCAAGATTGTAACCATCAATTCCCATTGGTTCCAAAATTTTCTACACCAGTTAACTTTTTATTCCAATTCTCCATTAGAAAATAATAACGACCATCGACTTGTTTAAATTAATTATTTCAAAAAATTTCTCTCTATTCAAATCTTCAATTCCTTTTGACCAATTCACTAATTATACTAATAATATTAATAATCAACTCAATTATCTCACGTGAACGTTCTTCAAAGATTTCAAATATGTCGTCCCTATTTCCTGGACGAAGTGAGACTTCAAAAATCCGTCTTTCCTATCTCGTGGACGGAACGAGACTGTCTTCCTTTTCCAATTTTTCACCAACGTTATCACTCGCGCATGCATTTCGCGAACCGCCACTGATTTCAAAATTTGAATCCTATATTTACAACTAGAATAAATAATTTAATTTGTTACTAAATTTTATACATCCTAATAACCAAAATTTGTCTCTTACAATTTTTTATTTTTCAGGGTTTTGGTAGCGAATACATCTCTAATAGTTTCCTGAGGCAAAGCAGTTAGTTATTTTTCCAGATCAGGGAAAATTCAGATACAACTACTTTTCCACCTATTATGGTTTGATTGAATAAAAAGGACCTCATGAGTGTTGCAATCTCTGAACAAATGACCCAAAAATCATCCCCTATATGAGCAAATCATGACAATATATAACAAAACAAAACATTTATTGCACAAAAAACTAATAAATTCCAAATTTAACATACTATACTATTATGTATATGCCTTTTCTTACCCTTGTTTCTGTTGCTAACCTGTGATTCTGGTTCATCCAAGATGTAATAAAAGGAATGGCATCGAAATTGGCTTATTTTTTGGTTTTAGGGGTAATTTAACAAACGGCTCGCCGAGTTTCAAACATTTTAACAACCAGCTCGCGCGAGCCGGACCGAGCCGGCTCCAGCCCACCCCTGATTACAGTACTTGGGCAAAACAAATTACCCCTAAGAAACCGTGGTGCAATCCGGGTTGCACCGTTTTGTTCATCACAGGCCTACCTGCTGTGATAACTTCCTAATTCTCGGGTCACTTTATATTCATTAATAAATTCGATTAAACTTTAATTATTTTATTTACTTCACTTTGTACATTTGCATTAGATACATTAAGGACTACAACTTAGCGCTACGACTGATCAATCACTCCTCTCTTACATGCAGAGGCGTACCTACGGGGCCGGGGGGGGGCGGTCCGCCCCGGGCCCCTTTACTAAGGGGGCCCCACCCAAAAATAAATAATTCCATGTTTCTCAAGAAAATTGTTCGAATTCGGGGTCTTACGATAAAACTTTTTATCAGTTTAACATTTTTAACAGTAATGATAATTGATGACCTCGGACTGCACGAGTTTGTTCCCTTATTCTATCTATTATTTCTCTGCACAGGGCAATAGCTTATGGAAGACGGTTAGATTAAGGCAAAAAAAAAGGCTAGCCACATTAAAAAGTGATAAATGACCTTTTTTTGAGGGTGAGGGGGGGCTACAAAATAAATCCGCCCCGGGCCCCAAGTGGTCTAGGTACGCCACTGCTTACATGACTACTTCGATACTACTCATAATTGCTAAACGTAATAATTGCATACTCGTAATTGAATATTTGCTTATTAATAACTAGCTGACCCGGCAGACGTTGTCCTGCCCAAATTTCAATTTTTGCCTACATGTATTTTTTAGATCCAATCCGCATAATGGCTTTGCGACTTATTTGGTCATCGCAAATACCAAACGTATTAAAAAAGGATTAAATAAATAAATTAATAAAAAATACAAATCAAGGTTTAATAAAAAAAAAGTTTAACAAAACTGTTTAGTATTCACAAAAACCACAATAATTTCTAATTTTACTTTATTTTATTTTTGCCAATTACTCTTGTTCTTTGTGTTCTTCCTTTTCCTCCTCCCCTTCGTCTTCTAATAAGGAATTTTCGAAAGCACGCAGCGATATTGCCAACTCCTGTTCTTCTTACATACATACATTGAATTTTATATATATAGATATCGTTCGTTAATACGTTGATCCGTTGAAACGTTGATTCGTTGATCCGCACTAACGTTGGTCAAGCTAATACAGCGCTTGACCAAAGTTCGCGGCAAGATTCTAAAGTAGCCTATGTTTTTTGTAGCATTGTAAATAGCTTCTACACCAAATTTGGTAGAGATTGGTCAAACGGTGTAGAATTGTATAGAAAACATACATACATACATACATACATACATACATTGAATTTTATATATATAGATATCGTTCATTAATACGTTGATCCGTTGAAACGTTGATTCGTTGATCCGCACTAACGTTGGTCAAGCTAATACAGCGCTTGACCAAAGTTCGCGGCAAGATTCTAAAGTAGCCTATGTTTTTTGTAGCATTGTAAATAGCTTCTACACCAAATTTGGTAGAGATTGGTCAAACGGTGTAGAATTGTATAGAAAACATACATACATACATACATACATACATACATTGAATTTTATATATATAGATTTCTAACCACTAAAGGTGGATACACACTACACTGCTACGTGAACCCAACAATTTCATTGTAACGCCCTTTCGAAAAATCGCCGCGTACGCCACTGGTTGATGTATTAAATTATTAGAAATTCCATACATAACGAAACAACTCAATAAGGAAGACCACCGAAACAGTAAATCAAAACAAACGTAAAACATAGCGGTCTTAAAAATATTTTTTACTAAATTTCTATCGAGAGCAAACGGGGTGATAATAAAAGTTGATGGCATATCATTTGTGGCAAATGGGATGCTAGAAAGAGCTTGAGAACATATGTTACGTTTATTTCCCCACAAGACGATTGCCGGCAAAACAACCTAGTATGTATTATGCTGACTTGGAAAATTGTATTATTTCCATTTTCCTATATGTTTACCTTATTTATCACCAATAAATTGAAATTTAAACAGATCAAGATTTAATGCTTCTACACCAAAATCGAAAATGTATCCATTCTTTTAGTATAAGTTAAAATTACGCGAAGCGCCAAATGTGCCAAGCATTAGCGCGATTCTCCACCGTTATTGCCCAAAAATAATTGACTTTGCAGTGATACCTCTTTATTGTTGTATAATAAGATAATAGGGTATTTCCACTATAAAATAAAAATGTTTACTTTGAAGTTATATCAAAAAATACTGAGATTCAGTTTTCCTGTACTGAAACATTTTCAAATCGGCAAGATTGCGATATTCAAGACTTCCCCATAGTGTGATAATGTTTTCGTTTCGATCATACAATTCGGGAAAAAATCGCTTCATGAATTCAATTTTCTTTTTAATTCTCTCAAAAACCGTTTTGGAGTCGCTCGTTAATTTAACTTGCTTAATTTTTGTTATATTTTCCGTCGCCAAATTTCGCTTTTCTCTCGACTCAATATTTCTTGTGGAATGCTTTTTATATAAGTTTAGATCAATTAATTCATTTAAATCGTTTAGATAAACAACGTTATTCAATAAAAATTTCTTTTCCGCTTCCAAAAACTTGTCACTAGTATTCTCCTTGTCTGTAAACATTTTATTATCGATTTCAATTTATATCTTTCACTTAAAGAGTTTACTACAAGTGTAAGTAAATTGTAACTGTTTTTGACGTTTACATTATTTAATTTAAAATTTCACATTGACAGATAAATTGACACTTGCTTCCCTCGAATAATATAATATTTCTGATATGTTTCGATGAGAAATACTAAAATGTGAAACTTTTTTATACATCAGGAAATCAGATATTTATTATATTAAAACTTCTTTTAATTACTCTTTTAGATTTATTGTCAATAATTATAGAATTCTCGTTAGTTAAAAAGTCGTGGTTCTATCTTCCAGAACTGAGATGAAACTACCTTTTACGAAATTGAAATTAATTCTGCAACCAACCGCACATAACTCCCAACCCGGTGTACGCAGCCGTGGAGTCTTAATGCCTTTCGGAACCAACGAATTGGGCAACCAGATAGAAAACCATTTAAATTATTATGTTTGGTTAGCTCTAGGAAAGCAGGTGTGTAAAATGTAATCTTAATTAAAAATCATAATAAAAATCAACCAAGAACGGGCTGATTCTGAACCCCACCAAAACCCAATGCATCTGCTTTGGTAGCTCCAGTGGATTCAAAGCAGCGATGGACATGAGATCGGTAGAAGTGAAACTCAGCGGGGGTGTTGTTAACTTCTGTCCTAAAGTTAAAAACCTGGGCATGACATTGGACAACAATCTCTCTTTCACCGATCATATAAATAAAATTACCAGTACATGTTTCTTCAAACTGAAGTCATTGTATAGATTTAAGAACCTTCTTCCGTCTGATACCAAGTGGAACCTGGCAGTAATGCTGGTACTATGTCATATTGACTACTGCATTACTGTCTATCACGGTTTCCTTACCGAACAGGCAAAGAACAGACTGCAGATCATCCAAAACGCTTGTTTACGATTTGCATACAACATCGATTATAGGGAGCATGTGACTCCCTTCTATAATTCACTGGGAGTGCTCAAAATGGAAGCACGGTTTGAACTGCGGTTTGCCATGCAGCTATTCACAATTTGCAAAACTTCACTTCCAAGTTACCTGAAGTGTCTAACTACTAGAAGGGGCGATTGTCACAACCGGGAATTGAGAAGCAACCAGTGTCTGTCCGTTCCTATCCACAGAACTTCTAAATTTAAAGGATCATTCCAGTATATTGCATATACAATCTATAATAGGCACCTAGATTTGTTCTTGATGTCTAAAACGAAGGCTACCTTTAAATCTAAGTTAATGGAACGCCTTCTGAAAGGCCAGTGATCCTTCCTCGCTTCTATGGGTATCTGTCGAAAACCAGCTTTGCTGAACTTTTACCATTTATATTAGTTTTTTAATTATTGTAATTATTTAACCGATTTAATAAATAGATATTATTATTATTAATTAGAAGAAGAAATATTAAGATGCTATTAAGGTGAGTTTTAAGAACCAACAGGAATTTATTTTTCAAAAATATTAGTGGAGTTAAAAATGTATTTTCTCAAATGTAGGAATAGGGTTTGAGATCCATATCAACCCCCCCCCCTCCACCTTCACTAATTTTAAATTTTTATTCAAAATATGTACATTAGTATTCCAGTACAGTTTACATATTCTTACCACTGACGAATTGTGGAATCTAAAAGGCAGCATAAGGTCGCAATTCAAACCAATAGTTCTCCGAGGCGACTTCATACAAATGCAGTCAAATGGGGATCACTGCTATAGAAAACAAGGTGGAACTCGCTTTAGCGGCAGTTCTTAGGCTTCTATACAGCTACCTTTCTGGTGTGGAAAGTTGTTATTATCTGGTTAGTTTTGATCGCCATATAATGTAACATCACATAATCAGATAATCTGCACCAATCAAATTTTTTGCGGTTGGTAATTATCATTTACTATATAAGTAATAACAATCAAACTTTTCCATTCTATTCGAAACTTTACTTCTCTGTAATGTTTGGTCCTTTTTTTGAGGTGGACCAATCCTCTCCTTTCTCTTTTATTTACAACTTAACTTCACTAACCACATCATTAAAAAATTATTTTTTCACATCAAAGTAAAATAAAATACAACTACTTTTCTGGTAGTTGTGGTAGTGTACTTTTCTGGTAGTGTAAAACTACCGTTATGAACGTCAACAATTGGTTCTACAACGTTACCTACTTCAAGAACAGCTGCGTTTTTACTTCGTGGATTTTGTCGGCGAATTGCATGACTACGTGAACGATGTAATATTTTCGAAGGGGTCATGTTGGCAATTTGCTTTCGTTTGCGATTTTGTTCAATTTGTTCTGACGTCATGTTGGCAATTTGATTTCTTTCGCGATGTTGAATAATTTGTTCTGACGTCATATTGGCAATTTGCTTTCGCTTTCGAAATTTGCGTAATTTTCGGTCCATTTTTTGAGGTGGATCCATCCTCTTCCTTCTCTTTTATTTACAACTTAACTTCACTATCCACATCAAGCCACTGCTGTGGTTAAAATAAAATAATAAATAATTAGTGCAGATTATCTGATTATGTGATGTTACATTATATGGCGACCAAAAATAACCAGATAATAACAACTTTCCACACCAGAAAGGTAGCTGTATAGAAGCCTAAGAACTGCCGCTAAAGCGAGTTCCACCTTTTTTCGCTTGTTTATGTACATTTTTCTTTATTACAGTCTTGAAAATGACCCCGATAGAGGGTCGCAACTAGTCGATTCAAAACGTAGTCTTTCTTTAACCCGTCCCCTGATATCCAATATCCTAGTAAATCATATCCTTGGAACAATAGCTTATCTTCACTTTATTCTGGCCGTTAATCCCTGCGGCAGTTAGACCAGTAAGCCACGTATCAAAGAATAATTGGATCAACGGACAATCGTATCATGGTATAATCGTATCAACGGATCATCGTATCAACGGATCATCGTATCATCGTATCATCGTATCAACGGATCATCGTATCATCTATCATCGTATCATCGTATCAACGGATCATCGTATCAACGGATCATCATATCAACGGATCATCGTATCAACGGATCATCGTATTTATTTATTTATTTATTTAAAGATTTAGACACACTCCTAACAGTAAAAACTAATTACAAGGAGTGTGTATACAAATGTATATATATATATATACCAACTATAATATATAGAAGTACATAGCACAAACAAAATAAAATAAAATAACCCATATTTATATAAGTCAGTGCTGGATCGTTTGGACGGGGCGATTACCCAACTCGCCTGTAACAGCATGCAACCAACTCCTTGAGGCCCGTGTGGTTGGGGTCGGCAATGTCAGTAATAACATTAAAGTTGCGGCTGTAGATGGAGATGGGGGACGTGGCCAAGAAGTTGGTACGGCTAAACCTACAGTAGAACAGGTCGCTCTGTCTAGAGTTACCTCTAGGTACTCGAAAATTTATCTCTGCCAATAATGGTGGACAATCGATGTTGTATCTCAGAAGTTTGTATATAAATACGACGGACGATACAAAACGCCTGCTCTCTAGTGTTTCAACATCGAATTGAGCCAAGAGTTTGCGATGATTATAGCCCTGTATCGGGTAAAGACCATCTTGAAGGAATGCCAAGAATTTCAAAAATCGACGTTGTACCGACTCAAGTCGCCTAATGTGGTACGCATGTGTTGGGTACCAGATCAGCGCAGCGTATTCCAGCCTTGAACGAACAAAGCTATAGTAGAGAAGCTTCAAACATGGAATGCTTTGAAGGTCACGTGCGTTTCTGTAGATGAATCCATACATGCGGGACGCACAACCTAGGGTATCGCTAATGTGTTCGGTGAAGGTTAGTCGTGAGTCAAAGATAACTCCCAAATCTCTGAAGGAATCGCATCTCTCCAAAATTCTGCCCTCGCAAGTGTAGGAGAAGTCAATAAAAGTCTTCTTGTTTGTAAAAGAGACTACTTTACATTTGGAGATTTGTAGTTGCAACCGATTACTCCTACACCAGGTCCCAATCAGGTCCAGATCAGATTGCAGACGATGGCAATCCTCTAATGAGGAAATGCCTGCGTAAATTTTTAAATCATCGGCATATAGCAGTTTTTGCGATGATATAATATTGGGCAGGTCGTTCACGAAAATTATAAAAAGGAGAGGACCAAGGTTGGACCCCTGAGGAACGCCCGAGCTAACCGAGAAGACCGAAGATTTATGACCCCGGTATTCAACAAATTGCTTGCGTTCAAATAGGTATGTACTGAAGAGATTAATCAGCTGATTAGAGAAGCCAAACGATGACAATTTCCCAATCAATCTATATAGATCAAGTTGGTCAAACGCCTTCTGGAAGTCAGTGTAGATTGTATCGATTTGTCCCTGGCAGTCCAAAGTTTCGGATACGAACTGTTTAAATGTCGCAAGGTTCGTGACAGTTGAGCGCCCGTTCATAAAGCCGTGTTGATGAAGGGATAGTGAACTCTTGATATGAGCATAAATATGGTCATACAAAATCCGTTCAAATGCCTTGGACAAGTTGGATAAGATAGAGATTGGCCGATAATTACTGATCATTGATGGACTACCTTTTTTCAGGACTGGACATAGTCGTGCTACCTTCCAGGATTGGGGAAACGTGGCGGTAGTAAATATTAGATTAAAAATATGTAGTAGGGGTACCGAAAAAGTCGTGGCACAGTCCTTTAGTATAAAAGCGGGTATACCATCCACGCCGCTGGTAAGTTTGTTTTTAGAACGTTGCAAAGCAGCTATAACATCCGCATTTGAGACTTTCGGACTATGGATTAGTAACGAAGGGTTAGCATCGTCGTAACCTGTCGCGCAATCCTTATCAGAATCCATGTAAACTGATTGGAAGTAATCCGCAAAAGCATTGACAATAGATTCAGGACTAGAATACTCAACATTGTTAAATTTCAGGGAACCTGGTATCCTAGAGTTACCCTTTCTGCACTTCACAAAGGACCAGAACTGCGAAGGATCTGAACAGATAGCGTTTGCGGAACCAGAAAGGTAATCCCGATGGCTCTCGGCAGTCTGCTTCTTCACCAGAGCTCTAAGGCGTCTAAATGCCTCGAAATCGCTAACTGAACCCGACTTTTGGTAACGTCGATGATGCGCCGCCTTTAACCGGATGTTAGCTATAAGTGCCTTTGTAAACCAGTGGGGGTATTGTCTGGGAGTACCACTCGTACCCAGTGGGACACTCGCATGGAATACGCCGTTAGTAATCGCATAGAATGCGTCGCAAGCCAAATCAACATTCGTGCAGTCACAGACGGAGGTCCAGTCCGTCTCATCGAATAAACGGTACATAAGATTGAGGTCTGCTTTTTTAAAATTTAAGCTCTTATCCAAATTAGGAGCAAAACTGGGAGTGTCGGGACCCGACAATTGGAGAACTAAATTAAGTGAGGGATGATACTCGTCCTCCGGGACCAGTGCATCAAGACTGCGCGACACTGTAACGTCCACGTTTGAAAAGATTAAGTCAAGGGTGCGGCCTAGCGAATTATGGATATAGTTACGCTGTGTTACGTCGGAAAACTGCATAAAGTTATGGATGGCGACACCCCTAGAATCATCGAAATCCCCGGCGAAACGCGGAGCATTAAAATCGCCCAAGACCAGCAAGTCGCCCTCAGAAATAGAGAGAGTCGATGCAAATAATTCAAAAAACAACTCATAGTCATCCGCCGATAGACTTGGTGGTATATAAATTGCAAATACACGCATTCGGTGTTGTTTATTTAAGTTCACCCATACTCCCACAACATCCACCACTGGCACAACCCGGGATAGCTCCGCCAGATCAATAGGGACGGGATTAAGAGAAGACCGCACCGCTATCAAGACACCGCCGCCCCGGCCTACGCCGGTAAGCTCAAAGTCACGGTCGTGGCGGAAAACAGCGTATTTCCATGTAGGAAATACTTCGGAGTCCACTATGTCAGGTGAAAGCCAGGTCTCACTGAGACAAATTAAATTCAGGTTCAGTGTGCACACATTGTTCAAAAACTGAAGAGTTTTAGTACGCAGTCCCCGCACATTTTGGTAATAGACACCGCCATATGGCAGAGTCACCTGTCTATCGACAGGGGTGAAACTGGAACCGACTGACGAATCGGAAAGAGAAGTAGAATGGCCTGAACAATGCACAGGTGAAGGACTCAGAGAGGCAGCCGAAGATGAACAAGAACGTAACATTAAGGAGCAGCCAGATTGTCTCCCTCGTTGGGAAAATTTAAACTCTCGGTGGCATTGCGCGCTGATCTAAATCGCTTAACAACTATACAAGACGGCCAAAATTCAGGCTTGAGTATGTTGGCAACTACAGAGGCGGGAACAGAGACAACATATCCCCTGTAGCTACCTGATCTTACTTTAAGCTCTTCACATTCCAGTTTGAAGTCACGAGATAGCTCGGTAGGCAAACCTGCGGAAATGTACCCAGTAACCTGTTCCTGAGTCGTATGAAGGCTCAACTTGGATACATGTATTCTCACAAGGGGGTCGTACGGAACGAGTGTGTTATCGGATTGTCTCGATCCGAAGACCACTCCACGAGATCTTCTCCGTCCACCACCAGTGGAAGACCGCTCATTTTTATTTTTATTTTTAGAGGAAGGAGCCGACGAAAGAGTTGTGCCCCGAGCGGAACCCGATGGCCGGCGAACAGTAGCCTGAAGCGGCAGGGAAGCCCCCAGTGTCTCACCCGCCACCACCTCCGCGAAATCGCGCCGCAGCAATGGGTCCTCCACCTCTGGAGCGGCATCCACCTGGATCTGTGGAGCCGAAACAAGTAAGGGGTCAAGTCGTGATGCCTGCAAATTCGGAGCTTCACCACTCTCGGGGAGGGCGGTCTGCGGCACAGGCCGAGAAGGCTGAGCACGAAGACGTTCAATCTCATCCTCCCTCGACTTCAAACACCCCTCCAGCAGCGTAACCTTATCAACCAGGAGTGCATTAGAAGTTCGTAATTCACTGATTAGTTCCTTATAAAGATTCAGCTGTTCAATATAAATTTCAGGAAGGTCCAAATTAGTAAGGTCACTGAGTGGCACGTCGCAACACTTCTTGTATTTTGCGGCACAACTAGGATGGTACGGTGCACCACACTTGCTACAGGACACCCCAGAATTCAAAGCCACTACCGACCTGCATCTGCAAGTTCTACCCACTGGCATGGTGCTCAACAAATTTAACGAGATCAGACAAATCAATTAAATCAAATAAATCGAATAAATCAAGAGGGCAGGGATACACACAAAGGACACTCGCTTCACACTCCAGGGCCCCTTGGAGTGACCAAAAAAACACAGACACAGGTGTGGGCCACGGATAAGGTTACATAAAAGATAAACACAGGGAGCGGGATATCAATTATGCCGATATAAAACAGTCGAAATACAAATCAAACCAAAAACTCACATTTATATTGCAGGTTATGTTTCAATCCATAAATTCCACGAACGACGAACCATCGTATCATCGTATCATCGTATCATCGTATCAACGGATCAACGTATCATCAGATCAATTTGCTTATATAGGACATCGCCCTATGAGTATAGTAGATGTAACAGTTTGGCTAATTTTTCGCGCGTTAAGTAAAAGTAAATTATTAACAATGGCATTAATCGAAAACAAATCTGCTTTCAAAACTGTAAAGAATGTGCAATTTGGCATTTTTAGTCTGGAAGATATTCGTAGCATGTCTGTCGTCCCAGAAGGTATAAATCATGTAGAAATTATGGAAGGAAGTCTTCCAAAAGTGGGCGGCCTGATGGATCCGAGGATGGGAGCGTTTGACAGCACTTTACCATGTCAAACATGCGAAGGCGACCGGGACACTTGCCCCGGTCACTTTGGTCACATCGAATTGGCCAAACCGATCTTTCACGTTGGCATGATTAAAGATGTCATGAAAGTTTTACGCTGCGTCTGCTTTAATTGCAGTAAATTGTTGGTGAACCCAAAAAAACAAAACCACTTCGAACACGCTCAGAAGATAACTGCAGACGATTCCAAGAAACGCCTAGAACTAGTGTACGGTTTGTGCAAAGAACAAACAATATGTCACGCGGATGGTGGATGTGGAAATCATCAACCTGTAATTAGAAAATCGGGTCTCGATTTGACGGCCGAATGGAAGGAATCCGACGGAAAGGTTCCACAAGAAAAAAAGTATTTGTTGGCGGAAGAAGTGCTGCATATCTTTAGACAAATTAGCGACGCAGATTGCAGCGCCCTGGGAATGGATCCGAAATACTCACGACCCGAGTGGATGATCGTGACGGTTTTACCGGTTGTTCCTCCTTCCGCGAGACCCGCAGCTTTCATGGGCGATTCGCCGAAGAAACGTCAAGACGATTTGACAAATAAATTGGCCCTAATCATAAATATACCTTGTATAGAAGCCTAAAAGTAGCGCACTGGCTACCCAGTTCTTAGACCTCTATACACACAGAGTATTTCCAACACGATTTGAAACGCTCTGTATGATTTTGAATTATGCGGACGGACGGACAGACAGGCGGACAGACACCGAGCCAGATCATAAGGCTTCTTGGTATACTTTGTATAGAAGCCTAAAAGTGAGGCATTCTAATTTTTGAAATCAATCATAACAAAGGTGAATCACGTTTATCTCTTCGATCAAAACAGAATATTTCATTTATTATTCTATCAGCAATTTTAAGCATTTACAACGAGTTTGTTGCAACCAAAGAAGTTTCATCCCCTAATTGAGTCTGAACCTACCATACTCTGAGGAGACTCGTGACTGAGCTAGTACGAATGGGACGAGGTGGTGAATTTTTTTTGTAAAGTTGGACCCTCGGAAACTTAATTATTTACTAATTTATAAAATTTTCTTTCATTTGAAAGTGGCGCCCAAGACAAAACCCGAGGTGTACAATTTATGATAAAAAGTACACAGCAGTATCAACAGATCAACTTATCAACAGATCAACTTATCAACAGATCAACGTATCAACGTATTTAAATTTCCTATATAGGTGAAAAATTATGAAAATAAAATATAACTTATATTTGGTGTGCATTGAAAATAGATAATCTGCACTAAATATATTTTTGCGGTTGGTATTTATCATTTACTATATAATCAATAATAAGCAAACTTTTCCATTCCATCCGGAACTTTACTTCTCTGTAATGTACGATCCATTTCTTAAGGTCGATCAATCCTAATCTTTCTCTTTTATTTACAACTTAACTTCACCAATCACATCAAGCCACTGCTGTGGTTACAATAAAACCGGATCAACGTATCAACGGATCAACGTATCAACGTATCAACGTATCAACGTATCATCGTATCAACGTATCAACGTATCAACGTATCAACGTATCATCGTATCAACGTATCAACGTATCATCGTATCAACGTATTTAAATTTCCTATATAGGTGAAAAATTATGTAAATAAAATATAACTTATATTTGGTCTGCATTGAAAAAAAAGTTGTTATTTTTGGTCGCCATCTCTTATTATAAAAGGCCAAGTCTTTCTTTCTTTCTGTCCGTCCCACGGAAATACCCGAAGCAAACCGAACCGAACCGAACGCACAACGTATCATCGGATCAACGTATCATCGGATCATCGTATCAACGTATCAACGTATCATCGTATCATTTTGTCTATATAGGACAGCTATTTCCAAAAAAGCATTATGTGAACTTCCATATTATGTGAACTTCCATAATGGATAATGAAAATTTTGAAAATCCTGCTGCAAAGCGACGGCGATTGAATCGTGAGAGAAAAGCACGTACAAGAGCTAATAACACAGAAAAACAGCTTCCATCACAGCGACAAGCTGACGCTCGGTCTCATGCGATACGTCGACAACGTGAAACTTTGGAACAAACTCAAGCGCGGCAAGCTGCTGACGCTCGGTCCCATCCGATACGTCAACAACGTGAAACTTTAGAAGAACCTCAAGCGCGGCAAGCTGCTGACGCTCGGTCCCATGCGATACGTTGATCCGATGATACGTTGATACGATGATACGTTCATCCGATTGGTTATGAAATTATCCGTTATGCGTTCGGTTCGGTTTGCTTCGGGTATTTCCGTGGGACAGACCGAAGGAAGGAAGGAAGGACTTGGCCTTTTATAATAAGAGATTTTTCACCTATATAGGAAACTAGCTGATAGCCCGTCCGAGGACGGGTAGCTAGAAGGACGGGCAGGCAGCCAAGGTAACTTAAGTTGAATGAAGATTAAGGAAAGCTCTCAGTGCAATCCAAAAGCCATATGACCTTGGCTGCCTGCCCGTCCTTCTAGCTACCCGTCCTCGGACGGGCTATCAGCTAGTATTATTATAATGTAATATCAGATAATCTGCACTAATTAAATTTTTGCGGTCACAATCACAATTTCGAAGGTTCTGATTAGATTTGAATTATGCGGACAGACAGACGGACAGACGCGGAGCCAGTTAATAGCCGGAGCTAACAAGTAGTTTATATAGGGAGACCTCTTTGAAAATATCTTTAACTTAGTAAATTTCTTTCGAACATTTGCGTATTTGTAAATTGCATTAGCGAATCGAAACAGCGGATTAACAGATTAACGCAATACTATATAGACGAAGTATTTACAATATAACAACGTATCAGTTGATCAACGTTATGATTGGCTCTGAAACATGCGGACGGACACGAAGCCAGACCATAAGGCTTCTTTCTATACCTTGTATAGAAGCCTAAATAAGGCTTCTTGTTATATCGTACTTTGTATAGAAGCCTAAAAGTAGCGCACCGGCTACCCAGTTCTTAGACCTCTATACACACAGAGTATTTCCAACACGATTTGAAACGCTCTGTATGATTTTGAATTATGCGGACAGACAGACGGACGGACGGACGGACACGGAGCTAGATCATAAGGCTTCTTGTTATACTTTGTATAGAAGCCTAAAAGGGGTCATATCCTGACGGAGATATTGGCAGAAATGGACCTCGCAGTATGCAACCATCGGGAGTGCACCAACCTTCCAAAGGGAAAATCCACCTCTATCCTAGACATTACTGCGGTATTCCTACTACTGCTGAGGGATAAAATTATAAGATCTGAGGTGCTCGATGAAGAAACCTGAAGTGACCACAATTACATCATCACTTTTGAGTTGAGGCAAGCATGCCGGGTTGGTCATGAAAAAAAAAGCATGTGATTATTTCATGCTAAAAGGAAGACCCGCCCCAAGGAAACAGGTGTACTGGTGATCAGAAAAAGCGGCAAATGCGAGAAAAATCTGCATGAAGACCAAAAGAAGGTATAATAGATTTCGCAGAATAAACCACCCAGGAAAGGAAGAGGCAGGTTTAGTCCTAACGTCCTATATGAAAGGAGGCTATGACGAAAAATCGTCACATGTGTAAACTCTAAACCGTCCAGTGGAAGAACGTCACCAAAATCTGTATAGCCTACAGCACAGCTTCCACCAAGGTGACGTTGGTTCTATCGTCTCAAATGCCAATACATCTAAAGGCAGAAGTGAAAGACTCACAACAAAAGAAGACTTCGATCAGAAAATGTGCGAATTAGCCGACAGAAGGACTCGTAGGACAGAGCTTAAAACGGAAGGTAGACACACAAATTAATACTCAACATCGAGCCATAGATCTCATGAAGGCGCGGCGAATTAAAGTGCGAAATAACGCAAGTCCTTACTGAGCATGTATGTTTTGCCAAATAGCTCCAAAGAATCAAAAGAGTAGACTCTCCATCCTGCTACTCCTGCGGCTAAGATGATGACGCCGAACACACCATCTCCGACGTGATGTCCGGGTTCAGCTGGGGGAAACGCTAAGTGTTGAAAAGATTGTGCCTCTCATGCTGGGAAGAGGAACAAACTGGGACATCATTGAAAAAATGATGGTGAACATTATGTCAACCAAGACAGAGGAAGAACGTCGAAGACAAAAATAAAAGCAAATAACTTTACTAGAAGAGCAATAAAAGTCATAATAAGGCTAACAATAAACCAACATAAGAACACAGCGAGATGTACGTATTTTTATATTTTAGTGTTGGAATGAACCCCTCAAAAATCCCCTAAAACCCCCGTCGGCTTCTGTCCCAATTAGGGATTTTAACCTTATAATTCGCTTAATTTATATTTTACAACGCATTCTGTCTTTATGGAATTGATTTTTATTTTAAACGCAATATGAGATAGGAATTTTGAAAAACCTATTTTTAGAGAATTTTATGCTCTTTAATATATGAGATAGGAATTTTGAAAAACCTATTTTTAGAGAATTTTATGCTCTTTAATTTTGGTGTAATGATAATTTTCACTGAAAACAAAATTAAACGAATTATATGCAATAGAAGAGAAGCCGGTGATACGATGGTGTTTCTAAGGGACTTTTGAGAGATTCGTTCTTATATCCGTGTGCGCAAAATTTTAATTTTCCTCAATTTTTTGATTTCCTAACATTAACAATACTTATAAAAATATACATGAACGTACGTTCATACTTCTTCTAATGTACGGTTTGTATTGACAGATTTTAAGATTTTAAATTTTATGAAGTCCTCCAAAAGAGATAGAAACATCACTATGGGCTTTTTGGAAAATAGGATTCAATGTTGGAGGTAAAACCGCCAACCGGGTGTGCCGAATAACGAATATTGAACTCCAAATCCCTCATATCTTTTCCTCCTTATCTGCCTGCATGGACCTCATGGCATTGTCTAGCATCCCAATATCCTGTCGATAGCTGGCGAAAATCACCTCTACCGAGGAGTTCACCAAAAATTCACGCTTTTTTTAAATAATAAATAATTCGAAGTAAGAAAATTTATTCAAAAATTTTAAATTTGTAGGACGCTTTATAAAACATGGCCAGTATAGGTCAGTCAAAAAGGGTTAACCGTTCCAATCAGTCTTTCCAGGTTGCAAATACCAAGAATCGTTTTGGTTTAAATTTGTTTAGTAGAATTCATTTTGCTTCGAAAAATTTTCGCGAATGAAAAAGTTATTAGCAATCTTAGAAACAAAGAACGCGACGCTGTTTGGTTTTCCTAAAATATAACAAATTTACTTTATTACAAAATAAAGGTGTAAACTATGAAGTTCTCAGATCATGAGTGATTTTTTTTAAATTTTTAGTACCATTCAAAATGGCCGAAAAAGATTATCGGCGTGACATCAGAATACGACGAAATTCACGATGTTTTTTTGAGAACCAATTTTTCTGTATGCTGGTTAAATAATTGACTTATGACAAATATTGTTCCAATCATTCTTTTGGATAATTTAATGATCTACAAAATAGGTATGTATACTTTGTTACCCTACCTTGCTTATAGTTTTCGAGATATTTGTGATGAAACAAACAGCATTGCGTCCTTCGCTTATAAGATTTTGTTGGTAACGTTTTGGCCAGCGTTAATATTTTATTTATTACATTATATATTATTATATAACGACCGAGACGGTCGTTAGCTGAAGCGGTTATGTGCGTGTTGCTGCTAATGCGGAATGCCTGGTTCGACTCCGGGCTCAGTAAAAACTTTATTCTGACCGTCTCCCCTCGGTAGGCAATGGCAAACCACCGAGGTGTAATCTGCCTGGTACAGCCTCTCTGGAGATGAAGTGTATACACTTCCCGCGGTTCGGAGCCGTCGTTAAGCAGTAGGTCCCCTATGTGTGTGCTAATACTTCAAACGCATAACACATGCATAGGAGAGAGGTCGCCAACGTCCGGGGGACCGGATATGGCACACGAAGAAGAATATTTTAAAGCACTATGAATCCCACTTTTTTTTTGTTTTAATGCAGGGAAGGGGGAAATCTTCAAAAGACACCACACCGATAATCTGGTTATAGGAACTCAAACCAAAGTTATTATTCATGATATTTTCAAACTGGGAAAACTAATAATTGGAGGTTTCGATGTTTAATATGACTGGCCTGGTGTGGAACTTTGAAACTTTCATTAGATATCGAAAAGTCTTGTACTTTTATTAGACTTCGAAAATTTATATTTTTATTATTTCTACTCTACTTTTATCCTAATTGTTATCTAACCAGTTTATGTTCGGCTTTCAAAATTACTTTTTTATATAAAAACTTAATATTACATCAATTCAAAATGATAAATAGGAGGTGGAGTAAAAAATTCCCAAATAGTCCTGAATTAGGTCATTTCTTTTGATATAAAGAAATAATAGTAACGTAAAATAATACATATACAATTACGAATTTTCCAACAATTAAATTAAAAATCATTAGTGGTGCTGTAGCACCGAAATTTACGTAGTTAAAAATCTGAATACTTGCTATCATAGATAAGAAATGTGCCAAGTTTCAGATTTTTTAAAGCAACACTGCGATAAAAAAAATCCTATGTTATTCAAATGGAAAAATTGGTAAGCTTTAGGAAGGTATTTAGAATTGAGATAGAAATCTGAAAATTTTACCACATTTTCTTTTATTTATTTAGAGACTTAGAGATTAATTAGAGACTTTAGCGGGTGAAAACGTTATAAACGTTATAAACCACACAAAAAAGTGTGATCAAAGTGGTTTCTACGGTGGCTGTGTCCTTTTCGGACCCTCTCATTCGAGATCAAGCATTGACATGCGATCAAGAACGGACACGAACGACTAATTGTGATGGAGATCATCCAAGTACAATGCAAGGATGCCACCCTCCTTTAGGGTGTTTATAGTGCTCAACTTAATTATAAGTAATAGGGGAGTGGAGTGCGCAGCTCCACTGGGCCTAGAACTTTTTCCGAGAAACGGCGGACCACACACAATACACGTGTTCCGCTCCATGTATATATGCTCCTATTTGCAATTCCACTATCGTGAGATATGACATTACTAGCAATTTTATTTAAAAGTAGAAGCATCTATAATTAATTTTATTAGTAATTGGAGACAGTGTGGAACAAATCGAATAAAGTAGTAGTAAAACAGTTTAAAAAAAATTATTTATGTCATCGTGATTTTCTGCACCCAAGTGTCCTATCAGGCTAATATACGTCAACAATTTTTTCTCTACTAAAATACAAATACAAGACTCTGACGGATGACTAGGTGATTGTACTTATTGACAGGAAAACAGCAAATTATAGCAATATCAGACTTCGCCGAATATTTTGTGTCCTTGACTTCTCGTCAATTGGCCAAAGTTATGTACGGTCATTGATTTCCGTTACATTTTTAACACGGTTTCGTTCATACGCGCCCATGAAAATGGCAATTTTTTTATTTATTGCGGGCGGTTTCGATTACACGCGATAAGGGCGAACGTCGCCTTGACTTCCCACTCTTTTAAAACGCAAAAGGAAAAATGAATTAGCACTGATGCCAAAATATAAAGAACGCATTAGTAAATCAAAATAACTATTATGTATTACCGGTTTTTCTATTTTAAAGTAACCCTATGCACCTTTTTATAATATCATATTTTAAACGAGGTGCATCACAGAAATAGGTCGGACTGAGTATGTTAAAACCGAATAAAAATTTTTTAACCTGCGTAATTGGCTTTCAATCAATTCAAGCAAGGGCGGATCTACTGGGGGGGGGGGGTAATGGGGGTAACTACCCCCCCATGAATCTTCATTGCAATACAAATTTTAAAAATATACCTTAATTTTCCCTAAATTTTATTACAAAACATGTATTTGCCCCCTCCATAAACTTTGACCAGATCCGCTATTGCTTTCAATAGTGTGGGTTGTAGAACGACTGGACGCCATATTTAAAGCTATGCAATCTAAAAAGTTATTTTGGCAAACAAACGAAATTCAGCAATTATTAATCGAGGAAAATACAACATACAGAGACGGAACCGTTGTAAATTTCACTACATCACATGCGACAATGTTCAAATCTCGTTATTTCATACAGATCAATAGATCGCATGAACAATTTGATTTAAAAAACAAACTTGAAAATAAGTTTGTTCATAATAGAATCGAAAAATTTAATTTCGAATATGTCAATGTCTATTAACCCGGCCACCAATAAACTTTTTCTGTCACAGACAACGGTATTCAAGCCACATCCTAATATACCTACCGAACATAATAATTTTTTACCGCTGTTTTATTTAAAATTTGATTACAATCAATTTTCTGGTTACACTCTCTTTTGATGTTGTAATAAAGTAATTACTCCGTAAACGAGAATTTGTTTTCAATTCGACTATTAGTTCAATCATTACGTAACGAAAAAGGTGTCTAAATGGAAATATTAAACTCGGAAATGTATTGATTTGGCATTGGAAAATAGTGCCGAAGTTTTCGACTTCAAGCACGGACCAGAACCGGAAAAATATATCGAAGAACGCTCCAAAAATCGTAAATTTGTCGCTTGATCTTCTCAAATGCATCCTATGCCCAAAATAGTTATTAACAAAATTAATTCTGAGCATAACCTGCCCTAATCGGATAGGTAGATTACAAAAAATCATGTAAAGTGTCCTCCAAATTAATACGGATGAGGGGTGTTTACATGCAAGATTAAAAAAAGACATTAAAATGAGTTTTGAATTTTCAACTCGACCAATTTTTATTATAGCTTATTCTTATCCACTTTTCGATATTCTTTGGCGGAGTACTCATATTTTTACGTCGTATGTTGTAAGGATTTTTTTTAGCAAAGCTTAAAATCGGTTATTGTCCAAACAGGTTTTCATGGTGTATTCTGGTCTTTGTAACGGCTGCTCCATTGCTTTATTGAGTCCATTGTTTATGCAAAACGTTTGCTTCTTGTGTTTTTCTTGAATGAAAATTATGTGTAAATCAACGCGTTCCCAATATTTTAATAAACACCAAACAGAACACGGCCATTTTTTTCGCCTGTCTTTAGTACGACGGTGATCAGCTTAAGCGGTTAAGTGCGTTGCTGCTAATGCTGAATGCCCGGTTCGACTCCGGGCTCAGTAAAAACTTTATTCTGACCGTCTCCCCTCGGAAGGCAATGGCAAACCACCGAGGTGTAATCTGCTTAGAACAGCCTCTCTGGAGATGAAGTGTATACACTTCCCGCGGTTCGGAGCCCGCGTTAAACAAGTAGGTCCCCTATGTGTGTGATAGTACTACAAACGCACAACACATACATAGGAGAGAGGTCGCCAACATCCGGTAACGGATAGGCACGTTAAGAAGAAGAAGTCTTTAGTAGACGCCTCTATAAAATTTATTTTGCGTATCAATTATTAAGGGTCTTCCTCTTGTTTTTAGGACCTTTTTAATAGAAAAATTCTTTGTCTCTGCAATGTTTTAGCAAAATCTTTTTTCTAAACGATCATATAAAAGAAAATTCCCTAATCGGTGTGGACTATATCGACACCCCCAAGGAACAAAGCCGTAACTCCAGTTACCACAAATTTGAGTTATGACTACCACTGTAATCCTGACAAAAATATCTTTCTTTTGGTAAAAAAAATTTTAATTTACGACAAATATTTACAGAGATACTCAGTGGAACAAAGTTGTAACTCAGCGTTTTTATCGCTTTTTTTAACTTTTTGAAACTTTCAATTGGCTCTCCTGCAAAATAGGTAAAAATGAGTTACGGCTTTGTTCCTTGGGGGTGTCGATATAAAAATCTTCTATTCCCGTGGCTCGGAATCCACGTTAAGCTGTAGGTCCTCTGTGCTCGTCACACATTTTCAACAACGAGCAAAAACGGGGAAATCGGAAGACGTAGAACGTTGTAAAAACCAATATATTATGTACACATACATACAAAAGAAAATTACTTTTTAGAGTAATATTTATTAAAAAAATTCCAATTCCAATATAAAAAAACAGATACTCATCTAATTTTTTCCATTTATAAAAAAGGTTTTCTACAGTAGAATGAAAACAAGTCGACTAATGCAACTTTCATATGTTTTACGTTGAAAAATAAAACAAGGTGGAACTCGCTTTAGCGGCAGTTCTTAGGCTTCTATACAGCTACCTTTCTGGTGTGGAAAGTTGTTATTATCTGGTTATTTTTGGTCGCCATATAATGTAACATCACATAATCAGATAATCTGCACTAATTATTTATTATTTTATTTTAACAACAGCAGTGGCTTGATGTGGATAGTGAAGTTAAGTTGTAAATAAAAGAGAAGGAAGAGGATGGATCCACCTCAAAAAATGGACCGGAAATTACGCGAATTTCGAAAGCGAAAGCAAATTGCCAACATGACCCCTTCGCAAATATTACATCGTTCACGTAGTCATGCAATTCGCCGACAAAATCCACGAAGTAAAAACGCAGCTGTTCTTGAAGTAGGTAACGTTGTAGAACCAAATGTCGACGTTCATAACGGTAGTTTTACACTACCAGAAAAGTACACTACCACAACTACCAGAAAAGTAGTTGTATTTTATTTTACTTTGATGTGAAAAAATAATTTTTTAATGATGTGGTTAGTGAAGTTAAGTTGTAAATAAAAGAGAAAGGAGAGGATTGGTCCACCTCAAAAAAGGACCAAACATTACAGAGAAGTAAAGTTTCGAATAGAATGGAAAAGTTTGATTGTTATTACTTATATAGTAAATGATAATTACCAACCGCAAAAAATTTAATTGGTGCAGATTATCTGATTATGTGATGTTACATTATATGGCGATCAAAACTAACCAGATAATAACAACTTTCCACACCAGAAAGGTAGCTGTATAGAAGCCTAAGAACTGCCGCTAAAGCGAGTTCCACCTTGTTTATATCTGTGGTAATTCTGATAATCCGAATTTTTAATACCTACCAAGCTAAAAAATATTCTAGTATAGTATAAGTAAAATTTAGTGACAATAAGAGATTTCGATTATCAGATTAGTATCTTTATTATCGGATAAAAAATTATTTTTTCACATAAAAGCAAAAGAATAGCATTTTAAGTTCAAATATAAATCTCAGAATATTTCATTTCTTAAATCTGTTGTATAGAAGCCTAGGAACCGCTGCTAAAGCAAGTTCCAACTTGTTTCTTTTTCTGTTCGGCAGCAATCAGTTTCTCCACTCTTTTTCTGTTTCTTATACGTTTTGCCGCCACTTTTTTTTCGCAATATTTAAATCAATTTTACGCATTCCATTGCTGCTAAACTCACGAAGTGCCTCCTTTAACGAATTAATAGTAGCTCGTTTGAATTCTTCTCTGACTTCAAAATCTTCGTATTTTCCGAACGATAAGTCCCTCTTTAGCGCCTGTTCCACATCCTTTATTAATTCACCTGAAAACATTTTTCGTTGACGTTCAACACTTATTATTTCGTTATAATGTAATTCTGCTTATATAGTAATTTTCAGTAGGATAATCGGATTAACTTATCCGATGATACGTTGATCCGATGATGCGTTGATACGATGATACGTTGATACGATGATACGTTCATCCGATGATACGTTGATCCGATGATACGTTGATCCGATGATACGTTGATGTTCGGTTTGCTTCGGGTATTTCCGTGGGACAGACAGAAGGACTTGGCCTTTTATAATAAGAGATTTGGTATGCATTGAAAAAAACAGATCAACATATCAACGGATCAACGTATTTAAATTTCCTATATTATAGGTGAAAAATTATGTAAATAAAATACGTATAACTTATATTTGGTCTGCATTGAAAAAACATGCGGACGGACACGAAGCCAGACCATAAGGCTTCTTTCTATACCTTGTATAGAAGCCTAAAAGTAGCGCACTGGCTACCCAGTTCATAGACCTCTATACACACAGAGTATTTCCAATACGATTTGAAACGCTCTGTATGATTTTGAATTATGCGGACGGACAGACAGACAGACAGACAGACGGACACGGAGCCAGATCATAAGGCTTCTTGCTATACTTTGTATAGAAGCCTAAAAGGGAGGAAAAATTGGCTGCTGCCTATATGAAGAAGAAACAGAAAGAAGAACAGGAATTGGCAATATCGCTGCGTGCTTTCGAAAATTCCTTATTAGAAGACGAATAATAGTTCATATTACAATATCTTAATATATAAAATGCCAGCTCTCTCCTGCGGCGTGTCAAAACCTAATCTCATTGGTCCAAATTTGATACCAACATAAGCACTAATCGAAGTTATGGAAGGGGAAGGATCTGAACGGAACGAAAAGAAGAAACAAAAATCGAGGAGATAGAAAATAACGGTTATTAATGATTAACTTAAATCCGGATTAACGGATTAACGTTAATCCGTTAATATTTAATAAAAATACTATATAATCCAAATGATTTATTATGACTTAAATGTGTTGAACGTGAACTAAAAATGTCTTTACAAAAAATGGCTTTGCGAGAATTAAATAAGGTTGTGGAAGGGGCGCTAAACAGGGCTTTATCGTTCGCTAAATATGAAGATTTAACATGGAACCTGTTTTTCGGTACCAAACCATTTATCATAGTTTTCCTCGAGATTTAGGGGTGCCGCGGGAGTGGCGCCTATCTCGTTTCTTCTTCTTTTTACCGTTTTCCGAAGTGCTGCGTAGTTGTGTAACCGTGTATTACACGTAGTTGTGTTACACGGGGGATAATCCCTTAATTTTTGTGTTGGTAATAAAAAATTTACTATATAAGCAAATTTGCTTTTTGCGATCGGTTTCGGATTTAAATTTTTGGTAATGAAAATTTTGTTATTGAAAATTCATTATTGTGAATGGGAAGATGTTATTCGATAATCTACTCTATTCAAATTATAAACTATAAATTTGAATTATACATGTGGTGCCAATTTTTGGTATCGATTTTTGGTGTCGGTTTTTGCTGTCGGTTTTTGGTGTCGGTTTTTTGGTGTCGATTTTTGCGAGGTAACGACCGTGAAAACATGTTCCATGTTAAAAAACTCAATGGATCAATAGATCAACGGATCAAATAAAGAGATCAACAATATATAGGTAAACCACTCAGTTATGTATATTTCAGCAACCTTCTTCACATATCTACTCATTTTCAGAGTGTTTCCCAACACAATTTGGAGCGCACTGGCTACCCAGTTCTTAGACCTCTATACACACAGAGTATTACCAACACGATTTGAAACGCTCTGTATGATTTTGAATTATGCGGACGGACGGACAGACAGACGGACGGACGGACGGACGGACGGACGGACGGACGGACACGGAGCCAGATCATAAGGCTTCTTGCTATACTTTGTATAGAAGCCTAAAAGTAAAGGTAGCGTATTCAATTTTTTATTTATTAATGTGCATGGTTGAACAACATCACCCTCCGACAGAAAATCCTGCGTACGACCAGAGCCGTAGCATGGGTGAGGCGACTGAGGCGTTTGCCTCAGGCGCCATCACAATGGGGGCGCTTAACCTTGACAAACCCCAATAAATAATAGTTTAAAATTTTCAAAATGATAAGAATCTTAACATAGACATAAACTTCACCATCGATGGTGAACAAACCCAGGTTTCAGGATTTACTTCAGATCTGAAATAAATCCTAAAACCTCGTTTTGTAGGGAATTTTCTCCTCTTAAATTTTGGTCCAATGATAAGACAGGGGATTTTAGGAAAGTTGATTCCAACCCCCGCGTTATTCTTCATTTTCCTTTAACTGACTGAGTAACCTGTAAAAATATCACGTTATCATCGCGACAGTTATTTAAATGTATTTAAATTGAAAAGAAAAATTCCTACCAATAAAAATAATCTCCATATTCGGGGTGGGGGGCGTATTGCGTTACGTTACCATGGAAACGGTGATTCTGACATAATGCGTATTTTTTATAAGATCTTCAGAAGTTCCCAACGATAAAAATCAATAATACCTGACCGGGGGGTCTGGGGGGTATGGAATACCCCCCAGGTATACTTGCCATTATTCAGAACCATCAAAATTTATTATTTTTTGTTGAATCTTTTGCAATTTTCGTTTGTAATCCGGGAGGGGAGGCAGCAGGTGATATTTTTCATAACTATCCCAGTACCGTTCTTCTTAATATCGAGGAACGTAAAATTGAAAGTTTTTCTTTCGAAATAAATTAAGTGTACCTGGAGGGTATTCCATATCCCCTGGTGCCGGTAGCCTAAATGAGTTACTGATAAGCATCCATTTGTTTTCATTACTCTAAGCCAGCGCCGTAGCAAGGGTGATCGCAATGGGGGCGCTAAATCTCGACGAAACCCAATAAATAATAGTTTAAAATTTTCAAGATAATAAGAATTTTGGGGGGGGGCATATATTCAATTTTTTCTCAGGCGCCAGAAGAGCTTGCTACGGCGCTGCGTACGACCCTGAGTTATCAATGTCTAAACCGGTCCTGTCTATTCAATCAGCCGTTTTTCAATTCTAATTGCTATAATTTCGTACTTACGATGTATGATGTAAGTACGCATTATACAGTCGGAGAGAGTTTACATGTTGGTTTAAAAACAAAATTTCCAGAAAATAAAAACCAGTTAGTTTGGAGGGCAGTTTACGTTACTCAAAAAAACATTATTGTAACCTCTATAGATTTCGAAATGCAGCCCTCCAATTCAAGGGGTTTATCATTCTCAAAATAGGTGTCCCAAGAATTACACTATTACATAAAAATTACATTGTGTTACATGGTATTACGCAAGTATTAAATAAGAATAAATTACATAAGTATTACATAAGTATTACATAAGTATTACATAAGTATTACATAAGTATTACATAAGTATTACATACGTATTACATAAGTATTACATAAGTATTACATAAGTATTACATAAGTATTACATAAGTATTACATACATTACATGTATTGCATACATTACATGTTATTAGTATGTAAGTATTACATGTTATTAGTATATAAGCAGTACTTGTGACTTGTCCCAATGGGTCGTCCATGAAGGACGTCCCCGCCTGGGCGAGGGGGGCTTTACAAAATGTGATCAAGTTTGATAAGGGGGAGGTGGGGGCGGTGGGGTTGGACAAATAATGTGACGTCCTAGTAGTGGGATTTCAAAGAAAATGTGTGTGAATGTTTTTATGTAATTTTTTGTAAAAAATGTATTTACTCCTTCAATTCCAAATGTCGATTTTAAAAACCAATGAGGAGGGGTCTTTTATTTGTAGCCGTAGGACGTTCCTGGGGGGAGGAGGTTCGAAGATTATGACCAACTGTGACAAGGGGGAGGAGGGGTTGAAAAGTCGGAAAAAAATTACGGACGTCCTTTATTGACGACCCCCAACTATTGCATAAATGATAAACCCCTCGCTCCAAATTCACCTCGTGTTTTTTTTTCGATTATTGTCCAAAATAAAGTAATTTTCAGATTTTGGTGTAGATTTTCTTTCCTGTTTATCTGGTAGAAAAGTGTTTCGGAGATAATTAAAAAAGGCTTCTTGTTATACTTTGTATAGTAGAAGCCTAACTAGAGTCAATTCTTTATAAATATCCGTATAGAACAACTGTGCAACTTTAATACAGGGTTCTCACTAAATTTTTCAAGCAATTTTCTTGATTTTTCCAGGATTCCGGGTTTTCTTTGATTACACTGTAAAAAACATTGTGCAAAATTACACAATATGTTGTGGAAATTTATTCTCACAAACTTTTTTCTGTGAAATAAATTGTTTTTGATAGTAAATTTAAATTTACACAACGGTTTTGTATTTTTACATATCTCGTATGTAATTGACCTCTTGCAGTATTATTTTGTGAACCATTTTGATTGTGGTCAAGCAGATTATGAATGTCCTTAACACGAGTTTCTGTATTTAATAAATTTTATTGTTATGTAAAATTACACTCCATATACAGTTTACACAATTTTATGTAAATGTGTACAATTACTAATACGTGTTTGATTTTACTTAATATTTTATGTAATATTATTAATTTACACACATTACACGTTATTTTGTATAAATATTACTAATAAGAATTTTGTATCTTTTTACTTAAATTTTTACAGTGTAAAATTAAAAATTACCCGAGAAAATATATAATTTAACTAGTTCTTTAGTTAAAACCATGAGTTAAAACCCAAACTTACTTGCCAGATATATATCTACCCTTACCATGTAACGTCAAACTTCACTACCTAACAGATAAATTTAATTGGAATTTTCAAAATTGTTTCCAAAACTTAATTTCATATAGTTCAAATCTTAACCAATAGAATTTTATCATGCGATGCATCTAACATGAATAAATTTTGAAATTCTTAAATCGTGAAAAACATCATTCAAAAAGGGTAAACAATTATTAACTTTGAAATCCCACAGCTTAAGGGCTCGCCACATAGCCTGTGCTGTGCTATGCTCTGTGTTATGTCAACACAAACGTTGAACAATGTCATGGTCATGCGCAAAATAGCATAGCAACTCATAACTATGTGAACGTCACTATTGAAACCCTATGTTTCTACTTCAATGTTTGACATTGGCATAGCACAGCACAGGCTATGTGGCGAGCCCTTTATAAAACCCGCTCGAAAGTTGTTCTAAGTAGTATAGGTAGTATATAAATTATATAGAAATTTCCAGAGAATTTAATCGAATTTCACTCGTCCATGGGCCATCTATGTATCAGCCGAATAAGAAAAAAAATTTTAAAACGAAAACAAAAACTGCAGTATTTGAGCAAAACTCGAAAAATAAAATTCTAACCTTGCCAAATTATTGGACCGAGTTGTGTCTATCTTACCCCCGTACTATTAGTCGGGGATCAAATCTCGGATTAAACCTAGATTCGTCAATTCTAAATTGAACCTATAATTTTGTTGCAACTAATGCCCGTACTAATAGTTGAGGCTTGACATCTGATCTTGGATTAAAACTCGGATTACCTTAAATTACCTATAGTATATCCAATAGTCGGTATAATCCTAGCCTAGATACAATCCGAGCTTCGTTTTTGTGATTTACAGCGACAGCCGCATTCTATGATTGGTTAAATTTAACGAAATTTACAATTTTAAAAAAATAATAAAATAAAAATTTTATCCTGACAATGATCCTGTAAACTTAAAAATTACTAATGAACACGCCATGCGCAAACAAGTGAATTTCCATAGCCGAAATTGTAATTTAATTAACTTTCAGTTAAAAATCAAAAATTTGCCAACTTTCCATAACTAGGTATATTTAAAATTTTTTTAATTCGCTAGTTTTTCCAGGAATTGCAATTGTTCCGAAAGAAATGGATGGAAACCCTGCCCTCGTTTTCGTAAAGCTATCTAGTTATTTTTAAACTAACTAATTGGTAGCTCAGCAAAGGTGCCTCACAACTTTTGAGTCTTTGCAATTATTATTTTCGATTGATAATAATTAATGAATGGACCAATTAAGATAAGAGGTGGGTCACTATAATCAGTGGCGTAGCTAGGGGAGGGCGGACTGCCTCAGGTGCCACCCGTCTGGGAGTGACACCCGACCCCAAATTATCTGACCCCCCATGCCTCATATTGGTTTTCCTGGGTGCAACCCCTAAAAAATTAAAAAAAAGGTCATCAACCGAGATGGGACCGATACTTCATCACCCACCCGCCCGGGGGGTGACACCCGACCCCAAATTATCTGACCCCCCATGCCTCATAGTCGTTTCCTTGGGTGCAACCCCTAAAAAGGGCGCAACCCCTAAAAGCTTGGGTGCAACCCCTAAAACCCCTAAAAGGGTGCAACCCAAAAAAAAAGGTCATCAACCTTGGTTGGGGTGATACCCATGAAATCCGCCCCGGGTGCCACCCATGCTAGCTACGCCACTGCTATAATTATAAATAGATTTAAACGTAAACCCGCCCGGGGGGTGACACCCGACCCCAAATTATCTGACCCCCCATGCCTCATAGTCGTTTCCTTGGGTGCAACCCCTAAAAAGGGCGCAACCCCTAAAAGCTTGGGTGCAACCCCTAAAACCCCTAAAAGGGTGCAACCCAAAAAAAAAGGTCATCAACCTTGGTTGGGGTGATACCCATGAAATCCGCCCCGGGTGCCACCCATGCTAGCTACGCCACTGCTATAATTATAAATAGATTTAAACGTAAACCATGCGGCCTAGCGGCCGCAACCTGCTAGTGTATTCTATCCTTTTCAAGGATACCATTTAATATTTTTAAATTTTACAATTCTAACTGGACCAGCATTGGTGCCAATTTAGTTTTTTTTTGAGTATATCTACTTCATCAAAAATGATATCTGGATACTGTGTGCTTATTTCTTCAAACACTTGCAATTATTCATTTTAGGCAAATTATTAATTTTGGTTCCTGCTCTTGGTTTGAAAATAGTGCGTTAAATTAGAAAATAAATGGGTAAGTTTGTGTTTTTAATATAAAATTTTTAATGGTTTTTGAAATTTTTTCTTGGCACTTCTCAGCTCATCTGTTTTAAATCATTATTGCATCAGTTTTTTTTTCATTTCCACATGACTTAGCATTTTTCTCCTTGCTTTTCATGCTGGAAAATGATTCTCTAAATCTAATATGTATTATTTTTCTCTAAAGGTCACCTTCGCCATCTTCTTCTTCTTCAAGTGCCGTGCCTGATTTCAGACGTAGGCGACCTCTCTCCTATGTATGTGTTGTGCGTTTGAAGTATTATCACACACATAGGGGACCTACTGCTTAATACGGGCTCCGAACCGAGGGAAGTGTATACACTTCATCTCCAGAGAGGCTGTACCAGGCAGATTACACCTCGGTGGTTTGCTATTGCCTTCCGAGGGGAGACGGCCAGAATAAAGTTTTACTGAGCCCGAACCAGGTTGAACCAGGTATTTAGCATTAGCAGCAACGCACTTAACCGCTAAGCTGGCGACTGTCTCTCGCCATCAAGGTCACCCAATTCAAAGTGTGCTAACATGAAAACGTAGAAGCGTCTGCAGTTTATTATACAGGTAGAATTTCAAATATTTGCAGTTTTTGGCGGCGCATAGATTATGGAATCGCACAATTTCAACATTTCAGCTGGTTTCGAATTCCAGCCATCTTCAACATTTCTACTTAAAGCGTCGTATCGGTTTGGCGAACGTTGATTATTTGTTTGGACGTTGGACTCGACCGAACATCGTTTACAAAACATCATAAAATTTTTTTAAATTTTATATTATCTCGCTATTTGCATTTAACATTTAAGATTTTATTTTGCTTTATGAATGAATGAGTGGGCGTTACAGATTATATAAAACCCTGATAAAACCTTTTTTTCGGTTTTGCATATGTAAATTGATCTTTTAACGACGCTACAGTAGCGGAAAGGTATAATTTTGGGATAATATTAAATAATGATATATTGATGTACTGTCCTGCTAAGCAAAAAGGTCGTAACTACATAACCATAACTGACAATTTTGAGTAACCGAAGTACTTCGGTGAATATTTCAGCTTTCCATGTACCCCAACTAGAACCCTAGTAACCCAATTAGAACGTGTTTATTATTATTATTAAGTATTTGATATTTTTGTAAATTATAACATTAATAATGAATAAAAAATAGAAAGCTCGAAACGTGGGACATAAATTCAAAGGAGTCCCTTTACGTATTATTCTCTTATGAAGTGGTCAAAGAACAGGGTTCCCATTCATGGAAAACTTCTCAAATTTGGTGAGGAAATTTTGCATTTTCCAGTCAAGTCGGGGAAATTAAAACTTTGGTATGGAAATATTTCAAAAGCGATTTTTTCCACATTTCCATTCTGTTTGGCCCACTCTGGTCAGTGTATTTTTGTTTTACGATTTACCGAAAAAGTTCCCCCTTTACTCAAATTCGTGTTGCTATATATATTAGATCCCTCCTGTGAACTAGAACCTACATGAGGGGGGCCTATCGTATTTATTATAGTGGAATCCGAACCACTGCTATGGGACCATTCATGGGGTTATAAAACTCAAGCAGTACAGAGCACCTTGCAACACGGTGGAGACTTTTTAAAGTGGAAACTAAACTACGGGAGCACTTCCTAACGCTTTTTGCTTTTTTACAAAGATGCACAAAGTTATCACAGCGGCCATGTAGGTTGGGGTTTTTTTCACTATGAGTGCCATCTATAAGAGGCCAAATGGTGACCCAAATTCCATAACGAATCGGAAAGCCGTTACTCAAAGGTAAATGAAATTGGTTTCTTTTTCTTCTTATTGACATCAGGGATTAGGCCTTTAGGCCTGTTCCTACTTCTTATTGCCATTGCTACCGGGGTCTTCGCTGGTTTCTCTTTCCTCTGGGACGATTGGTATCAATCGAATCGACAGCGGGTGTCACCTTTAAGCCGTCCCTTATGTCTGTATTTCTCATTGCGTCTAATCTAGTGGAACCTGTCGCCCCTCGAAGAAATTTCATTTCACTGGCTTGAATGTGTGAGCGATCTTTTTGCATCAGAACCCAAGCCTTTTCAGTGTCTTTCAGTTTTGTTGATCTGCAGGGAAATGCGCATTTTGTTCAAAGGTAGTGATCTATTCCGCATGTTGGACCTCTGAATGCTCTTACATCTTGTATTTTTATATTGGTCTGTTGTCTAATTATTGCATAATCGATTATAGACTTTAGTGCTCGTGTTTCTTGTCTCCATGTACATATATCGATGGATTTCTTTATGTTTGAAAACGCCATTTGTTATTTTCATTTTATTCTGTTCACATAATACGTACATCTATGAGTCGTATTCCATTGTCGTTCACCAGTCCTCTCCATATCTTCCAACCACTTGGATCATTTTCTCTTCTTCCCGTTCTACTATTTAAGTCCCCTAGTATAACAATTTCTCTTGCTGAACCATTGCTTAAATTGCATAATTCTAATGCCGTTGTCTGTAACACAAATTTTCCAATAAAACAAGTTTTTTTAGAGTGAGAAGGCCGACCCGTATTGCAGTGGCGGCTCATGACTGTTTTCCGAGTGGTTTATCACTTAGGGGCCCGTTCATAAATTACGTCAAGCACGAGGGGAGAGTGGGGGGGGGGGAACCGGCGTGATGATTTGTGACGATGGGGATAGGGTAGTCTTAAAATTGTGACGTTCCACAATTCGTTCCAATTTTAATTTTAAAATTAAAATTAATTTGAAGAGTTTTATTATTTTGTTAATTTTCATACGTGACGTAGTATTTGGAGGGGTTATGCGAATGTGATGATGATGACGGCGGGGGGGGGGAATTTCTTATAATTGCGTGACGTAATTTATGAACGAACACTTATGTACTACTTGGGATAGGTTAAATGTAATACTTATGTAATAGCAGCATGTAATACTAATAATAGCACGTAATACTAATAATAGAATGTAATACTAATAATAGCACGTAGTACTTATGTAATAGTATGTAGTACTTATGTAATAGTATGTAGTACTTATGTAATAGTATGTAGTACTTATGTAATAGTATGTAGTACTTATGTAATAGTATGTAATACTTATGTAATAGCAGTATGTAATACTGATAATAGATGTACTCGTAATACTATTAATAGCATGTAATACTTATGTAATGCCATGTAAATACCATAGTGTAATACTTGGGACACGTATTTTGCGAGTGATAAACCCACCGTTTTTTTCAATAGGAGCGCACATTAAATAAAAACCTAAATATAATAATTTTTTATATTATTGTGTTACTTTGAAAATAATAATACTCTTCATTGTCAAATGGAATACCCCAGCATATCAAAATGGCTTTTCTGATCAGAGCCGTAGCAAGGGTGAGGTGACTGAGGCATTTGGCCTCAGGCGCCATCGCAATAGGGGCGCTAAACCTTGACAAAGCCCAATAAATAATAGTTTAAAATTTTCAAAAGATAAAAATCTTTGGGGGGGGGGCATATATTCAAATTTGACGGAATTCGAAAATTTGACCACGATTTTATTTGCAACATCACCTAAAATTCCCTGTCGGTCATTTCCGCAAGTGGGGATTTTAATCCTCTACAGTAGTTTTTCGTCTTCTTCTTCTTCTTCGCGTGCCTATCCGTTACCGGATGTTGGCGACCTCTCTCCTATGTATGTGTTGTGCATTTGTAGTACTATCACACACATAGGGGACCTACTTGTTTAACGCGGGCTCCGAACCGCGGGAAGTGTATACACTTCATCTCCAGAGAGGCTGTTCTAAGCATATTACACCTCGGTGGTTTGCCATTGCCTTCCGAGGGGAGACGGTCAGAATAAAGTTTTTACTGAGCCCGGAGTCGAACCGGGCATTCCGCATTAGCAGCAATGCACTTAACTGCTTAAGCTGATCACCGTTTTTCGTCACCGTTTTTCGTCTATAACTCGCTTATTTTCATTTTTAGTGAAAATTATCATCAAATCAGAATTGAAGAATACAAAATTCTTTATAAAACAGATTAACAAAATTTGCTTATATCCTATTAAGTATTTATGAAATAAAGAGAAAATCCAGAGAAATCAATTGAAAAAGGTCTTGAATCATTCTTATTCTGAATAAAAATTTCATACATTTAAACTTCACTATCGATGGTGAACAAAACAAAATGTTGTCTTGTAGGGAATTTTCTCCTCTTCAATTTTGGTCCAATGATAAGACAGGGGATTTTAGGAGTGTTGATTCTAACTCCCGCGTTCTTCTACATTTCCCTTTAACTGACTGGGCAACCGGTAAAAATAGCAAGTTATCATCGCGACAGTTATTCAACTATATTTAAATTGAAAAGAAAAATTCCTACCGATAAAAATAATCTCCATATTCAAGAAGGGGGGGTATTTCGTTACGTTACCATGGAAACGGCGATTCTGACATACGATGCGTATGTTATATAAGATCTTCAGAAGTTCCCAACAATAAAAATCGATATTGCATGACCGGGCGGTCTGGGGGGTATGGAATACCCCTCAGGTATACTTGCTATTATTCAGAACCATCAAAATTTATTATTATTCGTTTAATGTTTTGCAATTTTCGTTTGTAATCCGGGAGGGAGGGCAAGATGATATTTTTATAACTATCCCAGTACCATTCTTCTTAATACCGAGGGACGTAAATGTGAAAGTTTTCCTTTCCATACCTCCCAGACCCCCTGGTCCCAGCAGTCTAAACGATTTCCTGATAAGCATCCATTTGTTTTCATTACAGAAAGCCAACGCCGTATCAAGGGTGATCGCAATGGGGGCGCTAAACCTCGACAAAACCCAATAAACAATAGTTTAAAATTTTAAAAATGATAAGAATCTTTCGGGAGGGGGGGGCATATATTCAAATTTGCCGCAAGCACCAGAAGAGCTTGCTTACGGCATTGTTTCTGATCACCACGTACTGCGGAGTATTTCATAGCCGCCAATTTTTGTGTTTGCAAACTTCGTTTGCAATATCGACACAAAATGTAAATAAAATGGAAAAATATAAATTTATTAATTAAATGTTAGTGTTAATGGGGATATAGGACTGGCCAAAAATAAAAAATTTTGGCCAGTCCTATATCCCCATTAACACTAACATTTAATTATTACGAAGGCAAGGACGTTATGGAAGTTTTACCTATAAATTTATTGTAGTTTTATCTATTTATTTAAAATTATTATTTTTTTGATTGTTGTTTTTGGATTCCGATTTTGGATGGGGGGGTACGTGCACTTCAGGGCAAGCCACCAGTACGTCAACACGAATAATAAACATCATCTAATATCCCATTATTTAAGTGAATAGCTTGGGAGCGGGGGGGGGGCAAGTAAAATAAATCGAAAGGGTTTTTTCAAAGGTTTTTTTACGAAATAGCAGGCAGGGAAAGCCACCGTTGTTATTAGATATTTGTCTGGGATTGAGTCAACCGAGAGTGCTATTGATAATAGTGCCTAACAAGGGCTTCAGGTCCCTGCCTAAATCGATCTATGTGTGTTTGTGTGTTTCAGTGCGGCCTACAGGCATTAGAAGAAAAATAATGACTAAATAAATGAGAAAATAATTCATATAAAATGCTGAAACAAAACCAAAATGAAAAGTTTTTTAATATAGCTAACCATCTACACCTTTTCCAGCAGTAATTCAGAAAACCTCACCTGCTGTTCAGAAATCGTGAATTGTAATTCAGATTTGTCAACTGATATTCAGAAATCGTGAATTGTAATTCAGAATTGTCAACTGATATTCAGAAATTGTGAATTGTAATTCAGATTTGTCAACTGATATTCAGAAATCGTGAATTGCAATTGCAATTGACAAATCTGAATAACCGTTGACGATTTCTGAATATTAATTGACAAATCTGAATAACGGTTGACGATTTCTGAATATCAATTGACAAATTTGAATAACGGTTGACGATTTCTGAATTACTGGTGGAAAAGGTGTAGAAGTGATTTCTCAAGTTGAAAGGCCGCTCTGTAGAAGAGAATAATGGATCAATTCAGCGCTATAGGCACACAAATACCTAGATAGATAACTTAAGCAAAGATAACTTAAGCAAAAGATAACTTAAGCAAAGATAACTTAAGATGTCGGGGACTGACTCATATACATATAGACACAGAAGGTCAAAAACCAAAAGCAAAATCTAAAGCCTACCGTGTAGACTTTCGTAAAAGTCCCAAGTAGGAGACGAAAATCGGCCTATAGGCCTACAATATTTTAGCCAAAACTGTACAAAAAAATTGGAAAGTTCTTCTTCTACTTTTATTTTGAAGTCTTCTTCGTAATATATAGGTCTAGAACAGCAGTTCCCAACCTTTTACGGTAAGCGTACCCCTGGTAACAATATGAAATTTTTTCACGTACCCCCAATATATTTTTATTTATGAAAATGTGTTCATTTTATTGACGCCCGCTAAAAAGAAAAAAATATTTCAATTACTATATACCACCACTCTGGAATCTCTGGAACCACCAAAATATTTTTTTGAAAAATAAATCAAGAAAATAACTAAAACTTTTACTGTGCTCCACGTACCCCCAGGTTGGAAACCGCTGGTGACCCTGTTATATGAGCATTTTTTGTTTTTACATCCAGTAGCGTAGCTAGGGGGGGGGCAGACCGCCCGGGTGACACCCGACCCCAAATCATTTAAATTTCCTGAGTAAAATTGCCTCGTTTCTTAGTTTTTTAGGTTCCTAGGGATGACAACTCAAAAAAAAAGTCATCGGCCTAGGTGGGGGTGACACCCGACCCCAAATTATTTAAATTTTCTGACTAAAATTACCTCGTTTCTTGGTTTTTGGGGTGACAGATAAAAAAAAGGTCATCAGCCTAGGTGGGAGTGACACCCATTAAATCCGCCCCGGGTGTCACCCATGCTAGCTACGCCACTGTTTACATCACAGGTAGCTTGCTAGGCTTGCCTTTCGATGTGCCTGCACCATGTTTATTGTTATGTTGGCAAATCATTAACACAGGGGGACCGACGTCTTTACGTGCCCTCCCAAGCACGAACGACGGTCAAGAAATTTTAGACTGTACCCAGAGTCGAACCGGGGACCCTACGTTGCGCTAACTATCAGGCCATGATCATCATCATCATGGAAAGAAAGTAGAAAGTTGACGGTGTATAAATTATTGCTTACTCAGATATTATGCATATTTTATTAAATATCTATATTTATGTAAAAAAACAAACTGTTAATCCTATAATTTTGAAATTTTAGTATGTTATACGGTATTAAATTCTGTATCGGTCTGTTTTTTGTGCACAAAGTTTCATCACCAACTTTTTGAGATATACGACTTCAAACTTAGGGGTCAGAAGGTTTTACTCCGATCGTAGTCCATAAGACAGTTGGCAGTATTAGCATATTATACCAACAGTATAATAGTACATTTATTATCTTAACCTTTAATTATGTTATAATCAAAATACATATATTAATTATATTTTGTCCCCATACAAAAATTCGAAAAAACAATTTTCGGCAAATGCCATCTATGATTTTCTGAACCCACTTCTTTGTATCTGACCCAATAAACTTGCGCACAAAACAGGAAAAGACGCCACGCCATTTTGAGAGCATTAAATTGTCTGGTGAACTTGGTATTTTTGGGTGCGCCAATTTTATTAATTTTAAATAAGTAAGTTTAGTTTTATTTTATTGAAAACTCCCGCCAATTGTTGCATTGTACCGATAGTTCATTTATTGATTTTTTAGAGATGTCGAGGTATCGTGAATGGGACTTATCTTGCAAGGTTTACGTGGGAAATTTAGGTTCATCTGCGAGTAAACACGAAATTGAAAGCGCCTTCAGTAAATATGGCCCACTACGTAACGTATGGGTTGCCAGAAATCCACCAGGTTTTGCTTTTGTGGAATTTGAGGATCCCAGAGATGCCGAAGACGCGGTGCGTGGGCTCGATGGAACGTACGTAATTGTATTTAACAATAAAAGAGAGATTTTTATTTTAAATGTTTTAGGAGGTGCTGCGGGACAAGGATTCGAGTAGAAATGTCAAATGGTAGATCACGACGCGGTGGCGGACGCCGACCTCCCCCCAGGTACTCCAGGTAAGATTTTTTAAAACTTGTCAGAAAATGGAACAAAAATTTGCATAGTTATACTAAATTTTTATCTCAATGTGTAGGTGTGTTGCGTTGTTGACTCACAGTATGTTGCAAAATTTAGTAACGATGCTGAAAAGTAAAGTAGTAGGGTTATAAAAAATTGTTCAATTGAAATGCCGTGAGTTAGCAACCATAATAAAATATAAATATACAGCAGCGGTTAAACCTGTTTTGGCGAATATTGCAGGGCAGCGCCACTGCTGTTGTTTACTACTCCCCCCGACTGAGCCCCACCCCTTCCTGGCCACACATCTCATCTTAACATCGACACACCCAACAACTACTACAGCTTCTACTACTACATCCACCATCAGTGGTGCCCGCGTCTGTCCTTCGCTTAAGATTCAACTACTCTACTACTCATCAGCAGCATTTCTCAACCTTTTTTAAAATGAGAAAACCACAACATCAGCTGCATTTACCTGCTCTATCAACCAACATGCAACTCACATCGGCTTTTACAATAAGTATCTGCCTCAAAATCAACAAAACTGACTCAAAATTTTTTCATTGTGTTTTGAAATTTTAAACCTACATTTAGAATCGTACTCTCTTCAAAATTAGAAGCAGGTAAAAAATTATTAAAAGTACAATTTTGAGAATTCACGTGTCGCATCCAAACTTGTCGATCCGAGGAATCAATCTACTTATGTAGGTAATGTAGTAATTTATACAAATCAAAATTATCAATACCGATTGGCCAAAATATGGTTTGACTGGTGTGAAATTGCATTGAAAAATCACCAGGCCAATCTAAATTTTCCTTTTGGTGTTGATTCACGTTTTGTTGATCCATCACCTTTATTAAAGCACGGCCTACAAATTAATTATTTTAAAATTGATTTTGGTTTGTTTGCATTATTTTTGTTTTGAAACAAAAGTTTTCGAGCTGGAGGGTAAGTAAGTAAATGCACAACAAGTTTGGATGAATGCAGCAATAATAAAACAAAAAAAAGAAATATTTGATTTGAATTCCAAAATTGTTATTGATTTTTTAATACAATGAATTTTATAAAATTTGTTATAGCAAATCCTACGTGACACAAATTATAAGCAACATTTTTGATTTCAACAATTTGCATCTAGCGATTGTTTCTTCTGGTTTTTCGTATCATATTTTATAGCAAGAGGTATGTTTCTAGGTCACGTTCACCAAGAAGATCCAGATCACCAAGATCACGTTCACGTAGCAGGAGCCGAAGAAGTCGCAGTGACTCGAGAGACCGTCGCTGAAAGATGGTCAAAAATGATAATCAGATGATTTTAATTTTCTAACCATTAATTATATACGATGTATTCTACTCATTTGTATTTTATTTTTAATCTGAAAAACAGCGTCAGGACTTATTTATTTTAATAAAAATAATTTTTTTATTATTTCAAACCAGAATTTTATGGTGTAAATTGATTTTAAATTTACAAAGTTCTGGATAATCCTGTAGCTGAATTATTTTCTAAATATAATTTTTTTTAACTTTATTTTTCTGTTTATTTTGTTATCTCATCCAGCGGTACTCAATTTTTTAAACCTCTGAGGTTATAAAAATTTTATATATTGTTAATAAAATATTATTAAATTTATTGATATAATACGCATCAATGCTGATTGTGCAAATTACAAAGGAATAATTTACTCGAGAACCAGACAAAAACTGTCATAAATTATAACAATGTAAATATTGACTGTATTAATAAGCAGGTTCATTGCTTCCAAATCTATATTAAAACCACGAAGTAAATAATGAAACGGTGGTTATTTCTGCCCGGCATACATTTTCTCCACCAATAGTTTCATTTTATTGGGCATTAATAATCATTACGTTGTCAAAATAGGCTGAAATTTCCCTATTCTCTAACTAGATTCGTTATTTTATCGAACGCTAAAGTTCTGATTACACGTAAAATTGCAGCTTTTATGTAGAAATAATTCAATTTTATAATTTGAGGTGTAAACCAAACTTTACGGTTCTTAACGATCCGAAAGATAAAGTTTTGAGGGGTAAATGTAAACTGCCCTCTAAGGTTAAAATAGGCGAGGGGAGTTTAAATCCAGGATCAAAACAAGAAATTGTAATTACTGTTGACAACTTGGGACCGTGCGCAGGATTTTTTGTTGAGCCATCCACATTCATGACATTTCTGGTGCTTTTAACGTTCAACTTGGGAAAAAAATCGTTTCCTAAGCTCAACCCGGCTTGTTATAACCTCCTACTTACGTATAAGTAGGGATTATACAGTCCGAGGGCAGTTTACATGACTACTTCAAAACCAAAATTGAAGAAAATAAACAAAGATGAATTTGGAGGGCAGTTTTACAGCACCCCGTTTTGAGTTAGAGGTGTATAACTGGTGCCCCAGTGGTGTAACCAGGAACTTCCTTTGAGGGGGATGAAATCTCAAAAAGTATTCTTTTGTAAAAACCTCATGTCGCCCCCTGGTTACGCTATTGAGGTGTCCCCGCGACCAATGCAACGCTCTTGGGTGGTGATGGGGAAACACTTTTTGAAGAATATTTGTTATCTAAATATGAACCCTTGCGATGCAGTCCTGCCTTCACATGGCCGAAATTACTGATTTTTTAGTGATTTTGTTATCTATCTATCTTTATTATTTTATTTTATCTATCTTCTATATATATAAAAGAGCTTGTCTGTTTGCGTATTTGTTCGCTATACGTTCCTACACCCTTTGACCGATCTCAACCAAATTTTGCACAGTTATTCTGTAGGTCCAGGCGCAACTATTCGTGCATAAATGGAGAAAAAATTCGCGCGGGGAGCAAAGTTATTCGCATTTTTCGATTTTTTATTGAATCACCCTATACGGATACCTGGTTAACCCTTCGTTTGCCAGGTAGAAAACCCTTACTTTACCTGGCCATTCTTGCTCACTACGCTTTCGCTAGATGGTGCTCTTAATCCATCATATAAGTGTACTGATTGGTGGCCAAAAATCTAAATATATTTTTTTAAAGCGATCAGTTATCCCACCCTGTAGTATAAGGAAAGTGGTTGTATTTTTTAAAAGCGATCAGTTATCCCACCCTATATGTACGGAAAGTGGTTGGTTGGCATAATACTATAATAACCACTGGCAATCACGGACTAGCAGTCAAGGCAGCCGAAGGCATATAAATATAATCTATATAACCAGGGAGGACCATAATATTATGGTCCTCCCTGTGAGGCCGAACAACTATGTCCTTCACGGATCTATTATGGTCCTCTCTCTGTGAGGCCGATCAACTATGGCCTTCATGGATCTATTATGGTCCTCCCCCTGTGAGGCAGAAGGCCGAACAACTATGGCCTTCACGGATCTATTATGGTCCGTCCTGTGAGGCCGAACAACTATAGCCTTCACGGATCTATTATGGTCCGCCCTGTGAGGCCGAACAACTATAGCCTTCACGGATCTATTATGGTCCGCCCTGTGAGGCCGTAGGTCGAACAACTATGGCCTTCACGGATCTATTATGGTTCACCCTGTGAGGCCGACGGCCGAACAACTATGGCCTTCACGGATCTATTATGGTCCGCCCTGTGAGGCCGAACAACTATGGCCTTCACGGTTCTATTATGGTCCTCCCCCTGTGAGGCCGAACAACTACGGCTTTCACGGATCTATTATGGTCCTCCCCCTGTGAGGCCGAACAACTATGGCCTTCACGGATCTATTATGGTCCTCCCCCTGTGAGGCCGAACAACTATGGCCTTCACGGATCTATTATGGTCCTCCCCCTGTGAGGCCGAACAACTATAGCCTTCACGGATCTATTATGGGTCTAGATGGCTAAGGGCGGCCGAAGGCCGCCCGTGCCAGCTAGTATTATATAAAAGAGCTTGTCTGTTTGCTTGTTCGCTATACGTTCTACACCCTTTGACCGATCTCAACCAAATTTTTTGGTGGTTTTTTGGTGGAATAACCTACAGTTATTCTGTAGGTCCAGGCGCAACTATTCGTGCATAAATGGAGAAAAAATTCGCGCGGGGAACAAAGTTATTCGCGTTTTTCGATTTTTTATTGATACACCCTATACGGACCTAGACCTAGAACCCTTACTTTACCTAGCCATTCTTGCTCACTACGCTTTCGCTATTATATGGTGCTCTTAATCTATCATATAAGTGTACTGATTGGTGGCCAAAAATCTAAATATATTTTTTAAAAGCGATCAGTTATTCCACCCTGTAGTGTACGGAAAGTGGTTGTATTTTTTAAAAGCGATCAGTTATCCCACCCTGTATGTACGGAAAGTGGTTGGTTGGCATAATACTATAATAACCACTGGCAATCACGGACTAGCAGTCAATGCAGCCGAAGGCATATAAATATAATCTATTATGGTCTGCCCTGTGAGGCCGAACAACTATGGCCTTCACGGATCTATTATGGTCCGCCCTGTGAGGCCGAAGGCCAAACAACTATGGCCTTCGCGGATCTATTATGGTCCTCCCCCTGTGAGGCCGAAAGTCGAACAACTATGGCCTTCACGGATCTATTGTGGTCCGCCCTGTGAGGGCGAACAACTATGGCCTTCACGGATCTATTATGGTCCTCCCCCTGTGAGGCCGATGGCCGAATAACTATGGCCTTCACGGATCTATTATGGTCCGCCCTGTGAGGCCGAAGGCCGAACAACTATGGCCTTCACGGATCTATTATGGTTTGCCCTCTGAGGCCGAAAGTGGTTTTATGTTTAAACGTCCAAGCACAATACTGGAGTTAAATAAATAATTCTTAAACAATGAGTTAATATTGGTTGACAGTCATCGCTGGTGCTAAACGCCAACATTGTGCTACAAAATCCACTATAAACTGAAATATTTTATCCTAACCCTATATACAAATTTAATTTTCAAATTCGTGATTTGGCGATAGAACGAAAAACTAGAAATGAGAGCGTGATGTGATTTTCGTCGTGTCACGGTCTTTTCACGTGAGTGTGTATAATAGAGAATCACGACAAAAACCGTGATTGTGCTTGAGTTAAACCAACGTGATCATGCGTAAGTCACTAAAAGCTGTGAATAGTCTTGAGTGGTTGTGAGCAGCCGTGAGAATCGCCATTAGATCTACTCACTATCGACTATAGTCCATCTGGTTTTGGATTGCAGTAGAGGTCGCCTTGAACGGCAAGTCAGATTTACACTGGGAAACGTCAAATAATTACAGTGTGTGAGTGACAAAAACCAAATGTCACTTATTTGATACTTGAAATAATCGAGTTAAAAGTATTTTTTTATCAAATAGCAATTTATCTTGTACAAATTATTTAAATTTGCCAGAAACTTCTAGAAAAAAATATTCGTGAGTCATCAATGGCAAATAAAATTTTGGCAGTGTAAACCTGTAAAAATTTTAACCAATCACGTTCCGAGTTCACAATTTTAGTACAATCTAGTTCTGCATTCTTAAAACGCATGGACTATAGATATGTCTCGTGAGTGTTCGTGATTAATATAGAAAACATCGTGAATGTGCGTGATCATTCGTGATTGTTCGTGAGCAGCAAGAGAGATGTGAGTGAAAAGTGCCTCATGCGCCCATCTCTACGTCAAACATGTTTGACAGGCCAATACACCGTTTGTCGATTAAATCCAAATAATTTATTTGACACAAATTCAAAGACTCAAAATCAATATGAATAAAACTAAACATCCTGTACAAATCGTAAAAAGATACAAATTTTACAAGTTGAGGTTGATTTCTGAATATTTGAAACAGATAAATATGGAAGACGAACAAAAAAAATAAAATTCTCAATCTCGTTGTGTGCGGGAGCAAGATTGGTCTAACTTTGTTTTCTTGCACTTCACATAAGAATTAAAATGAACTGAAAGGTTAGAATTTCACGTTCAGTTGACTGACATTCATAATAATATTCGCTTTTGAAAATACAGTGGCGGATTCAGGAAAAGTAGTTCGTGGGGGGGGGGGGGAATAATAAATTGCAGAACAACGCAAAAATGATTAATATTTAAATTAGTCGATTTTTTCTGAGTTTGAAAATTCATCGGGGGTTACCTTTTTACTCCCGCCCTTATATTCGCCTTGTGAAAATAGTTTCGGAAATTTCGTGCCATGCTCTATCTCTCAGATTTCTGCAAGAATCGCTTTGACGATTCGGCTACAATGCCACTCTCGGGTTTACTAACACCTCTTAAATAGCACATCAGGTGTCAACACCATCATGAGATTAAGCGAGCTCCGCCCGCACATGCTCCACTTTCTAAATCATGCTTGCTGACAACAGCAATCAATTTTGTGATGGACTGATCTTTCCATTCCTCTGACCAGCGCCGTAGCAAGCTCTTCTGGCGCCTGAGGCAAATTTGAATATATGCGCCCCCCTCCCAAAAGATTCTTATCAAAGGTTCTTATTGGGTTTTGTCGAGGTTTAGCGCCCCCATTGCGATCACACTTGCCACGGCGCGGCGCTGACTTAGAGTAATGAAAACAAATGGATGCTTATCAGGAACTCATTTAGGACCGGGGGGTATGGAGTACCCCCCGGTACACTTAATTTATTGGCCCCTCCCTCCCGGATTACAAACTAAAATTGCAAAAATTCAACGAAAAATAATAAATTTAGATGGTTTTGAATAATGGCAAGTGTACCTGGGGGGTGTGGTCATGTGATATCGATTTTTATCGTTGGGAACTTCTGAAGAACTTATAATATAAAATACGCACAGTATGTCAGAATCGCCGTTTCCATGGTAACGTAACGCAATACCCCGCTCCCCGCATATGAAGATTATTTTTATCAGTAGGAATTTTTCTTTTCAATTTAAATAATTGTCTCGATGATAATGTGATATTTTTGCCGGTTGCCCAGTCAGTTAAAGGGAAATGAAGAAGAACGCGGGGATTGAAATCAACTTTCCTAAAATCCCCTGTCTTCTCCTAGTTATTGCACCAAAATTGAAGAGGAGGAAATTCTCTACAAAACGAGGTTTCAGAATTTACTTCAGATCTGAAGTAAATCCTGAAACCTTGTTTTGTTTTGTTCACTATCGATGGTGAAGTTTAAATGTACGAAATTTTTATTCAGAATAGGAATTATTCAAAACTTTTTTCAATTGTTTTCTCTGGATTTTCTTTTTATTTCATAAATACTTAGTATGATGTAGGCAAATTTTGTTAATCTGTTTTATAGAGAATTTTGTACTCAAGTTTCTTGGGATAAAAATTTACTCTGTGCAATTCCGTGTACCGACAGCTGGCCCTGGACACTTGGCCCTGCGACAATTCGCCTCGGACAACTGACCCTAGCGACAACTGGCCCTGGCGACAATTGGCCTTGGCAGCAACTGGCCCTTGCGACAACTGGCCCTAGCGACAACTGGCCTTGTGACTACTGGCCTCAGTCTGTATCAATTTGCAGAATATTATATATTGTGAGTATCGGAAAGTAATCTACTTTGCTGCTTGATTATTAACTTGATTATTGCGCTTTGCGTTTTTTTGCGACTTAACACCTTAAAATTTAAACATGCAAATTAACTTCAGATTATTTACCGGTAACTCATAAAACTTGGTTTTAGTAAAAGTTCTCACAGAAATATAATATTTGGCTTCTGGTTAAATAAATAAAGGTGGATCTTCCGCGAAGAGGTGGATCTGCCGGTAGGTTAGTGTTAGTTTTTGATATTTCTTTAGAAAACAAATGAAAAACAAGCAAATCTCCGCGTAAAGTTAAATCTGCCGCAAAGAGGTGGATCTGGCGCGAAGAGGTGGATCTGCCAGTAGTCATAAGGCCAATAATTATATTGTCGCTAGGGTCAGTTGTTTTCTTTCGTTCGTGAGTGTGCGTGACCGTGAGTGAAAAGTGACTCACGCGCCCATCTCTAGTTGGGATGAAAAACAGCAAACTGCTGGTGTTTTACTCCCATAATGATATGAAATTTTTATTTGTGCGCCGATGAACAAGTGCGTTCTAACAGCGCCGTAGCGAGCTGTTGTGGAGCCAGAGGCAAATTTGAATATATGCGCCCCACTCCCAAAAGATTCCTATCATTTTGAAAATTCTAAACTATTATTTATTGAGTTTTGTCGAGGTTTAGCGCCCCCATTGCGATGGCGCCTAAGGCAAAGCCTCGGTCGCCTCACAGGAACTCATTTAGGTTGCCTGGACCGGGGGTCTGGGGGGTATGGAATACCCTCCAGGTACACTTAATTTATTGCGACAGAAAAACTTTCACTTTTACGTTCCTCGGTATTAAGAAGAATATAATTACTGAAATAGTTATGAAAAATATCACCTGCTGCCCCCCCTCCCGGATTACAAACGAAAATTGCAAAAGATTCAACGAAAAATAATAAATTTTGATGGTTCTGAATAATGGCAAGTGTACCTGGGGGGTACACTTCCATACCCCCCAGACCCCTAGGTCGTGTAATATCGATTTTTATCATTGAGAACTTTTGAAAATCTTATACAAAACACGCATAGTATGTCAGAATCACCGCTTCCATGGTAACGTAACTGAATAACCCCCCCCCCCCCCAAATATGGAGATTATTTTTATCGGTAGTAATTTTTCTTTTCAATTTAAATATATTTTAATAACTAACGTGATAGTTTTATCTAGTTTTATCGGTTACCCAGTCAGTTAAAGGGATACGAAAAAGAACGCGGGGTTGGAATCAACTTTCCTAAAATCCCCTGTCTTATCATTGAACCAAATTTGAAGAGGAGAAAATTCTCTACAAAACGAAGTTCCAGGATTTACTTCAGATCTGAAGCGCCTAACTCCTAACTCCACCACGCTAGCAGCTCATGGAAGACATATGCTCGGCCTTCGGCCTCGCACCTCATATATCTCTATCGAAACTTTCTTGACTTTTTTCATGACATTTCTTGACAAGACTATTTTAGGATACTTATTTTTTTATCAGTGTATCAATGCGAGGCCCAATGCCGAGCATATTATAACGGCCATAGCCCAACTAATTATCAACCAATGCCAGTTGCGTCACGAGCAATACATTAAACTGAACTTTTACTATAAAGGCTATAATGATTTAATGATAATTTTCTCTAAAAATGAAAGTAAGCGAGTTATAGGCGAAAAACTACTGTAGTGGATTAAAATCCCCACTTGGGGAAAAGGCCGGTAGGGAATTTTAGGCGATTTTGCAAATAAAATCGTGGTCAAATTTTCGAATTCAGTCAAATTTGAATATATGCGCCCCCCTCCCAGAAAGATTCTTATCTGTGTGAAAATTTTAAATTATTTTTTATCGGCTTTTGTTAAGGTTTAGCGCCCCCATTGCGATAGTGCCTGAGAGGCAAATGCCTCAGTCGCCTCACCCTTGCTACGGCGCTGCGTTCTAATGCCAAGCAAGGGTTCATTATTTTACTATTTCATCAATAATATGACTGAGTTCATAAAAAATAATCGTGATATTTCGTTATACGAATGGACGTGTACATAAATACGATGAATAAAATCATTAAAATCACAAAAAGAAAACTTTTGTTTTATTAACTACATTAATAATTACACTTTATTATTACAATGATATGATTTTCGACAACTAAGGTCAGATGTAAAATTTTATGAAGATATTAAAATTCTCGATTGGGAACTGAATTTAACGTTGGAGGCGCTGTAAATATACCAAATATGGCGGTTTAAATCGGTTTATGTAAAGAAAATAAGTTCATAATAAAAACAAGTTGCTGTGAAAGAGTTCAAATAATACCACAATCACTTTAAATATCACTTTTATCACTCAAAATTACGATAAAAACATGCACAAGTAAATAGCGCTTTTAATTTAACCACACTTTAACCACATATATTACAGTTCTATAAATGGTCACATGGTGGCGTTTTCTTATTTGGAGTTGCCAATAGTGTATTAACTCCTCATGCCGAGATCCGCGAGTGAAAATCTAGTGAGCTGCTATCTGTAGAATAATTTTTCGCTATCTAGTTTATCTGCTGGCAATCATTTTTGTGAAAACTCCATGTAAAAAGTTCTGCTTTGTAACCGGTAAGAGTTTCCGTCCCATGCATGAGCATGTGCGAGCGAAATTCGCTTAATCTCCTTCATCTGGTGTGAATAAACTGACTTTACATCAGTACATCACTTTACTCTCACGCGATCTGTCTAGAACAGTAAGGTAAAGCTACATCCAAACCTTATCTGGTACAATGCTTGCACTGTCAATTTTTGACGTTTGAAGTCGTCGGAGATTTCTTCAGGTGACAAAGTGCCTGAAAGGCCTCTGACCACCGCTTTCAGGGGTTTTTCTGCTGGTATAGAGAAAAAAGGTCAGAGGGGATACACGCTGTCTCCAGCAATCTCGAGAAAGCACGATAAACTGACTCGGTTTTTGGATAATTTAATGAAAGACCTATACTTATCACGCCATCTATCGATATCGTTTAAGATTATGCACAGGGGTTCGACCAAATTCATAACAATGATGAAAACATACATCAATTGATGAATTCTAATTCATTAAATTGATGAATAGTTCATCAGTCACCAAACTTAACCGATGATTGTGATATTGGTGATTTTTTCATTACAATGATGGATTTTATTTAATGAACGGTGTTCATCAATATAATGTATTAAATTTTTTTTAAATGCAGAAATCGTCAACGGTTATTCAGATTTGTCAATTGCAATTGCAATTCACGATTTCTGAATATCAGTTGACAAATCTGAATTACAATTCACCATTTCTGAATATCAGTTGACAAATCTGAATTACAATTCACGATTTCTGAACAGCAGGTGAGGTTTTCTGAATTACTGCTGGAAAAGGTGTAGTTGTTAATTTTTAATTTAGCACGTGAAAACTTGATTCAGAACTCTTATTTAAAATCACCTTGCGGAACATCGTCATACATATGAACAAGGTGGAACTCGCTTTAGCGGCAGTTCTTAGGCTTCTATACAGCTACCTTTCTGGTGTGGAAAGTTGTTATTAGCTGGTTATTTTTGGTCGCCATATAATGTAACATCACATAATCAGATAATCTGCACTAATTAAATTTTTGCGGTTGGTAATTATCATTTACTATATAAGTAATAACAATCAAACTTTTCCATTCCATTCGAAACTTTACTACGTGATAAAAGAAAGATTTCTATAACAGATATTTCAGAAAAACCTACGCCCAAAAGAATTAAGCGAGGGAAGTCCTCAAATACGGCGCCTACACCAAAAAAATCTGATGAGGAAGTAGTCGTTCAGCAGGAAACAGTAAAACGACGGAAGGCAGAACGAGAAAAGGCCAGTCGTAAAAATATGAGTAATGTCCAAAAAGAATGTTGTCGGAATCGTAATCGTGTGGCAAATATGACTCCTCGGCAAATTGAACAAAATCGCAAACGAAAGCAAATTGCCAACATGACGTCAGAACAAATTACTCAACATCGCACAAAAAAATAAAATTGCCAACATGACGTCAGAACAAATTACTCAACATCGCGAACGAAATCAAATTGCCAATATGACCCCTTCGCAAATATTACATCGTTCACGTAGTGATGAAATTCGCTGACAAAATCCATGAAGTAGACACGCAGCTGTTCTTGAAGTAGCAGGTAACGTTGTAGAACCAAATGTCGACGTTCATGACTGTGGTTTATGGACAACATTTGCGACTTTTGCAGTGCAAAGCATGAAAAACACCAAAGCTTTTGGCGGTAAAGTTTTAATTCTTGGTGGTGATTTCAGACAAACTCTTTCTGTCGTACCTCATGAAAAGAGGTCAACAATTATTCATTCAAGCATTAAATTTAATGATCTCTGGAGTAAATTGAAAGTATTGACATTAAGTCAAAATGTCCGGTCCGTTGATTCGGCATTCAGTGATTGGCTGATCAAGTTGGGCAACGGGGAGCTTACAAATGACAAAGGTCTGTCTGAAGAGATAATTGAGATTCCGCATAATTCTATATGCGAAACTTCACTTATCCAAGAAATTTTTGGAGAAAGCTTTAATGCTGCTGATGTAAAAAGAATTCCAAAATGGCAATACTTGGGCCAAAAAATACTGACGTTGACGCTATAAACAAGCAAGTTTTGGACCTTTTAGACGGCAGCATGTTCGCTTATCTAAGTAGCGATTCCATTGACGACAGTGATGATAACGATAGGGAAAATTATTCGATGGAATTCTTGAATGAACAAACTCTCTCAGGGATGCCAGTACACAGAATGCACTTGAAGGTTGGAAGTGTTGGAACACGAAAAATATTGTTTACAAGGAAGTACTAACGCACTAGGCAGTGCTAAAGATTTTATTTGCTACAATAATTGTTCTTTAATTAACAAATAAAAAGAATTAAAATTAATAAGTACGATTTGTTTAGTAATTGGGTTATGTACCTCGAGTTACATGAAACGCGGGGACGTTTCAACGCAAGGATGAACAATTAAAATTGGAAATATTAGGAAACAATGTTGTTTTTATTTAAATCATTAAAATAGAGATACAACGGTCGATCTTAGGTTAGCGTTAGGAATTTTTTTAATTAATACCGCTATAAAGAGATCCGCCGTCTAGCTGCCCGTCCGCGGACGGGCTTTCCAGCTAGTCCTATATAAGGTGCGATAACATGAGCTTGCAGCCGAGTGCTCGAGTCATATTTTATCGAACGTATTTGTTTATTCCGATTAGAGGGGGAGAGGGGGTTAAAACAATTTAATTTTGCGATCTATTACCTGGGGAGGGGGGTGTTTAACTAACCTACCATCAGGGGATGTTCGTGGTTTGTTATCACAAGGGAGGGGTTTGTTTTTAAAAATACATAATATTGTATTTTTCACTTTTCGGAAAGTGGTTTAAACCTGCCACTATTTACGATTCAAGTGACGTGGTGTGAGCGGTACCATTCGTATTAAAAAAGTACTATTTTGTTTTAGGAGGGCGGCGTCCCGTCCAAGAGTTTCATCCGTGGAAACTCTTGTGGATCCATACGTGGTTACTATGCAAGCAGATCGGCGACATTTGGGAGATAGATAAAATATATCGCGCGCATCACGTGACCAAACTCAACTGTCAAAGCAGTGTGTAGGTAATTTAAGGTAATTTAACCTTTACCAACATTTTCATAAACAATAACACACTTGACCATTTGATTGGTGATAAATTTTGTGTTAAATATATTCTAAGACGGTCGTTTTATTCGCTAAAAGTCATGCTTTACCCAATTTTACAATCGTTTGCACCGCCGCTCATAATATCAAAAATATTAAATTGACTATATTTTATCCTTCACACCAATGCATTCACAAACCACTGCTATACAAAAATTAGGCATATTTATTAATTTACACTGATTTAAACCAAAAAAAAAAAGTTGTCATACAGGCTCTTTTGACAGCTGAGTTTGGTCACGTGATGCACGCGATGTATTACAGGATGATTTGTTTCTATGGTAACCATGTGTGAATTCATAAGAGTTTCTATGGTAACCGCGTATGAATTCACAAAAGCACGGATTTCGAATTTAATTTAAAAAATTTAAATCTGTGTCTTTCGATGCTAAAATTTTGAAGAAAAATTTCCAAAATAAAATAGTAAACTTGCAAGAACTTTTTTAAATGCGCCTCAACTGTCAAGATACCACAAACATTTTCGGGTTCGCTGGTGTATTAAAATTGTTGAAGGTTACTGGTGAAGATGTTTCACGAAAAATTTAAATTGTTTTAACTAATAGTGGGTTTATACTCAATTACTATTAGCGATTTATTTACAGTAAACCGGATTAAGAAGCCACAAAATGTCGCTTTGGTATTAAATTTGTTGTTGATTGGTTGACAACTTTAAAGTGTTTTGAATGTAGTAATCGTTAATTTTTAATTTTGTAAATAGTTAATTGGTCATGAACCAGTGCTATAAATTATTATTTGCAGCTTTTCCTGTGACGTTGTTTTGATAACGATTCGATAAGTGCTTAATCAATGTAATGTAATAAAATTTAATTACAATTAGTTGTTCGATACATAAAACAATCGAAGCGAAACAAATGAAAAATAAGAAAAAATAAAAGAAATACTATCAATTTCGAAAAATTGTGACGTAGAACGCAACCCAAATACCACGGTAGTGCTCCAATTTGCCTATGCCCGACATTGATCAGTCTGTTTTGTATAGTCGCAGCGTAATGTTGCATGTATGTATGTTAATCCTGCAATCAAGAGGACGATGTAATGAAAGTGTTGTGGGAATTAAGTAAAAAGTGGGCGGTGTAATTTTATAAAATGAAAATAAATACATTCGTAGTTTTAATAGCAAAAAATTAATATAAAATGACCAAGTGAGTAAGCCTTTAAATCTTTTATTCACTTACGTACTAACACAAAATCAATGATCTCATTGCTTATTTTATATTTTCGTCAAATTACATTAATTATCTTATTATATTTCGCGTTTCAAACTTTCATTTGTGTGCAAAAAATTGCGTTTCCTTTATGTAATTTTTCGGGTACAACAATTGCACATTCAAATCCTTTCATTTTAATTAAAGAATTATTTTGAATTTTAACCCCCCTTTTTAGGTTTAACCTTCCTTTGAATATCTATTCTGGAAGCCCTCTTGAATTTTTTCTAACCCCAACTTGATAATTAATTGAATTTATTCAATGTTTGTAAATAATAAATTTTCCTTATCTCTCCGAATAGATAAAGAGGCTTTCATATTGACTTCCAAGTTCAACAATTTTTTATAATTTCAGGTGCTGTTGATTATATCAAATTAATAATGAATATAATGCGAAAATTAAGGGGCGTTAGTACCAATGTAACCGGTGCTTCCGCTTCCAACACCGAAATGTCAGACGAATCATCCGGTTCGGCTCACACCCAACTTGGGCTTATGCACCTGAAGAAGTTATTTTCTGAATATACTCATCCATCTCATCCTCTAACCGATGTAGAAAAAGAAGATAAACTTTACAACATGTTACCTCTGTTTTGTCGAGTAAGTCGAAGCTTTTAAAGGTCATTCATTTGTTTATTGCTGTTTTTTATAACATCAGCTGGTTATATCACTTTTTATGTGATATATAGCTGAAGTGTTAATTGTATAATAATTATGATAATAAAAATCCGTTTAGCTGGTATAATTGTGCGATATACTATACACAAACATGATAAATTTCTTGTTGTGAGAATCCAATTATATGGAAATTTTTTTATTAAGGTTTTTCCATTGAAGGTCAAAAATAATTCTAATTATTGTTTTGACTTTTAAGTTTACCATTCGAACTTTCAGGTCTGTTTCTAACCAAATCAATTAACTCCAATTCGTGGTGTTTTATAATATTACTTTTGATTAAAGTAATAGAAGTAACACATCCGTGGTTTCCTGGATCTATTTTGAGTCTCGTTTGGATTTAGTTTCAAATTTTGTTAATATCCTTGGCCTATAAGCTCAGTTGCTTGGTATTTGAAAGAATGACCCAGTTAATCCTCTTTATTTTCTCCATTCTCCATCTTGCATTTAAATTAGAAGCTTTCAAGGGTCATTTTTCTTCATTACTACAAATCTTGGTCTTGTTACATTATACGAGGTGAATGGATTCCTAAAATTGTTTTCAGCTTTACAGGGTGGTCTGTTTATGAGGACCACAATGGAACATTTTTTAAATATTTAATTAAAAAAAAAAAATTCGCTTTTCAGGTTTTACTTAAAAAATGCCTAGCATCGAGCGAATTATTTTTTAACAAAATTTGCCTATTTATTACGCTTTTATTATACAAAAATGTAAGAGCGCTGTTCAGTGATATACAGGGTGTCCGCAAATCTTCCAACATCCCTTTATGCAAAAATAAATTGATTTACTTATTTGAATTTAGGGTAAAATTTAAATTCAACTTTGGGAATCCCCGAATTTACTAATGGTTTTTATTATACGCGATATTCTATTATGTAGATTTACTATACTAGAGGTTATTAAATTTTTGGGGAGTTCTAGAAATAAACAAACACGAATTACTTAATAATAATAATATAGTACGTTGATCTTTGAAACTTAAAAACATTAAATAAATAACCTGTTTTTTGCAGACATCTATTTTCGAATTTTCTTTTGTTTTACGTTCTCTTTTGTTTGTAAACATTGTTTACTTCAGATGCAGTGCCTTTTATTTACATTGTTAATCTACATATAAAGTTTTATTTGCATAGTTACTTTTATAATATCTATGTAGTTTTAAGACAGATGACAAGCCATTGGCAGAACGGCATTTATAAATTTATCGATATAACTTAATTATTAGTTAACAAGACAATGGCGAAATACTATTAATAAATCTACCAATATACATCTCATATTAGCTCTAAACCACGCTTGTGACCCCAAACGTCGCGAATTAGGTCCCAGACTTATAAATTTACATAACTGTCACAGATTGCAACGTGACATAGAACATAAGAAAATGCATTTATATAAGAACCATCAGCGATGCCGAAGGCCGAGCAAACAAATCCGTTATTTGATAATAAATAACCAATACTATACCAGATCAAATCATCCAATGTAATTTTTGACCTTCTTCGATTTTATTCAAACTTGGTATAATACTAAATTATATCAAATAAGCATACCCGTATTTTTTTGTTTTCCCCTAAAGTGCACCGTTCACGTTGTACAGCTCTCCAGAATAATTAAAATTTGTCTTGCAGAGCTTTGATAAATTATTTATACTGGCAAACTGTACCACTTAGAGACATGATTTTTTTAACAAAATGTAGGTATTGAATACGCCTTTTCGACTAGAATTATTACGTAAATAATTAATGACAAATATTGACGGCCCTGACCAAATTTCAGAGAGGAGAAGCTTTTGGTTTAGGAGTGACACAAAAATGAATGATCGTGGGTAGTGCAAATTTAAACAATTTGTGCTGTTTAGTGCTATACTGATGAGTAGCTCATAATTAATTAATACTATGAAAATTAAAAATTGCCAATGTCCGCGAATCATGCAATCATTTTTGGGCCAGTTTATCAATTTTTAGCTGAAGTTCCCGTTAGACTTTGGGGTCATCCATAAACGACCTGCGCAATTTTTTTTTTGACTTTTTAACTCCCCTCCCCCCCTTGTCACAGTTGGTTACAATCTTCGGACCCCTCCTCCCACATTTAATCGAATCTGACACGATATTGTTTACATGAAATTTAAGGAGTTAATAATTTTTTTTTGCAAAATATTAAATGGAATTTTTATGCGGACGTCACATTTGTCCAAGCCCCCCCCCCCCCTAGACATGAACGTCCCCTTATGTGACGGTTAAGTGAGGTAGATCAAATGGTAGATTTATCTGACAGATCCATAAATTTAACTGAAGATTGATAAACTGGCCCTTACTCATTTGAATATCTCGTAAAATTAAATTTATATTTTTGGAATCTCCGAATTCATTAAATTATTATACTGGAGCGGTTATTTAAATTTTTGGGAAGTTTTAGAAATAAATAAACACAAATTACTTAATAATGTAAGGCATTGTTCTTTGAAACTTAAAAACATTACATAAATAACCTCATTTTTAGACATCTATGTATTTTAGAATTTTCTTTTGTTTTACGATGTTCTCTCTTCTTTTGTTTGTAAACATTGTTTACTTCAGAAGCAGTGCCTTTTATGTACATTATTAATCTACATGTAAAATTTTATTTACATAGTTACTTTTATATCTAGTTAAATCTATTCATCCTTTAAGATAGGATGACAGGCGATTGGCAGAACAGCATTTATAAATAATCATTAAGGGTGTTCACGAGGGCGTCGTAGTCGTGTAGTTTGGCACTTTCGTATGACAGCCATATGACATTCGTACTTTAAACAACCAATCACAATCAAGGAATCAAGAAATAAACTACCGGCTGTCATACGCAAGTACGAAACTACACAAGTACACAACTACGACGCCCTCGTGAACACCCCGATGGAACACCCTTAATATAACTTAATTATTAGTTGACAGGATAGTGACGAAGCGGTATTAATAAGCTCTAAATGGCTCTAAACCACGATTGTGACCCAACACGGCTAGGTCGCAGATTGCAACGTGACAGGGCTTAATAAAAGAAAAAAATGCTTTTATAAAGGAGCGTCCGGAACCACTAGCGAGGCCGAAGACCGAGCATACAAATCTGTTATTTGTCTTTTCGTACAAAATTTGAATTTTAGAATTGAAATTTTGATAATGCCTAGTTGGCCGAATCTTAATCGAAATATCAACAAAAAAAATGATGACTAGACCAAGAAAATTTATTCAATAAGACCGGGCGCGTACACAGATGGTGGTTCAGTAAATCTGAGCCCAACCATAGAATTTAATAACCATATAAAAACAAAAATAGAAAATAAATATTACATTCCAAAACTAAGTAAATAAACATTGGTTACAGTTGACAGAAACTTTTGCAAAATAAAAAAATATAATATAACCATGGCGGTGCGGCCTTACGGCCGCAATGGAATTTTTTAACCTGGTAACTAAAAAATAAAAATTTCATAAATTCATTATAGGTCAGTCGACAAGTGTTTTATTGCGTAGAAATATAGGGGCAAGCTGAAATAAATTTAATTATATTTATTAGGACCTCTAAAAAGAATTTTACACACTCCGGCGACCCCGGATTTTGCCGCCATAGTAGAAAAACTGCGCAAAGAGTGACGTTTTTACGAATATCTCGGTTTGAGTGCATTTTAGAACAAAATTTCAAGTTATTGAAAATAAAGCAGAATTAATTCACTAGAGCAAAGATCTTATACTTTTTTCTGGTTAATTGAGTGGTTACGCAGTTACAGCCATTAGAGTGTGCCGTATATTATGTACACTATAAAAAAGCACGTAAAAATACATTCAAATACGTGTAATTTTTACATTCAAAATTATAGTAAAAATACATTTTGTGTATTATTCCATTGAAAATAGTGCGAAATTACATTATTATCAATGGAATAATACACAATATGTATTTTTACTATAATTTTGAATGTAAAAATTACACGTATTTGAATGTATTTTTACGTGCTTTTTTTACAGTGTATATCTCTATTTATTTCCACGGATTCTAAAATATGTGCAGTGCATGTCTTGAAGCCATTTTAATAGAATTATATTTATATGAAACTTGACTGCTCAATGTACCTGCAAAAGTTAGGTACACAGCGGATCTGTTTATTGTTGGTATATTATCGAAAGCGGTGCGAATTAGCCCCTCCCCCTAGACGTGAAATAATACTCCGGAATTTTGTTATCAATATTATTGGAGTGATATCGAGTTCCTAGACGATTAAACATTAGACATGACATAACGTTGACAAATATTCACTCTAAATTTAGTAGCCATGTATTTATGAGATTATGAGTCATAATTTGTATATAAGGTCATCGCTCAAGACAAAGCCTATTGAGCAGTTATTTTACTACAATTTATTTATAAGGAACTGTCATGGTATTTCAGCAAGCTGAAAAATATGTTCCTCCACTTGGATTCGAACCCAGGCGTATTAGCTGTGAATACGCGCGCTTTAACAACTGCGCTGCCGAGGCGATTAATTTATGTAGCGCGGAACTTCTATATCTCATGACTAATTCTAGGACCGCTGCAGTATAAAAAAATGGCCGGCCAGCTGGAATAAATTTTATTGTCATTATTAGAATCTCTAAAAATACATACTAGTTTTGCACAATCCCTGATTGGCCACCATAGGAAAAACAAGACTACGAAAGTTTACACGCCGGTTTGCTCATGCGTACGTGTACGTGTCTCTTTAACATAACCTATTTTACGTCAAAATTTGAACATAGTGAAATATCCAGAGATAATTTGAATTATACCTTATTTTGAACGTATTACTTCTACTTACAACTTTACGTGGAAAATTAACCCCAATTCTATTGGAGTAACTTATTTTTATCACTGCATAATATCATGTTAAGCTTTTTACGAAGTTTCTGAATTTGCAACTGGTTTTGTCCAAAAATGCGTATGCAAAATAAATCTGACCCTAGCATAGGGTTAATTTATTTAAACGATGGTTTGGAAATTGGGAGTTAACAGGTTTTCATGTTAATATAAGTAAATGTTTTACATACTGACGGAACAATTTATTTTCAACTAACATAATTATGATAAAATTAAACAATAAAATAATTAATTAAATACATTTAATTATTATTTATTCATTATAAACTTTTAGTAATGTATATTACCATCTTCAAACGTTTTATAAACAAGTACATGGTAATGGATAAATAACTGATTCAACGTATTGTCATTTGATACGATCTAATGTTTTTTTTAACAAACAACTTGAATGATGCAATGATGCACTTACACTTCGGAACAATACAAAAATGTCTCAAAGTAACCTAAAATTCAACAAACAACTTGAATAGGAATATTAACTACTAGCTGGCACGGGCGGCATCCGCCGCCCTTAGCCATCTAGACCCAGAATAGATCCGAGTAGGCCATAGTTGTAGTTGTTCGGCCTTCGGCCTCACAGACCAGACCATAATAGATCCGTGAAGGCCATAGTTGTTCGGCCTTCGGCCTCACAGACCGGACCATAATAGATCCGTGAAGGCCATAGTTGTTCGGCCTTCGGCCTCACAGACCGGACCATAATAGATCCGTGAAGGCCATAGTTGTTCGGCCTTCGGCCTCACAGACCGGACCATAATAGATCCGTGAAGGTCATAGTTGTTCGGCCTTCGGCCTCACAGACCGGACCATAATAGATCCGTGAAGGCCAAAGTTGTTCGGCCTCACAGACCGAACCATAATAGATCCGTGAAGGCCAAAGTTGTTCGGCCTTCGGCCTCACAGGGCGGACAATAATAGATCCGTGAAGGCCATAGTTGTTCGGCCTTTATCTGTCATCTGTCATCCGTCATCTGTCATCCGTCATCTGTCATCCGTCATCGGTCATCTGTCATACATACATACATACATAATCTTCACGTAAAGTTACATCTTCATGTAAAGTTAAATCTTCCGCAAAGAGGTGGATCTTCCACGTTCTGCGACCTATATAAAGTGCTCCGGTCTTATTCGCGGCATTCAGATTAATTTGTTAGTGGTTTTTTGTTAGTGGTTTGCATTTTTCGAATTAAAGCCGCCATCCCCGCCATCTGTTTACCTATTTTTTCGGCTTCTTTGTTGGATTAATATAAAGAAATTTGTTTTTAAGGGGGTATTCTAGTCTACAGGCATGAATTTTAGGTATTTTTTCAAGTGCAATAAAGAAATACCAAACAATATTTTTACTATCCATTTTTTTACCACATTTTTACTGTTGTTTGAAGAATACATAAAAAAAATCAAATGAAAATATTTTAAATTTAAAAAGTTACAGGCTGATAAAATGGGGGATCTCAAAAAGATGGCGCGTCCTGGTCGACATGATTCCAACCCTCCTAGTAATCCAAAATCAAAAAACAAAATAGATTCTTAATCAAAACTAATGCCGCTATGGTCCGAACCAGGGAGAAGTAAAAAAAAACTTTTTTCGCAAAATGGCGGCTGTTTGTAATAAAAAGACATTTTTTTACCAGTTTTTTTTACTTTTCCGAATTTTTTAAAAATAGTAAAAATTGAAATTTTGTTATAATTCTAGTTCGGACCATAGAGGGATGTATAGAGAAGGTTCACACCAAATTTCAAGTAAATCGGTCCAGTAGAATTTGAGATTTCATGTCGACCGTCTCGAAAAAGGTACTATCGAGAATATCGCGTTTAAATATTCGCGCAGTTAGTCATACAATGGTACTTTATACTTACATTTTTTCTATTATATTCTTTCTAATAGCTATTTTTCCAAAAATAATTTGAATTTTGAAAAGTCGTTTTAAAGACATATTCTTAAAGGTTTAAGCTTTGAAAATATGAAAAAATAAATAAATCGAATTTTTCAATATTCTAGACTAGAATACCCCCTTAATGTATGTTGTAGGTATTTGACGGTGATACAATGATGATTTATGTATTATTTCTAAATGAAAATAATTATGTTAATCATGATATTGTAATCACGCTAATGTTAATCATGATATTAAAAGAACAACAAACATTGTAGTTTGCGATGTAAAAGAGCTACTGGATGAGTCACAATATAATGGGTTGATCAAGAATAGGTAAGAACGTACCATCTTTTTAGATAGGGAAAGACTGCTCTTACTTTACGCACCCCACACATAGTACAACGTAAACTTGAAAATTAAAAAGTTAAAAAAAATAATTCAAATCGAAAACCAAATCGTATTCGCCTTTTTTTTTGCATTGTTTGAGAATCACTTGGCATTTTTTGTGAATTGCTGAAAGTCCCATGTCAAGTTTCATTTTTTCCAAATTCTTTTAATTTTCTTCTAGATTAATTAATTCAGTTCTCATTATATACAAAGGTAAGCAGTGCCTTTTCTTGAATAAAATTTTGATAAATATTTGATTAATAATATTTTAAGTAATTTTGCTAAATGTTCAGACCGTTTTACTTCGGTATGCTTACGATGGTTACCGTGTAATCACATTTTATTATTATAAAACATGTTAGTCATTAATAGGATAGGAAATGGCCCATGACTATTAATTCTACATACTAGGGGTCATTCCATATCAAATCAAGCAACGTAAATATTTTCATATCCCTCTTTGATTTACTCAAATTCGGTATACTTCTAAGTTATGCCAAATAAATGGACCCGTATTTTTTGTTTGGCCTTAAAGTTTCCCGTTTACATCGTACAGCCCTTCAAAATAAGTCAAATCTGGTTTGTAGAACTTCGATAAATTATGTGAGTTTTTGTATGTAAATATTTAAGATCATAAAATGGGAGCTCTGATCAAATTTTGGCTTTGAATGCCCGTACCTGAAAAACGAGGAAATTAAAAAATCTCAAAAAATATATTATCTTTTGGCTACTTGCATACATTTTAAATATATTTCTTGAGAATTTTAAATTACCCCATTTTCGGGGGAGGGGCACTCAGAGTCAAAATTTGATCAGTGCCCCCAGTCTGTGACCCTAATTATTAAGACAAAAAGCTCACTGAAAAGACCTATTCAATATCTTCATTTCAGCCTTTAAAAATTGGGAAGTTTTTACATTTGGTACGTGAATGTCACTTGTAAGAACCCCTCAGGCAAAACCATATGCGATGCTACCGCGCCATGTTTGATTGAACCGTTTCCAAGAATAAATCCTATATGGGCGTCACACAATCCTTAGATGGATCTTAAATTGTAACCGTTGCGACTAGCCTTAATTTAACCGAACAATTCCTAAGCGGAAAAGTGGACACTAACCTAACCATCCGTTCTAGTGGTTCTAGCTTTCCTACATTGCGTTTTTACCTAACCTAACCTGCTGATACAATAAAACAGTTAAATTCATTGGAGAATCTTCTTGAAGCTGAACGAAAATAAAGTTCATATTAAATATTATAAATTTGTCAAGGTTTAAGTAATAATGAAATATTTAAACTTAAGAAAGTTGATGTAATAAAGATCGAAAAACTGAATAAATGTCAACCTTTTCAAGTTCTCCTTTTTACGTTTCCTAAGGACGAATTTTAAACGAATTCTACCATCTGAAAAAAATTACAAAAATTAATATCAGCAAAGGAGTGAGACAAGGTAACTCTATTTCACCTAAACTCTTCACACTTACACTATACCTTTTCCACTTTTATTTGAGAAACCGTCAATTGAAATTCAGATTAGTCAGTTGCATTTGAGAAACCGTCAATTGAAATTCAGATTAGTCAGTTGTATTTGAGAAATCGTCAATTGAAATTCAGATTAGTCAATTATATTTGAGAAAGCGTCAATTGAAATTCAGGTTAGTCAATTGAAATTCAGATTAGTCAAACAACCTAATGCGTGATTGTTCGATGAATCTATACTCAGGTAAAACTAAGAAGCAATACAATTTGTGGATCTGAATTGCAATTGATGCTTTCTCAAATACAATTGACAAATCTGAATTTCAATTATCGCTTTCTCAAATACAATAAATTGACAAATCTGAATTTCAATTATCGCTTTCTCAAATACATGTGACCGTTTCTGAAATAAAACTGGAAAAGGTGTAGAAGATATGTTCAAGGAGCTAAAGTGGGACGAAAAAGGTGTAGTCATTGATGGGGAAAAAGTTAAACCATTTGCGCTTTGCCGATGACGTGGTTCTGATAGTCGACAAAAAGTAAAAACTACAGAAAATCCTAAACGAGCTGAATGAACATTCAAGACAGATAGGCGTACAAATGAATACATCCAAAACCAAATACATGACCAATGATCATGCAGAAAAACGAAGAAGATATATCATAATTAAACGCCCGGGATCTAATAATTGACTCACCCTCCTTATATCTTGGCCTAAAATCACAATATCTAAAAAAAATTAAAAGCAGACCTATGCGGTTACGACTGGTTACAAAGAGCAGAAGAGGGAGGACTGAAGAATTTTAGAGGGAGGCTTTTGTCCGACGATAGATGATATAGCTGTTAATTTAATCAATTTGGACCTTGCATTTGAAGATTCCACTGTTGGTTGTCAAAAAATGCCCCCCCCCCCCGCAACAAAATTGAACAAAGGTACCTGTTTTCGCTCAACCACTCCGCCAGATATCGCAATCCGCATTATAGCCAATACTTGTAATAAATCCTGTTGAAATTATCTTGAAATTGAAATTATTATTTCAAATCCTGTGAGGTGCTATAGAAGAAATTTTCGCTCACCAAATGTCTATCTGCTGGCCCCAGATAACATTATTTATGGCTAAAAAACTTCCTTGATGGAGTAGGCGGTGTAAAAATCGTCTACTCCTGTGGTTCGGAATCCACGTTAAGCTGTAGGTCCTCTGTGCTCGTCACACATTTTCAACACGCAACGAGCAGAGACAGGGAGGTATCGGGAAAATGTCGCAAGACGTTCATAACCGAATATAGATAGACTTGTAATAAATTATCTTCAGGAGTGGATTTTAAAAATTCAAATTTCAAATCTATCATCACAAGTCAATTTTTTTTAACATATTTGTTGTGATTAAAATGATCATTAAAAAGAAGAATTACGCGAAATGTACCATTTTACTATCTGGATAAACACACAAAGCCGAATTACAAGTTAGTAGTTATTAATAATTACTATAACTAAACGTAAACAAGGACCTAGTGTGGAATTTAAACCATAGCACAAATAATTTAGTCTACTGGGAATTGAACCTATACCTTTACTGTCCTAAGTCCAACTCCATGCACTACATCATTGCAATATTAAAAGTTTTGTATACGCACTTGAAAAATGTTAAGAAATTTTACCTCAAGCTTTACCCAAAAATTAAAAAGTTTCAAAAACCTCAGGATCCCCTCTAAATTTTCTAATATAAATTCTTAGACTTCCAGGTTTTCTGACTAAAATTGAAAATTTTCCCCGACTTTTCGGAACGTCGTATATTCCTAAAATTAACGAAAGAAAAAGATTTTAAAAAAATATTAGTTTCTCTGGCCTAAATTTTAATTTCCCTGACTTTCCATAACCAAATTGTTACATTTTATGAATTCTCTGACTTGAATAAATTAAAGTTTTCCAATATTACACAATATTGTGAATAGAAATTGACGGAAATGGGTTACCAAAATATAAGCTGCTCCATTACAAAAATAAAATTGCATTATGTTTCTTACAAAGACAACTGATATTGACCACTCTGCAATTGTTTGCAATAATTATTATTGCCAGCGATTATTTCAATTTCCTACACATTTTAGGGTTGTTTGCAAATATCATGAAAAATTTTGAAACCCTGTGTATAGTTAAAATAATTTTAGGTAATGAATTTCAAACTTTCAATTAATTCTTTTTTATGGTAAAGGAGCTGTTGATTTTCCCTATATTTTTTCTCGTGAATAAAAGTACATACCCATTTAAGTTGCCTTTCTAAATTTGCTATCAGAATATCGTCATTGGAAGACCATTTAAAATTTAATTCGCTGCAATATTTTGTTACCAGTTGTAGACGTTATTATAAACAAGGATTAATTGAATTAAGTTAAAATATAACTGACGATAATGAAATCCCAAACTTAAACAAAACCACCTCCTTCAATGTTCAATAAATCAATACCTTCTAATTAGGCATCAAAAACACTTTGCTTCCCTAATGCTAAAATAAATACAATTAACAGAAATAGACTCTAAGTTTGCTTCGCTATTGTTGACTCAAAGGTCACAATCATTATTTCGCACAAAGCTTATTGAAAATTATCATTTCTAAATTAGGTTTTCGGATCCAGTCCAACATGTAACATGAACGAGAAATTTTGGGACATTTTGGCATTCTGTCATCAAGTTTCGTTGTTGATGGTGTCGGAAATACGTAAACGCGCGTCAAATCAAAGCACCGAAGCTGCCAGTTGTGCTATTGCAAAATTTTTGGAAATTGAAAATTGCGAAGAGTCGAGCAACGGATGGATGCTTTTATCAACTTTGAACCTGTTGTCTGCCGGCGATGCGACCTTGATTCAGGTCATGTCGGATACTTCAGTTCCTTCTACTTTGGTCAAGTGTCTGTATTTATTTTTTGACTTACCGGAAATGTCGGAACAAGAAGCCAACATGCCGGACGGTAACAGCGATTTCACTCCGAGGGAACGGAGGATTTTGCTGCAAAAAATATTCGTGCAGGTGAGAAAAACTGTAAAAGTGACTCAGTTGCTATTTTTGTTCCATTTTATTAGGTTTTGGTCAGACTATGTAGCCATCGTATACCGGCAGAAGAGTTGGCACGAAAGGATGATCTTTCTTTGCTGTTCAGTGCCATCACATCTTGGTGCCCTTCTTACAATGTTATGTGGAGGAAAAGCGCTGCTGAAGTTCTGATGACCTTGTCGCGACATGGGTTAACCCCGCTAGTAGTGGGATACATCCACAGTGAGTCATCGATTTAAGATTCAGATTTGAAAACTAAATTTTGTTTTACAGCTAAAGGATGCGTCGCTTTGTGTATCGAAAACATGCAAAGGATGCCAGAGTTAGCACCACTAGAACTGGTCGAAATGTTTGTAACTGTGTTTTGTTTTCTGAAAGACTCGAGCGAAGTTTCGTCCACTCTCTTGGACGATTTTAGACAAGCACAAGGCTATTCCTTTCTGTCGGAGTTTTTATTGAAGTAAGTTTTTTTAAAAGTCTGTGCAACTCTTTTTTAAACGTAAAATTTAGGTTTGAAAATCAGAGATCAACAGAGGCACAGGAGTCAGTAAGAAATTTGGTTCTGATGATCACTTCGTTGTGTATGTGTGGTTACATGGAACTGAAACCTTCTCAAGCCTCCACAGGCTCCCTTTTCCAAATGGCTGGGTTTAGTTTACCTCAACCTTCAGGTCAAGGTACAAGTGTGCGGAATATTCAAGCATTTCATGTAAGTAAAACAAAAGATTGGGATGTAATTTTAAGACCTCTTCCTTTAGGTTTTACAAAGTACGTTTTTGAAATCGAACTCGCCTTTACTATGCTGTACAATTTTAGACGCCATATCAAGTATATATCACGCCGATAACGCCAACTACTTTATACTAGAAAACCAGAATACTCTAAGTCAATTTACCGAAAAACTTCATCATAAATCGTTAGATATCCAACAAAAATTGTTCCAATTAATCGAATTTCTTGTCTTTCACCTCAATTTTGTACCTTGTAAAGAATTAATTTCGTTATCGATATTTTTAAAATCTTACAGTTCAAATTACGTCGATTGCAGTATTATGTGTATGCAAACCTTACTCAATATTTTAAAACACAACCAAATATTTAAAGACGTTTATCGCGAAGTCGGAATGTTAGAAGTTTTTGTGACGTGTTTAGACCAATACGCGAAACTTTTGGAGGCCAAAAATAACCCGGCCGATAGTAACAAGAAGTTTGTGCTCCCCGTGGGACAAGAAAAGCTAGGCACAATGATTATGGAAGCTCTAACTGTTCTCCTGTCTTCCAGTTCTGCCAACGCTAACGTATTGAGAGATTGTGGTGGGGCTAAGTGCGTTCATGAACTTATAGCTCATAAAGACTGTCGGCAGACTGCTTTAGGTAAAGTTTTAAAATTAAAAGGCGGTAGCTCGATAACAAAATTAAAATTGAACCTGCTTGTATCAGGTACTTACTCCAGTGATGCTAACACATGCTGAACTGCTTCCCTGCTCTAAAATGGACGGTACAAAAATTGTAGTTTGGAATCACGTTAGCTGTAGGTTTCTTCTTTCCATCACATATTTTTAATATGCAATGGGCGCAGGTGTAGGGAATATCTAAAAATTGTACAAACTACACAAAACCGGAAATTATATTATACAGGGTGCCTGTTTTTTGACTTAAGTGTAGGAATCTCGGCTACCTTAAGAGATACGAATATTTTGGAAAAAAAATAATTTTCAGTCAATTTTAATTTTGAAGATATCCCATAATAATGAAAATCGTAATTTTCGTTTTAATCTTTTAAATTATTCGACACTGATAAAACTAGACATTATTAGAACACTTACAAGAAATCCAAATGGCGTCTAAGATGGCAGTCTTGTTTTATAAAAACCACATTGGAATTTAACATTTTTGAATAAAACTATAATTTTTATCATTAAGATAACATTAAAAAGTATCATGTGTGATAGTTTTGTGTTTTGTTGTTTTGTGTGGCCCCACTAGAAAACCGAAACTTGATTGCTGATTGTTCACCATCTTTACAAATGCGATGGCATATTTGGATTCCTCGTTAAAACTTTCCTTAATAATGCCTAGTTGTATCAATTTGCAATATAAAATTAAAAATAATGGGATACATTTCTCGAAAAACAAGCACCTTATGTACAAGTGAGATTCCAAGCCTGCACCTGATAATTTAAAGAAATACTTACGATGTTTTTCACTACTTTTATTGAATTACAATTTACTATGCAAAACTTGAAATGACAAAATTATGATACAACTAACAAAATGAAGTTTTTAATTTTTTCAAGTTGCAAAACAACAAAACGACTTTTTTATGTTTTTAAGTTGCATAAGTGACTTAAACAGGTAAAATGTAAACTCACCCTTTCACAAAACGTAAAGTTTAGTTTACACCATTTAAATGTAACAAATGAAATTTAAATGTCTACTATCAAAGAGGATGTATATATAGAGGGACAGCTCTTAAGCTGGAGTCTCACTGCACCACTTCCTACCACCAAATAAAATATTAACTAATGAAAATTGATGATTTGCGAGTGGGTGGGTCTTTGAACTCAGTTTGAACCAATTGAATTAGTTCAAATTTTATTTGACAGTAGGAAGTGGTACAGTGAGACTCCGGCCTTATGGAACTACCTGTCAAAAAGATATTGTATATTTGTATATGGAAAAGTGTGCAAAACGTTTATTTCAATTTTTTAACATACGTACTATACTGACCGTCTTTGCTACAAGTGATAATTTTACCTGGTAAGCAAACTTGACTTTTTGAGTCAGTGGCGTGCTCAAGAGAATATTTCATTCTCTTATCTATGGGAGGGCGGTGCTAGAGGGGACGTAAGCCTCCGCACCCCTGCCTATTACTGCCACCATAGCGCCCTTATCATTTACACTTTCAAAAATGATCTGGCTTGAAAGGCTCGGCATGCCACTGGGAAGTTTCAAAATTCTACAAATTTTAAATTTACAATTCTTTGGAAAAAATTTAATTTAAACAAAATTTTGACGTAGTAGCTACCGACGTTTCGAGTATTTATTAATTCGTTAACAAAGCTAGAACCTAAGAAGGGGCCTTTTTCGTATTGGCTACCCGGCACTGACGCGCTTGAATGGAAGAAGGAGATTCCTAATTGATATTTATCTAAATATTTTAATACAAAGTATAATAAACAAGCTTTCTATAATCTAAGAACAGTTAAATCAGGTGACAATGTCACTGTAGGGGTTAAAATACTATTAGGATATCTTCTAGAATTTTTAGAAATGCGTCGTCATGGCTCCTGTTGAAAACTCAAAGTAAAGCAAACAATTCAAAGATTAAAAATTATGAACCTGTAGGAAGACGAACGACGATTTTTAATACTTAAAAATTAGGTCAATGGACTAAACAATTTCAATAACATAAAAATTGCTAGAAATTTGAAAACAAAATCTTCATTTTGCGTTATCATATTCAAATCCCCCCCCTCTCCCTAAATAAGTCCCATGAACAAAATCAGCCAAATTAAAAAATGCAAAGTAGAATGACAACGATAGTTGATTTGCAATAGAATGCCTTCCACAAAAAACTTCAACTTGATACATGCAAGACAAATTTAACACTATTATCCGGCTACTGCCTGTATCAGAAAAATTCTAACTTTAGGTTTGCAGGAATTGTAAAAGAGTTGATTCTCACCACTGGAGGTGACGATGATATGGCTCAGTTACTAGCAACTCTGCATTCTGCAGCACGATCGTCTTTACAACTAAAAATTGATATTTTGAAAGCCCTCTTACTATGTTTGAGGGAGTCACACCGTACTCGGACGGTTTTTAGGAAGGTGAATGGATTCGTATACGTAATGAGCGTTTTGTTATCGCTGGAAGGTCAGTTAAGTAAGTGGGACACAAACGTCGAAGTGTTGACCTTACTTCACACAGTTTTTCACACCATCAACACCGCTATGCGGTTTGAACCGGCAAACGCTAAATTTTTTCATCAAGAAATTTGTATGACCAGTTTGTGCGATACTTTGTGCTTACTTGGATGTTTTTCGAAGAAAAAGGAGCGCAGCATCAGCGAAAATGATGTTGGCTTACCAAACGAAAGTTTATTTCATGACAAATTTTATTCTTTATTTGCGAACGGAGTCTCCAATGTGACGTAAGCTCTTAAATTTAGTGCATTGTTTTTTGTTAACCAGATTTTGTTGTAGAATTCCTGACAATATTTCAGCTCCATTGTGCTACATTGTTATACTGTACAGATTTCTGTATGACATAACTTTAGATCTATACGATAAACCTAACCTTTCGGCTGGAATTTTGAGTATGAATTCCAAGTCTTTAAGTAAGCAAGGATCTCAGGAAAGCCAGGTTAGCTAAGTTTACAATTTTATTTATATTACTTGACAATTTTGACAAATATCACTGACATTTTTTTGTTTTATTTGACAGTTTTTAATTTTATTTACACTACTTGACAATTTTGACCAATGTCACTGACTTTTTTTTGTTTTATTTGACAGTTTTTTATTTTCTTTTACTTGACTCTTTTTTGTTTTAAGATGACAACGAAAATAAACATAAAATAATGATTTCTCCAGATAGTCCTGGCAACGAAGCCCAAAAATTGGCTTGTGCTTTAAAAAATCTGGACAAGATGAAACTTTGCAGACAAACTTGATTTATGGCTGGTCGTATGACCTTGAACTGGTGTGTATTTGACCTATGGATTTCTTTACACCCTCAATTATTTCATCTAACACATTTCTCCATATCTCTTATCATAACTCGTTTTGTCAGTTATAACTTTGATTTGCAATTCTGTGGTCTTCTTTATTATCACCTTTCGAAATTATTCTATTATCATATTGCCAGTCCTCATTTTTCAATTGTGTTTGGAAGCCGTCGACTGAGATATTTTCGGCTTCATCAGTTTCATTGTGATTGCTTCCAACTTTGCGATTCCCTGTATTTTTTCTCCTTTTTGGATCTGGGTTTTTATTTCATTCCGTTTTTTCTATATTTTCTGTTGCCTTGTCTCCACCTGGACGCACTATTTGCGTTTTTATTTCCGCCGCGAGTCTTGCGACTTCTTGTTTTAGTTCTCCAACTTCTACTCGGAGGTCCAAAAACGTCTTCTCTATCTGAGATCTTCTGTCGCAGGTCCACCACACTCTGATCCAGACTCCGCATTTTGTGTATCATTCCTTGCATTTTATTCTCTTGTGCTGGATTGAAGGAGGTCCCAAACAGTCGCTCAGAAAGTCCCTCACTCGTTTCCGACATTGTGACTGCAATTTGCTGCAGTTTTGTTTATCAGCTCTCTTATAGGTATATGGATTTTTCATTTCTGTTTTAATTATGGCAGCCTCTTTCGCGCGGTAGCCCACTGCACAATCGAGTGCAGTCTACTCCCCTCACTGTCACTGAGTTTCCTAGGCTCTGAACTGTAATTTTAATCCTTGCCATCCTTGAATGCTAAGCATTCCCCTATCCGCCACCTGGGGACGCGGCCTCTAGGAGTTTCAGTTTTTCTCGATAGCAAAATTTTAATCTGGAAAAATTCAAAGTTAACGCGTGTTGCTCGGAGTTTTTCTCAATTAGAAACCTTTTTTGCAATTGTTAATTTAACACGTCGTGAAATCAAAAAAATTTTACGACACAAACTAACAAAGTAAAAAAAGCTTTGAAAAACAACATAATAACGAGTATAATAAAAAAAATCTTTGGTTTTAAAAAGGGGGGGGAGAACTAACTTCTCGGACATCCAAATTTACCCTAAAGCTTTGGTTTGCTCGAAAGCGGTACCGCATTATTGCGGCCGTCATTTATTTTTGGCTATGTACATTTTTTAATATCAGTCATTGATTATTTACAGTGCCGTCCTAATTTAATAATTATAAGGTAAAATTAATAGTGTAATTGTTAAGTTAGGACTTTGTTAGGACTTAACAGCTTTCAAGCAAACCAAAGCTTTAAAGTGAGTTTACGGATGACGGAGACGAACGCAGAAGCTCGAACATAGAATTTGCCTATTGGGTCATTCCATCTCAAATCGACAAAATAATAGGTAAAATTGACTCGACCCCGACCAAACTTAACGAAACTTGGTACACACCATCGTAGTAAGAAATAAAAAACACAAATTTAAGGATTTGTACAAAAAGGCATTAGTTTCTTTGTTTTGGTCTTTCAAAAAGTTGGTGTGTAGACTTGTAGGAAAACGACTGTAACTTCATCCACAGTGGTCTAAATTTAAAAATAAAAAATGTTCTGTAAAGGTAAATAAACATTCTATTCAAATATTCAACCACATTTTATATTTTCAAACCTTAACTGGATTAATTGTTTAATTTTAACCCTATTTCAACCCCTATTTCTAAAGGGGTCTTTTTTTTTGGTTAATTTTTTTACAGTTTTTTTGTACAAATGTGCTGAGCATGCGTACCAAATTTTATCATGGGATGAGCATGGGTTCAGTTACTAAAAATTAATTAAGTATAGGCAGAAACGGACAAAAATCAGTTTTTCGCCGATTTCTCAAGTTTCTTTGAACTTGATGACAAAATAGTTTAATACAAAATTAAAGCTAATTAAATTCTCTACAAAAACTATTTACACATATTTTTCGTCAGATTCGTATTCACATAGCAATAATATTTAGCGTTATATTTATTTATAAAGGTCGGAATCGATTTTCAATTAATTGTATAGATTTTCATCATAAATATTTATTTTCTAAATATAAGTTGACCATACCATCCCTAATTTTGATAAAAAGTTTAGCATAATATGACAATGCAGTTAAACCAAAAATACATTATTTGATTTTTTTTGTAAATTTAATTCGTTTCCATGATAGGGTCAGCTAAAGCGACACTTTTCAGTTTACCACTCTGTGTATAACTTTGGAACTAATGAACATGGAGGGCGGATTTTTCTTCAATAAACTTATAAGTTTAGGTTGCTGGAACAATTTTTTTTAATTGTGAGTTTTGCACCCCCTCCCAAAGGGGTCTCTTTTTTTCCCTAAAATTTAATATATATTATTATTATTAGACTAACATAGTTAACCTGTGCACCAAATTACATTTTGGGAGGACTATTGCAGATTGAGAAAAAAATATATATAACTTGCCATTTTATATAATTATTTACTCATCATTTGATAAGTTATATATTATTATAACATGGAAACGAATTAAATTTACAAAAAAAATCAAATAATGTATTTTTGGTTCAACTGCATGGTCATATTATGCTAAACTTTTTATCAAAATTAGGGATAGTGTGGTAAACTTATATTGTGATAATAAATATTTATGATGAAAATCTATACAATTAATTGAAAATCGATTCCGACCTTTTCAAATAAATTTAACGGTAGTCGCGCAACTTAGCTATACTTTGAGCTGTTATTGCTATGTGAATACGAATCTGACGAAAACTATGTATACATATTTTTTTGTAGAAAATTTAATTAGCTTTAATTTTGTATTAAACTATTTTGTCATAAAGTTCAAAGAAACTTGAGAAATCGGCGAAAACCTGAATTTTGTCCGTTCCTGCCTATACTTAATTAATTTTTAGTAACCGAACCAATGTCATCCCATGATAAAATTTGGTACGCTTACCCAGCACATTTGTACAAAAACACTGTAAAAAAATTAACCCAAAAAAAAGACCCCTTTAGAAATAGGGGTTGAAATAGGGTTAATATTAAAAAATTAATCCAGTTAGGGGTTGAAAATATAAAAGGTGGTTAAATATTTTAATAGAATGTTCGTTTACCTTTACAGAACATTTTTTATTTTTAAATTTAGACCACTGTGGATGAAGTTACAGTCGTTTTCCTACAAGTCTACACACCAACTTTTTCACTTTTTGAAAGACCAAAACAAGGAAACGAGTACCTTTTTGGGCAAATCCTTTAATTTGTATTTTTTATTTCTTACTAAGATGGTGTGTACCAAATTTTGTCAAATTAGGCATGGGTCAAGTAAATTCATGATTCGATTTGAGATGGAATGACCCAGCAAGTAAATTAAAAATCATTGATTTCGAAAAATATACGGTAGTAGATAAAGTTTTGTATGCAACTTGTGTGAAAATGCATAATATTCTCGCACTTGCGTGGATCATGCCTGTCTTACACTTGTAGCATAAATAGCTATTTCCATATCCATATTCTTTGTTATCATTTTTACTTTCCCATTTACGTAGTAAAGGAAAGTATTGTTATCGAGTTAAAAAAAAATTTTGAGTTAGCATTTTTCCCATGGTCTATGAGCCCATACGAATTGTTTAAGACCAATTTTGGAATGATGTCCGGATGTGTGTGTGATGTATGAAGTGTGATGTATGAAGTATGAAGTGTGATGTATGAAGTATGAAGTGTGATGTGTGGTGATTCTATCGTCAACGTTTTCAGACAAACGCGTGCACCGATTGAATTAAAATTTGATACACTAGTTTGAAGTAGCTGTCTAAAGAGCTGATTAGATTTTGGTTGAAAACCGTCCATTTTTAACCCCCTTTTTAGGGGAATGAAAATTGTTAAAGAGCATTGCCGCTTCCCGGTGGAACATATGAGTTTGAAAATTGTCTCAATCGAAAGAGCTTATTTTTCCGCATCTTATGATACCCCACACTTGACACTTCCCTCTTAAATTATTGTTAAAATGCAAAAATAAAATAAGCGCTCTTAAAAGAATATGGTTTGCCTTGGATAATTTTGATCAGTCAAAGTGATTTGTATTGTTCATTACTATAATTTAATATTTTAACTAATTTACTTATATAAACATGTTATGTACTAATTAATATAAAACGAATTTTTTAATTACTTATAAAAAATTAATTCTGACGTCATTACGCCCATAGTTAAAATTTGATTGCATATAGACAGCACGGCATTCCGCAAATTTCTAATTTTTTCTGGAAAATTACAATTTTAAAAATTTTTCATTGCAAACAATTGTATTATTAAAATGAAAATATAAAATAAGTTCTTTTAAAAAATATGAGTTACCATGTTAAATTACAAATTAAATTTCGTAACTTTGATATCTCAAAGTAATTTGTGTATTTTATCGAGTTAAAATTTTTTTGAGTTAACATCTTTTTTATTAATATTTATGCCCGTATTCACAAACGTTCGTAACTGAATTAAACGTTCTGTTAAATTTAACAACCAATAGAAAACGTTTGTTGATATTAGTAGACCAATAAGAATTATTCATTAATTTAACAGACCGTTAAATTCAGTTACGAACGTTTGTGAATACGGGCATTAATATAAAATGAAGTGGAATCTACTAAATGGGAAAGTCATGTGTTGTCACATCAGATTTTTTTTATAAAGATCACATTTCACAAACTGTACATCGCCATCTATTCACTAGGAAGTTATACTACATAAACTCGGCTTGACAAAACCATTTCCGTTGTCAACTTCAATGACATGACTTGACTTTTTTTTTTAATTGACATTTTTTGTTTAAATGTCGGTGATTGACTATAGGGCCCTGAAGATTTGTTTAAGTTGCATTCAAATGCCTGTTTTAGACAAATATCGCAAATGGTAACAGATCATCTGTCAATTATTTAAACTTAAATCCTCCAGCACCTGATCCAATCATCGTTCACCCCGGTTTGGTGGTCGTGATGTTACAACTGTTGCCTTGCATCCAGGTAATAGAAAATCTTAATTTTTACCCAATATTCTCACGTTTTAATCCACCAGGACGACGACAAAGAAGTTTTGGTGTCTTTGCAACAATACTTGGCCGAATTAATAAAATCTTTAGTGCGAAGTGAAAGAAACCAGCAAGTGATGTGCGAAATTGGATTTGTTGGTAACATATTGTCGGTTGGTTCGGTTCCATTACAAAACGAAAGCCATCCTCTGCATTTTCCACTTCAGTACATGCTGGAACGTTTAGCTGCGCAGGCTCTCGAACCTACCGATTTGCGTACATTTTTGAGACTCGGAAATCCACTCTGTTGTTTACCTTTAGGATCCACCGAGTCCGGTGGTGGTCCTGTACCTTTAACCAGAATCAAGACTGTAGTTTCAATGACCACACCAAAAGACTTCAGAACTCAATCCTCTTACACTTCACCGCCTTTTGTCGAATTTGACATGTCAGCTGAAGGATTTGGATGTTTGTACCTACCCAGTGTGGCACCCCAATCTCCTTCGGGGCCTAGTGTTGTTACCGGACTTGACAGCAGCGTTATCGGTGGTATCGGAGCAGGTAACAAAATATCCCACTTTGTTGGCACAAATTTAATATAAAATTATAGGTGATCGCATGTTTCCACCACAAACCGGACTGAGTTTCTCCACATGGATTTGTGTAGAAAAATTCTCAGATCCCCGAAGCGATCCTCACTGTGTGAGACTCCTGACGCTGGTCAGAAATGTGAATAATGCCCGAGATGATCATTTGGTTTGCCTTTCAATTATTCTATCAGCGCGTGACAAGGCGATTATTGTATCAACCCAGGAAACTCGAATACCACAAAGTAAGAGGTAAATTTTGAGTAATTTCTACTTGAAACCGAACCTGTTTGTTTAGATATTGGAGAATGGGAACCTGAAGGTTGTGGAGAACACGGAGCTCGAGTATGGTGTCCAGATATCCTTGAAGAAGGACAATGGCACCACGTAGTTGTGATTTTGAACCGGGCAGTATTAAAAAATTCTTCATTGTCTTTGTATCTCGATGGTCAACACATGCACACCCAAAAGTTACACTACATTGCTCAGAACCCTGGTGGTGCTTCTACAAACCTTGCATTAGCTTCATCGGTGAATGGTTTCATCGGCACACCTCCTTCCTGGAGACGTTACTCGAAATTGTGCTGGAAGCAAGGACCATGCCACCTAATTGAAGAAGTTAGTTTGCAAACTATTTGAAAAAATAAAAATAAAATGTTATTGTTTAGGTATTACCACCCGCAACGGTTACCCAAATGTTTCAACTGGGTCCTCATTACATGGGTTCTTTTCAAGCTTCCCCAGTACAAAATTCCGAATTGTTGCAGCCTTTAGTATCGGAAGAGAAGGTAGTGTTTGGACTGAACGCTAAAGCCGTCTCTCAATTGACTTTGAGTAAAATTCGAAAAGTTTATAGCCGGATTGATAACAAATCCATTGCAAAACAGTTGGGAATGTCGAGCCACGAAAATGCCACCCCAATTAAAATTCTTCACAACTCTGCAGGTCACTTATCCGGTCCTTCCAGAACACTTGGCGGTGTTATCATTGGATACCTGGGTATCAGAGTTTTTTGTGCACGCCCTGTTGCCAATGTTGTAAGTTACTCAAATTTCTATTGGTGTTCTCTTTAAGACTTGTTTTTAACATTGCAGGTGGATACGGTCGGTGGCTGTTCTGTGCTACTAGGACTGATTGCAATGGCGGAAGATGTGGAAAGCCTGTATGCAAGTGTTAAAGCGTTGGTTTGTGTTGTTCGGGGTAACAAGACCGCACAGGCCGAAATGGATAGAAAAAGAGGGTACCAAACTTTAGCAATGTTATTGAGACGCAAAAAGCCTCTTCTCAACTCACATATTTTACACCTCACGTTCAGTCTCGTGGGGACAATTGACAGTGGACGCGAATCATCTGCTATTCCTAATTTGACAGCTTTCCAGGCATGTTTTGTTATATTTATATGGTGGAAGATGTTAAAGTAACATTTTTTATTTTTACAGGATTTACTCTGTGATTTGGAAGTATGGCATGAAGCCCCAGGTGAATTACTTCGTTCTCATTTGGAACACCTCCATGAATTGGCATCCGAATCCAGTGAAAAGAAAAACAATATTTGGATAATGAGAAATTTGCAGTTGGTGATCAAATTGATGCACATAGCTCCTGATTTAAAACACCAAGCAACAAAGCAAGTTTTGTTTTCTTTACTTTCTATTTTATTGGGTGGCCAACCGAGGCAAGCAGATCTCGTCTGGTTTGGGCAATTTATCGCGTCAACTTTACCTGTTTCCTCAACACCAACTGAAAAGAATCTTAACTTGTGTGAAGGAGATAGTGAGAAAGATGGGGAAGGAGAGCACATACTCTTGAGGAACAAATGTTTGAGTCTTTTACATTCCATGTTATTCACTTCAAGAAATTCGGTCAGTGTTATGGTTTGTGACGAAGTTGTGAGAAATTTGGGTTTCGATTGGGTGTTGTTGTTCATGCAGCCACATCTACATTCCTCAACTGTAATTTGGGCGCTGAAAATTTTGGTAGTTTTATGTTCTACCTCTGCTTTAATGAACAGGTAAGTCTAAAAAATTTTTATTCCAAACTAAGGGGCTCATTCTACCCCTTAAGGGGGTTACCTACTGTGAACAGTCGTTTTCAAGCTGATTTTTAGGAATTAAATTTGAGAAAACTGTTACAGCTATTGAGCTAAAATTTAGGATACTTATTTATTCACATTTAAACTAACACCTAAAATTTTTTTAAAGCTTTTTATTGAAAATTGTACAAGGTACAGATCGACATGTAACTCATGTTTCGAAATGACTGTCCAATCGGGCGCAACGTTTCCGACCGATCTAGTTATCTGAAATAAACGATTTTTTTAAATTCTTGTTCTCTATGATTGTGGCTACGGTTGGAACCTCGAAAATTTAATTTAAAAAAAAATTGACAAAATGGCGAGAATTTAAAAAAAACTTCGATTTTTACAACATAATATTTACTTTTCACGGCCCGCAAAATGGTAATTTTAAATATATTTTGGATATTTTAGGTTCTGACTGTAGCCTGAAATGTACTCTAAATGCCTAAAAAAATTAAGTCGATCCGTAAAGGAGTTTCTTTGGAAAATGTGCGCCCGACTTGAGAAATGTAGTTTTGAGATAAATCGTTTTAAACTTTTTCGTGCTGTAATGAGGTGGATAGTGGTTGATATTCGTAACCTACCCTTAATCGCGTATACTAGGGCCATACAGAATACATTCTTCGGATTCGAAGAAGTGAAATTCGGCACTTATTTCTTCTTTTGTGGCAGTTCTCGCCTCTTTCGAATAGTAAGACGCTCGGTGATTAGACAGTATGATGCGCTCGCCGTCTTTCTTATATGCGTAAATTTTGGCCTTCTCGCCGATTTTTACATAATATATGTACGAATACCTCGGTTTTCATCCCGTCTTTATTTACAAAAAGACGTGTATTTTTTAGGAGCTCAAAAGTCACTGAAATTTTCCTATCAAAACTTTTTTTTTTTATTAACGAACCAACATATTTTTGTAACCCATTTTATTTTGTCAGGTTTTACTGAAAGTAGTTTATTTTGAAAACTTTTAAAATAAAAATTAATTAGATTATGCATGATGACTATTAAATAAAAATTTAAGAGAATCTGATCATTGCTCCCTTAATTTTGCAGATTTCGTGAAGGAAGTTGCAATGGCGGTTGGTTGCACAACACCGAACTTGTAGCTCATAATAAATTGGCTGTCGTCTTGGGTTATCAATGCAACAACTCTTTTGGTTCAGATCCAAAATCCGAACAGTTGCACATACCCGGTTTTCAGGTCCTTCGGTGGTTTCTACCATCACACTTGGAAGTGGGCGAAATTTATTTCCTCATAACAGCTTTAATGATGGGACAGCCTATTAAATTACTTCCTGCTAACTGCAACACCTTTGACTTGGACTCGGTGTGGGCTTACTTGTGGGGCGTTTCCTTACACAGTCAACCCGTTAGCAGTGTAGTCCCACGGGTCAACTTATGCATGGAAGCTGTTGTACTCTTACTTACCATGACTAGAGCTATGTTGTACACCGAACAGAACGGATTTAACGAGTGGCTTAAAGATCACCCTATTTCGATCGTTCAGGTAACCGGAAATTACCGGCCCCTGAACTTCTTAATAACAGAATTGTTTTTCAGGTTCTGTTCCAGTTATACCACAACATGCCCGACTTCATGCCTATTTTTATGTCGCCTGAAGTTTTAGGCGCCCTAGCAAGCGTCGTCTTTCCTTTCACCAGTTCTATAAGCGAAAGTGGCGAAAGCAGTGGTGGTTCAACGCCAACCGGCGACGAATCCGATTCGGTTTTTATATCCAAACTTTCGTGTGAAGAGTCCTTACTAACCACGCACCCTGCACGTCAGTTTATCATCGATTTTATTCGCGTTATAGTTGTCGACTCTTTAAGTTTATCCGTTACCGCAAAATCGTCGCCCGTAATCGACATCGTACTCGACGCGTATCCCGAAACTTCCACTAGTTCGCAGCAAACTAGCTACCAAACTGAAATTTTGGTGACCTTAATGGACCATTTGTTAGCAGCTGACATGCTGGTGGGTGATCAAGCCGCTATACCGGTCGTACCTCTACCGAACGCTCACGTTCATCATGTTGCACCAAACGTATTTTATTTGAGCGCACGTATCGTCGATAAACTGTGGCAAGGTTCCCTTACGAAAGATCCTCACGACATTTTCGACTTCATAATCAAACTAATCGGTCAAGCAAAGCGACGTTCTGGTAACTTGTCGCTGGAATGTTTGTACCATTGTTTAAACCGTTGTATTTTATTTTTATTATCGCGGCCGACGGATTCAATTGCTCAACAAATGTCAGTATTAGAAGCCCTACATAAACTCACCACGAACAGGTTGATCATTTTCGGGGCCGGAAATCACGAACTCGATTTTATCGGATGCTTAACTTACTGCTTGCTCCAGTTAACCGCTGACATGAAGATCATGTTAGATACCAACATGCGCACGATGTGGCATGTTAATCCAACCAGTGATTTGGAATCTCAGGACGAGAGACTTAATCAGCATCAGGGACGTAACCTCATGGCGGGTGCTGCTTTGCGTGTTTGGGAGGAGTTGTACGTTTGTAAAAAGCCGGCTATCGAAGAAGTTTTTAAAATTACAATGGTTATGCCAAGTCAAAATGCGAAAGCTCCTGATCTAACCGTAATTCGGGAACAAATTTGCGAATCGGCTACGAAATTGTGGCTTAATTATGTGGACGTGGAACGTAAAGCGACGTATCGTATTCCGTGGGAATTACACAATCAACTTCAGTCGAAAATTCATAAAGTTGCCGGCGGTTTAACCAGGTTGGCGAGTAGAACTAAAGTGAAGAGGGATGAAGTTGCTAGGGTTAAAATTCGTATTGGTAAACGGCAAGCCTGTCAATGGATGCTTAATAATGTTGGATTAGTGAAGTAATTTTACTGTAAAAGGTTTTAGTATGGATTTTAACTGTTTGATTTGGTAGGGCGTTGGCTGAAATGCGTCAAAATCAGTACCAAAGTACAACTCAACACACTCAGCGTTATGTGTACCAGGAGTGGCTACAAACCGAGACCGAGTTGACCCGTGAGAGGGGTCTTTGGGGTTCACCAGAACCATGTCACTTAGATAAGTGGATGCTCGACATGACAGAAGGACCTCACCGCATGAGAAAAAAGACGATGAAAAACGACATCTTTTACTTACACTACCCATTCAGGCCGGAACATGAAAAAGGAACACTAAAATATAAAGTACGATTTATTGTTTCTTTCTCTCCACGTTAAAACAACAATTATTCTGTTTTAGGTTGCTACCAGCAATCACAGCAAAGAATATTACACTGCTGTTTGTTTTCGACAACACAATGGGGTTGGTAGTTTAGGCGAACCAGAACGAAAAGATGACAGCATTTCGGAAGAAGTCATGCCTATTCCTTTGACCGTCCCTCCTCTGACTAGGTTAAAATCGGAACCTGACGACGCACCAGACGATAACGAAACCGAAGAAGAATCGGTTCCTCCACCTGATAATCAAACTTTGTTGAGGCTGCTAGAACAAAGCGAAAAGGTTAGATTTAATTTTGATACAAAATTTGTTTCAAAATTGAAAGCTTTCAGATTACCTACATGTTCCGGTGTGCTCGTATCCAAGGTTTGGACACAACTGAAGGCTTGCTTCTGTTTGGTCAAGAGCACTGTTATGTGGTTGACGGTTTTACTTTATTGAAAAATAGAGAAATTCGTGACATAGATGGAGTGCCTTCGGAAGGTTATGAGCCTATATTACCCAACCCAGGTTCTCCTAGAAGGTCACGCTCTATGAGGCAGTGTTCGAAGTTTGTCTATGAAGATATCAGGTAAATTAACTAACTTTTCTGTGGTTTTGTTTCTAATAGAACTTTTAGAGAGGTGCACAAACGACGGTACCTTTTACAACCTATGGCTCTTGAAGTGTTTTCGGGCGATGGTCGCAACTATTTGCTTGCGTTTCCAAGAAAAGTCAGGAACAAAGTTTACCAACGCTTCATGGCCACTGCTACCGGAATTGCAGATAGTGCACAACAATCAGTGGCGGGTCAAAAACGCACGGCTAACGTAGAACAAACTGCTGGATTGTTGTCAAATTTAATTGGAGAGACCAGTGTGACCCAGCGTTGGGTTGTAAGTATGCTTGATAATATTTTTTAAATTACGATATTAAAAATTTAAATAAATATAGGGTAAACGGTACAGTTATTAGCCACCGTATAGTAATTGGCCAGTTACGACGTTTGATATAACTATAAGATAATGCGACACTTAATCTTGCTTTTACTTGCACGAGAATATACCTACAGGTTACTGCTTTGCATTAGTTATTAATTTATCCTGCAGGTGACCATTTAAATGTCAAATTTTTAATGTGATTTAACGGCTAAATATTTGTTGCTAAGAAAGTTAAAATTTTCTTAAGGATATTGTTTTAAGTGAATACCTATATTTTTGTTAAAACTTTAATTAATAATTATTTTTGTGGTTTCCAGTTAAGTAAAGGTACGGAAAATTCTTATTTTATAAATTTTACAAAGGCTGAATGTTTTGTAAGGTTTAGTATGGGGGTGGCCAATAACTAATTCCGAAACTACACTGAAAACAGTAATTAGCCGCCTTGGCCAATAACTGTCTTTTTAAAAAAATTTTACTACGTATGTTTTTTGCTCTTTATTCGTTCAACACATTTCTGTAGTAAAATGCATTAAGTAATTAGTATTTTCGTACTTTCTATACAGTTATTGGCCGTAGGCCAATATCTGTGTTGGTTATGTGGCCAATTACTATAAGTAGTATACGCAAGAAATGTTTTACAGTTTCGCCATGCCAAAAACTCCAGCTTATAGTCCTTCAAAGGTTGACAGAGCACTTAATGATATACAAAATCGTGTCAGCTCAGTTAGAAGCATTGCTAAGCAATATGGAATACCACGGGCTACGTTGCAATTTAAAATAAAAAATCCTGGACATAAAACTAGTTTTGGACCATCTTCTGTATTAACAGACGATCAAGAACTTCTCATTGTTAGGTATAAAAAGTTGCACTAAGCAACTAAGAGCCTCCGCGCATTATATTCCGAGGTGCAAAGCACCTCGGAATATAATCTTGGCGCTAGGGCAATAATGACGGCCTTCACAACCTTGGCCTATAATATACTATTTTCCACTACTAGTCATATAGGCTATCATTTTTACTTAGGTTAGTTGCTCAAGAAGTGACACGTTTTCGACTAGTGGTGAACAATTTTTCCATTATTAACCACTGGTTAATAATGAACAAAATGACATTTTTTGATAACTTGGCGACTATTTTAAAGAAAAATGTTGTTATTAAATGATTTAGAATAACCAAGAAATGCTAATTAATTGTATTTAAACTATTTAAAACGCTTTTTTAAAACATTAATTTAATTTTAAAAATTTAAAAAAATTGAATTAAATGTGACAGCAAGTGACAACGCCTTCCATTGTTAATTTGACGAACCGCGATTTATTTTATTTAATAACCTAAATTTGTCAACAACTGTCAAATCAACAAAACAAAACTGTCATTTGAAATAAATATTTTAAATTTGAAAATTTTTTTGTTAAAAAGAATTTTAAAAAATGGTAATAAATCTAGTAGTGGAAAAAATCGTATATAAACCACGGTTGTGAAGACCATTATTGCCTCCGCGCCTTATATTCCGAGGTGCTTTGCACCGAGGAATATAATCTTGGCGCTAGGGCAATAATGACGGCCTTCACAACCTTGGCCTATAATATACTATTACGAAACAATAAAATATTTCAATGTTCTGTCTAAATAAAATTCCAATTTCTGAAGCTTAAATAGTTGATGACTGACAGTGTTTTAATTACTATACCTTGTTTACCCAACATATGCACCTAAGCTCCTCCCAAAAAATAGAATAGAATTTTTCTATTGCTCGAATTTTGAAACTCCCGTTTACAATTGGCTTAAATTCATTTTGGGGAGGAGCCTAGGTGCATATGTTGGGTAAACAGTATAGTTTATATTGATTTGATCGTGGCCAATAACTATAAAATTAATGACCAATTACTGTAAAAAATGGCCAATAACTATACATTTTTAATGTATTGCAAAGAAGGTCAAATATAATTTTTATTTGTAAAGAATAAGCTTCTTTTAATTTATTTCCTGAAAGTACATAAAATAAGCTTTCCAGCGATATATATACTATAGTAATTGTGTAATATAATATCCATGTTTTAGATTTTTAAACAAAATATTTTCTTAAGTGGCCAATAACTATACCTTTTACCCTAGTCGAGGCGGATATTTTAAATATTTAAAATAACATAAAGGCAGTAGGGTCATTCCATCTCAAATCGACAAAAAAATAGGTAAAATTGACTCGACCCCGACCAAACTTAACGAAACTTAGTACACACCATCGTAGTAAGAAATCCTTCCTTCTCAGTCCTTTTACCCTAATGAGGGTTTGGTGACCCATCTCGTTCTATCTCTTTCTATGCATATGATGTGCGTTCAAATTGTTTTCACATACATAGAGGCCCTACTTGTTTAACGTGGGCTCCGAACCACGGGAAGTGTACTACACTTCATTTCGAGATGGATTTTCATGGCAGATTACCTCGGTGGTTTGCCATTGCCTGCCGAGGAGAGACGGTCAGAATAAAGTTCTTACCCTGCCCGGATTCGATCCGAACGTTTCGCATTAGCAGTAGACGCACTTAACTGCCAAGCTATGACCGCCTCAATATAATAATATAATACAGACATACAAGCTAATTAAATTCTCTACAAAAAAATATTTGCACATATTTTTCGTCAGATTCATATTCACATAGCAATAACAGCTCAAATTATAGCAAAGTTGCGCGACCACTGTTATATTTATTTAAAAAGGTCAGAATCGATTTTCAATTAATTGTATAGATTTTCAACATAAATATTTATTATCTAAATAGTAGTTGACCACACCATCCCTAATTTTGATAAAAAGTTTTGCATAATATGACAATGCAGTTAAACCAAAAATACATTATTTGGTTTTTTTTTTATACTTAATTCGTTTCCATTGCGACACTTTTCTACACTTTTCAGTTTACCCCTTTGTGTATAACTTTGGAACTAATGAACATAGAGGGCGGACATTTCTTCAACAAACTTATTAGTTTAGATTGCCGGAACAAACTATTTTAATTGAGAGTTTTGCACCCCCCCCCCCTCAAAGGGGTCTCTTTTTTTCCCTAAAAATTAATATATATTATTAAGACTAACATTGTTAACCTGTGCACCAAATTTCATTTTGGGCGGACTATATTGCAGATTGAGAAAAAAATATATATAATTTGCCATTTGATAAGTCATATATTTGTAAAGGGATGTTGGATCGTGGGTTTTCTGGGTCAACCAAATAAAAAAGTTATATATTATCATTTACTCATCATTTGATAAGTTATATCGTCGATTTAAACTCACTAAGTATCACTCACACTCATCAAAACTGTACTTAGTGAGTTTTACCTCTAAACCGACGATATAGACTTGTTTGCTCAATCTGCAATTCTCGGCCCAAAATGAAATTTGGTACACAGTTTGACTATGTTAGTCTTAATAATATATATTAATTTTTAGGGGGAAAAGAGACCCCTTTGGGAGGGGGTGCAAAACTCACAATTAAAAAAAAATTGTTCCAGCAACCTAAACTTATAAGTTTATTGGAAAAAAATGAGCCCTCTATGTTTATTAGTTCCAAAGTTACACACCCTGATGTTCGAGGGTGTAAACTGAAAAGTATCACATTTAGCTGGTCTTAACATGGAAACGAATTAAATTTACAAAAAAATCAAATTATGTATTTTTGGTTCAACTGCATTGTCATATTATGATAAACTTTTTATCAAAATTAGGGATGGTGTGGTCAACTTATATTCAGATAATAAATATTTACGATGAAAATCTATACAATTAATTGAAAATCGATTCCGACCTTTTTATATAAATATAACGGTGGTCGCGCAACTTAGCTATACTTTGAGCTGTTATTGCTATGTGAATACGAATCTGACGAAAAATTTGTATAAATATTTTCTTGTAGAGAATTTAATCAGCTTTAATTTTATATTAAACTATTTTGTCATAAACTTCAAAGAAACTTGAGAAATCGGTGAAAAACTGATTTTTGTCCGTTTCTGCCTATACTTAATTAATTTTTAGTAACCGAACCCATGCTCATCCCATGATAAAATTTGGTACGCATGCTCAGCACATTTGTGCAAACAAACTGTCAAAAAATTAACCAAAAAAAAGACCCCGTTAGAAATAGGGGTTGAAATAGGGTTAATATTAAAAAATTAATCCAGTTAGGGGTTGAAAATATAAAATGTGGTTAAATATTTGAACAGAAGGTTCGTTTACCTTTACAGAACATTTTTTATTTTTAAATTTAGACCACCGTGGATGAAGTTACAGTCGTTTTCCTACAAGTCTACACACCAACTCTTTGACTTTTTGAAAGACCAAAACAAGGAAACTAGTGCCTTTTTGGGAAAATCCTTTAATTTGTATTTTTTATTTCTTACTAAGATGGTGTGTACCAAATTTTATCAAATTAGGCATGGGTCAAGTAAATTCATGATTCGATTTGAGATGGAATGACCCAGTAGCAGGGTTGACTGAAATTTTTTTTGAGGCAGTACTAGTAATGAACCTTGACTGAGCTGTAAATATTAGCCCTGTCAACACACCCTTATTGAAGAAAAAAATAAATTTTGCTGATCTATTACGTGAATTTTTTTCAGAATATTCGGTCAAGACATTCCAAATATATTACTTTTTTTGTTTTTGAAAAAAAATTTTCATTCGAATAAGGGTGTTTTGCCAGTGCTAATATTTACAGAACAGTCAAAGTACATTGGTAGTAATGTCTCGAAAAAATTTCAGTACATTCCGTTTCTTTTTTCTGTAAAATCCTGCTACTACGGTCTTTAAAGCAATAGAATTTAAAAAATATCAATGTATCGAATAATTCTAATTAAATAATCAATAAAAAATTATATCTTTGTTTAGAATTTATTGTAAGTTTTCTTACAACCATTTTAACAAGTTAAAAATCTAAATATTATATTATAAATATGAACTATTCGATATTATAGATATTTTTTGAATATTACCCAGCCCTGGTTCCTACTCAACTGTGTGTTTCCAATTTGTTTTGTTAATATACCTTTTCAGAGGGGTGAAATATCAAATTTCCAGTATTTAATGCATTTAAATACGCTGGCCGGACGTTCTTACAACGATTTGATGCAATATCCTGTTTTTCCATGGATTCTCTCTGATTATGCTTCGGAAGAGCTAGACTTATCCGATGCTCAAGCTTTTCGAGACTTCACCAAACCCATGGGCGCTCAAAGTCCCGAAAGATTGGAACAATTTAAAAAGCGTTTCAAGGTAAATCACTCTTTCACATTTATCCAAGTTCTTATACGTTTTGTTTCAACCAGGAATGGGATGACCCTCATGGTGAAACTCCGCCCTACCACTTTGGCACTCATTACTCAAGTGCTATGATCGTTTGTTCCTATTTGGTGAGGTTAGAACCTTTCACCCAACATTTCCTAAGACTTCAAGGCGGTCACTTTGATTTGGCCGACCGGATGTTTCATTCAGTCCAGGAGGCGTGGTTATCTGCTTCCAAACACAACATGGCTGATGTTAAGGAACTCATACCTGAATTTTTCTACTTACCAGAGTTTTTGTGTAACTCAAATCGGTTTGATTTGGGTATCAAACAGAGCGGTGTTGGTTTAGGAGACGTTGTTTTGCCTCCATGGGCTAAACAAGACCCTAGGGAATTTATTCGTGTTCACAGGATGGCTTTAGAGTGTGATTACGTTTCTCAGAACTTACACCACTGGATTGATTTAATTTTCGGATACAAGCAACAAGGTCAAACGGCTGTTGAAGCTGTAAACGTCTTCCATCACCTATTTTATGAAGGAAATGTCGATATTTACAAGTAAGTTTTTATTGCAGTTATTTTTAAGTCCAGGCAACGAAGCCGAAAAATTGGCTCAAGCTTGCAAAAAATACGGGCAAGCTGAATTTTTAATGTTCTAATGAACATTCTATGTTCTAATGAACCCCCCAAAAGTCCCATAAAATCCCATGCCGGCGTCCCCCACAATCGGGGGTTTTAGCTCCCCCAACGCGATTTTTTGCCGATAACTCGCTTATTTGTGCTTGTATGAAAAATTATGATCAGACCATAATTGAAGAGCATAAAATTCTCTATAAAATAGTTTTTCTTCATATTTTGCCATGGCACACTAATACTTAAATTATTGACTGAAAACACGACCCACCCTTAAAATGGCATAATATTGATTCGTTGCAGGACGAGAAATGTTTTCGGCCACGGGAAATGCTTTTAATAATAAATTAATTGAAATTGTGGCCAAGGTTGGAAAATGAAGAGAAAAATAGATTTTTTTCAAAATTTGCCCAAGTTATAGTATCTTCCAAGTAACGAAACCGAAATTTTAGTTTGAGCTTACAGAAGGTCCGGGCAAGCTGAAATTTGGCAAAGATGTATATTGAAATGTTCTAATAAACCCCCAAAATGTCTCATAAAAATCCCAAGCCGGCGTTCCCCCAAATGAGGATTTTCAGCGCCACAAGTTATAGATAATTTTATGTTCTTTGCTTAATGGTAATTTTTCGTAAAAGTAAAAATACGTGAACTATAGGCGAAACTCCGCACTTAGGGGGCTAAAATCCTCATTTGGGGGGAACGCCGGCTTGGGATTTTTATGAGACATTTTGGGGGTTTATTAGAACACTTCAATATACATCTTTGCCAAATTTCAGCTTGCCCAGACCTTCTGTAAGCTCAAACCAAAATTTCGGTTTCGTTACTTGGAAGATACTATAACAGGGGTGGCCAAAGCTCCTCGATAGTCGAGCCATTTTTTGAAATTTTGAAATTGAAATATTTAAAAAGTATGCAAAAAAGGTATTAAAAATATTTTTTTTACAGAAATTATATTTATTGAAAACATAAATAAAAGTACAAATATGTGTATTGAATTTAAATATCAAAAATTAAGCACATTTATTTTACTTCTCTTGATAATTCTTGATAATTTTTTAAAATATAATAGCACAAAAATGAAAAGGGAACTCGGGTACATTTATCGAGAGCTACAAATAATCCTTCAAAGAGCCGCATGTGGCTCGCGAGCCGCAGGTTGGCCACCCCTGTACTATAACTTGGGCAAATTTTGAAAAAATCTATTTTTCTCTTCATTTTCCAACCTTGGCCACAATTTCAATTAATTTATTATTAAAAGCATTTCCCGTGGCCGAAAACATTTCTCTCCCTGTAACGAATCAATATTATGCCATTTTAAGGGTGGGTCGTGTCTTCGGTCAATAATTTAAGTATTAGTGTGCCATAGAAAAATATGAAGAAAAACTATTTTATAGAGAATTTTATGCTCTTCAATTATGGTCTGCTCATAATTTTTCATACAAGCACAAATAAGCGAGTTATCGGCAAAAAATCGCGTTAGGGGAGCTAAAACCCCCGATTGTGGGGGACGCCGGCGTGGGATTTTATGGGACTTTTGGGGGGTTTATTAGAACACTCCAATGTACATCTCTGCCAAAATTCAGCTTGCCCGGATTTTTTGCAAACTAAAAACTTTCCTTACCTGGACTATTAGGAAATATCTAAAATTTACAAAACATTTTATTTCAATTTTTTCTTCAGTATTGACGATCCTTTGAAAAAGAACGCAACCATAGGTTTCATCAACAATTTCGGTCAAATACCAAAACAGCTATTCAGAAAACCGCACCCTTGCAAAAAAATGGGGTCCAACAATAACCGCACTTCGGTGATAGACACTGGTACTCTTGTACAATCGCTAACGTTACCGCCACCCGAACGACTATTCTTTCATCATTTAGACAATTTAAGACCTTCATTGCAAGCTATTAAAGGTACAACCGTTTTTTGATTAAAACATCCTCTTATACAAAAATCTTTTTAGAAGTCAAAAGTCCGGTGGGCCAAATCCTTCACGTCGACAAGTCTGTGCTGGCAGTGGAACAAAACAAAGTTCTGATACCGCCCACTTACAACAAGTACGTTGCCTGGGGTTTTGCCGATCATTCCTTAAGAGTCGGAAATTATGACAGCGACAAGGCTGTCTTTGTGTGCGAAACTGTTGTACAAAACAGCGGAGAAATAGTGGCTTGCGTGTGCCCTTCAGTTAAACTGATTGTAACCGCTGGTACCAGCACTGTAAGTGCCCTTTTTGTGCCCCTTCTTGTATATCTAATAGGTTGTTTTAGGTTGTCACTGTGTGGGAATATGAGGCAAGGAAGAAACGTTTGAGTATCAAACACAATTTGTATGCTCACACCGACGCAGTTACCTGTTTAGCTGCAAGTCCTGCTTATAATGTGATAGTGTCGGGTTCGCGTGATAGCACTGCAATTATATGGGACCTGACTAGAGGTATATTTGTTAGACAGTTAAGAGGACATGCGGGACCTGTAGCTGCTGTTGCTGTTAACGATCTCACGGTAAGAGTTGCATGATTTTCGCGCAAATTGGGCTAAGCTTGATTATTTTAGGGTGACATTGCTACTTGTGCGGCCACTTGGCTGCACATTTGGAGTATAAACGGTAACGAACTCGCCAGTGTGAACACTTGCGTCGGTAGAGCCGATAGGATGCAACAAATTTTGTGTGTTGCTTTTTCTCAAACTCACGAATGGGATTCTCAAAATGTGATTATGACCGGATCAACCGACGGCGTTGCAAGAGTAAGGTTTTTCGTTATAAAAAGTCAGAACTAACCCAAATAATTTCAGATGTGGTCAATTGATTATGTACAAGTACCTGACACGGAAGAAAAGGTCGAAGTGAAAAAAGAAGAGAAGAAAGCGGCCAAAACAAACGAAGGTGCTAAACCGTTACCTGTACATAGTAGACTTATCAAACAAATTAACGTCTCGACCGAAAGCATTGGAGCCAACAGTTTAATTAAATCAGGTTCAGAAAGTAGTTTATCTGAAGACAATAACATAAGGAAAGGTTCTGTTGGGCAACAACGGTTAGGAGAGATGAGTTCAAAAGAGTGGAGGAATAAACAAGATGAGAAGGAAACCTGTAGCGATACCGAAGATGTCACGCCCCCTATTCCGCCTGTTAGGAGAAGATCGAGGGTACATGCATCTCCACGAAAGAGTGAAGGTTAATTTTGTTTTGAATGTAATTCTTTTTTAACAGACGTTTTGTAGGCGAAAACAGTTCCAGTTTGGATATTGATGATGGATCGGGAATGAGAACTAGTAAATCGGACACCAGTCTCACAGACTCTTTTGTTATTATTCCAGAACCTAAAAAGCGCCTGATCAATCCACACAATTCCTTAAGACCAGGTAGGTTCATTCAATCGCTAAATATAATAGCCTCAATTGTCTTGTCTTCATATTGATTTGGGGTCGTCCATAAATTACTTCACGCTCCTAGAGGGGGGGGGGACTTCCGACCCTTATGACGATGGGAGGCGGGGGGATTTCAAAAATTTTGACGTCACAAAATATATAGATTTAAATATTTTATTATAAGCAATTTAAAAAAAACTACTTTTTGAGTGACTATGCCACTGAAGCCAGTGGTGTAGCTAGTGCGGCGGACCGCCCTTCATAGATGTTTCCTCTGGGGTGCTACCCCTAAAAAAAAATTTGAAAAATGGGGGTTCAAGAATATGTGACGTAAGACTTGGAGGGGTCTAGGTTTGTGTGACGATGGGGGGGGGGGGGTTAAAAATTGCTTAAAATTGCGTGACATAATTTATGGACGACCCCTATACAAAATTTTCCTCTACATTCAGTATTACAAATAATTCTCAAGCAACACAGAAAATTTTAATCAATTGTTAAACCTAGTTTTCACAAATTTTAAAATTTAACCATTTTTCTGATTTCAACTATGAAATTGTTACAACTTTTGTCTGCAAAATTTTCCTCTAAATTCAGTATTTCGAATAATTTCCCAGGAATACAGAAAATTTTAATCAATTGTTCAACGTAATTTTCACAAATCATAAAATTTAAACATTTTTCTGAATTCAACTATGGATTTGCTAAAACTTTTGTCTGCAAAATTTTCCTCTAAATTCAATATTTCGAATAGTTTTCCACGAACACAGAAAATTTTAATCAATTGTTCAACCTAATTTTCACAAATCATAAAATTTAAACAATTTTCTGAATTCAACTATGGATTTGCTAAATCTTTTGGCTGCAAAATTTTCCTGTAAATTCAGTATTTCGAATAATTTTCCAGGAACACAGAAAATTTTAATCAATTGTTAAACCTAATTTTCACAAATTTTAAAATTGAAACTTTTTCTGAATTCAGCTGTAGATTTGCTACAACTTTTGTCTGGAAAATTTTCCTGTAAATTCAGTATTTCCAATAATTTTCCTAGAACACAGAAAATTTTAATCAATTGTTGCCTATTTTGCCCGAATTTTAAAATTTAAACGTTTTTCTAAAAGCAACTATCGATTTGCTACAACTTTTGTCTGCAAAATTTTCCTCTAAATTCAGTATTTCGAATGATTTTCCAAAAACAGAAAATTTTAATCAATTGTTAAACCTAATTTTCACAAATTTTAAAATTCAAACATTTTTCTGAATTCAGCTGTAGATTTGCTACAACTTTTGTCTGGAAAATTTTCCTGTAAATTCAGTATTTTGAATGATTTTTCAGGAACACAGAAAATTTTAATCAATTGTTAAACCTAATTTTCACAAATTTTAAAATTTAAACATTTTTCTGATTTCAACTATGAATTTGTTACAACTTTTGTCTGGAAAATTTTCCTGTAAATTCAGTATTTCCAATAATTTTCCTAGAACAGAAAATTTTAATCAATTGTTAAACCTATTTTGCCCGAATTTTAAAATTTAAACGTTTTTCTAAATTCTACTATGGGTTTGCTACAACTTTTGTATGCAAAATTTTCCTCTAAATTCAGTATTTCGAATAATTTTCCAGGAACACAGATAGTTTTAATCAATTGTTAAACCTAATTTTCACAAATTTTAAAATTTAACCATTTTTCTGATTTCAACTATGAATTTGTTACAACTTTTGTCTGGAAAATTTTCCTGTAAATTCAGTATTTCCAATAATTTTCCTAGAACAGAAAATTTTAATCAATTGTTAAACCTATTTTGCCCGAATTTTAAAATTTAAACGTTTTTCTAAATTCTACTATGGGTTTGCTACAACTTTTGTATGCAAAATTTTCCTCTAAATTCAGTATTTCGAATAATTTTCCAGGAACACAGAAAATTTTAATCAATTGTTCAACCTAATTTTCACAAATCATAAACTTTAAACCTTTTTCTGAATTCAACTATGGATTTGCAAAAACTTTTGTCTGCAAAATTTTCCTCTAAATTCAGTATTTTGAATAATTTTCCACGAACACAGAAAATTTTAATCAATTGTTCAACCTAATTTTCACAAATCATAAAATTTAAACATTTTTCTGAATTCAACTATGGATTTGCTAGAACTTTTGTCTGCAAAATTTTCCTCTAAATTCAGTATTTTGAATAATTTTCCAGGAACACAGAAAATTTTAATCAATTGTTCAACCTAATTTTCACAAATCATAAACTTTAAACATTTTTCTGAATTCAACTATGGATTTGCTAAAACTTTTGTCTGCAAAATTTTCCTCTAAATTCAGTATTTCGAATAATTTTCTAGGAACACAGAAAATTTTAATCAATTGTTAAACCAAATTTTCACAAATTTTAAAATTAAACATTTTTCTGAATAATTCAACTATGGATTTGCTACAACTTTTGTATTCAAATTTTTCCTATAAATTCAGTCTTTCGAATAATTTTCCCAGGAACACAGAAAATTTTAATCAATTGTTAAACCTAATTTTCATATTTTTAAAATTTAAACATTTTTCTGAATTCAACTATCGATTTGCTACAACTTTTGTCTGCAAAACTTTCCTCAAAATTCAGTATTTTGAATAATTTTCCAGGAACACAGAAAATTTTAATCAATTGTTCAACCTAATTTTCACAAATCATAAAATTTAAACATTTTTATGAATTCAACTATGGATTTGCTAAAACGTTTGGCTGCAAAATTTTCCTCTAAATTCAGTATTTCCAATAATTTTCCTAGAACACAAAAAATTATAATCAATTGTTAAGCCAAATTTTAAAATTTAAACATTTTTCTGAATTCAACTAAGGATTTGCTACAACTATTGTATGGGGTCGTCCATAAATTACTTCACGCTCCTAGGGGGGGGGTTCCGACCGTTGTGACGATGGGGTCGGGGGGGTTTCAAAAATTGGGACGTCAAAAAATATAGATTAAATATTTTATTATAAGTATATTTAAGAAAAACTTATTTTTGAGTGGCTACGCCACTGAAGCCAGTGGTGCGCCCTTCATAGATGTTTCCTGTGGGGTACTACCCCTAAAAAAAAAGAAATTTAAAAAATTGGGGGGGTTTAAGAATATATGTGACGTAATACTTGGAGGGGGGTCTAGGTTTGTGGGACGATGGGGGGAAGGGGGTTAAAAATTGCTTAAAATTGCGTGACGTAATTTATGGACGACCCCTTTATGAATGAATTAAATTTCTAATATGTAATTACTTATAAAAGGGTCAGTCCATCTCAAATCGACAAAAAATAGGTAAAATTGACTCGTCCCTGACCAAACTTAACGAAACTTGGTACACACCATCGTAGTAAGAAATAAAAAACACAAATTTAAGGATTTGTCCAAAAAGGCATTCGTTTCCTTGATTTGGTCTTTCAAAAAGTTTGTGTGTAGACTTGTAGAAAAACGACTGTAACTTCATCCACAGTGGTCTAAATTGAAAAATAAAAAATGTTCTGTAAAGGTAAATGAACATTCTATTCAAATTATTCAACCACATTTTATATTTTCAACGCGTAACTGGATTAATTTTTTAATTTGAACCCTATTTCAATTCCTATTTCTAAAGGGGTCTTTTTTTTGTTAATTTTTTTACAGTTTTTTGGTACAAATGTGCTGAGCATGCGTACCAAATTTTATCATGGGATGAGCATGGGTTTGGTTATTAAAAATTGATGGCAGATAGCCGTAATGCACTCGTACAATCTATTCGTAAATTGTGCTGATGAGAACTAATAAGTTTGAAACTCGAGTCCACATTTCGAATTGGATTGTACGATTTTCTTGTAAAAAAATATTTGTTCCAGCAATCTAAATTAATAAGTTTGTTGAAAATAATTCAGCCCACTATATTCAATTGTTCCAAAGTTATATACCCTGATATTTGAAGGTATAAACTGAAATGTGTCACATTTATCTGGCCTTAATACGCTAGTTGCGTAGCTCCCAAAAGCGTACGAAGCGCCGTCTCGTGGATAAATTTTGTCAAAACTGGGATGGCCGAATGTTCATGTTTATATGGTAATATTAGCAAAAATATTAATTATTTTTATTAATTTAAAATATTTTATTATGTAATAATTATTATAAACTGTAGTCGATCCTTTAAGTTTATGTTGGTACATAACCAAGATGAATTTTACTATATAAAAGAAAATAAACAATGTTTTGTTATCAAAATTTACAAGTTGCAACTAGCGTATAAACCCAAGTGTTTAGTTGAAATAATTCGCTTTTCACATTATGAATTCAGTCTCAGTTACTATTCAATGTGGTTATCAAAATATAAACATTATTGACTTTTTTCGTGGTAAATCGTTATCAAAAGGCAAGTAAATATAATTACAATACAAATTATAAAAGGTTTTCTTATTTAAATAATAATGTGATTAACGAAAAGTGATAAAATGTTAAATCAGGATTCTTTTTCTCTGATTTATTGCATCCAACTACACAACAATACCTTTTTGCACTCATTTTTAAATCAACTTTTCTATGTGAATCTACTACTTATGTCAATTTTTAAATCACATAAAACCGTCAGCACTACCAACCATAATGCTATTAAGTTATATAGGGCAGGGGTGGCCAACAGGTCGATCGCGATCGACCGGTCGATCGCGACTGTTAGTCCAATCGATCGTGGCAAGGCAAAAAATATAAATACGTAGACCAGACTGCGCAACGTAATCACCAACTGCTGCACGCATCATAATATTTATTTATCCTCTATTCTACGCAGTGTAGTCTTTTGTTTTCGGCTCGCGATGACCAATAAGAAGGAAGCGTGTGGGACGCGGGGGAGGGGCGGGTGTTAATCCGTCCCGTGTTACGTCTCAGTCAGTCCGTTGACAGTTGACGACAGAGACTACCGGAGTGTCGACAATTACCGATGTAAATCACGATTAGACTCTGTCTAATCGTCACAGAAAAATTGAGAAGATGGTTCAATTCATCAGTTATCCGTTTAATGATTCCATTGATCATAGTGATATCTATGAATTGGCTACAAAATTTGCAGATACATTTCAAATGGAGCAGATGATGTTACAAAACGAAATTATTACTCTGCGCTGCGACATATTTCTAAAAGCAAGGTCATCCTCAGGTCAAGATTTCTGGGCATTGGTTTCCAACGAAAAATATCAAAATTTCAAGAAATGTGTTGAACAACTTCATTCGTGTTTTGGTTCAACATATTTATGTGAGTCAGCATTTTCCTACTTAAAACAAATAAAAAATAAATACCGGTCTCGCTTGACAGACGCTCATACATTGGATTCTTTAAGGTTGGCAATTTCCAACTACAATCCTGATTATGCTAAACTAGTGGAAGATGCTCAGACGCAATGCTCACACTAATATATAGTCAAATAAGTAGTTACTAAGAATAATTTTCACATTTATGTTTTTTCTCTTAACAAAATAAAAAAAACTATATGATTTTGTACTGAACTATGCTGTTTCATTTAAGATTTCAATAAGTATGTAATTGGTAGATCGCACAGGGTTTCGTTAGTAAACAGGAGATCTTGGGTCTAATCAAGTTGGCCACCCCTGATATAGGGCATATAGAATATTATTTAAATTCAAATTTACTTCTTAATTCTAATTCTTAATGTTTAATTCGTAATTAAACTATTACTTGTATTTAAAACCGTTTGCGCTCACCATCCCAGTTACGCTAAATTTGGCCACCAGGGCAGCGCCACTTGAGCTACGCAACTAGCGTATATGCAAACAAATTAAGTACAGAAAAAAATCAAATAATGTATTTTTGGTTGAACTGCTGTGTTGCATTATGCTGAACTTTTTATCAAAATTATAGATGATGTGGTAAACTTACATTCAGATAATAAATATTTATGATGAAAATCTATTCAATGAATTGAAAATCAATTCCGACCTTTTTAAATAAATATAACGGTGGTCGCGCTACTTAGCTCTTTTTGCACGGTTATTACTATGTGGCTACGAATCTGACGAAAAATATGTATAGACGTCCGTTTCTCGCTATACTTAATTTATTTTTAGTAACCGAACCCATGCTCATCCCATGATTAAATTTGGTATGCATTCTCAGCACAATTACACAAAACAATGGTAAAAAAATTAACAAAATAAAAATACCCTCTTAGAAGTAGGGTTTGAAATAGGGTTAATATTAGAAAATTAATCCAGTTAGGGGTTGAAAAAATAAAATATGGTTAAATATTTGAATAGAGCGTTGATTTACCTTTAGAGAACATTTTTTATTTTTAAATTTAGACCACTGTGGATGAAATTACAGTCGTTTTCCTACAAGTCTACATACCAACTTTTTGACTTTTTGAAGGACCAAAACAAGAAAGCAAATGCCTTTTTGGACAAATCCTAAAATTTGTATTTGTTATTTCTTACTAGGATGGTGTGTACCAAGTTTCGTCAAATTTGGTGGGGGTCGAGTTAATTTTGCCTATTTTTCAGTTGATTTGAGATGGAATGACCTCCAAATTAATTTCCAATTAAATTTTTAAATAATCAAACAGAATATAATATAAACTATAAAATAATAAAAATTTTAGGGTTTAAATGGCAAAGACAGTTAGTTTTTCGAAGTAAACTAACCATGCACACTGCATATGACCGTAAAGACAATGCAGAACCAGCTTCAATCACAGCTTTAGCCGTATCAAGGTAATTTTTTCGCCGATCGATTTCGAAAGTCACATTTAAAATTGTGTGTAAATTTTAGGGATCACCGTACCGTATATGTAGGGGATACTAGAGGCAGGGTTTTTTCATGGAGTGTATGTGACGTGCCTGGTCGTGCGGCCGATCATTGGTTAAAAGACGAAGTAGCCGATTATTGCGCCGGTTGTACAATAAAATTCACCATATACGAACGCAAACATCATTGTAGAAATTGTGGTCAAGTATTTTGTTCAAAATGTAGTAAATTTGAGAGCGAAATATCGAGATTGAAAATATTTAAACCGGTTCGAGTTTGCCAAAATTGTTTTTCTTCTTTAAAAACTGAACGTTAAGGGGTGCGTTTGTAAGTGTTTAGCTACCTTTTTGTATAAAGACAAAAAGATATATTTGTTATGATGTCATTATTCAGAGTTTAACCGACTTTAGCAGTAGAAGAAGAAGGGGAAATGTTTGATTACGGCGATTCTAGTCATTGTGGGTGGCAATACCAGAGAGAATGTACAGAGTAATTTTATTTTTATGACTCAATTGATATTTTAATGTTAAGTAATATGTATGCATGTAATAGTGTATATTTTCTTTTTATTGTTTTGTTTTTTTAAAAGATAAATTTACGCTTAATGTTGTATTTTAAACATTTATTATTGTGATGTGCGAAAATGGTATTATATTTAAAATTTTATATGGCTAACTTTGTTATTTGTAAAATAAAAAAATTTGGCGCGCCAATTTTGTAACCATATTGGTATTTTTGCTTTGACTTTTCTCTCTCAAGTTGAATCTTATTTGAGAAGTTGCATTTTGTATGAAGCTAAACCGATATTAAAATTGGAGGTAGAGGTAATAAGAATAGAAATTGTAAATGTACCAAAAAAGGTGTAAGTAGTTGTATTTTCCATGGTGTACCTACCTACCTTACGAAAGGTTTAAATATTTTCAAGTATTGTTCCCTTAAATTTTGAGGGGAACGTTTGCAAAAAAATCGCACTGACATTCTGTAGACAATATAAATATTAGCACTATTGTGCATTCCAAAAAAAGAAAGAAACATATAGACCTATATTTTATAAGTGTGTGTGATACTGTAGTTAATTAGTTTAGTAAATTGTACATAGATGCTAATTTATTATTATATTAATAAATATTGAAACTAATAACTTGATGTTATTTAAAATTCATCATTTTAATACCTACCGTTTGATCGCGCCTTTAGTGATATTTCTGTTTAAGGGATGGGATCTGAACGCCATTTTCATATGCGCATGTAAGACGTTGTTTCTCAGTACATTTACAGTGGCTCACAAAATTTAGTGTTGGTTCCAGTGAATAGCACAAAAAATTATGGTTTACTTCTGTCTGACGAGAATACTGTTCGCGATCAAAATGGGATAATTATTGTGTATGTGAAGATCATTTTGGTGTAAGTACAAACAATTACGTGTATATTAGTATAATTTTAAATTTTTGTGCTGTAGCTAGAAAATGATGTGGAAAATAAATTTCATAAGGTGCATACTTACAGGTCGGTCGAAAATTATTAAAAATACTGTTGTACCATACAGATTAGACTGTCAAATCCCCAAGATAACAAACAAAATCAATTTCATTACAATGTGAAATAGTCCAGACAACAAAGCCGAAAAATTGGCTCAAGCTTGCAAAAAATCCGGGCAAGCTAAATTTTGGCAGAGATGTACATTGGGGTATTCTAATGAACCCCCCAAAAGTCCCATAAAATCCTACGCCGGCGTCCCCCACAATCGGGGGTTTTAGCTCCTCCAACGCGGTTTTTTGCCGATAACTCGCTTATTTATGCTTGTATAAAAAATTATTATCAAACCATAATTGAAGAGCATAAAATTCTCTATAAAATAGTTTTTTTGCAGAGAGAGAAATGTTTTCGGACAGGGGAAATGCTTTTAATAATAAATTAATTGAAATTGTGGCCAAGCTTGGAAAATGAAGAGAAAAATAGATTTTTTCAAAATTTGCCCAACTTATAGTATCTTCCAAGTTACGAAACCGAAATTTTGGTTTGAGCTTACAGAAGGTCCGGGCAAACTGAAATTTGGCAAAGATGTATATTGAAGTGTTCTAATAAACCCCCAAGATGTCTCATAAAAATTCCAAGCCGGCGTTCTCCCAAATGAGGATTTTAGCCCCCTAGGTGCGGTTTTCGCCTATAGCTCACGTATGTTTACTTTTACGAAAAAGTACCATTAAACAAAGTTCAATTTGCCTATTACAGTATGTATTGTAGTACTACCTACTGCAGCGCCACAAGTTATAAAGAATTTTATGTTCTTCAACTTTGCTTAATGGTAATTTTTCGTAAAAGAAAAAATACGTGAGCTAGTATAGGCGAGACACCGCACTTAAGGGGCTAAAATCCCCATTTGAGGGAACGCCGGCTTGGAATTTTTATGAGACATTTTGGGGGTTTATTAGAACACTTCAATGTGCATCTTTGCCAAATTTCAGCTTACCCGGACCTTCTGTAAGCTCAAACCAAAATTTCGGTTTCGTTACCTGGAAGATACTATACTAACTTGGGCAAATTTTGCAAAAATCTATTTTTCTCTTCATTTCCCAACCTTGGCCACAATTTCAATTTATTTATTATTAAAAGCATTTCTCGTGCCCGAAAACATTTCTATCCCTGCAATGAATCAATATTGTGCCATTTTAAGGGTGAGCCGTGTTTTCGGTCAATAATGGAAGTATTAGTGTGCCATGGAAAAATATGAAAAAAACCTATTTTATAGAGAATTTTATGCTCTTCAATTATGGTCTGATCATAATTTTTCATACGAGCATAAATAAGCGAGTTATCAGCAAAAAATCGCGTTGGGGGTGCTAAAACACCTGATTGTGGGGGACGCCGGCGTGGGATTTTATGGGACTTTTGGGGGGTTCATTAAAACACTCCAATGTACATCTCTGCCAAAATTCAGCTTGCGCGGATTTTTTGCAAACTAAAAACCTTCCTTGCCTGGACTAAAAATGTTCTTTCATTTTATATTAACAAATAATTTTTTATAAGTAGGCGATCGTAAACCGTAATGCCATATCCTTCGTAATGTGGATTCATCGACGAAGTTAAGAGCCAACACCATCAAATGTTATTGGTAAAAATCTAAATTATCTTAAAAATTTTATGCAAGCACCTTATATTTGATACAAAAAAGTTGCATAAATTCCACGCGTCATTATTTGGTTGCATGTGGCGCAAACTGGCGACGAACGCCAACAGAGTTTTAATCGCAATATTAACATTTGACTTGGTTTTAATATGATTTTATAAATTCACACTTTCGATTTGTTGTCATTGATGGTTTGTTTTTGAAATTACGAACGCAACTAATTATTGCGAATGTCTTACAAGTGAATCGTCAAGTTGCTCTGAGGATTTGTTTTGATGGTAAGTTCTGATTAGAATTCAAAGCTGTTTTTTAAATTTGCATAATTTATGCCTTTCATAATGTTTATCAATTAACGAACCAGACTAACAAACAAAAATACCAACTGGAACGAGTTTAGAACTATTCTCATCAACCTGCTAAATATAGACATACCTCTAAAAACGGCACAAGACATTGATGAAGCGGTTGAACACCTAACTAAATCGATACAACAGGCTGCATGGCGTGCTACTAATGAAATGCTAGAAGAAATAAAACCTGGATTCGTACCAAAAAATATAAAAGCAAAAATTATAGAGAAAAGGAAACTCAGAAAACGGTGGCAAATCACTCGCGACCCAATCGATAGAACAAACTTAAATAGAGCCATCAAAAATCTAAAAGAAACACTGGCGGACCACAAAAATCAGGGTGTCAGAACTTTTCTTGAAAACCTGTCTGCATCAAAATCTACCGAATACTCATTATGGAAAGTAGCACGAAAAATTAAGCAGTCGCAGAAAACAGACCCCCCAGTTAGAAGAAGAGATGGAGATTGGACCCGGAGCGAACAAGAGAAGGCAGACGCATTTGCTGAACACCTTGGCAGTGTTTTCAAGCCATTCCCACAGGAGGTTCCAAATGCTGCAGAACAACCAATCCACCAGCTACTAAATGCTCCATACCAGATGGAACTGCCCATAAAACATCTAAAAATTAAACAAATTAAAAATGTTTTAGCTCACAACGTACACCCAAGAAAGGCCCCAGGATACGACTTGATAACCGGAGAGATCTTGAAGAATCTACCAATGGTGAGCATCAGGCTAATAACAATGATCTTTAATGCCATACTTAGACTTGGATACTTTCCGATGCAATGGAAGGTGGCTCAGGTAATACTCATCCAAAAACCTGGAAAAGACCCATCCGAAGTATCATCGTATCGACCAATTAGCCTCCTACCAATACTCTCTAAGGTGTATGAAAAACTTCTTTTGGAAAAATTAAAACCTCTTCTACGGAAAATAATCCCAAACCATCAATTCGGCTTTCGCCAACATCATGCGACAGTGGAACAGGTTCACCGAGTTGCAAGAAAAATCAAGAACGACCTTGAATGCAAGCGATATTGTTCGGCGGCGTTCCTGGACATATCACAGGCCTTCGACAGAGTCTGGCATCAAGGCCTAATATACAAGATCAAACTCACACTTCCACACGAGTATGGCAGAATCCTCGAGTCATACCTTTCCCAGAGACACTTCCTGGTTAGACATGGTGAAGCATATAGCACCCTTGTACCAATAGAAGCCGGAGTACCACAAGGAAGTATTCTCGGTCCCTTACTATATTTAATATATACACACGACTTACCGACAACCAAAGACACAGAAATTGCCACTTTTGCTGACGACACCGCCATAATGGCTTCACATCAAAATCCTGAAATGGCTTCTCACCTACTACAAATCCATCTGAATAAAATAGAAGAATGGCTAAAACTGTGGCGAATAAAAGCCAACAACAGCAAGTCAGTCCACATCACCTTCACGCTCAAGAGAAAGACATGCCCCAGCGTGACGTTGCATGGCAGTCCCCTTCCCCAAAAAGAGGAGGTGAGGTACCTGGGAATGCATCTGGACAGCAGATTAACATGGGCTAAACACATTTGGTACAAGAGACTCCAACTTGGGCTTACCTATCGAAAAATGCTTTGGCTTCTGGGGCGTCATTCTCAACTAAAGCTGGAAAATAAATTACTACTGTATAAGGCAATACTAAAACCCATCTGGACCTATGGAATTCAGCTATGGGGCTCTGCCAGTGATTCAAACATAATTAAAATACAACGTTTTCAGTCCAAAGTACTTCGCGGCATATGTGACGCACCATGGTATGTTACAAACCACAGCATCCACCAAGACTTGAACACTAAAACAGTGAAGGAGGAGATTTCCTCCATGAGCACCAAATATCAACTACGTCTAGGCGACCATCCCAACACCCTAGCTACGGATTTACTAGTAGCTCCTCGAGTCAAGAGACTGAAGAGGATGGACCCATTGGACCTACCTCAAAGAACCTGAGTGCCACAGAGTAGTTTTGCTTTGATTATGGAATAGGCTAATGGGCGTATCTCCACTATGTCCTGTAAATTGTCAAACATATTATTTATTGTCCTCGGACAGCTTGTAATAACCTAGGAAGTTAATAAAAAAAAAAAAACAAAAAAAAAAAAATAATGTTTATCAATTAACGAACAGTATGAAAGTGAACAATACTAATAGTCTTTGTTGTTCCAGTGCCATGAAAGAAAATCTTGCAAGTTCAAGAAGGAGAACATTCATATGCATAATGAACGAGGGAACACCAAATTGAAAATGTTTTTAAAAAGCACCAATACCATCTTCCCACAGGTAACTACTTTTTTGAATTCTACAACAATCTTGTGAGGTTACGACATCCCATTTGATTTACTTTAAACCTTAACTTTTTTAAAAGGAGAAATTGCATCTCAATGTTTGCGATTTTCATTTCTCCTTTTTATAATTTACTTGAACTGCAAACTGTATATTTATATTTCTGCAAAAGAGGATATGAAACTAAATTCTTATTACGAAGTAATAGATTCTCATCATTTATTATTTTGTTCTGTTTAGAAGATCGGCCATATGAAAACAGTTCCAGTAGAAAGAAAATCAACTCGGAAGTTAAAAAATCAAGACTTGATGTTGCAAAATTCGATGACTGCTAGATTACGAATTGGTTTGGAATTTTAAGACGGAACATGTGCTGGATAAGAAATAATAAGGTTTGTTAGTTACATTTAATTTTTGGTATCTACCTATTTGTTAATTCGCTTATATTTAAAGTTTTTGGAATTTGAATTTTGCCTTTTTAACCCTACAGAGGTAACACGGGAGGTGGCGCCGGGTCTTACAGACTTTTACAAAAAAAAGTACTTGTAGGTATTTTTGCTGAACAATAATGGCAAAAGGTGATTAAAGTGAACCTTTTATTGTATTAAAAATCATTATGTATGATAATATTAAGTAAATTAACGTAAAACATCTGTACAAAAAAACATGTCATTTATAGTTTGAAATAAAACACATAAAAAAAATTAAACTAAGTATTTTAAAATTAATTTTTCGTTGGACAAGGCTTAAAATATAATAAAACATTCTGATTTATGGGTTATTCAAAGAATCTAAAAAGGTGGGACTTTTTTTTTCATTTTGACATTCTGTTAGACTTTTAATCGAATTACTTTGACAAATGCCTAAATACAGCCTCAATATTTCACGACGTGATACTGGTAACCAACTGGTAACTGAAATATGAAGGTAGAGTAGATGCGAAAGGTCAAAAGTTATACTGTCATCGGCGCATTAACGAAAACACGTTCAAACACTAAAAAGCCCAACTAGAAAACATTCGTTGCATGTTTACTTTCGTTTACTTTCAAAATAAAATAAATAACAATAACTTTTTTATTAAATTACATGCCTAGTGATATTTTTTTCATATTAATTTTCAAGAACGAGTAATTACGTCTTTTTTTATTCACATTTTTTAAATTTTCGCTCCAAGCTAATGTTTTCACGTAACATTTATATGTATGTATTTCGCCCTTCGCGCATTGTATAACTTTTGAGCTTTTGCACGCAGTCTACCTATGAGTAAGACGTTTTGCGATTGATTAGCAAGAATTGTCGCATGATTAAAAAAAATAAAGTCTGTCAGACTTGGCGCCACCTCTGGAAGGTTAAGGTAGTTGGACCGATCCAAGTTTAATTATCTCAAAATTAAGTGTACATAGTTTCTTTGTAACATATTAATTTCGCGCCGAATGCACGGAGTTGCAATTTAGAAAAAAAAAATTTTATAAAACATTTGACCAATTGCTAATTTTTGACTTTTTTAAATATGGCTTTTCCCTGATAGGAGTGGACAGTGTAAAATTCGTCTATTCCCGTGATTCGGAATCCACGTTAAGCTGTAGGTCCTCTGAGCTCGTCACATATTTTCAATATGCTACAAGCACAGACAGGGAAATTGGAAGATGTAGAACGTTGTAAAAATTGATATATACTGTTGTATCCTCCTCTTTGCTAATTGAAGAATAGCAAGGAAAAGTATTCAACCTTCGAACACTTTTTTCTCTATCTCAGGGTTACTCGCTTTTAAACGTCTTACAGGCCAACAGTGCAAAAGAAAACCATCGGATCTCAGAACACATATTTATTAACATTAATAATTAAAATTTAACATAATTAAAGAACAAACATAAAAAAACATCAAGAATCAAACAACTTAAAATTTATACAAAATTTATGCTAACCTTTAATTTAATTTTCAGAGTGGTCACTATTCCGGTCGCTTATTTAAATCGAACTCACGATTGTTTTAGAGTGGTCACTATCCCGGTCGCTTATTTAAATCGAACTCACGATTATCCTTTTTACTATCCCAGTCGCTTCTTTAATCGAACTCACGATTATCCTTTTACTATTCAGGACGCTTATCTAAATCGAACTTTCGATTTTCTTTTACTATTTCGGTCGCTTCTTTAATCGAACTCACGATTGTCCTTTTACTATTCAGGACGCTTATCTAAATCGAACTTTCGATTTTCTTTTACTATTTCGGTCGCTTCTTTAATCGAACTCACGATTTTTCTTTTACTATTCAGGACGCTTATCTAAATCGAACTTTCGATTTTCTTTTACCATTTCGGTCGCTTCTTTAATCGAACTCACGATTTTTCACTAATTCCTGTCGTATTTTTCAAACGAACCTTTATTTATTATCCCCTTGACAACCACTCTTTTTTTTTATCTCCTTTGATTTTATCTCTCTATTTTTTGGGTTGCATATCCAATTATTATCACAAAACTTAATCTAATAAAACTTAATTATTAACAAAACTTAACTAATAAACTTAATTAATACATTTATAAACAACTCCGATCTCCCCTTTGCACCATTCTCCCATAATAGGGGTAACACGGTGGACACAACATTACATACATACATTCTGAAAGAATTTGCGGTACTGTTTACACTACATGCAATTTATCTTGTCATAATGCGAGAGATGTTTGCAAGTTGTAACTTTCTGTAAATTCATGTCTATAATGGATTTAGATTTTTAATTGAATAGTACTCTCTTAAAATAAAAAATGAAGTGTTTTATTTACAACTGCTTCTGTGGCACCAAGTTTGGACGCTGTCCAGAGCATAGCAGATCTTTTAAAATTTAATTTGGAATTAAATTAAACAGCTAACCGTTAAAATTATTGACTACTTATTTTGTATTCTTATATCGTCATTAATTCTCACCTTGAAATAATTTTAAATGGGATTTGTACTTCAAAGAATAATAATTATATAAGTCTTATGTTTAATTTTTCAATATCGCCATAATTTTTTGCAGGTTCAGTATTAACATACTTGCAAAGCTTCAAAAGTTTTATACAACATTTAATTTCATCCCTTCCTATAAACCGCTCCTTAGTATTTCGAATGTTTGTAATGTTTTTGCGGGATTTACAGGTTTAGTATTAACATACTTGCAAAGTTTCAAATGTTTGAAACAAAGTTTAATTTTCATTCGTCTCTATAAACCACCCCTTAAGCCCGCATTTCATTACGGCTTCTACCAGCCGAGCTTGTCCAGCCGAGCTTCTAAATTAAATTTGTAATGCATTGCTTTATACGGGACCGCACTCACTGTAGGCTTTTTGAAGCTGCGATAACAAGTATCGAATTTCACCAGCCCGGCTGCAAAAATACTCCACGTGGAGTACTGTACTTCTAATTGGTTAATATTTAGAATAAGGACTTATTATTGGATAATATAAAATGCTCGACATGGAGTAGTGTAGTTGTAATTGGTTAATATTTAGAATGAGGACTTATTATTGGATAATATTTGTATTACGAAAATTCTCTTAGCGAGTCCACGTGGACGCGTGTACTTCCCCTGATAAAAGATGCATTTCTATACCACGCCGGCTTGTCACGCGAGAGTTGTAAATTTGTACAACTCAAGCTGCAGACGCCGCCGGTAATTAGATACTTCTACTTATTAGATAATAAAATGTGTTGTATAGTTATTACTAATAATAATTTATTTATCTAATTGATAAGCAATATGAAAAAAATGGAATATTGATGTCGAAATTTTTTCGATGCTGTTCTGTACCGATTTTTAAATTTTTTGTATATTCCGGGATTTTACGCATTCTTCAATCGGAAAATAAAATTTATCATAGGTAATATTATCCCAAATGACTAATAATTTTCTTACCTTTCCAATAATAATAACATCCTTCCTTCATGTTTCGTCGTTATAAATCGTATTGTTTACTTGATTTAATTAATTGATTCAATTAATTGATTTTTTGTATTACTTCTATTCACTAATATTATTTTGTATCTAACATGTGTTCTCGGAACACTTTTTAATTTTAAAATTGTTTACTTGTTGTCAAAATCTGAGCAAAATAAATTACTATAATAGGGGTAGTTTCTGTGAATGTTGAAATAAAATTAAAATTATGACTGTGGGATATAATTGAATATAACATTTGGAAACAGAAAATTGTAGTTGTTCGAAAAAGAATATTAAAATTTGATAACGTAACAAATTAACGATGACATCGAATAACCAAAATTGTGTTACGATGATTTTTGATGATTTTTGATGTCGTTCAAAATGTATTTCTTTACGTCATTAGCCATTAGCTCGATTAACTCCTCATATATTGTCGACGATAGATAAGAAATTGCATATTTCCCTTGAGTCTTTTTAATATGGGCATTCAGAAATGGATCAAACTCAGCTATTAGCTCTATGCACATGAGAAAATTTCCGTTTTGCACAGAGCCAATGTCTGCATTGGTTCCTCTCAACGGTAGACCTCTTGACACCAGTTTCCTTACAACCGCGATAACATGACGTAATACGTCTCTCCAGTAAAGACGTTCCTTTTCATATTGCAGAACCAGTTTACTATCGATCCTACCTTTTACATTTTCCCGAGTTTTCAATGCTAATACACAATTTCTGTGTTCGTTCGAATTCTCATGCTCCTGTAGACGGTTTCCACAATTTTTCCAGTCATTTATGCCATTTGTGGCCAGTTCTCCCTTTCCACCAAAGGCCTTACACGGAGCGCAAAAGATTTTGCCCGTACTTTCGGAATATACAAGATATAGACGTGGTTGCCGTTCACCATTTTGAAGTACCTTCTCAAAAACACTTTTCGACAAATACCTAGCCGTGTCCCCATACATTCTTTTCGATACAGAAAAATTCGCATCAATGTTTTGACTAAATCCATCTAATGCCATAACATCTCGCAGTTCATCACATATTGTCCATTGTGCAGGGTCTTTGTCAAATTGGAATGGTCTACAAACAGAAACCGGAGAAATCGTTGTGTCCGCTGTCGAAACAGAAGGTGACGATGGTTCTACTTCTGTTTCTGGTGCTATTTCAACTATATCGCACTGGTTTGCGGTTTGCGAAACCTGGGGGTCTAAATATTCAGTCGATTTCGATGTACTGGGCTGAGGCTGAGGTTTTAACATAAAACTAGAAATAGACAGAGTTTCTTGTACTACCCTTCTCCGCTTTTCTTCCCGTTCTTTCTTTTTTTTACGAAATTCGAAACCACTATCCTTTTGTCGTTTCATTTTATTTTATTTAACGTCTGCAAATTGCAAAATTTGCCTTAATAAGAAGTACATGCACTTAGCAACAAAAATCCATAACCGTGGCGTGGTAATAAATTAAATTATTTATTAGTATTGCTACCTTTTATAAATTTCACGACACAGGCCTTAAGCACAACACTATGTCTATTGTCTAATACATGTCAAAATCTACCACAATAATTATTATTATTGTCAATCACCACTCAGCTCACGCTACTTCAATGCACGGGCTAGTTCAATGCAAATGCTAATGTAGGAGTATCGTGGCTAAATACAAAATAATTAGTAGAGAACCAAGCGTTAAAAATTTCCTTAAAAATAGGAGGAGTTGGAGAGGCGGGTGGGATGAGAAAATTTTTGTTTATTCTTTATTGTCGTTAAACATGTCGTTTTAGGCATGGGTAGATTAAATCATGACAAGTTTGCAAAAAAAATGCAGTGAAGAAATGTTACTAAGTAAGCGCTTTGGGATATCACGATAATTTATTATGGTCATATCATATATCCGTCAATTACGGAATTATATTACATATTATTATAATATAGATACTAGGAAAACTTTGAAATTTTAATACCTACCACTAAAATTTTACGGACCAGTAGGTACTAAAAGAGATAAATTATTTTTTTTGGCTTTTTATTTTTTTGGCGTCCAAAATTTTGCCGCCCCCTAAAATTTGCCGCCCTAGGCAGCTGCCTAGGTTGCCTATGCGGAGATTCGGCCCTGTTGAAACGTATTTATTTCTGCGACAAACTGAATTTTTGATGATAACGTAACTTGTTCTCATAATTTTTTATTTTTCAGAATTTAGAAGATTTACCATGCGAAAACTGTTAGGAGCTTGGAAGGATTGACTTGGAGGATCGATTTGGAGATTTAAAAATGCATCCCTTAGTGCTAATAAATTTTCTTAAATAATATGCAAAAATCGTCGAGGGGTGGATTAAGAATTGGTTTTGAATTTTAATGACGGAATAATACGTAGATAAGAAATAATAAGGTTAGTTAGTTATATTTAATATTTGACGGCCACAATTTAATTGTTATTTGTTAATTCGCTAGCATTTAAAGTTACAATTTTGGTTTTTTAAATTGACATTCCTTGAATGCTGTATAATCGGTATCTATAATTGAGTGCTGTCCATCTAACGTTAAAATTCCTAGTAACAGTCTAGGTTTCTTCTTTATCATTGCAGTGCCATCTATGGATAAATTTAGTAAGATAAAATATTTGACACTTTTAGATTTATATTTTTGACAACCAATGCGACCTTTTGAAAATTAAAAATGAAACGTTGCATGGTGACCATCTATGATGGTGACAAATAAATATTATAACTTGTGAGAAAGTGTGATCAATTTTAATTTTCTTCTAGATTTGGAAATTTCTCCTGGTGCAGAAAATTTGGATGTTGACCTGATACGAAGTGATGCCAATCAATTTTAAATTACAGGTTAGTAAATTTCAATAATAATTGTGAAGAGTTTTTTTCAGTTGTTATTGATTTCCAGTCAATAATGTGTCAATTTGAGGTTACAATTAATTTCAATGTGGCTGTGTTGTTTATCAAACATATCGTCTAATTATTTTGGCGGGATAGTATTTTGCAAAGTGTAGTATCGGGACCGTAACAATTTACCTGTGAGGACCGCATATTTTACTTTACGTTGAATTCAATCCTTTGTTGGAGTTATATTTAGTTTACGTAACCTCTTGACCAAACATTAGCTAACAGCCTATGAGCTTAAAAATAATCAGATACTTCCCCTTCAGAGTAAACAAAAATCCTTTTAAATACGGTGGCATTTAGGAGGATAAAGATCCTCCTACTCTAAAGGGTGGAGCGCACAATTGCATGTTTTATTTTATTTCTCAAAAACGGGAAGACAGAGACTAACGGTTTGCACCAATCGCAAGAAATGAAAATTTCAGATTTGTACATATTTTTTTATCGAGCAACAATTTAAATTTTATCCTCATTATAAAAAGTTATGTTCCATTGCACAAAACCTCCAAGTCTTCGCGTCGATATGTTATTTTTGTTAGGGTAGCCGTCAGCAAATAGGTTCATGCCCAAAACGCAATCTTGATCCTACTTGCACTCGTTCAAAAAAGTTAATTTGATGCTGTATTGCATTAACAGAAATATAAAAATCCCTTCCTCTACTATTATGTGACCTGGTTTATGAAAAGGGGCTTACGTGCGAAAGCAAGTTATCGAGAAAACAGCTATTAAAGGTAAAAAACTCGGCGATGATGATGAACTTCATTTGTCTCAGGCAGAAGATGATATGGAACAAAGTTTTGTTAGGATGGATGTATCTGCTGTCGATGAAGCGCAAGAGGAGCTGGTAACCAAATTTCTCTCAAAAAAATGTTGTAATAACATATGCCAAACAATTATACCACGATAAATGATTGAGAATACGAGAAACAATTGTATCGTTTCAAAAATAATTAAACAAATTACGACTTTCTGGTTTTCACCATGTGAAAAAGTGTCTCAAACTCTATCCGAATCGGCAAAAAAGTGGAAAATGATTTTTTGACACCTAAGCCCCCTTTTCATAAACCAGGTCACATATATGCACTTGTGTGATAGTTTTATGTTTTTGTTTACAAATTACTAGTGCAGATTTTAAAGAAAAGTTTCTTTAGAATGATCTTTTCGTCTTCATAGAAGTTTTCCTCTGATTCTTAAAATGCAGTCCCATAGAGGGTAAATTCATTTCAAATCGAGGGATCAATGATTTGTTTGCCCATCAGTTGCATCAACTACCATTATTAGAAAATTTCTCCTGTGCTCAAGTTAGATGAAAGTTTCTTGAAAAGATGTTTTGTAGTTCAGTTAATTATTTTGATACGTTGTTGGAATTAAAGTTTTATTTTCTGTGAAGTAGCAATATTATTTATAAATTACAAGAGCACAGTGTTCTGTTCTAATGGCTCTTAATTTGGTTAACGGGTTACAATTGTACCTTCTCTCCCTACTTTTAAGTATTATTTAGTTATACTTGGATAATTTTTGTATGGCACTTATTTTCTTATTATTTATTATTAAAAAAATGAGCTGTTGAACAATATTAAATGCAGGCACGGTTTTTTTAAAATTCAGTTACAATGAACTTCCAATCTTTGACTATTGTCAACTATTCCAAAATTACATTTTGAAAAGAAAAAGTTGTTGGTTTGTGTATATGTAAGATTTCATTTGAAAGTTTATTTTATTATAAGTTATCTATACAAATAAATTTCCCTTCCTTTCCCTTCTGGATTTACCAATCAATTTTTGATTGTTGTCGTATATTTTCAGCCTCTTGAATTTGTTTTGTGTCCTGTAAAGAAAACTTGACGGTTGAAAAAATTTTGAATGTTTCACAATTCAAAGGAAAATACTAAAATTTTCGTGACTATTCAAATGAGATAAAAAAATTCGGAAAATATAGGAGAGATCGATAAAAAGATGACATTGACAGATTACTTTTATTATTAACATACTCATACTAATTTTTTTGTTTCAGTATGTGTGCCTGGAAAAGCAGTTTATAAAATGCAAGAATTGGGTGAAAATTATTCAAGGTGACAACAACTTATTATTCGATTAGTTTGTCTAACCAATAGTTGGATTGGAAAATATAAGGTTTGTTACATTTAATTTTTTAAGTTTATATAAATGATAATTCACATTAATTTGTTTGTTAAATTATTGCATCTGAAATTTTGTAATTCGAATTTATTGGGCTTTATGATGACCTTGAACGGAAAATTCATCAATTAAAGATACCTACCTACGCCAAGGTTGCACTTTTACAATTTACGGTTAGATGTCGCTCGATACGCTTTATTTACGTTATTCGTGCTTTGACCTAAATAACTATATTTTTAACTTTTGGAGCTTTTGGGTTAAATTTTGACGAAATTTACAAAATTTCATGTTGTGTTGTTATAAAAACCTTTCAGAAGTTCTTACGAATTTTAATTTATTCCAGGGTTTATATTAAATCCGCTGGTAGCAGTTTATAAAAAAAAAACTGGATAGTGACGAGTACAAATGTGAAACAAAGAAATATTTTGGAATTTTGAAGATTTAGCTGCTACACCATCAAAGGTTAGTTCCATTTCAACAATATTTGTTAAACGCCAAATACACGATACAACGGTTGTACCGACATCGTAACAACTTGGAGATTGTCTGCACAAATTGCATAGTGTGTGCACTCGGATCCACGTCTTTACGCCTAAAACTTTTACGCCTAACACACTTACGCCTAAGTCAATACGCCTAATCCTTTACGCCTAAAGGAATTTATGCCTAACGGTTTTAATGCCTAAAACCGACTACGCCTAAAACTTGAACGCCTAACGCAATTACGCCTAATCCTTTACGCCTAAAACATTTACGCCTAATGCTTAAAATTTTCTAAAAATCGTACAAACATAAAAAAAATGTAAAAGCCGAAATAATATGAGATTTATAGTAAAAGTTTATTAATAGTACAAGCCCTTACTTCTAAAAAATTTATACTTAATCAATTTTTTAATGTTTACCAGTTGATACTTATTTTCATAGTTTATTATTTTTTCAATAATTCACAATAATTAATTAATCGTAATAATAATTTATTTACAAGCAAAAAAAGTACAAATTTTAAACAGCTCAAAGTTGTGCGCGATGCCTCGAAGGTAAACGTCGATTTCGAAGTTCAATGGACCTAGACCATCCCCATAGGACTCCACGATTCTCTTGATGTTGGCAGCGGTTGTTCGATAGCGCACACGACCTGTTGGAGGTTCCAATCCTGCCACGTACTGCTCAATTTTCAATTCGTTTGCACTCTGTTCCATTTTTAACACCTCTATAAATTTCCAAATAGAGGGATGGCATGCACTCAATAAAGAATGAAAACTCCGGTGCCATCCTTCAACCGAGTTGTTTGTCTTGGGGAGGTCATTCAAACTGGCCTCGTAACAGTTCCAGAGTTGGATGGAACCAATCTTGGGGTTTTTTCGGGTTCCGTTATTACGAAGCCGGCCAATCCAGTTATCCTCAAAATATTCAAGAAAAGGATCGAGAATATCTCCATTATCAACATAAAATGGAGATTCAGTTAATTGTACGAATGCCATAACTACATCATCGGGAGGGACGAAAGCAAGTGCAGCCAACTTTCTTACATGAAGAGAAAAATCTGGGTTCTCCACATCGGCATATTTTTCTCTGAGATCAGGGATTGACGCAATTTTTCGCCACAAACTTTGACTAAAGTGGAAGAAACAACCCCTGTTCTGTGAATTAGGAAACACGTGTTGAAAAGCGTTAATCTGAGCCTTCTCGAAATCTGTCATGATGGAAGTTGGAGCAAGGTTTGGTTTTATATTCTTTAGTGCCTCAAGAACTCGGACGTAGGTCTGCTGTCGCTTATTTGGCAAGAGACAGAACACAGAAGGAATCACATTGTGGTACTTGACACCATGAATTGTGAAAAGTTGCTCAAATAATGGCGGCACAGTCTTGAAAGTACCATCAGCGTACCAATGGCTACAATTTGCCATCAAATCTAAACCCAATTGAGTACCGAATATTAAAATGCGATCTTCTTCAGGTCCACTGTCAAAAATAAGGAACTGCTAAATGGTTCCATTCGAATTAAATTCGGTGACATAATCTGGAATTTCAAGTTCCGTAAGGTTCGAAGGTGTTGGAAGTGCAGCCCCAGCCACTTGACGCGCTCTTTGAATGTTGCGCTTCAACCGATCTTTCGAAGGAAGTGCGGCTTTTACCGCAGCTGGAAGTCCAATGCTGGTTGCGACAATAATCTGGTGAGGTGTGTCTTGACTGTCCCGAGCTTTATCCTTGATTTCTGCCAGGACTTGCCGGGTTTTGACCTCCGCTGCCCGTGGTTGTGCTCTTCAGCACGCTCATAAACGATTAATTCACCTTTTGTGTGAACAACGGCTAGACATTTACTTTTGTTGTATTCTAAACATTTCCAAAAAATTTTATCGTTAACATTCCTGTTTTTGGTATACACGAAGCTTTTGTGTAGTTTAGTAATTGATCATTTCCTTTTCGACTTTTGATAAACATAAGAACCATTTTTTAAATTTAATCAGGGCTAAGAATGAGTTACTTTTATTACTAAAAGTTATGTAGGTCTTATATAGCAACCAAGTTTTGAACATAATATAAATAATAGCCAAAATTCCATCAAAATCGGAGCAGTGGTACGATTTTTAGAAAATTTTAAGCATTAGGCGTAAATGTTTTAGGCGTAAAGGATTAGGCGTAATTGCGTTAGGCGTTCAAGTTTTAGGCGTAGTCGGTTTTAGGCATTAAAACCATTAGGCATAAATTCCTTTAGGCGTAAAGGATTAGGCGTATTGACTTAGGCGTAAGTGTGTTAGGCGTAAAAGTTTTAGGCGTAAGTACGTGATACCTGTGCACTCGCTATTATCAGTTGCACCGATATCGTACGATTGTATGCAATTTGAAATTGCATGCTGAGATTGTATGGAAATTGTATCGTGAGTGCTGCGCTGTCCAATATTGTACCGATATCAGTTGTTTAGTGGCTGTGAAGCAGTGCATTTTGGCTTTTAGTATTTTTACAAGACAAAGATCAAAATACAAGGATTTTTCTACAAGCCATTCTTTGACCCACTTTCGTTTCACTTTTTTTGGTTTTTTACTGCTTAACACTACACCAGCACTTATTAGCAAAAACATTTTTTTACGCGAAGTTACACCAGCCATCGCTACAGACTTTCTGCTACAGAATGAAAGCGTGTCTTCGATGCGGTAAAATTGTATGGAAATCGTACCGTGTGGTTAGTAATTAATCAGTTGTACCGATATTGTAACAACTCTGGGTCGGTACGATAATTGTATAGTGTATTTGGTGTTTTAGACTGCTGTTTTTGAAAGTTTAATTTTAATTTTTGGTAATCCGTGTCCTTTATAAAACCTCGTCGGCAAAGTAATTTTTAAAACATCGAGGTCTTTCCGATTTTATTTACTTCAAAAACTAAAAGGCAACGTGAGCAGGCTTCAAATGCACACCGTGGTGCGTTTGTGTGAAAAACTGTTTTTATTTTGGAAAATTTAGTTACGAATATTCTTGGTAAAATGAAAAATTTTACGTCATGTAGGTACTGCACTTGTGTGATCTTTTTTTTATTGTTTGCTAATTATGCGTGCCGATTTTAATTAAAACGTTCTTTTAACATGATCGTTGTTTGGTCTTGTTAGAATTATCAAGGATCGACCCTCATCAGGGAATCAAAGGTTTCACTCGATACGGTCAATCCAGGCAAATCAAGGTGCCTCTACTTAATGTTCCAAATTTCAATGATTTTTTTTATAGCGAAACGCGTAATTATTAGTAATATTCATAACGTTTCAAATATTTATTTAACAAAATTACTCGGGTGGCCAAATTTGTCAAATTGTATGAAAGTCTGATATTTTGTTGTTCAATTGATTCTTTGATCATCCGAATATTAATTTATGCGCCAACGGGCTAAAATATTCAAATATGTGCGGAAAAATTATAGGTTCTTATGTCAATTCTAATAATTCCCAACTTTGGAAATTATATATTTGAACAACATTATTTTGGAACTTCGCAAGAGTTAACTTTTTTCCTATCCAAGTATAGCTACAAAAAACTTGAAACGTCATACTTTTCTTACGTATGGTAATACGCTTATCAACGTATTCAAAATAATCAAAATTTTTCGCGATACATTTTTTGAAGGTAAATGACAAATTAAAATTGTTAATTTTCTTTCCATTAAATTGAAAGTGTAATTAACATCTGTTAAATTCTGATAAGAGTACTATCACATAATATGCAAGAAATGTGCCACATTTAGACTTTTTTTGGTGTACAATACTGTGATGAGAGAAAAAATATACTACGAAATGCTAGAAATTATGTTATTCAAATATAAAAATTCTAAAGCCGTTGTTGGAGGTATTTCGTATTGTTGATTACAATTAGTCATTAAAATATTTTTTATGCCTTACAAATTAAGGGCTACTCTAATAGACCGAGAGCCAGCAAGAAAAACGACGTATGATTAGCGAAACGCTTAAACTTTTTGAGAAGTTAGCCAGTGTTATAAAGAACAGGGAAACGCAAGTATGGCGGCCCGTATGTGTCGGTGTTGCGCTGCGCAATTTTTTGAATGTGTCAAAAAAAACTATGCCCTTGGGGAATGAGCTAAAAGGTAATTCTGGTTTTGTATCATATATTCGATAGCCAGAGTATGAAGGAGTCGTATGCCATACCGATGCGGCGTCTCAAACTGTCCGCCATACTGAATTAAACGTGTCATTTATTTTATGTTCTCTTGAAATACTAGCGAAAAGCTAATTTTTTATCCAACTATACAAAAAGATGTCTCATCACCGATTATGACCATGCCATACTGTTTCGGTGTCCCTAAGTACACGCCATACTGATTCAAAGATGTCGAATTTTTCACCAGTCCATGTATCATAGGTCCTATGATACATGTCATATCATATGTCATACAGGTCATATCCTATGATACATGGACTGGTGAAAATTCGACATCTTTAAATCAGTATGGCGTGTACTTAGGGACACCGAAACAGTATGGCATGGTCATAATCGGTGATGAGACATCTTTTTGTATGGTTGGATAAAAAATTAGCTTTTCGCTAGTATTTCAAGAGAACATAAAATAAATGACACGTTTAATTCAGTATGGCGGACAGTTTGAGACGCCGCATCGGTATGGCATACGACTCCTTCATACTCTGGCTATCGAATATATGATATAAAACCAGAATTACCTTTCAGCTCATTCCCCAAGGGCATAGTTTTTTTTGACACATTCAAAAAATTGCGCAGCGCAACACCGACACATACGGGCCGCCATACTTGCGTTTCCCTGTTCTTTATAACACTGGCTAACTTCTCAAAAAGTTTCAGCGTTTCGCTAATCATACGTCGTTTTTCTTGCTGGCTCTCGGTCTATAATGCCAATCCATATTTTTTGTAAAATTATGCTTACTTAGTTGTCACATTGGCACTACTAACAAATTAATCGAAACAAAATTTATTTATCAATATTTTGTTAAAACTGTACAATATTCAAAAAAACAACTCTTAACTTTTGCAATAATTTTATCTACATTTATTTACACGTTTCGACTTGGTTGATGAGTAATTTTTTGTGAGTTTATAACCGATAAATATTGCAACATAATGTTTAATATCGAAATTTCATATTTCTATTTCCAGTCTTAAATCCAGCTTTAAATCTAAACACCTTGTTGTACATCAAATTTAAGGGCGAGTTACTTACCCTTAGAAAATGTTCAACTTTATAGTAAAGAAAATAAAATTTTAATCCAATATTTCTGAGATGCTACGTGTTTCTTTTTAAAATTTCATCTTCAGATCGATAACTAAAAATGTGGCAAATTTCAAGGAAGCAAGCGGGACTTATTTTTCAGAAATATGCCATTCATATACTACAGTGATTTACAAAATTATTCATACCTAGGCGTTTAAAATATTTAAGCGTTTAAACTTTTTACCATATGAAATTAGGAAATTATGTATACCCACATGCATGAACATTAAATGTAGAAAATTTCATTGAAATCAATTAGTGTTATATTATAAGTCATAGCTTGACAACATACGCGCTCAGTTTGGGGTTGTTTTCTTGTTGAGAATAATAATCAGTTTCGAGTTCCAATTTTTAAGCACTTTGTTTTACGTTTTCACGTAAAATGTTGATATAATATTTAAATTTGTCCAGAATTTAAATATTGCCTAGAAATTTGTACATATTCTCATAAAAAATTAATAATTACATTTGATTTTTATTGTAAATCAAAAAGAGTAATTCACAGTATAATTTTTTACCAAAATACTTTCAAACTATTGAATTTGATGGTAACCATATTGAAAGCATACACAATTACCTTAAAAGTATTGCAAGAGGTTTGTGAAAAATAAGTTATTCTTGGTTTATTGAAACATGTCGTAAATTACGTGTTCATATTATTGTCTCTTCTAATTTCCGCTTAAAGAGGGCAAAATTTTACATTATTTACATCTTTAATTTGAAGTACGTAATACAAGGGGCTGTTTAGAACTATAATTTGTAGGCTGGAGGTGAAATACAACATTTCCATAATTACGTAGTTATAAATTTCACTCGCCGCGCGCCGGGTGGTGAATTGGTTCACGCAATCGAGATTTCAATATGTTGTACTCTTAGGGGCAGTTGTATAACAAAAGATCATCTTCGAGTCACAGTTACCCTGGGAATTTCTGCTATTTGATTGGTTGATACAACAAAATTTCCTGGATTAACTCTAACCCCGGGGATGATCTTCTGTTAAGTGCACATTACACGCGGCCTTTTTCTCATGCGATCGGTTGCAGCAGCCGAATGCACGTGCAACCGAATGCATATGGCTATGCGATGCATAGCCGTGGTGCGATTTTCGTATTTTAACAATTTATCACAAATTTTAACTCACAAAAAAAAATTAACAAATTTAACCACACAACATAAAAGTACAATATTTTTACGTCAATTTTATCTATTTTTATAACTTCAATAACATCAAATGTTAATAGAAATCACTAGATTGCATGAGAAAGCGCATATAAAATAAAACGAGTGTCACATTTATAATAAAATAAAAATATTAATACACAACTCGCCTAAGCAATTATAGCAAAACGTGATGAGTAGTCAGATTGATAGGAAAGTTTTCTCGAGAGGTAATTGAACGTATGGAGAACGGTTTGATAAGCAGTTAAAAATGTAACGACAGGGAGTCGGTAATTGAAGTTAAGACAGTCAAGTATGGAACTTGAAAGTGTAAAGATGATAATTAAAAAAATGTAGTTACAATGTGTTAAGAAGATTTCACCCCTCTAGTAGATAACATGTAAGAATTAATTTTAAGTAATACCTAGTTTAAGATGTAGGTAAATATTTGTTGCCAGTTATTTAAATAAAATTATGAAAGTTTCGAACCCGCTTTAATTCAAAAATGCCTAAAAGATCCCTGTCACGAAGACTTGTGACAAATTTGGTGGAGGTGCCGGGCATCTAAAAACGGCTGCCCCAAGTCGTTTCAAAAAAAAAAATTTTCAATGGGCTTGATTCAAAAATTCCTTTCAAAAAACCCTTTAAAATAAACTTAAAATTAACAAGTATGTTAATAACATACAATACCATACATATAAAAATACGATAACAAAAACAAAAATTTTGACAAAAAGTTTAAACAAAAATTCTTAATATTCATTATTTACCACGTCTCTCTAATTTACAACAATATTATGATTAAAAAAAAACTTTATGCAAATTATAACTTAATCGTATTGAAAATTCTAGTTCGAAGTCTCCATTTTCTTTATAATTATTTTAAAAATTATTTTAAAAATATCTTTAAGATTATCCCACTTTGGTAATTTTTTAATTGACATTTTGTGGCTTTATTTCGGTTTGTCCAATTAAGCCTTTGCATAGTTGTATGCTAACTCCATATAGGAATTTTATTTAGTTAGTTACCTTTTTAAACATTTTATGTCGTAACGTTATTTGGTTTAGTGGTGTCCTTTTTCAATTATTTTGACTTACAGGACTGTATCTGTTTTAACTAGCAATGTTCAATACGTTTTCCTTAAAAAAAAATTTTCTATATTATTATCCGTAATGTTATTAACTGTTGTATCTCAGAGATTCGTGCCCAAATTTATTGAATTAATTCTAATACTAGTAATCCTATTACTTATTTTATTTACATTTAAAATTTACATACACTTAAACATCGTTTACATTTGGAACTTATTTACCTTTGAAATTTACTTGTCTTAGAAATTTAACTTCATTTTTACCTTTATGTACATTAAACATTTATTTATATTTGGAATTTACCCCATATGTGAATCAATTTGTATTTTCAATTATGTGCTTCTTTCTTTCGCCTTATTAATTGCCATATTTTTCTTCTACATTGTGCCTTTATTATTACATTTATTATTTCCTTTAAATTCATTCATATCTTTTCATTCATTAATATCATTTGAATCCAATTTAATTGCCTTATTTTTATTTTACAAATATTTTGGCTGGATTTACTTTTTAATTCTTGTGCCCAACTTTTAAAATTAAAATTTCTAACAAATGGTGTCTAACTTTTAACTAATACGGTAGTTTGCCTTATTTTTATTTTACATATTTGGCTGTTAGATACACCGGACACTTTATTTTCGATTTGGTTTATCGATATTACAATTTTTCCTTGTGCCTTTCTTATTTTATCTAGAACGTTTCATTACCATTGTAAACAATCTATAGAGAAGGTGGTGGAAAGGTGTTAAAATTTTGAGCTCAATCATCACCAATTCTTCTACATAAATCGCTTTTACAATTTAGGACCCTATTGGTAACATAATAACATAATTTAATCTACCTTTTAACTAATTCACTTCAAATGTAATTACTCTGCTTTTTAACTATTTATCACTTTTTTGGCACTTTATATTTTTCTTCTTCAAGCTTTTCTTCTTCCTCTTGGCGGAATAGTCTTATTGGCGTAGCACTTTCTTTCTTTCACTTTTTGGGTTTTTTCGAAATCTGCTAATCTTTTAGTTTTGTAACTTATAATAACGCGCGGCACTGTTATTATCCTATCACTTTTTAACGTTCGGGGGTTCTTTCTTTTATTCTTAAACTTGACCTACTTGGTTAGGCGGTTTCCAACTCTCATTAGATTTTGATTGTTTATTACACTAGACTAGATGACGTGTAGGGGGTGATTACAGATACATCACAAATTGGTTGACCCATAATTATTACCATTTGAATGAACGCCATCTTTACTTCCCATTTGACTGAACGCCTTCCTTGCTCATATTTGTGGTTTCCAATTCCAAATCCAATTCCAGGTATATTCCTCGAGAAAATATAGAATCGCGAATTGGTAGTCAGGAGTACTATGTAATAACCTTCAATGGGGTGATCAGGCCCAAATCGGATATCACTAGTCCCTTTTCCCTTTTCGATTCTTGTTGTTACGTTGTGGCTTCCATGACGTTCGGCAAAACCACCTTGGTTTATTGTTAACCATTCCCGCTTTCCATAAAGCAATTTTCCAAATCCAATTTGGTTTGTCGTTAACCATACCATTCCATCCAATATTATACTTATCCCTCTGGGAATTGGTTTCCATACTGCCTTTAATAACCTTTAGGCTGTATGCGCATGGATACCTATGGTTAATTTATTATTCTTATCTAAAATCAGAAAAAATTATAACACGCCTAGCGTAATGACTCCTTTTGGCTCTTTGTCCGTTTTCCTCTTAGTTAACGTAATAATGGGATTTCTTGAACTTGAAACCACTCTACCTATCGTATGTAAAAATTTATAATTTAATGAATATCCTTTAAAAATTTAGAAGTTGTAATTTTTATTTAAATTAAAATTTGTAAACGCCAATAATTATCTATTAGTAAATTAAAATATTTGTCAACCATGCATTTCATTTTACTTTCATTTTCAGACTCAAAAATGAATTACAGGATAGTAGTCTTTTCCCAGTAAAACGAAAATGCAAGTTTTGCCACTCCAAAATTTTCTTTAATGTCCGTTTCCGGTTTAGAAACGGCAAAATTTTATCCTTCTTTACATTAAAGAAAATTAGGCTGTAATTTTTTGTAACTCAACTAAAATTTAAGTAGTATTGTAACAAACCCTATAAGTAAAAACAAATTTTGTAATTTAATCCTCTTCCGGTATTGTTTCTATGACTTTTATAAAATTGTCACGTAGTGTTTACACCATAATATATTAAATTGGTATTTTTCCATTACATTAAAATTTTTGGATTAAAATGCTTCGTTAAATTTGAACCTTTAAAACTGAATTACGAAAAAAAAAAATTTTTAACTACGAAAAAACATTTTTTATTACGTTAAAATTATCAAAAAAAAAATTTTTCTTTTAAACCCTTGTAAATTTCTTCTATTCTTTTTTGAAATTATGTTGTACAAATTTTATTTATTTAAATATTTTAATGTATTGTAAAATTGTACAATTATTGTAATGGAATTTTTTATGTAATTTAAAAGACGTCATCGTTACCTTATCTTATGCATAACTTGTCATATTGCACCAACCGTGAACTCTAATGAACTTCAAGGAATCTGCTTATACCAAGTATTTATTGAATTATATGAAATTTACTAAACTTGTGTACCATTTTTAATTTTAATTTAACTGAAAATAATTTATAGTTTTTATACCGTTCTACCGTTTATACTTAAAATTAATTTTATTCGCTGGATTATTAAGATTGATTTATAATTGAAGTTTATAACGAAAAAGCATTTCGGATTCTTATTTGGAGATAAAAACCCTTAAAAAACTCGGCGACCTCCACCATTTGTCACAAGTTATAAAGCTGTGAACTAGGGGTAGCGTAAACTCAGATGGTTTTAAATAAAATTCTACCGAAGATCATTTTAACACATATATTAAAAAACTAATAAAGAATAAAGTATTAGAACAAAATAACAAATGTAACTTACGAACTACGTATTCCTTAATTTATGGATCCTTTGAATATTAAATATTTCTTCCTTATTCTAAACTACCCATTACAATCCCATTTTAACTTTTCCACTCCATGTTATTTATATCTAACGACCTCTCATTTTCACTGTCACTACAATACTGACTTTTCTAACTAACAAGCATTTCCTCCTACGCACTTGGGTCCAATCACCCTTAGCACACATCCTGCACGTGTATCCTACTTTCTGAATTTTATCATTCTGCAATACTTGACAGTTTTAATTCTTTCACTAACCAGGGGCGTATCGTCAAATATTTAAATTGAATTATTATATGATTTTCAGGTTTTGACAATACCCTCCGGGTCATGAAAACGACTGTCCCAAGGCGTAACAAGTGTCAGATATCTTAAAAAATTAAATACTAAACTAACTAAGTACACATCAAAAACATAAAACATACCTTTTAAAAAAAATTTCTAATATTTACTATTTACCAACTTTCACTTTATCGCCTACTTTAAATTCCATATTAGTATGTTTGGCATCATACCGCGTTTTGTCACCTGCTTGGCGATTTTGAATGTTTTGGACCGCAACGCTTCTTGCATTCAAGATTTTCTCGCGTATTTGTTCTACAGTTTCCTCTTTAATAGGGATATTCAAATTGGTTTCGGTAGGTAATCTAGGTTCGCGAGCATAAACTAACATAAATGGGGAGAATCTCGTGGTGTCTTGGATGGAAGTATTGTATGCAAATGTTACGTGTTGTAAATATGTATCCCATTCTTTTTGTTCTGAATCTACGTATTTTGCTAACATATCTACTACAGTTTTATTAAATCTTTCCGTTAGACCGTTACACTGAGGGTGATATGAGGTAGTAAAGTGTCCAACTGTACCCATCAATCGCGTTAGTTCAGTAATCATTTCCGACAAAAACACTTTACCTCGGTCACTTAACAAAAATTTAGGCGAACCGTGTCTACAAATGACATTTTCTAATATAAATTGGGCTACATGTCGCGTTTGACCGTTAGTCAAAGCCTTAGTTTCAACCCACCTTGTAACATAATCTGTGGCTACTATTATCATGGTTTTCCCGTTTTTACTTTTTGGAAAAGGACCTAACAAATCAATACCCACTCTCTCGAAAGGTAAACCTACCGGTATTGGTTGTAAAAACCCACGAGGTTTTATGTTTGTTCTCCCTTTTCTAGCTTGACAATCCGGGCACCCTTTTATGAACTTTTCTACATCTTTTTGTAGACCTTCCCAAAAATATCTATTCCGAATTTTAATTAATGTTTTAGTGTTGCCTAAATGACCTGCCAAGGGTTCACTATGGTTAGAAAAAAGAATTTCGTATCTTAAATGTTTTGGAATTACTAATAAATTTTCTAATCCGTTCGCGCTAGCGTTTTTTTTATAAAGAACTCCGTCGATTAGAATAAAATTTTTGCTTTTTCTTTTTAAACCTATACTAACGTTTGTGTTTTGTGGGTCTTCCATAGCTTCTATTAATTTAGCTATGTCTTCGTCTTGTCTTTGTAGTTCGCTTAGCTCTTCTGGTTCTACTATGAACGAGGGTATATCATTGGCCTCGTCTTCGTCTTGTTGAGTGGCTTCTAAAACTGGGTTCCTCGACAAGCAATCTGCATCGTGGTGAGTCCTTCCGCTCTTGTACACTATTGTATAATCAAATTCTGCTAACCGTAAGTTCCACCTAGCCAATCGACCCGTCGCGTCCTTAAGGTTTGCTAAGAAGCATAACGCGTGATGATCTGATACTATTCGTACTGGTTTGCCGTAAACCAAGTGCCTAAAATATTGTAAACCCCATATGACGGCTAACGCTTCCAGTTCTGAAATAGAATAATTTCTTTCGGCTTTTGTCAACAACCGGCTGCCATAAGCTATGGGATGTAAAATTTTGTCTTCATCTTCCTGAAGGAGGATAATTCCCAACCCCTGGAAACTCGCGTCTGTTCTTAATTCGCATCCTTTTTTAGGATTGAAGTGTTTTAATAGCGGAGCTGACGTTAATTTGTCTTTTAATTCAGCAAATGCGTTCTCTTGAGCGTCGGTCCATTTATAACCTGTTTTAGCAGTAGCTTCATACAGTGGTTTAGCAATGTTTGAAAAATTTTGAATAAATTTACGATAATAGTTACATAAACCTAAAAAACTTTGTATGGTTTTAACATTAGTTGGGGTTTTAAAATTTTTTATCGCTAACAATTTACTATCGTCTGGTCCAACCCCTTCTTGATTGACTACGTGACCTAACAATTTTACTTCATTCTCCGCATAGTTACATTTACTTGGCTTTAATGTTAAACCTGCTTCCCTTAACCGCTCAAAAACTTTCCTTAATCTTATTAAATGTTCTTCGAATGTTTTTGAAAAAACTAATGTATCGTCTAAATAAACCATTACCTCGTTCCACTTCATTCCCTCAAAAACGCGGTCGGTTAAGTCTTGAAATGTCGACGCTGCGTTTGACAACCCGAAACTCATCGCTTCAAATTGATATAATCCGTAACCCGGCGCTATAAAAGCTGTTAGTTCTTTTGAATCTTCCTCGAGACCTATTTGCCAGTAACCGCTGAACAAATCTAGGGTCGTAAAAAACTTAGCCCCCTCTAAACATGTTAAAATATCATCAATATTAGGCAAGGGATAACTCGATTTTTTGGTAACGCTGTTTAATTTTCTGTAATCAACGCAAAATCTTTTGGTATTATCTGCTTTATTTACGAGAACTATCGGACTTCCCCATGGTGATTGTGATTTCACTATAATCCCCGCGTCTAACATTTCTTGGATTTGATTATCGATAATTTCGCGTTCCCTCTGTGATACCCTGTAAGGCTTACTTTTGACCGGTTTTGCGCCCTGTACTTCTATTTTATGTTTAACCATGTTTGTAAAACCCATTTCTTTTGGTTGTTTGGCGAAAATGTCTTTAAATTCTAAAAGTAACTCTTTTAATTGAGTTTTTTGAACGTCTGATAAATTATTATTAATTTTATGATCTTCTAAAGTTACTGTAGATGGTAATCTAACCCGCTTTATTTCCTCATGTGAATCTTGTGTAATTAATAAATTTACCACCTCACTGTCGAATTTTAAATTTCCCAAGGTAGTACCTTTGAATAATTTAAGTGGTATATTGGCGTTATTAATGATATCGACTGTAAATATATTGTCTTTAACGTTTTGTAAAATAGATACCAAGGCTAATTTATTTTTTGTTAAGAAAATATCGTTTGCGTTAAATAAATATGCTCTTAAATATGGCGCTTTATTTTCTGAGTATAAATCAATTTTAGTTCTTTGTTTGGGACCTAAGATATAATCTTTACTTAATTTTACTTTAGTTATATTGTTTAGTTCACTTACGCGTATGTCTTGACTTAATTCTTTCAATAAATTTATATTTTCGGGGGTTTTGTTACATTGAATTTTAGGTTGGATAGTTTCTATTGACACTTCATTTCTTTCTAATTTAATAGGAGCATTTTTAAAATTAGGACGTTGTAACTTATTAAATGGGACTGACCTCTCTCCGTTTTGCAAAGGTTTGTAATTTATAATTGTTTCGTCCGATGACCTTACATGACTATTACTGTTTATTCTGTCGACATTCCTAATCAGATTTACGCAATTTTCGGGATATGAACTCGCTGTTGTCAATTTATTAGTTTGTATTGGAAATTTTGGCGTTTTACTGGTTACCGAATTTCGACTTGAGGAGTCGTTCCAATTTATTAAATTTATTTGATTATTTGAATTTTGGTTGAAACTTGTCTTTACGATTCTATAATTGCCTCTTAACGAAATCGTATTATCGTTGTAGTCTATCAAGGCTCTATTTTCCCGTAAAAATTCGTTTCCCAAGAGTATCGATTTCGGCAATTTTTCTACCACTACAGCCGAAATTTGAAAAATTCTACCGTTAATTTCTAATTTAATTTTAGATATACCTAAAATTGGAACACGGCGATTCCCAGCAGTCTTTAGAAATTGCATATAATAATTTTTATTCACTCGTTCTACACAATTACTAGATACAATATTTTTAGTCGATCCCGTATCAATCACTATTTCTGTAATTTTGTTATTTAGTCGTCCCTTAATAGTTAAAATGTTATTTACTTGTCCCGATTCATTTAATTGGTATAGGGCGGCTGTCGGCCCCCTTCGAACCGCCCTTTTGGAAAATTTGTATTTCTGGTATTATTCTGACTGGCATACCAATTTCGGTTCCTATCGTTAAAATTCGTACTGTTAAATGGTTTGTTATTATTACTACCGTTTCCAAATGACCTACTCGCTCTATTTTCGTTAAAATTATTACCTCTACAAAAATTTGGTCTATCTTTACCTTGTCCGTATTTGCTTGTATTTGCAAAATTAACATTTCTTACAAGAAATGCTCGATTATTGAACTTAGGGTATGATTGACTTTTATTTCTAGTATTAAACCAGCAAACCGCTGTATCATGTCCGGTCTTGTTACAAATATGGCAAAAATTTCTACCGTTTCCATTTCCTGTGAACCCGTGAGGTGAACTCTGAATATCACGTTTTGCTATAATTGCTTAGGCGAGTTGTGTATTAATATTTTTATTTTATTATAAATGTGACACGACTTCTATTTAAAGCCATGCGATCTAAGAAGGCATGGCAATCAATTGCTGAATGGGTTGCCTATGCGATTAGCTGATTAGGTGGCTGCTGCAACCGATCGCATAACAAAAACGCCGCGTGTAATGTGCGCTTTATACAACTGGCACCTAATGTTTAATTCTTTACTCTCTTCATTATTTTAAAAAGAAACTGTAAGTAAATTTCTTGGTGAAAAAAATGTCGTTTTTGAATTATTTTTAATTCTAATTTTAGTGTAAGAAAATTGCGAAAAAAATCCAAAATCTGTCTTTTGCGATTTTTCGGCGGATTTCGTTAGGTAATTTGTTCGTACTTTAACATTCTAAAAATCGTCGTGTCGGAACCATGAGCTTATCAAATTCTTCGTCAAAAGTAGAAATTTTTTATGAAAGAGTGAAAATTACGTTTTTTGACAAAATATAAAATATTTAAACAAATTTCTATTTCAACTATATTGTTATCATACAACTCATTAAAAATATTAATAACACTTAAAATATTTTAACGTCTTCGAAATCATGAAAAGAAGAGCTTCCCAAAAATGGTCAGGGGGGTTCTGTTTTTTGGAGATGTTGGGGTTCTAATAAAAACTCTGCGTTGGCGACCGCCCGGAAGTGCCCCCATTTTAACAAAAATGGCGAAAACAAACTGTTTTTTTCGTAATAATTCCTTACCAGTTGACTTTACGACGAAAATGACTTCTATAAATCTTCGAGAGAACAAAATTTATTACAACTTTTATCTACGATATTTCTCTCTAATAAGTCGAATAGTTGCCGAGTGCCAGCGCTGTTAAATAGAGCACATTTTTGAAAATTTCAAAAACGCTCGATTTTGACTTAACTTTACTTTTTTTTATAATAAAGTGTATATAATAGACTTCATTATATAATAGACTTTTTTCGGCCCAGTTCAGTATTAGGTTATCTTTTAACCTGAATTATTTTCCATGGAAACAATTTTTGAAACGATCACTTCTATGGAAAATAACCCAGGTTAAAAGATAACCCGAAACTGAACAACTGTGCCTTAGAAAGAGTAACCAACAATTATAAAAAAAAGTCGGATCAAAATCGAGCGTTTTTGAAATTTTTAGAAATGTGCCCTATTTAACATCGCTGGCGCTCAGCTGCTATTCAACTTGGAGAAAAATTTAGATAAAAATTGTATTAAATTTTGTTCTCTATAAGATTTATAACAGTCATTTTCGTCCTAAAATCAACTGGTAAGGAAATATTGCGAAGAAACATTTTGTTTTGTTAAAATGGCGGCACTTCCAGGCGGTCACCAACCCGAGAGTTTTTATTAGGACTCCAAACCTTAAAACATATGCGAAAATCAGAAATAGAAATTTATTTAAAAATATTTTACCGAAAAACATCATTTTCACTCCTTCATAAAGAATTTCAACTTATTCAACAATTTCAGTCGTAAAATTTAAAATGGCTTTAAACCTAAACCTACCTCAAATTGGGGTTTTTCAGAGGGGAATGTACCAATTAAATTTGCAACCAAGATCTTTGATTTGAAATTTTGTATTACAAAGGGGACAATTTATAGGCTAGAGGGGAAACAAAAAATTTGGATAAATTATGTAATTATAAATTTCACCCTCGAAAATATTTGGAAAAGAAAATAGATGTCTGATTTCCATCTTGTAGACTTTCCATTGGACCAGAAATTCTACGGTTGCTGAATTGGTTTACGAAATTTCAATGTTCAAATTCTTTGCTTTCCTAATTTAGTTTAGAGAAACTGTAAATAAGTTTCTTGTAGAGACAAAAAATGTTACTACGTAACATGAACATATTTTTTGTGTTTGTTTTGTTATTAGTATTTGTCTTGAAAATTGTTGATACAAAAAACTACATTGACCTTAATTATAGATATAGTAGATGCGGTATTTTTCTCTAAAATAATTTAGGAAGCAAAGAAGTTAACATCGTCATCACTATGGTGCGTGAACCAATTCTTTGCGAAAATCATAAAAATATGGATGAGGCATTTAACGAACGAAAGTTTTATTACTTGAACAGATCAAAACCTCGAAAGAGATCGCGAATAGACCAAACTCGGTAATTAAGTGTAAAAGAATACAGAAAAGTAAAAATCAAATTATCTGGGTCTCTGAATAGCCAACAATTTTGTTAAAAAATTAAAAAGCAAAAAATTTAATTAAAAAGTGGTACACATTTATATTACGCTACAAACACTAAGTAACATAGCGCAAAAAATCCAAAAGGAATTTGTTGTAGAGCATAAAATTATTTAAAAGAAGCTCCCCAATAACATAACATATCGTCGGCCTAATTTCAAAACCATGTAGGTTGACACTGTTTTTTCAGGAAATCAACAACCATCGAACTTAAATTTGTTTAAATTAATTAATTGCAATTTTGTTTTTATTAAAATTGCAATCAATTAATTTAAACAAAGTTCGGTGGTTTTTGTTGATCTCCTGAAAAAAATAGTGTCAACTGACATAAGTGGTTTTGAAATTAGGCCAACGAAATGCAAAATAAGTACGCAGTTTAAGGGTGCGAGTCTCTCGATACGCCAACTTTGAGATGAAATTGTAAATTTTGCCAATGCATCAATTTTACTTAAGATTGATGGAAACGACGTCAACATGAAATTAAAAATCTGAAAAATTCGTGGTTTATTAGAACACCATCACTATAATATAATTTCTATATTTTCAAAAAATGATTTTTACTTGCAATTTAATTTTTTATTATCGCGGTAAAACTTGACACTATCAACACCACACTTTTTGCTTCAATTGTTAATAATATTCTCTTCAATTTTGTTCCCTTATTATTTGCTCGTAAATTCAACCGTTCGATAGTTATGGTTAAAATTTAAAATGTGTTGATCCAGAATGGAACTAATAAGTGGAAATCTGAGAAAATATACAATTTATGAAAAAATGCAGGGATACGTGACTTCATTTGAATTATTGGTCCATTCGCGATCTCTTTCGAGGTTTAACCCTAAAAGCACTGGCCGAAACTGTTTTTTGAAATTGTTTATTGATTTTTTTAAAAGGAAATTTTCATCCAACATTAAACCCAAAAGAAACACAAACAGATTTGGAAAGGAAAACAGCTCTCCGCTTTCCATCTTGTAGACTTTCCGTTGAACCAATAATTCTACCGGGTGGTGTATTAGTTAACGCAATCGAGATTTTAATGTCATACTCTTGGAACCAGTTGTAAATCAGAAGATCATCCTCGAATCCCATTTAACCCACGGATTTCCTCTATTTGATTGGTGGTTGATACACAAAAATTCCACGGGATAAATCGAACTCCGGGATGATCTTCTGCTATACAAATGGCCCTTAATGTTTAATTCTTCATTATTTGTGATGAAAAAAATGCTGCATCCGTATATTGTTTTTCTGTAATTTTCCGTTTTCAAGGTGTTAAAAATTAAAGATACTAAAGAGGTGATTGTAAATTGTCGTAAATCGTCGATACTAAAAACAACTCTCCATTGACAAGTTCAATTCCAAAGCAATACTAAGTTTTGTTAAAACATCACTTTTAGTTTCCTTAATTTTTACCCTCGACGGAACGGAAAATTACAGAAAATAATTTTTGAGGATGCAGTATTTTTTCTCTATAAGAATTTATTTACAATTTTTAATTAAAATAATTTAGAATGCAACGAATTTAACATTGAAATTCCCACAGTGCTTGAACCAATTATAAATTTAGACGGCCGTGTTCACATTTACAATAAGCATCTTCCAATTTCACGGCCGAATTAAAAATTGTGATTTCCATCCAGCAAATATTCCGAATAATAAGTCAAATTACTACTTGTGACATTGGCTAATAATAACGTGACCGAAAACGCGATATCCATCCTGTTATTCGTTTAAAAGTTTGATCCCGCGGGAAAACATCCCCTTCGATTTGTAGTCCGGAGCCGTCGGCTGTTTCTACTTCGGACTCTATTCCAAATACGGGACTCGATCCGACAATTTGTTAAAAACTTGGACCTTGACGCGCAAAAACTAAAAGTTCTCGCATTGTTTTATGGGCTGCTTTGGGGAAGCCGCCATTATAAACTCAATGCCAAATACGCGATATCGATCCAGTGATTCCTTAAAAAGTTGGACACTGCGCGAAAAATGCAAGGGTCCGCTTGGATTTGGAATTCCGGGCCGTCGAATGATCGACTTGATGCCGAAAACGCGAGCACGATGCGACGATTTCTTAAAACGCAAATCCCGTTGTGCAAAAATTGATAAGTCCCCGCTTCGATTTATGTTTTAGTATATAAAAATTAATGTTAACGAATTGTTTTGGAAAGTTTTGTAATGTACTTTTTCTACTTTGCAGATTCTAAATATGGAACCCTCAGGAACACGATCCATCAAAGGTTTGAAGTTGGTTTGGAGCCGTTTTTAAAACTGGTATACTATAATGAAGTGTAAAATAAATTAGCTGTATTTAAAAATTAAAGTCGGTCAACTTAGAATATTTTTGCAAGCAAAAGTATCTAAGTTTATTCACTTTAATGTTTTAAGTTAAAATATTTTCTATCTTATAATAATGCACCATTATCGATAATAAATGTAACTTAAATAAAATTATATGTTTTATTATTACAAACACATAGCAATGTACGATACGTAAGTCGATGACGCAGATGCCCCACCAGTTCCGAACGAAAACCGAACTGGCTTCGTTTGGGAGTGGGGGAAACAAATTTGGTATATAAGCAATGTTCTAATTGTAGGGTGGGTGGGGCGGGGTGAACAGTAGACCAGCAAACATCTAGCTCTCCAACTCGATCAACAGGCCGCGAAGCGGCCTGGGGGCGCGCGAAGCGCGCCCCTATAACAAGCCGCTTCGCGGCTTGTTAATCGAGTTGGAACAGCTAGGTGTTTGATGGATAACGGCCTTCGCCCGCCCGCCACAACCCCAGGCGATACATTACTTATATACCAAATTGGTCTCCCCCACTTCCAACCGAACCGAGTTCGGTTTCGTTCGGAATACTTGGTGGGGCCTTGTCGAAAGTGGGAGAAGTAAACTAATTGAAATATTTTCTAAGTCCGCTCCGAGCAAGTTGCTTACGTAGTTCCGAATAGCTGATGTCACTAACTTACCTTGAATGCTTATATGACTATCTATAGTAGGTGGGGAAACTTATTAGTAATAGATACCTCATATCAATGATACAAGAATATGCAATTATAGCTTTTATTGTGACGGTAAGTAAGTACAAGACAATACAAATAATATACACACTGCACTACCATTTTCCTTTGGATGTTCTAACGAAAACTGCTAAGTCCAAACTCGTACGTTGTGCGCTGGCGTGGTTATCGCTTATTGCTATGTGAATCAACCATTCGTTACCTGCAATGTGAAAAATAAATTACAATCATGTTTACATACACAACACATTTTCGAGTATGAGACTCGACACACGACCCCATTTTCAAGCATCTACGTAATTTCATACGTTTCAAAGACGTGCCTCACAAAAAATATGAATTATTCATGCCGCTACTTGGCTTCACAAAACATTACCATACCGAGATGACGTTTTCGAAATTAGGTGTATCCGCAGACTGCCTAACCAAACAAATTCTTAAAACTAAGCTGGTCAGACCGCCATGATTGAGATGTCGATGACTCCCAAATACATATGACGCGAGGGATTCCTGTTTAAGCGTGACGGTACTTCACTATTTAAAGAATTACAGGAGAGGGATCGTACTTTCGGAACCTCGTTTGTCTGCTGACGCGCAACGCCCCCATCGAGCAGGAGGGGACTTACAACCTTCCTGTAACAGTCACTATCTTCAAATATAGATTGCGATTCGAAGAGGCTGCGGGCGTCCTTACCGAAAGTTGCAAATCGAAGTGGGGACTTACAGTTTAAGCGTGACGAATCCTTAACATTTTTACTATTTACCGCATCGAGATCGCGATTTTGACAATGCCGTCAGTTGTTGAAGGCCGTTCTAACCCGAATTACAAATCAAAGTGGGGACTTACAGTTTGAGCATGACGAATTTTATCATTTTTACTATTTACCGCATCAAGATCGCGATTTTGGCAATGCCGTCAGTTGTTGAAGGCCGTTCTAACCCGAATTACAAATCAAAGTGGGGACAGTTTGAGCGTCACGAATATTAACATTTTTACTATTTACCGCATCGAGATCGCGATTTTGGCAATGCCGTCAGTTGTTGAAGGCCGTTCTAACCCGAATTACAAATCAAAGTGGGGACAGTTTGAGCATGACGAATATTAACATTTTTACTATTTACCGCACCGAGATCGCGATTTTGGCAATGCCGTCAGTTGTTGAATGCCGTTCTAACCCGAATTACAAATCTAAGTGGAGACTTACAGTTTTCAGGTCACGGATTCTAATTTTTTTACTATTTACGGCAGCGAAATCGCGTTTTGGACAAAGACGTCAGCTGTTGACTGCTGCTCTAACCCGAATTACAAATCGAAGTGGGGACTTACAGTTTACACCGACGATAGCATCCCTAAACCGAATCATAAATTGAAGTAGTAACTTACATCTTTAATGTGATAAGATCTAATTTTGTAATGAAAAACCAGAGTAAGAGACCCGTTTTGGGCAACGAGACCAACTGCCTCCCTAATCTGAAGTGAAAATTGCATCGGGGATTTACAGCGTTCGCGTGGCGTAATAATTTGAGAAGGTTTCTTACGGCACTCCTTAGAAAAAAACTTATTATCCCAAATGGCCAGTCGACCAACTCAATATAAGGATTTAACATGGTAAATCAGTGTTTTTAAAATTCTTGCTTCCCAAATGAGTAATAATGAAAATTGTATCGATCGAAACAGATTTTTGTTTCGCGTTTGGAGATACCTCACACTTGTTATTTCACCTTTAATTCATCTTAAAAATGGAGGAATAATTGGGGTGGTTTTGAAGACCTACGATATGCATTAGAAAAATAATCGCCACAAATTACAAATCAAATTTATCAAAGTGATTATTAGGCAATTATTTTTCATCGGCAAGCTTCTTCTTCTTAAGAGGGAGACTTATTAATAAAAGTAGAAGAAGAAAGGCGAGCTGTGCTCTTAAAAAGCGCACAATTTATTCTTGCAATTTTAATAGTAATGAAAGAGGAAATGGCAACTGTCGGATATTTCCAAACGCGAAAAGAAATTTTCTTTCGATTGATACCATTTTAATTTATTACTATGGGGAACAGAAATCTAACAAAATGTTGAATTTCCATGCTAGTTTCCTATGCTCGGGTGATTGGCCGGGCCACCCGGTATAGTGATTATAATGGCTTATAAGTAGAGCCCGGATTTATAAGCACTTATTATTCCAAAATAAGCCATTTAAAAAGTTTCAAAAAACAGAAAAAAAAGTCCTATAAAATTGAAAAAAAGCACTAAAATTCAAACATAAAAACCTTATTTTTATTAAATATTAATTAGACATTCGTTTTATAATTAAAAAAAAATTAATTATCATAATTATATTTTTCCAAATTTTCCATTTTGAAAGATTGTCGAAAATCGAAAATCTTCGCTCAACATCAACCGACGTAATGGGAGCAAATTTGTATATACATATGGATTGGTACATTCGTATTAACTTCTTGAACTTCTTTACCTAGTAGTACCTCAAAAAATTTCTCAAGTGTATGAAATCCTTGATTTTTGTCCAAGATGTCCTTTAATTTATTATTGACAATTATTCCCACACTCCCTTGCACATCCAAAGTTTTCTTTTTAAAATTATTTATAATTTTTACAGATTCCACTAAAGACAAATAACTTTTTCCAAATTTTCGATGGATGATGGAACGTATGAAAAGTTAGCTTTGATATAACTTATGCATGTAGTAATTTAAGATTTAACAGAATTATTCCAAGTCCCAAAAAACATTAGAAAAAGCTCTAATAAGCACTAACGTATGTTTTAAGCAAAATCTTGAGAAAAAAAGCACTATCAACATTAGGTCAAATCACTGCAAATTTTAAGAAACGTCAAGATCCAAAAGGAATATATGCTACTTATAATTTAGAGCAATAAGCAAAAAGCTTAGAATCCGGGCTCTACTTATAAGTTCAACTTCCAAACTAAAACACTGAGAAAATTTTACTACAATATTGAATTTATTGTAATTGGAAAAAGTGCTTTAAGATTTTCAATGTTGTTACGACCAGTTTCTTAGAGCCCCCGCAGACTGAAGACTTTCTATCGGCCGATAGTTTAGTCGGGTTGGGCTGCTAGTGCGCACACCGACCCAACTAAACAGTCTGGTTGGTGATGAGTGCGCAAACTAGCCAACAATCGGCCGACTATTCTCCAACGATTTGCTATTAAAAAAAATACACACGGCCAAACGGTGCCAAAGCTCGGAACGAACTAAACTATCGGCCGACTAAACAATCGTCGTGTGTGCGCGCGTAAAATAGCGTCATAGTGATTTAGCAGTCGGCCGATAGTTCGCCGACAGTTTAGTTTGAAGGCAATCGTGTAGCCCATCAAACTTTAATCGGCCGATACCGAATCGTTATAGTCTGCGCACTTGCATATATCTTCATACTGATTAAGAAACCGACCAAACTATCGGCCGATAGAAAGTCTGCAGTCTGCGGGGGTTCTAAGCCGTAATTTTCGATAGGAAATATTTCTCATTAAAAATTAAATGCATTTTAGCAAAGAAAGACTAAAAAATTATCCGTAAACTTCACAATAAATTCAAACTTGTAAACATCTTTTATTACAAATTCTCCGGATCTGTTCGTTTAAATTGGTATTTAATTTATGGTTTATGTGTCTAGTTATAAGGGTCCGCTGTCAACAAAAAATTGTTCACCAAAATATGAAAAGAATAAAATGTAGGTTTTATTCTTTACACACCACAGAAAGAAACATAATTTGTACTTTGTATATAGGATAGTTGTATCCAATTAAAGAAATGTCGATGAGGGATTACTCATTTTCTTTATAGCATGTAAGGTTTAATAATAAGTTTTAGAATAAATACATTGTAATAGGTTTAATAATTTCTGATTGGTTGCTGAACCTTTTGGGTGTCTATGATATCGGGTTCGTGGACAGAGATATGGAGAAATATGGATGGATATCCCTGTTAATTTGGCCGGTTTCATTTGATTTTAAAGTTGTGGAAGGGAGCGAATTGTTTGTTTTCGTCTTGTTTGTTGACATCGGGTTGGAAACTTTTGTGATGTAGTGGTGCGCCTGCTTGCTTTGGTGGATTCCTTTTGAATACTGCGGGAAGTTTAAATGGAATATAAACTGAGCGGTGTACGAATGTCTGTCTAATACGCTATCAACGGTATCAGTATTCTTATCTGTATTTAGTTTATGCATGTTGTTGTGAAAAGTTTGACTGTATATTTTAATATTGTACATGAGGTTATTTATGAAAATCCTATTATTATTGACTAATTCGCTTTTGGGATTATGCAACGTTTTAATTTTACGCCACCGAATGTTTCTGTTTTTATTTGCATGTGACACCAATGCAGGCCCCTTCAATGTATTGTAAACAGTTTCCACCTATGTTTTTTAAGATATGTCGAATGCTGACCCATGTGATTATGTATTCTCACTTATTATATTACAATTCTGAAGATGGCTTTCATTTTGAGGCCGAAACACGTCGACTATAAACACGCTTGTTTGATTTATTTCTGTCCACGAACCCGATATCCCGTATTATTGTAAATTACCATAAGTTTAGTGTGTAAAATGTTAAATTTTGAAAATTAAATTACCGTAGACCTCATGATTGAGGAAGTATTACAAATCAGATATACTGTGAAAGAAAATATGTTTTTTAATTTAGCTTAAAAGTGTTTGATAATAACCAATAAACTTTTGTAACGTATTGTATAAAATTCGAAATAAGTGTTTAACACCTTAATCCTGTGGGATAAAATGAAATAAACTTGTTACAATTATCTGGTGTTTTTATGATGATTTCCGTTTTAAATAAAGTTGGACACACCCTGGAATCTCCGTAAGAGGAATCATACTCAAACTAAGAGGTCGTTTATCTACCTATTACCTGGAGAAGAACACCATAACAATGTCTATAAGAATAAGGAAATTATGTAATTTTAAAGTATGTCTACATTTCCCCCCCCCCCCCAAACTGCAATGAAAAGAGATATTGAATTACAGTTTTCACCATTCAAATTGTCTTGAAAAACTGACAAAATATAATTTAATAAGTTTTTTTTAACTCAATAAATAAGGGATGTGCCATAAGAAACCAGTAAAAAATCAATTACCCCGTACATCAGGAAATTAGAAGAACGATACCTAGCAGTTCTTTGGCTGTTTGTCGTTTTGTCACCATGAAATCTCGATTCAAAATGCGGAATTTAAAATTCATGCAAATTAACAAATGGCTAAAAATAATTAAATACGAGTATAACTAACCTGATTATTTTCCCACGCAACTTTTAGAAGCCAAACCAATGGATAATTTTCATCCAGTCTTGTATCCTTGGGGCTGATTTCTCTCACTGAAACAAAAAGATTGGTAAGAATTTGTCAAAAGTTGTTTATAATTAGTAATTATATCAGTAAGGTTGTATTTTACTAGTTTTTTTGATTGTCTCAAATTTCACTTTCGTAGATTGTCGCGTAAATTAATTAGAATATTGTCAATTAATCTGGTTATGACTTATGCTCGAGTTGTGGTAATACATAAATTAGCAATCACTTTCTAAATTTTGGTTTCATCTTAATTCTTTCCAAGTTCACTTTTAGTCCAGGCAAGTAACATTTTTAGTTTACAAAAATTCTGGGCAAGCTGAAATTTTATCGCCACGAATATTGGAGTGTTCTAATGAACTCCCTAAAATCCCATGCCAGAGTCTTCCCCAATTGGGAGTTTTATCCCCCCCCCTCCTAATACGGTTTTTGATAACAGCTCACTTATTTTCAATTTTATAAAAAATTATCGTATCAAATTTAAAAATCATAATATTCTCTATAAAACATCTTTTTTCTAAAGTTTTATGAGGTAAAATATTCCTGAAGTAAGTTACCAAAAATACAACTTATCACCTTTAAAATAGTGAAATATAGATTAGTTGCATGTAGAGAAATGTTTTAAAAAGGGCTAAATGCGTTTATAAATAAATGAGTTAAGTTGGAACCAAGGATGAAAATCGAAGTGTAAATAGAGTTTTTTAAAATTTGACCATGTTATAATGAAATTCAAGCAATAGAGCTGAAAATTAATTTCAGAAATCATCCATTTTATCAAAAATTGTTTCAATGAAAAATATTTTGTATAATATATTATCTACATCTTGATTTGTTCTTAACGCTTTTTAGATAAAATTTACTGTTATTCCAAAAATTTAAATTTTTACTCTTAAAAAATGAGCCAACACCATAATATGCGTTTTTCTTTATCTGCCCGAATATCATAAACGAGATCTCTGACAAAAATTGATAGTAACAAAAGATGTAGATAATATTATGTCAAACTTATACTGCTTGAATCATTTTTTCATAACGTGAAGTTTGCGAGATAAATGTAAAAAAAAATCTGATGTGGCCAGCACATGACTTCCCTATAAGGAATCATTCCTTCATCGTTCATCTGAAGATTCGCAGAAATATTATTTAAATTTTATTTTATTAAATAATTAAATTTTATTTGCTTTAATTTTGATTAAAAAATAAAAATTCATCAATAAAATATTTATCATAATATATTTAAGAAAAACCATTTCGTCCTTCAAGTAAAGTGCTACTTCCGGTTTAGGGATTTGCTCCAAAATCAAATGGTGCTTTCGTATACCGATTAAAGTGTTAAATATGAAATTTGGTTACTATATAACAATTCGTTCCTGAGATATTGAAGAAAAACTATTTCGTCCTTCAAGTAAAGTGCCATTTCCGGTTTAGGGATTTCCTCCAAAATCAAATGGTTCTTTCGTATATTGATTAAAGTGTTAAATATGAAATTTGGTTACTATATAACAATTTGTTCCTGAGATATTGAAGAAAAACCATTTCGTCCTTCAAGTAAAGTGCTACTTCCGGTTTAGGGATTTCCTCCAAAATCACATGGTGCTTTAGTATACTGATTAAAGTGTTAAATATGAAATTTGGTTACTAGATAACAATTCGTTCCTGAGATATTGAAGAAAAACCATTTCGTCCTTCAAGTAAAGTGCTACTTCCGGTTTAGGGATTTCCTCCAAATTCACATGGTGCTTTAGTATACTGATTAAAGTGTTAAATATGAAATTTGGTTACTAGATAACAATTCGTTCCTGAGATATTTAAGAAAAACCATTTCGTCCTTCAAGTAAAGTGCTACTTCCGGTTTAGGGATTTGCTCCAAAATCAAATGGTGCTTTCGTATACCGGTTAAAGTGTTAAATATGAAATTTGGTTACTATATAACAATTCGTTCCTGAGATATTGAAGAAAAACTATTTCGTCCTTCAAGTAAAGTGCCATTTCCGGTTTAGGGATTTCCTCCAAAATCAAATGGTTCTTTCGTATATCGATTAAAGTGTTAAATATGAAATTTGGTTACTATAAAACAATTTGTTCCTGAGATATTGAAGAAAAACCATTTCGTCCTTCAAGTAAAGTGCTACTTCCGGTTTAGGGATTTCCTCCAAATTCACATGGTGCTTTAGTATACTGATTAAAGTGTTAAATATGAAATTTGGTTACTAGGTAACAATTCGTTCCTGAGATATTTAAGAAAAACCATTTCGTCCTTCAAGTAAAGTGCTACTTCCGGTTTAGGGATTTGCTCCAAAATCAAATGGTGCTTTCGTATACCGGTTAAAGTGTTAAATATGAAATTTTGTTACTATATAACAATTCGTTCCTGAGATATTGAAGAAAAACTATTTCGTCCTTCAAGTAAAGTGCCATTTCCGGTTTAGGGATTTCCTCCAAAATCAAATGGTTCTTTCGTATATTGATTAAAGTGTTAAATATGAAATTTGGTTACTATATAACAATTTGTTCCTGAGATATTGAAGAAAAACCATTTCGTCCTTCAAGTAAAGTGCTACTTCCGGTTTAGGGATTTCCTCCAAAATCACATGGTGCTTTAGTATACTGATTAAAGTGTTAAATATGAAATTTGGTTACTAGATAACAATTCGTTCCTGAGATATTGAAGAAAAACCATTTCGTCCTTCAAGTAAAGTGCTACTTCCGGTTTAGGGATTTGCTCCAAAATCAAATGGTGCCTTTGTATACCGATTAGAGTGTTAAATATGAAATTTTGTTACTATATAACAATTCGTTCCAGAGATACAAGACTTACAGACATTTTGCGTTACATACATCCATACATACATACATACAGACATCATTGCGAAAATAGTCAAAACGGATTCAGAAATGCTCAAAACGGATATTTCCGTTAAAATATCGACATCGAATTTTTTCATGATTACAATACTTCCTTATAGGGAAGTAATAGGATTTTAGTAGCCATTGTCAAAGATGACGGTCAAAAAAATATGACGCCTACGATACATGAGAACCTTCGAGAATTTTAATATGTCTTTCCTTGTGGCCAATAGAGTCCCTCAACTGCTTTACTCTGGCTTTACATGAAGCTGTTCCAAGGTTTCTTACCAATTTTACCTAGAATTGTTGATTTATTTTTCAACTCACTTTATGGCTTAATGGTAAGTTTTATAAAAAAAAAATGCCAAAATTCGATAACATGGGTGGTTTTCTAAAGAAATGTTAAAATGCAATTTTGGTCGTCATTTTCTCATATTATGGCAGTCAAGTTTATTTTGGAATAGTATGCCATAGAAAAACTTGAAAAAATATAAGTTATATAGAATTTTTTACTCTTTAATTTGGATTTTAGGCGACTTTTGGGGGGTTTATTACAACACTCCTATATTATACTTGTTCGCTAATTTTTTGTCTTCCATATACTACACTATAAAACTTTTGAACAAATTTTTCTCTTCTATTTTAGATTTCTAAAATCAATTTCGCTTTTCAATTTAACCCTACAGTGCATACGTAGGGCCTAGCAGGCCCGAGTTGAAATAAATTTCACAATATCATTAGTAGCTGTCTAAAATATGAAAAGACATCGATGTGTGTTTAAAAAACTTGAAAAAGTTGAATGGATTACCAATACAAGGGCTTTGGGCCTAGTAAGTCCGAAGTATTCACTGGCGTTACTATTTTATATTAATCGGCTTCCAATGACATTATAAGCTTTGTAAAAAAAAAAATTTCAGCTGGTAATAACAATTGATGGTAATCATTACTCGCAAAATAATTTTATACCTAATGAAACTGCTATAATTTCCATGTAATTCAATTTATATTATTAAAAGTGTCTTTACAATTCTTGCACGTCACCGTAATACAATAATATACAACTACAATGTGACTGAATATTTCGTAATAATTTATTTCAACAATTTTGATTCTTTTGGAATTTTCTAAATTATGGGCCTGACAGGCCCTACGTGTGCACTGTAGGGTTAACCTTTGTTCTAATTTACTTCATGCGTTTATATTAACACTATTTTAAAGGTAGGTCGTGGTTTCCGTCAGTTATTTCAGATATATTATGCCATATGTAAATTTTGAAAAAATGTATTTTGTAGAAAATTTTATGGCCTTTAATTTTGGTTGGTAATATGCCCCTGCAGGCCCTCACATGATTTTTATATTTCCCAAAAAAAATTGGCAGCCATAAGGATAGTCAACTTAGTAGTTACTTAACAAATTGGCCATTTTAATATTTGATGGTAGCTGCTAGTAAGTTGACTATGCATATGGCCGTTGGAGTTGATCAAATTGTAAATATTTATGGGATGAATATTATAGTTTCTTTCTAATGCCGCAAACCGCAACTGTATTTCCATTTTAAAGAAAAAAAAAGTTTATTAAACTTTGTGTTGTAATTCTACCACAGTATTTTAAGCATTAATTTAACAAACACCTTGAACTTTTTATATATCCATTGATAGATAAAATCATAAGCTATAACTTTCTTTCCTTGATAAATTGTGACTTATAGGGCCATTTTAAAGTAATTAGCAAAAGTGTTAGATTATAGAGTCGCTACCTAAAATCATACAATTTGTAGTGGGATGAATACTTAGAATTTTTGATCATTGAAAAAATAAGTATTACATGTAAAATTTTATTTTCAGTCGATTGGTGCAAACCATTAGTCTCTATATCTTCCTGTTTTCAGAAATAAAAAAAACATGCAATTGTGCGCTCCACCCCTTTGAGTAGGGGGTTCAACATGCCACCGTATTGAAAAGGATTTTCTTTTACTCAGAAGGGGAAGTATCTAATTAATTTTAAGCTCATAAGCTGTTAGCTAATGTTTGGTCAAGAGGTTATGCAACTTAAATATAACTCCAACCAAGGATTGAATTCTATGTTAAAATAAAATATGCGGTCCTCAGAGGTAAATTGTTTACAGTCTCGATACTACACTTTGCAAACAAGTACTGTCCCAAAACTATTAGTCGATATGTTTGATATACAAAAAAGCCATTTTGAAATTAATTTTAACGAAAGCCAAAATTCAATCTTCCTCAAATTTACACATTTTTACGTTTATTGACTGGAAATCAATAATAACTAAAAAACCCTTCACAATTATTATTGGAATTTACTAACCTGCAATTTTCGAATTGATTGGCATCACTTCCTATCTGGTCAACATCCAAATTTTCTGCATCACCACCAGAAATTTCCAAATCTAGAAGAAATTAAAAATTGATAACACTTTCTCACAAGTTTATAATATTAATTTTCTGTTTTCTAAAAGGTCGAATTCGTTGTCAAAAATATTTATCTAAATGTGACATTTAATAAAAAAATGTTGAAAATAAAATCCCGAATGCAAGTAGATATCTACTTTTATCTTACTAGATTTGTCCATAGATGGCAGAGCAATGATAAAGATGTTAACTAGATTGACACTCGGAATTTTACCGTTAGATGGACGATACAAAAATATAGATACCGATTTATTAAGCGTTCAACGAATATCAATTTAAAACGCCAAATTTTAAAACTTTAAATGCATGCAAATTAACAAATAACAATTAATTTGTGGCCACTAAATATTAAATATAATCAACATACCTAATTATTTGTTATTTAGGTCTTCAAAACCAATTTGTATTCTACCCCTCAGCTGTCCTACACATGAGTTGAATAAGGATGTGGCTAGTGTATCCTTGTTCAACTCACGTGTAGGACAGCTTGTCGGCCCGACCAGATTGGATCGTGTGTAGACGCTCCAACAGTTTTCGCATGGTTGCTCTTCTAAACTCTGAAAAATAAAAAAATTTGAGAATCTGTTACGTTATCATAAAAATTCAGTTTCATAATATCATCTTTTGTCGCAGAATAAATACGTTTCAAGGGACGTGAAAATTAAATTTTGTTTAAAAATTGTGAAACTTTGCAAGTATGCTAATACCGCACCAGCAAATCCCGATAAAATATTACAAAAATTCTAAACACTAAGGGCTGGTTTATAGGGACGAACGAAAATTAAATTTTGTTTAAAAATTGTGAAACTTTGCAAGTATGTTAATACCGCACCAGCAAATCGCGATAAAATATTACAAAAATTCTAAATACTAAGGGCTGGTTTATAGAGACGAATGAAAATTAAATTTTGTTTAAAAATTGTGAAACTTTGCAAGTATGTTAATACCGCACCAGCAAATCCCGATAAAATATTACAAAAATTCTAAATACTAAGGGCTGGTTTATAGAGACGAATGAAAATTAAATTTTGTTTAAAAATTGTGAAACTTTGCAAGTATGCTAATACCGCACCAGCAAATCCCGATAAAATATTACAAAAATTCTAAACACTAAGGGCTGGTTTATAGGGACGAACGAAAATTAAATTTTGTTTAAAAATTGTGAAACTTTGCAAGTATGTTAATACCGCACCAGCAAATCGCGATAAAATATTACAAAAATTCTAAATACTAAGGGCTGGTTTATAGAGACGAATGAAAATTAAATTTTGTTTAAAAATTGTGAAACTTTGCAAGTATGTTAATACCGCACCAGCAAATCCCGATAAAATATTACAAAAATTCTAAATACTAAGGGCTGGTTTATAGAGACGAATGAAAATTAAATTTTGTTTAAAAATTGTGAAACTTTGCAAGTATGCTAAATAATACCGCACCAGCAAATCGCGATAAAATATTACAAAAATTCTAAATACTAAGGGCTGGTTTATAGAGACGAATGAAAATTAAATTTTGTTTAAAAATTGTGAAACTTTGCAAGTATGCTAATACCGCACCAGCAAATCGCGATAAAATATTACAAAAATTATAAATACTAAGGGCTGGTTTATAGAGAGGAATGAAAATTAAATTTTGTTTAAAAATTGTGAAACTTTGCAAGTATGCTAATACCGCACCAGCAAATCCCGATAAAATATTACAAAAATTCTAAATACTAAGGGCTGGTTTATAGAGACGAATGAAAATTAAATTTCGTTTAAAAATTGTGAAATTTCGCAAGTATGCTAATACCGCACCAGCAAATCCCGATAAAATATTATAAAAATTCTAAATACTAAGGGCTGGTTTATAGAGACGAATGAAAATTAGATTTTGTTTAAAGATTGTGAAACTTTGCAAGTATGCTAATACCGCACCAGCAGATCCCGATAAAATATTACAAAAATTCTAAACACTAAAGGGTGGATTTTAGAGACGGATGAAAAATATGCCATTTGAAAATTTTTCGTAAAATTTTATGAAGTATTCAACTAATAAAAAGAAGATGAAAAGCTGCTAATAACATATGTCAAGAAACGCTTTGTTTGCCAGTGTGTGCATTCTAAAATTGAAAAATATAAAATTTGTCATCGATTTAGTGTTGAAAGTATGGAACAATGTTGTTAAAAAAATATAATTAATAAAATTTCCTTTTGTTCGGAAAGTCATGGCAATGGTCACATCAGATTTTTTCAATGAAGATCAATGCAAAACTCATTCAAAACTCATTGTACATGGAACGCCAAAACTTCCAGTTAATAGCGATTTGATAATTTAACTTATTAGTACATAGTAAGTAGATACAAAAATCAGAGGAAAATTAAATTTTGACTATCGTTTTCTAAATAATAAGATAAAACACGGCTATTAGTAACAATTTTCTTATAAAAAAATGATGTGAAAGTGAATTTTGAACAAGTTCTGATTCGCCAGCATATTTATCTGGATTTATTTACAAATTTCTTCTCTTTTTTTAATCCTTCCTGACCTTTAAATTAAATTGCCATGTAAAGCCCACAGCATTTAGCAGATACAGATTAGGATTATTTCCTTGCTTATTTTCAAGTTTTCAATTATTTCAAATAGAAATGAACAAATTGAATCAATATCCACGATCATATAGGAACTGCTCCTAACTGTCAAATTCCTATGCAATAGAAACGCAATTTGATGACTTTCTTGCAGTCGAAAACGTTTTCAATTTCTAACATTTCAACTCCGATTTATCAACCTCTATTGGATTTTGATAAGTTAGGGAATGGCCAGATTACATGACAAAACAAGAACAAAAAGCAAAATAATGTAACTAACCTGTAATTTTCAAATTGATGGGACAGTTCTTCCTGTGCATAATAATTGACTTTATCTACACCACACCATCCTATCCGTGTAATAAATAATGAAACCTAGAATAAATTAAAAATCAGAAGTTATTAACAATATTTCAAAAGTTTATAACGTTTACTTGAAACATTATTGAGGCCCAGTTGTTCAGGTTCGGGTTATCATTTAACCCAGATTAATTTCCATGGATACAATTATTCTTGAAGCAGTTATTTCTATTGAAATTAACCCAGGTTATAAGATACATATCGTACATATCCGTAGGTCAGCTTTGACCAGAGATTATTTTTCGTTATAGTAACTCAAAATCTGCAGTTATACTAAAGTCAAGCTTAACCTTAATATAACTCGAGCTTCAAAAACCGGGCATAAGTGACCTTCAACAACAAATGTCGGAAATAAAATCACGAAATGAGATGTATGTAACCTCTAAAGAATTCAAAAAGGTAGTTACCTGTGGGAAGATGGTATTGGTGCTTTTTAAAAACATTTTCAAGTTAGTTTTCCCTCATCCATCGTTCGTATGAATGTTCTCCTTCTCGAACATGCAGGTTATCCTTTCGTGGCACTGCAACAACAAAGACTGTTATTATTATTGTTCACTTTCATACACTGTATTTAAATGATAAACATTACGAAAGCCATAAATTATGCAAATTTAAGAAAACCTGCTTTGAATTCTAACCACAACTTACCATCAAAAGAAATCCTCTGAGCGACTTGTTGATTCATTTGTATGACATTCGCAATAGTAGTTCATTCTAATGTACAATTACAAAAACAAACCATTTATGACAACAAATCGAAAGTGTGAATTTATAAAATCATTTTACAACCAAGTCAAAGGTTAAAATTGCGATTAAACTGGATTAAACCTTCAAAACGTTTTAATTGTGACACTGTGACACCATGTGACACGTCATACTTGCTTCCGGCGTTAGTCGTTAGGTAGCGCCACAAAATGAACCAACACATGACGCGTGGAATTTATGACATCTATGAATTATTTATGCAACTTTTTTATATCAAATACAAGGTGTGCGCGAAAAGTTTTAAGTTTAATAAAAAAATAAATTATAATAAATAATTTGTTGACATTATAATAGTTATTTATGTATCAAGGGCACAATCAATAGATTATAGCACCGAGGGTAATTTAAATCCCGACGCGTTAGCGGAGGGCTTTAAATTGCCCGAGGGCTATAATCTGATTGTGCCCGTGGTACATACGTTTTATTTCATTTTGGTACTTGGTACTTGCATTGTCAAAATTGAAGAATTAAGTATTTTAAGAAAAAATATCATGTCATTTTGTTTGTGCTATGAATTTTTGGTGTGCCTTGGTTCCTATGGCGAGAAACTTGGAGGGGCGAGAATTAATTTTTTTATAATTATAGGCCCTCGGGCTATAAAAGCCATATTATGCCCCCATTTCCGTGCTAAAAAACAAGGTTATGATACCAAAATGAAATAAAAGTATATAAAATAGTTATTTACGATATAAGTGTTAAAAGTGACTTTTTATTTTGTTAGTGGGGAATTTTGCGAAACAAGCGATAGCGAGTTGAGCAACCCCCACGAACAAAATAAAATCACTTTTAACATGTATATCGTACAATATTTTTTATACAACTGTTAATAGATCTTGTTTGATGAGTAAATTTTTTTGCGCGCAATCGCCCTGAATTTTTGCATATGCCTTCCTACTGATAATTCATTAGAGGGGGTAGTATGAGTCGGGGGGGGGTGAATTTTTTGCTCAGTTTTTCGATATCTAGCATCGTTCCCGAGTTATAGCTAATTCAAAAAATTTATTTGATATAGTACACAAATGTCATTAATTAATTTGTCGCAGGTTCTGATTTTGTTTTAGTAATTTATTTGTAAATCAAATTGGTTGATGTTCGTCACTTGATATGTGAATGCGATAGTCACAAAAATCAGCATGCCGTGATGTAGTCATGTTAATGCAGTGACAATTGAAAATTGTTTTATTTGTTTCTCATTTGTAAACGTCAGTTTCCAAAAACACAATATTAATCAAGAAAGTTTATTTTATCAAGTCACTAACTTGTAAAACTGACAGTTAACTTGCAAAATTTTTACAAGTTAGTAGTATTATTTACATTAGGAAATTTTGTTTTATCGTCATTTTAAAATATATAAAGCTGAGCGTGACACTCACTCACTCACTGACTTACCATTTACAGGGCATATCTACGGACGTCGTGGAGAGTTGAAATTTTGCATACCCGTGTGGTTTTACGAGGATTGAACGGGAAAATTGTCCGTTTTTAAATGGGACGTTGCGGAGGGGGTCAAGCGGCGGTTCAAAGTGGTAGCAAAATTTTAAAATTCACATGAGAGAGTTGAAATTTTGCAGGCAGCCCCGGGCGACGGTCGAGGGGGCGAAACAATTTTTTTTTTTCGAAATTTTTTTCCGAGCGCTCGGCAAAACGGCTCGGCGCGGTTTTTCGTATTTTTGACACTTTTTCCGGGGTTTTCGTCCGATCGACCTCAAATTTTCGGGAGGGGTGGGGGCGACGAAAACGAACAATCGCTTGGTGCCAAATTTTCGAAATTTTGTCACGTTTCCGTTTTAGGGAGGGGGGCGCGTTTTTTTCTTCTTTTGCGCTTGGCTCGCTTATTTTCAGATTAAAGTTTCGATTTTTTGGTCTCATTTGGATCCGCCCGAATTTAGATTTGCATTTCTGCAAAAAAATACGTAGGTCACAGATCTATTTAAACCGCTAAGCGAGACGACGATTTTAATTACATTTTTTTTGCCGTTTTTTGCGCTACGCCCGGCGGCGTCGACCGGATCGCGAAAAAAAATACTCCGTCGTCGAGCCGACCGTATGCCCGACAAATTTTGTAGAAATACTTTTTCTCGCAAATGGACCGGTTTCGAGTAATCATGATATACAAATTAAAACACGGCAAAATTTAAAAATTCATTGAAATTACATTTTGACGTCTCACATATAATTTCGGTAAAATCGATGGGTCCGTGCTAATGAAATTTTGACGGAGCAAAAATGTGGAGGCCGAAGGCCGACCCGTGTTCCTAAAAGCAAGTGGGAGGCCGTAGGCCGACCCGTGTAAGCGGGAGGCCGAAGGCCGACCCGTGTTCCTAAAAGCAAATGGGAGGCCGTAGGCCGACCCGTGTAAGCGGGAGGCCGAAGGCCGACCCGTACTTTTAAAAAACGTGGGGAGGCCGAAGGCCTCCCCCGTTGGGAGACCGAAGGCCGACTCGTGTTCGTTTCATCGTTGTCGAGAAGCCAAGGCCGGACCAAACAAACTAAAGGCACGCATGTACGCCGACAACTTTGAAGTGATTTTTTTTGATCGAGGAAGGATAATGTCCCAACAAGTTTTGCATCAAATATTATTATTAAAATTGCTCGCCAAATCCGATTCCGACGTTAAAATTTTATATAAAAAAAAATGTTGCTATTCGGTTTTGAAGGCACTCTCCCATGGAAATTATTTTGGAAAATTACGCCATTTCGAAATCAACACTTTTTTCCGTCGGACGTCCGATAAGCCGGCAAATTGCGGAAATGCAAACTTTGAAAAATTTCGATTACAAACCCCGACCTTTTTGGTGGAGACTAAAATTTCGATTTTTGGATCGCATCGCGACGGCCTCAAATTTGGATTCGCGTTTCCGCAAAACAATACGTAGGCCTTAGATAAAGTATTCTACAGGTAACTAAGTAAGTTGTAACTTTTTTTTATCAATTATTTTAAAATAAATAATATTAAAAAATAAATTTTAAATCAATCAAATTATTTTCTAATATGAAATTATTTGATGTCGATTTTTCAAAGTTTATTTTTAATTTTGGAATCATCGACTATGGAATCCTTAAATAGTTCAAGAACCAGGCGATATACCCATAAAAAAAATCGGGACGTCGCGTCGCGTGCCTAGCGCCGGGCGCGGCGGCAAATGCCGAATGTCACGTGACTATACATGCTCTTTTAAAATATATAAAGCTGAGCGTGACACTCACTCACTCACTGACTTACCATTTACAGGGCATATCTACGGACGTCGTGGAGAGTTGAAATTTTGCATACCCGTGTGGTTTTACGAGGATTGAACCGGAAAATTGTCCGTTTTTAAATGGGACGTTGCGGAGGGGGTCAAGTGGCGGTTCAAAGTGATAGCAAAATTTTAAAATTCACATGAGAGAGTTGAAATTTTGCAGGCAGCCCCGGACGCCGGCGGAGGCGGCGAAACAAATTTTTTTTTTCGAATTTTTTTTCGGGCGCTCGGCAAAACGGCGCAGCGCGATTTTTCGTATTTTTGTATCTACTTCCGGGGTTTTCGTCCGATTGACCTCAAATTTTCGTGAAGGGTGGGGGCTGCGAAACCGAAAAATCGGTAGGTCCAAATTTTCGAAATTTTGTCCCGTTTACGTTTTAGGGAGGGGAACGCGTTTTTTCTTCTTTTGCGCGTGGCTCGCTTATTTTCAGATTAAAGTTTCGATTTTTTGGACTCATTTGGATCCGCCCGAATTTAGATTTGCGTTTCTGCAAAAAAAACCGTAGGTCACAGATCGATTTAAAGCGCTAAGCGAGACGACGATTTTAATTACATTTTTTTTGCCGTTTTTTGCGCTGCGCCGGGCGGCGTCGACCGGATCGCGAAAAAAAATACGCCGTCGTCGAGCCGACCGCATGCCCGACAAAATTTGTGCAAGTACTTTTTCTCTAAAAATGGACCGGTTTCGAGTAATCGTGATATACAAATTAAAAAACGGCAAATTTTAAAAATTCATTGAAATTACATTTTGACGTCTCACATATAATTTTGGTAAAATCTATGGGTCTGTGCTAATGAAATTTTGACGGAGCAAAAATGTGGAGGCCGAAGGCCGACTCGGGTTCGCTTCACCATTGAGACGTCAAATCCGGACCAAAGAAACCCGGGATCTCACATGCAAATCAACACTCGACCGTGTAATCCTTAAAAGTTCCAAAAACCGGTCTGTAAGCCCATAAACAATCGGGAGGCCGATAGGCCGACAGCGAGGCCGCAGGCCTCGCGCCTCGCAGAGCTAGCCACGAAAATCGGCCGAAAGGCCGATTTTCAAGTGGCTAGTATATGTTGAAAATCATGGTACAATTGTTATTTGCAGGGCTTGAAGCTGCAGCCATCATCGGTTATGGTGAATCTTCTTGTTGTTAAATTTTTTGTTTGCCGCAATGTCACAATAACGTATTTTCCCATATCTTCTACATCATTCATGTTTAAGGAGAGAATTTCGTCACATCGACAACATCCAAAAATCCCAAATATTGTTACAATTTTCGCCAGCAACCACTGGTCATCAGGAGCATGTAAAAGAAATTGTTCAACCTCTTCTTTACTTAATACCTTGGCCTTTTTTGGCGCATAACGCTCATTTTTTCGTTTCAGAAACGCTATTACCTTTTGAAATCTGCAAATGACAACTAAACGTCATATTTTTCAATAAATTTTTTAAGGAAAACAAACCTGCGAACAGGGGCATTTTCTTTCATTTCCAAGCAGCTTTTCAGCATAGACCATTTTGCCCATAAAGTATTAGGGCTGAATCTAGCTGATAGTTGATTCAAGTATACCAACAAAACATCTTCAGTTACCCCAATCACACTATTTTTGTTTTGCCACTTTTTGAAGTTGTCGTATTCTCGCTCGTACCTTGAAGCTGATTTTGCAGGTAATAAACTTGAAGCTACACTGCTGGCTGCCTCAATAATTTCTTTTGGTACATTCATTTTCGCTTTCGCCAAAACAAATGTAAAGAAAAATAAACAGACATGTTCATGGCAACGCTTCCATAGCTTACGACATTTGCGACAAATTATTGAGATTTTTTTGGAATTTATCTAACCTTTTTACAAATGAGAAACAAATAAAATATAAAACAATGCACGCAAGGTAACGGGTTTTACTGGCTCAAGGAGGTAACTGACTCGCCTGCGGCTCGTCAGTTATATCCTCCATTCGCCAGTAAAAACCCTCTTACCTTGCTAGTAATGTTATATACTATATTAGAACCTTTTGAAAAGTTTTGTACACGTTTTTTAAAACAGTTCGTACTGATAGAGCAATAGTAATAAAAATGGATTGTGATGAAAATGAATTTATTATTGACGGTGGTTCCTTTGCTCATACTGATGCCGGCGCCGTTCCTCGAGAAATTGAAGAAGCAGCTAATAGGGCTACATTGGATCTGTTGCCCAAGAAATCGCGACAGCAGTATGATATAGCATATAACCGATTCATGGAATGGTGCAAACTAAAGAAAGTTGAAGGCAAGTTCAGCGAAAATGTGTTCCTGGCTTTTTTCGAAGAAAAATCCATGTTGTGGAAATCGTCGACATTATGGTCCAATTTTTCGATGATAAAAGCTGGTTTGCATATCAAGAACGACGTGGACATAGGAAAATATTATAAGTTAATAGCATTCTTAAAACGGAAAAGTGTAGGATACCGTCCAAAAAAATCGAAGATTCTAACAAGGGAACATATCGATAGATTTGTGAATGAAGGTCCAGACACCAAATATTTAATGGTAAAAGTTGCAACAATTTTTGGTTTATTTGGCGCATGTCGTCGTGAAGAACTTTGTAAATTAACAGTAGATGACATCGAAGAATTGGATGACTCATTGTTGGTACATATATCGGATACTAAAACCAATATCCAGCGTAGTTTTTGCATTGTTGGAAGTTACATTAATTATTATCGTAAATATTGTGCATTACGTCCACTTAACGTTACTCATCGCCGCATTTTTATAAAATATTCCAACAATAAAGTCACTGTTCAACCAGTGGGAATAAATACATTTGGTAAGATGCCATATAATAATAATAATAATAATAATAATAATATTTATTGATTGTATATAAAATTAAACAAAAGGTTCACAATTATAACACATCAAAAGGCAAAGGTTCAGCAGAGCTGTTTTTCAACCTGTACCTAGTTTCCGAGTCGTTGGCAGTTCAGAATTCGTTCTGAAAGCTTGGCCTTAAAGGTGGAAGCTGCCTGGTGTTGGAATAGGTCCCTGTGTTTGTTAAAGATGTGGCAGGCCAAAAATTCAAAAGAACCTTCGAACTTCGCGGTCTTATGAGACGGGACTGAAACACATCCAGTGTTTCTTAGGTTGCGATTGTGGCAATCGGACCTGCGAACCAAGAGATTGGCGAGGTATGTTGGACGTCCCGTCTTCAAAACATTGAATATTAGTGAACCCAAACGAAGTTCGAATCGAGCCTCCATTTTTGGAATATTTAGTTCGCAGTAGAGTGGAGTGATGTGTGCCCTGTACCCCCAGTTAAAAGAAAACCTAAGGCAGGCGTTTTGAAGAACTTGAATTTTGTTTCTTGTGTGATCCTTTAAGTGACCGTAGTAAACCGTCATGCCGTAATCGACGTGACAGAGTACGAGGCTTTGGACCAGGTACCATTTCGTGCTGGAGGACAGGAATTCCTTGTATTTGTACAGAGATTTCAGTTTAAAATAGCTGGCCCTCGTGATTTTGCTGACATGGTCGGCAAAAGTAAGGTGGCTATCAACTATCAGGCCTAAGTTCTTTGTCTTGTTGCATAGTTTAATTATATTGTTGTTTAGTTGCATAGTTTAATTATATTGTTGTTTAGAATGACGTTAAGGCTTCGAGTTGCTGATGCAAGTCCACAGTTGTGAGGACTTCCTACACACATGCTCACGGTTTTTTGTGGGTTCAGGATCAAGCCATTGTTTTTGGACCAGCATTGCACATGGTCTAGGGCAACGTTTGTGTTGACGATTAGTTCATTTATCCTCGAGGGCGGCCCGGAGATGTAGAGTTGGGTGTCGTCGGCATATAAATGTAAGCGACACCATGGCGGCAGACTGTGTGGAAGGTCCGCGGTAAAGATGGAAAATAGCAATGGACCAAGTAAACTGCCTTGCAGCACACCGCGGATTGGATTAAGTTCGTTAGATCGAATACCCTGGAGCAGTGTTACTTGCGCTCGGCTATCAAAATAGCTTTGGAATAGCTTTAATGCTGAAGAACTACAGCCATAAAAGGACAGCTTGGCGATGAGTAAGTCATGATTGATTACGTCGAATGCTTTGCTGTAGTCGAGCAGTGTCAGGATTGTGATGTTCGAGTCATCCATATCCTTGACGATGTCGTTGGTGACTTTTGTTAGCGCCGTAGTAGTACTGTGGTTGGAGCGAAAACCGGATTGAATATCGGGAAGTATACTGTTAGAGTCGATGTGTTCCCGCAGTTGATCAAGAATCATTGATTCCAAAACTTTCGAGAGGACCGGTAGGTAGGATATGAGATTGCTGAATTTCTGAAAATGCCAGATGCGAAATTATTTACTGGCCACTGCTTCCGACGGTCTTCGGCATCTTTATTGGCAAATTCAGGAGCAAATATTACAACAATAAAACGACTTGGGGGATGGAAATCATCAACTGTTGCCGAGGGGTACATTGAAGATTCCATTGGAAATAAAGATAAAATTGCTCGTAATATTTTTCCTTCTACCAGCTCTGGTTCTTCATCTGCGATTGAAGATTCTGCTGAATTAGGTACACCATCGAGTAGAAACGACACAAGCAGCAGTCGTGGTAATTCATTATCTACTTCTCAAGGAATTAATATTAGTAATTGTTCTAATTCTAATGTATATGTTACAATTTATAAATAAAGTATAAACTAATTACCACTAGTGTTAAAAAGCTTTATTTTACTAGTGTTAAAAATATTTTTAACAAGCTACCTTATAAAATTGAATTTCTAACCTGGGTAAATTGAACTAAAAGTGTCATTTTTAATGTCAGTTGTATAAAAACATTTTTAGGTCTACCCAAAACAATTTAAACCAAACAATTTTGCAAAAATCAAATTAACGTTATTAAAATTAAAAAAAGTATTATAAGTTTATTATAATTTTCTTCAATGTCATTTTCTTCTATGTGCATAATTTTTTTTCCACTTTCAAGTTATAAAAATGACGGTGCTGATTCGAAATCGTCTTCTCATTGGACTAAAAGACGTCACATGGTCGATTTATCTGACAGATAAATTTAACTGGAGATTGATAAATTGGCTCTTCATCTTTTTTTCAGATTTGATATTTTGAATGAACTTTTATAAGTCGGTTCCTTGACAATTCCTCAATTTCACAATTTCAATTTCTGAGGATGCGAAATAAAGGTCTAAAATTTGGTTGTACCACGAAATATATTCTTCATAGAAGTTCTCAGATGATTTTTTAAATTTTTAATTCCAAAAAAATTCCGGTGCAACATCAAAAATCTCCGAAATTGATGATTTTCGGAACCCGAGTTTCAAAATTTGACGGCGCGTGCAAGCTAAACGACTGACTTATCATAAATGTTGTTCCAATCAACATTGTAGGTAATTTAATGCTCTACAAAAAATATTAACAATTTATTACCCTATCTTGTTTAGTTTTAGACATATTTCAGAAAAACTGTCATATGGTGGCGTTTTCTTATTTGAAGTTGCCAATGATTGATATTTTTACAAAATGAATAATTTAATTTGACGCGTTTTGTTTTTTATTTCGTATAATTGCTACTTCAGTAAGTAATAACCATCTAAAACCTATAATTTGTAAGATGCAACTTTTGAATTTGAACTTCGCGCCAACGTCCTCTCCAGAAATCCGCCATCTCTCGAGAACCAACAAAGTTCAAACCTAAAATCACACTTCTTCGACGACACGGAAAAAAACCTTGGACCACCTCGTTGTGAAATACCTACGATCGTCATCTCGTAACCAAACTCTTTCTTCCGGTGTACAAAACATAGTGTCAAAAACAACTGTAACAAAAAACAAATGATCGCTCCGAAAGAGAGACGAACATTAAACTTCCAACACAAATAAAACAACCATATTTTGGGTCAATGTCAATATCTTTTATTATCTTTAATATTCTTGTTTGAGGAATTTAACCTGAAGCAATGATTTACCTAACTCATGACCTAATAAATCTGTAGATTTAATTACCCTGAAAGTCGATTTGTGTTAAATCGCTTTAATGATTTTAATTATGTTTAAAATTACTTGTTGGGATTCAATCCTTTGGATTGTTTTAATCTTTTCTTCATGTACTTGGTACATTTTAGAAGTTTGTGGGAAGCTATTATGTGTTTTGTTTTAACACTAGCTGTTAATAGAAAATTACCTTTAAATCTACCTTTACACCACCACCCTTTAACCAAAATAACCCAAAACCCAGATCTACGTTACTACCACTTCAATAACTACAAGTTTTGGGGACGGTTTAATGTAAACTTGCTTTATTGTTAGCCTTACGTGGCTTTGCAGTACTGATTATTTATTTCCAGCCTGCCAAGGTGTTTGGGCCATTCATACAAGAGTCACCGGAAAGCTAAATTGTACTTTACAAACCGAAACCAAACCATTGTATTACCGAAGTCAAAATCTACCATGTATAAAATTAGTGAACAACCTGTACATTATTTCCTACACCTTGTGAGTGCAAGGAATTCCTAAATTCTTTATAATTGTAAATAATGATTAATTAATTTGAAGCAACACCCTGTATATGAGACATAAATTAATTTAGCAACTGAAAATGAAATCTTTCATTATTAAATTAATCTTAGTTGAAATTTACACTCTTCCGGTATAAAATATAAATTACACTTCTTTGTATGAATAACAGCTTGCGTTGATAACATTCAATGTAAGTTTTATTTCTAAGAAAAGTTTCTGCTGATGCAATAACCTTGAATTCCACCCACCTACCTACCAAGATTTGAACAAAGAAATGTCTCAAAGAATTCATTAAATCATAACCCATAATAATATTAGAATTTGTAAATAGCTTTTATAAATGACATGAAATGATTTACCTTTAACTAATATTTAATAAAGATGATTTGTATTCTTTAAATTGATCTTAAAGTAAAAACATAAAATAACCTGCAACAAAGTTTTGTTGTAATATTTGAAAAACCCTTAAAATAATATTAAAATCAAATCAATCTCATTGCCAAAATATATATCAAATAATTATTTAAATAAAGTTTTATACCTGATTATTAAAACACCACTGTAAATTAACAAAATAGAATTTATCTAAATTGAACACACGAACTGTTAAAAGTCAAGCCACAAGTCCTGCTATTTTCCCGCTCGTTGTTGAGATCTCGTCGCGTTCTCCTACGATCGTTACCGAAACAATTCTTTAACAACTTCAAATATACACGGTGATTAAAATATTCTAACTTAAAACAGCGGCAAATTTGAAATTATATTAATTTCAAAATTGTAATCGTACAAATTATGCTTTGTATTTGAATTAAGAAGCTAATAAAAGTACTTTTCTTGCATTTAGTAATAAGTAAAATTCTGAGGCTTGAGGTACTTGAAAACAGGAACAAAAGAGTTTTTTTTATTATATACCAAGCGAAAAAAATTCATGTTCTCCGATCAAAAATCGGTTATATAATATGATATGCTTTATAAACTGGTAGGGAAAAAAATATTTCTTCATTGTTGACATCTTTCAGTTTTATTTAATAATCAGTAAATTGTAATTTCATGAAAAGGTGTTTATGATAAGAGTGCCTTGTAAACATTTTTATTACATAACCCAACATTATGACCTTGACAGATAATTAAAATTGTAAAGAGACTGTAAATCTAAGTAAGGATGCTTATAGTCCTCCTGAATAATATAAAATATATAATATTTGAAATATTTAATTTAATATAATATTAAATTCCATTTTATCTTAAGATAAAATCATTACAAAGATTAATTAATATAATAAAGTGACTACTATCTAAGAATAATCGATAAGGATTAAAAAGTCCAAAAATGGAGAATTGATTGTATTGCCATATAACCTGTAACACAGTAGGCTCCAAACCATGCTAATCCTCTTGCAGGCTGAGGAATAACGTACACTGCATATACAAACGTATGTGCACACCTGCAGATCGTAAATATTCTGAAGAGATTTAACGCGAATGCTGGATTTGGATTTGTTAGTAGATAAGCTAAAGCAGCCATAAAGAAAATCGGGATGTTTTCCATATCATTTCGATGAGCACTGAAATTTTATAATTTAAATCTCGTGATTAATAGTAACTTATCTCATTTTGTTCATTTACTTCCGAACACGTTCGATTTCTTCATGGTTATTCAAAGAAGTCTTTGATCCTTTTAAATATTTAACATCTTCGGGGGAAGAGTAGATCTATTTAATTAAAAAAAAAGTTATAATTTTAATTTTAAATTAGTGCTATAGTCCATCCGGTTCTAGTTTGCAGTAGAGGTCGCCCCGGATGACAAGCAGATTTACACAGGAAAACGTTACATTTTTTTTAAATTAACATTTTAAAAAATCGAATTAGACGTATTCTTGTATCAAATAATAAATTATCTTGAAGAAATTTTATAAAACTTACTTTACGCGCATGTCGTTGTCTCGCAGTTAAAGAAGACATGATCATCATTTTCAATACCAAAATTCCTGCGTGCGTTAAATATCCTCGAAAAACAGGATTTTCAAAATTCAAAAGTTGGTAATCAAAACCCATTTTGATGAACGGTAATATTTTCTTTTAGATCTCAGAAGGTGAACTCACTCAACTCACTGGAGAAGATTAAACAACTATACATAGGTATAACATAAAAATTAGTGTTATTATTATTATTGTGTAACCACGACCTTGATGAGAGTATAATTATAATATAAAATTAGGTAGGTACCTGGATTTGAAGTAATGATTTCCGCTTTGTAACTGTTGATTCACAGATTATTTTAATATTTGATCCCGATTCAGGTTACCAGATTTATGTAAATAATTCCTGATACAGCAACCGATTCAAATTCAATTTAAACGATTGAATGCAAATTAATACTAAACACTTTTTTATTATCTTTTTTGTTATCTTAATTCGGTAACTGTGTAAACACTTAAAAATTCAATAAATTCAATAAACTGAAGGTCACACAGCTTGCACAAATTATAACACGGCAACACATCATACATTTTAAAATCAACAAATTATTCTTAAAAAATGGATATCAAGAAGTCATTTTTGGACGGGTTTTTGGACTATCATTATATCAGAATGAAACTTTGCAGAGTGGAAGACGGAATGGCCCGAAATAACACAATTTTCAGTAAAGCGAAAAATCTATTTAAAAAACACCTTGCGAAGTTTCATTCGGGCCTTCCTAGGGCAAGGAACATTTTTAGTTGGTAAAAAAATCTGGGAAAAGACAAGTGAAATTTGAAATGTTCTAATGAAATTCCCAGAATTCCCCTAAAATCCTATGCCGACATTTCACTTTTATGAAAAACTATCATCAGACCAATATTCATTATCATCATTATCACAGCGTTCCGTTCCTTAGTAAGCTACCCAAAAATGTAAAATCCAATGATGATCACAGAACTAATTTATAAAAAAATGATAAAACAGGTCTCAGAATTATTTTGGCAATCCTGTTATATGTTTGCTGGTTTTATTCTCTCCTCGCCTTTTTATTCAGATTATTCCATTCCTATTTCAACAACCAATCGAATTCACAAATGTGTTTTGTTTCGACCAATCACATGTCATTTTGAAGTTTTGCAAGTGATTAAACTCTCTCTCAACATGCGATTAAATTCGATTAAACTCGATGTAGCTTTTTGTGTGTAGTAGCCTTTGGTAACAACTGTCATAAGTCATAATTGCAAATATTACCATGGTAATTATTTATTTAAACAATATTGTAATAGAGAAAAATGTGTTCTAACAATGTTCTGCGTTTTAATAATTATTCCGATATCGAAATTAACGATGCTATTGAAGAATGTGTTCCAAAAAATACAAGGAAAACGAAAGCTTCCATTTGGAAACAATTTGAAATTTTCTGTGCCGAAAGAAAGTATACCCTTCAGCAGTTTACAACTTTGACTGAGATTGGCAATATATTAACGGACTGGGCATACAACATGAAAAAAATCAATGGAGAAGACTACAAAGAAGGAGTTGTTAAAACTATATGGAATATAACGGCAAAAATGATACAAGAAAAATATTTCTCGGAGTTTGGCAAAAATTTCGACCCATGATCTGGAGTTTAAAAAGGCAAGAGATGCTAAAAACGCTAATCGAAAACGTTTGCAAGCCATTCCAGAAAAACGAAGACAAAGCTCAGTTGCCCTTACAAACACAGATATAAAAAAAATTATGTACCTATGGAATGAGGACACTCCCGATGGGCTTCAAAAACGATTCTATCATATAGCAGCATACGAACTAGCTTGGAGAGGTGGAGAGGCATCAAAATGTAAGACTTTTTATTTCAAGTTTGAAAAAAAATCCGACGGGACTTTAACAGATCGTTTGGAATATAATACTATATTCTCAAAAACATGCCAAGGAGGTGAGAAGAAATTAAGTGACAGTAAGTGGCTTACTCGAAATTTAGATGACCCTACAATTTGCCCGATTCGGTTATTTAAAAAATTAATTAGTAAGCGTACAGAAAAAATTAAAACTGATCGATTCTTTTTAACACCTAATCCCTCATGGAATAACGAGTATTCTAGTGGATGGTTTAAAAATATGCCTCTAGGAGAAAATCAAATTTCGAAGTGGATGCAACATTCAGCAACAAAAATTGGATTAGATGTTAAAAACAATAAAATAACTAATCATTCAAACAGGTCTAGTGCAGTGTCAAATTTAGCAAAAGCAGGAATTTCTAGTGAAGAATTGATCAAAATTACCGGCCATGCCAATACAAAATCAATTGATCCCTACCTGCAGCTGGACGAAAGTCACCATACAGATTTAGTTTCTAATTTAAGATGCCATGAAAGTACATCTCGTAATTCTGAAAATTCTAATCAAAATTTAAAATTGGTCAATCATGCTGAAGAGTCAACTAGTAATACTATTAACTATAACAATTGCACATTTCACGTGCAAAATATGATTTATGGTAAAGATTGTAATAATTAAATTCTAATAGCATTTTCCACTTATTAAAAATTGTAAAATTTCGAACAGTGTTTGTTTTTTTTATAAGGAATGAAATAATCTCCCTATAATCTACGCGAGGTTCACTTTTTATTTGGATAAAATTGTTTTTGATTGACTCAAATATGGATAGCCATAAGGTAATAACTCTCGAATTAAGGGATCTACAAAAATTGCTCAAGCTACGCTTTCGCAATTTTTAAAATCCCCTTAATTCTCGAGTTATTTCCATGGCTATCCATATTTTCGTCCAAAAACAATTTTATCCGATAAAAAGTGAACCTCTTGTGGATTAACCCCCGATTAATTTAGCTTGTTATTAATAATTAGTGTCTGGTATCCAATCCTTACTTTGGATTTTTTACTCACTCATTGTTATAATATCGTTGTCTAATTATGTACTATATTTTGCTTTCCCTCATCTTACTGTTACTTTTCATTATTTGCAGTTGATCTTCCCAGGTCTGCAACGTATAACCACTATCGCTTTGGTTTCTTCGCTTCTAACGATTTAAAAAGTTTCCATCCAATTAATATCCACATCAAACTCTTCTTTTACGAGGTTCTGGACTCTTTCTTTCAGGTACGATACGTTAGTCACTTCAAATCGTTTGAATATTATATTATTTCTCTTTCTTGCCTTTGCTTAATTTTCAAAAGCGTTTTCTAGGTCTTCGAATCTCTTTGTGTAACGATCAAATTGCAGTTTTGACGTTACCTATGTTACTATTTATTTTTTGAAAACTTTCTAGTTAAAACTGGAGGGTAGGTGGGTAGGTCTTACTTACAACGTACCCTATACATAATACTCCGTACAACGAATCAATATTGCATCATTTTACCGGTGTTTTTTTACATTTACTTCTAGTAGAGAATTTTATGGTCTTTAATTTTGATCTGAAGATCATTTTTTCTAAATAAGCGAGTTATATGCAAAACACCGTTTAGCAAGATGGTATGCTGAAAAATATGTTCCTCAACTCGGATTCGAACCCAGACGTATTACCTGTGAATACGTGCGCTTAAACAACTGCGCTGCTGAAGCGATTAATATATGTATCGCGGAACTTCTATTTATTGTGAACTAATTCTATTAGGACCGCTACAACCGCATAAGAGGGGCTGAATACCCCCAATTGGGGAAGACGCCGGCATGGGATTTTAAAAAATTTCTAGAAATTTCATTAGATTTCATTAAAAAATTTCATCTTAAGGTATTGTGAGAACTTCCTACCCTCATGTGAGAAGCTCTTTCTTATGGGGTCACTTTGGGTCGCTTTGTATTTATTAATAACTCCGTTGAATTACTATTTACATTTTATTTATTACCCCTTTTTACATTATATACACTTTACATTCTTATACTAAGGAATCACTCTACACTCTAAGACAGTCTGATCACTACTGTCTTTCATGCATACAACAATACATCCGTTCGTCGTTCATACTAACCATCTTGCTTACTCGCTAAATAATAATATGCTTAATCTTAATTTGTTCTTAGCTAAAGGTGGATACACACCACATCTCCCTGGGCAAGTAAAAGAATTTTATCTCCTTGGAATTTAAATTCTTTTCCTCTTACAAATATTTGAGATGCTTGTAATGTTTACTTAGAGTTGGGTTAAACTCTCCACCTCTCTTTTTTTTTTTCTTAAATGTTATTAATACCAAATTACAACTTTATTATTTAAATTACCTGTTACTAATACCAAATTATAACTTAAAGCTACTTAACCTATCCCAACATAATTATTAATAGTAAAAACATAAACATAATAATATGCACAAACTGCATTAAAAGAAATTTTAAACTAAGCATATCACTGGATATAAACAAACGTAAACTTGGAAATGTGATATTTTCACTCGTAGTAGCGTTTTGTTCTATTTTTATGCACTATGTCCACTTGACCTTTTTTATTTAAAATTTTCACGTTGGAGGGATGTCCTCGATCACTTTATAAGGTCCTTTGAAAATTTCGCTTAGTTTTGTCCCACTTTCACTTTTAATTAAAATTAGGTCATCTTTATTATAATCAATTGGGTTAACATTTCTATCGTACACAATTTTTCTTTTTATCTTACTATTTATTAAATTTTGTCTAGCGTCCTCGTGAGCTCTTTGTAATCTATATTACATGAACACTAGTAAAATGACAGTAAAATGATAAGTAAACAACCAAAATGACATCATGCTAAATGGTTAGGGTCACGGCCTGACGTCACGCGATGTGCGCGTGAGCATATCTCTAAAGTTATACAGCCGTATGCATAGTCGTACTTTAGTGGCTACTAGTTAGTAGCCACTAATAAAATGTAGGTTTCCATGGTTTTTTAAATTAAAAAGTTAGTACTGTCATTTTAGTAAATTACTAATTCTGACGTTTACTATTATTTATTTGGTAAAACCATGGAAACCTACATTTTATTAGTGGCTACTAACTAGTAGCCACTAAAGTACGACTATGCATACGGCTGATAGTATCATGATAAGCCACCATTAATTCTACTGCGCGTAGCCAGGATAATTCCGTTTACTACTGCGTCTATCGATGAAAATTTTTGATGGCGTCTTTATTGGGTTTCCAATTTTTATAAATCGATATTTCGATTATTAAAAAAATCGTTGGGTCGAAATAAATTACTTGAATAGACCATTTCACGCAACGAGAGCGCTTGCGCGAAGCCAACAGCTGATGTTTGTTTTTCGAACCATGTCAAAACTTTTACGTTAAAACGCATGCTAATATCGTCTTAGATATTTTGTTATAGTTTTGTGCTATTTGGTTTTAAACAATATTTTTTACCACCATTTTGCCCAAGATGAATGCCCCTAGTGATATACCCCATAGACAAGTCAAATTAAGTGACTGGAGCAACATTAAAAAATCCAAATATTGCAGCAAATAATGTTTTTTTTAACACTAAACACAATGTTTAATGGCACCAACACGTTTTTTATTCAATTTATGCTCCATTTTAACAATAAATGATTAAATAATTAGCACTACGTTATATGGACATATGCACACTTGGTTCGAAAATCGTCAGCTGATTTGACGCATGCGCCAATGAGTTTTGCTAAAATGAAATGGTCTATTGTCACTTGACATTCGGTGAACGTAACTGCACAAAAAACTGGTAGTAATTGTTAATAATTACTTTAAAACTGATCAAAAACTCGGAGTATAAATTAATGTGTCTTGCTCGTATGACTTCTAATACGCTAACCTGGATTGAGCATAAAACCTACAGGCGAGTAACTTCGACGTATTAATACGCCGTGAAAAGTAATACTAATATAAAGTTGGTGGCATTTGATTTTATCGATCTTTTCATACTAAATAATAATTATATACATGTTAGGAAAACTAAAGAAAGGTCTTTCGACAAAAATAGTTAAATAAAAATATAAAATTCGGAATAAATTTGACCGAGGCGTTGATTGGTCGTAAATTGACAACAGGGTTGGCATGGTGACATTCTGGAATGTTACACCTCTACAGTAGTTTTTAGTCTATAACTCGCTTACTTTCATTTTTAGTGAAAATTATCATCAAATCAAAATTGAAGACTACAAAATTCTCCATAAAACAGATTAACAAAATTTGCCTACATCATACTAAGTATTTATGAAATAAAAAGTAAATCCATAGAACACAATTGAAAAACATTTTGAATAATTCTTATTCTGAATAAAAATTTCGTACATTTAAACTTCACCATCGATGGTGAACAAAACAAAACCAGGTTTCAGGATTTACTTCAGATCTGAAGTAAATAGGAGAAGACAGGGGATTTTAGGAAAGCTGATTCCAACCCCCGCGTTCTTCTACAATTCCCTTTAACTGACTGGGTAACCGGCAAAAATATCACATTATCATCGAGACAATTATTCAAATATATTTAAATAGAAAAGGAAAATTCCTACCGATAAAAATAATCTTCATATTCGGGGAGAGGGTATTGCGTTACGTTACCATGGAAACGGTGATTCTGACATACTATGCGTATTTTATACAAGATCTTCCTAACGATAAAAATCGATATCAAATGACCGCGGGGTCTGGGGGGTATGGAATACCCCCCAGGTACACCTGCCATTATTCAGAACCATCAAAATTTATTATTTTTCGTTGAATCTTTTGCAATTTTCGTTTGTAATCGAGGGGGGGCAGCGGGGAATATTAATACCGAGGGACGTAAAAGTGAAAGTTTCTGTTGTATTGGGTATTCCATACCCCTCAGACACCTTGGTCCTAAATGAGTTCCTGATAAGCATCTATTTGTTTTCATTACTCTAAGTCAGCGCAGCGAAATCATAAGAATCTTTTGGGAGGGGGGCGCATATATTCAAATTTGCCTCAGGCGCCAGAAGAGCTTGCTACGGCGCTGAATCCTAGTTCTGGAGTTAAAACCTTGTTTTGGAAAAATGCTATTAATTGCGCTGAATTAAGTAGTACTCTAAAAATCTACATCTGCAGTTTATCATTTTTCTTAGTTGAATTCATAAGAAATCTTGGGCTAGAAAATTCCCTTTTTGAGTTTACTCAGAATTATAATCTAGTTCAATTTTGATATAGGCCCGGACTGGTAATAATGTAGTTACTCCTCAAGAAATTTTAACAACAAAGTACAAAAAAATTATTTCTTTTTTTTGCATAGTATATGCAAAACAACCGTATTAGGGGGGCTAAACACCCCAAATTGCGGAAGACGCCTGCATGGAATTTTAGGAAATTTCTGGAGATTTAATTAAAAAATTTCATCTTACGGTATTTTTTGCTAGCTCAAACCAATTTTTGGACTAATGGATGATGTAATGGATCAAACTTTTAATAACGCAATTTTTCAACAAGAGATTTTTTTTTAAATTAAATAAACACCAGTTGTTATTTAGACACTCGTCTATTGGACCGCGTATGTCGATGACCCACGTAAGACGTTGTTTGGGTGTAGCAAATCAAGGTATTATAATACTTTTTTTTTTTTTTTGTAACTGATCTACCACTTCATTCGAAATTTTACAAGCTTTTCGTAATTACTAAAAAAATTAATTATGAACGCTTTTAATTTTAAATAAAATTACTGGTAAGGGTACATATCACTACAGTGGGAACTATGACGTGAAGCATAAATATACGAAACTGGAAATACTATCCCATATGTGTGGTCCGCGGTTTCTCGGTAAGAGTTCTAGTTGGGTATCAAAACCCAACTATTATTTCATATCTCCAAGTCGGATGGATACGAGTCAGTAAATACTTGGCAACGGGATCTCAACTGATCACGCAGATAGAGTGTTCACACACCGAGAGTCTCTGCTATGGGGTTACGCGGACAGACTCTCTCTCCCTCGCCAGTCCGATTCGAACACGAGTCTAAAGTGGTCTTTGAATTCCAGCCGAGGGCTGACCGTGTCCAATACGACACAGCTCCGTAGAAACGACTTTGATCACACTTTTTGAACTTTTTTTTTTTATTACACAGAGCTGGCTACATAAAAAAATTTGCATCAGCTACACGATTGATTTCTATTGGAAAAGGATCCTTTAGCGTAGGCAAGTTCAAATCGTCCTGTCTGACAGCGCGATCCCGGGGCCTAAAGAGGGGCAGGCGTCAAACCTGTCAAAAAATTTAAGTGAAAAACAGTTTTTACTTAAAAATTTTTTTATACAAACAAAAAATTCATCAGATATTACCTAAAAAAACCGCGACAGACGATTATAAAAAGTAATTATTAAAAATTATAAAATACATGCGGGAAACTCTTTTTCATTATCAAGGTAATTTAATTTAATTTGCGCAATTTATACCATTGTAAAATTATAAAATTAGAAATAAAAAGTAGTGAAGGTTGGCTTGAAGGCCACCCAAGTACCTACTATCCTACTATATGAAATTGTTCAATAAATCAATGAATTTCAACAAATTACCAAAAATTCGCCGTACTATTGATGAAAATATTCATTGAATTTTTTGAATTTATTAATTTTATTTAAGAAAGGAATATCAACCAATGAACCCGGTTTAAATGGTATTTATTATTAATTTTTGTTTCAGTACACAGGTAATAATTATATGTAATCTACGATTACAGCCACTTAAGTTTTTCTATAATCACTTCGTTCAAGTGCCACTTGTATTTTTATTGGCAAAATAAATTGATGACGTACTAAGACCGTGTTTAGGTGAAGTAAATCACGATGGCATAAATAATTTTTTTTCAAACTGTTCTACAATATTAAGCGAAATTTGGCAAGCTTTCGGTAATTATAAATAAAATGAATTATCGACGCTTCTAATTTTTAATAAAATTACTGGTAGTGGTACATATCACTACGGTGGTAATTGTAATGTGCAACATATATACAAAACGGGAAATACTATTTATTATGTGTGGTCCGAAGTTTCTCGGTAAAAATTCTAGGCATAGTGTTTGGTTATTCACTGACCTGTTATTTGTAATTTCGGAATGCTATACAAACTATGAGATTTGGTAGCCATTCCCCATCTTGATTTAGCATATAGATGTTAGATGTCTTGTGTGTAAACATGAATGGTAGGTCCAAGTATGGACGCAGCTCCGTAGAAACGACTTTGATCACACTTTTTGACCTTTTTTGTTAAATGCAATGCTAATAATACTTATTTTTTTGGTATGTAAGGACTTGTTTTTTTATTTAGTGGCTACGGAAATTAACCAGAAAACATTAATAGAAAATCGAAAGCGAGGGATCTTAATGTAAACGAGGAATGGGACGATGGTATATAGCGAGTATCACAACAAGTGGCGAACACAGGCGATAGGACGTAGAGAAGGGGAAATATGGAGAGAATAGTTGGTCAGAGACTGTATAAGAAAGAATGTAGGGAAAGAAACTGTAAGATTGAAATAGCTGGCAGCGAATGACGGAGAAGAATTGGAGAAATCCAAAGCAAGGCGACTGGAAGCCAATCAGTTACATGTATGAACAAAAAAATTGAAAGAAAGCTACGAAAGAAACAATATGAGAAAGTCTTAAAGCGAGATTAAGAACAGAAGACAAACAAATACGATCCAAACGGGAGGAATGAAGAACCAAATTGAAAAGTAACCTAGAAAAAATTAAAAAGGTAAGGATGAATCATTTCAAGAAAATACTGAACGTTCAACCAAGCGATAGCCTAGTACAAATCGATCTAGAAACGACAGCGGATAAAGACATAATAAGATTGATCCGAATGACACTCGAACAAACTTTAGTTAAAAGAATAACAAAATTCAGCGACACATAATGAGATATAAGAATGCAGAAAGTTCTGAAGAAAGGAGCTGACATTGTGGAAGCTGACTGAGAGAAGATCTAAAGGAAGATCCAAACTACGATGGTGCAATAATGTAATATAAGGCTTGAGATTGATGGGTATGAAAGAATGGAGGCAAGTGGTTGAGGACCGCAAAGGGTAAAGAAATATAATCAACCAGACAAAGACAAATCACAATCTCTAAGATGGAAAGAACATGAAAATATTTATGGTGTGTTAGAGGGTTCGAGCTTAAGTCCCGAATGGACAGCTCAAGGCACTGATCCAAGTCTAGGAAGAGTCTAATCTTCTTTCTGACTATCTTTCCTTTTGTGACCGTCTCCCCTACCAACCCGAATTGGCCAACGTGGTAGGGTATGACTAAACACCCTTCTCAACAGGGTTGAGAAAGAGGTTTGCTCAGTAGTGGGTAAAGATGACTGGAAGATTATGTCAGAGATTACAGATTAGCAATCGAAAGACATAAAATCGTCGGTCCCCTTGAGTCCTTAATTATTCTCAAAGAAATAATTGTAAACAATTTGTAAATATACAGGTTGTGGCCCTAAATTACGATGAAGAAAAAGAGTAGACCACAAGAGCTCGATTTAGTCGAGAAACATTACCCCAAATTACAAAGGGAAAATGCGCTATTTATAAATGCAAATCAGGAAGATGCTGATATTTTATCTCATGCAGATCGGATCTAACGAGAAACAACACAACAAATTCAAGTTAGATGTGTTGCCTACTCTATATGAAGCCGAAGTTAGAACAATTATGGCCCTCACGTAGAGTCAGCCACAGAGTCAGCGGCGGATCTAGGATTGATTCATGGCGGGGTCTAAACTGTGGGGGGGGGGTTTAAAGGGGGCATGGCAACTAAAAACAATATTAAACGGAACTTTTTAAAGTGTTTATGCAATTCAGGGACTTAAACTGCTATTTAAGTCCCTTTTTCAAAGACTAAAGTTTAATTTTAGGGACTTAAGTAAAAACAAATTGTTTTGCTTGATTGTTTTCATGACGACCGAATGCAATTTGATTGTTAAAAAAACATCAAACTGACATTTACTTTGAGAAGGTTATGTTGAAATTACAGCAGTAATTAAAAAATTATGAATTGCAGTTTAAGTCCCGGAAATGCATAAAATAATGTTTATCATATTTATAAAAACAAAAAAGCCATACATTTCCATCAAGTCAAATAATATACTTATAAACAGTGGCGGCTCGTGACATATTTAAATGGTAGGGCACAAAATTTACGAATAATACGAATATTCTTGTATTAATTTGAAAATGTTAATACCCTGCATTGCAAATGAAATACTCAAGTCAACAATAATTTGAAGTCAAAATAAAAATCATAGGGCGGTCTGGGAGTTTAGAATACGCCGCAGCATATTAACATGGCCATCTTGATCTCCATGCGCTGGGGGGTATCAGGGAAAAATATGAATTTACGGTCTTGTTTTCGATTTTGGATAAACAGACACGTGACCTTTACGGGAAACCGCTACTTCATCATCATATTGTAAATATCATATGACCAATCAGAAAGAGAAAGTATTATGTTCTACTGTCCCATTTGTACATTGAAATGCACGACATACTGTCGTCCTGTCCAGGCAGCACTTGTTTATTTAATGGATCGATTGGGGAGGGGGTCAATAAGCTAAACCGAAAAGGGTTTCTCAAAGATTTTTTATATAATTGCAAGAAAATTCGACTGTGCTATTAGGTATTTTTGCTTGTGGTACACAATATCCGAGTTGTTGATCCTGTGCCTCAGTGCGGCCTTTAGGCCGCACAACCTGGACAATCACGAATCTATGCGGCCTTAAAACACCAGTTCTGTCTATCTATTATTTTCTCATAACGCATCTCTATTGGTTTATTTTTTGATTACGAACCTGAAAAAATTTCGGGCCGCACAACCACATCATAATCACATACTAGCAGAGAAGCAATGAATGAATAAATAAATAATTAATTGTAATTATTATAATAATAATTTGATTTCTAGAATGTGATTGCCTTGGTTTGCCTTCGCGAGGTCAGAGAGTACCACTATGCTAATCTAAAACCCTGGACGGAGGAAGCGGAATTACATTTCGCCAATCTTAACACGGCCGAAGAAATTGATAACGCTGTGTGGGAACTGCACCAAAGTATTCAAGATTTAATAGAGAAATGCGCCCATGTCAAGAAGTTACATATTATATAGGAACATCGGATTAGTGGAACGACAACGTGGAGAAAGCCAGGAAAAGATATATGAAAGGATGGGGGAAGGTTTTAAAGCAATTTAATGTCGCGAATCTACTACCTTGAGAGAGGGGTTGTTTAAAACTAAACTGCTCATCAGTGGGGCTCATGGTTTGCAATAATCCGGAGGAAGCACTTACAAATTACATTTTTCACTTTTTAGCAAAGCGTTTTAAATTTGAGTCATCACGGTCCAAGCAACGCCAGATTGTCGCAAATATTCAGTGGCGAACCACAATGATGCATTCGCATGAAACAATATTATTCCTAGTTGCTATTTTACTTAGGGAGGGTAGCACCCCGTCGCTCTCCACATACCAGCCGCCACTTCTTATAAATTATCTCTATTGATTTTATAACGAATCGACATTATGTGCATTGTCAGAAACAAAAAAGAAAGGTAAAGGCACCCGAATGTATGGCGACTACCTACTGGCCTACAGTGGGAAAACAAAGGAGAGCCGAGCTAAAGAGGGAGTGGCATTCCTGATACACAAAAAATTTCATACATTAATCGAAATCATAACATACACCAACGAGAGAATAATCAGGGTCACCGTCAAACTGAACAGCAAAAACACGAACTTTATAAGTGTATACGCTCCAGATATTAGTAAACCAAAAAACGAGAGAGAAGCATTCTATGAAGATCTACAAAACGAAATAAATTTAATATCACATAATGAAGACATAATACTGATGGGAGATCTCAATGCAAGAGTGGGATCGTATATAGTACCAGAATAAGTGAAACAGCGGTTTAACGAAGACGTGGAAAATGATAATGGGGATCTGTTGGTGGAATTCTGTAGTCAGAACGAATTGAGAATCAACAACACCTTCTTTGACCATGATTCAAAATATAAGGTTACTTGGAAAAACACCAGAGGACAAACGTCAACACTAGATTTCATAATAACAAGTCGTAGCATAATGCCATCGAGAATCGTAGATGTAAGAACTCTAAACTCGGCTAATGTTGGTAGTGACCATGGTCTAGTAATATGCAAGTTAAGACTGACCCATCCATTAACGTGTAAGAAATGTCCAACGCCCCCTAACAGGGAAAAGCCAAACATAGAAAACCTCAGATGCGACAGCACTAGATGGTTGTACGTACAAAGACTGGAACAAAAAATAAAAGCCAACAGAATCGCTACGACCGACTTACTAGAAGGATCATGGAGAAAACTAAAAAAAATATAATCCAAGCAGCTGAAGAAGCATGTGGTACGAGAAAAGTCTGCTCAAGGCCCGTTAATAACACGCCATGGTTCACAGAAGAGGTGAAAATCCTCAGTAAAGAAAAGAAGCAAGTGTACGCATTATATAGGTCTTCACAATCACCAGAAAACTATGGGAAATATAAAGCAACCAGGAATAAGGTAGCCCAAAGAATAAGGGAAATAAAGGAAGATTATTGGGAGAGGTTCACCAAGGACATGGAGCGTGATCTGACGGGGACACAGACAAAGATCTGGAAGTTGGTTCGAAAAAGGCTTCTTGCTATACTTTGTATAGAAGCCTAAAAGGAAAGCCGATCTGAACGAAAACCTCAACTTAAATAAAATTAGCGCTGCACAATGGACCGAATACTTCAAAAATATATAATGTATCAGCAGGATCACAACTCAAGCGAAAACAATTTGTCCCACGAAGAAGCTCAGACCGAAACAATCAAAATAGATAAAATAGAGATAACGAAGGCACTACAGAGTCTGAAGGGTAGAAAAGCAGCGGGAGCAGATGGTATCCCCAATGAACTCCTGAAATACGGAGGTGAAGCGCTAACAGACGAAATGGTGATATTCATTCAAAAAGTTTTTCACCTTCAAAACATCCCAGAAGAGTTCGGAACTAGCTTAACCATCCCAATCCACAAAAAGGGAAATAAGAACAAACCAGAAAACTACAGAGGAATCACACTGCTCAGCTCTGCATTAAAACTAACTACCAAAATAATACTCTGTCTAAATTAAGATAAGGGTGGCAAGAAGTACCCGTCTTAATTTAGGTGAATTGAGAATCACTAGAGTTGTAAGTTCTAGTGATTACTCTAAATTAGGAAGGTGGCTAGAAGTACCTTTCCTAACTTATTGGTGAATAACATTCAAGTCGTAAATTTAAATGCTACTGATTTATTAAGTTTTAAATACAGGTATTTATACAAAAACTTAATAGCTAGGTTATCACATTCCAATTAAATTAAAGGTATTATTAATCTGATGACTTATGATATAAATTTTCCATTATAATAATTTTAAATGCATTACTTGCTGATGATTAATTGTTTTGAATGTTGACAATGCGGAAATGAATTATATTTTTAATTGACCTACTGAAAAGTGCCAGGATGCTTTTTCGCTTTATTTACACTTTTCTAATAAGTTTATACAATTTTGCATATTTGCTTAAATTATTTATATACAGGATGGTTCTAAACTATAACCCACCCAACCAACAAAAACCTGTTTAATTTCTAAATTAAACATATTGCCACCTCCAAAATGGCGTCTGAGATGTGTTGTGTCTTGCGGATGTGTATGATGTTGTTTGTGAATTTTTAGGCTATTTTTAGATGCCCGTTTGATCGACGTCTTCTCTTTTTCCAGCTTCTTTTATCCCAGCTTTTCCTCCATCGTCGTACCATCTCTCTGACGTCTGGGTTGCCTTGAATGTTGCTCTTCTTGGTAAGTGATGTGTCTAATCTTTTCCCTGACTGATTTGCTATCCATTTTTGTTTCCTTGAAAGGGAAACCAACCGACTAATTAAAACCCTGTTTAATTTTAGATTAAACATATTGCCGTCTTCGAACGAATGTGTTGGGTTGCCTGTGGTTTTATTTTGAGGTTCCAGTTTCATAATGTTCAAATTTTCGTTGTCTTGTTGAATTTGTTTATGCATTGCTGCTTCTTTTATTTTCGTCGCCATGGGTTTCCATGATATTGGGTGTACATCTTCTTCATCTTGCATTTGCTTTGGACTCGTAACTTCCTTTCCTATCCCCTTGTCCATATCTTCTTCCATCTCCATTAATGTTGTTTTGACATCTTCTTCCTCTGGTGTTTGTTTCGAGCTTGCCTCTACTTCGTCCATCTCTTCTTTCATATCTTCATCCATCTCCTCTTTGAATTTCATGTCCATTGATTTTGTTGCGACCTCTTCTTCATCTGGTAATTGCTTTGGACCTGTAACTTCTTCTTCAATTTTCATTTCCATTGATATTGGTGTTCCATCTACTTCATCTGGTATGTGCTTTGGACCTGTAACTTCTTTTTCTTTTTCTTCCATCTCTGCTTTTGCTATGGCTGCCCTCAACATTTTTGATTTTTCCTCAAATTCGTCGTATACTTCCTCATCTTCTGGCATTTGGTTATAACTTGTTTCTTTTTCTTCCATCTCTGCTTTTGCTATGGCTGCCCTCAATAGTTTTGTTTTTTCGTCAAATTCGTCGTATATTTCCTCATCTTCTTCTTCTGGCATTTGGTTATAACTTGTTTCTTTTTCTTCCATCTCTGCTTTTGCTATGGCTGCCCTCAACATTTTTGATTTTTCTTCAAATTCGTCGTATATTTCCTCATCTTCTTCTTCTGGTATTTGGTTATAATTTGTAACTTTTTCTAATTCCATCTTCTCTTCCATCTCCATTTTTGATAATTCTGCCATCAATATTTTTGTTTTTACAATGACTTTGTTGTATATTTTCCTATCTTCTTCTTCAATTTTAATCACCAATTTCATCATTTTATTGATTTTTGTATATAGTTATAAGGATTTATTCCGTCAATAAAGGCATTATTATTATTATTGTTTCGTAGTATTTATTTTTGATTTCTTCAAATCGATCATTGATAAAGTAGTCATCTAGATTTTCTTCTTCGTATACCATTATTTCTGTGTGAAAATCGTCTATGCTGTACCATTGCTTTCTTAGTTTGCTTTTTAATAGTTTGCACATGGCCTTCGTGTCTTGATCATTTTGTGATACCTTATTTGTTATGATATCCATTACTCTTCCCATGTAGAACATTTTGATTTGCTGTTTTCTTAACCGTATCGTTTGTGCATCCATCTCTGTAACTCGTTCTTTTCTTAAGTGCTTGTTTTCTTCTTGATTGATGTTTGGTGTCGCTGTGGACCCTTGATTGTGTTGATTGTTTGGACCGTTGTATTGTAATTCTTCTGTGGCGTCTTCTTGCCCCTTGTATTTTGATTCTTCTAGTGCTTTGGCGTCGCTGTGTGGACCCTTGTATTTTGTTTCTTCTCTTTGCTTTGGCGTCGCTGTGTGGACCCTTGTATTTGATTCTTCTGTTTGCTTTGGCGTCGCTGTGTGGACCCTTGTATTTTGATTCTTCTCTTTGCTTTGGCGTCGCTGTGTGGACCCTTGTATTTTGCTTCTTCTTTGTCGTCGCTCTGAACCCTTGTATTTTGATTCTTCTCTTTGCTTTGGCGTCGCTGTGTGGACCCTTGTATTTGATTCTTCTGTTTGCTTTGGCGTCGCTGTGTGGACCCTTGTATTTTGATTCTTCTCTTTGCTTTGGCGTCGCTGTGTGGACCCTTGTATTTTGATTCTTCTCTTTGCTTTGGCGTCGCTGTGTGGACCCTTGTATTTTGATTTGATGCTGCTGCTGGTTTATCTTCTTAAGGTTCGAAGGACCATGTCTAAATTAAGTTAAGGGTGGCAATAAGTACCCGTCTTAATTTAGTTGAATTGAGAACCACTATAGTTGTAAGTTCTAGTGATTACTCTAAATTAGGAGAAGGGTGGCTAGAAGTACCCCTTCCTAACTTATTGGTGAATAACATTCAAGTCGTAAATTTAAATGCTACTGATTTATTAAGTTTTAAATACAGGTATTTATACAAAAACTTAATAGCTAGGTTATCACATTCCAATTAAATTAAAGGTATTAATCTGATGACTTATGATATAAATTTTCCATTATAATAATTTTAAATGCATTACTTGCTGATGATTAATTGTTTTGAATGTTGACAATGCGGAAATGAATTATATTTTTAATTGACCTACTGAAAAGTGCCAGGATGCTTTTTCGCTTTATTTACACTTTTCTAATAAGTTTATACAATTTTGCATATTTGCTTAAATTATTTATATACAGGATGGTTCTAAACTATAACCCACCCAACCAACAAAAACCTGTTTAATTTCTAAATTAAACACTCTCCAAGATCAACGACGTGGTACAAAATAACGAAGAGCAGTTTGGTTTTCGACGAAATAGATCTACGACAGATGCCATATTTGTTATACGGCAGATATACGAAAAGTCCATAGAGTACAATACTCCGGCTTTTATGTGTTTCGTCGACCTGTCAAAGGCATTCGACAGAGTAAAATTGACAGACGTGACAAGAATATTAGCTGAGAAGAACATTCCCAAGCTATTAATCAAGCTAATAAACAACATATACCGGAACACTAAAACGATAATAAGAACTGGAAGCATTACCACCAAAGAAATACCCACATCAACAGGGGTCAGACAAGGGGATTCGCTTAGTCCAATGCTCTTCAACTTGGTGATGGACGAGATCATCAACACCGTCAAAACCAGACAAGGCTTTAGAATTGATAGAAAAGAAGTAAACATAATCTGTTATGCTGACGACGCGACGTTAATCGCTAATAACGAAGACGACCTTCAAAGGCTGTTACATCAGTTTGTTACGACAGCAAAAATATTCAATATGAAGATATCCGAAGAAAAAACAAAATGCTTAACAATATCCAAAGAACCACTAAGGTGCAAAATAGGAATTGAAGGGAAACCAATAGAACAGGTGATGTCTTACAAATACTTGGGAATTGACCTATCAAGTGCGCGTGATATACAAGGAGAGGTGAAACAACAGGCTATAAAAGGAGCCATGATATCGGGATGCCTTCGGGACATCTTCTGGAGAAACAAACACATGTCAGTAGAGAATAAGATCCAAATATATAAGACAGCAGTGAGACCGGTACTGACATATGCCGCAGAAACCCGCGCTGAAACATCAAAAACAAAACAACTGGTCAGAACTACCGAAATGAGAACAATAAGAAATATCGCGGGTAAAACTCTGATGGACAGAATCCCTAGTAAAGAGATTCGTCAGCAATGCGGAATAATAGACATTGTGAAGTTTGTTAAAGCAAGAAGGAAAGAGTGGAATGCACATGTGGATAGAATGGGAGAGGAACGCATACCGAAAATCGTAAGGGAGGGGAACCCACACGGAAGAAGACCAGTAGGAAGACCCCCAAAACGATGGAGAGAGAGCTGGGTATCGTCATCCATAGAAACACCACTGAGGTGAATTGTCTAAAGGAAAACAGGCTTGTCCTAGTAAAAGTGGAAGAAGAAGAAGATTTTATGGGGGGGGGGGGGGGGGGTTAAGTTCGCCGCTGGTTTCAGTGAAAAATATTTATTTACTACATAAGTACCAAATCCTACAAGATTATTAAAACTTGAAAGTTGCTAAATACCTAAATAGGCATAAAGGATTAACTGCACCCTCCTCCCCATAAATCCGGAATTGCCCGGAGTAAAACCGAAGACCGGTTACATTTGAATGTCTTTCGTATTATTTCATTCAAATTTATGGTTTGTAAGAAATAAAAAATTAAAACATAAAGGTAAATATATTTTGAAACATTTTATTTTACAACAAAATTTATTTAAATGCTATTGAAATTATTTTATTTTTCAGTATTGTTGAATTATTTCGTTCGCGTTAATGGCTACACTTTTAAAAAATTGATATACTTTTGATTCAAGTATATGAGTAAAATATTTCCAAATTACAGTTTGATTTGCAAAATTGTAAACTTAAATAGTTTTTCAAAAGTTTTTCTATTTAAACGAATTAAATTAAAATAAAAACAAAAAATATAAATACAACTAGAAATTACAATCACAGTCAAAATTTATATTGTCTAAGACTAATAAAACAAATTCTAAAAAATTTTAGAGAAAAATCTGAAATAAATTAATGTACAGAATTCACATTTTTCCAACCTAGTAGTTTTTTAATTTAAAGATGAATTATTTAACCAATCTTTTACTCGATTACTATTATTGGGATCAGCAAATATTATAAAGTAGCAGTTTTCCTTTTCAGTTTCACTCCAACTGAAACAAACAATTTTATAAAAATCGATTATTCAAATTTTAACTAAATACAGTGCAACCTCTATAATTCGAACCCGCTATAAAATGCGCAAGTGAGTCAGAGATCCGATTGTCGTAATAATTCGGATTTAGAGAGTGCACTGACCGAAAGTCTACTAATTTGGCTAATTTTCTAAACTTTTAAGAAAAAAATTTTTAAAATCACCATTTACTTTACTGTAATCGCTCATCTAGCTTACCCAAAATTGCTAATCACGCAGCATGCAAGAGAAACGACCATTACAAGTTTCTACTTAAATATTAAAAAAATTAAATAAAACATTCATGGCAAACATATTTGATGCACTATATAAATTATTTTCAAAAAAAGTCAGTCTTGTGTATCCTGCACCAAATTATTGTTCCATTTTTTTATGATTAGTCGAGATAATCACTGGTCAGAGAAACGCATTTGGTACAGGAATACAAGAGATTAATTAAACATAATAAATTGACTGCACATAATACGCATACACCAAGCAACAAATCAGCTAATACTACCTTCCCAATTCTGAAGCTAATCCGATTGAAGGAAGCAAGAAAAAAATTTTGATTAGTATTTCATTTATTTTTCTCGGTGGTGTATCTGGGTCGTCTCCAAACAATTAGGTTAGAAGATCAAGAGAAAAATAAAGGAGAAAGTCTTTTGGTTATATCCTGGTTAATTTTGGTTAGGAGGAGGCCTGGATTTTTCTATAAAGGTCAGATAGAATAGGTAGAAATAAGCGCAACTTAATTGAGAGAATATCGCCATGTGTGCAGGTGGAAGAAATTTGAATTAAAGAGATACCAAAATCTCCCGGTACACCACCGATGTGTAGTTATCTTGAACCCGAATTTAAAATTTAATATAGTTTTGGCGTTATTTTGTACCTGACTAAAGAACCCATGCTGCTATCTGTAGGTGACAGTTGAATTAAGGACGTACTTGTAGAAATTGGACGTATCTGCAAAAAGAACAATAATCAAAACGTTTTCTCAATTTTCATAGTTTTACCCTTTCAGTTTGTGTAGCTGCATTGCTTTTAGGAATCTCTTCGGGAGTTATGGTACTGATAACATTACAAGCAGTCGGTGCGCTTTCCATCTTTTTCTGCAACTGAATCACAGTTTGCTCGCGATCTTCCAATTGATCTTGCAGGAATACTATTTGCCTCTTCAGTTCGGCCAATTCAAACGCAGAACTTCGCCTACTATCCAAAGATTCTGAAGATCCCCTTCTCGAGTTTGATTGATTTTCAAACGGATTTATGTTTTCCGACTAAAACGAAAAATTTTTAAGTGCGTACGTAATTCAAGTTCAAATTTTAATACCTCATTTAGAACCTTCTTCAGCTTGCTTAACATTAATTTCATTTGGGTTATGTCTTGCACTATAATGCCGTGGTTGGCTTTATCCAAATTAACCGAGTCATCTGAATCGTAACCAAAAGAATCGTTTAGAGTTGGTCTGGACAATTTTCTCCCGGTCCGTTGCATCAGGGGATTTGTTATCGAATTTAGACGGCTATGTTTTGGAGATAAAGAGTCTTGAAAGGAGTTTGGAGTCCCAGCACGCGATATCAACATCCGTGTTGGGTGATTTACCCTGAAAAATCCCTTTGAGATTCCGCCATGCCAAAAAATATTACTTACCTTGCAGGAGGTTGAACGGGGAGAGTGTTTCCTAAACACTCGCGTAACATATCACCGATGTTGTTTTCTTCCAATTTTGATGAACAATTTTCCTTGGGACGTACATTGTATGTTTGATTTTCAGTTCTACAAAAAAAACAATTAATTTATAAAGTTCTAACCGAATGTGTTTATTACCTTTCCGGCATCAGTACATCTTCAGCACAACTACTTTGACTGTGTTCAAAATCGAGCATAAGATCGTCAGATGTTAAGCTATCGCAAGGTGATAAAGTATCCATCGATTCGGCCCTACTTCCAAAATTTCTTTTCCTTGCAAAGAGTGGACTACCTTCTAGAGCGTTTAAGGGTTTTCTCCTGGGTTTCGGTGTTGAATTAATGATCGTTGGAGTATTTTCCGAATTTTGTTGTAATACGCTAAGAGGTTCGGTTGCATCGTCAAAAACAAGTGCGGGTTGATCGGCTATTTCGTCATCAAAGTAATCCTTGCCGTCGGAAAGAGACAAAGAACTGGATGCGTTCGTAGGGGTTCCAGGTGTGGAGGAACTTTTAGTTAACTTTTCGTTTATATCTTTAGATTCAGAAGAACTCGCCACGTTTTTCTTCTTAATATCATTATTTTGAGGTGAATTTTTGTCTTCCGACTCGGAATAACTGAATATCAAACTATCAACGGGAGACGTCTCATCTTCTAATAAAGTCACCGTGTTGCTGGCAGCTGCAATTGCTGCAAATTTAGGATCGTCGATGTTACCCATAAACATTTTCTTTAAATCATGATTTGTTGGAGTTTGCGAAGAACAAGATTTAGTTAAAGTGGGCCATATTAAAGTTGTAGGTTTGGCGATGGTCACAGTTTCGTCTAATTTATGGGTGGTAATTGAACTTATCGAGTAGCTGATCTCATCCGCCATTGCGTCTCCAGCTTGCACCCATTCGTATTCTTCGGGGGTTCGTTCTTTTGGTTTCGGTTTCAAAAACGACTTTTTTACTTCGACTTCATTTGAAGCGCTTTCCTGGACATTTGTTTTAGGTAGTACATTTTTAGGTTTCAGATTTGATTTTGGTGGTTTGTAAGTACGGTCTCGACCGAAACCTTTAACGGTGCTTTGGAAAGCACTTGGTAGACTAGGTAATGCAGACATGGGAGCCACTAGGTCGTCTGAATCGTGAAGATCAAACATATTTACACTTTCTATTCCTAAGTTGGATTCTTGGTTAGTAGAGTATTCTTCACACGGTGACCTAACTAAAAAGTCGTCATCGAAACTGCCACTGCCGCTTCGGTAACTTTCCTGTTGTATATTTTTATTGTTGGAATTATTTTTGGAAGGTTCCAAACGTGATTGTATTTTTCGTATATTTTTCCTATTATTATTGGCCATGGTTTTTGCATCTTTTGGCTCTACCATTCGGGTTGATAATTGAGGCCTTGCTGATTGAGTGTACTGTAAGGTGTACTTACTGAGAAAGGATGTTGGGGAATAATCAGTTTTTGAATTACGATTTTCGTTTGAATCAAGATTTAAGTTGGATGGTGGTAACCTGTATTGAGTTGTTGGCGCCGATTTAACTTTGGATCGGTTATTGTTCCTGTGTTCATATTGCGAAGGTATGGATGGCGGTTCGACAGTCTTGTTTTTATTTGCATTTTTTGACCGAAATCCAAAGCGGCTGGTAGTTTTTGTGTTATTTGTATCTTGTCGTGTTTGGGGTACTTTTGCGGTGGTACGAATTGTTCCATTGCCATTGGTATCGATTATTTCATCTCTTGACAGATGTTTAGTTACGTTCATATTTTCAGTTATGGATGATGAGGAAGGTGCAGTGACTGGACGCCGTTTAAATCCAAAACAAGTAGCCACTCCTTTAGTTGTGCTCGCCGCATATTTGGTGGAACTATTCTTGACACCTTCGTTACTCTGAATATGAAGAAGGAATATTTTAACTTTGAAAATATTAATTAATTTAAAAAATCAATAAGTTGGACGCAATTTGCTAAAACGGAATTTTTTGTGAAACCGAATAAATAATTGATTTGTACCAATTGTTAACAAACCTAATGTACTGTAAACTTACTTTGAACGACCTTCCTTTAATAACTGCTAAGTTATGATAATTATCCATGAATACGTCAAAATACGTCACAATTTTTCCTATGGGAATTTCACAATTTCACTTGTAATTAAACTTAGTAATTGTTAATAATAATGAACTCATAATAATCACAAACGGTAGAACTTTAGCAATATTAATTTTCAAATGGTTCACTATCAAATTGCAGTATCACAAACCATACGATTGATCGGTGTTGGGCGTCTTCTTTGTTGGCGCCGAGACGTCATGCGCCTTGTAATTCCATAATTGACTTTTTTCAATCAAAAAAATTACAAAGTTGCAGATATCCTAAAATAAATTTAATACTAGATTAGTATCTTTGCTAATAAAATGGTTTTATAATCTACAAAGTAGGTGGTTCGATAAGTGAAATTTTATTATAATTAAAACGAAATTCTTTACAAAACTCGACTTATTACTACTGGATAATAATAACATAGTCACCAAAAAACGAACGATATCTCCAGGAAATATTCAAAATAACACACTAACGGACTTACCCCGATATCATCAAATTGACAAACTAAAACTGTGATTTAAAAGTTTGTAATGAAATTTTCACTTACTTCTTAGAGGTTATTTTACAACAATAAACCGACTCCTTTTAAATTACATGAATAAAATGTATAAAATTTTTAATGAAACAACCGATAGGACTATCTTCTAAAACCAAAAATATGTTACAAAGGGGGGGAGGGTTAAGAATCTATAAATATTTGCTACAAATTTAAAATATAATCCGAGTAAAATATTACTTCCTATGTTCGTTATTTTGTAATACCGGTAGAATGTTTATTTGATAAGTTAGTTATTACGAATTATTTTCTAATTACGTCATAATTAATATTAGGTAGCCTATCTATACATAATGAATCGCAATTTGAGAGTATTTTATGTTTTATTCTCGTTTAAATTAATTTATAGGTATACTCATGTTGTAATGAGACCGACCTCATAATATTATGTACATACATATTTAGAAAAATAAATTTGAATCTTAGAAGTTCCGTAATGTTGATAATGATAATCAAACGTAATGCTGGTTTTATTTGCGAAAAAACGCATTTAAGTTGCGTGATTTAATACTCTTTTTCCATTGGTCGTTGTTTCATGCATAATCGACTGCTTTATCTTATATGAAACTAACTGTAGGCACAAAATTTTTATTTATGTTTTCATTGTTAATGAATAGCGATGCTATTTTGTACGAAATAATGAACTTCCTTATATCTAAATATAGAAGGAAATGTATAGGTATAGTTGGCACATGACATTCTCTACTTACTGTTATCTATGTCTTTCCTGTATCCTAATGTATACAACGTTTTCACATAATGTATTGCCAGGTACTATTGAATTTTGATTATTACAAACCTACTGCGGTAGACAATATACAATGCTATCTTATCATTTATTAATTAATTTATGAATCATTTTATTATTGTGAAACTTATTCAGGGTGTTCATTTCAAAGGTAGCCAGTCAAGATAACTTTTTTTCAATAAATTTCCAAAAACACGTCAGTTAAAATAGCGAAATAACGTTCAAAACCAATCCTATGTGAATTTAAAGTTTAACTCCCTCGCCACCAGCTACCCCTCTTATTTTTCTTCATAGTTCCTCCCCACGTTGGAGGTTGCCTGCTCGAAACAGGGACCATGTACTGGTATGAAATCACTTTCTTAAGTTCTTCAAACAGAAGATTCTTCTTCTCCCCCCCCCCAACCCCGTCTTCCCCGAATCTTTCCTTGTACTAAAATATCAGTCTCAAATCCCCATATCTTTTTCCCCTCATGAAGTGTCCTAAATATTCTAATTTTTTTCTCTTGACTGTGTTCAGCACCTTCTTCTCCTTTCCCATACGCACAAGAACCTAACAAGAATACCTAGCCCTATTTTAAAATTTTAAATAGCACCCCCTACCTTGTGATACATCATTCTAAAAGTGAAGAAAATCTTCGATCATTCACATTAAAAAATTGGATTTAGTTGATCCGTTTATAAGTTAGAGGTCAAAATTGAACGACTAAACAAAAAATTATTTTTTCCACTACTAGTCATATAGGCTATCATTTTTACTTAGGTTAGTCGATCAAGAAGTGACACGTTTTCAACTAGTGGTGAATAATATTTCCATTATTAACCTATGAACAAAATGACATTTTTTGATAACTTGGCGACTATTTTAAAGAAAAATGTTGTTATTAAATGATTTAGAATAACCAAGAAATGCTAATTAATTGTATTTAAACTATTTAAAACGCTTTTTTAATACATTAATTTAATTTTAAAAATTCATTATAATCGAATTAAATGTGACAGCAAGTGACAGCGCCATCCATTGTTAATTTGACGAACCGCGATTTATTTTATTTAATAACCTAAATTTGTCATCAACTGTCAAATCAACTGTCAAATCAACTGTCAAATCAACAAAACAAAACTGTCATTTGAAATAAATATTTTAAATTTGAAAATTTTTTTGTTAAAAAGAATTTTAAAAAATGGTAATAAATCTAGTAGTGGAAAAAATCGTATATAAACCACGGTTGTGAAGACCATTATTGCCTCCGCGCCTTATATTCCTCGGTGCAAAGCACCTCGGAATATAATCTTGGCGCTAGGGCAATAATGACGGCCTTCACAACCTTGATATATAATATACTATTATTCGGAAATTATTAAAATTTTTAAAAATTCTAATAGAAAATGAGGGGGCCAGCAATACTACAGCCTATTTTGTAACTTTTCGCGTACTTCCAGAAAAAAATTTTCTGGACTAATCTGCCTACATTCTTGGGTTAATTATTTTATACAGTGAGCTCGTAAAGTTTGGAATAAATTCGATAAAATATTTTAGAGGGATTTTCACAGAAAATCCTTGGACACGTCAATCTTATTTTTTGTAAACGAACCAATGCAAGACAATACAACAAATAACAATCAACAAACCCAGCTGGTACCTAATCAAAACACTAACATATGGAAAAATGATGATAAAACTCATGGATAGAATGGACCAAATGTTATCTAGCCTAATAAAACTGATGTGACTTCTTCCAATGGGAGGGCACAAAATTTAAAGAAAACATTTAATTTGCTTATTTCTTGCAAAACAATTTAATTCCATGAAAGATTTTATACTATTAATTTAGAGACGGTCGCCAGCTTAGCGGTTAAGTGCGTTGCTGCTAATGCTAAATACCTGGTTCAACTCCGGGCTCAGTAAAACTTTATTCTGACCGTCTCCCCTCGGAAGGCAATGGCAAACCACCGAGCTGTAATCTGCCTGGTACAGCCTCTGTGGAGATGAAGTGTATACACTTCCCGCGGTTCGGAGCCCGCGTTAAGCTTCATTCACATAGGCTTAGTGCAGGATTAGTGGTAAGGTAAGAAAGTTTAGCCAACTGTTTCTTATGAGAACGTTCACATTGACTTAAGCGGTAAGATTGGTATGGTAGTGGTACTGCAGAAGCTACAAGCTTTTTAACTTCTGCAGTACACTGTTACAAGCAACCAATCAGATGATGCGCATTTTGACGCATGTCATTGAATGACATTTAATGACGAGATATTTTTGAATTCTAACCTTAAAGTTGAAAATTAAGTATTAATTCTAAAGTATTAATCGTGATATTACGCTTATATACGCATTATTTTAAGGTTAATTTGATGTCACTACCAACATAATTACACTACCATACGAAATCACCGTTGTTCTTACCACGTTATGTGAATGATCCGAACTTAAAACGATTCTTACCACTGCAGTACCAATATTACACTTCTGCACTAAGTCTATGTGAATGATACTTTAAGCAGTAGATCCCCTATGTGTGTGATAATACTTCAAACGCACAACACATACATAGGAGAGAGGTCGCCTACGCTACGTCTAAATCAGGCATGGCACTTAAAAAAGATTAATTTAACCGAGGGCCGGGGGGGGGGGGGTTAAAGAATACTCCCAGCAGAAAAGTAATGAAGTATCATAAGACCTCCTTTATAGATGGTGTGGGGTTTGTGAGAGCGTCACGCAAAAAAAACGACACTGACATTTTAATCATTAGATCTATTAATTCGCCGATCAGTTTAACACTGTTTTCCATCGATATGAATGTTCCAATAGTCCAATCAATCTGGCTCAAAAAGTACCTAACATCTACAAAATTGATAGGATGGCTAAATTTTTGAGGGCAGTTAAAGGGTCCTCCACAAAGCTCCGAACCGCGAAAATCTACCAAAATTTTCCTGTCGCAGAGAAATGGAAACTTAGAAGAATATGGTAAACCACTAGGTACCCAAGTGATAAAACCAAACTAAATAAATCAACGCAACAGCTCGAAAATCAGAAATGACAGATTACTCACTATGGAAAGCTGAAGTTACAGCGACCAACAATTTTTGTGCCGCCGATCAGAAAAGTGGACGACAATTGGGCAAGAAGTGACCAGGAGAAGTCGGATGTTTTTGCGAAGCATTTGACAAGTGTCTTCCAACCCTCCCCACCAGAAACACATGTAGAGGTTGAAATAAACAGCGGCGATCAGATGGAAGAGCATCGATGCATACAAGGTACTGCCAAACCATTCAAGCTAAATGAGGTCAAAAAAGCGATTAAATTTCATTTCAATCCCAAAAATGCACCAGAGTATGACCTCATTACTGGAAAAGTCTTAAAAGAATTACCCGAAAAGGGTATAAGCTTGGTCACCTATGTCTTAAATGCTGCTCTTCGCTTAAATGTTTTCCCAGCACAATGGAAGGTGGCGCAAATAATTCTACTACCTAAGCCTGGAAAACCACCCCAAGAGCCTATACATCATATAGACCAATTATTAGCCTTCTACCAGTATTTTCGAAGTTATTTGAGAGAATGTTGCTGCAAAGAATTCAACCAATATTGCACGTTGAAAATAGATATAATAACCAAATCATCAGTTTGGTTTTAGAAAGCGCCATTCAGCGATGTCTCCCAGGCCTTTGATAAGGTTTGGCACGAAGATATTTCAATAAAAATTAGATAAATACTGCCTAACTACTACTTGATTCTCAAGTCATAACCATATCTTACAGCAATAATGTTTCGGGTCAAGTGTGGTGAAGTGATTCAGGAATTTGTCCTGGTGTACATCTGGTGTGCCCCAAGGCTGCATCCTAGGGACAGTTCTCTACTTGCTATATACAGCAGACCTGCCAACAACCGGTTTGCGACGACCGCTACATTTGCTGACGATATTATTTCCCAAAAGTTTCAGAAATAAAATTATTGTAATTTGGTGTTTGTATAACAAATTATTTTACCCACCTTTGGAAATAACAGAATTTATAGATTTTATATATTATGAAAGAAACTTCTAAGTAAATGTCCTGAGTTTTCTATATCAGGCCAAAAACCACAAATCATACCAAAATATAATTACTACTATTAAAATTAAATTAAATATAATTCTGAGCGAATGCTAAAAAACTGATAATTTTATAAAACTCAATTTTTAGAATTTTTTCCCAATTCCCCTTGTTTTCTTCAGATTTCCAAAAAATATTTCAACTCACAAGGAAGGAATCCTAAGGTAAATCTCACTGAATTTCATAATTTTTGAATATGTGGTAAAACATCGAAAATGAAGAGACCCCTATTTTTTTAGGAACGCAAAAACGGTTTTAGAGGGTATAGAAGGGGGACCAACGCCAAAACACTTCATTTTATAATTAATAAAAAATATATTTTGCTCGCTACGATGACTCAATATTTTTGGGGATAAAGTAATCCCAAAAAGTTTGACACCCCCAAGAGTTTAGATCTACGTAACGTTTTGTAATATTGGGAGAAAGGGGAACTGCCAAAATTGTGACGCCACAACATTAATTTTTACGATTTTATTATTTTGCTAATTTGTATAATTTTAAAATTGTAAAATATACAATGAAGCGGCGGGGGTGCAATGATAACGTGTCGTAATATTTGGAAGAGGTCAATGTTGTTCTGACAAAATGTGAAGATGGGGGACGGGTAAAAGTACTAAAAATTTCATGAGGTAATTTATGAACGACGTCATTTGGACGATTGGAGAAAGTAAAATGAAAAAATATATGAGTTTAGAGTGCATCAATGGTTGGGGGGGGGGGGTCGCTCAGTCTCTTGAAGTAAATAATTGCTACATTTTTAAAACTCAATATCTTTTATAAATTTAATCACCAAACAGCAAAAATCACCACAAAATACCCACCACAAAAATTCAATATGTATTGCAATTTTTACCACCAAACGTTAAAAATAGACTACCAAACAATTTTTTTCAAATATTGAAGTATAACATGCGAAACATATTTTTATTTGTATTAGATTATATTCAACATTGATTATATTATACTTACTCATACACATAATATCAGTCGCTTAGATTCAAAAGCCGACAACTTCAAATAAATAAAAATGAAATAATGCAGAAAAACTGATTAAATATTAAATTTATTTCAGCGAATTAAATAATAATTTTTTCGACGTTGAACTTTGGATTTATCGGTATTTCTTAATATATTTAATTATAGATTAGAATAGGCTCTTGCATTTTTAATTTTTTTGTAAAATTGTGACGTGTCGGGTTTTGAATTTAGACAACTGTTATACAAGATTGTGCGGCCAAAAGGCCGCACTGGAAGATTATTTCAATGATTTATTGTAAACAGTAATTGTTCGACTTCTTCGATCTTTCTTTGATTTGTCTCTTTTTTGACTTTTCTGCAATCAGAAGTGTATATTTTCGTGGTTTTCTTTTTATTCAATCTCAAGTTTTAGTACACCTAAGCAATAACCATATAAAATTTCAAATTTGTAGGTTTATTTTATAGTAAAATCCATAAAAAGATCAATACAAGCCTAATAGAAATCCTTCATCGCAATAGTCATGGAAGCTTGAACTATCCCAAATAATATCCATTATTTAGAATAGAAACAGATTTCAAACTCTTGCAAAAAAAAAGATTTTTCAGTGCTTCCCATCAAACACAATTCAAATATTTAAATAATTTCAAATGTAAGGTAAATAAAACTCAGGGCTATGCATATAAATATCATGAATGTATAATGCGAAATCAATAATTTTAACAAAGAAATCCCCACCCTTATTATTTAAAGATTATACTTATTTTACAGTTACAATAATTTTAAATCTTTTATAATATAAAAGATTTTAAAATCTTTTGTAGTACTATAATATTTAATAATTGAAGGGCACAGGGGAAGAAGACGATAAGTCAGTAAAATGACAAAATTAGATTTTTGCGCTATCTTGTAGCTGGAGGTGAATACTATGATTTGGTATATTTGTTTTTAGCAAAAATGTGTTCAGTCAGGTATTATAAGGGTTTGAAAATAATCCGTACAAAGCAAATAGCACATGCTCAAATTCTTTAAAACGCTCTCCTGAACATTTTAGAAAATGTGACTAATCGCCTTCTTCCCCTGTACCCTTCAATTATAATTTAAACAAAATTTCGTCAAATAATTAAATAGTTTTGATATCCCCTAATAAGGTCCAAATCCCAAATAGTTGATGGACGATAACATAAAGAAGAATAATTATAATATCAAGCCTTTAGCCATCTCATACGTAATTGCCAAGGTTGTGGGGCCTGAAGGCCGCACTGCGGCGATTATTATAATTATTTATTGCAGGCCATAATTATTTGGCTTCTTCGGTATTTCTAGGACTTGCCCAAGTTTTATTTTTCCGCGATTAGAAGTGAAGTTCCACGGTTCTCCTTCGCATCTGATCTTTGATCTGATTAATAGACCACATTCTCGACTACATTTTAAAAGAGCTTTTAGATTATTTGTTTATTCTCTTCAATTTAACAGTGAAAAACGCGAGGTATATATGGGCGATAACCAACCAGGATTCATTATGATACTGCAATATACACGTCTGCCAAATTTCAGCTTGCCTAGATTTTTGGTAAGTTAAAGCCAATTTTTAGCCTTCAATGCCTGAACTACACAATAACATCGAAAAATTTTAAAACATCTATTTTGCTTTTTAATGTTCAACCTTTGTTTTTCATTTTGAAATGTTTTAACATTTCTTTCCAAAGAGTCTATATTGCGTCGTTTTAAGGGTGGGTCCAATTTTTTTATTCTTTTAAAGAGAATTTAATGCTATTTAATTTTGGTCTGATGATAATTTTTCGTAAAGGTGAAAATGAGCCCTTAAAAACACCACCACTGCTCCTCATCAGTGACTTTCTTTAACTATTTGTTCAGTTTAGAACAATTTTAATCTCGCATAACTAATCTTGAAACATATCGTCGCGTAAATACAAAATAAATAAATTGAATTATTCATTTGAATATCATGAAAAAGAAAACTAAGTTTCGGGGATTCCCAAAGTCTAATTCTCATTTTAAGCGATATTCAAATGAATAATTCTCTTTTCCTGCTTGCATAATTTTCAATTTTTGTAGCATTCTGGAAATAAGTTACATAAAACACAAATTATTCGACATAGCATTGGATGTTTTTCTTAACATAAACCAGTTCGAACACCACCGTAGTATAATCCAAAAAAATAAATTCTATACAATGCAACCATTATTATACAGTTTTTTTTAGAAATACAATAGGTAATATTTCATCAGCAATGGATTTTATCCGTTCTTCTGTACATAAAATTCACTACAAAAATAGCAAATAAATCGCTGTCTTCAATTCCACATGCCAATTAACTTGGCGTGACTAGAATTTATTTGCGAGGACATTAAGACTTCTTTGGGCTCTTTTTTAACCAACTTTCCCATAGGGCTCACCATAGTATTACCAGATGGTACGATATAAAAAAGAATACATTCGATGTGACAAATCACCACGATAATAAAAAGAAAATATGCCCCAGGCGATTTTTCTAGAAATTTTAAAATAAAAAATTAGAGATTTACAATAAATTATTATAGAATGTACGCTTGATTAAAATTGTTATTTCCTATCGGATTAATTTTTAATTTTGTATTGTTTATTGTAATAAGAAAAAAATAAACAGCAATTTAATCTTAAATATGAATGATTATAATTCTGTTATGAGTACGATATTATTATCTATTAGTATTTACATGTATTTTGGTTTAAAAATATAAACAAAAACTCATCATGGCGGAAATTTAAAAGGAAAACTCAGTGTTGATCTATTTAACTTGACCGAAAACATTTAGATTTATATCATTTGAGATTTGCTTACATTATTCATCATAGATTTAATCACGAACTTGGGTTCATAGATTGAAATTTATAGATTTTATAAAGCTTTCGAAAATGGTTTAGTGAGGCCTTTGGGCCGCACAACCATGGCAATCACACACTACAAATTAGTCTTACATATTGAACTGAAAAATAATTTTCATAATATCATGAACTCGGGTTTCTAGATTGAAATTCGTGGATTTCATAAAGCTTTCGTAAATGCAGTAAGCAAATTCAGAAAACCAATGAAGTTTTCCATTAATACTTATAAAAGTTTCATAAATAAACAGTAATTTTTTTTATTGATTAAAACTCAGATGTAATGAACATTTTCATTGTAGTTATTGCAATTTTTGAATTACTGTTTAAAATCCAAATTCTGTGATTCCCTAACGCATTAACCTAAAAGGCGATCAATGGGGCCTTTAGGCCGCACAACCGTGGCAATCACATTCTGGAAATTATAATAATCTAATAATAAAAAAATAATCTTCATAATATCAAGAAGATTCATTAGGGTTCATATAGTGAAATTCGCGAATTTTATAAAGCTTTTTTAAATGCAATGAACAAATTCATAAATCCAATGAAGTTTTTAATTAATACTATAAAAGTTTCATAAAAACAGTAATTTTGTCTTAATTGATTAAAACTCGGATTCAATGAAAATTTTCATTGTAGTTATGACAGTTTTTGAATTAGTGTATCAATCCAAATTCTTTCATTCCCTATAAGACATTAACCTAAAAGTGGACCAATGCAGCCTTTAGGCCGCACTACCATAGCAATCACATACTGGAAATTAGTCTTATATATACTGAACTGAAAAATAATCTTCATAATATCATGAACTCGGGTCCATAGATTATAATACATGGATTTTATAAAGCTTTCGTAAATACAATGAACAAATTCATAAATCCAATGAAGTTTTTCATTAATACTATAAAAGTTTTATAAATCCAGTAAATTTTTTCTTGATTGATTAAAATTCGGATTTAATGAAAATTTTAATTGTAGTTATGATAGTTTTTGAATTAGTGTATAAAATTCAAATTCTGTCATTCCTTAAGGCATTAAGCGGTCCAATGCGGCCTTTAGGCCGTACAATTATGGGAATCGTACACTAGAATCTTCTAATTGGCAGATATTACGTCATGTACAACAGAGATTTGCCAAGGAATAAAGATGATTCATCTCACTGAAAAAGTATATATGTAATTTACGAGTTCTTGTGAATTTAAAAAGAATTAATAAGGGTAATAAAAATTAAATCTAATTTTTTAGATATTTTTGTAATTCTAAGGGTTCCGCACAGTTTTAATGATTATGAAAGGGTTCTGCAACCAAAACATTTTGCGAAAAATTTTTCTAGACAATATTGTATAAACACTTTCTTTCATTTTATGCCCAGAAATATTTTTCTTTGTATTACAGCTTATTTTTCGTTTGTATTTTATTACAGCTAAGATTACAACAGTGTATTCTACGCTTCCTGATGAGCCCTTGTTAATTTATTTCCCAATAAAAATGTTGCTCAAAACTTTTTTTTACTTTTTGCAAAAAATTCATTTGTTCACAATGGCCTTTTTTAAACCATGCTTATATATATTACGTTAATGCACCAAGGTCTAGAAAATTAATTATGTTAAAACAAACATAATACTTGGAAATTATTAAAAGAATTAAAATAAAAAAATAATAAAAGTCGCTCCTTACATTTAATTGTATGAATAATAATTAATACTATGAAATGATGCAATTATTCAAGATTGATTTCAATCATTTTACCAATTCAATACATTCGAAGGTGTGGAAATTCACAAACTTGCAGATCCGAGATAGAGAAATATGGAGATAGAAAATACCAATTTTCGTGCATTTAGTTGGATTTTTCGGTGTTTCAAAATTCGTGTAGGGGAGGGTAATTCATGAGGGGGGGGCACTTAACCCCCGTGTATCGTCCCTTGCCAAGTAGGCCAGATTGCAACCAAATTAAAACCGAAAAAAAATTCACCCCGAGACTTTGCGTTCAAAACGCTGCGAGAACCGTTACGAATACCAAAATTTGCATGGGAACAATTTTGGGGTTAATTAAATTTCCGACAAAAAAATCCATAGTAGAAGTTATTTATTTTTGATAGTTTAGACGTGGGAGGCATCCAAACTCGCAGATTTTGAATTTATCACTTTTAACTACTTTTCTCAGCGCACTTTTAATTGTAAAATTCGGTACCTATTGGTAATTTTGCTTTGCACAAAATTTTCGAAAAAATTTGTGATGAAATTTGTTATGGTCTGGAAAAAATTTTGACACCAATATCAAAAAAACTTATTTTGACACGGTGTCGCTCTTTGAATTTTCAATTTCTCGAAAAATATTTATAATAGTAGAACAAAACGTTAAAAATATTTCATAGCAAATTTCATTTTCTACAAAATCATCAACCTCTTGATATTTTGTCGAAAGTGTCTTTTGTTAAATTGTATGGAGCAAAAAATACAATACTTATTTTATAAGATACAAATTTATACGAGATTATTTATAACAATTTATAAGTTAGAAAAACCAAAAATGTATTAATAAAATTTTTTCTTTAAATGATCGTTTTCGGTATCCCCATTATAAAAATAAATAAATAAATGATTGTATAAAATAAATTATTATTTTTTATAAGCATAAAAACAACCAAATTGACTCACTAATTTATTAATAATTCGATAACCGTGACATTTTTGACAAAATATCAAGAGGTTTATTTTGTAGAAACTATAAAATAAATTTTCACTTTTTATTTTATCCAAATATTTTTTGAGAAATTTAAGCTTTCAAGAGCGACGCCGTGACAAAAAACTTTTTTTTACTTTAGTCCAACTATTGATTATCGATTAAAAAAATGTTTTTTAGACCATAATAGTTTTTCCATACTTTCTAGTTTTATCATAAATTTTGTACAATGCAAAAGATCCAATATTGAATTTTACAACTAAAAGTACGGAGGGCAAAGTAGTCAAATAATATTTTGGATGCCTCCTACTCCTAAACTATCAAAGATAAATTTATGCTCCAAGTGACTTTTTTGTAGGAAATTTAATTACCCACAAAATTGTTCCTAGAGAAATTTTGGTAATCTTTACCGTTGTCGGACCATTTTAAACACAAGATCGCGGGTTGCATCTTTTTTCGGTATTTTGAATTTTTTCCATATTGACCGGGTTCGAATTTCATGTAACTTTTTTTTATTTCATTTCAAAATGGTTTTTCTATCGAATGGCTAAGTTTGATCGACTGACCTACAGGTGGCTCTTTTGTTTTTTCTAAAAACAATGATTTTTTGAAGTAGTATTTTGCACGTAAAACAAGAAACAAAAGTGCGATACTTCAAAATAAATGTCTGATAACCTTACCCAAAATTAGAAATTTTTGTAAACTTTTCTTAAAATTTATTACAACATTCGGAAATACCTACCCAAACGTAATTTGATTATGTATTTTTAAAGTGGGGAGATACTTTATCGATCCAGAAAATACAATAAAAACATTGTATGCATTGCAAGATTCGCCATTTCGTTATCAATAGTCAATTGAGTGATAATGGAGCTGTGTTGTAATGAAAAAAGCGGAGAAGAATGCAACGCACAAGATAAAAATCACGATGAGGTAACCGAGCTTTTTGTTTAAATTACAAATTCTATTTTAGTTTGTTATTGTTGACGAAATAAATTTAAATTTTTAAGGTTATGTTACACCTACTGCCCCCAAAGTTCTTTCTAAAAATTTATATTTACCAGTACTTGTGTTTTAGATATTACTACAACCGTACACCTACATCACACAAATACCTGGAAAAAATATTAGGACAAAACTCGGTCGCGGTTTCAATTATTGGTTGAATATTCCGGAAGATAAGTTAGTGTTAATCGAGGAAATTGTCCAGATGCTTCATAATGCTAGTTTGTTGTAAGTTGATTTGTTTTAGTAATATGTTAATATTTATAATGAAGTAGTAGACTTGATGATATACAGGATAATTCAATCTTAAGACGGGGTATTCCTGTGGCACATTCCATCTACGGGGTTCCTAGCACGATCAACGCTGCCAATTACATCATTTTTATTGCTTTACAGAAAGTTTTACATTTAAATCATGTCGAGGTAAGGGGTTGTAATGAAAAATATGAAGATACTTAATCGAACTGTTTTCAGGCGACGAAAGTTTATACAGAACAGTTGTTAGAGCTGCATCGTGGCCAAGGAATGGAAATATACTGGCGTGATAGTTTTACTTGTCCTTCAGAAGATGAATATAGTGAGATGACAATTAAAAGTAAGCAAAAGAATTTATACTATGTTTTTACAGCCTTATGGGTGGGGCATTGTCTGCTAACTTTGTCAATCTTTTGAGAGTTCCAGTTTACCTCTGATGGCCGAACAGATTTTTTAGAGCTTTAGCCTCTCCTATATTGCCTCTTCATAGCTCCCGATTTGTTGCTGCTTCTTTCCAGTCATAACTTCTTTCAATCTGGGCAAGGTCGCAGTCTTTATTATTCATAACCGCTGTCGTGTTCTCTTTCCAATTGGATATGCTTCGGCTCTTATTTCACTTGTGATTTTTTGTTTTTAATTTCAATTAATATCCACAATCTGTCTAAACAATAAATAAATGGTGTGATAACAAGTCAAAGTCTTGCTGAAAATTTTCCTATTGGGAATTTTCCTTTAACCCTTTCACCGATTTTACCAAAATTTGGGGGTCCAAAATATTTATGCTTAAAGGCATTTAAAATGTTGGGTCAAGGGGTTATTTTATTCTTAAATTTTGGTAAGTTTATGGATTTATTTAGAATCAAGAAAAATAAATTTATGATTTCGAAATTTTAATAATAGGTATAAAAAAATTCATTATTTAAAAATTTTTAAAAGGGAAAATAAATTGATAAATCTTTAATTACGAGGACCATTGTGATATTTTCCAAATAAAATTAGGTGGAAGTGACCTAACTCTGACTACTCGAAACTAAATTTCTTCTGCTACACACTAAAGAACACAGTTAATATAACAAATTCTCAAAATATGAAGGGTGAATTTATTATCAAAATTTTGAAATAATCGAATTTGAACTTAGCTAATTTTCATGAAATTTTAGGTGGATTAACGAGATTCAGGGGCGCATCAGCCATTTTGTTGACGGTACGTGTGCTATGAACTAGTCTTAGACTTAGAATATTTCGCAGCGGCAGATGCAGCTCGAGTGTCGTACATGCAACATCGATTATTTTTTGTTTTTAGGCGATTTTTTGGGGGTTTAAAATCCCGGTTGCCTCCATCCCGGTGTTCTTGATCGGTGGCGCCTTCTCGTATGTTTAGCTCTGCCGCGTAGCGGCTCTGAGCATGAAAAACCGCCCGGAGCCCCGGAGGGGCGTAGGGTAGGTTTTTGTTGCTCACAATTCTGGCCAAGCCAAAAATTAGAAGGCGAAAAAAAAATTTTAATTTTTTCACTTTTTCGGCAAAAACGGGTTATTTTCCATTTTTTTGATTTTATTTATTACTAATATCCACTAATCACACCCCCATCTATCCGAATTTCAAAGAAAAATTCAAATCTGAGCGAAAAAATTTTACGCATTTTCGACGGAGCACGGCCGACTGATGCACATAGACCCCGGTCGGCCGCCTAATCGATGCTACTTTACCGTACTTTTCAAAAGTCGAATTTTTTTTTTTTTCATCAGATTCACCCAAAATATTATTTCTATAGCCTAAAATAAGCCTGTTCTTTAGTGTGTAGCTGAAGAAATTTTTTTTCAGCTAGTCAGAGTTACGTAACTCGCCGAAAATTATATCTTATATATAAAAATTTATGTGATTGTTATTGACAAATTTTTTGCATTTCTTTCTTCATTTTTTACCCACAAATTTGTGTGTAAACCGGTGAAAGGGTTAAAGATAGACATTTCAATATTACATAATATTATCATAATTAAATTTATTGGGCAAATCGAGTAGCTATAATTCGTTATTTGAGTCCAATAATTCGTTGGCAAGTTAATTAGGGTGATTTTCCAATCTATTTCGGTATTTGATGTGGGCACGAGGGGAAATCAACAAGTTTAGTAAAAACGGTATTATTTTTTAATGAAATAAATTTTATTATTCCACATAATCACCTTGAAGCTCAAGGCACTGGTACTTCTTTGAATTAATTTTTCTCAACTGCTGAAAACAATTGTTTCAATTGTCTTGCAAAATAGCTTTCCACAGCATACGTCAGCTCTTCATCGGTATTAAATTTCATGCCTTGTAATTATTTCTTTAAATTTGGGTATAAAAAGTAATCACTAGGGGCCAGGTCTGGACTGTAAGGTGGATGATTTATTTCTTTGAGGCAACACTTTTTAATAACAATCTGTGACTTGTGATCTGGTGCATTGTTGTGGAGAAGCAAAAAGTTTTGTTTTACTTTGCAAATTAGGGGCCATAATAATAAATCCATGTCGCATCACCTCTTATAATGTTATTTGAAATTTTTCTCAGATCAGCCTCGCACATTTCAAAAATTGCCTAAAAGTTTCAGCTCAAAATTACTTCTGTTCAGGAGGCAGCAAACGTGGAACCCATCTTGCAGTTACTTTTGATACATGAAGATGATCACATGACCACAGTACCACATAATAAATTGATGTCTTGAGATATTTTTAAGATGGATAGACTTTTATCATCCATTAACAAATTTTCGACTTTTAGTACATTTTCCTGACTAACTGCATTTTGTATTTCTTTTGTCTTTCGCATTTTTACTCTTTTATTAAAAATTTTATCACATTTTTACCAATATGCAAACTGGCTACTATTGTTTTAACCTCCTTATTGAATTCATAACCTCTGTGTTCTTTGGGTCTTCTACTTTGATTTCGGTATCAGGTATTCTTTTACCTCTAATTTATCGCCTTGGTCTGGCACTTTTAGCAATTCTTCCAAGTATTTTTTCCACCTTTTTATAATATTTTCCTTTTCTATATTACCCCATCCATGTTTATTGTTCAAGGTGTTGCGCCGTGCCTTAACTCCATCCTTTTCCTACCTTATATCTCTATAAAACCCCTCTACTTTGGATTGATTCTATTTTCTCTCCAAATCTCTTATTCTCATTTCGTTATATTGCCTTTTCTTTCTTCTTAATTTGATTTTCATACTGGATTTTGAAACTATTGCTTTATCTCGAATGCTTTTTCTAATGTCAATCTGATTTTTACACTCTTCATCGAACCTTTTAATGTTTCATTTTTTCTTGGGCCTTCCTAGGATAGTTTTTTTAACCGTTTCCACAGAGTATCCGCCTGAAATCAAAGCATGAAATCTATTTGGAACCTCCACTTGGTATGCTTTTCTACATCCTAACCCTGTCAACTTTTCCAGATCAAATCTTAGTCCAGAAACATTTCAGAAAGTCCGCGAGGAGTTCGAAAATAGGTTGTACTATTTGTTGTAATCTTTTAAACCTACTGTGACCGATAAATTTTTTCGATTTTTTTTTATTACATATTTTTATAGTTTGGGGTCTTGAAAATGTGTCCAAAACATATTAAAGTAAAATTCATCAAATTACCCGAATTATAACGAATTTTCTGTAATGGAGTTCATTATTAAAACTTTTTAAATCATAATTACATTTTAAAACGGAATTACTGTTTGTGTTTTGTACTTTATACAAAATATACAAAACTAAATTTAACAAATATAAGTTGTAGCTGTTTGTAATTGTCTTTAGGAGTCCAAAAAACCAAAAAAATTGTTAAAAAAGAAAATTATTAAAAATCGACGTTTTAGTCCACCCTTAAAATCGAATTGATTGTGAAAAAGGAGCTTAAAAGTTTTTTCTTACAAATTCCCCCCAGGAACATCTGGGGTTGTTAACTAATTTACTGCTATGTTTTTTATGGGTACAGTTCATGGTACAGTTAGTATACAAGGTTTTCAACTGACACATATCTTACACAAACAAAATCCCTAAAATTGTTTGTTTTTTTAATCTATTTTGACTAATTTATTATGCTAATTTTTATTTTAAAAGTTTTCAAAATAAACTACTTTCAGTAAAACCTGACAAAATAAAATGAGTTACAAAAATATGTTGGTTCTTTAATAAAAAAAAAAGTTTTGATAGGAAAATTTCAGTGACTTTTGAGCTCCTAAAAAATACACGTCTTTTTGTAAATAAAGACGGGATAAAAACCGAGATAAAAAAATCGGATAAAAAAAAACCGGATAAAAAAAATCATACTCTTTAATCACCGAGCGTCTTACTATTCCAAAGAGGCGAGAACTGCCACAAAAGAAGAAATAAGTGCCGAATTCCACTTCTTCGAAGCCGAAGAATGTATTCTGTATGGCCCTAGTATACGCTATTAAGGGTAGGTTACGAATATCAACCACTATCCGCCTCATTACAGCACGAAAAAGTTTAAAACGATTTATCTCAAAACTACATTTCTCAAGTCGGGCGCACATTTTCCAAGCAAACTACTTGGCGGATTAACTTGATTTTTTTTAGGCATTTAGAATATATTTCAGGCTCCAGTCAGAACCTAAAATATCCAAAATATATTTAAAATTACCATTTTGCAGGCCGTGACAAGTAAATATTTTGTTGTAAAAATCGAAGTTTTTTTTTTAAATCCTCGCCATTTTGTCATTTTTTGTTTAAATTAAATTTTCGAGGTTCCAACTGGAGTCACATTCATATAGAACAAGAATTAAAAAAATTCATTTATTTCAGATAACTGGATCGGTCGGAAACGATGCGCCCGATTGGCGTGTCATTTCGAAACATGAGTTACGCGTCGATCTGTACCTTGTACAATTTTCAATAAAAAGCTTTACAAAAATTTTAGGTGTTAGTTTAAATGTGAATAAATAAGTAGTATCCTAAATTTTAGCTCAATAGCTGTAACAGTTTTCTCAAATTTAATTCCTAAAATCAGCTTGAAAACGACTGTTCACAGTAGGTAACCCCCTTAATAATTTCTGAATAACATTTTTTTCCATCTTACAAGTTTTTTCTTCAATCCAATTTTTTTAACATACTTGAACGAGGATTTTTATCACCTTTAAAATGATGTACCACAAAGTAGGGGTACTTATTTAAAATTTCAAAGTAGGGTAGCTGGTGGGAGAGGGTAAAACTTATAATTAAAATTCAAACAGTATTGGTTGTGACTATCTAAACCTTGTTATTGTTCTCAAATTTCCCTGAAACAAAGTTATTTTGATTGGCTACTTTTGAAATGAACACCCGGTCTATCAAATTTTACTTAATTCGAATGTGTAAAATAAACCTTTATTTTCTACAATATTCTAAATTACTATATTTTTTTTTACAGAAACCGGTGGTTTATTTATGTTAGCAATTAGATTGATGCAATTATTTAGTACTAATAAAGAAGATTTTACAAAACTAACAGGAATATTAGGCCTATCGTTTCAAATCCTAGATGATTTCCAAAATTTAGTGTCCGAAAACGTAAGTAACCACAAAATCTTTTTGAAAGCAACTTAAATTTTTACATTTTTAGTATTTCGAAAATAAAAGTTACTGTGAAGATCTTACCGAAGGAAAGTTTAGTTTTCCTTTAATTCACGCCATAAAAAGCCATCCAGAAGATCACCAAATAATTCGTATCCTTATTGATTCAAATTTTAGTTATTTACGTAATCAAAAATTTTATTTCTTAACTCTTAACAGATATTTTACGTCAGAGAACGAAAGATAATGAAGTTAAAAAGTATTGTGTGTCGTTGCTGGAAAAATATGGTAGTTTTGACTACACTAGGAAAAAATTGAAGGAGCTGCGCGAATCGGCAGTAAAAGAAGTGGAACGTTTGGGAGGAAATCCTCTTATGGAGGCAGTTATAGAGAATTTTTTTAAATCTATAATGTAATCTTATTTAGTTAAAATAACTTGTTAATTTTTTTTTGTTATTCAAGTGGGCAATATTTTTATACTCACAGGTATTAATGTTGAAGCAACGTTTAGAATTAACTAATTTGTAATTAATCATAAGTGAAAAGGATTGTATTTTTTACACTTAAGAAATGTGCACGATTAACTCAAGTTGTTTTATTTTAGAGCATCACAAAAGGTAATTATTATTAAGTGGCAATTATGGGCTCTGCCTATTTTCTCCACAGCTTGTAGACCCCAAATTGAGGAGTTTAGTTCCTCCAATGTGGTTTTTCGTCTATAACTCGCTGAATTTTTTCTTGAGGGAAAATTATTATCATACCGAAATTATTGAAGAGTGAAAATTTACATACAAAACAGATTTTTCTATTAGTCCAGACAAGGAAGTCAAAATATTTTGGGCAAGCTGATACATGTTTTGATTGTCCTAACGAACCCTCCAAAATTTCTTCCCTAATTGAGAATTTTAGCACCGCTAACGTAGTTTTTCGCTTATAACTCGCTTAATTTTAGTTTTACGGAAGATTCTCATTAGATCAAAATTAAAGAGCATCAAATTCTCTACAAAACAGAAAATTTTTAAATTTACCCACGTCGAACTATTCCTGAAATAAAAATCATTTCCAGATAAACGAAATTCTTTTATTTTAAGAAATTGATATTGCAACTATGTTTTTGAATAATTCTTATTTCGAATACAATTTCTGAAAATGAATTTTGTGCTCTTTAATTTAGGTCTGATTATAATTTTCCCTAAACATTATATTGAGCTGGTTAAAGACGAAAAACCACTCATATCTGCCACATGTCAGCTTTCTCAGATTTTTTGCAAGTAAAAGTGTTTATTGGCAGGTTTATTGCCGTTGTTGAGTAAAATAGTTTCTTATGTATATAGATATATTCTTGTTCGGATTACAATGTAAACTATATAATTAATTACAAAGCAACTATTGACCTAACATAACATCGACTGAAAATATGTAACAGACTATACATCAATAGAAAACATTACCAGAATTGCTGACTTTCGAAAAGATAAATTCTAAAGAAAGTAATGTTTTCGCGGTATCTATCGAAAAAACTGTTTTTTACTTGCTTGTAAATTTTTTAATACCGATATTTGACCGGCCGCCCCCGCTTTAGACCCCGGGATCGCGCCGTCAGACAGGACGATTTGAACTTGTCTACGCTAAAGGATCCTTTTCCAATAGAAATCAAAATCGTGTAGTTGATGCAAATTTTTTTATTATGTATTAAGGATCTATAACTCTGTATAATAAAAAAAAGTTCAAAAAGTGTGATCAAAGTCGTTTCTACGGAGCTGTGTCGTGTTGGACACGGTCAGCCCTCGGCTGGAATTCAGAGACCACTTTAGACTCGTGTTCGAATCGGACTGGCGAGGGAGAGAGAGTCTGTCCGCGTAACCCCATAGCAGAGACTCTCGGTGTGTGAACACTCTATCTGCGTGATCAGTTGAGATCCCGTTGCCAAGTATTTACTGACTCGTATCCATCCGACTTGGAGATATGAAATAATAGTTGGGTTTTGATACCCAACTAGAACTCTTACCGAGAAACCGCGGACCACACATATGGGATAGTATTTCCAGTTTCGTATATATGCTTCACGTCATAGTTCCCACTGTAGTGATATGTACCCTTACCAGTAATTTTATTTAAAATTAAAAGCGTCCATAATTAATTTTTTTAGTAATTACGAAAAGCTTGTAAAATTTCGAATGAAGTGGTAGATCAGTTACAAAAAAAAAAAATTTATTATAATACCTTGATTTGCTACACCCAAACAACGTCTTACGTGGGTCATCGACATACGCGGTCCAATAGACGAGTGTTTAAATAACAACTGGTGTTTATTTAATTTAAAAAAAAATCTCTTGTTGAAAAATTGCGTTATTAAAAGTTTGATCATTACATCATCCATTAGTCCAAAAATTGGTTTGAGCTAGCAAAAAATACCGTAAGATGAAATTTTTTAATTAAATCTCCAGAAATTTCCTAAAATTCCATGAAGGCGTCTTCCGCAATTTGGGGTGTTTAGCCCCCCTAATACGGTTGTTTTGCATATACTATGCAAAAAAAAAGAAATAATTTTTTTGTACTTTGTTGTTAAAATTTCTTGAGGAGTAACTACATTATTACCAGTCCGGGCCTATATCAAAATTGAACTAGATTATAATTCTGAGTAAACTCAAAAAGGGAATTTTCTAGCCCAAGATTTCTTATGAATTCAACTAAGAAAAATGATAAACTGTAGATGTAGATTTTTAGAGTACTACCGTTGTACTACTTAATTCAGCGCAATTAATAGCATTTTTCCAAAACAAGGTTTTAACTCCAGAACTAGCATTAAATCATTTTTTCTTATAAATCTTTCGAAAAATTTCATTTTCATAATATATCTTTTAAATCTTAACTAATATAATTTGACCCTATAATGAACGAAAAACAAATAATGACGAAAAACTGTAGCCTTAGAAAACATTAAAAAATTATTAACTTTGAATCCCACATTGACAAATAGTACTTTATGCACCAAGGGAGCAAAGTGACTTTTTTTTGGCCCGTGGGTAAAGGATTGTTTACACGAGGCGCTAGCCGAGTGAAATAATTTTCATATAGAAATACTTTAAGGTTCTGCGTCAACCAATCAGGATTATTTTGGTACTTTCTCCGCGAATAAAACAAAGATGTACTTCTGCAGAAGTACATCTTTGTTTTATTCGCGGAGAAAGTACTAAAAAATCCTCTATCCAACTTATCCAATACTCCGCTTCTGCACAAGATTAATATAATCAGGATTATACTTATTGAATGCAGTCTTTAGTCTGTGAGCCTTTTTCCACAGTTTAGAGTACCGAGTTATAAATTAAAGACTAATTTCACGTTTAATTCGATCTAGCTGCTCTTCAGTAAAAGCAGGATTTCTTTTTGCTATTTGCGTAATTGCTATTCGAAATGCTAAAGTTTGACATTTTAAAATAGTTTTAAATTGTTTTTAATATCTTTCTGTATCGTCCGTTCTGCTTATATGAACTGTTTACATGGGCATTTGGCAAAATTTAATAACTTCTTAATCCGATAATCCCTTCGGTAAAAATTGGGCAAGTCTCAGTAAACACGCTCTTGTGTTCACATCAGCAAGTATCAGCAGTTGAAATTTGGAGAGCAAGTACTAGATATACAAACGCATTTCTGCAAGTTGGTTTTTTAATTAATTTTCCAACAAACCCAAGGTAAAATTGTAATTACGAAAACGAAATGAAAAAACAAGGAACACGATGAAGTGCTATAAGGCCGGCAAGGTCGCAACGATGAGAAGTGGAGTTATGCCAGCAAGCAAGCATGGTTCGCGAAGCGGAGCACGTGCTGGGCAGAGCCCAGCGTCTCCTCCAACGCTCAAAAATTGAATAAAACTCTCGTTGGAGATGCAATATGGGTTAAAACCCTGAAAAGGCGTAGAAGCCAGTCGCATTGTGCCCCGAGAGGCATGATATTAAAGAATAAAATGAAAGAAAGAATAAAAACCCTCAGACCGCCGGGTGAGGCCCGGCTGTCCATGATCCATGCTTGATGCGAAGTGTGGGCTCACAAAACAAAAATGCCGCCGTTATTGAAGGTCGCGAGGGGGGTGGAGCGAAAGCACCCGCTCCCAGAAATTCAGGGTGAAGACACCTACCCTTAGTATCGTCGAGGGGACGTATGCACCCGTCCCAGAAGCTGAAAGAAAAGTGGTTATCCTAATATTTATCGCATTAATTGTTTGCTACCAGTTTATCCTGTATTTCTTGGAGTCAAGATGCTTTTCGGCCTCATAAACCTGTGGAAATCGACGATTTCGTATTTCCCTAGTTGGTTTACTAGAGGGTTTTCGCAGTCGTGACTCCGTTCGTACAGTTTTTCTGTTAGTTTGTATATCATCTTACTTACCTGTTCCGTCTTTGTATCCTGATGGATTTGACGGTTGGTGACAAACCATGGCGCGTCCAGTGCCCTGCGCAGGCAGGTGTTCTGAATTGTTTGTAGCCCCTCTAACTGTGGTTCACTCGCGAAGGCCCACGCGGGGGCGGCGTACGTAAGGATAGGGAGGATGATCGCCTTGTAGACTCTTATCTTGAGATCTTTCGACATTGCCCCTTTGCGACCTATCAGGGGGGCCAATGAAGACATTAGACCCCTTGCTAGATTCACTCGTTGGTCGATGTGCTTAACCCAAGTTAATCGACTGTCGAGGGTCACACCAAGGTATTTGACGGAGCTGGTCCATGGTATCTTTTCATCGAATATTTTAACTCTCTTGTCCAGTTTCGGTCGACGCCAGGTGAACATGATTGCCTCACTTTTGTCAGAGTTTACCTCGATTCGCCAAATGCGGAACCATGTTTCCATGGCGTCCATCGATTCCTGCAAGTATTTGATTGCCATGACCGGGTTAAGGGAGGGGGCAAGGATCGCGGTGTCGTCGGCATATAGCGCGATCTTCGTTCTTGCAGTCCTCGGGATGTCACTGACATAGATGTTAAATAGCGTCGGAGAAAGTAGGGAGCCTTGGGGCACTCCAGCCTCGGCTACTCTTTCTTGAGATCTTGTGCCGTCGATGATTGTCCTAAACCGTCTGTTTTTCAGGTAGGATGCTACCAGTTTTACAAGTCCCGGTTTGACGCCTGCCTGTAGCATTTTGAAAATTAGACCGTTGTGCCAAACCTTATCGAACGCTTTTGCGACGTCTAAGAAGACCGCCGCTACGACGTTCTTACGGTTCCACGCACCGGTAATCTCTTCTGTTACTCGCAGTATCTGTTGGGTGGTGGAGTGCCCCCCACGGAAGCCGAATTGTTCATCTTGGATTATGTTCTTGTCGCTCACCTCATCGTCCAGTCTGGTGAGGATGATCTTTTCCGCTATCTTGCCTATCGTTGGCAGCAGGCTGATCGGTCGATAACTTTGCGCTAAGGTTTTGGGTTTTCTGGGCTTATGGATGACGACCACATCGGCCAACTTCCATTTGTCCGGAAAATACCTCAGTCTTAGTGTTGCGTTAATCATCCCCGTCAGTGCTGTGACGGCTTTTTTGGGAAGCTTCTTTAGGGCTTGGTTTTTAATACCATCCGGCCCCGGTGCTTTCTTCGGTTTAGTTGCCCTTATAGCCAGTGCTACTTCGTCTGTAGATGCTGGCTTTATTGGATCCGGGTCAACTTCCTCTAATCTTCTCGCGACTTCCGTGTCGACGTGGCAGATGTGGACCCCATCTGCGTCGTCGTAGTTGGGGGTGCATTGTTCTTTGAATGCGTCGGCGAAAGCTTCAGCTTTTTCTTGATCGGTGACGGCAAGGCCGTTGCCACTGTTTATCGCTGGGATTGTGGATCGGGTATTTCGGAGGGCTCTTGCCATTTTCCAGACTGAATTGTCTTCGTAGAAGAGGGAGTCCAGTTTCCCGTCCCACCTTTCGTTGCGAAGATCTTTCAGTTCCTGGGTTAACCTATTTCTTAATTGGTTAAAGTACCGTTTGTCGTCCGGGTGCCAGGTCGTCCTGTATCTTCTTTGTGTAGCAGTGTGAAGATAAAAACCAACGATATGGTTTCAAAATCGTCTAATATGGCCTCATCAGCAAAAATCGAAGAAAACGAAAAGAAACATAGAAACAATCCTGAATCAGACGAAGATGAAAGCCCCCACGAGTGGCCCGAAGAATGGCCCACATTTGAAGATGAAGCAAGTAACAGCTCGGACAACGAAAATAAAGAAGAAACTCAAAAGAAAGCAAAAAAAAAACCCAACAAAAACCAAAGGAAACGTGCCAGACTGGCGAAACAAGAAAAAGAAGAAAACGAAAGACAAGTAACGAAAACGCTAAGTAAAAACAGTAACGAAATAAAGGAAAAAAACGATGAAACTGAAAAAACACAGGGCGATCAACAAATAGAAATAAGAACAAAACTGCTCGAAGCATTGTCCGAAATCAGACAAATAATACAAGAAAATGAAGAACCTGAAATAGAAGAAACACCAAGTAAAAGGCATATGGAAGCAACAAAATGGGCGAAAGAAATACTTTCCAATGTATCGAACGCAGCACACAAAGTAATGGAATTCATCATCCAAAGCAAAGAAGAACTCAAAGATAAGGAAAACGCACAAAAAAATGTTGAAGACATGAAAGAAAGCACCTTGAAACTTTTAGAATTTATATTGAAGGGCAATAACAACATACGAGGGACGGGTGAGCCTTCAGCCACCCCTCCCCCGACCAAAGTAAACACAGCAGAGGCGGTCCCTGCCCCTGCCACTCCCGCGAACCTCCTCAAGGTCCGGGTACCCAAAGAAACAATTTCTTCCCATCAGGAAGAGCCCAAAAAGCAGGACCCACCTAAGGAAGAATTGGCAGAGTCCAACCCCCCGAACCTCTTCAAGGTCCGGGAATCCAAGGAAACAGTTTCTTCCCCTCAGGAAGAACCTACGAAGCACAGCCCACCTAGAAGGTACCCAACAGCAATGAAGAGGGCTGCCATCAGCAACCCCCGGAGCACGCGCAAGAAATACAAAGTGGTTGTCTACCCTGGAGAGGGTAGCTCATTCCAGTCAGCGGAAAGCACAAGGGCCGCCCTGACTAGCATCAGAGCGGAAGATCTTGGCATAAAAGCAGATAGGCTCTATCTGACAAAAAACAAAAGTGTGGTGGTGGAATCCTCCCACCCTTCGGTCAAAAAACTAGTAGGCAGCACTCTGCTAGCAGAAAACCAATTGATGGCCCGGGAGCCTTCAGCTACCTGGCCATCAATTGCTATACAGATGGTAGACAAATCCGTCTCTAAGAACCAAATCATAGCGGAAATAGAAAGAAATTTTCCCGAGGCAGTCAATATGGCCGGGAGTTCGTGGCTCAAAAGAGTCAATCCCGTACATACCAGAATAAGAACACACAACAAATGGATCCTAGAGCTTCACCCTCGGATCCATGAAGCAACAATCAAGGAAGGTAAATTCACAGTGGCCTGGAAAAGCTACCGAGTGCGGAACCACATCGGAATTGCCCGATGTTATAAATGCCAACGTTTTGGCCACACAGCCAAATTTTGCAAAGGAAATGAGACATGCGCCTTTTGCACCTCAACAGAACACGCTTCACGTGACTGTGTAGTGCAAAAGGAACCTGCTATGCATGTATGCGCCAACTGTGTCAGAGCGAAGCTCAGTGACAATAAGCACTCCACAGGATCAACCCTGTGTAAAGTATATAAGGACCGTCTTATGGCCCTTGCACAAACCATAGCAACTACCATTGACAACGAAAGAAATAACCGTGACGTGATGTGTAAACTCCCCGAAAACAAGACCGTTAATATGACCGAGAACTAATCGTATAAACCAATAACCCGACATGAAATAAGGTCTGGGTGCGAATAAGAACGACATACTAGAACCGAAAAGAAAAATATTTTAATACTTACCATGATACCCACCAACAAGTGAAGAATGAAAAACGCCCATACAAACCGGATTCGGAAACCTGAAAAACAAAAAAATCATTAGAAATAACCTATAAAATTATGCAGATTAAATGTATGTTACAATACCAACCAACGAATGCGGTTTGAAACCCCATCAAAAAATTCATACCAAAGACCCCGAAACAGCTATTTAAATTTTGAGATAATTTATTTTTTATTTTTTATGACAACATGAAATCTCTGCCAATTTGCAGATTATCTTTTTGTTTGGCAATTGCCAACCTGTTTTTTATTATATATAATAAATTAACTTCAATTGTATCTTCTTTGTGTAGAAGTTAGAAAGTCGAAATCGTCTAATATGGCCTCATCAGCAAAAATCGAAGAAAATGAAAAGAAACGTAGAAACAATCCTGAGACAGATGAAGAAGAAAGTCCCCACGAGTGGCCCGAAGAATGGCCCACATTTGAAGATGAAGAAAGTAATAGCTCGGACAACGAAAAACAAGAAGAAATTCGAAAGGAAGCAAAAAAGAAACCAAACAAAAACCAAAGGAAACGTGCCAGATTGGCGAAACAAGAAAAAGAAAAACATGAAAGACAAGTAACGAAAACGCTAAGTGAAAAAAGTAACGAAACAAAGGAAAAAAATTATGAAACTGAAAAAACACAAAGCGAACAAAAAATGGAAAAACTGCTCGAAGCATTGTCCGAAATCAGACAGGCAATACAAGAAAAAGAAGAACTTGGAATAGAAGAAACACCAAGTAAAAGCCATACGGAAGCAACAAAATGGGCGAAAGAAATACTTTCCAATGCATCGAACGCATCACATAAAGTAATGAAATTCATCAACCAAAGCAAAGAAAAACTCGAAGATAAGGAAAACGCACAAAAAAATGTTGAAGACATGAAAGAAAGCACCTTGAAACTTGTAGAATTTATACTGAAGGGCAATAACAACATACGAGGGACGGGTGAGCCTTCAGCCACCCCTCCCCCGTCCAAAGTAAACACAGCAGAGGCGGTCCCTGCCCCTGCCACCCCCGCGAACCTCCTCAAGGTCCGGGTACCCAAAGAAACAATTTCTTCCCCTCAGGAAGAGCCCAAAAAGCAGGACCCACCTAAGAAAGAATTGGCAGAGTCCAACCCCCCGAACCTCTTCAAGGTCCGGGAACCCAAGGAAACAGATTCTTCCTCTAAGGAAGAACCCACGAAGTACAGCCCACCCAGGAGGTACCAAACAGCAATGAAGAGGGCTGCCATCAGCAACCCCCGGAGCACGCGCAAGAAATATAAAGTGATTGTCTACCCTGGAGAGGGTAGCTCATTCCTGTCAGCGGAAAGTACAAGGGCCGCCCTGACTAGCATCAGAGCGGAAGATCTTGGAATAAAAGCAGATAGGCTCTATCTGACAAAAAACAAAAGTGTCGTGGTGGAATCCTCCCACCCTTCGGTCAAGAAACTAGTAGGCAGCACTCTACTAACGGAGAACCAATTGATGGCACGGGAGCCTTCAGCTACCTGGCCATCAATTGCTATACAGATGGTAGACAAATCCGTCTCTAAGAATCAAATCATAGCGGAAATAGAAAGAAATTTTCCCGAGGCAGTCAATATGGCCGGGAGTTCGTGGCTCAAAAGAGCCAATCCCGTACATACCAGAATAAGAACACACAACAAATGGATCCTAGAGCTTCACCCTCTGATCCATGAAGCAACAATCAAGGAAGGTAAATTCATAGTGGCTTGGAAAAGCTACCGAGTGCGGAACCACATCGGAATTGCCCGATGTTATAAATGCCAACGTTCTGGCCACACAGCCAAATTTTGCAAAGGAAATGAAACATGCGCCTTTTGCACCTCAACAGAACACGCGTCACGTGACTGTGTAGTGCAAAAGGAACTTGCTAAGCATGTATGCGCCAACTGTGTCAGAGCGAAGCTCAGTGACAATAATCACTCCACAGGATCAACCCTGTGTAAAGTATATAAGGACCGTCTTATGGCCCTTGCACAATCCATAGCAACCACTATTGACAACGAAAGAAATAACCGTGACCAATAAGATCTAATCCTAAACAAGGTGGAACTCGCTTTAGCGGCAGTTCTTAGGCTTCTATACAGCTACCTTTCTGGTGTGGAAAGTTGTTATTATCTGGTTTGTTTTGATCGCCATATAATGTAACATCACATAATCAGATAATCTGCACCAATAAAATTTTTTGCGGTTGGTAATTATCATTTACTATATAAGTAATAACAATCAAACTTTTCCATTCTATTAGAAATTTTACTTCTCTGTAATGTATGGTCCTTTTTTTGAGGTGGACCAATCCTCTCCTTTCTCTTTTATTTATAACTTAACTTCACTAACCACATCAATAAAAAATTATTTTTTCACATCAAAGTAAAACAAGTAGTTTATATAGGGAGACCTCTTCGAAAATATCTTTAACTTTGTAATTCTTTCGAACATTTGCGTATTTATAAATTGCATTAGTGAATCGAAGCAACGGATTAACAGATTAACGCAATACTATATAGACGAAGTATCCCTTATTATAAAAGGCCAAGTCTTTCTTTCTTTCTTTCTTTCTGTCTGTCCCACGGAAATACCCGAAGCAAACCGAACCGAACCGAACGCACACCGTATCAACGTATCATCGGATCAACGTATCATCGTATCAACGTATCATCGTATCAACGTATCATCGGATCAACGTATCATCGTATCATTTTGTCTATATAGGACAGCTATTTCCAAAAAAGCATTATGTGAACTTCCATAATGGATAATGAAAATTTTGAAAGTCCTGCTGCAATGCGACGGCGATTGAATCATGAGAGAAAAGCACGTACAAGAGCTAATAACACAGAAGAACAGCTTCGATCACAGCGACAAGCTGACGCTCGGTCTCATGCGATACGTCGACAACGTGAAACTTTGGAACAAACTCAAGCGCGGCAAGCTGCTGACGCTCGGTCCCATGCGATACGTCAACAACGTGAAACTTTAGAAGAAACTCAAGCGCGGCAAGCTGCTGACGCTCGGTCCCATTCGATACGTCAACAACGTGAAACTTTAGAAGAAACTCAAGCGCGGCAAGCTGCTGACGCTCGGTCCCATGCGATACATCGACAGAAAGAAAATCGATACCAAAGTCAAGCAATTCAACTCCAAATAAGAGCATTGAGATTTGATGAATCTCACGTTACTCGACACGATTGTGGAGAAATGAATTCCATCTGTCAGTTCTGCGGCTCCAAGAATTTCGCCAAGGAGCGTCCAGTTGATAAACAATTTAACAACTGCTGTCATAAAGGAAAAGTGAAGATTCCGCAACCGCTCGATCAACATGGGAATCTATTGTTATATCCCGAATTTCTTCGCTCTATGCTTTCAGATTCAGATAATCCTTACTACAAGAACTTTCGTCAGCACATCCGCTCTTACAATTCCTCGGTTTCTTTCGCTTCAATGGGAGCAGAGATTGTTTCAATGCCGGGTAACGGACCATACGTTATCAAAATTCATAGACAGACGTACCACAGAACCACAAACCTGTATCCACCTGAAGGACAAACAAGAAAGTTTGCACAACTGTATGTAATGGACACGACAGAAGCGGTCAATGAACGAGTAAATCTGCCTGAGAATAGAGGTTGTCTACCTGAAGTGATTGAGAAAATCGATCGTTTCTTCCGCGTCAACAATCGTATCGCAGCTTCATATTGCCTGATGAAAGAAATTGAGCAACAAGAGCGTGTACGAGCCGAAGAAGAAGGACAACCAGTTCCGGTCGTCAATATGGTGATGCGGCGCGATCGGCAGTCTGATCAAAGACGTTACAATGCTCCAACGTCCAATGAAATTGCAATGGTGTTCGTAAATGATGACGGCGAACCTCCATTTGAACGTGATATCCGTATCTATCCTCGAAATCCCGTAGACAATGCAAATACCCGAAGCAAACCGAACCGAACCGAACGCATAACGGATAATTTCATAACCAATCGGATGAACGTATCATCGTATCAACGTATCATCGTGTCAACGTATCATCGGATCAACGTATCATCGGATCAACGTATCATCGGATCAGTTAATCCGATTATCCTACTCAAAATTACTATATAAGCAGAATTACATTATAGCGAAACTAGCTGATAGCCCGTCCGAGGACGGGTAGCTAGAAGGACGGGCAGGCAGCCAAGGTAACTTAAGTTGAATGAAGATTAAGGAAAGCTATCAGTGCAATCCAAAAGCCATATGACCTTGGCTGCCTGCCCGTCCTTCTAGCTACCCGTCCTCGGACGGGCTATCAGCTAGTTTAAAATATAACAACGTATCAGTTGATCAACGTTATGATTGGCTCGGAAACATGCGGACGGACACGAAGCCAGACCATAAGGCTTCTTTCTATACCTTGTATAGAAGCCTAAATAAGGCTTCTTGTTATACTTTGTATAGAAGCCTAAAAGTAGCGCACTGGCTACCCAGTTCTTAGACCTCTATGCACACAGAGTATTTCCAACACGATTTGAAACGCTCTGTATGATTTTGAATTATGAGGAGGGACGGACGGACAGACGGACGGACAGACACGGAGCCAGATCATAAGGCTTCTTGTTATACTTTGTATAGAAGCCTAAAAGTAACTAGAATTTTTGTTGGTAAAACCGTGTAAAACTAGCTTTAACTGATTTCGCGGAAAAAAGTTAACCTTAAATACATACCAAAAACAAATGTCAATAATAATTATAACCTACAATATTGACACATAAAAATATTACTTATCAGTCTGTTACCTATGTTGACAGCCCAATATTGCTCTGTTAACTTATCAGACGACTTGACAGACTGGTAACTGCTAAAAGTCATTGGTGAATACAAATATATCACATTAACAGACTGTTATTGACTTGACTCTCTGTTAGCAACTTAACAGAGCTTGGTGAATATGGCTGTAAATGTCACTGATTACATTTTTGCTTGGAAAAACAAAAACACGTCTGGACTAGTCGACTGTTTACTCGCGACACCGGCAGGCCGCTTGTGTTAAATTAATAATTATTATTAATAATATTAAAATTAATTATTAATAATGAAATTATCATCTTAAACCTAGTAAAACACTTAAATATTAGTGGGATATTCGAATGTTTGAATATGCCGTAGTTGGTAATTTGTTCGAGAGAAATTCGTCCAACTCAGCATTTGTACGACTGAACATTTAATCGACAGGGCATTTTCAAACAAATTTCTGTCGCACATAACGCTGATGTCGAACAAATTACCTAGAATCGAGTATTCGAATACTCGATTTCCCAGTCCTCGTAGATATAACACTACCATAACACACCAGCTACAAGATTTTTTTTTAATTAATTTGATTTTGATTAAAAAATATTAGTTTTTTGATATCTATGATATCAAAACCCTAAAATAGCATCGTCCGAACCAAGTAACGTGATATAACATGCTTCGAAAATATTATTTTTAAAGCATGGTATATAAGTTACGTTCGTAATATAGATTGTACCATAATTGCTGACTTTCGATGTGATAAATACTGAAGAAAGATATGATTTCGCGCTATGCTGAAGAAAAATTGGTCACAAAGTTGCTAATGATTGTAATTTTACATACAATTTCTTAACGGTGTGGATATATTGTTCAAAAGATAAAAATACAAATAACGGATAAGCAGATAATGCAATAAATGGATAAACAGATTAACGGATCAACAGATCAACAGATCAGCGGATCAATGTATCAACGTATCAATATATCAACGTATCAATGTATCAACGTATCAATGTATCAACGTATCAATGTATCAACGTATCAATGTATCAACGTATCAATGTATCAACGTATCAATGTATCAACATATCAACGTATCAATGTATCAACGTATCAATGTATCAACGTATCAAAGGATCAACAATTTACTATATAGGTTACACTTTGTATTTAAAATTTAGGTAATACTTTTGAAAAGGAATCGATATAGCAAGTACCACTAATTTATAAACATGAACAACTCAAGCAATTATTCTAGCAGCGACTTTTCCGATTCCGATTTTGATTCTGATGAAAGCAATACAAAACATCATCTAACCTGTAATAATAATAAATTGCATTAGCGAATCGAATCAACGGATTAACAGATTAAAGCAATACTATATAGACGAAGTATTTACAATATAACAACGTTTCAGTTGATCAACGTTATGATTGGCTCTGAAACATGCGGACCGACACGAAGCCAGACCATAAGGCTTCTTTCTATACCTTGTATAGAAGCCTAAAAGTAGCGCACTGGCTACCCAGTTCTTAGACCTCTATACACACAGAGTATTTCCAACACGATTTGAAACGCTCTGTATGATTTTGAATTATGCGGACGGACAGACAGACGGACAGACAGACGGACGGACAGACGGACAGACGGACAGACACCGAGCCAGATCATAAGGCTTCTTGCTATACTTTGTATAGAAGCCTAAAACTAATAACCGTGATAAGAAATAAGGTTTGAGTGTACCCAAAAAAGTCAAATAACTATCGAAAATGAAAAATAGATTACAAATCAAGACATGAAAACCGATACTTACCAAACATTGATGAAATAAAAACGCCCACGCAATCCATTGTGGAAACCTGAAACAAACAAAACAGAAACCAACATATCAAAAATAGGCAGATTATATGAATGTAACAATATACCAAATGACACGCGGTTTGAAACCCGATTAAAAAATTCATAAAAAACGACCAGAACTTGATAAAAAACTCTAAGAATGATTTTATAATTGTGATGAAAACATGAACTCCCCGCCAATTTGCAGGGTCCATTTTATGATGAGGTTGGCAACAACCTCAAAAATGTTTTTTTTATTTTATAAATAAATTAACTTCAATTGTATCTTCTTTGTGAAAAAAGAAACAGAGAAAGTCGAAATCGTCTAATATGGCCTCATCAGCAAAAATCGAAGAAAATGAAAAGAAACGTAGAAACAATCCTGAGACAGACGAAGAAGAAAGTCCCCACGAGTGGCCCGAAGAATGGCCCACATTTGAAGATGAAGAAAGTAATAGCTCGGACAACGAAAAACAAGAAGAAATTCGAAAGGAAGCAAAAAAGAAACCAAACAAAAACCAAAGGAAACGTGCCAGATTGGCGAAACAAGAAAAAGAAAAACATGAAAGACAAGTAACGAAAACGCTAAGTGAAAACAGTAACGAAACAAAGGAAAAAAAATTATGAAACTGAAAAAACACAAAGTGAACAAAAAATGGAAATAGGCACAAAACTGCTCGAAGCATTGTCCGAAATCAGACAGGCAATACAAGAAAAAGAAGAACTTGGAATAGAAGAAACACCAAGTAAAAGCCATACGGAAGCAACAAAATGGGCGAAAGAAATACTTTCCAATGTATCGAACGCATCACATAAAGTAATGAAATTCATCAACCAAAGCAAAGAAAAACTCGAAGATAAGGAAAACGCACAAAAAAATGTTGAAGACATGAAAGAAAGCACCTTGAAACTTGTAGAATTTATACTGAAGGGCAATAACAACATACGAGGGACGGGTGAGCCTTCAGCCACCCCTCCCCCGTCCAAAGTAAACACAGCAGAGGCGGTCCCTGCCCCTGCCACCCCCGCGAACCTCCTCAAGGTCCGGGTACCCAAAGAAACAATTTCTTCCCCTCAGGAAGAGCCCAAAAAGCAGGACCCACCTAAGAAAGAATTGGCAGAGTCCAACCCCCCGAACCTCTTCAAGGTCCGGGAACCCAAGGAAACAGATTCTTCCCCTAAGGAAGAACCCACGAAGTACAGCCCACCCAGGAGGTACCAAACAGCAATGAAGAGGGCTGCCATCAGCAGCCCCCGGAGCACGCGCAAGAAATATAAAGTGATTGTCTACCCTGGAGAGGGTAGCTCATTCCTGTCAGCGGAAAGCACAAGGGCCGCCCTGACTAGCATCAGAGCGGAAGATCTTGGAATAAAAGCAGATAGGCTCTATCTGACGAAAAACAAAAGTGTCGTGGTGGAATCCTCCCACCCCTCGGTCAAGAAACTAGTAGGCAGCACTCTACTAGCGGAGAACCAATTGATGGCACGGGAGCCTTCAGCTACCTGGCCATCAATTGCTATACAGATGGTAGACAAATCCGCCTCTAAGAATCAAATCATAGCGGAAATAGAAAGAAGTTTTCCCGAGGCGGTCAATATGGCCGGGAGTTCGTGGCTCAAAAGAGCCAATCCCGTACATACCAGAATAAGAACACACAACAAATGGATCCTAGAGCTTCACCCTCTGATCCATGAAGCAACAATCAAGGAAGGTAAATTCATAGTGGCTTGGAAAAGCTACCGAGTGCGGAACCACATCGGAATTGCCCGATGTTATAAATGCCAACGTTTTGGCCACACAGCCAAATTTTGCAAAAGAAATGAAACATGCGCCTTTTGCACCTCAACAGAACACGCTTCACGTGACTGTGTAGTGCAAAAGGAACTTGCTATGCATGTATGCGCTAACTGTGTCAGAGCGAAGCTCAGTGACAATAAGCACTCCACAGGATCAACCCTGTGTAAAGTATATAAGGACCGTCTTATGGCCCTTGCACAATCCATAGCAACCACTATTGACAACGAAAGAAATAACCGTGACCAATAAGATCTAATCCTAAAAACTAATAACCGTGATAAGAAATAAGGTTTGAGTGTACCCAAAAAAGTCAAATAACTATCGAAAATGAAAAATAGATTACAAATCAAGACATGAAAACCGATACTTACCAAACATTGATGAAATAAAAACGCCCACGCAATCCATTGTGGAAACCTGAAACAAACAAATCAGAAACCAACATATCAAAAATAGGCAGATTATATGTATGTAACAATATACCAAATGACACGCGGTTTGAAACCCGATTAAAAAAAAAATTCATAAAAAACGACCAGAACTTGATAAAAACTCTAAGAATGATTTTATAATTGTGATGAAAACATGAACTCCCCGCCAATTTGCAGGGTCCATTTTATGATGAGGTTGGCAACAACCTCAAAATGTTTTTTATTTTATAAATAAGTTAACTTCAATTGTATCTTCTTTGTGCCCTTCTTTTCTCCCTTATCAAGTCTTTGATATCCGGGGGTAGGCACTCGTTGAAATTCCTTTTTAGAACTTGGGTGGTCGCGTGGTTGAGGGACTCATTTATCTTGTCCTCAAATTTTTGAGCGTACTCTTCCAGTTCGACTTCCGAGTTGATGATCGGAATTTTTCCCAGGTTACGAAGTGCATGGTCGTGAAAAACCGGCCATGCAGTTCTCTGGACGTATTCGCGATCATCCGCATCGTTGTCTCCCTGCGAGTTTCCCAAGAAGAATAAGACAGGATAATGGTCAGAATCTAGCGGATTCTGACCATGCCGGTTATGCCAGCAAGCAAGCATGATTCGCGAAGCGGAGCATTTGGAAGGCGAAGCCTTCCTTCAATCTCCTCCATCTCATTATGGGGTTTACGCGCGTTGATTAGTTTTAGTGGGACTAACAACCCGGTGGAGCCGGTTATGCCAAGGCGAGGTACTCCTATATGTAATAAAATTTTTAAAGTAAGATAAAGGGACACTAAATTGTGGTGCCCCCTATCGAACTTGTGTATATATCTATATATTTGTAAATTTATTAATAAAATCTTTAAATCTAAAAAAAATGATATTACAAAATTTTTTTCGGTGTGTCTCATGCGTACTCACACAACTAAAAGTTTAAGAGAAGTTGACATTTAAAAAAATCGAGTTTTTGCACTTGTGTGCTAATAAAGAGATACAGAAACAATATTTCAACTTGAAACTGAAAAAATAAATGTATTTCCGTTTTCAGCAAAGTTAAAGTACCTGTGTATATGGTACAAATATAATATAAAAACACACAGGACGATTTGTACTTGTCTGCATCTATTAAGGATCTGCAACTCTGTATAATAAAAAAAAGTTCAAAAAGTGTGATCAAAGTCGTTTCTACGGAGCTGTGTCGTGTCGGACACGGTCAGCCCTCGGCTGGAATTCATAGACCACTTTAGACTCGTGTTCGATCGGACTGGCGAGGAGAGAGAGAGTCTGTCCGCTGGACCACCACAGCAGAGACTCTCGATTGCTCTCGATCAGGGAGAACACTCGTCTGCGTGATCAGTTGAGATCCCGTTGCCAAGTATTTACTGACTCGTATCCATTGTGACTCTAGATACGGAATCCTAGTCAGGTTTTGATACCACCCAACTAGAACTCTTACCGAGAAACCGCGGGCCACACATATGGGATATATTTTCAGTTTCGTATATATGCTTCACATCATAATTCCCACTGTAGTGATATGTACCCTTACTAGTAATTTTATTTAAAATTACAAGCGTCCATAATTAATTTTTTTAGTGATTACCAACAGCTTGTAAAATTTCGATTGAAGTGGTAGATTAGTTAAAAAAAAAAATTTATTATGATATCTTGATTTGCTACACCCAACAGCGTCTTATGTGGATCATGGACATGCGCAGTCCAATAGACGAGTGTCTAAATAACAATAACTGGTGTTAATTTAAGTTAAAAAAATCTCTTTAGTTGAAAATTTGCGTTATTGTCCATATTATTTAACTATTAAAAATATTTCTTAAAATAAGTTCTATTTACATTAATGAATACTACTTTGAGATCAAACTGAAGTTTGATCATTACTAGTCCAAAAATTGGTTTGAGCTTGCAAAAAATACCTTAAGATGAAATTTTTAATTAAATCTCCAGAAATTTCCTAAAATCCCATGCAGGCGTCTTCCGCAATTGCGGGTGTTTAGCCCCCCTAATACGGTTTTATGCATATAACTCACTTTTCATTTTTTCATTTTCATTTCGACAAAAAATGATCATCAGACCAAAATTAAAGACTATAAAATTCTCTTATGCAATATTAATTCGTTGCACGGATGAGTGAAATGTTTTGAGAAAGCGAAATGCGTTTAAAAACGAATAAACTAAATTGAAACAAAGGTTTAAATTTGAAGATCAGAATTGATTTTTTCAAAATTTGCCGATGTCGTAATGTACATAGTTCTAACAATGAAGTCCAAAAATTAGCTTGAGCTTACAAGTAATCCGGGCAAGCTGAAATTTGTGAAAGCCAATTATCTGAATATTTAAAAAGAAAGCGATTCCATAATTATTAATAGTGAAGATTCCTTAGAAATATTGGAAAAGCAAAAACCTGTACTGTATATATTAGCGTTCATAGAGGCGGTCATAGCTTTGGCAGTTAAATGTGTCTACTGCTAATACAAAACGCTCGGGTCGAATCCGGGCAGGGCAAGAACTTTATTCTGACCGTCTCTCTATCCTCTTGGAAAGCAGGCGAACATGGCTTGTTTTGTCACTATATGCCATTGTTTTCTATCTCTAGCTTCTCCCTCCCAGTCCTCCAACTTAATCTCATCAAATTCTCTATGCCTTTACACATCCCACTATGTTCAGTTCTCCAAGCTCTCGATTGGTCTTTATCATCCATTGCCCATTTATCAATTTTCCACCGTATATATTTCTCAACAACTGTCTCCCCACACTTCCAGCATCGTTTGGTCTCGCTATACATAAATTTTGTTAAAAAATCTGACCATTTCACGTGATTTCACGTACCAAAAGACATTTCAAGAATTGAATATGAACTGTCTTAACACTGCATCAGACATAGACTGTCCTTCGTCCGACGGTTTTATTATTTAAAAATGCAACAAAAGCGAAATTGTAGCAATTTACGTCTGATTTTGAAAGTCATTGTGGGGCAATTGCACCCCCCCCTCCAAATGACACCCTTGCCTATAAATTTCTAATTCTCTGTGCAGAGAAATCTTCTCGATAGAGCTAATAATCCTAGAAAAATTACAGAACTTTTAATTTTGCTTCCCGGAAGAAGTTATCAGCGTTTATTAACGTAAGTGTAGGCCGTAATTATTCAGATTATTTGACCTTTCCTTGATTTGTCCCATATTAAAAATATTGTAGCACGTCTCAAAAATAATTTTATGGCAACCACGAGGTCAATACATTTTTGTTTAAAATAAGGGTTAGGTTTATCAGCCTTACAAAACCAGGGAAAAATAACGATTAAAAAGATCTAAACATAAACATAAAAATATTTAATAGTTTTTACTTTAAATCTAACTCATACATTTTTGTCGTACAATGCACCAAAATCAAATAAATTTCGAAAACTGAAATCTTGGAAAATATCTTTCAAAAAAAGATAAAAAATGGCCAACTTTGAAAGCTTCCAGCTAAGGCCTTATTAATGCCAGAAAGTTGTTTTATGCAAAAATTTATAGAAAATTTAGTGTGCGTTTATTTATCTGTAAAAGAAAAACTATTTTTGTTAGACAACAATAAGGGCTATATCTCAGAATCTATTCCAAATCAATTTTCATTGAAAATTTTCCAATAAGTCCAGATGCGATTAATTAATTAAAGCATTAATTAGTTTGATTGAATTAATTGAATCCCAGGCGTAACCTGATCTGGATGCCTCCTAAAAGAAACAAAAGTACCTCTTTCGTCTTTTTTTAAGTTCACCCAATGAGATTCTGAGACCCCCCAAAGATGATTCTGAGGCCCCAGGCGCGCGCATCATGCGCCTGTGAGGTGAGGATACATTTGTAACAATTAGTTCTCCATTTTGTGGAGGACTTGATTTAACAAATTTTCCCCTATTTCACTTCTATCTGATACCGAAAAAACTTGAGGGCTGTTTTTTAATGTCAAACTCAAGGGTTTATGCAAAAATTACACCCTAGTTGTAACAGTAACAATAGCGACCTAAAAAAGTCACCAACAACTTTCTTTCATACCAGAAATGCCCATAATTTACAATTATGGGGCCTCTTTTAAACCCGGGGTCTGAAGCATCAATGAAGATGCGTCACTGTCTTCTACACAGGATATGTGGTACATAATCACATACACAGGCTAGCATACTGCAATAGTAACTAATTCTAAGCGATACGTACACAGCGATATTTCAACGTCATTTTATGCGGCGATCTTCTACTGCTCTTACGGTTTTTTCAACGTAATCATCTTATTAGAAGTCCACTACACACGTGACGTGACCACAGCGTAAAAAATATTTAATCATACCGCAATTCGTTTGCAAACAGGCTACTTTTACCACAACAGGAAACAACTGCAACAATTTATGTTATCTTGTCTGGGACGGAAATTTATCTAATAATATTTACAAACGTTTAATCCACGATATCTCGTATTTTACATTATTGTATTTATTTCATTTTGTCATAAAATATTTAAAAAAATATCTGGGAACTAAATAATTTATAATTTTTTTCCTAATTAAAACGCGCCGTATGCGATTTTTCGAAAAAATGTCAATATTAAATTGTTAACAGTTTTAAACTAGAAAACACGGTGAAAGTTCAGCTAGCAGGGTTTCACCAGACCATAGAAAATTAATAAATTTATAAAACAAGCTAAACAAGTTTCCTCGTTTCAAAACAATGTTGCTTTAATTTCAAGTTCAAACTTGTTATCGTGCCTTTTATTTGCAATAATCAAGAATTTAAACTTTACACAACCGCATAGTTAGAATGAAGACCTTCCAATGTCTAATTGATTGGAATATTTGAATAATAAATATACATGGTTGAGTAAGAACGGATCCAGCCCAAGTTCACTGGGCGATAAATTATTTTTGTAGCAATTTCAGAGTATTTACCATTTTTTGTAACTTTTCAAAAATTCATAGGCGTAACTACCCCCTTTGTCCCGCCCTTGCATCCGCTCTTGATCTAAAGTTTACTTTTTAGGAACAATTAATTAAAAATTAACACGACAGCGATGATCTTAGAGTAAATCCTCCCCCCCCCCTATTATATCCAGGTAATGTAAATAAAAATTAAAAAATGTAACGTAAAGAAAAATTATTATCTACAAAAATTATACAATTTGAACAAAAACAATTAAACAATAAATAAAATAACCAAAATGTATAAAATAATTTTCTTAAACAAAAAGTTTAATTTAACAATTTGTTATCGATTTAGTCTTATAAATAATTTAAAACGTACCCATTGAATAAAAAGTTAATAAATTATCAAACAATTTCTTAAAACTAATCAATCAATATACATTTTTACAATTTTTCACCACTTAAACCGGTCATATTATAATACGAATGGTCTGGAAACCTTTCGAGTTCTATATAATCTGTTTCACTAACAATTAACTTTTCCAGCAGTTCTAAACATTCCACAAATGATGGACGTTGTTTGGGATCGTTGCTCCAACAGTAGTACATTATATTGTACAGTTCCCTTCTACAGTGCTCAGGTTTTTCCAATCTGTAGCCTTCTTTGATCTGGAACAAAAAATTTTGAATAACCGTTTTTTCGGTCAAAATTAAATTTTTGAATACCTTTTTCATCACTTCCGCGGCAGATAATCCCGTATACGGCGTACTTCCTAGAGTAACGACCTCCCAAATCAGAACACCAAAACTCCAAACGTCAGATTTAACAGAAAATAAATTATCGTAGAGCGATTCAGGCGCCATCCATCTAATCGGAAGTCGTCCTTCGCTCTTTCTCTCATACACATGAGAATCGATAACATCTCGGGCAAATCCAAAATCAGCAACTTTGCAGGTATGGTCTTCCGTTATCAAAACATTCCTAGCTGCCAAATCCCTATGTATAATCTAAAAGAACAACAAAAACGAAAATAAAATAAACACCTTAATATGCTGGGACTTACCCCATTATTGGACAAAAAATTCATCCCTTTGGCAACTTGATAAACAAATGAGGTTAAATCCCGTGATGTCAGAGTGTTGCTTAATCCATGGGTGTTATTGTAATTTCGTTCAGCTCTTGAACTTCTCAGGTAACTTTGTAACTTGCCTTTGCCGATAAATTCCATTATAACAAAAATTGGATCCTTTTCGGTACAACATCCCAAGAGTTTGACAACGTTTTGATGTGGTTCCAGCATTTTCATTATTTTTAACTCCGACAATAAGTCTTGCCTTTCTTTCTCATTGGCGTTTTCTTTTAGGGTTTTTACTGCTACGGTCGCTATTCCTCCTTTACCTGCAAGAAAATTGCATAATTTAGAACTGTTGGGTTCCAAAATTTCCATTTTTCTTGGGTTCTTGTTAAGGGGGAGGCGTGGGAATTTTTGAAAAAATAAACAAAAGTACTACTATAATTTTGGAAATGATTGCCTTCCAAATTTGGTGAGTATCACCCTGGGTATCAACAGGAAACGACGAATGAAAACGACGTTCACGTTTTCATTTTAGTTTACAAGCAGTTAAATACTCAAAAATTATTTAAGATACTACGTAGATAATTTTTATATATGGAAATGCGTTTCCGTGCTTCGGAGGGCACGTAAAGCCATCGGTCCCCCTGTGTTAATAATTTGCCATCATGACAATAAAAAATAGGGGGCAAGCCCAGAAAGCTACCTGAACTAATTACAAAAATTAATAAAGAATAGGTCCTGACCTATATTAAGAGGAAGATTCCCTAATAAAAGTAGAATACTACCGTAGTATATATACAATTTTTCGCGTTTTCGTTCATGAATTTGTTAACATTAATGTAAGCTTTATATCCAAAGAATAAATTCGTACTAAATAAAATTACAGTACCTATTAACGACCGAAATAATTGGAAAACCCATTTTAAGAGAATGGAAGATTATACCAATATCGTCCCAGCGGAAAGAAAGACTTGGAGAGGCCTGAGAAACAATAGGAGTAAGAAGTGGGAATAATCCTAAACAGTACTTAACTTCGCCCCCTTTTTGTTCCCACATTTGGATTACCCCTCTTTTGCTTCTACATTTCTTTTTCTCTTTCATTTAGATTACCTCCTATTTTGATTCCCCTTTAATATGGCGGGAGGAAAAGTGGCACTTTACTCCCTGAAAATCGGAAGTTAAATGATCACTTTACTCCCGGAGTTGTGAATTACTTTTATTTTCAGTGTTTTCTTTTTGTTTTGAGGTCTAAATATTGTCCAGGGTGTCGCAAAACCAATGATCGTCATTGATAATTATGCTTGTTTAGCTTGATAAAATCGTAAAGACATAATGGTCGATTATTAGTATCCTTATGGCTTTTTAACTACATTTTTATACTCCTGTTTAGAAATAGAAATTATAATTGAATTTTCGTAATTTAATGGTTTAATTATAATGTTTTAATTAGTTTAGTAATTAATAATTACAGGATGCTGCACCTTTCTAACTGCATTCGCAAGCTTTGAAACTAATCTAAATCGGCAACAATTATTATAAATGAGCTTTTTGGGGCTATCAGCCTACTGCCGCAATAATTAGTTCGACCTTCGTCAACGCACTCTACAGTTTCTTGACTTCGTCATGCTTGGCATATTTTTCGTCTTCCTTAGAGTAAACAACGTCTTTATAGAATATTATCGGTTTTATTCGGCTTTCCGAACATTTTTATTTATCTGCGCAGTAAGAGAGGATCCAGGCAGAACTTCATTGGGGGGGGACATATTTTTTTATTCGTGGGGTTAACTGCCTTTCTAACGCCCCTCCCCCTTTCCATACAAAGATATTATGCTTAGTATTGCTTACTCTTAGGAAACTCGTGGCATGTCTCTAAATTTCACCCCGTGGAAAAAGTTATGAGCGTTTCCCCGATAAAATAATGTCGGATCGGCCACATCTATCGTATTACCAACCTAAAATAATTTTTATGGTGAAGTCGTTCAGTTTGAGAAGGCATCAAATATTATATTGATCACGACGTATTCACAAAACTTTATAAATAGAAACCATACAATGTTAGGCCGAATGCCGAGCTAATTATTTTTTTTATATTTCATACGAATTATTTGATACCGAGAGAAACAAAAGAAGAACTTTTGGGGAATTTTCTCGTTTCAATACAGATAAACTCCCAGGAACTTTTTGCCTGTCTTCGGCTTTGTCTTCATAACACTGTAGAGTACCTTCATCACAAATCGGAATCATGAATGAAAATTCGGAATACTGAGCTTGGCCCACACTTCCTTCATCGTGACTGGTGCGCCACTGCACCTAAACTGGTTACAGGGTTGAGATATTAGAAACTGAACCGTTCAAGGACTGTCTCCAGTAAGGGACCGATTAGATGTAGCTTCTAGAAGATTTCTGTCTTATGCAGATTTGTCGTTCCGCTGATGACCCCATTCATGGCCGGGGCCTATGCTTCGCTGGTTTAAGGAAAGGGAAGCAAAGTTAAGCTATGAAGGGCATCGCCGAAATCGAGCCGGCGGAATTTCCGCGTATAGGAACGGCGAGCACACCCCCGGTGTCTCACTGCTTGGGTCTGGCCCAGGAATGACTCAACAAAACCGTACGCGCCTGAATCACTCCCGAATCCGGCTCTGGTGAAGTTTCACAGCTCGAAGCTCGCTTAATCTCCTTCATCTCGTGATGAGATTGAAACGTGCGTTGCACTTTTTTGAGAGGCATTAGTAGCCTGAAAAGTGGCATTGGAGCTGAGTCGTCAATTTGAAGTTAACCCTAGATAGATAACCTACGTCGAATCGACGCAATTGAATTTTCAAAATCGTTATAATTCGCTGATATAGGGCGCCACGGCGCTCGTTGTTCATGCCAACTCAGTTGACCCATAGAGCTTCCAGGTGACACTTGTTCCGATAAGAAAAGGGCATTAATACTTTCATAAATATATGCCATAAATGTAGGAATCTCTTTGTGGAGAGCATAAGTCGAGCGCTTGTCCCAAGTGCCTTTAAGGCCAAAATGAATAAAATATTTTTTACTAACGTACTTAATATTTAAACTTCATAAAAAAATTATTTTTACAAGTTTATAAGTCTGAAGAAAGTATTTCAAAATATTTCAATTTTGCAAAGTGAAAAATGTCAATTTTTGTTCGTTTGAGTTTATGTATTCCTAGTAAAATACGAAAAAACCCTTGTTTTTCATATATTCATAAACACAATGACATTTATGGGGATACATTATTACTGACGCAAGTATATTGTGCACACAACCCAAAATATGTGCCGTTAAACATGATGCACGTCGAAATGACGTATGGTTATCTTTAATGTACGTTGCGATATGGTTATCTATCTAGGGTTAAAGGAGGACGCGGGGTTTTAAGTAGGAGTGGGGAGTAAGACGGTCGTCTTCCTTCATCACGCTGGATTTTACTTGGAATCTGTGCACTTCACGAAAATTTTATGGACAATATGTCCAGGTAGAGCCCCTTTATCAGATTCCGATATCAGTAGTAATAAATTATCACGCCATCTTACCCTTACTCTACTTTTAACAATTAAGATCACGCAGAATGATTAACGTCGAAGGAACTCCGATAACATTTTTGCGAGGTGAAATTTCAAATTTAGTGATTTTCCTGAGTTTAAAAAATACCGAAACTATGTAACGTTACTTTTGTCGTTACATACTCAGTAATTCAATTCTCCATATCTATCTCCATAAATAGTTTTTCTTTCCATCATTTCAATTATTCCGTCCGAGTAATTATAACGCACTCGGTATAAAAGCGGATAGGAGATAAGAGGAACACGGCGACTCGAGGCTTTTTGGTTTGGTTAGCATAGCGATAGCACGCATTTTTAGAAAACAATATTTTTGACAAATATTTCGAGTGATTAACCGCAGATTAGGCCCGAATCCTTATTAGGAAGCTAAATAGTCTAGCTACCGTTATTTGAGTGAATGTGGAATAGCCTACTAACTATATTTACCGTCTATTTTGGAAAATTTTGACAATTTTAAATACGTTGGAAATTTCGAAGTCGGTATTGCTGATAAGAACACCTTGGGCTGTTGATACCATATTATCTAGGTAATAAATACCATTTGATTTCCCATATTTTTGGAAAGTGGCTTCCGTTATTGGAATCAAGATTGGAAGATAGTGCCAATTAACAAACTATCTCTGTTTTATTATCAACTGGATCAACTCTGGGAAATTTTCCATTTAGTAATAATTGTCAGTTGGCTGTATTTTTTTTGATATTTTGAGTAAGGCTGTAGTATCTACTTTTGCTACTGATTATTTACATCAATAAGCTTAGTCGGATATTTGTTGGTTTTGTTTGCTTGTGTGTGCTTACTGTTGTAGCGAATTTTCATCAATAAGTGGCCATTATACTGGGAATCCGAGATAGGGCTCTGTCACGGAGTTGCAGTTTGCACCAAGGTCCAGACGTTTATTTCATTAATCCAGCAGCAGGGTAAGTTGCACATTTGTATCCATTATCAACTTGTATTTGACAACATTAAGCTTTGCTTTATTTACCGCACTCCATAGCATTTTGGGCTATTGCCAGTAGCAATTTGTTTATGCTGGGGCCTTGCTTCAAAATAGTTAAAGGACCTTCAGTCCAGACTTGTTAATTTAGCCTTCAGCGATATTTTTGTTTGGGACCTTTATGGTCCGTGAGAGGCACTCTCACCATTGTAACCTGTGTAGAAATTGCTTAACCAGATTCTATTTTTTCCTGGTTCTGAATAAACATCCCTTCATTCTTACTGTGAGTTTTATTCAGGCCTGGCGCCTGCTGAGCACTTTTATTTTCAGCTGGGCACTGCAGAATACTTTGGAAGTACATAATTAGCGTACGAACCCACGAAGATTGCTAAAATCTCCCAAGCTCTCGGTCTGTATTTCGGAAAGAATCAAGCTACGCCGCCTTAACATCGAAGGCATAAGAGGCTGCCTTGTCAATAGTAGGTACGTAAAGTTGCGACAACTACGTCAGCGCAAAATTTCACCTATGCAGGTTGTCTAGAAATGGTAAAAAATTAGAGCGTGACGGAGATCACAGCTTTACATGCAATTCTTTACGTAATTGATCATTTTAATTGTACATATTAACTCAAGATTGGGAATACAGTGTAAGCCTTTCTACCGTATAACGTTAAACTATCTAACCAAGAAAAAATAATGCATAAATGGCCTCTTACTATCAATTTCCATGGCTTCACATCTCCACACTTGTCCGAAAGCTCCTTCTCCAATAATATCAAACACCTTTAGGCGATGTCTTGGAAATTCCCATCTGTCATGCGTCTTTAACGTTGCAGATATTTGCATTGTGGCCTAAAGGAAGTAAAAATAATCAAGTTTTCTTTAACAAAAACGTGATAACTTACTTGTGAATGTAAGGATTCTCCATCCCAAGGAACATAGCGATTGTTGAACGCTTGTGGACCTCTCCAATATTGCATAGTTAAATTTTGTTCTTGCCGTAATCCAATATCTCCTGAAGTTTGTTTTATCTAAAAAAAAGTCGAATTAATTTATTGTTGTTAGTATTTTGACCAGCAACTTACAACATCTTCTTTACTCTTTTTTGTTTGGCCAAAGGAAAACTTTTTGAGGAAAATTAACACAATTACACCAAATCCCAGAAACACCATGGAAAGGGATATCACCGAAATAAGCATAGCACTGGATACCGATTCGGATTTATCGATTGGTTGGAAGTCTTTTTTCTCGGACGTGTTGGTTTTTTCACTTACATCTATTTTTGGTACTTTTGTACTGCTCTCTAATTCAGGAGTGGTTTCTTTGTCGTCATTTGAAACTGGTACCAATTGTACAGCATCCTGAGTCTAAATCAAGTTTTGAGAATTATAAAAAAATTCTATTACCTATTATTTTTTCGTTACCTTTGGTGTTTGAGGTCTGTAATTGTGAATGTATGGGCGAGGATTGTTTGCAATCGAAGCTGGTGGTTGTCCAGAATTGAAACTTGTGAAACTAGAAAATGGATTTGATGGTGGTTTTAAGTTGTCGTTTCTTGCTTTGGTTTTCGTTCCGGCGATGTTGACCAAAACATCGATTTTGGATGTAATTTGTCCATCGAACGCACTTACGCGTATTATAAAATTTTGGCCCGCTCTTCCTTGTAACGATTTGATTAAATATACCGTTCCTGTTGAGTTATCAATACGAAATGGAAATTCAGTATCCGGTGATCCTGGTTCTATATCGTAAACCAAAGGGTCTCCTTCGCTATCATGGGCTTCTATGGTAGTAATTGTGCTTCCAACTGGCCGATTTTCGTCGATAGTCCAATTTCGGTTAAAAGACATCAAAGGAGGAGTGTTTCCATCCCATTGACATTTTCCTAAAAACGATTTAAATGGAAATTTGCGTTTCGTGTTGTCTTATGAGTTTTTTTAATAACTCACCTTGTAATATCGTGAAGGTAAAAATAATCAAAATACAATTAAATTTCTTAAAAATCATATTAATATTTGGTCCATAAGTGCACTAACACAAAATTTGAGTCACTTTTTAATATTAGCTTAACTTTTTAACTAAAAACTTTCTCTAAATTTTTCGAATCGGGTTGGCAACCTACTTTAACATTGAACTTTCCCGCATCCATTTCCGCGACTAATATTTCTTCTTCTAAAACTTCTTTAAACTATTTTACACAAAAAATTAAAATGCCTCCGAAAAACACCAAAAGTAAACTTGCATTCCATTGTCTTATTTGCACAAATAACTCGATTTTTTTTACATTTTTTAAGAGAAAATGAACATACCGCGCCACACTCGCGGTAGCGCTATGGCGGACGAACGCGAATTGACGTTATTTCACCTTAAGAACGTGAATTCGTGACGGATCAGACAACAATAATATTTGTTTACGTAAATGAAATTATTATTAAAATCTATAAAAAAATTGTTTATGGTTTGTTATAAATTCTGAAAACTCGGAGATGCAATAATGATTTTATTCACACTAATTGCGCCATGTGTAATGAGGGCACAAATAATCTTCCAATTGGTGAACCATAACATTTTTAAACTTAATTAAAAACTTTTCTAAAGCTATTGAATTAAATTTGATAAAAGGTGCGCATATCAGTTCCGCAATTCAAATTATTCTCCGCCACAAAACAAGGTGTGGAATTGTCGTCACGATTTTTTTGAAAAAAATTTTTCGTTAAAAAAGAAAGTTTAATTTATTATCCTCTTTTTCCATTTTTGTGACCTTTCGCACCTACGCTAACGCAAAATTAAAATATAGCCGACATGTAGGCAACTTAATTAACATTCGTTAATTGAATCGAGAGATGTGATCAAAATTAAAAAACAGCGGGAAATTTTCAAACAGGAATTTTTACGTTCAGTTCGATAAAATTCCGATAGGTTTCTCTTTCTGTGTTCTTTCGAATTTAAATTACCGGACTGGATTTTTTTTCAAAATTATTGTTGAAAATTTTATTTTCATGAAATTAAAAAGAAGTTAAAAATTAAAATAATTTTATCTGGTCGTAAAAATTTATTTGGGTGTCTTGGAAGTATTTAAGAACGAGTTTGAAATTTTAAAGAAGTAAAGAATGATCAGAAGTTACTAGTCAAGTCTTCGGGTGGTCAAAGAGGGGAACTGAAGGTGTAACACGGTAAAAAAGGTGGGTACCGGTGTGTTCGTTTGTGGGAAACGAATGGATTCTTGATAGGTTTGACTTTGCACCAAGGGTTTTATGTTATTAAGTTATTTAACAATCCTTAATGGTCGAATCAGACAATTAATGTTGAAATTTATCTACACCAATTTGGTTCGCCAAAACGTTTATAAAATGATTTACAAAATTAATTACAATATAATTTTTAATTCTTCCGATAATTCTAAAAAATAATTATTAATTACATCCTTAATTTTTTCAAGTACTGAACATTTGCTCGTCAAAAAATGTGCATCTTAACATTTTTGGAATTTTGATTATCACTTCACATAAAAGGAAGGTGCTTGAGAATAACCAGTTTTAATCGATAACAAGTCATCTTTTCTTATCGAATTTTTTTTTATCTCCAGATTTTTATGGGTGTGTCAAAAATGTATTCTACAAACTGAAGAATGCATAATATGGCAGATTAAAATATTTCTCTTATAGCCAACACATTCGGATGGAAAAGATCCCTTAAATGCACCAAATGAAAACTTGCAGCTTTCTTCCAAAATTTCCGTTTAGACTTCATTCATCTATAATATAACTGGACTTTTTATAATAAAAGTGACGCTTAAATAATGTAAATGAGTAATTGGCGAGACTAATCGGTAAAAAAAAGGTTAGTGAATTTGTTTAGCATTACTGGCGACCGCAATTTTCCGCTATTTCAATGGCTTAGTTATTTTTCTTATCCTGATATATCATAATATGTGGTCATTATATTTCAGTCAATGCCTGGAAAAACTACTAATCAGTTATTGGTTTCAAATAAAAAGATCTGGACAAGTTTCTTCCCTAAAGAAACTCATAGGTTCTTTGGTTTGGGAAGTCCTTTATTTCAAACCCTGCCCATTCGAAAATATAATTTTTGATTTTGTCGACACCGTGCAACTTTATTTTTCTTTTGGCCCGGTGAAGACTGTAAAGAACAGAACAAAATATTTAATTTGCAAATCAAATGCAAAAGTATCTTCCAGTTCTACTGCCCTCCTCAGTTATGATCTGCTCAACTGTAGTATTCCTCTCTTTCTTGCATCATTAGATTGCTTCAGTCCAGGCAGGCCCATTTCATTGGTTTCCGGATAAGAAAACTCGAAATATTAGTGCCCTTTTTCCTCGAATACGCAAGATATGGTACGGAGTATCATCCTCTTCCTATCCCACATATCCTAAATAATATAGGTAAGTTCATTAGGCACTTCATCAATGGCACTAAAGCGTTCTCTAAAGCAACAAGATCCTATTACATGTTCTACTGCTCTTCTCAGTCATCAGTGGCCGCTTCTGATTGTTTTCAATGGAAGGGCACAAAATTTGAAGAAAAAGATAATATATAAATTTACCGCATTTTTAGAATGTGTAAATTAATGGATCCCTGTGTTAATGATTGCCATCATTATAGTAAAAAACAAGGTTACAGGCATATCGAGGGTAATCCTAGCAAACTACCTTAGATCTAAAAACCTTTATGCTCAAAAGACTCATTGAAATAAATTAGTAAAATACAGGTCGCAGACGTACATTAAGAGGAACAAAAAGATTTCCAAGCGGGGCTAAAGTGAAATGATTAATCTTCATTGGTTAGTTTGCACTATTTATTAAATCTTGAAGAGCTATAGGAATTACCAGAACGGTGTTCAGGCTGTATTCCTGGATGTCTCCAAAGCTTTTGATAAAGTATGGCACCAGGGTTTGCTTTACAAAATGCTCGAAGCAGGCATCCAATCGGAAATAGTGGTTCTAATAGAGTCGTTCTTAAAGAACAGGAAGTTTCGCGTAAAACTTGAAGACACCCGCTCCACTGTAAAGTGCATCACAGCAGGCGTCCCTCAAGGAAGCATCATGTCTCCTAACTCTTCACTATTTTTATCCACCACTTTTACCATCGGCAGATAGGGGTGAAGACACGAGAACGGAAACCGCACTTTACGCAGACGATACGGCAATGTACTCCAATGCATATAGATCCAGAATCATTGTAAGACGTCTTCAATGCTCCTAGATAAACTGGAAAAATGGTTCAGCGTCTGGCGCATAGGGGTCAACCCTAGCAAAAGCACGGCAACCTTTTTCTCCAAAGACAGAGAGTACGAACCAAGAAACGGTCGAGAAATAAAAAAGAGGAAGAGAGAAGAAAAACTTCCCACCACTTGTGTCCGTATGTATGACACCGAAATCCCCTGGAGCGACACCTTCAAATACTTGGGAATGATTATAAACAAGGGACTTCAAATAAACAAACTTCTTGAATCTCACATCAAATCACCGCTATGCAATTTCTTAATTGATGCTCGCGATATGAAAAACCTGTAATACACCGACTATGTACGGATTTATTGATACTTATTTTCAGGATGTCTGCCTTACCAGCTTCAAGAATACAAATTGTTTTTAATGTGCGGTATTCCAGATTAGACCAGTCATCTTCAATCTTAGGTAGTTTATACTCCAACGCCCTGCGCTAAACACCGGGGATGTGGGGTTATTTGGCTGCTCGAGAATGCTTGGCGAATATATACTAGGGATATGTTGTCCTTGGGTGTGTTCCGGAAACTTGAGCATGCAGGCTCGGGCTCCATCTGAGGGGGCAACCCCCCCTTCTCAGTCACTAAGATAGCTTGTCCATCGTCTCAGACGAGCTCGGCGCGGGTATTCCTGCGACACGGAAATTCGGTCGACTCGACCTCGACTTTGTCACTTATGCACGAAATTTGCTTTCTTTTCCTCCGTCCATTGTTTTTCTTATCACCAAATTAGAGCCAATTATGTTATGGGATCGGAAGGTGCGTTAAAACTGCAAATCAAAAGCCATGATCGTCGCTAACCAAAGGGGGGGGGGTAAAGCCAACCTTGGTTACCAATGGTCTTTGTTTGCATGGGTGCCTCAATACCCAACTCTGCAATTTCAATTTAGGTGCTGTGGCGCACCAGCTATGTGAAGAATGTGTGGGCTAGGTCCGATAATCCGCAAATTAATTTATGATTTGGATTAGGAGAACGGTGTTCAACACGAGCAATATTCCAAATGCTGACCATAGATGCGCGAAAATCTTCAAAATTTAAACTTCTTGTGTTACTTTGATAATATTATTTCTGCGGCGACTTTGAATGTAAAAGGTTCTTTTGAGGAAGGAGTACCACTACAGCCCACCGAAGCACTAAAGTATAAATAAATAGCGGTCCTGCAAGAAACCAAACAGAATAAATCCAAGATATAGGTTTTTCAAAAGTAACGGTCAAAATCGAAAATTGGGAACGGGATTTTTGATGTGCGAATGATTACACAAGCCGCGATACTAAGTTTTACTCCCCAGGTCAGAAAGAATATGCAAAATATCATAGTAACTATAGTAAATGTACATACATGCGCCGACAGAAGAGACAAGTATGAAAATTAAAGAAAAATGTATGAAACTTTGGAAGACGAATATAGAAAAAACCCAAATACGGCATAAAATTAGTAGTGCTGGGAGACTCCAATGCCAAAATTGGAGAAAAGAAGTGTAGAATTCTAACAGACAATAGCAAGATGCGGAATCCAACGAAAATGGAAGACTATAAATATACATATCGATTTTGCAACTGAAACCTTGGATGACACGCGGTAGTAATATAACCGATTAAATTGACCATGTATTAATTCTTCTTTAAGTGCCGTGCCTGATTTAGACGTAGGCGACCTCTCTCCTATGCATGTGTTGTGCGTTTGAAGTATTATCACACACATAGGGGACCTACTACTTAACGCGGGCTCCGAACCGTATACGAAGTGTATACACTTCATCTCCAGAGAGGCTGTACCAGATAGATTACACCTCGGTGGTTTGCCATTGCCTGTAACAATTTTTGCCACTCCAAGGAACGACAAAAACTGCCCCGACGATCTTTGTTGATAACTCAGGGGATCGCCGGACAAAGATAGAAAATACCACGAAGTGCTAGCTCAAGACCGGACCATGAAGAAAACGGAACCCCACTTCCCTCGGTTGATGTTACACAATTATACGGAATGACGCTAAGGATACATAAACGTAGCAAAAAAGGTGTTGGTCTGGGCGCCATGTAATTTATTATATTCACCCCGTATAAAGAGACAACTTAGAAACACAAAAATTACAATTTGTGCTTCCGAAAATAGATAGCCAAAGGTCGGAGGATGCCCCCGTGACCGGAATAATGTATAACGACTCGTCGAACGACACCACCTCATCTGTGTTAAAATAGCAAGATCGACCGCTACCAGAAAACACAAAAAAAACCAACCACCAACAATCGATTAGAACTCCTGTTAGAAGAGAGCATGTGATGCGACGTCAAACGTGATTTGCTAAAAGCAAATATAAATCCACAATCATCACACCCATGCCAACCCCTAGATGGTAATTGTATTTAAATTCACACAATATTAATAAAACCAAAAAAGAAAATACAATGCTTAAATATTTAAAATTACTTAAAATATTTAACGTGGAAAAGTAATCGAATTGTCAATGCGAGCGACAACGTTGTGATCTGGCAGGCGAAGCGGTCGTATCTTGTGCTATCAACGTTCCCATTCAAATAAATTCGCTTTAATCAAAAATTGCAGTATTAAAACTACACAAAAAAATTGGCACTAAACAAACCGTTTAGATCAAAAAAACATACAGTATGAGGCAACAATTACTACACAGAACAAACTTGTATTTACACGCACAAGGAAAAATAATTCTGGGTACCAAGGAGTAAAAAAATAACAATTACGCACAAATTGCGTAATTGCGGAAGCAATACAAAAAAACAAAGCCATATTATGCCCAAATTTGGTCAAGAGACGACAAGCCAGAACGGAAATCAATGGAATAGCAAAAATATCGCACTCACCTACGCGAACTAAAAAATCCTCCAACGAGAATTGCGCAAGCAAAAAAAACGAATCCTCGCCACAGCCACTTGAATCACATCCCTGGCTATCGCTCCATCACAAACAGGAATCGACCAGCTCTCCCAAAACTCAACCTTCCTCGGCACTTCCCAAAACTATTCTCCCTTTTCGAGTCGCTTTCGCGACTCCGCTATCGAAAACACCGCAATACCGCCAACATTAGAATTAATGCATGAATCCACCATACAGTCATACAGGGCGTTGCTAAAGTTGTCAAATGCAAAGTAGAAAAAGTAACGATTCAAAAAATCGTTACATGCCTTCCGAGGGGAGACGGTCTGAATAAAGTTTTACTGAGCCCGGAGTTGAACCAGGTATTTAGCATTAGCAGCAACGCACTTAACCGCTAAGCTAGCGTATTAATAGAGAAGAGAAATAGAAGATGCTTAAAAATTATAAGAAGGGTACAGGAAAACGGACATGGATTCTAACCATTTCCTCGTGAGAATTAAGTCAAGTTAAATTATACCGATTAATGAAAAAGAAGGAAATAATGAATGGAAGAAAAATAGAAAGATTAAATTCAATGAGAGAAAAAATAGAGACAGATATGAAGAGATAATAACAGAGAAGTTCAGAACAAATATCCAAAATCTTGTCATCGAGGAAAGAGCGAAATTCATCAAGACGACCACAATACGAGCGACAAACAGTAAAAAAAGAAAGATTGGTTTGACAGCGAATGCCAAAATGAAAATAAAGAAAAGAAAAGATTTTAGAAAAAAAAATTATTAAGCCAAAAACAAAACTACGAGAATCAGAGAAGAAAATGTAAAAAAGTGTGCGGAGACAAGAAAAGAAAATATAAGGAAGAAATTGATGAAAGATACAGAAACGAATAAATTAGGAACTTTTATCAACGCATAAAATGAGGTCATCAAACAACAACCCATTAAAAAGACATAAATGGTAACCTGATAGGAGAGGAAAAGCAAGTAATTGAAAGATGGACGGAATATTTTGAAGAATTATTAAATGGACATCAAGAAGGTACGAGAGAAGAAACACGAAGAACGAGAATTAAATATTTATAGAAACCTCTTCGATAACGGAAACAACAGAAATAATGATGAACTTAAAAGCAGAATTCAGCAAACCTCCTCAGTTGATAAAACGAATAACAATTACATTGGAAGAAAACCGAAAATAAAATAAAAATAAACACAAGACTATTAGAAAATTTAAAACAGAAAATGGTTTATTCAATTGGAAGGTGGGATGATAAAGATAAAACCAGACATAGTAGGTGTGGAGAAGGCCCAGAGATGGAGATGACTGGGTCACGTGATAAAAATAGTTGGAGATAGAGTGCCAAACAAGCCATGGAATAGTGAGGTGGGAGGAACTAGACGATGTGGTAGACCGGTAGCTCAATGGAAAGGAGAAGTGCAGGAAGGCATAGAACTCCTAAATGTGAGAAAGTGGAGGGATGTGTGGTGGGGGATGAGTTCAATGAAGAGAGATTGTGAATCAAGTTATGGGTTTCATGCTAAACTTGATGATAATGACTTTTTTAAAGTTTACATCATCCTCAGACTTAAATAAAGCTAGATTTAACATTTTGGGTTTTCCCAAAAACATAGTTTTTTCTTTCTGATATACCTATGTACCTAGAACTATTTTCTTATTCGTCTGATGCATAAGGGACCTATAAATGAGTTTTACTAAGTAAGCTAAAATTCTTTGTAAATCTCCGTATAAAACAACTTTCTAGCCCTAATGGGGTTCTAACTGGGGCATTTCAAAGTTCTTAATTTTAACTATTTTTGAAAGATATTTTTTGGGATGTAAGATATTTCGAAATTGAGTCGTTTTTGGTGACATGACAAAATTGACAAAATGACAACATTCTTCAGTAGGTATAGTTTGTTTCAGAATAATTGAAATTAAAAAAAGTCATAGAATCAAATTACGTTGATATAAAAGCGTACGAACTATGTGGTAAGATATTATGCTGTCGACCAAGCATATATTATGCATTGCTAAAGGCTGGCGCGAGATTAAAATAATTAACCTTATCTCTATATATTATGTTTCGTTTCTAGTTTGTACGTTTTTATATCAACGTAATTTGATGCTATGACTTTTTTTAACTTCAATTATTCTGAAACAAACTATACTTCTAGCCCTAGAAATTTTTGAAACCAGTTAAAAATGTTATAAATAGTGCGGAATCATTTAGAGGAAATCAGCATTATTTGGACCAAAGGAAAAAAAATTTGGAATACATGGACACAGATTTTGGAAATAAATGGAAACATAATATTTGAAACAAATGAAAACAGATTTGTTTTGGCTACCCAATCAAGGAATTGAGTAATGACGAAGCCGAAGAAAAAAGGAAGGAATCTAAAAAACGAAGGTAACGACAAGTCTAAAATTGAAGATGTAGGTGAGGATGAAGAAGTATGGACAAGAAGAAAAAGAAAAAAAATATCAAAAAAATATATCGAGGACCAAGAACTTTAAAAAGAACACATGAAAACAGATTTGGAGCAAATGAAAACAGAAATATGTATTATCTAATTTTATTACCTAATTTCTTTATATTAGCAAGAATCTTATCAATCAAAATATTATAATCAATTTTCTTACAACTGTACTAACATACCTCGTGGTAAATGTAATAAAATTTCACCCAATAACAGAGCCAGAATTTTTAAAGCACATCAGGAAGACAAAGATTGGATAGCAATCTTTGTCAATCTTGATTGCGGCAGGAAGATAGATAATAATTTTCATTTGCAGAAAATTTGTTTTCATGTACTCCAAATGTGATTTCTTATGTTCAAATCTTTTTTCATTTGTTCTAAATACTTGTACAAATGTTCCAAATTTGGTTTCATTTGTTCTTAGAACAAATTATAATTAGAAAGGTTCTTAGAAAGGCTGTATCTTGGAAACTAAAGAGGCTAGAAAATTTTCTTTTTTTAGAACCTATTTACTCAGAATTACGTAGTACATCTAGTTTTTAATTTAATTTAACAGTAGCTATTTTGGGCATAGGATGAATGCCCTATGTCCATAGATAAGGCATAAAAACGATTAAATTACAATTTTGTGGTTTTTGGGAACTTCTTCTGTTCCGACCCGATAATTTCAAGAATATTTCTTTGTATAATTGGAAGATTTCGTTTCTTTTTCATAATAATCATTCAAAAATTACTGTATGCAACTAACTTTGGCGGAGGGGACTAAGCCCCCTAGTTGTGCTTATATTTTTGGAGAGTTCTCAAGATAGGAAGAGCAGAAAATTCTTTGTGAAAGATTTAGGGCTTTCCGTAAAAAACACTTCTGGCATCTGGGAAAACAACAGAGGATAGAATCTTCCCTAGTCCGTCCTTTCATGGTTGCTTTTTGGGGCATATGGATTTTCTTTCTTCCTGAAATAGCAAAATTATCTCCTTTCCTAGGGATGTAACTCCCAGATTTATCAAAAGTAATACAATATCTCTTTGGATCTGGCTGATACCATCAGTATGACGATTAATGGTGCAATGCTGTTATGAAATATTTGATGTAGCGATGCTCTTTGTTAAATATGTAACTTCTATGGTCAAAGAAATAGGCAACATTAATAGTATGTCACCTGTCACGATTAAATTACACTCCTCAAGCAAAATTTTTATTCAATAAGACAACTATTGCAAAGTTCAACAGTCTAGACTAGCCGGTCTAGTACAGTGGCTCCCAACTTTTAATTTTTGCCTTGTTTTAATTAATATAAAAGGTTCGTCCCACTCTAACCCTAACCTATCTTGTTCAACTTGGCCTTTAAACTGTACCTGTGGAATCTTCGTAAGTACCCTTGATCGATTATACGTAAGCATAAAATTTCCCGTTTCTAAATAATTTGTTATAATAATCAGAATTTGATACATAATCTTTCCCTTACTGCTCTAATGAGAAGTCAGCTCGGAAAAGATTAAGTCCACGCAGAAGGATAAACCATCTACTTTAAATTTGCGTGGGGCCCTGGTGTTAGGTTTTAAACTAGCTCGTTATAGCCTGGAAGCGAGAGTCGTGGATCGTGTGAAAGAAACACCCCGGAGAGATCAAGGAAACAGCTTTGCTAACACAACACAATTAAAATTAACAATAAGAAGTTCATTGTCAGAAGGCAAAGATATACGCGATGTCGGATGTAAGAGGTGTTAGCCGACCAAAACAAGCACAGTAGCAACGACATTGCCACCGAAAATCACTCCCAAACATAAACCAAGGGCACATTCGAATGGTTATATAAAAATCCCACGATAAAGTGGAACCATATCGAATCCCCAATGATAAAACAAAAGACAGCAATCTCGGTGAAATGCCGCACCCTGTATATGGGTCGAACATCGCAGCCTTTCATAAAAAAATAATATAAAATCAAAAATAAACACAAAAAAATGTTTAACATAGAATTTCAAATACGAAATTCGAACCCATGTTAAACGCTTAGGAATTTCAAAGTCATTGCAGTTGACCAACGCCGGTTGATGTTTTCTAGTGGGAATAAAATACACAAGTAACCCAAATAATAATACATAATTAAATAATATAATTAATTAAAATAATTATCAAAAAGTAAAGTGCAAACACTTGGTACTCCATCCAACGTATGCGAACGTGTGAGATTAGATAGAATATCTCATCGTGCATACAACGAAAAATACGGCGTATCAACTATCTCGGCCAACATTCGTACAAAAAAATATGCAAGACAATGAAACCCTTTGTAATAAACATATCACATAAAAAAATAAGACAGTCAAGGGTTAGTTAAAACGCAATCGAACTCCTTATGTTCGGCGGAAAATTTGGCCAAGTCGAGTAATGCATTTCCCTGTGAAGCAATCAGTTCAAATTATAAAAACTTACCGAACTGAGTAAAAAATATCCCTCCAGAAAAATATGGACAGGGTGGCCCGACAAAAAGATAACGACCTGGAATACATCCACAATTCCGCAAACATCAATGTGAAAAATCCCCATAGTACTGGGTTGGAGCGCAAACCATCCAAAACAATTCATGATGCTGAAAGGGACCCATCACAAAATCGCCATCATATTTTGTCAAAATTAGAACCAAAATTGTTATCACTTCACAGTAAAACACAAAACCGACCGCCCGGTACGAGCGCTAACCCAAGAAGTCCTTATCGTTGCATGCGCGAGTTTAAACTCTGTCAAATACGCTCGCTATACAGGGTGCTACGAAATATGTCGCTAGATGTTAAAAGTTGAATTTAATAAATTCAACGTTGTTGCGAAAAAGAGAAAATTTTTCGTAACACACCCCCGAAGTAAGATATCTGACCGGAGGTCAAGATAAAAAAATCAAAAAAAATTATTAGAGAAACGAAGTTGACAACGAACTGTAAATTGACGGAAAAAAACTTTTTTATTTACTGTAGTGTGGAGGTAGTTTGTAGCAGTACTTGGTAGGAAAGAAATATTAAGCGTTACTAATAAAAAATGAGCTTAAAATATTTCAATAAAAAAATAAAAAAATCAAAATCTCTAAAAGATTGAGATAAAAAAATAATAATAATTGTATGGTTCTTTACACATGAGACTAAATGTCGCCTTAAATCCGCAGAAGCGAAAACCAAATGGTAGAGCTAATGATAGCTACTGAAAACCATATTAATAGATGATTTTGTCTCAGATAAAAATCAATGAGTACAAAATGGGCAGCCCGCATTGGACCTGCACCGAAAAAACTGTGGGCAGCCCGCATTGGACCTGCACCGAAAAAACTGAACAGCTAGGAAAAAAAACATCTAGACTGTCGATAAGGAATGGCTCGCATCGGACCCATTCGAGAATAGTCGAACAAAAATATCTTCGAACTAATTCTTCTCTTCCAGTATGAGACAGTCATGATTCTCAACACATAGGAAGGGTAATTTGTCAAAACGACAAAATAATTAATAATTTGATCAGGAAACTTGACCAACAGATCGTCCTACCAAGACTTTAACAAATTTCCTCTAACCGTTGGAATAAATTCCGATGAAATAATTAATAGCTGGATGTTATGCTATAATTATGACGGATTTTATGTGAATATGTGATCTCAGATGTAATTAGACCAATAGCGAGTGCATTACCCAACCTCCTGTTAGGTAATGTTATGTAGGATTCAAGATGTTATCGAACCCACAGTGACAAACATTACCCAGCCTCCACCCTTAGTGTAATGTATGGTTCAAGCTGTTATGGAACCAATTTGTTTACAAACAATTACTCCATCCAACCACCCTTATGTATTGTAGATCCACGGCAAGCTAAAGGGATTTCACCCCCAGTAGCTTGTGGAAAACCAAAAAAATAAAATTCGCTACAAATAGCAACGAACAGTACACATATCAAGGTAAAAAAATTACACATAACATTTTACCAATAAAATAATAATAAAAATTTTCAATTTAAAACGAAGGTATAAAATAATTATAAAAATATTTTTCATAACCCTTCAAACACTCGGCATCAAGGAATTTACACAATCACCAAAAAAATATACGTTGAAACAATCCAATTACGGTGCGCGACTTAAACAACAACAGTCGTAACAGCAACCAAGGATCAACAAACGCAGTTGGCTTCAAAAAAATAATTCCGCCGGTATAAACAAAAATGTTTCTTTCAAAAAAACATAATAATAAAATTGACAACAAAACAAAATTGCCAATAAAATAATGCAAAAGCTGTTCCTGAAATTATCTCCGGGCATTCACCAAAAATACAGATGGAAATGAAGCAAACAGTAGCAAATACAGAAGCTCCCACGCTTTGGACGCCAGTAATACAATACAGTAGCACATACAGAAGCAAGCCCCACGTTGGGCGCCAGTGTAACATAATCTTTCCCTTACTGCTCTAATGAGAAGTCAGCTCGGAAAAGATTAAGTCCACGCAGAAGGATAAACCATCTACTTTAAATTTGCGTGGGGCCCTGGTGTTAGGTTTTAAACTAGCTCGTTATAGCCTGGAAGCGAGAGTCGTGGATCGTGTGAAAGAAACACCCCGGAGAGATCAAGGAAACAGCTTTGCTAACACAACACAATTAAAATTAACAATAAGAAGTTCATTGTCAGAAGGCAAAGATATACGCGATGTCGGATGTAAGAGGTGTTAGCCGACCAAAACAAGCACAGTAGCAACGACATTGCCACCGAAAATCACTCCCAAACATAAACCAAGGGCACATTCGAATGGTTATATAAAAATCCCACGATAAAGTGGAACCATATCGAATCCCCAATGATAAAACAAAAGACAGCAATCTCGGTGAAATGCCGCACCCTGTATATGGGTCGAACATCGCAGCCTTTCATAAAAAAATAATATAAAATCAAAAATAAACACAAAAAAATGTTTAACATAGAATTTCAAATACGAAATTCGAACCCATGTTAAACGCTTAGGAATTTCAAAGTCATTGCAGTTGACCAACGCCGGTTGATGTTTTCTAGTGGGAATAAAATACACAAGTAACCCAAATAATAATACATAATTAAATAATATAATTAATTAAAATAATTATCAAAAAGTAAAGTGCAAACACTTGGTACTCCATCCAACGTATGCGAACGTGTGAGATTAGATAGAATATCTCATCGTGCATACAACGAAAAATACGGCGTATCAACTATCTCGGCCAACATTCGTACAAAAAAATATGCAAGACAATGAAACCCTTTGTAATAAACATATCACATAAAAAAATAAGACAGTCAAGGGTTAGTTAAAACGCAATCGAACTCCTTATGTTCGGCGGAAAATTTGGCCAAGTCGAGTAATGCATTTCCCTGTGAAGCAATCAGTTCAAATTATAAAAACTTACCGAACTGAGTAAAAAATATCCCTCCAGAAAAATATGGACAGGGTGGCCCGACAAAAAGATAACGACCTGGAATACATCCACAATTCCGCAAACATCAATGTGAAAAATCCCCATAGTACTGGGTTGGAGCGCAAACCATCCAAAACAATTCATGATGCTGAAAGGGACCCATCACAAAATCGCCATCATATTTTGTCAAAATTAGAACCAAAATTGTTATCACTTCACAGTAAAACACAAAACCGACCGCCCGGTACGAGCGCTAACCCAAGAAGTCCTTATCGTTGCATGCGCGAGTTTAAACTCTGTCAAATACGCTCGCTATACAGGGTGCTACGAAATATGTCGCTAGATGTTAAAAGTTGAATTTAATAAATTCAACGTTGTTGCGAAAAAGAGAAAATTTTTCGTAACACATGACAAACATTACTAATGAAATGTATGATTTAAGTTTTTGTTAAACCATTAAGTGAACAAACATTACCCATCCTCCACCCTTATGTAATGTATGATTCAAGATGTTATTGAACCAATCAGTGACAAACATTACCCAGCCTCCACCCTTAGTGTAAGGCTTTAACAAATTTCCTCTAACCGTTGGAATAAATTCCGATGAAATAATTAATAGCTGGATGTTATGCTATAATTATGACGGATTTTATGTGAATATGTGATCTCAGATGTAATTAGACCAATAGCGAGTGCATTACCCAACCTCCTGTTAGGTAATGTTATGTAGGATTCAAGATGTTATCGAACCCACAGTGACAAACATTACCCAGCCTCCACCCTTAGTGTAATGTATGGTTCAAGCTGTTATGGAACCAATTTGTTTACAAACAATTACTCCATCCAACCACCCTTATGTATTGTAGATCCACGGCAAGCTAAAGGGATTTCACCCCCAGTAGCTTGTGGAAAACCAAAAAAATAAAATTCGCTACAAATAGCAACGAACAGTACACATATCAAGGTAAAAAAATTACACATAACATTTTACCAATAAAATAATAATAAAAATTTTCAATTTAAAACGAAGGTATAAAATAATTATAAAAATATTTTTCATAACCCTTCAAACACTCGGCATCAAGGAATTTACACAATCACCAAAAAAATATACGTTGAAACAATCCAATTACGGTGCGCGACTTAAACAACAACAGTCGTAACAGCAACCAAGGATCAACAAACGCAGTTGGCTTCAAAAAAATAATTCCGCCGGTATAAACAAAAATGTTTCTTTCAAAAAAACATAATAATAAAATTGACAACAAAACAAAATTGCCAATAAAATAATGCAAAAGCTGTTCCTGAAATTATCTCCGGGCATTCACCAAAAATACAGATGGAAATGAAGCAAACAGTAGCAAATACAGAAGCTCCCACGCTTTGGACGCCAGTAATACAATACAGTAGCACATACAGAAGCAAGCCCCACGTTGGGCGCCAGTGATACATAATCTTTCCCTTACTGCTCTAATGAGAAGTCAGCTCGGAAAAGATTAAGTCCACGCAGAAGGATAAACCATCTACTTTAAATTTGCGTGGGGCCCTGGTGTTAGGTTTTAAACTAGCTCGTTATAGCCTGGAAGCGAGAGTCGTGGATCGTGTGAAAGAAACACCCCGGAGAGATCAAGGAAACAGCTTTGCTAACACAACACAATTAAAATTAACAATAAGAAGTTCATTGTCAGAAGGCAAAGATATACGCGATGTCGGATGTAAGAGGTGTTAGCCGACCAAAACAAGCACAGTAGCAACGACATTGCCACCGAAAATCACTCCCAAACATAAACCAAGGGCACATTCGAATGGTTATATAAAAATCCCACGATAAAGTGGAACCATATCGAATCCCCAATGATAAAACAAAAGACAGCAATCTCGGTGAAATGCCGCACCCTGTATATGGGTCGAACATCGCAGCCTTTCATAAAAAAATAATATAAAATCAAAAATAAACACAAAAAAATGTTTAACATAGAATTTCAAATACGAAATTCGAACCCATGTTAAACGCTTAGGAATTTCAAAGTCATTGCAGTTGACCAACGCCGGTTGATGTTTTCTAGTGGGAATAAAATACACAAGTAACCCAAATAATAATACATAATTAAATAATATAATTAATTAAAATAATTATCAAAAAGTAAAGTGCAAACACTTGGTACTCCATCCAACGTATGCGAACGTGTGAGATTAGATAGAATATCTCATCGTGCATACAACGAAAAATACGGCGTATCAACTATCTCGGCCAACATTCGTACAAAAAAATATGCAAGACAATGAAACCCTTTGTAATAAACATATCACATAAAAAAATAAGACAGTCAAGGGTTAGTTAAAACGCAATCGAACTCCTTATGTTCGGCGGAAAATTTGGCCAAGTCGAGTAATGCATTTCCCTGTGAAGCAATCAGTTCAAATTATAAAAACTTACCGAACTGAGTAAAAAATATCCCTCCAGAAAAATATGGACAGGGTGGCCCGACAAAAAGATAACGACCTGGAATACATCCACAATTCCGCAAACATCAATGTGAAAAATCCCCATAGTACTGGGTTGGAGCGCAAACCATCCAAAACAATTCATGATGCTGAAAGGGACCCATCACAAAATCGCCATCATATTTTGTCAAAATTAGAACCAAAATTGTTATCACTTCACAGTAAAACACAAAACCGACCGCCCGGTACGAGCGCTAACCCAAGAAGTCCTTATCGTTGCATGCGCGAGTTTAAACTCTGTCAAATACGCTCGCTATACAGGGTGCTACGAAATATGTCGCTAGATGTTAAAAGTTGAATTTAATAAATTCAACGTTGTTGCGAAAAAGAGAAAATTTTTCGTAACAAATTTTATAATATTGGGTAAGACACCTTAATAAGAAACTTTCTCTAAAAGACATTATTTTAGGCACCTTATGGATGACTAATAAACATTCCTAGTTGAGTTCATGGTCGATGAAATAAATAAAAAGTTAAATTACTCATTTTATCTTTCCTTCAAATCTTGCATATCGGAAATACTCCAAAAAATTTCAGGTGCTTGGGCTAACTTATTGTAAAGTAAATTATTGCCAACTTTTCGCGTGGGTATGTTTCCATTTATAGAGAAGCCGACGTGAGACAAACTATTCTACAGGGTGTTCTAAAAATAGGGACACTATTTGGGCAATGTAGGTTACTATGTATACCAGGACTAGACGAATCTGCCCATGTCCTATTTGCGAACATGGATATATTGATATTTTTGTTTGTTCTAATGTACATAGGACATTTTCCAAATTAACAGTGACCATTATTTTTTTAACATCCTGTATAGAACGTCTGATGTGAGAGAATTAAAATTTTTCGTTTTTGCATTCCATATGAAACTCAATTCTTTATTTTTTCATAAGACAATATCACATAATGGAAATTGCATTAATTATCCTTTTTGCTGTCTTGGGGAGGGGGGCGTTTTCAAAATTATTTTATTGGCAAAAACAGTTAAAAAGAAATTAAATCTCATAATTAATTTTAATGTGACTATTATTCTTATACAGTGTTTCTTTCCACCATGATTACTACGATTAGCAATTAAGGTTAATAACATAAATAGTGACCTATCTCGTTTTAACATTTAACCCAATAAAAAGTTATGTCTTATTCTCGTAATAAAACATGTTATGTAATTAGAAAATTAATGGGTTAAAATTAGTATTTGAAAAACAGAAGTTCTGTTATAATAAAATATGATTGCCACTCAAATCGTAAGTAAAATAAACAATTATGTATGTATGTAGTTCTTATCTGAAAATGATATCAATCTTTTTAAACGATGTTTAACCCATATAATTTATGCAAATGTATGAGAATATTATGTATGGGCATGTTGTTAAAAAAAACAACCGAAAACTTAAAAGCCTTAAAAATGTAAACCAAATTTTTATTCGAATGGAGCATCAGCAGACTGTTTGTTGAGTAAACATTTTTATATTTATTGTTTTTTAAATTGATCGATAAACAGCAATTTAATAAATTGAACATTAATACAAATTTCATCAGCTGAAAATGATTAAAATTTTTTCAGTATTTAATGCTCCATTAGAGATAACCTACATATTTATTTGATTTTCTAAATTAAATAATATTAATTATTAATTTTGCTATAATAAATGAAATTAGCATAGTGATAAAAGTGATAACATGTATAATTGTAGTTACACAGCTATCAATTTGTAGATAACAACACAATGTTAAGAAAATACGTCACATTTTTGTTGTCTAGAATCCATTGTAGGAAGTCATCTTATCGTGTTATGTTAACTATTGCGTGCCACTCTTATTACATTATACAAAAAAATATGCTACATTTTATAATAAAGTTATTATAAAACAATTTTGAAAACACCTGATGTAATTCAAAATTATTATATACAGGAGATGGCGCTACTAAATTGAACGTAGAGCCGTCCTAAGGGGCCAATAACAAATTTTTATTTCAATTCTTTGACGCTCTTAAGCTTGGCGCCCTAAAGAGTAGGTAGTAGTAGAGAGCAGAGAGTTCCGGTCTGAGAGCTGCGATTTGAGCTCCTGATGAGAGTCTTATGGAAATTTAATTTAAACATCATCTTATTGAAATATATCATAGCCTAAATTTGTTCTGTTTGTCTGTAATCCGATGCATCTTCCGCATCAGTGCGGCCTTTAGGCCGCACTACCAAGTCAATTATGTCAAGCACCACTTCTGTGTGTGTCTATATCAATGTTCGTAACATTTTTACTCTAGTAGGTTTTGTTTTTGCTACAAACGAGGAAGGTCATGGAAATAGGCCGCGAATAGGCATGGAAGATTGCAATCCTTGGCACGGCCTAAAACTGGATCCAATTATCTTCTCAAAAAGAGCAAACCTCGTCAAACAATATGGCAATTCTTGACCATTACTAGGACATCACGTGATTATCACAGGATATGATGCCTTGGTTTGGATTCCACGGCAGGAACATTTAAAAGCTTGAAGGTACCTGCATGAGGCAAAAAATGAAAGTGAGCAAATATGGCGAAAAATTGTTCGAAAATACTTTAAATTAATCATAAGCACTGGGTTTTAGAATTCCTCGGGAGGAGATAGGGGCAAAAATGCGCCGCAGACAAAATTTGAGATTTTTTAGATTTAAATTCATGTGGAGGAATTTGTGTTAAATTATAAATATTGCCTTAGAAAAATTGGTATCGTAGACACATATTTTCGGTTTTCTTTATTTATAAAATAAAATGCAATATTACTAATTGCAAATTGATTTTCTAGGAATTTAGCAGAAACAAGCAATATTTTACTCTAATTAATATGAAATGCTTTATTTTAAGAAAAAAATTTTTCCTTGGATTAATCCTAGATTCGACAATTCTAAGTAGTTTCAACTAATCTTCGATTTCATTTCGAATTTTCATTTATTATTACACTGATTATATTATGATAAAAATTATTAATAATTAAGTATTATGATTACTAATGATTATTATTGGTATTATCTTTCGTATTATTAGTGATTATTAACAATTATAAAGATTATTTCTAATTACCTTACATTAGCTGAGATTATTTCTAATTAGGTGCAATTATTCATGATTACTTGAGATTATTTAGGTCTATATAATTATGATAAGGATATCTCTCCCAATACAGCTTTATTGAAATTTTTGAATTTAAATTTGATCAATATAAAAATAAGTCAAAATATTCATTGCAATTGGGTACCATTGCTCAAAATTGATAGAAGGTGTTTGAAGAAAGTTTTGTTTTCGATAGTTTGCTGAATAAACACTGGACAGATTACGCTTTATTTTCCGTAGATTGCTAAGCAAACAAATCGGTAGATGTCATTCAATTGTAGTAAGATTTTAGCAAAAAATTATTCTCGGGAGTTTACCAATCAAAAATAGATTTTTCATTTTTTGAAAGAAATGAAATTTTGGGTCCGGATATAAAGCGAAGATAGTTACTCCTCTACCATTATCATCCTGAATTTTCACAAATTAAACAAAACTGTTAAAAGGGCCAAATTTGCTAAAAATTTTGTTATTGGCCTTTTTTGACCATAAGTAAAATAAACCAGTTCCAAATTAACTAACGCCAACATTACAGGTAAAAATCAGCCCCATAAATTAATGAGATATAGAGCTACTATGTCCTGATACTCCACAGTGCCATGACATTTTAAGACAAGAAAAAAAAGAAATTAATTTAAATAACTGATGATAACGTTAGGACAGGTAAGTTCCTTTTGGTGATAAATGACTACATTCTTACGACATGGTTTCTTAATAAAATATTGATAAACCACTGCAGTGTTGCATCCACCTGTTCTTTACTTATCAAGTTAAAGTACACCAGAATCGTAGACTGATAAAAAAAAGTAAATAATCATTGATCTTCATACGACAATCTTAACAGAACAACAGCGGCGCACTTTACCCCAGGCAGACCAGGCAACTGCCCAACACTGATGATTAAGTTTTAGAGCAGCCCAAAAATGAACGTTCGAATATTACAATTGGAAAGATAGAAGAGGTGCACATCAAACACTGGGTATTGAAACGATCTGAATGAGGAAGATAGGGAGACGAATATTAAAAAGCTATTTATACTTATGACCTTGAAATGTGGTCCTTTACCCTTCAAATTATATACTTGAGGAAACAATTCACAGTACTTATAAATAGAAGCATCACTTTTCGCACAACTTATGCAGAAACAATTACTCTATCAACACTTTATCAGCTGCCCTCTGACAACAAAGCATAACGATAATGCAAATGATGTAATAACGTCACATAAATGGTTCATCAATTGCATAATAGACACTTTTTGAGCTGGAAATTAACAAGAGGAAGCTACAAATTTAGACACAATTTCTGAGCATATTAAAATTTTATAGAAACTTCAATGATAGCACGTGTTTAATTTAATTAAAAGGTATTTAAACTTTTGCGATATACCCAAGGTAAAAAAATACACCGGCATTGTTTTCAAATTGAGCACAATGCGATAAAATCGTTTATCTAAAAATAACAAAATTTAACATAAAAAGATTTTAATTCGTTTAGTTTAATTAACAGTTTTCCTAAAATAGAATAAACCTGACTCAAAATAATAGTCCAATAGTCGGTAAATGGGGTTCAAAGAAATAAAAATTAAAATTGAACGTATTAAGAGGTGTGTATAGAAAATTGGTCTAAAAATAAACTAAAGAAAAACGTCATTAAAATTCATCTTCACGACCATATCAATTAATAGCCACGATTAATAGTTAATTACAATATTGCTCTTAACTGCACTCAGGGTTAAATGAATTGATTACAAATTTTCAAAAAAAAATTAGAATTAATTTGAAAAATTAATATCAGTTTCTGGTAATTAAATAAAAATATAATTGAAGATGAATGTTTGGATAATAAATTTTGAATAAAAATACTTCCGTTAAATAAGCAAGTTAATGAAAATGTTGACTTTTCTGAAAATTATCTCATGACAGTACACTTTGTCATTTCTTAACTGTAAAATCGACGATTTTTGCTTATTTTGCTTAATAAACAAAAAGTACGAACTGATGTGGACGTCACGTTACCTTTATTATCATCTTTCTTAAGGAATTTTTTTCGCTTTTGTATCTACTTGCGTACCATATAATTATATCAAAATATCTTATTGTTAATTTTATGTACCGGATATGATTCACTAATTACTTGAAGAACTATAAAAAGTAAAGAATACAAGAAACGATAAAAAGAAAAATTTAAAAATTTAATTAAGGTAGGTTAATTATACCGGGTGTTAATTACAAATGTAGCCAGTCGAATAATTTTTTTTGAGTAAATTTGAGAAAAAAATAAAAAAACACGTCGGTTTCGACAGAGAGAGGAACGCATTGTAAGTTTAACCACCTTTCCACCAGCCACCCCTACTTTGAAATTTTAAATAGTACCCCCTACCTTGAGAAACATAATTTTAAAGATGGAAGAGATCCTTGTTAAAAAATTGGATTTAGTAGATTTATCACACATCCAAGTTGGTGATCCCTGATAACCTGCAGAGGACTCTCAGAGATCGAGTAACCCGGAGTAACCAACTCTGGAGGATGGTGGGAATCTGCAGGGCTGACGCGAGAAGGAGAACTCCTTCGGGTAGGACGAGAGGGCAGCACCCTCCCACCGTAAAAAATTAAATTCGCTAACAATATTAGTGATAAATAAGTCTCGGAAATTGGACGGATGCTCTAGTCGACGAAAATGACTACGAATGTGGGAATATGTAAGAATCAAATAATAGTGGTAATGGGGATATAGGGCAGGCAAAATGAAACAATTGTTTACTCTATTGTCGACATTTCGCCGCCACTCACTGCTACATCAGGACTTTAGAACAACAACTTGCCAACTTCTAAAGTCCTGATGAAGCCGTGAGTGGCGGCGAAACGTCGAAAATAGGGTAAACAATTGTTTCATTTTTCCTGTCCTATATCCCCATTACAACAATTATTTGATTGATACACAAGGACGTTATGGAAGTTTTGCCTTAAAGATGGTCGCTAGCTTAGCGGTTAAGTGCGTTGCTGCTAATGCTAAATACCTGGTTCAACTCCGGGCACAGTAAAAACTTTATTCTGACCGTCTCCCCTCGGAAGGCAATGGCAAACCACCGAGGTGTAATCTGCCTAGTACAGCCTCTCTGGAGATGAAGTGTATAGGTACACTTCCCGCGGTTCGGAGCCCGCGTTAAGCAGTAGGTCCCCTATGTGTGTGATAATACTTCAAACGCACAACACATGCATAGGAGAGAGGTTGCCTACGTCTGAGTACTAAGTGCACGGCACTTGAAGAAGAAGAAGAAGAAGAATGTTCAGAGCATCAGAAACAAACAAGAAGAGATTATTTTGGAACCCATCCAGCGGAAAATAGACAACATAGCTGTTCTCTGAAATACAAAAAAAAGGCAATGGGATTGAAAAATAAAAGACTTTCTACGACACCTACACCCAGGAGTGGAAAAAAGTGAAAGGGTGAAGGCTGGGGTATCCATAATAATACACAACAAAAATTATATAGAAAACTTCTTTTCGAAGAGATGAAAAAAGAAGTAATGAAAAAAAAACATAAGCTGGATTAAAATATGCGATTATATCGCACAGTATATGGGCGGAACCCGAAGCTCAGAAGTTTGGAAAATCATGAAATCGGTCAGAACTTCTATCAAGTCGGGAATTAATCTGGGAGGTATTTGATCAATTGCTGCAAGGACCCCAAGGGGCCCAAACAGGGCCCCAAGGACGATCCGAACAACTGCAGAGGTATGGCGGTTATCCCAACAATAGGCGAAATATACTCCAGAGTTCTTAGAGATTTGGTGGAAGAAGATATTAAAGATAATCAACCCGAAGAACAAGCGGGTTTTAGAGCTGGAAGATCTGCGATTGACAACCTGTTCACTATAAAAATCACATTAGAAAAATAGGTATCAATGAAGTCGAGAGACGCTCATAGCCCTTATTGACTTGGAAAAACGAAATCCTACAAGCATGAATAAAGAAGTATAGGAATATAGCACTTGGAATGGAAACGCGATACTCTACAGTCTACACCCTCTTTTTGCGGACGATCACATTGTGATAGCGGAAAATGAGCAGGATCTGATGAGTTATAATATGAATAGAAAACCTTATGAAGAATGTCGGGTTCACCATGAATTTGAATAAGTGCGAATATCTCATTGTTGGAAGGCAACAATCCAATGACCTCTTCCAGGTACATTTCGTCGCCACCCCCCACCGCGAATTTTTGTAATGAAAGTAGTGTCAAACGTTTGAGCTTCGTTTGAGCTCCAATGGGCTTCCATAAAAATTGTTTGTACCACACGCATCGCTAACTTATTCGCAAAAACTTTTGAGGGGGCTGTAGAAACGGCAGCCTTCCCATTACGGATTCTTTTATAAAATTGGTGTCCATCTATAGAGAATCATTTGAGATTCAATTCTCATTGTTTGAACCCCAATGGTATAAAAGTTAGAGTGTTTGAAAGATTGTGAAATTGTAATTCAAAATTTGGGTATTATTTTTGCAGTCGGTTGCAGTTTATGTCTAGACCTTCTCTTTTATTGTGGGAAGTAAAACACCCACAAACTGGTGTTCCATGCCATGCTAAATGAAGGGCCAAAATTGTTCTAAAGAATTGAATTTTTAATAAAAACCTTTGAAGCTCAAACTACAGGAATAAATATGGAAGGCCATTAGAGCTGAAGCAAAGTCCAAGCGATTGACACAAATTTCATAAAACAAATCACGTTGGGGAGGGGGGGTGTGAAATGTCACTCAATTTCAAAATCTTTGGAACGCTCTAATTTTTTCACCTTTGGGGTACAAACGATAGAAATTGAAGCTCATTGGAGCTCAAGCGATTCTTGATCGATTGGTATATATTTTATTAAAAAATCACATCTTAAAAAAATCATTAGTACTTTTACAGCTCCTCCCAAATTTCTCTAAAGAATGAAATTTTTATTAAAAACCTTTGGGGTACAAACGATTTTATGGAAGCTCATTGGAGCTCAACGATTCTCTATGGATTAACACCAAATTTACACAAAAATTTGCGATGGTTGGAGAGTTTTCATTTCTACAAAAACCCCCTTCCAAGGTTTCGCGAATAACTTAGCGATACACGTGAGGTACTACAAACGATTTTTATGGAAGTTCATTGGAGGTCTAACGAAACTCAAACGTTTGACAATAATTTCATTAAAACATTCGCGATGGGGAGGGGGCGAAATGTACCTATGACCCCCCTAGAGGAAAAGATAATAAAAGCGATGCCGAAATGTAAATATCTGGAAGTCACAGTGAAAAGGAAAGAATCAAGGGCAGAAAGGCTATAGGAGCACTAAATTCACAAAAAGCATAGCGGAATACAGATGACGAGATGACCACGAAAAGTATTAACCTATTGTGGGACTCTTCGCGGTCTTCCTGAAATGTTTCTGGGCTATTTCGTCTACATTCTTGAGTTAACTTATATTCAGTTCTAGAATATTATCGAGAGGAGTTTTGTTAACTACCGTTATCAAATTTCCCTGAGGAAAAACTCAAGCGACATCAAATGGGGGGAGGGGATCTTGCCGGCTCTCTTACAAATCAACAAATAGTTTTAACCAAATTTTGGTCATCATGAATTATATGGGACATCAGTTCAAAAAATTGGTTTCTCCTATCAAGATGATCTTCACCAAGTTTTTGGTGAATTTAACTTTTATAAGGAAGAAACTTGTGATTTTTAGAACTTTACGTATGTATGGAACTAATTGAAATATTTATTGACTTATCAACCTTTCGAATGAAGGTAGTACCAGGATTCGAACCAAATGTCCTAGTACTTCCATCTGCGAAACTTCATCCAAAATTCGGTATTGCCTATTAATTTTCGTACTAATTTACTCAGTTACCGGTGACCTACATAAACTCATGAACGGATCCACTAAATTCAATTTTTTTAACATGAATGAACGGGGATTTCTTCCACCTTCAAATTTACTAAAAAAACAAATACGTCGGCTGGCTACTTTTGAAACAAACACCCAGTACGTCATTGTGATAATATTTATGTTATGAATGAATTATTTACTTTTATGAAATGGCTTGAAAGTAATCACTCAATCCATTGAATTGATTAAAATATATAAACAATTTTTTTATTGGTTTTTAGTACCAGTACTTGATTGGCATTTAGTACATTATAATTTGTTAACAAGACTAAGTTATTACGTAAAGAAAGAAAAACAAAATTTGCTTTTTAAGTTGTTTAATTATTCCATACCACATACTGAAATATATAAAAATTTGTATAATTTATATTTGTAATTTTAATATTAAAATGCTAATTAATTTAAAATGGGTTTAATTATCAGGTAGGTAATGTAAAACACTTGTAAAAGCGAATTAACTTGGTAGTTAAATTCAATGTGTACTTTTTACTAATTAGGGTAATTCTGGAAATAAAAAGTAATTTTTGAAGACTTTTAAGGTACTTGGAATCCGAAACGCAGTTACCCTCACCCTGTAAATTTTACCATGATTATTGGCAACATATACAGTACCATTATGATGTATATAATTTCATAATATTTTGACTACTATATTTTCCACTTCAGCAAGCAACTTAATTTCCACATTGGTGCAATTTTTGCTCAAAACAATTTTTTTATGTAATTGTAATACCTACATAGTTATTAATAGATTAAATATTTAAATTTGCGAATTAAAGTAGGTAAATTTTAATATATTCGTAAAATTTAAAAATTTATAAAAAAAACTTAATTATTTTTAAATTTTTCGGAAACGAATTTTAAACGCAGATTCAAAATGTAACGATTTCAGGAAGTTTATTTTAAATTGGATTCATTGTTAGTTTCATAAAAAGTTCTCCCAGAGGACTAATTATTGCAGGATCCAACAATTAAAAGATCATTAGAAATATAATGACCTCTGCGTGTTTATGCAGTAAATTGAAAGTTCAAATCAGATTTTTGTCTTTCGTTTTCGCTTAAAGGGGTATCTGGATTTTTTATGGAATTGAATAAAACTATACCTTTATGAGTTTAAAATAGGTAATGTAAGCAATTATATTAATTTTTATTAATGCTGAAAGCGATGGAGTTTCGAAACGTCAAAAATGTTCGTATTTAATGTCCCAGACTTTCGGACTTTTCTGTTCATCTTGAATCAATTATCCAATTTTTGTATACTTGTTATGAGTGTGGATATGGTCGGAACAAGAATTGTTGTTTAGTTGAAATTGTACTTCCGACCATAGGAGCAGATGTATAGAGTATATCTCTAAAACAACAATCAATCCAATAGTTTCTGAGAAAAGCCTGGGATTAAGTTGAAAAATGTGGTTTCGAGAAAAACGCATTCAAAGTTTATTCTTAAATTCTTGGTGCGACGCCGAGTCCTTTAATTTTGTGTAACTTCCATAATTTACCGAATTTCATTTTATAGCTTTGAGATTAGATGTTCAATACAGTAGAATCCGAGTATTGGTTACCCGATCTTCCACGTTAACCTAGCCGAAATTCTTAAAATAAACTTGCTGATTACGGGAGCTGGGTTGGATAAATTCAAAACATGAATAAATTTCAATGCCAAGTTTCTAAATTTATCACGTTGGCATAATAGCAGCCCTTTATTAATTTAATGTCACGAATTATCTGCCTTAAGGGGGGGGGGGTTGTTTAAAATTAACCTGCTCATCGGTGGATTTTAAGGTTTGCTATAATTGGGAGGTGGCACTTTCAAATTGCATTTTTCACTTTTTAGCGAAGTGTTTTTAACCCGAGCTACCGTTTGCGGTTCAAGCAACGTCAGATTATTGTAAATAAATGTCGCAAATATTCTACCATAGTACCAGCAGTGCATTCGCATTAGAAAATATCATTCCGAGTTGTTATTCTACTTATTCTGCCCTGGCGCCCTCTGTGTACCAGCCGTCACTGTTGCTTAGCGCTCTCATGTGGTGGCCACACCGAAATTTCCTGTTGGTTTCAAACATGCGCAGGCGCCACCAGCAACAACAATATGGCTGTGTTTAGACGTACATTTAGAAATTTAAAGTCATATTCTGATGAAAATTTGCTACGTTTTGAGTTTGAAGAACGATTTTTTATTTTCATTTAATACGGCATTTACTAATTTGAAGTTTTTCCGCATGATGGCGTTTGCTTTATGTAAATTGCGAATAGGGGTACTGTGAATATTGCAATAAAATGATGCCTCTTGCAACAGGCGAATATTTAAATTTTAGAAATATCCGTTTTACTATGTACTATTATTCATCTTTTTTTATATTCCACCAATAAATCGATAAAATGATTAACAAAATGTTAATGTTTACTTAATTTTGTCATGAGAAGATTAGTATGTTATATTTAAAACAGGAAATAATATTTAAGGCAATTTGGAGTTTGTATTGAATTTTGAATTATAATAACTTCCGATATGGATTTCTTAGATGACCCAAAAATTGCATCCCAATTGGCAAAATCTGTAAAAATAAGGGGAAAATTAAAAAAAATTAAAATCTTGGAATGAGTAGATGTTACATCATTTTTGCATGATTTACAAATTCTCTGATTTCGTAAAAATGTGCAAGTTCTAATAGGAAAAAATTCTAGTATGGTATTTCAGTAAACTAATATAAAGTATCGTGTGGGTGGTTTCTAATATTCCAGATTATCATTTGCAGCATCCATATTTTCTAGATAAAATTCTAGTAAATCCAAGCTCGGTAGTTACATGGAAGCAATAAATTGTAACTTGTAGTGTAATCAATCACTCTTGAAACCCCTGCTCTGCTTCTCCATATTTCCTTTTAATATTTTTTGTACTAAATAAATAAATAAATTGAAGTACAACTTTTTATCATTTTTTTCAATGTACCTACACTAGGGCCTCGATTTGCGTCGGGGTACGTTCCGGAAAAGTATGACTCAATTCGAAACGACTCAAATTTTCCGATAAGATCCTATAGTAATTTACGGGAAGCGTCGTCATGAATTTGTTATAATAATACTAGTAAAATCACATAATTATGATTTCAGGTATCAAAGCTGGAAAGTAAGAGTAAAAATTCTATTTATTTTTTAACAAAATTGTCCCAAGTTTACTATCTTACATTTTGCTTACGTTCAATGTATAAATTTAATCTTTATAACATTGCACTTCGTTCGCGACAGCATTTCTAACTTGCAAAACAATAAAAAGAGACTTACAAAGTTTGGGCCGGCGCCGCCGCCGGGGTGGTGCCGCATAAGGAAGCATAATACGCCATGTAACATAATATTCCTATCGGTTCATGGTGATAATAATTACGTAATATTCTACTTACACATAAAAAATATTCAATTACAGTTTGAATTTAATTATGCCACTAAAAATGGGAATTGTTTTATTTCAAAGGTCGCAAATTAAATCATACGACGCATATCAAATTTTCGGCCCTATATTTTTTGTGGGACTCAATACAAAGTACATAGGTACGTTCTCACCAAAAAATCTTAAACGACAAGAGGGTCGAGTAAGCGTAACTCGAAGGTCGGAAGGTCGTACCTAATATTTTCAAAAAGCACTGACCGCTTCCATCGTTAGGCCAAAGTTAGGCTGACCTTCGATATGCCTGTGACCCTGTTGTTTTTAGTTTAATGGTGGCAATCATTAACCCACAAAAATTGCAAATCTTGACCTCGTTGACAATTCCTACACAATTTTTCTAATTGATAACAGAAAAAGTCCTTTCAAGAACTTGAAAACGTTAAAAGCAAACGCAATTAGTGCAAAACAAAAGTACAACTTAAAAAAAATATTTTGCATCGATAACTACTGCTCAATCATAATTGCGCATCGAAGGCCCCTGATGTTAAGGGCGAGTAGCTTTTATCTCCAGCGTCGAGAGAGCGGAAACTCGTAGAATCCTTGACTCGGGATCTCGTCTAAAAAAAACTGATAACAATTATATTCGATCAACCGTGATATTACCAGAATTATATGAAGACAATAAATCATCACCGATTTTGTTAATATAAAATCAACAAGAAAAAAAGTTAACTTGTTTAAATTTTATTATGAATTTGCATAATTTATGTTTTATTATGATGAATTAAGTTTTAGTTTTTTTTTTAGAATTACAACTTGTTTATAACTAAAAATAGGTTTGTTTTTGTACGATAATACATAACATACTATGTATATTATGTACTATTAATTTTTAAAATTAAAATTTTTAAATATTGCTTATCGATTTGCGCTGTTCTCTGTACTGTATAAACAAAACAACCTGACTAACTGCTGATTGTCGACCGCATTAGATATGCTGCACGAAGACGAGCCATTCGATATTCGCATGCAAGCAACACTTCTTCGGGCAACCACTTGGATGGGTGACCGACTTACAAAATGAACTGCGGTCGGCCGTGTTTCGGAGGACACGTTAAGCCGGCGGTCCCCCTGACTTGTTAGGGTCAATAACAACAAGTTAGGGTCACAGAAAAATTCGCCTCCACCCTCATCGACTGTGCAACGCTTAATCGGACCCTCGTCGTACGCCAAGCTGGTGACCTACGAAGACAGTGGCCCGCGGGACTCTGGAAGAACCGGGTGCTTGTACCGGGACTCATTGAGAAACCGGGGTCGCGGCCAGAGGTGGGGGGGGGGGGTGTCTTGGTGGCGTAAAGGGCCGATCAAAAAGGTGGCTTAGCACAAGGCGCTTGGGGTGTCTTGGTGGCGTAAAAGGGCTGATCAAAAAGCGGCCCAGCACAAGGCGCCTGGGCGCTGCTGAGTTGCTGGCGATGCACAGCTGGAGGCGAACGGGGCACAATAGGCTTAAGCTTCAGTGCAGTGGTGGAAAGCACCACACCCGCTAACAAATAATAATAATAACTGCTGACTGTAATAATACAGGTGTGCAAATTTGTATAATCAAGTCACATTTTGTTATTTTTTGCCTGACACGGCGAAAAATCCAGAAAGTCGTAAAAATTTCCTAGAAATCTAAAATGTTCAGGATCGTCCTAAGACATTTACGCGCCCGGGGCTAACAACGTCAAGGATCCTTGTTGATTCTCTGATGCCTGTTTGTATTAATTTTATTTATTAAAATTCATGAAATTAAAAAAAAGTTAAACTGCAGTCCTATTCTGCCCTGCTAAGACAAGAGGTCCTATCTGCAAATTTTGTATTTTTCACTTTATGGCATATATTATGTAATACTTGACATGTTTTCCATCGTTGTACTAAGTTAGAATGTCCTCTCTTAACTCTAACATATAAATATACGCCTAAAATTATTGTCCTATGTGAAAAATATCCATTAGTGCTAAATCAAAATGTCCCATTTGTCCTAATTATCTCTAAACTCTTAATTTGTAGATAGGACCTCTTGTCTTAGCAGGGCAGTATTAGCCTAAGGAGATAAAAATAGGAAAAATAGTAAGTCATATAATTATTCTACTAGCTTAGTCACAAAAACTGGATAAATCCAATTAAAATGCTTTATTGAATGAACTGTAACTCATACTTCCCGAAAACAATTTCGAGATGAGAATAAACGTGAAATTTAAGCTACTACATTAGATTGATCATAATGAGCGGTTGACGACATTATAAGTTTATTAATAACTTGGAAAATATCAAAGTACAGTGGTACATAATAACATAATAAATTAGAATAGATTGAAGCTTGTAGATCTAAGGGTTCTATTTCGGGAAGGCGCAAAAATTTTATTATATTTTCACCACCAGGGGCGGACTGGGGCTAAAGTTGATGCAAAAATTTTTGAGGTACCCCTCAACAACTAGGGCTGATTTGATAGTACTTAATATAAATAAATTGCCTGATAAAATTTAGATAGGTAATGGAGCGACGGCCATAATAACGGCTCTGGGTTTATTAACCCAATTATAATTATTACAACCGATTATATTTTATAGGATTTGAAAAATATAAATTTTCTACAGTTTTGTATAGAAGTTATTGTTATGAGGGTGCTTTAACGTGTTTATGACTTTTTCCATTTTAAGAAATTTATATGGAAAAAGGGTGCAAAAAAGCACCTCGAATTTTAATAATTAAGACCTCGCTAGTTTGGTGTCACAAAAAATTCTGAAAATCACAATCCCGAAGGCGGAAATCCTGACAATGAAAAGAAAACTCGACAATGCATGGAAAAAACGTTTTTGAAAACAACGTGGCATTTTTCTAAATAAAAATATTCTGAAAATCTTTAAGTATGGCCCAATTTTTCAGGTTATAAATAAATAAACATAAAGTAGACAAAATTTTAATAGAATTTTGAGAAATGTAGAAATAAAAAAGTATTTTCACTTAATATTAAGTGAAAATAATAATCTTCAAGACTGTGAAGAGAGACAAACGTGTGGAATGTCGGTAAATAACAAAAAATAACATATCTCACCTCCGTATATCTCCACGGAGGTGAGATATGTTATTTTTTGTTATTTACCGACGTTCCACACGTTTGTCTCTCTTCACAGTCTTGATGATGAAGGCCTAATATACCTTCGAAACGTCGACGAAGTAAGCTAGTTGTTTTATTTGGTATCCGCATACCCGATACTTCCTTTTTTCTACTAATATTACCATCGGACGAGAAATTTCATTAATATTATTTATGGATTGTGTATAATTATCGTGATTGATTATAGCTACAAAATACAATAAGAACAAAAACAAATATGAAAAAGAAACATAAAACTGACACAAAATCAAAATAAAAGTCATTAAAAACCTAAATAAGAAACTTTTAAATTTTTAATAATAAAAAATATGAAGTAAAAACTGGGCATAATATAAAATAATTCAATTTTAACTCGTTAATTCATACATCATATTATTATTCTTTTTCTTCTTGAAATATCTAATAATTCTTTTGTGGTTTATCCTTACGGACATTTTATCCAGGTCCAAGGAGTATTCCTTAAATTTAGGGAATTTTCATTTGGTAAAGGACTCTAATATAAGTCCATGGTAAAGGGAAAAGATAATTTTTACTGAAACATGGGGAAATTATACTCTCCAGGACAAAAACATACAAACAAATTTCCTGATCTGATGGTAGATTTCAAAATTTGAATAATTTTTGTTTTAAAATTTAATTTAAAAATGTATAGTCACCCTATAGCAAATTCCCAGTGGTGGAAATTAAGGGGGGTGGTCATGTTCCCTCGAAACCACTAATATTTTCATTATTTTTCACTTCTAAAATGTTTTTTTAAATATTTTTCTCAATTTAGTCAATTTAAAGAACGTTATTTTGGTTCTTAAAAAGCATATTTACAACTCCCCCCCCCCAAAAAAAACAAAAATTCTAATTTATAATAATTCATTAAACGATACTGCGTAAATAGCAATTGGGGGTAAAAATCCCTCAAAATGAACACATTATTCAACTATTTCATTAATTAAAAATCTATAAATTTCGACCCTCCCCCCCGGCAGGAGGAACCTACAATAAGTTTCTTATCGTAGTACTCTGTCAGATATTACCTACAATACGTACAATCGAGGGAGTAATGGTGGATCAAAATCTTGTACACCAATTCCTCTTTTTTCCTAATTTCCCTCAATTCCTCACAAATTCCAGCTAATTCCTGGATATTTTTGCTATTTTGAAATTGCTACCAATTTCACAATCTCGCACACCAAAATTCCTCTGCAGTTTCATCCTCGATTCTATGGAAATCGAGGATTCTAGGAATTAAGGAAATAATATTTTCACCTTTTATTAAAATGTTTTAAATCTGTGCCACCGTTTATGGTCAAAGTGGTATCTAATTGTTCAATATTTTCAATATGTCCAATAAGTCAGAGGGGGGGGGTATTTTTCTTATGAAACCTGATTTTTGTGGCTGGAATTGCTTCATTTTTGTTGTGAACCTTTATTAGATGAAGGTGGCTGATAATAATAATATACTTATTGCCAATATGTAGCAATCCTTCGTAGTCCTTTTACCCTAGTGAGGGTTTGGTGACCCATCTCGTTCTATCTCTTTCTATGCATATGATGTGCGTTCAAATTGTCACATACATAGAGGACCTACTTGTTTAATGTGGGCTCCGAACCGCTGCGCTGGAAGTGTGCTACACTTCATTTCGAGATGGATTTTCTTGGCAGATTACCTCAGTGGTTTGCCATTGCCTGCTGAGGAGAGACGGTCAGAATAAAGTTCTTACCCTGCTGGGATTCGATCTGAGCGTTTCGCATTAGCAGTAGATGCACTTAACTGCCAAGCTATGACCGCCTCTATGTAGCAATAACCACATACAATTGTAGCTTTCAGCAAAATATCATGATTGAAAATGGATTACACTGAAAAAAAAAATAATATTCATACTATCAACGAATCCGAACACATTTTTCATAATATGAATTATACAGTCATAAATAAAATTTTTTGATTCAATAAACATTGTCAGATTTCTTGCCATTGGGATTTTAGGATTCCCACGCTTTTGGAAAACCCGGAAAAATTAGAGAATTTAGAAATGTACAAATTTGGCAATGAAAAGTTAGGGAATTTTGGATTTTTAAGCGAAAGTCAGTGAAATTAAAACTTGAGTTAGGAAAAATTCTTTGCAACAAGATTTTTGGAATTACCAAGTTTCGAAAAGTCAAGGAAATTTTAATTTGTTTTGGAAAATTCAGTGGGAACCTTGAATTTTGCCCTTAAAGCGGGATTTCTCAACCCCACTAATAATAATTATTTATATCTACTATTTTTGATAATATCAAACAATAAATATTTAATTAAACTCGTAAAATTATCTCTTTTAATGAACAATAAACCAAAATTATTTTTGCACATACGCTTTCAGCATTATGCACATAATAACAGCAGCTAGATAAGCTTTAAACTTTAATTCAATATTAATTTTCAATATCACGCGTTTCAAATAATTTTTTGAAAACTGTTAATTTTTAAATTAAACAAACTTTTTAAACTTTAACTGATAATAACACAGAACGTGTGAGGTTACGAAAAAATGTGCCGAGATATTTGTTTAGTTTAAACAATTATTATACATATCTGTAAAGAGCTAGGAAAAATTAGAATCGGTTTACTTTTGTAGAAGTTACAGCGCCGTTGACGATTTTTTGAAAATTTTCCGAATTGGACCGTCAAAAAATAGTTATTATAATTCTTTAACAATTCATGTTCCCACATTAGCTTTGTAGTCTACAAAAGCAATTTCGCTTTGATGTTTTTTTATATCCTGACGAATTCCTACACGTGGTAAAAAATAAAAATTGTTTTTAATCTAAATAATCCCAGCATTTGAATAATTAATAGGATAATGGAATTTTAAGGAGTCAAAAGTTTCGTATCAATCACAAAAATACTCCAAGCATGTTTGACTTCGGTAGTCAACTATTTATGCCATGCTAACCCACCTTTATTCAGGTTTTTATATTTTTGGATAATTTGGTTAAAAATAGAAAAACAATCTTTTTTGTATTTGAAAAAAAGTCAGGTAAAGCAATTAAAGCTACAAAATTGAACTACAATCTTGTGCTTGCGTGACCAATAAAGGAAATTTTAATATGGTTCTTATCGAAACCTATAAAATTTTAGAACGTTTCCGTTAAACAATTACACACATTATAATAAGTAAGCGTTGGTCCATGATCCTTCACTGAAATTTGCATTTAATTTTTCAAGATTATGGCAGGCCGACACAAAAAGGACCATTATACCTGGTTTTAGGGGCGTTTTATGGTGGCAAGAAGTGCCTTTTGTAGGATAAATTCTTGGACTTGACGTGTTTGCAACGATAAGTTAATGTGAGGATCAAGAGGACAATAACAATTCTCAAAATTTGAAATAACTTTAGTAAGTACTTTGCTAGTCATTACAAATGGACAAAAGGGTCCTTTGCGATTACAAAAAGTTCGTAATGATATTTATTGAAATGTCCTGATTTGGCAAAACCATTGGTATTTATCCTAAGAATACCTTTAGAAGTATGTCATTGAACTAGCAAGTAATTGGTTTGGTTGAATAATTTCGATTAATCATCGAAGCTTGACGATTCATTGAATAAACCACAAGAAATTTTCTTGAGTCATATCTTTGCAAATCAGCTGAAATGATAAAACCTTGCAATGTAGTGTCAGTTTAACAAAAAAATGTGATATGAGTTTATTTTTAGTTGATCAAATTCATCCTTATCTCGGAAATAAGGAATATAAGGTGTACAGTAAATGAAGAAAACAAACGAATTCAATTGCTTAATTTATTGTATTATAATTCCATACATATCAATTAAGGCACTATCGGTTACTAAAATATACAAATAGGTCACTTTTGTTTGAATAATATCGAACACAATGGCATGACCGTTCAAATTTGATAAAGTTGTGCAAAATTTGAACCCATCATGAGAGGGTCAGTATGGAAGTAAATTAATTAAATCTAAACATCACAAAAGTATGCATTATTAAATTATTTATATCAAAATAACTATAATACCAATTATTCTTATTCATCGTGTACAACATGCGAGAAAAATCATACAGATCTATCACAGAGAGTTCGTTTTCGTGTCCGTAGACTTTCTATAATGAACATGAAAAATACTGAAAGTTTGTGATAATAAAAATGGCGAATTAATGGTCCGACACACACGAAAAACGAAAGGTCTCCGACTTAAAACTAAGGAATTCATTTAGATGATTATACATATTGCTATATAAAGCAGATTTTTAAATAATAAACACGTCTAATTAACATACAAATTTAATAAGGAAAAAATTGGCAGTTTTTTTATAATAAAAAACGGTACAATTAATTATCATCAAATGCAATTAGGTACGCAACAATTACATGGAGTATACAAAATAGACTGTGGAATGACAATTACAAAAATTGAGCTTGATTGAATATAAAACTAGAATAAAGAATAATTTATCACAGCCGAACCCTTTCAAGCTGGCCGCGTGTCTTTCTAATTTAAACAGTCTTTTTTCTGTCATCACAGAGGTTTACATTGGTCCCTTAAAAAACACTTGCGTTGGAATGGCTTTTTGAGAGTACTAACACATAAATTTATTAATAATAATACAACCCTGCTTGCTCCGTGCAGGCGAAAAATGGCAATTTAAATTTTAGGAAGTACCGAGAAAAGTCCAGCAGTCAAAGAGTACCACGTTCAAAATAAAGGCACACTCGTCGTTCGTTCGTATTTATTGTCGTCAAAATTATTATAAAATAAAATGTGTCAAAAAATTTCTAAATTATACCGCTTCCTTGCCTTCTAACTTTTTCGCCAAGTCTGATATGACTTCCTTGTAAATCAAAGGATCGATGTTTTTACCCAGTTGGTAAAGCACGAACCAATCTCCAATTTGGCACTTGCGAGCTATCGTTTCGATGTTTGTGTTCGACGCGAGGCGAGATCGAGCACGTAACAAATAGAGACGAAGTTTTGGGCCAACAATAACAGCGGCACGATAAATTAACGAGATTCCGGACAAAACACTGAGGATGATGAACCAGAACCACAGGAACACGTAAATCTTTTCGTTTACAATATTCAATGGAAGAACACATAAACCATCAAACTTCTGCACCGAACCTGATGGACCGTATTTATGGAAGGTGCATTTGGTGACTTTTGGGAACACCCTCGCCATTGGATCGTCACGTTCTTCGGGTTCCATTTCGGTAAAACGTAGAACGTCACTGCCGTACGTGCTGAATTCGCCGTCCAAAAAGTAATCCATGAAGAAGATTTGGCCAACGACGTTTATGAAATTGAGAACCTCGCATATAAAGAATCGAAATGCGTAAAAGTTTTGCATGTGTAAATTTGTGGCAAAATAGTCGACCAATAACTTTTTTCGATCCTGCTTGCATTCTTCATTGACAATAGGGCAATTCAGGTCAAGTACCAACATCTTAATTCGTCCACCTTCCCACGTTTTCCACAAATAACGAGGTACATAAAACAGCATAGCTTGAAAGAAGAGAGCAAAGCAGACCCACTGGTAATATTTATGGTACTTCACCTTATCTTTTCCATCCACGTGGCTTACAACCCCAGGCTGTACGAGATCTTGCCCAACTCGTCCGGTCAATCTGTCGGGGATGGTGAACGTCGAGTATATCCAACAGTAGGTATCCATGACATTTAATGGAATATCGTCTACGATACAATCGATCGGATCTCCAATATATTGGCGACTTGTAACCAATAAAGAAAAGGCTATTAAAATAATAACGGTAGCCTTGTAATGCAACCGAAAAACATTGTTATCGATGCACACTGCATCGATCTTGAGCAAGCCCTTAACAGAGCCGAAGACATCAAACATTTTGGCAGTTCGAGATCACTATTACACTATAATTAACACTTCACAAAAACAGACAAATAACGATAATTGTTTTGTACTTTTAGTTAATAATTTTTCATCCTATGTATTTAACTGTTCACTGCAAGCAAACTACAGAATATTCAAACGCAGAACGCTATTTCGAAGTGGGGTAAGCGGTATGTAATAGTGGAAGGGATGCGACAGTCAACCATTGGACCCCCTCTAAATAGCCTCTACGCAAGTCTTCATGGAAAGCAGTTTTGAAGCTTGCATCCAATAAACTCACCGGATTCACCCGGATTACACCTAAGCACGTTCAAACCGAGACAAAGGATGCACAAAGCCTAACACAATTATTATGAAATTAAAAAAATACCGTTACAATTACAATTTTAATCTCATTATCTTAACTGTAACATCAGTTCTAAATTTAAAAAACGAAATTTGCAACCAAACTTGCATTTTCGTTGGTGTGAAAAATTTAATAATTATGACGTAATAAATTTTTATTTAATTTCTAGAGTAATCAATTAAGAGTACAAAAACATTGTTATGTATGCGTGACACATCTTATCATTGTAATTGAAGCACCAGCTGATTTGATATTAATGTAGTAGTACTTTAAAATCTACTAGTATGTATTATTATTATTATATCGGGTCGGCTCAGCTGTTCGTATCAGTGAAGGATAACTGGAGAATCTATTTAAAAATAAACGATTACGATTTTAATTATCACATAATTATAGATCTTGTCTAACACAATTAGCAACATAAATTGCGAATGTCTAAAATATTATTTAAGCTAATGGCCAAATTTTGTGATAAACTTATCAATTTTATCATAATTGAATAATGACATCAGGGATGTACTGGCCATTTAGTGCTTAACCTCGAGGAAATGAAAATCTTGTTTCGAAAATTATTTAAGTCTTATTAATTTATCTTTCTATCTGTGTGCCCATACCCAGAGCGGCATTTAGGCCGCACAACAAGGGCTAACGTAGACGGTTAGAGCTTCCAAACCAAAATAGCAACTCTGAAAAATTTTGTTTTATGTGAGCAATGGCGGCTGGTACGGGGAGGACAACTCCGAATAAATAATAACATTTTTTAACAAAATTCACCGCTCGCATTACGGCAGTTACGGTGCTGAATATTGGACAATTCGACATCGCGTAGACAGTGGGACATATTTAAAATTTACCGGTATAACTCTTGCAGTGTTACCAACTTTGGTTGTTTATCTAAAGTTGTCTTCACACAATACATATCAATAAGACAGTTAAGTTCAACAACCCCGCCAAGGTAATAGATTCGAGAAATTAAATTGTTTTATTTTGACCTCCCCCCACCCCCTCAAAATCGAGAAAAACAACTGGATTCGTTAAAGATGGCGCTCTTCTCTAAGCTTATTTTACTGCACATATACAGGGTGTTCCGAAGAAGTACTTAAAGCTAAATTTACCCGTTAATCCCTTCTTCAGTTAAGTCTGTAGGCGTTACAACCAAAGCAATCATTCTAAATGCCTAGCTAGCAATTTACATATATCTTCACTATTAATATCTTTTTAGTGCTTTTCTAAAACCTTAACGGAGTCTTGTTATCTTTCTTTGTTTTCGTAAGTACAGGGCTTCGTTGTACTTGCACTCTAGCACCCAATACGCAATTAATATAATGAGTTGAGGTTTATCCCTTACCGTTCATATTCTAATGATGTGCCTTTGTTCGGCAATTCGAGGATAAACCCCCATTCTTTAGTACCATATTATCCTTTTTCAGTGGCGGCTCGTGACTTCTTTCAACGGGAGGGCGCAAAATTTAAATAAAAATTACAAATATAATAATGTATTCTTGTGTTACTTTGAAAATATTAATACTCTTCATTGTCGAATTAAATCAATGAAATTAAATAATCCGTGGGGGGAGGGTATGGCGGAATAACCCTAGTATATCAAGATGGACATTCTGATCACCACGTGATCTTTGCAGCCGTCAATGTTTTATAACATTATAACTGCATTTACAATATCGACTCGGAAAGAAAGGAAAAAGATAAATTTATTGCATTTTTCCTTATTTATTTAAAATTATTATTTTTTAATAGTTGTTTCCGATTTTGGATAGGGGGACACGTACCCTTGTGCACTTTAGGGTAAGCCGCCACTGCATCAACACGAATAATGAACAACATCTTCCATTTATTTGTTTACATGCACGACTTCGTTCTGTTTATTTAAACCAATCACTTGAGTAGGGGGGGGTAATTAAAATAAACCGAATGAAGAAAAACCGTTTCTTCAAAGTTATTTTTACAGAATAGCACGGAAAGCCGACGTTGTTATTAGGTATTTGACTGAGCCCAGCTTTAGACCTCTGCACAAGTTGATCAATGTGTGTGTGTGTCTGTCTGTCTGGCTGTCTGTAACGCTATAAATTGTACAACCTAGGCAGCCAATAATTAGTACAGCTTACCGTTTACGGTTCTAAGGCCCAGTTGTTCAGTATTATGTTATCTTTTAACCTGAATTCTTTTCCATGGAAACAATTCTTGAAAAAATCATTTCTATGGAAAATAACCCAGGTTAAAAGATAACCCGAAACTGAATAACTGGGCCTTATATAGTGATGTCGGATTGCCCAATACTCAGCGATGTAACTACATTCACATTAAACAAAATATTTCTGTTTTGGGAGGGCGGCGCCCTGTCCGCCCTCCACGTGCCTCGAATTACGAAATTTCTTAACGGCCCTCTGGTGAACATCAACACTCTGTGAATAAGTTAAGTTATAAAGTAAAAGAGAAAGAAGAGGATTGATCCACCTCAAAAAATGGATCGTGAAGACTTTTCAGAAAAGCCAAGTCACTTAATTCCTAATGTAATGAAAAAGCTTGATATAATTATATTAAAATTTTGTGCCCTTCCATTGAAAAGAAGCCGCGATTAAAGGGGAAACTTCCCTATATTTAATTTAAGAACTACGAAAAAAAGATTTTGTGTGGGGGGGGGCATTTTTGACTATGGGTTAATGGAAAGAATTGCGCTCACCAACATCGCCGAATTTTTCCGGTGCAAATTATTTAAAACAATAAGAATTATTTTTCAAGTTTATTTTTCAACATATTTTTTAAATATTTTTTGTAATTGTAAACTTTTTGACGCTGGAAGCATTCCAAGTTACAGAGTTCGCTCCGGATGGGCGACACACTAAGCCCGGACAACATGATTGCTTTCATGCAGCCAAGACGAATGGCTGGCTGTAGCGGTCTTCATCAGTCAAGTGATGAAGACCAAGGAGGGGGACGGACGAGCTGAGCAAGCCGAAGCTCAAGTTCCCACCCTACAGTTAAGTCAATGACAGCATTGTAAGTTCCCTTGAGAAGTTCTCGCGAGAAGTTCCCAAGAGAATTCCCGAAGAATATCGTCATTAATCGGCGGGTCGGGTCCGGGTCGAGTAGTGACGGTCGTTCGACGGGGTAGATTATTGTCGGTACGACGATAGCGTGTAGACCCTCTGTGGACACAAACTCTCGTGCTAATCCAGAGGGGGACGATCGCGAAAATAGTACCGTCAAATATAAAGACGAGTGGACTGGCACTTTACCAGCGACCACAAGTTTTTCAAGATGACCCAGTCGCATCGCGCTCTGGGATTTAATATGATTTGCAGAGTCGCTTGGGGGCTCGGGGTCTCCGGTATTGATGACGGTCGGCTCGGCCTTAACTTTGTCGCCGGAATCTCCGCCTATTAAGTTAATGACGAGTGGACTTTCACCTATGCTGACGATCACGGACCACTAGGTGGCCCGGTGAGACGTGTTGGATCGCGGCGAGCGATGCGTCCGGTTCAATTGAAAAAGTAGAATCAAGTGCTAGCGCCTGACCTCCCGGGCACAAACTTCCGTGCTAAACCGGGAGGTCATCGGGAGCCTGCATTATCGATGCAGCATGGAAGATCGCAGACGACAGCGGAAGTAATGCCGAGAAGGTAAATCCCGCTGTCGTCGGGGAGGGGGTTTTAGTCAGTAAGAATCTGACACTACCATCCCTGATGGGGTGGTGCCTATGAAGGTTTCCCCCTTCCCTGCAGGAAAAAAAAGTTACAGAGTTTCATTTCTTAGCTGCAGTACAGTGAAAATATTTTGGAATTTATCTAAACTTCTAAACCATTAAAAATTTAAAGATTTTCTTTATCATACAAAACTCAAAGTTTATTTACTTATTCAATTGCAGTTTGCGGTTAAACCTTTTTATGGGTGCAGTAAAACAATAATTTTTCAAAAAATATGACATGAACAGTTATACAATATTAATAAAGCAACATACAATAAGATAATCATAATAGGATAAAACAATGTTTAAAAAATAATAAAGTTCACTGAAGAAAATAACAGTGGCGGCTCGTGACTTCTTTCAATGGGAGGGCACAAAATTTAAATAAAAAGGAAAAATATAAATTTATTTATTTACTTTCATAATAGTTGTTTAATTCTAAAGAAGCTTCATTTTATAGTATTATTTTAACAGGGGCTTTGTCAAATATTATTTTCAAAAATATTACCAAATTAATGAACACTTTAAAAGTGTTTTGATTTATCAAATCATTGACAAATTAAATTGGTAATTAGGGCATTCAAGTAAGTGTTTATTAACTTGGTAATATTTAAAAATACTAATTTTACAATAAATTATATTTTCAATAAGTTATTAATTCAATTCAAAATTAAAGCTGGGGGGGGTATTCCATACCTCCAGATCCCCTGGTTTTTGCAGCCCCCAATGTTTTATAACATCATTTGCAGTAGCGATTCGTGAATTTTTCAATGGGAGAGCATAAAATTTAAAAAGAAGTGGTGCCTTCGGAGAGGTGCCTTGAAAGAGATAATGCTATAAGAAGAAGAACTGAAGAAGACAAAAAAATATTATTTATTTAGTAATTTAGAAAAAAGAGAAGAGAAATAACTGAAAGATGGACAGAATACTTTCAGAAACTCCTAAGAAAACAACGGAGAAGGTGTGAAAGTCGTAACTTCGAGCAAGTACACAGAGAGGAAGAAAATCTTAGTGATGAGGTACCAAATGAGGAACAGATTTTGGAAGTAATACGAAGCCTAAAAAATAACAGTAGTGAAGGAGAAGATGGAAAGCAGGAAGAAATGATCAAGTATGGAGGAAGGAAATGATTGTGAAACTGATTCAAGATATTTTGAAAAAGGAAGATATGTCCAAGTCTGATACATAAGAAAGCTGAAAATCAGAGTATGGGAACTATCGTGGCGTAGAAATACTGAACGTTATGAATAAGATCCTATCTACATGTATAAAGAAGAAACTAAGCACTTAGGCTGAAGAAACAATAGACGAATATCAAAGTGGGTTTAGGAAAGATATATTGGTGACGGACTAAGCCATGCATATGGATTCATTCGCACAGGTCCTGGATTTTAAACAGTTTGTGATAGTTTTGAAGAAATAGAATATTTTACTTGTTTGGAAACGGTTATAGCAAGAAAGCCGGGTTATGAGCATGAACAGAAATCAAGTACCTATACAATAATAGCGATTTCGGTTGGGACACGGAGCTCCTAATCAATGAAAACAATGTTGAATAGTAAAATCTTCTCACGAATGCTCAAATTAATGTTATATAAGACAATAATAACAAATAACGGATGTGAGGTATGGAACTTCAGAAAACAGGATCGAACAATGCTGGAAGTATGGGAAAGAATAATTCGGAAGAGGATTTTTGGAGGGAAAAAAGTGAATGGACAGTAGATTAGAAGAACGAATAAAGAACTCGACGAAATATGGCAAACAAAGTATAGCTCAAAGCATAGCCAGCAACTTCCTAAAATAGAAGTTGCAAAAAAGGGGAGGAAATCTTTTTGAAAGTATAACATACAGAGTTTCCCACTGACCATTATAAAGCTTTCAGGTATGATAGATTCATCTTTATTTATGATAAATAGAAACAATGTATTGAATATTTTGTTATAATATCATCTCAACAAATGAGAGGTGCTGCCATTTGTGAGAAAAACTTCGTACCTCAAAAAACCTCAAATCAAAATTATTAATTTTCTAAAACACCTTTTCTGCACTATCGCCCCACAGCTACTCGATCAATCAATGTGCACGCTCGTTATTGTATTTATCATAAAATTTCTTTCTAATTAATTTATTATTTTAATTTTCAATTTTTTGATTAATTAATTAACCAGATCATTCATATAACCTCCACTATCCAACTGATCATTTATCAACCAAAATTCATATTAAAATGATTTCCAATTATTAATATCTCACGTAGTAATATTTTTTAGAGGTAGTTTATATGATTTTTTCTTTATTTTCCCTTAATTAACCTGATTTTCACAACAAACTCGAAATTTTCCACTATAATTTATTATTATTTTTAAAATGTTTCAACCAATTTTTATGCAAATTTTCTGATCAAATTTCTAAAAATTTAAAATGGCCCCCCCCCTTTTTTTAAATTGTACCTGTACCTATCTAAAAGTATATGTAGGTACTTTTCCAAATAACTTAAAAAATATTACTGTTAAATCTCAAAGAGGGGAACCCCATATACCCGTAACCTCTTCAGGGACACACAAGCACATTTCTGTGCTTTCATTTTGACTTGATTATTTCATGTTTATTATTCGAGTTTAAAAAATCAATTTTATATTACCTATTCATAAAATTAATTTATCCCTAAAGAGTTTAAAGAATTTTATTAGAAAATTTCTCACAATTTTAAAAATATAAGGGGACAACTGTACCCATTGCATCTATCATAAACTCATGCATAAACCCCGCATGAACTCCTCATTATTCCACTTTGTTACCAATATTTTATAGTAAAAAAAAATTGAAGTGGCTCTCTGTCACTATTTTTGAAATCTTCTACGAAAATCTTCCTTTTTAAATTTTGTAGTAAATTAAATTTCCACCAAACAAATCTTTTACTTTTAATTATATGATAAATAGTTCTCGAGATATTCCAAATTATAATCTATAGGTTATAAATATGACGGTAAGAGCCTCCTCGCGCTCATTCACTCCCTTCCTCCCTCACTCACTCATCATAACATCATTGATTGGCTTACAATATACTAATCAAACTAATCAATGAGCTCAAATTTGTAAGTACTAAATTATCTATACGAGTACATAATAACGATAAAGCCAAGAGTCCTCGCCCGCTCATCAGTGATTGGTTTAATACACAAATCACATAGGTTAATTTCCTGCGTATTAAATTAAGGTATCAGTATGAAAATCCCACAATTTATGGCCTCAATCTATCTATTTATACAGGTCCATAATATACAAGGGGGAGGGGCAAACGAGTTCAAATACCTAGCGACAAGTCAAAGAAAGGCCGATGAAGATGACTGAAACTAAAAAATGTAATCTCTTTCCTGACTAATGCAGAGAACCGTTTTTTCCCACATCTTTTTATTCGGATTGATACAATCGCTAAAGGTACTTCGGGAGTTACCCTCGTAAAGCAATGTGTCCCTTCTCAGTAGAGAGATATTGCAGGGAACGTGGTTCAACCACGGCAGAGAAACTTCTCCTGTTCAATTGGAAATTTGAATTATCAGTGCCCTAACTGTAAAGCTCTTACTCGACTTACTGAGACAAACTTCCCCTACCCAAACAAGACGAACAATTACACCATATACTTATGGCAATAATTCCTCTCAGTGCGGCCTTTAGGCCGCACAACCTAGTCAAACACGTACTAGATGGCTAAATGCTATGCTACAGCGAATCCGTTACATTCCGAATGCAGCTTTTTTCAGATTACGATGATGTAATAATAAATTATTCTGATCTACTAGAAATTTATTATCGTATTTCAGAAAGGCAGCAACCAAAATCGAATTATTTTATATTTCTTGATTGAAATTTAGGCATATGGGTAAGCTTATGCGAAAGTATGGCTATGTAACCGTTGAAAATGAAAAGAAAATTATGCAAGCGGTAAAATCAAGATGGTTTAGTCAAGCGTAGGAATTATAATACATATTTTATTATAATTTTAGAATATATTTAAACCGAGGGGCGCCCGAAAAACTTCCGGTCCAATCCAGGCCTGAACTAGTTTGATATTTTTAAATTGGGGGTGATCATTAGTGCTTTCAGGGCAATTTTAATTGGAGGTGGTTCATTGCTGTGGGCGGCGGTGGCATAGCGAAAAAAAAAAGACTAATCATTTCGATGTTAGGTACCTTATTCAAAAGGAAGAAAGAACTTAAAGAAATTATTCGTCCTCGTTCGTTTCTGCTAACTTAGCTCTGTCCCTGAGGCACTTTAAGATTTTAATCTTCTTTACCTAAACTTAGCAAGCTAATTCTAAAGGTTTTATGACCATAATGATGTCCTAGTAGTTAACATGTTAATTTTTCAAGTAATTATCGTAAAAACCATCGGTGTATTGACGTGACCTGAAATTTCGTTAATTATTTTTGTCAATACTTTTGGAAATTCAGTAAATAAAAATATGTCTGAAGATGGAATGTGAAAATAATAAACAAATAGTTAACAAAGATTGATATAATTTTGGTAATTAATTAATAACTAATAAGAATAATTTAGATCTTAGTATCGTGATGGTGTAAAAAAATCATTAGACCCTTCTCATTCGACCAGACGAGACACATCGTGCAATGTGAGCCACACAAGTTGCCTTTGGGCATTGGAGAGACCACACCATGTGAATAATTTTATTGCAACTCCGCCACTGTAAGATTAGCAATGTAAATTTAAAGTAATTTTACCATAAAATGCATCATAATTAAAAAATTGCATTCGTTTATTGTGTTTTTCATGTAAATTTATTACGTACAATATAATTCCGAGATATTTAAAGTAGAACAATAACGTATGTAGATTATTTGTATATACCGGGTATAGCAAGTAAATACTGACCGCATCCTTTTTAAATTCCGTAAATTACTAATGATAATTACGAAGTGTTAAATTACTCTAAATGGGTGTAAAATTAATTTTCGTTTCAAAATTCTTGTCTTAATACATGAAACGAAATGGAAGTAACTCTTCAAAACCTCCGACTCTTTCTCACGCTACGCTACTAATGGTGGAAGATATCCAGAAGGTATGAAATTAAACATTCTTTTCCGAATTGAAATTCCAGCAGTTGGAAACAAAGTTGTAAAAATTAAGTTCAGAACTTTAATCCTTCAGGTGCAGGTTTGTGACTGTACATAAACCTGCAGGAATGCAGTCCGATCAATCCGGGTTTAGCTTTGTCTGTTGAAATGTTGAGTCATCAGGTACACATCGTCGGAGGTAAAAGCCATTACCTTCGATAGTTCAAAGATTCAGACAAGAATAAACTGGCTTTTAGTTTGCTTTTATCTCACGCTCTTTTAAATAAGTAGGAGGATTTTCTCTTGTTAAGTTGACATTGAATTTTAAAGATAACGGAGAACAAAGTGTCAATTTATATGGCCGATTTAATGATCGATTGACTTTACTCGATCAATTTATGGCGATCTGGGGAACTGGAAAGAAATCTTATCAATTAATTATTTTAAAACCCATTAAATTAAGCACACTATCTCCAAGGGCCAATAACATGGTGATGGACCTTTAGGTAGAGAAAAAGGTAAACGAAATTACTAAAATAAGAAATAAATTTTAGACATAACGAATTATACGATAAAATGCGATAAAATATATTTCTATTTATTTCAGATAATGCAAATTTTCCATGTTCTAAATTATTATTATAGTAAACCGGAAAAATTTATCATTGTTTTACAACTTCTAGAAAAATTATTGCGTAATTGAAAAATACGAATATCAAGAAATCGAAAATGGATGTAGGAATGGGGCGCGGGATTTTTCCAACATCCGACTCCTGTGTAGGTTCAATTTTTGGGCTGCATATTTTGTAAACAATTGCAAAATATTTTTTTAATATAGTGATTTAACGTTAGAATAAACAATACCATCAATAAAAGGTATTATAAATCATTACGTCGTAAGTCGAAAGGATAAATAAACCAGGTAGAGATTCTAACAACTTCATTCATTATTAGTTTTCCAATTTTTTTAGGTAATATTTTAAAATACAAAGGTTTAAAATGGCAATTTGTCACCAATGCCCAATAATCTGCAATTTTGCAACAAAGAATTAAATTTTGTAAATCATAGGTTTAATAATTCCATTTACCTACTTTAACTTTTAACATCTATCACTTTGACAACTTTGTACTTGTCTTATTTATTGTGGCTTGTATTATCTTGTCGTGTGATTCCAGCAAGGCTAACCCAAAATTTCTTTGGTTCCTTTATTTTATGGTTTAAAAGTTTAACCTGCTGGATCGTAGCGTTTTATTTATTTAATCTAATTTATTTAATCAGTCCAGCGTTTCGGAGATCTTCCTCTTTGTTTGGTTCCTTAAATCCTTCCCTGGACTACCAGCCTCTCCAAGTTGTGACTTTCTTTGCGGGCTATCGCAAGTACTCTATTCTTGTATACTGAAGTACTTCGATGTCTGCTTCTGTCTCTAGCCTATAGTGTCCAGAACTGCGCCCCCTATAACACTATTGGAAAATTCAATGTTTTGATTATTGTTTTAGTGTTTAGGGTAATATCGGCGTCCCTCCATGTTTTCTGGAGGTCTTTCGCAGCTCTTCTGGCCATTTCGCCCCTTCTCCTTATTTTCTGATTTCCTTAAATCCTCGGGAATTGACGACAAAGATAGGAGAATCATCACCAACCTAAGTATATCCCCACCAAAAGGCGATAGGACGTGTGGAGGATCAAAGATCAAAGAAAAAGAGAGAAAGAAAAGAAAAGAAAGGGGTCAAGCAGTGATGTGTGTTATCGCCAGTATTATTCAACCTCTATTCCGAAGAAAGTTAAAAAAAAAAACTTTAGAGGCTTTAGATGATGATAACTTACGATATGTGGACGATAACGACTAGTAAATCAACTTGGCCAAGTCTGCGAGGAATCCGGAATGATAATGAATGAAAAAAGACCAAGGTTATGGTGATTAGGAAAAAACCTAACTTAACAGCCAACATTTACGTGAATCACATTTCATTAGAAAGAGTATCAAGCATCATATACTTGGAATTCACGCTAAACGACGATTGGGACCGCACTAAGAAAATAAAAATAAGACTAGCCAGAGCCAAAAGTGTATTTAACAATTTCAGAGCGGTGATCTGTAATTTGAATTTGACCCAAATTAGGGTTAAAGTTTTAAAATGGTACGTTTTCCCTGTTTTGCTGTGCGGTGTGGAAGCGTGAACGCTGAGTGAGGAGGCACAGAGGCGAATGATGTGAATGTCCTGGATACATCACACCATCATTGAAACGGTTTTGGCAAGATTAGGAAAGGAGGATGAAATTATTGGAATCGCGAAAGAACGAAATTTTGCGTATTTTGGACACCTCATAAAGAAATGAAAAGTACCATCCACTGCAGTTGAAGAGGCTGAAGGATGGTGAGGACCCGGAAGAAGACGCATTTCTTGCCTAAAAAACCTGAGGCAGACATCAGTCGGTCTGTTTAGAGCAGCTGCTAATATGCCGTGCATTGAAGGCACGGCATACTTAAGAAGAAGAAGAAAAAAAAAATTAAAAGCCAAGGAGTCCCTTGCCCCTCGTTTCCTATTTAGTCGCCCATATGGTATGAGTATAATTTTTGTCTTAGCATGGCGTTAGGGGTTTTATCCTCCATAAATCAAAAATATTTTATCAAGTCCAGACAGTTCAAAATTAGTGTTGGTCAAAAAAAATAAACCGCAAAATACAGAAGTGTTTGAATTTCTTTATGGCTGATGCTAATTTATTATGTTATTCATTTCATTGATAAAGTAAGTAGAATATTATTTCCGCAGTGGCTCATCAAGAGGATAATGCGCTATCGCATAGTGTTAAGGAGTATTAATTGACGTCTGGATAAATTTTTTAGAAAATATATAATACGTGGTGGATGTGGTCTTGCATCGATTAAATGGTTTTCAGATCACCGAGGTGTGTCACTGATTGAGTTATGGCGTTGAATTGGCCCTATATCTACATAGGTAATCTGACCAAATGGTAAGAAGAAGTTAAAAAAAAATTTGGTACCTTACACAAAATTTGGAAATCATACTGTATATAAAATTTGATATACAATTAAGAAATATGAATTGGTCTAATGACGTTTTTATCACAAATTAATGATTTCAGCTATTAATTAAAGTACTTTGAACGAAGCGGTATTGTGTTGACGTTTGCTGATCATTATTTGAGTAGATCAATGACAGTAATGAGTTAGTTATACAAACGGATTTCCGCACTGGGCAAGGCAATGATGTTATTATCTTCTATTAACGGGTTAAAATATAATTTTTAATTTTTAGTTATATAACATAACATACAAGGTAATTGTCGGTTAACATCAAAATTTATAGTGTATTTCATGGAACATAAGTGTTTCTCAGGTAAGTCATTTGATAGTATTTTAATCACATTGTACGTTAAGAGTTAGACCATATCAGTAGCTTTCCGTGACTGCTGGTTGACTATAGAGAGAAAAGTTCAGGTTAGATTGTTACAAATTGTATGTTCTTAGTCAATCTGTATAATATTCACGAACACTCGTCAGTGATGTAATAATTTTAAATTTGTGTCATGGTCAGGGAGGGTCTGACTGGCTCTAACGTTTCGGTGCAGAAAATGGGCACCATTACAGCCCTTAGCACATTGTGCGACGCTTACCTGAGCGCGCAAAAGAAATCCAAACCATACGCAAACACCACCTACCTGTATCCTCTAGTTTTTTTCCGGCGACACTGCGGCTCTAGCTCAACAGAGAGCAATTTAGGTGTGGGTGTGAGATCAGGAGTGAATACCTGATCCCACTCTAAAGACAAAAAAATTAGGCGCCACACACTTAAAGTCGCACGACGAGATTTTAGCCTGAAAGTGTGAAAGTTTTGGATAAATAAAACTAGGTGATACGGTAGTACGTATAATGGAACACAAAAAAATTATTATGTGCAAGTAGCAGTGACACAACGGTACAAAAAAAGGTCTCAGTCGCAGCTGAATAAATTCTATCTAAAATCGACGTCAGATCTGATATCGTTTCCTTTACAAAGGTCTTACAAAGGTCTTTAAAAGACCTTTAACGCAAACAGAAAAAAGGTTACGATGGTGATAATGCTTCTTAACCGCCTCGGTACACCCGCGTACAATAATTGAAACAATGCTTCCAAAAAAAGTAAGATACAGTGGTAATTGCTTACCCCAAACTCTAATCGTTGATACGCCACTGGGTTTAATCGGACGTCGCTGTTGTTGTCAATATTGCGGCTGTCAATGATTATTGGATGTTTGAAGAACTCCAGTGAACTCGACTACCAAGTTAGACGGTATAAATCTTCTCATCAACAAATTCAAAAGGCTTATATTTAGTGGTTTTGGCTGGGTCCAAAACGGTTGTTAATTGGATACGAAGTTTACGTAAAATCGACAAGTCCCATAAAATTTATTGTGCAGGTAGTTATAAACAGGTAGAATATCTGGTACCATAAAAATATTTTCGCAATTATAATCCTGCAAAACGCAGCAATCTACACCCGGTCGTCTAAACAAAACTAATACGACGAGTAATTAAATCTTTTTCGGCTCCAATCAATCCCATAAATCGGTAGAGGAAATCAAGTGTAAAAAATCACTATATTCCAAATAATCAGAAGCCGAAAATGCGTAACATTTAGGCACTCAAAAATTTTCTGTCTACTTATCAAACACAAAAATTCGTTATCTCCTATCTTTTTAAAAATATGTTCTCTATGTATAAACCTTATAAAATTCGAAAATTAAAACTATGTACAGGGTAATTCTGTCAAATAATACCGAATAAAACATGGTAGTAGCCGAAATTGTCTCAACGACAAGAATCGAAGGCTACAGTTCCCCCCCTTTCTACCAGAAATTTTCCTCGAAAATTGCTCAACTAGCGGTCCTACCAAGCTGCGCTAAACTAAACTATCACGCATATAAAATCAAAGCAACCATGTACGCCTACGCTACTATATATAAAAAAAAAATTTAAAACTTAAAATTTAAAACTAACTCATTATTCTAAATCGGGAGGTCGTGATTTTAGATCCTTAATGGACCATGTCCCCCTTCCTGACCCATGTTCGTCAACTAAAACATACGTCCATGGAGATACCTTCTCCTTGACATAAAAAGGACCTATAAATTTAGGAGCCAATTTTTTGGTGAAGTAATCAGGTGCGCTTGACAAAATATGGTTCTTACGATACACCTCTTGCCCTACTTCAAATTGCTCAGGTCTTTTCCTAAGATTGTAGGCTCTTTTATTTTTTTGAGAAGCTGCCGACAGCTTTTGTTTAACGAAACGAAATAATTCTTTTAAGCTCTGAGCTCTAGAGTCTAAATCGGTAATTTCCTCGTCTTCAAATACGTCTTTGCGCCCAAAATCTTTCCCGGATAAAATCATTGACCTTCCAAAATTCACGAAGTACGGCGTTTGTTGAGTAGCTTCGCTTTTGGAAGTCCGTATCGCACACGAAATCTTGGCTAAATTCTCATCCCAAGCCCTATGATTCTGATTAATGTAAGACGCAATCATGCCCTTAATGGTTCTGTTCATACGCTCAGTAGGGTTACTCTGTGCATGATATAACGGGGTGAATTTAACTTGGACGTCGTAATTTGCTAGTAAAGCCTTGTACTCTTTGCTTATGTATTGCGGCCCATTATCGCTGATGGCAATTTTAGGGACCCCAAACATCAAAAATACGTCATTTTCTAAGCGTTTCACAATATTAGTGGCCAGCGAATTCCTCATCGGAAATAACAATACAAATTTACTAAAATAATCTGTAACCACCAATAAAAATCTGTTTCCGCTTTTCGACTTGGGAAACGGTCCCATAAGATCGGAAGCGATCATCTCCCACGGTTGAGATGGTTGCGGATGTGATAACATATGCCCAGCCGGAGGCTTATTTGGGGCCTTGTGCTGTAGACAAACCCTACATCGTCTAACAAATCTCTCCACGTCGCTTCTCATCTTTGGCCAAAAATATTTTTGCTTAATACGAGCGTAGGTTTTATAAACACCCGTATGACCTGACGTGGGATCGTCGTGTGCTTTTGCCACGAGCGCTGGTCGTTCCGCCTTGTTTACCACTTCTTTCCAACATTCCCAGTTTTTACTTAAATTTGGAAAGCTAGGAGGCAAATATTTAAATAGAGTACCACCCTCTACTCTCCATTGGGGAAATTTCAAAGGTTTCCGTCTTACTTTTTCCAACATGGCCCTATACCACCTATCCACATGACTCTCAACTGGTGCTTCGTCCACCAGATCAATGACCGGAACACTACGACTTAAGGTATCCGGAACTATATGCTCTTTACCCTTACGATGAACAATCTGAACGTCGTATTGTTGCATCTTTACTGACCACCGGGCCAATCTACCGTTGACGTCTCGTAAGTTTTGAAGCCAGACCAGTGAGTGATGATCCGTGATCACCTTAACGTTAGGGACCCCCTCGATATACTGTCGAAATTTTTCAAGGCCGAAGAGAACTGCTAGGCATTCTCTCTCCGTCGTACTATAATTCCTCTCTTGCTTAGTAAGAGAGCGACTAACATATGAAATTACTTTTTCCCCGTCAGCATGCGGCTGGCTCAAAACGGCGGCAACGCCCCAACCTGATGCGTCTGTCTGCACCTCAAAAGGCAGAGTATAGTCGGGACAGCTTAAAACCGGCGCTGTGACTAACTTTTCTTTAATGGTTTGGAAAGCCTTTTCGCAATTGTCGGTCCACACGAATTTCTTATTGCTTTTCTTAAGTAAAGCAGTAATAGGTGCTACGAGTGTAGAAAATTCGGGAACGAAACGTCTATACCAACTAAATGTCCCCACTATGGCTCGGACACTACTAACGTTTTTAGGCGCAGGGAGCTCTAACATTGCCTTGACTTTATCTGGGTCTACGTGAAGACCATACTTATCTACTACGTATCCCAAATATTTCAGTTGAGGGCGACAGTACTGACATTTTTCCTTCTTTACCGTTATATTAGCGTCTCTTAATCTCTTAAATACTTCGTCAAGTATTTGTAAGTGTTTCTCAAACGTGTTAGTAACTATAACGATATCATCTAAATAACAAAATACATGGGGTAACAAATCGTATCCCAAAACTCGATCCATCAAACGCTGCCAAGTTGCTGGGCTCGTTGACAGACCAAACGGCAAACGACAAAACTCCCACAAGCCACGCCCAGGGACTACAAAAGCTGAGTATTTACGCGAAGCTTCCGCTAAAGGGACTTGATAAAAAGCCGACTTCACATCAAGTGACGATAAATACCGCGCGTCTTTCAACTGATCGAGGGTGTTGGTAATATAAGGCAGAGGATAACTGTCCTTTTCGGTAACCGCGTTAAGCTTCCGATAATCGACACAAAACCTGTATTCTCCGTCCTTCTTTTTCACCAAAATAACCGGAGATGCCCAAGCGCTATCGCTTTTCCGAACGATCCCCTTGGAAATCATCTCATCTAGATGTTTATTAATATGTTTCTGAACGACAGGCGATACCGGGTAATATCGTTGCTTAATTGGTTCTGACGTCGTTTTAATGACGTGTTCCACGACATTAGTGCAACCTAACTCGTCACCCATGAGGTGATAATTCCTCTCAACCAGCTGATCTAATTGTTGTTTTTGCTCAACCGTTAAATTATCCGAATTTTGCATATAGTCACCAACGTCCATACATCCTAATTGGTCATTCGCAAAGACCCAACTGTCGCTACGAAGATCAGGGACAATTCCCATCGTCTTCCAAAAATTTACCCCTAATATTAAGAGATGTGGCAACTCGGGTACCACTACTACAGACACTAACTTTGTGCGATCCGCAACCTTCATAGGAAGCGTGCACCTACCTATGCTATTCACTACTTGACCATTTGCTACGGTACATACGGTAGCGTCGTGCTCCAATGTCACCCCAAACCGTGTCAAAAATTTTTGGCCCATAGTTCCCATAATGGTGTAACTTGCGCCTGAATCTAACAAACCTTGAAGCTTGTATCCAAAAATATCTACAGTTAAGTAGGGACGCTGATCGTCCTTGGCGTGCTCTAATATATAATCAAGCACGTGACTAATAGGATTATTGTTGGCCGATCTAGTATATGGAGTCCGTCTAGTTCGACCTACTAGACGCGACTCGAGCCGTTTCCCGAACGCTTAAATCCTCTCCTAACATTCTGGTTCTTACTCTGCGAATTAATTCCCTGATTATTACAATTAGGACAGTTCCGGGTAATAACACCTGCTTTATTGCATTTGAAGCAGCGAACACCCCTAGTTCCTGCTCTACAACCCCTAGCACGATGTCCTAACTCCCCGCAATTCCAACACTGGGAACTTGCATCGTCCACACTACTTATCCCCAATCTACTTTTAGACCGCGCCGCGCCTGCAAACGCAAGATCGCCCTCCATACAGTCGTCTTTATGAGGCGGGGGAAGAAAACTATTCGCAACATGTATTTTTGCATCAATCTTCCTACAAAGTTCCACTAATTGTTGTGTGGAAGTGATGTCGACGAATGTTAGATACGGTTGATAATGTGGCGCGATATTCAACCCCAAAATCTCGAGCTTAGACGACTCAGGAATGCTTACCTGAAGCCGTGAAAAAAGGTTTGTCATAACCGCGACGTACATACCAATGCTTTCACCCTTACCCTGTGCGCGCTTCTTTATCTCCTCAAAAAGCTTACGATCATAATCTGGCGGTAGGTACTCTTCGCGTAATGCAGCAACTAAACCGTCCCAATCGTGAACTCTTCTTTTCACAGTTCTGAACCATACCCTAGCGTCTTCTGTGAAAAGCTCCGCAGCCGAGTTAAACAATTCTACCCGCGATATGCCCCTAGGTACGCGCATTTCTTCAATACGCTCTAAAAAAGCATTGAGTGGTTCCCCGGAACGCTTTCCTGAGAACTTTACTCCCCAATCTCGCACGGGCAAAGGTTTTTGATAACGATGCCTAACCTTTAACTCAATCTCGGAATCTGTCGAAGATTCGTCGAGTTCAGATATGTCTGTGGTATTATCACGCAAAGATTGCCTAAGAACACTCAAGTCGAAAAGACTCTCGCGAGGTTTTTTGGCTTTCTTTCCTTTCGAATGAAAATCATCGACAAGGATCAAAATTTCGGTGTTCAAGGACGCTTTCGCCTTAGTTTCGTCCTCCGTGGTCGGAACCGATCGTCCTAACCTTCCGATTGAATGAGCTAGCTTTGACGAGATCTTTTTATAAACACCGTCGCGTTCCACGCCGTCATACTCGTTAACTAACTCCCCGATCTCCGTCACGCTACGTTGTACTGCCGCAAGATCTTCCGCAAAAGTATATGGGTAAGGTGGCGTCGAATCGTCCAAACTCTGACTTTTTATCGCCAGGGCCGACTTTAACAATTTGCGAATAACATCTACACCTTTAGCGCTACAATCCACAGCCGTTCGAACCGTAACTTCGTAAATAAGCTCATCTTTTGACAATCTGTAAATGTCCAACTTAATAGCCTCAGCCATCGCAACTAAATCAAAATGTTGCACCGAACAAAAAAAAATTATATAGCTAAACCTTCTACAAAACAACAAAAGTGACCTCTCTACCAGTACCGTAACGATAAACACGCAATATGTGCAAAAAAAAATTGAATACTACTAATTCTTCCGCGTATGTACTTTGAGCCACTAGAAGAAGTACCACAAAATAAAATCTCTACTTTGCTACTGAGTTATCCGTGTGTCTACTGCGTTTGCATATACTAAGAACTAAGGCCTGGCACCGATTTTACAAAAAAAAATTGGTGACCCCGCAGAACCTCTAATCTGAAATGGCCCCACGTTGGGCGCCAAATTTGAAACGCCTTCCTGAGCGCGCAAAAGAAATCCAAACCATACGCAAACACCACCTACCTGTATCCTCTAGTTTTTTTCCGGCGACACTGCGGCTCTAGCTCAACAGAGAGCAATTTAGGTGTGGGTGTGAGATCAGGAGTGAATACCTGATCCCACTCTAAAGACAAAAAAATTAGGCGCCACACACTTAAAGTCGCACGACGAGATTTTAGCCTGAAAGTGTGAAAGTTTTGGATAAATAAAACTAGGTGATACGGTAGTACGTATAATGGAACACAAAAAAATTATTATGTGCAAGTAGCAGTGACACAACGGTACAAAAAAAGGTCTCAGTCGCAGCTGAATAAATTCTATCTAAAATCGACGTCAGATCTGATATCGTTTCCTTTACAAAGGTCTTACAAAGGTCTTTAAAAGACCTTTAACGCAAACAGAAAAAAGGTTACGATGGTGATAATGCTTCTTAACCGCCTCGGTACACCCGCGTACAATAATTGAAACAATGCTTCCAAAAAAAGTAAGATACAGTGGTAATTGCTTACCCCAAACTCTAATCGTTGATACGCCACTGGGTTTAATCGGACGTCGCTGTTGTTGTCAATATTGCGGCTGTCAATGATTATTGGATGTTTGAAGAACTCCAGTGAACTCGACTACCAAGTTAGACGGTATAAATCTTCTCATCAACAAATTCAAAAGGCTTATATTTAGTGGTTTTGGCTGGGTCCAAAACGGTTGTTAATTGGATACGAAGTTTACGTAAAATCGACAAGTCCCATAAAATTTATTGTGCAGGTAGTTATAAACAGGTAGAATATCTGGTACCATAAAAATATTTTCGCAATTATAATCCTGCAAAACGCAGCAATCTACACCCGGTCGTCTAAACAAAACTAATACGACGAGTAATTAAATCTTTTTCGGCTCCAATCAATCCCATAAATCGGTAGAGGAAATCAAGTGTAAAAAATCACTATATTCCAAATAATCAGAAGCCGAAAATGCGTAACATTTAGGCACTCAAAAATTTTCTGTCTACTTATCAAACACAAAAATTCGTTATCTCCTATCTTTTTAAAAATATGTTCTCTATGTATAAACCTTATAAAATTCGAAAATTAAAACTATGTACAGGGTAATTCTGTCAAATAATACCGAATAAAACATGGTAGTAGCCGAAATTGTCTCAACGACAAGAATCGAAGGCTACAATTGGGGTTGGAGGTTCAATTCTCAGTTGCTCCCAAATTAGTTTTGCTGTGGTTAAGATTCCATGTCAATCTAACTACTCAATCACAACATTACGATAGTACCGTGGACTTGGTCTGGCCAGTATATCCCGAGTTGAACATCGAAATTTTTGCACTATAAAGAATTCTGCTTTGATTTAATAAATTTAATAATTGAATGTTTAACGAATGTTAGAAACGGTGAATTACATCACGGATGAGCGAGATTATGCTTATCAGGTCACGAATGGAATTTGCGCTATTAAAAATGCTTTGCAAATTTATTTGTAAAATCTGTTTATGTATTACAAAATTACATATGAAAAATAATTTAAATTTAATTTTTTAAGTAAATAAAAAAAATATAGGTAAGTACATCTTATGCAATCTGGTATAATATAAAGTCCGTAATTAAATTAATCAAATTTCGTCTCAAAATTATTTAATTAAAATGAAGTAGAAAATCAGCTCGAAAACACCCTATGTAGACAATTCTTACGAGCGAAGTGACTTCGATCCATCATAGCCCCACTAATTAGTATGGAAACTAAAATGAACCATTGATTATAAATTTTAAACAGATACATAATCTTATAATTATTTTTTGCCAAATATTGTAGAAATTAATATTACAATGTTTTAAATGATTTGTAAATCTTTTTTACTCGAAAAATTATAATCTATATACCTATGTATATAGTGATGACTGTGCAGGGTTTTGTTAGAGGGTGGACCGACATAGGCAAATAAAATATTTAGTAGGGCGAAAAAAGAAGAAAGTTTGTTAAGAAAGTAGGCGTGGAAAACTTATTTTTAACCTGCTTGAGCAATAAATTGCTAATGGATTTTTAATATTAGGGCAGCCGACAATGCATTCTAAAAGAGCTATTGTGAGCATAATTAGGGACAAGTTGGAATAAATTTTATTATCATTATTTGAACTTCTAAAAAGACAGATGCACTAATTAAGCAAGATCCAGAAATTCCGGATTTGGCCGTCTTAAATCCGTGCGAAAGCAGACCTATTGACAGACACAAGGTTAGGGTATTTAGGGGCAACCTGGAAAGCATAAGATTGTAAATTTTACTTTAATGATGTATACGTGACTGGGGGACCCCAGAACCCCCCTCGGCCTCTAGAATTTTGGTCTGCAGTTAGGAATTTTGTATGCTTATTATTAAGCCAATTTTCATTCTGCATACGATATAAATCGAGATATAGAAGGCAGGCGACTTTATTTAAAAAAAATAATGAAAAACCGGGGGGTCTGGGGTGTATGGAATACCCCTCAGGTACATAATGTGCTTCAGGAAATCATTCTTTTTTGATTCTATCGCAATCTTCTTTTGATACTGGACTTAATGTTTTTAAGTCTTTATTTTGGATTTAACTTTTAAATGAAATTTTTCTTTTATAATTTAGGTACGTCGTAAGGATTCCCAAACCCTCCGGTTATTTTAGAAAGACATATTGATTTTGCATGATCTAGAGACCAAAATTTTCTATGATCTGATATGATCTAGGTTTTCCCTTCCATTCAGAATATTGCTACTCCGTTTCTCTGAAAATTCTCCATGATCTATTTTTTGAAGTGGATCAATCCTCTTCTTTCTTCTTACTTTGTTCACTGGAGGGCCGCGCTAAGAAATTCCGTTAAATCCACAATTTCCGCGCAGTAACTTAACCAGCGATCACACCAAGCCACTGCTGTGGTTTTTTGTGAATTTTCTAAAGAAAAGATTTTGTACTTTTTCTCGTTAATTGATCTTCTTGAATTGGTTGAAGAGTTACAGCTACCACAGCGTGGGGTATGAATTTGTCATTCTTGTCAATGGAATAAACAAATTGTTTACAGCAAGAAATCTAAAATTTTATAGTTTTCCAGGGTGGATTGCAGTGGCGGCACAAAATGTAAATAAAAGGAAAAATTGGAAAAATCTAATAATATATACGTATGTTCTTGGGTTACTTGTGTTACTCAAATCAACAATAGGGCGTGAAAATAAAATGCGGGCCGTCAGTGCGGCCTTTAGGCCGCACATCCTGGGCAATCCCTAATAAGTGCGGTCTTAAAAACCCACTTAAATACAGTACTGCGTAAAAGTCTTAGACCACTTAGCAATAAATTAATTAATTATTAACAAATAAATTATTAATCATTGCTTTATAGCAAAAAATGTTTAAATAGATATATAATTTAGTGTAGAAACGTAATTTTCTAAAAATACTTTAATTTTGCCATTATATTTTAAAATACACTAAAATTTTATGATGCTGGACCGTTTTAAAGGGTAATCAATAATTAATCACAAGCATCATAAAATTAAAAATGTTTTCGTATTTAGAGGTTTTTTTTTCGGATATTTGTAACATTTGGTAAATATTCTTATTTCTTGTTAGTATTTTGTATAGTAAACGTTATTTTGTGTCATGTGAGTTGAAGTCTGTGTATTTTTCGAAATTTTTTAAAAACTACTTTTGCTTCACGAAAAAGGGAGAAATATCTTGAAAGTGGCACTGTGCATGATCGACCAAGGTCTGGTAGACCTAAACGGCTTAAGGAAGCTGATGAAAAATATTTGAAAGTTCAATCTCTACGAAATCAAAGCCGAACTTCCAGAGAGTTGACCGAAGATCTTCGTAGTGCTACAGGAGATTAGGTAGAATGGATCTCAGAGGATATGTAGAGATTAAAAAACCATTACTTCGTAAAGGGAATCGTGAAAAGCGAAAATTAATGCCATAAGACTGGACATCAGATGATTGGAATAAGGTTCTGTGGACAGACGAATCCAGGTTTGAAATTTTTGGAAGCAAAAGGAGCCAATTTGTTCGCAGAAGACCAGGCGAAGCTTACAATTCTGCGTGCCTAAATCCCACTATAAAGCACGGGGGTGGTTCAGTGAACGTTGACGGGTGTATTTCTGCAAATGGTGTTGGTGATTTAGTTAAAATTGAAGGGAAGTTAAATGCAGCCGGGGAAAATTTTATTCTGCACCAGGTCAATGACCCTAAACACACTGCTCGTGTAGTTAAATCTTATCTGGGTGAGATGGAAGAACAAGGAACTTTCAAAACTATGATCTGACCACCTCAGAGCCCAGATTTAAATATTATTGAGCATGTGTGGTAATATTTGGACAGGAAAAGACATGAACGTTAACCAACGAATGTTATATAGTTAGAAAAAGGCTGCGCCCCGTCGCCCTCCACGTACCAGCTGCCACTGGTGGATTATAGGATGTCGGGACTATATAAATGGATGAATCTATATAAATTATGATGATACCTAAAAATATAAATTAAGCAATAAGTTCAAAATCGTGCACCAAAATTTACTCTCAATCTAACTTGATGAGCAATCGGATTTCTGCAATTTAAAGAAACTATTTGAAATTTGACTGTTAATGTGTTAATAATACAGAAACTAAGCGTTTGAGGAAAACTGTACTTAGAAATCGGTTATTATCTGATGTATAAGAAACAAGTTTTACGATTAAGTGGCAAAGATTCTCATCAGAACTAGAACGATAAAGTTAGCAAAGTAGTAGTGTTAGTTTATTTCTGAAAAAGGTTGTTTTTAATGAAAATAAAATTTTGAAAAAATCATTAAAACGCCTCTCGAGAGGATTGACCTATGGTAGAACGAAATCCTAAAATATCGGAAATTGTATTTTCTTTATTTTTCTTTTTGTATAATTTTTGCTTGTAGAAAAATATATAATAATTTAATTTTTATTCAGTAATAATTTTAATTTAAAATAAAAAATTTTGATCGGCTATTTTTTTACTGAAGTTGATGGTATACGGTTGATGTGTCGATTCTGGTCTTTTTCTTTAAGTCTTAAATGCCTTTAAAATTTCAGTTTGACTAAACTACCCAATGAAAATCAACGATTTTATTTTAGTCCTGCTTATTTTTAAAGTTTAAAGCATTTAAGAGATAAAGGAAATGAAGATTTTTGAAGTGGAGCCAGAAAATCGATTCGTGTGAACTGGATTTAATTCAATAAATAAAATTGTAAAATTGAAACTAACTTGACCGGTTCTAATAATATGTAGGTACCTGAAGAAATAATCCCAAAAATCAAAAATAATTGTTAAAGTGTGAAGAACACATAAAGTGCTTTCTTCATTTTGACTTTGAATTATAAAAATAACACCGTTAGCCTTGAAGCATTAAAAAAATCGTATTTTTATCTGCATGAATTGCTAATCTATATGTACATGATGTCATATATACACTGTCCAGCAATAATACCACTTAAAATGTTGAATGAAAAATACAACAAGCCATATAATACGTACATTCAAATTAGGATTTTTATCTAATAATTTTGATATCATAAATCAGGGATTAAAATAACGAACAGAGGCGCTTCATAATTTTCTTAATGGGAGGACACAAATTTAAAAACAATGACATATATCAATTTTCCGCATTTTATTTACTTCCAGAATAATTTAATTTTAAGGAAACTTTCAACGATAACCCCCAGGATAAATCTGCAACATCCCGACCTGACCACTTACTGAGTCTAGCAACAACTTTTTGTCTTATTTTTGAAAATATTAATACTAATAGTAAAAATTAAATACTTAAGTCAACAATCGAAAGTGAACAATACAATTCGGGGGGTCTGGGGGGTATGGAATACCCCCCAGCACATCATCACAGTCTAGAAATGTAGAGTAGTATCATAAAACATTTTGTAATATTTTGTTTTCTGATCACCATGTGCTGGGGGGTCCCCCCGATCTCTGCAGGTGCCATTTTTTATAACTTAATTTGCAGTAGCGGCGCGTGGGTTTTTTCAAAGAAAATATAAAATTCCCGTATTTTTATTTACTTAAAATTATTATTTTCGGTTTTGGATGGGAGGGCGTGTGCCCTTGTGCCGTGCCCATTAGGGCAAACCGCCACTGTTACATTGCCAGTCCTCCCCTGTTTTGGAATTTTGGAAACTATTTGGAAGTTATACACATGTGGAAAAACCTTACCAAAACTAAATAATGACTAGAAATTTTTTATTTTAGACTAAATTTTACTGGCAGACATAGTAACAATACGTGCAGTACATACGAGAATGATATTATGCATTTTTCTATATAATAGCGTATTGAAAAACCACCTGCGGTTTTAAAAAGAATTCGGCTTGATAGTTTTGTTCGAACCTTTTTTCTACATTTCGTTCTATTTGCTCATAAAAATATACGAGGGAATTTTTCTACAAGATAATGACCGCCGCCTATGGTGTACATAATATTTGGTCTGAAGGCATGAGGCTCATTTACGTCAAATTTGATATTTTGACTTCATTAGACTAGACAATATGTTCGCCCAAAAAATCGTTCAATTTTTGAAAATTTTATAAAACAATTTTCTTGTAAAAAATGAAATTGCGGCTGAAATTTACACCAGACATGTTATACACGAGAACGGAATGTTAAAGAACTGTAATTTACTTAATCACAATTACAGTTAAATTAATGTACTGTAATTGTATCACTTAATAGACATATGATTTAGGAACTTGATTTCGTTGAACTTTCAAATAAAACTACATAGGATAATATTTTCTTGAATTTATGAAACATTTTAAAATAAATTTTTTGCTTTGTGCGGTTGTGGTTACGGGTTCTTAAAACCATTTTTGCAATCATAAGCTACTCGACACTTTTACCGAGTATGTAGTTTCTAGGGTCATCAAGTTGGTAAAGATAGGTAATTGACCGAAGAACAGAGGTGACATTCTCGGTGCAGATTTGTGGCCAACTAAAGATCTGCATGTAAAGTCGATTGGCTAACAGAGAAGTTCAATACCCACCGAAACGTATAAACCATGAGCAAAAAAGACAAATCTGCATTCGTTAGAAAATTTAAATTATTTTCTGGATATAAAACGACAATTCATAGTCAATATAAAAAAACACTTCACATTATAAACAAAATTGTCAAAACGACTTCATTAATATTCATTAACTATAGCATTTTAAACGTTAAAACTAATTTAAAAATATATTAAATTATTGGGTATCTACCTATGCATTAAATTTTTTTATTTAATTTATGACATCGTGACCTATGTTTCTCGAATAATAAAATCTTTGCTTCGTTTGATATGATTTACCATATTAAGAACGCTTTCATTAATGATTTTATTGAGGTATTATTAATGGCCCCATTAGCCCTCAATTTATCTAGAAGTTAGAGTTAGTCAACAATTTATTTTTATAAATGCCCAATCTATATATTATGTATATAAAAATGGATGTATATGTGTGTATGTAATGTATGTTCCCTGTAGACCCCTAAACCGTTTGACCGATCGGAACCAAATTTGGCACAGTTATTATGTAGGTTCCTGCGCATGCTTTTGCATTGAAATAGTGCAAAAATTCTCAAAGGAAAGGAAAGTTGATTTTGAGTAGCCTGCCTTCCTTTAAGGAATCTCGATAATCCATTCATGCGCGTCCCGTAGGGACGCGCATGAATGGATTATCGAGATTCCTTAAAGGAAGGCAGGCTACTCAAAATCAACTTAAAAAACAATAATGAATGCTGTCAAAATGTCAACCGATCGACAATGCATATACGCGTGCACGTGCTTTACGTTTCTATTTGACCAATCTTAACCAAATTTGGTGTAGAAGTTATTTACAACGCTACGAAAAACATAGGCTACTTTAGAACCTTGGAGTGAGGCCGAAAGCCGAACAACCACGGTCTACACGTATGCCTGCGATACCCTTGAGTGAGGCCGAAGGCCGAACAAACACATCCGACACGGTCTAGATGGCTAAAGGCGGCCGGTAGGCCGACTGTGCCAGCTAGTACTAAATAAAATTTCAAAAATATACCGGGGCGCTTCAATTTGTAAGGCAGCAAGGCGATACATTTTAATTTGAAGTGATTTTTATTTTGTAAGATAATAATTGTCGAGTCAATGTTACATCAGAATTTATTGTATTTGTTTATAGCACGTCACTAAGTGCACTAAAAATATAACAAACATAAAATACAAAACCGTTTTGCCAAGTTTTACTCAAACTCTCCGATGATGTCCCTGTTGCTAACAAGATTTACACATCTTGGAGTTGGTTGCATAGTCTCGAAACAGTAATATTCTCACTTTCTGAATTGTTCAGAATTACAGCAATATTATGTACATTTAAATGTTTGAACAAAGGAAAAGTTGTTTCAAAGTAACGTCTATACCTGTTTGTTGACAAGCATTAAGAATATAAATAAAAATTTGAAGTCATAATTTATCATACATATCTCCAGGTATATCTTATCTCTATCTTAAAATAAATGATAAAATATGCATTATGAAGTTTTAATATTTAAAAATTTAAGTAGGTAATTCAAAGTCCATAAAAACATGGTTCGAGCGCAGTCGAAGCATAAACTAACTTCAATTATTTGTTCTAATTGAACACGGTCGACCACTGGCTCAATATTCAACAAACTGAATTATAAACTGTGACCCAGTCAATAAAAATGATTTAAAGTTCCATTTGCAGTTCTTACAGAGCTAACGAACAATTAACACGAATAATGAAACCTTCTGCAAGTTGATAAATTTCACATCTGAAAATTTCATGTAAGTTTTTGAACTGTTTTTATTTTGACTGTTTGGTTGCTTAAATCGACGAATCGATTTTGGTTGCAGATTGAAAGAAGGTAAAAATGTTGAAAGTGTTTGAACATTTGAAAAAAAATTATAAATTTAAACCGCATGGCTATAACATCGACAACTTAACGTTTAAATTGCATTACCGTGTTACCACTTTGATATTATTGGTCGCCACTATTTTGGTAACATCTAGACAGTATATAGGAGAACATATAAGATGTATCAACGATAAGGGCGTTCCGTCTCATGTTATGAACACATTTTGCTTCTTCACAACAACATTCACTGTGGTTAGTAAAGCAGACATTCCTTCACTTTAATTAATGTGAGTTTAATAAATTTGTTCTATTTTCAAGATTAAGCATTTAAATGAATCTTATCTTGACGCCATGTACGTGGCCCATCCGGGCGTTGGACCCATGGCGGCACATAGCGATGAACCCATAATACGGCATGCGTATTATCAATGGGTTCCTTTTGTACTTTTTGGACAAGCAATTATGTTTTATCTCACCCACCTTTTGTGGAAAAAATGGGAAGGTAGTTTTTCTTGTTCGGATTTAAGTTTTGGAGTAACCCCAGTGTGCTTTTAGGAGGACGATTACGACGACTGGTTGATGGACTCGAATTTGCAGCTTTTTCTTTGGCAGATAAGGAAATTAGCATTCAGAAGAGCAAAATTCCCAGCAAACAAGATAGGTAACAAAATAACAAAATTTCCCGTTTTATGTCGACGAAAAAAAGCGGAATTTAAAAATTGCCTTGGTCGGATGAGTTGCAAAATGTTTACATTGTCATGATTTTATTAGTATAATTAACTTTTTATTACTAATAAATGCAAAGTTGATGAGTAGGAAACGAACTTCCAAAATAATTTTGTTTTGTACAGGGTTTATCAGAATTATATTATGGAAGCATTGCTTTGATGTATTTGTTTATGAGAAGCATGGTCTGTGATGAGGAACAAATTTATGGCCAATCACTGCATGCATGGTCACATTAAAAGCCACCTTTAGGTGTTTGTAATTTTTTGATGTCTTCATGGAAATTTTGTTTACTTAATGGACAAAATTACCAAAGCGTTTTGCTTTTTTTAATTTGTTATGATAATTGGAGCTAGATTTTAATCTCTTTTATAGTCACAAAAAGTCCGGTATAAATTTACCTAAAATTATTAAATTAAAAAAAAACATTTTCAACAATTTAAGAAAAATGCTAATATGCTCTTAAAATCCAATATACCTATTCTTCAAAAAGGCAAAAATTGCCCTAAGAAAAGTAGGGTTTTTTAAAATTAATAGATTGAGATCATGATTCGTGTACCTATATAAGTTTTCATTGTTTCTAATGGCTGGAAAAACATGCCATGGGCGTCAAAATCAAATTATTGATAACTATAAATTTTACTAAATGATCTGTTCAAGCTTTATGTAGGTTTAATACCTCACCAAAATATCATCAGCGCGTAAATGACTTTTTACAGATCCAGTAATTTTTCATTAACTTCTGACAACCTCAAATTTGGGAATAACTTTAACTAAAATAAATAACTAATCGAATGCAGTGGTTCTTAACAATTTTGCTATCCTTAATTAAAGGAAGTGGTGTACTTTTCATTATAACATTTTGTGCCATTTCACTGTAGGTCCCCTATGAGTGTGATAATTGGTATTGTAAATGACACATAGCTTTTAGTATATTGATATAAACAATTTTTTTAGAAGTTTCTAGATATTAAAAAAAATTTCTATAACTACCAGCAAAGTTCCTGGCTCAAAAGTGTCATCTTACTTGCCTGTCTAATAAAGAATTTCACTGACTAGTCAAAGAAACCAGTCTAAATTTTTAACGTCAAGAACACAAATTTGTATTTTAGAAATGAAATTTTATTAAAAGAGAATATAAAATTAGTGTGTTCATAGAATTTGCAGATTTCTACCGTGAGCCCACAGAATGAGAATTATTATTAATTACGTCAATTATTTAAAAATCAAAATTATTTACAGAATTTTAAATTCTTTGATATTATTATTTAAATCATAATGAGGAGTATAATATGAAGCTTGCGCTTTTAATAAAAGAATTTTTTTTTCATTAGTTTTATTTTTCTTAAATAAAATTTTCTTATTAGTTATCTAACAACCGCTTGAGGGGGTAACATTTTATTAGTGCGAAATTCAAAAAATAATTTAAAAACTCAAAATAAGGAAACTATTAAAGGATTAAAAATTATGAAGTTATATTAGGAAGACGCAATAATTATTTCTGAATACAATGTTTTTTTAATAACTGAATTAACTTTAAATATGATAGAAAAAAAAGCAATAAAATAATTTCGCGGCTGTAAATTATGTTTTATCGCGTTTTTTCTGTTTAATTTTTGAGTTAATTTAAATATTTAAAACTCATTGGATTTAAAATTATAATTTGTATCGTCCTACAGATTTACAATTATTATTAATCTTTTAATAATTTAATTTTAATTGTTTGTTTTATTTTGAGTTTTAAGTTGTATTTTTTTAAATTTTGCGGCAGCACGAGCAATAAACCCCCCCTTCCTAAGATAATGGCGTTAATATTTACAAAGTTGTTCTGTTATTTTTTAAAAATTGTTTAATAAATTACAAGGTATAATATTAAATTTTTTAATGGGGGCGAGGGAAGGTGGTAGCATATTATATGCTATATATAAATGCCCATATTCCCTACCCATAAAATTGAGATTTTGAGAATTGATGATTTATTCTAAAGTTTCGGGTTGATACCACCTTACCCAATTATGGTTTTTGTTAAAAATTAGTATAAATAACAAATTTTATAAACATCAAACAACAATCAACTGAAATTAACAAAATCAAATGTGCAAAACTTTTCAAAAATATTTTAGGTTTTCGATCGGTGTCTCCACCAAAATATAGCTTTGAAAAGCTTTAACAGCTCATTTTTGGGGGACATCTCTCAATAAACGGTTTGAAAATTAAGGCAAAAAAAGATGGCTGATAGTTAGCACAATAAATTGCTAAGGGGTCGTCCATAAAGGATGTCCACGCCTAGGGAGCGGGGGTTTCACAAAATGTGTGACCAGGGGGAGGGGGAGTTGGACAAATGTGATGTCCGCACAAAAATCCCATTTCTGGAATAGTCAAATAAAGTTTATCTAAATTCTTGCTGGTTTAATTCCAATTTTTATATGTAAAAAAATTTTAAATTAATAAATAAGTTTTTAGTTTAAAAGGTCAAATTCGATTTTAGACAAATGAGGAGATCTTTAATTTGTGACCATAGGACGTTCCTGGGGAAGGAGGTCCGAAGATTATGACTAACTGTGACAAGGAGGGGAGGGGGTTGAAAAGTCGGAAAAAATTGCGGACGTCCTTTATGGACGACCCCTAATGTAGAGTTTCCCAGTTCGATTCCGAATTTGAGCGTAAAAATTTCGTGCTTCAAATTTAAGTTAAAGAAGAAGGCCAGAAATGAGTTTTGATTTTTTTGGACTCCGGTCGAAAACCCGAGGTTTTGCTAACCCCATTTGGAATTCATACGACCAACGGCCACTTTGACCGTCTAGTACGTGATTGGCGTAGTCGTGCGGCCTAAAGGCCGCACTGTGCCACTGTATTAGCAAAAGTCGGCATTATACTTTTAAAATTACTTTACATTTTATTTTTTGTTATTTATATAAGTTGCTTCAATAATATGTGATTGTGCTGCACCGCAAGTTTGAAGTTATACCGACTTCTAGTTTTTGACCGGAGTTTATATAGTATCGAAAAGCTCTAAAAGATCATTTTCAAGGGACATTTTCCAAAAAACGGGACAAAGCAATGACCTTCTTGATGCCATATTTTGGCGGAGATTTAGTTCGAAAATCGGAGGTTTAGAGGGCCTTCTAGTTTAAATTATAAAATTTATCATTGGTGTTAAATTTAGCGTGAGGTTCGATATTTTATGTTAGAGAATCCCAGTACGGATTTCTGTATATTACACCGAAATTTCATTACAAATAAAAAAAATTTAATTGTGATTCTGATGATGGCCTCGGCGGTTTGTGCTTTTGTGACGAATGTTTTGTTGGAAAGATTATCTATTTTAAAGTAATGCTTAGTTTTTCATCAATTTCAACTGTTTAATAAAAATTTGAAAAATACTTAATATCGTATCTCAGATACTTTTAGTTAATGTACCCCAAGAAATAAGGATAGATACAAATATACTCATTCATCATCATCTTCATCATCATGCACCAGCGATATGTGTTCCATTTTTGGACAAACGCCTCCCCTAGCTGCTTCCATTCTGCTCTATTCGCCGTCAGGCCCATCCACTGTTTGCCCCCTATTTGCTCCAAATCATCTCTCCATCTCGCTCGAGGTCTTCCACGGCTTCTCTTCCCAGTTCTTGGTCTCCATTCGGCGATCTTTCTGCTTCACTCATTATTATAGTAGAGCTATACTCATTATTAAAGCATATATTGGAATTCGGGGGGTAATACCCCCAACCGTGGTCAAGGTCAGAATATAGGTTTCAAAAAAATTACAAGAATTAGGAAAAAATTTGATAAACCGCCACTTACACATATCGATTACTGGCTTAAAGGCCGCACTGAAACCTTTAAGTTCGCAACTAAAAAATTTACTAATGATAGGTGCGTTACAAACAAAGCTTATACAATGGAGAAGTAGAAGATTTTAGATTCCGTAATGACATTTTATTAGATCAAAACTTTGAAAAGAAAATTAATGACTGCGGCACTCGAAAAACCGTCCATAAGAATAAAATAAAATATTGTTAGCTTTAGAAGTAAACAATTTTTTGGAAAAACCGTTCATTCTGCACTTTTAAACAATTAATACACTATGCATCACTACGTAGCTTTGTCGTACCTGTACTTTGGACCTTTTTAAAAAAGCTAGTTTTACCGGAACCGTCACTAATAAGATGAAAGTAAATAAAAATAATTGAAGTAATGGAGCATTAAAGAGTATTAAAGTTTTTTTTATAACACCTAAGGTCCAAAATCCTGTAAACACCTGTTAAATACATTATTTAATAATAATAATCACTTTGATTTCCAACAGGCGCACCCAATTATAGGCAATCGGGAATATCTTTTTAGGCAATTGCTCACAAATAGGACCTACTTATTGCGTAACGTGGATTCTAAACCGCGGCAAGTGTTTGAAATTATTACCTTTAGATCAAGAGGTCTACCAAACCACCTGTACAATTAAATAAAAATAAAGTTTGAGAACCACTCCACTATATCACTATTTCAAAATTAAGTGTTGATACATTGCATCAAAAATTATGCACCTGCTACCTAATACTTACTCGTTAACTATCCCATTAATTCCTTTCTCACACAAATTCTCTCATTTTAGGGAAAAAAAGATCAGCGAAATCCGAAAGGCCTTCATTAGTCGAATTTACATAAACAGATCGTGGTCGGTGTACTTAGTAACATGCGAAATTTTAAACGCTTTACATGTTGTACTTCAATTTTACATCACCGATAAATTCCTCATGGGACAATTTTTAAATTTAGGGCCCGAAATAATTCGAAATGGTGTGGAATCGCCTGTCGACATTTTAGACGTCGTTTTTCCCAAGGTGAGTTTAACTCGATACACGCAAAGGCAACTTATTTCGTTAAGTACACATTTCCTTTTTAGGTAACTAAATGCACTTTTTACAAATACGGACCAACTGGTACAATTCAATCGCATGATGCAATGTGTGTCATGGCTTTAAACGTAATCAACGACAAAATTTATGTAATACTTTGGTTTTGGTTTGTTACTTTGTTTATCGTATCCGTGTTGGGATTGCTGTGGAGAGCTTTAACCGTGCTTCTTCATGCAAGAAGCCAAAAGTTCAACGAAATATTGTTTTCTACCGCTTGTCCGGGAAAATTGAATCCGTGGAGAGTTCTGAGAGTTACCCGATATTGCAACTATACCGATTGGCTCTTCCTTTATTATCTTTCCAAAAATATGGACGGATTCGTCTTCAGGGAGTTATTTATTGGACTTGCCGAAGAGTTGGATCAGCAAGGCGAAACGCCACCTTTGATCGATGTGTTCGACAACGAGAGCGATTATTCTGATGATAAGAAGCACTTGAAGGATTCTTTGGAAAAAATATAGACATTAGGTAAGCAACCATAAACCTGTGATTTTTTTTAGTAACATAAATTCGAAAAATATGACCAAAGTAAACCAAACTTGACAAAATGTTATTTATTTGCGATAATTGTATATCAATGACACTCATTATATGATAATTACAGTTTATTATTGAAACTGTTATGTATTTAGTGTAAATAAATAATGAAAAAGTACAGTTAGCTCGTTATTAAGTTTTTAAATAAAGCCAAATTCATTTAAAATACAAATAAACAAAGCGAGGCGAGCTTTTAGCATAAGAAATTGGCGTAACGAATCGGTTTATGAATAAATTCATAAATCATCGACGATAATTGGAATAAATCGATTTTTTTAAAAATTCACTTATATCTCACTTTTATTAAATTAATAATTTATCAAGTCGTTGTCAAAACAGCTAAAGGAATTATTAAAAAGTAAAGAATTAATGATTGAAAAGTACGTAACAATGGTAGCCACTTGAGAGCATTTTCAATCTGCATTCTTGACTCATTGACCTACGTGTTAAATTTCTAAAAATGATACTTCACGTCGTAACTTTCAGAATGTGGAATTCTTTCGGAAGCACAAAGTTAGCGGTGAGTGTTGTGTAAAGAAATATTTATGAATGCATCAGGTAGGGATCTGGCTAAAGCGACTGAATATCTGATTTGCTGCTAAGAAAACCAGTTAGCAACAGAATAATCAGGGTCAAATACCGTCGATGGAAAACGTCAGGAAGACTTTAATAATACCAGTTTTTAAAATACAAATAAAAATCTATGACCAAGAAGCTACATCGTCCAACTAGCGAACTCTGCCATTTAAAAACGAAACTCTTCTCCAAATGCGTGGTAGAAATAAAGGCATTCTAGAACCACAACTATTTTCAACTTCTGCAAACCAACCCGCTAACTGATCTAATTTGAATGCAATCATGATTCCAAATAATCACATTTTTATAATGTCCAGAAATTCTCGATGTACTTTTTTTCCCTTCCCAACACCCTGGACACAGATGGAGTTCTTGGGGAAAAAATTGGCATTGTAAAAGTAATTACGCAGGCTCATCTTTATCATTCTAACCATTTGTCTAGTTTTTATAATCAATTACCACTCAAGGCTAAAAACGGATTGAATAAATTGAAACGCATGATGAGTGGCTCCCTCCTCCCCTCTGAGGAAGGCTCGAAAAGAAGATTAGAAAATCTTCAGTTTTTATTATTATTAGAATGGCTAGATTAAATTGATTTAAAAAATCTAAAGGTCCGTCCAGACTGCTGGGCCAAACATTCGCGAACGTTGCAGACCGCTGCAATAAAAGATTTATGATTGTATAACTGCAACGTTCGCGGGTTTTCCAGTTCGGTTGTAGATTAGTAAAAAAACAAAATAATCCCAATTATTCTAATTAGCAGAACCACGTCAAACACCGAATACTTTCATGTCGCCTTGAATAAATGTTGATTTAATGGCAATCGACATAAATTTTATTATAGGATTTCCATAATTAAAACTAGACAAAAATCAAATTTGAATTAATAAAGTTAAGAAGTTCTTAAACAAATATTTTTTGTTACTATACGGATACACGGATAAAAAAAACCTTTTATTTTGTTACGTAGTTAAATTTGTACTTAAAATTAAAAATAATTAAATGAAGAGATCCTTGAGCATGCAGAAGCTTTAAATGTTTTTTTTTTCAAAAGTTGCAGAACGAAACAAGTTAATTAAAATAACAGCTAATTAAATGTCACTTTTATTGTAGTTTGTTGATTTGTTGTATGTGTAATTATTTATAATAAATTAAATGTTGAAATGTAAAAAAAGTGAACGATTAATGAAAAAACTGGTTGCACATTCAAGTTAACATAAAGCGACATTTAACCAGAGGCACGTAATCAATGATGAGAAACATTTTATAATTATATTATTTTACCGTTAAATTATTAAAAAAATCTCAAATTAGATCGGTCTGAAATTTTACTGAAGCGAATCAAACCTGAATTAGAAAATATCTAAATCGGTGCTTCCAAAACATTTTGAAATTGGTAAATAATTATCATTGGAACCCTAACAAGCAGGGTTTTCCTAATGAAAATGAAAAACTCTTATAATTTTGATATACTATTAGGAGATCAATAAGTACCGTAAAAACGGTGTAAGGAAAGGAGTTATAAAAAAATCCCGAAAGTGGTTTGTAACAAAATCAAATTGAAGGCCAGTTTTCCAAAAAAAAAAATCGATTCCAAAAATCCATGGGTTTTTATTCAATTTTTTTAATACGAGGGTCAAGCTGAATTTATTGAGAATAAAATAGATCTAGTAAGTTGTTAAAAATAAAACATACGGTATTATTTAGAGAAACTCTTTATCTGTCATTTGAAGTTTAGAAGTTGAAAATACGTTCGTTATAACTCAAGTTACTAATTTTTTAAAGTGACATTGCAAGTGAAAACATGGAATTAACAAGAGAGCTTTTTCGAATCATGATTTATTATGATTTTAAAAAAGATTTAAGCGCTTACGAGTGCAAAGAGAGTTTAGATTCAACTTTTAGTGAACAAGCACCTTCCTTGGCTACAATTTACCGATGGTATAAGGAATTTTAACGCGAAAGGAATTCCGTTCAGCATCAAAAAGGAGCAGAACGTCCTTCTACCGCTGTTACCGACAAAAACATTGCTGCTGTTAAAAAAATAATTAAAGAGGACAATAAATCCACTTATGGGGTAGTAGAGCATCAACTCAAGATTGGATCCTCAGCTGTTAAAACAATCATACACGATCACCTGCATTTAAAAAAAGTGGTCCGTCGTTTTGTGCCGCATCACCTTTCTGATTTCCAAAAAGCAGAGCGTGTAAGAATTTGCCATGAAACTCTAAATTTGTTAAATAATGGCGGACACCAAATTTATTCCAAAATCGTGACAGGTGACGAAACTTATATTTCCTTTTTCGACATACCTACTCGTCAAGAGAGTCGTGTATGGATTCACGAAGATGAGGAAACTCCAACAATGATCAAGAAACAGCGAGCTATGAAAAAAGTTATGTATGCGGTATTCTTCAGAAGTACGGGCCTAGTAAATGCCATTAAGCTAGATGGACAAAAGACAGTTACAGCTAAATGGTACACTGAAAAATGTTTACCTGATGTGTTCAGTAGAGTTCCAGCCAAGGGAATTATGCTCCACCATGATAATGCATCATCCCATTCGGCAGCTATAACTCGCCAGTTTTTGGCTGAAAAAAATATAAAAGTCATAGAACATCCGCCGTACTCACCTGATTTAGCAATGTGCGACTTTTGGCTATTTTCTGGGCTTAAAAAAAATTTGCGGGGCAGAAGGTTTTCGTCTGAAGAAGAGATTGATACCGCAGTTCATACTTATTTTGAAGGTGTTCCGAAAGAAGATTGGTTGGGAGCTTTTAAGCAATGGAAAGGAAGAATGGTCAAGTGTATCATTGTTGGAGGGAATTACTTTGAGCATATTTAAAATAAAATCCTAGAAAATATTAACCGTGTTTTTTATTCTCAATAAATTCAGCTTGACCCGTAGTAGTTAGTTTGGATTTTTGTAAAAATGGAAAAACTCTAACAGTGCGCTGTGATAAAATTTTTAACAAAAAAGGGTGAAAGTGCAGAACAAATGCTAAATGATATATATGCTTGAAGTTTATAAGGAATCTTCACCTTTACTAAAAACAATTTACAAGTGGGTACGACTTTTCAAAGCAGGACAGGTGTCCTTAGATCCTTAGAAGATGATCGCCTTGCGGATGAAAATGTACTAAAAGTCAAAAATTTATTAATGGATGGTAAACGTCTATGTTAATATCATTTCAAGACATCAATTTATCATATCAATAAGTTCGCGGAACGGAAATGAAAAACCGGATTTTTGGTTGTAAAAATTTTCAGTATAATCTCTCTCAATTTCAATACATTTATTTTAACGATCCTTCAATTTATGGATCTCATCTCTGTAGTGGTTTTCCAAAATACCCCTCTTCGGCAGCCATAACCTCTTAGTTTGGTAAAAATCGTTTTCCAAAGAATATTTTGAGATGTGAGAAGAGCCAGAAGTCAGAGGGAGCTGGCAAATAGGCTGGTTGTTGCAACAATTCGTACTTTAATTCACTGATTTTAGCGATGGTCTTCTGAGCTGTGTGAACAAGTGCATTATCTTAATGGAAAATAATTTTTTATTCTGTAAACCGGGTCTTTTTTCATACATTTTTTACACCCAATTGGTCCAAAAGGTTATAATAATAATCTGAGTTTATTGTTTGATCAGTTTGGAGGTAATCCACGAACAAAATACCTTTGGCATACCAAAATACTGACGCTAACATTTTCTTGACCAATTTCTGGACACGAACTGGCTTCGGAGCCGAAGATCCGAATTCACATCACTCCTTAGCCTCTTGTTTTGATTCAGGATCATGGTGGTAGGCCCAAGTCTCATCCATAGTGATGAATCGACGCACAAAATCCTTTTTATCCTTTCTAAAACGCTCCAGATGTTACTGACAAAGTCGCATTCGAATATGTTTTATTGCATTGTTAGCGAATGTGGCACACCATTTTGTGCACACAGCTTTTTGAAACCCAAAACTTGATATAAAATATTGTGCTTATTGTGCCTAATAAATTGCCTAGAGTTTCTACAAATGTCTCTCGGTCAATCGACGATCTTCCAAAGCCATATCCTGTATTTTTGCGGCGATTTCTGGTGTTGATGCAGTTTTTAGACATCATACACGTGGATCGTCTTCAAGGTTTGTACGACCACTTTTAAACAAACCGGCCCACTTACAAACCATTGTTTTTGAAGGAGCAGATTCACCTAACACATTTACTATTTCGGTATGAAAAGTCAGTACATGATGGGTTCCACGTTTGCTGTCTCCTGAACGGATGCAATTTCGAGCGGAAACTTCTAGCCAATTGTTGGAAATGCGCGAGGTAGACCCGAGAAAAATTTTAAATAAAATTATAACAGGTGATGAGATATGGATTTATTTATTGACCCCGAATTCAAACAGGGGTTTGCAGTGGATTGAAAAAGGAAAACCGCCACCTAAGAAGTTCAAAACTTATTAGGTATCCCAAAAATGTTTTGGGATACCGAGGGAATTCTGTTGATTTATTACCTGTGTGGTAAAGAGAGTACAACAGGCATCTATTATGCAGGATTATTACAGAAATTAAAGGAAGCTACCCAAGAAAAAAGAAAAGGCAAAGTGAAACAAAACACAATTCGAAAATTTCACAAGCTGCTATTAAAAGGTGTGACTTTGAAGAAATAAATCACCCACCTTATAGTTCAGACCTGGCCCCTAGCAATTACTTTCTATTCCCAAATTTAAAACAAGAACTACAAGGGATGAAATTGAATACCGATGAAGAGCTGATGTATGTTGTGGAAAACTATTTTGCAAGGCAATCGAAACAATTATTTTCAGTGGTTTAGAAAAATCTTCTTCTTCTTCTTCGCTTCACGGTTTAGGCTATGTTGCCTGTTCCGGTACCCATCTTTTTCTCGGCCGACCAACACTTCTTCTTCCTGGCGGTTTGTATCTTCTTGCTGCTAGTGGCAGCCTCTCAGTTGCCATTCGCTCCAGGTGTTCATTCCATCGCCTATTGTTTTCTTTAATTTTAGAAAACTTAATTCAAAAAAGTACTAAGTTATCGAATTTTTGATTTATCCTCGAATATGCTAAATAAAAACTTTATTTAATAAAATGTAAGAAAATTCTATAATATGTAGCAATGTACTTCATACACTGTAGATAACATCAAATATTTTATAAACAAATTAATGCAGTTTGATTACTAATTGTTATTGTTTTGGTTTATTATCAGCAAACTTTTTAAGTTTTTTAAGTGCGTAGTTACCGCAGTGACTAACTGCTTCATAAAATGCTTAGTAACATACATACATACATCTAATTTTTATGCTAAATGAAAAATCTAAAATTATATTTTCAAATTTCCTGAGGCGCAATAAATAAATAATTGTTGAGAACTCGAGATATTGTGTTTGATATATGTATAAATAATTGGTGATTGGAAGAAACTGAATACTATTTATTAATGTTTTACCTTGGAAATCAACTATAATACACAATCCAATATGCAAGATATAATAACAAATTCAGGCACACCGCGCCGCAGTAGAGGAATGTCGATGTACATAAACCCTAAAGCAGAGTTAACATTGCTTGTAGGCTTGAGAAACACGTTCGATATGCAATCAAACATCAAACAATCAAAGGATTAAAAGATATGATCAGTATTTTGACTATTTTTTTAATATAATAAACCAATCCGTAAAGGTAGCTCGATTTTGGTGCAGTGTGCGAGGTTAGTAGGAATTTCAATGTTAAATTAATATTGAAATGCAAATACAATTGCAATCATACATACACAAGTACATAACTACCTAATAATCACGTTGCGTTGTTGATTAATCAATTGCAACAACTTATTAACAAAATTAAGGTTCCATGCAGATGTTAAAAAATTTTTTATGTTGAGTGAAAATTTTATTTTCCTTTTCAGCATCCATATTATTAAGCGGTGATTAAATCATCAACTCTCAATCGATGTCTGATTATTTATTGGGCGGTAATTTTGTATCGTTAAAATTAGCAAATTTGTGTTTGAGTGGGTTTCGGAAATGGTTGTGTAATAAATAAATTTTATTATTTTAAATCCTTGAACTACGGTGCAACCTCGATAATCCGAACTAATTAAAGTCATACTGTGTTCGGAGTATTGTTTCAGTTTAGCGAATGGCATTAAAACATCAAACTTTATTTATATTACGTATAAAATCAAAGTAATACAATTTTATAGGTAGACAATTATTTTCTTAAAGACTACAAAATAAATAAGTTGAAATTCACGGAGGACTTTGACAACTTTAGTAAAGAGTAATGAATATCCTAGGTGTCAGGTTAACTGGGGAGATCGTAATTAATTGATAAGATATAGTGAATTATTATGTAATAAATATTGTTTGTGTGTACGTTACGAAAGGGTAATTATGTATTATAATATTTACCTACGTAAGCTAACTAAAAATTTAGTAAATTTATCGAGCTCGGATTACCGCGGGTTCGGATTATCGAAGTTGCACTGTATATGTGCAAAATTGTATTGAATCAAATAAAAATGTCAATTGCATATTATAATTGGTCATCTTTTATTTACATTAGTATTATAATTTTAAATCGATGCCAAAATTATATGATAGTATGATAAATTTTATGAGCTTATTTACATACCGGACGTTCATTTCAAAAGAAGTCAGTCGAATTAACTTTTTTTTAGGTAAAATTGAGAAAACTAAACAACACGTCGATTTATAAATAGCGAGAGAAACGTTCAAAATCAATGCTGTTTGAATTTTAAGTTTAATCCCCTCCCTACCAGCTACCCATACTTTGAAATTTTAAATTGCACCTCGTACCTTTTAATTTAAAATTTTATTAATAACTAGCTGGCACGGGCGGCATCCGCCGCCCTTAGCCATCTAGACCCAGAATAGATCCGAGTAGGCGATAGTTGTTCGGCCTTCGGCCTCACAGGGGGAGGATCATAATAGATCCGCGAAGGCCATAGTTGTTCGGCCTTCGGCCTCACAGAGAGAGGACCATGATAGATCCGCGAAGGCCATAGTTGTTCGGCCTTCGGCCTCACAGGGGGAAGACCATAATAGATCGGTGAAGGCCATAGTTGTTCGGCCTTCGGCCTCACAGCCCGGACCATAATAGATCCGTGAAGACCATAGTTGTTCGGCCTTCGGCCTCACAGACCGGACCATAATAGATCCGTGAAGGCCATAGTTGTTCGGCCTTCGGCCTCACAGACAGGACCATAATAGATCCGTGAAGGCCATAGTTGTTCGGCCTTCGGCCTCACAGACCGGACCATAATAGATCCGTGAAGGTCAAAGTTGTTCGGCCTTCGGCCTCACAGATCGGACCATAATAGATCCGTGAAGGCCATAGTTGTTCGGCCTTCGGCCTCACAGACCGGACCATAATAGATCCGTGAAGGCCATAGTTGTTCGGCCTTCGGCCTCACAGACCGGACCATAATAGATCCGTGAAGGCCATAGTTGTTCGGCCTTCGGCATCACAGAGAGAGGACCATGATAGATTCGCGAAGGCCATAGTTGTTCGGCCTTCGGCCTCACAGGGGGAAGACCATAATAGATCGCTGAAGGCCATAGTTGTTCGGCCTTCGGCCTCACAGACCGGACCATAATAGGTCCGTGAAGACCATAGTTGTTCGGCCTTCGGCCTCACAGACCGGACCATAATAGATCCGTGAAGGCCATAGTTGTTCGGCCTTCGGCCTCACAGACCGGACCATAATAGATCCGTGAAGGCCATAGTTGTTCGGCCTTCGGCCTCACAGGGGGAAGACCATAATAGATCCGTGAAGGTCAAAATTGTTCGGCCTTCGGCCTCACAGACCGGACCATATTAGATCCGTGAAGGCCATAGTTGTTCGGCCTTCGGCCTCACAGACCGGACCATAATAGATCCGTGAAGGCCATAGTTGTTCGGCCTTCGGCCTCACAGACCGGACCATAATAGATCCGTGAAGGCCATAGTTGTTCGGCCTTCGGCCTCACAGACCGGACCATAATAGATCCGTGAAGGCCATAGTTGTTCGGCCTTCGGCATCACAGACCGGACCATAATAGATCCGTGAAGGTCAAAGTTGTTCGGTCTTCGGCCTCACAGACCGGACCATAATAGATCCGTGAAGGCCATAGTTGTTCGGCCTTCGGCCTCACAGACCGGACCATAATAGATCCGTGAAGGCCATAGTTGTTCGGCCTTCGGCATCACAGAGAGAGGACCATGATAGATTCGCGAAGGCCATAGTTGTTCGGCCTTCGGCCTCACAGGGGGAAGACCATAATAGATCGCTGAAGGCCATAGTTGTTCGGCCTTCGGCCTCACAGACCGGACCATAATAGGTCCGTGAAGACCATAGTTGTTCGGCCTTCGGCCTCACAGACCGGACCATAATAGATCCGTGAAGGCCATAGTTGTTCGGCCTTCGGCCTCACAGACCGGACCATAATAGATCCGTGAAGGCCATAGTTGTTCGGCCTTCGGCCTCACAGGGGGAAGACCATAATAGATCCGTGAAGGTCAAAATTGTTCGGCCTTCGGCCTCACAGACCGGACCATATTAGATCCGTGAAGGCCATAGTTGTTCGGCCTTCGGCCTCACAGACCGGACCATAATAGATCCGTGAAGGCCATAGTTGTTCGGCCTTCGGCCTCACAGACCGGACCATAATAGATCCGTGAAGGCCATAGTTGTTCGGCCTTCGGCATCACAGACCGGACCATAATAGATCCGTGAAGGTCAAAGTTGTTCGGTCTTCGGCCTCACAGACCGGACCATAATAGATCCGTGAAGGCCATAGTTGTTCGGCCTTCGGCCTCACAGACCGGACCATAATAGATCCGTGACGGCCATAGTTGTTCGGCCTTCGGCCTCACAGACCGGACCATAATAGATCCATGAAGGCCATAGTTGTTCGGCCTTCGGCCTCACAGACCGAACCATAAAATAGATCCGTGAAGGCCAAAGTTGTTCGGCCTTCGGCCTCACAGAGCGGACAATAATAGATCCGTGAAGGCCATAGTTGTTCGGCCTTCAACTGTCATCTGTCAGCTGTCATCTGTCATCTGTCAGCTGTCATCCGTCATCTGTCATCTGTCATCTGTCATCTGTCATCCGTCATCCGTCATCCGTCATCTGTCATCTGTCATACATACATACATACATACATACATACATACATACATACATACATACATACATACATACATACATAATGTTCACGTAAAGTTACATCTTCATGTAAAGTTAAATCTTCCGCAAGGAGGTGGATCTTCCACGTTCTGCGACCTATATAAAGTGCTCCGGTCTTATTCGCGGCATTCAGATTAATTTGTTAGTGGTTTTTTGTTAGTGGTTTGCATTTTTCACATTTTTCGAATTAAAGCCGCCCTCCCCGCCATCTGTTGACAGTATTTTGAATCACTGACTGTGCGTCAGATTAATTATCTGACAAATTAAATATTCTTATGTCAAAGTTGTGCCCCCTATTCTAGAGCCGCTACTGACTATATGTCAATGTCATTTAGATGTCATTTTTAAGGTTAACATTCTTAATGTCAAAGTCGCTGACAGTACGTCAGATTAATTATTTGACAAATTAAATTTTTTGTCAAACTTGTGATTTGATTTTCGAAAAAAGCGAATAACTTTTTTCCCCGCTCGAATTTCTTCTCCATATATGCGAGAATAGTTGCGCCTGGAGCTACAAAATAACTGTGCAAAATTTGGTCGAGATCGGTCCACGGGTCTAGGAACGTATAGCGAACAAACACGCAAACACGCAAGCAAGCAAGCAAGCAGATCTTCTCTTTTATATATTTAGATAATAAGGCTCTCCATTACATTGGGAATATCAGTGACGCTGTGATATTCCTTTTATTGGGGTGGGCTAGTCCCCGTAGTTGCAAATTCTCTCAATACTCCATCTGTTGTTTTATCATCTTCCACCACCTTCCTCCATTGTCCCGTGCCCTCTGTCAACAGTACATCACTTGCATCTCTCTCAAGTCGTTTACCACCTCGTCCTTCCATCTTGTTCTGGGTCTTGGACTCTTGGACTCTAAGGACATGTCCCAACCATTCGATTTGTTATCTCAAAGTTAGTTCTTCTTTTATATAGTTTATCATCAATTTTTACTAGACCAAGTATTTTTCTAATTATTCTTCTTTCAAAAACCTTCAATCTTTCTTCTTCTGTGTTTGTCACGCATATCACTTCCATCCCATACTCAACCACCGGTCTTATCAGCGCTTTGTACATTTTGATTTTAGTTCTTTTTCCAATTATTTTGTTCTTTAGCAATTTCCCTGTTCCGCAATATTATGCTCTATTTCCCATTACAATTCGCTCTCTTACAATTTCTTCTGTGTCATTTGTACTGTTTATCTGGAGTCCCAGCTACTTGAAAATGTGTACCCCTTCAAAATTGTGTTCTTCTATCTGTACATCCATGTCATATATTTTGTTTTTCACTGGTTTACGAGTAATCCCATTTTCTCGGCTTCCCGTTCCAATTTTATGAACATTTCCATCAAATTTGTAGCATCTCTCCAGTGTTTGGGTTAATACAAACAAAGCATCTGTTCTTGATCTGCCTTGTCTGAATCTACATTGGTAATCTCCCAGTAATTTTTCGGTATGTTGCATTAATCGGGAGTGGATCATCTTCGACAATATTTTATATGCGACATTGAGGAGAGGTATTTCCCTTTTTGTATATCGGTATGACTCTAGCTGCGCTCCATTCTATGGGCATTTTTTCTATTCTCCATATTCTCAATATAAGTGCCTACATTCTTTTCCATAATGAGTCTTCTCCAGTTTTTATAAGCTCACAGTCTATACCATCAATTCCCGGCATTTTGAGGTTTTTCATCGTATTCACGGTTTCTATAAATTCTTCATAATTTGGTTCAGGGACAATTTCATTGCTCTCATGTTCATTGGGTTTTTCAGCATTGTGTTGCATCCCTGAGTCTTCATTTAACAATTTCTGAAATTATTCCTTCCATATGATTTTTATTTCTTCCTCTTCATATCTCATAAATATCATCCATGTCTTTTATACCTCTGGGTGCAATTGAAGGGCCTAGTGGAAAAAGTAGTTAAGTCACTTTTTTTTCAATTTGTAGTTGAGCACATTTTCACATTGCGGCATTTATTCTCTACAAATTAGTATAAAAATCAACAAATTGAAAAAAAGTGACTTAACTACTTTTTCCACTAGGCCCTTCAATTGTTAATTTTGGTTTCTGTTCTCGTATTCTCTTCTATAAAATTCTCTGGATTTAGTGCGGTTTTTTCTATTTCTTCCATTTCTTTATTAATACTTTGCTGTTTTTTCATTTTTATCGTTTGCATCTTCATCTCTCTATACATCGATTTAGCTGCTAATGTTTGAATCCTTAACTAGGTCAATCTTATTTCTCTTTTAGCGTTCACCATTCTTTCGCATTCTGTTTCATACTATGATCATATTTATGTTTTTCCACTCTTTGTTGACATCTTCATCCATCGGTTTCAATAATAAGTCGTTTCTTATTGTCTGTGCATATTTTTGTTTTTCACTTTCAGTATCGACACTTGGTCATCTACATGATCTCACATCACACACTTTGAAGGATTTTCTTTATACCAGTATATGATCAATTTGGTTACCAATATTGCTACCTGGTTTTATCCACGGTTCTTTGTGTAATCTTTGTTGTTTAAAATCTGTCCTATCTATTCTTATGTTGCATGCTGCTGCCAGGTTACGAAATTTTCCTCCATTCACGTTAGTTACTTCGTGAAGTGTGTGTTTTTCTGCTATGCTTCTCAGGTATTTATTTCTCTTTTCCTACCTGCGCATTAAAGTAACCCAAAATTATTATTTCATCTTCACTAGGTATTTTTTTATAGAGTGTTTCGATTTTCTCATCAAGTTGTTCTTTTTCTTCGTCTTCTGCGTCTTCTGTTGGAGCGTATACATTAATAATTGACAGATTTCGTTTTTCACCTTTTATTATTATATGTATAAGCCATTCTTCCTCCGAATCCTTTAAACTCCATCACATTTTCTTTCATACCTTGCGTTATAACGAAAGCTACACCAAGTCTTTTTCTTGTACTTGGCGATCCCACTTCTTGCAGCACTGTCAGGACGATTACATAATATGTTCTTATCTCTGTTATGACTTCGTTCATTTTTCCCTCAATTTTCTCATTGAACTTCAAGTTATTTGCCTGTCCCATACATAGGTTTTTCCATCTATATACAGTCTTTGGAATCCAACCCTTGCTCTCTTCCCTTCTTTCATTTCATTCTTAGCTTGTTCCCATATTTTGTCCTGTATTGATTTCTCAGAGCTGGTCAAATCGTTCTCTATAAAGGTCTTGGATCCCTTCAATTAATTTTTATTTTCCATTACATTCATTTTTTGAGTGCGATCTTTTAATTTCGCACCTCTACCTGGATGTGCATCTCGTTTGCTAGAAAATCCTCGACTTTTCGCTTAGTTAGTTACAATACCTGTCATTGGCATATTTTTAATTATTACGTTATTTGTCTTCTTCTTTTTCTAATACTGTTCCAATTTATTTTCCAGCATCATCACTTTATCATCGAGCTTACTTGTCTTTTCTTGCGTTTTCCGAGCTCTTGTTTCGCCATCTGTACCTCAACTGCCCAGTTTGCTTCCATTACCTCCAACTTAGCTTTAATTTCTTTCACATCTCGAAAGCCCTCGTTAACGACTCCTGTTAGATTCGAAATTAGTGCTTTTATTTCATCCATCTCAGTCGTGTTCTCTGATTGAGTTTTTTTTGTTGGGGTCTTAAAGGTGTTAAAAATTAATTTTATTAATCTTTATTAATACTTGACCGATTTCCATGAAACTTCCACTACGCCGGGCCGGCAATTTAAAGATGCCGGGTTATCTTATAAAATTTTAAATTGTATGCTTAAAATAAATTGAATTGAAACTAATATTTAATTGAAAATATAAAATTTTATTTCTGTTTACTGAAATTATTTTACAAAATATTTGACTCAAGTCGTAATTGAAAAGTTTATAAATTTTTATCGACATAAAATTATAAAGTTTTATTATTACTAAAGTTTAATAGGTATACCTGACGTTTTTTATTTTCATAGCTAGATATTCTACCAAAAATTCTGAATCTTATTTCTTCAGATATCTGGGCTTTTCCTGACTTCAACTTTGCTGTGGTCCAGCTACCATTTGACTGCTCCTTCCAAAAAATTTTATTTTTGATCTCGTTATTACGAAGCACTTACTTACTTGTGCTATTTTCTAAACTATTTTCTATTACTTCAAAGTCAAATTCACAGGGGGCTATCAAATGCTGATAGCAAGACTTTGTGGATGATATTTGAGATTCTTCTTGCTTTGTCTTAAAACCATGTTTTGCACAGTGCAGAATAGAAGATTGCAGGTTTGTATTTTTGAAACTAAATAGATTATAAAACGAATTGCAAACGTTGAGTTTTGAAGAAGTATAATTTTTTAATTATTTGGGAATGGTTAATGCAAGAAAACCGGGTAACCAGCAAGAACTGAAATCAAGAATCGCGGTGGGGACATGGAGCTCCTACTCAATGAAAACGATGTTGACCAGAACAATAAACTCGCAAACACTGAAACTATATAAGACAAAACTAAAACCAAGATTCTGAGAAAGATTCCGAGGAAGATTTTTGGAGGAAAAGAAGTGAATGGACAGTGGTTAAGAAGAACGAATAGGGAACTGGAAAAATTACACGCTGAACAAAGTATAGTAAGTTTTGTGAAGACTCAGAGATTAAGGTGGTCGTGGGACACTTAGTATTAGTGAAATTAGAAGAAATATTCTGCTGAATTTGAAGTAACCTTTCAAATTGAAATTACTCCAAACACTGAACATTCAATAAACACGAAGACTCCTACAAGTGCATTATTTTTTAACCCTTCTGGATTATTTAGCTGAACTTCACGTTTCACGGTTTTGAACGTCTCCCTCGTGTATTTGGGTTTTATAAAATTAACTAAAAAAAATGTATTTCGACTGGCTACTTCTGAAATGAACACCAGGTATGTGTACCGATCACATCACTGGTTTGTTGTTACCGCTGGTTTAGTACAGAGCGGAAATCCAAGCTTCCCTATCCGATTTCATCAAGTTTATTATATAATTTAATATTATAACAATAAAAAATTATGCATACAAAAATATTATGTTATCTCTTTACGAGCAATTTATTACATTTAAGCAACGATTTAAGTTTAGTTGCGCTATAGTATAGGATTTTCCCAAAAGGTTACGGTCTGCTGTGAGAAATGTATTTTAAACCGGACTTTGAGTAGCAAATTAGGATTAGCTAGCACTAAGTAGGTCCTACTTTAAGGACTATGAAGTAATTTTAGTCCGGATCTGTCAGAAAGGCATTTAGCCATTTATTTATTAAAAATGTCCTTCAAAGTGTCTTTTGAATAAAATTTCTAAGTTTTTCAAACTTAAAATTTAAATATTTTGGCATTTACATAAGTTGTTAAGTATTAATTTTATTTTATAAATTATTAGATTGTGTGAAAAAAAATTTAAAAAATAATATTAAAATAAACGTTTAAAAATTAACTATAGTAGTTAATTAAGTATGAGCTCTAAGCAATGTTTATTTCCATCAATAGAAGTTTTTTTAAGAAAAAAAGTTTATGCTTAACATTAAAATAAGTTTTTAGAATCTACCTATTTAAATTTATAAAACAATAAAAATTTAAATTATTATGAGCTCTTAATAGCAATGTCTATTGTTTTTTAAATGACCATTTCGTTTTAGAATAATAGTAGCTAATAAAATATCACTGAAAGCTTATAATAATATTTGTAATTTTTATTGCTTAATTTTATTTTAATACCAATTACGATAGTTAAAAATTTAGATATTCTGTAAAATATTTTATTTATTTACAAAACAGCGTACTAAAATACCAAGTTGTTTTTTAAAAAAAAATTTTTAAATTCAAATTTTCGATTAATATATTTTAAATAAGAAATTAATAAGATAAGCAAACAATAAAATTCAAATTAATTCATAAGTTTTCATTAATAAAGGTGATTATTAAAAGAAGTGTCATTTTGAATTGCGAGACATTTCCGATCTATAGATTTGACATACGTCATCTACAAATAATGCGATTTGATCATGGAACGTTACACGATCGACGAACACATAGTTATTGTCCTATGTATAGTTTTTGCATTATCAAAATTGCGAAAATTTCAGAAAATCAGAGAAGAGCTGCTGAGAACCAATTCGTCACTGTTCACAGCAATTGGACCTTTCCTATGGCATTCTGCAACGAATTAAGAAAATATCTTCGTTTACACACTTACAACATTCAACTAACGTAAGAACTGAAGCCTGCAGACCATGCACCATGTTGATTTTTGGAATAAAATCATTTTAAGCTCATTTCTAGCTGAATGGATCCGTTAATAAAGAAAATTGACGAATCTGCGGAGCTGAGAACCCACAATCCATCTTGGAAAAATCCATGCATCCGCATCCGGTTGAGGGGTAATTGGACCATGCTTCTTCGAAAATGATACCGACCAAGAGCTTACGGTTAATAGTTATCGTTATCGTGACATGTTAACAAATTTTTTGTGGCCAAAATTAGTTGATACTATGTATCAACCACATATCTCGAGGATATGTGGTTTCAGCAAGAAGGGGCAATATGCCGTACAGCAAACGAAACAATAACTTTATTCGATTTAAACATTAGCTGCGATTTTATATTGCGATTTGACGCCATTAGATTTTTTTGGGGTTACTTGAAAGGAAAATCTATATGTCGCCAAACCTCAAACGATTCCAGACGTCAAAAAGAATAATATTCGACGTGAAATTGCAAAAATTGAGTCTCATTTATGTGAAAACGTAATGGAAAAATTTGCCAAAAGAATGATTCATGCCAGCAAAGGAATATACAAAATTTTCAATTATTAATCAGCAAATCAATTGTTGACAAATCAAAATTACACCTCTTATTGAATCACCCTTTAAAAATAAAATTACAATTGCAAATTAAAAACATTTGATAAGTCAAATAATAACCTATTACGGAAAGTTTACGAAATAATTTCAATTGTATTCTCATATAATTTTATATGAAGTCATTTTGGTTACAATCACGATTAATAACAAATTACAAATAGCAATACCGATAAAATAAAAATTAATCTTTATTGCAACACAGGCTGCTATTGTGGCATTTCAAATTACATATACATACAATAAACTGCTTTATTGCTGTGAATTTTTCCTGTACCATTGAATGTTCTAAATTTCTTAAATTGCAAATAGAATTCAAATTTATAATTTGATTGTGAGTTTCATTGGGATTAACTCGGAAATGCAACTTTTTACGGCAGGACTTAACATACAAGAAGTTTCAGAAGATGAACTTAATAAAATAATAACAGGGTTGAAAAACAAAAAAGCGCCAGGCCTGGACCTGATGATTAAGGGATGGTTTTTAAAGAAATTATATCCCTACATTAGAGGGGCAATTATTAAAATCTACAACGATGGCCTGAGTGTCTCCCACTTCACAGACTGCTGGAAGGAGGATAAGCTCAATATCCTTCTCAAAAAAGGTAATGGTGACCAATCAAGCCTAAAAAATTATAGACCAATAACACTACTGCCTACAATGGGGAAGGTTTTTGAGAAGCTAATTTATTAAGAAGAGACTAATCGACTGCAAAGGCCCTTTCCCCTCTCCCCTCCAATTTGGTTTTACCTCTGGCAAATCTGATTATCTGACATCGCCGGTGTTTTCGATAATTTTTGGTGGCCGGCTTTGTCTGCTGTTTTAAAATCGAAATGGCCCCAACAGCTGTTAGCCATTGTCAAGAGCTACCTTTCAAACAGAACAGTCCATCTTACCTCACGTTCCACTTCCTCTACAAAAATCCTCACCAAAGGTTGTCCACAAGGGTCGGTCTTGGAGCCGCTCTTGTGGAACTCCGTCCTGGACGATCACCTAGACAATCTAAATGCTATACAGACATCGCGGTCGTGGTTACTGCCTTCTCAAGAGCCCTTTTTATAAATCGTCTCGAAAAGTGCGTCGGAGAAATTGAAAACTGGAGCTACAAGAACAAATTCAAACTCTCGGTTGAAAAATCGAAAATCATGTGCAATAAACCCCAAAGAGTACATAATAACGACATAGTAATTAAAATAAACAACAAGAAACTAGAAGTAGTTAAAACATTCAAGTACCTGGGGCTCATAGTAGATAACAAGTTGGGATTTCAGTAGCATGTAAACAACGAAGCTATTGAGATCCCTTTAAAGGAAAGCAAGGGCTTCCTGGAACCAGAATACATCCCGGTCCCATCTAGGGATTTATAGGGGAACCGTAATCCCCATCATAGGATTCGGGGTAAGATTCTGGGTAGAGAAGGCAAACCTCCTAAGAATAAAAAGAAGATTAGACACAGTGGGCAGGCTACGCGGTAGACACTGGATCTTGAAATGAATAAAAGAGCCACACTTTAGCAGATAAGAAGCTTCTCGTTTCAGGGGAGAGCCTCTCAGGACGTTTGATAGTAGGAATCACTTACTGGAATATTTAGATCTCAAGATGGTAGAAATCTGACAGCAGAGGTGGGATGGCTACACCAAAGCCAGATGAACATATTTCTTCCCGGAAGTTTCTCTTTCCTGTAAAATGAAGTTGACTTTCCAACTTACGCAAATATTTTCCGGGGACGGAAAATTTGGAGTTCACCTCAAGCGCCTGGGTAAGTCAGAGGACGGACTGTGTCAAGTTTTCGGTCTATTGGACGCGACCCATTACATCGGATCCGGGACTGTCCGAATTTAGAAACAGCAAGAAAAGATCTAGAAGCCGGTTTGGGGGTCCTACCGGACTACATGCATGAGCTTCCGAAGTCCGCCCATGTAGAGTTACTGACGGCTTTCCTGACGCCTAAGGAACCTGTCCCTTCTGCGCATTGAAACGATCTGCTGGAACAAACGAAAACCAAAAATGACAAATAGTGAAATTAAATGACTTAGTGCAATCATAAATCAAAAATGGATCTAAACATCCTTCAGCACCAACTCGCCTTCGCACCCCTACAGCCAAACTTCCAAATATTCCCCTAGCCCATGACACCCATTGCACCTCCAGACACTGGAGCTGGAAATGGCACTAAAACAATAATAGGCAACATCAAAGGGGTCGATAGGCTCCCAGCCAACAAATCCACTAACTTAGTAATATAACTTGTAAAATAACATTAAATTCTATTGTAAAACTGTTTGGGCAACCATATTGGCTCGCCAACTGAATCAACTGGGCGGTTTTTGTTTAAAACTTTAAAATTGTAAGATAATTCCTAACTTTTTTTTCTTCAGGCTTAGATTGGAACAGGAGTAAATTTGTTGAGGAAAATCCCAGGCCAAAGGAAAAGCCTCTTCATCAAGTGCATCATATATTCAAAAGATGTATCAGTTAAATTAAACAAAATTGATTTAGCAGGGCCGGGGTTAGTGGTAAGCACCGCTTGTTCCTGAAAATGTTATAATTTGGAAATTGCGGCAAAATTATCAACCAAATTTTAAAAATAATTTGAGGAAAAGTATTAAGATAGAGATTATGATTATGAGATTAACGCAAGGTAGACGATCGGATTTTGGCAATTTTGTCAATCGAAAAAACATTGACGAAAATGTAATAGCTTTTGCACTTCCAAAAATGATCGACCCCGATAGGTTCGGCATGCTATTGGAATACAGAAAAGTGTTATTTTTTAATTTACGTATAAATATGTAAGTATTGTGTTATATGTAATACGATGAGTAATACACACAATTATAATTGCTAAACATTTATTTGATGCTACAAATACAACGGGTCTGTTGCGATTGTTCGCACAATACGTCAACCCAGGATGTTGCCAACCTGGATCCGAACACGACATTTAAATATACAACAATCCTCCCGACTTAAGTAAGAACGAAATCCGCGTAACGTTCCGGCACTCGGCGGTTGCGACTTGGTCTTCTGTGCAGTTCTACTGCTTGTGGCTCCGCTACTTTTATCGGCAATTCCACGATTGGTGCCTCACCTTGTTCCTTTACTTCTGGAGTAGCTACGGCCTCTGTAGGTTCTACCATCGCTTCTTCCATAGCTCTTGCCGATGGATCTAACCCCAACGGAATATCACTTCCTGCTTTGTTGGCTTCACCATCTGGGTTTACACTGCACGTCTTCTTGCGCACTTGATCCACATGTCGCCTCACTTCTCCTGTCACCGTCTTGATCACATAAGAAACTGGACCCGTAATGTCGATAACCTCTCCTGCAACCCATTTCTCTCTCGACAGATAGTTTCGAATGTAAACTTCTTCTCCCACTTCGAATCTTCTCACCGCAGCTGTTTGTTCCATACTTTCTTTTTTAATTGAGTCTGGATGAAGCTTGTCCAACGCGGTTCTAAGTCTTCTACCCATTAACAATTCTGCCGGTGTCCTTGAAGTCGTTTGGTTTGGGGTCGTATGTTGTTTGAATAATACTCGTGCCAGTTTCAAATTAAAATCTCCCACTTGTAATTTTTCTAGTTCGGCCTTACCGTATTGTACCATGCGTTCAGCTTGCCCATTACTGCTTGGGTGGTATGGTGCAACGGTATACGAATTAATTCCGTTCCTCAAATAAAATTGTTTAATCTCTGCCGACACAAAAGCAGTTCCGTTATCTGATAATATGGTGTCTGGTATTCCATGTGATGCAAACAATTGACGTAAACACCTTATTACTTCAGCAGACGACTGTGACGTCACCAGCTTGATCTCCAACCACTTGGACATTGCATCCACAACAATCAAAAACACCTTACCATAATACGGTCCTGCGAAATCTAAGTGTAACTTAGACCATGGATTTGTGGGCGGTTCGATAAATTGCCTTTGCGCTTTCTTCGGGTTATTTCGATGTGTTTGGCAATTTTCACATAGTGCAACTGTTTCTGAAATATGATTATCCAAATTTGGCCACCAAACGTAGCTTCGTGCCGACGCTTTCATTGTTACAATTCCCGGATGATTTGCATGTAACAACTCTAAAACTTCCTTCTGCGCTCGAGTCGGAATAATCACCCGACTTCCCCATAGCAAGCACCCTTTGTGTACGGATAGTGCGTCTCTCTTTCTGTAATACGCCGTGTATTCTTCGCTGGGTATCTCTTCGGGCCATCCGTGTAATACCCAATGTCGGACTCGATCTAAAATTTTGTCTTGATTTGTCCATTTCTGGATTTCTTTAGCCGCGATTGGGGGTTCTTCCATTGCTTCCAAAAGTAATATATCTCCTGGAGGTATTCTTTCATCATCCTTTCTTGGTATTGGTAATCGACTCAAACAGTCTGCATTCCCATGCAATTTTCCTGCTCGGTATTCCACATTATATGAATAATTGGACAGCAATAAATTCCATCTTAACATTCTCGGTGAAATCATAACTGGCATCTGTCGTTCCGGGTTTAACAACCCCAATAGCGGTTTGTGATCCGTTATTATTGTGAAATCTCGTCCCGCCAGGTATTGATGAAAATATTTCACACCGTATATCACAGCTAATGCTTCTTTATCTACCTGTGCATAATTTCGTTCGCTGGAGCCCAATGTTCTTGAAGCAAATGCAATGGGTTTCTCTGTTCCATCTGTATTGCGGTGGGCCAGTACCGTTCCCACGCCGTAAGGCGACGCATCACACGATAGTACTAAAGGCTTTGTTTCATCATAATGTGCCAAAACTTCTGCTGATTGTAACAACTCTTTTAATTTTTTAAACACAGTCGAATGTTCTTTCGTCCATCTAAATTCAATATTTTTATCCAGCAATCGGTGTAGTTTTTCTGCGTGAGATGCTTTGTCTTGTAAAAATCTGTTGTAAAAGTTAATCATCCCTAGGAACGATTGAAGTTCTTGTTTGTTCTTAGGTTCCGGTGCTTGAACGATAGCCTCTACTCTTTTTCCGGTGGGCTGAATTCCCCTACTCGATATTCGAAACCCCAAGAATTCGATTTCGTCTACTCCAAACAAACATTTCTTCTTGGTTACAGTTAAATTAGCCTGGCTTAATTTTGATAGTACAGCTTGCAACGTCCTGTCATGTTCTTCTTGCAATTTTCCTGAAACTATAATGTCATCAATGTATGCTGCCGCTCTTCCAATTCCCACTAACAAAGTATCCATAAATCTTTGAAAAATTCCAGGCGCCGCCGACACTCCGAACGGTAGGCGAGTTACGCTAAATAGACCTTTGTGTGTATTTACTGTTAACATTTCAGATGTGTCTTTATCGACCACCAACTGCTGATATGCTTGAGATAGATCTAAACAAGAAAATATGGTTGCGTCTTTACCCACTTTCGCGAATATTTCATTTGATGTAGGTAATGGGTACGCATTTTTTTTAATCGTGCTGTTTACCGTGCTTCTATAGTCTCCGCATAATCTGTACGATCCATCTTTCTTTCGAACAGCTACCAACGGCGTAGCCCATTCCGAATATTCAACTGGTTTATAAATTCCTTGGTTTACCATCTTATCGATTTCTTCTTCTACGGCTGAGCGTAAAGCAAAAGGTACATTTCTAAACTTTTGAAATTTAGGTTGCGCGCCTTCCTTAAGCTGTATCTGCACTTTAGCGCCCGAATGTGCTCCCAGTTCATTACTAAAAACCCTTGAATATGTTTCAATAATTTTATTTAGATTACCCTTTATATTACACTCGACTTGTTTATCCACTATGTTGACTCCTTGCAGTGATATACCCAAACTGCGGAACCAATCGCGTCCCATCAAATCGCATACATTTCCTCTTACAACAATAATAGGTAAATTGCAGATGCATCTGTCTGTCTGAACCTTAACTACCGCTGCTCCTCTAACTTCCAAACGCTCTTGTGACCATGTTTGCAATATCGTGCTGGTACCTTCTAGCTTTGATGTTCCTTTTATTCTTGACCATGTTTCATCGCTAAGAATTGAACATGATGCTCCCGAATCCACAAGCATCGTCACAATCTTGTTATTTACCCGTAATGTAGTGGTAACCGAGTTTCCTATTTGAATCGTATTAAGGGTGTGTAACTGCGCTTCATCCTCTTCTGGGTCTTGAATGTTATTGCAGTGCTTGTTTCTTGGAATTTCACTTCTTTTCATACCTTTACTATCTTCATTCTTCTTTTTCATACATACTGCTTCTATGTGCCCTTTTATTTTGCAAAAATAGCATTCCACGTTCTTAAATCTGCACCAGCTAGGGTTATGTTGGCCCCCACACCGAAAACAGTTTCTGTTGACCTTGTTGGTGGGTCTTGCTAGTGCCATTACATCTTCGTTCACTATTTTTTCGTTCCGAATGTTGCTTACACTTCTCTGCGCCGTCTCAGCTGCCACTGCCATGTCGTAAGCTCTTTTGAACGTTAAATTACTCTCTGAAAGCAGTTTATTTTGTAAACCTTCGTTTTGTACCCCGCACACGAGTCGATCACGTACCATATTATCGAGTTCCGCGAAGCTACAGTGTTCACTTAATTTTTTTAAATCAGCCACAAAACTTGCAATCGACTCACCCGGTTTTTGTTTGCGCTGGTTGAACGTAAACCTTTGAATTATTTCATTTGACTTTGGGTTGAAATGTTCGTCCAATTTTTTGATTATAGCGGTATACTCTTCTTCTTTCGGGGTTTTTGGTGTTACTAAGGACCGTAAAGTATCGTATGCTTCTGCTCCGATTGATGATAATAACACAGCTTTTTTTGTTTTTTCCTCTGCAATTCCATTTGCTTCGAAATAAAACTCCGCACGTTCTTTGTATGAGACCCAACACGTTTTGACGTCAAATTTGTCGATAGCTCCTACGACTCCACTTCTTGCTACAGCCATCGGATTCAAATCTATTCCGATTCTATTACCTCAATCTACTCACAATTATCCTCGTCGCCAATTTGTTATATGTAATACGATGAGTAATACACACAATTATAATTGCTAAACATTTATTTGATGCTACAAATACAACGGGTCTGTTGCGATTGTTCGCACAATACGTCAACCCAGGATGTTGCCAACCTGGATCCGAACACGACATTTAAATATACAACATATTGATACTTTATTAGTGCGTGAATGCCATGGTTGTGTAGCCTGAAGGCCGCACTCGAACTTTTTTTATTACTTGAGGTAATAATGAATTTCTATCCTGCCATTCTCTAAATAGGCTTCAAGTGCTAAATAAACAAAACCTTGTAATTGTTTCAAATTTTTAATTCAATATTTAATTCTTGACCATGAGGGATAAAGTTTTCCGAGGGGTCAATTACAGGCTAAATTCATGTACACCAGCCTATCAAATGTACGAATTTCCTTGAATTTCCATAAAATGCCATATATTTTTAGACTGTAACAAAATTTTAAAAATCGCTACGCTCGCTCGCTTTTAAAAATTTTATAGACTGCCAATAGCTCGCTGATTTTCTAGAATTTTTGCAAAATGTTTCAAAAATGCCATGGGATTACCTAAAAATGCGTCAAGATTTACATAATCCATTAGGACTTCCAGAAATGACGTGAACTTTCAAAAAATGTAAAGGGACTGTAAAGGGACTGTAAAGGGAATTACGATAGTTTCATTCCTTTACATTTTTTCCTACTAACGACTAACGGTTTGAAAAAGAGGTACAAAAATCAGCACCAAGTCTCCATTGGGGTTTATTTTCGGCGTGTTTGATCCACAGGTAGATGGGAACTTTTCGGATTTTTACTCCTGACGCCATTTAAAATTAATATACCAAATATAAATTCATAATTAAATCATTTCTCTTATTCGCCTGTTTTGTCCAATTTGTAATAAATAAATCATATTATATTGATATGGGATAACCCATACAAAATTTATGAGTAAAAGGGGTTGGAAAATCTTTTTCCGTACAACAGGATTATCGTAGACAGGTTTTTGAGAATTTCAAATTTTTAGGGCTACAATTATTATTCTTACAATAAAATACTAACTGCAAAGTTGAAATAATTACAGAGTTTTGTTTTTATTTTTATAACGAGCATTTTTAGGGGGCGGCAGAATAAAAAATTCAAGCAAACCCCAAATAATGAGCACCATAATAATACTTATGTCCTTAGTTAAAACGTCCTAACTACCTAATAAATTGGTTTTTGAAAGGAATGTGGGCTACTGTGCAGTAATCTAAGCCACCCGAATCAAAATTTCTTCTGCTACACACTAAAGAACATAGTTAATAGAGCAAATTGTAAAAATATTTTGGGTGAAAGGGGCTCAAACTTTTGAATAAATCGAATTTGAACTTAGATAATTATACACGATTCAGTGACGCGCGGGTGGAATCTCACCCATTTTGTTGACAGTCCGTGCAGAATGAATGACCCTAACACTTAGAAAATTTCGCACCGGCAGATGCAGATCGTCTCTCGTACATGTAACATCGATTTATTTTTTTGTTTTATTCCATATTTTGGGGGTGAAACGTAAAAGTTTACTGCCCCAACATACCGCGAGTATACTTTTTAATGCTATTTCGAGGTTCTCTCACATCCCGGTTTCATTTATCCCGGTTTTCTTGATGGGTGGCGCCTTCTCGTATGTTTAGCCCAGTAAACCTACGCCTACGGGGCGCCGCTCCGCTCCGCTCCACGTTGCACCCCTCCAGAGCGGTTTTGACGATGGATAAACCTCCTAATCGAATGCACACCTCAAAAATCGATAATAAAAAAAATTTAATTTTTTCACTTTTTCGGCAATACACGGGTTATTTTCCATTTTTTTGCTAATATTTATCTATATCTATATAATATATAAAAGAGCTTGTCTGTTTGTTTGTTTGTTCGCTATACGTTCCTACACCCTTTGACCGATCTCAACCAAATTTTGCACAGTTATTCTGTAGGTCCAGGCGCAACTATTCGTGCATAAATGGAGAAGAAATACCCGTGGGGAGCAAAGTTATTCGCGTTTTTCGATTTTTTATTGATACACTGTATACTTTACCCTTAGGTTAAGTACCCAGGTACCTGGGTACTTAACCCAGTTAACAAACCCTTACTTACTTACAGGGCCGAGCTGGCGTGAACGTTCCTACACCCTTGGACCGATCTCAACCAAATTTTGCACAGTTATTCTGTAGGTCCAGGCGCAACTATTCGTGCATAAATGGAGAAAAAATTCGAGCGGGGAAAAATGTTATCCGCTTTTTTCGATAAATCAAATCACAAGTCTTGCAAACAAAAAATGTAATTTGTCAAAAATCGAAATATTCTGACATACTGTCAGTGATTCAAAACACTGTCAACAGATGGCGGGATGGCGGCCTTCACGGATCTATTATGGTCCGCCCTGTGAGGCCGAAGGCCGAACAACTATGGCCTTCTCGGATCTATTCTGGGTCTAGATGGCTAAGGGCGGCGAATGCCGCCCGTGCCAGCTAGTTACTAATATTTACTAATTACACCCCCACCTATCCGAATTTCAAAGAAAAAATCAAATCCGAGCGAAAAAATTTCACCCGTTCCGAAGGGAACGCCGCGATGCATTTGATCGCGTCTGCCTGGGGGGAGCGGCCTATTCAATGCTAATTTACCTACTTTTAAAAAGTCGATATTGGGGTTGTTTTTAAGGTTTTCACCCAAAATATTTTTTCTATAGGCTAATATAACCATGTTCTTTAGTGTGTAGCACACGAAAATATTTTTCGGGTGGCTTAGTTTATTGCACTCTTCCCGGAATGTGTTATAGCAGTCTGACGAGTTTCAAAGAGAGCAAAACAAATTTGTAACTGTTTATATCATAAAAAATTAGTATTTTGCAATTAGGGCTTTCAAGCAAGTTGTCATTAACTTGGTTATATTTTTAAAATAATAATTTTATTATAATGTTTTATAATTCCTTATTATTAAAAAATAATAATGAATGGAGGAATGGAAAAAAGAACCCTTTATCTGTAGACTCTCAAAGTTGATAATTTTTTTTACTAATTTTTGAAGGATGTTTTACAGGACTCCACTTTTTCCAAATTTACTCGTTTTAATTGTTATATCTCAATTAGTTTTGAAGATACACCCGGTAGAAGAAATATAATATAAATTTCCCAGAGTTAAACTCTTTGTAACTTTTCTGCGTTCGACCGGAAATTTAGCTATATCTGATTATCTTCTAGACTAGAAAATAACCTTTTCCAGACCTAGATCGAAAAAGTAACAACCAAAATACTACAATAATATAAGAGATAAAATCGAATAAAAATTATCAATCGAGTGGGAAATTCTTGCATGTTTTAATGGTGATGAATTCCTTTATTTTGGCTTTGTGTTTTCAAATAGCCGCCAATAGACGCCAATCAAGAGGATTACCATTTCTCAATTTATTAGTAATCATTGCCGGACACAGAAAAAATAAATTACGTAATAAATATGGAAAACATTGCTGGATTCGTCGACTTTTAGTCCTCGCCTGCGACTCGTCTTAGAATCCGTCGATTCGATCAGCAAAATACCACTTCCTGGGTATTTTTAGGTAAATGTTGGAGTTTCAGAAAGAAAACTTTATCCAAAAAGTTAAAAATTTTACAATTTTCATGTCATAGCATAGTAATTAAGATTTTATGGAAAGCTGATGGCTCTTAAAAACCATAAAGGTTAGAAAAATTTAATTGCTTTAACTTGGCGTAGAATTCTATTACCTATACTTATGTTCATTTTACATTTCAAGTGTTTTGCAAAAAAATAAAGAGTTGCTGAAAATGAAAAAAAAAAACGATGAACTTTGAAGCCCCACAGCAGGAGTTCCATTAGAGCTAAAAGGTTGTTCTATACGTGAATTTATAGATAATTGAAGATAGTTTTATTTATCTGTGGATAATTTTTGTGTCAGATGAAGAATAAAAAAGGGCCTACATCGCAATCCGGAAAATAATGTTCATTTTTGGGCAAAAATCTAAAATAAATGGGTTTCATCGGCCAATCTGCGACTTCGTGATTTTTAGGACATCCTTCGAAAAAATTTTCTTTGTTTCGGACAGACTTTGATGTGGAAAACTTAGTGGCTGTTTTTTCGATGCGAAACTTAAGGTATTCGCGTTTGTTCATAAAGAGAAAGAAAGATATTCACATTCACAAGAATATCCGAACATTTTCGGGTCGGTCATTTCCAGAAGGGAATTAAATTCCCAATTCGTCACAATTACACAAATATGTGTAAGCACTATGCAATGCGTCGACGATCAATTTAGCCGAAGCCAAAATGACTTACCAAGGAAATATAATTAATCAATGACGTGATTTTTCGTTGCCTTCCTCATGGTCCACAAATGGACCTTGGACTTGAGAAGGTATCCGGCGCACCTAGTATTAGATTGGAGGTTTTCCTCTTCCTATTCTGCTGATTAAAAAATAAAATTGTTTCATACATTTGCAGTAATTATTGGTAAATAATAAGGCAATAATTTATTCTTATTGAATATCGTTTTTTATGTTCTGCAATTCTTCTTCAATTTTTCTTGTTCTGCTCCGCATTTGGTAAAAATAATTTTCTCATTCCATCTTTTTCATGTGTCAACTTAATTAACATTTCATTGCATCAATTAGCACGAACAAATAAGGAACGAAACAAAAAGTGAATATATGGTAGTGGTTTTAATAAATCATACTTCAGACTTCGAGGAATCGTAGGTAGATCTTTATTTAAAATTCAGACGAGCTTTTAATAGTTGGCTAAATATGTACCATGTCGCTATAGTTCTAGATCATTTATGTGTAATAGCAAGCCATAAAGATTACTTTCTTAAATTGTACAAGTAAAAAAAAACGAAATTAACTCGCGCTCACGTACGCCATCAAAGACTGCAGGCCATCATGGTCGGTCAATTGAGAACAACGACCTTTTTGTTGGTAAAATTATTGTTTAATGTCTGCTTCTACTTATAGTCATGCTGTATACAGTCTGCAGTAGCATGGTATTTTTAAAAATAATCAACTACTTCCCTTTTAGTTTTAATTGCTCACGGCCTGATGTTTTAATTAGTTCGTTAACAAAACTTCATTTATTTGAGCAATAGTAGGTGGTTTTCTTTTTATACAAAACTAATCTTGATTAAAAATGTTGTGCTTTCAGGTGTCAAATTATTTTGACGGTTCTTCCCACTAAGAATAAATAAATAACAGAGCTTCATTTTCAAGTTTATCTGTTTGTTTAGTTTTACTGGGTGCTTTATCTGAAAAAGTTATGGTACCGACCATCATAAAGTTAGTCAAGGACAAAATGACAATTTTTAGGGTTGTAAAATAGAACAACTAAGTTATGAGGTTAAAGTCTTTGACTTACTGTCAGTTTTTACAATGGGTGACTGACATTTCTGGCTCCCTACTGGAATTGTTTTACAAGCAGCTGGAACTATTAAAACGAGGGTAGACAAACTTGAAAAGAGACCCATAAAGTTACCTAAATGGCCATTATATGTTTGAGGATATTAATTCTGCAAATAAAATAGAAACCAAAATTTCAAGAATAAATTGAAAATTTTCTTCAGGAAAAGCTTTCTCTTCTGGCATGAAAATTGTATTCACATAAAATGACAGGTAAAAGTCGATAAGCCAGTCAACCGTTCAAAAGCATGACGGAATAAATTAAAGGAGAAAGCAGAAGTTGTTTTTCTTATATTTATTTATTCGTAAATGGGTAAACCTTAAAAATGTAATTAATTTGTGATATCGAGTCATTCTAAAAACATTTCGGCTGAGTAATTTTAAGTAACCAATTGATACACCTGTCACGTTTAAAACGGTGGCCGGATGAAGTTCGGATGACAAGTAGAACCTATTTGAGGAAAGCCCAAAGATGAATCTGCAACAAACAAAAGTCCGCGACAGGACCGGAGCAAGGATTTCATGTGTCCGCATATCACGTGAGTCTTAAAATTAGCATTACAGTAAGTTGTATATTTTCATCACTTAGCCTAGATACTAACAAACTTACCGATTTCTACTCTTTTATCTTCTATTTATTGCATATGATTATGATTTATTGAATGATATAAGAATAACAGTGCAGTGCACTAATACGACGTGAAACGGCACCATATAATGAACTTTTATCGCTCCACTCCTTTTATTTCACCCACTGTTCCGCTCGTATTCGAATTTATTGGCATCCAAGGACTTGCTATTGTTCTATTTTTTAGTATAATACTTTGAAATAAATACTACCTAATAGGAATTAGACAACTACACGAAGATAAAAATAGATTTGTGGGCTCGGATTTGGGCCTAGACAGTTCCATGGCTTGCCAAACTTCATTTTTCAAAATAGTATCTACACACAAATTAGTAGATTGTGAAAATTATTAATATTAAATTAGAATTTCAAAAACTAACAAGCATATGCAATAAAAATCTTGTATATTTTGCCATCTTATGATTATGATAAAAGTAATTGCATTCTTCCTATAATATTTACAAATTGCTGAAAGCTTATTTAACGTTTGTTTAGCTTATTTATTTTTAGAATGTTTAGCATTCTTGTCTTTGGACTCCTCGTACGGGAGCCGATCAAAAAAATACTTTTCAGTCTGGTCTGATACGTTGGAACACATATTTGGAAGAATTGGAACAGGACTTCACAATTCATTCCACCTTTGTCCATCCATTTTCCAGACTTTTCCTATGACAAACGATGGGCAAAGGATACGTTAGAGACCAATCTTCTGTATTCCAATGATTTGGAATTACATTGCCGAAGTCCACCATCATAAGCGAAGAGATTGACGGAAACCTATGAAACATGGAGTTTGAAAATAAATTATAACACCAAATACTTGGTAGTAGGTGGGCAAGGCAGAAACTTAGAGACAGAAGGAAAGGGAGTCAAGGAGTACAAATATCTGGGCGGGATTATATCGGAACAGGGAAATTGCAGGAAAAAAATAACAAATAAAATAGCACAAGCTAAATAAGTCACACAGAAGCAAAATTTACTCCTCTGATCTAAGGACTAAGAAAAACAACAAATAGCATGGCCAAAATCATTCTCACCTATATGGATCAGAAACGTGGGAAATAATAAAGAAGAATAAAACAAGATTCATAGCAATAGAAATGGATTTCTTAAGACGAAGGTGTGAGATTAGTTAGACTGCAAACGTCAGGAACGATGAAATCAGTTAAAACAAAAACAAAAAATAAATATAAAAAAAACAGTACTGGAAGATGTGGAAAAGAAGCAATTGATATGGTATGGACATATGCGATGAATGCTACTCCACAGATTGCTAGACATGGACTTCTATCCTCATAGAAAAAATAAAACGAGACCGCCCTCGAAGAAGATCTGACGAGGATGTCCGTGAGGCAATGGAAAAGTGGTAGATGGAAGAGTATTTATGGCAAAACAGAGATGGTAAAATATTCGTATACCATCACAATATTATGGTATAATGTATCTAATAATTTTTACAATCTGTTTGAAAATAATATTCAATAAATGGATTAACTACATATCGTCAATAGGAGATAAAGTTCAACTTGTTCCAGCATACTACCTTGATGAGGCACCTTCCTTCCTTCTCAGTCCTTTTACCCTAATAGGGGTTTGGTGACCCATCTCGTTCTATCTCTTTCTATTATGCATATGATGTGCGTTCAAATTGTTTTCACATACATAGAGGACCTACTTGTTTAACGTGGGCTCCGAACCACGGGAAGTGTACTACACTTCATTTCTAGATGGATTTTTTGGCAGATTACCTCCGTGGTTTGCCATTGCCTGCCGAGGAGAGACGGTCAGAATAAAGTTCTTACCCTGCCCGGATTCGATCCGAGTGTGCCGCATTAGCAGTAGACGCACTTAACTGCCAAAAGCTATGACCACCTCTTGGTGGTCATTGCCATGGTGTGATGAGGCACACCAGAGGTTATATTGCAAAGATTTGAGTATCCTTCCTGGCACTTAATCCGAAACATTCTTTCGGAGAGCTACTACAACTCTAGAAGTGGATATGAGTTGGACAGTTTACGCCTGATTTTTATTAAAAGGCAATTGTACCAGACCATGTCAAATGCCTGAGAGATGTCCATGAATGCAGCAGTACAATACTTTTGTCTTGGAGGTTTAATGTTCAAACAATCTGCTCAATGATAGAATGCTCCTACCAAAATCCGAACTGGTGTTCTGGTACCATATTTTTTTCACAAATTTGGTTGAATCCCCTGGAGCAGCAATCTTTCAAATACCTTTGATAATATATGTAGAAGGCCAATTGGTCTGCAGAAAGCGGATTCTTGGGATGGTTTTCCAGGTTTAAGTGTCAAGATTATCTGTGGAACCTTCCACTGCATCGGGAAGATAATTATTCAAACAAAGAATTACGTTAAAAACATATGTGATAAATCTCATCCTCTTATCGGGCAACTCCTTTAATACTTTCCCACTGATGAGATTATATCCTGGTGCCTTTTTTCAGGATTCAGAAGATATTTTATAGAAAATATTGTAGATATAGTTAAACTTGCTTTTAGTATTTCTGGTTTGTCTTCGCATTTATGCAGTTCAAAAACACATCGCTTCTCTCATATTTTGTACTCGTTGTTGATTTCGACATTTATTCCCATTTTTTCATTTACGAGATTATTTAACACCGCCTTAAGTTTCTGCGGGTTTTCTTCATTGAATAATATTCCACTCATCACGACATTGTTTGTATCATCTCCCTTTCTATTTTTTCCAGCTTGTACTCAAGTTCTGCGCTTTAATTTTTTCTTTGAGCTTCTTTGAGGTTTCTTTGATTTCACCTTTTATTGGTCTGCTCTGTCCCTAAAAAAGATTTTCTTTTTAAAACGCCCATCCCATGCTTAATTTCAGTGACGTTTGTTTGGATGTCAACTCACCATCATGTTTATAAGACGGTCTAATTTTTCCTCCATCCTTGTTCCTCCATCCTTTCCTCCAACTAATCATTTTGCTCCTTCTAAATATATCATAAGGGGCTATTCTCTTTTTTTCTACTCTCATCCGCAAAGTTGATCCATCTCTGGGTTCATTAACTTCTCTTGGTCTCCTTGTTGATATGTTTACTTGCTTCCTTGTTGGGAACCGTTGATCTAGAAATGGAAGTTAGTGGAAAAGTCAACATTTCGTTGTAATTCAGATATTTCATGGCTAATATTTTGTTAGTTGTTTTTAAATTACTTATTAACATTTTTTTTAGACACCGATAATTTGACACCAATGCAAATTTATCAGCTGTAACATTTTTCCTTGTAATTATTTTTAATTTCTTCTGATATAAAATGCATTATAATCACCACGTATTTAAATTAAATTTTGTCTAACTATAAAACTGTCTTTAAAAGTATTTCGTAAGCATAGCGTTTCATAAACAATTATCTGTGTGGGTTGCGGTGCTGAAGATTTGAGATCCCGTCTCCACAAAAGATTTTGTTACAAAATTATTAATTAAATATGCATAAATAGTATGTATGTACTAAGTCAAGTACCTATTTAAAATATTCAATCTGCAGTTTGTAATGGCTAATTAAATTCGCAAAAGAGCGCGGAAAGGTCAAGAATGCGATCTAACCTACAAAAGGAACAATCTCTATCGATAGAAGTTGCAAAATATTGCAACAAAGAAAATGCTTGCTATTATTTTCCTTTTGTGTACAATGGTGTTCTTGGCACCTGAACAATAGCAGTTAAAAAACAAAGAAAAGAAAGAAACGCGTAAACTACCATAATTATAGCTATCGTGAGCTACTGTACAAAGTAAAAAAGAACAACGAAAGGAATCTAACAATTTTGCACAAATTTACTTTAAACCTTGAATGGTCAGGAGCAAGTTCATTGATGCATTACTTCAAATTAGTCAAGTGTGTCCACATGGTAAAATTGTTTATCATTTTTACTTTATCAAAGTTTAATAAGCAAGGCTTGAATGCATTTAAATAAACGTTATCCTATTTAACCGTCAAATAACAGGATAAAAGTGGTTCACGTATGAATAACAGAGTATTATTTTTAATGGGCCGAATGCCATCACGGTCAATTTTACAATTAAAGCAATTGTAGATACTTCGTCTTTGCGTTAACCTGTTAAGGGTCGTCTAAATGTTTTAATAGGTTATTAGGTTGGTAATTAATAAAATTTAGGAGTGGCCCCTGCAAATCCAAAGTATGTAGTTACACCATTACACTTGTCATCGGCGATTAATGGGACGTAATGCGAACACGAATTACCCTAATTAAAATTTAACATAAATTAAAACATGTTTTCTGTACTGATTACTTTTAAAATGGAGAAGTTTTGCAATATTCCAACATTTTTTTTGCGTTCTGGTTCACTTTATCAGAAGGGCAAAACTTTGCATCAAATTACACCATTTTGAGTCCAAAGCTTCCACTAATTTGAGGGTCAACGTTCAGCCAGATTTTTGCTCACAAAGTCGTTTTTCAGAAGGGTAAAGTATTTCGTGAAATTACACCACTAAAAGTCCAAAGAGTTTCCACTTATTTGAGGGTCAACGTTCAGCCAAACGTTGCAAAAATTTACTTTTAAAATGGAGAAGTTTTGCAATATTCCAACTTTTTTTTTGCGTTCTGGTTCACTTTATCAGAAGGGCAAAACGTTGCATCAAATTACACCATTTTGAGTCCAAAGCTTCCACTAATTTGAGGGTCAACGTTCAGCCAGATTTTTGCTCACAATGTCGTTTTGCAGAAGGGTAAAGTATTTCGTGAAATTACACCACCATGAGTCCAAAGAGTTTCGACTTATTTGAGGGTCAACGTTCAGCCAAACGTTGCAAAAATTTACACCATGCTCATAAATTTGGACTTTTGTTTGTAAACAAATTAGGTATTCCACTTGAACTATTTGGTAAAAACTATACTAAATCAAACAGGTGGTCAAGCGTTGGAGCGGAAGCAAATTAAATAATTTAAAGAAGACCCGTAGTTAATTAGATGTTCCTTGAATCTGAATAATTTTCCCACAACCTTAAAAATGACGCAATACAAAAAATTTGAATTAGATTGAATGAATGAATACGCATTTTCACTTGAGGTTATCAAAACTGCTTTCCGTAAGGTTACAACGTGCTTTTCGAGTGGTACCCTGCGTAGAGCTTAGCGAAAGTCATCGAACATGCGTACACGGTTGTGCTTTGAAAGCTCAAAATTTAAAAAAATTATTGTAGCGTTACGTAAACGGGGACATTTTTTCAAGTTTTAAAAATCATGCTGCTTAGAAAGGAGGTCGTTTCGAGTATATCAAGGAGAGTTTAACCACCAAGACTGGTTGTTACATGTGCAGCTATTTATTAAAATTTTAACATTCAAGTGATGTATGCAACATCATCATAAAAACAACATTGTCTTGCTTACATTTTAGCGCACATGTAGAATTTTTTACATTATCTGATGTAACTTTTTTGAGTATGTAATTTTAAACAAATTATAATTTTGCCTTTCAGCTAGGTGTGGTGGTGGTGGTATAATTTTTCTTCAATTTAAACCTTTGCTGGGTCGATGACCGTCTGGCCTAGGTAAAATAATATTTTGTATGTACTACCTCGCATCGGCCTTAAAAACAACAGGAAGTTAAACTTCGTTCGAGCGTCACCTGCAAGTGCACCGTCGTGCTGATAAGAAAATCTCGACTTTCCGCTCTTCTTTTTTCCTCGATTCAGGTGTGGCCCAAAATTGAGTCAATCGTGGTAACGACTGACACAACTCGACAGAAGTTGATCGAACTTTCATTGCGTGATCGTTATTTCACGTTACTATGAAATTTTGTGCAATAATAACTCAAATTAATAAAAATGAGTCAGGTCACATTGAAAATAGGAATAATCTCGAACTTCTCAATACAAACTTAATTACCCATTGTTTTCTGGAATCGTGGGCCGGCGTAGCCCAGTAAAATAATAATCAAAGTGCAATAACTTTTTAAGAAAGCAATTACATTATTTTTCTACCTGATCTTTTGATCATTGGGAGTTCATGGACAGGCAAATAAATCCACAGGTTTTTTCATCCAACCAAAAAAATTGGTTATTTGTATAAGCAATAATTGTAAATATTTTAATGTTACTATAAAATAAGTAAATAAAAATAAATTACAAAGTGACCTTAAAGAATTAGCGGACTGATAAATTTAATGACAAAGTCAAAGATAATACTGAAATTATCGGGAGACCAACCTTCGATCAAGCATCGAAATCTCCTATTGAAACGCGCGTGGTAGGCACATATTATCGATCCCGGTCCCGAATCCCCGTAACGTAGAATTTTGGAAAAACATCTGCTTATTGCTACCGCTCACATGTCCGGATTAGGTATAATAGAGAAGCAAACGACCAAAGGAGTGTTGGTGCTCCCTACACTGAAAACTTGCTTTGGCGGTGCTTTTTGTAGTGGGGAATGTTGTAACCGAGGGGGCAGCACTCAGTAGCCAGTTATTCTACAAAGAGATCCAATCGACTGAGTTACAATATAAACGTAATCAAAAAACGAAAAAGTGCGCCAATTTACAAGTGTAGGAAAATTTGAGTAAAAATGAGTGTCGTAGTTTTTCATTACAAAACGACACCAATTCTAAAGTGATGTATTGATTGCGCACATGTGCCAGTGTGTGCAAGTAATCGTGAACGAATAATTTTATTAAATAATTTATTTGAACCTTTATCAAGATGTATAAGTTGTTGGGTGGATTGAAGGACTATTTGAAGTGGCAGGATATCGTGACTGATTGTGCAATTTTCCGACTACATAATGTTTTTACGACCGTGCTGTTGATGGCCTGCAGTCTTGTCATTACAGCAACTCAATATGTGGGTAATCCAATTCAATGTATCGTCAGTGGACTACCAACCCATGTGGTCAATACCTTTTGCTGGATCTCTTCCACCTTCACCATGCCGGATGCATTCAATAGACAGGTAAACAGCTGACCTATGACCTCATCCAAATGGTAATTTTCGGGACTCTAATTCAATTTATTTGTTAATTTTTCGCGTTCATTTCCATAATTAACATTTACAAGTTTAATTACCTTAATTAAAAATCGATCAGAAGTGAAAGTGTCATTAAACCACAAACCGTTATGTCGGTTACTAATGCAACGTTTTTAATTTCCACTTCACGAGATTACTCAGCGTTTTATTCCAAAACGTGCACTTTTCATACAGCAAATTACGAAATGATAAGGGACTGGGGTCAAAAAGTCAAATATAGTTTCTTCATCCAAAAAACTCAAAAACTTTCTAATTTTTTTATGACCACGACTTCTGAAGATAAATGAGTCAAGGTTTTCATACCAAGTCGATAATTATAGACGGAAGGATTTTTTACCCAGATTATTCATACTTCCTAAAATATTTTATTAATGCTAATGATACTCAACATACAGGGCGTTTTCTTATTTAAACCGCAACGCATTTCGTGTTTTAATGATACTTGTTTAGACGGAAACGACGTTGATACCGCTTAAATAAATAATAACAATCGTTATTATTTATTTATTTATCGTTCGCATGATGTGAACTATTAAAAAATGCATTCATCACGAGTATGGAATTTTGATATTCCTGTCCCTCATTTATCAGGACTAATATCGCCTAGCTTAGGTAAATTCTTGTTCTATTTTGAACACGTAAGAATAGAACTATTCATAAATAATTTATGATCTGGTTATAAAATAGATAAGCAAACCTTGGATTTGAAGTCAATTTTATGGTCAATAATAATTTTGAAAAAGGTTTTTCGGCATCTTAACTGAAGTGTCAGTTCTGTGCCCACCCAAAAGCTATAATTCTTGAACCAAAATAATTACTAGGTTGCTCCAAAAATGGAAACCTCGTTCTGCAGTTTTAATGCAGGTCGGGTCAAAGATGAGGATTCAAAGTTTTCTCTCTATCATAATACTAATAAATCACGTCAATAGTTTTGATAGCCGATTTTTTAAATATCGACAGAAAATGTTCAACAAGAAAAAATTACGTGGCATAAATTAAACTGTTGATTAGTATAACACTTATTATTGCATGTTTTTGCACACTGTAATTTTGCGATAACATTGAATGAAGTAATTACAAAAAGTATTTAGGTTTATTAATTACCATACAACTCGTTATTATGTTTTCTTACGAAACCTTGTATAAATATCTTCGCCAAGCTTTTTATCACAAAGCTTAATTTAGAATAGAAAAACTGAAGCTTTCAGGAGCTCCGAGGCATTATTTTGCATCTAATTAGATCTTCATTTTATTTGGGAGCAGTCAAGAGTGGTTTCTTACAAATCGAAGTCCTTGATGGCCACCAACCAAGAAGCATCACAATAATTATAGCAATGAGGGGATTGAACTGTATGAAATATTTAAGCTCAAAAACAATTGATTTTGGATTATAAAAAAGTTAAAAAACCAATTGAAATTTTGCCTTCACCCAAATTTTTTGTATTCGTACACATTTAAAATTCAAAATCTGTCAAGCACGAAACTAAATCAGAACACGAAACGTCCTTCAAAAAATGAAGAAACCGAAAAATAAATTTTTTGGACAGCATTGCGGTTGGTTGCACATGAAATAAATAAGACTTGTTTTTTCCAAGAAATGCAAAATTTTATGCAGTTAATTTTCTAGTTTGCAGCTGATTTTATATTATCAGTGTAAATACGCAGGCACAACTGCGTAAGTTAATAGTAAATATTTAGGAAGAGGAAGTGAAACAGATTAAGTATGCATAATCGTTATCCTTGACCTGGGTGAACCAGAATGATGAACAGTTGTATTATTCTAGAAGGCAAACTTGTAGTTCATGTCCACACAATTCGAAATGCGGGTTATTCCCAGAAGTTTTGATGAAAATTGTGTGAATTGTTCTGTGTCAGGTGATTTACTTTTCCTGCAAATATACTCTCCAGGATTAGAAAACATGCCTTGGTCGTACATCTGTTAAAAATCATGGAATCGAATAAAGAAAATGAAATGAATAAATTTCAGATTATATTCCCGGTCCGGAAACCACAAAGATTACCTTTCTAGAGCATCCTAGTGAATAGATGAATAATGACTGTTCCTACTTGGCGAAATGATTTACATATTTCGTTAATTTCGATAAACAAAACTGTGGTTTCCTGAATAGACTATTTGAACATTTGGACATATCGGGCTTTATGGTCGACCTCCCATTTTAGAGATGGGCAAACAATTCCTAGTTGTATCTAAAAACGAGATAAAGATTTAAGAATTCTGGATTAAAGATTTTATTTAGAGGTTGGATAACTCTGAAACGTCTTAGTGATTAGGGAAAGGGCTTCTAATTGTTTTAATGGAAGAAGAATTCAAAATCTGAACATTGAGCGAAGAAAAAAAAAGCCCTTTTACCTCTTTCATGTGACTGAATTGTCGAAACTGAATAGGTTCCATATCTGGTCTAAACTATACTCCTACCTAAGAAGAAGTAAGATTACTCATTAACGAAGGAAAAACTAGATTAAAGTAGGACTATTTCGTTTTTGACCTGTCTGAAAATAAAAATGGACTATTTTAACGGTTATAACAGGAGGCGTCAAGATCTCGCGGAAGGCTAAATTTGGATGATCCATCACTCCATCTTGTTTCTTCAAGTGAGCAGAAAGTCTAAAATTGGCAATAAACACCTAATAACGTGTTTCGCCCAAAATTGTCTGGAGTCTAGGATTACTTCCAGGTATATGGCAGATTTGGTACTTAATGACGCGTTTGGTGTCTAAACCGTTACACAATTTTGAACATTTCATGATTAGTCCACCCATTAAGTCGCTCATTAACTCATTAAATGCAGAAAAACGGCCTCTAAGTTTCATTTTTATATCAGGAACAGAACAGGGATAGATTTGTCGAAGAAAGTCCCAAAAAGCACAAAGTTGTTGATTCGTCATTTCAAATCCATCCTATGTCGAAAATATGCAAAGTAGGGTTGTTTTAGCCATGTAAGTTTTGAAGATACGTCCAGTAGGAAAACACCTTTTTCGGCGAAAATCATGTAAAGTGTGCAGAATTAAGTCATCGATAACTTTCGTTCATAACTTTTATACATAGGATTCCCAGGAAAATTTATTTTCAAGAAACTAAATTTTACAATTTTCAGTAAATTTGGTTTTCTTTGGAAAACCGAATCTTAACCTTTTCGAAGTCACGGAACGCTTTTTATTATAAGAAATATTTGTGGAACACCAAAGTTACTGATAATCTACGTAAGGAAATCGCAAATATCTTGCAAAAATTCAGACAAGTTAAAATTTGCAGACAGGTGTTTATTTTTCATATTCCAATAAACCCCCCCCCCCACCAGTGCCCTATAATCTGTTGGCTTCTTTCTAAGTAGGGATTTTTGTCCTCACAGTGGTTTATTGACTGTTTCCAATTTCATTCTTACAAAAAATTCTCATTAGATAAAAATTGAACAGCACAAAATTTTCTCAAAGCGAAATGCGTTGTATTTTTATAAATTGAAATTGGAACACATTTTGAATAATTTTTATTTCGAAGAAAATTTGAATTCTGCGAAATGTTTTATAGAAAATTTTGTCTTATTTAATTTTGGTTCTATGAAGATTTTCCGTAAAAATGAAATTGAGCTGTCTGAGCTGCGCGTGTGTTCATATCCCTTCTCTGAAGTCGATGGGGGAGCTTGGGGGTTCATTAGGAATTTTTGCAAATTAAAAATGTAACTTGCCATTGTTAGGTCATAAAACTAACAATAAAATATGTATAAACATACTTTCATTCAAAATTACAGCCTCCCCCCCCCCCAAAGTGCCTAAAATCCAATAAAATTGATTTCTTCCCCAAGTGATAATTTTAGCGCCTCAGCATACAGTTTTGCCTGCACCTCTTCAATTTCAGTTTTACAGAAAATTCTCATTAAATAAAATTTCTTCTACTTCTTCTTCTACTTTTATTAAGAAGTCTCCCTCTTAATATATGTCCAGGACCTGTTCTTCACTAATTTTTGCAATTAGTTCTGTGAGCATTTTTGTTTTTACATCTCAGGTAGCTTGCTAGGCTTGCCTTTCGATGTGCCTGACCCTGTTTTTTATTGTTATGATGGCAAATCATTAACACAGGGGGACCGACGGCTTTACGTGCCCTCCGAAAGCACGGAAGACGGTCAAGAAATTTTAGACTGTACCCGGAGTCGAACCGGGGAGCCCTACGTTAGCAGTTGATCGAGCTAACTATCAGGCCATGACCGTCGTCTAAAAAATAAAATTTGAAGAGCACAAAATTCTCCACAAAACGGATTTTCCAAAATTTATCTACATCGTATTGTTCATAACGAAAGGCGAAATGTGTTGAACTTTAATAAATTGAAATTAGAACCAAGATTTTGAATAATTTCTAATTCGAATGAAATTTTAACTTGGAAATATATTTTGTAGAAAATTCTGTTTTCTTCGATTTTAGTCTGATGGTTTAACGTGTAAAGGAAATTATGCGTTCTGAGCTGGGTGCAACTTTATACTTGTCCTTTCATTAACATCCAAAATCAAATACTAAATTTAGGCAAAAGTAGGCTGAGGACCTTTGGACGTTCGCTAGGATTTTTTTGCAAATTAAAAATAAAACTTGCCTGGTCATAAACAAGGTCAAAATAATAACAAGAAATATGCATAAACATACTTTGATTAAAAATTATAACAAAATAAAATATAAAATAATACATTTTTATAAGTACCGATGAACGGCTTATAATATAGAACCACTGCTCTTTACTTTATGTTCACTTTGCACTTCAGGTGAACTGAAATTCAGCGATTTGCATAAATGATAAAAAAGACTGAAAGGGTAAACAACAATCAACATGGAAAGCTCTCAACTGGAGACCTATTAGGGCTAGAAAGTTGTTCTAAACGGAGATTTACAAATAATTGAGGCTTCACTTACATATATGTGAAGACGACTTTCACGTCAGATGAATAGAAAAAAAATTCTAGATCAAAATCTGAAAACTACATAATTTTGGGTAAAACTCGAAAAAATAGCCAGGTTCTTCAAAGGGCTGTATCTCGGCAACTATAGGGGCTAGAGCAGTATTATTTTTAGATTAATACTCAGAATTTAATTCAGTTTAATTTTGCCAATACCTATTTTCTGCATGAGGATGCATAAAAAACTGTTAAATTCACGATTTTGTGAGTTTTGGGATTTTCAAAAATGTATTCTCGTCAAACTTGACTAAATATCATACAGAGTTATCAAATCTATTTTAATCCAGGAAATTAATCTCATAATAAAAAACGCTTTCAATCCTCAATTTTTAGAATATATTTGAAGAATACTACTTTTTTTTAACTTTTTGAAAATATTTAATGCAATAAATTAATGATTTTTAAAAATTTCAACTTAAATAATACAGATTAATGCATGCAAGAAATTAATTGTTTGCATATAAACCAGAACATATTATATAATCATTTCTAGAGCTTCAATAAAAGCGAAACGCCGCGCCGTGTCATGGTTTATATAGTACAAACAATTAATTTTCTGCATGCTTTAATATGTGAGTTATTTAACGTGAAATTTAAAAAAAAAAGATAAATTAAAACATTAAAATATCGTTGAACTATGAAACATGGATGCTTCTCAAAATGTGTTATCATCCCAAATTGACGATTCTAATTTTCCCTTGGCAATTTTTTCTTGCTATCCTCACAGTACTCCCGAGCGTTGATACATTTTTTTAATACAATATGACCCCCCCCCCCAATTGATGAAGTCATTTCATTGGACCTGAAAGTGTTTTCAACTTTTTATGAAAACTTGCTGAAAAACTGGTTCAACATCCACGAAAGATTGAAAGACATTATGAAAGACATTATCGGATTTTTATTTTGATCAGGTGCCTTTCTTAAATTTTTCTTTGTGGAAGCTGTTAGTAACAATGTTCTAATTTTATAACATTCTATATGTTGTTCAGGGGCCAATAGGTTTCCATGTGAGACCGAAGGGTGAGCCGTGTTTACACGGAAAGTCGAAACACCATTCATCACGACTGCTTTTTAATTTTTAGCATATTTTATGACCTCTTCCTCTTCACACCGGTGTTGAATATGGTCTCGTTCTCTACCACATAAAATATTTTATATAAATAATAAAATTGTTGTTCGGAATTAACATTGAACTGTAGGTCTCCATATTCATCCTTACCACAGACGTTTACTCATATCCGTGGGATAAAAATACATCTGATAACAAAGATATATTCTTTCGGCGGTTAACTCGTAGACTTTCTGAGTGGTCGGTTAGTTGCCAATCTTGCATGATGCAATTGAATAAATACCACTTTGACCAGTGTTATTTTATGTTATGAACTATTTTTAATTTATTTTTCGAAACTCAGCGTATGATTGATTAAACTTACTATGGTTTTTGTAGAACAATGGCTGTAATTTTATTTATAAAAAATGTAAATCATTAATCATCTCTACACCACGATGATTTGAAAATAATGATACGCTCATTGTAAATGTGAATAAGAAACTAATGATTATTTATTATTTTCCATATAATTTTGTAAATTTAATAAAAATATTATAAATAAATTATTATGGTTAAACATTTAGCTCAATTTTTAATTATGTAATATTAAATATGATAATGAGAAGAACTTTTTTTCGAGATTTTTTCCAAAAGTGGCCAAGAATAAACCTGACTTGAGATGTCAAGACCGTATCAACAAACAAATTATTAATTTTATATGTGTGTACTTAATCCGTATTTATTAACTATTTAATTGCGTCATAAAACAAAATTTACATCTCATAAATACACATAGATAACAGTCGAGGTTATAATTTGTGATAAAAAGTTTTTCTCTAATAAATTATCCTGGGAAGGATCTTGCGGTTATTGTTTCTACGCTACTGACTATATGACGAATTTTTGGCGATTTTTCAAAACGAACAAGCAAGGCTACAGTTTGTAGTAATACGTGTAAAGGTATTTTAATTATTCATACGGTGAAGTCTATTGTTAGCTTCAAGTTGTTGTCCAAGTAATTGAGCGTTTAAAATTATCAAGTTCTTTACCCTAATTATCTTCCTTTGGTAATGGTTGTTGATTACAAAAAAATAATTACTTTGATCTTTCAAAGCAATGCTTTCTCGGTGGTCCAAAAGATCACCCGAACGGAAAATGGCTCAAGCGAAACGATTTTCCCTGCCAGGAAAACATTTGAACTTCTCAAAAAATTTCACCTTTAGACGGCGATGAGGAAGTTAGGGAAAATACAGTTCTTAATCATTTTACGAAACAATGGCCAACTTTTTGAAAAAGTTGTGTTTAACTATTATCACCTTCAAATGCTAATTTTTGGTTCAGCCGTAACGGAATTGAGAATGAGGAAATATTACCCACGGTTAACAATGGAATTTGAGCGGTTTGAGGTCATCGTATGCAAGATCGCAACTATTTTGAAAACTATTTTGCAAATATTTGTATCCACGTAATACTTGAAATTCTTTTCAATGTTGATGGAGCATAACTTATTTGTTTGAGCTTCAGGTTTTTGATTCGATAATATCAGGAATGTTTGTAGTAAAATATTTTTCGTAGTAAATAAAGGAATTATTCATTGTATAGATAACTTCAAGACGCCCACTTGTGATGGAATGACTTCACACTTGGGTCCATTATTCCATTAAAATCGTATAAAGTGCATTAATCATAATTATTTTGATTTAATTTAATTTACCATAATCAAACAAATTGGTAAAAATAAAATTAGGTACAAATTTCGAAATAGATAATTAAAATATAATTTTTTTACGTATGGAATCTAAAAGCAATAACTTAAATTTAAATTCCAACTTAGAAGATGATAACCTGTTATTTGGTTCATGGTGGATAATAATTATAGCTTTCTTTTTTAAGCTTGGAAAAGAGGTTCCTCATCCCGGTATAGCTAACGACTACACCGAAGACGGCGAACGAAAATATTACACTTACTACCAATGGGTTTGCTTCGTGTTATTTTTCCAGGTATGTATTCCTCTATACTTATTTTGAATAAAAAAATTACTAACAGTAATTTGAAAGGATATCGACTTCCTTCTTGCATTTAGACTGAAAAGTATCAAGTTCCGGTTTTTATATTTTGCGGTCGTTAACTTCAAATTCAATGTGATGTTTCCTAATATTGTGATCATATCATTTTTAGGCTATTGCTTGCTACACGCCAAAATTCCTCTGGGAAGCTTTCGAAGGAGGACTCATGAGGTCGCTGGTTATGGGATTGCACACAGGAATACTAAAAGAAAGTGAGAAAAATGCCAAAAAGAAAATTTTGCTCGAATATTTACAAAAACATATACGGGTAAGAACAACACCTTAAAAAATTTGGGTTTCCAAAGTTTACGTAATTGGAAATCTCTGTTTTCCAAAGTTCAAATTCAGCTAAAAAATTAATTACCAAAATTTACCACACGTTATAATAAAATTCGCTTAGGGAACTAATGCTTAATCATAGATGTTCTTGGATAAACTATGAGTCAGAAATAATTTAATTTATTTTTAGAATAACCACATTTTTATAATTTTTTTTCCACTGATAAAATTGATATTATGCATTACTGAGGATAATTTAATTATGTAATTATTTTGATTCGCTAATCGAGTATGTCATTTTACAAAGTGGTGCTCAAAACTTCCTTCTTTCATAACGATCTAAAATTATTATAAATTTAATAATAATCGTCAAGTCTAGATTGAGCTGCTGTCGAAAGCTTATTATAAGCTTATCTCATGAAGGAACTCGTCCCGTTAAGGGACCTCGAAAAAATAAGGACCTATGATTTTTTCTTCAAGTAGACCGCAACCATGTATTATTACTCCAAAGATGTTGACTTTTCCAGACAATCGCCGGAAAACATTAAAGGATTGAAAGTCTGAGGATATCTTTCAACATGAAGTCGTTCAGGGGCTGTGTAATTTTTGCCACACTCCTAATACCATTAACATGTCAAAAGCTCCTAAATACGAAAACTTTTGATTTACACCATAACAATCGCAATGCTATGGTTGATTTTCATTCAGGTTGATAATAAAATTAAATCTTGTCGAAAAGATTTCATTTTCATTGCATTTTCTAACTTAAATTTTTATCATTTCATAAATTTAAGATTTTATCTTTCATTTTAATAGAATATTCTTGGAAAGAGGTGGGAAAATAACAATTTTTTTCTTGCTTATTTTTGAACGACCTTTTCAACGATACCTTTTTCGACCCCCGTCCTCCCTGTGCTATTTGAAAATCTGGAGCTTGCGAACTTTTCAGGTTGCCAACATTTACGGGGAATGTCAGTATCACCATTCGATTCTTCATCTAGGCTTTTTTACCAACCCTCTAGGACAAACCTTTTTTGTAAAAATTCCTGATTCGGGGGGGGGGGGGTCTGCTTTATCCTGTATATGAACTTAAATTGAATTGTTAAATTGTTAATTTAATTTGAATTTAATAATTTTAATAAACTACCCATCTAATAATAAATTTAAATATTTTAAGAAATATTAAATCTTGAATTTTTCCACATAAAAAACGAAAATAAGAGTATTTTATTTACTTAAGTAAGCAAATCTAGCAAATAAACTTTGATTACATAGCAGAATATTTGAATTTACATTACCGCGATAGCAATTTTAAATAAAGTTTCTCATCTGTTCTAAGAGAATAAAAATATTTATGCATTGGCTCGTTTCGATAACTGCCAAATCACTTGATTTTTAGAATTATGAGCCTTATAATCGATGTAGGAGTACATATAAATCATTTTGCAGCAAAGTTGATATCATATTTATCTGTGTAAATACTTTGAATAAATAAATTAATGTGGTTTCAGTGGCACTCATAAATACATATTTGATTTCTTAAAATAATAAATTGAAAATTACGAAAATTTTGTCCAATAATTCACGGAACGATAATACACTATGTAAACAATATGCAGTAAAATTTAATAAATCATAAATATGTTGCGATAATGAAAAAAAATTGCAGGTAAAATTTTTACTGCCTATTCTTGTTATAACAAATAATGATTTCGATTGATACAGAAATTATTAGGCTAAATTTTATTGCCATTAAATTATTATGTTTAATTAGTATGTATTAATCACAAAAATTACATATTATTAAAATTAGAAGCATCTGACGAGAGCTAGAAAGAATTGTCTAAAGCTTATAAAATTAATTTTAATTGTACTATAGCTTAATAAATTAACTTTTTAATTTTAAAAATTGAATTTAGTATCTAGATATTCTAGATATAAAAAAATATATCTAATACAAAAATACAACATCAAAATTTGCGTTTTATCAAAGATTTGTAAAGATAAAAAATCTTTTTTTTCAAGTACCTTTTCTTAAAGAATACATTTGGTTAAAATCTAAAAAATATTCGCATACATTTCAGATATCTCAAATACTTTAATCTAAAAATAGTAAAGTATTTAGATTACAACAGAGGTTCTTTACCTTGTTTCATTGTGTATTATGGGAGGGGGGGGGACTCATAGCATAATAACGCAAAAAAGGGAATTGTTTAACAATTTTATTGTATTGATTGTATTTTTTATGTTTGAAAACTCATGGGGGGTTGTAGTTGTAATTTTGACTAGAAGAAAAATTTGCGAAAATATCACTAATAATCGAAGCAAGGAAACCGAAAAAATAGCTAGAGCATGTAAAAATATTCGAAAAAGCTGAAATTTTGTATTTGAATATTTGAATGAATCTTTTAAAACATCCGACAGCTTCTCTACAATTAAGGATTTTAGCCCCCCCCCCCCCCCAACGCGAGTTATTTTAATCTATAACTCGCTTCATTTCATTTTTACTGAAAATTCACATTAAATCGAAATTTAAGAGTATAAAATAGATTTTTCTAAAACTTCCTTCTGGTTTACGCAACCAAGTCAAAAAATAGTTAGAGTTTGCAAAACTCCCTAAAAAGCTGAAATTTTAATTGAATGTCGTAATGAGCCTCTAGAAATTTTTCTAGAATGCCCTGTCGACTTCGTCCTTAATTGGAGACCGGGCGGGTTTTCGCCTATAATTCGCTTAATTTAATTTTTACAGAAAATTTTCTTCAAATAAAAATTGAAGGACACAAAATTATGTTACGAATTGTTTTTTTCTTAATTTTCTTACATTATGCTTTTCCTGAAATACAAAATCGATTGCCTATTTTTGTAAAAAAATTGAATTGTTGAAACAAAAATGGTGAATAAAATTTTCATTATCTTCCCACCTGAAGTAGATTCTGAAAAATCCATTTTATAGAGAATTTTGTGCTTTCAACTTTGGTTTGAGGAGAAGCCGACCGGGAATTTTAATTTCCAGAACGGAAATTAACAATAAAATAAAAATAAACATTATAATAATTTCTCGGGTTAAGAACCACTGGATCACACTAGATTAAGATTTAAAGTACATGTAATAAATAATAATATAAAAGGGGTCGTTCATAAATTACGTCATACACAAAGGTAGGGGGGGGGGGGAATTCAGACTGCGTAACGATTTGTCCTGAAATTCTATAGATTCCATAAATTTCTAAATTATTATCTAAAATTATCATAAAATTGTTGAAAAAACACTACATTGGTAAAATTGTGTTCCTTAAAATATTTTTTTAAATTGAATTAAAATTATTTTCGAAGGTAGTAAATGAATAAGAAGTTATACTAAGCATTTATCCTAATTTTCTAAACTTAGTTTAAAAAGTTCAAATTTTAAAATTTTGTAAATTAAAAAATCTTTTCCAATTTTTAAAACATAGGCGAGAATGCGATCTATGTCCATGTGAAACGAATAATTGTTTCAGGGCCGAATCTAGAACTGAAAATTACCTTTTCAACCTTCAGTAGGATTTTTCAATCGTAGATTAATAAATCGCATTTTCGACTATATTTATTTTTGTTAGTTCAAAAAGTACTAGATTTCTAAAATTATTTAATTTTCTTTAGCTTTAAAATTTTTTTTAAGTTTCTATAAAAATAATGTAAGTAAATAGAAAGCAAAGTAAATTTTATTATTTTTAATTTAATCAATAAAAATAAGCAGTATTGTTTCCATAAATTATTTTTCACAATTTTTATAAATTTCGTTTTATTAAAAAAACTCCATGATTTCATGCCCCCCCCTTCGTTCTTTATACATATTTGTAGTTCTATCTGTAGTTCTACCTTCTTACAAAGCAGCAGCGTGTTTTTTTAAAACTTGACGTTGACTTGAAATTTTCTTTTTTAAGTTAAATTTTCAATATTATTGGATTTCGAAAATCCCTAACTAATATCTCTGTAGTTTGTGGTGGGAGCCCTGAAGAGCTTCCAAAATTGTGACATCACAACGTTAATTTTATATAAAAATGTTTAGTTTTTCTAATAAGCTTGTAAAATGTAGAATCATTTTAAAATTATTATTTTCCTTTTTATTTATATAATATTTCTCCTCCCATTGAACGAAGTCACGAGCCGACATTGCTTATATATTGTGTCCAGATGCAGCGGTGTACATTTGATGAACCTCAAGGAATAGTCACATTTGACTCGTTATAACTGAAGCCCATTGTAAATAAAAATTTAAGAAGAACTTTTTAAATATTGGTTCGTAATAAACAGAAGTTCGTTAGAACCTGGCTTGTTAATGCAATGATCATACAATAAAAAAATTAATCGTCTGAAAAGGTTATTCAAGAAATTAAAAAACTCCGTGGTTCGGAGCGCACGTTGAAGTGTGGATTCCCTATGAGTTGATATGGCGTACTTTGTACGCCAGTACCACAAACGTATAAGAAAAGATTCGACATTACCAGGAAGAAGAAGAATCTTTGAATCTGTATTGTAAAATTTACAATTTATTTAACTGAATTTGAGATTATTTTTAATCAGAATCTAAAAAAAAGTTATAACATGAGGAAGCTTCACAATTTAGCAATCAACCTAACCGAAGTCAGTTTACCAAGGAAACCACTGTTTTTCCGGTACCTTACGCATATTACACAGATGGATTTGGACTATGGGCTGAAATGTAGTTTCTCTTGCTGGTTTTCCGATATACTCGGTGCCAATTATTACAATTTGTTCACTTCAAGATCAAAATGAAAGAGAAAACATGGCTGTCTTAACTGTGATATTTCTTAGAAATTATTTGTGATAATTAGTCGTTATGCTTTTATAAATCAACAGTAAATCTTTTTTGTTGGAAATATAGATAATACAACACAGTTTCATTCTAACACGATGAATACATCGCGGTAATTATCGCATATCGTAATATTTGTGAATCCCCGAACTTGATTCGCTAGCGGCTACACAAGGAAATTTTTGAAAAATCCCGTATTTAAATTTTAGTAGAGAAATTTTCGGTAGTTTTAGAAATAAGTGCTTAGTTTTATAGGAACATAACAACTACTTACCATGTTATTTAATACCTACCAGGGTTACAACTAGTAAACCATAATGAAAAGAAAACTTTTCAGGAAAACGTGTTCACTAACCAATTCCGTTCAAATAATAAATTATGTCTAGTTTAATTTTATCGGCAATTCCTCGAAAAATTAATCGGGTACCAAGCGACATTGTTATTGTTTATTTTAACATTAATTTTTCGTTTAATTACCTATTTATAAATATAATTATACATTTTATTTATATTTAGAAAATGAGTCTGGTATAAATATTATTTCGGTTTATTAACTTCCATCATATTTATCACAAATATCAATGACTCGCCTATTCAAGAACCAAAAAAGTTTTTTTAGGCTGGATTCGCACTGAAGCCACCGTCAACCACTGACTAAAATTCAACTACCGGAAATAACTGATTTATGGGTGGGTGGATCTTATAACTCGGTTTTAACCACTTGAATTAGTGAAATTTTATTAAATAGTTTTAGTGAAACTCCAGCTTTACAATATGATTTTGCATTGCCAGAATATTAAATTAAAACTAAAACTATTTTAGATTTGCGATAAACCCACAATATCAAATTTCTAACAGAAAAAGAGTTCAGGGAGTTTGAGTGACATGTTTAACTACTTTTCTGGTAAAATTCCACTTTTTTGAGTCTTTTTCCCAAATTAATTGTTTATATAATTATATTTGAGCTTTGGTGAACTGACGAATTAAAACATAATTTTTTAAATATTTCTTCTTTTTTAGGGACACAACTTGTATGCAGTTCGATATTGGGTATGCGAAGTACTGTGCCTTATCAACGTTCTGGTTCAGCTTTATTGCATGAACTTATTTTTTGACGGGGAATTTTTATCATACGGTCTACGTGTAATGAATTTTTCCGAAACATCCCAAGAGGAACGTGGTGATCCAATGGTTTATATCTTTCCACGAGTAACAAAATGTATATTCCACAAATATGGTGCTTCTGGAAGCATCCAGAAACACGACAGTTTGTGTATTTTGCCTTTAAATATAGTAAACGAAAAGACTTACATTTTTATCTGGTTTTGGTTTATGTTTCTCGCCACTATGTTAACGATTCTCATGATATACAGATTTTTCATGATCGCGTTTCCCAAATTCCGACCGAGAATTTTACATGCGAAAAGTCGAGGAATTCCAATGGATATTTGTATAGCCATTACCAGAAAGGTTGATTTAGGAGACTGGTGGATACTTTTAATGTTAGGTACAAATATGGATCCGTTAATTTACAGAGAAGTAATTTCGGAATTAGCTAAGAAAATTGATTCGAACGTTATGAATTGATAAATCCCATATATTTATTTAGCTAGATAAATAAAAGTCAAAATTCAGTATTTATTTTAAAAGTAATATGAAGAAATCGTTATTTTCCGATGATTTTATCTAGTAATTATTTTTTTAAAGTAGGATTTAGTCTGATGCGCGTGATAGTAAGTGTATTTATATTTTAAATGATTTTGTGCTCATTTTAAAAAATGCTCATGTAGACATTGTTAAGCGTTTTCGATTTCCCCTGGGGGGGCAAGTTTTTTCTTATTTTAGCGTTTTTTTGTTTTAAATAATTGCATCAGCCTCCAGGTGAACTTCGTTAATAACACTTTAAGTCTTAAGATTAATTAATTATTATGTACTGTGATGTGCCTGGCAAATTATAAATGCCGTGTTGTATAATCATTTGCCTTAGAACAGACTGCCATTGCATGATTCTATTATAGAAATTTTTACATGTCTTAGCGTATAATGTCGTGGCTACTTTTTATAGATTTATTATTAAAATTTAATTATACGAAAAAATTTGTAATGTTTTATACGATATTCTATTTTGTAAATTAAACAATAAGAGAAATAAATGATTTTGTTAATTTCTTTTTTAATTTGAAAACTATGTTGTAGTGGTCAAGATAACCAACATCCCATGTATAATGAAAAAGGGGAATCCCTAACAATCGCTATCAGTTTTTATCAATCACGAAAAAAAAATGAAAAAGTAATTAACAATAAAATTTAATTACAGCCTGCTTATTTAATCCAGTGTGTAAATCTATCATATCTTGATCAGTAATTTTACGGTTATTAGTTAATTACAGGTTTTCTCCAATGAAATGCTAGCAATTTACATAAAAAAGTTATTCCATAAACTAGCAATTAATCCGTCAAATAGTCTTTGGACTCCATTTCATAATTTTCTTATTTTTTAAAAAGTTTAATTAACAATTTACTTCCAATAAATATCGTTGCAACAATTTTCCTGTCAAAATTTATAATACCATGTAATCCTAGAGCTAAAGAAATAATTTATGAAGATGTTTGTCCATAGAGAAATGGAAATTAATACCAAGTTAGTAGACATCCGCCCCAATTTAACTCCTATGTAACCACGTCTAAATTTAAGAATCTAAAGACTCAGGATTAAAACAATTACGAAACGCAATAATAAATCAACAATGTTCAAGAAAAATAAGTCATAAAATTGTGTCAGGGTACCGTCTCGAGATTATTAAAATAAAAATATTTATTTAAAAAAAGTTGCCCTACTTATCACTTCTTTCTTTATTGCTTATTGTATTATCGTTGTGTAATTTACAATTGGATCAGGTCAACGGCATTCTCCCCGCATTGACCGAGGTAAATCATTATTCTTAACAATTTGAATTTGTTGTTGAAAAATGTCGGAATACTGCCATCTTACGAAAACGCCATCTGGTACGTCGCTTACCAATTTTTCGTACAGATGGCAAAAGCTTCCAATTTTCAGCATTTACTAAAATGATTTGAAAATATTTTAAATTTTTGTTGTTCGAGTTTTGTAAATAAGGGAAGATCTGACAATTAAGTTATTAACCGGAAGAATGATTGGATATTGCCGTTTGAGAGTAATCTAAGTTGAGGATTAAATAATAGATTTACATTTAGCCAATATAAATAAACTGCATAATAAAATGGTATTTCTATTAAAGTTTATTTAGTTGATTTAACTTTAAGCTGTATTGACTGACATCTACTAGCATATTAAGCTTTTCATTTATGTAAAGTTAATCCCATAAATTTTCTAATTTGGTACAATAAAAACCGATACGTACCTAATACCTTCTCGCTTACAGTTTTTTCCACATCATACGTTTTATCTGTTTTAATTGGATTTTAAACTGAATCTTGTCTGCATTTTGAAATGCTTCACCCGTTTTAACTGGATATTAAAAACAAAACCTTATTCGTATTTCTAATAAACCCGTTTAATTAATTTTGCATATTATATAACATCACCTTGTACAGGCAACATATTGTTGCTTTTTTTTTAGTTTCTATGCCAAATTTTGATCAAACGGGCATAGGCCATTCGAATTTAAATTTTGTAATTTAAATTGTAAATAATTTAAATCAGAAGTCGATGAAACTTGAACTAATTGATAGACAATGCTTTTTGCTAAAACTTCCTTATGTAGCGATTCTGGCCATTCTTTTCAATCTGAAATATTTAAGTAGTTCAAACTAACCATTGAAGATCAACATTTTACTTTATCCCTGCGTTTAATATTAAACTGTAGATTTACATTGTAATACTTACAGTTTGAAGGCCTTTAAGATTTAAAATTTGTGACCAGAATCGATGCATTAGCAGTAATTTAAATAAATATATGTTGTGCCAGAATGTTCTGTATAGATAACGAAATTTTTTATATTTTATACAAATTGTTGGTATTTTTTTTACCGTTGTTGTAGCCTCTTCAGGGAAAGGTCACGACATGCTTTTTTTTAGTTTTTTGAGGTATTTGCTAATTGTCTGAACTCGATTTTTCAATAACCTTTAATTATAACATTATAGAATACGTTTTTTCTATTGAATCGATTCAGAATCAGGTTCGGGTTTGATTGACTGTTGATTTAGTTAAAATTAGTCTCATTTCATTGACCCCACATTGGGTCAAAATCCAAAAAACGAAAATTCAATACCCAATTCAAAAAAGGTTTACTCAAATTGAACATGCATAAGATTTATATCAACAAAACACAATCAGAAGTTGCTGAAGTGGTTTGAGAAGAAATGACGGAACTGGTAGGAAGACAATAGAAGTTGTAAGAAACAAGAAGAGTTGGATGACTGACTAAATTCTGAATATGATGGACCAAAGAAGAATCAAGACATTAATAAGTATAGGAAGATAGACCGAGAAATAAAGAAAACCATTAAAAAGGCAGAAGAATGGATATCGGAAAGGTGCAACGAGATGGAGGAACTCCAATCTAGGTATGACATATTAAATTTGCACAAGATGAGAAAACATACGAAAATGGTATGTAAACAATCGTTTGAAGCCGATGTCGATGGAAGCGAATTGGAGTATGCCATTAAAAACTCAAGAAATCTCAACATAAATATCATATAGGCAGTAACCTGAACCTAATCTGAATCTAACCTGAACCTAACCAGAACCTAACCTGAACCTAACCTGAACCTAACCTGAACCTAACCTGAACCTAACCTGAACCTAACCTGAACCTAACCTGAACCTAACCTGAACCTAACCTGAACCTAACCTGAACCTAACCTGAACCTAACCTGAACCTAACCTGAACCTAACCTGAACCTAACCTGAACCTAACCTGAACCTAACCTTGGATCTCCCCCAGGAGACTGCACTCTGTGTGCATTTTCTCCGACAGCCTTTCTTCGCTTGTTACCATTGCTAATAGGAGTAGCACCGTACCTTTGGTCACCTCCATCCATCGTTCACTGCTCAAACGTAAGGACCAAACGATCATCAGATTTGCGTGGGTAAAGGCTCATTGCGGCATTGAAGGGAACGAGGTTGCAGATCAATGTGCCAAAGACGCGGCTGTTTCACACAGTCGCATGGTATACAATCAGTTCCCTCTTAGCTATGCAAGAAGGGTGATTCGTCTTGAGGCGGCATGTACTTGGGATACCGAGTACAGAAATGCCGTCCAAGGTTCGACCACCCGGCAGCATTTACCTACGCTAAATGATGTTAGCTTGTTCCGAAGTGCCGTTGATAACTCCTTTGAAATGACGCAGATATTGACGGGTCACTCGTTTGCGCGCGAGTATCTGCACAGATTTAAGATCAGTCCTACACAGAAAAAAAAGTCCGTCGTTATATTTACGAAATGCGGTCGTTAAACGCAAATTCGTTATATTAACGAAAATTTCGTAACTATTACTAATTTTTCGTAAAATCGTAAAATTGTAGTTCGTTAATATTACTACACGCTATTCGTAAATATTACTACACAAATGTAACGAAAATTTCGTAACTATTACTAAAAGTAGGCAGACTCTGCAACATTTGTTGTCTTGCTGCCCAAAGTACACCCAACATCGTCACAACTACGCCTTACATTGTCAGTTTCATAATATTACACCTTTTAACATTTCGGACATAATCACCAATAAATTTATTACCAAATTATACATATCCTATTGCAAATTAATCATCAACACATTAAAACCCCCCCCTTAACTTGTCTACAATGAGTTTAATGGATTTATGCTCTCACCTGCCAATTGTTACCTTACCAATAAATTCACATTCTATTTAAATTTCATTCAAAGTTACATTCGATTCAATTTCACTCAATTTAATTTTATTCTTCTTCAAGCTTTTACAACATTCTTTCGTTTACCAACAGCCGCAGTTTTGCTCTAAATATTTATTGTTAATCACTACCCATCATTATTTATTTAATCACCCCCAATCACCATTCACCATATCGTTTTTGTTATTGTTAAGTTATATTAAGTTTTATTACAATGTATCCATTGGCATTAATATACTCCCTCTCTAGAGAGGAAACAGGAAAAAAAACCTAACCTGAACCTATCCTGAACCTAACCTGAATATATAGACGATATACCACGCGGTCATCGAACCCACCATTACTTACGGTTCTCTTATTTGGTGTGGAGTGCTTAGGTATAAGTATGTGCTGAAATGGCTACGTTCCTTCCAACGGGCATTCGCCATTAGGGCTACTTGCGCATTTCATACGGTCTCGGCAATATCTGCGTTAGCCTTAGCATTAGCTGGATTTACACCAATCGAGCTAAGGATAAAGGAGGTAGCAAGGGTAGAGCAGCTGAAAATGGATGGTACTTTCGATCGACTTCCAGATGACGTCGTCTTACAAAATCGTACGTCGCCAGCGGGGATGTTGCATCCCCGTTACAGACAAACGATCTGTTTTGAAAAAGTAAGCGACTCGCTGGAAGTCGATCGAATATGCGACAATGTCAGTGCTGCTATCTTTACCGATGGTAACAAGCAGGAAGGTGGGGAGGTCGGCGCGGCAATCGTTATATAGAGTAGATGCGAAAGGTCAAAAGTTATACTGTCATCGGCGCATTAACGAAAACACGTCCAAACACTAAAAAGCCCAACTAGAAAACATTCGTTGCATGTTTACTTTCGTTTACTTTCAAAATAAAATAAATAACAATAACTTTGTTATTAAATTACATGCCTAGTGATATTTTTTTCATATTAATTTTCAAGAACGAGTAATTACGTCTTTTTTTATTCACATTTTTTAAATTTTCGCGCCAAGCTAATGTTTTCACGTAACATTTATATGTATGTATGTCGCCCTTCGCGCATTGTATAACTTTTGAGCTTTTGCACGCAGTCTACCATGAAGCTCGACAAGAAACCCACAAGTACAAGTTAAATTGTGCTTGTAGCGTTTTTCAAGCCGAGCTATATGCGATTGACGCTGCCCTGTCTTGGATCTCCCCCAGGAGATTGCACTCCGCGTGCATATTCTCCGACAGCCTATCCTCGCTTGTTACCATTGCTAATAGGAGCAGCACTGTACCCTTGGTCAACTCCATCCATCGTTCACTTCTCAAGCTAAAGAATCAGACGATCATCAGGTTTGTCTGGGTAAAGGCTCATTGTGGTATCGAAGGGAACGAGGTTGCAGATCAATGTGCCAAAAAGGCTCAACCACCCGGCAGCATTTACCCACACTACAAGATGTTCGTTTGTTCCGAGGTGCCTTTGATACCTCTTTTGAAATGACACAGATATTGACGGGTCACTCGTTTGCGCGCGAGTATTTGTATAGGTTTAAGATCAGTCCTACTGACGTGTGCCCCTGCGATTCAAAAAGTAGGCAGACTCTGCAACATTTATTGCCTTGCTGCCCAAGATATACCAACATCAGACACACTTATACTAATCATTGCCACTTTTATAATATTTCACCTTTCGACCATACACAAATCTCAAAAAACAGTTTCATATCAAAATTATTCACCAAATTCTGCAAATCAATAATCAATACACTAAAAGCGTTCAATACCATCCCTTAATCTACTTCCATATGAATTTGTTTGTACTCGCACTTGGCACTAAAAATTTAATACCATCAGTTCTCATTTTTGTTTTTAATTCCATCCATTTTTTAACTTTCTAAACGTTTACCGTTTTATGTTCCATTTTATATGTTTAAACTTTTTTTTTTATTGCTGTTCGTGTTATTATATAATTATTGGTTGCTGCCATTTGTGCTCCAGCCTAAGTTACATAATATTATTATTATTACGTCTCGAAAGAGCCTTATTAGTATTATTTGTTAGTGCTGTTCCAGTTATCCAATTTATTATTTGCCACCCATTTTTACTCGAGCCCATGTATTATTGTTATATGTATTGCCGTGATAAGACAAAAATTTTATTTTATATAGCGAGGAAAGAAATTAACGGCTCTTTTTTCTACTCCCGGCTACTCGGCAATGAGACTCTAATCGTGGGCGTGTAGATGGTTCGATTATAATAAAAAGACACCTCGTCTGGTTACTAATTCGTAGCTCAATTGAATGATTCAATTTTCAATCTGTACCTGGATCTGTCTTATACCTATGCTGTATTTTTTGAAATAAAATGTACTCAAATAAAATCTACTCAATCAGTACCTGTTCATTTATTAACACATTTTAGATTAAGACAAACCATAAAAATCAAATAAAGAAAACAAATCAAGTGTACAAATAATTCTTAAATCTAAAAAAATTCCCCCTCCGAAAATTATCGCACTCTTATAAAGTTCAATCGTATTATGTCGTGTGATAAATGAAACAAAGACGCGTAAAGTTCTTACCGAAAGTTTCCGACGTCGAAGAACTCAGCTGTTTGCGCTCCTGCTGTCGCCGGCTTTGAAGTGAATGCTTCATTAACTCGTTTGGTTGTAGTGACAAATAAGGACAATCATACACCATAAATTCTTCCTGATAGAATAAACGCCAGTTGAATCTTGGGTAAGTATTCCAGCTTATTTAAATTAAATTTTTCTCGACCATATACCATAATTAACAAATTACAAAAAAAACCAGTGGTACCAAAAATTTTCCAAAGTCTAGATTCCCACGACTTTTCATAAAAACTTCTTTTAACTGAACTCTATCAACTATTCTGACTTCTTTAAATTTTATGAACGGATTTTCTATTTATCAAACTTTGGCGTACTCAAACTTGAATAACTTGGTTTACCAAAAATTCTACGTCCTCGCTTCACGACAGACCGCACTCCAATCTCCCAAAAATACGTCCTCACTTCTCCACAGACGCACCGTGAGTTCTCTAATCTTTCAAGAAAACTCCCCTTTCCAAATTCCCATGAGCAGGCGCGCTTCACCAAATTTCGAATTTGTCGGATAATAAACCCGTCCTTCTTCACTTCATTTACTCACTCCATTTATCACACCGTTTATTACGTGTTTACCTAACTCAACAGATCTTTAAAATTACCCAATTTGTTTTACTTTGAAGGTGAAAAATATTTATCGCTATTTTATAATTTATCTCTTACATTTTATTTATAGAAACAGCATCCATTGAAGAGACTTCACTTGAGTTTCGTAGTAGATCTGAACAAACAGCATTTCAACATTTTTAGGCATTTTCAAACCCTGGTACAGTTAAACAAACAAACTCATAGCTTTTAAACTAACTAAATTACGATTGTGTCTTTTAATTGAATCGATCCCATTTTGGACCACCGCAGTATATTGTTAAATTTTATTTTATTTATCCATTCACATTTCATCCCATCTATCAAATATGTTTACCCGCATTTTCATATTGTTAAATATTTAAATAAGTTATTGTTATTAATCTGTATAAATTAGCAATATACACTTCTTCCCGGGTGCTTTAGCCTGAGAAGAAAAAAAGGAGAAAAAACCTGAACCTAACCTGAACCTAACCTGAACCTAACCTGAACCTAACCTGAACCTAACCTGAACCTAACCTGAACCTAACCTGAACCTAACCTGAACCTAACCTGAACCTAACCTGAACCTAACCTGAACCTAACCTGAACCTAACCTGAACCTAATCTGAACCTAGCCTGAACCTAACCTGAATCTAACCTGAACCTAACCCGAACCTAACCTGAACCTAACCTGAACCTAACCTTAACCTAGCCTGAACTTAATCTGAACAAAACCTGCACCTAATCTGAACCTATTTCTTTATTCATTTTTGCAAAAAAAAAATAAAACAGGCAATTACCATCCATAGGAGTCGTAATCCTATAAATGATAAACAGGATGTCCAATCAATACTTCCATGGTGGATATAAATACAACCTATATAACATGAAAATAACTGAGGGTCTGGAGGGCACACCTAAATATGAAAGAACAATTTGCAACTGTAAGTCCCTTAGTACTAAAATATCAAGAGAATAAATTTTTTAAATAATTCAAAAAGAAGATTGCGACAGAATTAATCAAGAATAAGCACGTGTATCTGGGGGATGTTCCATACACCCCCCCGGTATTAATCATGTTTTATAAATGCAGTCTACTGTTTTATGTTTCATTTTGTAAACAAAATACTGAAATCCTAATATGTATGTATGACAATAATAATAAATATACAAAATACCTACCTGTAGAAAACAATTTTAGAGACCGAGGAATACTGAAAATTTACAACCTTATGTCCTTCAGTTTTTTAAAATAATTCGAAATGAAAATTGGAATAGAATCAACTAAGAATAAACGTGCTCCTAGGGATACACACAGATCACAATTTTAGCGAACGGGGAGCCTGGGGGTTATGGAATACCCTCCAGTATTACGACCTAAATCATAAAAAACAAATTTAAAATTTCATGCCCCTTAGGATCAAATGAACAACGGATATTTTTTTAAAACAATGAAAAATAAAGATTACTGTAGAAGTAATAAGGTAAAATAAACACGTTCAACTGGGGGATATTCCATAATCCCCCCTCCCGCCCAAGCCCCCGGATTACATATCATGATTTGTAAAAAATTAGAGTCGACTGTTTTATAAATTTTGAATTACTTATGTGCAGAATTAAAACAATCGTCATTGATCAGTTGGTTCCCTTGAAAGCTGTTAAAACATTTTTTATTTAATTTAATCTTAATTAGTGTTCTTGTCTTCAATGTCGTTGTGAATTATAGAATGACTAGGAATTTAATCTGTTCATATATATTCTAATGGGGAAGTTTTAGTTAACATTTTTTGAGATTATGCGCAGATTGTCACATTAATTTCGTTATTTCCCTTAACTGGAAAAAAATATTTAATTTCAGATGTTCTGCTATATATGAATTCATTCTTGCTAATAACTATAATGAATAAATAATAAAGAATGTCAAATGCATACCGTACTCTTTTAAAGCTGTACATAACTCTACAACCGAGCAATTAACAAGAAAAAAGTATAAGATCTTTTCTATAGGTAATTGAATTTTCTTTAATTGCAATTAGTATTTAACATTTTACTTTAAAGGGAACCTAAACCGAGATATTCACGAATATTAATACAAATGTTTGTTTTAGTGCGGTTTTTCTAATCAGGCGGCCAAATCCAGAGCCTGTAGGTCTTCGAATGATAATAAAGTGTATTCCAGCTTTCTCATCATTATTTCCACAATAGCCATTTTATAACAGCTTGTCGACTGGCCTAGTATTATAAATCCATTAGCAATTTATAACTCAAACAGGTTAAAAATAAATTATCCACACACTCTTTATTAACAAATTTTGAAAATATTAAAAATTTTGTTTTATATTTAAATTATGCATCCAACCCATCCACACCATCGGTATGTTATGTTCTTAACATCTTTCTTGTATTTTTCCGAGGTGGAATCTGGTCCATTACCAATCTATTAGACCTGAAACCCGCATTGATACTCCCCGATGTTTTTCTCTATTTTATCTTGCATCTGTTCTTTAATGATATTGCTTAATATTGCTTAATATCTTGTGGACTACATTTAATAGTGCTATTCCCCGATAATTTCCACATCTTGTTCTACCTTTCTTCATAAAATTTGTACATGTCACTACGTTCGGCCAGGCCTTCGACGTTTCTTCATCTTCCGTATTTCAGCGATTAGTTCATATAACTTACTCATAATCAACTCTTTTCCATATTTTATCAGTATCCTGTATGCCTTCTTCTCCCGGACTTTTGTTAATCTTTAATTTCTTTACGATAAATTCTATTTAGCTCACCGTTGGAGGTGTTATAGTTTCTGTTTCATTATTCCCAACTACATCTGCTTCTTCAATTTCTGTTGCATTACTATTTTCTCCATCGTTCAGCATAACCCCAAAATATTCCATCCATCTTCCATAAATAGGTTTCTTTCTTTGCTTCTAAAATAGACTCTTTTTGATTGGTAAGTACCCTTTCTTTTTCTTCTTTATTTGCTGGTAAAACCTCCTTATTTCTTTTGTTCTATATTTCTCCTCCAAAATTTTCACCTATAACTCGTTAGACTTTCTCTTTTAATTCCGCATATACGTTTAGAATTTCTTCTTTCATTTCCGAATTCTTCTCTTTTTAAGTCTGTTCCGTTATTTTACATTTCAATTCTTGCTGTTTTTTTTCTTCGCCGCTTTTCTACATTCATCTTCGCACCAGTCTTTTTTTAGTTTCTTTTTTCTTTTCCTAGTACCATTTCTGCAGTTTTCTTTATAGCACTTTTCATTTTCCCATTTCTTCTACATTTCTTCCTTCTTTACTTGCCTGTAGTTGTATTTTTACTTCTGTCACGAATTTATCTCTGTTGTTCTCTTTCTGTAATTTAGTGCGAGTTTTATGAAGGATTATGAAGGATTATCAAGGAAGAGTTTTATGGGGCATAACAGGAAAATCATTGTCAACAGAATTCGAAGAAGACCAGAACAAGAAGAAGAGCCTAGAATGCGACTTCCAAAAATCGTCAGAGGTGGAATCCCCCGTGGGCGGAGAGGTGGAGGGACAGTTTGTCATCAGCATCCTGGGAAAAACTAGAGTTAAGCAGGTCCCAGACCTAAAACAAGCGAAAGAAGAACAAGATAAAATGTAAGAAGTTTGATAATAATAGACAATAATTTTCAAGATCAATGGACGATTAAGTCCATAATTGACGTGGATACGAGCTATAAATCCGTTCATTAAGTAAAAATACAAAAAATTTTAGAAACGCTGAATTGTTATAATATTCTTTTTAGCAGTACATTGTTGCTTGCTGGGGCTATAAAATTAAACTAGCATTTGGTGTATGCTTTATCGACTGTTTCTATTGTTTGATAGTACATTTTGTACCGTAAATAAGCCACCAAAGCTTAAAGTAAGTGCAGCATTAAAAATTTAAAAAAGATTAATTATGTGTACACGGCTTTTATAGAACAAAGTAAAATAAATAAATTTCATTTTACACAATTTAACTCAGTCAGCGTCATCACTCATCACGAAAAGCTCAACATTGACCAGATTCCGTTTCCGTTTTGTGAATTACTTTCAAAGGCGTTAACTAATTAACATTTATTAAAATCAAAGTAAACATTTCAAATTCTTTTTATTATACACATACAGAAATTTGTTAATATAATTTAATTAACATTTAAAAATAGAAATTTAATGAACAATAAAGATTTAGTATTAATAGATCAATATTTTTAGCTGCTTTTAAAGGCACCAGTATTAAAGCGTTAAAAAGTTATTAGCAAATTATTGAAATAGAAATTAAAGATATATCGGTTTATGCAACTGTTTACAACATTACTACAAAGCAAGAAGGAAATATTTTTAGAGTAGAATGTCTCGACGAGTGTGAAAAAAATAAGAAACAAGCTGTAAATCACCCGAGTCGTATTACGAAAAAATTGTCTCGAAAATTTAGACCGCAATTAAAATTTTATGGTTTTCAAAATTACAAAAAGTCATGAAACTTTTTGATCTGTCTATCTTGATCGGAAGGAAAAATTTGTTTTCCCGATTTCCAAAATCCCGATTGAAAATTGTTACAGGGAAATAGAACCTGAAGTTAATTTTCACTTTTGTTTTGGAGAAAATATGATTGATTATCAATAGTGAGACTTTTTGGCAGATGGGTAAACACAATATCCAACCTTAGCTTTTATCCCGCAACGTTTATTTGTGTTATGTTAATTTATGAATAGCATGGCCGCAACACAAAGATTGGGGAAGAGCTAACATATCTATTTTATGGACCAAATTAAAAATAAGCTCATTTGCATCATAGTGTCTGTTACTACTAAGCTTAGGTGTTTGGACTTTATTTTAGTGTCCTACTGTGTCTATAGCAAGATTAACGTGTCCTTTGTGTTCCTTTAAAAATTGAAGCTAAAGAACAAGTTGTGTCTAGCCCTCACGTGACAGTTTTTGGAGTTGTGACAAGTGTTTACGATACAAAAGTTTGTAATCGTTCATTTTTATGTGTTCCATCAACCTGTTTGTATATTGAAAACTTGAAAGTTTGTTATAACGTAATATTAATAAGCTTCATTAACCTACTTCATTAAAAATAGATTTTCAGGTGTTGTCGATTTCAATCCGCTTAAGGCGTATCGATCCGAACTCCTTAAGAATGACAACCTATAAGTGTATTAGAAATATTACCTCTTTCTCATAAGGAAATCTTACGACAATTGAGCAAAGAACTTAATTTATAGTTCTTGGTAATGTCAGCATGAAAACATCAAAATTTGTTGGTTTGGTTTGATAGCTCTTGGAATGACTAATGCTTCTCGAATCCGTTTTGTTGATTATGAATTTTGTTTCTAATGGGAAAAGTAAGTAATGATTTGTACAGGAATCGTATTTATCGAACAAAACCTGTGTGGCGAAAAACATCATCCAGAAGTCTGCCGGATTTGAGAACCGAAACGCGAACACGGATCACCCATACGGATGGAAGTCTAGGAATGGAATTTTTACGGACTGTTTATGCTTTGGCACAGGTAACAACTAATTTGGCAAACCATTTTTGACACCCCTAAAAGACAATTCTTTACTTTTTTTAGGTGAATCACATAACAACAGAATCCATAGTATTTCGGATGCATTGCAATATAACGGTAATTTTATTGATTACATTTTCAATAGCAGTAACCACAAGGCAATATGTTGGAAACCCAATTGATTGTGTTCATTCAAGGTAAGTTTTTATAAATTGGGCTAACAGAGTAAACAAAACTTCTTCAAAATTAGATTAAGAAGTAAACATTTAAGGTGAATTGCTGAGGTAATTTATTTGAGGTTGATAGACAATACAAACACAAATTGCTCGAGTGTGCTTGGTAATATCAAAATAAAGGCTTCTGTTTGTTTCTTTAGAAATTGAAAAATTAAGATAAACTATCGCTGTTGAATACATGTATATTTTATTAGACCGTACAATTAACGACCAATTTACAATAATAGTAAACTGATAACGTTATTTCAAGTATCAATAGAAATTATTCAAAAAATTCCAGATAAATTTTGATTTTATTGCAGACGTGGCGACTGAAAGTTAATTATTTCTTTTGGCAATTGTCTCGTATAATGTTGAATTCTATAAATTTTCCTTTTTATATCATCAAAATTAGAATAAAATTTTGGTCATAAATTATCGTTTCAGACTATAAATTTAGGCAAAGTCGGATCGTTCAAAATTTATTATTTTTAAAATTTGAAAAATTATTATGTTTGATTTATTTAATAATACAAAAGCCACCCAGCGAGTGGCCTGATGTGGGCGAAACGTCAGGTTCTACTTTAAACTTCTTGTTACCTAATTATTCAACTCATACCATGTTATGTATGATAATAACAATAACATAATAACAATACGAGTAATCTAAAATATACAAATTTAGTAGATAAATATATTAAATTTCTAATTATTTTATTGTTAGCGAATTGTAAAAGCTGTTTATGTTTTGGAGTAGATGTAAATAAACTTCTAGGACAATTTAAATAAATAATTCTTTCAAATTTATGTGGTAATTTGAAGTCAGATTGGAAAACGAATAAATCGATCAAAGGTTTCCTAAAATTAAACATTTTTATTTTATTTGTAACTTTTGGTACATCTTGTATTTAGTTATACGAAGATATACCTAATACGAAACTGTTATAAGTGTCAATTATAAATGAACATAGGCGTAACTAAGCCTAATATTTCGGAAAGGCTAAAGAATTTTCTTTTTAGAGTTTTCCCCACCCAAATATAACGTAGTTTTTGTTTTCGATGTAGAATTTTTTCTCTTCGTGTGACACATAAGTGATCCATAGATAAATGAAATTACACTAAATTTTCTGTAAGTTTATGACTAGAACAACTTCCTAGTCCTAATGAGACCCTAATTCTGTGATTCCAAAGTTGATCTTGTTTTTGGAATTGGGGAATTCGGTTCTTCCAAGTCGGTTTTCGTTTATAACTTGCTTAATATAATTTTTACAAGCAATTAGCAATAAAACAAAATTGAAGAACAGAAAATTCTCCACGAAATAGATGTAACGAAATTTTATTTTACGTAATTTCATTTTTTTTTTAAATAAAAAGCATAAGAGAATTTTGTGCTCTCAATTACAGAGTTACAGGAAAGAAAGAAACCTGTCGGGGATTAAAATCCTCTATTGGTGAAGAAGTCGGCATTGGCAGGGGATTTTTGAGCATTTTTGAGGGGTTCATAAAGACACTCAAATACACATCATCTACACTATTAGGAAAACTTTGAGAAAAACTTTTTTTTTAAACGCCAATAAAACAGTAGTTTTGGTGGAAGTAATTCCCACAAACCTGATTTTTTATGTTAATGGTGACAGCCTATATTTCAACATATTCAAATTGTAGAACGTGATCACAAAGCATTATTTGTTTTGGACGGTTATTTATAGGAATTGCAAGTTTTTGCCTTCAGTTCTTTTTAAAACAACATTTTTTATTTAGGTTTTCTTGCTAACTTTGTATTTAAACAAAACGTATTTGTAAAAACTGCATGCCCTTTTCCCATTATTCATAATAAATTTAATAGGTTATAACTTGAGTCTGGTAAACTATTTTGAAAATTAAACTCATTTCATAGAAAGACTAAACGTTACAATATAATATCTACGTGAAAATAAAATTAAATAAAAGAAAATTGATGTACGACTTGGGTATTTTGAGCATAAACGCAAATCTAAAATTGAAAGGAAACATCTAAACAAAAAATTCGAAATTAGGCCAGTAAAGAACGGAGCTAGCTCAAATCTTTGAACTTCCCTGAACCGAAAAGGGGCCCATTTGTTTTGGTTTTTCAGAATTTTCTTTGTTGATCCACTATCGAACCTAATTTCAGTTTTGTAGATGTTCTGGAAATGGTAGAATATTTCCGGTTATTCAGTTTTGAGCTTAATTACTATAGACCGAGTATTCGTTTCAAAAGTAGCCAGTTGAACTTTTTTTTGAGTAAATTTGAGAAAAACAAAAACCATATAGTAGGTTTAGATAGCGATGGGGACGTTCAAAACCAATACTGCTTGAATTTTGAGTTTAAATCCCTTCCCACCACAGTTACCCCTACTTTGAAATTTTAAATATCACCCACTACCTTGCGATATATCATTTGAATGCTAGAAAAAATTCTCGTTTATTTACAATAAAAAACCAAAATTGAACAACAGAAAATTCTCTACGAAAAGAGATATTTCAGAATTCATTTTAGATGAAAATGAAATTAAGAACATTTTATTTGTCATAATTCCAAATTTTTAAAATAAAAACATTAGAGAATTTTGTGCTCTCAATTTTGCTCGGATGAGAATTTGTCGTTCTCTATTGATAAAGAAGTCGGCATTGGCAGAGGATTTTAGAGAACTTTTGAGGGGTTTATTATAACACTCACATCATCTACACAATTAGGAAAACTTTGAGAAAAACTATTTTTTTATGTTATGGATTAAATGAGGTAAAGAAACTTTAAAAAATTCTAGTTTTACTTTTGATTCTTCTTACAAACGTTTTTGTAAAATTTAGATGTAGAAAAATAAATCTATTTCATAAATAAAGAAAAGTGATGCATAAACTGAATATTTTTTTACATAATCGCAAATTTAAATTCGTATGGAAAACATCAAAACAAAACAGTCGAAATTCGGTCAGTATAAATAACGGAGTTATAATAAATCTTTGGGCTTGCTTAAGCAAAACATGCCCATTTCTTTGGCTTTTCCGGATTAACTCAGTTCATCCACTATCGAACCTAAACTCGTGAAAATTTCAATTTTCTAAGTGTTCTGGAAGTGGTAGAATATTTCCGGTTTTTCAGTGTTGAGCTTAATTACCAACTATACTAGGTGTTCATTTCAATAGAGCAGTCAGCTGAAATAACTTTTTTTTGAGTAAATTTGAGAAAAGCAAAAAAAATGGTCTGTTTAGATAGCGAGGGGGACGTTCAAAACCAGTACTGTTTGAATTTTAAGTTTAATCCCATCTCCATCTCTACTCCTACTCTAATTTTAAATAATAGTCCGTGCCTTACCATACATCATTTTCAAGTTAGTAAAAATCCTAGTTCCTTCATGATAAAACAATCGATTTGTTCTCCACTGAGGCGTTTTGACTTCGAGATCAACGATTGAAAAAGGTCATGTATTGTTGAAACTAAAAGTTGCTTGAAAATGAGAAAACTTTACAAGGAAAAGTAAAAATAATATTTATTTACGAGGCCGAAACTCGTGCTCGCAAATCTGTTTGAATTTTCAATGAAAGCCACACTGAAAAGCTGTAGGTTATCAGTATGTGATCAAGTAAGTACGAAAATTTGAAGTTACTGGTTCCATATGCAAGAAAATTAAAAAAACAGGAAATAATGTTGAACGACGTTTCTCAGATGGAAGTATTTTTCTGCGAATTCTGGCACCTCCATTCGAAAGGTTGCTAATTCAACCAATATTACAATTGGTTCCATACATAAAGTGCTAAAAATCAAGTTTCTTCTTTATAAAATTCAAATTCAGCAACAACTTCGGCGAAGACCATTTTGATAGAAGAATCGACTTTTGTGAATTCATGTCCTTGAGAATTCAAGATGATCCAAATTTGGTACTTTGTTTCAACGGCGAATCAAGTTTTTTTGAAAAGGATTTACAATAACCACTATTGTAGGTATTGGAACAATAAAAATCCGCATACTATTACTGATTCTGTTCAATTTCTACAAATAGTATCAGAAAATTCACTAGACGGCATAAAGATAATGGCAGGATTCTAAACAACCTTAGATATGCTGACGATAGAAGAATAATCGCAGGCAGTCCTGAGGAACTCCTACGCTCTATGGATAGTTACTAGGATTTTTCCTGTTTGTCTTGCCTCATTCCATTGACGAGGAAAACCAGCTTTGGGCCCATCTCCTAGGCGGTCGTTGCGGTAGTCTTTTGTCCTTCGACAGTCCATCTTTACAAACCATTGCCAGTCGTTCATACTCCACTTAACTACGTCTTGTATTTCGCACTCCTCTCTTACGAAAACATTGATTCTTCTTCCAGGTTCCAGATAGATCTTAATACTTTCATCTCGACCGGTCTCATACAAGATCAAATTTCATAAAGATAATAACTCTATTATGCAATACGGGACTTTGATTAGAAGTGAGATACAGCTTTGTAAGGCGTTAATTGCACTCGGTACTCGGTATGGAATGGAGGCGTCGATGCTAAAGGTTGGTTGTACGAACCGATCGGAGATGTTTGAGATGTGGGTCTTTTGAAGAATGTTGAGGATATCGTTGACAGGACATATGACAAATGACGAGATACTGCGAATAATAGGATGAGAAAAGGAATTACTTACTATAATTAAGAGGAGAAAAGAAGAGGCATGATAAATATTCCCTATTGAAACTAATAATATAGGGCAATATAGAGGGCCGAAGAGGCCCGGGTCGGAGACAATGTTCCTGGCTCAAGAACATCAGAGATTGGTCAAGACTTGATTCACACTTACTGCTGAGAACAGTGCGGAACAGGGTCAAATTTGCCATTATTATTGGCAACATAATGTACATTTCCAACAATACGGTGCACCCCAACCCCCATGAAATCTGCGACAATGGTTAGATGCCAAGTTCTCTGTCAAATGGATTGGTGAAAGAGGTCCGGCAGAATGGCCGGAAAAATCCCCCCATTTTAAGCAGTTTGATTTTTCCTCTGGGGACATTTGAAAATGGTAGTTTACAATACTCCTCTTAAGAATCTTCTAAAACAGAAAAATAGGTTAACCCAAGAATGTAAGCAGGTTAGTACAGAAAACTTTCAGGAAGTCCGCAAAGAGTTCTAAAATAGAACTTATAAAATTATAAAATAAATTAATTATACCTGAAAAGTAGGTTATTTTTCACTTAATAATTATTATTCTCTAATCGGCAATTTTCCATAAAAATGGAGTCCTTTTTTATAGATAATTTTCAAAATTTCTTTTTTAGTAACATAAGAATTTTATCCTCTTCAATGTTGGATTAATAATAATTTTCCGCGATTGGTGATCCTTCGGGGATTAATTAATGAACTTAAAAGAAGGACAAAATATTCATAATGTTTTTAAAATAAATCATTTTATAAGTGCATAAAGAAAAAACGATACAGAATGAACCTGATGAGACGATGATCACGAATGGAAGCAGCGTGAGAGAGCGATGGATGGAATATTTTGAGCAACTGTATGAATTTACATATTGATGATATGTTTTTTAAATACTTTATAATACCTAATTTATTACATTAGAATCCATATTCAAGGATGTTCTTAAGTCTAATTAAAATGGCTTCTGTCGTGATTGAAATAAATTAATTTAATTTATTACACTTAATTAAAGTGTAAGTAAGAGATACGATATAAGATAACAATTTTTTAAATTTAACATTAAATATAGATATTAATTATTTTAAAATTTAATGTGTAAATGGAAATGAATACAAAATTTTAATCAAAGGCACTTGCGCAATGTTGGAAAGAATGCTGCAAATGGAGATAATGTTTTGATAAAAAAGAGAAGACATAAAAATTGAAAACAATAGCTTACTACATACGTTTCAATCTGATTCGATATCATCAATTAAGCATAACAAAGTTAAAACTGTCATACATATTATGGTAAATTAAAAAGTAAAAAATTCGAAATTGAAAAGTCAATTAATATTAACTGTTAAAAATAAGCAATGAAAAATAAACTATTACAAAAACTCGTGTCTTCTTTATTTAAAATTTTGCGCACCCAGGCAATATTCGATGTTGAAGGTAACCTTGCAATCACTTGGTGTATTATATGTAATAATGTAATTTTCATTCAATTCAATTTCAAAGAATTGAACGCGGATTTTCACTTTTTATATACGACAGACAGCTTTACTGAATTTATTTGGATTGATTTATGATCGAATTTGAATTTAATTGTATTATTGGTAATACACTCGTAGGTTTAGTTTTCTCCATTAGTGATATCCTCTATAGGTTAATTAATAATATGTTATAATAAAAAATTAAGAAATCGTCAGTTGAGATGAGTACTGGCACGCAGCTTTCGTTTTTTATATGCAAAATTTGTTGTCTAATCCGTTTTAAGATTGTGTAAATTTTATTTTAAAAATCCATTGTTTGGGATTATCAGTACTAGGATATAATTTTTGACGATGTCACATTGGTTTTTATATTGAACGTTGTTGCATTACCAATTTGGATTTTAGAATTATCTAATCGTTATTAACTAGAAGGTCACATCCTGATGGTGAGAAAGCCATCTTCTAAATTAGTACTTTTCTTACCAAGAGAGTCCCCCAGTGTAAAAGTAATTAATACAGACCATTACTGTTTAGTTTGGAACTAAAAGATGGAAGTAAAAGATTATCCCGATTGTTTGACTAGCAGTGTTCTAGATATTGATCCAATCGTCATATATCAATAAGTGCAAGCCCCAAAGATAAATCGTAGTCTCAAACGAAGAAGCGAGTATTACAAAAACCATTAAAGTACTCTCAAGTGAAGGTAGGGAAACATTATAAGCAACTGAGATGGCTGGAAGATTGTTGAAGGAAGTTGGAACGAGCAGCACTCATGTCAAAGATTCCCCACGATCTACCTTGGGTCACATGAGCGTGTACAAAGTATCTGTTAGTTAACAACATTTTTGCTTGGATGTTCATAATTTATTATACAACATAATGTTTAATAAACAACCACAACTGTTGGGATACCGCAACTTTTGCATTACCTACAAGAAAACTTGAACGATATCCAAAAATAGCTCAAGACATGGAGAATGAAGGCGAACAAATCTAAGTCGATTCACGTAACATTCTATATTTTAGTAACCACAGTTTTGTAACGGTTTTATTGTATCATAAGGCAAAATATTTATAAATTAAATTACAAATTTTCGTCAATACACAAGATTTATAAATATGTTTTAAAAAAGAAAATCTTTCATAATAAAAGTTAATATCCCATTACAAAGTCAGCTCAAGTTTAACTTCGAGTTTTTCTCGAGGGAAGAATTTTCTTTTTTAAAAAATTAAAAGATATAGTATTATTTTCTGGTTGTTTGACTGCAAAGTGTTTTATGAATCATCTTGTAATAATATGTTGATTAATTTATTGACAAAAATTTTGTAATTTAATTTATGACTGTTTGTTTACCTGATGATGCAATAAAAACATTGCGAAACCGGTCAAAAAGTATATTTTGGGTTTATAGCGAAAAAAGTTACTAGAAGAATTTTTATAATTTATTTTCGCTTTATAGTAGCAAATTAATATTTAATATAAAAATATCGCTTATTTTAAATTAAGACTGCCATTAGTTCTTTATGCGTTTCAGGAGCATTATTTCCTGGTTCAATTGAAAGCTTGGTGTGTTTTGTTTACTGCTGAACCAAATTTAACAACTTTGGTCAATTTTGGTCTGCGTATTTATCCGTCTTTTTAAATTTTAAAATGTTTGATTCTGAAAATCATAGATGAGACATCCCCAACTTATGTTGGTATTGCAGTTCCCCTGTATTTACAGTGCCATTATTAGAATTTAATAGCGTTATCAGCATTGCGTCGAAATATAATATTTTTTAGCGCATCCTCAGTTCGCACTAAATTTACCAGATAAAAGTCTACATATAAAAACGCACATTAAGGCCAACAACGACATAGCCAGAAGATGATCTGTGGATCAGAGATACTCAAAGATTTCTGTTGTTTGGTTATTTGATACTGTTTGATACACCAGAAATCATCGTCTTTTATACAATTGGACCTAAATATTGTTTTATTGATGTCAAAAAACTGGGTTAAAATCAGTGCATCCTTGATTAAGTTTTGTTGACTCTGCAGAGCTCCTGGTGGCACAGTGTGATGATCCCGTATACTTTTTAAAATATGTTGTTTGTAACATAAACAGTACTACTTGAAAGTCAACAAAAATTTAACTAAATGATTTAAAGTGGATAAAAATATCGGACCACTCTATGCCAAGTTCCTCGTGTAGGCCGTTCAACAATAGGTATTTCGAAATTTTTAAATATAAGATTTTTGTGTAGCAATGCGTTTATCCTTTGTCTAAATCTAAACACATTTGGAATAAATTACGATTTGTGTTTCGCGCATTTAGAACTACATACCTACATAATGAAGATTTCAGTGACGCAGTTCCTCTTAATTACCTATCCACAACTCCCAATTCCAAATTTCGCTTTTCAACTTTAATTGAAATAAAAGAATATACCTAAACAAAATTTTACTCCAGATCGAAGGTTTGGAAATAGTAGAAAACTGGGAGAAGGATATTAATTATACAAGAAGATACTTTGTCCCATTTTCTATTGGAATGGAAGACTTCGTCATGAACGATTGGAGACTTCTATTTTTAATAAATATGGCTTTGGGCTAATGTTTAAACCGTAAAACTTTTATTTTATTAAATTTTCACCTCGTATGGTTCTTGCATCAGTCTCATAAGGTGCACAGGTGTCCCCATTTGTTTCATTATTCTCCACGGTTTATTCCATTTCACCTTATCAAATGCTTTGCTATAGTCCATGAAACATATAAAGACTCTCACCTCTAGTTGGCAGGTGACGACGGTCATGGCTTGAATGTTAGCGAGATTAACTGCTAATGGAAGGCTCCCCGGTTAATTATAAATATGAAGAAGATCTGGTTAACAAATCTATTTGTTTTCTTGTGGGCGAATTCCAAGTTGAAACTGTTGGCTAGAGTGCTCGGACGGATCCCGATCTCTTGCAGTTCGTGTGTTCACCGTCCATCTCGTAGTGGTTTTCGAATTTTCCAATATTAGATTCCTCTGGCAAGTTTCGTAATGACCTTATTGATGTTGAACAGCATTGTAGCGGATTACATGGTTGCTAATTGTCTGTTCACTCGGTTGGGCGACAGGAAACGCGTCGAAATGGAAGAAACTAAATTTTTGCTGGAGCAGCAAAAATACGTATTGACTGTACGACGTTTGGCCAACACTCTCATTCTAAGGTAATTTAACTTGAAAGCAACTATTTATTATTATTTTTATTTAAAGCATTACATTCTTTGTAGAATATTGCTATCCCGTTACCAGGATTTACAAATCCATTTGAAGGGGAGGATTAGCCCCCGTATAACATATTTTGGTTTTGTCTTATTTGTTTCTTCTTTCCCAGTTTGTCGTTTATAATTTCGTATGTGCTATCGCGTTCCTGACTACTTCTTTCCAGTATTTCCGGTCCTGAACCTTTATCCACCATTCACCGATCTCCATCTTTTTCAAGTCGCCCGTCTCCTGGTCCCACCATCTCGCCCTCGGTCTTCCTCGTGTTCTATCGTTGTTCGGTTTCCATAATGTTATTATTTTCTCTATGCTATCATCGTTGCTTCTCATGACGTGACCCATCCATCTTAATCTCTGCGACTTTACGAACTTCACTATGTCTGCGCCTTTCACTGCGTTCTTGATTTCATGGTTCATCATTGGCCTGTATTCGCCGTTTTCATCTCTTCTAGGACCCAGGATCTTGCGAAATATTTTTCTCTCAAGTATCCGTAGTGTTTCTTCTTCTAGCTGTGACATGCACATCGTTTCCGATGCATATGTAATCACCGGTCTAATCAGTGTTTGGTAGATTTTCAATTTCGTTCCTTTTGTTAGTGTCTTATCTTTAAGTAAGGTTTTGTTGGCATAGTAAGCTCTATTACCTGATTGTACTCTTCTTTTGATTTCTTCCATCCTGCTTCCGTTCCTATCTATATGTATTCCCAGATAATTGAAACTTCTCACTTCTTCGAATGTATATGTGTCTATCTCCAGGTCTTTCATTCTTTCTGTTGCGTACTCTTTGAGCATTTCATGTATTTCGTCTTGTTTTAGTTGACCCTAAGACCCATTCTCATTGCTGCCTTCTCCATTACTTTAAACATTTCCACCATTCTTTTATGTGTTCTTGTCATAATTAGCATGTCGTCTGCGTAGGCAATTATTTGCCCTTCTCTAGTGGTTCTAGATCCTTTTATATCCATTTCTTGCGTGATTCTTTCCAGGACGATGTTAAAAAGCAACGCCGACGGTGCGTCGCCCTGCCTCACCCCGTTGTTTACTTCGAAACTCTCCGTCTCTCCTTCCACTGTTCTGATGCTTGCCATTGTTTGCCTCATTGTCACTTGTACCAATTTAATCAGTTTGTTCGGGATCTCCATCTCTTCCATCGTTTTAAATAGTTTCTTTCTGTCTATCTTGTCGAAAGCCTGTCGGAAGTCCACAAACAGCATGTGCAGACCGATGTTATGTTCCAACGCTTTTTCCATTGTGCGTTTCACTGTATGTATTGCGCCCACTGTTGATTTTCCTTCTGTGAATACAAATTGGTATTCCCCTATTATCTTTTCCGCTTGCTCTTTTAGTCTTCTAAATATTAGTGTTGACAATATTTTGTATGTCGCATTGAGCAGCGTTATACCTCTGTAGTTCAAACATTCTTAGGGGTCTCCTTTCTTTTTTAGAGGTACTATAACACCATCTCTCCATTTTGTAGGCATATTATCTTCTCTCCACACTTGCTGAATCAGTCCGCACACCCTTTCGTGGACCTCCTCCCCTCCATACTTGACAAGTTCTATTCCCACTTCGTCTCTTCCGGGAGCCTTCCCATTTTTCATACTTTTTATTACGTTCATTATTTCTTCGTGTGTTGGTGAAACTTCTTGATTACCGCCTGTCACTGTTGCATTTGATGTTATACGTTCTCCTTGTTGACCATTTAGCAGTTTTTGAAAATGTCTGGTCCAGATCTGTTTTATTTTCTCGGTGTCGTGTTGTACTCTGCCTTCCTCGTCTTTCATGCCTCGTGTTTTTACCCTGTTTGTTGGTTTCTGGTTTTTTAACATTTGGTAGAAGCTTTTTGTGTTATTGAACTTGTTGTTACTTTCGATTTCTTCCATTTTTTCCATAAACCATGAGTTCTTTTTTTGTTTATATTTTTTGCACGTTTGTCTATTGTATTCTTTATAGCTGTCTAGGTCTTCTTGTTTTCCTGTTCTTAACCACTTAGTTCTTTTCTCTCCTTTTCTTTTGCTATATTCCATACACTCGTTGTCAAACCATTCCTTGTTTCTCTTTATTTTTCTATATCCTAGTGTTTCACTTGCTGTTTTGTGTATACTTGTTATGATGCTGTCTAATTCTTCCTCCATATCATTACTTTTCTTTTTGTTTCCTAGTTTCTCTCTTAGACTTTCTTCGTATCTTTTTCTTTTCTCGCTGATTTTAAGTTCTTCGGTCGCTATTCTTCTGTTAAATGTTCGTATTCCATTATATTCCGTAATTTTTTGCTTCATTGTCGCTACCACCAAGTAGTGGTCGGTGTCCGCGTTAGATCCTCTATATGTTCGTACATCTTTTACTGTGTTTTCTTTGTCTTTCGATATCAGTATATGATCGATTTGGTTCCCATCTTCACTTTTTCCTCCTGGCCACACTCATGTGACCTTATGTATCCTCTTGTGTTTGAATTTGGTACTACATATCATGGTGTTCGTTGCTACAGCCAGGTTGCATAACCTTTCTCCATTGTTGTTTGTTTCTTCATGTACTGTTTGTTTTCCTGCTACTGAGTTCTCCCAATATTGTCTTGAAGTCTCCCAATATTATCAATACGTCCTGTCTCGGCGCTGCATCACATAGTGCTTCAATTTCGCTATAAAACTCCTCTTTCTCAATCTCGCATCCATCCTCCGTTGGGGCGTAGCCGTTTATGATTGATATATGTTTGTCTTTGATTCTATTCTCAAATATGATGCTCTTCCACTTATTGCTTTGAACGATAATATTTTGTTGGTCATCTTTCCAGTTACAATGAAGCTAGTTCCGTTTCTTCCTTGTTTGTTCTCACCGGAGTAGAGGAGTGTGTAGTTTTTCTTCTTTATTTCGCCGCTGTCTTTCCATCTCAGTTCCTGTAGTGCTACCACACTAATTCCGTATTTCATGGTCTCATTCGCCACCTCAATCATTTTTCCAGGCCTCAGCATCGTTCTCACATTCCATGTTCCTATATTTATCAGATCCCTTCTATGCTTCTTTTTACTCTTAATGTTTTTTATCGTCCCATCGTTCTTCTCATTGTTTATTATTCCGTTTACCGTTTGCTTTTCCATTGTCATAGCTTGGGTCGTCTTGGGGTAGTCCTGCTTTCTCACCGCTAGTTTTTTGACCCCCCTTGTATTTCTGCCATCGATTCGGGATTTAGGGACTGCTGGATCGTTCGCCATTCGTATAGCTTGTTATTTATCGTTAGCTTCTGGTATCCAACCCTAACCCTATTCCCATTCTACATTTCTTTTCTTGCGACTTCTCTTATCTTGTTCTGTATATTTAGTTCATTCCTGGTCAGATCGCTGTCTATATAGATTCTTTCACCTCTCAGCTTGTTGTTATTTCTCAAAATCTTCATCTTGTCCTCCCAATTATTCAGTTTCACCACTATTGCCCTGCTTTCACTGTCCTTTCCTATTTCAAAGGTGTCCATTATTTCGACTTCCACCTCCATCTTATCTTTCAGTAGAGCATTTACTGTTTGTTTCGCATTGGACCCATTTGTGATCCGCAGTCCTTTTATTATTACGTTGTTACGCTTTCTAGTTCTTTCTTGAGTTTCATGGTTTTTCTCCATCTCTTCGTTTCTCTTCTCCAATTGTTCCTTTTCACTTTTCCAGGTTTCTTCTCTTTTCTTTAGTATGGTATCTATATTTTTTAGTTTTTCGACGGTCTGTTCTGCGTCTTCTTGGATTTGTGTCACGTCTTTCTTTAATTTGGTTACATCCCGTTTGGTCTCTTTTAGGCTAGATCCCATTTCTAACATAAAGTTCGTCAACATTTCCGTGAGTCGGTCTATTTTCTCTTCCATTCTTACATTGTTTTCTGTTGATTTCGAATTGTCGCTCTCCATGTCGGATGTTATCGTTTTTGGGTTTTCTATTGTTGTACTCATCTTCCTTTCAGCGTTTCTGTTCTGTGGTTTTTCACTACTGCGCGATACTGTTTTGTGGTCAATTCTTGGTTATTTCTGTCTGGTACCGATGCGGTGAGCTATCACTTTCTGTATCCTGTATCGTCGACCTTTGTTTACGATCACGCGGTATTTATCTCTCCTCTAAATTCACTCTTAGCTTTTCTTACGTAAATGGTTTCTCGCCGGTTCTCGCTGTTGTTGTTCTTTTGGCCTTTGTTTCTTTATACGTGTTTGTTTACAGGTTAATCGTATCCCCCCCGCTAGGACTGTTTTTCGGGTCAACCTCTCGAAACTCACAATCCTCTGGGGTTATTCAGTGCCTCTTCAAAAACTCAAATTAGTATCGCAGAAATATCACCAACTAATGCTAAGTCAATACCCCTCTAACTTTGTTTACGTTTTATGATTTTAACAATGTAATGGTTTCTCTTCAGTGTGATTTTCAATTTCCCTATACACCTCCGAAGGTTGGTATCCCGCACACTGTCAAACAAATCTAACCTCAAATCGTCCAGTTCTCCGTCTCCAAATCTCGCAATATTGCGTCAGTGACACCACCAACGCTTTTTCCAATTTTCGGAACCTCAATGCCTCCAAATATCTCCTCAAATACTCTTCTCTTTCGCTACAAATTCGTGAAACTACACCGCTATTGCAATGAAAGCAACTATAGTTTGTAGATAATTTCGGGATCTTTAAAAAGCATTTAATAAATAATTAACTTAAATAAAACTTTTTTGGTATTACAATGAAATTACAGTAGAGTAATTAATAATTATTAACACTTAAAAATCAATAGCTTTGGTGCTACGACCATTTTAGGGTAGAAATAGGAAAAATTGTTTAAGTTTTTCTTAAGAAAGCCGCTACTACTTTAAATGAGATTTAAGAAAATTTTATTCAAAATGCGAATTATTTAATACCATTTTTCCAATTAAGAATTGTTAAAATAAACTCCTTTCAGCTTTTTACAATAAATTGTTTTTTTTCAGGAAGCATGTCGTAGCTAAATATTGAAAAACTCAAGTTTGTAGAAAATTTTGTTTTCCAATTTTGATCTGATGAAAATTTTCAGTAGGTAAAGGTGGAATTAAACGAGAGAAGAAGCCGACTTGTTTTCGGCTGAACCATCGGCTTCCTTACCTGGACTAGTAGGAAAATTATGGAAAAATTGATTCTAGAGAGAATTTCATGATCTTCAATTTTGGTCAGATAACAATTTTCCATAAAATACAATGAAGGGAGTTAAAGACGACAAAACTACATATTGTAGGAACTAAAATTAACAATTGGCTTTTTGGGGGACTTTGGGGGACACTTAAATATAATGTCTACTAAATTTCAGGACCTCGAGCTATTTTTTCGGCTTCGTTGCCTCACATAATTTCCAGAAGCGTCTGGAGTCCCCCCTAGCAAGGCTGAGTTGTGTTTTGTACGCTAAAGGCGGCACGAAACACAACGTTTTTAATTGATCGATTCTTGACTTTTTTCGCTTAGCTCTCAAAATTTAAATATAATTTATTCCTTATTCATTTAACATAGGTCACTTTTAGAAGTCCTTGTAGCACTCCAACGCTTAATTTAATATTTAACCACTGTTTAAATTCTTAAATGACGAAAGAAGACATTATTTATAACCTTCTTTCAAACAATTTGATTAAGAATTTGTAAAAATCCCAATTTTATTGGTGGTGTGACGATTGTTATCTGTTTTTATTTATTTTTTTCTTTAAATAGATGCGAAACAGAGGGAAACGGAATTCTATTTTAAAACACAGTAGGCTGTATAGGTACATTATTCTTGCAGGGTTGTCTTCTGACTGTATTAGTCATTTTTTCAATTTTCCGACATTGAGTCTATAGCATTACGTCTAAATCGATATACCGTAAAAGCGTCTCTATTTCACAAGAATAATTTTAAACTGTAAAACACATTACTTTTCAGGCGTTTTCAGTCTCAGAAAGCGTAAAAATATATACGGAAATAGTATGCATTTAGTTTTATTAGCTTCATTTTAATTAGAAAATGTTTAAATAACATCTCAGAAATTTTTATGACAGAATTTAAAGAAAAAAAATAAAAGAGTGCAGTATTTTTAAAATTTTACGAAACGCATGTTTTATTTCAGCACTCACCATTTATGCAATAAGTTATCTCTAGTTATACTTTCATTATTTTTTGGCTTCAATTCAGCATAATTAATTAACATAAAATGATATATGTTTTTTGTACATTGCAGAGATATTCCAGAAGATGTTTTAAACACTTACTGCTGGATCCATTCGACGTACACAGTTTTTGATGCTTTCCGAAAGTCAAATTTACCACACGTCGCTTATCCAGGCGTCGGTTCGTCTTACACAAAGCAATTTGGAAAAGCTACCATCAAACAAGTAAAATATTACCAGTGGGTCGCATTTTTGCTGTTTTTCCAGGTAAGGGTCGCCGGAAATCGAAAAAGCGTTCAGCTGAGTATGAGTAACAAAAATTTGAACAATTCTGAATCGGTTTCTAATTTTAAATTATAATTACTGCAATTAAACAAAACGCTGCATAAACGTAAGTCGACGATCGCTCCGATCGAGTAATCTTTTTCGAAACTTCCACTGGATGATCGCTTTCTGTATTTATAACTCCAGGAAAGCAGGTATTTGACTACAACGTTACATTGGCACATGGCTAATAGTTAGTGTTATAAGCGTCCCGACGCTCGCATGGCGTTTTAGGATCCCGAAACAGCACGTAAAGTGATTAATTGAACGGGACAAGAAATGGTGCTCTGTGATTAAACAAAGTGAATCCGTTTTGGAATAATGAGAACAAACAAATCATTCCGAATCAGGAAAAAAATCCAATTTTGTGAATCTATCTCGTCGTTTTTAAATGTAATCGAGGTAGATTATAATTTTTGACCATGTTGGACATCTTCCGGGGTTTGAAAAATTTAGTGAAATTAAACAATCTTCACACCGATTCGCCAGTTTTTCGTTTGCATTATTCCATTAGTGTGCTCATTTTGATAGCGTTCAGTTTGATCGTGACAACTCGACAATACGTTGGGAATCCCATAGATTGCGTTCACACAAAAGACATTCCTGAAGATGTTCTGAATACGTATTGCTGGATTCATTCCACTTACACCGTTAAAAGTGCCTTCACCAAAAAAGTCGGAGTAGAAGTGGCTTATCCTGGGGTCGAAACGTCCAGAAACGAAAAAGACAAAAAACTTTACAGATACTACCAGTGGGTGTGCTTCTGTTTATTTTTTCAAGTAAGTAGAGCAAGCAACTTGACAATGTGTGGTTATTTTTGGCCCACTTTTTGAACAAGTCGACTTAATTTAACAAACTTAATTAAACACGTTCAAAATATACCTGACCTTTAAATAAATGGAAATATAAACAATAAACTGAAAATAAGCGATTGAGATGTAAACGAACTATAATGAAGGTTTTTGGTTATGTTTATGTATTGCGTCACGAATGCAATTCTAGTAAGTATATTTAGCCCAGGCGCCAATGCCTTCCGTCCAAACTGAAAATGTGTACCTACACTTTAACGCAATTCTCATAATATTTAAATTTCAATGATGTACTTTTAGAAAATGTATAAGATTCGAATAAATTTTGATTTAATTGTAAGAAAAACAAACCAAATAATTTATGATCCAGTTATTTAATTTACTGATTTATTACTTTACCCATCCGAATTTGGTGATAAAAGCGTTGCAAATTTGACGTTTTTTGTTAACAATTTCACGAACGATGTAATGGAAAAACAGGGAAAAATACTTCCAGCTGAAACTGCATGCTATATGATTGATAGTGGGTATTATGTTGCAAACAATTTTTGTCAACGAATAAAATGGAATACTACATTTTTCTGAAACAGGTCTAAAAAATTGAAAAAGATAAATTTTTAGTGACTTCCTTTAGGTCGTTCGAATTTATACACGTCAACTTGTCAATCAATGATACTTCCGTAACTAAAATTCCAAGCCACTTTTCTTGTTCAAGTGCGAGGAGCTCGCGATATATTTTTGTTTAATTGATGTTTTGCCAATTTGTTGTTCCTGACGAAAAACAACAGTTTGCAATATGCAATGCTCAAATTAACTTCGGTTACTTACAAGATAATGTAATTTTGGAATAATGCTTGAAGGAAACTGGTTTCATGAAGAAATCCAGCTACATGCGGCTAGCACATGAAAAATTTCTATAATGGCTGTGGGGTCTTAGAGATTAACATTATTTATACTATGACAGGAATGAAAATTCTGGGAGATGTTAATCTAATGGAAAAATTTTAGTGTTTGTTTTGAACAGAAATTTTTAGAAACATGCGATATGCAGAGAAAACTTGCCCCAAGTATATTGAAACGATATTTCCAACTTATACAAACTGGATATTTTTATTTGCAGAGAAAATACCAATCTTTAATTTTTTAAATTAAAGTTTTATCAAATATTTTAAATTTTATGTTGCATTCAAAGTGTTAACATCTACTGGACTCTTCGAGATTTACCTTCATTTAATGTTCCTGCTCAAAAAAAAATTTAACTTTAATTTCTTATAATTTTTTTTACTTCTATAAATTCTATCCTATTATTTTGATTTATTCGCCCTCACCCCTTCCCTGGTTTGATTTAATCATTATTATGATTTTTACAATGCCTTGGTTTTCTTAATTTAGTAACAGATAACAATAAAGTTCAGGACTAATAGTGATAAAATTATTTAAAATTTGCGTTGTTATCTGTATATTATTGAATATATTATGCTAACGCGTTAGAATGGATTAACGAGCAGTAACCTTTCTAACATTTTCGATCAGTTTTCAATTTTTATTTTTAATTTGAACATGGCCGAAGATTGATAATAATCATCAAATGACGTATTAAGTTATTCTTTTAAAAATGGTTTTTAATTAAAAATTTAAAAAATAATTTTTTTAAATTTTCACGAGTTTTATGAATCCCCTCCCCTTTATTTAACCTTCATTGATTTCTCAAATATATCAAGTCCTACCCTACCAACTGGTAAATAATATGTTAAAATCATTACATTATTACTATACCAATTTATTTTTAAAAATACTTATAAATGGCAATAATTGTTTGGGTCTGCTCCGCTGAATCCTTTTGGGCATAGGTTCTTCCGAGGTAACATTTTTCTGTAAATTGTCATCATAGTTTTAAATTTCACACTATTATCTGCATTTGAAGAAATATCAGGAATTTGCATGAAAACAAGGGTAATTACTTTGTTATCCTTCAGAATAGGCAAAGTATTTTGATAAGCATCAAAATGCCCACTAAAGTTTGTGCGCTCTAAAATCTCTTTGAATTTTTTTTTGGATTTTGGGTTTCGGGGGAGGGGCAAGTATTAACTTGCACGCACTTAAGCCACTCTACCGGGCCCATTGTACTGCCTCCATTTTGTTGCTCACCCCCAGCCTGACCCACAATGTCGACACTGCTAAGTATGACCGCAGCCGTGAGGCGATCTCTCGGCCTCACCACTACCGACCAGAACTCCCCAACAATATCCGGCACTACGAACCAGGGTCGTCCGCTCGATGACCGAGCTCTGAGAAGTCCCGCGATTCGCACCCCACCAATGCTAGGTGCAGTCGATGGGTGGCCCCTGGACCAGGCCACCCAGCCCAAAGCCTCAACAAAGTCAATCATTGCGTAGTCGATGGGGAGTAGGGGTGATTTTTATTACCCTGTTTGGCATATTAGATCAGGTCAAATCAGGGGTACCGCCGGCTTAACGTGCCCTCCGAAGCACGGAGACGGTCATTGAAGGAAAGAAAGTCCGAAAGAAAATTGACTCCTACTGGACTCGAACCAATGCCTTTAGCATCAGTAGTCGATTGGTTCATTTATTTTTACCAACCCAAAATCTAAGTAGGGGAAGGTGGGGCGGAATGGGGGTCGGGGCGGAACGGGGGATCATGTTTATTTGCTGATAGTAGCACTGCAGTTCGCTGCAACTCTCTATACACCTTCATTATGCATCTGTGCAGTGATAAGAACGGTCGTTGTGAGTTACCAAGTGTTTCTCCTTTGTTCATTAAACACCTCCCTGAAATCTGTATAAAATTACAACTTTATGAATATTTGAAAACAAGGTAAGATATATTTCACATTAATTTTCGTTATTCCAATTTAGTCTACCGAATTAAGCGTTGTTTAAAGTATCTTTTCACGTGTTAACATGTCTTGGAGAAGTAACATGGCTGTCGCTAACCTTGCGATGTTTGGTTTACCAACACTTGGGGCACAACGGGGTAGGGCAGAACGGGGTCCTACAGTTTTGTTCATTGTACATTTTGTTTTTAAGTTGTACCTTTTCATTTCATATTTTATTGTGTAGACACGCTAAACTTTGTGATTTTATGATTGCGTTGAAATGGACGATACCGTCTTGTGTTTACTGTATGCTTGCCTCATATGTACGCTTTAGAAAAACACCTCCACCTGTATCAAGAGGTAACATGTAATTGTAACTAATTATTGTATTTTAACACCGTTTTTCTAATATAGTCTTGATAATGATCGTGAGATACGATCGAAACATGTCGATTTGATGCGCTGTTTTTTTTGTGTACGCTCTCTCACCCCGAGAACAAATTTCCTATTCAATTAAGGGGCAAGAATTATTTCCGGCGTCCTACCCCGTTCCGCCCCGACCATACTTTTATTTTTCACCGATCTAATTTCTTTTCTTTTGTGTTTGTTATATATTCACTATAATTATTCACTATAATATAACAATAGCTAGCCCTATTTTTACCAGCTTTCCGAGGTTTTCGCCTGAACATATACTTCCCATACCCAGAGTAAAGCCGGGACAAAAGCGAGTGACGAGGAAACGAGGCAAAACGGCAATCCTGACAGCTTCCCTTTATAAGACTGAACTCGAAGAAGCGGCTAATAATGCTAAGAAGATCAAGCAAGCCAAAGAAAATAGACTTAAGAAAAAACTGTTCACCGGTAACGAAAAAAGGAAGGAGAATACCCAGAAAACTGTTAACAAAATAGAAAAGAAAAAAACACAGAAAATTGTTAACAAAATAGGAAAGAAAAAAACACAGAAAATTGTTAACAAAAAACCACGGAAACAAAGCGTGGAATCAGATGAAGAAGACGATGCGACCTGTTTATATTGCAACGACTTATATTCAAAATCGAGTGAAGGCTGGATATCATGCATACAGTGTAAAAAATGGGCCCATAATTCCTGTGCCGGCATTGATACTGACGATGATGAATCACAACTCATCTGTGAACTTTGCCAGCCATAAAACATGATTTTGTTTCACCTTTTAATGAATACCCCGTTCTGCCCCATGCATGGGGCAGAACGGTATATAACCTTTCTTTTTTCAAACGTTTAAAATAAATACAAATATTTTCATTATTTTAATTTTGACCATCGGAGATGTTAAACGAAATGTTAAATAAATTTATTCACACTATAATAGATTTTTACCTCTTTATTTACACCTTCAAATACTGTCCCAACCACATCGACCCCCGTTCTGCCCCACCTTCCCCTATATAAAAATTAAAGTTTATACGCTCAAAAAGTTTTGATTAGTTGATTTCCAACATCAAAATGAAGTCGCAAGATGTTGAAATTTATAATTAGTGGTTCCATGCAGTCCTTTACTTCTGAAAATGTTTAATGCTCATATAAATCAACGTTGAGTGCTGCAACTTAGTAAAATCCGTTACATTCATCCTTAGGTATGTCCACAATGAATCCCATCAAGGATTTTTGACACGTCAAAATGGCAAAATCGACCCAATCAGGCCGGTATATCTCCAGTAACTTTTTACTAGATTTCCGAAAACACTGCAGTATTCCCAAGTCCGAAAGTATTATTCATGGCACAAATGTCAAAGAAAGTCTACAGTCTTTCTGAGACTCTGAAGTCTTAACAATTTCGTGTATTCAAACATCGGAGAAAATATTCTGAATCGCAAATGGCTTAAGAAATGCGAAATTCTAACACTACCAAACTTCATAGTTAAAGAAATCAACAAATCCATTCAAGTAATGATTGGAGCATTTGCATGAACTTGCTTCTCCAGGGAAGCGACAAGGAATCCTGAAGGATTTGTGAATTATTTCAATCCAAACAAAATTCGGCCATACAAATTAGTGTCAAAAGTTGAATCTCTAATCATGCTGTTAAGAAATTTATTTCAATAAATAACAAAATAAATTTTCTGCAAATACCCAATTGACTACAAAAATATTCTTGCTAGTCCTGGAAATTACGCGCATGAATGGATTAACGAAATTCGACAAGTGCATTTTTTTATTCTGAGGTGAAACCTCGTCTCAGGTAATTAATCAAATGAGGGATTACAACGCTTTGATAGATTACTTTACGAATTTCCGAGGGTTGTAATTTATAATGTCATGCGTAATATCCACATAGTAATAATCTTCTCTAAATAAATGTTAGTTCGACGTTTATTTAACGATGAAGTTGCAGCGGCTATGAAAGCATATTATTTATTTTTATTTAACCTGAGTCTCATTTAAAGTTGAATTTTAGACTTCAAAAATGTACTAAAATAGCAGTTCAAGTTTCTGAATTGCATACAAAATTTTTAGTTAAAAAATTAATATAAATATAAAGCTTTAAAAAAAAAAGGTTTGACCACCCTTTGAATTAAATTGAAAATGTCTTTTTTTATACCCGTATGTAAACTCCCCTCATCCATGTTAATACCATAATAAATTTAGGGTAGTTTATAGGTCAGATTAGTGTTGAACTTTTTATTTAAATGGAAATGGACCGTTTTTTCCAACTACCGAGTAGTCGTCGAAGTTACACGTGGTTTTTTGAGCTCCGCCAAAAATTCATTATTTCATTAACCACGTAAAAGTGGATTCTAAAAAATTATGACAACCACTACGAATGAATTTGACACCGATTTATGTAGCTTGACAAGTTATAATTTTAATTATTTTATGAGCATTATTTTACTTAACTACCCTTTAATTATTTATTTTTTAACTAATTATTTATTTATGACCCTTCATTTAGCTTGGCATTTGACCTGGCAATAGCAATATTGTTTCTTGACTTCATCGTTCTCTATTTTATATATTTACTGTCTTTCTTGTGCTAAACACCGTCGTCATTAGGGGTCGTCCATAAAGGACGTGCGCAATTTTTTCCGGCTTTTCAACCCCCCTTCCCTCCTTGTCACAGGTCACAAATCAAAAACCCCCGTCATTTGTCTAAAATCAAACTTGACCTTTTAAACAAAAAACCTATTCATTACTTTTTATTTTTTAAAAATCTTTATGGCTGTAATAAAAATTGGAATTAAGCAAGCAAGAATTTAGATAAACTTTATTTTATAAACTTTTAAAAATATTCAAACGCAATTTTCTTAGAAATCTAAAAATGGGATTTTAATGCGGGCGTCACATTTGTCCAACCCCCCTAACCCCAAGGCGTGGACGTCCAGTATGGACGATTCCTTATGAAAATTAATTTAGGCTGGTAATAAAAGAAAGAACAAATCAGAGATGTTAATTTTTCAGTCTAGAAGTGGCCGAATATCTATTTATTTTTATGGAGATAAGTTCGGCATTATTTGCACCAAGAAAAATGGTTTGCGAGGCCAAAGGCCGAGCTAAATATTGCGATTGTAAGTCTGTGCTTATTTATCCGTAATTGGGAGGTTGATATTAAAAGATATAAATTAAATGTTCACAAGAATTCCCAAAGTTCTAAATCCTAAAAAATTTCTGGAACTTCCTAAGAATCCTGACACTTTCTCAGGACTATTATTATTTAACGTTCTTGTTGGAATTACGGATGTATATTGGCAAAACTCATAAAATGATATAAAAAAAAACACTACTTACAAGAATGTCAATTTATTTACAATAAATATTTAAATGATTTCTTTAGATTTTTGCAAAAGTTCGTAATTAACGTAATTAAGAATTATAAGTAATAGTTCCGTATTAACCAGGTGTTTTTTTTGAAGGGGGTACTCCCGATTTTTGAAGACTGGGACAGACTCTGATTTTGTTCGAAGAATAACTTCTGGGGGGTCTGGGGGCTCTCCCTAAAGATTTTTTGTAAATTAAGAGCGAAAAATAGCTTCTTGACGAAGATTCTGGTCGAAAACCCGAGGTTTTGGTATTTGTCGTTGATTCTTCTCTTCTTATTCCAAATTTTATTTATTCACTGTTGGAGGTCTTTCCCCTAGCAAGTAGCAAGGAGGAAGGTAGCCGCTGGCTATAGCCCTGGTAAATTTTAATGCATAGTCGAAGGCAAAAGATATAATTCTTAACTTGCCAAAATTCTTCAAATTTCAAACTTCAAAATTCTGAAGTTTTTTAAGATTTCCTAAATGCATCGCAAAAATCATGGCACAGGCCGTCTTTAGAATCAACATCACATGAAAAATAAGTAAAACAAGCTCTAAAATTTATCATAAAACTTTTATCAATTTTTCAAAATAATTTTTAAGAATCAGACTTTCCAAAATGAATTTTAAAAATTATACAGTTGAAGATGTGTTTTTAATCTACAAGCAGGGTTCACCAACTACATTTGGGTGGGGGTAAAACCAAAATAGCAACATGATAAAGTTTACATTATTCAAAAATAAAAGTTTACATAGGTGCGAATTCTTGGCGAATAGCACTGTATGCATTTCATTTTAGTGTATGGGGGGGGGGGAGAAGGTCACGTATATATGACCTTATCCAGCCCAGTAAAAACGTTTTGTTTAAATTATTTTGTTTGAATAATTTTATAGAAAGGAAACAAATATTGTTTAGATTTAATTAAAAAGTACGGCAGGCCGCTTATTAGCGCGTTATAATGTAGCGATCCCCACTTTAGTTTGTGTTGATGCCAAAACAGCTCCCAAAAAAAACTTAATGCAAAACGATATGACTCCTGCATACTACCAGTGCTAACCTATGGCGTGGAGACTATGTAAATTACTAATAAGACTGTAAGCGGATTGGCAGTGACAGCAAAGATAGCAAAACAGAAATGGAGCTGGACTGAACATGTTGTGAGAGCGGAAGACGGCAGATGGTCGACCAGAATCATAAACTGGATACCGAAATGCAGTAAGAGGAGTGTTGGACGACCGCCCAAGAGATGGGCAGATAACGTGAACGGCGGGTAACCGCCAAGAGTAAAAAAATAAAGGGAAGACTAATGTCCAATATTCGAATAAAAGAGTCAGAAGAAGAATAAAGCTAAGAATCCTCATACACTCACTCATAAAAATATCTGTGATTGGCTTACAATACACTAATCAAAAATCTTACTATAATATAATTACTAAATTAAGACATTACCAAGTTGAAAATCTCAGAATTCCTATTACCCAGGAGCATCTGCAATCTATTTTTACATTATAATTCGAGCGAATTTCAATCGGACGACACCGGATATGAAATCTACAGATGTACATATTTCGGAGAGTCACAATATTTCATAATACGAAACAAGTGAAAAAAAAGCCGAAGAATTATTATAATAATCCCTCTCAGTGCGGCCTTTAGGCCGCACAACCTAGGCAATCACGTACTAGATGGCTACACCGAACCAAAATTTGTCATAAATCCGATGAAAATATTCGTTGAGTTTCAACCAATGAACAAATAATATTCCTTGTATTTCTGAAAATTTCATAGAAAACGTTTATTGGATTTTTGAATTCCTTCATTGTACTTATGAAAACATTATTAAACTAAAATCAGTAAATTTCAAACAATAATTGAAGTATTCAAATATAAAATGAACGGAATTAGCAATTTATAAAAGAACTTTTAGTACTTCTTCGTAAATAATATCTATAGATATTCTTCAAACAATAAACTCGAGTTCATTGATGTTATGAATATTATTTATTTTGTGTAAGGTCAGATCGTAAATCATTTATTCATAAACAAGAATGGAAATTGGAATGGAAAAGAAGTCAAATTATACTTGAGCTGTGTATAACAAAAATAATCACATCAATAAATTTTTGTAACTCAAACAACACAATCGAAACTGCAATGCATTTGTAAATATAGAGATCTATTATTTCTACACAAAATTTATCCTAAAGAACATTGAACGGTAAAGGCAGCCACAGACTATCGGCTTTGTTCGACGTACTTGTTCGACTGCTTTGTTCGACTGCTTTGTTCGAATAGGCCACAGACTTGTAGACTTGTTCGACGGTGTTATCAAGACAGAGATAGTTAGAGAGATAGAGACAGAGAGACAGAGATCAAAGCCGTCGAACAAAACCGTCGAACAAATCCGTCGTTCTTGTTGGCGAACAAGTACGACGGAATTACTGCCACACACCCACAGACTTGCTCGTCGAACAAAGCAGTCGAACAAGTACGTCGAACAAAGCCGATAGTCTGTGGCTGCCTTAAGAGACGTTTTTACAATCAGAATCAATTACAAAACAAGCAGAAAAAGTAATAAAATTTATGATAATACTTTTATAAATTTTCCTAAAGGATTCTTAAAAATTCCTAAGAACGGCAAAGGGATCATATAAAATAAACTATCAAGAAAAATTATAAATTTGGAATTCCTAAGAATTTCCAAATTATGATTGAATTAATAATTACATAACAATTAATGGGCGAGTATCACGTGATCTGATCACGTATCTGAAAACTAAAAATGAAGAAGTGAAAATTTGAAAAGTGAGTGTGAAGACCATGCCAGTGGAAAAACATGGTGTATTTAAAAAATAAGGACGAAAATGAAGAAAGCACTCAATTAGCAGTCCATGGATCCTAAAAACAGAAATGCGTTGTAGTATCACTTTCCAATTTAACGATGGCGTCCTTTGGGTGGTAGTGGTCGTGGACGGGGTTGAAGTGGCCCAAGAACCGTTTCAAAGTTAAAACTGAAAAAAAATAATGATACCTACTTTTTCAAACTTGTAAATTAAGCACCATTGTTTAAAAATAAATAAATAATATATTACTGTCATTATTTTTCTTACATTAAACTTGAGATCTGAACAAAAAGTAGCAAGCTACTTTTATACTGCAAAAACTAGCTTGTAGCTCTGTATCTTATGAAAAATTACTAAAGTAGCTTGCAGCTGTTATAGTTTACCTACTTTCAAAAAGCGTCGTTTACCTAACACGGTTAAAAAGCTCGCACCTTTTGTTCACCTATGATGTATTTCTTGCCCTCAATTGAAACATGCAACGCCACATTTTAGTAGATATATGCCAATAGGATTCTGCTTCTCAAAGTCAAGGCGACTTTTATTGATTGACAAAATACTTCAGGGACAAAGAAAACATAAAATAAGGATATTTCTGTTTTACAATTTTCTGTCAAAAAAGTCACTGCACATTTAGGTTACTATCATAAATTGACCAATTTATAAATTTCACCTAAACAATTACATAATCCTCTTATTGATAGACATGTTAAATGGACCATTTTTTATGTCACTTAATAAAATTTAATGAATGATTTCAAAAAACCACTGGCTTTTTGCCACCATAAGGCTATTTCAAAACGCTAATAATTAAGGAGACTTTGCGAAACTTGCACGAACAAGTGTGAAAATAAGTTAAAGTTTTTGGCCAATATCTGACAACAATAATTCAAGATTCAATTAAGACAAATTTTTTCATAAAATAGACAAAAAGTTACTCAATTTTGTAAAACATCGCTTTAATGTCATTTCCAGGTCGTTGATCCAATAGTTTGGCCACTTGCCATAGGTGCATACAAAAGTACGTCAGAGCATCCGGTTCAAGGATAATTTAACACATTTTGAAAACTGGACATACATTATCCTATTTTCAGTTGTAACTGATCTTATTTTTTGGTTCTATTTGACCAAAATAGAGCAAAGAACAAATAACCATAGTGGAATGGAGAAGTTATTAATACGTTAAGCTTGGGGAAATGCAATGTGAAGGCGAAACGACGTAAGTCGTGTAACCCTAACCCTGACTTGATGTAACTTGCAAACTATTCTGAAAATTTACTAGGTACGGACCAGAGCATTTAAAATAAATAATTATACAGCAATGATTTAAAATAAACATTTAGAATTAATAGAATTAAATTGGATCCTTTGTTCGCTTTCTCATAATTAGGCTAAACAAAATAATCGTTTGTTTAGAATATTTATCTTTCGGTAAAAATAGGATGTAACGGGGGTCTTAAAATAAACGAATTCTCGTTTTAAATTAATTTCCATTTGCTAATAAGATAATTTTTTAGGCGATATTATTTTACACCCCACGATGGTTGTGGAAGTCTTGGGAAGGAGGAAAAATTCACGCCTTAATGATGGATTTGGATATTGGAATCTGTTCAGATATCGAAAAAAAGCAAAAGAAAAAACTCATGTTGGATTATCTATGGGAAAATCTGGGATACCATAACTGGTGGGCTTATAAATATTATTTTTGCGAAGTTCTAGCACTTGCCAATGTGATAGGTAAGTTACATTATTTTAGTGTTGTTTTAAAAAAAAATTAAAAGCCTTTTCTCTTCTGTTTTCATTAGTCTTGCCAAAATCACAAATAATGAGATTTAAAAACATTGCGCTTCTTAGAAACTTAAAATTGTAGCTGATGATATCACGAACATTATTTTCCCATTTATCTGATAAAATATTCCATTAGAAGCGTCGGTCATTTGATTATTTTTACTCCAGTATGACTCGAAGGAAGTGATTTTATTCACAAAAATTGCTTCATCTATTAAAACTTTTCAGCCTTCCTGGTATTGCATTCTAAATTTGAAACGACCACACATAATTGAATTTATTGTAAACCATAATTTTTCGGTAATAAAATATTTTTAAGTGATATGAAGACATCTCGTTGACGTAATTCGTCTGGGAAAAGTAGTTCAGGAGTTTGCTTGCAATATTAACAAATACTTCTATACCATTTAAATTTTTATAACACCAGTTTAAATTTTTTGTAGGGCAAATGTTTCTGATGAATCGATTCTTTGATGGTGCGTTTCTCACCTTTGGACTGGAAGTGATTAACTTTTTGGACAGTGACCAAGAAGATCGTGTGGATCCAATGATACTGATTTTTCCCAGAATGACCAAGTGCACGTTTTATAAGTATGGTGTGTCGGGCGAAATAGAGAGACACGATGCGATTTGTATTTTACCATTGAACGTGGTAAACGAGAAGATCTACGTATTTTTATGGTTCTGGTTTATCATCCTTGGAGGTCTAACCGCAGTTACTGTATTTTACCGAATTATCATAATTTTTTCCCCAAGGATGAGGGTGTATTTGTTAAAAATGCGTTATAGACTTATTAAATCCGATGCGATTGATTTGATCGTGAGGAGAAGTAAGATGGGTGATTGGTTTTTGGTTTACATGTTGGGAGAAAATGTTGATTCGGTTATTTTTAGAGATGTAATGCAAGAATTGGCGAATAAGCTTTCAAAACATAGTTATCATCATCTTGGGGGTTTTAAAGGAGAGATTTTGGATGCGTAATTGCCTTTTTGGTTTTTCGTTACAAAGTAGGAGAAATTTTGATTATAAAAGGCCAAAATAATTTGTTTATTCCATCGACTTATTTTATCTTTTAAATTAAGAAAAAAACCTGCCATTTTCTTCCAAGTGTAGATTAAGTTTTGTATTTCATGGTTATTGTTTTACAATAAAATTTATTTATAGCTTTTGTGTTTTATTTTAAAGATATGCAAATATTTTAGTTTCGCATAAGGAATGAAATAAACAGACAGAACTGAAAATGTTATTGAAATACCAAGGACTGCAGCTGTATATAGAAGAGGAGTTAATAATTTCTTTGCAATCTGTCTACAGGTACTGCTGCTAGTTTATTTTTTTGTAGACCACATTTTGTGATTATCCCAATCATTTCTTTGACGTGTACTAGGCGAAATCCATATATTTTACCAATAGTTTGTCATAAGTCTTCTTATGTAGGTCGATGAAGACCATAACGCTTCTTCATTGTACACCAAATCTTCTTCTTCAGCTCTGATGTTCTTTCAAACTTCCAGTTCACTCCTGGACTACATATAAGCCTCTTCACACGAGGGAGAGGTTCAGACCACACCCTACCAACATCAAATACTTGGAGATAATTGGGCTAGCCGAAATATATTATTATCTATGCACTTCGTCGCCAGCCTTAAGCAAACTTGTTCTTCCTTTGCCTCCATTTCAGCATATACTCGTCTTGTTTATTTAATGTTTCAACTATTCAGTCTAATATGCTAATTTTCGGATAGTTAGCAGAAATATAAATCGGGATCAAATAATCAATTTTTTATTCAGTTAAAATATGGTCCCCTACAACGGATGGATGGTTTTCCCAATTCTATATTGCTGAATGATAAAATTGTAGACTCGGTTCAGCAAGTATTATAACTTTTCTTGAATTACTTCTCAAATGTTTATAGTAATGGGACCATATTATCAAAAGATTTTTTTGTGACATAATTTGGGATCTGTTCAGATTTCTTTTGAGGTAATTATGAGGAGTTTATTAATTAACTGGAGATTATTGAGGCCCCCTAGGATCTCTTTAATTGGAAGTAGATGACCTACAGTGTAATGCACTTTTTGTAAATATAAAATTTTCAAAATTAATTTCGCTGAAATGTCAAAACAATTTCATTTTAAATAGTGGCAGCTTACCCTATAGGACACAAAGTCACATACCCTCTAATCCACAACCAAAAACTCATGAACCGTCTCTGCAAATGAAGTTACAAAAAATTGACCGCTGCAAAGATCGGAGAATCTTTCCAGGATGTGACAATTCGGTGCAACATAAAAAAATGCTTTATAATGCTGTTTTTCTCTTTTTGTCTATGATGCTGTGCTGGGGAGTATCCATACCCCCCCAGACCACCGGTTAATATTTTTCACTTTCTATTATTAACTTAAGTATCATTTATATTTTATTTTATTAATATTTTCAAAGTAACATAAAAAGTTGGAGATTACAGAAATATTTTTACACGCCACAGCAAGGGGACCACATACAAGTTTAAATTTCTTAAATGATTGCGTTTATCCTCAGGATTGTTGATTACAGCTTCTTTGCGATTAAATTATTCCAAATTTATGTAAATGGAAATACTGTAAATTTTGATTTTTCTGTAAATTTTATGACCTCCCACTTTATCACTTTGTTTTCCCCTGAAACAAACCACAAACCGCCACCGAGATTAAATGCAAACAAAAATTCTTTACCCAATCAAAAAACAATTAGAAATCTTCTAAAACACTACGAAAATTTAATATTAAACTACTAATTATTATTAAAAGGTGTGGGGAGGGGTGAAATTAATATGCAAAATTAGAAAAAATAATCACTAAAAACGGAAAAATTAAAGTAGTCTTTTTTCAGGACATAATAATATGGCTAAATACTTCAATTTTCCCTCGTTTATTAATATTTTTTGAGTTACGCTTTTCCACATTTATCTTAATTTTAACTGCTTTTCATTTTAATTATCTTTAGCTGAGCAGGGCCTATTTTTGATTCAATTGGGATTTCGGGCCCCCTATCCTATATATACGACTTTCCAATAAGAATTTTTCTGTTTACCTTTGGCACCTTTTCTTCATGAAAAAAATGTTTGATGAAAATTAAATTTTCAAATGAATTGAAAAATAGTTTCAATGATTGTAAACAATTAAATAAGAACTTTAATTGGACAAAAACATAAAATAGGTAATACAAAAAACTGATAATATTTCAACAATATTCAAACAAAATCAACAACACAACAAAAAATAAATATAATAGAAATTTCTGCTTTTGGGGTACAACGAACAAAATAAAGAATTATCAATAAAAGAAACAACTAATAATTAATATTTTTTTACGTACTTTCATTTCAGAAAACTTATCTATGATACCATTAATTTCTAATGTGTCCAGAATATCGCTTTCTACGTTAAGAATGGCCAAAGATGAGACATTTTCTTCATTCAGTGAGTTCCTCAAATATGATTTCACCCTTTTTAACGTAGAAAATGATCTCTCGCCGGAAGCATTACTGATAGGAATAGTTAAATATATACGCAACAATACCTCAACATTAGAGAAGGTTGACAAAATATTGTTATCGATTAAAAATTTTAACATTTCCTGAGGGTCTTTAGAGGAAATGTCATTTGAATCACAAAGGGCTTTGAATTGTACAATTTCATCCACTAAATCTTCAGTAGCATCCACATCCATATGGTAATATTTTTCAATATTTTTTCTAGATACATAAAATCTATCATCCGATGGTTCAGTAAAAAATAGCCCAAAAACTTCATTTACACAATCATAGGCTTGCATTCTCATTTTTAACTCCGAAATCAACTTGTCACATATAGGAAAAAAAGTATTTATTTTAAAGTTCTCAGCACCGCTCAAAGTGATGTCTTGTGCAAGGCCTTCATCAAAATACTGCTTTCTCTTACGAACTCTTGAAATCTCATCCTTATAAACATTATTATTTGGCTGATTTTTTTTGGCTTCTTCCTCAATTTCATCAAACTGTTCTCTAAAATGCTTGACAAATTCAATCAATCCACTATATAGTGTACAAGCTGTAGTTAGATTGGCTTGATTTTCTTGTAGAGATTTACTGGTGGAGTTTATCCTGTCTAGGATTCTTTTCCAAATTGCTGTCATCAAGGCAAATTCAAATGTGTTCATTTTGTGAAGTAGATCTCCAGCTTCTGTTCTGGTGGATTTTTTTTGGTTTGCATCGTCATTTAGCTCTACTAACGCTGATTTTATCTCACAAAAACCAAGCGCAATAGATTTAATAGCATCAGCACGTGCTGACCATTTTGTATCACATATTTTCTTAACCAATGGTAATTTAGTTTTTGAAACAGATAGACATTTTTGAAGTACGTTCCATCTGTGTGTCGAAGCCGAAAAAAAGTTATACAAGCATTGTACATTTTCAAAACATCTAGAAGCTCCTGAACAACTTTCCGCAGCACTATTACCGACCAAGTTTAAAGAATGACTGGAACATGGTACAAAATGTGCATTTTTTGCCTTTTCTTTTATTTTTGCCTGCAATCCGTTATATTTCCCTGACATGTTCGATGCGTTATAACTTTGGCCTCTGCAGTGATCAATATTGATATTAAGGTCACTTAATTTGGTTAGTAGAACATTCAAAAGACTTTCTGCAGTATGAAAAAATATTGCCACAAAACCTAAGAACCTTTCTACTGGTTGACCATTAGGTAAAACATATCTTATAATTACAGTTAATTGATCGATATGAGAAATATCGGGCGTTGAATCGACGATAATGGAAAATTATTTTGCGACTTGCAATTCTGTGATAATAACATTTTTTACCTCATTAGCAAGAAGGTGGATAAATTCATTGCAAATGGTTGAAGAAAGATAGTTAACATGCCCACTTCCAATGTTACTATATTTCTGGAGGTGTCCAGCTAGAAACGGGTCAAACTCACTAAGAAATTCCAACGAGCCTAAATATTTTCCATTTCCTTTTATAAAGAGTTTTGTCGTGGAACCATAAAATGGTAAACCATTTTTTGATAATAACTTAATGGTAGCAAGCACCCTTAATAAAACATTTTTCCAGTAGTTTTTCTCCTGCAAGTAACTTTTTTCTATTTCTGTATCTATCCTTCCCTCCATTCGACTTCTAGTAATCATTGTACTGATGGAAGTTATGTGTTCGGAAGGCCTTTCGTGGTTTTTCAAGTACTGAGTCGCATTTTTCCAGTCAGTGTAGCCATCGGCACTTAACTTGGCATCTTTTTTCGAAAAACGTTTGCAAACATAACAATAAACACAGCCCGATTTGGGACTGTAAACCAACCATTCACGAAGGGCTTTTTCGCCGTTTTCTTGAGATTTGTAGAATGTTGAACTTTGTAAGCATCTAGATTTTTTCCCATCCAATTGTTTTAGACACCCACTTATTCTGTCAATATTTTGTTCAGGTCTGTTTTTAAGAACATATTCTTGAAATTCTGATGTTATATTTTGAGGCCAGTCTGCTAGATCACATGGAAATGGTGCAGATTCACTTTGTTGAGGAGTTTCTTCATCAATTTCCATCATTTCCAAAGTACTTACGACGACGTTACCATCAACGTCCGCGTCTTCGTGTTCTTGTATCTCGATGGTACTCCCAATGTTGCTCGTTGAAGCATTTATTTCCTCATCTTTTGAAACACACGTTTGTTTTTGTTCTAGAAGATCATGTTGATTTTCTGGCTCCTTTTTGAGGAATGCCAACATTGCGTTTCTATGTTTTTCTTTTTCATTTTCCCTTACTTTTGCCTTTTTACGCTTCTCACTACCACTTTGGTATTTGTAACTCATGTTCTTCTAAAATTAAAAAATACATTAATGTTGGAGTGATTTGAATTTTTGGGTAATGCAATACATAGTGTCAATTAATTAATATACAATTAATATTTATTTTTGGGATTGAACATGTCTATATTCTTGTTTAATGATTATGGTTATTTTGAAGTTTTGCACAAGGTATTAAAAATACGAAAGTAATATATCAATTATAACTCAAAACTTACCTTAAGTTGAATTTCGATTGGACAATATGAACATCACTACATCACTTGAAAACTGAGCTGAGACTGAACAGAACAAAAATCTAAATAAATGATATCTACAAAACTACCCCACTATAATACTGTCGTCACCATAGATTTCTTGGTATTATCATGTTTTTGCCTTTTAAACGCAACAAAAATACGCTTTGTCGGTATTGTCAAATACGCGCAAAAATGTACCATATACCGCCAATAAAGATCGCCTTAGGCGACCGCCGTAGCATTTTTTTTTCCAAGTAATTCGTCGTCAAAAGCTCTTTCGGCTGATGGCGGCTGGCGGCATAAACAAAAGCGCCGCGAAAAGACCCGCCAGCGCCGGTGCCGTTTGGTACCTAATGCATTTTTTTATTTGCCAGAATTGACTACTAATTGAGAATTAGTGACGCTGAATTATAAATCATATCATATCATATCATTATTATACCAATTTCCTTTATCAGATTTGGCGTGTTCAAATTGAAATTGGAATGGTTTATAATTATTTTTTTGAAGCCTTTTTCGGGCCCCCCTTTCCACCGGGCCTTATGTGCCTTATGGTAAAATAGGCCCTGTAGCTGAGGGTGAACTATGAAAATCAAAATATGTCGTGAGCTAGTTTTTTTCATTAATTTTACCTGTCCTTTTTTAATAATAATTTATAAATAGTTCGGTATTCAGTTTTCATGTTTTTCATGTTACGATCGGAGTAGACGGTGTAAAAGTCGTCTATTCCCGTGGATCGGAATCCACGTTAATCTGTAGGTCCTCTGTGCTCATCACACATTTTCAACACGCAACGAACACATACAGGGTGGTATCGAGAAAATGTCGCAAGACATACATTAATTGTTTTAATATTTCAGCAAAATAATTTTTGAAAATTGTAAATATGTAGGGAAATTTTTATATAGACATTTATTTATATTTTTTTTGTACACTGTAATGCGATTATGTAAAAGTTTTGTGTATTAGCAATATTATATTTAAAGAATACTTTTTCTATTTATTTAATATTTTGTAATCTGCTGTGTAAGGTCTTATTTCAGTAGTAGAATTACAGACTGCTATACGACCGACGTGATCTTCTATGAAGTGATTACCATGGTTGTGCGGCCTCCAGGCCTCACTGTAACTTTTTTAGGTTGTCAAAAAACTTGACAAATTCCAGGTGGTCTTAATTCCACCTCTTGGCATAAAACATAAATTTTTCTGAACTCTCTGCGTTGCCTGTACTTGCATTATTTTTTATGAACTGATGTGACCAATTTATTATGTGAGCTTTTGTTTTTGAAACATTTTAATAAATGATCAGATTATTTTAATCAATTTTTTGATCCTCTCTGAAGGAAATATTCCGAGCAAGTTGTTTACATTAATTAGGAATTCCTTGAAAATTCCTTGAAAATCTTGGTGACTTTCGAGACCTTGGAAATTTTCATAATATCTTTGAATTTATTATTTAGAAATTCTCTCTAATTACCAAGAATTTCATGGAAATCCTTGGAAGTTCTTGGAAATCATTTGAATTCTTTATTTGGTAAATTCATCTAAAATCATTGAGAATTCCGAGTGTTGTATGCAAAATTTTTTTTGGGATTCTACCTCTCGGTCATACTCCTTCCCATTCTTCAATTTTAATCTCTCCCCAAGAAACTTTCTGTAGTCGTTGAGATGCCTGGCCTAATTTCACTAAGTGGATCACAGAATTCGCCTTTCATTGTTAGCAATGTAAACGGGTAGACGGGATTGTTTATTTTTTACTTTTACAGTACAAGCAAAGTATCGATTAGCCTACAAAAAATTCGGGCAAACTAAAATCTGGGTAGATATCCTGGGTTTCTTCTTCTTCTTTTAGTCTATTTTGATTCAATTTTTCAAAACAAAATCTCCATTTCATCATCAAATAAAAATTGAAGGTAAGAAAATTCACTTCAAGAATGGACTTTCAGGATGAAGATGAATTGTATGAAAATTTTAATTCAAATAACAATATTATTCAAAAACTGTAATTTTTAAAATAAACGCTATTCATGCTTTTCAGATTGATTTTTATTTCAGGAATACTATCTCGACTATTGAAAAATCTATTTAGTGGAAAATTTTATGCTCTTCAATTTTGGTTTGATAAGAATTTCAGTAAAAACGAAATTGAATGAGATAAAATTCCCAATTGGAGAACAAGTTGGCAAGAGGATTTAGAGGACTTTGGGGGGATTTATTAAGACAATAAAATACACATAAATATTATGTACAAAACTTTAGTTTGGTTGGATTTTTTGTAAGTCTTTTCAGTCTTCAGTAAAGTTCAGTCGTTAATATTCCATTTATTGCGGATATCTGCAGGATACTACGTTTTATAAAATATATAGAGGGTGTTGTGATCATGGGTATAAAGCAAAAACTGGAGAAGTGTTGGACAATATGTGCTGAAAAAGTAAAGGCATTCCTGAAAGTTGGAGAAAAGCAAAAGTAATATCCCTGTTCAAGAAAGGCGACAAATCCAAATGCGAAAATTATGGAGGTATCAGCTTGCTGGAAAACTCATACAAATTATATGTAAGAATACTAAATAACAGACTCAGGACAATAGCTGAATAAATACTGAGAGAAGAACAAATGGGATTTAGAAAGGAGCGTTTTACTGCGGATGTCGTTTGAAATTATTTGCCAAATTATAGAAAAATAGTGAGTTCAAACGTGCAATATTGATAGCTGTAATAGATTTAAGACTGTAGCTTATTGCCGACCCTTTCTAACACAACAAATGGACATTTGAAATTTTTTTCTGAAATACAGGACGAATATCCTTAGGGAACTGGTGTATTAATCTTTGCCTAGTTCTTCCTGAAATATCTGTCCGACAGGAAAGTCCTGCGTTATTACCATCGGTGGACCACCCAGGATCATTATAATAATCAAAACCATTTAATCAGACAGAACCTTTTTAAATGTGTCAACAGTTCCAGGGTAATTTTCTTCATTTTTAATATTGAATCCATTAGAATCATAAAATGAACTTTAAAATAAAAATACAACGGTGTTTGTCTGGTTGCAGAGTCAAACCAAAAAATATTAATATTGGCGCAATAAAACAAACCTACTCCCACAACAATTTTTATTCTTTCTCTCTTTCGGTCCAAACAACTTCCCACAATACAAATTTTTCTTATGTATTTCTAAAAATATGCGATAATTTGTGGTCCATGAAAGGTCGAAAAACGTTGCTATATAGAGAAAGAAAATAAATGCGGTGAAGAAATACCAAACTACAAAGAAACTCGAAACAAAGCTCGCCATGAGAAAATATCAAAAAAGAAAAAAAAAGCGATGTAGGTTAGGACTTCCAACTTACATTATTATAATGTTATTTAAAGCTACATTAACTTAGGGAAAATGTTTTGCAAATACATAGGTAATTATCCACTGTAGTTCACGATTGTTAAATAAGATGAAAGGATAACAACCAGCGATTACCCATATATTTACCAATTACCTCAACATGTAAATATTTACTAATGAATGGAAAAAAAGTAAACAAATCAGTTTCAATACAAAGGTACGTGAACGGTCAAACTAACTGTTAATTATTACAAAAATGTAGGTGTAGTATGACATTGAACGACAAAAAGTGAAACCGAAATTTTACTTTTATTTGCACTTGACGACGCAACAATTTTCAATTATCGCACCACCTATCATTATTTTGAAAACTTGCGCCCGGTAATTATTAGTAGATCATTTTATCAAAATTCACTTTATCTTGATATCCAAAGCAGGTTTACATCGAGAGTGGGTAAATGTAAATGAGCCATGAACAGCCTTGCTACTAAATATGGTAAGGTTGTGCGGCAAAAAAATAAGGAAATTTACCCCCACGCTTATTGAAAGTATTAGGCTTTGCGGAGGAAGCTTAAATATCGCTTGTCATTAAATTGTATTTTTGTGCAGGTTGCCTAAAATTTTTCCTAAGACGAGAACAAAAAACAGAAATAAAACCACAACCGCATTTCGTGGAGGAGCTTCTGCTTTGTCTTGAAAGTCTGGTCAAGCAGGTCGAACTATGCAGTATGTGATCTGCAAACTAAAGAACTAAATAATTATTTGTTGTATTTTTTCAGCGAAATCTATCGTCAAGTTTTAGCTCTTTTTATGCGGTTTGCAAATTTATATTTTTTGCGCATTGTCATTTTTATAAAAAATACATTTAATTTAAAAACTGTAAGTGATGCTGCTCGCAGACTAACAAAAGCAATATTTCTTGGAAGAAGACAGTTTAAGTACCGACCATTTAACTCTCGCGATTGTAAACCAAAAAGTGGTCTGGTCTAGACTTATTGGCAATTTTTTTTATTAATTGAAATATTTGATGAAACGGCTTGTCTTTTGTATGAGTAGAGCAGAGTACATTAGGTATCTTTGCAATTTTTTCAATTTCAAGTACAATTGGCTGGTTTGAATAGTTTAGAGGTAATTGAGCTTGAGCTTTGAGGGCAAATTCTTTAATGCAGCCACTTAAGACGTTCATTGTAAGCGACTAACAAAAGGAATTTATCAAGCCATGGTTTTCTTTTATGAAAAATTCGCGATTAATTTTTAAATTTGTGTTTTTCAGAAGAAGAAATGGGATGCAAATTAAATTGCATAAAAATTGTTTGCGCAACAGTTGTTTTAACGGACCCAACTTTAATAAATTTTTATTGTTAACGAAAATTAACTTCCGTTAATAATTATTCCAAATTGTTTGCGAACGAAATGTTTTGTGAGCAAATTCAAGCGCGTTCTTAAATTATTTTATTTTATTGTTATTTAATAATGAGGTATTTCCTGACCTTGTTTTTGAAGCCCCGACGAAACATTGTAGTGCTTGTAGAAGAAGTCCGTACACCTTTTTTTAAGCTAAATTATCATATAAAAGTAGGTAATTACATGATTCAGTGGTTTAACAGCGAAATTACACCTTTGCGCTTTCCTTCAAATTTTTATGACTATTTGGAAGAAGTTTCAGCATTATTTTACTAAAACTGGTTAGTAAAGGGATAGACGATCACGAAATATCGTTTAAATTTGCTCTGGTATTATTAATTTTCTTGTATGTGAATTTATAACCAGGTTAAATTTTTTTCCGAAGAATTATTAAAGAATCAATTTAATAGAATTTTAATTTCTTCAATATTTCTGGGTTATTTTTGATCATTTCAATGATCGCATAAGAAGTTTCCCGTTGCAATTTATAAGAAGTCCGGTATTCGAAATTGTGAAAACAGTAAATTTTCCTGAATTATAGACCACCAAACCACTTCATCACTCTCCGATACTTAATTTAAAAATTTTATGAACTAATTTGAGTTCAAGTTACCTTGCTGTGAATCTTTCAAAATTAAGCGGTGAAGTGCGTTGCTGCTAATTCTGAATATCTGTTTCGACTCCAGGCTCAGTGAAACTTTGTTCTGACCGTCCCCCCTTGGAAGGCAATGACAAATCAGCGAGGTATAATCTGCCTGGATTCAGCCTTCTGGAGATGAAGCGTATACACTTCCCGTGGTTCGGATCCCGCGTTAAGCCGTATACAGAAAGAAAGCTGGAAACTTATAAGCGCTTACCGCGCTGGTCCGTTCTACACAAAGGAAGCAGGTTGAAGCAGACCAAGCAAAATGTCGGACTCATCGGACGATGATTTGGTTTTGTTAGAAAATGTGTATTTAAAAATGCGAAAAGAAGCTATACATCCCATTAATAGAGATACGCCGGTAAGCGCTTATAAGTTTCCAGCTTTCTTTCTGTATACGGCCTTAAGCAGTAGGAGACCTATGTACGCGATAATACTTCAAAGGCACAACAAATGCATAGGAGAGAGTTCGCCAACGCCTGTAATCAGGAACGGGACTCTAAGAAGAAGAAAATTGAGGAACTATTTATAACAAGATAACAATTTAAATTTTTAAAATACCGCCACTACAAGTGAAGTTTTACAAAATGAGCATCTGTAGAGACCGGAGGGTCTATGGAATACCCCCCAGCATGTGGGGATTATGCTATAAAACAAAAAAATGTTTTATTACTTTAACTTTTTGACTTTAATTTTTGACTAGAGAATTAAAATTAACTATTTTTAAGAATGACAATTATTCAATTTTAAATTAAAATAGTTTATTTTATCTGTTTTACTGACGATTAGATATCTTTTATTCCTTATTATGTCAACAAGCTTATAAAAGTTTGTTAACAATTTAATTTATTAAATAGTATTACCTGCGAAATTTAAATTATATAAACTTTTATCTAAATTAAAATCATTATGATAATTTGATCGAAAATGAGCGTTTCATTACACAAGAAGTAAGAGTATTAATATTTCCAAAGTACCACAAGAATTTGTCGCTTGGACTCGATAAGAAGTTGAATCGCTGTATATTACAGAAGAATTTTTGCACCCCATTGCAGGGAAGTCGCATGCAAGCGTAAATTTGGAATTAAATAAAAATACAGTAAATTTATATTTTTCCTTTTTCTTTAAAATTTTTGGTCTCTCCAATGTCAAATGTCAGCGTCGAGCCATGGGTCGCCAGGAAGCATGGAGAACTCTCGTTCCACCTCACCCAAGTCCTGACGGGGCACGGGTGCTTCAACGAGTACCTCCATCGCTTCAAGATACTGGACGACCCAACCTGCTGCCACTGCGACGAAGAAGACACTGCGTGCCACACCATCTTCAGATGCATTAGATGGGAGCGTGAGCGAGTGTCGGCATCGCTGTACTTCGGGGAATCCCTCACCCCGGAGAACTTGGTCCTCAAGATGTTGGAGAACGAAGAAGGCTGGAAAGTTATCACGGCCTTCGTGACCTCCATCATGAGGACGAAAGAAAAGCTCGGGAGGGAATTGCAACAAGGACGATGAAACGCGCAAAAGCCGCGACTCCCGAAGTAATGCCCAGACGGCGAAACCGGGAGTCGAGGATAGGGGTGAGGTTTTAGTCAGTGCGAGTCTGACACTACCGGCTTAGATCAAGCCGGTGTCTCGCACGAGATTTCCTCATCCCGGCGCAAAGCTAAAAAAAAAAAATGTCAAATGTTACGAGCTGTCACTGCAGTAATTAATATAAGATTATTTGCTAGATTTATACATAATCGAATATTACTATCGCTTGCAATTTTTGAAAGCATATCCATTTATATTGAATATATTAGGAAAGAGAGGGGAACTACATAATTAATTTACAATATTATATAAATTTTACTTTTGAAATTAAACTTTATAATATTGCTTTTTAGATTTGTTAGAACTTTTAAACTTCCCACGTACATTTCTTAATAAATTAACTTAATAATTTCAAAGTGTGAAAAGGTGCTTCCCCCCTAACCGAAAAACCACATCATTGTGATCATCTTTTGCTTTTTACTTTCCGAACCCCTTAGGTAAGGAAAGTACGCGATCGTAAGTCGTGTTTTTAAAAGTACATTGCTATTGCATTGTAATCCATCAATATGTGCAAAAACAAATTACCATCACAACCAGAATTTTCCCTTTTATAATCCACTGACGAGATCTAATAAGATCAAAATATTTATGTCGATGTTGGAATTCCCTGATTGTGACTTCCTGAAGTTGGCAGTTAATGAGGCAAACTAAAAAGGAATGATAAATATAATATTGTATACAAAAAATTTGGGGTTATCAAGATTTAATGAAGAAATCGTTATATCATAATTGTTAACCTACATTATGTGCATTTTACAAACATATTCTTATAAAATGATATTCTTAATAAAATTTCAACAGATATACAATTTGTAAATCTTTAGTAATAATTGAACATTTCTTTGCATTATTGAATAACATTTAAAATTGTTTTTAATTTCCTTTTTATTACGTAAATTTTCGGTAAAATTTCAAATTTCGATTTAAAATTTTACATTCCATGGTATTTATTTTTTATATTCCATACTTAAATATTATATTCTTAGGCCCAGTTGTTCAGTATTGGGTTATCTTTTAACCTAAATTATTTTCCATGGAAACAATTCTTGCAACAATCATTTCTATGGAAAATAACCCAGGTTAAAAAATAACCCGAAACTGAACAACTGGGCCTTAGGGTGTTTCGAAATTCAACATTAATTATTATTAATTTATTATCGCGAGAATGTTTGGTGTGGATTTTCTCATTGATCTGTTTTATCAATAATTCCACTCAGGGTCAAATTTTGGCGTTTCGACCAATCAGCGTGCGTTTATTTTACATGATACTTATACAGATACAAATCGTGCACTACGAAAATATTCAAATAACCCTATGTAAAATTGAAAAATTTGAATATTGTGAATATCGAATATCGAATATTTGTAGTAATAATTCATACGTAATAAAAAATATTCGAATATAATTTATGAGTGTGATGACGTGATGACTAACAGATGCGATGCAGGTACCGGTTCAACGCATTAGTCAACCCTAATAAGTGTCAACCCGAGTTCACTTAAAGCAATGTACTTCTATTTTAGAAATAAATTTTATAGTAACGAATTTTATATTACAAATTTAGTGCGATTATATGCTTCCATTTTTTTCGGTACTTACGAAATTTTCTGTTTGATTTTTTTTGCAATGATTGTGATGCGATATGGTCAATTTGTTTCACAATTTTCGACATTAAAAATGGCGTTTGAAATGTCGATTTTCGTATGTGATGTGCTTTTAAGTCGTGGCGTTTCTTCACGGAATTATCACCGCAACAGCAACGCGGATTCGGACAATACTCAAAGATTCATCTCGTACAGGTTTCAGCTGCGGAGATTGACACTCGCTGCGCTGCGCTACGCTCGTGCAATCTCCTTGCTAAAACCTGTACTCGCTGAATCTTTGAGTACTGTCCTTATCCTTGTGCTGTATCGTGCAAATACTACTCTCGATTTCATTATAAGTAATTTTTAACCAAGAAGATTTTTAAGATCAGTTGATTTCGGACTCTCATCTAGGAAAGTGGGGCGAGTTTAGGAGATGGATTAGTTGACTCCTTCTGGTGTGGCAAATCATCTAAGCTCCTATCTGTAATATTTGTAAATCGTCAAAGTTTACGGCACTGAAGTTACCAGTTTTTGCAATATTTTGATTGAGATGGATCGGTTTATGATGGCAAAGGTAATAAATAGATCCAGTTTACAAAATAATGTGTTTGTTATAAATCAAGCATCGTTTCTGATATATCGGAGGAATTTATTATGTGCTGGGTGGGTCCATTGTGGGCTACTTTCGGATATTGAGTACTTAGTCGGTCTGATGCAAGATGTAAGTCAAGATGAAATTGACTGGGAGGAGTCAACGTAGTGGTTCAATCGTCACCCAATTTTGCAATAGCCGACATCAAAATAATTCCAACATTGAGTTGAGAAAGCAACATGACACGATCAAACAGGTGCATAGGGTAGTAAATATCAGCGACGACCTAGAACACAAAAAATACTGATCAGCTGCGTTTTTGGATATCAGCCAAGCCTTTGATAAAGTGTAGCATGATGGGCTATGCTATAAATTAAAGAAAAATCTTCCTTACCTTTACTACTATCAATTCTTGAAATTCTACCTAAAAGATAGGCATTTCATAGCTACATATCAAGATGAATATACCAGCTTATTTCCAATTAATTCCGGCGTACCACAGGGCAGTTTATTGGGACCAGTGCTCTAATTCTATATAGCTATTTAGAATAACTATAGTGGTTACGTTTTCTGATGATACAGCAATATTTGCATCCCATATTGATCCAGTGCTTGCTTCAAAAATCCTTAAAAATTATATATATAGAATCCAAGATTGGCTACAAAATTGGAAAATTAAGGCCAGTGTGGTTACTAGAAAGTAACCAAGAGTAAATGAAGAAAGACCGTTGTTGGGTTACAAACTCGTGAAACATTGACGACTCCAGGCAAAAGCAGGAATACAAAGCAAGAACAACGAGACCATACCGAACAAGGTAAAAACAAACCTACCCGATTTCCCATGGAGGAAAACAAGGACAAAAAGAAGAAGAATTTATAAACCGATAAGATGGTTAAAAAGACGAATTGATAAACGTGCAAAATCATGGTTTAAAATCCATATAAAAATAAAATTATTATTATTGTTATTATTTTGACAGCCAGTATAAGATACTTGGTGAATTTGATTTAAATCCAGTTTGGAGAAATGAATTATCAGCCAATCTCCGGATGAATTGGTAATGTTTTTGTTCTTTTAATTTTTTTTTATATAAATAAAGAAACCTTCATTGAGTCTTCATCGGTATCCGGTGGGCGAAATATAATATTGCAACTTTAAACATTAATAAGTTTAATTTAATGTAATTAATTTGTTTCTAATTGTAAAATTAGATATATAAGCCTAGAATTTAATGTAAGATGTTCTATGATAATCTAATAAGAAGAGAAGAGGTTTTTCAAATTGCATGGTCTTATAAAACTGATTTGTGATATCTTTGGCTAATAGGAAGTGTTTATTTAGATTATTCATTTTCAATTCTTCTGATCCATAACTTAATTTCAAAATTGTTGTTAAAAGCTCAGACCACAGAAGTGGATTATTGGTGTTACGCTTTACAGACTTCGCATTATTCTTATTGATTAATTTCTTCGTAATCTAAAGAAGTGGTTCTATTCTATTATTCGTTAATATGTAAGGAAGTCTAGCTGATTGACAGGAAGTTAATATAAAATCGATTACTTTCCTATTTTTCGGCAATAAGATTTCATAAAGGGTAATACAGATTCCGGTATTTACCGGTTCCGATTCAAAAAAAATCTCGTTAATCTAATCAGGTGCCTCAGTACAAAACCTAAATTTTTCCTATTAATGATGGTATAACAAAAGTGCATAGGATCAGTGATCATGCAATGCCCAAGAACTTGGGAAAAAATGATTCGCCTAAGGAAGAAATTGATCTGGAAGTTAAAATAATCCAAATTAGCGGTTCTCCTTAGCTCTACATCTTTCTTCTAACCGGTGATTTGTTTTGATTTTTTTATACCAATGGCGATGGTGCTGCAGGTTTTTGTTGGTGCTGCTGTCGTATTTATTAATTGTATTAATATATTACAGGTTTTATAAACCCATACTCATAATAAAATCTCGCATATCCCATTGAGATAAAAGTTGAAATTTAGTATGGCTGTGACCTGTGATGATAAATAATTAAGTAAAACTACGTGGTGGTTATTTTCAACAAATAGGTCTTATATCTATCTATACACGCAAAACAAGAATCTTAGTTATTTCCGGACTAATGAATTACCTTGGTAAGGTGCATTTACATGCTCAAACGTTAGGGTTCGACATGATAAGCCTGCGTAAATTTCTAAGTGTGATTTAATGTAATTAATTTAATAACACGAGGCCGTAGGTCGAGTCACATTATTGAACAAAATTCGCCGCAAGGGGTCAAAATCCGAGCTATTTCCAGTCAACAATAAAAATATAAAAGTAGTTTATTAAAATATCCCTATTAATACCATGTATAAAGATAAAGAACCTGTTTCAAAGGCGGTTTCAGAGCTCTTAATGAAAGAATTGTCTTATTAGTGGAGGTACAACCAGTCGGCTTTAAATGATATGCTCTAGAACAGCGGTCCTTAAACTTAAGAACTCCGTTATCATCCAAAAAAGTGTAAAATTGTTTATTGGCAATTTTTTTTTATATAAAAACGAGGAAGCATTTTTTACACAAAAATTAAAACAAGTTTTTTCAAGACCTCCGGCAATAGTTTCAAGGGCCCCAGTTTGAGGTTTGAGGGTCTCTTTCAAAAACTGGTTTGCCACGAATTGTTTGAGAAACTCCTCAATTACAATAATGATCGGATTTGACACTATAAAATCTTCATTTAAAGCTGATTTGCTTTGGAATGATCGGAAGTTTTTAAAATTTAGATTTTTAAATAATTTGTATTTACTTGTTTAATGCTAATTGATTTACAGTGAAAGGTTTGTCTGAAATTTGTAATTTAATTTTAAAGGCAAACCAAAAACAATATTACATTTTTTTTTTTGATTGAAATTGATTGCTGTTTATTTTACACCTCAGAATTACTAAACATGGTTTTACGATATTTTTATTATTGTCAAGTATTTTATTAACGATGTAATCGATAGCGTTTTACATATTTTTTATTATCTTTTTCCTGTAATTTATTATTGTGCAAAATTTTCAAAATTTCAATGCGTTACTTAATTTTGTCAATACACATTAATTTTCTTAATAGAAAACGCTCCCTCTCTTTCAGGATGCATTTTCCAATTCCTTATTTTTTTTGAAGGTGTTTGTAACTGCTAGTGCATTCCCCCAAATCCTACTTAAAATTTTGTAGCGAAGTTCGCGAAGTTTGAGCTTCGTTTAAGCTCAAAATCGTTTGAACCACACGCATTGGGGTGGGGGGAGCTGTAGAAACGGCAAAGAATTGTTTAGCAATTTTATTTCAATATTCGTTTGCTGGTGGGTCATGAGAGTTTTAGGTTTTTCAAAAAAATGATTTCTTCCTTTTTAGTAATTAAGCGTTTCTGGAAAAACGGTGCAGTTGAAGTTCTTAATACGTAGATTGATATTTAGTTATTTGCACAAGGCAAGAACGCTAAAAGTTTAAGCGATACTTGCTCGGAGTGACGTCGAAAATTTTGTAACTTACAACAAAATGTTCTAACTTTTTTAACTTTTGGGTTTCAAACAATAGTAATATGAGCTCATTGAAGCTCAAACGATTCTCGATCGATTGACAACAATTTTTTATTCTAAAATGTTATTTAATTAAAAATTTATTAGTGACCAAAAATAATTCAACGATAACTCACGCCAGTGCTGTGGATTAGGCAATTACTTTATGTCGACTATGATGGCTCGTTTTCTTATTCAATGTTAAAGAGTACATAAAACTAATTTCATTATTATCAGCAACACTAAAATTCTGCGCGCTACTTGCTCGGAGCGATGTAGGTAAAATTTATAATTTTACAAACTTTAAAGCGCTCTAACTTTTTTATCTTTGGAGTTCGAAGGATAGAAATTGAAGCTTACTGGGGGGAACTGAAAAGAAGCTCACACGTTTGATACTAATATCATTAAAATATTTTCGGGGGGGGGGGGAGGCGAAACGAACCTACTTTAAACTTAGATCTAAATTTTTGTTTGTTTATTTTTTTATGCTGTTTATTATTTGTTTGTACATATTTCTTACTGTATTATTTCAAAAACATTTAAGCGAAAGAAAATTTAAACCCAGACCTTTGGGGGGTATTATCACCCCCCAGCATATTATTATAACCAAAACATGTAAAACAGTATTGTTTTTTTTTGAAGTTTGTAGAACTTCAGTGGCTTGATATTTCAAATATTTAAATTGTTATGTTGTTATGTCTTAACTAATAAATATATTAAAAAATGCATGAACGATTAAATTAATTTAAAAATGCATTATTAATTATTAATAAAATAAAAATTATAATATTCCTTTTTCTTTCTACATTTTTTTCCAATATATTGAAATATTTAAAAATTAATATTTATATAAAATAATTTTATTATAGAATTTAACAATAGGCCAATAATTATTTATTGATCTCAATTCTCGACTATATTCTAACCATTAAATTAAAAATAAAGGAAACATTTGTTCTCATTTTAGAAACTATTTAAAAAATAGATAGAAAACCGGCTATAAAACGCAAAAATATAAAAAATTGGCACGATATCAATCATAACATTAAGAGGATTTTCAAAGAAGTATTCACAGTCGTCCCACCCTTTATGACCAAAAGAAGGTAATGCGTAGGAAGACTGTGTAATGTTGGATAAATCGATTACACCGTTTAATTTAATTTTTGAAAATAATATTCTTCATAATATGTTAACACGCCTCAAATGCTTGTCGCTGAAAAAATATTTAGATCCTGAATACCGCATACGAGAGGCGTTCCAAAAGTATACCTACATAATTTCAATAACAACATTTTTGAAAATCATTCCATTAATTAAAATTCCAATTTAAACTTATTAGGCAAAAGTTAAAAGTTCACAATACTTCTACTCGTAACAATTTTTTCAAATATTGAGAACACTATCGCGAAAATTGGGTACCTATCGAAAACTCCGTTATTTAATTATTATAAGGTTTGTTATTCTAGTTTATGTAAATTTTCACTTGGCATTTAAATAAATTATGTAAGATGAGCAACTAAATTTGTGATTACGACATTTAACAGTTTTAAAAAGATTTCAAGTGTAATGAAACTTTTGCAGACCGATTCATTGTACCCTACTTCGGACGGTTTTTACATTACTATTTTTTCTTTTATGATTTGAAATTTGTGTGGTATGTTGGTAAATTTTGCATATATTTACTAGTATAGATAGTGATCGCCCACGCACGTCACTGGATTTTAGCTGACCCCTACCTGAGCTACTTGTGCTGGAGGTAAACGCGGGGTTTGTAGCCGATCCACGCTGTTGAGCGCGAAGTCGAACTAGTAAGTTGTGGGGCCACCGTAGTGTTAGTTTACCTGTGTACGTTACCTGTATGAGTGAGTGTTAATACACGGAAAACTTAATGGATACGAATAGATCAAGTAAGTTTTCCTCCTTTCAATTTTTTTCGTCCTGGAAAATCGGTTTCCAATTTTTTATTTTTTTGATGAAACGTTCTTCTTTCGGTCTGAAAGTTTTGGGCAAGTTTTTGGAATCCAAAAAAAATTTGTTTTATAGAAAAATTTTCAGTAAACCTCTCCGTGCGTTTCCAAGTATTGTCGTTCAAGATGATCAGGTGTAAATTCTGCGAGCTGTGATTCAGTCAATTGTGACTTCGAGCTTACGTTTCTACATCATCGATTTGCTTTATTGCATAATCTGTTTCGGTTGTTCGTGTGACTTTAGTATACAAGTGGCATTAGAAACGCAAGGACATCCTGTTTCTGAAGGACAATACGAATCTAAATTTTTGCCATGGCTCGACAAAGAGTTTGATCCAGATGTGACAGTCGTATCAAATAATAATTGCAGCTTTCAGATTTACGATGTTATTGTTTTTGGAACTTTCTTGCCTACACACAATGGGAAATTTTCGTGCAAAACAATACAAAATTTGAGAAAATTGTTGCATGCAATATACAAAAGTTCACACTATACTTAATTTCTTTCACTTTCTAATTACGTATAATTAATTTGATTGAAATATCCTCTGTTATGTAAATTGAACATCATGTTAAAGGCTCGAAGCCATGCAGTAATTTGTCATATTGCATAAAAATGAGATGCGTTTCATATCACAACAGCATTTTGCATAATTTTACATAATTGCAGTGATTTATCAACGCTTTTATATGGTAAAATGGTAAAATACGGTGGAGAATTTTTAAGAAAAATGGTTATTGCCTTAGTCCCTTAGAGTAATAGTGGAATGCTTGTTATTAGACCACAAAATTTGATTACGAAATAATATCTCACGATTTGCATCTTCTGTGGGATGTGCGAATTTTATGCCAACTGAATTTAGATCGACTTTGAATTATAATGATTAACCAAGCGAAGTTGATATGAAATCATAACAGTATCGCGTTTACTCTAGATTCCGGACTTGGCTTAGCTATGATTTATAATCCGCCTTTGTTATGAAACGAAAATGTAATGCATAATAGAAATAATTAATTTTTTTGCCAAACGATTGGAAAGCAAAGCTGATTTATTAGATCAACTTGAGATGTTATCGATTTCGAGTCAACTACCAATGCGCACTGGAATTTCTATTGAAACACAAGAACATTCTAAATACCAACATATACAACGCGCATTATTGATCGTAGAAGAATTTTCGATTTGCATTTCAATGCTGCTTAACAATGATCTTATGAAAACCCGCTAGAAATGCAGTGATCTGCATCGTTTACCTTGGTGATTTTAATGCTACCTCAGAAAACGAACCTTTCACATTCATTTGGTTTTCTTAAATTTACCAATTTGACATAAACTGTTATCGTTATTACTTATTATGGTAAAATTTATCGTTTTAACGGTCATCAAAGTATCAATTTATTCAACTATACTTAAACATAGTTTAATAGTTTGTGTGCGATATAAATAACTGGTTTTATATCGACATCACTTTTAACTCGAAAACTAGGCATCAGAATAAATTTTACGACAAAGTTTTATCTATCTTGTGGTGGTGCAGTTTTGATATTGCTGTTTCGCACCAAGGAGGAAATTTTATTACTTTTTCTGTTTGGCTGTTTAATTAATTTAATGATTTACTACGCTTTTTTTTCTGCTAATGATAAAAATGTAAATTTATTTATATCTTAAGTTTTTATGGCATGAGGCTTATTTTAAAATCAGTTTGTTTGCCATTTAATTTACGACATTAACAGTGTAAACTACGCAAGTTAATTTAATTTGGAAAATTTGTCATTACACTTCCTGTTGTACTTGAGTAATATTGCAAATGAGTAATAATATATTCAAAGTGTTCTAATGTTTCTTGGTTATTAATTGGACTTTTAAGACAGAAATTCAAATCAAATACCCGTTCTGTATCATTAGTTCTTGTTTAGAATTAATTATATCGCCATAACTTATATTATATTTCTAACGTTTTATATTTTTTTATAAAAAACATGGAGAAAGATAATTTTAATATATTGTTTAAATTAGCAGTTAATTTTTAATACTAATAATTTCAATGGTTAAAAACTCATATATTTTAAATATGTGATCAATAGGCAAAAGATGATTTCGATGAATCATAACGATGATTAAGTCATTCAAAGTTCACTTAGTTTTGTCATATCTAATTTGCAGAATTCATGTTAAACGACTTTTTTTGCATATAACTCACAAACAAATTAATTTCCATTGATAACTATTTAGTATTAGATAAAATCATAAATCAGTTATGATTAAAAAAGATCAGCTAGCTTTTCAATAAGTACCTAACAAAAAGCTAAGTAATTTTTCCCACAGTGATCAAAATTCATCTCTTTATGTTCAGTTCGAAGCAGCCATGCAGCACAATTTTCTCAAGTTGATATTTACGTTAAATAATTTTTTAAATTCATTTGAGTCACATCAGGGGTGTAATTTAGCCTAGGTGGACTAAGTAAATGCTTATAGCCCGAAATTGTACAGGACGCAACATTATTTTCAATTTATAGGGGTTGCAAAAATTATAGTACCTAAGAAATAAGTTCAGAGAAAAATGGGCTACAAGATTGTTTATTAGATATTTTTACCTAAAAAGGGGTGAAATTTTAGCTTTAATTTTCACCTTTGTTTAAGTCCCATCTTCATGTGGAAGTTTGGAGTTTGAGATTCGACTACAACCTGAGATACTGAAATTGCTATGATATTTTCTATCGTGCCCCAGGTTTAAGGAATTTGTTAAAAATTTAAAATCTACCCTTAAAAATTAAAAGTTACGAAGCGAATTATTCAATTTAAATTTTTTTTTATTTAACTCCAAATACATAACGAAATCTGCTCTTAAGCAATAATCGATTATTATATAGTACATCATATCTAATTACAAATTCAGCAGGTGGTTATAATCTTACATTAAAGATCAAACATACAAATCATTAAGTTACCAAACATTATCGTAACGTTACTGGATAAACCTCAGTCGAATAATTTATAAAGCAAACATTTATCGGTGAACTATATTTAGCGGATTTATGCGCTTTAAGCGTGGCACTGGGTGTTTGTTGTTTAGGAGATTCACTGCGAAGGAATTTGGGTGATGTTTAAGCCGCGACAAGTACTTTTCACTCGCGCACTTAGCTTCCTTTTGTAAATTTTAAATCAATGGTTAAAGTTGGAGTTGTTCTACTGGAAATAAAGGAAATTTATTTTTTTGGTGTTTTTTTAAAATTTTCTGATGATCAATGTAAATTTTTGAGTTTGATTTTAAAAAATTTAATATACAAGGATACAAATCATTCTGTATCGGTTAAAGAAAAATTGATTGTTTATAATAACAATATGGATTTATCTGTTCATAATGCATCTCTTGCTTAACTGTTTAGTTACCAAGCTAAATGAATTTCAGTACGGCCTTTAGGCCGCACAACTCTGGCAATCTTGCACCGGGAGGTCTTGGCAGTCTTTGGTTAAGTCCCTTCAACTTATATTATATAATCAAAAGAAAAGCAGTTATATTTGTATATCTTTTTGTTTGTAATGCATTTTTACTTTGTGAAATTTTTAGTTATCTTCTTAAAACAGTTCCAGTGCGCGGCCTTAGGCCGCACAACCGTGGAAATCACGCATTAGAAGGTCATGGCGGTTATTAGGTTGTTGGGGCTCTTTTAGATAATATCGTGGGCTTACTGCAAAAACTGACCAAGTCAAAAAAAGAAGTTTCTATATAGATAAATGAAATTGAATGTTTGATATTTTGTGAAAAATCAGCTTTTTAAAAGTTTTAATTTTTGTTTTAGGAAAATGAAACTTTAACAATACTTCTTATTAGGGCTTTTGCTAATTTTTAAATTTTTTAAAAATACTGAGCGAACTTAATCAACAAAGTTTGTCGTGACTGAGAAAACTGACTTGGTCAGTTGGTCAGTTTTTGCAGTAAGCCCACGATATATTCTATAATATTATAAACACCAGTTCTGTGTATTTGATTATATCTTTAGTTCAAGTCCGGACTGATAATAATTTAGTAACCGGGAAAATCCTTCGGGCCATTTAAATTTGGCCCATTTTAAAGGCTACTTTTCAAAAATAAGTAACAAAAGTAAGTCCATTCAGATTTTAAGATTTTGTCAAAATTTTCGGTATTTCCAACTAAAAATCATACGGTAATCTTATTTAAATTGGTGAAAAATTCGAATGAAACTTTAAATTATATTTTAAAAATAGTTAATGTGTTTGGTATTACTCCTCTCCCCCTCCACCACCCAACAAACACAAAATTCAATTTGTTCAATTGTTTTAAACATTTTTATTCGAGTAGAAAGGTCATATATTTTACAACGCATTTTGTTTTTTTCTGACTTCTTTTTGCATAATCTCTGACATCGAATCACTCTTCTGGTACAAAATTTAATATCAATTTGAAATATAAATATAATTTTTGCTCCCTCCCCCCAACCATTTGGTGGGGTTTTATATCCGGTACGGTACCTCCCCTCTCAATAAACTGATGGGTTATTTAAATAGTTTATCTGGAATTCTTGATCTTTTATGACTTCCTCTTACCTATTTTTGACATTTTGATATTTCGTTGGTTTTGCATAAAAATTACATAAAAACTTTATAGACTGGAAATTTGTGAAAAATTCGTATAAAACTTGAAATCATGTCTTCAAATATAATCAGTGCTTATACTACTGCCCCCTAGATGTAATTATTGTTATCACACGCCTAATTTGATACCATAAAAAAATAAGAAATAATTTAAAATATTGAAGTTTCGCTATTTTTCACATAATTATTTAAAAAAAAAAAAAATGTATTCGAATAAAGAAAATGTATTCAGAATTTTGAAAATAATAACCAAACGAAATATGCAATTTAGTTCAATAATTTCAATATAATATGTGTATTTTAATATGGTTATTGAAATAAATTTTTAAAGTTAACCAATTAATTAAAAAATAAAAAACCAGCAATCAGATTTGCTAAAAATTTATGAATAATAGAAAATATTATTTTGAAATTTTATTGTTTAAATTAATTAACCATTTAACTTTTAGATTTTATTTCAAGTTTTATAATGTTATATATTTTGCAACGTTAAAAAAATTAAATTTTGTATTTAAGCTCGTTTGCAGTGGACTTCTGAAAACTCTCGATATTTTTATAGAAAATTTTAGTATTCAATTAATTAATAGATTTTTTTGAGTTTGTAGCTACTTTATGTGGATATCGTGTTCTTCGATCAATTTTTATCGCTATTAAAGGGTATTAATCGATGGTGCAATTCATCGATAGCCAAATGATCGTACACGATTGTTCCGATTAGGATCACGGAATTGTCATTTTATAGCCTTCTGAATAAATTTACCAGTGCAGGAAGTAACAACATACCTTACATTTTATCCTTGATGATACTTGTAAGAAAAAAAATTTCTAGGTGCCACGCTAATTAATTTCACTTCTGATGTACATATTATGTATGTATGTACTTGTGAGAATTGATTATTTATGTATGAACAGAATGGTTCTCAATTCGAGAAGTTTTTTTTAAATCCCGACAAAAACAGAACGCAAAAAAATGTAGTCGACCATTTAGGATTAGCGATGCGACAATATAATAGTAATAGGCTCAGCCAAGCGAAAAATAGTATAATAATTTTTTGACTCTTATATGTCGCTGTTTTTCGTTGACTTTTTTACTTTTGTTCATCGTTTATTAATCTCATCCTTTGGGTTGTTTGCAGTGGCGGTCCGTGACTTTTTCAATGAAAGAACATAAAATTTAAAGAAATGCAAATTTGCCGAATTTTTCTTTACTTCCAAAGTAATTTAATTTCAAAGAAGCTTTAATCCAAATTTTGACCATAAAAACTGCAGCAGCCCTTCAAATTAAATATTACTTCAATACCTCAAATTAAAGTGAAAATTAGAAGAATATCCCCAGCATATCATCATATTTAAGAAAAGTAAAGCACTAGCATAAATTTTTTCCAATGTTTTGGTGTCTCATCACCATATGCTGGGGGGTATTCCATACCCCCAGACCCCCCGGTCTGTGCAAATTTTTAAAACATCTTTTCATTAAGAGCACAAAAAATTTAAAGAAACATGTAAATTTACTATTTATCGACATAAATATAACGTTCTACTCAGTCTTCCGATGGCCAATCTCCATCTCGCCCTATCGTTCCATAGTCATTCTTCTATTTCTCGCGTTTCTATCTGTTTCTTCTATATTTTCTTCCTCCAACTTCTTCGAAGTCTTCTCGGTTCTCTTTTATTATTTGGAATCCATTTTACCATTTATTTCGGCAGCCCTTCCTCACTCATTCGCTGGACGTGTCCATACAATCTCAATTGGTTTGTACCAATGTCGTTAACTATTAATTGTATGAGACACTCCCATAATTGATCTTATTCTTTTGTCGGTTATTCTTTCTCTTCTGGATTTTCCCGCTGATTGTATTCAGAAATCCTTTTCTGTCGCTTTCAATATCTTCGCCAGTTTTCCTTTAATTTGCCATGACTGTTGAATATTGTGCCGTAGATCAGTCGTTTATTATTTTTTGCTATATTTACGTCCCACAATACCGCATTAATTAAACTAATAGATCTTCTTTCCTGGATAATTTTATCTCGTATTGCTTTGTCAAACATTCCATCCTATGTAATTTTCCAACCCAAGTATTTATATTCTTTACAATTTGGAATACTTTTTCCATTTTCCAACTCCAAATCACACTCCTATTTACATAATACACGCTTATTCTGTTTTATTCATATTTACTTCCAAACCCCATACTACATACTCCTCTGCAAGTTTGCGTGTCGTAGGTACATAATATTGCATGTCCTCGTAATCTGGTGACAATACTAAGTGTCTGACCGTCTGCAAAAGACAATGTATATAATAAGTTGTTGTTCAGAAGAATTCCCATCTTTTAAATTTATTCTTCCAAACTTTTAGGCAGGCCATTCCGATACTTTGCTTTGATATAATTTATTGACTGCTTGGAATACGAATAATTCCGTAAGCTGTTTACAACATACAAGAGATGAATTTCCTGGCCTTATGCACCTTATTTTCAGTTAGTGATAAATGATCTATCGTAGATCTACCTGTTCTTCACCTTCCATGTCTCTATATTCAATTCTGTTCTTCAGAATTTTTCCGTATGTTCTACTGATAGCGCTCGTAATAGATATTTTCCGGTAGTTGTCGCGTTCCTCTTTATGGCCTCTCTTACGTATGGTGGATATAAATATATGATATTTTCCACTCTTCTGGGTCTTTCTCGCCATTTATGCACATTTGGAATTATGCACCTCTCCAAGTTCAGATGCTTATGGTCAATCTTATTGGGGAGCTTGCTACGGTTATATTAGTTTGTTATTCACTTTTTTCCTTGCTGAACTGAGGCCTATTTTTTGTTAACAGCTCTCTGAAGTGATCATAACATCATTTCTGTTTTGTAATTGATGTCATTATATCTTTTTCCTTTTCTTATATAGGTGTTTATTTTACTGCAGTTTTTTTCCCAAGACTGCTTTTATCAAATTAGTTTTCTTACTTTAGCTTATGCTACCTTATAAATCGCCATATCGATATCAAAAATGCTCAAAAAATCTAAATACATATTCCTCTTTTTCTCTATTTCTTCTTGTATCTCCATATCTCACCAATATGCTTTATTTTGCTTGATTTCTTTCCGTAGGCGTCCCAAGGCTTTGTTAGCTACTGCATGAACATGTACTGTTATATGTATATTCATAATGTTATTCAATACTGTCAAACTGGTTATTTACTAATTTGCTGTTCAATCTATTTTTGACCAGATATGCTGTGCTTTCATTTTCCAATGAATTCAAATTATATTTCTATCTTCTATTGTGGTGCAGTCTTGGTTTGTTTCTTTTTCCTTCTTTATTGCGGTTAGCATTATCTTCGCTCAAAGAAGATTTTAAACTAGATTATTGTCTTGTTACCGCATAGTCAATAATATAATTGATCTTAAATTCCTGGTCGTTTGGGCCCAAGTATGCTTCTGAATGTCCCCATGTTGGAAAAATTCATTAAGTGCTGTAAGCTGGTTTTGACCACATACATTTATTAGTTTGTTCCTATTATTGTCATTAATCTTATCCTCTCCAAATTGTTCAATAATCCTGTCCTGATATTTCCTTTCATTAGCAATTCTGCCATTACTCCTGACATTACCAATTCTGCTTTTGAGATAACCAAGCACTATGAATTCTCTTGTTTTTCCTACCTTTGATATTTCTTCATGCAGTAGTTCAAAAAACTCCGCATTTTATTCGGTTATCGGCAATATGATCTAATATTTTTATGATATTTATGTTCTTTATGATACCTTCTCCTGAATAAGGATTAAGACGCCCTGGTTTGCTCTTTCATTCTTTGGTATTCCGATGTAAAAATGGTCATACTCTCCCCAGAGCTTCTGAACGTTGACCTTTCTTTTTAGAACTCTATTTTATTTATTCTAATTTTATAATTATTTCTGGGTAGTTGTTTTCGGTTTTGGACGGGAAGGCAAGTTTCCTTGTGCCCTTTAGGCAAAACACCACTGGTTTGAATATAAAACATTTCTGGTTTAACTTATCGCAAGTTGAAATAGCGTACAAGTTGAAAGTACAACCTTCACTTAAAACTGTAAATTACATACTATACATTTCCATGTTTCAAGTTACGAAAAGTCTTGTTGCCCATAACATGACCCATATAACAAAAGCAAATATCACAGTTTCTAACAAATTTTTGAACAGTAAAAACTTGTTAAAAGTTTTTCTTCTTTTATTGGTATAGTTTTCTACGACTACAAGTTTTGATAGAACATTTGCATGTTGGCCTTTTAATGCCCTACAGTTACATAAACAATAAACTAGAATTTTAATTAGTACTGTCTCTCTTGAAACCTCAAGTGCGGGAAATTATACACTGCGGTTCCCATTCATCCTACCTCTCATGCACGGTCGTGAGAATCATCATAAAAAAATATTGAACCTGAAGAAGATTTAATGAATTTCGTTGGAATGATTGTTTATCACAAATTTCCCTCTTCCATTAAGATTTTCCTTTGTTTCCATTTAATTTCAAATTCCATATTAATAAAAATAGGATTTATTGGAAGATTAAAATAGTGAAAGCTCTGCATTTTTGAAATTTTTTAAAATGGTAATTTATTGTCACCGCACTACCAAAGTAACAGAAAATAATAGTGGAAAACATTTAAATTCGTGCGAAGATAATCCAAGCAAATTAACAGTGATGTAATTATTAAAATAAAAACAACTTGAACGCAATTTTACTACGTTTACAGTTATCGAAAGAAAGTAGACCACTAAGTATGCAACTTTATTATTATTAAAGCGTTATATCTGCTGAAATAAGGTAAACATTATAAAAAAAACTCGATGTTTAAGATCGCAGTTCTCATGTTTATTTAAGACAAAACGGACCATTTTTTTATTGTCTGCTCTTCTAATGAACTAAGCTCACTAAGCGATCTTAACGTTTAATACTTTTAATAAATGTAAAGCGAAAGAAGATGAAAACAGGTTGGCTGAAGATACTGTTATATTATTGCCTACCTACTCAACTTTTAATATGTACTTTAAGAACGCACGTAATTTTTCTTATGTAAAAAATGATTGTATAACGAGATGCGTTCACATTCCAAAGGAGCGTCAATATATGGACGAAGTTGTAGGATAATAAAAGTAATCATTTTGCTGCAAGTTTATGCTTATGGGTGTTTATGATTTAATTTTATGCGAATGAAGAAAATCATTTTGTTTTTGCAATTACATTATGGACGACGCTTGAAAATTTACATCTTTTATGGACTGTTTAAGAAGCTACATATTTTAATCCTATTATTTGGTTCTTACTGTATGATTGATTATGATCAATCTTGGAAAGGTACAACGCATTATTGCCATTAGCGGTGTTTCGCGTAAAATGTTATACATACATACAGTGATGTACCTATAAATGGTCATTCCGTGATGGATGAGCTCCTCATTACTGTGGTAATGCATCAAAAAAACTTATTTATCTTTAGTTAAATATCTGTCAATTGTGATATTCCAGGATGAGATATGCCAAGTCAAATTTAGCTTATAAAATTCTGTTGTTCAAAGCTAAGGGTTTGGAGACCTTACGTTGGAGTTGAACTTTCCCAACAATTTTTTTTATTCTCGTTTTATTTGTTGGAATTGTTCATTTCTGTAGACTCAACAACATTAGCCAACAAATTCTTGAAATTATGGCACACCCTTATACCGGTGACTCATTGTTGAAATTTATATTTATGAATAAACCAACTAGGCGTCACCTGAAAATACCTTCATGGATACAATAACAAAAAGTTTAATAATTAAGATAATTGTTTAGAGCTATGTCATAACCACCTATTTTGAATGCCAAGTGTTAAGTACAATCCACAAGAATAAGCGTGACAGAAATGCTTTAATTATTGTTTGTCGTAGTGTTTTTAAAACTGTACGTTGAATTTTAATTAACCACTCGTTTACTTAACTGATTTTTAAAATCGTGGTTACTTGTGCAAGTACGTCAATGACCTCGTTGAATCTGGAATCTTTACCAAAACTTGGAAGAACCAATTATCCAAAAACACGTTTCCAACTTAAAAGCATACATTTGCATATTATTTGCGGCCAATTAATTATCTTAAATGGTTTTCGTCTACGAACATTGCAATGCAATTTCCTATCTACCATAGAAGTGATTATCAGAGAAAATTTATGTTCTTCGGCAGCACTACGATCAAAAACAAAGAAAGTGCATGCAGCAGTAATTAAATTCTTTGATATAAGTAAAAAAGTTTCTAATTTACGTTCGAACAAATTTTTTTCTCTTCGTGTACGATCTGTTCGAACAAACCTTTTTGGTGAGAAATTAAAGATTTCTATCACAAAATGAATTATGATGCATCGCTCAGATAATTTAATATGAAGTTATGAAGTAAGTAATTACTTCATGATGAAAATCGTCGGTAACGTTTTCTCTATTTGATACTTTGTATAATTAGTAATTTATCGCCAATATGGTTGTAAGTAATTTATTATAGTTAAACGGATTTCAATGTGGTGAAAGTCTTCTTCTTCTTCCGTCACTTCATTTTTAATTTTGCCGAACCACTATGGAATCTAAATTTAACAATAGGGGGAAGAGGGATATGTTGACTACTAGAGAAAACGCATCCTTCGAATCCATTTTGTAAACTACAGGTTAATGAACGGTACGATTGTGGGTTGCATTGCAATGCTGATGGAGGTGATCGATATTTTCAGCAAAAATGTATTTATAACAGTTCATTGTTTTTGTGTAGGTGGTTAATAAATAAAGCAAACAGTTAATAAACCATAACAATTTACAAAGAAATAAACAATTAAGCGGTTTTGTAAAATATACATGAGAAAAGTTTAGTCACGCGGGAAATGAAAACTCGAAGTTTTACGAATTTTTATTATGTATAAATGAAATCGAAATTGTAAACAAAACGTACAATTTCGATTAAACAATCAAATCATGTTCGCTATAATGCGACATGCATAGTTTAATCAAAATTTAAATAAATGTGACAATATTTTTATTGCATCACGACAAGCTTTCGTATCAAATTCAAAAAACGTTTCGTGTGAAAGCACTTTATATATTATTACATTTTTTGTTCTATTTCCACTAGATAAATATTTAGAAACTTTCGGAATCTCAACTTGCTGTGGGAAGACTTGCAGGAAATTTTCAGTAGTGTATAGAATATTCCAGTGGCGGATCGCTAGTCCAGTTTTTCTATGAAAATTTTCTGATATTTTTGTAATTTGGTATTTTAATGGTTTTTAAGGTGATCTTTACGAATTTTTACTTTAAAAGTTCGTTTTTGTCAGTATGGAAAAACTGGCGGCAAAATTTTTCGACAAAATAAGTTTTCCGGCTCATATTACGATAAAAATAATAGTAAAGAGGTCCTATAATTTACGTAAAATTAATTTTCAAATAAAAATTCGAAAAAAGTTTTTCTGTTGGTTACTTGGTAAAAATAGCTTCGTTTTATGTTAGGTATTGGCAAATAGAATGTAAGTATAATTTGTTGTGGGTTGCGCCGCTATATAAAAAAATGGCGATAAAATCGAGTTTTTTGACAATATCGACTTCCCGGCTTATGATACAAATACTTGTGTAATAAATTAAAGCAGAAGAAATTTGCTATAATTTAGGTCTCTACCATTTTTTTGTAAAATGTATATTTTGGAGTTCTAGCGCAACAAATATTTATTTTCTGAAACCTGGAAAAGAAAATTTTCGTAATAAATACCTATATTCAATAATTAATTATCAAGAATTAATTGATGCTAAAACTAAAAAATTTAAATTTTATCAGATTAATTCTGTATGTTAAAAATAGAAAATTTGGAAAATTGTTGTCCGGGGTTTATCGAACCTTCAATATAAAAAATGTCGTTAGTTATATAATATTGGTTCCTTAATTTTTGAAATTTGTGATTACTCCGTCCCCCCTCCCGGAGTTAAATTTATAATTTTTATTCACGCTGCATTTTATTATCATTTTTTTGGTACACAATTAAAATTCACAAAATTTTCAAAATTAGATAAAAAGAATTACCAACAATTAATTGCTACCAAAAATTAAAATTTTATTAACTTACTTAATTATAATAAATTAATTCTTTATGCAAAAATTCTAAAATTTGAAAAATTGTTGTTCAAGATTTTTCAAACCTTTAATAACAAAAATATCATTAGGCAAATATGATTTCTTTAATTTTTTTAAGTTTTGGTTACCTCCCCACGGATTGTATAATTATAATTTTTTATTCATGCTAGATTTTATTGTTAATTTTTCGGTTTTGGCTAAGAACTGTAGGCATTTAACTAAATAATTAAAATTTAATTATATTTAAATATTTTAAATATTATATGAAGACGAATTACCAAAAATTAATTGATGTGAAAAGCCGAAAATTTTTATTTTCTTAAATTACTTAATTAGAATTAATTCTTCATGCCAAAAACCGAAAATTTGGAAAGTTGTACTCCAAGGTTTATCGAATCTTTAATATCAAAAATGCCCTTAATATTGTTTCTTTGATTTTTGAAAGTTTTATATTTGATTTGACCCCCCCCCCGCGAATTTCAAGTTTATGTTTAAGTTTATAATTTTTATTGCTTTTTTATAATTTAATTGTTTGATTTTAGCTAAAAATTGTATGCATTTGAACTAAATAATTGAAATTCATTTACTTTAACATGTTTTCAATATTAGATGAAGACGAATTACCAAGAATTGACCCTTAAACCAAAAAATTTTAATTGCATTATATTTAATTAATTACAATTAATTCTTTATGCTAAAAACCGAAAACTTAAAAATTGTTTTTAGATTAAATTTGTCGAACCTTGAATATCTAAAATGTCGTTAGGTAAATATAATTTTTAAATTTATAATTACGCCCCCCCCCCCTCTCCCACGGATTTTATATTTAGTATAATTTTTTATTCACACTGGATTTTATTATCAATTTTTGTTTTGACTAGAAAATGTATGCATTTTTGAACTAAATAATTGAAATTCAATTATTTTTTAACGTTTTTTCAATATTAGATGCAAAGAAACTACCAAGAATTAATAGATGCCAAAAACCATAAATTTCAATTTCATTAGCTTAATTAATTCTTTATACCAAAATTCGACAGTTTAAAAAAATGTTGTCCAAGATTTTTCGAACCTTTAATAACAAAAATATCATCAGGAAAATATTATTAATTTAAATTTTTCAAATTTTTGATGACCCCCCCCCCCCGCCCCGGATTTTATATTTATAATGTTTTACTCAGACTGGATTTTATTGATAATTTTTTGGTTTTGGCTAAAACCTGTAGGCATTTAAACTACGTAAATAATTATAATTCAATTATTTTTTAAAATTTTTCAATATTATATGAAGAAGAATTACCAAGAATTAATTAATTAATGCCTAAAAGATGAAAATTTTTATTTTATTAGATTTATTTAGAATCATAATTTTTTATGCTAGAAACCGAAAAATTTTTAAAATTGTTGTCCAAGTTTTGACGAACCTTCAATATCAAATAATATGTCGTTAGATAAATTAATATTACTTCTTTAATTTGTATTCTGGAGTTTAACACTGGAGTTTACTATTAAAATTTTGATGACCCCTCCCCCCCTCGGATTGTATAATTATAATTTTTTATTCATGTTAGATTTTATTGTTAAATATTTGGATTTTGCTAAAAACTGTTCAATACACAAAATGTCGTTAGGTAAATATTGTTATTTTTTCAATTTTTGATTATGCCTCCATCCCCTCCCCCGAATTTTAAATTTATTCACGCAATAGTTAAAATTCAATTATTTTAACATTTTTTCAAAATTACTTTATTTTTAAATATTTTTACTTGCAAAATTGCGTAAGGAGCGGGGGTGGTATTCTTCTCTTTTTCAGGATTCTTTTATTTATTTTACATAAAAATGATCACAGCTAAAACTCTAGGAAATATTTTCTAATTTACCTAATTTTAAAATATTTATTATCAAGAACCAAAAACAAAAATTTTAATTAAAAATCCAGAATTAATAAAATAGTATTAATATCTGAAAAAAAAAACCAAAATACAAATTGAATTGAAAAATTAACGTTGTTAGCCGTTTCGTCCATTTAATTTGTTGAATTTTGCATCTTATACCTTTCTATTTTTAATTTATTTGTTTCTTCAATTTTTGTGTTATCTATATGTAATTTTTTTCAATTTCGTCATTTCTAGGTTGTAGAAAGGTTGTAGTATTTTTTAAGTTTCGTTAATTTTCTGTTATTTTAATATGATTTGTAATTATTTTATTTCTCCCTAAATTTTACATTCGTAACTCAAATTTTCTATTTTTATTAATTCATCTTCAATTTTAAAAAAAAATGGTTTCTACTTTATAAGCATTCCTGATGATGGCACAATGATACTGTAACATCGATATGTATTGTAAATTCCCCCTTCATAATTTTTGAAATTTAATTATATTAATTATTTTTGAGAATTCTAGAATTTTGGAAAAGAATTATTAATTGCTTTGAAAAATATCTTATTTAAGAAAATGCGTACTAAAATTCCATATCAAAGTAAAAATTCGACAAGAGCACCTGAAAATCTATAAAAATGCCAAATTTGGAAAATATCAGAAAATTTCAGTCTAAATGACTGATGGACTACCAAAGAAACCCGGATTTTCCATACTACAGGCAGGACAACCAAAGTTTCGTTTTGATACCTCCACTGTAGAACCCACGAGTCGCCACTGGAAGACTCTCTTATCTAACTTTTCATTGAAAATTTTAGCATATACGAAATTATATACCACCTGGAATTATCCTTTTACATTATGCAACAATAAAATATTTTGCAGTATTCTATATTTTAAGTTCTTTGAAGCATCTCTTGTTTCATTACTATCTCTTGTTGCTTGTTGGGTAGTACTTGTTTTATGTGGAGTGCACATCACTAAAGTACTTTTCCAAACCACTTTATTCTTTATGACTCTTATATCATCCACATAACTTTACATTTAATGCTTCGAGTTTTGTGCTCAATTTTAAACATTTTTCTCATACCTGAGACAGCTAGCCGTACCATTAAACCGTTTTACGATTCACAAATAGAATTTTCAATTCTGAAAGTTACAGATTTACTAATTACAATTTTTACGACTCTTTGAAAAACTTAAAAGATTACGAAAGTAAAATTTCACTCATTAGTGTTTGCGCTGGGCAACACTGATGAATTACTCATCAGACAATTTTAAAAACCATTAAGTCCTAAGCGTTTCCTGAAGAATTCCAGTTTTATTCTGAAATAAACCGAGGCGTGTAACATCTCTGCGGGCAATAGATTGCTCACGCTCATCTCTCTTGTAATTTTTAGCTCGAGCTTTCTACAAGTAAATTTAACAGATTATGGATTGATTCTCGGTTGGGGGTCTGAGCTTCGAGTACGGTTTAATAAATGTATTTCTTGTACGATTTTAATTATTTTATAGAACTATAAAATTCGACATAAAGTACCACACAATTATACAATGTAACGTTTTGAGAGAGAAAGGGTTTTTGAGCACCAGACCACCAAGAGCTTAAATAAATCGAATCTGGTGTTACCCATAATAAATGGACAAATCAACTTGATTTATTATAGATTCTATGTGCGAGGCGAAGGATATGAGATTATCTACTAAGAATGACCAGAACGTTTATGGAATGTCATGATTAAAATTAATTACTTTTTTACTGAACCAACCTATTAGGGACATTAAAAGCTTCACGTGTGGCTTTGCACGTACCTTCAGAGTAAAGTTTTGCTTTCGAGAAAAACGTTCACATGCAAATTTTGTGCTCGAATGACCAAATTTTAGATAATCCGTTAAAAACTGTAACGCATTTAAAAATTTACGTATGGTAAGTGGAACACGAAGCGTGCCTAAAGATAAATTTTCATTACCGTTATTGTTATCTACCTTTACGTAACAATCAATATAATTATTTTTATAATTTATTACAGTGTTAACTATACGTTTACCTTGGGTAAACAAAGGTTAACAATTGCTTGGTTCCAGTGGCGGAACCAGGACTTTATATTATAACAATTAATGATACCGCCCTGCACGGATTTAAAATCTAAATAATTAATTGTGAATTTGCGCCATTTGGGGTTGAAATCTTCGTGTATATTTTTGTTTAATTAATTTTCCACGTTATTTCAATTTAAATCGAATCTCTCGCGATGCTAATTTTAATCTGTTAGAATATATCCAATTAAAATTGTAAAATGTAATTAAAATGACGAACCGGTAAACGATGATTCTCTTACAAGTAATTAATTAATTTAATTATTTTTTCCAGGTTTCTATTAAAACATGATATAGTATCGGCTTGCAAGACTTCATACAGGAAACTGAAAACGTAAGTAATTAGCTATTTTTGTTACTTTAAACTTTAGCACTTTAATAATTATTATTGTGGTTTTGATTGATCACTGTTATGCAACAATCATTATTGGATACATATTTTGCTGTTATAATAATTATTAAATTACTTCCTCATTTTATTTTTCTAAAATTATACCGACCAATTTTTGAACTTCATCCATGATCACCTAGAAATAGCACCACTTTGGAATTAAAATTTTTAAATTATTGTAGAAAGACTGATGATGTAATTGTAATGTAGACTAATTGAAGACTTCTGAAAGGTTAAGTAAATACACTGTGTATAAGAGTGTCTACTCTGAGATCACGATTATTCGAGGACAAGATATTCGATTATAACGCAATTAGGGTTCAGCTGATTGTTTCTTTTGTAAAACCGAAGCTTTTTCTTAATTTACTTTGAAAATTCCATTAGTTACAAGTTACAAGAACTCATTTACTCATTGTTTGGTGCGATTTAGTTACTGAACCAAAATTTAAACATTTCCATCTCTAATCTCGTACAGTAGCCAATAATTTCGACAACAGTTAACTGATTTGAATTTTTTTTGCCGTTTTTAGAAAGGCATTTTAGGGCACGAAAGGCGACCTTTCAGTTTTTTTAATTAATGGAAATAAATTTAAAATGCATATTTACGAAATATGACTTGACGTAATCGACATAGCCCCATTTATGCGTGACGTGTCCGCATAACTTCAGTTGTGAACCGTTCTTATTAATGACTGCCTAAATAAATCGCAATCACTTACATATTATGTAACTATCACTTAGCATTAGGTAACTTATCAATCTAACTAACTTCTTTAGCACGATTAAACATCAAACTGTTGCTTAATACATCACATTCAGAATCCTCCAAGTCGGGGATCAAGTTGTAATAGAACCGATAGTTGAACGTGGAATCCTAACCACGCTACTATGTTTTACATCTGATATAAACATTATAATTCGTAAATTGCCTAAATACTTCCCTAATTATGAATTGATGGTGTAAAAATCGTCTATTTCCCATGGTTCAGAATCCATATATTACTCTACAGGTTCTTTGGATCGGAGAAAACCGGAACTGTGTAAACGATATAAAATAGAAAATAAACATAAAAATAATCTAATCTCCGTCACGCTCTCATTATTGTCTGGCCCCTTTAGAGCACCTGAAAAGCAATTTTCCGCTGACGTAAGTTTGGTATCCCTAGCGCCTAGAAAATTCACGAAACTATAATTTTAATCGACATACCATTTATGATTTTCATTGTTAAAACTATAGGAAGATCAAAAAGGGGTGACAAGTAGGTAAAATTCCAGATAAAATTCAGTTCGATGAAGGAGATGTAGGGCTAGAGGAATCAGCCCAACGCTCAACCCAGAGGTCAATGGATCTCTTAATTTCACAGCCAATTTTCTACGTACCACACGAAGGAAATATGGGGTTTCGGCCCGGTTCCCTTCAGTTTGTTTCAGTAAATCGAATAAGAATTTTTCATTTTGGGAAATACCAGTTCAAATCTCGAGTTAAACAGATGGATTTTCTCTATCGAGGTTCGGAATCAACCTAAAGATAAAGAAAAAGACTTCGAATTCAAGTAAATGGGGGAGGGGGGTAAAGGTAACATATATAAAAGTTACGTCTCTCTGTGTGAAAATTCCCAGTTTGCCGTGATAAATTATTTGATAAAGAATAACAACATGCTTTTTTGTTTTTACTTTCTTGACTTTTTTATTTTCGACATATTTTTTGTAGTCATTTCTGGACCACCTTTATAGCTGACATCTCCAATTGATTGATAATTTGAGTTAGGGAGGGGGTTGTAGACCTGCGTGACGATGGTGGGAAAAGGAGAGGAAAAGCTTCCAAAACGGTGATCTCCTATTGCCAATTATTAGAATTGTATTAATTGCTTAATTTTTGTAATTTTAACCTGGTAGAATGTCTACGATTTTGTGACAAAATTCATAATGGGGGGGGGGGGTGTAAATAATTTCTACTCCCTAACCTGACAAGATAATCTTTGTGTGGCGACTTCTTTTATCCCGAGAAAGGCAGGAAAACAATTAAGCATTATAATGGCTGATTTATGCTTGACTATAATCAGGGTCGTACCAAGCCCATATTGAGCGCTTTTGTACAAATCTAAGTATGGGCTTTCATGTTAACGTTGAACAGGTTCAACTCATAACACTTTATGTTATATTAGTACGTGATTAGCCAGGTTGTGCGGCGTAAAGGCCGCACTGAGGAGATGGATATATGAATAGTCGGATCAACGGATCAATTTAGGATTATATACACACACAAAGAGCATTTAAAAACTTCTTTAAAATTTTGGGGCACCTTCAGTTCTATGGCGCTTATGATAATAATTATAATTAAAAAATCGTAAATTCTCTTAATTTAGGACTTTGTGTTGTAGGTATCTATAGCGTAACGTGGATGCCAAACCACGGGAAGTGTAATGCTCTTCAATTTTTTCCGAAGGGAGACAATCTTTTCTTTCTTTTTCCATTCTTTGCAAAATTTACCTTAAAATCGCTAATTTTGGGTTAATAAATTTTAATCAAAATTATTCAAAGAAAACCTGAAGTTTGATCTTTAGAATTAAAGAAGATACTTGTAATTTTAGCAAGGTTGTTCAAATATTCGTCATGGCAAAGTTTCAAGATCTCTCACACTGACCTAGGTGATTTGTGTCGAATAAAAAGCATCTTAATCGATATATTCCGTTAAAAGCGACATAACGTTTTATTTTTTTTTGAATATATCAATCAAGATAATTTTTAAATTGTGTGCCTTGTTTATGAACACAAAGCAATCAATTATTTTAGTTTTTATCAAAAAAAGTCTGGTAATTCAATTTGCCGTTCCTAATTAGGATTTTTAACAGGAAAAGACTCGTTTCAAAAGACTCGTCATTGTCATTTACCTTTTTTGTCAATTTATTTTTAATAAAATATACAAAATATTTCCATTTGGAGTCTATTTTTCAAGTTTCAGAACATTTTTATTTAAATTTTTGGTTATAAATCATTTGAAAAAAAAAATTAAATAGCAATACCGTAAAACCCCGTTTATCCGAGCTAAAATGGGGGAAAGGTACTTTGAATAATGAAAAATTCGGATTATTAAGAATTTTCGCAACAATCTGCAAAATAAAAAATTTGTAAATCTCAGTTCAGGAAATTTACCTTGTAAAAAATCTGGGTAAGCTGAAATTTCGGAATTCGAAAAACTATTCAAAAGTCCTCTGTCTGCTTCTCTCACATTGACGATTTTAGTTCCTTCAACGTGGGTTTTGTCTTTAACTCGCTTAATTTTAGTTTAAGGGAAAATTGTTATTAGACCAAAATAATTGAAGAGAAGAAAATTTTCTACAAAATAATGAAAGAGGTACACGTAAGAAAAGTTTATTCGAAAAACTAATTTTTCAATTTTTTTTTTAAATAAACCGTATCCTGCCTTTCTGGAACAATAAGTAATTTTGAAAAACTTGATTTTTTGCTTCTGATGAAAAACCTGAAAAACTGAAATTAAGAGAATTATAAGCAAACATCGCCAATTGGGAAAGACAGTTTCCTGAGTTTATTATGATCCTCACAGATGTCAACAAAATTTTAGCTTATAACGGAAGATTTTTTTAAGTGGTTCGGCTTGGTTAACACCTAAAATCAGATTATCGGGGTGCTACTGTATTTAAAAAAAATTTACCAATGATAACTTCAAAATGCTATATCTAAAAACTGGAGCTCTTAGAGAAAAAATTATTAAAGGTAAATTTTAACTTGAATAATTTTCTTTCCAAAACCGCAACAAAAATAAAAATTGCTTAACTTTTCCATAAGTTATCCACAGGTTTCGAGTCAACGTAAAAACTATTTTGACTTAAACCGCCTTGGTATAAGTATGCATAAAAGCAAAATGCAAAACGATCACAATCGCTGTTTCTTTTGGTTTGTAAACAAACAAAAAATTATAATGAAATTTCCATTCCATTTACATAAAATTGGCATTCTTTACTTATTTTCGCTTTAAATGGCAACAATTCAACCTTTAATAACAATTCGCAAGGCGAGAATATTGTAAGACCTTATTGTTCTTCCTTGTAATTTCTTGTACAAATTATGAATTAATTATCTAATAGTGTCTACTTTTAGAAAGTTTTTTGCGATTAAGACTAATTAATACTACCATCAGGAATTTTTTTCTGCATTCTAAAGCAAAATACCGTTTTTTATATTAAAATTATTTTTACATACGTAGCAATAATAACCAAAGTGAAAATGAAAGTTTACCATGCTGTTCACCTTAGTTGCCAACTATTGAGGTCAACCATCTTGTTCGGTAATACAAACTTTCATTTTCACGTCTAGTACCGTGTGTTTTTAAAATGTCTCTTACATAATAATAAGTATCGAACTTGTTTAAAAATCAAGACCACGTTTACTTCGAGTATTACAAGCAATCAGATTTTCCACTTTATTGAGTTTCGATATGAAAATTTTATATGAAATTGAAATTTTAAGTATTAATAAAAAATGTCAATGCTAATGAAAATCAATACCAGTTTTCCTTATATACAAATATATATTCGCTATACAAACGTCGGAAAAATCACTCAATTTAGAGGGACCGAAAGTGTTTTCATTTCTTATAAAAATTATATACCTACCGATTCGGGCAGAAATTAAAAGTAATATAGTTAGTTTCACATGAGTAGAACCTGTCATGTGACTCATCATACGTAAAGTTAATAAACCAATAACATTGTAGCAATGGACCGGTTCCTTAGAATCCATAATGCCGTAACAGGTTGTTCTTATGTGAAACAAACTATAAAAAGAATAATGCAATTATTTGAAACTTTTTGTAACTTAAAGTAGAGGGTTTTTAAATGCGCATATTAAAAATTAAAAGGAATAAATCATTTATGCTCTTGACAGACGTTGACTGGGGAAAACTCCATCGGAACAAAGAGAAAACAAATGTACGATTAGATAAAAGCTTTTGGGCTAATATTGATTTGACGTACATTTACCTTTATCGAAATAATTTTGAAATGTTACTCAAAGAATTATATTACACATTGTGACGAAAAACCATTTCAGAGTTCAGAGTTCTCTCTGAGGTATTTATCTACCATTAAATATGCAATGCACGATTATTCAATTATACTTACTTTTATTTGTTTATAAGTACAAGAGCAAGCATAAATTGAAGTTTACTTCGTTGTATTTGAATGCAAATCAGTTGGAAGAATAATTTTTCTAAAAGGTCAAAAAACGCTGCTTCTTCGCTTCTTAGGAAATTTCGATTGAGTGACACGACGATGGAAATATTATAATTTTTCTATTAATTCAAAAGGAAGTCTACAATAATAATTCGCGATTATTCTTAGATTACTGTCAGTTAGTTTTGCTAGGCATTAACTGATACGTTTAACGTCAATTAACGAGCAAAGCATCAACGACGATGAAAAGTGGTTGCAAAATGGAATTTTTTAAATTCGCCTACATCAGATTTCTTAACAATATAATATTTGCTTGATCGATGTGGGCGAAAGGTCCTTGGACCTTTCTCGAAGAACCTGTTTTCAAAATATGGAAATACAAAATGGATTTTTATTTATTTTACCACCATGTCGGTTGGAGCAAAAGAATTGATTGCCACTTGTAATTTGCTTCAAACTTAGAAGCCCAACTAAACTGGTCCTAATTAATTGATTCAATACCACACAAAAATCCCTCGAGGGAATAATATCAACTTGGTTTTTAAGTCTCAGGATTGCGGGTCATTATCTTCGAACAAAGAATCGTTTAAAAGTTATTGGACCTATGGGGTCTTCATCCTTTTATTTCATTTTGTCGATATCATACGCCAACACCTAATGGTGTGCAAGCTTTTATAAGGAGATGATTATTAACTTTTTTTAAAGAGCACAAAAATTATTCTTTTGACCGTTCAAATTTCCTTTTCCCACTTTGATATATCTCTCGGACTTTTGATTCGGTTTATTAAAAGCATATCAAGGTCAGATTCAGATGTGATAAAAACTATTTAATTTCATTTAATTAGTAATAGTTTAATTTCATCTAAATTGAGTCAAGGTTAATAATTGTTGTTAATTAATCAAAATAAATTTTGTAAGAGTATTCAAAAAAGCGTCATGGTGTTGATTTTCTAGAACTAATGCATGATACGTACCGTTGATCATACGGGCAATGTTAAAGTCCAGTTGCATTTTTAATTTATTGATTTCTAGAATTAAATCCCTTGAGTCAAAGAAGAAAATTCTTTGTGTTTTTCCTTTGTTTCAATATATGGTTAATTAAAGTGAGATATTAACTTAGTAACAAATTGGCATTCCTTCAATGCAGCTTCAGAAAAATGTCACAAATCCATTTATGTCTCAAGGATAACAACTGTTACTTTTCGAGTATCCTTTCAGTATCAAGGTGTTTTTGTCTGGTTATTGTGTAAAAACACTTGGTTTAATTTTGTGGTTCCAAAGCACTTATTGTTTTTAAGAATACATTTTAACCAACTGTACATAACTTTGAAAGTTGCAGTTAATTTTGACGGTAATTGTAGTTAGATTTCCCGTTTTTTACCTTATGTTAGTATCGTATTAATTAGTAGAGGTAGTTGGGTTTTGGGTAATTACATGTAAATGCAAAAATTTGGAAATTTCAAGGTTATAAAGAATTGGAAGGATTACACCCATAGTTTTGAGTCATAGGCATTTTAACTTGATGCGGATGACTAGAAATTGGAATTAATATCGAATTTGATATTTATATTAATATGATATTTCCGACCCCTGGTTTGATAAAGGTGAAACATCCAATGAAAAATTTTCCTTGTTTTATGATTTTTAAATGTGACTTTTTACTTCGATTATATTATAATTTATTTAGTCGTTCCTTGTTTAAATCGATTTACGTCCAAATTTTTACATTTAATGTTGTTTTCTGGGTTTTAAACTTTTACTGCTGAATTTAATTTTAATGAAAAATCGTTGCAAATTTGCCCAGCGCTGTTTCACATCTGCTACACTCTAGATGAATTTTCTGGTAGATTCTCTTTTAATAATTGAAGGGCCTAGTGGAAAAAGTAGTTAAGTCACTTTTTTTTCAATTTGTTGATTTTTATACTAATTTCTAGAGAATAAATGCCGCAATGTGAAAATGTGTTCAACTACAAATTGAAAAAAAAGTGACTTAACTACTTTTTCCACTAGGCCCTTCAATTATTGTTTCTTTTCATTTTTTCATTATAAATTAAGATGGAAACTTTAATTTCCTATTTATATACACTGTAATTTTCCTTTAATCCATATTTAAGATAATCGAACTTCGATTATTGGGCCATTCCATATCAAATCAATCAATGTATTTTCATGCTCAAATTTGGTACTTCTGAGTTATACCAAATAAACGGACTCGTATTTTTTTTGTTTGGCTCTAAAGTGGCCTGTTTATATTGTACAGCCCTTCAAAGTATCACTTAAACTCTTAAAGACACGATGGGGCATTTCAATGAGTTATTGTATGTAAATAATTCAGGTCACAAAATCGGGGCACTGATCAAATTTTGACTTTGAGTGCTCCTTTCCCAAAAACGGCTAATTTAACATTCTCAAAAAAATAGATTATTTTTATTATACTTTTGGCTACTTGTGTACAAAATTTTAGAGTGGGCACGCTTTTGGTTTAGGAGTGACGTCGAAATTAATGATCGTGGTCTTAAATCGAAACACTTGACCAAATGTATAAAAAAATAAAATCTTGCCAAATCTAAAATTTTGATATTAGCCCATTTTTCGAGAAAAGGTCTATTCAATATCTTCATTTTACGAAAAAAATCGTGTTTCTAAGTGGTACAGTTCGGTCAGTAGAAATAATTTACCATAGCTCTACAAGCCAAATTTCAGTTATTTTGGACAGCTGTACAATGTAAACGGGCCACTTTAGGACCAAGCAAAAAAATACGGGTTAGTTTATTTTGCATAACTTAGAAGTATACAAGATTTGAGCCAAGTTGAAGAGGGGCATGAAAATAATTTCATAAAATTAGTTGATTTCATATGGAATAAACCTATTGCGAAATATTCAAGGTTCAGATAAAGCTGATTTGATAGTGGTGTCTCAAATACCACGGATTGTTTTCGGATCGGTTAACGCAGAACTTCGGATGTATTGTAATATAAATTAATAACGCTGCAGAATATGTAAGGTTACGTATAAATAGCAAAAGAAAAATTTATAACTTCATTCCTCTTAGTATCAATTGATTAAGCAAAGAAATATTGAAAAATAAAATCCGAAGCGAAAATTACAAGAAAATCCATGCAGACTGGGGGATCTTCAATGCCCCTCCCCCGACCCTCCGGTCAATGGAGCCCATTTTTATTGGACGGGATTTTTGAATGATTTTAATCTGGAGTTTTTTCTGGACGTTTCCAATTACAATGACCTCAATTAATACGTGTACTTACTTATCAGCCTTAAATTCTGAAACACTCTATATATACATTTATTTCGTATCATTAATTCAATTACTGATAAAAGTTTCAATAAATCAACTCGTAGTTTAAAAAGTTGCACATGTTTAGAGTGGCAATTCTCGAGGGATGATTGGAACATGAAGAGTGACAAATAAACATCCTTTACAGACCTACATAACCGGAACAAAATAAAAGAATGCAATAATTGTTTGAGCACTTAACGTTTTTGTTTGGCGTTTTTGTTTATTGTTTTTGTGTAGCAATTGATTTGCGATTTAACCTTATATTTTTAAAAAACGTTTGTTCTGTTGTTACCTCATGCAGGTTCACATGATTTCAACTATTGTATCTATGCAACATTTTTCAATTTAAAATAAATTAAAAAACAAACTTAACTTTCCATGTAATAAATTTATATTTATAAATATTATAATCCATTTTTTATTGCCATAATTAAACGTAAAACATAAATATAAGGTTAATAAGAGAAATAACCTCTCAAGTGGCTACGACGCATTTCGGCGGATATTTTATGTCCAAATCCAAATTCAGCCAACAGTATCCTTCTATTTTGACCCAGTTGTGTAGGTCTGTAAAGAATGTCTATAAGCTTCCCAGTTGGCTCAAATTATTTATGCTGTGGTCAAGAGTAGATACAAGGGGGTACCCATCAACTACACCCTCAGGAGTTTCCAAACATCGAAAATGAAACCGATTAAATGTATCACCCCACCTCCCCACATTAAGTTTGACTGAATCTGCTCTTGGCCGTGGTTTACATTTCACGTTAAGTAGTAAGTTCATGTTAATATTTAACTATGTTAACGGTTTGTCGTTAAATGGAATCTATACCTAGAAATTGTAATTTACGTATGCTGTTTATTCTGAGGTCCTAAAAGTTGAACTCGAAAGAATTAATTTCAACATGAATCTTTTTTAGGCATTATTGACCGTGCAAAAGAAGTCTGAAAATGACAAGCGCTTTAAATATTTACTTTGTACAATGTTTCTTTACTGTGGGTTAATTCTTGAATTTGTAAAAGGTATAGTTTGCATTTTATTCTAAAATACAATTTCATCGCAAAATTGGCTTATTGAACTTGAAATATCTTAAATGAACGGGGGGTCGCAGATTCAGCAATTATATACCTTATTGCCTTTTACTGATTATTGTAGCAATAATAATTGTTCTTTTTTTATTAATTCAATTAAGAAGATCATATTCGTGATGGGTCGCTTAAAATATTTGCACAGACAATTTGGAGTGCCAGTCCACTCCTTTATGGTGTATCAAGAGCTGTTACGGTTTTTAAATTTTAATTTAAAAACTGAGTTTATTCTTAGAAAGAGGAGAATTTTTGGAGGTCAAACATTGTCGAAAATTATTCAAATTTAATCAAATTTAATGTTCAGTCGTAGTTAATGGTTGCTTTATGTTAGACTATAATCAGGGTCGCGTGAAGCCCATTGAGCGCATGCGTGCACATATAAGTATGCGCCCTTAAGTAACAAGAATTTAGGTTTTTGTGAAATTCAAAGTTGAGAGTAGAGAGGTTCAGGGGAGATTCCACTTTGAACGTTGAACAAGTAAAACTTATAACACTTTATGTTATACTAGTACGTGATTATCTAAGTTGTGCGGCCTAAAGGCCGCACTTAACGTTAACGGCTTAATTTAGGGTTATATAAAACAAATTTAGGTTATGATTTATACCGATATTATATAATATTATGTCGAATAAAGCCTTACAGCGCCGCGCCGTACCGATGACTCTTGCGGCACCTTGTTCTTATGACTATAATTAAAATTCAAAAAAATCAGGACTTTGTCTTGTAATCATCTCCCCTCCTAGGCGTGTATAGTGCATGCGTGGACCTACAGTGTAAAGTGAGTTCCAACCCACAGGAATACCCTTCAATTTTTTTCTGAAGAGAGCCAACCAGATAATGGTCTTACTTTGTCGAAGATTGAACAGTTTCCTTTCAAAATTTACCTTCAAATCCCTAAATGTAGAGTTAATAAATTTTAATCCAAATTAACCAAAGAAAATCTGAGGTTTGATCTTTAGAATTTGAAGAAGATCCTTGAAATTTTACCAAGGTTATTCAAATATTCGTCATGGTAAAGTTTCTGGATCTTTCATACTGACCTAGGTGATTTGTGTCATATAAAAAGCATCTTAATCGATATATTCCGTTAAAAGCGAGACGTAAAGTTTTAATTTTTTTGAATATATCAATCAAGATAATTTCTAAATTGTGTGCCTTGTTTATTAACACAAAGCAACCAATTATTTTAGTTATTATTAAAAAAAGTCTCTCATAATTCAATTTGCCGTTCCTAATTAGGATTTTCAACAGGAAACTTTTCAAACGACTCGTCATTTTCATTTACCTTTTTTGTCAACTTATTTTTAATAAAATATACAAAATTTATACTTTCCTCGCCTCAAGCGAAAACGTAAAAAATAGACGTTGACATATACCACAATAGATCACGTTTGGTAGATGAAATGAAAGTTTAAAATTAATAAATTGAATTTATTGAATTATTAAATTGCTGAAATTAATTATTTTAATAGAAATATGTAATCGAATATTGGATGGAAACTACAGAGCTATTCTATAGAACCTTCAATTATCCGAATTATTTTGTAATTATGAAATAAAATTTGATTTCAAATTCATTAAAATGTTAATTTTTACTTTATCATGTTCCTTCAGGAATTAGGAAGCGTTTTCACGAAAATGCTGAAAGATTGAAAAAATTTAATGTTGTCTCTACCAAGAGCAGATTTGAGTCCTCCGCTTCCTCTTAACAGATAAAAAATTTAATGATGATCGGAAATTGTTCAAATTTAATTCTTCATTCTATACAGTAATTGGACATAATAACCAGAAGCATCTGTTAACAAACGGTGCATTTGTTACGGTAGTCATTTAAAAAAATCGACTTGTAGATTTTCTGCGTGCACCAGCAAACCTAATAACCCAAATATTAAACAATTTTTAAACTTATCATAACGCATTTCTTAGATATACAGTTTGTATGAATACGCTTTCAAGCTTGATAGCTCAATGAATAAAATTAAGGTCGTGCTTACAACTTACAATAATTTCGAGTTAAATCTACTGGGATTAATTAATTCTCTTCATAACTATGATGTTTCAATTAAACTCGGCACAAATAAATTTTACTTCCTTAGTAATCAGAAACGAAATTTTAAAATTACAGATTACATTTTAATACAACTTATAAGTTGAGCAAACTATGTGGGATGCAAAACTTGCGTCATTGTTTGAGTTGGTGTATTTACAGTTGATTTAGCATATTTAAGGTTTTCCATATTTGAGTAAATGGCAAAATTATAAAAAATAAATTTTTAATCTTGCAGATGGCTCGAAATTTGGTGCTTGTAATCGCATGTCTGTGTGGACTTGTCACGTCGCAATCGAATTATGCAGATCAAACGAACAATGTAGAATATCAAGGAGAAGGGTTGCCGCAATCGGCTACCCTAGATGGAAAAGTAACCAAATTGGATGATCTCAGCCCCGTCATCTTCTTAAACCGCACAAAGGCAGCCCTAAATTGTGCCGCTGGTTCAATGCAAATCGAATTAAAATTTAACGATAAATTCTATGGCATCGCTTATGCAGATTATGATAGAAATTCGGCTTGCCAACTTGCTGGAAAAGGTGCAACAAGTTATAAGTTGGAATTGCCACTTAAAGGATGCGGAACGAAACAAGTAAACTATAAACTAATTAGATTAAACCCGAACAAATTTAATTATTCCGATTTATTTTAGGATCCGCAACGTGTTTTTACAAACAACATAGTCGTAAGATTCCATCCGGGATTGGAAATGGACGGAGATGAAATTATCACAATCGTGTGTCGATATCCTCCTCCTATTGTTCCAATTGTACCTGGTATCATAGAACCTCGAGTATTACCGGTAGGACCCAGTGTTTTGACGGAAGCTCCAATCAACGGATTCCAAATTTTGCTCGTAATTTGTGGAATTTTATTCTTATCTCTGTTACTTCTTGGTTTGGGATGTTCATACTATTGCCTTCGCCGAAGGACCATAATACCCCAGAGTAGACCACTTTTCTTCGGTGCTGATACCGATTCAGAAATTACAAAACTGTCAGGAAGCTCACTAGGTAATAAATTGCTAAATTTAACAAAGAAAGTTTTTATAATAATTTTTTTCAGGTAATTTGTCTCTGTTAGAAAGCCTTAAAATACCAAGAGTGCACGCTCCTATACCAGCACCAGGAAGTAGCTCTGGAAGTGAAGGACACCTCATAAGTGATACCCTACCTTCTGACTATCCTTCAGAGTCTCATTCCGAAATAGAAGATCACGATACGCGCTCCTTACCGGTTTCCTCTGCTGGAAGTTACGAAAACAAGGCATACCTCCAAGATAACAGCAGTTTTTACAGCGAAGGGTACGGCCACACTCAAGAACAAAGTATTCAAAACGACATTGCTATTCCCATAACCGTTCCACGCTTACCATTAGCCATCAAAGAACAACCTAAGTTTGACGTTCAAGTTCGTGTTAAAAGAGCACCACCGTCTCCTCCAAGTCTTTCCATGTCAGATTCCGAAAGCTCCGTTGCCAGAACAGAACGCAACCTTTCGACCATTCTCGAACAACGCGAGGAAAGCGTAAGAAGTGTAGATTCACCAATGGTCGAAAAAACCCAATTTACTTACGTTCCCGAACTTCACGCTCCTCCTAGGCACGTGCAACCCGCTCCAACTTTCACTAGAATTTTGAGACGTCAACAAGAAATGCACGACGAAGTTGATGCACCAAGACTTGCACCAGCAAGATCTTTCACCTCTCTTAACACCGAAATGACAGACACGCATTCGTTAACCGAAATGGTTGATAATTCTCATAACAAATATGTTGCACCAACTCCTCCTCCTCCACCTCCTATCATACCAAAACAACACTACATCGTCAACGAAGAGCATCTAACTTCGTTGGAACCCCCAATTGCGGTGGTTCATAAACCAGAAATAACATCTCACATGGTTGATGACGTCTTTTTACGCACCATCACCGAAAAACGAAGAATCGAAGATATCGAACGGCATAAGCGTTTAATCACCGAATACCACACCAAAACAAGACCCGTAGATCAAAAGTGGGACGTCACCATCAAAAACTATCCCGCTGCTTTACCAGAACCACCAGACTGGGAAAATTTCTCTGACGTCTCATCAGCTTCCGGTATGACCCTAACGCCTAAAATGGAACGAGCCCATATGAGCCTGCCACCCCAAAATCAAATCAGCGACTACAAGCTACCATTAAATTCACCGGAGATGGTAGCAAGTATGGGACACCAGTCAACACACGATGTCAGCAGCGAAACCTATTTGACAACTTTCAACGTTCCACGTGAAAATCCTCAAGTGCCTAACTGGAGCGTACTTCTTAGAGTATTGCAACCGATTGAAGAAGATAGTCCGGTTATAGAAAATGCAGATTCGTTTAATTCTCAACTTACGATGTCGGATAGAATGAAATGGCGGCAGATTATTACGACCGAATCTACACTTCGTGTTCTTTTGAGCGAAGCTGTAATTCGAGAAGATTTTGAACGAATTCGTTCAGATACACGATACGAAAAACTATACGACCCACCCAAGTGGGATATCATAATTAGAATTTTGTCTCCCGATCGTCCTAAAAATCAAAATCGTTTCCGTAAGAAATCCGATTGGGACACTAGGAGTAGACGTAGTAGTTTACCAACTTTGTATGAATACGATTCGGATGGTGGTAGTTCTGTAAGGACGCTCACTAACGATCCGAATCTTCAACCTAATTATCCTCCACGAACGCGAAGATCTTCCAAGTCGAGTTATAGAAGCGAAGCAGACATGAGGTCAATGTCGGAAGTTATAGTTGATTTCGGACGGCCGGATCATATTGATAGTCAATCGGAAGCTTCGAGCTATTATCCGGGTTCGCATCGCTACTATGATGATGTGGAAGGTAGCGAGTATCATCAAAATCATCCTAACTTGGCGAGATCTTTGAGTCAGCCAAGTTTGGCTCGTTCTGCTAGCGAGTTTACCGAACGATGGGTTGCCCCGTCACGATACGACACTGCCAGTGAGTTTACTTCTCCTGAGACGACTCCAAAATCGCAACGCAGTACTCGAATTCAGCCACTTCACATGCCAAGAGGAAGTGCTCAGCAAAACGCTATGTGGCAACAAGCTTCTAATAGCCGTGCGGAACAAACTCCTGGTGGCGGACAGGTGATAACGAAAGAATACAGGAGCGAAATGATGACCAGCTTTAGAAGTGGTGGTCAAAATTGGTTTGGAGATAATGATAGCGAAGCTGGGTATAAATAAAAATATTTAACACTGCCATAAAAATACTAATTTTACTCAAAATTAATTTTAATAACGTGGATTTCATCAGTGGTGAAGCGAATGAACCGCCGTTCCTCTCAAACGATTTAGCACGCCACTGAGTTTTATTCTGATATACAATAAAAAGTTTTGTATCCGGAGACCGTGGGGTTGCCTGGTTGTTTTGCTATCGAAGCTTTAATTAATTAATATTTAATTAACGATTAAGAAAATGTATTGTATGATTTTGCTTTATTTATTTTACGTGACAATTTGTAATCGCGTGAAATTCGCGATAGAGTAAATTAATCGATCACTAACACAAGATTCGATATGCAATCAGAAAAGTAGATGTGTAGATAAATAACGTAGATTTAATTCTTATAATTTGTAACTAAAATACTGTGATAACCGAATATCACTGATGAAACATCAGCACAAGAGAATTGTTTTGTATTTATGTTTTCATCTTTAGAATTAAGAGACTTAACCCGTTTTTTCACTTTTCCACGCAGAAAAGTGGGCGACTGCAAAAATGGGTTTTTAATTCCAACTAATTTTTCACTTACAATACAGTTAACTTTTATGTTTTTCCTTTTGTTTTTCCGTTAAAAAAGATTTATCTTATTGATGTGTCTGGTGATGGGTACAATGGGCTTCCACGTGCAATTTAATTTCTACAAATAAATGCTGACAACGTAATTATTTTTTTAAACATAATTAACTATGTTTTTCAATAACATTAAGGTGCTATTATTGTGTTACAATTTACATGCCAATGTATTTTAATTGTAAGTTAGCTTAATAAAAAAATTAAAAACATGTTTCGAGCTTAATTCTGCAGTTTTAAAAAAATATTTTAAAGAACTCCGGTTCACTCTACCAGTTAAAATTTATGAAAGAGATTTTCTTAATTAAACAACTTTAAATACGTTAAACTTGTCAGAAACAGACTGCCCGGAGGGTTTTCTGCAGTTAACACTCAAGTGATAGAATTAGCGGTTAGTATATTATGAAGAAAAATAAATAAAAGCAAACGTGGACGGAAGCTAAACTAATTATAGTGATCACAGGAAAAGAAAAACTATTCTTCCGATGAAATAATATACAAACGCTGACCACATTATTTGGCTTAAAACTTGAAAAATTTTCGTTTAATTGAATTTTAGCGAATACTACATGCTATTTACAAAATGTTTATTACAATTTGAAGTTTTTATTAAAACAAATCTAGAAAATTTAATTAAAATTTACTCCAACTTTCCGTAGTTACAACCTTTTAATTGGCTATTGTTTCATTAAATTCTGAAATAGCCATAGAAAAATATTTTAGCAATTTTATGGTTTTCCGACCTACATATAAAATAAAAGAACGAAGTTTTTTCATATTACTTGATGAGATGATGTTCGACATAATAATATACAAGGTGTTCCAGTGAGAAATTTTGTTTGCTAATAAAAGACACTTTTCTGTGTTTTTAAAATTTGAACCATAATTTTAAAGCAATTTTTCTTACTTCTACCTTAAAATGGTTATATGGCACTTAAACCTCAAATTTTGAGTGTTAATTACTCAGTGCTGATTACTTAGAATTAATGGTTTCCGACATGAAGGGAGTTGCGGGAAGATACTGGTTTCAGGCGGCTCAAGACAGAGAGAAGTGGAGCGAAATCGGAGAGGCTTACGTTCAGGAGTGGACGGAAATAGGCTGAAGAAGAAGAAGAGTTTTAGATGGAATTATAAGCAAAGAAATTTAAAAAAATTCAAAATTATATTATTTTGAAAAATTGATCAAATTAAAAGATCTGTCTCGATTATAATCCACACTTAGTTGACTCTTCTACATATTGATATGAAAAACTATTAATTAAGCAACTAATCAATATCTGCTAACTAATGTTAGTGACCAAATAGCTCAGGAAGTCTCGACTCAGGAAATCTATCTTGCAGCTACGCCAGTGAGAGCACCAACTTTCACGTAATCTTTAAACTTTCACGTAAGACGTTTTTTCCTACATTTAGACTCCCCCTAATAAAAAAAATAAGATAGTTTATAACCCCCCCACTAATCTTACGTAAGATTAATTATTACCCAATGAGAAGCCAGATCGAATCGGGTCAAAAGAATTTTCGGTTTCTATTAAACGCTAAAAGTGAAATTAATGAAGATATTATGTTTATTTTATATTTAAAAAAAAGGCAATTCAAACAATTTACTTAAATATACAACCAATATAACAATTTGTAACCTATGGTTGAATTCTGTAAAAAAACCCTATTTTTAATCAACTTCAAGGGCTGTTTTAGACTAGTAAATGATGGTAATCTTGAAACAATATCTGTCCTCACTATCTCTAATGAGAAGGTAGCTCGGAACAGATAATATCCACGCAGAAAATAAATTCTACTTTTATTTGCGTGGGGTCCTGATGGTCGGTATAAGCCAGCTCGTTATAGCGGCGGCAAGGCCGTGGGTCGTGTCAAATGAACGCCCCGAAGATATTCAAGGAAACAGCTTTGCTAACACACAAAAATTAAATCAACAATAAGATGTTCATTGCCGGAAGGCGATGGCATAAGCGATGTCGGATGGAAATTGCGTTAGCCGACCAGAACTAGTACAGTGGCAACAACATTGCCACCAAGAAACACTCCCCCCACAATCAATCAACGGAACGTTCGAGTGGTCATTAAAAATCCCACAAACGGTGGAACCACAATCGAACTTCCAACAATAAAATCAAGCGGAAGCCACCCAGATGAAATGCAACACCCTGTACGTTGGTCGCACATCGCTGCCTTCTAAAAAAAAACATAAAACCAAAAATAAACGTAAAAAAAAAGTTCAACATAGAATTTCAAATACAAGATTTGAACCTATATCGAACGCGTAGGAATTCCTATGCCAATGCATTTGACCAACGTGGCTCGATGTCACCTAGTAAATATAATGCACAGTTCAAATTTAAATCAAATAAAACATAATAATAAAATTAATAATTAATTAGTTTCCAAATATAAACTCAAACATTGGCATCAAAATACACGTCTGCGAACGTCAGATTAGATAATCTCTAATCACGTCGAACAGAAAAGTAAAACCTGCGACTTAACGATAATTTCGGCCAAAAACGTTCCAATCAAATCTGCAAGGCAAAAGAAGAACCTAAATAATAAAACATAAAAAATACGAGAGTCAGCCAAGGGTGAATTCAAACAAAGCGAACTCCAGGTGGACGGAGCAAAACGGGCCAAGTCGATCAACGTAAACCACTGTGAAATAATCAAATAACATAAATGTTACTCACCACTCCGACGGGATACCAAAACCTTCAGAAGCAGTATGGGCAGAAGGAATCGACCAAATCTACGTACGACATGGGAGAAATCCGCCATTTCCCAATAACGAAGATATTTCAGACCATCTGGCCTGCGCGAACAAAAATTGTTCCGGAAAAGAATATCTTCTCTCGAAGATATTTCAGGACCCAACGGCCTGCGCAAACAATTTTTGTCCCGGAAAAGAATACCTTGTTCCACATCCCGCTAAAATGCGAAACCCAAATCCCATGATTATTCCACAGTACACACACAAATCGACATGTCGCTTGAAAATTCACCAAGCTTATCTTGCTTATTCGAGAGCTCAAAACATGACCTCTTGCTCGATCGATGGTTCACCCAAGACTCCCTTTGCGCAGTATGAACAAATCCCCACCTCGGCGCGGATAGAATGCGCCTTTAAAAGAACAAATGATATATAGGGTTGAACGTAAGTGATGGATTTCAAAAATCCGTCACAATCTTCCGCAAATCTTCTTTTTCAATTCTACTATATAAACCTTCAGCATTCCGAATCTCTATAGGGAATTTGTCAAATCCGGGGACCGTTTTACGTGCACTTCCAAGAGCACGTAAAAAGTCACCTCGATTTTAAAAATTCCCCCATAGATATTCGGAAAGCTGAACATTTATATGCTAGATTTAAAAAAAAAAGCGGATAAATCACGTTTACCCTTCAAAATCAATCCTTGAAGTTGATTCAAAATTGGGTTTTTTACAGAGTTCAACCATACGTCACGCTTTCTATTGTCAGTGTGAGTGCTCCGATATACACTTACACTTAGAAAATTTTCACCTCAGTAGTTCATCGTACGTTTTACATGTAATAAGTACTTTACATTTTAAATTAATTTTTACAAGTTTACTATTAAAAGCTAGATCCATTTATGTTGAATCTATCGCGCTCTCGAATTTTTTTTTCAAGTTGAACGCAAAAAGTGAAATGGACACCCAAAAATTATAAGAAACCCAATTCGTAAATTATTTGGTTTTTACAAAGAACCCATTTTTTATCCATCTGACATGCGAAACACTTGCGAACAACTCCTTCCGTGGTGGATCTCCTAATACGTTCAGCTTTTCGAATCTCTATAGAAAATTTGTCGATTTCAGGTGACTAAATTCATGGTACTCCAGAAAAAGTGCTTTTATTAATAATTTAAAACGTAAACAATAATTAATAGTATCGTGTTTTACATTAACATTACCAACAGCACACTAAATTTGATTAAATAATTTTCAAAATTTGAAATTCAAAAAGAAAATCTTACGTAAGAAATTGTATTGACCCCCCTTCCCCGAATAAGAAAAAATAAGATGTCAGCTACCCCCCCCTAAACGTCTTACGTAATATATGAACGACCCCTAACTAGAATAATTTTTTTTAGTACATTGCTGTGATATATCCAAACAGCAGAAATAAAATTTCTTAGGGCAGCTAATTTTATTCACAAATGGTGGGGTCTGCCATGGGAGACCCATGCTCCCCCATATTCGCGTCTTTGGTCATGAATGACCTTCTCTGCAATTTCTTTGGCTCTATTGCGTTCCCCATGCCGTTTTTAGTCATATACGTGGACGATCTACTTACTGCAGTGCCTACAACAGAAATTGGAATTGTGTCAAAATATTGGACAGCTATGACGAACTGTTCTCGTTTACGTTCGAGAAGGAAATTAATAATACCATCCCATTTTTAGATTTACTGGTACGAAGACATAACGATGGATCGGTATCCACTGATATATACAGGAAGTCTTCTTCCACCGATAGGCTCTTCAACTTCCATTCTTCACACCCATTGAACCAGAAAATCAGTCTGGTTAAAACTATGGAGCATAGGGTGGAGATATGTGTGCCTGAGACCTTGCGTAGGAAGAGACTGCATGACCTCAAACTGCAATTTTCCAAAAATGGATACCCGCACCGCCTCCTGGAGCTTGTTCTCACAGGTGATCCTCGTCCGTCCACCCCCGTTGGTCTGATGTCTGTTGATAATACTATGGGTGAAGTTAAGTACAACAAAATCACCTTTCACCCGTACTTGGCTGATAAGATACGTAGATTGTTTAACGAACTCTCCAACCGTGATACCTTCAAGATTGCCTTCCACAATCCATTCAACCTGGGCAGGATCCTGTTTTCGTCTACTAAGGATAAATTCCGTTGCTCAACAGAAGCAACGTAGTTTACAAGGTTGAATGCCAATGTGGCAAATTTTACATAGGGCAAACGAAACAACTACTATCCAAACGCCTCTCACAACATCGGAATGACATCAAAAGCGGATCCTCTAAGACGGGTTTATCTGAACATGTGGTCCAAAATCAACACGAGTTCAGAACGGATGCAGTTACCATACTAAACAATGAAAAGAATTACAATAAACGAGTTTTCAAGGAGGCGGCATTTATTTCCACAATTGACAACAACATTAACAAACAAACTGATTTTGTCAGCATTGATGCGGGATATAAGGGCTTATTGCGGCGTCATATTAAGATGATGGGTGATCCTACCTGATACTCGCATATTTTACCTGTGTTTTAGTGCGTTGGTTGGACGTGTCGATCGCGTTCCTACAGGACCGTTTTGATGTGTGTGTTCGTTTTTGTGTGCGCTTTACGGGCTGTTTAGTGTTTTTTCAAACTTTACGTGTTATGGTTGTTTGTTTACATTTACTACATTTAATCGAAGCTATGTTTTCCAATACCAACCCACCTTTGTTGGGGTTTTCGTTGCGGCGGCAAAACTTTTTAAATTTTTCCTAATTACTGCAATGTTCCCCCTCACCTTAATTATATATGTAATTATCCCTTACCTGGATGCTTATCCCACAATGATAACTTATGTGGACGAATTTTTGTAATTCACCTCGGCTAGCTCAAAATATATATATAGAAAAATTCTTTTATTGTTCTTAAATTTTCTTTAATGCATTCGCTCATCTTCAAAATGAACAAGATTCATAATTTTACAATATTTATTTATTTGAATTAAATTGAAATAAAAATTTATCATGGCAATTTGATTTTTAATGAAATTTATAAAATTTTCATAAATGGTCGTCATAGAGACAAAATAAAGTTTACGCACTCGCCTTAAAATTAAATGTAACAAAATTTCTTAATATTAAAGTGATTAATGCAAATAAATGTTTATAAATAAGAAAGATTTCTGACCTTTATTACGTTCAAAATTCCCGCACTGTATCGTTAAATATTTTTAACCCCACTTCTCGATTGCATCATTTTTCTTTCTTTTACGTGGCTTGTCGGTCGTTCACCCACAAATTCTCTATAAATTACCGTTGTGTGGTCAACCATTTAACCTTCGCAAAATCCAACCATATCCTCCGCCGTGAATACCATATTTTTAATAATTGGTGAGTGCACTTATAAAATTTTCCAATTGTTATATAATTTAACCTCTTTTTAGGGCGATCAACATTCACTTAACCCTACTCCGGGTTGTTTAACACATTTTTTTATAAAAATCTCTGGAACAACCAAATTCACGTGCACACATTTTTGTTAGATTTTCTATTGTTAAGGTCAACAAACACGTTACCAAGGATCTCATTTTGCATTTTGTTGCAAAGTTTTTCATTGGCAGGTAAAAAAATCGATATTTCCCACACTTGATTTTGATTCAAATAATGTTTTTTTAGGAAGGAACCGCAAATTTGAATATGATGCACTTTGAATGTTTATTTTGAAGCGAATAATCGTCCGTTTAGTTTATTGCACCAATTTGTGACAAAATGTCATCGAGAAACCTTTTTTTAAGTGCGCATAACCTCACTAATCACAAATTAACCTAGTTTTTACAACAATTTTTTAAATAACAAATTTTTAACTAACAACTAACAATTATTTTAATATGGTACACATTTTAATTTCATTTACGAATCAATCGTTCTATCATCTTGCCATGATTTTTTTAATAATTTAACGTTCATTTAAATTTTTATTTACAAACTTGTTCATCCTTTTGACTTGCCACTACAGCCAAGCAAAGAACATTACATTACCTATTGGTTAGTTATTTATTTTGGTTGCGGTGGATTCGACATAAATATTCTTTTTGGATGTCTTGCGCCACACCTGACCATTTTTTATATGTATGCCATGAATTTTGACATCTTGATTTTATATCTTTCTTTGTACTTGTTAAATGTGTTTTACGGTTTTAATGTGTTACTTGTATTTTTATATCATTTTATTTTTTGACAAATCCGCCGTTTACACGGATCTCACGTTTCTTTTATATAACATTTTTTTAATTTGACTCAACCGATGTGTTTTGGCTTGCTGCAACGTCTTTTGCTTCAATGTATGTATTACAATCAGTCCACCTAGTTTTTGAGGTAGGTCAAACACCCTTAAATATGTTGCGTGATTTTACCCTGTGTTCTTGTTTTTTGTAGTCCTGAGGATGGGTACAATATAGTCCCGAAACTTCGACTTAAACAACATTGTTTTATTTATCGTTCCGCATACCCGAGATCCTGTTCCATTACAAGGTAGTTTAAATATAAGAAAATTTCGTTTTATGTGCGTTTTAAATTTCTTCAGATTTCAGTATTTTTATTTTGTTTTCAGTGCTGAACTTTTGTTGAAACAAACCATTGTAAGAATTTCTTATGCAGTCTACAAGCATGAAACTTTTTTTATTGGCAATTTGGAAAATACCTGGACATCGTTGAAAAATATCAAAAATATTGAAGAAACTAAACGTAATAAAAGTTTTAATCAGGCCTTAAAATATTAACCTACTGTGAATGAGAATAAAAAACTATATTAAAGTAGTCTAAAATTCTTTAAAGCCCATTGACAATGGATATCAGTAAAGTTTTATTAAATCTAAAAATCATCTGTTGTGAGAAAAACAACATTTTATCAGAATATGAGAATGAAATCTAACTTACATGCAATAGATTGCTTAAATATAGAATTCTACGACGCCATTTCACCTATATTAAGGATCATCAGGAAGACATGATATTTAAAAAAGCAAAGAAAATTTTTAGATTATGAATAAAAATATTAAACTAAAATTGAGAGCACTAAAATTTAAATTTAATCAGGTTAAAAATTTTGTGCCCATTGTCAATGGGCTTTAAAGAATTTTAGACTACCTTAATATAACTTTTCATTGTCATTAACAATAGGTTAATATTTTAAGACCTATACCCGACTACAAAAATATAATAATCTAAAAGTATTCCGTGTAAAAAGACTAATATTTTATGTATTACGTATTTTTTTGTATGATGAAAAATAAAATCTCCACTTTCAATTAAATGTCACATCGTTTTCGGCTTTATAAAAATATACTCACAAGTACTATTGTGAACCTCTTGATGTAATTATCCTTTGTTGAAGGAGTGGAAAGCAAACTTGAAAAATGACGCTTAATCTTTAAATTAATTTTTTAAATCAAATTAATTAAATACAAAAAAATATTTTAAACAAAACATATTTTCGTCCTTTTATGTTGAAAATTTTTAGTCTTTTCAACATTTTTGATATCTGACACCGCACTAAATAGGAAAATGTAAATACATCATCATTATTTTTTAATTTTCTTCTGTTCCGAATAAAAACGAATTTAAGTTGTAAAATTATAAATTTAAGATTAGAATTGAATGGGAAATCAATTGGCATTAAAAAGTATAAACTTTAAAAATTAACCAGTTAAATAACCAATAAATCAAAATTATCTTTGCATAATATAAACTTTCAGTTCATATTTTAAAAAAATTTTCAAAAAAATATAGGTACTGGATCATATTCTAATCTAAGGACTGTCAAATAAAATGCAAATATTATAATGTCTCAGTCAATTTTTCATGAAAATTTATTTTTGTAGTTTTCATATATTAGCTTGGCTGAAAAATTACGATTGTACCAGATGAGCAATAAAACAGTTTTGTGATAATTTTCCCAAATGGTATGTAAAACGCTAAAAATGCCATTGTTCAGCAGTAACAAATTAGTATATAATATTTTACGTTAGCTCTCACACCAGCGCACTAGCACGTGACTAATTACCTAAAAATATATCGTTAGGCAAAACCACTCATTATATGTTCATTACTTCAAAAATAATGTATTGAAAGAAATCAAAGAACTGAAAAATAATAGTCGATTACATCGAAATCAATTTACTTTCGTTTTCATTCTGTTAAATAATTCGACTGTGAATTCTTATTGATTGTTACCAAAATGCGTTGCCACTTTATGTCAATTGAATGGTTTTAATAATATGTTGTGATTAAATCACATATTGCTTCAGTAATATTGTCAATTATTGTATAGATCCAATGAAAAATTTATAGGTTACGTTAATATCTCTTTTATATGAGCACGCAATTACAACATTTAAATGAATTCGAAATTACAGCTGAATTAATTGATTCTAGCAGAGTCAAAACAAATAAATAACACATTAGGACATTAAAACGGTTGATTGACAAAAAGTAACAAATTCGTGGAAATTTGAAGACTCCAGTTTTAACGATTAGAAAGAGCGGTGTAACTTCCGAATCTATTTTTTCAGTTTCTACAGTAAGCTACATTCCTTGTATCGGGTTGATGCACAAGTTCCCAGCGTTTTTTTTAATTTAAAATTTTATTTTTTAAATATAAAAAATACTTAAACTAATCAATAATATATTCTCCTGCATTGTTTATGATTGACTCCCAACGTTCTGGCAGTTTTTCGATTCCACGCCTGAAGAAATCCGGTGGTTTGAAAGTGAAGATGTCGTCGAGCCAGTTTTTAAGAGCAACGTCGTTATTATATAAGATTCCGCGGAGATTGTTGGATAGAGAGCGGAAAAGATGAAAATCTGATGGAGTAAGATCAAGAGAATGGGGCGGATGCGGAATAACCTCCCAACCGAAGGCTTGAATAGCTGCTTTTGTAATGTTAGCAGTATACGGACGGGCATTACCATGCTGCAAAACCACTTAATGCCGTCTTTCCGGTCGTTTTTCTTGAATTGCAGCCTCCAGGTGACGCAGTTGTTGACAATAAACCTCAGAAGTGATGGTTACATTTCTCGGAAGCAATTCATAGTAGATGACGCCTTCTTTATCCCACCAGCATTGAAAATATTCTTTCATTAGATATTCGAGTTCCAAAAGGTTCAACTTTTTTAACTTTACTTAATACTAAAATCTTTCACTACTCATTATATCAAATTCAAAATGATTTATAGCAACAGATTAAAAATTTACAAGTTAAAATATTTACAAAAGCTAATGTCGCTGCATAAGACTAATAACTCGAGCATAGAGTACCGTTGGAGCATCGATTCCGAATAAGTAATCAATGTGATTAAATTTGTTGTCGGGAACCAAGAACTTTCCTTTCACATTTCCCAATTCTTTAATCACTTTTAGGACATCTTTTTGGTTGCTCATCCAATCGTTCTTGCTGTAGTAGAGATATATGGGTGCAGTAACCTTCTTCAAGCTATATTTAGGAGGAGACCATTTTTTGTAAATCTTCCGATTTTTTATTTTACCATAATCGTATTGACGGAATTTTCCAGACTTGTGCAACTGACCATAGTGAAGCATCTGCTTGGTACTTGCGCCAGCAGGTGTATGACCGGTAATTACAGGTATCAAAGAAGCATTCATCTGCTTCCTGTTAAAACCTAGTACTGCAAACATGGAGTTGGTACAAAGAATTTGGAATATAGAATCGTCTCCACAAAGTGTCCCTGCAACTATACCCAACAATTTACTGTGAGGTAAAAATTCGTAAATTCCAATTAGGCGAGACAAAGGCTACAAAAATAATACATATTAAAATAGTTTTATGTTTTAAAAACTAACAACTTACTTCTAGTGCAAATTGCATGTAAGAAATTATTCGCAAAATTGGGCTTGTCATGTGCTTCATGTAGCCGATTGGGGCCAAACTAATCATAACGTTAATTTTTTTATTGTATTCCGGTTTTTCGGAGCACAATACATAGAAAATAGTGGTGCCTTGGGAATGTCCAATGTAGTTAATTGTTTGTTCTTCAGTTTCCGCAAGAATGTAGTCAATTACAGCCGGTAGATCATATATTGCCATTTCATGCCAACTGAAACTCCAATACGTTTTGGCATCTTTATCGGGATCCAAAGAAGTATGGTTTCGGGAATATCGCGTACCACGTGAGTTAGCTAACCAAACATCGTATCCAGCGTCCGCCAGTATGTAACCTACAAATAGTGGTTTAAAAGAAATAAATCAAGGGAAAGATGGTGCTGTTTTTACCTAACCCATTGTCTGGACCAGCTGTAATAAAATCTGCCGCAGAACATAGAATACCGTGTTGTACCAAGACGGGTTTTCTTTTTCCCATGGAACCATCCTTTCCATAAGGAATTCTTTGCAATTCTAGTATGTAACCATCGCTAGTTGTTACTGTATGGATTTCAATTGGGTAACCATACTTTGCAATCAACTCAGGCTACAAATGGTAAAATATTTAAAATGGTCCAGAAATTACCTCACGTAATTTTGATATGACAATATCTTACTTACCACAGTCAGTTTTGCGTCTTCTGGAATAGACTTCTCTTCATGATTTTGGTAATGTAATAAATCGTTGTGATCAACATTTAACACATCAAATGATTCTACTGCTAATACAGCAGTTATTAGTAAAATTAGGAATTTCATGGACGAAGTGATGTGATTCAAACTTTTTTTGGAACTATGCTGTGGTACGGAATATCGTCCTTTTTATTTGGTCTTAAAGTGTTTTATCTTTGAAGTACTTTAATCATTTTAGCATCATTACATTACAAGCATCATTAGTAATACTTAACTTTTGTTTGGATGAAATAAGGAGATATAAATAGTCTTGCTAATTATTCAAATACAAATGCCTCAATGAAGATGCAAATTATTCTATTTTGTTTTTTCAGTTGCTTTATTATCTATATATATTTTTTTGCATCCCGATTCTTCGTAGAAATGTTTGAAAGTTCAAACATCTTTAAATTTTGCATATGGGGAGCGAGCTAGCTCGAATGAATTTTGGTTGTCTTCTAAATGGGCTTGCTAGATAATTTCGCTTCATAGCAGCAGATGAAAATAAATATTTTCAGTCAAAAGTTGTTTAAAGCGAAGATCTTATTGAGGTTGGAGCTATACATACAGTAACAAAATCTATTCTTTTCTTTTCCTCCTTAATAATTGATTCCAAATAGATCAATCATACAGGTTATAATAAATTTTCATATCCATTAAAAAAATAATCACTTTTGTTGGTTTTATGGTATAACTATGGGTTCCATTGTCTTCAAGGTAAAGCTAAAAATACTGTATGCGCATTAAAGTTTGAAATCTGGAAAAATTCAGTTTCATGGGCTCAAAGGTTCTCACGAGGCTTAACTCTTAATCAAAAGTGTCACTTCCTGGACGTAATCAAAGAAAATATAAGTACTACTTTAACAATGCATTATCACACGGCATGCCAAAATTTAGCCAATGAAAGTAATTTGGTTACTATAAATAACCCAAGTGTTATCAATCAAACGTTATCAACACTTAAATCAACTGCAAAAATTATAATATGGAATGTCAAAGATGGCTTATCGTAGTAATTGATGAGTTGTAAATCAAATCTTTAATCATTAATTTAAATTTTAATTTAACTTAAGTTTAATACAATGTCAGGTTCTTGGGCCTATTTTGTATTTTTCTGAGATTTTCTGTTGATTTGCTTACTTAAAGTTCGACTCACTTACTTAAAAAAAAGGTAATAAGTAAAAAACTGTAGTTATTGGTCTCTTGTCAACCCACACTGAAAAATGGAAACTCTTAGCCAGTTTCCACAATATAACGTTTGGGCTGGCATTGTAGGTAACCGTATATTGGACCCACATTTCTTTAAAAGCACATTAACAGGTTAAATATATCTTAACTTTTTAAGATACTAATTAGTCCCTGCACTTGCGGTGCTATACCCAAATGATGGAGATCCAGATCTGCCAGAGCTCCATCTCACTTTGCAGTGATTGTTCGTGAATATTTAAAGCAAGATTTTAAGAACCAAATGGATTGGTCGCAGGGGGAACGATCGAATCGACCTAGATCCCGGATCTTACTCCGCTTAATTACTTTTTATGGGGCTATTTAAAGAGCAAAGTCTATTTCAATAGACAAATCGTCGCTATCAAAACGTAAAGGCGTATCCAATTTTTTGTCAAAAATGAGTTATATATGCCATTACTTGCTGGATATTATCTTGGATCAACATTTAAAATTCAATGAACACGTTCGACACATCATAGTCAAAGCAAACAAAATTTTTAAAACTTTATGTGGGTTCGTACGGCCTACGTGGGGTATCAATCCATGTAATGTGGAGACGATATACCACGCGGTCATCGAACCAACCATTACTTACGGTTCTCTTATTTGGTGTGGAGTGCTTAGGTATAAGTATGTGCTGAAATGGCTACGCTCCTTCCAACGGGCATTCGCCATTAGGGCTACTCGCGCATTTCATACGGTCTCGGCAATATCTGCGTTAGCCTTAGCTGGATTTACACCAATCGAGCTAAGGATAAAGGAGGTAGCAAGGGTAGAGCAAGTGAAAATGGATGGTACTTTCGATCGACTTCCAGATGACGTCGTCTTACAAAATCGTACGTCGCCAGCGGGGATGTTACATCCCCGTTACAGACAAACGATCTGTTTTGAAAAAGTAAGCGACTCGCTGGAAGTCGATCGAATATGCGACAATGTCAGTGCTGCTATCTTTACCAATGGTAGCAAGCAGGAAGGTGGGGAGGTCGGCGCGGCAATCGTTATATACCATGAAGCTCGACAAGAAACCCACAAGTACAAGTTAAATTGTGCTTGTAGCGTGTTTCAAGCCGAGCTATATGCGATTGACGCTGCCCTGTCTTGGATATCCCCCAGGAGATTGCACTCCGCGTGCATATTCTCCGACAGCCTATCCTCGCTTGTTACCATTGCTAATAGGAGCAGCACTGTACCCTTGGTCAACTCCATCCATCGTTCACTTCTCAAGCTAAATAATCAGACGATCATCAAGTTTGTCTAGGTAAAGGCTCATTGTGGTATCGAAGGGAACGAGGTTGCAGATCAATGTGCCAAAGACGCGGCTGTCTCGCAAAGCCGCATGGCATACAACCAGTTCCCTCTAAGTTACGCAAGAAGGGCGATTCGCCTTGAGTCGGCATGTACTTGGGACACCGAGTACAGAAATGCCGTCCAAGGCTCAACCACCCGGCAGCATTTACCCACAATACAAGATGTTCGTTTGTTCCGAGGTGCCTTTGATACCTCTTTTGAAATGACACAGATATTGACGGGTCACTCGTTTGCGCGCGAGTATTTGTATAGGTTTAAGATCAGTCCTACTGACGTGTGCCCCTGCGATTCAAAAAGTAGGCAGACTCTGCAACATTTATTGTCTTGCTGCCCAAGATATACCAACATCAGACACACCTATACTAACCATTGCCACTTTTATAATATTTCACCTTTCGACCTTACACAAATCTCAAAAAACAGTTTCATATCAAAATTATTCACCCAATTCTGCAAATCAATAATCAATACACTAAAAGCGTTCAATACCATCCCTTAATCTACTTATATATGAATTTGTTTGTACTCACACTTGGCACTAAAAAATTTAATACCATCAGTTCTCATTTTTGTTTTTAATTCCATCCATTTTTAACTTTCTAAACGTTTACCGTTTTATGTTCCATTTTATATGTTTAAACTTTTTTTTTTTATTGCTGTTCGTGTTATACAATTATTGGTTGCTGCCATTTGTGCTGCAGCCTAAGTTACATAATATTATTATTATTATTACGTCTCCAAAGAGCCTTATTAGTATTATTTGTTATTGCTGTTCCAGTTATCCAATTTATTATTTGCCACCCATTTTTACTCGAACCCATGTATTATTGTTATATGTATATTGTTAAAATTTTATTTTATTTATCCATTCACATTTCATCCCATCTATCAAATTTAATATGTTCACCCGCATTTTCATATTGTTAAATATTTAAATAATTTAGTTATTAATCTGTATAAATTAGCAGAATATACACTTCTTCCCGGGTGGTTTAGCCTGAGAAGAAAAAAAACTTGCTGGATAATGATCTCCGTGATGTGACGAAAAGGCACATCTTGAATATGCACCGTTTGCATTTTATAGCCAAAATAAGTTCCAGGCCGATCTCAAATAAACGCTAAAAAGTAACATTAATAATAAAGCCAATTACAGTTTGAAATATTAGAAATGATTATCAATATTGTTAGCAATAACTGTGTAAAAAGAAATACGATATATTCAATAGTATTTTAGTTATGAAGAAAATAAGAACGGTAATACTTTTCTTTATTTCGCTCTCCTGTAAAGTGCGGAAAATCGAGATACGCCTTTACGTTTTGATAGCGACGAAATTACCATCATTGACAAACTAATGGACAGAATTCACAATGAAATTCTTGCAATTCACCCCGATACAATTGAAAATGTTTTACAGGAGTTTCAGGGGCGGATAGGATATTGCCAACATCCTCACGTCGAACATTTAATTTAATTTTCTTCTTTACGTCATTTGTGCTAAAGCTAACGCTAAAATGTAACTTTGGGACTGATTGATTACCTTGAAAACTCTTATCTTCAAGGTCAGCTGTTTTTTCATTTTCGCAATCCACGATAAAGAATGCCAATTGCAGAAAAAATCGACATTTAAAAAAATAAGGTTGACGTGTCCGAGGATTATCTGAAAATTCCCTCTAAGAATATTTGTCGAATTTGTTCCAAACTTTACGAGCTCACTGTATTTGAATTTTAAATAAATAAGGCGGCAAGGCCCTGATAGTTAGCGAGATCATCTGCTAACGTAGGGTTTCCCGGTTCGACTCCGGGTTTCAGCGTAAAAATTTCTTGACCATCTCCGTGCTTCGGAGGGTACGTAAAGCCTGTGTTAATGATTTGCCTTTATTAGAGCCCGCTTAGAAAGTAGTCTAAGATGTAAAATCCAATTGTGCTCATAGAACTAATTTGAAAAAATGGTAAAACCCAGCTCCCCAACCTAACGTAAGAGGAAGAAGAAGAATTTTAAATAGTGCATTTTGTCAATTTCATACTGCATATTGGTTGATACATTGAAAAATATGCGCTTACCTATAATTTCTTGATTTAGTATATTAACTCACGTTTGGGTTCCGAGTTGCTCTGATGTGTGTTGAGTTTATGGTGACGATTTAATAAATAAAAGTGTTTTGTGTATTTTTCCAATAAATGACAAATTGCTAACAAACGTAAAATTAGCTCTGTATTAAACAAAGTTAAAGGTAATACTGAAACTAAACGATGCGATTTATTGCGCGCTTACAATGCGCGCTCGCTAGACAAAAACACATGTGAAATTATTCCCCATTTAGAATGCTCAAAATCGTTTCAAAAGGGTTAAAACAAAAGAACATTGAATTTATATCGTATGAACATTATAAATAATAAGCACATTAGAAATAATGAACTTATAAACTGTGTATTAATGAAGTAGAGTAATACAATATTTTAACTGGTGTCATTTTCCGCCATGGGAAGTGGACACATCCTTGCTGCTGCACGTTTCAAAAATCTACATTTTTGTTTTAACGCTTATTACTACACGAACTACACCTTCTTTATCAGGATGAAGTTCTACAATTCTTCCCACTGGCCATTTGCTTGACGGCAAGTTAGCATTCTTTACAGTAACCACCAAGGTCCCAATGGCAAAAGTAATGGATAGAACTTTCCATTTATTTTTCAGTTGCAGTGGTAGCAAATTACTTTCTTGACTATTTCTTCCAAAATCCTTGACAAATCAGTTTTAGCAACTGATGATACAATGGTAGTCTGCCAACTTTAATACCTAACAGACTATGGCCTGGAACTGCTATCAATGGCCGTCCAATTAAGAAATGAACAGGGGTTAACATTTCAAGATCGTCAGAATCAGGAGGAGATAATGGACAAATAGGTCTTGACTTAAGAATAGTTTCAATTTGTATTATTACATTGTTAAATTCGTCAAAAGTCAATTACCGAAAAAAGTTGCTGTTTTTACTTTTTGCTCCGCTTTCCTAGAGCTCACTAAAATGTGGCGACGTTGGAAGAATAAAATACTAAAAATTAATGATTTTATCGTTAGCAAAAATTAGAAATGTTTGTAATTAATTGACGGTTCTCACCAAAGAAATTAGTACCGTTATTTTTCTCCTACTCGAAGAAAAACGTCGCTAATCTGCGATAAAATTGTCCGTTGTCATTTCTGTAACCAGTTCAAGATGTCTTGCTTTGACAGAAAAACAAACAAATAAACAGATGTGTGATTTGATTGAACCGGGTATAAAATGGATGCAAACTGCATAACCTTGTTGCAACAACAATGTCAATTTTAAGAGAATACTTTAATTTTTGCAATTGTGAGCTTTGTGGATAATTTCAGTTATCAGCCTTTAGTTTCTTTGGGGTAGGTCTTTAGAATCGATCATTTTCAGTCTCTTCACACGGGGGACCATGTGAAGATCCGCAACGAGTATATTGGGATGGGATATTGGGATAATCTTGAAAATCAAGTCCTAGTGGCAGACTATGTCAAAAAAGTCTCCGCATAAACAAAAAAACCAAAGTAATGGTAATATCAAAAAGACCAACGAACAACATAAATATTGATATCGGGGGCGATCGACTGGAGAGGGTAGATGGGATCAAGTATTTGGGCTATAGGTTGTATGAAGATTAGAATCCCGATGATGAGATCAGGAAACGGATAGAAATAGCACGCAACTAATTTTTTAAGATGAAGACCTTGTTATGTGCTCGGGAACTAAATTAGAAAACTATTATATCGATACTATTCTATGGCGTTGAAGGATGGACCCTGAAGATTTTGTCCATTAATAAGCTAGAGGCTTTCGAGATGTGGATGTACCGAAGAATCCTAAAATATTTTCGACTGAGCATATCACGAACGAAGATGTCTTACGTCACATGGATAAAGATCGAGAAGTCTTAACCACCATTAAAAGAAGAAAGGCGGCTTACTTCGGACGCATCTTCAGAGGCGAAAAATATGCTTTTCTCCAACTGATCATGGAAGGGAAGATAGAGGGGTCACGAGGTCTCGGAAGGAAGAGGTAATCCTAGTTGAAAATTCTGAGACAATGAAATTCTGAGACTTGCGAAAAACAGAGACGAGTACAACGTCATGGTAGCCAACCTCCTATGAGGAGACGGCACTCTAAGAAGAATTTACGAATTTACTAGTCCTTATTTTTATTCATTCAGGATATATTGATAAACTGAAACACTGCGTATTATAAAATTTAGTAGCATAATGATATAATTATATTAAAATTTTTAAAATTACAGTAGCTAATTGGATGTTAAGTTTAGTTTAATTAATGAGGTACTAAATCGATAGGATAATAAAATTAAGTGTAATTAATATTTCTTTCAAAACTTTAATACTTTCAAGGTGATGGTATGTATTATTTTTAATTAATTAATTAAAAAATTATGTAAAATATTGAAACATGAAAGAACCAAAAGAAATATTGTGAACAGTTTGTACGAAGTTGCCAAGGGTTAATCACGTTAATTTTTCAAAAATATTTTAATCGCACCCTGAATTCAACCAAATTTCAATCTTGGTTTACCTGATTTAATTCAAATCACTTGGATAACACACCAGTGTTTATCAAGAGTTTGCGTAAAACGAAATCAGCTTATTTCAAACTTCGATGAGCAGACTGTTCCGTTCTTAGTTCTTTTGTGATTTATAAAAATTACTCAAGCAACCTAAATTCCCAGTATTTGGGAAGACGAAGACTAACCTAGACGATGTCGAATGTTCGAAATGTGGCTATACCGACGAGTATTGAGAATACCCTGGACAGACAGAATTAAAAACTTAACTGTACTGGAAAGAATGGGAAAGGAAAGAGAGTTGCTTATTACGATAAAAACGCGAAAATTGGAATACCTTGGACATATCATGAGGAACAGCCAGAGATATGGATTGCTACAACTCATCCTGCAAGGAAAGGTGAATGGTAAAAGGGGACCAGGTAGAAGACGCATATCATGGTTAAAAAACCTAAGAACTTGTTACAATACTACGACGGTGGGGCTTTTTAGAGCGGCCGCAGATAAGGTTCGAATTGCCATGATGATCGCCAACGTCCGAAACGGATAGGCACCGCAAGAAGAAGAACCTAGACGATGAACTTCAATTCGAAAGACTGAAAATGGTAAGAAAAAAATTTAGTCAAGAAAAAATAATTATACAAATCTTTTCTGTGTTTCGTGCCGTCGTAGTCGTCCTGAAAAGGATCGTCTGAATCATACGTTTCATCCGATTGGTTTCGTATATTTGTTATACTAAAATCCGTCATTATCCATTAATTGTATTGTATATTCGGTTATGAACGTCTTGCGACATTTTCCCGATACCTACCTGTCTCTGCTCGTTGCGTGTTGAAAATGTGTGACAAGCACAGAGGACCTACAGCTTAACGTGGATTCCGAACCACGGGAATAGACGATTTTTACACCGCCTACTCCATCAGGGAAGTTTTTTTTAGCCATAAATAATGTTATCTGGGGCCAGCAAATAGACATTTGGTGAGCGAAAATTTCTTCTATAGATAGCACCTCACAGGATTTGAACCCGTGAATATTGGCTTGAAAGCGAACACGCTAGCATTTCAGCCATTCGCTCACCTTATTATCCATTAATCAAATTCAAAATAATTTATTAACACAAATAATACAAAACCTACAAGCTAAAACATTCACGAAAGGTAATGTCGATTCATAAGACTAACAACTCTATCATAGAGTAACGTTGGCGCATCAATTGCGAATAAGTAATCAATATGATTAAATTTGCTATCTGGAACCAAGAATTTTCCTTTAACATTTCCCAATTCCTTAACCAACTTCAGAACGTCTTTTTGGTTACTCATCCAATCGTTCTTGCTGTAGTAGAGATACATGGGTGTAACAACGCTCTTTAACCTATAAGCAGGTGGAGACCATTTCCCATAAATCTTCTTATTTATTATTTTTCCGTAATCGTATTGACGGAATTTTCTAGATTTATGCAACTGACCGTAGTGAAGAATTTGTTTGGTACCTGCGCCAGCAGGTGTGTGACCGGTAATTACAGGTATCAAGGAAGCATTCATCTGTTTCCTGTTGAAACCTAGCACTGCAAACATTGAGTTAGTACAAAGAACTTGGAATATGGAATCGTCTCCACAGAGTGTGGCTCCCACCACACCCAACAGTTTACTGTGAGGTAAAAATTCGTAAAGTCCAATAAACTGAGCCACAGGCTACAAAATTAATATTAATATAGTTTAAATTTTACAAAATACGACTTACCTCAAGTGCAAATTGCATGGAAGAAATTATTCGCAAAATTGGGCTAGTCATGTATCTCATATAGGCAATTGGGGACAAAGCAATCATAACGTTGATTTTTCTATTATATTCTCGCTTTTCTGAACACATTACAAAGAAAGTGGTCGTTCCTTGGGAATGGCCAATATAGTTAAGCTTCTTTTGTTTGGTTTCCGCAAGAATGTAGTCAATTACAGTCGGTAGATCATTCAATGCCATTTCATGCCAACTGAAATCCCAAAATTGTTTGGCATTTTCATCGGCATCAAAATAAGTGTGATTTCTGGAGTATCGGTTACCACGTGAGTTAGCTAACCAAACATCATATCCACCATCGGCTAATATGTAACCTAAAAATAGCGGTTTAAAAATAAATTAATCGGTTGGAAGATTGTGAAGCTTTTACCTAACCCATTATTTGGACCGGGGGTGATAAAATCTGCCGAAGAACATAAAATTCCGTGTTGCACCAAGACCGGTTTTTCCTTTCCCGTGGAACCATTTTTGCCATGCGGAATTCTGTGCAATTCTAAAATGTAACCATCTTTAGTTGTTACTGTATGGACTTCAATTGGGTAACCGTACTTTGCGATTAATTTTGGCTACAAAAGGTAAGAAATTAATAAGTTCCTGAAAAGGAACAAATTTAATCTTACCACAGTCAGCTTTGCATCTTCTGGTATTAAGGCATCGTGCTCGTGTTGAACGTTTAAGACGTCGAAGGATTCTACCGATAATACAGCATATAATAGTAAAATTAGGAACTTCATTGCAGAAATGATGGTTTTGGAACTATACCGTCGTATGGAGTATCGTCCTTTTTATTTATTATTGAAGTATTTTATCTTTGAAGTATGTAATCAGTGCCTACGTCATTACACGCTGTCTGGAAAAATATTTATTTTTTGTTTAGGTGGAATTAGGAAATATGGTTATGCTGATTAAGCGGACAGTGAAAATGCATTTCTTGCATCTTGGTGGATAAGAATGAGCAAGCCCATATCAACCTCGTTGTATAATCTCACTTTTTAGTAGCAATTAATAATTGGTATTTTCAGAAAAACTTGAAAAAAATTTAATAGATAGTGATGTCACATCAAAGGTAAGTGCCAAACAAAGATTCTACGAATTCAAGTGTTTTGCTACTGCTTTATCACGCGGTATGCCAAAATGTAATCAGTCAAATTGTTTTGATTATAATAAATAGCCAAGTATGTACTTTGTTATCAACACTTGTAACAACCCGCGCTTTTATTTAATTAATTTAAATACCGACCAAGAAAATACGGTTTAAGTATTTTCATTACCGACATAGATAATTGTAATTGAGATAATTAAATAGAGGTAATTTAAGAATACCCTATTTAATTTAATACATAAAATAATTATGTAGGAGTCAAATTTTAAATATCGATGCATTGTCTTTACCGAAAAGAGCAGGAAATCATTTGTCAAGAGAAAGCCGAGTATAGATGCTGGCGGCTATGTAGTCAAAAGGGCGCCCTGCCGCTTATTTCGTAGTAAAGATTAGTGTAAGTCAATGCATACAATAGATTTAACTTTACATTGCGCTTATTTTGCATGTGGACGGAAATTAGTTGTTAATTTATAGCTACACCGCCAAAAGAGCCTTGTCAATAAGTATTAGCAAGGGGACGAAAAGTATAGTTCTAATTTAACGGTCCATTTGCATCATGTGTGAGAATAGTTTGTAGAACCCCTCAATTCGAGGAAACTTTAAGAATAACTTCTTCTTCTTCTTAGTCGTGTTGTTCGTTTCCGAACGTCGTGACCCATCTCTTTCTATGCATGTGATGTGCGTTCTAAGTGTTTTCACATACATAGAGGACCTACTTGTTTAACGTGGGCTCCGAACCACGGGAAGTGTAATACACTTCATGTTGAGATGGGCGCTCTTGGCAAATTACCTCGGTGGTTTGCCGCTGCCTTCCGAGGAGAGCCGGCCAGAATAAAGTTCTTACCCTGCCCGGATTCGATCCGAGCGTTTCGCATTAGCAGTAGACGCACTTAACTACCAAAGCTATGACCAAGAATAACATGCCGCTGAAAAGTCACACGGTCCTGAACGGCCACCCATGTAAAAAAGGAAGTAAGTTTTGGAAACGAGGAGATTTGACCACATCCCCCTGGACTTAGGCAGGACGAAGAATCAAAGAGATTGGTTCTTCGCCTGGCGTAAGGGTGGTGAAATGAGTATCCAAAGTGGGAAATTTGTCATAAAAATCCCAACTTAGGAAAAATTAGGCAGTTGTTCATCGAGTACGTGCTCGAATAAATACGTTCAGTTACTCCGCGAGCCCGAGTTAAGTTATTTACCCAAAAAGACTTTAAAAAAATTTCAATTTGAGTCTTAACAATTTATTTGAGTACTTGCAGCGATTTTAGCATACAGAATAATACTGACTTACAATACAATTATTACAACTTATATTTAGTAAAAAAATGCTTATGTTAGTAAACAGATCTTATTTTATTAAACTATGGAAAGTTCAAGCGAGTTTCTTCCCCTGGTTTCAGGTGAAGTCCTGGGAACATTTTATGTGTGTGAACTTGGTTTCACATAACACCTCCCTGCCGAAGATCAAAATTACGGTTCGTTAATTTTGTAAGCCGACCTGATCGATTGAACTGATTGGTGAACCCCTTTTCTGAGCCGAAGGCTGACCCTTTTTCCATTTGTAACTAAATTTGGCTAGAACATAATACAATATAAAAATTATTATTAATACATATATTATAATTGTCCATCCACTTGTTCGGTGAAAATAAATTGCACTTGTCTTTGTTTCGCCAATTTTTTCTTTAATTTGGTGTAACTTGATATCTGCTAATTTCAATTCATCCAAATTAATTGTTTCCAATTGAATTGGTCGAAGCTGAATTTCTTCTGTTTTTCGGTTGTATTCCATTGATAAATTTGGGACCTCAATGACATTTGTAATTTGCTTTGTCTCAAAACTCTGGATAAATTTTGAGTTGATTTTCATGTTACATTTGCCTAACATTGAAATAAGGTATGTTCCATTTAGTGAAATTGATTTAGTTTTAGAGTCGCATTCTTGTCGTACAATTTCTTCTCCTTTGGTAATAACAAGCCATTGGGTTTTTGATATAGGTTGAATCTTAGTGTCTTTGATATCCAAATATTCGTATTGGCAATTTTTGTAATTTTGAGTAAATTGTGTTAGGTGAACTTCGCAAGGTGAGTCTTCTTTAATTTGATTGGTCTCAAATTCGCACATGTATTTATTTACTTCTATCTCGGTGCACTCTTGGTTATTTAATGCATAGCTTTGCTCATTAATTAAGAGGAATTTTGCATGAGGAATTATTATTGAATAACTGGAATTTTTTAGGATTGGACATGAGTATAAATGGAAATAATTATATTCGATAAGTTCGACAGTTGGAATTTCTAAGATTAAATGTATTTTAGAATTTTGGATGAATATCTTTATGTGGGTCAATTTTTGAAATTCTGGATAATTTTCATTCTTCAAAGGTATTGGAAATTTCGTATTTGTGAAGGTGGCTGATATTTCTATTAATTCTTTAATTAATTCGTCTGGTGTTAAAATTGATGGGTGCATTATTTTCATTACGCCAAAGGTTATTACTTCTTCTAATTCTTCCAAAACGTCTTTTATAGCATTGACTGCTGTTATGAGTTGTAGGTAAATTGAGGTGATCATTAATTTGTTTTCGATTTTAGTTTTATAAACGTTGGTAGCGTTGACGATGTATTCAATTTGGTAAATTCGTTCTTGTAAAAGCCCTTGGTTACTTGTCAGTTGACCAACTCGTTTCTCAAAATTTTCGATTGCGGTAGTGGTTAATTTTATTTGTTCCTTCATTAATAATTTTAATCCTTTTTGGTTATCTGATAAGTTTTTTATCGCTTCGTTATATTTTCTTGCATCTTCACTGTCTAAATTTCCGGTTATCGATTTAATAATAGAGCCTAATCCGTTAATCAGACCTCTTCGATGTCTTTTCAGTGGCGTTGGATCCAATGTATCGAATTTTTCTTTAGTTTGTTTTATAATGTGTTCCAAAAGTTTATGGAAGTTTTCCATTTCTCGCTTGTAATCTTTTCCGTTCTCATGCTTAACATAAGCTGAAGTCAATATTTTAAAATTATCTACTAGGTTATCATATTCTACTCTAATTTTTTCTAATTCTATTATCTTAATTAAGGTCCAATAACTATTCTTATTACTAGCTGTTCCCAATTGAATTGGTATAATTCCGGGATTTTCCTTTAATTCCTTGATGTCGATGGTTGCGGTACATCTTCCTGTGCAGCATCTGTAACAACAGGTCTTCTTAATAATCTCAGATGAACTTTTTGCACTTGATTATTTTTTTTAATTTCTACGGTGTTGTCATCAAAAATTCTTTGTATCACATAAGGTCCTTCAAACTTTTCTTTCGTTTTTCCTCTTATGTTACTGGTTCTTTTTACATAAACTGTCTGCTCAATTTTGAATGGGTGTGGCTCCGTTGATTATTCGAAAGTTATTTATTAAATTTGGAATTGTTGACATCAAAAAAAAAATTGTTGATAAGTTAAAATTTTGATTTCGATTGGTTTTATAAATTTTTGTTTGTATTGATTTTTGACAAGGATGTTATTAAATGTAAGGTTTATGAAGTTATATTGTTTTTCTAAAGGGTAAAATTGATTTATAAAAAGGGATTGCATATTAAAATTTGAATAAGCGTCTAAGATGAGAATTTTGATTTGTGCCTTTCCTAAATTGTCCAATATTTTAATAATATTAGATATAGGATATTTGCCACTTAATGTAATTTTGTTCATTTGCTGATGCTCGCATTTTAGAAATCTGAATTGAAATGAATGATTTTGAATTTATTATTTTTGGCTGTTTTGAATTTACTTTTGCGTCACTTTGGTAAATGTATAATCATTAAATATGTTCGTTAGTGTAATCGAATAGATTCATATGTAAAATTTGAAAATTTGGGAATTTGAAAAATTTGGAATTATTTAAGTTTTATTTTAATTATTTAAAAATGCATATTGTGGAATTACGTGAAAAAGAAAATTTGCTGTTTTGGTTTTTGGAGGTACCAAAAGTGAGTACTGATCAATATAGTGATTATTTGATTTTTTCCTTTTCCGGTTGTCGATCTTTAAAATTTGAATTGATTTATTTATGAATGATTTGAACTTTCTAAAATGTTCTCTTTCATTATTATTAGTCAAAAATTTGTTTACGTATTTAGGATTTTTTGCTAGACCTTGTTTTTCGAAATTTTTTAAATAAAATGGTTTAGTTATTTCTGATGACTTTAAATTTCGAATTCTTGATTGAATTATCGATGATTGATTTTTGTAATGGTTATTTAATTTTTTTGTTTTTCGGTTATTGATTTTTAAAATTTGTTTTGATTTGTTTATAAATAATTTGAAATCTTTAAAATGATTTTCTCTATTGTTATTAATCAAAATTTTATTTATGTATTTGGGTTTTTTAACTAGATTTCGTTTTTTGAAAATTTGTTGGAATTTATTTGAAGATAATTTGAATTTCCTAAAATGTTTCTTTTTGTAATTATTTGTCGAAATATTGTTTATGTATTTGAAATTTCTAACCGGTTTTTGTTTTTGGAAATTTGTCGGTTCTAAATGGTATGAATTTATTAATTCAAGTGGTTTCAAAATCTGATCTCCTGATTGAACAGGTAATTCTTGTTCTTTTAATTGACTTCTTGATTTTTGATTTTCTGAAATTGTTTTTTGTAGTAAAATTAATTTTTTATGATTTTGGTTCATCAAAATTTCGTAATGTTTTTTATCAATTTCCGATTTTGCTGTTTCTAAATTTTGTTTAACTAATTGATGTTCTTTATATAATTTTGAATTTTGGTTCCGTAATGTTTGTATTTTTTGTTCAAAATTTTCGGATGATTCAGAATTTGGGTAGTATTGATTTTCATAATTTTGTTTAATATAGTTATCAAAATTTTTCGAGTTCACATTTTCGTGATATGATATTTGCAAGTTATTTTGCATCGTTTTGCTGATTGTAATTTTATTATTATGAACTTCCGTAGGTGTCAAATTAAAAGTCGATGTTCTTGTTAGATCTTTCATTTGGAAATTTGAATTATTATTTTGAAAATATGTGTTTGAATTATGAAAGTTTGATGTACTATTTTGGAAATTTGGTCGTACAGATTGAAAAGGGTTAATGAAATTTTGATTTGGTGTTTGAAAATCATTATGTCTAAAATTTTGGAGATGTTGTGGTTGTTGAAAATTATTAGGTTTAAAATTTAATTTTGGTATTTCTATGTAAGCTAATTTTGACTGTTCCATTAAATTAATGTTAATTTTTGTCACATTGTTTAAGTTTGATTGTTGCTGATGGAAACTTCGCGAAAATTTTGGTTATCGATCTCTGGATTTTCAAATTCATCAACAGGAACTTGATCGATTTCATTTTCCTGAAATTCATAGTTTTCACGATCTTGATTTTGGTCATATGATTCGAAATAGTCGTAATTTGTATTATTATGAGTTCGACTTTCATCAAAATTATTATAATTTTCTTCAATATTTTGGTGGAATAATTCTTCTGAGGTCCAATTGCGTGTAGGTTGATTTGATCTTCTCGTATGTGCTGATGATGTATCCATTGGTTCAATTGCCTGGTAAGGTCGTTGAGAATGTTGTCGGAAATTAGAGCTTGTTTGATAAGCATTTACTCGTTGACTAGTTGTAGGTCGGTTAAAAGTAGGTTGAAAATTACGTTGACCTGTTAAGTTCGTTGCTTGGTTATTGAATTGTTGAAACGTACGAACGTTTTGTTGAGGTGGCGTAAAATTTCTATTTGGATTAAAGGTGGCTGGTTTAATAAATTGCGGTCTTTGGAAATTTTGAAAATTAGGTTTATGTTGATTTGGAAAATTTTGACCTGAATAATTATTTTTGAACATCATTTGATTCATTACCGGTTTGTGTGTATTTGCCGGCTGTTTGATTTCAATTGGATTGTAATGACGTTGACCGTTGTTAAATAGGTTGGTTTTTGACTGGGCGTACATAAAATTTTCCTCGGAAATCAAATGTCCTAAAGCTTCTTCTAACGTTCCTGGGTTTTTAAGCCTTACTACTAAGCAGTGGCGGCTCGTGAGAAATATGTTTGGCTGTTCTGCATTATAAAAAAGGGAAGGTATCAGTAAAATGCTAATCTCAAAAAATAAACTTACTTATTGCACGTTTTTAAGCATTAATGGCGTGCGCCGGTGCTTGCTTGTGGCAAGCTTAACTTATCAATAACTTTTTCGTTGATATTCAATATTCCCGAGATAAATTTTTTTTACTATTGACAATTTCGAAAGACACAAACGGAAAACAAAACAAAGCGTTCTTACGATTACAGCCACAAGCGGCTGTAAAATAACCACAAAAAATTACATTCATTTTTAAAAACGACCTACTTCGTAAGAGATTTTAAAAACGACTAAATAAAATGCCTTAGTTAGCTTATCACGTCATAATAATTCTGCATATTTGTTATTTTAAAAATAGAACTTATTACTTTGTAATTTAAACAGCCCTTAGTGTTCGATTCGAAATAAAACAAACGACGCAAACATTTGTGAAACAATAAATTTTATTTAAGCGCACAAAAAGTTTTGTAATTGTTAACTAATTTTCAAAAAAATCCTACTTTTACAGGTTATTTTGAGAGAAGCTGAGTTAATAAATAATATGAGTAATGTTCCATTTCGTAATGTGAATGCAGAAAAAACCTAAGTCCAAATTTCTTGATCTACATTTTATTACAGAAAATTATAGTTTGAGAATTGATTTACAATGCAGAAAAATCTCAAGTCCAAAATTATTATAAAATTTTATTAGGATTAGGAATATTAGTAAATTCATAAGCATTCATTTTATCTAGTGGGTATAAAGGACATTATATCCATAATTTCAATTAAAGTTTATAATACAAGATCTTTCTTTAAAATATTTGCATGAAATGCTAGCAACGGTTATAAAGTATGTACAACTCGTATAAATACATATCTAACTGCAAACTGGCTGCGTATGAGTGCAGCCGGTACATTCGACTGTACATACATTCGATGCGTGTACGTATAAGCTTAATAATAAATATAAATAAAAAATAAGCTTAATAATATATAGCTTAATAAGAATTATTATTGTATACAAATACATAAATTTTAATTTTATGTATTCATAATTTTATTTCAAGTTGCAAAATCCGTCAAAAAATAATTTAACTACTGTTTTGCTATAAATATGTGCAAGAAACTTGGTGTAATTAAAAGTTTTTAAACAGTTTATTGCTCATGCCCTAATTTCACTGCAATTTGTTTAACAACTGATGAACTAATATTAAAATTAGGTTTTCTTTTCAAAATTCGAATTCTAAACTACCTCGAATATCATAAAAGATCATAAAAGATATACCACTTACCAATTGCTAGCATTGTAGTCTGCGTTTCATTACAGCTCGGCTGCGCACAAGTGTATAGCGTTCAAGTTAGACAAACATTTTGATAGCGGACTGGACGTGTATTTATTATTACACTATTTATGTGACTAGCTGCTAAATTATAACTGATATGCTAGCGAAAATAAGAAACGCGCTTTCAAAGCAAAGCTGATAATGCACCATTCTTTATAATAATTTAAATCTGATTAAGGTTATAATTATATAATTAATTATGCAAGTATTGGTATTTTTATTGTTATTTTTGGTGGTTCTACAGCTCTGCAGCTCCTATGGTAGAACCGCCACTGCTACTAAGCCAAGTTGTCCGTTTAACCCTTGCAAAAAGGTTTGTAATGCTAAATCATCGTACAATTTTGTTTTAATAACCTTAACGTTTTGGTCGGTTTCCTTTAATTGTAACCTGGTTAATAATAAACAACGTACATCTTGACATCGCATCCCAAATTGGTATGATGACTCATTTTTAAATGGTTTTAGACTCATCAAATCCCTAAGTAGACAATTTTCATCTCTTTGATCCCCGAAATGTTGTATTAATAAATCTTTAATATTACCCCAAGTAGTAGCATTTTGTCTAGAGGCAATTAAGGTTAATGCACGACCTTCTAACTTGCTAAGAATTATTTGAATAAGTTGTGTGTTTACATCTGATGGTGTCGGAGTACTACACATGGATAATAAATGCTCACATGCATTTGTAAAAATTGACAAGGTTGCTGCATTTCCATCATATTTAGGTACTGCGTCGATGTGGAATTTCTCTAATTTTTCCATTGTATTAGTATGAATTTGGAGATGTTGATTTAAAACTTGACGTTGTTCTTCTACTATTTCGTTAGTTATGGATAATTGTGATAATAGGTCTGTGATCTCGGATTCGGACATGGGCAATTTTAAATAATTTTGAGCAAAAACTTACGCAATGAATACCAAGAGCGTTGTGAATCTCTTCATCACCGGGTAGTTTTCCTCGTGGTTGATTGAATTTTCTTCTTAATTTCTTTCTTCCTCCTTGGTTTGGTAGGTTTTTCTTTTATGCACTTTAAATTATATTTGATTTTTATTCACTGAACGGCGTTCCCGTTTATTTTAATTTTTAATTATTTATTTTCACTTATACACTAACTTATCACTAAGTTCTGTCAGTAAATCGTTGAAACGAAAAAGGTTTAGAAATTTTATCTAATGCCTTTCTGACATCCGTCCCGACTGCGCCAGTTAAGTTATTTACCCAAAAAGACTTTAAAAAAATTTCAATTTGAGTCTTAACAATTTATTTGAGTACTTGCAGCGATTTTAGCATACAGAATAATACTGACTTACAATACAATTATTACAACTTATATTTAGTAAAAAAATGCTTATGTTAGTAAACAGATCTTATTTTATTAAACTATGGAAAGTTCAAGCGAGTTTCTTCCCCTGGTTTCAGGTGAAGTCCTGGGAACATTTTATGTGTGTGAACTTGGTTTCACATAACACCCGCGTTTGATTGATTTTGAGTCAATACTTAATTAAAAAGTATAAAGTTGATTAACTTAAAAGTCGAAGTTGTTCAAATAAAATTGGGTTACGGACCCCTAAGGGTGTCCGCTCCAAATAAATTGAAAATTTCCTATTGCAAAGAGGAAGGTTTATATAGTTTACTGATATAATTTAAACCTGCGAAGGTATTATCAAAATTTTGAGTAAATCGAATTTGAAGTTTGCTAATTTAACGAGATTCTGTGGCAAAATCTAACGAGATTCCCGCGCGTCGCTCATTCTGTGGTCGGTCCGTGCGTAATGAATGACCCTAACACTTAGAGTATTCCGCACCGGCAGATGCAGCTCGTCTCTCCTACAAGTAACATCGATTATTTTTTGTTTTTACGCGATTTTTTGGACGTAATAGTTTACTGCCCCATACCGCAACTATACTTTTTAATGCTATTTCGAGGTTCTCTTACATCCCGGTTTCATTTATCCCGGTTTTCTTGATGGGTGGCGCTTCTCGTATGTTTAGCCTAGTAACCAGATTCAAAACCGCCCTGGAGGGGTGCAGAGCGGAGCGGACCGCAGCGGCGCCCCGTAAGGGTAGGTTTTGACGATGGATTACCCTCCTTATCGAATGCACACCCCAAAATTCGAAGGAAAATTTTTTTAAATTTTTTCACTTTTTCGGCAAAACACGGGTTATTTTCCATTTTTTTGATTATATTTATTACTAATATCCACTAATCACACCCCCTTCTATCCGAATTTCAAAGAAAAATTCAAATCGGAGCGAAAAAATTTCACTCGATTTCAAGGGACCACGGGCGAACGATGTGACACCGACCCGGGTCTGCCGCATACTCGATGCTAATTTCCCGTACTTTTCAAATTGATTTTTCTCGACATTTTGATAATACATTCGCAAGTGAAATTTTTACAGTATACTTTATAAACCTTCCTCTTTGCTATAGGAAATTTTCAATTTATTTGGAGTGGACACCCTTAGGGGTCCGTCCCCTAAAATTGAATAAAATATTAAGTGTAAATTTCAAGTAATTATAGTACGAGATTAAAAGTTTGAGTGTTTATTTCAAATTCTATAAAAAGGTTATTGTTAGTAAAATAAAAGAGAAGTTTGCGTGTTTCAAAGACTCCTTTCCTGGATTATACATTGGGTGGCCTAGCAGCTGACTAGTAATAAAAAGGTATTGTGCATGTGTATTAAACTATTCCCAGTAATTTGTTATTTTGTAGTTATTTGTTTAATGTACCAACTTTTTACTTATTCGTTGTATAAATGTGTCAATAGATTTCTTATAAAGAACTCAATTTATTATTGCTTGAAAATACGCAAGTGCTAGTGTCGAAATCTCCTTTACCTGCGTTTCCAATAGGGCCAAAGCTACAAACTTAGGCAAGAGTTAAAAGGGAGTTTCTTCGAGCGTTCTCTCCCGAAATTACCGAACCTGTAAAATAGGTAAAGGTGAGTTATAACTAAAAAGAAGCTCGTGGTGGCAGCGACAGAAGCTATTTAAATAACGCACCTCCGGTTTCCTACATTGTTGTCAGAGGTGGAATTAAATTTACATTACGCCTCCACGGTTTTCTACCTTGGTGGTTCAGCTGTGGGATATATTTTATTAAACCGCTAGTACGGTTTTTCTACATTGGTGGATACGGTGGGATAAATTACTCATTCCAACATAGCGATTTTCTACATAATGTAGAAAAGGAGAGCGCACAAGTGACTAAACATAAACGAATTATTTCCGGGCATGTTGACAATCCGCAATTGTCGCACTGGCAATTAGCAAATTTATTAAATTTGCCGAAATCTACTGTGCAACGTGTTGTGGCAAGGTTTAAAAAACAAGCTAGTGTAGAAAGAAAAAGTGGATCCGGTCGTAAAAAAGGTCCAGTGGATAAAAAATTGGCTAAAAAGGTAATCGGGGAATTTAAGAAGAATCCTAACATTTCACTAAGGGATGTTGCGGACAAAATGGGCACATCACACACCAGTGTGCAACGTGTGAAAACTAATGCTGGACTACGAAGTTTTAAAGTTCAAACAGTGGCAAATCGTTCAGCTGAGCAAGAATCACGGGCTAAAACCAGAGCTCATAAATTATACGAAAATTTTTTGTGTAAACATTCATGTGTGGTACTAGACGATGAAACTTACTGCAAAGCAGATTTTAAACAGCTTCCGGGACAGGAATTTTATGTTTCCAAACGTCGAGGGGACATTGAAGAAAAATTTAAATCTAAAAAATTATCGAAATTCCCGAAAAAATACCTGGTTTGGCAGGCCATCTGTTCATGTGGTCATAAATCCGCACCCTTTGTTACAATGGGCAGTATAAATGCCGAAATTTATATAAAGGAGTGCATTAAGAAACGCTTACTACCCTTTTTGGCGTCTCACGACACACCACCATTGTTTTGGCCCGACCTGGCTATCTGCCACTACAGCAATAAAAGTGTTAAATTTTATAAAGAAAACCAAATAAAATTTGTACCTAAGGATGCAAATCCTCCTAATTGCCCAGAACTTCGCCCAATTGAATTATATTGGGCGCATATTAAAAGAAAATTCAAAAAAAACTAAAAGTACGGCAGGAAATTTAAAAATATTCAAACAAAAATTTAAAAAAGTTGCCGATTCCATAAGCGTTGATGATGTACAAACGCTTATGAGAGGTATAAGAAAAAAGGTACGGAATTTTTATTCCTAGTAATGAAAAATTTTTTTTTTATAATTTTCATGTAGAATGATGTTATACATTGTAAATAAAAATATTAAGTAAAAAAAAAATAAATTCTTAGACCTTTTATATTTACATCGTAACGTGGAATTTCATATTGGTAATTTTAGCTCTTAACTAAAAATAAATTCACAAAATTAATTTTATAAATGCTCAAAATGCTATAAATCAAATTGAGATTTTTAGTAATTACGTATGTGAATTTATATTTTTTTCCGGAAATCGTCATTGAAACAACATTTCCCTGCTTATGCACGCGCAGGGAAATTGAACTTTACTGACTAGTCCGGTAATAATTAGTAAGGTTAATAATAACAAAATAAAATAGACAAATGTCAATGTCAAAAAATGTCGTTCAATTAGTGTTTTAAAATTTCGATTTTAAATTTCGATTTTTTACGATTTTCGGAAAAATTTAATACAAAACATGTCAGTAAAATGTCTCACTTGACTCGGAGCTCTAAAATACTCGGCACGAAGTGCCTCGTATTTCAACATTGCCCCTCGTCAGTAATATGTCATTTTCCTGACTTTTATGTAAATAACGGCGGCCGTTGATAAGTTGGCTTGCGGTGGCTGCGTTGTTTTGATTGTTTTAGCGGATAATTCGCACGTGAAATGCGCTGGTAGTTGTGGAAAGTATTTCCACATAAACTGTGCCTCAGTTAAGAAGAGTGAATTGAATTGTTTACTGAATAATGACAATTTGAAGTGGTTTTGCAATAATTGTTGTGTTGCTAAAGGTCAGTTTGATTCTGGCTTTGCGCTAGATAAGGAACCGCATGCTTATGATATGATGGTGGAATGTATTAAAATTATTAAGAATCAAGAAAAATTAATAATAAAGCTGGAAGATGAAGTTAAATCCTTGGCAATTAATGTAGTCGAAATTAATAAAAATATAAATAAACTAAATAAATCTACCACTGGACGAGCTGAAAATGAGCCAGAACCTCAGAAAGATCATGTGCGGCGAACTTCGGACAGATTGAAGGCTAGGTCGGCGACAACAGATGCTCCGAGCAGGAAGCCTCATACAGGCTTGAAATCAAAATCTGATGATACACGCTCAAAAACTTCTATGTCTGTCCAATCTACACAAAGTGAGGGTGGCCCACCCTTAATCGATGCTTCTGCTGACCAACTTGATGAATCTCATGGTGAATGGATACATGCTGGTGGAAGAAGAAGGCGTAGAAGTAATGGGAGGGGATATCCATCTGGCGTAGTAATTGGCAGTAGACAGGATTCTGAGATTCAGGCGATCCCTAAGAAGGCCTTTATTTTTGTTTCCAGATTGTCGCCTGATGTCGAGGCAAATGTCCTGGTAGCCATGTTGAGAGAACCATTTCCCGAGGTTGAGTGTGACTCCATTACACCCAAATTTCCTCAACATTATTCCTCCTTTAAAGTAACTGTTCACCTACAAAATTTCGAAAAAGCTATGGATCCAGCCATCTGGCCCAGGGGAGTATTGGTAAAGCGTTATTTACATATGAAACCGAGAACTCAAGAGGATTTTCAGCGGGATGCGAGGACGGCGGGGAAGAGATAGTGCATATAATTGACCCCTCGGCAACTATGCTCTCATCTTCGGACTTGGGTAGAGTGAGTAGACTTGATATAAATTGCTTTCATCGGGACATTAATTGTAGGGAGCGGTTGGCAAGCCCCAAAAATGTAAATAAAAGTGAAAGGGTAAATTTAAGTGCGATAAATCATTGTAGATCTGAAACTGGAAAACGCGCGCGAGTGCGTGAGCCGGGCTGCGTTAAAATCGAATGCTTTTATCAAAATGTTAGAAGCCTAAAGAATAAGGCTTCGAAGTTTTATAATTTCATATCCACACATAATTATAGGATTATTGGCATCACCGAATCATGGTTAACGCATGATATTGGTAGCTCTGAATTTTTTCCTAATACATATCAGGTGTATAGACATGATAGAGACCTTGCAGCTACTGGTGTTTCGAGAGGTGGTGGAGTTCTTCTTGCGATCTGCGACTGTCCCGGAGTATCACCTTTGAATCTTGATTTTTTAACTTCTGTTTTTGTATCAATTGATATAGTGGGATGTAAAATTGTATTGCCTACTGAATCTTTTTGTGTTTTTGTGATTTATATTCCACCAGATGTGTCTAATGTTGTTTTAGAATCATTTTTAGAGATGCTGGGATACTATCTGAACGATAACGGAATTACCTGTTTGCTGATGGGCGATTTTAATGTTTCAAAATATAATTCATGTACTGGAGATAGAAGCACCACATTGGTAAGAAATTTTGAAATATTTACTGCCATGTCTCAGTTTAATACGGTTGTGAATGCTCGCGGGCGAATGCTTGACCTCATAATTTCCAATATGCCTTGCCTGGATATCGAAATGGCTTATCCAGCGGTTGATGAGGATGCCCATCATCCCTCTTTGTCTTTCGCGGTTAGTGTCTCTGGCCGTTTGCCTGCGCAATTTCGACCCGACGCATCCTGCTCTAGATATAATTTTAAGAAGGCTAATCTCCCATTATTGTACGAATTGTTGGATGAAGTTGACTGGTCGTCAGTCCTGAACTGCTCAGAAGTCAATATTGCGTGCGGTGAACTATATAGCTGTATTTATGATGCCCTAGATGTTGCTGTCCCCACTTTTAAAACCGCAACAACCAAACGGTGTTATCCACCATGGTTTTCAAGAGACGTTATTGCCTTAATTCGCCAAAAGAATAGGGCTCACAAACTTTTTAAAAAATATAGAACGACCCATCATTATAATACCTTTAGTTGCTTGAGGCGGAGGGTTAACGATCTCACTAACGCCTGTTATGTGGAGTACTTGCAGCACACTGAGCTAAACGTTAGAGCAGATCCCGCCAAGTTTTGGGCATTTATCGGGAGTAAGCGCGGTGCATCTAGAATACCGGGCAATATTACTGCAAATGGTACAGATTATAATCATCCGAAGGATATCGTTAATGCCTTTGCTACTTATTTCAAAAGCGTTTATCGCGATAGTGAATCACTTGGAACCCGAAAATTAGATGTGGGGGGTTTTGGCACTAGTGCGGCGAGTATTGCTCTTGTGTGGGTGACCGATGGCGACGTGGCGCGTGCAGTTGAATCGATTAAGGGTACTAGAAATAAACTAACAGCTGGAATCGATCAGATACCAGCGTTTATTATCAAGGATTGTGTTTCTTGCTTCATGCAGCCGCTGAAGCACATTTTAAATCTGATGCTGAGTACTTCTGTATATCCCGAAGTTTGGAAGAGGGCCCGCGTTGTTCCGGTGCTAAAGAAGGGTGACCCCTCAGTTGTAGATAACTACCGACCTATCTCAATTCTATCCAATTTATCAAAAATAGCAGAAATGATTTTATACTCCTGTGTATCCACTTCAGTTAAAAATATCATTTCCCCAATGCAACATGGCTTTATGAGTCATAGGTCGACCGTTACTAATCTGGCTTGCTTCACGCAGTTTGTTTCCGGGGAGCTTGATGCCGGTGGACAGGTTGACGCCATCTACCTGGACTTTCAAAAAGCGTTCGACCAAATAGATTTACAAATTCTACTACTCAAATTAGAACGGATCGGCTTTACCGATCCTATGCTGAGGCTAATGCAGTCCTACCTAATTAACAGGAGACATTGTGTTGAGTACATGGGTCACAGATCCGATACATTTATCCCCACGTCAGGAGTACCCCAGGGTTCAAACTTGGGTCCCCTATTGTTTCTGATATTTATCAATGATCTTATTGAGGTTGTTGATTGTCGGGTGCTGGTATATGCCGATGATGTCAAGCTTTTTGGCTCAGTGGCGAATGACCGTGATTGCTTGAGACTTCAACATTCGTTGGACATGATTGCGGGGTGGTTTATTGATAATAATCTGAGCTTAAATGTGGCTAAGTGTTTCTCTATGTCCTATGCGAGGACAAGAAATACAATATCTTTCTCGTATAGTGTAAACGGTAAAGTTCTTGGCCGCTGCGACGAATGTAGAGACCTGGGCGTATTTTTTGACGTCAAAATGAACTTCATCCAACATGTGGAGAATATAAGATCTAAGGCTATTAAGACATTGGGATTCATAACCCGCAATTGTCGTGATTTCTCTAGTATTGACGTAATAAAAATCTTGTACTACGCCTATGTTCGTAGCACGCTGGAATATGCTTCAATTATTTGGTGTCCTATATACCAATGCCACGTTAACAGCCTGGAAACAGTTCAGAGACGCTTCTTGAAATATCTATATTTAAAATCACATGGCACATACCCTGAGATCGGTTATAGTCATGGCTTGTTGTTGGGGATGTTTGGCATTCGTCCACTGAGTGTTCGCAGGATTGCGATATCGGTTGCTTTCCTTTTTGGACTACTTCATGGCAATGTAGACTGTTGTTGTATCTTAGAGAGCTTGAATTTCCATGTACCTAGAATTACTAGCCGCAGCAGATGGGTATTTTACGTTGATGGTCGTCGCACTAATGTGGCTGCTCGGAGTCCGATAAATTGTATGTGTGATAATTTCAATAAGATCTCGCACTTGTGTGATATTCATGCGGACAGTTTAAAAACTATATACAATGTCATTTTTGACTTTCACTCTCATGTAGCCGCATTGGAGTGAGTGTACCTCGAATATCAGCCTCATTTTTGAATTTGTGAGGCTAAGTTATGTAAACTTACATATTTATTTTGGTACCACATGGTATATTGTAATTGCTTTCTGTAATTGGATTCGTCCGTTGAAAGGTTTAAAATAAATAAAAAAATAAAAAAAAAATAACTATTACCTACACCTTGTTCATTATTTTCAGAGTTTCTGTGAAAACGGTTGGTTGCCCAAAAAAATTTATTTGACGAAAGTTGTAGCCCGTTAAATTCCCTATCCGGTGTGGGCCGTTAGTTTTTCTCTTAGACGTTTCGTTTCGGTTGGAGTCTCGTACGAGATTTCCTCATCTCTGATCGGTAAAAAAAAATTCATTAATAGTTTTTCTGACTCAGATGCTTACTTTCAATAACCACTGGAGATTATCGGGAGTTTTGCTGTATGGATTTTGTTTTTCTGGGGATTTTTGGTGCCCCCGAAAAGGATATGTAAAATTCTTAATTACTCTTGTAAGATTTATAATGATCCTTAAAGGATTAAATTTAATTAATTAATTTGGACCTAGCAGTCAGGGTTCTCCGACAGCCATTTGATCATGGTTAACGTGCTTTACATAAAATATGAGTAATAATTGTTAAAACCAATTTGACAACAAATATATTTTTATAAAATAGCTACGCACAACAAAACTGAACAAGGAAATGAAGTAAGAATTAAATTTACAGCACAATTCATTAACGTGTTGATGCTACCACTGCTAATTGAGGTTAATGGTTGTTATTAAATTAGTAAAATTTAAATTTAAAACATCATTATATTATAATATTATCTAAACATTAAAATAAAACAAAACAAAACTCAATAACAACTTATTGGGCCGGAGTATCGTAGTTATGAAATCGAATCAGCACCGCGCCAGCGTCGTTGTGTCGTTTAATTTGGCAATAGCATAAAAGTGACAGAACTGCCGATTAAGCCATAAAAAACAAGAAATCGAGAAGAAAGAAGCATATTGATTCGCCATGCTTATCTATTTTTTATTGTGAGAAGGCCTGAAGATCGGGGGGGGGGGGGAGGGCATTTGAGATACGCCTCTGAAGTTGATGCTATATAGGCAAACAGAGTTTGAAAATAAATTTTTGCAGGAGTGGCCGTTCTAGTGAACGTCTACATTAAGTTTGTTAACCTTCCAAAAGATGCAATATATAAAATTATTTAGTATGTAATTTCGTAGCTGCGACAACATAATTCGATATAATTACAAATTATAGATTTCTACAACTTTATATGCATTCAGGAATCCAACCTTCATTGTATCACTGAATCTTGCAGAACTTAGTACCTATCAAAATCGTACATAATGTACAGAGACAAGATCGTGATTTATTAGCTACTAATGTTACTAAAGGTAGCGGTGTACTAATTGCTATTAATGGTGATATAAATACTCCTACATCTAAACTTCAGTTAAGTAGCTTATTATTTGATCAATTTCCTTTCAAAGATATTGTAGGATGTAGGATAATATTATCAAACAATGCTTTTTATATCTTTGCAGTATATCTTCCATCTAATATTTCTATATACAATTTTGAATTATTTGGTGGATTTATGACCAATTTAGAAAATTATTGTTTGTTAATCGGTGACTTCAATGCGCTAATGTAGGTGGTCCAAAATTAATCAAAGAGCCAGTCTATTCATCCAAAACATTCTGGTCAAAAAAACATTCCCTGAAAGAGGAAGGGATCAAAATAATTATGCTACTTAGGCCCTCTTTTACAATAGTCGGTTAAGTCTCAGTTACTTTACACTGGTGATAAATCTAACATGATGTCCAATGAGAAGACGTCAAACTTCAAATTAAACACCAGTGTAAAGTAACTGAGCCTTAACCGACTATTGTAAAAGCGGGCCTTATTGGTTTAATTCAATTTTACATTACTCCACGATCGCAGGTACATCGCATCCATTTTTCTCCGCGCATTCGGGTAAATTCATACAAACTACCGTTATTATTATTATATTCCAAAGAAAGATGGTCAAAATTAAAACCAAATCACAACACTCAGTACATTATATATGTCATAATTTATTCTTAGCAATTAAAAGAAAGTAAATCAATGACGTTGTAACAAGCTAATAATTCTGTTGTAAATTAATGAAGGCGCATCGACGCCAAACAAGTAATCAGCATGGTTAAATTTCTGGTCGGGAACCAAAAATTTTCCAAGAACGTTTCCCAGTTCGTCAACCAATCTCAGTACATCCTTTTCGTGACTCATCCAATCATTTCTGCTGTAGTAAAGGTACATGGGAGCAGAAACATTTTTCAAGTTGTAATTGGGCGGAGTTTTCATTCCATAAATTTTCAGATTTTTCTTACGTCCATAATCATATTGACAAAATTTTCCTAGAAGTATTACGTCAAATAAAATGGGTTAAAAATATTGGTTTTTACCTGATTTGTGAAGTTGCCCATAATGAAGAATTTGTTTGGTGCTCGCACCAGCCGGTAAGTGACCAGTTACGATAGGAATTAGAGTGGCATTCATTTGCTTTTTATTAAATCCGACAATTGCAAACATAGAATTACTGCACAGTGCTTGAAATACAGAATCATCACCGCAAAGAGTATTGGTTACCACACCCAATAATTTAGTGTGGGGCAAAAATTCGTGAAGTCCGATAAGACGAGTGATAAACTAAAAATGAATTCGAAAACTATATCTTAACATGATTCGACAAACATTTAAATACCTCAAGCATTGGTTGCATAACGGATATTATTCTTAAAATTGGGCTAAACATGTTCTTCATGTAAGCAATCGGAGCTAAAGTAATCGAAACTGATATTTTCTTATTATATTCGGGTTTTTCAGATGCCATCACGTAATAAACCGTGGTTCCTTGCGATTGCCCGATATAAAATATTTTTTCTTCCTTTGTTTGTTCAATAATGTAGTCGATTGAGGCTGGAAGATCGTAGATTCCAATTTCGTGCCAACTAAAATCCCAAAACTGTTCGGCGTCTTTATCAGGATCCAAGTGGGTATGGTTTCGTGAGTATCTGTTCCCACGAGAGTTGGGCAGCCAAACGTCGTAACCAGCATCAGCCAAAATATAACCTGAAAGGACTCATTTAAAGAATGATAATTCAGTAAAAAAACTTTGTTTACCTAGTGCTTTTTCTGGGCCAGGAGTTAACCAATCTGCGGATGAGCATAATAATCCGTGTTGTAGTAAAAGAGCTTTTTCCTTTCCTGTTGGACCTTTTCTTCCATGTGGAATTCTGTGGATTTCCAGTATGTAACCATCGCTGGTTGTTACTGTATGGATTTCAACCGGATAGCCATATTTTTTTATTAATTCGGGCTGAAGATGAAGAAAAGGAACACATGAAGGTCCATACGAATATAATAATTAGAAAGAATTAAAATATCCTACCGAGGTAAGTTTTGCATCTTCAGGTACATCCTCATCCACACTAATACTGGGTTGGTTGTTGAAACTGTAATATATGTCAATGTGTTGACAAGGTCAAAGCGCATGTCGACTGACACAGCTGACATATATAGCGACACCACTAAGGCAGTCGCTCTTAGATAAGTCAATAAGTAGCACGCACGCTCGTTACAAAAGCTTTAATATTAGACAATAAAAGGTTATTAAATACAACATAGTTTTATTGAATATTACAAGTTATTACATGGTGGCAGCGGAAAACACAAAAACCAATATCGTGAAGTTTTTTACAAGTTTAGCAAGATGCAAGAAACTAGTGTAAAAATTCCGAGTGAAATGGTCTTTGAAGGCAACATTGCAATGAACTGGGATAGGTTCAAGAAGAAATTTAACTTCTATTTAGAAGCGAGTGAAAAGATGAACAAAAGTGACAAGTTAAAAATTGCGTTACTAATGAACATGATGGGTGATGAAGCATTGGAAATATTTGAAACATTTCAATACAGTGCAAGTGAAAGTGCAGAAAAGTACCAAGACGTGATAAGGAAATTTGACGATTACTGTAAGCCACGAAAAAATGTCGTTTTTGATAGGTTCAGATTCTTTTCAAGATCGCAAGAAAAAAATGAGCCAGTAGACAAGTATGTTACTGAGCTAAAGAAATTAGCAGCACAATGTGATTTTGGTGATCAAACGGAATTTCTGATTCGTGACAGATTAGTATTGGGGCTGGCGGACAAAAGTGTTCAAGAAAGATTGCTAAGAGATTCGGATTTGAAATTGGCTAAGGCTTTGGATCATTGCAGATCAAGTGAGGCAAGCAAAAAACAAATGGTTGAAATCTCAAGTGCAAACCAGAACAGTACAGTGTGTGCGGTTAATACAAAGAAATTAAAAAAGTTTGAACAGAAAAAGCATAGTGAAATTAACAAACAAAGGTGCAAAAGGTGCAACTTTAAACACAGCGAAGACAAGTGTCCAGCAGAAGAAAAAAAGTGCTTAAACTGCAAGAAGATAGGTCATTTCGCAAGTGTGTGTACCAAAAAGAAAAGCGTCAAAGAAGTTCGAGAAGAAATTTCAGCAAGCAACAGCGAAACATCGGACAACGACAACGAGCAAGAAAACGTGTTAGCAGTTAAAAAGAAAAAATTGCAAATCAACAGTGTTGGCTGGAAAGAAGAAATTCGAGTAAGTAACAAAAAGATTTACTTAAAAATTGACAGCGGGTCGCAAGTGAATATTTTAAACAAAAAAGTATACGATTCGTTAATCAACAAGCCGGGGTTAAAAGAAACAAAAACAAAGTTAGTTTCTTATTCCGGACATGAAATTAAAACAGAAGGAAAATGCGAATTACCTTGCGAGTTTAATGACATAAAAATGAAAATTAAATTTTACATAGCAAACAAGAAAAGTGAGTCGATAATAGGGTTAGAGGATGCAACCAGATTAGGGTTAATACCATGTGAACGAGTAAACATGATAAATAACTTAGATATAATCGCGGAATTTAAAGAAGTATTTGATAAAAAAGCGTCGAGAATGAAATGCTCGCCTTATCATATAACTTTAAAAGATGATGCAATTCCAACCATTTCACCGGCAAGACGTGTTCCTATGTCGTTAAAAAAAGAAGCTAAAATTAGAACTTGAAAAAATGGTGGAAAACAAGGTATTAGAAGCGGTTTCGGAACCAACGGAATGGGTACACCCAATTGTTATAATAAGCAAAAAAGATGGTTCGATAAGAATTTGTATGGACCCAAGACCATTAAATAAATATATAAAAAGGGAACATTACGCAATACCAACAATCGAAAGCGTGTTAGCAGAAGTCAGTGGAGCTGAATACTTCACTGTGCTAGACGCAACAACAGCATTTTTTCAGGTGCCAATTGACAAAGAAAGCTCGAATCTTTGCACAATTGCAACACCGTACGGAAGATTTAAATATTTAACTTTACCGTTTGGAGTAAATTCGGCAACAGAGATTTATCAAAAAAGAATAAATCAAGTATTTGAAAATTTAGAAGGAGTCATACCGTATGTAGATGATGTCATAATTTTTGGAAAAAATAAAAAAGAACATGATGAAAGACTAAGAAATGCATTACAAAGAGCGAAAAAGTACAACGTAAAATTCAGCCAGTCAAAAATGCAACTAGCAAAAAAAGAGGTCACGTTTTTAGGACACACATTATCAGAAAATGGTATAGCAATTGAAAATTCAAAAGTTGAAGCAATTAAAGTATTGCAAAGTCCAAAAAACAGAAAAGAACTACAAAGATTTCTGGGGATGATCAATTTCCTAAGAAAATTTGTACCAAATATGTCTGAACAAACGGGCGTATTAAGAGACTTATTGAGTGAAAGAAATGAATTTTTGTGGGGTGAAAATGAAGAAAAGTGCTTTCAAAATTTAAAAAATTTGATTAGTAAAGCACCTGTGTTAAAATTTTATGATCCAAACAAAGAAATATGCTTATCAGTAGACGCATCATTGAGAGGTATGGGCGCATTAATAATGCAAGATGAACAACCTGTAGCATATACGTCATCAAGTTTAACGCCTACACAACAAAACTATGCGTCATTAGAGCGGGAATTATTAGCAGTTTTGCATGGATTGACAAGATTCCATTTATATACGTATGGTAAACAAGTTGTGGTACAAACTGACCACAAACCACTAATAAATATGATTAATAAACCAATGGAAAAGCTTTCGCCGAGGGTACAAAGAATTGTATTAAAATTATTGAGATATGATTTTAAATTACAGTATGTGCCTGGCAAATATTTATACATACCGGATACATTATCCAGAGATCCAAATCAAAAAAGGACAATGAAAACAAATTATTTGGAAGGAAAATACGTGTCAGTCAACACAATAATTTGTGCATCAGATGACAGAATAAAAGAGGTTCAAGATTCTACAGAAAAGGATCAGATAATACAAGAAATTATCACCTACATCAACAATGGTTGGCCGATGCATAAAAAATCATTAAAAAATGAAACAAAAAAATATTGGGATATAAAAGATGAGTTGTATTATGCCAACGGAATTTTATTTCGCGGAAACAAAATTGTGATACCGAAAAATGAAATTGATAAGGTATTAAAAAAAATACATAGTGCTCATCAAGGGGTCACGGCGTGTCAGAATAAAGCGAAAACTTTACTTTATTGGCCGGGCATGACAAAAGAAATTGAACAGTATGTGTTAAGTTGTAAAATTTGTCAACGATACGCGAAATCCAACACAAAGGAGCCACTTAAAAGTCATGAAATAGTAGATTTGCCGTGGTTTAAAATAGGAATAGATTTTGCTTACATAAATTCAGAGAATTATTTAATAATTGTGGATTACTTTTCAAAGTTTATTCTAGCTAAAAAATTAAAATCAAAGAATGCGCAAACAGTAACAAAAATATTAGAAGATTCATTTTCGTATTTTGGAATACCAAACGAAATATTTAGTGACAATGGCCCACCTTTTAATTCACAAAATTTTGCTGAATTTGTAAATTATTATGACATAAAACATGTAACGTCAAGTCCTAATTATCCAAAATCCAATGGTATGGTAGAAAGGGCGGTACAAACCGTAAAAGGATTAATCTTAAAAGCAGTTGCTTCAAGAAATAGCATTACCAACGCTATATTGAATTATAACACAACTCCAAAAAGTAATCTAATGCCTTCACCATCAGAGCTTATTCAAGGAAGAAAATTAAGGTCAGACATATTAATGACAAAGAATGCACTAACACCGAAGTATAACTGTAGTGGACCAATGCAAATCATAAAGAAAAATCAAATGAAACAAAAATCGTATTATGACAAAGTTTCGCGCGTACTTGACGAATTTGAAGAAAATCAAGATGTATTAGTACAAAGTGATAAACGAAACTGGACTCCAGCGAAAATAATTTCGAAAACAAACGAACCAAATTCGTACCAAATTGAAACAAGTGAAGGTTCAATATTACGTAGAAACAGAGCACATCTTCGACCGTTTAAAAAACCGGAGAGTGAATTAATCAATAAGAATTCGAAAAGTGACATAAAAGAGACAGACGAACAGATTAAAATAATAAGTGAAAAAGACATGAGTAACATAAATCAAGTTTTCGAAAATTCGGAAGTGCAGTTAAAAGCAGAGCAATTAAAACCGAGAATCGAAAGGAAAATTTAAATAGCAGTGAAAAATGTGCTAGTCTAAGCAATGATAAGAAAGAAATGGCAAATAGTAGGCCAGTCAGAATAAAAATACAACCTGCATATTTGCAAGATTATGTTACAAAATAAAAAATGTTTTGAAATTGTTAAAGTAAGTTTTCTCGTATCAAATTGATAATGTTTTGTTTAATGTTTATGCAAATTGATAATGTTTTGTTTATTTAAACTTATTTGAATTTATGCAAATTGATAATGTTTTGTTTATTAGAACTTATTTGAATTTTGTGTATTTGAAACTGTATCAACAATTTATGTAAATTGATAATGTGATGAAAATTGTTATCTTTGAATTTATTGAAAAAGAAGCATGTAATATATGTCAATGTGTTGACAAGGTCAAAGCGCATGTCGACTGACACAGCTGACATATATAGCGACACCACTAAGGCAGTCGCTCTTAGATAAGTCAATAAGTAGCACGCACGCTCGTTACAAAAGCTTTAATATTAGACAATAAAAGGTTATTAAATACAACATAGTTTTATTGAATATTACAAGTTATTACAGAAACCATTCGAAGATTTCACCGTTAATATAACGGCTAACAAAATTAAAATCTTCTTCATTAAGTAGTGCATGTGGACGCCTTTGCGAAGTTTTCGAGGTTTTGTCAAAACATTTTGATTATTTTTATATTCAATATTATCAGATAAATTAATAGATATCAATAAAACAAAGTAACTTTTAGTGGGTTTTAAGTTGTTTTCTAAAAATTCAATAAGGATTTTGAGAATGAGTAAGTACGTAATCACAGTTTAAAGTTCAATTGTATCCTTATTTTAGAAATATTTTTATGCGCAGCTGATTAATTAAATTTATTCGTTAGATATCATTTTTTACCGTCCATTCCGGACCAGGGAAATATTTAGGTCATTTAGAATGGACCCCACAATAATTTTCATGTAGTAGTACAAAACATACGACCAGAACCAGGGCTCCAATTTTGCAAGAATTTGGTAAGCCCTCTTCAAGGGTTGTGCGAACAGGATTATCATTTTGTCTTTAGCGTTTCATTTATTTCTATTTTAGCCCTTATTGGTTAAATCCCCACTATTCTGATAAGCTTTTCAGATAGTAGTTTTATGTTCATATTATTATTTAGACAAAAGCGCCACCTCTTTTTACATTGATGTAGCTATTCACATAGTCAGAACCATAGGTAACAGGAAGACCAGAAGAATGAAATGGAAATGATGGAATGATCGTTCAAAGGCAAGGTTAAAAGAGGATATAAATTTTTATTTTTATTTAGTTTATTTTGTAAAAAAGAATTGGAAGTAATTTTCACAGCACGGAGAAAATTTAATGGCGTCCCATAAGGCCAACAATGCGTGCATAAACTAATTTGGCAGCATCGATTCCATACAAGTAATCTAAGTGGTTAAATTTTTTATCTACCACCAAAAATTTTCCCTTAAGATTAGGCAGCTCTTTGACCAATTTGTTTACATCCTTGTAACTACTCATCCAATCATTTTTGCTGTAAAATATGTACATAGGAACAGAAACCTTTTTCAGGTTATATTTAGGGGGGCTGAATTTTCCATAGCGTTTCTTATTTCCAATTTTACCAAAGTCATACTGACGGAACTTTCCTGATCTATGTAACTGACCGTAGTGTAGTATTTGTTTAGTACTGGCACCAGCGGGGGTGTGACCAGTCATTATTGGAATTATACTAGCATTCATTTGTTTTCTGTTGAAACCGACAAGTGTAAAGAGGGCGTTCGTGCAAAGAACTTGAACAATGGAATCGTCACCACAGAGAGAATTTCCCACCACATTTATTAATTTACTGTGCGGCATGAACTCATAAGCACCGATCAGGCGAGATAAAGGCTAAAAAAATTTAAATTAAAATTTCATACTAAATTGGTTGGACATAATCATACACCAAGAATCGGTTGATACCAAGCTATGATTCTCACAATTGGGCTAAACATGTACTTCATATAAGTTGCCGGTGCTAAATTAATCGCCACCGATATTTTATTGTTATAGTCAGGTTTTTCCGACGCCATGACGTAAAAAACCGTAGTTCCTTGAGAATGACCAATAAAAAATATTTTTTCTTCCTTTGTTTGGGCAATAATGTAGTCGATTGACGCCGGAAGATCGTGGATACCCATTTCGTGCCAAGTAAAGTCCCAAAACTTTTTGGCATTTTTGTCAGGGTCTAAGTGGGTGTGGTTACGCGAGTATGTGTTCCCGCGGGAATTAGCTAACCAAACATCGTAACCTGCATCAGCCAAAATGTAACCTGAAATTTGTTTTGTAGAACGACAGAATAGGCGAATTAAAAAATTGTATACCTAATCCTTTTTCTGGACCGGGTGTAAACCACTCTGCTGATGAGCATAGTAATCCATGTTGCAATAAAACAGCTCTTTCTTTTCCTGTTGGGCCGTTTTTTCCATGTGGAATTCTATGGAGTTCTAATATATAACCGTCGCTTGTTGTTAAGGTATGGATTTCAACTGGATAACCATACTTTCTGATGAGCTCAGGCTAATAATAGTAATGTATTAATTAAAAAGTTCATTGGCTTTATGAATTTGTTCATTGTGTTTATGAAAGATTTATAAAATCAGTGATTTTCAACTTATCATGAATAGAAAATACAAAACGAATCATTAAAGCCTATAAATATTACGAATGACTTACCACAGCAAGTGTTGCATCTTCTGGTAAATCTTTATCGACACTAATTGCAAGTTCATCTTCATAAACAGTTTTAGCTTCTGCTGCTAATATAAGAGCTAACAAAATTAAAATTTTCATTATAAGGTAGTAGTGAAAATTACTCTGTTTTCACAATAATTTTAAAGGTTATTATGATAGTAGTTTATCAAATACGTTTTAACTTTATCGCATCAATAAGATAGAGTAATTTTTCCATAAAAATTAAAATTTAAGCAGTGGACACTCGCAGTTTCTATTTTTGTCCTTATCTTTAAGACCACTGATCAATTCAAGAGTATTGTCTACAAATCAGTAATTTAGTTTTGTATAAATTCGAAAATATAAAAAAAGAAAATTAAATAAAAAATATATAGTAAATAGTAACCATTAAAATTCGAAATCTCACGAAATAGAGGAAGATGAGTATAAACTTAAAAATGTATAAGCAAGTCATATTGGATTAATTTAAGGGTTTAAACCTCCAATTAGTCTTTCCAGATTGCAAAAACTATGACTTTTTTTAATTTGAGAAACAAAGAACGCGTCGCTATTTAGTTTTTCTCAAATATATGGAAATCTAAGCAAGATGTGGTAACAAACTTTAACATCTTTGTTTTATAACGAAAAATTATACCATAGTAGGGGCATCTAGAGCACCAAAAGGCACAGAACGTACAATTGAGGTGAAACGAGAGTTCAAAACCTTAAATGCTGAAGCCATAGAAACTGAACACTCTCGCCTCTTCATTTGGAGGAAATCCCAAGCGCTCTTTAGGATGTTAAGTCAGGAAAGCCTCCAGAGTTTGACGATATCCACCCTGAATTCTTAATAAACTGTGGTAGGTATACAAAAGTCTGGATCGCTCACTTCTTAATAGATATTGTGCAAACTGGCAATATTCCATAAGAATTTGAACCATGGAAGTTAATCGCTATATTAAAATCAGGCAAACCAGCTGAAATCTCCAAGAGCCGTGCTACCAGTGACCTTAAAGCTACTAGGACTGTTTATTTATAACAGAGTTAGTAAAAGAGGGCTTTCAGCTAAGAAGAAGCTATGCAGATCAAGTTCTATAACTCACCACTCACTTTGAGGGAGGATTACAAAAAGGGCTCAAAATCTTAGCTCCATTGATCGACCTATCAGAGGCCTTCGACACAGTGTGGAGAGAAGGCATGATATTTACGTTCCTTCTCATAATTCGATGGAGTATTTCAAGTAGTCATAGCATCACGCAATTCTTTCCTCCACTTCTTCAATAGGTGAGGTAAGAGTGCTATCCATAAATTTCGAATTGTCTTTTGTTTTCGTGACAGCAAACCAATTGCTGTTCATTTTTGGAACAGCTTTTGGAACAAATTCATTATGCCCCAAAAAAATCTAAACTCCAGATCTTCTCGGTCGGCACACAAATTAAATTTGGAAGGGTTGACCCCTGGCTAACATAACATCATATTCGTCTTTCTCGATCATCGGAATTTGCTGCTCGATTTTCTTGTCTCCATGTTCATTTTGAGGGCGTTTGACAGTCGCGATCGGAAATTCGATCCCAATTCCATGTGCAAGTGCAACTCTTTCTTGTAAATTGTAAGCACCATGTGTTTCCAATAGAAAGGTATGTGAAATTCGTTCGCCAAAGAAGAAGATGCCGTTGAGCACACCCTATTCCATTGACGGAAGTGGGAAAGTGAACGCAAGACTTCCACCGAAGCAATAGGATAGGTGATCACACCTGACACCTTGATCGCCAACATGCTGAAAGACGAGCAGTCCTGGAATACCATAACCAGTTGTATAACAGCCACCATGCGGAAAAAGGAGGAAGCAGAAAGAGAGCAACCAAAAATTGACTGCACAACAAAATAATAACATGGCGTGCTTCACCAAAAAATCTTTGGGCTTCAACTTTCCACGCAAAACTTGGTCTACAATTTACACAAGTGAGCAAGCAGCTATCTTTATTTTTTTATCATTTTATCAATATTTATCATCAAGTCAATCGTTTGGCTTGCACGCACCATCAAACTCCGATACTCGGGTTCCGAAAATTCTCGATTTCGACTTTTTTATAAATTATTTTCGGTCATTTACCACGTAATTTTTTTCCTACAGTTCCCTAACAGAAGCCATTAAGGAAGAAGAATCTATGAACCAAATCCCGAAGGATTTATTTAAAAAGAAACGTTGAAGTTACTGCCCGTTATCTTCTGTTAGGCTCGAGACGGTGCGTAAGAGTCGCAGGTAAGCTAAAATAAGGAATACTCAAATGCTCACTTCAAAATAGGACTGTATGAAATACCAAATAACAATAATGTGCAGATATTAAACATCAAATATAACAAATATCAGCTTCTAACTAACAGCTCATCTAAGATTTAAAATGAATAAAATCGTTCAAGAATAACCTCGTCAATAACCTAAGTTTACAAGAGGTAACACAGATCCAACAATCGGCTCCTTGCAATGACACAAATTACAGTTTAACGATAAAAATATAATTATTATAAGACTTACGTACTTACTTATTTACTATCAGAACTGTTCGAGTTAGGCTAACAAAATAAAACTTTGTACAGAGGTGTACCGCCAGAACATAAAAAAAAACGACGAAATCGATGATTTTGGAGATCCGCAACGCGTACAAGCTAAACTTACTAAGTTGACGATAAATATTGTTCGAATCCTTATTGTAGATAATTTTGCACTCTACAGCAAAGAACATACAGTTCGTTACCCTAGCTTACATAGTTTTCGAGATATTTGAGAAAAAATAATCGGCGTCGTTTTCTTGGTTTATAAGTGTTAATACAACTTTTTAGTCAAAGGAAATTTCTCGAAGCAAAATAAATCCCACGCATAGAAACATAAATCTTTAAATCGATTCCAGATATTTTCAGCGTGGGAAAACTAATGGGAGGGCTTGATGTCTAATATGGCTGGCTTAATACCGCAATTAAATGAAAGCAAATATCGCGTGAATATATTAAGACTATTTCAGTCAGGGAGCTGAAAGTTTGCAATATTCTAACAAACTTTATAGATTCGCCCTTTTCATTATTATTTTAGTGTCTAGTTTTTCTTTATAATTTTTCTTTTTGTTATTTTGTGATGTATCATTTCATTATCAACGAAGTACATAACATTGCTTTGTGCCTTCATTTCCTGAATGCTCTTGAAAAACAAATAAGAAGCCAAGAACAAATAAAAATCGATTGAAAATCTTATAGCGCCGGATTTGAGCAAGTGCTTATCTTTAGTTGACAAAACTTCGTTTCAACAAATTTGATTATATAACTTTACGGGTTATTGGGTAAATAGTGCAACATCTCTTTATATATTTACTCTTGCTAAAGGGTTCATTATATAAACTTAATACATTTACCAAGGTTTTAAGTTATTATCGAACGAGATCCTGCATTTCTGAATCCTATTAAATAAAATAAACATTCATCATCAATAATTTTCCATGCATAGCCGATACAATACGATAAAACTTAATATTCGTTGAAACTAACTTTGGTTTCGAGCTTTCACATAAGTTTCGTAATTAAGTTGCATCAAACTTAACAGAACGTGCTTTTTGTCGTGTTTAATGATGCCTAGAATTTCAACTAGAATTTCTGCTCATATTTTAATGCATTTTCTTGATAAAATTGTAATTATTCTTCATACAATTTAATTTATCCAAACCGGATTAGTTACAAACCTTCAATAAATATAAAAGCATACCTAAGGGAGTTTATAAACAGGTGCTGAAAATTATACTACTCATTGAAAAAAACTAACCGTATTTACTTATGAGTATGATGAAATAATAAAATATACCGTTACTCAAGTGGTAAAACGCTCCATTGCTGATCAGTTCAATAAATTTGAACTATAGTTGCTTTCAATTTAAATTACTTTGACCTCGTTTTAACGTTTGAAAATTAAATAAATAAATAAATGTGAACGACAATGGAATAAAACTTATAGGTGAATGCGAACAAAAAAAAAGAAAATAGTACAAACGGGTTTCTGGAACATAAAAAATACATAGAAACAATAAATACGAGCACTACAGTGAATAATTGACTATGCGATAATAAGAGATACGTATTGTATATAGACTTCAAACAGGCATTTGACAAGGTGAAAAGAAATAAATTAATAAAAGAAATGATAAATTTAAGAACACTAAAGAATCTTCCCTTCAATAAAATAGAAAAAGAAGGAAAGAAGGAAGACTAATGGTAAATGAAACGAAAAAAAAAATACATGGAATTTAATAAAAATAAAAGTGAAACATTGGGTGAAATACGAATGGGAAACTACAGATTTGAAGAGTCTCGGGCGAACAGGATCAAGACGAAGAATATTATAAGAACCATTAAAATGAAAACTTCAAGATCGAAGGCTGGTAAGTCTTGTATGGACAGAGTTCGAAACTCTGACATAAGAACGATGAGTCGGAAAGGCGACCAAAAAGGTGGATAGATATCTGTCAATCTATCTCTCAAGAAAACAGATGAACTTCGACACAACTAAACAGATAATTGATCTCATAAAAGTTAAAGAAGAAGAAAATTAAATGGTTTTCTCATTTGTTAATGTAAGTCGTTCTTTTAGTGACGGTGGCCACGCGCCATAATTCGTAAGTAATTTTAAGTAAAAGCAACTATAATTCTGAAATAAAAATTGCAGGACACTCGCTTTACCATAAAGAAGACGGAAAATTAAATGTAGAACTGTAAATAATTATTTAAAGTGAAATGTTAAAAAAATTTAGAAAAGTCAACAAATGTTGATGAAAATTCAAAGGAAGCCTTTGTCGTGGATTACACGCCTTAATTATGGCCGTAAAGCGTAAAATTAAATAAAGCGCCGAAAACATTTTCATATTTTAATTTGTAAAACAACTTTTAGTAGAAAAATTTCGTCTTAAGTTATCGTAGCTAAATTTTAAGCTCGTAAAAAATATAAAAATATGCAAGAATTTTCACTACACTTTGAAGAATTTGTCGCATTCCAGAGAGACCCCAAAGGAGCCATTAATGTTTGAGACTTAGCAAGGGTTAACATATTTCTTAGTTAATCAATATTGTCTACAGTTTAACATTAGTAGTAACGTAATGTTCAATTTTTAAAATTTTTCATTTCATCAAATTACTAAAAATCAGCTCTCGCAAAATGCTAAATGGAAAAATTCAATTGTGAAGTAAGCACTATATAAATGCCACCACATCCTAGGTTCTCTATTTCAAATCGCTTAATTGAAAACACTTCCTACATCTTTAATATTATTAAGCCCGTGAAAAGCTCTAACGTAATTGGAATAAGAAAAATTATCCCGACTAAAGTCGCTGAAAATGCAACTCCTATTATTAAATTAAAACGAAAAACAAGTCTCAAAGAATTCGTGACGTTTTAAAAATATAACTTTTCCAAAATAATAATGAGTCAACAAAATTTAATTTTAATTAAAAATTTTATAATAACTGTAAATATTGCAGATGCTAAATCTCTGAAAATGATTAATTTAAAAAATTAAAAGTGATAACAACAAATATTTGATAAAAGAAAATTAAACTTCACTCAGCATAAATTACTAAGTGACTGGATGAATGCGAATAAAAATACAAGGACCAATTAAAGATAATTCTATCAATTTACGAAAATAATGCTTCACGTTAATTGGGTTACCGTAAAAGCTTTTCCATCAATTTTGAAAACAACAAACAAGATGCAGTGATTTTTTGAATCGCTACCTACTTTGAAATCCTTTCCGTATGGTTGCGTCCTTTGACCTAATTAAATAAATTTTTAGAATCAAATTTTTGACTTTGGATTAATCGATTCCGGTTTGACCTTTAAATAGAGAACTTTTTCAGAACCTCGACTAGAACAATTGGAAGCTTGACTGCTCTCGTATTTTTATGTTTGAAAAATAGATGAAAGCACATGACTTTCCGGTTCATGAATAACATGAAAGTTAATGCGAAGAAAGATGTGCGCTAAAGTAGTCCGTATACGTTTAGTATACATTTACAAATGCAATTAAAAGAGATATTACATTTAACTTTATAATGAGATCACAGAGCTAAAATATTATGGTTTATAATGTAATTTGAAAAACACATATTATTAAAAGCGTTGTTATATACAATAGCATTTTAACAAAAAGGATAATATACAAGAGTTAAATGTTGATTAAGCTTTTAATGATATTGTACTAGCAGTATAAGTTAATAAAATTCTATATCAAAATAATTTGATTTATTCCACAAATTTAGGTTGGGAGAAGAGCAGCTTTAAACAACTTTGGGTTCAGATTTTACAAAAAATTAAAGTGAAAGTACCGCTTTCAGGCTTGAACTTAGGAGTATAGGTAAAACTTTACAGCAGAATTTGCATCTCGTTATTGATGACGCCTCAGGCACGACGAAGGTAATGCCAACCTCGTTAAGTGTCGATCTGCTAATTTAATGACTTTGTTATTGTTAAAACATCAATCACAAATTTTAACAGTTGTAAAATTACCTCACGGAATAGTTACTGTAAAATTAAAAATTTGGTGTGGCTATCGACATGACTTTCCAAACCAAAGTAAGTCATATTAATTATATTTTTTAACAAGATGGTTACATAATTTCAACAGTAAATCTATGAAAAATTTCATATTTTAAAAAAATGCTATGCCCGTTATAAATAAGGCTTCTTGCTATACTTTGTATAGAAGCCTAAAAGATAGGAAGAAAAAACTTTTCAATACCTAGTATATCTAGCAAATTAAGCATTTCCGGACACCTTAACAACCTTTCAGCTTCCTTTTATTAGGAGAATGTCAAAAAAATTTGATAAACATTTTTGATACACCCTGTATTTTTTGTTTCAGTTTTATCTAAACCGTAAATTTTCGAGAAAAACTCATAGAACAAAAAATGTAGGAAATTTCATAGCGATTAATTTTTGTTTTTCAATATTTTTTTACTTAAGTAGTTTCGGTTCGAAGTTGTGATGCATTATGCTATTACAGCTTCAAGTGAACCCCCCCCCCTTTCCTTTCAGGCTATATCAATTATAGATTAGGAAATTCATAAAATTTTCAAAATTATTACAATTCAAATGGCAACTTGGTTTAAAATAGAAAGGTCGTGACGGTATTTGTTGTAATAGATTACTGCAATCAACTTTAACAAAGTCCCGATATGTGACGTGACAATTTGATATTTTAAAATAAATTGATAGCACTTATCATAAAATTTCATTTTTGGATACATCTTTTAGACGAATTACTTTGAACCATAGTGTTTTTGTAATCAAAGTTTTTCGGATTATAAGTTGAAAATAAGTTTAGACACTTACTAGAAAAATCCTATCCTTAAATATAACAGCATTTTCTCATGCAGTAAAAGCCAGTCGTAAGAATTAAGTCGCAAACGCAAAAGTTTGCTAAGGTGCTAAATGCCTTTGTTTCTAATGCATACCATATATCATTGCATTTTTTTAATTATTTTATCAAATACTTTATTAATAATGTTAATTATCTTAAATAATATTAATTAATAAGACTAAAATTAATAATGTTCTTATCGTAACCATTTGCTATATTTTACACGTCACACAAAACCACTTTTTAAACACAAAATTTTTATCATCCAATGCTAAAACGCCCGGTATACCTTACATAAGTAGTGATTTATCAAACTTTTGTTTTATTTGATTTGGCTAATTGATTTGATTTAGCGTACTCCATATTTTAAGATACCACGTAAGATATTCAGAAGTACACGAGCTACAAAATTATATAATTAACGTCGACATATTTTATACTACGTATTAAAGTTAATAATATCATTTGTTATTTACTATGAAATTTTATAAAATTTTTACTGATCTTTTAATTATTTAAATAATATTTAATAATTGAACTTTATAATCTTGTTTTCAAGTGTTTGCATATTGAAATACATTTTCAAGTTTGTATTAATTATTCACCTGTAATTAAAAATCAAATTAACTCAAACTTTGAAATCCCTTATTATTTATTAACCAAGTAATAAGAAAAATCCATTCGACAAGAAAAAATATTTTTTATAATTCCTAATAATATTGAATATACAAACAATAAGTTACGGATAATAGAAAGCGAAATGAAAGTAAGTTGAAAAATGGATCTCTGTGGAATAGGAAAAAAATTTATATTCATAAACAGAGAATTATTTATGAAGTTCAAGGTTCACAATATTATATAATTTCTGCTGAGTTCTTAAAAATAAATAATTAAATATTTAAATTAATTAAAGGTTTCTGTTTTACTAAAAAATTATGGCCTGTAATTTTTGGGTTGAGTGAACCTGGCGAAGAACAAATGAAATTCAAATCTTTATGCCGTTTTATGTAAATTAATGTAATTCTTGCAAAGAGGAATTCAGTGCCAACTTAACTTTATTAAGGATGCACTGATTTCATTTTCTTATAGGGCCAAAATGTTACTGATAATGAATACTACTAAACCCTTTAACCTTAATATTATACAGGTGTACGCCCCGAATCAAAAGCGATAAACGAATCAAAAGATGGAGATATTCTATGCCGAAATAAAAGAACTAGCGATGCCCAAAAAAGGCATTAATATAATCATGGGCGACTTTAATTCCAAACTGAGAAACGGAACATTCATACATCGATAATAATAAAGATTAGGATCGCAACGAATGAATAACTAAAGCAGGAATGTGAAGGATTCCAGATGCTACAAGTCGAACATGATGATTTCCCAAGAAATTGAAAGAAACATCCGGAACCTATAAAAAAATTAATATCTCCACATTAGTTAATGAAGATAACGAGGTGATTACAGATATCAAAGAAAAAAAGATAGTGTGGGAAAAGTAAGTAAGTAAAAGAAAAGTAAGGAAAAGACAATGGGCGGGCGTACTGTCGGATGATAGAGTGGCATTCAAGGAGGTTTGGATGGCAGTGTTGCGTTGACGTGACCTGCGATCCTTCTTCTTCCATGGTTCAACAACCCTTTGTGGGTCTTGACCGTTCTTAGGAACCTTTGAAATCCTTTTCTCGGGTTGGATTAATACCCAGTTTTACATTTGGTTTTCTTTCTCTACAGTAACTTGTCAGTTTTTGATTTTTCCACTGTCTCCCTCCACTTCTTTCTATTGTTTACTGTCTTCTTCCACTCTTTTGTGCTAATAGTTCGCAGGTCTCTGCACACATCATCGGCCCATGTTGTTCTAGGTCTTCCTATCCTGCCCATTGGTCTCCACTCCATTGTCACTTTAATTGTTCATTGCCCATCCATGCTATGCACTGCGCTTTAACGTGTTTCACGATGTCTCCGCCTATTACCTTATTTATGAGTTCAAAATTCATCACTCTCCTGTATTCGTTCGCTTCCGTCTTCACTGGACCCCAGATTCCTCTAAAAATTCTTCGTTCAAATATGCGTAGCTGTTCTTCGTCACTTACTCTCAGACTACAGATTTGCAGTCCTGTGATTGGGAAAAACTGCAGACTTAGGCCTAAGGTATCGCCTATTGCAACTGATTATTGAGGGAAAATAGACAGTATGAGAGGAATTGACAAAAAAAAGATGTAATGGTCTGCAATATACATACTATAAGACAGTGCAACGGCTTCTAATCCGTAGAAAGCCTGATACATACAGCTATGAATAGGCAAGAACTGAAAACTGTGGTCACGAACATCCATTAGTGGATGGACCATCCGTAAGAAGAGGATGGGACGCAAATTGTCAGTTAATAATTTTAACCCCGAAATAACTAATTTTTAGCGTTATAAAAATTCACTAAAAATAATTTAAAAGTGTAAAATAAAATTAACCTCTTGTTTTAAATATTTTAAACTAGCTGACCCGGCAGACGCTGTCCTACCCAAAAATAATATTTTGTTCGGCTTGTTTAATTAATTTGTAATTAGGTTTTGATTGGCGACACGATAACCGTTAGTACGGCTTTGTCACATAGTGAGGTTTGATAACGCATTTTTGTTTTGTTCGCCCGCTGCTTGATTTTGAAAATCGTTAGTGAAAGATGAGCAGGAGTTGGGTATAGCCTTACCGGGAGAGGAAGGGGCGGAGGAACAGGAGTTGGATACAGCCTTACCAGGAGAGGAAGGGGGAGCAGGAGTTGGACACAGCCTTACCAGGAGAGGAAGGGGGAGGAACAGGAGAAGGGCAGGGCTTTGTCATTCGTTCAATATGAAGAAGATAAGGAAGTAAAAGCAGAATACAATCCATTGAGTGTAGATTCTTTAAAAATTGCACTAAAAGAATTTTGCGAGAAGTCAATGTCACGTTGTAACGGAAAGCAGCTCGATGAGTATTCAACGCAACATTTCTTGGTCATCTTGCACAATTCCGTTCAATTTCATTTTCCTCGCGTTGCTCTGCAGTTCGATTATTCCGAATATATCTTTGGCTTGCAGCATTGCGAGTTCTGCGACCTAAAGTGCTCCGTCATATTTGCGGCATTCTGTTCTTTGTAATTATTTGTATTATTTTGAGCGTTGAAATTACTAAATTTTACTAAACCCGAATTTTCCAATTTCCGGGAAACTTTTCCAATTTTTTGTTACTTATGCCTCGATTACACAGAGCGACTTTAGACGCTAGACGCTGGCGAATTTAGACGCAGCGTCTAAATTCGCTCTGTGTAATAGACCTAGACGCTTACACGCCGCGTGTTGAACAAAGAGAATTTAGTCGCTGGCGACTTTAGACGCCAGCGTCTAGCGTCTAAAGTCGCTCTGTGTAATCGAGGCATTAAGAACCATCTTCGGACTATTGCGAACATTTAAAAAAAATAAAAGTAACAAAATCGGTCCAGCCGTTATCAAGTGATGGCGTGACAAAGTTTTCATATTCATTTTTATTTATAGAAAAAAGAAGATTATAGCACAAGCACTTCAGAATTAATTGTAATAATATTTAATATAAGGTATTATATCTTATACCAACAGAATAGGTTATATCGTTATCTGTTCATCAGAGCCAAAATTATTGATAAGTGTTTATTATAAGATTTCCAAGTGTTTATTTGAGAAAATCTAACCAGATTCTAATTTAGCCTTGATATTACGAACCAGATAAGAATATTGACTTGCCTTTAAAATTATATAAAAGGAAATCTCATACGATTTGCACATAACATTTTAAAAATTATAACAAGTTCTACAAGCTAACTTCACTATGCGTGTAATCATTGTTCTATCAATATGCTTGTTAATAGCAGTTTCAGCTTTTGCCACCGAAGGTAAGCAATACAAAGTTTTGATGAGTTATTATTTTTATTATTATAATTGGTAATCACCAGGAAAATAACATTGTATTTGTTTTTATTAAAAAAAAAATTACCTTAAATTGTAATAATTTTTTTGTTCGTATTAATAATCATAGTTTTCGGCTGCTCTCTATGATGTTGCTGACGCTGTTACCACATTCATCGCTTCGTGCTTTTAAACCTTGGTTACGCATGTAAGAGAAGCATCCATCTAATATGACGGTTCATACGATCAAAAAACTATTGTAATTGTTGTAGATTTGATGATTCGGATTTATAGTTTCTAAAGAGTATTATAATATTATTAAATGCAAAATTAATTTTATAGAGTGTGGAGAAAATGAAGAGTATAATCCCTGTGGATCTGCTTGCCCTAAAACTTGTAGTGATCCAAGTGGTGGCAAATGCATACCTGTATGCGTGGAGGGCTGTTTTTGTAAACCCGGCTACTTACTTAATGAAGACAAGAAATGTGTTCACGCATCTCAATGTTAATTATATTTTGTGAATATAATATATAGTTTTTATTATTATTGCATTTTTATTTAAAGTAAGTTATTAATCAGCTGACATAGTCTGGTGGTCTTCGACCTCACGTGTACTCCTTACCTCCTGTGAATTTGACAATAATTGTTGTAAAGCCATTGTCCTAGTTTTGAAATTAGTTAGAAAATTTATTGGGTAAATTTATTAACTTTATTCTGAATTAAAGATTTGTGTTTATCTTCAATGCGCCAGCCCTGGCATTTAACATTAGCTACAGCGGTTCGTTGGTTTTGGCTAGTATTTTTGCAAAATCGAATAACCATGTTTGATCAAGCATTTATAATTTCAAAAATGTTCTAATTTTTAAAATGTCGATCATTATAGTACGTGTTCACTTGTTGTACAAATCAGCGAGATTCGATTTTCATTTTATGATAAGGATATTATCTACTATTTGAAGTATGTATGTCTATAATAGCTAATTGCAAAATTAGCAGTGGGCGTGATCAGGAGAGAGCTAACGCAACCCCCCACGATCGTAACCATTTATTCCGTCTTAGTGCCCCAAAACTATTTGTAACCATTATAGTAGCGGTTGTGTTTCAACTTGAAAGTTACAATTAACAATTTTCGACAGAGCCGGTTGTGGAAGTCAAACTTCTTTGTAGCATCCAAAGTATTTTTCTTCGTTCTAGACAGAGTTTCATGAATAGCTTGGTGGCTTTCATGGACGATTTTTCTCCCAATTTCAACATTACTGTGGTGATACGATTTTCTCCAGGGCAGCGTCCATTTTTCATTTTCTTGAGTGCTCTCTGGATTTCTTCGCAGTTGATGTTGATGTAAATTCCCCTAACTGGTGCTATCCGGTTATTTGAATTTCTGCTAGTCAATTCAACAGGCAGGATTCAATTTAAAAAGTTTCATAGTTGGCCATCTCTAAAACGTACAAACCTTAATCGAAAAGTATGAGAATAACAACATGCCATTTCATCTTAAGCTGCGTCCCCATCTGAACAAATTACTTTTAATAATTTGGAATCGATCCTGAGAAATAAACCAACATCGAAATGTTTAAAATCAAAGGTTTTCTGCATGTATTCTGCCAGTGACGACCAAAGGAATAGAAATCATGGTGATAACTATAAAACGCGTAACCAGATTGAAAATGATTCGGAGAGCAATGAACGAGATATTAAAATGAAAAAATTATTACAACTATGATGCGCGCCCTAGATCACATAGGCGCAACTACGGGGTAGCTAGAAGGGCTTAATTTCACAAAAGCAAAAATTAGCCACCCCAAAAATGCGTGGTTTCAATGATTCCATTTTGAAAAACATAAAATTTTTACATTTATAAAAGCAAACTTCAGCATTAAGACTTATTTATTTCTGTCGAAAAATTGTTACCATCCATCATCTTTAAATAAAACAAGGTTTTCGGGAATTTGGACAATTGAAATCAAACTACTTTGTATCGGTATACCAGAGGATTATGTAATGATATCCATGGATGTCGTGACGCTATCTCCAAGAATACCCTAAAATATGGCGATGAAGGCAATAAGGAGGAACTGGAGATTTATTGGGGGTTACCGCGAATTAAAGCTTAGCGCGATGAAAGAACTGCTGGAAATTTGCTTTACCACCAGTTAATTTAAACTTGAAGACGGGATATACTCCCAACTGGAAAGCTTGACCCTGGATACTCCTGCGAGCCTTGCATTGGCGGGGTTAGTAATAGACATGGTAATTAATGCAAATCTGTATACTGTCGAGTGTTACATACCATTTTTATATCTGTTGTAGATGATTTGATATTAGTGGTTCCAAGGGGAAGAGACGAGTGGATACTTAAGAAATTTAATGTATACCACCATAGGTTTCAATTCATCATGGAAAGGGAGCAGAATAAAGAGATACCATTTCTTGACTTGAAAATCATTAATACAGCAGACAATGAGATCATTAAAAATTGGTCCATTACGTCTTGAGCCTCAAGAAGATCGGTCGGTCACTACTCTTATCATCCCATTAATGCAAAAAAGTCTTAATTACCGAATTGAGGAAAATAATAATAAATATCAGTCACTACTCGTTCGAAAAATGCAATAGAAGGAGGATAAGAGAGTTAAGAGTCTAATGAGGACCATAAGTGGTTCATTAGGGCTACGTACAAAAATGCACCCATTGTCCACATACAATTTGAGAGCCCATGACATAGAGTGATAAAAAATAAAAATCAGAATAATTGGTGTATAGGATCCCATGTGGGGAATGTGTGGGGTTGTATGTGGACCCAGAGGCTTAAGGATCGTTTTAACTAACATGGAAACGATTCCAGGACATCATTGAGGAGGAAAAGAAGTGAACAGCAAACAGCACTATGTGTAAACCATCAAATAAAGCCTATTGTTTTGATTTGGTATCAATCAAGATTTTGGATCTAGAGAATAACTGCTTGAACAAAATGAACTTTGAGGATCATCATCAAAAAGACTGATGCAAAGTAATTTTATTTCGATTGTCCAAATTCCCGAAAACCTGATTTTACTTAATTCTGTGCTGTTTATTACAATTTTGCTAAAAAGTTTCCTTTTCCGTCTCTAAAACTACAAGGTCTAAAAGTACTATAACCATTTTTTTCCTTTAAGTTTTAAGTAGAATTTCGTTTACTTTAAATCTTAAACGATAGAATTTTGTCATAAAAACGAATTAATTTCGAAATTCTTAAATCCTGAAAATCTTCCTTGAAAAGAAGTAAAAACGGTTCAACTTTGAAATCTCACAGCTAGGGTCCCATTAGGGCCATAAAGTTGTTCTGTACGGACATTTGCAGATTATTTAGAGGGCTCTTGTTGGATGACAGGGGGGCATTGAAGGAAGTTTGGATGGCGTAGGTGAGTTGACGAATAAATTGAAAAAGCTATACATACCTACTACAAACTGAAAAGGAAAAAAATAATTGAAATTTACTAAATAGGATAAAATAATCAATATATAAATGTAGGGAAAAAAATTAACTTGCGCCTCATATCACGAAAAATAAAAGCGTGTGGCGTTTATAATGTCCCATTTACCCACTTTGGGGGGCATGTTGCCAGCTTTGCATTGTCTGTAAGTTAAGCGAAATCTGCAGTAATGCTGAAATGTTTACGCCACACGCGTTTATTTTTCGTGATATGAGGCGCAAGTTAATTTTTTTTCCCTACATTTATATATTGATTATTATTTTATCCTATTTAGTAAATTTCAATTTTTTTTTTCTTCTTAGTACATTTTTATTTAATTTTTTTCATTTAATGAAAGCTTTTTTTAATTTTTCCTTTTTAGTACATTTTTATTTAATTTTTTTCATTTTTATTTAATTTTTAATTAAATGATTATTGAGGGAAAAATAGACAGTATGAGAGGAATTGGAAGGAAAATATGTAATAGACGCAATATAAGACAGTGCCGGCTTGTAAACCGTAGAAAGCCTGATACCTACAGCTATGAACAGGCAAGAACTAAAAACTGTGGTCGGGAACATCCATTAGTGGATGGACCATCCATAAGAAGAAGATGGCCTCAAATAGTAATTTCATTATTTGAACCCCTGAAAACCCATTTTTAAGAGTTGTAAAAATTCAATAAAAGTAACTTAAAACTGTAAAAGAAAATTAACCACTTGTGTTTAATATTTGAAATTATAACACAGCCACTTTATAATTAATTAATTGTATTAATATTTAATTCATTATACCTCAATGAATCAATCAATAAATTCTTTATTTCCTTAATAGTTCTAATAAAATAAATGGGCTATGGTCATGAAATTGTTAAGCCTGCTCCTATCCTGTTAGGATTTATCAGGCTTACTTGAGAAAATTATAAAGCGCGAGTTAATTTAGTTTGATTAAGCGGGGATAATAAGTGCAAAAACTTCCATTATACCTTGGACCAACAGAATAGGTTATATCGTTATCTGTTCATCAGAGCCAAAATTATTGATAAGTGTTTGTTATAAGATTTCCAAGTGTTTATTCGAGAGAATCTAACAAGATTCTAATTTAACCTTGATATTGAACTAGATAAGAATATTGAAAATGATATAAAAGGAAATCCCATACAGTTTTGCTAACAACGTTCTGAAAATTATAACAAGTTCTACAAGCAAACTTCACTATGCGTGTAATCATTGTTCTATCAATATGCTTGCTAATAGCAGTTTCAGCTTTTGCCACGCAAGGTAAGCAACACAAAGTATTGATGAGTTATTATTTTAATTATTGTAATTGGCAATCACCAAGAAAATAACATTGTAACTTTTTTTTATTAAAAAACGTACTTTAAAGTGTAATAGCTTTTTGGTCGTATGAATAATCATATTTTTTGGCTGCTCTCTCCATAGCTATAATCCATTTATAACGGTTCATACGATCAAAAAATTATAATAATTATTGTGGATTTGATCCTTCGGATTTACAGTTTCTAAATAGTATTACAATGTTATTAAATGTAAAATTAATTTTATAGATTGTGGAGAAAATGAAGAGTATAATTCCTGTGGATCTGCTTGCCCTGCAACTTGTAGTGCTCCAAGAGGTGGCAAATGCGTAGCTGTATGCGTAGAGGGCTGTTTTTGTAAACCCGGCTACTTACTTGACGAAGACAAGAAATGTGTTCTCGCATCTGAATGTTAATTATATTTTGTGAATATAATATATTGTTTTTATTATTATTGCATTTTTATTTAAAGTAGTAAGTTATTAATCAGCTGACAAAATGTAGTGGTCTTCGGCCTCACTTGTGCGCTTTACCTATCATTCTCACTCCTGTGAATAGGAAAATTACTGTACAGAAAAATGGGAGTTAATATTGAACCGTATAACAAGCCATTGTCGTAGTTTTAAAATGCTTTTGAAAATTTGTTGGGAAATTTATTAACTTTATTTGGAATTAAAGATTTGTATTTATCTTTAATTCAAAACACACCAAAATAAAGTTACTAAAGGCGGTGTGACACTTGTGTAAATTTGCGTGTAGATTTACGTGTAAATTTACGTGTAAATCTACACAAGTGTCAAACGCGTAAATTTATGTGTAGATTTACGTGTAAATATTTTGTAGGAATATTTCTATATTTTCTCGCAAGGTGCCCCCCCCCCGACAAAATGGCCGCGCCCTGTCAAATTTCGTAATTGATTTTTATTTTAAGGTTATGATTATGAAGTTTACACCTCATAATCATAACCTTAAATCACAATTTATCATTTCGAGGTGACGTCCCGACAGGTATGCCCCCCTCCCGACAAAATGGCCGCGCCCTGTCAAAGTCACGTGACTCAAAATGATCAATTACTAATTTGTCGCGTTTTTCAGGTTTAATTTCCAAAATATCGATTTTGGGGGAAAAAAGGTGGGAAGCAAAATTGTTCAGAATTTGATTCTCTACAAGTTTAGTCCTCTTCATTTATGCCGTAAAGTTGAAAATAAACGAGATAATAAAAATATTTTTAATTTGTCGCTTTTTTCAAATTTAATTTCCAAAATATCGATCCTAGAAGAAAAATTGTGAGGACCAAACTTGTAGAGAATCAAATTTCCTACAATTTTTGTCCTCACGGTTTTACTGTAAAATCAAAAATGGCCGAGTTATTCAAGAAAAACCGTTTTTTTGGAAAAAAAACCATGTTTCGAATATACGCAGGAGCCTGATTCAGTCTACTTTTTGAATTTACACTCCCAGTGACCCCCCCGAGGGACCTACGAAAAAAAAATCCAAGAACTAATTATTCACGGGTCAAAATCTATAATGACTGGACTAGCTCTAAATTCTAAAACCAGGCAAAGATCCCACCATGACCCAGTCGTACAGACTCATCAGTCTTCTCCCTGGTCTCTCCAAAACTTTTAAAAAACTGTTTTTTTTCTTGAAGAATTCTTAAAGACAAAAGAATAATTCCAGAGTCTCCATCTCTCAATAATCCATTAATATTTCCATCTCTCTATGGAAAATAAGCGAATGCTATACAAAGCAATTTTAAAACCAATATGGACATAACAATATGGTGCACAACTATGGGATGCTGCCAGTGAGTCTAACATACCAATAAAAAGTGCTAAGCGACATTTGCGGTTCCCTTGTTATGTTCCCAATGCAATAATACAATCTGACCTGCAAATAATGACGATAAAGGAAGAAATTTCAGCCACAAGTTCTAAGTACCAAGCACGACTAAGTGACCAGCCCATCATTTTAACATCAGACCTCACAATAAGAATTGGCAAACCGAATCACTCATTGGCGACCAAAAACGTTCACAAGAAGCGTCGGTCCACCCCAGAAGAAATAGCTAGATGACATAAAAACCATAGCACGAAAAAAGGGGCATCAAGTAGCGCAAAACAGAAAACTACAGAGAGATTGGAGAGACCTATGTTCAGTAGGGGATAAGAGAAAGTTAAAAAGTAAAAAAACTCCAAAGTTCAAGTTTGTTCAATTTTTATAATGAATTTTTATCATAGTTTTCTTTCATAATGAAATAAAAACATAATTAAAATTATGATGTGCACCTTAGATGACATAGGCCCAATTAGGGGGTGGCTAGAAGGGCTTAATCTCCCATAAGCAAAATTAGCCACCCCAAAACTGTGTGATTTCAATGCTTGCATTTTGAAAAACAACAAATTCTTGCAATTACAAAAGAAAACTTAAGCATTATGGCTTATACTGTCGAAAAATCGTTACCGTCCATTATATTCAAATAAAACAAGATTTTCGGGAATTTGGACAATTGAAATCAAACTACTTTGTATCGGTACACCAGAGCAATTTGTGATAATATCCGTGGATGTGGTGTCGGTATCTTCAAGCATCCCTAAAGATCTGGCGGTGAAGGCAAGGATCATTTGTACAAATATGGAAACGATTCCAGGACATCATTGAGGAGAAAAAGAAGTGTACAGCAAACAGCATTAGTTGAACACCATCAAAGAACTCCCACTGCTTTTGACCTATGACATATTGCGTTGCTTTTGAATCAATCAAGATTTTGTATCTGGAGAATAACTACCTGAAGAGGATCATCATAAAAAAAAACTGATGCAAAGTAGTTCGATGTGGATTGTCCACATTTCTGACACCTTATTTTACTTTATTCTGTGTTATTTATTACATCTTTGCTAAAAGTTTTCTTTTTAGTCATTAAAATTACTAAGACTGAAAGTATATAACTATTTTTTTTTGAGTTTTACGGAAAATTTCGTTTACTTTAAAACTTGAACGATAGAATTTTGTCATCAAAAACGAATAAATTTCGAAATTCTTTCGTTCAACTTTGAAATCCCACAGTTAGGTCCCCATTAGGGCTATAAAGTTGTTCTATACAGAGATTTACAGGTAATTTAGTTTAGTTTAACTTATCTATAGACCACGTATGCGTCAGACGAATAAGAAAAACATTCTACGTCGAAAATAAAAAAACTAAGTTTTTCGGCAAAGATCGAAAAAAATTATTTAGGATCCCGAAATATTGAACCTAGTTGCGCCCATGTTAGCCGAATTATATTCAACCAGGCTAAATTTGCTTTACTTTTTAAACTTTTGTTATTTATAATGTAGTATTTTTATACCGTCGGAGGTTTTTCATTTTATCAATTAGTGAATACGCACTTTTATAAGTAATTCTATTTTTATCTGATAATTATTATACATTGGACCAACAAAATAGGTACATACTTTATATCATTATCTGTTGATCAGAGCCAAAATTGATATGCGTGTATTGTAAGAGTTGTAAGTGTCTATTCGAGGGTATATAATGAGACACTCGAACTTAACCTTGATGTTAAGGACCAGATAACAATATTTACTTAAGTCTAAAATGATATAAAAGGCAAAATTGCCTTTCGCGTACGCCTTATACTGTTTTGAAAATTATTGAAAGTTCTTCAAACAAACTTCACTATGCGCGCAATAATTTATTGTCTATCAATATGCTTGTTAATAGCGTCTTCAGCTTTTGGCGCACAAGGTAAGAAGCCCAAAGTAATGCAACTGGCAATTACGAAAAAAAATTAACTTTATAGTCGCGGCCTAAATTTGTTTATTAATTTTTTAGATTGTCCAGGAGAAAATGAAGAGTTTAAAACTTGTGGATCCGCTTGCCCTACAACTTGTAGCGATTTGTACAGTCCTTTAGGTTGTGAAACTGTATGCGTAGAAGGTTGTTTTTGCAAACCTGGCTTCGTACTAAATGAAAACAATAAATGTGTTGATATATCTGAATGCTAATTATATTTTGTGAATATATTTTATTTTTATAAAATTTGTATTTTTACCTAAAACTTAATATGTTACTAACCAGCTACTTTTAGCTTGAACTCTATAGTTCTTCAGCCTTCTGCCTCATCAGAGCGATTATTTTTGATATTTTTTTTGTCATAAAGAAACTATCAAAAAATGTAGTCCGTCATTGCTATTGCCGGTTACCAGAATCAATTGTGGAAACCAAAGTTCTTACAGTTTAATTTGCAGGCAATTCATGGCCTGAAAGTTATCTGAAAGCTGAAAAATTTCTTGACCACCTCTTTGCTTCGGAGGTCACTTAAAGTCGTATGTCCCCCTGTGTTAATAATTTGAATGAAAAACCAATTATACTAATACAATTAATTTTTAAAAAATGGCAAAAAGAAGGTTGAATTTTAATTTTTACTTTCCCATTTACGTAGTAAAGGAAAGTATTGTTATCGAGTTAAAAAAAAATTTTGAGTTAGCATTTTTCCCATGGTCTATGAGCCCATACGAATTGTTTAAGACCAATTTTGGAATGATGTCCGGATGTGTGTGTGATGTGTGATGTGTGATGTGTGAAGTGTGATGTGTGATGTGTGGTGATTTTCTCGTCAACGTTTTCAGACAAACGCGTGCACCGATTGAGTTGAAATTTTATACACTAGTTTGAAGTAGCTGTCTAAAGAGCTGATTAGATTTTGGTTGAAAACCGTCCATTTTTAACCCCTTTTTTAGGGGAATGAAAATTGTTAAAGAGCATTGCCGCTTCCCGGTGGAACATATGAGATTGAAAATCATATCAATCGAAAGAGATTATTTTTCCGCATCTTTTGATACCCCACACTTGATATTTCCCTCTTAAATTATTGTTAAAATGCAAAACTAAAATAAGGGCTATTAAATGAATATGGTTTGCCTTGGATAATTTTGATCTGTCAAAGTGATTTGTATTGTTCATTACTATAATTTAATATTTTAACTAATTTACTTGTATTAACATATTATGTAGTTAATACCAAAAGAATTTTTTAATTACTTATAAAAAAATCTGATGTGACAACACATTACTTTCCCATTTAGTAGATTCCACTTTTTATATTAAATATTAATAAAACAGATGTTAACACAAAACAATTTTTAACTCGATAAAATACACAAATTATACTTTGAGATATCAAAGTTACGAAATTTAATTTGTAATTTAGCATGGTAACTCATATTTTTTAAAAGCACTTATTTTATATTTTCATTTTAACAATAATTATATAACATGTTTGCATTGAAAAATTTTTAAAATTGACATTTTCCATAAAAAATTAGAAATTTTCGGAATGCCGTGCCGTCTATATGCAACCAAATTTTAACTATGGGCGTAATGACGTCAGAATTAATTTTTTATAAGTAATTAAAAAATTCGTTTGGTATTAACTACATAATATGTTAATACAAGTAAATTAGTTAAAATATTAAATTATAGTAATGAACAATACAAATCACTTTGACAGATCAAAATTATCCAAGGCAAACCATATATTCATTTAATAGCCCTTATTTTAGTTTTGCATTTTAACAATAATTTAAGAGGGAAATATCAAGTGTGGGGTATCAAAAGATGCGGAAAAATAATCTCTTTCGATTGATATGATTTTCAATCTCATATGTTCCACCGGGAAGCGGCAATGCTCTTTAACAATTTTCATTCCCCTAAAAAAGGGGTTAAAAATGGACGGTTTTCAACCAAAATCTAATCAGCTCTTTAGACAGCTACTTCAAACTAGTGTATAAAATTTCAACTCAATCGGTGCACGCGTTTGTCTGAAAACGTTGACGAGAAAATCACCACACATCACACATCACACATCACACATCACACATCACACTTCACACATCACACATCACACATCACACACACATCCGGACATCATTCCAAAATTGGTCTTAAACAATTCGTATGGGCTCATAGACAATGGGAAAAATGCTAACTCAAAATTTTTTTTTAACTCGATAACAATACCTTCCTTTACTACGTAAATGGGAAAGTAAAATTAATTCTGACGTCATTACGCCCATAGTTAAAATTTGGTTGCATATAGACGGCACGGCATTCCGAAAATTTCTAATTTTTTATGGAAAATGTCAATTTTAAAAATTTTTCAATGCAAACATGTTATATAATTATTGTTAAAATGAAAATATAAAATAAGTGCTTTTAAAAAATATGAGTTACCATGCTAAATTACAAATTAAATTTCGTAACTTTGATATCTCAAAGTATAATTTGTGTATTTTATCGAGTTAAAAATTGTTTTGTGTTAACATCTGTTTTATTAATATTTAATATAAAAAGTGGAATCTACTAAATGGGAAAGTAATGTGTTGTCACATCAGATTTTTTTAATTGTAATTAATACAGGTATAGTCTGATTGGTTACGAGTATATATCATGGAGCAACAACTATCATCCAAATAGTTTCTGATTGGTACCTTTGAATGATAATATTGAGAGAGAATAGATTGTTTTCCCATTAGCCAGTTCATTTAAAAAAAATTTTAGTGCCATCTGCTTTCTCTTCTTTGTTATGTGCATTTTCCATGTAAGTCTACTGTAAGACTGCTAAATTATTTGCAGATGTAGAGGTGTAAGAGGTGTAATTAACGTACAGTGTTTGAATAATAAACTCGTAACTATTGATTCTAAAGGTCTAAATCGATCAAAATGCACATGCCCATATTTATTCAATTTAAAAAAAACTGTAAACATGTTTTTGGGTATTTGGACAAAAACATAAGCGTAGACGATCAGGCAATGCAAAGAATCTTCAATATTACAATGAAACGAAAACTGAATCTTTTTATTTAGCTTCTTTATTTTTTCTTCATAGTACCAAAATAGTACATAATATATTATATAATGGCTGGAAATAAATTTATTTGCTGTCGTGGAAAACCTGATCCTGTATAGCGTATGTAGAATATTATTCCTATCGTTTTAATTTCATCCTTTCGTCGTTGACAGCTGTTAGATTATATTGTAGCTATTTGATAATATTACAGGATGCAGTCCTGAAAATTATTTGCATTTGTAATAGTATACTTATATATAGAACTCATATTTATTTTTATAGATTTATTTATTGCATTCTCAACTAATAATTTCGAACAAATATAAGGCAGATGGTCACCATAAATAGATCCATGTCGTTCACCCTGCATGTAAGAAAAGCATTCAACAACGCAGGCAGGGCAGTATCGGCATTGTTCAGATTAATTCCAAATATGGTGGGACCCTCCTTAGCGAAGAAAAGGCTTTTGGTTGCGATGATGACGGACTCCATCCTTCTGTGCGCCGCACTAATATAGGAAGGACCAAGGAATTACGAGAGACACAGATGCACTATGGCAGAATGCTAAAGAAGATTGGCAATTTGGGCCGGAGCTTACAGAAGCATTTCTGAAAAGGTGATACTAGTTATAACGGGATAATTTAATTATTGGCAAGAGAAAGGCAAAAAATTGTACAGAAAATGTGCAGTAACAATTTGCCAGAGCTGCCAGAGAAAGATTTTTGTAGGACCAGCAGAGAGAATGGGACAAATGGTCAAATGTACCAGCGACTAATTCCTTATTTAAAGGAATGGCTGGCACCACAGCACAAGGAGCTGTGTTACCATCTTACTCAGACCCTAAGCGGTTGCTGGTGCTACTCAAACTATCTGAATATGTATTGGAAGAAGGAGATCCACATATGTTACTTTTGCGTACTCATCGATACACCTGCCCATACTTTGTTTGAATACTTCTTATTCTTCATATTATAGGACAATGTTCTGTTTTTTTTCTCTGTACTGCTCTCGTACTTCGCTAGATGTTTTGTCCAATGTCCAGTTTTCGGACCATCTCTTATGTGGTCCACCGGGTGGTCTATCCTAATCTCTGGCCTTTGGGTTTGCAACACTCTGGCAAGTCTTTCCTCTCCCATTCTCTCAACATGATCTCTTCATCGTCGTCGCCTACCTCCGGTTTATCTAACCACATCCTGTATGTTACATGTTTTGCGGATTCTCTCACTTCGTACTCTGTTGCAAAAACTGAGATTGGTGATGACTCTTAAGGGGTTCATTTCAGTTGTTCTTGCCATTTGTTTAGTTTTTGATATCTCGGCTCTTGTTTCTGCTGCATATGTCAGGATTTGTCTTACAAAGGTCTTATATATTCGAACCTTACTTTCTACATATATTCGTATATTTTTTTGTTTTGCCATATAAAATCGTGAAGATAGCCTTTAATCACGTTTGTTGCTTACATTTTTAACTCATAAGCAGTCTTATGATGAAGCAGACAGAGCTTTTTGCTCAAAGCTTACAAAGGAAAATTTAAGGGAAGCTATGAAGGACAGCGAAGGAAAATGGAACCTGATTAAAACTATAATTTGCAGAAAGGACGAGTTTTAAAAATAATACTATAACAAAACGAAGGAACAATGAGAAAAGTTCTGAAATGGCGAATATCATTGAAGACAGAAGAATATCACAGCGAGTGGTATACGGAAGAAATGCCCTAGGATATTCCCGGTGCCTTCAATGGAAGGGGTTTTAGTCAGTAGAAATTTGACATGACCACTCAGTGCGGGCTGAGTGAAATCACAAAAATGGTATTATCCTGACAATTTCGTTCATAATATTTCAACCAATAGGATGTTACAATCTCATCAATTTGAACCAATCATAATCTACTTCCTTTGACAATACAGACCACGGTGGTGTATTGTCGCGGCAATACGACCACCGTGGTCTGTATTGTCAAGTAACGATGGAAACTACGTAAACGCATACTATAAATTTTTTGTTGTCAGAAAAAATTGAAATTTTATTTACGAAATTGTCAAACGAATTCCACACGATACTATAAAATTGTCGGTTAATTTTTAAACCATGGAATCTTCGTGTTTGTCGCCCTTAAAATCACCATTCGTGCTAAAGCACTCATGATGATTTTAAGGGCGACAAACACTCAGTTCCAGTTTCAAAAATTATTGCCGACAATTTGATAGTCTCTTGTGGTATTATATATGATAATACTCATCTCCTCAGGGATGACATGAACATACAATTCGTGGATCAACAGCTGTGATCGTCTTCAGAATCGCGATTAAATAAAAATTCAGTAGTCACATTATAAATTCAGAATAATTTTACCAGATGACTTCGGATTATATAATATCCTTACAACCTGAAAGTATTGTCCATTTTTTCCATCCTCGAACCAACTTCGTCGTTCTCTTCACTCTACTCCAAACATTCCTTTAACTATTCTTTCCTCTTGATGTTCTGAATACGATTGAAATAACCATTCTAAGCCTTCACGTCATTTTCAGTATTTTGCGCCGCAATGGTTGATTCTACGACAAAAAGTGAAGAGATCCGATTTCTAGAAGATACGATGATAAAATGTCACACCAAGACTGAACATCGTTCGACAATTATTTTTTGATTTTGTTTACATTTTATTTCAAAGTTATTTTAATATCGAAAAAATTATTTTAAGGTGTCAATATAAATAACAAATTATTTATAATGCTCATTTCGATGCTTTTATAATATTGTAATTAATGATGCAACAAATGCTATGAAAATTCCATATTTTCAGACGCATTTCACAATTCACGTGTTAAGGATAGAAATATATCACTCAAAATTTTTTCGTAGGGGTTATAAAATTGGCTGTTTGCAATTTTGATCTATCTTGAATAATTTTCTTAAGAATTGCGTTGAAAGCGCAGTGCATTTCTTAATTTTCCGCAAACCAGAAATTTTCATCATATTGCGGTTTTCAGTATTCAGTATAAACCCAAATTTGAAAGTGTTACGATTTATGCATGCCATTACTTGCACAAATCCTCCACCTTACTGGACTAATACTTCATATCGTTATCTGTTTATTAGAGCTAAAATTGATAAATGTCTATTGTAATACTTGAAAGTGTTTATTCGAGAGGATCTAACAAGAAAACCAGATAAGATTATCTCAACAGCAAGATAACAATAAATTTCGTTAAGTTTAAAATAATATAAAAGGAAATTTTAAACAGTTTCATTTACTTGCACTGCTGTATTCTGAAAATTATAACAAGTTCTAAAACAAACTTCACCATGCGCGCCATAATTGTAATATCAATGTGTTTGTTAATAGCGGCTTCAGTTCTTGGCACACAAGGTAAGCAAGCAACACAAAGTTTTCCTAAGTTATTATTTTAAATATAATTGGCAATTACCAAGAAAGTAAATTTTTTGCTATGCTGGTAGTTTATATTTTGGAACTCCGGAATGGAAAGTGAATTTAAGCGAATGGAAGCGAGTTTTTACATCGTTTCTCTTTTTTGTCCATAATTACATTGTTAGGTTTATCCACACGCAGTACGTGACGTAACGCCACGCCACACGCTGTCTGATTTTAAGTGACTAAACAAAAAAAATTAAATCCAGCTTAACGGTTATCAATTTGAGTTATACCAGTTATACATAGCGATTAAAATAAAACTTGTTGAATAGATTTGAAATAGATAAAAAAAATTTTAATTCCAATATTAATAAATGTAAATTTAATTTTATAGATTGTCGAGGACAACATGAAGAGTATAGTAAATGTATAACTCTCTGCCCTAAAACTTGTACCAATCCAGATGGTCTCGATAATTGTATAACTATATGCGTAGACGGTTGTGCTTGTAAACCTGGCTTCGTACGAAATGAACAAACCAATCAATGTGTTACTTTATCTGAATGTTAATTATATCCTGTGAATACTACATAATATAATAATATATTTTGCATAAAAATTGTATTTTTACTTGTACCAAAATTATTTTGGGTGGTATCCAAAAATTACACCAAAAATGCATTGTTCAGGTATATTTCGTCTGTCTTACCACGGCTTTACGTGTCCTCCGAAGCACGGGGAAACCTGGCTATTCCCACTCGAGGATGACCAATTCAGCGACAGGACAACTGGGTGACGTCCAAATCGACGGCGGTTAACACGGCAGCGGTTCACGGCCTCCCAATTGTATATGAGACAACGGATCGGTCTACGGCCTTAATGTAATAAACTCCCTGGAGAAATTAAAACCAACAAGTATTCTGTAATGTAAAACATACAGTGGCGGCACGTGAGAAATATGTTTGGCTGTTCTGCATTATAAAAAAGGGAAGGTATCAGTAAAATGCTAATCTCAAAAAATAAACTTACTTATTGCACGTTTTTAAGCATTAATGGCGTGCGCCGGTGCTTGCTTGTGGCAACCTTAATTTATCAATAACTTTTTCGTTGAAATTCAATATTCCCGAGATAAATTTTTTTCTATTGACAATATCGAAAGACACAAACGGAAAACAAAACAAAGCGTTCTTACGATTACAGCCACAAATCCATTTGTTCCGTAAATAAATATTCGTATTAAATTGTCTTTTATACATTTTACCTCGACTTGTATATACCGGCAAATTCTTATCACTAATTGTTCTTGATAACTAAATTTAAAAATTACATTCATTTTTAAAAACGACCTTCTTCGTAAGAGATTTTAAAAACGACTAAATAAAATGCCTTAGTTAGCTTATCACGTCATAATAATTCTGCATATTTGTTATTTTAAAAATAGAACTTATGACTTTGTAATTTAAACAGCCCTTTGTGTTCGGTTCGAAATAAAACAAACGACGCAAACATTTTTGTAACAATAAATTTTATTTGCGAACAAAAAGTTTTGTAATTGTTAATTTTCGAAAAAATCCTATTTTTACGGGTTATTTTGAGAGAAGCTGAGTTAATAAATAATATGAGTAATGTGAATGCAGAAAAAACCTAAGTCCAAATTTCTTGAACTACATTTTATTACAGAAAATTATAGTTTGAGAATTGTTTTACAATGCAGAAAAATCTCAAATCCAAAATTATTATAAAATTTTATTAGGATTAGGAATATTGGGGACGGTCCCCTATCTTCGGTAACCCCGAAAAAATTGAAAATTTCCTATTGCAAAGAGGAAGGTTTATAGAGTATACTGTAAAAATTTCACTGGAGATGATATACATAAAATTTCGAGAAAAATCAATTTGAAAAGTACGGGAAAGTAGCATCGAGTATGCGGTAGACCGCGGTCGATGTGCATCGTTCGCCCGTGGTCGAAGCCACGCCCATGCCGAGGTTATAAATATATGTTGCGGTCGCTCGATGCATAGTGCATTTACCAGTCTACTGCCGCGCTTATAACATCGCTAGCACGGTCGCCAAACTGAATAAAAAAACAGTTCTTTTCAGAACCACAAATATTTTAAGAATAAGGTCTCTAAATAAACATAATAAACTATGGAGAAAACCTAAGCCTTGCGGGGCTAAAGCCCCGCGGCCGGTTTTGATGGTGCAAATTACTTTTTTGGGTGGATCTGGCACGGCCAGAATTGGGCGCATCAAAAAACCTACCCTACGGCCCTCCGGGCCTCCGGGCGGTTTTTCAATCACGTACGCCGCTACGCGGCAAAGCTAAACATACGAGAAGGCGCCATCCATCAAGCAAACCGGGATGAAGGCAACCGGGATCTTAAACCCCCAAAAAATCGCGTAAAAACAAAAAATAATCGATGTTACATGTATGAGAGTCGAGCTGCATCTGCCGGTGCCTTTACCTTTACCTTTACCTGATATGTATTTGATGGAGCATCCCGGCATGGCCGGCCTTCTCCTTCATCTGAAAGAATACATTAATGACATTGGAAGTTGTAGAGACCGGTGGGTCTCTGGGAATTGGCGCTTGGCGGACTGACTGGTTAGAAACCTGGGCTGTGACTGTGAATATGAGATATGTGAAGAAAAAGAAATTTTTTACGTTTGCCGATATAGTAGAGTCCCTAATTCGAAGAAAGAAATTATAATTTCTATTGATGACCTCGAAGTGAGTGGCTTCTACTTGGAACTAGTCAGAATTGGCGACTAGTGGGATTGTAGTGATACTATGGGGGGTGATTTATCGAAGCTTGTGGAAATTGATCGAAAAATTACACAAATCTAGTGAATAAATTCACTTTCGAAGAGAATTTGTGTAAGTTAAACCTGTGAACATACATTAGTCTGTGTGGGGGTGAGTTATGGTCAGGAGTTGTCCGTGGTCAGGAGTGATTTGGGACGGGGTATGAAAAAGTCGGCTGGGTTGTATTGACCTAGTTGATTTACTAGTGGGTTTTCTGAGAATATGGATTTGTTGTAGAGATTGGTGGCATGTTTACGATTAAGAGTGTTAATGAGGTCTAGTTTGGCGTCTGCATGTAGTCGCCTGTTAGTGACGTAATAGGGGGCGCTGAAAATAGCTCGGAGATTTTTGTTTTGGATGACTTGAAGTTTATTTATGGCCCTGGGGCGTGCATATCCCCAGACAGGGGAGGCATAAATCATTGTTGGGCGGATTATGGCTTTGTATAATCTTAGTTTGTTAGCGGGGGACATGGTACTTTTTGCGTTCATGAGGACGAACAATCTATTGAAGAGGCATTTGGCTTTACCGGTTGCGGAGGAAATGTGAGCGTCCCATTTGAGGCGCCGGTCCATGGTAATGCCAAGGTACTTGACCTTGGTTTTCCAGGGGATTTGCTCCTCAAACATCCAGACACTGGAGTTGTGAGGCTTGCAACGATTTCGAAACATGATCGCGGAACTTTTGCTCGAGTTAACCTCGATGCGCCAAGTTTCGTACCACCTTCCGAGATCGGTGATCGCCTCCTGGAGGCGGGTTGTGGCTATGTCCGGGTGGATTGAGGATGTGTATATTGCAGTGTCATCTGCATATAGTGAAATTTTTGTTGCGGGATCTAAGGGGGTTGGAATGTCGCTCATGAAGATGTTAAACAGTGAAGCTGCAAGGATCGATCCCTGGGGGACCCCGGAGGTGATGGGGCGCTTTGTGGATCTGGTGTTCATGAGTTTGACTTGGAGATTTCTGTCGTGAAGGTAGGAGGCAATAAGTCGGACTAGTGGAATTTGAATTTTGGATTGAAGCATTTTGAACAGGAGGCCTTCGTGCCAGACCTTATCGAAAGCTTTCGATACGTCGAGTAGCACTAGGCCGGTGAATTCTTTTTTGTTGAGTGCCTGCGTGACGTGCTCAACTAATCGGAGGGCTTGGTGGGTCGTGCTGTGTCCAGCACGGAAGCCGAATTGTTCGTTTTGAATAATACTGTTATCGAACATGGCTTCTTGGAGACGGGTGAGAATGACTTTTTCAACTACTTTTCCGATGGAAGGGAGCAGGCTGATTGGTCTATAGCTTTTCGGAAGTTTGAGATTTTGACCGGGTTTGGGGATTACCACTACGTCAGCGGTTTTCCATATTTGTGGGTAGTAGTTGAGTCGAAAACATGCGTTAATTATGCCGGTGATGGCAACTTTGGCTTTTTGGGGGAGTTCTTTGAGGGCGGTATTGGTGATGCCATCGGGACCTGGGGCTTTCCTCTTTTTGAGGCGTTTAATGGCAATGGTGACCTCCGGAAGAGAGGCGGGGGTGATATGTGTGTCATCGGAGGTGTTTAGGGTGGTGGTGACATAATTTTCGACCGAATTGATATGGTCTTGGTCTAATCTTGTGGTGTTGGGGGAGCATTGAGCTTGGAGGCTGTCGGCGAAGATTTCAGCCTTTTCAAGATCGCTACGGGCAATAGTGCCGTCAGGGCGGGAGAGAATTGGGATGGTGACCTTCTTTTTCCCCTGGAGGGCGGCGGCCATGCGCCATGCGGACATGTCTTTAAATGATAGGGAGTTAATGGTGTCTAACCATTCATTGTCATGAAATTCTTTGACTTTAACGTCTACTTGCTCTTTGAGCCGGTTGTATGACCTTTGGTCATCAGGGTTGCGAGTTCGCCGGGCGAGTTTCCTCGCTCGGTTTTTGGCTCTGATAAGATCTTTGAGGGAGGGAGTGAGTTTGTCTCTGACGTCCGTGGTGTTGACTTCAAATGAAGTTTCGTCAACGGATTTTTTGATGTTGTCTTGGAAATTGGCAATGAATTGGTCTAGGTCAGTGGGGGACTCAAAGAATGGGATTGGTCCAAGGTTTTTTGACAGAGTGTCTTTGAAAGAGGTCCAGTCTGTTGTCGTTCTCGTGGGAGGGCCTTTTGGGGGTAACAGCGGTCCAAGTGTCAGGAGGACCGGGTAGTGATCTGAGTTTAGTTCTTCGCTGGTGGAGATGTCGTATTGGAGTTGTACGTCTTTGAAAATGGCTATGTCCAGAATGGACGGCGTACCTGCGTTAGAAAAGTGGGTGGGGGAGGTGGGAGCGATGATCGCGAAGTCCAGCTCATTTGCTAGTGAAAGAAGGTCACGTCCTACATGGTTTGTGTGTTTACACAACCAGTTGGAGTGTTTAGCATTGAAATCGCCGGCGATGATCTTCGCGTCGGGGCCTTCGAGGAGGGTTTCTAGGTCCTCTTTGAGGATGCGTTGCTGAGGGCGATTATAGACGGAGGAGATTTGCAACCAACCGTGATGTGCGGTGTGGATGCTCACCGTGGTGACTTCAAGGTACTCTAGGTCGGGGGTCGGTATTGCGACGTGTTCGATGGATGATTTTACGTAAATTGCGGTTCCGCCGCCGCGTCCGTCACGGTCATTCCTATAAAGTGAATAGCAAGGGAGTTTTGCCAGTTGGCCAGCTCTGAAGTGGGTTTCGTTGACCAAGATTACGTCAAGGTCGTGATCGTGCGCGAACGCGAGAAGTTCATTTCGTTTGGCTGAAAGGCCGTTGGCGTTCCAAAAAGCCGTCTGCAAAGTGGTGGGTTGGAATCTGGGTTTAGACATTAACGGGTGTGATATTAGTGGCTTTGGCGTTCATGATTATTTCAATATTGCGGACGAGTTCGGCATTGGCATTGAAATTACGAAGTTGTTCAAAAATTGCTTTTGTTTGTCGGGAGGGAGTCTCATCGTAGGAGGTGGTGGGCGTGGGGGTGGCGTGAGTTGCTTCCCTGTGAGGGGCATGCCGACTAGCGACTCCCAGATAGGAAGGTCGATTGGGGCCTTGGGAGGAGGGGTAATTGTAAGTGGGGCGGTCAGCGAAGCGGGAAGCTGCTTCGCGGGCTGAAAGTTCTCGCCTCTTGGGCTTAGGGAACGAAACGCAACCTTTGTAGTTTGCGGGGTGGTTTCCTGTGCAGTTAGCGCAGGTGGCTGGGTCTTCACGGATTTTTTGACAAGCCGGAGTGAGGTGATCCCCTGCGCATTTAACGCATTTGGGTGGGGCGCGGCAGAGGGTTTGGGCGTGCCCGAACCGTTGGCAACGGTGGCATTGACCGACCTCTGTACGTTTGTGGGGGGTTTCGGTGCGGGTATTTATGGACAGGACCGATGTCATGTCAAAAATTCTCTTGCCATCTGAGTTGTGGGTTAGATGGACAAGGTATAATGGCATAGGTTTTTTGTCGCGACCTTGGCGCATCTGAAAAACTGACTGAATTTCAAAGCCCTGTTCTACAAGGTCTTCTTTAACTTCTGCAGCAGTGATAGTGATTGGGAGCCCTCGAATGACCACTTTTAGTGGTTTGTCCTGAGGGAGAGAGAAAGAGTGTGAGGGGAGGGATTTTTCCTCAAGTAATTTTTCCTCAAGTCCTTAAGTAAGCGGAATACTCTAAGTGTTAGGGTCATTCACATTGCACGGACCGACCACAGAATGAGCGACGCGCCCCGAATCTCGTTAATCCACCACTGAATTACATGTAAATTTGCTAACTTCAAAATCGATTTACTCAAAATTTTGCTAATACATTCTCACGTTTAAATTATATCAGTATACTATATAAACCTTCCTCTTTGCAATAGGAAATTTTCAATTTATTTGGAGTTGCCAAAGATAGGGGACCGAAACCGGAATATTAGTAAATTTATAAGCATTCATTTTATCTAGTAGGTATAAAGAACATTATATCCATAATTTCAATTAAAGTTTATAATACAAGATCTTTCTTTAAAATATTATTGCATGAAATGCTAGCACCGGTTATACCGAGTGGCTGCGTTCGAGTGCAGACGAGCCATCAGTACATTCGACTGTACATTCGATGCGTGTACGTATCACGAGCTTTAAGAATTATTATTGTATAAAAATACATAAATTTTAATTTTATGCATTCATAAATTTATTTAAAGTTGCAAAATCCGTCAAAAAATAATTTAACTACTGTTTTGCTATAAATATGTGCAAGAAACTTGGTGTAATTAAAAGTTTTTAAACAATTTATTGCTTATGCCCTAATTTCACTGCAATTTTTGTTTAACAATTGATTAACTAATATTCAAATTAGTTTTTCTTTTCAAAATTCGAATTCTAAACTACCTCGAAACAAAATCATAAAAGATATACCACGTAAAACTATACCAATAATTGCTAGCATTGTAGTCTGCGTTTCATTACAGCTCGGCTGCGCACAAGTGTATAGCGTTCAAGTTAGACAAACATTTTGATAGCGGACTGGACGTGTATTTATTATTACACTATTTATGTGACTAGCTGTTAAATTATAACTGATATGCTAGCGAAAATAAGAAACACGCTTTCAAAGCCAAGCTGATAATGCACCATTCTTTATAATAATTTAAATCTGATTAAGGTTATAATTATATAATTAATTATGCAAGTATTGGTATTTTTATTGTTATTTTTGGTGGTTCTGCAGCTCTGCTCCTATGGTAGAACCGCCACTGAAAACATATCATTTGAAGAACTGTTTCTTCATAGGTTTACCGATTGATCCTAGACTTTTTTTCATTGGCCTCTTAATGGTTCATAAGAATACGGGTTGGTCTTTCGGCTTCCCCATTGTATTTCAAAAGGCGGATTAGCTTACGGCCTCAATTTAAAAATTACCATATGAGATGCAATCTATAAGGAATCCTGTAATGCAACAATCGGCCCACGATCTCCAGAATACTGCATGCAACTTCCTAAGAAAACTTTTGACGTTTTCTGTGAGGTATCCGCGTTAAAAATTTTACATTAACATTCTTTGTTCTGGAGCGTTTAGAGAAATTTTTGTAAATTTTCGAAAACTAAACCTTTTTTGCTTAGTATCTCTCACACTCGCCTTCAATTTACTTAAAATTGACCCTAAATATTTAGATTCAAAATCGTCAAAATTTAGATTGCAAAGTTTTCAAATTTGTCATTTCCCAATATGCGACCTTAACTAACATCACACAAAATAAATATTAATTTTTGTCCCATTAGAAAACCTCATCCGCTAACTTTTTTATATTTAAAAATTTTCTCATAGTTGCAGTCGCCGCGCCAGAAGGTATTAAGGCGAAAATTTTACCGCCTGCTAAAGCAGATCCTGAGGTTGCACAAAATTGCCATTATAGTTTTTCTTCGTATCCCGGCCCGAACGGCAATAAAATGAAAACGAACTTTTCAAACAATATTACACTATTTAAATCCAGTAATTTCACGTTTCAGAGCTATTTTCGGTTTAAAATAGCTATTTACGTATAAGTAACAGAAAGAGATCCATTTCAAACGAGATTGCTGATAAGCTATATCGAGTTTGAAATGGATTGTTTCTGTACGCATCACGTATGCTATTTTTTCTCCAGGATTAAGTCCTAAACGAATAAAAAAAGGAAAATGTACCACAAAATATCAAAGGAATACCATTAAGTTAAATTTAAAAATTAAAATATTTAATATTACAAATTAAAAATCTAAAACGACATGAAAATTCAAACGAATGTATAAATAAATACCCCACACGTGCGTGTAGGCGCGAAATAATGCAAAGCTCGTGAAATATAACAGCTAGACGCATATAGGACGCCTTACGCTTGTATTAAACTATGCAATTTATTGTACAAGAAACGGTACAATTTCGGCGCAGAAAGTACTGCGCAGTGTGCACATGCTCTACTCGTCTCTGGGTAGAAATTTTAACATTTCTACCATAGTATAATACAAGTATTAGAAATAATGGAACAAGAGCCATAACTACATTTCCCTCTAATATTTGGTGAGTATACCTACATACGAACGAACTTTGAGTGGAAGCGACAGAACAAACAACTTTGCAGAAGATTGCCATCGCTAACTATAATTGGGTTTCGGTGGTGTTGTTGCTCATCCTACTTTATGGATTTTTATAGACAAATTAAGGAAAATTCTAAAAATTTATGACGTCAAATAATATAAAATAACTATTGCTGGCCACAAAGGTCCAGCGAAAATAAGACAATATTTTCTTTAAATAATCGATGGATTTCTGGTTTATCTAGTAAAAATATAGATAATTTTCTTTGCCAGAATTTACCGGTGGAGTTGACTGTCGCTGAGTTGACTGGTATCGAATTCTGCGCGCTACTTACTCGGAGCAATCTTGGTAAATTAGTTAAAAATTCGCAATGGGGGGAGGGCGAAATGTACCTGAATTGCTTCCGAAGGAAGTCCACGCGAAATTTTGTGTATAGTCCTCGAAGCATGAACGCAATAATAATGAGAAGGAAATTATTTATAAAATTTTTATTGTCCCGAAGGCGCCACGAAGTTCGCGTTTGTTCAATTTTTATAATTTATTTTTATTGTAGTTTTCTTTCGAAACACAAACTTATCAAATATGAATAATAAAAGGTACTCCGTTAAACATTGTTTTATTTTTCTTGTAAAGCATTAAACTTTCGTTAAAACTATGTTGTATCGCGGATAATAAGATTAAAGCAGCAAAAGCAATGGAATTTGTTTACAGTTTTGAAAAAAATATATATTTAAGGAAACAAGTTTTCAATGTATGTACGTACATAACGTACATGAGAATAAAACCAAATCAAATAAATTTTGAATATATACTTCTTGACATTTCTTTTATCGCTGTATATTGATGTTTTTCCATTTCTTTATATCTAACCCTTAAAAAAGCGTAAAATATACAAAAATTCACTTTGAAGGTGATAATAAGAATAGAAAGGAAACACTTCAAAAATTATTACACTTTCGTATTTCGCGTATTTTCATAATAATTACATTAAACGAAGTTTGAATGTCACGGAAAATTGCATGTTGTAACTTTTTATGTTTTTGTTGTTTTCGTAAAACGACTTTTTAATATAAGAAATAATATAAAGTTACTTAATTCTATAACGTATATGTGGATTAATTAATTAAATATTACTGAAAAAAAAAATATTTTATCATTTTTTTAATAAATAACCAATGGATAAGTTCAGTTTTACTAACTTTTATTATAGAAGATGAATATAACGTAAATTGATTTTGTGCCGTTTGTCTATTCCCTTGTGTATAATACGTTATTATTGTTGCAATAATAATAAGATATTATCTATATGTTTAGAAACAACGATCGCATTATTGCTCTGTATTTACCAGTTACTGCGTCGCCTGCAGCCACCGCGACGCCACCAACAGAGCTACAGGTTATCTTGTTCAGTACTCTACGGGTGCCAGAATGTGACGTCACGCAGTGAGGTTTAAATGAACATACTGGATATCCTTTCTAGTGTTGAGTGCTTTACATCGAGTGACTATTAATAATTATTTCAGCTAAAACAACATTTTCCGTTATTGCATTTTCATGTTTTAAGGTAATCGATATTTTCAATTAAAAGTAGAAAAAAAATTTTAATTATTTTCTTGTACCACATCAAAAGTGCTTTTCAAACTTTAAAACAACATATTTGGTGACCTAAAACCAAAATCCAATTTATAACTAAAACTAATTAAAAATTTGCGTCTGAAAACTTTCACTTTCTTTGTACTATATCGCATCAAACTTTTTCGAAAACCAAATAATCCGTTCGTTAGTTCCGATTATTTCACATTAATTTTTGGTGTAAAATTAATATTATGTTTATAAAAATAAAGTGGAAAATTAATCATTTTTCGGAAAATTGGTTGGTGTTGATTTTCACTTGCTTTTTTGAATTTTTAAAATTGGTGATTGGTTTTTAATGCATTGAAAATAAAAATTGTTTCATTGTGATTAACTTGATAGCTTCCATAAAGTACACAAATAATACAAACCCATCAGAACACAAACAAAAAAAAAGTATGTTTTTCTAAATTACATTTTCATGATACTAACACATGAAAATGGGCACTTAATTCCAATGTTTATTTTTTCTTTTGTTACGTCCATGATAATATGAAATTTTTTAAATTTCATTTTGTGAGCTATGATTATTGGTTATATTAATACTTTATTAAACAAAGGGATACAGATACAGGGGGTCGGTCGTAGTAAACTACGAACGTTTAGCGGTTGCTTTTAATAAGACGCCGCAATATCGTTCAGACTTCAGTTTGAATCTTCACAGTTTTTGTATTGACCTTCACCGCTTCACCTTGAAATTTTCAAAAAAATGCACCTTTTACAATATAATACCTAGTATTATTTTTTTTTATATTATGTACATAGATATAACTACAGTGAAATCTGTATAAGCCGGAACCGCTCGGGACCGAAAAATCGTTCCGTGTTAAGCAAGTTCCGTTTTTAGCAGATCCTCTCTGCCTAAAACGGAAAAAAATCTGCATAAGACGGATTTTTTTTATAGATTTATATTAAACAATTTAATAATAATAAATTGTATTAATACATAATAATGCCTTATACACTACACAAAAAATACAAATGCAGAAAGCAGGCAGCAAATGAAAAAATGATTCATTTGCATGCTGCTTGTAACGCAATATTATTTGGTAGGTATGCAATAGACACCTGATATGAATAACATTGTAACTCAAGTTACAATGTTATCCAACTATGCTGTAAACGGCTTCCCCAAAGAAGAAACTATAAGTTTGGTTTATGAATCGTCGTCCTATCTCAATTAAAAATACTGTTAATTAAACAAAATAACATCATTGTTACTGCAAATTATATGTAGCAAAAAATCTTTAAAATGCTCTCCTGTAAAATAAGCAAAATAGAGTTACAATGTTATTCATATCAAGTGTCGCGAATGTATGCAATGTAAAATAATATACCTACCGCAAAAGAAATTATTACATACTAAGAGTAGTCTAAACATTGGATAAAAATGTGCGTCTACATCGAAATTTTTATAAATAGTAAAATTAATTTCTGAATTTCGCTTCCGGCTTATGCTTAAAATAAGCTTTCCGTGTTCGCGTTAGACAGATTCCGGCTTATGAAATTCATTTTACTTAGTATTGTAAACCAATAATTCGGGACCACAGACAATTTCCGTGATGCACACGATTCCGGCTTTTGCAGATTCCGGCATATACAGATTTCACTGTATATAATTTTTAATGTTAACCAAGCTTTAGAAATCTCTTTTAAATTCTGTTTGAATTTGAGATAACTTGTTTAAAAAGGTTCATGAAGTAATTCTATTCAATTATACCTAATTGATGATATCAAGAAAGACGGAAACCCGAGAAATTATCTGTAAACATTTACAGTGAGTTCGTTTAAATATAAAAAAATAATAAAAATATTTGTATGCAAAAGAAATGTCAGCTAAACAAAAAGATGGCAAGAACATTTATTAAATTCAAACGCTTTAATAAATTACCGTTGTTTCGGCAGCTTTCGTGCAAAGGATCGTTGAAAAATTGGTGAGCTTTTTATTATTTTTCATTTTTGCAAGTATAGATCTGATGAGACCAATGTCAAGGATAAGATCGTGAATAAGTTATAGACTTTCTTGTTCACTTCAAATTTTTAATAAATTAGTGACATTGTTTCTGGGTAAGGTCCTGAATATTTATTGTGGTGCTTCTGCTTATAGACAGACACCAATTTGCTGAATAACTATCTTACTATGTAGATAACAATTACCGCTTTCTCAATATTGTCTTACATAATTATTTTGATTAACATTCGATAGACTTCTTTAAACTCAGTTTTTTTTGAAAACTTTTCAAAAGTAAGTTTTCAAAATTTACAATTTTAATTAGATACCGATCCACTACTATAAACAGTGGCGTAGCTAGGGGGGGGGCGGACCCCCGGATGGGTGACACCCGACCCCAAATTAGTTAAATTTCCTGACTAAAATTACCTCGTTTCTTAGTTTTTAAAAGCAAAAACGGGTGACTTTTTCGTTTTTTAGATTTATAGGGGTGACACCCCTTTCTTCCGTGGGTGCAACCTCTAAAAAAAAGGTCATCAGCCTAAGTGGGGGTGACACCCATGAAATCCGCCCCGAGTGTCACCCATGCTAGCTACGCCACTGACTATAAATATAATATTAGGAAAATTAGATGCTCAATTTACAACTAAATTTATTGTATTGTAACATTTTCAATTAAGTTTTGGAAAACGAAACGAATATTACATTTTATTAATTTTCTTAAAATTTCACATAACATTTTTCACATTTTTTTTCTAACAATGTAGGTATAATCATTATGAAAAAAGTCGTTTGAGATACAAATAAGAATTCTATTGGTTATTTACTTCAAAAAATGTAATTGAAGTTTTTCTCGTCGCTACACAGTTTTTGAGTAAACTCAATCAAAATGCAGCGCCCTACGAAGGACATCATAATACATCTTATCTTTTTTTTTAAATAAAAAAATTTATCCTCTGGAAATATCCAATTTCATATAGATTTACATACTATAATACGATCGTTTTGTTTATCGCAAAACGCAAATCCAAATAAAACTACAAATTCGTTAAAACAGAAATACTTTCTCCAATCTCTTGAATGCATATTAATGGACTTCCATTGAAAGTTCTTTTAAGGCTTCTATACGCAGTATAGCAAGAAGCCTTGTGACCTGGCTCCATGTGCATCCGTCGCTAAAGAACAGAAAAGCTTGTTTATTAAAATTTACATACTAAATCAGTGGCGACTACATGGAGGGCGACGGGGCGTCGCTCTCCCAAAATAGAATAACAACTCGGTACCTACAATATTGTTTAATGCGAATGTACCACAGTGACACCGTTGAATATTTGAAACAACAACTTTTCAAACCAGAAAGGAGCTGTATAGAAGCCTAGGAACTGCGGTCATTCGAGTTCCACCTTGTTTAATATTATTTATGGGTATAATTTGCCTATTAAACTTCTGAAAATTCCGAAGAATTCTTGTTAAAAATTGATTTTTTTAAAATTATTGTGTAAATTTGCAATCGCGCAGGGAAGTTTTGTTTTTCGAGAATTTGTGATGGTGATATGACTTTTAGTACAGCTGTTGATTCGTTCACCCATGAAATTGGAAGCAAATAAGTGATAATTGATGATAACATAGCTGTAATAAAATGACGATTAAGGATTAAACGTAAAATTTTTAATTATAAAATTATTAAGGGAAGATACAAAGATGTAATAGAGCGAATAAAAAATAAATTCAGATACAAGGAAAAGAAGGAGAATACAAGAAAATATTATAAATTGAATTAGAAAAACAGAACGTGAAAATAAAATGAAACTTAGATTGCAAGGGACGTCAAGAATAAATGTGTATGGCACGCAATCGACCAGGTAAGGAACAACGCATCCTAGGATTTTGAAAGGAAATAAATTGAAACTGTTAGAAAAGTTACAAATACATAAGATGAATAAACACCGCTTTTAAAATTCACTGTAATATTATGTAATGCATTTGTGAGTAGATTATTTTATTCGCAATTTAAAAGGAAAAATAGTAATAGCCGATTGTTGTTAGAGTTATTATCAAAAGCAGACACATTTTAACATTAAATATAATTTTACATCTGTTTATTTCAGTCTCTACTATCTCTTCTTTTAGTAAACGACGTACAGGGTCATTAAAAATATCACTAGAAACACAATTTTTCCGCGCATGATGTAAGTTCCATGCGAAGCCGGAGGCCGAGCCAATTATGACGGCAATATTCCTCCAATTCCGCAGATTATTATTCCCAAAGTCATCCAATCGACGGTTAATTTTTTTAATCAATTTATTTTTTTCGCCTAGCACCTGCTAGTCTGGAGGCCTGTGGTCAGAAATTCAATTTCGGCCTTGCAAGTGTCCCACAATGTTCCCGAAAAAATTGCCTTTCCATTGCTGCTTTTGAGGATTCTCTATGTCCTTTAGTTAAAGAAGAGAAGAAGAGCCGAAATGGAATTTTATTATACATGGCTTTCATTTCAGAAGTAGCCAGTTTCAATAACTTTTTTTTGAGTAAAATTTATTAAAAAATCACGGCAATTTAGGTAGGAATGCGGAAGTTAAATTGCATACAGTTTATATTTGGTAGAGGGCAGTCTGAAAAGTTCTCGACCTGGCACACAAATGGCGTTAGGAACCGTGAAACAAAAACTGTATTGAAAAGTTCCATCCCTTATATAAACACATATGAAATTTTGTTTTGATCTAGCAACTCCTACAGGTAGTAGCCACTGTTTAATGATTTTTCTAAAATGGAAAAAGCTGAATATTGTGCAGTGATTAAATTCTTTGTTTTGGATGGTTTAACACCAGCAGAAATTCATCCGAAATTGTTAAAAGTCTATAAGGATGCATTAACTTCATTTTCCACTGTGAAAGAATTGGTAGCTATATTTTTAAATCTGGTCGTACAAGTTTCGAAGATGATCCACGCGAAGGTCGTCCAAAACCTGCTTCAACACAACAAATAATTCGGCAAGTGTACGATGCGTTGTTAAATGATCGACGAGTAAAAGTGCGTGAAATAGCAGAAGCCATAGGCATCTCAAAAGAACAAATTGGAAATATTTTGCATGAAGAGTTCCATATGAAAAAGCTTTGTGCAAGATGGGTGCCGCATTTGTTAACAATTAACCAAAAAGCAATTCGAATGAGAATTTCTCAAGCATGTTTGGATCGTTTTAAGCAAAGTAAAATGAATTTCAAGCATCATTTTATAACTGTTGATGAAACTTGGATCCACCACTATACATCAGAGCGAAAAGAACTGTCGAAACAATGGATCAAAGCCGGTGGAAGTGCACCAAAGAAAGCAAAGACGGCTCCATCAGCAGGAAAGGTTATGGTAACAGTTTTTTTTGGATTACGAAGGTAATTTGTTCATCGATTATACCTTCAGAATGGTAAAACAATTAACTCTGAATATTATTGTAAACTTTTGGATCAGTTGGATGCAATCTCACTTCTAGCTTCTATATAATAAAAACTATAGTTTTTATGTTAAATCCTGTTATATAATTGAAGGGCCTAGTGGAAAAAGTAGTTAAGTCACTTTTTTTTCAATTTGTTGATTTTTATACTAATTTGTAGAGAATAAATGCCGCAATGTGAAAATGTGCTCAACTACAAATTGAAAAAAAAGTGACTTAACTACTTTTTCCACTAGGCCGTTCAATTTTTGTTTAAAGTTTTGTTCCTTTTTCTTTTATTAGCTCCATATGGAAGTTTTCAAGCGATGCACTATTTATGAGATAATTGAGAAAAACTACATAATCTATTCGCTGTTTTATGTGTGGGCTTGTTTTTTAAATTTTATGCGATGAAACTCCCATGAGGGAAGGAAACTCGATGAATATTTGATTCTGCAGTACTCAAGTGTATGTATGTCGTATGTACATATATTGCAAAACTACACAATTTTATCCAACCCAATAAGCCTTCAGAGGTTAATTTTGGCTATTATCTCAAGTTTAAGCGTTAGTTGGGTGGTAATAAGTCGAACGGTCAGTATAAAAATTTAAATCTAGAATTTAATTGTAACTATTTTCTTTCACATTTTATTTCATAGGAATAACGGTTAATCAACGCCAAGTCACCATTTGCGATCCTTATTATTCCTAACCTCAATAGAATCTGTACACTAAATATAAGCTCTTTATAAATTATTTCTCCTCTTTGCCTTATTTTCTTGTAATTTAAGTGGATTGTAATATCCCTATTTGGAAATTATAAAGCAATTCTATAGCACCTTTTGCAATACATCATTTCGAAGATTAAAAAATTCTTATCCAACCACATTTTAAAAGAATGCATTAAGATAATCCATTTATGAGATCGAGGTCAACATTTTAAACATGAAACGACAAATAATTTTATTCCGGAAATTAGTTGTTAAAAATCTAGAAAATTCATCAAGGTATCCTAAAGACGTAGAAAGTTGAAAAAACTACATGCACATAGTACATACATCCTATTTATATGGATTAACGAGATTTCCTGTGTTCATAATATTATATTTAAATAGTATTTTAATACAAAAATATCTAATCAAAATAAGCATCAATAAATATTCATCGGAGTCCAAATAGATGTGATTACATTTTTTAGTATTTAATTATTAAGTTATATTTTTTATTAAGGTAAAATTGAAACCGACCCACGAGTGCGGCCTTTAGGCCGCGCAATCCAGGCAATTAAGTACTGTTCTCCCTCTCTACAGAAGCGTCGTGATCAATCTCTTTCTGTGCATTTTATATGCGTTCGAAGTGTTTTTACATACATAGAGAACCTACTTGTTTAATGTGGGCTCCGAACCATGGGAAGTGTAATGCACTTCATTTCGAGATGTACTCTCATGGCAGAGGAGAGACGGTGCGAATAAGGTTCTTACCCTGCCGGAATTCGAACCGACCATCGTTTTGTATTACCAATAGACGCACTTAACTGCCAAAGCTATGACCGTCCACCAATAATATAAATTCAAATTAACTGTGTAATATCTCAATTTAACCGGGTTATTGGATAAGGTATCAAATTCAAACAACTGTGTTAAATGTGGACGTTAAAGATGATGGACGAAAACAGATTTTCAATGTAATTTATTGTCTTTAAAAAAGCATTCCAAAAGTAAACAAATTAAAATGATTCTAATTTACACTTTTGTTGCAAGGATACCGAAATTTTTTAATAATTGAAATGTTCTTTTTCTATAAATAATAACTTAAATGCTTCAACTTTTTTCTACAAACGACGTTACGCGAAAGAATAGAAAGCCTGAGGGAAAATTATGTCAAGCGGATGGACAAACTGCTTATTTTATATACAGGGTGACCGTTTTTAAGTATGGGGGATCTCGGTTATCTTGAAACATACTGCTGTGTGTTAAAATGAATAAGAAAGGCTCCCGATGCTAAAATGAATCATATATTCGAAACAAGCACAAAATTCTAAGTCGAAAGACACTTTAAAAATTTGCTCTACGAGAAATTTTTTATTTTTCAAAATTTCAATTTTCTAAATTTATTTGAGTCTCTCAGGATGAATGAAACATGACAAAGATTGCTAAATCTGGATAAACTGATGATTGTCACATCAGAAATGAAACAAAAAACTTAATTAGCTCAAAATTTGTAAAAATGTATTAATCATGATAACCTGAAAAATTTAAGAATTTGTAAACCAATTTACTCTGCAAATAACATTCTCTGTAAAAATGTAAGCATATCAAAAATTATGTAATTGTTTCATGCATTTAATGTGTATATTTTCAAAGGATGAATTAACAAATTAGTTAATAAGGGTCAAATTTGTGTAACGCCTTGTAAACAACCAAGATGGACGAGAATGAGTCAATAAAGAATCCAAAAATTGATGAAAATGTAATGTACCAATCAAACTGCTCGGGAAGATGTTCCAAAGGAAATCGAGGTTGATGCAGAAGAAAAATCTAGAATAAAAATAATTTATTAGAGAGAAATAAATTCAAAAATACATGGATTTGACTCACAAAATTCAAACAAGAATACCAATTGTATCGACTTTCGATCAAAAATCAGTTCACCTCTGGTAACTCAGCTGCGTGCATGCATTTTTCGATGCTCTCCGAAAAATATTATTTACCTGAATTTGGAGGTTAAACAAATTCATTTGACTTCGGAGAGGTTAGAAGTCGTTTGTCCAACGTCGATTCTAAAAATAGATGTCAAGGACATAAACAAATGCAATGGAAATGTTGTAATTTACAAAAATCTATTCATATAAAAATTTTCTGGATAACAAGAAAATCATTGCAAATAAATGGAACAACTTACCTCAATATTTTTGGAGATTCTCAATAGGAAGGATGCAAATACGAGCACCAATTTCAGCACTAGTAAAAAGTAAAGTACCACTTCAGATGACACCAAGCAAAGTGATGACCGGTGGAATAAAGTTGAATCTTTGCAAGTAAAGATTAAAGCAGGGCGCACACAAACAGCGAATAAATGATATCCTTTTTAAAAAAATAAAAACTGCGATATGTTCAGGAGGCAGGTACAGTGAATTTATGATTTCTATAATTTGTTAAAATTTTGCCTTCAGCGTGTTAATAATAGGATTTGAGGAAAAGACTTCTAACAGAGTGTATTCTTTGATACCCTGAGTGATAAGTTAAAAATAATCAAAAGTTTTACAATTTTCGTCAAAAATATTTTAAGCTTTAAAATAAGCAACAAAATTTAAATTTATAAACATTTAAGCCCGCTAATGTAAAGCGAGAGTCTTGATTGGCTTAATAATCAAGCAACTTGGGACGAAGAGAGGAAACCTCTTTGTTTCGAACAATTATTTGTATTAATTTTAAAAATTTCAAAGGTTTATTCACCTTGGATTTGTAATCCAAGATTTATTTAGTATTAATGTTCTTTCATGAAAGACAGTTTGATAATTTTTCTTTTCTTTATTATAATAAAATTTGTATGGGAGTTGATGAAAGTTTTTTATTTCTTTTTTTTACTTAAAAAAGGAAAGCAAAGTTAAAAATATCCTGAGAGAGCCAATGAGCATAGCAACGTCGCCTCTAATAATTTATTTCGAACCACAAGGGACCCACTCCCTGAACGACTCAACCCGCGAGCTTAGTAAGAAGGGGCAATAATGTGTGTACCTTCCTGTGCCCAACATTTATAGGCAGGAGGACATAGCAATACGAAGTTCATCTACAAAGTCAAGTTTCGTATTTTTATTCTATCCTATAACATAAAAGTAAAGAGAAATTTAAGATATTATAATGTTTAATTTTTAAGATATCAATAGAAAATCAAAAATCATTATTTTCGTTTAACTTTTAAATTCCCCCCTCTCCAATTACGAATGTTGGGCTGAATTTGATGTCAATTGTTGTGTGTGTTTATTACTTAAGTTTGTGTTAGCACTGGTTGTACTATATTTTAAAATTTATATTGTCGGGCTGGGGAAATGCGAGCCTCCCCTCATCGCGAATTTTGGCTCTACTTTGGTGTCAATAGTTTGGCCATCGTTTAAGTACGTCTGTGTTTCGATTCCCGTCGTCTCAATATCAATTTTCAACTAGTTGTTATAATTCTACTAATTCATCCGTTTTAAGAATGCAGAGGTGCGCCTTGAATAGCAAATGAGATTTGTATATTTATTTAAATGTTAACCAATCACTGTTGCCGTTTGAGGCCGTACCTCTGCAGACTTACACCGGAAAGACTATAATAAAAAAAATTAAAAATGAATTGAAAAATTAGAAAAATCGACAGAATGTGAATTGAAGTTAATCAAAGAATAAATGACAATTAAAAATAAAGTTGGGAAACATTTTGTTAAAACAAAAAAGAAAAAACCAAAATTAACTGAAAGAAATAGAAAATAATTTTATTATTAAATTATCAGAAAATTAAAGAAAGGTAAATACAACAAATCAAAATAGTAATAACAACAATTGATAATAGTAAAATAATACGAAAATTGAAGAAACAAATAAAATAATATAAAGGGAAGAAGTAAGGTAAATACTATTTTATTTGTTAAATTCAGAACAGAAGGAAATCAATAAATTATTAGTTTTTAAAATTATATAAATAAATTATTAGTACCCCGGATTTATTTCTCCGGATTCTCCCGGAATTTTCCGGATTTTTTCGGGACCCCCGGATTTTCTCAGAATTTACCCGGATTTTTCCCGAATTTTTTCGGTAATCATAATTTATTTATTTATAAAAATTCATACTTTTAAAATTTGTTATGATCTCGATTCCAAGATGCTGTTAAAAAGCAAAGTAAAAACCTATTTGTATTCAAAAAATCCGGGCAAGTTGAAACCAAGCTCAAACCAAAATTTCGGTTTCGTTACTTGGAAGATATTATAACTTAGGCAAATTTTGAAAAAATATATTTTCTCTTCATTTTCCAACCTTTGCCACAATTTCAATTAATTTATTATTAAAAGCATTTCCCGTGACTGAAAACATTTCTCTCTCTGCAAGGAATCAATATTGTGCCATTTATTTAAGGGTAGGTCATGTTTTCGGTAAATTATTTAAGTATTAGTGTGCCATGGAAAAATTTGAAAAAATCGATATTATAGAGAATTTTATACTCTTCAATTATGGTCTGATCATAATTTTTCATACAAGCATAAATAAGCGAGTTATCGGCAAAAAAATCGCGTTGGGGGTGCTAAAACCCCCGATTGTAGCGGACGCCGGCGTGGGATTTTAGGAGACTCTTGGGGGGCTTGCCTGGATTTCTTGCAAGTTCGAGCCAATTTTTCGGCTTCGTTGCTTGGACTATAACTTTATTGGCAATTTTTGTGTTTTCTGGTGTTCCACAGGGTTCCCACTGTTAGCCTATTCTGTTACTACTATTCATTAGAGATATTGGTGGATTGCTTTCGGATTCTTTGTCCTTATTGTTTGTTGTTTGCAGACGACTTAAAACTTTTTAAAGCAATAACTTGATTAACCCCTATGTAACTTTGTTTTCAAAAACGGACTTGATGTCCTGTTCTTATACCCTTAAGAACAAATAACTCAATTTGTCACTGTGATTAAAGCCAAGGTAGACATTTGGATATTGGTTGGATTCCATATTTACGTAATACAATAATTAATACAGAAATGATTAATATATTATTATACCAACATTCTAAACTGAATTTAAAAAAGTTATAAGGCAATTAATAAATATAATACACATTTTTGTACGAACACGAATGCAATTTTATTTGAATTGTCAATAATTTTGATTTACAACATAAAAGATAAAATTTTAAGCGAATTCAACAATAATAAATTATAGCGTTGTTTAGTTAACCGCTTTGAAAACTTCAATTTGAATAAAAAATTTATCATCACGAATAATAATTGTAAATAAAATTATTTTTGAATAGCGACATCGGAAAGAGTAATCCTCGACGTAACAGTTTTTGGACTACTAAAAAAAAGAGTATTCAACAACATGGTTTTTTATATTTAAATTTGATTACTCTTATTGATTTGTAATAATAATGTTTTATTTTTCATTTAATTAATTTTTAACTGAAGCTCCAATTAGCGAATTTTCTTCTAAATAAAGGCAGAAAGTTATTTATAAAATTTTCTTTACGTTCGTTCCTTGGCTGTGCAGCAGGAAAATCAAATAATTTAATATCGCAAGTTTGACTTGATATCACCAAATCTTTGAAGTCACACGCAAGATATTTATTTCAACTTTTATTTTATCATCCCATCTTATCCGTGGACACGTTTTTATGAAAGTGACCGATATATTACAAAAATTAGGACGTCAAAGAAAAAAATTTTTCGTGGTTTAGCAAAAACAAACAACTTCTTTTAATTTGAAAAAAAAACCTAAACAAAAACATTACACGAGTAAGTAGTAGTTAAGTAGGTCAAACGGAAAACCATTTTCATTTACATAAATTTTCTAGCTAAGCAATAAAATGATCCTTTCGAAATTTTTCTAATTAATTTTGTACAACTTTTTTTGGGTTTACTGAAAATTAATTTAGGCTTCTTAAAAATATCGTTCGTACTCTTAAGGTAAATATCAAACATTTTAAGCAAGTTCAGCATATTTACTTTATGAAAAGTACCAGTGGTAGGTTCATCGAAGTATGTAAATTAAGCAAAATTATGACGTTTGTTTTAGAAAATTAATTATAATTTTTTGAAGCACGCTTTGCAAGGAATAAACGTTTGCTGTGGTCGACGCTTCTCCGCAATATTCAAACATTCAGAGCACGTTTATAAACACAAGACCAAATTTGAGTAAACAAACACTTCTATAATTAAGTGCATACATTTCTCAGCTACATAATTTCTGCGTTATTTTAAATTAATTTAGTTTTTGTGTTTAATTTGATGAAAAAGTGGTGAACTAGGGTCAGGATGTTGTTTAACACATTTCCGAACGTGTAGAGACTATTGTACATCGCAGTGGAGAGTCTTAACGCTTTTACATCTCTTTTATGGCATCGGTTGCTGTTAAATGTAAAGAATACAGTCAAATGTCTGATCAATACCGACTAGCTCTTGATTACGGTGTGCGAGGGAGAGGTCAAACGGCGGATTAGAGTATTTATCGATGGTATAGTTGGTAGTAAACTTCAAGTGTCTACCAAAAAGGACAAAAACCTCAAAATGTTGCACCGTTTGTTAGACTTATATTCCTATTTAGACAGACAATTAAAAAAAATTTATTCATACACTGCATGGGAGTCTAATTCTGGCTAAAAGTTTGTAATCAGGTTAATTATAATTTTCCGAACTTTTGAATTAAAATTTTGTGATATAATAAAATAAAAGTAAACTTTGCTTAGCAGTTAGTCCACTCAATGAAGGATTTCCGTCGTAACAAATTAGGGTAAGCATTTTAAGGAAATCCCCAAGTTTTTGTAATATTAATGTAGGAGGTCTTAAGCAACTGGATACCCGAAAGGGAAATTTTATTTGAAACTTTTCAACAAAACTTCAATCCAAGCTGAATATGATTTTACACCCTCGAGGATAAGTACGGACGTGCGTTTCTAGCTCTTTAGTCATCGTCAGTAACGTAAAATGTATTACATGATACACAGAATGTCACCATCAAAAGGAATTTTAAACGAAAAAACACGCTTTCAAATGGATCCTCCATTATTCATAACCTAGTTTTACTTTTCTTGGGCGATTTTCCATCATCCACTCACCCTTGTGAAAGTGTTTTCGTACAACCTGGTTATTTTTTAATAATCGACATTTGTACCATATGTGAAGACTTTTTAAAATTCTGAAAAACAAGTTTAATTTATACGATGATGATGTCAGCTGCAGTACCAATAAATAAAATATATCGTATTTTCTCATCTGTTTGGATTGTAGAACCCTAACGAATGCCACAAAAAAAACTAAAGTGTCTAAGATAAAATTGAAGTAGCAGCAAACTTTTGTAAAAAGAGTTTATAAAGAGGAATGTTTGTGAAACATCAAGTAAGTTTTTATCGTATTTATTTACCCGAAAGTTCTTTAAAATACAAAAAGGTAGACCGCAGAAATTATAAAATGACAAATTGCTAAAAATATTTAAATTTTCCTTTACTTATTGCTGTTACAAAAAGTGGAAAACCCTAGATTTTTCATTTCGACCAGTAGTAATATTTTATTTAGTTGAAAATTTTTAATTTGAATGAAGCGCCAATAGAAGTAAGATAAGCTCATTGGAGAACAGGAAAGGACACTTGCTGAACTTGGGTTAGATAATCGGCTTCACGTTGTGCACAAATCATTCGCAAATACAATTTCTTATTTCCGAGCATGCTTGAAAGTGCAATGGAAGATAAAAGTTTCACATTAACGTTAAATTTATCACTCTTAAAAATTATGCCAAGTTCACAAAGAACCATGTTGAATCGCACATTAAAGATGCTACACGTTGGGTCCGCCAATAAAATAATATTTCCAATTCCAAATAATTTTTCCTCTATCTTCATAACCCATCCACTCTCAAACACCATTCATCTAACTATTTAATTTATTCATTATTTATTAAATTTATAAAATTACTTCTCAAAATCACTAAATTATTCGCACCAATTATCTGACCCACGTCCATTAAGTTGCATGTCTCTGGGGTAAGTGTCCTTTCCTGTTCTCTTTCCTGAAATTTTTCATCTACCTAAATAAAATATTCCTCCTTCCTTCAAAAACAAATTTTGGGGTAAGAAACACAGCTCTACGTAAATATAATTTACGTAAGAAAAAAACGTACAAAAATATAAATAAGTATGTTCTAGGCAAGCTAGAGAGTTGATCTAGGTCTCAAAAGATAGGCCTTGGACTGTAGACGTGCCGAAAAATAGTGGCATGGCCAAAAATTATAAAAGTGTGGTAGGAGCTAGGAGTAGGAGCAGTAGGATACGGCCTAAACCTCCCCCTCCTGGGGGAGAGGCTTATAGTCCAGGAGTGGACTGAATGTTTGGAAGAACATCGAGCTGATGAAGAAATAGGAGGTGAAGTCCGAAAGTTGAACAAAGTGGTAAGACACACATAGCAGAGATTTGATCAATTTTATCGAGAATTGATACTTCGAATTGCACAGTCTCGGAGACATTGATCACCACGAAAGTTACGATTCATGCGGCAAGGGCAACAGGTTGACAATTTTCGACCGTTAATAATTTAGACTAGTGCAGGTACTCCACTTCAGGGGAGGAATTAATAAATATTCCCGAAATTCTAAGCTGAGTAATTGTTCAAGCTCTTTGCTAAATATCTGGAAAGATAAATGGAACTTTTGCTCAGTCTAGAATTTCATAAGTTTTAATAATTTTTAGCTTAATAATTATAAATTATGATAATGCAACAATCCCCAATTTGTGAGGCCGAAGACCGAACAACCACATCCGACACGTTTTAGTAGATGGCTAAAGGCGACCGCCTGGGCAAGCTAGTTATATAATATATACCTAAAATATTTAACAAATAATCGATAAGTAAATAAAGGTCCTGAAAATCTTTTCCAATATAAAAACTTTTAATGAGAAATTCTTCCAGACATACAAAAAAACAAAGCATGGTCCAAAGAAAACGTACAAGAAAATAATTTTTATATTTACATCAAGTATAGGTATGTAAATTTTATCGTAGTTTGAACCTCTATGTTCAGACTGAACGCGTATGCGACCGACGTAAGCAATTAATTTTTAAACAAACATTTTCCAAAGTAAATGCCATATATTAAAAATGTATTATTGAATAACAAACATTCATTCAATGACACAATGGGTACAACCGAAGTTATTCATTATGATTGAGACATTATCGATTTTCGATGAGACAATGGAAGGCACGATATACCAATTGTTTAGCATTAACGTATTCGCAGTCTTTCTAAAATAATTAAGTGAAACGACACTGTGAAGTTTTGAATGAAATAAAAATATGGGCAAGGATAGCACAATACAAAATATTGTGTTCGAATAATGCAAACAAAATTTTACATATTAAATCTTTTGTTTGCAATTTCATATAGATATACATTCGATTTTTATCTCCATTGAAAGAGAAGGGGGTTGTGAGTGTCGAGCATCATGGAGTACATTTTTTGTTGGTTCATTTTTAATGAAAAGTAACTAGATTTATGTACTACACACAGAACGGTCGAGGTCAAAAATTCGCGCTCTAACTTAACCATCGATCACACCAAACCACTTACAGCTGGGATCATAATATCCAGTTTAATCTTCCTTTTAACGGTTTTTTAATGTGTTATCGTTTACTTAGCACCTGTGGCACTTTTAAAATTAATTTTATTTTTGTTATCCCTTGTCCTTTAGCACAAAAAATCAATTTTATACTACATTTTATCGCTTTGTCCTAGTTTGAAAATCCCTTTACTTTTATTTACCTTGAAACCGAAGATCTAACGAAAAAATTGCAGAATTTTTGAAATAGTAAAAGGTACTAAATTATTTCTGCGAGACCTTCATGCAAATTTCAGATTGTAGCCCAATTATCTCATAAAATGTTGCAAGTTTGAAATTTGTTCAAATTAAAATTTAATACTTGAAGTTGAAGCAAACTGAATATTTGAAGAGATTAAATCGATTTTAATTCGGAAATGGCTTTTTGTTTTGTTACAAGTTTTATTTTTAATTGGCAGGTACATGCTATTAATTTAAAAATCATTTTTCTCGAAAAAACTTTTCTACATTGTTTAACTCTTATTTAATAATTTTGCTTGAATAAATTTATTAGGTTTGAAGAAAAATTTGAAATCCAGTTTTCTTATAAAGTTAAATTAAATTATTATTTATAAATATGTAGGGAAGCAAAGGTAGGGTAGCCAGATTAGGGTTAGAATTTGTGAAGTACACACAACGACGTCAAAGTGAACGTAAATTTCATTACCCACTGTAAAGTTATTTTTACTCATTTCGTATTGTGTAATAAGGATTTGTAATACAAAAGGTCCCTATGTCCTGCCAATCGTACTATTTATTCCAGAACTCATTGTGTGCAAAGTAGTAAAAAGTGTTTCTTTTTGCACTTTTTTTGCCAGAAATTGCAATGGCAAAACTGTATGAATTGGGTTACGAATTGGTTCCACATTCACCATATTCTACAGAATTGGCTTTTAGTAACTTCTTCATGTTTCCAAACTGAATAAATGGCTCCAAGGACAAAGATTTAAGTCAAATGAAGAAGTGACAACGGCAACTGCTTATTTTGAAAAATAAACTGACTATGTAATAAATAATTGACTATGTTGAAAATTAAAATGAATTTTTCTGTAATTAGCAGCATTAATTTTGATTGCATTAAATTTAATATTTCAGTGACTGTGTGGCACGTGGCGCCGTCCTGTTGAAACCACATAGTATATCAATCACATACATATCATCAATAATAGGCCAAAAAAATTTTGCCTACATGTCCCGATAACGCAATCCATTGACAGTGACAACGTTTCCAGTCTCATTTTCAAAAATATACGATTCAATCAGTTTTCCAGACCATAAAGCGCAGTAAATAGTAACACTATGGAATGTAAAGGCTTCTCAACAATCACTTTTGAATTTTCTGAAGCCCAAATGAGGAAATTTTGCTTATTAACGTAACCATTCAAATAAAAATGAGCTCATCTGAAAAAATAATATAAGGTTGTAAGGTTTTAGACACAAATTTTTACGCAAATTCTCCATGTGGTGGTGGCGGAAAAAAATTATATAAATTATACATATTCATGTATAATTTTCATGGGTATAGGCGGCTGAAAAAGCAAATTGTAAGGTTAACATTACCTTTTAAATAATCTAACATTTTACTGTTGTTTGAAGAAAGAATATTTTTATTTCTGGATAAATATGAAATAATATTTAAGTTGCTTTATGTGAAAATAAAATACATAAAAGTTTATAGGAAGTATAAAATTATATCTCAGAAATATTTAATATTTATACTAACTTTAAAGGGGTTGAAATTTCAAACAATTTTCATTTATTTCTGCAATAATCTTTTAATAAAAATTATTAATTCGCGATTACAGCTAAGTGAAGCGACGTCTGGCGGCAGAAATGTTAACTCGCTAAAACGGGGTTTGTCATAAGTTTATATGTGCATCTACTGCATGTTTATAGCCGGTATTAACGTTAAATATTGCTTCTAAGTGCTTGTGTTTGAAAATTCCTCCAAAATTAATTTGTTATTAGGCAAACGACAAAATGAATACAGGTAAATCAAAATCAAAAGCGTTTTGTTGTGGTCACGGATGTAATTCTAGCGCTAGAAAGAATTCTAACCTTAGTTTCCACAAGTTTCCCATGAAATGGACAAATCCGTTGGGTGAGGTGGAATTAATTGATAGCAGAAAAGCGTGGATGAAAGGCTTCAAAATAGGAAAGGAGCCTTCAAAATACACGGTTGTGTGCAGTAAACATTTCAAACCAGAAAATTATTATTTACCGGGTTAGTAAAATTGTAAAAGTTTACAGGTTTTGAGTAGATCTTATTATGAGCATTTATTTTTTAGATCACCCCACAAAAAGGAAAACTCTTAAAAGGGACAGTGTACCTTCTATGAATTTGCCCGAGCTTCCGAAAAGAGGGACAATTGTAAAGAGTCCATCAAAAGTAGCAGCAGCAAGAAGACGGGAGAGAATATTAAAAAAACACAAACACCAGGAAGAAACACAATCGGCACAAACAATTGATCGGGAAGTAGCAGAAATTTTATTACATTTACACGAGGCCCGTCCACTGGAACCAATTGAACGACGTCTTGAAATACCTCTACATATGGAAATTCCTGAGACATCATCTACCGATCACCAATCAGCAATGAGTTCTGTGTCGACACAAGTAACAAGTGGTGATTTCGTGGCTCCTTTTTTAAGCTACATTAATACTGAACAAGTATTGAATACTTTGTGTGGTATTCCCACATTTGATATTTTAAACTTTTTATGCGATGAAGTTAGTGCCATTGTAGTTGATAAAAGACTGCACAAATTAACTATAAAAGAGAGAGTTGTGTTAACACTAATGAAACTAAAACAAAACTTCTCTCTAAGAATATTAGTCAGAAATACTGTTTAAAATATACTGTTTTTTAAGGAGTGAGAAGCAATTCTCTAAGGAGGAAGCTTTGTTGAACAAAGAGATCGCTCGTGCTAGAGTACACATAGAAAGATCTAACCAGCGTATTAAATTATTTAAGTTTTTTAATGGTAGATACGAGTTTACATATTTAAATGTTGTAAATGAAGCTTTTACTGTGGTATGCGGTTTAGTTAATTTATGCTCACCTATATTGGCAAATGATAAATTTTGATTAAGTGCATAGTAATAAAGACAATACTTTTCAATTAAAAATTGTTTAATTTACAAATTTCAGGAAGAAGAAAACTGAAGTACTTTGTTTTTAATGTTGGTAAAAAAGTTGCTAGGAAATCATGATTAACATGAACAGAAAAAACAAGTATTGAGTTATCTTTGCTACAATAAATAATGAAGTCACAAACTTCCACATTCAATATTACCATCCCTAATTGTATTTGGCCGTAATAGGAATGCTTTTGCTTCAACTCGTACATCTGTACGAGTTTAAAAGTTTGGTTAAAAACCAAATAATCCAAAGTTGGCAGGAGGTCTTCAATGGTTAAATTGCGGCCCTCGAATGGGCATTTAATTTCAATGAGCTTGACAGGTCTCCCACTCTCAACGACAACACCATCGGGGCTAAAACCTAGCCATGGGTTCATCTCGCTGACAACTAGACCACACTCGACAACGTTGCATTTTAAAAGTTGACTGTATGCATCTCTGGCGAATGGTTCATATTTCTTTCCGTGTTCCACATATTTATTTGTGAATTCCTTGGGAAGGAACAAACCCTTTGTTTTTTCACTCCAATTATTTCCTTTATAGGTAAATAATGGGTAGCACGTTGTACCTGGAAAGAAACAAAATTAATGTTACTCGTAGTAGATTTTGATTTAAAACTCTCACAGACGGTGTAATTTATCTCAGAAAATGTGTCAACTGAGCTGTGCCAAATTGCAAGTACATTTTTGCCAGAGATAAACTGCACCGTGCATGGGGTTCTTCAAAGTTCATAACATTCTGTTAAAAAATCGCCGGTAAGAGTTCTTAAATGTGCTTGTAAGGTTGATTTTTGTACAGAAGTATACTCACAAATATTACAACTAAACTGTTTTTCGCCGGTATGAGCTCTTAAATGCCTCTTTAGTGTTCCACTGTCTGAAGATTTATACACACAAATACCACAACAAAACGGTTTCTCGCCGGTATGAGTTCTTAAATGTCTTTGTAAGTTTGCTTTTCGTGCACAAGTATACTCACAAGTATTACAACTAAATGGTTTCTCGCCGGTATGAGTTCTTAAATGTATTGGTAATTGTGATTTCTTTGCAAAAGTATACTCACAAATATCACAAGTAAATGGTTTCTCGCCGGTATGAATTCTTAAATGGATTTTAAGGATTGATTTGTAGGCACATTTTAAGTTACAAATTTCACATAATATAAATGATTTCCTGTCCTTTTTTGTATGAGCTCTTAAATGACGTATTAAAGTTTGTTTAAGAGCAAGTTTATAACCACAAATTGCACACTCGAAAAAATTTGAACAGGTCAGCGTTAATTGAGTAGTGTCGGTGTCTTCTTTAATATCAATGGAATGATGCAAATCTTCTAAATCAAATGTCACATCTTCCACCTCTTCTGTTTTAATTTCGAAATTGCTAATTGAATTATATGGAGTGTCCAAAAATTTACCTGCGTTTTCTACAATTTGTGATTCTTCCGAAGGTAGCACTTAAGCTGCAAGTAAATCGGTAACTGGTTCCATTTGGAGGATGGAGCACTGTAACTGTACAGGTACAAAATTACTTTTCTTAATTGAAGGCGTTGATTATATTGATTATATGTTATCGATTTAGAAAACTTAGATATCAACAAGCTTTTTTTGTCAATTAGCCCTGATATCTCATGAGGCGGTGCAGACAAAGCTGTAGTTTGTAAAACTAAGCTATAAATATGATGGAATCCGTCGTTACTAGGCGTTTTCCCACACAACACAACGTGCTTAGCGTTTGCCAAAGCTTCACCCTCACAAAAGTTTCTAGCCTCAGAACTCCCACAGAATTTCAAAATATTGTTTATTGTTAATTGTTTATTCATATTGAGATATTATTTAAACACAAACGAATATAATAAACAAACCACAACACGTTTCTGAACCCGTTAATGTGCATATAATAACCTTGCTTATGATGACACAACTCGATGGCCAAAAAAAATATGGCAATGGACTCCAGGTTACAGAAGAAAGTGAGGCAGACCAGCAAGAACCTGGGCTCAGGAAGTGAAGGAGGCGATGGAAGCCAGAGGCTTAGAAGAAGGAGACTGGACCGATAGAGAGGATTGGAGAGCAAGATGCGAGATACGGAGAAGTCCGTAAAATACTCGCCAATATATATATATATATGATGGCAAAACATAGAACTACTCATTTTCAGCGGCCATTTTGAATATTTGGTCACGTGATTTTCCTTAATCGAAATCGCGAATAGGTTATAATGGTTTTATTGCTATAAACGTGTTACCTCGCAAAGGAAATTTGAAGATTTTGCAATAAGTAATCTACTACGTTTGTGTTTATGCCCCTCTGAGTTTACACAAGTCCGGCTGTTTTTCTTCTCAGATTGAGTGTGCGCACGTCTACATCGTCGTGCATAAACTACAATCAACCACAACCTAACTTTTCATCCTAAAATTTTAGGGTACCATATATGGGCCTTTTTCCACTTTGTTCCAATTCTATCTTAACTTTTAAGGTTTCAATTAATGAATGACAGTCTAATATTCTGATGACAGCTATCTGTGCCTTTCCGATCGCTTGCTTATATTTATTCTTATATTCCATGATTGTTTTCGAGGATTTGACTTTTTCTCTCAACATTCTTCATTTCCATCTATACATCACTGGATTTCATCTTTGATCATAGTAATATACACTTGCATCTGCATTACAAAATTGTAAGGTCAATTTAAAAACTTTCAAGGTTTTTTTTAGGTTATCTTCATCAAAACTGCTTCTGATATCAATTTCCTATATTTAAAATATTTTCGTCTCCTTTAGTTCTACATCAATCCCTATAGAATATGCACCTCTTTCTCTTTAAAATACCCTCCTCACTGGCTCAGTTTGGAGGACTTGGGTTGTAAATGATAAAATTTAGAGATAGGTTTTGGGCATTTAGACTCCCCAGATAATATAAATATAAAACCAATTCTTAAATCCATAGCATGCCGATGTGCACCGCAAAGCGGAATTGAAAAATTTCACTTAACCAGGGTAACTTAACTTAACCAGGGACCTTATTAAGCTACTGCTGTGATTTTGTATGAATAAGGTTCAAAGTAATATTTTTAGATGTTATGGTAAATGTACTCATTCATTTCGTATTCATATCACCAGTGGCGTAGCTAGCATGGGTGACACCCGGGGCGGATTTATTGGGTTTCACCCCCGCCTAAGGCTAATGACCTTTTTTTTAGGGGTTGCACTTAATGCACTTAAGGAAACAGCTATGAGACATGGGAGGGTCGGGTGTCACCCCCAGGCAGATGGGTGAGATGCCGGCTGATGACCTTTTTTTTGTTAATTTGGGGTCGGGTGTCACCCCCAGACGGGTGGCACCCGGGGAGGTCCTCCCCCACCGCCCCCCCTAACTACGCCACTGATATCACATCATTTCGTATTTTGAAATACCTTATGAAGTCCAGAGGCCGCAAGCTCCATATCTCCTGCATTGAAGTTTTGTCTGGCTGCGGATAGTTTGAGGGTTTATAAACCTAATGGGTGTTTAACTTGGGCTAGGACTGAAAGGGATTTTTTAAGTGTGTGGATTAAAGAAAATTTTGGGATTTGCTATAGGAATTTTTTGGATGTTTAAGTCGTCGTATTTTTGAAATTTGCTTAGGAGCTGATGTTGCGGTCCTAAATTATCTGAAAGTTGATTTTTTGGCAAGCACACGGTAATGCCTAATAAACTTGGCTGGCGTCGTGGTAGTCTGCAGCGATAGAATTAATTTTAGTGATCACCCTACTATTTTTTTCCGCAGTAAACCAATGTGTAGTTTGGATATCATGATGTTCCTTTTCCTTGTTTCTTGGTTTTAAATATGGCACAAATATCTAACTGTGTTATGTCTATTCAGTTTTATTACTATTTCTTGGTCATTTTTAATCCAAGATCTTTCCAACGATTCCAACGTCCAATACGTGTAATATATTTTTTTCATTGCCGCGCTTGAGTCGTCATCTTAAGGGGCAATCCTGGTTCTAAGGCTTGATTATCGGGATAAGTTCCCTTTTGACCACGGATAGGTTCCTTATCTCGCCCGATATAATGAAAAATAAATGTTATATACAGTATTCAGTGGGAATTTTCAAATAAATATTTAAGAGTTCAGGTGCAAAGCCAATATGCCCATTCTACTAATTAATTTTTCAAGATTTCAGTCTGCTCCTGATTTTATTTATCCTTTTTTTGCTGAAATAAAATTGTTGTCGTTATATAATTTAATTAATATTTAAAATGTTTAATTTTATTTATAATATGTGAAATTAATAAATTATAATAATTAAGGTCCAATACATTTAATAATAATACAATACAATTAATACAAATTCATGACATACAAATTTAATTCTTCAGGAACTGAAACAGCCCATTCCATATTTCCTCACTTTACAATAATAAATAATACACCGCTGAAAAAAACCTGAAAATTTGGCCGTGAACTTGGATATAGTAGCACATGAATATTCTGAAAGGTTTCATGACTGACGTCTTACAAATTTTGTTCTATCCCAAAATTATTTTGTAATGGTAATATAATAACAAAAAAGAAGCTTCTTAGAAAGTCGTTGTAACCCACCGAGATTTTGCATTGTTTGTTACAAGGTTGTTTCAGGCATGAAAAAATTCTGCACGACCAATTCAGCAGAGATTTAAAAAACCATCCAAAACAAAACATACAAAATTATTATAATTGCAATTTTCTTCCTGAAAGTTTCCAAATTTCCTTTTCAACAGAAATGGAACTGAAGTAATAGGCTTAAATCGTGACTGCTAAATTTGAAAAATAAATTAAATTTTTGCTTTTTGCACTTTAAACATATATGTAACCTTTTAGGGATTGAATTTAGACGTGATGTAAGATTTTAAACCTAAACAGAAAAACTAGCTAGAGTCAAAGTATTTTATTGATGACTTCAATTGAATAGGCTCGTCCGTCTTTTAGTAGATTTAAATTTGCACGATTTTTTAGCAAGAATATTTGACTTTTATTGGAAAAATGTTTTAAGACATGTTTTATTAATTCTTACGTCACATGTCGAATTTATTCGCCGATGTTGTATTTTTGCTTTTCATTTTGAAATCCACGAACATAATGTGAACTATTAGGCTAAATTGGTTTCATTTAATTGGAGTTCTGCAAAGTGCATTTAATGTAGTCCATTATTTGCGGTAGTTCATACAAATTGCATGCGGTGATTAAAATAGGTCGGTTTATGGTTGCGAAAGCTTTGGAAAATGTTGCGGAAAAAGAAAACAGTTTAAGAATTTTACTGGCTTTATACTTTATTGTTTATATCCACAAAGAAAAACTTTTTATCTTATTATTGTTGAAGTTTTCCTCATGAAAGCTATCTTGCATTCATGCTAAAAATATCACAACATTGTCTTTGGTTTCCTTCAACTGTGTGTACTTATTTTAATATTACATCAAGGACAATAAATTTATAAAAACTTTCGATCCAAAGCGGAAAATAAAAACGTCCTTTTCAAAATAAATATTTAAAAACAATTTATTGTATTGATTTTGTCATGTTTATTTAAAATGAACATGGGGTGAATCTATATAGAAGTCCACACTTTGGGATTACAGTCTAGTTGACGACTCTGACTACCAAATAGGGTTTATGAGATTTATCGCACCGTTGATGTCCAAGAAAAAGTTTTTTGCGGGAGATTTCGGGTTATTTAGAATTCCGAGTTCATTTGAAATTCCGCTATTTATTTGAAATTATCCATCCTGATATTGTCAATCGGTTTGCATAGTCTCTTAATTGAAACTTAAGACTCCCTGCAAACCGTATCTTATTATCTGCAGTACCATTTAGAGTCACAGGAGTGCAGCAGAATGTCCATAATTATGTAGCTTTATTCCGACTAATTCAGTTAACTTGTTTTTTTTTGTAATAAAATCTTATCCTCATTCAAAAAATTAATATTTAGGAAATACTTGACTATTTTTAAATAATCGCACGGTATAACAAATTGCTATTTCCTATCTGCTTTTGGATGTTCGTTAAAATGTAATTGTTGTTCCTCTCGAGAAGTTTTTATTACCCTCCATTAGATTAATTGTACAAAAATTGAAGGAAAATAAGTTCAAAAATGAAATCAATAAATAGTACTACATAGCATTGAAAACTGGCCATGAAAGTTCTAGCGTATTACTGCAAATTGAATAATTATTTTGCTTTGTGTAATCTCTTACTTATCCCATCAGGTTTTTGTTGGATACCTTAATCCATTTATCCAGAACCAATTAATATTTGGGTTTCTCCTCTTTATATATACTCCACGAACACATCCACAAGGTAGTTTGTTTTAATTGATTTAATCAATCATCAGTAATTAATTATCTATAAATCTATATTAACATTAATTTATCTATGTAAATAAAAATTTAATTTAAATTTTTGTATTATTGTCATAATATATAATACCACAAGAGACTATCAAATTGTCGGCAATAATTTTTGAAACTGGAACTGAGTGTTTGTCGCCCTTAAAATCACCATGAGTGCTTTAGCACTCATGGTGATTTTAAGGGCGACAAACACGAAGATTCCATGGTTTAAAAATTAACCGACAATTTTATAGTATCGTGTGGAATTCGTTTGACAATTTCTTAAATAAAATTTCAATTTTTTCTGACAACTAATAATAATTTATAGTATGCGTTAACGTAGTTTCCATCGTTACTTGACAATACAGACCACGGTGGTCGTATTGCCGCGACAATACACCACCGTGGTCTGTATTGTCAAAGGAAGTAGATTATGATTGGTTCAAATTGATGAGATTGTAACATCCTATTGGTTGAATTATTATGAACGAAATTGTCTATATAATATATTATTATTCATAGTTTATAAATATAAGGGGAGGAGAGGGGGGGGGTTAAAATTAATTTTCTTTTAAATAATCCTTACGCAAGATGTGTGTGGGGGGGGTTGCCACAATCTTAAGTACGAATAAAATTAAAGTTATCATTTTTTACCTTTTCTCGAAGCTAATAGGAATCTAGTTGGACTAGAAGGTTGTTTCTAAACGTGAATTTACAGATAATTGAGGCTCCTTTAAATCATCTGGGGACCACTTTTGTGTCAGATGAGCAGGAAAAAAGTTTTAATCAAAATCTCAAAACTATTTTTGGGGCCTTTTTCGCCAAATCTGCCCCTGTTCCGGTGCAAGCCTGACGTCTAGTACTTGAAAATATTATAATTAGTTATATAATAGTATATTATATACCAAGAGACTTACTTACATCATTAATTCTAAGCATGGAGTATTTATCTGAGACAAAGTCGAGGTCAAAAAATCACACGAGAAATTAACAATCCATTTAAGTTCTGAGCTAAATACATTATTTATGCATTTCCAGAATTTAAACTGCAATTTAAATTATTTTTCATGCAGTAGTTTCAACATAACCCTCTCAAAATAAATGTCAGTGTGACCCCTATTTTTAATTATAAAGTTATGGAAACACCTTATTTAATTTTATTTAATCGTTTTAGGATTTAAATTTAAACTTTAGTCTTCGAAAAAAGAGACAAAAATAGCATTTAAGTGTCGGAAATCTATAAAATATTATAATATAAAAAATATGCATACTAGGAAGTTAGCTCGAAAATAAGTCGTAAAAGTTGATGATAAAGTCATGAAATTATGAATGCACAATTTTTAATTTTAGTTTGAAGTTTGCTTGTAATTAAAATTATCTACGAATTTTAATGCATCGCCACCGTTACTAAAAGAATGACTTACATGGGAAAACCGCAAATTTTAAAAACATTTTATTATCTTTATTAGAACCTCTAAAAATCACATTAATTTTTCACCACACTTTAACGACACCGGATTTCGCTGACATGAAAATAAATAATATATTTTTACGAATATTCGTGAATATCTCGGTTTGGATGCACTTTAGAGTAAAATGTCAAGCTACTGAAAATAAAACAGACTAAATTATTTAGAGAAAATATATTATATTTAAGAAACCAAAATTCTCCTCCAAAGCAGTATAATGAAAAAACCAGGAATCTCGGGGATGTGGAAGCAATAAAACACAATAGAGTTGTCTAGTCGACGTTTCGGAGGATATACTCACTCCATCTTCAGGACTATATTCAGAAAGCAAAGTTACAAAGATTACATTATACAACATTAGATGTAGTTGTGATTTTGTTTACATTGGCCAAACTAAGCAAAAATTGGAAAAACGTATAAAACAACACCAATATGACGTACGGCTTGCTTCCTCCAAAACGGGTTTATCGGAACACTTGATAGAGAGCTCTCACACCTTCTCACTGGATGATATCACGGTGTTGGCTACTGAGTCTAATTATTTTAAACGAACTTTTTTGGAGGCAGCTTTTATATCTACTAACCACCATAATGTCAACAAACAGACTGATTTTTATTACATTAATTCAGGTTATAAACATGTATTACGTTGTTATTAGGGGTGCGCGATTATGATATTTCATAATCGATTATCGATTATAAAAAATAATCGATTTTTTTCGATTAATCGATTATTGAAAATAATCGATTATTCATAATCGATTATGAGTTCATAATCGATTATGAACTCGTAATCGATTATGAACTCGTAATCGATTATGACCTCGTAATCGATTATGAACTCATAATCGATTATGAACCCATAATCGATTATGAACCCATAATCGATTATGAATTCTGTTACAACACGTTTCGCTTCCACGACACCTTCTCAACAGATATAAAATAAAGGTGACTAGCTCAAAGTCGCGAAGGGGTGGGTGGTGAAAAGGAGTCAAAAGGGTCGTGTGACGGAACGTCGCGAGGCGTGTGTCTCCAATCGACGACCGGGCAATCCTCGATCGCGATTCTAAAAATGGTCAAAATCGGTGTGAATAATTTACACGGGGGGGGGGGGAGTATGTCTAAATCGGTGGGGATAATATACACGAGGGAGTTTAAATGGGCGCCACGCGTACGAAGACCTGGATCTTTTTGAAGGGGACTGATTATCACACCTTCTAAGCTGGTACGCGACAACTTGATGATCTTAATGCGAAATCTCACTCCGGAAAAACCTCGTCCAATGACCTTACCTTTACAGGAGGCGAGCTTTCCTTCGGTGAAAATAGCTAAATAAACACTGACACAATAATAATAAAACACACAGTTGGGAAATAACAAAAATATAATGAATAGAATAATATCAGCAGGGGGGAGTTGACAAAATATATACAAGATACTATCAAATTTACATGTATCGCAGTATAAAAATAATTATGTACAATTGACGGAACCTTTCAATGTAGTTACCGTCACAAAATTAATATTCGTAAAATGAATACTGACACAAGAACGAGAGCTGTAAATTCGTAGGGTATGAACAAGAAAGTTCATACGTAAAAGGGGTGTGTATTGAATAATACACTCCACAAAAATGGTTACTCAAGTGCAACACATATAACGTCTGAACATATGATTCACAAAGTTGATTAAAAGAATTAATCAATACAATTGTACACCAAAATTCCCATCAACGGGGAAAATAAACTTTAGCTGCAATGCTAAATCTAAAATATTACGTTAAATCACTGTTGTAAATATGAGCGCCTGAATGGCGTAGTAAAAATTAAGTTACTTTTAGGCACTAAAAATAGACTACAAACAAAAGAAGTACAAAAGATTGCGATCGACTTCACGGTTTGAATTGAAAATTCGTTAATATAAATGGTGGTTCGTGTGACCACTGGTCGTCAAAAATCTTAAAAATAAACAAAGGTTTCTTACGTAATCCTACTGCTGGTGTTCGGCCTTCAGACAAGGTCGCTGGAACGGTCCTCCAGGAGTGAGAATCGGGCTAACTGTGGTAGCGTCGTCCTCGCAATACGGAATTGAGCTGAATAAAATGCCGTGGACCATACCAGTAAGTCGGTGTGATTATCAAAATCCAAAACCTCTTCAAATCGAAATGTTGGGGTGTATGGAATGACAGAGGGGTTTATGCACTCCGTTTCCCGATAAACAAGGGACTACGTTCGAAAGAAAGCACTAAAATAATTATTCGCGAAACTGAAATTATTTAGAGCCGGCACTGTATAGGTACGATAACGTAAATGTGGTTACCGATAAAAAAAACTGCTTGAATGCAAAAATGTTTCCGCGATGCAACACCTGTCTTGAAATTGACTGTGAAAACGCAACGTGGTTAAATGTGCAGTCTTCCTAATGAAGTTCATTAACTATATAAATACTTTGAAGTGCATGTGAAATAATAAACAACTTGAATTAAGGTTCACTACTGTATTTGAAATAAACAAAGAATCCGGAATGAAAGTTCGATCATTGACTTGAGTACACTTGGTATTATTTAAAGATGAAAATAATTCGTAATAAAAGTTCGATAGTTGATTTGATTACACTCGGTATTATTTAAAGATGCAGATAATTCGTAATAAAAGTTCGTAATTGACTTGAATACACTTGATATTGATTAAAGATGAAATAATTCGTAATAAAAATTCGTAATTGACTTGAATACACTCGGTATTATTTAAAGATGCAGATAATTCGTAATAAAAGTTCGATAATTGATTTGATTACACTCGGTATTATTTAAAGATGCAAATAATTCGTAATAAAAGTTCGATAATTGATAATAGTTCGATAATTATACCTGTGTATGACGACACCACGTTTAAGCACAACTGAATGGTTATTGATTTTAAAGGAAATCTCGATTAATTGCGAAATTCCAAATTCACTTCCGCTTTAAAGCGACAACACTTAGTGCAAATATACGTGAGAACGGTACTGAAATTCTGAAGGATCTCTCCAAAAATGTACGCGGGAGCGTCTTTTATATGATTTCTGGACCCAAAAATCCGTCGTGGGGAGAAATCTTCCCACTACGTGATTGATTTAAGTCCTTTTAATTGTATCTCATTATTTGAAAAATAGAGACATCAAATTTGGTGTATCCTGATTGGATGATGGAAGAAGTGTAATAACAACACTTTTGTCTCTATTTATACAGAATGTATCGAGGGTATTTCAACACACGTGCATTGGAATAACAATTTTTTGTTCCAGTCTGGAATCAAAAAGGTTCATTCTTTTAAGTTTTTGTGCGGTTTTGGTCGACTTATTAAAATTGCGAAATCCCTATACCTCCCATGTAAAATGGTTAACCATATGGTTGCATGTTGGCACATGCCGACCGATAACAATACAAAATGCATTCATTCTCACGGTTTGACTGCCGCACGTGTCTGTTTTTATATCGACACGAGGCACGAGTTTATGGATCTCAATAAAAGTGTCCATAAGTCCTATTTAAAGTTATAATAAGTATCTACGCGAATTGACGTGCGGTTTGAACTCCTCTGGGACAATGGTTTTTCTGCTGATGATGGAAACAATCGATATACGCTACGTCAATCTTTCTGAATCTATTTTGTCCACAGCATGGTTCATTATACGTGTATTAAAATAATTTAGGAGACTTTCTTTCCTTAAAGATATTTCAATTACTATACGTTTGTAAAACATAAATTCGTCCGTTGATTTATGGTTTCAATCTTTTGCTTTATACCCCGACCTACAAATATCTTTTCAAAGAATATTTGACTTAGAAAATTTATTGTAACGATGCGAAATTTTTGCTATAAGTTTACCATACTATTTTAACAAAATTTTACAGTGCGGCGGACGCGCGTAATCAGGTTACAATTCATAATCGATTATGAACTCATAGTCGATTATGAACTCATAGTCGATTATGAACTTATAACTATAATAGGTAGGGCTATTAAGGGTTACTAAATTACTATATAATTTATTATTTTGCTAATTGTGTTACGGTGGTGCTGATAAGAAGTGTTGCTAAGCACCAGTTGATAACATAATTGTCTTTTATTTTAATTTTTCATTTATTTAGGATATACCTAAACAAGTATTTAGAAATACATGCATTTTGTCTAGATTACGAACACTTTTCATTTTTAAACCTGTGGAACGTAACTAATAAGTTTTATAATGTAAATAATAATGAATTTACTACGTCACGAAGAAAGACGGACAACCAGACATGACTTTTGTAATATTATGTAGTACCAAAGATAAACATGTCGTGCAATCTCAAAAGTGCAAACCCACAGTAATTCTACCCACTAATTAACGAACTCGATCAAATTATGAATTGGAATTAAATTTTTATTTAAAAAACATTTAAAAATTATTTTGATCTGGAATTGAAAATATTTAAATAAACTTTCATTAATTAGTTAATCTACATACATTAATTTAATTTCGAAAATGTTGTAGATCATTTTATTGAGTTTGAATTCTGGAGATTCGTATTACCGTGGGTTCAAATTATTCAGATTGCACCACATAACCTCCAACCAAGTACCTGGAAGCATAATTATAATGTTGCGATACAAAAATTTGTAATTGCAGGTTTATTTTCATAATCGATTATTTCCACAATCGATTATTTTCACAATCGATTCTTTTCACAATCGATTATTCTCACAATCGATTATTTTCACAATCGATTATTTTCACAATTGATTATTCTCACAATCGATTATTTTCACAATCGATTATTTTCACAATCGATTATTCTCACAATCGATTATTTCTATAATCGATTAATCGATTATTATAAATTATCATAATCGATTATGAAATAATCGATTATTCGAATTACGGTGTCGATTAATCGATTATATGCGCACCCCTAGTTGTTATCTTAGTAAGACTACCCCTAACCGGTTTCCTACGTAATGTGCGGTACACGGCTTCCGTCTAGTTTTTTGTTTTTCGGTTATGGTCTGGCGGTTTTTTGTTTTTTGTTGATGATGGTTTCCATCATCAATTCCTTTGCGGCAGTGTTGGGTGCTTGTGCTCACTAGTGTAGTTTGCTTTTATTCATTATGTTCGCGGGTTATTTTTGAATTTATCAATTTAATGTATGGAAACTTTTCGGATTGTTTTATTGTATGTTAATCTTATGTTTGATTATTTTTATCGTTATAACCTCTTGGTTTTATTAGTTTATTTACAATTTTTAATGTTATTTACTGTTATATTTAATTGTTTTGAGATTATTTTGACGTCTCCCCATGTGTTACATGTGGGCTGTTTGTTTTTTACATTTTTTTACATTGTACACAGTTGAATGTGGTCATGGCTTCCGTACTTTATTTTGTTTCCCGCTTAGCATAAACATGTTTCACACCTTTTGTTGTTCTGGTGAGTACTTTATGCCCCTTGACACGTAATCTTTGTAACTTTGCTTTCTGAATATAGTCCTGAAGATGGAGTGAGTATATCCTCCGAAACGTCGACTAGACAACTCTATTGTGTTTTATTGCTTCCACATCCCCGAGATTCCTGGTTTTTTCGATATTATATTTATTTGTAGTTAATCGACCGGTCACGGAGTTACAGCCATCAGAGGCTATATTTAATTAATTATTATTTAATAAAAAATTATTTATTTAATAATGTCATTAATGGATATTCCGCAGAACCTTAATGCAAAATGCATGCCTTTAAGCCATTTTAACGAATTTAAATTCATATGAGGTATGTAATTATGTATTATTAATTAATAGTATTATTAGCATATTTTCTAAAGCGGTGCGAATTAGGCCCCGCTCAGACATGGAATTATATTGCAAACTGTTTATTATCAATATTACTGAAAAGGAATAGAGTTCCTATATGATTAAATACATCTTTTTGATTAATTTTAGCCAGATCAACTGCTAATGCAAGGCTCCCCAGTTTGATTCTGGGGACAGTATAAAATTTCTTGACCGTCTCCGTTCTTCAGAGTGCACGAAAAGGCATCGGTCCTCCTAGTGTTCATAATCTTTCATTATAACAATAGAAACAAGATACAGGCACATCGAGGGTCCTAGCAAGCTGCATAAGATGTAAAAACCAAATGCTTGGTATTTAGTAATAAATCAACTCATTGGACAAATTTGTGAAATATCAGATCAGAGTCCCATGTATATTGAGAGGAAGAAGAAGAGGAATTTAATAATTTACCCCTTGTAATTTACTGTAAATCTAATAACTATGTATTATGCATTTGTATGCACCAATAGGTAAAATTTTACTAAATGTTTCTTCACAAAACTGGTTACTAATATTGCCGCACGTTCTTTAAGAAGCCTTATTATGATCGGTTTCGAATCTTCGGAAGAAATCTCAAGATTTATTGGGAAATTTCATATAATCTCAAGATATATTAAGAAATCCCAAGCATAAATTTGAAAAAAATACATCAACTTCTGAGAAATTCCAACTTGAAATATTTTCTGTTAGTGAAATGGGTTAAAAAATCAGCGTCGAAAAGTCCATTCCAGGTTCTGACCTCTATAGTTTTCGAGAAATAGTCATCAATAGAACCCCATCTTTTTTCGAAAACCGCATATACAATTTTCTAGTCTCATATTATGTGGACCTTCAAAATCGATCATTTTTTAATACTCGATCTTAATAAAAAGTAGGATTTTAGGAAAACCCTGTCTCAAAAAGAACTCGAGTCACAATATTTTAATTTATTTTAGGGAAGGTTAGAAAAATTATCGATTTTATCAAAATAAAAATTACATCACATCCAAGTACAATAAAAACTATTGTAAAATTCTAATTACGATCAAGATATAATTATACGTAATAGTTGGCGCATTTTATTTTTACTGATAACGACAAAATCTCATTTTATTGATAAAATTTCTTTTTAAAAAATTTATCATATATTTTGATATTTTAATGTAGGAAATATTTTATAAGTTTCTTTTATGTTATACTAATTACAAATTTAAATAAACGCGTCATAAATAAATATTTAAAACCACGAGAGGAGTGCAATTTATTAATTTAATATAACCTCGTAACAAACTTCAAAATTTAATTGTTAATAAAAATTTCCTAAAATATACATTATTCTCTAACAATATCACTATAAAATCAATACATTACATTTTTTTATCACTACTGAACTGCCTTAAGCAAAATTTATGTTTCCCAATATTCAACAATAAATTACGTATTAGCAAATTTTGTATACATGTAAACAGTAAACCGTTGATATCTTTTCGTTAAATTAAAAATTTACTACATTTCATATTTATTTATTAATAGTTCCGCAGATTCAGAGCTACGTACTACATCCTATAACCTCATGATTATTCTATATCCTAAAACCAACAGAGCTAAGCCTCAAAATATAAATTTTAGAAGAGGACGCTCTGAACATTTTGATCCGGGGTAATTCATTGAATAATCTTAATTAGTTTTAGTTAACATTTACAATTCGTCCTGTCCTGCGATTAAGTGTAATCTTATACGTGATTATTGGTCGTGATTTTTAAATCATGAAAAGTTGGCATATTCAATTAATTATCTTTCATTTTATTTTTTAATTTATCAACGATCTACACCCTCGCTCCATCGCAATCAAATAAATTCAAATAATTCTTGTCAGTCCAGGGTTAAATTTGAAATGCATAATGATTTCTCTGAGGGTTAACATTTTACATTGCAATCACAACGTCGATATCAAATTCTAATGTTCTATGTTAATGAAGAAAGCCACAAAAGCCAGATTAGGTAGATGAACGTTGTAACATTGTTAACAAGGTAAGCCAAATTACAAGTTCATCTGATTGCGCCATTTTTAATTTCGTGAGTAATTATTTTCGTTAACCATGATGGCTGTAAGAACAAAACATTGATTGAAAACTTCGGCATGACACAAAATCCAAGCTTTATATTTAATTTTGCTGTAATAACAGTGAGTAACTACATTTCAGTTTGCTCTAAACATTTAAATTAGCAAAATTTAATTTTCAGTTTTAAATTGCTTTCGAGCTAATCTAAGAATTTATCTACAAAGGTAAGAACAATGAAATGTCTCAAAGATTCACCCTTTGTGTAATGGAACCATTAATATTTAATAGCATTTCAATCTCCATCAAATCGGTAACGTATTTATACAAATTTAAAGCTTGTTATTAATTTATCAAGGATTTAATCATCAACTTGTTGGTGTGATAAACCAAATTCAAGGCGAAAATTTTAACGTGCACCATATATAAAAGGAAATTTGAACCTCTTGTAACCATTATTACCCCAGTAAACCGTTTATTACATGGGTTTCAAATAAAATAAAGCTGTAAACTTTATTTGTTTCGAAATACAGTGAGATCTCGATAAGCTCTATTCGGTCTAAACCACATTTTTAGTATCTATTTATATAATATTATATATTTCATATAAATTTAATATCATAAATGTTAAAACTGTAGCGTGTAACATTTGAATTGAAACATCCCTTAAGCGCACATCTTAAAAGCTAAATTTACTTTTGTATTATTTTGTATCGACGCCATCTGTATGTCGATGCATTTACCATTATTATTCTACATCATCTGGTTGAAGATGTTGGCGATCATCGTGTCAATCTGCCGCAGCTCTAAAAAGACCCACTGTTGTGTTATACCAGAGTCATTCCATGTCAAATGAAGACCTTTTCAGTGATTTTTTGTGTGTAAATAATTAAGGCCACAGAATGGGGGCTCAGATCAAATTTTGACTTTAAGTGTCCCTCCCCAAAAACGGGGGAACTTAAAATTCTCAAAAAAATATTTTATCTTGATTATACTTTTGGAAACTTGTATACCAAATTTTAGATTGAGTACACTCCTGTCGTTGGACACCTCGCTTGCTCGTAACGTCTTCCAAAACTTCTCCCCTGCATTCTTATGGCGGACGTCTGGTTCCAGTACAAGTTACTGATTATATTTAAATATTTATGGTCCAATCCTATTCCTCTCAGAATCACTACAAGTCTATCGTGTCGAACGCTGTCGAACGCCTATTGGTAATCAACGAAGCAGGCAAAAATGTCACAATTGAAATCTTTACATCTTTAGGAAAGGACCTGAACTCTAAACAGAGCCTCTCTTGTATTCATCGCATTACAAAAACCAAATAATTTATACAGGAATAATTAATTCTAAATTCAAACTGAAATTTTTTTAAAAATTTAATTGGGCTTGATAATAAAAGGATGCTACGCTATTGTTGAAAAATAAAATTATTTGAAATAGAAACTCTTTGAACTAAGATGCCACGGGCCAGCATTCGGTAGGCAATAAGACATTGTTTGAAATAAAAAGTATTTGAGCCGAACATTTGTATTTACATTAATTTTGTAGGTAGGTACATTGAATTTTACAGATATTTCTAATTTGAAAATTTATAAATTTTATGTTAAAAGTTTCTTAAACATGAATGAAACTAAAATTCACAAATTGAATTATTAAATAATGCTATCACAACAGAATAAAGGCGAAACGTTCGTCAATTTTATATCTGCAGGTTTTAATTATTTAAAATTGTTCTTACCAAAAACTGTAAGTTATTTTTAAGCACGTTCATACATAATATTCTTGTATAGCATGGCGATCCAGATGTGAAAGTAATAATCGAAGCAAACTTAAATTTCTTATATTATTAACTTCATAATTTCTTTATTTTTTCATAATGGCATTTAATTTCGACCAAAATTTTAATCATTTCTTTCAATCATAGCGTTCCAACTTGAAATTTCTCCACCACTTCCAAACAAAACATTTCAACACATTTGTTACTTTTTAATTTTTCACACTTTATCAATATCTATTTCTTTTACCTTTAATTATTAATTTTTTTCAACTTTTAAAAAACATTTTTAAAACTCGAAGTTATTGACAAGAAGGAACGAATCCCCGCTCTATCTTACGCCTTTTCTGGTACCTTTTCTACTTTTTCAAACTCACAGCTATTAAAAGTGTAATAGTTTATGAGGTTATTTTGTGAGATTTTTATCCTATCGGAGGATAACGGTACGATTTGTTGATGGGATTGTTGTAAAAGTAAAACTCAAAGAAAATTAGGCAAATCGAAATTGTAGGGAAACTCCAGTATGCCGTGTCAATAATATGCAGGATAGTCCTACCATAACAATAAAATAAATTATAGTTCCACCACTTGAATTAAGTCCGGAATTTATTTATTTGGAGAGAATTTGGATACGTAGATTAAATAATACAGTCTCCGCACGGAGGCTATAAAGCCTAAGTTTCCGAAGCGTTGAGCTGAGTGGGTGTTTTGTTCACGAACAAATAACATCGAAGAGGAGCCAAACAATCTCAATCTGTGAAGTGGCGAAAATCCAGCCAGATCCATGAGCCAAAAGAACGCACTGTACAGAGCTAGAACTAAGAGTGTTGTAACACCGGAAGAGTACAGTAAAAGGAGAAACAGGGGGGGGGAACATTTAATAATGTACCCCTAAAAATATTGACAAAGAGATAATGAGAGACAAAGATAATACAGAGAACAGGAACTGCGAGGAAACAGAAAATATGGTAGAATTCAAAAGTCTTTTAATCAATGTGACAGGAGAACTCGCAAAGAAAATAAAAGAAAACGGTATGGAATTGAAAAGGAACGGAGAAGAGCTAGAAAAAATAAGGGTGGAGTTGGGGAAAACTAATAGAGAAATAAAGTATCTTAAGTACGAAATAAGGCGAAGAGATGGGATTTTGGAGGGATGAGAAGGAACAGTTGCTGGAGAGAATTGTCGCGTTGGAGGAGAAAAACCAACGAAATTAGAGGGAGAAAAGAAGGAACAACTTAATTATTATAGGATTAAAGGTGGGAAATGATAACACCAGAGGAGAGAGGTCCGAAGATTTGTGCAGACTAAATTTGGAGTGGTTGTAAATATCACAAATGCATATGGGATTGAAAAGCAAGAGGGTAAACAGCCAATCGTCGTCGTTCAAATCGAGGAATGGAACGATAAAAAGAAGATAATGGAGAATAAGCATAAATTGAAGGTTACTAGTGTATATATTGAAAGCGCCATGGCGGTGGAGGAAAGAAGGATGCAGATGAAAATAAAACCAAGGAAATATGTTTTTCAAAAGTTGAAAGAAAATAATAATTAAAGGGAAAAGAAATAGATGATAATTAAAGGGGAAGAGGAATTTCATTAACACTTTTTACACTTCAAGCTCTTCTATTTTCTTATTGCGGCCTTTGGACCGCACAACCAAGGCAATCACGTGTGAGATGCCCCTGCCCCTAATAATTATGTTTCCCCTTCTTCTCCACCTTCACTGTTATTGTGGTCTTGACGTGAAACCCTGAACAAGGATAAAGTAATGTACCTCCCAATACTGGGTCCTTTTATCATTACTACTTTGAATTACACCGTACAGAATTTTCATGAAGTTTTTAAGCTGTACGTTTATTTTATTGACACGTGAGTCATCGATTCATCCTGGGAGGATTTCCAATGCATAAAACATAATATTATGAGCTCACAATTTATTACTGCATTTGTAAATAAACTGCAAATAAAAATTCATCATCAGATCACGTTAACAGCACAGTTTTATATAAATTTCAATAACTTGAAGGATCTATTTTAAATAAATTAAAAAGTCGAGATAAACGTAATAGCCCGGAGTTCAAAAAAATTCTATTTTGAGCAAGTTTTTCATTTCAATTTGTGCGTTATTTGGTTCTTTGTAAACAATTTAAAATTGCTACCTTTCATTAACACTGTATATGTTTTACTGAAATCTCATAAGGCTACATCAACAATGATGCTGCTTTAATGTGATTAAGTAAGGATTAAATTTGTGCGCTTTGCGTCATTTCCATACGCGCACTGGACAAGACTAATTTAACACAATATAGTATACATAGACGAAGAGCTCCATTAATTTGTTTAATAATTGAAATGAATTGCCTGGATTCCATTAACTGTACCTTGTTAATAAAATTGCTAAGTAATTAAATTTTTTTGAATAGTGTGGATAAGCTTTAGAACGTTAAATTCACCACCGTAAAAATCAAAGCTTAATTTTCAAGATTACCAGCATTCTCAAAATTTTTGCTCAACGTCAACAGGAATATCGACTTTCATATTGTTCGGGTTTATTTACAAAACGTAGAGATCATTTTTCATTAGTGTATTCAAAAATGAGGTAAAAATTGTACAATTTTTTCAATCATCTATTGTTTGAAAAATGAAATCGAACTTGAAATGTCGAGTTCAAACATTTTAATATTTTCCAAATTTGTATGCTCTAAAAAATTTCAAATAGTAGGCATATCGATTGATTATACGATTCTGATATCATAATATTAACAATTTATACACAAATAAATAATTTCTGTACCCTAAATAAAGCACATCATACGCCCCTGCTGTGCTAATACCATTTCCATTATTCGTATTTTCAGTACACAAATTACTTTCACAAAACAATTTATGCAATATTAGTTCAGTTAACCTGAAGTAATTTTTACAAAGCGATCTTTAACTCTAATCGTCGACATAATTTAGTTTAAATTATATTACGAAATAAATTTGAATATGAAAGCAGCTTGTTAAGTTTTCTCGCAAATCAATTTAACTACGCAAACGTAACTTGTTAATAAAATTCTAATTGGAAAAAGTTCACATCCCCGAATCACTCTCGGCTTAATTTAATCCAAGATTTTCACTTTAAACAAGTTCATCGTGAAATTTAAAAATAATTAATACCGAAACTTTTAAAACAAAAAAAATCAAAAGAAATGATTTCGGATTATTTCATAACTTTTTAAAAAAACAAAAATAATTTTTTTAATCATCATAAAGTTTATGAGCACGACAAGGAAATTCAATTCGCCGAAAGCAATTTTGAAAATTAATTTAATATTTGTGTTTTAATAACCCATTAAGTAATTTATTAGTAAATTGTGTTCTAAAAACCAAAAAGAAAATGAAACCAATTCAAGTTATGCCATTACAAAATGTTGGTGTTTCAGAAAATAAATTAACATGAGCGACTAATTCTATGATTTTGATTTTAAGCCTCTTGATGAGGTAGGTACTTAGTATATATTCTTAATGTTTGTTTTGAATATAATCCGGATACCAATTGAGGAAAATAAACACGGAAACGTAGTTTATTATATATGTAAGTATACCCAGCAATTTTAATAAAATAATAAATTTACGAGAGAGTTGTAAAATTGGGTCGGCTTTAGAGTGCCATATAATTTATTGGTTTGCTAGATGATGTTGGCTAATTATGATTTAACGTCGCTTCTACAATTTTTTACTTGGAATTTTAGTCTTAATTACTTAATATTTCTATAAAATAAATTCATATTTATTATCATCGTCAGTTATATTGCACCCACCATCCGATATAAGGCTTTTCTAATTCCGTCCACTTCGCTCATTCAATCCCTCAGCATCGAGCAGGTCTCTCGAGTCTTTACCCTGAAAACTACTTGTGTAAGTGGCAGCCGGTTTTTTCAGTTAATAAGCAGGGAATGTGGGTAAGCGATACTGAATTATTAGTATCTCAAAGGAATAAAGCAGCGCTAATTGGTGTTAGTAATGGTAATAATGAAGTGTTGGTTTTATTGTCTAAAATCTCTTCGAAATGCTTGTTTCTAAGTGCTGTTCTTTCCGTCACTCTTTATGTAGTGCTAAAATGTTTCAACTTTCTCTTTCATATCTCACCACTTAAAATTCATATAACTGTTTTTAAACTTTTTTGTTTTGGAGTTGCCTTTAATTTGGTTTACCATTCCATTTACTTTGTTCTTCTCGCCAAGTTTTTACAAATTCTAGTTATTATTCGATAAATTTGATAATACATAAATATCTAAAACCCAACTAATATAATATTTATGTAGTTTCTTCCATTCTTTGAGGTTTTTTCAGATTCAATTTTATTTAACTTTAATGGTCTTCTTTTGTACTTTCCAACATTCGTTCAACGGAAATTCTTTATCATACGATTTATTGCAAATAAAAAAATGTTGATACTGCAGTAAAATTTACTTAACGAAATTATTATTAACAGTGGTGGCTCGCGACTTTGTTCAACGAGAGGGCACAAAATTTACAGAAAGTTTTTTTAATTTATCACATTTTTATTTTCGAAGTAATTTAATACCAAAGAAGCTTTAATCGATAACCGTTAAGATAAATGCAAATATTTAAAAAATTTGGTCTTGCATGGGAGCGTAAAATATTTCTGTAATCTACACCGGCCCGACTGCTTACCAATTCTAGCGACAACTTTTGTGTTACTTTCACAATATTAATTCTCTTCATTGCCAAATAAAATACTCAAGTTAACAATAGAACGTGAAAATAGAAACCGGGGGTTCAGGGGGGTCATATTTTATTCTCCTTCTTCCCTTTATGTAATAACTATAAATTTTCACTTGGCCTTCATTTTCATAAATTACTATAAATTTTCATCTGTCTATTACTTACCATCTAAAAATATTATAAAAGTATTCATCCTATTTTTCAGTAGTGACTTGTGATATTTTCTATAGAAGGGCACAAAACTTCAAGATAAAGGAAAAATATAAAGCAACAACTTTTGTGTTAGGTTGGATTGGATTTTTGGATTTCGGTGGAGGGGCAAGTATTCACTTGCACGCACTTAGGCCACTCTACCGGGCCCATTGTACTGCCTCCACTTTGTTGCTCACCCCCAGCCTGACCCACAATGTCGACACTGCCAAGTATGACCGCAGCCGTTAGGCGGTCTCTCGGCCTCACCACCGACCAGAACTCCCCAACAATGGCCGGCACTACGAACCAGGGACGTCCGCTCGATGACCGAGCTCTGAGAAGTCCCGCGATTCGCACCCCACCAATGCTAGGTGCAGTCGATGGGTGGCCCCTAGACCAGGCCACCCAGCCCGAAGCCTCAACAAAGTCAATCATTGCGTAGTCGATAGGGAGTAGGGGTGATTTTTATTACCCTGTTTGACATATTAGATCAGGTCAAATCAGGGGGACCGCCGGCTTAACGTGCCCTCCGAAGCACGGAGACGGCCATTGAAGGAAAGCAAGTCCGAAAGAAAATTGACTCCTACTGGACTCGAACCAATGCCTTTAGCATCAGTAGTCGATTGCTCTAACTACTCGGCCAATGACCGTCTCTTGTGTTAGGTTGAAAATATTAATGTTCATCATTTAAATTCAAATTAAAACCCACTTGATAAAATTAATCATAATATCTGGGTTAATCTTTAAGGGTTAATCGATAGGGAATTCCTTGTGCACAATCACTTGGGGATTTTTGGGAATTCTTGCGAACTCCCTAAACTTCTTAGGAATTTTCATGAACTGTTTGAAAATTCTGGGGAATTCTTGATGAAAATTGATGAACGTTTTATGATTTATATTAAATTTTACGATTTTTCTTGATACATTTTGTTTCATTTGATGTTGATTTTGATGACAATCATTGCCATTTAATGTTCTTTGTGCATTTTCGGTAGTTAAATTTTATTTTAGTCACTTTTTTCAAAGACTAGCTTAAATTTAAAGCTCATGTTAAACTCTAGGATAAAAATTCATTTAAAATCCCGAAGGTCTTAGATGAAAATAAATACGGTGTTTTCATGACTAATAAAAAAACGTCGAACTGATATTTTTTGAGAGGGTTATTCGAAATTACAGCATGAAATAATCATGAATTGCAGTTTAATTAAAAATACCGATTCTTTAATTAAATAAGTTTTACAATTGGTTAAGAAGTCTGAGGAAATTCAGGAATTTTCTAGGTAATATTAGAAAATTTCTAAATTTATTTGGAACGTTTAGGATTATCTACATTTCCCTCGATTGTAATTACATATTATTCTTATTATTAGTTAAATAAACCTTATTATTAGTTAAATAATTTCCGAGAAAAGCAAAGAAATAATTGCAAACCTCCACAGAAGTTTAAAAAATCCCTTAATTTACAGTTTTCGTAAATAAATTGAAATTTTTCTAATAATGTTTTTTCATTATATTATTTTATGAATAATCTTCGCCAATGTACTTCAGGATTTAAAAGAACAACGTTAAATAGTAATGTTGTAATTACATTAAATAGTAAGTCTTTAGGAATTAGGTGCAGGCACATCGAAAGGCAAGCCTAACAAAAGCTACCTGAGATATAAAAACCAAAACGCTCAAAGAACACTAATCTATAAATTAATAAGAAGGACAGGTTCTAGAGCTATATTAAGAAGAAGACTTCTTAATAAGAGTAGAAGAGGAAGAACTTGAGTAAATGATGCGCTATTCGGCAACGAAAACCAAAATTATTTCTCATTTCCTCATCAGGGTAAACATTACCCTGAATGGAAAAACAATAAAGGTCTTAACTGACATGGAATAACCTTGAACTGTTGGTGGATAATAAACTGACAATGCAGAAACACTCTTAAACTATGCCTGCGATAAGGCAGTTAAACTTATTCAAAATTTATAATGCATGGCAAGATTGAAAATTTGGGTCTAAACAATTGATATTTATATCTTTATACAGCTGCCATCTTGTTTGGTTATACATGTACAATATGTAGAACCTGGATCATCCTATGTAAATATTGTACAATAGTCGCAATGGATTTTTAGCGTACTTATACTTTTGAATTGTTTTATATTGTATTAGATCCTATTTCCTTGCTATTAATATTACCACTCCTTCGATCCATTCTCTTCCGTTTCCTCTAGAGAATATCATTTTATCTTTTCCAATTCCATGAACTGGAATCATGATCATGATCATCGCGATCGGATAGATTATCACTGCTACTATCAATAAAATATAAATTAGTAGTTTAAAACACACAAATTCCATTTAAACTAAGCCTCGCTCATAATATGCAATTCGCTTTTGTCTGTGACAGTGTACAGCTCCATTCAAAACAATTAAATTTTAAAATACTACTATACGAACGTTACCTTTGATAAGATAAATGCAATAATCCTACCCACATTCCAGTAATATCTGGATTATAGCTTTCACGTGTGCTTTATAACGATCAGTTAAAGTAAATTCCTAGTAAATTAAAGCAAAATTACATGTGCATTAAATGAAAACTGTGATATTCGTCATATACTAGGTAGTTCAAAACTTTCATTCGAGAAAATCTGACAAGCTCCAGGGAATTAATATTAGAACTTCTATCATAATATACAAATTTCAACGTCAGTTCTCTTACAGGTTTTGTATTATTGCGACACTAGAATAAAAAGACGACTATAGAGAGCGCTTCAGAACATCCGCCACTGCGATCTTCATGGAACACAAAACCTGGAGTCTAACCAGAGGGACACCTGGGTTACCTAAATAATATAGCCTCCAATCCAGAGTGTTTTTTAGCTGCATGAGAACTTCAAATTGAAATAAAACATTAAAAAATTGATGGAATGTTTTTTTATGAAAGTAAATTTAATGCCATTTATGATTTGAAAATGATTTCCGGCATGTGACCACCACGACTAATCGTTACGAAGCGCATCCGATCAGTCCAATTTTGAATACTTTTTCCAATATTTCTGGCCTTATTTCATAAATGGCTTGCTGAATATTGACCTCCAATGCTTCCAGAGTTGTTGGTTTGTTAGCATAAACCATGGATTTAACATACCCCCAAAGAAAAAAATCTGGAGGCGTCAAATCACACGATCTTGGAGGCCAATTAATAGGACCATTTCTTGAAATAATGTTGTCACCAAATTGTCCTTTCAATAAAACAATGGTTTCGGTGACTGTGTGGCACGTAGCACCATCCTGTTGGAACCATAAATTGTCGATGTTTAACTCTTGTATTTTTGGAAACAAAATTGTATTGAGCATGTGTCGATATCTCACGCCATTCACCCCAATGGTAGCTCTTTCCTCATTTTGAAAGAAACATGGGCCGATGATGCCGTTGGCGTGTATTCCACACCAAACAGTCAATTTTAATGGATGCAATGGAGTCTCAAGATAATGTTCCGGATTGGTCTCAGTCCGTATTCGGCAATTTTGCTTGTTCACATATCCATTCAACCAGAAATGTGCCTTGCTACTGAACAAAATTTGGCGTTAAAAAATGGATCCACTTCCAATTGGTTGTGAGCCCAATCTGCGAACGCACGACGCAATCGATGATCATTAGGCTTAAATTCTTGAACTAACTGGATGTTGTAAGGATGTAAACCAAAATCTTGATGTAAAATTTTCCATGTAATGGACGAACAAAGCCCAAGTTGTTGAGCACGGTGGCGAATGGAAATGTTTGGGTTCTCTTGCACACTTTCACTCACAGAAGCAATAGTTTCTTCGGTACGCACATTTCTTTGCCTTGTTGGTGGTCTTAGATCATGCAATGAAGAAGTGGTACGAAATTTATCCATCACCGCATGAATGGCCTGCTCAGAAGGTTGATTATGTTAACCATAAAATGAGCGAAGAGCTCTAGAAGTTTTACGAACGTAACTCTGACTTTGAAAATAAATTTCCACAATTTGGCAGCGTTGTTCAAGTATTAATTTATTCATTATTAAATGGAAAATCTTTCTGAACACAAATGTCAAAGAACTGTCGCTTTGATAAACTTCATTCGAAAGTTATCCCTATTGAAAGATCTCGTGCAGCTAAAAAAAACACCCTATAGCAATTAAATTCGTCAAGTATCAATCACTCGCTAAGGGAAATCCCTTTCTGTGTCATTTGTCCAAAAATTAAATATAATTATGTAGTTCTATAATTCGTAGATGTGCAGGATGAATTAGCTTTACCCTAAGAGCGATAAAATTAGTTTGAATTAATGGATACTTCATAAATTAAGAGAATTACGTAAAAGATAATGTGAGATATGGATTATTAGATTATGCAAATAGCCATTATAAGTTTAATAGTCTTGCAAGAGATAAAATGGTGAGATAACCATCAAGAAGAACGAAGAAAGACAAGGGGAAGGCCCAAGACTCAAGTTTGTTACAACTTCTTTGTAATCTATAAGCTGATAAATTTAAAATCGAAATGAGATGACTGACGAATATTCGCAAGTCTTTAGCGATTATTTAGGAGCATGGAGGTATTTTTCTTTACATACCCCAATATTATGTAAATATCTAAAAGTTGCAAACATTTTTACTCATTTTACAAAACTCAAAGCTCGGAAAATTTAAATACCACCTTAAAATAACCGCAAGCTCGTCGTGGAACAAATACCTATGCTGTGAACTTAGAGGGGAAAACTTAACCCAAACCAGAGCATCATTATTAAAACACAAGTTAGAAATTGTTTATTTATTATTCAAAAACAAATAGTAGGCAAGGGCAACTGTATAATAATTATTATATGTTACCTCTTTGTAGGTAAACCCAGGTACATGTAAAATATTATGTAAAACAAATTTTCTTACAAAACATTCTGTTTAAATATTGTGACCGCATTAACAAGCAATCGTATGTCTTGACACAGTTTTCCGAGTCTACCGACATCCATAAAGATAAATTATAATACCAAAGTAAATCAAATTCTCTGAAGAGAATTCTCAAGCCTGTATTTACGCTCGTGATGAAAATAATAAATGTAATACTAAGTAAATAACAATGTAATAATGAATATTATTAGAGGAGTCTTTCTAGCTCTCGAAATAAGTAGCAGAAGTTATTCCTTAGACAATTAGATATTATAAAGTCACCCTTCCAAAATTTCAGGTTTTCAGGTAGTGGAAACTCCAATCAAAAGTTTTTGTAAATCACTCCGCGCCGATTGAGGGTCAAGCAGTGTAAATGGAAATTCTTTGTAAATCACACGTTTGAGACCAATTTCAGACTCAAATTAGATTTGGGAGACGACAGTGCTATGAGCTAATTTTTAAAATTTTAATATTATAGCAACCTGAAATCGTAAAATTCGAAGTTTGTTCTTCATTTTTAAAAACTGGAATATCATAAATATAAATTTATAAAAATTATTAGCAAACAAGGCATCAATTTTTAGTTTCTTGTTTGTTCGATATTTATTACTTAAAATACCCAAAAAATGGAATAAAAGTTTGCTGAAAAGATAAAACCGTAAAATAATGTAAAACAAAGTAACGCAAAAAAAGCAAATGTTGTTTCTAACTGGTAAAATGTCGTCATCAATCACTTTAAGAGTAGTTAAGAATTTAAAAATGCAGAAAGCAAAGTTTTTGTTTAATGAATGATTCATTACCATATTATCCAGTATAGTAATTAAAGCAGTGGTTTCCAAACTGCGAATCATTCCAGAGCGCCCCTTTTTATCGGTATCTTGTAGATCTTTAAGAAAATTTTTTTTGTGTTATATGTTTTTTTAAACTTTGTTTTGAATTTTATTCACATGTAACACAAAGTGAACAAATAGGTGGAAGCTATACAGCTAATAAACGTCTTGCTTTCATTGCGTAGATTTAAGTCGTCGTTTAGAAATACCACAACAAAATTTGTAAAGAATTTTAATATTAAAAGGCTTTAATTCAATTACGAGAACAAAGAGTGCCTTCACGTATAACTCCATTTAATGTGTCGTATTTCATACAAAATTATTGAACAATATAAAGGCGCTACTGCGCTGGGAAGAATTACCCAATTTATTGTTCTACTAACCGCATTTTCACTACTCCATTTACATAAAACTAAGTGGCAGGAAATTTTTTGTTAAAAAGTCTTTGTTGTTTTTTTAACAGGAAAAACCTGTAGCTCAATATAAACGGAAAATTTTAACTCGATTTATAACATTTGGTAGCTGGGGTGCCTACTTGCTATATTAAATTAAGTTCGTCGAACAATTTTTCTCTGGAGGATCAAGAGGGAATTATATGTTAATCCTGGTGGAACCTTGTTACGATAAGTGCCGCACGACAGGATTAGCAATAACGTCGCAAGTTGATAGTAGAATTTTACTAGGAATATTTCTAAAACTTATAACTTATAATGTATTAGGTCGAAAAATATTATCATACGAAATCAATTTATTTCCAACAAAGTTTTTTAATTAAAAAATCCAAACACCCTGTATATGCAAATTATGTCGCTCAAGTAGTTTCGTGTAGAGTCGATAATAACGTAAGATTTAATCACAGATTAAGTCAATTTTTGTAATAAACTCCAACTATTTCGAGAATATTGCACGTCATAAATTTAAATGAACTTGAGGAAAATAAAGGATAAGATCTGGGAAATTCTGGAAAATTGTTACAAACAATATAAGTGGAACGCTATTGGTCACTGTTCTGTTATTCGTCATTGATTAAAAAGTTTTTCGTCTACAATGCGCATAGACTGTTTTAATCAGTTTAGCGTTTAGAAAATTAGTCAGAATCACAACAAAATAACAACATTAATCAAAGTTCATTCATACTATACTTGTAACTTTTACTCTTTTTTTGATAAAAAAAAGTTTTACTAAAAAATAATTACAGGCTCTACCTTGGGACGACATTGAAAACTGCAAACTAAAGTTCCACAAACTTGGAAGAAAAATTGGTATTACGCTGTCAAAATTAATCCCTCCGCAGCAATGGTAGTGTAAGTATGCATTAAGCTCATCTAAAATATTACCACATAGTTTTAGGGCCTAATTAACTTGTAATTTACAAAAGTGAAACAAAAACTTGACGTTGATATTAATTTATTGCCAAGTAAAACAAGTTCGAAAAAAAAATTGACAAAGATAAATGCGACAGTTGCGGCGGTATGAAAAAAGTTTGCTGAACGCTGGAAAACATTAAAACATTAGTTGTTGTTTAGGCTCATCTGAAAATTTAATTATTGAAACAAACGTTTGGCGTGCAGCGATGCATAAATTATAAAAATAAAATTTACTAGACAGAAAACACTTAAACGTTAGCATTTTTTTGGTTTCTATATTGCTGTTTTTTCGAATGTTTTTATTTGAATTTTGTTTTAATAATAATCAAATGGTAGTATTTACTCGCAGATTTGTAGACACAACCATGTTAAATTGAGATTCGCTTTGTAAACTGATAACCATTATTTTTTATCAATTTTCTTGATGTTGGAAAATATGTAAGTGAGATATATGTTTCATAAATTTATAGGACGCTTACAGAAATTGTATATAATATATCATCACAATGCATAGGCTTTTGACGGTTTAAGTTATGTTTGGACTTTCGGGGTCGTTTTGAAAAAGAGCACGTTTAATTTATATTTTCATTTTGTCAGTATGGGTCTGATGGGATCAGTTTCATAGATATATTGCGGATAAGATCGAAACATGTCACCGTAAAGTGTGAATTTTATCATTCTTATTATTAATACTAGTTTTTCTGAAAATGGCGTTGACTGAATTATTTTTTGCCTTCTTGTTGTGCACTAGCTGAAAAAGGAAAGGCTGTATGTTATGTGCATTTAGGGTGAAGCCGCTTTTACGTGCTTGTTCATTTATGACCTCATCAGTAAAAAAAATATTAAGTTTTGCATAGGATGATAAAGCAACATTTGGGTGTGTTAGAAATATTATACTTGATGCTCCAATTTTCCATTTGATTCTAAAGAGATTAAATTGTAATGGAAATTGTATGTTTTCCGTTTTGTTTTTTTCCATCTTAGAATTACTGAAATTAATCTTTTTTTGCTGTTTAACAAAATGACTTCTAAATAAGATACATAATTTTTCCGTTTATTGTTTACATAATTTTTTTAAATTATTGGCTAACTGCTAACAACTGTGCCAAGTTATTATTGTTGTCTGTATATTAAGGTTGTCGTTATTTGGGGTATTAACGAATATTTAACTTGCCGACCGCCAAATAAACTCTAAATAAATAAAAAGAAACCCTGTAATTATTTCAGATCTTTATTTTAATATTTAACGCTTGACCACAGAAGATAAAGTTTTCCATTTAAAATTTTAATATAGTCTTTAAAAGTATTTTTTTGGTTATACTATATAATAGTGGGTTACGTCCTCTCCGTTCAAAACTCGGCAACCACCTCCCAAAGGTGGTTCAAAAAAGTCACATCTCCTGAAAAATGTTATATGGGACGGGAAACAAAGATTATTAGTCCATCAAAGCAATACTGCATGATAATATAAACTTATTAGACAAACTAATGTGAAAATTTACAAGATCTTGATAAGATCAGTAATAGTATATGAAGCAAAAACGCTTATGAAGTTTATCCAAATGTGAAATGGAATTGTTGAGAACATTCTAAAGAAAAGCCTTACAAATCATCTCAGGTCCAAAATGGCCGAGAATGGAAAAGGTAGACCATGAATGAATTATGAAATTAGGCATGTATTTCAAAGAGAAGGTATTGTAAAGTTTGTAAATGCTCAAAGAATAAAATGGCTGGATCACATCATGCAAAGTCCAAATGGATCCACGGTAAAGCAGATAATGGATTCCACACGAGGATAGGATTCCAGGACGGCCAAAAGTGAGATGGTGGAACCAAGTGACTGGAGACTTAAGATAAAATAAAAGAAAACGAATGGATGGGAAAGACACAAAAAATAGGAAGTGATGCAAACGAAGTTAATTGCCCACTATGGGAAAAGTGTTTGAAAAACTGCTAAAAGTACAAATAAATTCATTCTTTGAAACCAACGGGCTGTTTCATGCAGGTCAGTTTGGTTTTAGAAATAACCGCTCAACTACTATGGCAATTAGTAGTCTGTGTAAAAAGGCAACGGCAGCATTTGAAAGTAATGAGTACCTCGACGCACATTTTTATGACCTGTCTAAGGCATTTGATTGCGTGTCTCATGAAATTCTTCTTGAAAAGTTAGCAGCATATGGCCTCCATAGCAATGCCATAATGCTAATAAAATCTTATCTGGAAAGCAGAAGTCAGTGTGTTTCCTTCAATAATATAAATTCTTCCTACAGAACGATATCAACAGGTGTTCCTCAGGGTTCGGTCCTGGGCCCGATCTTGTTCCTAATTTTTATAAATGATTTACCGAGATGTACAAGCGCGCACTCGGTTCTATTTGCCGATGACACAACAACTTTTAATACGGGTACCAACCTAACAGATCTTGCTTTAATTGCATCACAGAATCATGATGAGCTGAGGCAATGGTTTCTTGCTAACAAACTATGCCTTAATGAAGGCAAGAGTCAGAGCTTGGTATTCACTCTTAAACAGAATGCCCCTAGAGGTGATCCTGTTGAGTTTCTCGGAGTTAAGATGGACTCAAAATTAACCTGGGAACCCCACATAAACAAACTCGCATGTAAGGTATCCAAACACATCTATGCCATGAGACAACTGAAAAATCTCGTATCTTTGAAGGTTTTAAAAACGGCTTACTTCGGTCTGATCCACAGCAATTTGTCCTATGCAATCCTAGCATGGGGTCATTCCGCCCACGCAAACAAGATCTTCGTCCTTCAAAGAAAGATCATAAGAATCATCTCTGGTCTGGGCTTTAGAGACGATTGTAAAAATAAATTTATTGAGCTAAACATACTAACGGTGCCATGCCTTTATATATTTCAAGCCTTGCTATTTGTGAAAGACAACGAAATGTCATACCAGACGAGTTCGCACTCCTACAATACGAGGCAAAAAGATAATATTGTTCCGGCCTTTCACAGGTTGGCCCGCTCAAGGGAGGCTACGGGATACCATGGTATCAAATTCTATAACGTTCTTCCCGAGCGTATAAAATCTCTGCCACCGGATCAGTTTCGTATGGCAATATCTAAATTTTTGTTGAAACAGGCATTTTATTCTCTAGAGGAATATAATAACCACAAATTTAGTGACCTGTAAATGTTTCTTATATAATTATACACTTGTGTGTTTTTTTTTCTTGCTGACTTGTGTAAATTTACAATTGTAATTAATGCACGCAATAAAATAATGAAATAATGAAATAATGAAATGTATTTTATGAGGCTAAATTCTCCCCTTATTTTGTTTCCGTACAGTAGCATTCTCGTAGAGTAATTTTAAAAAATTTCAAATTTTTAAGGCCATATCTGGTCCTACAAAAAAATACTAACTGCAAAGATCATAAAACCTTATTTGTTCTAAATGGAAAATTTTATCACCCGCAGTCGAGGGTTAACTATTGAAATAATTACAGGGTTTGGTTTTATTTATTTCGAACCTTTTTTTGAAACGGCAAAATAAAAATTCGATCAGACCCTAAATAACGACCACCCTAAAGTATTGCGGTATTTTTTTAAATATTTTTGTAAAATTTTTGAATTGTTGGGGAATTTTCAATTTTCACATTGGAAGTTGGCAGATTGTCTTTTTTGGAATTGAAATCAAAAATTGGATTTGAAAATAATATTTAAAATGGAATTTAAAGAAATTATAGAGAACATGGCAAAAGCTATGAAGGAGTTGAACGAAAATATGATGGAAAAGGAAAATGACAATAAAAAGTTGAAACAAGTATAGTAGAAATAAAACTGGAAAACAAAATTAACGCAGAGAAGACGCAATAGATTTAATGAGAGCATGATAGAAAATTTAACTAAAAGTATAGTAGAAAAATTAAATAAAAATATTATAAAAAAATTAAATTAAAGTATGGTAGAAAATTTTGATGGAAACATTAAAAGAGACGAAGAAAACAGTGATGAAATCATAACAAGATTCAATAAAGAAGCATTTAATTGTACAAAAGCAGTTAGGATAATCGAAAACAAAAATCGTGTAGAAAAAAGATTAATTCGCAAAAATTGGAGATATGGACGCTTCTGAAATAGAAGAAAATTTGGAAGTGGAGGAGTATTAGGATGTGACATGAAAAGACGGTCCTCAAATAGAATAAAATTAGAAAGCAATAGTTTCAAAGAAAGCAATAACAAAAAGGAACACAAATACTTAACCAAAACGATAACCAGAAAAAAGCACAATAAACTAAAATTTATCACAAAAACTCTGAATTATAAAAAAGTACAGAAGAAAGAAAAAATTATAAAGGACAAACAAGGCCGTAAGAAGTACAAAATACTCAAAATTAAAAATAACGGAAAAAAATGGGAAAAGAAGCGAATTTACATCCAAAGATTCAACTAATAGAGAAATGGGAAAGAAAATTAAGGTAAAGGAAAAGGAGATGCGCGTTGAACGCGGCCAAGATGGTTTTGCATTTTGAGCATTAATTAAAATAAGCATATCAATTTTGCAACATAAAGTTTTATTTGTAAATAAAAGATTAAAAATATGAAGTGTTTAAAATTAAATAAATAACTAAAATAAATAGCAATTTAATGAGTGAAGATTTTTATTAACACAGTGATAAGGCACGAAATGCATTTTGTAAAACTCGATTAACATTGCAGTATATTCGTTAGTGCTCAAGTGTTTGATGCTCGGCTAAAAAACAAAATTTCTACTAAAATAACCAACAATTTGGTTAATTTATAAACCAGTTGTTGTAATTACTTGGCTAATTTAAAACTATTCTTCTGCTAAAATATAAAAAAGCACTATTTAGGCTAATGAACTACCCAATTTTCCGCTGATTTGACAGAAATTTTATTATCAATTAAAAAAACCAAAATTCGGCCGTATTAATGATTTATAAAAATTTCTTAAAATCCTCAAAATGGCCACATTAGGGTTCACATTGAATTTTCTACAAAAAATTCCTTGACTTTTCCAGGACCTCATAATGAAAAAAACGTCAGAATTTTAAATTCCTTGGCCCTCTAGCCGTGAGAATTAAACATTAACCATTTTTTTTAGTTATTCCTAAAAGTTTTGGGCGGAAGTCTTACAAAGACAGAAATTCATAAAGCCGGCATTTGATATTGTTCAGCAATTAACAATTGGACATTTAAGTCGATTTTCAGACTTTTTCTGAATTTTTGCAAAATTTTATCTAAAAGTTCTTAACAAGTTCGTCTAGCAAATTTAAAGTTAATAGGTTAGTAAAATTCGTTAAAACCCAATATTTAATAAAATAAAACTAGTAAAATTTAATGTTAGTATGAATTTGACAGAACGAAAATTAAACATTTCTAAGTTAACTAATATTTATTTTAACAAGTACAACAGCATGAAATTGTGTAACGTTTTGACTTTTAATTTGTTGAAAATATTTCCTGAAATTAATTAACTTTTTAAAATTCAAGTTAGTAAACTTTTAATATTTATTGCAGACAATAAATTGTTTGAATTTTTTACAACGCAAATTAATTTTATTTAATACGAGTATTTTCAACAAACTAAAAGTTAAAACATTTTATAATAAAAGTAGATATGCTGCAGTAAATATTTTAAATATAATGAATTAACAATAATTATTTATCAGCATCTGAAAGTGAGAAATCTAAAATTATAGCTTCTTATCTTGAATTTGAGTTAGCGTGATTTCCATCATGGTTGTACGGCCTAAAGGCCGCACTGTAACTATTCAGGTTACCAAAAAAATTTATAGATTGCAGGTGAATTACGGATACACATACTTAGGCTATTATTATGTTTGTGATAGGTCATGCATTTTTAATTCAATTTTAAAATCAAGTAATGGAAAGTTTATTAATTACGTAAAGACGATTTTTGAAAGTTTTGATATCCCCCATGTAAATCTATGCAAAATTTCAAAAAGACTTCCTTTACCTTACGTCTCCCTGCGATATTAATTTTTTATATGAAAAAGTAATTTCGAAAACCGAATATAAATTGGTTTAATAAATTAGTACATAAATATTTATAGTATATACCTAATTTAAAAATAAAAAGTGGTTTTATTATAGTATTATTAAAGTTATTATCATTAATTACTTAATTAGTCAAAATATTATAATATTATGTAAGTCAATCAACTAATTATGTTATCGTAATAATTATTGAGTTATTATTAATTCTACATTATTTGTAATTATTAAATTTACTAATTTACAATAATAACTTTAATAAAAGAATAATTTTCATCCAACAGCATATTTGATTATATGGTCCTAACACTTACATATTCAATAATTGAAGGGCCTAATGGAAAAAGTAGTTAAGTCACTTTTTTTTCAATTTGTAGTTGAGCACATTTTCACATTGCGGCATTTATTCTCTACAAATTAGTATAAAAATCAACAAATTGAAAAAAAAGTGACTTAACTACTTTTTCCACTAGGCCCTTCAATTATTATAATAATTAATGAGATTTACGACTTGAATTTATTAATTCAAGTAATTTATTAAAATACTATTGGTTCTTTGAGCATAATAATAATCGCACTCATTCCTCACGGAATATCGTCACCTTGCGATCTTTACAATTCATTTTTCATACGATGAATTATTTTTTATCTTCCTTCATCTCCCACTGCAAGTTTTTGTGTGACTTGACGGTATTCATTACACTTGTTCACAACTTTCTGTCTAAACACGTGTTCTTCCAATTTTCGACTCCATCTTGTCCATCTCCTCCACTACTACATCCATCCACCTTAACCTGGGTTTTCCTCTTGCTCTATTTTCAGTTGGCCTCCATTCCATGATTTTTCTGGTCATATCCTTTGACTCTCTCCTCATAATATTACCCAACCCAGCGTAAGCAGCTTAATTTTTTAACTATTTTAAAGTGGTTCGTCGCTTGTACCAAAGGGAAAGAATGAAATTCTGATGATTATTGGTTACGGGGACAGAACTAGCTCTCAATTGGAAGTGTGCAATTGATTCAATATAAATATCCTAACTAGGAACCAATTAGGCGTGCCACCGTTAGGAAAATAAAGCAAAACTTTTTGTTAGTGGGCCATACGAGAGACGGTCTAGGACGTTTCGCCGTCGCCGTTTCGCCGTCGCCGTTTCGCCGTCGCCGTTTCGCCGTCGCCGTTTCGCCGTCGCCGTTTCGCCGTCGCCGTTTCGCCGTCGCCGTTTCGCCGTCGCCGTTTCGCCGTCGCCGTTTCGCCGTCGCCGTTTCGCCGTCGCCGTTTCGCCGTCGCCGTTTCGCCGTCGCCGTTTCGCCGTCGCCCGTTTCGCCGTCGCCGTTTCGCCGTCGCCCATTTCGCCGTCGTTAATTAAAAAATATAAATCAAAAGTTACAATTAAAATATTATTATAAAATTTTATAATAAAATTAATAGTTTTAGAAGAAGAACAAAATGTAACCTAACATATGGGAATTTTTTTTGGGATTTCAAACCCACTCACAATATGAGGCTGTTTCATTTATATAGTAAAAATTTATTACGAACTTAAAATGTTGCGATAATACAAAAAAATTTCAAATGGAGTGAAATTTTTTCTCTCCGACTTGAATTTTTCTTTGAAATACGGATAGATGGGGGTGTGATTAGTAGATATTAGTAATAAATATAATCAAAAAAATGGAAAATAACTCGTGTATTGCCAAAAAAGTGAAAAAATTAAATTTTTTTTGCCTTCCAATTTTAGGGGTGTGCATTCGAAAAGGAGGGTAATCCATCGTCAAATCCTACCCTTACGGGGCGCCGCTGCGCTCCGCTCCGCTCTGCACCCCTCCAGGGCGGATTTGACTCTGGTTACTAGGCTAAACATACTTGAAGCGCGACAGATCAAGAAAACCGGGATGTGAGAGAACCTCGAAATAGCATTAAAAAGTATAGTTGCGGTATGGGGCAGTAAACTATTACGTTTCCAATTTTAGGGGTGTGCATTCGAAAAGGAGGGTAATCCATCGTCAAATCCTACCCTTACGGGGCGCCGCTGCGCTCCGATCCGCTCTGCACCCCTCCAGGGCGGATTTGACTCTGGTTACTAGGCTAAACATACTTGAAGCGCGACAGATCAAGAAAACCGGGATAAATGCAACCTGGATGTGTGAGAACCTCGAAATAGCATTAAAAAGTGTAGTTGCGGTATGGGGCAGTAAACTATTACGTTTCCAATTTTAGGGGTGTGCATTCGAAAAGAAGGGTAATCCATCGTCAAATCCTACCCTTACGGGGCGCCGCTGCACTCCGCTCCGCTCTGCACCCCTCCAGGGCGGATTTGACTCTGGTTACTAGGCTAAACATACTTGAAGCGCGACAGATCAAGAAAACCGGGATAAATGCAACCGGGATGTGTGAGAACCTCGAAATAGCATTAAAAAGTGTAGTTGCGGTATGGGGCAGTAAACTATTACGTTTCCAATTTTAGGGGTGTGCATTCGAAAAGGAGGGTAATCCATCGTCAAATCCTACCCTTACGGGGCGCCGCTGCGCTCCGCTGCGCTCCGATCCGCTCTGCACCCCTCCAGGGCGGATTTGACTCTGGTTACTAGGCTAAACATACTTGAAGCGCGACAGATCAAGAAAACCGGGATAAATGCAACCGGGATGTGAGAGAACCTCGAAATAGCATTAAAAAGTGTAGTTGCGGTATGGGGCAGTAAACTATTACGTTTCCAATTTTAGGGGTGTGCATTCGAAAAGGAGGGTAATCCATCGTCAAATCCTACCCTTACGGGGCCCCGCTGCGCTTCGCTGCGCTCCGATCCGCTCTGCACCCCTCCAGGGCGGATTTGACTCTGGTTACTAGGCTAAACATACTTGAAGCGCGACAGATCAAGAAAACCGGGATAAATGCAACCGGGATGTGAGAGAACCTCGAAATAGCATTAAAAAGTATAGTTGCGGTATGGGGCAGTAAACTATTACGTTTCACCCCCAAAAAATCGCGTAAAAACAAAAAATAATCTTTCATAAATAATCAAAATAATTTAATAAAACTTCAATTGTAACTTTTGATTTATATTTTTTAATTAACGACGGCGAAATGGGCGACGGCGAAACGGCGACGGCGAAACGGGCGACGGCGAAACGGCGACGGCGAAATGGGCGACGGCGAAATGGGCGACGGCGAAACGGCGACGGCGAAACGGCGACGGCGAAACGGCGACGGCGAAACGGCGACGGCGAAACGTCCCATTCCGACGAGAGATCGTCCTAGATCAGGTCGTCCACTAGTTCAAGATGTTCAGCTAAATATTTTACTCAAGCTTCAAGAAAATCCCCATTTATCCACTTTTCAAGTGGCGGCCAACAAAAGGCTATAATTCGTAATAAAATTCGGATAATTAAACCTGATACAATTGAAAATGTTTTACAGGAGTTTCAGTGGCGAAGAGAGGATCACTTATAACATTAAATTTTTTTTACCAGTTGTTTACATTTAAATACTTAAAAAATTGTGCTTTCCAAATTCGTAAAGAAAAATGAAGGCTGATATTTAAAAAACTTCACACGACGTCACTGCTCAAAAACAAGACGCGATAAAAATATGATAATGGTAGAGAAATGGTTGACGTGTCCGAGGATTTTCTGAGAAAATCCCTCTAAAATTTTTTATCGGATTTGTTCTGAACTTGACACAAGGATTAATTATTAGTACTACATAATGTGGTATTTTAGAATAAATTAATTTAAAGACAACAAAAGGCAAAATATATTTATGTATAAAGGGTTCAAGTTGTTTAACGATTTGCCATTTTCCCTTAAATTGGAGGACAATTTGTTGAAGTTTAATAGAGGCCTTGTGTGGCAAGTAGTTCACTGAAAAGTGAACTATTTTGAAACTGAATAAATAATAAAACAAGCCTGATTACTAGAATATTCAAATAAAGTTCACTGAAGTAAAAATTAAATTCTAAGTTTAATCAAAAGGTATGAACGCAAACATTAACAATATTGTAATCTAATCAAATTCACAGTGAAGTTATGAATTCATAATAATATACAAACACATCGATTTATTGTTATAAATAAGAGAAAAGGAAAATATAATATAATATTTTATTATTCCGTAAGTAAATTATAGATATTATTTTGTTTAGAAGTAGTAATAAATTATATTAAATAATTTCTTAATAACAACTGAAAATATAAATACAATAGAAAAACTACGATGCGTATTTTTTATTAAAACTTTTTTCCCTATCCGCTATGATTTAGGAGTTATATGGAATGGTTCCAAAACTTATAACATTGGACCTCTTAGTATTTCTGACATTTAGCTCAATAATTTACGAATAACAATCATCATAGCAATGAATAACTTGAATACAATATTCTAAGTTTGTGTTACAATTTAAAGTTTGGCGTTATTTCTAAAGTGCACATGTTTTCAAAGTAGCATTTTGCACTTATAATTGAAGTGCAAAACTTCTGGATTCTGTTTGAAAACTTAGTATAAAGACACGGATAACTTTATGGCAGTAATGTTCAGTTTAGCAAACTTGGTTGGTACTAAGATATAAAATTATAGCCTCTAAATTGTTCAACGTTAATGCACTACGCCAAGTATATTTTCTAAAGAAAACATGAAAACAATTTGTTTTGCCTTAAGAATTCTTTTCTAATAATTAACCTTTTTTCAGGGCCACACCAAAGTTATACAATGGAAAATAAAGGGAGAACAGGAAGACCGCGTCTGCAGCGGTCTGAAAGAGTATTTAGCGAGTCTCATCTTACATCATGGGAACTCTTTGTGAGAGATTCGTTGCTTACTTTGGCTTGGCCTGACCTTCTCAACGTTGTTTCCGGGTACGTCAAATTATTTTTCTTTATTTTTGTGCTTGAGAAAGTAATCCAAATCACGTAGCCACTTACGTGACACTAACGGAACAGTGGGTGATCTTTTCACTAATCTCATTTCTGTGACTTGTGAGAAAATTGGGGATAAATGAACCTGTGCGTCTAACACATTTCGTGATATGTTTTGATAAAACAAAACATAGTTTGTACTCATTTAGCCGTCACTTTTAGTGAAATTGACTACCTGTAGCTTGAAACTGTAATTTAATAGATAACTTTCATAGGGCATCTGGGTGCTGAAAACTAATTTTAACAGGTGTTGCGTCATAATTTTATTGAAATGCTTAAAAATACTTGAGAATGTATAGTTTATTAAAAGTTAAAAATGATAAGCTGTTAGTATGAGAGCTCTAAGATAATTATTGATCGATGGTGCGAAGACTTAAAGATGACTATATAAAGTTTATTAACAATTATGTGAAGTGATTTTATGTTAATAAAATCTAAATTAATTGTTTATTTGTCTTGTATCCTTATGCTCTATTTTAACTCGTTCAACAGGTTATGGGCCCAGAATTTTAATGATAATGATAAATGAATAATATTTTGAGAGGTTATTTTTTGTGGGATAGTGTGATGTAGTGAAACTTTCGATCCCTTAATTGTTTAGAAGTGAAAAAAACGGAGGGCAATTGGAATCTCTACTGTTGAAAATTCTAGTTTTGAAAATACTGTTCTACTCTGGCAATTGTGACAATGGGAGGACTTGCTGAATCGAACCATCTTGATTGCACAAATTATGCTGAACTGAAGCATTGAATGAAGAATAGAATGAAAATAATGCGCAAAATCAACGGATTTTGGCGAAAATTAATTTATCTATTACACCAAATGTCTAAATAAAAAATGCGAATGAAGTTTGGAACAAATAGAACATGGGTTTTGAAATCTCATTTTACCTCTTAAGGAAAAGTTGATCGATGTTTTATATTAAGAAGAAATTATCAAAAGAGAAAATATTCGTAAAATTAGTTTTGAAAGGTTCACCTTTCTTGGAATCAGAATTTATAAAACAGGAATTCCTGGACCAACACAACAACATCAAATTAGCTGTACAGATGAAAAATAAATTCGGGAACCTAACCACATCCTTGCTTATTCTCTTCTTTAACTTATTTGAGATCCGTTGATCTGTTCAAATTAGTTCTGTGAGCATATTTGGTTTTTACATCTTAGGTAGTTTGCTAAGCTGGCCCTCGATGTGCCTGTTATCCTATTTTTTATTGTTATGAAAACAAATCATTAACACAGGGGGACCGACGGTTTAACGTGCTTTCTGAGGCACGGAGGTGGCCAAGAAATTTTTATATTCAGACCCGGAGTCGAACCGGGAAACCTTACGTTAGCAGTTGATCACGCTAACCATCAGGCCATAACCGCCGTCTTCTTCAGGAAGAAGATTAGGATCAGAAGGATCGGGATCCTTCCTGATCACATTTAACCCAAGCAAAACCACCCTACGCTTATCAAAACCATATTAAATATTGGACCGGTTGTCAAATTCGAGGAACTAAATCTAAAAAAGGCTCGCACCCAATGCCATTGTTGCCGAAAGTTCGGGCACGGTCCCGGACACTGAAATATCAGCCCAAAATGTGTTAAGTGCCTGGAACAACATTTGACAACCTAATGTCCTCGCAAAGCAAAGGATGAAGACGTCAGATGCTGCAACTATCAAGGCCATCATGCAGGCAACTGCAGCCATGCCCGAAGTTCATCCAGCACCTAACAAATCAAGTCAATCAAACTTCCCGCAAAATCACCGGTATTTACACGTACAACGACCAAAACACCACCTCCGGCATTTCTAGCCTCTTCCATGTCTCTTCCTATCCAAGCCATGGCAGAACTTAACGAAAAATTGGCAGGAGTCACAGACATCATTCAACAAATTACCATCCTGACGGACATCGCAACCAAATACAATGACTAATTCTCTAGGTGACATTAAATACAATCACTCCAAGCAAGAAACGCTCAACATGACCTAACTAATGCAACAAGACACAAAACGTGACGACATACAACTCTCATTCCATTATACACAAATACATAACTGTCCTTTTTTCTTTTTTTCCTCCAAGGCGCTGGGGCTTTGCTTATTGGTTTTTCCCTAAACAAGTTATAACAAACGGCAATCAAACTTTCTAACCATCAAAGCTTTTCTGATAAATTCGTTAGATAGAATAGTCGCAGATTAGGGGCCATAAAAATTGTATTTATTAAAAATATTGTAATTTATCATGACGAATATAGTTATTTTTATCTTTATCATAATATGTTGTAATAAGTTTAACCCCCACTCCTTCCATTCCCTCGGCTCCTTCGATCCCCCCCTCTATTGTTAATTTCATGCTCAAATCGAGGCTCCTACCCAATTTTCGGGAAGTAAATCTCTTAAATGTCCAACGTCATTCTTTTCATTCAACATCAGATGAAGGAGATTAAGCGAGCTCCGCTCGTATATGCTTCGATTCGCTAATCGTGCTCCTATTCATCATTAGTAAGTTATTGATGTTATGTTTATTATTGTTACGTTCTTTATGTTTACAGATTTTGTATTAACAAAATCTAATTTAAAATATGATATAAAAAAATTCACCACTGGGTCGAGGTGAAAATTACTAAAAGTTTATTTTTGACCTTAATTAATTAATTCCATGGTGATTAATTTATCTATTATGTGTACTTTTGCCTTAGAGAATACCAGCGCAACATTGAAATATTGTTGGGAGAGTGGCGAACTTTTAATTAAACAAAATAGTAAATAAAACGAGAATTAGGTCAAGAGATATCCAAACGTGAATTTTTCGTCAAAACTTTTAATTTTTTGAAATAATATTTTCTCTATGGATTACTATATTATAAAAAAAAATCAATAGGTATACTGCGGCACTCCAAATTAACTTTAACAGCTACGTAATATATAGAAACTTATGAATTATTTAAACAATGTAATAAAAGGAAAGTGTGTAGCAAATTTTAAAAATCGTTACTTTTGCATAATGTAAAAAGTTTTAAATTTTAAAATAGTCGTAAAGTTGTTACGACGTTATAACAAATTATGAGAAATTGGAAGGTCATGTATAAATCATAAACGAAACAAGACTTTTTGAATTTCCAATCATCTTCCCTTATTAAGTATCTAGCTAACAAAAAAATTATAAACTTTACTTATTTGAATTGCTTTTAAATCTAATTTTGTAGTCCTGTCGTTAAAAGTAAGCATTTGGCTAATGCTAAAAATCCTTGACATTCTTTGTGAACATTTTTTTAATGAACTCCTAAGTCATTAGGAAAATGACCGGCCGAATGCTTTCGAGCTTACATTCCGCTTTTTGTCTTCTTTTCATGATAATGGAACCGCCACCTGTTACTCGATTACATAAACACGCTATGATTAAAACTTCTACTGTAAATTGCTACCTTGCCAGGAATCCAGGAATGAACTCACAGTAATTGCTTGTAAGCCTAATGAATGAGGCACTAGCAATATATTCAGAAACACTTAAATTTGTTTATTAAAAACCATGAGGTTTTCCTCACTAAATGGATATTGATGTTACAATAAAGCACTCATTTGCATAAACATAAACGCAGCTTTAGCCGATATTTAGTTCCATATTATTTTACCATGCATTTATCATGCCACAGGCCTTAAACTTGAAACTATAATTTGCTTTCCATTTTCATTGTATACGTAAGCTACTATGTTATCTTAATAAATCGCTACAGCATGTATCAAGGTGCTATTTCAATATAGCCTAAACCAATATTAATATTGAAGTGCGTAATTATCCTTCTACCATTTACTTTTGAAATTGGAAATCGGAGATGGCTTGTATTCGATATCTTTGCAATGAATATGACCCTTATTTGGCAAAATTTAAATTTTGATTACTTCGATCTGTTAAAAAATTCTATAGAGCTCCTGAAATTTAACATTGATTTTAAGCGGTAAAAAATAACTAATCACGTTCACCCCATATATTCAATTCAACACAATTGAATCCGTCAAGTGCCTCATCAAACAATGTATCACGGGAAGTTGAAAACACCCTCATTATAATCTTAATAAACATCTAATTAAATTTATTATAAAAATAACATCTAAAACTTCTGATTGGTTCTTCGTATTGCTGTGATGCAAGCTACCGAGCCAACACAAATCACAAAATTTCTAGCTCAATTTGAAATACTAAACAAATTTGACCCACTTAAAGTAAATAAGATTGAAAAGATAAACAATTTACACAAATTTCTCAATATTATGAGCATATAAAGATCTCTAAAGATTGGAACACTTGATATAAAGCTGTTAGATAAATTCATTAAAAAGATTGCCACATCAAAATTTCATAAAAAAGGATATTTAGATCAGGAATAGTAATTTTGTTGAATATTGTTATCAGCAGAAACATAACCAATAATTTTGTATTACAAAAATTGAATTTATTCTGTAAATAACTTATTATGTGTAAAACTGATTATATCAAAATGTGTTAAATAATCCGCTCTATGTGAAGATCATAATTTGGTTCTGTGAATCCATAAAAAGGTTAATAATGCTCATTTTCGTTTGAAAGGTGATAGCAAATTTTGTGATAAGAAAAGGTTCAAATAATCTAAATTGTACCTACAAAAAGTGCTCCTGTATTTGAAAACGTCTGGAAGTTGGTGCAAAATTCGTCTCCAAGAATATGGAAGAGACCCTGTAAATATAAAGAGATTTGATTAACGTAAAATTTGGTGAAGTAAACAATTTGACTTACCTTTTATCAAAAATCGACGAATTTTGGAAAAGTGCGCAACCAAAAAGTCAGTCTTCTCCGAACGCTCGAAAACGACGGATGTGTGGCTCCGTAAAAATCAAAGTCTTACTAGAATGCTTGAAATGACAGGACATGTGTGCCATAAAAATTAAAGTTGAAGTTTGCCAGTCAAAACGAGTGGACGTGCGTGTAGTAAAAGTGAACAACTTTAACCATCCAGATGTCAAACGACGCCAAATATTTGTAAATTAAATTTGATTTAGTATAATCAAAATGGCTCCCAATTTTGTCACGACATCTGCAAATCACAACAAGTAAAATTCAACTCATATCTTAAGTATCCAGGAAGTAAATATAACAAATCAACTTACCATTATTTCAATTCTAACGACACAAATGGTTATCAATTCAATCTCGTTCATCAACACCGAATAAATCACTAATTCTGCAGAGCAACAAGTTGGATATCGCGATCAACATCACAGCTGATCAGTGTAGTGCAAAAAGTATCCGGTAGTTTTAGATAGTGTTATCTGCGCATGTTTTTATTTGAAAACTTGGATATATTTTAAAAAGGTATTTAAAAATTATTTATTAACTATTTTGCTATTTGTTATTGTTACATTTTTCTACGCCAAACAAGAAGAAGAAGTTTATGGATTGAAGCATCTCGATATTTTTCTATTTGATAATTGTGTATTTTATCAATAGATAAAGTTTATCTGTATTTACTTGTTAATTTAAAAATTTGCGCTTGCGTTTTGATTATTTCAATATATAAAATTATTTCTGATTTAATTACAATCTTTTATTGACTAAATAGCAACGACAGTAAAGCATTCCAATTTTTGAGATTCATCAAAGTAAAAGTGAATCAGGTTTATCTCTTCAAACTATTATTAGTTCAACAATTTTCAATATTTCAAAGGATTTTACTTTGACTTCGATAAGCATTCCCTTAAACACACTGAATCTACAATACCTTGAGGGAATCTCAACCGCAGACTATACAAGAGGGACAAGGGTCGTGAGTTTCTGGATAAAATTGCAACTTCGAAAATTTCAATTTACAATTTATACATTTCTCTTTCACTATCAAACTTAGAACCGAGGTGTGCAACTTTTTGAAAGAAACTACACAGCAGTATGTTACTAATCTAATAGGGGCCTATCCTAAAACAACTTCAATTTCTAGAGTAGAGTAGTTAAGGCAGACGGCAAAACTGAAGTGGTGTTAGGTTGGCCATATGGAACACCAAAACAAAAACAGACAAGAGAAACAAAGAGAGGCCTTGGAAGGCAGCAGAGATTAAACGCAAAATATATACAAAATTAAATTGAACGTTGTTTAACATATTTTTTTACGGATTTTCGTATTATGCCCGTCATAGGACGAGCTTTTCGCTATGTTGCCTTAAAGATAAAGTCACATTACCTTCCAAAAATTTCATAGACAATTTCGTTCATAATAATTCAACCAATAGGATGTTACAATCTCATCAATTTGAACCAATCATAATCTACTTCCTTTGACAATACAGACCACGGTGGTGTATTGTCGCGGCAATACGACCACCGTGGTCTGTATTGTCAATCAAGATTTCACTACTACTACTACTAATTCAGTATTTTTAAAATTTTATATTAATAAGTTGTTATTTTATATAGTAACGATGGAAACTACGTGAACGCATACTATAAATTATTTGTTGTCAGAAAAAATTGAAATTTTATTTACGAAATTGTCAAACGAATTCCACACGATACTATAAAATTGTCGGTTAATTTTTAAACCATGGAATCTTCGTGTTTGTCGCCCTTAAAATCACCACTCAGTTCCAGTTTCAAAAATTATTGCCGACAATTTGATAGTCTCTTGTGGTATTATATATAACAATATAAAGTCTATAAATAGTACTTTGATGTATGCGTCCATGGGAGCTAATATTGTTCCATCTTCTGGGTACGATCCCTATAGTTTCCGAATTAATGAACAAATTTATCAGAGCAGTCGTATTCAGAAAATGGTGACCAAAGGAAGTTTGCTGAACTTATCATTGAAGTGATTTATTTAAGTTTTATAAATTATAAATTTTAACTTTCAAGCTTTCATAAGCTTAAAGTTTCATTATTAAGGTTTTTTAACTTTAAACTTGGTTGCTTCAAATCCATATCCTTCTGTGGCAACCATCCAATATAATTTCGTGCGTCGCCCAAATGTGCACCGCCACCTTGGCGAGGTGCACATTCTTCATTCTTCATCAACTTCTTATTTGAACACTTATTTAAAAAAATTAATCATCTTTAGAAGCTTCCTATTGTAGGAGTTTATCACGTCTTCCAGTGTTTGCACACCTAGCAACGTTCCGTTCCTAAAATGGATAGCTTCTTTGATTCTGATGAGAAAGGTTCTTACCTTATGGGCTGCGTCCGAAGCTATTTTCCTTTTCCATCCATCCTTTCTCTTCCATCATCCATTCCTTCGATCTCAGTGGGTTGCACTTTTCCTCATTCTTCTGTGATTGTTTCATTTATTTTAGTGTCCCCTTTACTTTTGGTTTCGTTGACGTGTGCTGCTTTCAAGATTTTTTCGTTTTTCGTTTTCTAAGTCTGTCGGTTGCGTTTTGTCCCCGTTTATTTCAATTGCTTCTTACTCCTGGTGATTATTTTTCGATTATGAGTCATCCATAAATTCAATGTCCGCTCTTGTATGCCGTTTTCGTCTTCTTCGAGGTAGCGAAAAATCATCCTTGCTGTGTGTTCCTTCCAGGTTACTTTTTATTCGGTTTTTTAGGCATACACCTGGTTTCATAAAACTCTTAACATGCCGTTAAAATTAACGGACGATAACGGCTAAATTGTAACTGGGCCGATCTGCAGAATGACAGTGATAATGGAACGTGCAGCTAATGTATTTTTTAAAAGGCAAAGTGACCATAAATAATAAACAGATCTGAAGACTGAAAAGCAATAAAGAGTTCAGCATTTAAACAAAAATGTAAAACACTTTCCTCAAGATAAATTTTATTTCATAAACTGGTTTCGACTTACGTCTTCTTCAGTATATCGTCAAAAAACTATAGCGCAAACACAATAAAATATTTAAAATTTTCAAACTTCTGAAACTCAAATGTCAATAAAATGTAAAGAAATAAAATAAAACTTAGTTTTAAAAGTTTCAAAATTTTGAATATATTATTGTATGACGAATTATATTATGTATGTGTGCTACTGAATAAGACGTAAGTTGAAACCGGTTTATAAAAATTAAATTTCACTTGTACCTTAATTTAATTTTTTGTATATTGATCAATAATAATAGAGACAAAAACCGGGAATTCCATTGATGAGCAACTCGATTGGTGAGCAACTCGTTATATCAATCAATAAGTTCCTTTAATTTCCGAAATTCTAGGCTGAGCAACAGTTTAATTAAATTTTCTCAAAATTTTGTAAAAAAAATTGAACTGTTGCTCAGCCAAGAATTTCACTAATCGAGTTGCTCATCAACCGAATTTCTCTCTCTTAGAAGGTCAGGGCGGCCGTCAGGCTTCCAATTAAAATACATATTGACCTCCTTTTCCTATTTTTCAAAGTAACCTCAATTATATTTAAAATATTTTACAGCCTCCTTTGTGCACTTTTTCAATTTTAGATTTGATTAGGTCCAGAATGCGCTTGTATCTTTAATTAAAAAATTAAAATCCATCCGTATTGGAATCATTACAAGGCAAGGGAAGTTGGTCAATTAATTATTAACGAATTTCGTCTTTCCTTTATCTTTACATTCTAAGGGCTGTTCTGTATAGTAATAATTAATAAAACAGAAAGTTATTAAAATGAAGATCTTTTCAGTGTTATCGACTTTTTCTGAAGAATAAAATTTTTATTTATTTAAAGGTATAAAATATTTATTTGCATATTTTATAGCGGCATAATAATAACAATTACGTGTATAAATATTGAGAAATTCAAAATTTGCATGTTTTGAAGAAAAAACACAAACAAAATTAGTTTTAAATTATTCAGTTTGGTTTTAGTAAAAGTGCCGAGACCACATTATTTATTTTATATCGATAAAATTTAATAATAGTTGACCAAATGCTAAAATATTTAAAATATTGGATGGGAATGCGAACGAATATTGTTACAAAGCACTATCACAAAACCAATAATAATTGATCAATTCCTTGCCGACAAATATCATCAATTGATAAATAATATAAAGCCTTAATATCGTCTACACAAGAAACAATTTTAGCTTGCGAAAAAAGCGGACAAGTTGAAATTTGGCATCCAAATGAACCCTCTAAAAATACCTAAAATCCTCTGTCGGTTTCTCCTAATTGAGGATTTTAGTTCCTCCGATGTGGTTTTTCGACTATAACTTGCTTAATTTCATTTTTACGGAAAATTATCATTTTCTCACTCAATTGAGATGATGAAGATGTAATAACATTTTATTCGCAATATGAATTATTCACAAACTTGGTTCAAATTTCAATTTTTTTAAATAAAATGCATTTCGTTTATTTGTGATTTTTCACACACAAGAAAAATTTTTAGAAACTGTATTTTGTAGAGAATTTTATGCTCTTCAAATTTAATCTGAAAATAATTTTCCGAAAAACTGAAATTATACGAGGTATAGACGAAAAATCATGGTAGCGAGGTTAAAATCCCCAATTATGGTAATAGAATTTTTCGGCTTTTCTTGGCTGGAATGGAAGCAAAATTTTGAAAAATATTGAATTGAACTTTATATTATTACTAGCTGACCCGGCAAACGTTGTTTTGCCCGAAATTAATTTTTATGCCACTCAAGGCATAACATTCATCAATTCGCCAGCAATTTCACTTTGAATGTTGAAATTTAATTCGTTGACATCAATGTTTTTCGCAGCCAATATAGCACATTCGCTCAACCAAATATGGTTTTTGTAATTTTGAGCAATGTTTGGGAACACCTTTCGGATGAGTTCGGTTTTTGATTCGGTGAACTGGCAAAAATCGACGGGGAATGTAATGGTGCCAGTCGAAATTTCCAGCAATTTGGAAGGTTCCTACCGTGTAGGAACAGCTCCATACATTCCACAACATACAACATAGAATAATTCACTTTCCAAAACGATAAAATCGTAACTAAAATAGTAACATTCGTCGTTATTTGGATGCACAGTGTAGATGCGACCCAGAGCGTCTGAAGCAAATAGATTTGGATGTCCTTCAACTGGTGTACCTTGTTTTCGACGCTGAAAAGATTTCGATGATGCGTTCCATGTGTAGTAGCGTGGCATTTCAGCATACAGCAAAGTGAGAGCGAAAGCATCTGCTTGACAAACCGAGAAGAAGCTTGTCAATGTTGTCGACGGTGGCCGTGCCGCTCTATCCGCTGCGTTATCAGGATTGAAATACACTCGTTGTCCGTTTTCCAGATGTACTGCCAAATGTACAACAGTGGGATATCTTTCATGAATGGCGAATGAAAAAATGCGCCAAATTGCTTCGTTACTACTAACATAGCGGCCCAATTGGTATTGAGTGACTTCATCGTTGGAATTCTCCGCATCAACTCCAATCACAGCCATGTCACTTCCTTTGGTCACATACTTGCAAATATATTTGATAGATTTCACGCAATGGCAAGATTCGACGTTGATGTGCCCTTTGAATGTCTTCGATAGTAATGGCGAATACGGAACAACCCAACGATTATCTACTTCAATTTCCTGTTGATTAACTTTCACAATTGTTGATCTTCCATTGTCCGCAGTCGATCGGCGACGATACATTGGATAACCATCATTTCCGGTAATTGTTTCTGCAACTAATGCCCTTGGATACCGCTTCGAACATTTTCCGTCGACCATACACGGAGAATTGTTATTTAATGTTCCACAGGGTCCATGAATCATGTTCTTAGTAATAACCTCATGCAAGACTGCATCTTCTTCTTCATTGGGAATTTCTGCTAATATTACATCATCGATTTCATTCGGTCTTATCTTCTCAATCAACCAAATGAGAATATGTGCGTGTGGCAATCCGCGTTTCTGCCACTCCACTGAATACATCCAACAGCGCGTTTCGCCGAACACGCGATGCTTCACAATTAAATTCATCAATGATTTCAATTTTTGTATGAAGACTCTCGCTGTGATGTCATGGCGATCGATGGGTGATTGGCCAGTGAATAACTGGTGTCGAATTTCTATCCACTGCGGATTGCAAGTGAACGTGATGAACAAATCTGGTGTGCCGTAATGGCGAACATAGGACATGGCATCTTGAGCGTATTCATGCATATGTCGTGGACTTCCGACGTACGTTGCTGGGAGAATCGTCATGCGGCCAATATTCTGTGCGTTTCCGTCAGTATTGATGGCATCTCGAAGGTGAATATACTCTTCAGAACGGAGGTTTGTCTGGTTCAATCTGATAAATAGCAACCGTTCAGTTTCAATTTTGACGTACATATCGACAGCATATTGGTGAAATAGACGGCGACATTTCAATATGTGATTGTCCTCATTTTCACGAACAATCAATCGATATGAATGTTCATTGAACTGACTTTTTTGTTCGTTTCAGCGCCTATAAGCGGATTTACCATCTTGTGCGAGAAATCATAACCGTCTTCACCTTGCCAAAATATGATGGGATATTGTAACGCATCATATGATCGGTGCGTTTCGTACACACGCTACAGCTGATCGTTTCGTCGTTGCAGAACGATATCACGTGATTCCAAATTTTCTCCAACGACGACAATGGCGACATCATCAATTGTTGGCGCATTGAAACGTCTTGCGTGTTCTCCCGCAGGCGTCCTATCGGCTCTGATTACAATTTTGTGATTATCAGATGGCATGCGGTCCAGTGCGGTTTTAAACAATGCAATCAATTCATTGTGTTGATGAAAAAAAGTTTGAAGTTGTTCCACGATTGGTCTTTTCACCGAACTTTTGTGTGCACAACGTTGATCTACTTCTTGTGGTGAATTTCCCATGAAAAAATCTGCAGAAATGTAAAGCCTGCATCCGGAGGCGGCAATAGCGAACCTACTCGATGATATATTTGTCCTTGAATCTGTAAATGTTAATGTATGTTAATAGTGTTGTTGTCAAATAATGTTTAAATAAGATTGTGTAATAATTACCTTGAAAGTGGGCATGAAATTGTCCCGCACCACATTTGTTGCGCCAAATGAAGTCATTTGGAAACAACTGTTGTATTTCTGAATTTGTGTTAGGAAATGTGTGGAATTTGTGCTTGCTCCAGAAACCAATGAGCGCAATGGTTCTGGTGGGGGGACCAATGGCGCCAATTTGACTTTTCCACTTGCGCAACACAATCCAGGGGCTTCAGTTTTGTATTTCAATGCCTTACAATGTGGGCACACAACGCTCATGGATCCAATAGCAACGGATTGGTCTGCACCGTAATCAATTGTCACGTTGTAACGGAAAGCAGCTCGATGAGTATTCAACGCAACATTTCTTGGCCTTCTTGAACTATTCCGTTCAATTTCATTTTCCTCGCGTTGCACTGCAGTTCGATTATTTCGAATATATCTTTGGGTTGCAGCATTGCGAGTTCTGCGACCTAAATTACTCCGTCTTATTTGCGGCATTCTGTTCGTTTCAATTATCAGTATTATTTTGAGCGTTTTAAATCTTTTGGTTTTATTTTACTCCATGCAATGAAATATATCTTATATAGCTACATGCAAGTTAGAAATATTACCAACCAAAATTTGATTCTTTAAGTTGGTGAGTGACTGTTACTGTCGAATCAAAAAAGCACTTTCAGTTTTTCATAAGGTGACCCGACAGACGAATTGAATTAAAGCAATTGCCTCACCCTGGGAGAACCGCCTACGCGAGGTAAATTTTTGCAAAATGCTTTTTTCCTTATTTGCTTTTTTTCTAAATCACCCTAGTATTGAGGCGAACAAAACAAAAATACGTTATCAAACCTCACTATGTGACAGAGCCGTACTAACGGTTATCGTGTCGCCAATCAAAACCTAATAACCAAATTACAAATTAATTTAAAAAAAAATAACAAACCTTGTAATGCTACACCGGCACCGGCTCAATAGATAGCGCTACTAAATAAATTGACAGGCGTAATATATTAATTTATTCGTGGTTTTCATTTGGTTTTAAAGTAATTTTTTTATGACTTCCAAATTAGAGCCGCCATCTGTTGATCACTTATTTAACAAAAATGAACTTTCAGTTTTACCCGAATTTTCCAATTTCCGAACAACTTTTCCAGCATTTCATTACCTAACAACCTTATTCGGAGTATATATTACGAACATTAAAAAAAAATAACAAAATCGGTCCAAGTCGCCACTGTAGATAAAACATCATAGTATAGATGAAAAAATAGTATTGTTCATCGGCGCAATAACGATGAACCATTTTTGAACCAACGGATAATTGATTCACTTTGTGGTACAAAGTGAACAAAAGCTACGATTCACAATCTATTCTGTGCAGCTTATAGGTATAGACCTTTTGCAATGTCTTTATAAGTTACTTGCAGCCTTCTCGATTCAGTCCAACTTTCCGGGGCAACTTTTTCAAATTTTTATTACGTAAAAACCGTCTTCAGACTATTACAATTTAAAAAGAAATTAACAAAATCGGTCCAGCCGTTATCAAGTGATGCCTTGACAGTGGTTTTCACTATAGAAATAAAGTAGGTACTTTAATTACCTACCTACTTCTGTAGGTACTTAAGGTACTTAAGGTCGCGCCACCTATTGACGGTATAAAAAGCACTTTCAATTTTTCCCGAATTTTCCAACTTCCCGGGCAACTTTTCCATTTTTTTTTACGTAAGAACCATCTACGGACTATTACAAACACTTTTTAAAAAAAAATTAACAAAATCGGTCCAGCCGTTATCATGTGATGCGGTGACAAAGGTTTTCACATTCATTTTTATTTATACAGATAAATTATAATTGTGACGCCGCTGAATTTGTAAAGCAGAATTTTTAAGTTTGAAAATGGAGGTGAGTCCAGGGAATTTGATCGGACAGGCGGTGAAAGTTCGTGTAGGGTGAAAGTTGGAATAAAATAAAAATGTAGAGATTATAAAGTTTGAATTTGAAGTAGAAAAATTAAAGTTAAGAAGGGTGCTTGAAGTTAAATCTTAAATAAAGATTTTAATGAATAAATGGTTAGATTTGGTGTTTCGAAAGTGTTATAGTGATACGGTGCGCACTTGTAAACCGCAGATATCATAGCAATATACTGTCGTGTTTTTTTACAATGAAGCCTTTCAAAATTAAATTTAGATGTTTTCTGAATCTTGATCAAATGGGGCACCTCTGATCCTATTTTATCGGGCTTTCTGCGGAATACCTCAATATGTCCTCTGTTCGTTATATTATAAAAATGATCTTATTTTTTTTTTAATTTTTGGATATGATAACCAAAACATTTATTTATTCAAATCAAAATAATTCGTTGACAACAATTATCAAAAAGTTCATAAAACAATTTTTAATGTACACCCTATAAAAATGTCACCAGGTTAGCACGTTTATGTTCGTACATCAAAAGTTTATAATAGCAACAATTTATGAAAAAGTTTATTGAAAGGTTGGCTCACCGTATCTTATATCTATTCAATCTCCTAATATTTTCAAATTTCAATTTGTTCATTCTGTACTGCATTGCATCCTACCCTTGATTTTCGTATCATTCTCCTTATTTTCCAAAAACTTAGTGAAATTACAAATTTTCCATGTGTTCAAATTTCTATGAATTAATTTTTGATAAATCTTCACTAATATCCAGAAATACACCAATTTAACCAACTCTTATATCCGAACTACCTGTTCGTATAAATTCACTTCAATCAACAATTTTTACCCTTTTGATAATCACAAAATCTCAATTATCGAGGTCACCCCAATCTCTTAAATTCAACCTTTCTACTATGGTAGTCACTGATCGACTTTAAAATTCGATCCACCCACTTTGGTGATCGGACTACAAGTCTAAATTCGACCCACACTCTACGGTAGTCAATCATTGACAAACTTTTTGACGTCCTCACTCGCTCTGTCGACCTGGACGTAAATCAAATCCAAATTCTTGATCTGGACGCAATCCAATCCAAAATCTACGCATACGACTTTAATCAATAAAATTTTACACACAGGCAATGTCAACTTGTTATAAAAATTCGCGCATTAAATTTAAACTTCACTTAGATTTTCAGGTGTACAAATTAGAAGATAATATCTGCATTAACAAAACTTTATAATCATTTGCCACACTGGGAACAATTCGACCTTTGTATAATTTTGGCTTACTATTCTGGTTATCATTTCCATTTATCATTTCTTTTAGTTTGTTTCTTTGTTTTGTAATAGGCCCAAGGACGAGAGAGCCAAAATTGCCAACGGAAAAATCACTGAGGTCAATTGTCGCCGATACCAGTTGGAAGTGACAAATAGTCGTAGAGGCAGACAATCGTTATAATGTCTCGAACATATTGAAAAAATTTGAGGCCAAGAAGGAATAGAGGTTATGATTCAAAATATCTCGTGAAGGCAGTATTAACGGTTTATGGAGGAATCTTAATACCCCAAAAAGTATGGCAAGAACCAGCGCCGTAGCAAGCTCTTCGGGCGCCTGAGGCAAATTTGAATATATGCGCCCCCCCTCGCAAAAGACTTTTATCATTTTGAAAATTTGTCAAGCTTCCATTGCGATGGCGCCTGAGGCAAATGCCTCAGTCCCCTCACCCTTGCTACGGCGCTGGCAAGAACAATAAACTTTAGGCATCAAATGGTGGGTCATCAGCGCGACAAAATTTGAAAGAAAAGAAATTAGTTCATATTCTCTTAATCTATATTCTATACCGAAAAGGGATTTCCTGTGAAGGCTTCTGATGTCAAGTATTATTTTGGAAATTTTCTACTCCCCCCCCCCGCCTTATATTAGTTATAAATATAAATTTTTAAGTGATGTTTTATTAATTTTTTACATGAAAATCTAATTTTGAAAGGCGAATATAAACTGGTTTCAATTAACATATTTAAAAAAATGTAGGCAAAGAACCCTTTTGACCCCCTCCACGTAATGATCCACGTAATTTTATATACCACCTCCCTCTTAGCCCTTAGGTAATTAATGGACGTTCTCTTATGAAAGAATAATATTTATTAAAGTATCTGAAAAACGCGGTTGTACACTTTTCACCTTTTTAATTTTTTATCAGAAAAATGTTATTGTTATTGGATAATCCACTTTGTCTCTCAGTATGTTTAAAACAATTTCTTCGCAGGAAAAATATATGACTAATCCTACATTATTTTTGTTTCCGAATTTTGCTACATACCACCATACAGTGCAAAAAAACTTAAATTTTTATCTGCTTTACCCCATTTTACTGTAAATATAAGAAAGAGTCAAATTTGAGTTTAATGTGCAGACATGGATATTTAATTACAAATTATTGATAAATAAAAACAAGCCAATATCACTTTATATTGACAATAATATATGAAGAAGTAATTAATGCAAATAAGAAATAATTTAAAAAAAAGGGTTCAAAGTGACTGCCAATCAGATCTCCTTTAGTTTTGTAAAAATGAAAAACTTTCATTTCGTGATATTGCAAGGTTGATGTTCTGAATATTATTACGTATTCGATCCTTTATATCGCCTTTTGTGTTGGTTCTGTTTAAATATGTACCTCACGTGCACATAAACATGTCACACAAATATCAACATCAGGTAACAATAAATTGCTTTAATGTAATTACTTAGTGTGCTGTTATTTATGTTTATATTAGTTATGTCATATTTTGCAGAGTTTAGTTAACTTAATTTATTATTTTATGTTATATATTATAAATAGCATGTAGTACGCGATTGTCTAGGTTGTACGGCCTAAAGGCCGCACTGAGGATTATTATTACTTTAAGTGGAAAATTAAATTGTTTGATTGGTCCATAATTAATCAATCCGATTTTTTGATGAATTAATGAGTGTTTATTTTATAAATATAGATTTTATGCCTATCACAAAGTTTTCCAAGCATATTATTTCAATATGTATATCAGAAATGAGACACTCTGTATAATTAAAAATTTTAAATAAATAATGTTAAGTTCATATTAGTCAGAAGCGTCACTCCAGTTTAAAACTTTTTTATATTTTAAATGATGAATGGCCTCGTATTAATGACTTAATACAATGACATCGTTGAACTAATTAATTATTTATTTTTCGTAAAAAGTGGCTTAATAATTTTATATGTAAACATTTATAAGAGGATCATTGTCAAATATGTATAACAAACGGTTCCAAAATAATGTCGTGAAGAATATCATCCATCCCTTTAATCTTGAAAAATTTGCTTTTCCTAATTTCAGTCAACCACTTTGTTAAATTTTTTAATTTTCTTTTTTTTTTCGTGCGAGAAAGCATTCCGAAGTTTTCAATAGCAAAAGCTTGACAAAGCAATGTCAGGTAATATAATCTTGAAATATCCAGACAATGCAGTGCATTAAATTTTATGCGGGTAAAGCCACCTAGTGGGTATATTTTTGATAACATTATGAATATTGATTATGACACTTAACAAAGTACAAAGGAAATGTCTCGTATGCCGAGACATTCTCTGGACTCAACTTGCACGTATAATATGATTAGGTTTGGTAAATTCTCTAGAGTTATCTAAATATGGCATGAAAGCAACCTGACTAATGTCAAATTTATGGAACTGCTTCTATAGTAGTATTACGATGGTTTATCGGATATTTTGCTTTTGTACAGAGTGTTCATTTTCAACGGAGTAAATTATAGATCTCGCTTATTATAAGAGATACGATTCAGTTAACGGGGTGTCCTAAAAATCTAAAAGAATTGTTTGGAAAATAAATATATCACTTTGTCTTCTTAGCCTGTATTCATTCAGTCCTGAATGTAATTGGTTCTCATTTACCTTCGTGCTACCCTATCCACTGCCTTCTGAACTCAATCCAGTCCACGATTCGCTTCACGTCGTCAAACCATATATTTGGGGTCTGCTCATGCTGTTTTTGGGTGCCAGTGTATGGTTTTGTATGCCCTGCTTGTGGAATCATGCCCAATCCAATTGGGATACTATCCCTATTCCGTCAGCGAGTTTTGTTCTTTTTGGGATTTCTCAACGATATATCATCTGATTTACGGTCTATTTTTCTTTTTCACCCTTCTCATTTGTAGTACCCACGCTAAAGGATCCCACATTGTTGCTGTCTTCGTAGAATTATTCCATTTCTTCTTTGCTAGGTTCATACTGCTGTGAAGTCTCTATAATAGAATTGCACACCTCGGTTTTATTTAAATGAAAGTGAAAGAGAAATTTATTAATTGAAAATTGAAATTTTCGAGGGTGCAATTTTATCAAGAAGCTCACCACCCTTGTCCCTCTAGTATAGCTCAGCGTTGAGATTCCCTCAAAGTATTGTAGATTCAGTTGAATTTTGGGATGCTTGTTGAAGTTCAAATCAAATCTTTTTATAGATTGAAAATTGTTGACGAAATAATTGTATGGAGAGATAAACGAAATTCACCTTTGCTTTTGATGATCTTAAAAATTGGAATACTTAGCTGTCGTGGTTGAATCAATAAAAGTTGCATTTAAATCAAAAAATAATTTTATATTGACCAAAATAATTAAATCGCATGCGCTAAAATTTTATAAACAAATACAGATAAATTTTTATCTGTTGGCAAATTACAATTATCAAATATTAAATAAAGTCGTTTGATGTTGATCCAAAAACTTCTTCTTCTTGTTGTGTGTAGAAAATGTTACAATAATAATAATAAATAGAGATTAATAAAATGTTTACAAATATCTTTTTAAATATCCTGCTTGTATAAAAAAGCATGCGCACTGAACACTATTTCGATTGGCGCTCACTCCGTTGCGTAGCACTCAACTAACGTCGCACTTGTTGAAGTTGATGATAAAATCACTCCTGTTTTTAAAGAGGTTTAACGGTGTTGATTGCTTGATTTAGACTTGTTGATCAGTTGTTTCAATTCTCTGGAATACGGGTGAGTTGTTTGGAAATATTCGCTTCCAGGATATTTGAAAAGTGAGTCGAAATTAACACATTATTGGTGGTTAGATGTTCCAACTAATTGGTAGCCATTTTTAGATAATCCACATTATCTAACCTTTAAGCGCGTTGGACATCTGGATGATTTTAACTTGAGTTGTCCACTTTTGAACCACACACGTCCTGTCGTTTCAAGCGTTAAGAGACAACTTCACGGAGCCACACGTCCGTTCATTTTGAGCATTCGAGGAAGACTGATAATTTCTGCGCAAATTTCGAAGAATTGGTCGAATTTTGGTTTTCTGTAAGTCATTTCCATACTTCATAAAATTTTATTTTGTCTAAATCTCTTTAATTTTTCAGGATCGCTTTTATATTTGATGAGATGAATTGTCCATTGATTTCCAGACGTTTTGTTGTACAGTAGCCGATTTGTATGCACCATTTGGATAGATATTTGAACATTTCTTATCACGAAAATTTGTTATCGCATTTCAAACGAATTTGAGCATTATTGACCTTTTTATGGATTCACAGAATCAAATTATAACCTTTACATAGAGCAAATTATTTAACACATCTGGATGTAATCAGTTTTACACATAATTATTGGTTATGTTTTTACTGATAACAGCATTCAGTAAAATTACTATTTCTGATTTAAATATCCTTTTTTATGAAATTTTGATATGGCAATTTCCTTAATGAATTTATCTAACAGCTTTTTATCTAGTGTTCCAATCTTTAAAGATCTTTATTTCCTCATAATATTGAAAAATAATGTGAATAGTTTATCTTTTCAATCTGTGTAGTTTTAAATAGGTCAAATTTTATTCATTATTTCAAATTGAGCTAGAAATTTTATATTTTGTGTTGGCTCGGTAGCTTGGATCACAGCAATACGTTAGAATTATCTGCATGTTATACTTCTACGTCAATTGTAGCAAAATGCACTACAATACCTCTAAATTACCGGTTAGTATTCAAAACAAAAGCTAGTGTTCTAACTTTGTCCTGAAATATCTCTGAAACTAAATATACAATTTATTGAATAATTAGTGGCGTTGTTGAGTTTCATACAGACTATAAAATATGTAAAAATCAGCGATATTCCGCGGGCCTAAAAAGTTTTTAAATTAATTTCAAATATAGCTAAATTATATATTTCCAAACAAAACTAATTTTCAAAGTGTGAAACTTGAAATTGAAACAAATGTGAATAATACTAAAAGATGAAAAACAAACAGTTACATTAAAAATATCCTTGAGTTTTTTTTTAGTTTTATTACAAAATTAATCATATTATGTAATCAAATCTGTATCTCTTACAATAAGCGAGATCCCCAGTTGGCTTAAAGAAATCAATTAAGGAAAGTAAAGGTGAAAACTATGATTTATGTTGTATGAAAGGTATAAAAGAGTATTTGAGCATCCTCTTATCGAATGGCTAAAGTTATGTCCTCCGTATGGTTCGGAGGATGACCTACTGACTTGCAGAATGAACATTTAGTAGAATTCGAATCTTGGACAGTAGATTTCCGCTGTAAAATTTAATGGCCACTTGAAGTTTTCCAATTGTGTAAAAATAAAATTTATTCCTGGAAACAATTCAGCTTGTTCAATATTTGTTCACGTCTAACTATTTGAATTAGTAGATAGATGAATTGAAAGCATGCAAAGCTCCCCTGCTTCCATACACGAAATACCAGAGAACGAAGAAAAGAGCTTAAAATTAAATTTAAATCCTATTTTTGTTTTCCACCTGGTTGCAAATTGATGCTAGTATTATTTTTGTAATTTATTTTCGACGTTGTTTGCAATTATGCAATTTTTATATTTTATCTCTTAATTTAATTAAATCTGAAAATATCAGGAAAACAATTTAAGGAAATACTGAAGTATGTATTAGGTACACGAAATAAAACGCCATCATTAAAATGTAATTAAGCGTTGGTGCTGCTTACAAATCTCACATTCTTTTTATTTGAGACGATAAGTGCTTAATTCTTAGCTTTCAGCTTTCAAAACGAAAATCAATTTTTAGCGAAACCTCTGATGAAGTATAAAAAAAATTCTAAAAACTATAAGAAAAAGAAACAAATTAATTTTCGTTTTTCAGCAATGTGTTATACTTTAAATTAATAAAGGGAGTAGTTTATCAATAAACCGCCGATTAAATTTCACTTCAGGTGGTGAATGTATTTTATTTTTGAAACCAAGCAAACATCACCTGCTAATGGGAAATAGTGAGCCGCATCCTAACCACCACATTACATATGTACATTCTCTTAGTAACCAAGTCGAGCAAACTGATCGTTAGAATGTGATTCGAAATTTATTCAACCCGAAATTTCTTATACGTTTGTTATTCCTGCTTTGAAAACATAAACGGTAATCATGCACAAATTGCGATCTTTCGTAACTTTTCTAATAATTTCCATTAATTACAATAAATTAAATAAGAATTGAATGTTGTTTTACTAATTTAATGTATTAAAAACCAAACCAATCCAGACCAGCTCATTAAAGCCCAGCGAGCGAGGCGAGCGAAGCTTCCTTGGCGTTGACTCCATTGCAAAAATGTTTTCTGGAAATTTTTCAGCTATTGTTTGACCGATCTTTATGAAAATTGGCGCACATGAACTCGAATTATGAAATTCAACTTTGTACATTCATATCGATGCAAACCAGCGTTAAACTGATCGGCGGATTAAAGATCAACAGATGACCGGATTATCGGATCGAAGGATTATTCACGGATTTCGGCATAAAAATGACTATAATATATGGGCACGAAGCTTGTATAATAACTGAATTAAAAAAACTCTTATAGCTTTCCCAGAACAATGCTACGACCCTCTCGACGCCGAGCTCACTTCACAAGACGTGTCGACAACTCTGATGCTGTCCGTCATGGTGCGTTTTTACTAAATGTTTATTGAAGAATAAAATCCAGTTGATAACATTCTGACCAAGCAAGAGAACGTCGACGAAATTAAATTACCAGTACAACAGCTATAACATTCATGGTCGGATATAAGCCTCCCCCATATTCTTCCATTGCAGTCTATCCCCTGCTTTCTGCATCCAGTCTCTTCCCACATATCTTTTCACGTCGTCTGTCCATCTTGTCTGAAGTCGTCCTACACTTTTATTTTGGCTTCGTTTCGATTACTCGATGCGTCCATCTACATCATTCTGGATTTTTTATTTATTTCCTTTATTATTTGCTGTGATTCTTCTTTTGCTCATGCAGCACAGCGACCAGAGAGTAGCTTTACAGGCTAGAGTTCAAACTGACACAGGTCTGCTGAAACGTTTCATGGACTTTGGATCAATAATCAGAAGTTGTAATCATTATTAATATCAACGCCGCGCCTTACTGAACTTGAAAGCATGGTAAACCGAAGTAAGTGTGCCTGCAATCTTTATGGCATTAAGTACAGCTGATCTTTCCCATAAATAAGTAGTTCCCAAATAGGGAAACATGAATTAGAAAATTTAACGCTGTATGATTTTGCGAAGCAATATTAGAAAAAATAGAATTGTTCAAGTTATTCCAAATGTTGTCAAATACAGGTCTAGAGAAACTGACGAGAATTAATACAAACGGAAACTTTCACTTCGTGTACCATGACGTGACCAAAATTGTTTGGAAATATGCGGTACTTGGAAGCAGTTCTGTATTAAAACAGTCAATTTAATATCTGGGACATTGAGGATGATCATACCGAGGAATATAACGCACATCCAGAAAATGGAAAATGATCCTCACGATTGGATGAACTTGGTAGCTGTTCACCTTCATCAAACTCCGTTGGGTATTCCGTTCGGATGTCGTTAAATTGACCGTGAACACAATCGGAATGCAGTATTAGACCAATATCCAACCATTCATTGTAACTCATCTAAAATTTGTTGAAGAACATAAGGCGTCAACGTCTACACCTAGCAGCGCAGTTCCAGTCACAACTATAAAATTGAATACAGATCAATAAAATGTCCTGAATTTTGTTCGGGTGTCTGTTCACCAACCAACTGAACATTAGCTTACAATGGTTATGGGAAAAGCTGGAGCAGGTAGGGTAGAAATGTTAGGCAAAAAATGTGCCCTTATTTCGGTTGTCAGTTTCAAAAAATTTACCAGCGCTCACTGGTCAAGCCGAGCTTGAATTTTAAGAACTAATGTATGCAATCAAAGTTATCATCATGAATGAGTTTAATAGGATTGGTTTGAGTCTTTTGGGAAAAATTGATGACGGATTCAGGCAAGTTTGACTTGAATGTCAAGATGAAGCATTTTATGGTTTTACGGTACTGCATTATGGAGATTTTAATAGCTGCAACCAGTATGTGATATCCCTCTGATTTTTCCACTAAGTTTGCGTATGCCATCTCTTACGTTGGTTGCTCAAGAGTACGCAATATTTCAAAATTGATAATCCGTCCAAGTTACTACATTTATTGTTTACTGAGTATCAACAAGAAAAAAATTTTTGAACTCAACGTCAAGGATTGTTACGGCTAGAACAAATGTAATAGCTAAATTTAGGTAACCACTAAAGAGTTTTATTATCTAAAATGTCATCTATATTATAATATACGTAAGAAGGAAACCTGCAAATGACAGAAATAAAAGTTCACTTGGCATTGGAAATGCTGCAAAAACTGCAAGAGATACGACAAGATTTTTAAAGTTATACTAGGAATAATTTATTTTGTAGGGAATTGAGTTTTCTACAAAAGACTTCTTTATAGCATTATAAAAAAATACCTTATATGTATTCATATTTAATAATTTAGATGTGAAAGACACTCAAAGTCGCCAATAACAGTAACTACTAACAATAAGAGGAGGTTTATCATGTGGTATAGCCGATTTTGATAAATTTGAAATTGGTAAAACTAGATCGAATTTCATTAGGTCTAACTTTTTTTTTGTCGATTGAGGTGTGCTTTGGATTTTATCGACACTTGAAATTTCGTCACGCCACGCCTCCCAAATGCCATGATTGGTAAGTGACACATACCTTTAGAATACAATTTTATTTAAATTTTTCGAAAATTTGTTTAAATATTTGATAATGTGATCGTTTTCGTTAAAAATTACAGGCAATTAAGTTATTTTTATAAATAGTTTATGTAACTTTTAATTTAAAAAATTAAATATTAAAGTTGAGTTTAACACCATTACACTTAATGATTATAGTAAGGATCCTAGATAGACTAATGGATTAGGTGGTCGGCTTACAAGACGTAACGTTAGGATTCGATCCTCGCAACGGGCTTTTTTTTTATTTATAATACTTTCGTTATGAAATTATTAATGTAATAATTATCACGATTTAAAATTAAATTCTGTTCTTTTCTTAAATTCATTTGGATAAAAAGAGAAACATGAAAATAACATTTTCTACTATCACATATGCACTAGGTATATCATAATTTTTACTCAAAGCCCAGGCCAAGGAGGAAATCATGGAAATTCTCGAAATGTATGAGATTTCAGCAAACGAACTTGAATAATTATTAAAGAACAGAATTTAATTTTAAATCGTAATAATTATTACATTAATAATTTCATAACGAATTGTAACGAATTTTTACACTCGTTACGAATTATAATAACATCATTATTTCCAACACCGTGTATATAAGATTCTGAAATCGACCGGTTTCGTTCAATTTTCCGTAATCGCTCGGCGAAGCAGCCATCTTTGCCAATTTTGCAATTTGATCAAGTCGAGTTAAATTTTGTTCCGACTAATTTTTGCTAATTAGACGAGTAATTAATTTATTTGATCGTTTAACTTGGTGGATGGATGTTTTGCGCTACTGCGGATTATCATAAAACATCATTTTTACTTCCGTAAGTAACTTGTTGAATGATAATTTCCTTGAAGTAAATTCATTTCATTATTTTAGAACACATGTGTCAATAATCAAGGACACATTTTTCGCAAGGGCTGTTTTTAAAAACTGTAGTTTTAACCAACGATTTATTCTTGTTGATGTCAACACAAGTCAAGTCATTTTATGAAATTTCGATAATAAATTACACACTGGAAAACGACAACTTCAGGAGTAACATTGAATTTTTGAGGTTCTTTTTAATCAACGAATTTTATGGTGTTCTCGACCTAATCAATTGCAGCTGCTTCCGTATTATCAGTGCAGCCGAGTACAAGACGTATTTCAATTCATCTCTGGTGCTACAGAAGTCAAATTTGGAGTCCGCTTCCTTGTTACAAGCGAGTATTTTGTATTTGTTTAATTCTACCAGGGTACCTTTGGGTGAGTTACAATTTTTGTAAGACTTATAAATTTGATCTGTACATTTAACTACACCATTTTATTATTATTACGTTATCAGCTCGCTGATTTCTATGAATTGTAGTTGCATGATACTGCCACATCTGTTGTACAGAAATTTCAACGAATATAGTTTGATTATCATTAATTTTTGCATTCTTTATTTTTTGCATCATTTGAATTTACAACCCATGACTCTAGCTCCCGCTAAATACGAGTTGGTTTAAACGTACATCAGGGTTACTGCCGACAGCAAATTTTACTGTCATTTTTTGGCAGATGTTATTTTGACACCTTGTAATACCAAAGACCTCATTAGTCTTCGGAACTTGCAAGGGTGGAAAAAGTTACAGAATGTATAAATAAAAAAAAGCCCATTGCGAGGATCGAACCCTAACGTTACGTCTTGTAAGCCGACCACCTAATCCATTAGTCTATCTAGGATCCTTACTATAATCATTAATGTGGGATATTAATTAAGATGTATAATTAATTAGAAGATGATAATAATCGTTTATTTATTAAAAATAATTACATTAGTATGATCGTAAAAGATTACACAACCTTTCGAGTCAAATGCTGGTATCGGACTGCCGGGTCCCTTGCTACCTGCTAGCAAGCAAGCCCTCGGTCCGGACCACCTGCTATTTTATACACACACAGTTTATATTTGTTTACATTCATACATTCAATTTAGATATCATTACATTATATTATTACATTCCACATTCGGCCTTTTCTGACAAACAAGTGCCGACCTCGGTACTTTCGCTTTCTTCAAAGGAACCTCCGTAATTCGTCACCCATGACTTCATGTAGTCTGCCGATGTTGAAATATAAAAATATAAAAAATATAAAAAATAAAAATAACTTAATTGCCTGTAATTTTTAACGAAAACGATCACATTATCAAATATTTAAATAAATTTTCGAAAAATTTAAAAAAAATTGTATTCTAAAGGTATTTGTCACTTACCAATCATGGCACTTGGGAGGCGTGGCGTGACGAAATTTCAAGTGTCGATAAAATCCAAAGCACACCTCAATCGACAAAAAAAAATCACTGTAGCAACACTGGGAATCTTATTATCTTATTGTTAATCCATTCATGATTTTTATTTGTTATATTTTGAACTTCGTTGTAATAATTCCTTGAAGAGTGGGGCCACTCAATGCAGTAGCATCGTAACTAAATTATTACCAGTCCGGCTCTGGTAGTTGTTGCTCTATTAAGGTGGTACCTAGCATCAAGTATAAGTACTACAATAAATTAAAATTAATCTTCCAGAGTAGGCGTTGAAACATAATTAGCTAATTTAATGACAAATAAACAGCTGGAAGATTGATAGTCCGTGCCACGCGAGATGCCAGGCAGAATAAGAGAGAAATTGTAGTTTCTAAGTGGAATTTCTTCCATTTGTACTTCTCAAACAGGCTGTAGCACGTTTGAATTGTCTAATCTGACCTATTTGGGAGAGATAAAGCAACTAAAGTTGTTATTAAATTTCTACAAACTACAATACGTTGCTTAGTTGCTCAAACTAAAATAAACTAACCAACTAAACCGTGGAGCTTATTGGACTTTAATTTATCTGTTATATCAAGGAAGTTAGAAAATAGAAATGCTATAAATTTTTATTGTTGCGTTTTAAATTTTTCTCAGTTTCGAAATAACAGGAAATTAAAAGTTCGAAATTAATCCTTTGTAAAAAAAAACTATTAAATATTTGATTGGCTGTTGTGAATTTTTGTACTATGGTTCATGACAATTCTGCCAACATAAACTTAGATTAACTTCCTGTTGGAAATGATGAAGGACATTATATGACCAGCTATGAAAATTTATTTTGTGTTTGGTTACGTTTGCGGAATTTCAGATTGCAAATTTTTAATGTGGAAGAAGCCGGAAATGGCAACATATTCAAGTACCTACTTGGGAAAAAATCCCAAGTGCTTTATTTTTCTTCTTAATTGGTCTGCTGATTTTGAAGCTATTCATTCGTGCATTTTTATTTTGCCAGAAATTGCTTTCTCATTATCTCGAAATTGGATAGTGTCATGGTTTGTTTGTAAATCAAGTGGATCACTTATGCAGTCCTCTATTTTCTAGTGTTTTTAAAGAGCCACTTAAAACTTTGTATAGAATGTGCAGCGTATATAATTAAACTGTTTTGAAGGAGAAATGTAATTTTAGAACCAAAATTGTTATAAAAACAGATTAATTCAAAATTTCACACGTCTGCGTGCGGTGTAAGTGGGGGATAAATTAAATTAAATTTTTTGCTGTTATAAATGACGCATGAATTTCCTTTGATAAATAAAACACTTTGATGATGTTATGATTTTCCGTTTACATCCGTGATGCGAAAGCTTTGTTGAGGGAAGACATGCGCGATTTTTTAAATTTCCATTGCATTTAAACTACATAGAATTTTCCTACATCAGTTTATTTGTGACATCAGTTTAACACAGTGACATTTTTAACATTTTTGTATTAGAAAAGCTCAAAAAGCCGCTGTCACGGTTACTACATGGTGAAAAGTCGCAACTGTTGAATTTCGGATTTTTAAACGCACAATTTCAATATAGACTTTCCATTCAACAGGTTAGAAAATTCGCTTGGTTTCCAAATTTCTCGTCTCGATTTTCCGTTTACATTTTTCTTCAATTAATTAGTTCAATTAGTTTATTTAAATTTTATTTTGTTTCCTAAGGTGACCTATTTAATTCATAATCAATGGCTGTCTGTTCCCTCGTATTTCCAATTTATTACATGACTGCTTCCAAAAAAAATTTTACATTAACTTAAATTTGATTCAAAAATTGCCTTATTTATTGTAACGCGAAATAGAAGTGAATGTGGCTATTTCATTATTCAAAAGCTTTTCGTACGTCACACAGTGTTAACGCCGAAAGTTTTATTTGAGTGGAAATTTTCCGGGAAAAATATTTTTATTCGCCTCCAAGAACTTTTGCGACATAGTAAATTGTGATGATAAAAATTTCCAATGTCGATTCGAGGTCTTCAAACTAGAAGAAAAGCTTTAATCGTAAGCGAAAAATTTCATCTCAGAAGCACAAGTTTGGAAATATGGGGTGGCAAAAGGTAAAACTTTTTTTAACAGTTTAGGTTTTCCTCCACATTTTATGCAACAGATTTCTGCATGTCGGTTTCGAACCAAATTCACATAGCGACCTGTACTAGCGCGGCGACGAACGTCGTGGAAACTGCTGAAAAGCTAGCAGATTGTAGCCGGGGTTGCCCTCTGGCGGTGTTTCCCGAAACTTATATGACATCATAGAAACGTCACAAACTACGTAATAACTTGGAAACTACAATCGCACAATAAAAGATACTGAAAAAATTTATACGCCTGCGTTTTAGACCATCTGATTTAAATTGTACCACGAGACAGGATACGAAAAGTCCGCGCGAAAGCTCATCCAAACCCAGTGCAAGCTCAGCTTTGCGTGTTTAAGGTCGATAGCCTAACTAAGTGATATGATAATAATTTAAGTGACACTTGAATCTCATTCGCGTAGCTTACTTTACTTCGCAAATAAAAAAAATTTTGAATCGGAAATTTCTACGTACAAAAAAAATTAAAGTGAATGAGTTTGGTAGGACCCAATTCTTTTTTTTTAATTTAAATTTCAAACTTTTTTTTCATTTTTGTTTATTAAGGTTGTAAGTATTAAATTTGTTAATAAAAATTTATATGGGAAATTTTGCGATAACATTGCAAACTTTTAATAAAAGTAGAACCAGTTGTCACTTCCAACAATTTTATCTACGAGTACATGCGGGAGATAACAAAAAAATGTAATATTTAATTAATGCAAATTGATAAATTTTATATGAATATATTCTGGTTATAGTTAACACCAAATTAAACATTTTAATTGCTGACACGTGTAAAATATTAAAGTGTATGATGTACCCACATTCGATAACAAACTTTCAATATTTGTATTGATTACAAATTGTTTATTTTGTTTACAGAAAAATTATTAATTTAGAGTGTACTTAATTTAATTAAATTAAGCTTTGGGTATAGACACATTTGTCATAACAGGATAATGAACGAAATTTTCCGCATTCAATTTTACAGGAAATAAAAAGCTTTCGATTAATCCTCGTATGTCTTACTTTAAAATAAATATTACGTATGCAAATTAAGAATAAAGTAGACAATAGTAATTTTGACAGCTTTTACAAAGTAACTAATTTATTTAATGGATGGTGAGTTAGCTCAACTATACAAACATGTAAATTGTTGGCTCTGTATTTATTAAAGCAACGCGAATTGAATAGTTTTCGGGTTTTCCACGGTTTTCTTTGTCAAACAGGAATTTAAATATTTTTCGTTTTTTATTACAGCTCTAGAGAGTATAATTAAACTTATAACAAGAAGACTATAATTAATCTTTTTTATAAGATTAAAAAATTTCATATTTAACTTAAGAGATTAACCGAAATGTTTAAATAATGTCATTTTAGCTATAAGTTAAAATGCCTAAAAAAGTTCAAAGGGGGTGGAATTTACTGAAAATTGGAAACAGATAAATTACAACATGTTTCGGTCTTATTGGAATCTCTAATAAATTAAAAATTTGTTATGTTATGGTTTTGAATGTCATGGTTCAATTTGAGTTACGGACTTCAATATCTTCTGCGGTATTACCAGAGTGTTCCAATTGCTTTAATAATATGTCTACATCACTTCTAGTATTAATTACCACGTCGGTGACGAGCGAATTGGAAGTCAACCAATTCCTCACAGTTTAGAAGTTTGATTGTCTATATCAATGTCGTTCCATAATAATGGATCCGTTGAATTATATTTCCATAAATTGCATGCTTTCTGTACATTAGAAAATAAATCTTGGGGTAAACTTGTATAGTATACTAATTAAGGTTAACCACCGACATAAATTTCTAAACTGAATGAAAGCTTTGTTTTCTTGTAAATCAGTGCATGCAGAATAAAAAAATGATTATTATGTAAATACACATATAGGGTGTTTTTGTAGACACCCTAAACGATAATTTTATAAAACTAAAATATTTTTTGAAGCCACCTTAAAGAATTCCTTCTAATAACCAAAACACCGAAACAATTGATTTCTTAGTGTTAATAAATTAGGACTTTTCAAAAAAACGTGAAATTATGTACAAACTAAATTCTAACAATTTATTGTCTAAAATCAATGGCCTTCGAGTTATGGATCAAATTAAGTGACGAAATGTTGAAAAAGTCATAGTTTCATTATTTTGTGTTTTTAAACTCTGGATTTTCTAAACAAAACGTTTAAAAAAATGGGCACCCCCTTTTCTAATAGGAACTTTAAAGGCCGACCCGTATCCTATAAATAATCGTAAAGCCATAAGTTGACAAGCGAGGTCATCTTCATTAGTCGATTTCGGTTCAAAATTTTTCCAAACTTTGTATATTTTAAATTTTCGACCTAAGTTGACATTGTCCGGAAAATAGTGTTTATGCCGAAAATATAGGCCTTGAAAATTCCCGAAGCAACCAAAATTACAAATCGGGACGAGTAAAAATTAACTCGCGATGCAGAGTAAATATTTCAAAAATTACCATAACATTTGATCCCAAATGTGAAGCATTTGCGTAAAAATTTTACATGAATCTAACAATTCTTTCGGTACATAAAATGGGCTGCTAGAAAAATGTTTATACATTTTCGGAAAATATATTTAGCAAAACTTTTACATGTATTGAAACTTTAAAAATGAAACTTGAAAAAATGAAAAAAACTTTAAAAATGGGCACAAAATATAAATAACAAGGAAAAATATAAATTTACTTAGTATTTACTTCTAAAATATTGTAATTCCATTGATGACAGTAAACGCAAAATTTAACGAAATACAGTGTTCCAAATGCTGAGCATAGATGATCCAAGGCCCAGAAAAATCTGTCAACTTTGTGCGTTACTTTGCAAATATTATTATTCAAATGCCGACCCGTATTCTTAAAAGAATTGGGAGGCCAAAGGCCGACCAGTGACCAAAGATCAACAAGGGAAACCGATGGTCCAATGTGTAGACCGACATTCGACTATGGAGACCAGATAGGTCTATAAACAATCAGAAAGCTTATGAACAATCGGGAGACAGACTCGAACCAGCCCAGTTTAAAAATAAAGAATAGCAAGTAAAAAAGACAAATATTTTTTAAAAATTACAGTTATCAAAATTTCATTTAGATACTTAGAACATGATCAATATATTTATGTATTGTCAATACTATGTATTTACGTATATAATATTACGCTAAATTGTCCTGAACCAGGAATAGAAAATATTAAATGTATGTATGCGCAACATAGAGTCTCAACATGAAAAACCAATATTGTTTCAGCATTTATTTGGAAAATTCAGTTTCCGAAAAATAATTACAATTTTATATATTCTTCCATATTTTTCAGTTTATTTTATAATAAAAATCTTAACACTAAAGGTAATTTAAAATTTTCAATTTTCTCAAACTACAGTTGCAGTTTACCACAATGTAATAGATTTTTGATTTAGACGGCAGGTCACAGCAATCTCTTCGTAACCTAAAAATAACTGAGAAAATAAGATATAAACATTTTGAAATTTTGTTTAAAAAAGTTTAATATTGAAAGAAAACATTTGAAGTGATGTAGTTGCGGTAAAAATATCGTAAAAGTTGAGCTGTAGGAGTTGATAGCCGGACCTAAGTCTCATTGTATAATGTTCAGTTTGTTGGCACAGATGTTTTTTATTGCTTAGCTCTCTATCTTCCAGATTTGACTATTTTATCAAATTAGAATCTTAATTGTTTCCTTTCGATCGAAAGGCGTAAATTTGTTGACAACAAAGTAAAACTTGTTTTAATTGCACTTTTTTTCAAACTTAATGGTCGAAATACTACGTATTTCGAAAATACCAGTTTAACCTACACTAGAGGATAAATTGTAATGCCCAATATTTCCCACGGGAGGAAAACTTGATATCCAACATAATATTAATGTTAGTTTCTACATAGATCGTAATGTAATCTCGTCGTTTGGTGGTTTATTTAGATAACTTGTTATATTCGAAATTTATGTACTTGTTTACCATTTTCATTTTTATAATTTAATTCAAAATTTCTTATCAAAATCCTAGCAGAAATTGATGTGACGTAAAAAGGAACTTTCCTAATAGTAACTATTCTTGTTATCCTTCAGAATTGAGATAGGGGTCAAAAGAAACTCTTCCATTATAAAATTTTCCAATATAATCCTTTCAATTTTTTTTACACAACTTTTACAATCCACATGGAAAACTTTTCAATTTTGTTACTACGATAACTTCACAACCATTTTATTCTTCATCACATTAGTTTTCCTTTTAGAAAATTTTACAAGTTGGCACCAACTTATTGACAGGTTGTATGTTGTAATATAGTAAACATTAACCTTGTTTACTTTTAGTTTATTTACATAATAAAAAAATCTCCCAAGTCTTCTTCGATTATTAGCAATTGGGGCGTTACACAAAGATTTTATTTAAAATTTACGAAACTTCTCCGAAAGTCCCTGTATGTAGTATGTAGTTTTCATAGTACATTTAATGTAATTTTGATTGAAACTACAATACAGCAATCGATAAATATGATTACAGTAATCAGAAAGATTTATAACGATAAATAAAAAATATATAAATAAAAATCCCATTAAGGATACTGATGCAGCAGCTGCCCTCTAAATTGCAAGACGTCTAAAAAATGAAAAACATGTATGCATTTTAAGCAGTTATTTCACCAAAATATGAAATTGAATTTTTATTATTAAAGTAATAATTCGGTAAAGGCTTTAGAAAGTACTGCATGAAACTCATTGATGTACGATAATCGGAATTGCTTTTGCGTGTTGAATTTTAAAATATTTATTATTATATGTTTTATTAACATAGTGCGGAAAACTAGCATTTTGACGAAACTATAAAACTTAATGGATAGATTGACTGGAAAGCCATTTGAGTTCGATCATAATAAATTTATCTGAATATTAACTTGAATTTTGTTTTGTTATGCAAAATTTTTGCATTACACTGCTTTTCGTAAATATATTCATAGCATACATTAATAATTACAAATATGTAAAACAGCACAAAGTTTCGATAATGTATTGCGAAAAGCTTTCGCAATAGAATTGAACCCTTAGATTTTTTTTTTGTTTGATATTATATTAAGTTTTAAGGAAATCTCATTAACTTTTTAATTATTCAAGTAATAATCAAAAAAATGAACGACAAAGGAGTCATTAAATTTTTGTATGATAATCGTGGTGGAATTTTTAAAATGTCAAGTAAGCCCGACAGGCCTGGAAGCTCAATTAAAATAATACGGCCAAGTTTACATTTTTTTATTTAAATATAAATAAATTTATTATATTATTACAGTACAACAATTAAAAAAAAATTGTATGTAAATAATTCCTGTAGTTTTGGAAAAAGAATGTTTTGAAAATAGCGGTACTTGAAAAAGAGCATTGACCGTATAAAACTCAATTATTAAACGAACAAAATAACATATGCATATAAATCCGGGGTCTAACGCGGAATTGTGTGACATGTTGGTGGTTCTATATGATATTCACTCCTAAACTGTCTCTGGTCTTCATTGATATTTTCCGACTTTCAATATCACTTGAACACAAATTTCCGCTGCTCAAATGAAAGTCGGGCATTTTCCATTATTACTACCAACTTTCAGCTAAAAAAGATAAAATGTTACTGAGTTATGGAATGATAAAATGTATAGACATGTTTTTTTGAAAACCCGGTGAGAATTTAATTCAGTTTCATTTTTCTTTCAAGTAGCATTAAAATTGTTTTCCTTGAGTAAATCCGACATCACAATGTACATTTTTCTCGATTATTGGAATTATATTTATTTGAAATCTACCTACGAGAACTTAAATCACTAGATGAAAGAAACTGGAAACATGTCTATAAAAGTTGTTACTTTTTTATTTGGTAAAAAAAAACGCATTAACAATTGGGAAAATCGGAAAATTTTTATTTTAACATCAAGAGCAAACATTGCGATTAGTAGGCTGCTGGAAAAGTTTCTGGAAACGGAAACTTACGGTATGATAAAACACATATAAAATTTGGTAAATGACTTTATTGCTTTTGGAAGTATTCGCCTTTGATATTAATACATTTTAGCATACGTTGGAACCAATTTGCAAAACTTTTTTTCCATTCTGAAGCTGATACCTCAGAAAGCAGCGTTTGAAATGTTTCAACAGCGGCGACGAAAAACGCTCACCACGCATTTTATTTTTGATATTTGGGAACTAAAAGAAGTCATTTTGTAACAAATCAGGTGAATACTGGCAATGAGTCATTAAATCAACATTTTTTACTAGATAAGAAGTCAACGGTTTGATGCGTTGTGTAAGAGCTTAATTGTCTGGATGCAGAATAATTTGCCGATTTTGATTGTTTCTTCTTATTTTCTCAATGACTTCCAGCAAACAAATTCAGCTTTCCGAATATCTATAGAGAATTTTTAAGATCGCGGTCACATAATTTGGGCAAAACTTGTCTACTTCATTACGATATCACGAATTGTAAACTGAATTATAGATTAAATTTTTTTTTTAATGTGAAATTTTACAAATATGACAGTTAAAAACAATTGACACCGCTAGAACTACTAGATTCAGGAAAAAACATCACGCAAATGTCTTCCACGGCTCTGCTGGCTTGACATCATTCTTTCGACAAAATTTTCCATTACGTTTTCGGATAAATGAGGCTCAATGCTTGCAATTTCATTTCGAATATTGTACTTGAGGTCTGGAATCGTTTGAGGTTTATCGACATAGTAGACTTTTCCCATCAAGTAGCCCAAAAAAAAATAAAATGGCATCAAATCGTAAGATCTAGGCGGCCAATTGATGTCAGCACGTCAAGAGATCCTTGAATTTTGAAACAATAAAGTTATTCTTTCGTTTGTTGTATGGCATAGTACCCCGTCTTGCTAAAATCACACATCATCGAGATCCCTTTTTGGCCATAAAAAAGATCGCTAACATGTCACGATAACGAGAACCATTAATCGTAAACGCTTGGCCGGCATCATTTTCGAAAACGTATGGTCCAATTACCCCTCCAGTCCATAAAAGCGACCCAAAATATGACTGCACGGATGCATGGGTTGTTCTAAATGGCTTGTGAGTTTTTAGTTCACCAGATTCGGCAATTTTTCAAACTTCATAACTTCCATAGTGCAGACTGAACGGCCACCACAACGACGGGCAAATATTCTTACATTACTTACTGAACCAGTTTCTTCAAATTTTTTATAAAATTTACAACTCCGCTACGAGAAGATGCATCTCTTGTACCCAAAATTTCACAAATTGGGCGAATTGTAACTACAAATTTTCACCATTTTAATCATGTGTTTTCACAACAACTATACGTTCATCGATCGTGTAATGTTCCACGATTCAATTGCATTATTTGAAGATAACGTAAGTAAAAACTATAGAGCGAAAATGCCACACAATTCATAATGACACCTCTTATTAAATCACCCTATATAACAATTTTAAGTATTTTCAGCATCGTTTAACAAATTACTGTTTTCAAGTTAATCATAATTTTGCACATGCCTGTTGTTTTGGACTTAATTCGTTTAACAAATAACATCAATTTTGAATAGCGAGCTGAAATGAACTCAGCAATATTGTAAATGTAGAAATATTGGCAATAATTCTCTATGACCTTTTAAATATGTATGTATAAATTTTATTGCTTCCAATAATTATTACCTAGCTGAAAATACCATTTCCTGATTTCGTTTATTTTATTCGCATATTTAAATAGAACTAACAAGTTCTTATAAAATTCAAGATTTAGTAAAAATGTTTTATCATATTAGATCAAAGATCGTGATCAGATTACAACAACACAAACGACCCTACAGTGACCCAACCATTTCTAGGGTAACGAAATTTCGGAAGAAAATACCTCGATGTACAAAAAATCCATCCAAATAAATTTTAAATGATTTTCCATTACAAACAACTGTCTAATCAAAAGACAAAAGCAGTGAAAATCAAAACGAGGAAAATTTTCCACTGCCAGATTAGACAATTTGCACTCGAAATGAACAATATCGAGGAAAATTAACTTATCTGATCAGAAAATTGTGCTTTTGTCCAACGAGATAATATTCTACATATACGGTTCACAAATTCTGTTTATCTGATTGGAAAACTTTTTCTTTAATTTGCGGACGAATTTAATGTTAACACTGAGACCAACCAAAGCTAGCTCTAAATTGCGGTGCGAAAAAGACCAAAATGGTTGGGCAATTATGCGTCTGTTTGTAATAAGCAATCCAATTTATACTGCATATAAATAGCAAAGTCTCTTTAAATTAAGACCACCTTCATTATCATATTCGTTTAGGTTAAAGAAAATGAAAGAGATTGGACATCATATAAATTGGTCTAATTTGCAATTTTTCTTGCGTTTCTGAATAGAAGGAAATACGATAGTACAGTGTAGCGATCTTTCAGGAAATTATTATGTAAGAGGGTTACGCACTAACGAAAGATATATTTGAACCATGTTGCGTGACCTTCCTACCTTATTCCATGACCCTCGCACCTTATTCCGTGACATTCTATATTCATTCTGCTAAATTAATATGTTATTCTTGTAAGTATCTTAATCTTTTCGTGTTAACATTTCAATTTCACAAGTAGTGTGAATTTTTATCTTTTTTAAAGTTATTTTCCTATCAGATTCCGGATATAAATAGTTCAAAAGGATAGTGGGAAAAAAATTTTAATTCATATTTCAAATCTCAAACTAAAGAAAAAAGACAATACAATAAAAATAATAATAATAAACAGGTAGAAAAAATAAAGTTGTAAAAACGGCGTGTTTAATTCCTTGATTGTATAGTATGATTGCTACCCCGCTTCTGGGTCATAATAAGATTATGGATGATACTACATAGCGTGTGACACGCCTCACCCAAACATAGGGAGAATAACAGATAAATCAGTTTTTTCGAGATTCCTGCTTTAGGTCAGTGAAATTAGAATTTTAAATAGAATATACGTAAATCAGGGGTTACTCAAAGCTGAGCCATCAATAGAAAAAAACTATTTTGAAATTAATTACTAGTTGTTTCTGCTATAAATGCGAAAAAAGCATAATCCACGCAAGTGCGAGAATATGCATTTTCACACGAGTTGCATGCAAAATTTTATCTGCTACGGTATTTTTTCGAAATCAATCATTTTTATTTACTTGCTATTTCCATAATAGGGTGTTTTGATAATTTCTCATTTATTTTAAAAATGTTTGCCAATATACTTAAAATAACTGAAAATTTATCCCCTGCTTTTTCGCATTAGAACGATAAAATAGGCATTTCCCTAACGCAAATGTATTCAAAAAGTAGGCGTTTTTTTGTAGATAAAAATGTTTTTTAAACACTGGTATAAAAAACTTCTCTAAATAAATTATATGGGGTAAAAATTTTAGGTCTCCATCGCAATTCTACATACCTTCCCAAACCTTAGAATTTTTCAATATGTTTGAGACTTCCCGGTTAATTATTTTTATAGATTTTTAACATTGGATGATCAATTTGTCAACAATTGTGATAAGTTATAAATTTCTGTGATAGTAACCTCCGAAAATTACATGGTTATTTTTATGAAGGATATACTACCATAGGTAAGAAACGTGCCAAGTTTTTTTTTGGAGCAACACTGCGATAGATAAAAGATTAACGACAAAGTCCCAAAATTCCTATATTATTTGAAAGCTTTGAAGAGGTCTGGAGTTTAGGTGGTAGAGTAAGGAAAAAACTTCACGCACTCTCAGGTCACTAAACCGGGACCATTTACTACCTCTGATACAATATCCTCTGTCTTGCCACTCTTGAAGTGATCCAAACTAGACGAAGTGCCACTGATTCTGATCATATCAGGCCAAAAGTCCGCCAACATGGTACCTCTCTTTGACACCAAAACTGGACAGTGACAAATCACATGCTCTGTTATTTCGTCTGTGTTACATCCTTGACATTTGGGGTCATCTACAATCCCAAGAGTGTTTAGTCTATAGTATCCAGTTAAGATTCCTGCAATTGTCTGCAGAGTGACACCGGAAAGTTTCAAATAGTATTCTGAATGTTTAGCAGAGGGCGCTTCCATAGCTGCTTTTTGCTTGTCTCCGTTCAGGTCCTATTGACCATCTGCTGCAATGCAGTTCGAGCATATGTTTTTAGGGGAGTATCTAGAGTTTTGACAGGTGGCATGCTGCTAGGAAGGCTCTCGCCAGCTCGTTTGCCATTTCATTACCCTCATTGCTTTGATGTTCTCTGATTCAACAAAAGAAATTACATTTTGAGTTTATATCTCCTTCAGTGTCTGAATGCATTCAATCGGCAGACTGGAGGTGATCTTATGGCATCTAAGTGGCAAAATCACTGCCCTGATTTCTATTGATATCTGAATATTTTTTTATGGATGAATTTATCTTGAACTATTTTTGCGCAGTGTAATATACCCATGAGTTCCATTTGAAAAACCGATGCTGACTTGCCTAACGGTATGCATATGTTCAGATCAAGTTCAGAGGAGAAAATTTTTGCCCCTGAGCCAACTTTGTTTTTGGAGCCAGAGGGTGTCTTTGCGGAAAGGCCCCATGACCATCCCATTTCTCTCCGACACTGCCAAAAATCCAACTTCACCTTTCCTAATTTGATTTGTAGATGTTTTCCCCAATTTAACTTTTTGTCGAGAATTATGCCCAGATACTTCACCTCGTCAGCCAGTTGTAGAAGAGTTCCCATTACGCTAGGCATTGTTTTGAGAATCATCGAGTTCCTTAAAATAGGCATCAACCGCAGACTCCACCTCTTCATTGTTGGCAAATCTTTTACCACAGAGCCATTTTTTCAAGTTTGTAAACAGAAAATATTCCGAAGGGGCTAAATCTGGCGAATAGGGTGCGTAAGGAAGCAATTCGAACTTTAACTCATTGATTTTGGCCATCGCGATAACGGATTTGTGAACTTGTGCATGGTCTTAATGTTCCAAAACTCTTTTTTGCCAAATGCGGTCGTTTTATCTTGGTTTCATCGCTCAAACGTTGCAATAAGTTCGCATAATACACGCCGTTGATTATTTTTCCCTTCTGAAGATAATCAATAAAAATTATTCCAAAAAACTGACGCCCTGACCTTGCCTGCAGATAGAACTGTTTCGCCTTCTTTGGAGCGGATTTTCTCCTTTCAGTCCATTATTTTGACTGTTTCTTCGTCTCAGGTGTGAAGTGATGGACCCATGTTTATGAATCGACGCAAAAACTGTGCTGTGAAACTTCGCCAAACACTCGATTGAAACATCCTTACGACGCTCTTTTTATTCTATTGTGAGTAATCGCGGCACCCATCTTGCGCACGGCTTTCTCATGTCCAAATTTCCAGTCAATATGCGATGTACAGCACTTTTCGAAATTTACCATGTCTGGTAGCTCGCGCACTTTTAGTCGACGGTCATCAAATACCATTTTGTGGATTTCCTTCACCATCTCTGGCGTGGTAACCTCATTTGATCGACCTCGTTTAAACTCGGCCACCCAATATTTTACCTTTGTAAACGATGGAGCAGACTCGCCCTGAGTACAATCCAGCTCCGCTTTGATATTAGTTAGACTGAGTACTTTCAAATGAAATTGTTGTATCACATAACGATGAGCAATCTTTGCCATGTTTACAAATTCACTGCGAGCGTTCGCTATTGATGACTGCCAAACAAATACTGAACAACGTAGCGTTGTCAAACTTCAAACTTAACTTCAAGTTTAAGGTGTGCGAAATTTTGACTGCCAGCCATTTCCCAGCTTGAAAATGGTACAGCTGAAAAATTACATAAGTAAATAAGAAAAACTCACAGTTCATAAAATAATATAAAACAGTTTAAATTTTTTCTGTAACTTTTCAAATAACAGAAATATAAAATATTCCTAAACTACGGAAATTATCAAAAATGGCGCAGCCCTCTATAATAAAAACTGATAACCCAAATCTGTTTGCACAATCTAAACTATATTCATAAAATTGGTTTGGTGATATTTATTACTATTTTCAAAGTCCAATAATAGTGACAGAATTGGAGTTATTATAAATACAGCAATTATCCTTTGGAAAACTCCTTTTACATTCCTGAATATTCCCAAATACCCAAGTCTTCAGTTTAACTCAAATGTGAAGAACGTTCAAAATATTGTATCTTTGATCTTTGTTAAAGACAGAAATGAAAGAAATAAAAAATAAATCTGATGACATCGAATTCGAACTCAAGTAGCAACTTCGTATATAAGTATCTTTATTCACTCTCTAGAACACAATTCTGCTGAGTTTTAACTTCTTTTAGTTGTTTGTAAGCTAGTTTTACTGTTTTTTGCAATACTTAGCATTTTAATCCCAAACGTTGAAACTGTGATCGGAACATTATAATTATCCACGCTAACGACCTGTGTGTTCTTTGCCTTATACTCGGTTTAACTTTTTTTGCAGGAGAAAGGTAGAAAACTAAATTTATTATCGATTTTTCCAGTCAATATTGTGTTACAAAGCTTACTGTTAATTCGTGTATGCTGGCATTCCTCAACGTAGAGCTAATGCGATTGGTATCTGCGTTTGAACTTCAAAGAGTTCACTACTTTTTTATATACTTCGTATTACCATTGTATAATTGTTGTTTTTCTATTCTGTTTAAAGTATTAAATTATCTTTTAATAAGCTTCTGTTTCAAATTTCTGCCAAGTTTTTCCTTTGTTTGCGTAGTATCAGTTTATTTCTTCCATTTAGTTTAAGTAGATTGAATCATTCCAGCATGCAAATGCCCTTGTTTCTATTGTTGCATTTCTCCAATAATTGTAACTCCTAGTATGTAGGTTCTTGAATATAAAACCTCGTTACATTCTCCATTATGTTAACGTTGCATTTTAATAACTAATAAATTGAAGAAACTCTGGTTGACACATCAGTTTTTCATTTTCCCGTTATAGCATTTTGCATCAGATTGACATGTAACAGGTAAAAATGATTTTAGGAAATTTTTCCTTTGCATAATTTAACGGTCGATTTATTTTTATCCGAACAATATAAACCTGGTGGTAAATCTTAGGTCGATAAATCACCTCTTAAAGTGTAATACATTCCACATTATTACCCGAATAGCACAATTTTAAAGAGTAAGTGTAAGATTAAAAATTCATCAAGCACTTGTTTGAAAAACGTTCTAAATATAAAATAAATTACTTTCCCAAGCCTTTAATATTGCATGACAATATCCTCACTTGCGTTTCTTCAATTACGAGTTACAACTTTGGTGAAGCTTTATTTAGAAATGTTATTTACATAACGCGATTAATCTTTATTGCATAGGTTAACATTTCCTCATTTTGGGTTATCTGATTAATAATTCCAATTAAAGTTAAATTGGAGTAGACATGATAATATCAGTTATTGGCAATTTTATGTCTTCAAGCCAAATAACTTCGTTTAGAGGTATGCAAAAATATGATATCAAAAAGCACCACAATTTCATGAACTTAATGCACTCTTTATGTTTTATTACGTAATAAATCGTTCCTTTTTGGAATACCATGTATTGCTGGCAACTTAAAGGTTTCAGTCGCTTGAGTAACAATACTTGTAGAAACTTCTGCATTTTAATACTATATGCGCACTCGTAATACTCCAAACTTGCAGAGCTGTGCGGAAAAGTGAGGCAGTGGAGCAAATAGCGTATTTCTGGAAAAACAGACACACCAACCCGACCACACGAACGAGACTTGCGGTGCAATATCGATTAACTATTAAACTAACTTAACTACCCACATGTACCTACAATCCTAAATAATTTCAAGTACATTTCTAGCGATAACGTTAAAGGTAATTAATTAGTTATTAATTTCATGAAACTTTCATTTGGAATGTGTTCTGCTTCAATTTGAATTTCAAATTTATTTAATTTTGGTACGAAATAGCTTATTATCTTCTGCTTTAAGTCAAAGGAATTTTTATGTAAATTGTTATTCATGAAACAGGAAGCTAATCAATTTATTGCATTTTTAACATACAAGATGCTACCCAAAAGTTTCGCAACGACTAACAACTTGCCAACTAACTAAACCAAAATCCGGTGAAAGTTTTTGAATAACTTAAACTTCAACTAACTTCCTGTCGTAACTAATGAAATAAATTTAGCAAAGTGATGATCACAGTTTAGTTAATTCCTTTTTAGTTTTAAGGTGAAAAATTTTTGAACAGTAACCCTATCTGTATTTTACAATACAGATTTTCACAAATATTACGAAAACGTTGGTGTATTTTACTTCTGAAACAACGTAAATTTGTAGATGGGGTCATTCCAGCTCCCATCAACTGAAATATTGGCAAAATTGACTAGACTAAAACTATACATGCCATCATATTAATAAATAAAAAGTACAAATTTAATGATTTATTCCAATGGGCCTTTTTAGCCCATCCACAGTTGTTGAAAATTAAAAAATGTTCTGCAAAGGTAAATAAACTTTCTATTTAATTTTTGAAATATCAATTTCAACCCGTATTTTTACTATTTTCGTCATTTTTTTACTACTTTTTTTGGTGTTATTGTGTTATCGTGGGCCGAGATTGAGGTCGGTTACTAAAAATAAATGAAGAATGAGAAGTGGACAAAAATCAGGTTTCCGCCGATTTCTCAACTTTTTTTCAACTTTACGGCAAAAATTGTTATATAGAAAATTAAAGCTAATTACATAAATTATCTGCGAAAAAGTTCTTTGCATATTTTTCGTCAGATTCGTAATTCACATAGATTTTCAGTATAATATTTATTATCTGCATATATAAAGTTAACAAATTTGTCGTTTCTTGAGCATTACACGGTGTGCTATGAAAGATTCTGAAGAAGGAGACATTTATGCGTCTTTGGTGGTATTTACATTATTAATATCGGTTGGTCTCATGGTTGGTCTGGTGTCCACAGTTTCATTATAATCATTTAATGTGAAAGAGGGTTTGAGTTCTACTTGTATTGGTTCATAGTAGTCCAGAGAGTGTGCCCTTGATAGCTTCCACAAATTGCTGAGCAATGAAGTCTAACTTTTCTACAACTCCAAACTCATTAGCATTTTTTTTTGTAATTTGTAAAGATATTTATTGGAAGTAATTAGAAGCTCATGTATAGAATAACTTAGCCTAACTTGAGTCAGTCATTACTTGGTGAAATACGAATCCTAGGAGGAGATTTAATATGAGGTATCACAAGGAATATATACTATTTTACTAAATTTCTAATAAATAAGTCGAGTATCCGAAGTTATTATATATTGGCATAAATACTCAATGCCTTTGTGATGACCAAAAATGGGCATAATAAATGATGGGTCTGGTTCTTTTTGAAAAAAGAAGGTATGCAGATTTAGAAAAAATTACAAAATGCTTTTATCAGACGAGGAAAATAAACAACTGTAGCGGCGACCGGGGGGTCTGGGGGGGGGGGGGGTATGGAATTAATGTATGGAATACCCCCAGCCATACCTGTTTTTCAGAACCATCCTAAGTAGATACCGTTCTTCTTAATACTGAGGAGCATTACTGTGAAATTTTTTATTTGACAATAATTTAGGTGCAACTGGGGGGTATTCCATACCCCCCAGACCCCCGGTCATCCGACCAATGTTGTTTTGTTGTGTCTAATAATTTATTATTACTTGTGATTATTTCTTAAAATAATTCAGAATAATACCTTAAGTAAAAAGAAGAAGATATTGATCCGGATAACTTCTCAATAGTAAGTAGTTAGTTTCATGGCTTTGAGACTCAAGAGAGCGTAAAATAATTTGAAAAATCCTACGAAAACCAAAATTGAACAGGTCATCGTCTAAAATAAGCCAAAGAATAGAAAAAGATTAAAATTTAATATTAAATTAAACTTGAAAAATTAATTAGTTTTAATTTTTTATTATTTTTAATTTTACCACTTTTTCTTCATTTAATATTAGTTTTTACTAGTAGTTAAATTCGCACATTGTTTATTTAATTAATATATTCCTACTATTAGAACCGGACTAGTAATAATTTTATTGCCGGTAAACTCCTTTAAGGAGTGCCATCACTCTTCAAGGAATTATTTTTACAACCGACTTCAAAATATAACAATACAGATCTTTCCTATTATATGCCCTCCCCCTCCCCATATAATACTGGGGCTCGTGCCCCAGTCCCCCAAAAAATAAATCGGTAGCTTTACCCGAAAGAAAGTTCAAGTTTTCAACTGGAGTTTGCGTCAAAAAAGTCTAAAAACTCATTTTTGCCAGTAAGCAAATTTTGAGAGAAACTTTAAATTGTAGAGAATTTTATTCTCCAATTTTGATCTGTTGAAAATTTTCCGTAGAACTGAAATTAAACAAGTTATAGGCGAAAACATCCCCTATTGGAAGGGAAGCCGTCAGGAGATTTTTAGGAGGTTCATTCGGATACGTATTTTATATTGTTCGATTTATCAAAAACCCGACAGTGTATAATAATTAAATATTTTAAAATGTGACTGCGATATTTTTTAATGTATTTCCAAAGTCAGGTTTTTTATTTCTAAATTATATATTTTAGTTAGAAATAAATTGACGCTTCCCCAGTGCGGCTTATAGGCCGCACTACTTAGGTAATTCCATACTTGTAATAATATATTGTCGTGTTCTTTTCAGTCCACGGACCAACTATTTATTTTTTTGAATTTCGTGAATTCAAATTTTTTTTTTAACTTTTAATTTTCTTTTCCAAAACACTTTTTTCACTTCAAATCAAACTACTCATACAATTTCAAACTAAATCTCGTTTTTATTAATAACAATTTCACTATTATACAAAAATTTTTCAAATGGACTGTTCAAATAGCGTCCTGTCCAGTCGACTGCTCGGCGTGGACTGCCCCCTCCTTCTTCCAATTCACGCAAAAGTTCCTTGTTCGCGCACAAGGATATTTCTTCACCAAATCCAATTCCCCCTTCTTTTACATTTAATTTACAATAATTTTTGTTACATTTTGAATTTTAACACGTTAATTTTTAATTTAAAATTTTGGATATTTACGAATTCTGGCTAGGCATTGAAATACAGTTCAACATATTATTCAAATTAACATTATTATTATCTTTAAAAAGCATTCAAAATTGCAAAAAAGTAATTCAAACAATTTCTAAAGAATTCCAAATTAATGTACACAACTTTTTTTTGGATATTTACCCCTGGATTGTAACTATTACTGCTATCCCTCAAGAGTATTTGAATTTCTTTTTTGAATTTTCTAAATTGGAAACTGATTCAAGTATTAAATAAATTAATCAATAAAAGGTCCCTTTTCCAAACAACTTTATAATACAAAGGCGATTTGGGGTTCTCTATAATAACAAAATAATAATCTTATGTTCTTCTGCAACTGAACTTGGGTTTATTATAGAGAACCACTCACGTTCTCGGGGCTGTTTCCACGGTGACAGGTATCTCAGTGCTGTATCGTCGATGACATTTAATTAATGTGTTTATCGCAATTTAGAGATTAGTTTAATTGTTGATTGAAAACCACCCTAGGTGAGTAGTCAACCAAACAGTATTCGGGAAGTTTCAAGTGTTCGAACTCGGTAAAATACTCTGTGCAGTTGCATTCCACTCGTGTTACACCCACGTGCAATCTCCTTGGAAAAGCCTGTCCTCGCGAAATATTCTAATATTTTTCCTTGCATTGTGCTGTTATACCCGAATACAACTTTTATGTATTCATTTTGTCTGAAATTAATACTCAAAATGACTGTCATCGGACAATATTGAAATACCCATCCACTCACGTAGGCTGTTTGGTCAATAATTTCCAGAAAAGAAGAGGTTTTGAAAAAAGAAATTAGAAAACGCAAGCTATTTCGTGGGTCATCGAATGACAACGTTGTCGTCAATAGTTGACAAGCAAACAATTTATAGTTTTCATTGGTCTTGCTGGGTCGAAGGGCAATTATCATATTTATATATTTATTTATACATCATAATTTATATTTAATATATTATGATCATTATACCACCAAATATACATCATCATCTATTTCATAGCTTTGAAATCAACGCTTATAGGCCATATTTGTATTATGATTAAATAATCAGAAAAGAAATTTGTTCTTTATTTTTTGTTTTATTTAGAAATTTATCCTGAGTAATTTCAAAATAAAAATACATCTAATTTAACAAAATAGTCGAATGGAAACGGCCCACGGGGCATTCGCTTGGTTGCTCGTGGGCCAAAATCCAAACAAATTAATTAACCACAAAATTATTAATTAAAAAGGCGCAAAAACCGAAATCCCTTCCATCTTACTTAGTAAATTTTCATCAGGCAAGCATAACCAATAAATGAAGGGTAATTAAAATAAATGAAGACATAATATTAAACACAATTTGAAATGTAAATTAATTTCGTCGATTGCAGCCAAATGTTACTTTGTAATGTCATGTAATGATAGTATTTTGAAGATCGATCGAATTTCATGTTGTCATTCACGCTTATGACCCCAACTATGTAATTTTTCTTCTACGTCGAAAAAAATTCCATTACATTTGTGTCTAATTTATTAACTGTGCGGATATAAAATTTGAATAAAATTGGGTAAAACCGGAAAACATATCGTCTTATAAAAGTTGTTGTCGCCGCCCCCGAAGAACTGCACCAAACTGCACGACATTGTTATTTTATAGCGCTGCTGGCGCCACATTATGATCTTATTTCCTGTTGTATAAATTTTGGGGAATTATAATATTCGGTTTTTAATGTTTTACGACATTTTTCGATTTCCTGGCTTGAAAGTGTATGGCCAACACAAGATACATTATAGTTTAACGTGAATTCCGAACCACGGAATAGACGATTTTTACGATAGCTAGCAGGTTAATCTGAAGAACCAAATCTGATGAATACGTAGTCTGAGGGAAATCTTTTCAACCTAAGTTAATGATGATCCCTTGGGGTCTTGACTACGAGCGTTGTCATAAAATATAACATTGTTAGCTCCTCTGTGAGCCATTACCGTCAAGCTATCAACAAGTGCACGATTGTCATTGATTTATGTATTGTCACTTTTAAACCTATCAAGTCACTAGGAACGGACCGGCACCAATGACACTCCCTATATATCGAACAAATCAATGGTTGCGCTTCATATAAGGAGATTTTCTTGGACAAAATGAAAATAACAGAAATACCAATACAATTTAATTTTTATATTATGAGTGCTGCAAATTGTTGCAAAGGAAATTATCAGATCAAAGACGACAAAATAGATTAAAACCTATTTGTGATAGCTCCACGTCTACGATAATTTTTAAGGACTTATATGTATTTAAAATATTCAATTTTTCGTTTAAATTCTGTTATTCTTTATCTCTTAATAAACTGCCATTATACAAGTTCAGTTATTCCATGAAAAATTACCTTCACTTATTGAGGGTAAGTGAAAAGTGGTTGCAGTCGCAGAAAATTGTGATTAGGACTATTATATGTTATTTACGTATCAGAGAACCAATTTGAAAAGAACATGAAATTTGTTCCCTCTGTACTCACGACTAAGGGTTTAGGGAATTACAGCGAAAATGTTTACGATACAAAATAACTTTGGAATAGAAAGCATTAACGTTCGGGTCCATAATAGATTAAATGTTTTTGTAAGATTCAATAAAATAAAATAATCTATCTTCATAAATTCACATCCATCATCCCCAAAAGCATCAATAAAGTTTATTCACATCTGCAGTAGAGAAGCCATACAGACTTACTAAATATTTTTATTAAGAAATTCAGCAACCATTGCATTATTTATGTATGGTGTTATGTTAAACTGTCTATTTGAAACACAGGCAATGTGATTGGGACCCTTTAGGGAGTCAATTTAAGGTCGATATCTTATGTAGCATGTAACGCGTTGTAACTATTCATTCCAATTTAACTTTTTATACCTCAAATTGGTGCCCCATCCATTTATTTTATTTTCTACTTCATTTCTATTTGGAAGCTGAATAAAGATGAATATCTCTGTTTTATTACGCGAAGTTATTAAGCCACCCGCATGATCGTGTAAGGGAGACACTGCACCAGCACATGATAATATTTGCTGAAGTAGGCAAAAAAAATTCAAAAATGTACCGTTATATTTTTTAACCAAGATTCCAATAAATTGTTTTGGTTAAATATTTGTTTTGATACCAACCACTTAAAAGTTGTCATATTTTTTGTTTCGTTAATCAATCAACCAGGCAATTCAACAATAAAGCAGCTGGTTAGGTTTCCAAACATGATTATCATGTTAGGTTTTAACGTTAACTTTTACCGTAATGACACTTTAATTTGGTGTACATTTTGGGGTAAGTAAAAAATGTAATTGTTACTAAAATAAAATGAAGTTAATATTTTTTTCGAGTAAACAATAAAATAATGGATTAAATAACGGAGAAAAAAAGGGCAAACAAGAAACTGACAACTTCATGAAAGTGGAAGAATAGGAAGTGAAAAATTTATTTGTGTACGTTTTGCATAAAAAATGGATTTCTTGTGTAAATGTATATCTCAGGGTTTGATAAACGATACAATTTTAACAAAGAATTTTATATGCAAAGTAATGACGATAATTTAGGAACCGTCATTGCTTCAGCGGTTATCAATTTTGGGGAAATTATTAAACCCCCGCATAATTTATGGCACAATTATTAAAGTTTTACTTTATCTTGATGTTTCCTCCATTTTCTGGTGGTACCAAACACATTAAAACCATAATCGATTTCTCTTGCTCAAACAATTGAGTAATAGATTCGAATAGTTGCAGTAGCGAATTTGAGGTCTTCTGGTAATCGATTGCCGCACTTTAGTTAAACCACTAAAATAATTGAATTTAATATTGCATAATAATTAATTTAAGTTTCTGACAATCACATAGCAAGTTTTCATATAGATTTGTCACCCTTGGTGTTATTGTGGTGTGCGGTTGTATTTGAATTGCAAATTTTGACGTATGAATATATTAAACACTTTTTTTTTTTAATTTAAAGTATAATTAATTAGAGCGATAAAAAATATTTTTTAACAATTTCGAGTTATAAAGTACCTACCACACGAGTAAGTTTGAATCCGATGGGATTGTGACAAAACAAACTTAAACGAATTGGTCAATAAACGGAACAGGTGTTTGGAAAACAGTGACGAGGACGAGGAAAATTTCACCGATAATAAATAATATTTTTTTGCTATTTTACACGTTTCACGCAATTAATTTGTTTGCTGAAAAGCTAAGTATTGAATTTCTAAATTTATTTTTTATTGATTTTATAAATCAATAATATAATAAAACAATCAACTTAGAGGATTAAAAAAGTGTTGTACATAATAAATGAATAAAACTTGTCAATTTATATTATTGGATTATTTTGGAATGTGGTGATTGATCGGTCAGGTCGGATTTCAGGGAACCGATTCGGGTAACTGTAAAAAGATTTGGTGTTAACAATTCGGGCAATCAAGAACGGAAATGCGTATATTTTGTAGTGCGAAAATTTTCTAATCTAAAAGTGATGGATGAAGGCGGCGACATGTGTTGTAAGGGGGTAGTGTAAGTGATGCTCTGTTTAGACATGAGGCTCGTTCAACGTTTAAGAGGTGAAAGAACAGACGATACATCTGCAAGGGACCGTTCGAAAAGTGTTTGTGTGGCGAATTTTCCGACCAAACCACCCGTCAGGGACGTTAGCACGTTTAAGCTTTTCCATCGCCGGGCAAGCAGTGCACTGTAAGATACTTTACGATTAATTTAAGCTTAATTTTCCCAATTTTTGGGTTTTTCAGGTGCCATTCTTACTTGAAATTAAATTAATCCTAGCTTTTTAGTTTGCTTCTTGTTAAGAAAAAATAACACAAAAACGAAACCCGACTAACATAACGTACGAGAAATTTCATTCAACTGTTCATTTTGTCACTCTAAATTGCTGTAACCCACCAATTATTTATGTAACACGCTCCAGGGAATTTTAAGTAGGATAGAAAGTTTCAAACTCGACATGACACAACTAAGAAGATTATTCTCAAATTTTGATGTTGTATTCTATACATGTTTATACCAATTTAAGAATTACGTCAAAATTGAGTGAAATTAATCGGGCTATTAACCCTGTAATCGTTAAAACGCACGTTTCGTAAATTTATACGCAGTCAATGCGGGTTGGAAACTTCAAACCTTTATTAATTGTTTGACTGGATTATCTGCAAAGCATACAAAGAGTGACAATAACTCATGGTTTTAAATCGAAGCTATGTTTCAATATCAATTTTTCTTTACCCTACTACAACGAAGTGATTTTTGCCAAGAATTACCACCCCGATGACCTTGTTGTGAGTTTTCCACTTAATAAGATAGAATTACTTAGTGCCGTCAATTAATCCTTAAATTCATTAAACCTTGAAAATTAACAAGAAAAATAGTTGAAGTTAAAAGCGTGACTCAAGTCTTAACTTTTAAGCCCAATTAATCAACAAATTGTGGTCTTGTATTCGCTTTAAAAGTTTTCTAATTTTCTGTAACACTTCATTTTCCTAACGCACTTAGCCTGAAAGATTAATCCTATTTTTAAAAGTGCAATTCAAAAGCAATTAAATTTTTAACTTTATGTTAAACACGATTAACACAAAATAAGTTGGTCTCGAAATTATAAATTAATTTGTATCTACGCATTTAACAAGAAATAAAATTAACAACAATTACGTTCGCATCGTGATAATTATTCATTAGGAAAGTCGAGGGTTGAAAGTGTGTCGTATTTTATCAACTTTTTTGAAATGTTCAAGTGCCACTCAATGCGATGATTAAAATTAGTAAGCGTTCCCAGATTTTTAGTTAAAAATTAATCGATATGAAATTATCCGGAGTCGTTCGAATATATGGAAACCCTCGACAAGGAATATTTAATTTTAGGGGCGGATTGCATTCGTAAATGCTGCGGATTATTATACACGGGTCAATCCCATCCATGGTTCTGGGTTTTTGTACTCATTTTCCCTGGAAATTCCAAGGGTAATTAAATTGAAATTGAAACTTCGGTGACCTCAGATCCAACGCTTAATTTAGATGATTACATTTTAAGATAATTAAATTAAATTTAAGATAAAAATTGATGAGACAGTTGAAATTTTACAAATAAGTAAGTAAAATGTTTGTACCATATTTCACAGTCCGAATAACCACTTCTCCTCCAAATTTCCTGAAAGCCCACATGTTAAGCTTTAATACAACTACAATTGTATTGCATACCACTACAGTAGTTGTATTTAATATAACATGTTTGTCAAGTTTAAGGTTTTTTGGGGATTTTTGCCAGCTCAAAATGTAACTGCCTTGACTAAATATTAGTTTTATGAAATTAAATAATTAAAAATGGAGATATTTGGTCACAATCTATTTTTACAATATATATTACTTAAAATCCTTTCAACAAAGGCAATCATCATAACAAGCATCAACAAATTTGGTCGTCTTCATGATTAAATGAAAATACGGTAGTCAAATTATGTACATGTAAATCGAAAATAACCTTACCGAATGACGTTTCGATGTTCAATCGGAATTTATCTTGATATGCTCATTTCCTCAGATGTCTATAGGTACATGAAAAATCAATTCCTTTTATAAACTACAGATAATCGAAAAATTGGACATCTAACCTAAACACTACGTGCTCATGGCGATTAATTGCTGAAAGGTCATCTGCAACCATTGCACAAAAATCTGTACAATGATTTGAGTCGTGGCTATTCAAAGCTTTCATCTAGCTTTTCCAGAAAACTTCATAGGTGGATTTATACACCGAAATTTAATACAACTACAATAAATTGTATTGCATACCACTATAGCAGTTGTATTTAATACCACTTCAATTATTTTACATACCACTACAGTTGTAGTTGTATTTAATATAATTAAGTAGTTGTACGTAATAACACTACAGTAATTAAATACAACAGTAGTTGTATTTAATAACACTGAAGTAGTTGTATGTTTGGCTAATAGCAACAGCGGAAAAATTTATTGGGCGCCAGGTGATGCAATCATGACTTGTCACTGAAAATCAAAATTAAAAATCATACAACAAGACATGAAAATGAAGTTATTTTATTAATTCGGTAAAAGTTGAAAAGTAAGAAAGTACTGAGCGTTCAAATTAGGGGTCGCTTATAAATTACGCCACGTGCGAGAGATGAGGGAGTTCATACCTAAGGATGATTTAGACGATTTAGGGAAGCTTCCAAAATTGTGACATCACAACTTTAAAATTTTATTATTTTGTTAATTATAATTTTATACTTGTAGAATGTGAAATCAAGGGGGGGGGGCTGGAGTACATGGATGCAAGGATACATAACGTAATATTTAGAGGTGTCTACGTTTTTATGACGAAATGTGATGATGCCAGGAAGGACGTAAAACGTTTCTGAAATTTCCGCTAAATAAATAAGAAAAAAGAAAGAAAGAAAACAGAAAGAAGAAAATAAATAAAAGAATATGACATTGTCCAACATTTATCTTAACAAAAATTTTCATATCTATCAATCAGTATTTTCTATAATGATAAAAGTGGCTAATCTGATTCAAATTCATTCATTCAAGATAAACCAGACGGAGTTTTTTCGTCGAAAAATTAGTTCAGACAGCCAATAAATCATAAATTTAAAAAAGTTTCCTTCATAATTTGTGGGGAAAATTTCGCGAACAATATCCAGAATTACGTGCAATTCGTATATTTATTATTACCATTCGCTAGAATGACTGGATTTACTATATATTTAGGAACAAAAATAAAACACCGAAATAGAGTGGACGTACTTCCTGACATGAGAATCCAATTACTGCCATATATTACGCTAAACATAAACAAGGATATTCCATAAGAAAACAATTTCATTCATCTCGTTAAAAAATGTGTAATTTACTTCTGTTTTTCAAGAGAAATATAATAAAAATTGAATCTAACCCTGCTTAATTTTTTAAAATAGTTTTGTAGGTCCAAGGGTTAGGTAAAGTTTTAAATATTATGAAGGGTTCCGAACCAAAAAAAAATTGGGAAACGCTACTCCAATCTAATTTCTAGCCTAACCTCTATCAATATCTTTTCTGGGTTACCCAACATAGTCTAACTGATCACCAACCCGTATTGAGCAGTAATATGGGGATTTTGACCCACTAAAACCCCCCATCCATGATTTTACCGTGGAATACTATAAAGTATCCCATTAGTATAACATCCGCTTTGTTTCTTCTGAGTTTTCTGCCCTTTCATGATTTTTTCTTATTATATGCATTCTGTTAGGTTTGTTCTTCGTTTTGCTTCTTTAATTCGTCCTTTTCGTTGACTACTTTAATTTATTTTGCGAAAATAAACACCACTTCCCAGTTTTCGGAGTTATCGATAATTATCCCCACTAAATTTTCAGACGTGAGGAGAGATCCTATAGATTTCTCTGCTTTCTCGGCGTTCTGCTCTCCCATGAATCTCTACGAAGAAAGTTACGTTGGGCAGGGTGTTTTCTTATCACAGTAAGGACAGCTCTTGGTGATAGCCGTTTTGAATCAGCACCAAGACGAACTCCTTGGCGCTCATTCACTTGCCGATACTTGTGAGTTCTTCATCAACATTTCTCTATAAGCCTTCCTCTTTTCCGACAATGGCCATAATCGTTAAGTCGATTTTTACCCCAGCTGGTTTGGGTAGCTTTACGACCCCATCATAGTTAATGTATTTAGAATAGATCTTTAATACTAATTACAATGTGGGTGGGAAGACGGTCATGGTCTGAACGTTAGCGCGATCACCTGCTAACGCAAGGCGCTCCGGTTCGACTCCGGGTATTGTCTAAAAATTTCTTGACCGTCTTCCGTGTTTCGGAGGGCACGTTAAGCAGGCGGTCCCCCTGTGTTAATGATTTGCCATCATAACAATAAAAAACAGGGTGCAGGCACATCGAAAGGCAAGCCTAGCAAGCTACCTGAGATGTAAAACCCAAACTGCTCATAGAACCAACAGTGCCTTGAACAGAGGCACTATAGTTGGGAAGTACAGGACGTAGTCCTAGATTAAGAAGAAGAAGAAGACAATGTGGGTTCGATTTGTATCATTAGCACGGACTCCTACACAACGTTTCCATAAATTGGAGCCCAAAGTATAACAAAAACATCTAGAAGTTCAATTTAAAAAAATATTTAATTATAAAACTGCTTTTATCGTCTCATAAAAACAATCTCGCCACTAAAAAGTTTTAAAAATATGTCTGCAGTACTTTTTATTTGCATAATCTTATCAAATTGTTAGAATGCCGTAGCCACCGGGGGCCGCTTGTAATTTTTCCAAACCAATAGTTTGGTGCCAGTCCGCCGTCGCCGCCCCTGTGTGTTCTACCGCATTCTACCGCAAATTCGTTTCATTGACTTCTGAGTGACTGAATTTGCGAATGCCAATTGAATAAAAAAATGTTCGCAATTCTAAGGACAAATTGACAGGAAAATCTCCTAATTTAAAATAACATAGAAAAAAAATTTATTTAAGCCGCGTATTTTCGCACCAAGTAACATGAATATTTACGAGTTCTTTAAATTTTATTATGTTATAACATAACTATAAGCAAAAATATTTTGAATGTCGCAATATCTCAAACGCAATTAAAGTTACCCACACATAAAAGGCAACCCCGGCTTGCTCTTAAGCTATCTAATGAAATTTTTGATTTCATTGTAGTAGGACGAAACAATATCACATTTAATCAGGATAATCACGCGTGTAACGAAATTCGGCAAGATAAAAAATAAATGTTTTAGTTTGTGCGATTTGTGTCCGAGATATAAAATTCTATGGGCCATGAAGAGGGGACCGTAGTTTCGCAAAGAATTTGAACGTTCAGTTATATAAAAAAAAGGACTAACGAATGGGTGCTGGGCGAAAAAGCAAACTTGTTATTATAACATGAAGCAACGTTCAAAATTAGACAAGCTTGACGTTTTCCTAATTTATTAATTGAATTTTTATCATCGAGTAAATCATAAACCTTCTTTGGTGGTAGATAAATTGTTGTTTATTATTTGAACACAATAATCTATACAATGCATTAATACAAAGTTGTTATCGATTGCTGTTCTCAGATAACGCTCAAATGCTTTTGATAGGGTTTTGAATTTAATTTACAATTGAAGTAAATCCTAATTCAACAATTGAGGTTCTATTCACTAACAACTCAATGTGGCGAAACTATTCAATGGTCCGTTTAAAAATTTTTATTTTCCTTCTATTAAATTTTCTTTGTAACGTAAACAACGGTCTAACTAAATTTACACAAAATTTCAGGAAAAATTAATCGCTCGATTTGTTTTGACTACTTTTTAATCAGAAAAAAAACATTAACAATGAAATCGTCAAATACTTGATAAATTGATATTTAAAACTGATCTAATTTAATATTGGAAAAAGTATAAATACGCATCAAACGTATTTGTGTCGTCTGCGATGTCTTATTAAAACTTCAGTAATTTATTTTACAAGTTTTCAATACAATTTTGTCGCATTTAAAAGGACGAACGTAAGCAAATTTATTTTTTATGAATGCGGGAAGCGCTGAATAATATTTTCAATATTATGGCACAGATATACAATCAATATTTGGTTGGGTAACTGACATAAGCTTTGTTTGACACAACTCGAAAACTGTGCATTGTTGATAAAATATAATCAATTTCTTTAAGGTAAAAAATATGCAATAAGATTTGAAAAATTCGGGATGAAATATTGAAAAGAAACGGAAATTTGTATAACACTATTAATTTCCTCAAATTCTTCGGATGTGGCGTCAAGAAAAACTAGACGTTTCAATAGAAAATTTATTGTAACATTTTATTTATTTGTGCTGTATTGAACAATAAATTGGCTTTCGAAGGAATTTAAGAAAAAATGTAAAGCCTGTTAAATTTTGTACAAGTTATTGACGGTTGAACGGTTAAAGAAAAACCCTGCGGAATTTTCTAATTAGCCAATTATATTGGTAAGATGCCGAAATCATTAGCAATTAGCATTTCAGAATTTGAAATTTATTAATTTAAAATACTTACTTTTGGACTACTTGCTAAAATAAATTGGTGCTATTTTCCTAAATATTTAGTGGATGCTTCTTATACACGTAGTACCAGCACATGTTACAAATTGTGCGAATTGTTGAGAAAATGAGGGTTACCACACGCAATTAAATATTAAATTCTTTTTACAACAAACAAGAGTAATTTTAGAATAGTCACGAGCAGTAATTTATTTTTGGTAATTAAATTAAAAATATGATAATTTTCATTTAGGAATTCCTATATAAAATATTCTGGTCTTTGTTATTTTCAAATGTATTTCACACAACCATCAATTTTGAACTTTTACTTATGAAGTTCTTTGAGATCTGTTGATCTCTTTTATTACCAATTTTTTCAAATCAGTTATGTGAGCATGATTGCTCACAATTGCATATTAAGTAGCCTGCTAGGCTTGCCTTCGATGTTCCTGCGCCAAGTTTTTTTATTGTTATGATGGCAAATCATTAAAACAGGGAGACCGACGGCTTTACGTGCCTTCCGAAGCACGGAAGACGGTAAATAAATTTGAGACCGTACTCGGAGCCAACCGAGGTGCTTTGCATTAGTAGTTGATTTCACCAAAGTTTAAGCCATGACCGTAGTCTCTTATGTAATTGTGATACTATTTTTTGCAATATACAGGGTGAGGCAGACCTCCCGCATCAGGCATTGTTAATAGTATCAAGGGAATGTGGCAAAAATTACAGGGCCTCTATATTGAAAGATATCTTCAGTATGCCCGTCAATCATTCAATGTTTTCTATCGATTGGCTGCACATGTTAGTACTATTGGTCAAGTGCAGCCCAAAAATAATATTAAAAGAATATTGAAAGATCAAATCTTTCATCGATGCCACATCAACATGCACCAAGAGCTAAGTGAAAGTGATTTTCAAAGTCGAGTTATTTTCTGTACTTGGTTATTAAAAAAGGATACGAAAGGACCCTTAATGGGATAGGGTATTCTAATTTAACTTTAAATTGAACTAAATAACTTTTCAACTTGCCAACATTTTCGGAAAATGCCGGTATCACCATTCGATTTTTCATGTCGAGTTGTGTGATTACATTTTTTCCCAACCTTGTACGAGTATTACTAACCATTTTTGAAAAAAAATGCCCGATGCGGGCGATTTTTCTCAACCCTGTACATGCGAAAACACGAACTCTAAGGAATAGATATTCTTGCAATTTAATTTTCATTACGTTAAGCCACATTGATGGGGTCATTTTAAGCATAAAATGTCTGATGAAGTTACCAAACTGATGAACTACGTTATGACCATTGTAATTAAAATTGTTGTAAAACATCATACAAGAAAGTACATTTACGATCTAACAAGTTGACAGTGAGAAATTTAACTCAACAAGTTGGGGGGAATTTTACAAATGTTTATTGACTGCCATGCAAGTTGACAAGCTTTCCGATGGTCAACAAGTTGTGTCCTATTGTAAACCTACCTTTAGAAATTGTTATTTTGATTATCATAAATCAAACGTTCTGATCGAGAAATTAGGCCATCAATTATTCATTATTGTTGTTATGACTGTACTCTGGTTTTCAACCTATTATTGAAAAAATACGAGTTATGTATAGTTCATTACTGTAATATATATACCTATACATATATGTAATATGGATTATGGTGGTCCTTATTTTGGTCATATTTCAATTTTAATGCTCGCTCCCCAATCTGAAATGTCTCCAGGTAAATAAAAAAAGTTGTGGTCAAAAAAAGCTTTCCAATTTGAATAACAGAATTTCTTGGGCTTGGGGTTAATCTTTTTTCTTTTATTACACATTTCTTACGTATGGAGGTAGTTTGTATTCCATGAAATTTTTACAGATTTTTAACGAAGTAATTTTTGGAGTTACAGTAGCACAAATCTTTTTTATCTCAATTGTTGAAAAATGTTTAATTAAATATTATTTTACTGTATTATCAAAATATGTTTCTTGGAAAATTCAAAACAAATTCCATTTACAGTACCTAAAATACTTGCATCTGTTTTCAATGATGATACAGGATAAAAATATAGCAGTACTCGGATATAACAAATAACCATGCACTCTTGTTATAACATGCAAAATAGTGATTTTCGAAGTTCTATGGAAATGCTGATATTGCAAATACTGTAAAAGTGTTGAACTTTTCGAGATCCTGTGAAAATATGTAACTTTTTGAAGTCCTATGAAATTACCGATTTTCTATATTTTAAAAATATTTTTAGTAGAACCTAAAGTAGGATTTTTCGAAGAACTTCCAAAACCGGCATTTTCCTATACTAGAAAACTTCCATTCAAAAATCGAAATTTTTCTAGACTAGAAAAGGTTATATTTTTACATCGAAGAAGTACGCAGGACTTCGAAAATCGATATTTTCATTTTTTGTTATAACGCAACGTAGCGGTTACAATTTTTATTCTACTTTTCTTTTCTACATCTACTTTGTATATTTTTTCTATAGGTAGGTACATGTTTTTATTCCGAATCATCTTTGCGTAACCTGACAAAAAATATTTCAGATACCGTAAACGTAATTCTTTCTAATTACCTATACATAAACAAAAGGTATTTTCATAATAAAAAATTTTCAATAAGCCAAATAAAAGAATTTGGAGTAATGTAGTACTTCCGAACAGTGGCTGGCGGATCGTGACTTTTTTCAATAGAAATGCACAAAATTTAAATAAAACTAAAAAATATAAATTTATTTATTTACTTAAAAATAATTTAATTGCAAAAAAGCTTTAGGGTCTTATTAATTATTAATTATTTTCGGCGGGCCTGACCCCTCAGCAGAAAAGTAAAGTTTTTAATATTAATTTTACCACTTGATCACCAATAATTACTGGTGATCCTTCCGATCTCAGCAGTCTGCGATTTTTTAGAACTTCACTTGCAGTGGCGGATTGTGACTTCTTTTAAATTATTTTCTTTAGGAAAATTCTAAAGTTTTGGGGAAGTGTTTAAAATTGAGCTAGGAGTCTAAAATTTTGACTGGATCTTTTCTAATTTATTTGGAGTGATTTTAGGGTGAGAGAGCATTAAAAATCGAATAAGACCAATAAATAAGGACTACCCTAATATGAATGTCTTATATTGGATGCGTTAAACGTTTTATGTACGACTATAAGGAACTATTGGCTTAATGTTTTCTCTCTAAGTTACTCTGACTATTTTATCAATAAGTTGTAGACTATGATAGACAAATAAATATAAAATAAGTTAAGGAAAATACGAAAAGGACGCAATATTTAAATAAGCTTGCTTATTCTTTCAACTCTAACTGTCTCGAAATACTACTCTATATTTTTTAAATTTAATCTTAAAACTAGATTTTTTTATTTTACTTATTATAATTTGTTTGCCATTTTTTTTAATTTTTATTATTGAGTAGAGGGTAACGAAACTTCTTTATACCGGTTTCATTTAAGATGTTTATTCGCAATTCTCAAAAATTCAATTTCTTGATTAATCTGCATAAAGCTTAGCATTTTTGTTTTGCTTTAAGCGGGCGTTGAGAATATTTTGTGAGCGGATCTCGGGATCTCGGATTACTCCTTTTATCGGTTGTTTGAAAATCTGACTGTGAATTAAATGTAAATTTAATAATTTACAAATGGGCTTCGAGGAAGGTTACAAGCTTCCTGAGCTTGTAAAAAATAGAAGGATACTTCTTAATAAAAGTAGAAGAAGAATATTGTTAACAAGGCTATGTCCAAAAAACGAAGTACTATTTAATAAATATAAACATTTTATTTTAATTTGATTAAAGCATGTGTGGGTGACATGCACTTATCAAAGGTCAAGTGCAGTATATTTTAATTAAGTACTGTACATAAATTTTCTATTATCAATTGCAACATTTCAAATCAAATTCATTAGGTGTTAATCATAATTATTTTTAATTTCATATTTTTTCGTCTACAAAAGAACCTTTTGACCAACAAACTGTGCATTTGATCTAATTAAAAAGAGCTTAATTGCTGTTTTTTAGTAATTAGCGGAAGTTTATGTTTTAAGTGATGAAAATTTGAATTCAAATACTTTTTTAAATCTTTAAAACAGTTTCCCAATGGCCATAGAGAGGTATTTAAAATTCATAAGCAGTGCAGTTCACATTAAATAAAATTTTCTAAGAAGTACTAGGTGTCAAATTAAAATTAGTTTAAGTCGCGGAACTTAATTCTTACGGCTGGTTTCCACCGAGTTTGACTTTTCTTTAATCTTCAGGTATATCGTTCTTCTTTTAATGGGAATTTGTAGTTATTTTTGTAGTTAAACATGATGTTCTGATTGACCGTTTCGAAGTTCTGGACAAATAAAAATTTGATGGGATTTTAATCGTAGCTCTCTCTATCAGTTGCTTTGTTCGTTGCCAAACGTCGTAACTATGTATCTCTCCTGCATATCTGTGATGTGCGTTTGAAGTAAGTTTCAAAAATAGGGGAACTACTGTTTAACCCGGTTCGAACCACGGGAAGAGAAGTTCTTTCTTAGAAAATTGCCTGATGGTTTTGAAATATTTGATTGCTGCACTAATATCATGGATAAATATTCACCTTTAAACAGAGAAATGCGTTTAAAACTTTAAATCACGAGCAATACGTTTCGAATAAAATTGCAAACGTATTCGTGTATTTTACTGTTTAAGCGTCTGCACTGAAAGTGTTTTCTAAGCTTCTAATGGAACCGGCCCATTACAATTTTTATTTAGCGTTGACTCTATACTATCCACTTCTCACGCATCAACATTATTTTCCGCCGTTATATTGAAAAAAATACAGGGAATACCCGCATATTGCCAATCGCTCGCTCTGAGGGAACAAAGGCACGATAATGTTTTATCTCCATTAAACTTCCATTTCCATCATTTGGGATGCAACTACTGCAGACATATTTTTAAAAAAATGTTTAGAAAGCAGAGCAACTGTAGTTCACCCCTCCTCGTTTTCTTTGTTTTTGGTTAAATTACCGAGCTTCAATACGTTAGAACGGCATTCCCCCCCTTCCAACCCTTATTGAATATTTCAGTAAACCAATGTATGTTTAAACTTTAATGAATATAAGCTGATATCTCCTTTATGTATTTAAGCTTCCGCGTTTATTCCTCTTTATTATTTTTCATCAGAGTCTCATTTGCTTACACAAATCTCATCTTATCACTTTTCCTCATTTCGTAATAACAGTCCCCAGACTGGAAAAGCCATACCTTCCAAAGCCACCGTTAGTTAACGGATCGATCGACTTGTTAAACGGTTACAACATTTTTACAAAAACGAAAATATTTTCCTGTCCTTTAATTTCATTAATTTTTTATTTTCATTAAGAAGTGGAAAACAACTTTTCCGGCTTGCCCACGGCTTAAAAAAAATATGTAGATGTTTTTTCAAGTTACAGCTGCAATTTTTACTAAAATACATTTTTTAAGAACTCTTCCCACTTCCATTCGAGATGAAATAAAAAATTATTAAAAGTTGTTCGTATTAATAAAATGAAGAGAAAACATAAAAAGGGCAAAGTAATTTCAATTTTTATGTAAAACTTTAAGTATCCGTTCGTGAAAAATTGAACTCTTTGTTTAAAGTTCTTTTTTGTTAAAGAAGCCATTTATAAGAAATCCACTTAATGCAAGTATAGAAAATTACTTCCGGATCCTGACTTACAGAGAGGAATAATTAAGTGGAGAAATACCATGCGATTCATAGTCTCAGCGTGAATTGCATTCTATCTTCGTATACAATGGGATTAAAACTAATAACGCAATGCATATTTTATCTGAAAATCCCTGAAATTGAAACATTGGTCCTTTCGCGATTAAAATGAAATTAGCGTGAGTTTTATTTCAAAGTTTTCAGCTTGTTTATGTTATATTACAAAAAAAATCAATTTGACGCGCGTTACCTGTGTGTGGTTTAGAGACCCGAAAGAAGAGATTTTAGGTTTATCCAACCAGCTTTGGAGCTTATATTAGAGGTGAATGTCGAAACCGTATTTTCAAGTCCAAAAAGGTCAAACAAATCTCACACAAAACTCTCAGCATAAAAGAAACTATATTTAGATGTTTAATCAATCTCGTAACGATGCATCACCCTAATTTTAAAATGTATTTCGTCGAATTGCTGAAGTAAATTCTGAAATTTATTTTGAAATATTTATTTTTTAAATTAAAATTTTCATTGTCATGCAGGGATCAAATTAATAAGAAAAGATATAGTTACAAACAGGATGCGTAAATAAGCTTAACGTGAAATTTAATTAATTATCACTTTTTATAACGGAAACCACGCAGTGGAAAAGGTCCTTAATGCATATTTTTAAACGTAAGTGCATTAGTTTATATTAGCGTTAAACCGTACTAGCAAAACGTTAGATTTTTACAATGGTGTGACCTAAATTTTAAAATATCGATTAAGTCTTAGTTAATTCCGTTAAAAAGCATGTCTCAAATTTACAGGTATTTTTATGATTTGTTTTATGTCATCGTTCTGTACGAGAAACTATTTTGGATTTTATAATAAGAATTCTTCGTTCTAAAAATTTATTTCTCTAATCCGAACACATTCTCATATCAGAAGTGGGATTTACCAACAGGATATTGAAAACTGAACGGGATAAATAATGAAATCCAAGTGAATCCACACGAATTTATTTAAAGATGCAAGATGAGTTTAAGCATTAATTTTAACTGTGACGATCATTTCAAATTAGAACAGATGACATCTGGTGTGAATTGCTTCGACTGTAAGGGAACGAGTTTTCTTAATTGGATGATGATTTTCACTGTCACAAGACACACGTGTTCTAATTATTAACACTGCTTTTGTGACAGAACTTAGTTTCATCTTTATGAACTATTGGAGACGTCGCTCCTTGCGCGGTGCTTAGCGTTTTTGTAAATCACACAACAGAAGGAGATTTATTGCATTTATTATTATTAACAATAATAATCCTTTAAACCCGGTTAACAGATAAAGGGTATTTTACTCTTTTATCCTCAACATTTTACCTTAAAATAGAAAATATCATTTCATCTTAAACCCATATTCCTTCTCCAGTTGGTTTAGTTAGGATATCAGCCGTTTCTTTTTCACTGGCAATATAATATATATATATTGCGGTATCGAGATACCACGTCAATGGAAGTACGTCATTTGAATTTCAGCAAAATTTTGTTATGAATAAAAGCATGTAACTTATCAAAGTAATCAGAAAAACTTCATCCGATACCAAGGAAGTTAACTTAAAGTCAAATGATTCGTTGAAAACGGGACATAAAACAGGTGTGAATAAAATAAATTTGAAATGCATCATTTTAATATTTGTTTTGTTAAAAATGTTAATTAATAGTAAATGAAAGATTGTTAGTAATAAGAAAGGTATTTTAAAAGTTAGAAATGTGTTAATTAATTGAAAAATGTAAAAAATCCATGTTAGCGTTAAATTTAAAATAAGTTTGTTAAATCGTTACGTGAGTTCGGCATGTCACAACTTAATGAACTGCGTATGGAAATTTCATATCCAGCATCTTTATTTGTCCAACCACGAAACACTTGAGAAGAACACAATCAAATCTAAAAATAGAAAATTTTACTTATAAAATTTCAACGAACCACAATGGGCTTAGTCCATACCTGTACTATGAAACTGCAAATAATATTGATTTTTGATCGACCAATAAAATACGTTTATGCAAAGATCAGGATTGCGTTGAACTTCGTAAAGAAAATTAATAAAACAATCGATAAAAGGTTGGTGTTGATATTCGCACGTGCAAAGTGGAGAATTTAGAATCGTCCTAATAAAATTGATATTACAGTGAAAATAAATAGTGAAATTACGAAATATAAGTGCATAATTAAACAAAATAGTTACTTACCTACGAAAAACCACAAATAAGGTGAAAATCGTAACGGATTGCAAATATTATAAAAGAAAATTAACTCCAACACAAAACGAGGTCAACAAACTGCAGCTGGAAGTTTCTGATGGTAAATGAACCCTTGGAGTGTCTTTGACGCGCAATTGTACCATCTCCAATTCAAATAACAGAAATATTCCTGGATTTAATAAGGTACCGTGTACATTGCAATAAAATCTTTATAAACTTAAGTGAAATCTCCGGACTTCGTACGACACGTGTTTTGCACCTTTTTTGCGTTCAGAAATTTTTATATAATAGATTTAATAATAGAACTTTTTGATTTAACCAAATATTTATTTTCATTTGTGTGCTTAATAAAACATTAATTACTTTGTAACGAAGGATCTTTATTTAGACCTGTTCCGCACCATAAATTTCATTTACAGCATTGGTAACGGAGCGAATCCACCCTGCACAAGGTAAGGTACATGCACTACGAAAGAGCTAAGCTGAGGCACCTTATTTCATTAAATTGTGTTCACGAAATTTTACATACTTTTCCATTGACGGGGTACAATTACGTACACCCATATAAAACATTAACGATAAGAACCTTTAACCCAATTAGCGAGGGGGTATACAGCACTTTTTGGCTAGCCCAACGTGAGGCTACGTCAGCACATTACACTTTTTGGCGCAACAACGTGAGGCTCGAGTCACCTCGAATAACCTCGTACCACGAGTAAAATTAGGTCATTATAATTAAAATATCAGATAGGTTAATTACAACGAGAAATTTAATTAAAATTATTTACAACGTTAACAATTTCAAACAGGTTATTTATAATAATTTCTTTACAAAATTATTTTACAAAGATTGACGTACAGATTATTTCTCTTAAAATAAATACAATAAAGTCAGCAATAGAATTAAAAATTTTCTTAAAACTAAAATTAAAAATATTCTTAATAATAAAATTAAAACGTACAGAATTTTACTTAACAACGATTTCCTATATTGAATTAAATAAATTATAATAAACCACGATGGCAGAAAAAGATATAACAAAAATGTATGACGTAAAGAAACTCGTAGATCTATTAAGAGAACAGGCAGAGGTACTAGGTGCTGAAGAGGTGAAAAGAATAAATGATCAAGAAAAAGAGTTAGAATATGCATTGTTAGATCAATGGACAGAGATGATATTAAGAAAACCAAAGAGAAACAAAAAGGAAATACAAGAAAAAATGGCCCAAAGACAAATAGAAAAGTTTAAAGCAGAAAAAGCTAGACAGATGGCCAGTAATGAAGAAAGAAAATTAGCAAAAGAAAAAGCAGTCAAAGCTAAACAAATGGCCAATAACGAAAGAGAAAGGTTAAGACAGCTTGTAGAGGAGGCGAGACTAAAAGAAATAGAGAGAGGCGGACATCCAGATATTGACTGGATAATAGAAACCAGAACAAGACTTAAAAATGAAAAACTAATGATGGATAAAGCCGCCGAAGAAGAAAAACAAGTAAAAGTCGACGAAGAAGAAAAATTAAAAACCGCCGAAGAAGAACAAAACAAAAACATTGCGGAATTGAAGAAAATGTTAGCCGATAAAAACCAAACGGAATTGGAATTGGAAAATACTCGACAGTTGTTGCGACAGGAGCAACTCATGCTACAAAAATTAAAGGAACAATTCGAAATTAACACAACGAAAATTTCTAAATCAAATGTTGAAATTGAAAATTTAAATTCGGAACTCTTAGCGCTACAAAATGATAAAGAAGAAACGAATAAGTTGGTGTTTGAACTGAAGCAGACCTTGAAAATAAAAGAAGAACAATTACAGAACAGTTGTGAAGAAGTTGCTAGTATCAAGAAAATTTATGAAGCAACAGAACAAACGTTAAAATCAAAATGCGAAGAAAACGAAAAATACGAAAATGTAATTGAAAAATTGCGGGCCGATTCTACTAAAAACGTCGAAAAAGTTACTTCCGAACTACACGCTTGCAGAAAGGAACTTGAAATTTTACTGGAAGAAAATAGTCAATTGAAAAACCACAACGATAAGTTGGAGGAAGTGGAAGTAGATTTGAATTTACAAATCGACGATTTTCATAAATTGCAAGAAACAGGGAAGAAGGAAATTGAGGTTATCAATATTGAATTGGAAAGCTGGAAAAAGGAAACCCTAAAATTGAGGGAAGATTTGAGGGTGAAACGTGAAGAATCTGAGAGTTTGTTGAAAGAAGTTTCGAGTCAGAAAGAAAATGGCAATCGATTGCACTCCGACTACGAAAAGTCCACGAGAGAAAATGAAAAATTTGTCACGGAATTAGCCGGATTAAAATTAAAATACGAAACATGTCGATCAGAAAATTTAAAATATCAAGACAAAATCGAAGGTTTAACGTTTGAAAAATTCCAAATGAGCGGTAGGCTGCTGGAATGCGAAAAGGAATTGAAAAAATTAAAGATCGCTTCTACAATTCCGAGAGACGCATTAGATGCGGAAAAACTACTTGGAGAAACTAAAACGTTGCAAAATAAAATTGATAAAATACAGGAACGTTGTGAAGAAATAGAAAAGCAGAAACGTAGAGCCGAGAGTCAATTATGCGAATTGGAAAACCAGCATAATGAAATTTTGCAAGAAAACCAACTCTTGAAGGATGAAGTTCAGAAATTAAAAATTTCGCCGATCAACATCGTCAATCGCGACTATGAAAAATTAGATAACTCAGACATTCCCATTTTGGAAAAAGTGGGGGTACAAAGAGAAAACAATAAACCACAAAACCAAAAAGAGAAGGAACCATCATGGTTAGATAAATTTTTGAACAACATGGACGAATTGTACGAAAGAGCGGATAAGATACACGAAGAAACCCGAAAAACCATAGATAAAGCACAAAACAAAACAGAGGAATTGTTGAAAAGAAGTGCAGAAGACATAAAAGAATTATTAAAAAGAAAGGAGAAAGAAGTGGTAGAAGAAAAGGTTAGCGTAACAGTTAAAAGGCTATCAGGAAAAATTCAATGCCGGTCATACAAAGTAAATTCAAGAAAAGCATGCAAACGGGTGCAATTAAAAATCAAAAAGCTACGTTTTAAGCAAAAAGGTCAAATAAGAGGCATGCGAACACATAGGATCAAAAGTTTACAAAAGCGAGATACCAAAATTTTACAAAATGGTTTACAAAATAAAAAGGTCATATTTAAAAGTACAAAATTTCATAAATTAACAGGCACAAAAACACAAAATAAAAGGTTAACATTTAAAATAAAAAGACTACATAAATCTACAAAATTAAAATCTAAAAACTCAACAGATAAAGGGATTAACAATTTAAAATTTACAAAACCAGGGGGTAGTAATAATTTCACAAATAGAAATCTTATAGATAGACAAAAACGGGTCGACAAGTTAAAATTTATGAAAGCAAGTGCCAACGATAATGTTACAAAAGAAAAATTAAATAAATTCACAATTTATGGCAACATCGGGAAAAAGAAAAATATTTTACAAAAGAAGAATAAGAAAAGTCGGTTAAAAAGAAAAATGTTAAATAATTACAAAGTGCATTGGACAAGAGAGTCCAGCATGAATGCATGCATTAAAGTTAAAGAAAAAGACTACGTTAATAAGAGAAAATTTTATAAGCAGGTGAAAGTTAAAATAAAAAAATTTATCAGAAGGGGAAGAAAAGATTTCTTCTACCATTTCTCAATAAGCGGTGAAATTAAACAACAGCGAAACTTAAAATCATTAAAACTAACATCTAAATAAAAAAAATTTTTGACCGCTGAGAAAATAGCAAAATAATGAAAACGCCAACGGCGAAACTTAAACATAAAAAGGAAAATTAAATATTTAACAACTTAAAAATTGACCGCTGAAGAAAATAGCAAGAATAAAATAGGACCAAACATGACAATTGTAAATATGATTTGTCTGAAAATAATTTGACCAAGATGAAATTTTGAAAATGCTACGCTTGAAAATAACAATAAATGTAAGAGAACAAAATAATTATTGAAAATTTTAATTTATTCAATGAGATTCAGTTATAAAATGCGCGAAAGTAAAATTATTTAAATAGATCAGTTTTATAAAATGAAATTATTAGGTGACCAGAAATGAAAGAAATAAAATGACAAATAACAGATCGTAAAAATAGGAGTTTTTAAAATAAATGGTATCCAAGAATATGTTAATATTGAAATATGAATAATTATGAATATTAGGGGAAAATATTATTGAATATGATGAAGATTATGTGGAAATATGAATAAATATTATGAAATATTATGGGAGGGGAAAAACAAATGAATATGATAATAAGAATATGATGATAAATAATTTATTAGGGGATACCAAATATAATTAAAAGAAAAGATAATTTAGGTCACCAAATATGATTAAATGAAAATTGAATTAAAACAATTACTTAAACAAAGGGAATCAGAATTGAATAAATAAAGTACATGGTTAACAACCAAATAATAAAACTAATCAAGTAGTTAAAATTTGAAATAAATCAAAAGATGAAACAACGAATAGTATAAACATGCTAGTAAAAAGAGCAATTAAAATTAAAAATTAAAAATAAAAGATCAATCTTGGTCAGATTAGTTAGTTAGGTTAATTAATTAGGATAATTTGAATTTTATAAACAGTTAGTAAATTATTTGAATATTTATTTTAATTTATTTAGTTAAATTTATATTTTTGCATTAGAGTTAATAATTTGATAAAGGTATTTAATAACGCCACATTATAAATTTAGTTTGTTCTGTTTTGAAAAAAAAAAATGTTACATTAGAAATTTAAGTTTGTTTATGAATAAAAGCACATAAATGTTAATTGTGTAATTTAACACAAAAATAGGTATTTTTCTTTTAAATTACAAATCAACAGGGGGTAAATGCGGTATCGAGATACCACGTCAATGGAAGTACGTCATTTGAATTTCAGCAAAATTTTGTTATGAATAAAAGCATGTAACTTATCAAAGTAATCAGAAAAACTTCATCCGATACCAAGGAAGTTAACTTAAAGTCAAATGATTCGTTGAAAACGGGACATAAAACAGGTGTGAATAAAATAAATTTGAAATGCATCATTTTAATATTTGTTTTGTTAAAAATGTTAATTAATAGTAAATGAAAGATTGTTAGTAATAAGAAAGGTATTTTAAAAGTTAGAAATGTGTTAATTAATTGAAAAATGTAAAAAATCCATGTTAGCGTTAAATTTAAAATAAGTTTGTTAAATCGTTACGTGAGTTCGGCATGTCACAACTTAATGAACTGCGTATGGAAATTTCATATCCAGCATCTTTATTTGTCCAACCACGAAACACTTGAGAAGAACACAATCAAATCTAAAAATAGAAAATTTTACTTATAAAATTTCAACGAACCACAATGGGCTTAGTCCATACCTGTACTATGAAACTGCAAATAATATTGATTTTTGATCGACCAATAAAATACGTTTATGCAAAGATCAGGATTGCGTTGAACTTCGTAAAGAAAATTAATAAAACAATCGATAAAAGGTTGGTGTTGATATTCGCACGTGCAAAGTGGAGAATTTAGAATCGTCCTAATAAAATTGATATTACAGTGAAAATAAATAGTGAAATTACGAAATATAAGTGCATAATTAAACAAAATAGTTACTTACCTACGAAAAACCACAAATAAGGTGAAAATCGTAACGGATTGCAAATATTATAAAAGAAAATTAACTCCAACACAAAACGAGGTCAACAAACTGCAGCTGGAAGTTTCTGATGGTAAATGAACCCTTGGAGTGTCTTTGACGCGCAATTGTACCATCTCCAATTCAAATAACAGAAATATTCCTGGATTTAATAAGGTACCGTGTACATTGCAATAAAATCTTTATAAACTTAAGTGAAATCTCCGGACTTCGTACGACACGTGTTTTGCACCTTTTTTGCGTTCAGAAATTTTTATATAATAGATTTAATAATAGAACTTTTTGATTTAACCAAATATTTATTTTCATTTGTGTGCTTAATAAAACATTAATTACTTTGTAACGAAGGATCTTTATTTAGACCTGTTCCGCACCATAAATTTCATTTACAGCATTGGTAACGGAGCGAATCCACCCTGCACAAGGTAAGGTACATGCACTACGAAAGAGCTAAGCTGAGGCACCTTATTTCATTAAATTGTGTTCACGAAATTTTACATACTTTTCCATTGACGGGGTACAATTACGTACACCCATATAAAACATTAACGATAAGAACCTTTAACCCTATTAGCGAGGGGGTACATAGCAATATGTTATATAAATCTCGTACCAAATGATACTTGACATCAATGTATCGATCTTTGATGAAATTCAGGATTCTTAATCAATTTAAACGTACTGTGATTATCCGTTCACAAAGATTGATTGCAATTTCTTTTAATAATATTTATGCAACGGACATAGTTAAACTGCTGATTTGTGACGACTTTTCTGGGACACGTGGCCTTATTTAATCTCTTATAGTGTAAAATTTTTAATTTAATCCCACGGTTTCTTAAAAATTTCGCTTAATTTATATTTAAGTATACAATGTTTTAAATTGCAACATCTGTTTGTATTTGTAACGACGCATTTCAATGTGTAGGTAGATTAGATTGAGCAATATTATAATTGAACTTTTTAAGTTACGTACATAGTACATCCTTTGTGTTTATATATTATGTATGTGTAATGGGATAAATGAAGAGTTTTATACATATTTCTTTTATTTTCTAAAAGTTATTTACAAATTTCATTTCGGTATTTTATCGTGTTTGGTTTACCTGAAGTTTAGATCAGTTTTGTGGGTTCAGTTTATCGACCCTGTAATTATTTTTGATTTCAAATTTTTAGAGTCGCTGTTTGTTTCTCTATCTCCGTTGCATAACATACTATTTCAACGAAACAAATTCAGACACATTGTTGCTTTCTACTTTGCGAAACTACCGCTGCACCTCCGATTTTGAACAAAAATTCCAATTGTTGATTTTCTACTATTAGCTACATTACCTGCAAAATCAGCATTGCTAAAAATATCCAATTTTTCTTCGCTATTTTAAATCAGTCCAATATCCTGTGTTCCTTTTATATATCGCGAAATTCGTTTTACCAATTTTCAATGTGCGGTACATGGATTTTCTAATCCTCTGGTTGCCACACCAACCGCAAACGATATATCAGGTCTGGTCACTATTTATAGATACATTTTATTATTATAGCATTACATTAATTGAATATTGCGATACTTTTCCAGGATTTCCAAATTCGTCTGAACGGGTGGCTTAGTCCTCACTTAACATATTTCTGTTTATTCTTGTGTATTTCTTTCTTCCATGTGTTATATTTGCGTTTTTGCGTCAGTCATTGTGATTTTTACTACTTCCTTCCATTGTCCTATATCCTTGTATCCTTCATTTTTGTTCACTACGTCGAGTAAGGCTGCAGAAGTTTTTAATACGGTTTGACGCTTCTGAAAAATTACATATATATACTGTGGTGTTCCGTTCGCTAATTTCGAATCCACGACAGATATTTTTTTATGAAAAATTAATTTTTTTAACTTTTATTTTCTCGTTACACTCAAAATTCTGTTTTTTTTTTATATGTGATAACTTTTTTGTTTTTGAAATAATTCAATCTTTCAATTTTATTAATTTTTTTTGTTTAATAAAATTTTTTTTACAATACAAAATATGGGTTAGTAAATAATTATTGTTTTCACACATAAAGAAATTAAGTGCGCCTCTATAACATAAATTGTTCAGAGATAAAAAGTCATTCAGTGTACAAACACACATGTGATTGTATAATGTTTTTAAAGTAATAAATTTCACTGGTTTAAATGTTTCAAAAATTTCTAAATACCTTGTCTTTTCTTTTAAATTTTGGTTATAACACTCGATTAACATAAACTTCTTATGTAGGTTGATTTCCAATATTTTCCATACCAATTTTTCATAAGCCAAATCCAGAATTGTTGAATTTTGCAAATAATTCGTGGTTAATTTTGCAACCATCAATTTTCATTAACATTGACCGCTTTTTATTCCTCTTAATTGTAATTTTCTTAAGTTTCCACTTCTAAAAACCATTTAAGGATCCACTTTGTAACTTTTCTTTTGAATATCTTTGAATATCCACTTTTAAATCCATTTAAAAAATCTACTTTTAAATTCCACTTATTGATTGAAAAATCACCGCTTGATTGATTGTTCATCCCAGAACGAATACGTCCATGTTCTCTATCGTTGCCGAAAATTCTTCACCACGCGTGTGCAATTTGCGATTCAGCTCTTCTGGTTGGTTGATTTTGTGGATCTTGGCTTGCAATTTTAAAATGTGTCCATACATGGACGTCCACGAAATGTTCCAAATCTTGCGAGTGTCAGTTCGCGCACTTGTGTTTTTTAAATTACACGCATGACTTTAAGCACATAATTTAAATTTAAAATTTTTAAATACAAATAATATTTTTGATTTGTTTTAATAAAAACAAATCTAGTCCTTTTGGAACATACTCCAGACTTGTAAATTGAATAAATTTGAAGAATTATTTTTGTTTAAATGTTGACCAATAAAGATTTTTGTGTACAACGAAATTATAATATTGACATTAGAAAAAATTATTTTATTAAATTTTGAATTTATTTTATAGAAAAAATTTTGCTAAATTGAGAAATTTTGTTGAAGACAGTTCAATACATATAAGTATATTGGTGCTATTTTAAGCGAAATAAATCCTACCGTTTATTTGGTAACGCCCTGTATATGGTATTAAGGTCACAAGGTTAAGAAAGAGGTATGATTTTTGACAAGGCCAAGTTGATAACAATTTTTGTGCTTTTGATAATAATTTCCCATAAGATTAGGCACTTGTTCCAACTTTAAAATATGTTTATTACTTTAAATCAAAAATTGTCTGTAATATCTGCCACATCTAATACGCGTTTCATAATTAATCAGATATTGGAGAGGTTTTTTTGGCGAACTTGTCAGCTTCGTTAGTTCTTATAAAACTTCCTGGTGACCTTGTTTAACTTGTTCCAAAAACTCAGTGCCATAACTTCGTTGTTGCTGTTTTCGACTTGTACCATTGCAAACTTCCAGTAAATCGTCACCGTCCATCAATGTTTTCATTACAAACTGCCATTTCCACCAACTTCCCCCATCACATCACATGTGGACTTTGTAGTTTTCTACCCTATTCTTTAATCTGGGCCCATAACCTATTGGATTTGATGTATATTTTTATTATATTATAATAAAGTTCTATTACCAACTAAAGAATAATATTCCTTTCAACCCGGTTAATAGATAAAGGGTATTTCACACTTTATCCTGAACAATTTTATTGAACGTGTTTTCTTTTAAATATTACGCAACTACCGGACGTGTAATATTTCCAGTTGTCTGAAATTTTATCTCTTAACGACGCATATTTTGTTATCTGACAAAGACTTAGTAATTTAATTAGGGTGTAAATAACTACTGTTACAGATAATACAATGCAAAATATTTTGTTATACTCGTACTACGGCTTTGTTCACCAAAGACGAGAGAAACTCCTGTGTAGGATGAAATCCAAAATTGGTCAAACGTGTTCAAAAGTAACAAACGGTGGAAATTCTCCAATATCTTGTCGGATACAACGCCGGATCGAAATAAATAAAATCTTTTGTTTATATGTTCACATTTGCCCATTACATTTCCCTTATGTAATTAAACAGTTGGAAGTTTTCTGTTCAAATAAAAAAAATTTAATATATGTTCCGTGCATATCCGCCATTCTCAAACGTCATTAAAGTTGTCCGTTACTTTTCTAACCCAATTGTTCTGCACGATGACTCTAATTGCGTTTTTCACTTCAGTTCTTCAATTGTGGTTTGATTGTCCCAGTAAACAATGTTCCAGATTCTTATAAATAATATTTACTTTAAGAACCGACACCGACAGAATAAACACAAAAAGGCAACTAAAACAGATTATACCGGGTGAACATTCGTTTAACGGAACGCTGTTTATGTACGTGCTTTGATGGTTACGTTCCTTTTATCGGGCAATGCAGTCTGTTTCTTAGAACGAAAGTTGTGAAAGGTATGTGAGCATTGCTGTTAGTTCAAAAACTTTATTGCCGTCAAAGGACGGTAATCTAAGGAAGACAATTCCCATTCTCGTATTAAATTAAAAGCAGCCATCACAACATATCGCTTTAAACTTGGAATATATTTGGACTTATTCCAGACTTTATTGTAATAAATGAGAATATGCAGCCACTATATGACAATTAAAATTTGCTTAATATCTCTATAGTCGTTGAGCAAATAAAATGCAGCACTTAAATTTTAAGTTTTGTTTTAAGTGGTAATTTTCTTAAACAATCTCACACGAGAGTGTTGCTATAGTAAATCAAGAAAATGGTTACTTACTGTTTGGGATAATTTTGTAATAATCCTCTCACATAAAATATTACGCAATTGCGCCATTACACTTGAGCAAATATTTTAGTAATTTTATGACATTGCCGAATACTAAACTTAAATTAAATGTTAACAGTAATTAGTACTCCTAGTATTCTTAATTTACTTGTCATAAATTCATTGTTCAATAAGTTTTAGCATCAACTTTATAGGAACGTAAACCCTTATTCCTTCGTTCCTACTTTTAACATTTTCATTCGAGTAAATACTGTTTCAACTTAAATAATAAGCCCCATTTAAACTCTAATCTAAAAATTTTATTTAACATTTTTTATATTTTCCAAGTCCCATATGGTTTTTCTCTACCTCCATTTCTTGTCTTACAAAATATGCTAACTCGATTAAATTAGTAGTTTTACAACCTGTCATTTAGGGTTACAAATTCAACTTAGTTAAACGTATAAAAAAGCGATTTAAGTGCTGATGATAAAGAGGTCAAAATCGCTCTAAAGGTTTTGACCTTTACGAAAATCTTTGTCGTAGGTATTCGAAGCCTGCCATTCTCTGATACTTTTCGTAGCTCCATAAGCTCATACAAAGTAGCAAATTTTGAAATTTTCAAATATCTCCTTTTATATTATACTTTCATATTTTAAGTTAAACTTAAATTAAAAAAATTTTAACCATTTTCCTCGAAACTTACAATCAACAATTTTTAATTAAATAAGTCACTTAATTTTTCCGGAAAATAAGTTACACTTAAATGTTTAATTGAATTTTTTAAGTTGCGTTTTATTTTCTCACAGTAACAGGATTTTAGCACAATAAAACGCTTTCTTATTAAGTAAAATTTAGAACTACGCCTTAAAAATAAGCCTTACTTAGTTTATTTTATGTTTCTTTCCCTGAAAGTAAGTGACACATGGGACATTGGGTAGTTTTAAAAACTTTATTTCTTTCTTTCTCGTGTCTTATGAATTTCTTATGTCTAGCCTTGAATAAAGTTTTATTTTATTATGCGGCACTTATTCTAATAGTTTTACAGGGAAGAGGGACTGGCAATACAGTTCTGATGAGAAGAAATTTTAAAATAGCGCCCTGTAATAATCAATTCTTAAATACAATAATTTTCAGGAAAGAAATGCGATAAAAATAGTTGTAGACGATTTTAAGTTGTACTTATTGTCAGTTTTACGGTCGTTTATTATTTTTAATTGCTTACTATAATAAATTTCATCACTACTTAAAAGAAAAGCGTTTGTTACAAAATACACTGTTAATTTGATTTTAAGTAACGCCGCAGGTGATTTTTGAAAATAATGTTACTAACATGTCTACATTACATTTTGGAAGTTGAATAAGTTTTACAACAAAGTAGCGTAGTTCGGTTTTAAAAAGAAGAGGCCCAATCTAATCTAACCACGTCATCGCCACAAAGTACATGCGTTGGTTTGAGGGCCGACAAACTAATGGCGGTATTACACCAAGACACTGCTGGTCAAGACACCGAAATAGAATCGTAAACATAACTGAGGGATATGAAATTGTTCTAGGAAAACGATCATAAGTACAACTAGGATAGAACCCGGGATCTGGTTTCTTTCGGGTGCCTTGTTAGATCTTCCTAACGTTAATGATCAACTTTTCCAAAGTCATAATAGAAAAAAATAATTAAATGCGGGATGTTTCCATTTCTTTCTCGATAGGCCACAGATCTATTTTGAATTTGAGGTTTTAGCTTCCCAATTAATGTATGCTTAATGTCACGCCGTTCACATTTGTTCTTATTAACCGTTGTAATAAATTTATTTAAAATATCTATCTATATATCGTCCCCTTAATACTATAACTAGGTAACTCGAATTTTGGCTATTTTGAGTTAGCTACATGTAACCACCTAATTTTACCCACTTTATTTAGTGCTACAACTAAAAATGTTCTATTATGTTTCTAAATATCAAATATCCACTTGCTAAAAGTAGATAAGTCCCAGATCCCTTCAATGCTGTTATGCTATAAGTGCATAATTTGAGATACCTAGTTATGCAAATTCCGAACGTTACGTATAGCAACGTATAGTACGTCCTCGACCTTCGCAAGACAGTTGAGATATCTATTTATGCAATTGTGAAGTTTTATAGTTTTATTCTTTATAATAATTATGTATTTTCTCGATCTAATTTTGTATTATGTATTACTATTTATCAGTCGTTATGAATAAAACTTATTTTGAAACATACAAAGTTAAAATAAAATAAAAGAACTAGATAAGTCTGATTTTTCACATTTTTATTAGTGCTATAACTATGTAGATATCTTATTTCTAATAAAAAATTTCCTAAAATATAAAACATTAGACTGTGAGGGTATTAAATACATTTAACTTATGTACATAAGTAGCTAAAGTTTTAAACGTTAAAACAAAAATAATTTTGAAGTTTAATACTTTTTTTTGCTATTGTAAACTTTAAACTCCATTTACTCAATATCAGTAATTTCAAGTTACCTAGTTATAGTATTAAGGGGACGATATTATTGTCTATATATAGCATTTAATATGCTACGTTAAAAAAGATTGTATGTGCTGATAATCTTTTCGGCTCTATCCACCTTTGTAATCCACCTCAGTGCGGCCTTAAGCCGCACAACCTATAAAATCACGTTCCAGATGGTTACAAGCTGTATCAGATCTTCTGTGCTAGCTAGTATGATTTATTACCTTGTGAAAATATAATACAAAATTAAAATTCTAAGATAACCAGCTCAGCAAACACAAAAATAGAAGAAGACAATAATGTATTACTGAGAGCTGATGAAAGAAATGAATTTTATTGTGTTTGCTCAGTTTATTAATTTTAAAATTTATATCATAAATATTTTAAACTGAGTTGATTTATGAAGTTCATAGTGTAACCGCACTTGAAGTGAATACCTGTAAGTCAGTGGTTCTCAAATTTTTTCATATTACGGCACTTAAATTTGGAAATCTGTTTTCAGTCGTATTGTCTTCGTCGTATTCCTCTTTGGAAAACTTTCGCGATCCTAAATCACTCTGAATCGAATCTAGTCACTACCTCTAGATGCAATTAGTGGCGGATGTAGAATTTATATTTTAAATAATTCAAGTTTCGTCAACTTACAATAAATTGTAAACAAAGAAAATTGTTTGTATATAAACCATGACATTAAAAATCAATATTCATGGATGCATTGTTAAAAGCTGTATCAACAATAGTCAACATTTTAAACTGGCAAGGAATCAGAGCAATGATCCCCCTCCTCTACGCGTTTACCATCTAATTGAAGTTGCCAAAAAATTCTCTACAAAATTGATGTTACAAAATTCACTACAGATGAATGGAATGAAGTGATTGTATAAAAATGTGTATTTAGAATAATTCAATAAACAAGAAATAATAATCAAATTATTCTTTAAAAAATATTACCAAGTTATTAAACACTTACCTAATTGAATTGAATAATTAAAAATAAAAACACCAATTGTTGTACACGTAAAATTTGACAAATTTGTTTCGAATTCTTTAAATGCTTCAACATACTCGTAATATAAAAATACCACTAAATGATCTTAAATTATTCGAAAAAATTTAATTTTTGTGTTATTATATTGAAGCATTCTGACGAGAATTTAAAGAATTCGAAACAAATTTGTCAATGTTTAGAGTGTACAAAAATTGGTATTTGATTCTCAATTAATTCAATTCAATTAAGTGTTTAAAACTTGATAATATTTTTTAAAAGAATAATTTTATTATGATATTTTCAACAGGTTAATAATTTAAATACTCGGTAAATAATAATTATTCAAAACCTTGGCCATAATTTTAATTAGGTTAAAAAGAAACGCATTTCGCCTTTTTCAGGGATTAATTTATATTTCAGGAATAGGAGGATGTAAACAAATTATGAAAACGTGCTCATCAATTTTGATCTAATAGTAATTTTCCCTAAAAATCGAATTAAAAAAATTATGTAGGAAGGATAAAATCTACAATTGGAAAAGAAACCGACAAAAGATATTAGAGAATTTTTGACAAATTTCAGCTTGCCTGGATTTTTTTAAGCTCTAACAAAATTTTTCGACTTTCTTGCCTGGAATAATAAATGCAATGCACCAGAGTCGGTTCTTCCAGCGAAAACAAAACCAAAGTGCAGTTATTAACTGCACTCGAAAGGGGGGGATAACTCCCATAGATCCGCCACCAGATACAATAATTACATTACCTATACAAAATTATTATGTTCAGGTAATTAAGGATGAGGGGGAGATTTTAATCAGTACAAATTCAGATATGAAAAAAATTCACGGTAAACCACATCTCAATATTACTTCTAATATGTCGTACGTCGTAAAAATTACGAACTAATTTTAATTTTTTGTCTTCCGTATTTTGTTACAAAGGGATCGTCGGGGGGGTTAAGCTTATAAATGTGGGGAAATTGCAGATAAGGGGATAAAATGTAAAGTGTTTACTTCTCTAAGTTGAATTATTTTAGTTTTATCGACCACAAGATTTTAACATCATATCCCTAAATTTGTTGATATGTTTTTCTTGTTGTTTAATAACTCTTTTGTTTCTCAATACTCACAGGGTCACACCGCCCTTTATTTTAAATATTTAGTAGCACCGTATGCTTCCCCGGATTAAAGGAAAGTTCTATACAGCAGTAGTGGCATTAACATTTTTTAATAAATTCAGGTTTGCATGCGACCCCTGTACTGTAGCAGCGAAAAAATGTTTCTGTAATTTGCAAGGGCTTGACTGCTCACTGAGTCTAGCGACAGTTTCTTGTGCTACTTTGGAAATATTAATACTCTTCATTATCAAATTAAATACTCCAGTCAATAGTAGAAAGTGAAAACTATACAGACCGGGGCGTCTGGGGGGGGGATTCTATACCCCCCAGTGCATCATCATCGAAAGAAAATTAAAGCAGTATTATAAGACATTTTTTAATGGTTTACCACCTGATCACCACATGCTGGGGGAGGGGGTGACGGTGGAACACTATAAATTTATCTTATTTTTACATACTTATTTATTTAAAACTGTTGATTGCATGCGACCCCTCTACTGTGAGGATGTAAAAATAATTCTGTAATTTGCAGCAGCCTGACTTTTTTCTAACGTCTAGAAACAGTTTCTTGTATTTTTATCATTATAAGATTAAACACACAAGCCTACAGTAGAAAATGATATCATCTTGGATCATAGCCAAGATCATCAAAAAACGCTACAAACTTATGCATCAATTTGATACATAGGGGACCTACTGTTTAACATGACTTCTTGGAACTCCAAGAAATGCAATACACTTAATTTTGGGAGACAGTTTTCCAGGATAAACGATCAAAAATCAAGTTCCCACTTCGCTCGGAGCCGAACCGAGTGTCCAGAATTCAATTTAAATCCACTGTTCCACAATGCAATTGGCAATCTCATACAACAGAATATAATAGCATGTTTTACCCATTTAAATCGATTTTAAGGTCGATAATACACCTAAATGCTGTATTATTTTATTTGAACGTGTAATATTTTAGCCGTCAATTTTAAGAATGTAAATGCAGCTTAACTGGTGTGAATGTGAGAAAATTTACTTATTTTAGCATAAAACTCTCCATTCCTCGCTATAAAACAAACTCAACTTGGTAGAATTTTTCTTTTCTTTGCATTGTCGTTTACCTGTAATGAATATTAAGAACATGGCATGTTCAACTTAATTTTAATTAAAAATTACACTATCATTATAAAAATGACACCAACGACTTTATAAATATTGATCACAAATACGAAACATTTTACAAACTTTTAAGTGGAAAGTTAAAAGTTAATTCAGTTTGTATAGTAAGCGACATTGTGTATGTAAGCATCACTCAATATAATTAAATAAAAAACCAACAACGACCCGTCCATTTTTAATTTATATGTTTGTTTTTATTATTTAGGTGTACTTTAGTTGGGCGCCGAGGGATCTAAAATTTTCCCGAGTTTATCTTTTATCACTGACAGATCCAATCTGTGAATAACTGAGCAACTGTCTTAAAATTTGGAATTGGAAATTAATCCGCATATCTACTCCCTTGTTGTCTGAGAAATCTCGTCATTACACTATTTGGACAGAGTAGATAACCGGAGTTTCAGGGGATTTAAGTTTTCCTAGATTAAAACTCTAATCATTTAGTATACAGTCAACAATGGTTACCATAAAGTTCCTACTTTCACCTTTCTAATTTTATTTGTGAACCAAGAGGGAAGCAAAATAATTACCAAATTGTTAATTAAGTTTAGGAAATATTGCTTTGTATAATTTTCCGATGGTTCAAAAATTATCAAACTTAATTAACTCGAGTCACAACCGCAAACAATCATTGAAAGTTAAATTCAAACCGTCAAGTCCACACTATTCATGTTTGTAAACCATAAATTTTGAACAGACACATCGTTAACTTTGTTGGACAAGCAATGATAATGTGGATTGAAGAATCACATCGAATTATTCTACAGGGTGTTAGCTAATAAGATTTTCTAAGCGCACATCTCTTTTTTTGCCAATAAATATCTCAATTGAAAACGGATCGTTCTATCCTAATTATATCGATAGTATACAAAGAGATTTCTTTAAAATGCCAGAAAAGATAAATAGTAGATAAAAGAATCAATTTACTTTTGATTGATTGTATAACGTCGTTAATACTAAAACATAAGCAAACAGAAGTGTGCAAACAGATTAAATAAAATGGCATGAAAATGTTTGCTTCCTTCCTTCCTTTTAAACTCAACAATGGGAGCTTATTTGGATCGCTGAACATCCATTTATACAAAGTAACAAATTTTTGTGCAAGAATATTTTTTAAATTTACTTCACTCTTTTTCCTGTTGTACCTTGAATATTTATCTAAGCAATTTTTATGTAACCCTAGAGAATTGAGATCGACTACCGTCTTTCAGAAACTGCTTAAAGTTTTTAAAGTTCAACAGTTTTTCTAATCTTGTCTTCTGGTAGTCCAAAGTAATACTAATATATGTTTTTCTTTTCAGCACAACTGCAAGCGATTTAATTTCACGACGAGGAGTTTTCTCCCGGCGATATTACGGATCTGTTGAACAAGTAAGTACTAAATTTTTTAATAAAATCGCGTTAAATCGTCGCTAAAAAACTACGACCCCTTTTATAATATTTTAATGATAAAAATGAACTTTTCCAAACCACGATAATATCTTATGCTGTCAAAGCCGCACAAGGAACAATCCCCATTCGTTATCAAAATTAGGAATTTTCATGAAAGAGTTCTAGAAAAACAACATCGTATTTCACGATTCTTTTGTTTGGAACCAGAAATAAGAAAAGTTTCTATTTTTTTTGGAAGTAGGTAATGGTAATATTGTCGTTTAACATGAACTATGGCATTATTATTTATCCAAACATCCCAAGTCAAGCTATAAGCTCGAAGTTGAAAACAACGTGCCAATCTTTTAGCTAAATTGGTGGTAGGCATTTCTTCCGATCGTGATTTATCGACTTTTCCAAAACTTTTTCTAAAGCGTTGTTACAAAATAGGAGTACAAATTGCCAAATCATTAAACACCTAATATACGAGAGTGGTTCAAATGACAACGGAAGGGGCGAGGAAATTGGAAGTTTTTCACGATATAATTATTTAAGCAACGATTAAGAGGATCAAGATTTGGCACCAAGTTAGGTTAGGTTTATTTTCGGTTCACGTAGCAAAAAAAATTTTTTGTATATCCCCGAGCTTGAGATTTTAATTACAAAGCAAATTTATTATTACATAGTTTCGTTTGTACGAAAAGGTTTTTTTAATTTGCACTTCAGCTTAATGCAGTTAAAGAAATATGGCCCTTTGTCACAAAAATATTAATTACTGAACTCGTAGATCTCGAAGAGGTAGTTGGCAGCATTTTTAAATTACTATCATTAGGGTATCACATTCATCTAAAGCTTTTCATGAAATTATTTTCCCTTTTCAGTAATAAAAATTCCCGATTGAAAAACAAACTAAACAGTAAAATGTACATTCTTTAGTGTTCTGAATTTTTTAAATGTTAGTGCTTCAACGTACGACACTTAAATGTTTAAATGAAGTTGATTATTCTGTAGTATTATAGGTAATATAAAATTTAATTGGAAAAATAATATTGGATTTCTCGCTATACACATTAAGCAATTATTTATTGCAGTTAAATTCAAAACGGTTTCGTTGAATTCTATTTCGAATTATTACATCGACGTAAATGACAAAGTAGGGGTGGTGCCGGGTGGTGCATTTTGAATTCAATAAGCAGGTGAACAAAATCATACCGTCCTTAGTTAAAACGTCCTAACTAACAAAAATTTCTCTTGAAAGAGACCATTCAATAAAAATCAGTATTTCCCACCCAAAAAGTCACAGTTGGCATTCTAAAATCAATTATGTGTACAGATACTAATCAAAATTACAGTGCATTCACCTCACTATAAATGACAGATTCGATTTAGTACTACAGCATGCCTTGGCATGCAAAGAGAAAATCTTTCTTGAAAGGTGTTGAAACCTTTCCTGAAATTACTTAAGGTGGTAGTACTTTTCGTTTTATGTTTTTGTATAAATCTCCTTTATAATGTAAAATCCTTCAAATTTTCTTTTAATTCTTAAACATATTTAAATTTAATTTTCTTATGGTAAATTCTTTTATTATTAAACTTTAAAAAATACTAACTAAATTAAAAGCTTGAAAAAGAGTAGTTAATTAAGTCATAAAAATAGAAATTATTTTCTTTCCATAAGTTTGTAGCAATGTTTATTGTTATCCTCAGATGTTTTTAATTTTTATTGTTTAATTAATAGTTAATTTTTAAAGTTTATTTTAATATTAATTGCAATAATAAACTTTGCAAAGTTAAGAATGTCAGACATGCTGTGTTTCAGACATTTCATTTTAATATTTTAAAAATTATGTATTTTAAGTGCATTCATAATTTTAAACAAAAGTCACACTTTTGTTTTTTAACAAATATTGGTTGCTTATCTTTGTTAATTGTTTTTTCAAATCTAACACGGAAATTTTCTCTTCTCTTCTGTTCAAACTTTATCTATCCACTGTTGGATGTAGGCCTCCTTTAGTTCCTTCTACACATCACAGTCCTGGACTCGAGTTTACCAATTTCTTCTTGCTGTCACAATAATATCGTCGGTCCAGAATTTTTGGTGGAATTTTTGGTCTCCATGATAAGAATCTCTTAGCCCATCTATCAGGGCATTGTCTGACAATAAAGTGTCCCTCGATAAACATTTTTGGATTTCTTGTATGGATTTGGAAATTTTGTATATCATAATTTTAACTTTTAATAAATTTTTGGTAGAATAAGATCTCGTATTGTACAGTTCTTATGTTTCTATTTTAGCACGCCTGCTAAAATTTCTCAAAATATCTCAAAAATGATGTGGTAAAAATTTGAAGTTCCTATCTCAATTATTATTATAAACACTTCCCCAAAACCTTCCAATTTTCCAATTTCTCTGCCTCTTATTTCGTGCATATTTTTCTTTGTTTTAATTTTCATAATTTATTCAATTTTATTTAAAATATCCCCAGTATAACATCATAGCTAAGGAAAATTAAATAGTTTTATTTTTCGACTTGATAACCACATGGTTTTCAAGTTTTTCAATAGGAAATTTTTTTCCATAAATATGTTCATTTATATACTATTTACTTAAAATTATTTTTAAATAGTTGTTATTTACGATTGGCGGTGGGGGGGGGGGTATCGATATATCCTTGGGTCCTTTAAAATAATCCATAACTGCTACTTAGGATACAAGAATTATTTTGTAATAGGTGCAAATGGAAGTTAATATTGAATTTAAACCTGATGAAAAGCCCGACTTCTGCTTGAACTTCGAGAAGCGTAATGCGCTTAATTTTGGTTGGACAGGTCTCTCGAATGTTTGCCATTGTCTTTTCAAGAGAAACGCTCTAAAATTAAGTTACTACCAGGCTCCAGTCAGAACCTAAAATATCCAAAATATATTTAAAATTACCATTTTGCAGGCCGTGAAAAGTAAATATTTTGTTGTCAAGTTCAAAGTTTTTTTTTAAATCTTCGCCATTTTGTCATTTTTTGTTTAAATTAAATTTTCGAGGTTCCAACTGGAGCCACAGTCATATAGAACAAGAATTTAAAAAATTCATTTATTTCAGATAAATGGATCGGTCGATCTCGATGCGCCCGATGGGCGCGTCATTTCGAAACATGAGTTACGTGTCGATCTGTACCTTGTACAATTTTCAATAAAAAGCTTTACAAAAATTTCAGGAGTTAGTTTAAATGTTAATAAATAAGTATCCTAAATTTTAGTTCAATAGCTGTAACAGTTTTCTCAAATTTAATTCCTAAATATCAGCTTGAAAACGACTGTTCACAGTAGGTAGCCCCCTTAACCATCAATCCACTTCACTACCGTGATACGATATTAGCAGTGTTTTCCTTTTTTTTCATTATAATTTCATCACAGCCAAGAAAAGTAAAGCAATGGCATAAAACATTTTTTAATGTTGTATCCTCTAATCGTCGTCTGAAGTTTGGGGTCCTGGTCTTCGCAGCCGCCAATTTTTTAGAACTTTATGTACAGTGATGGCGGTTTACTTATTTCAATGGAAAAACACAATATTGAAAGATACAGGAAAAAATTAATTTACAATAGATACGATTAAAATTATTATTTTTAATTATTCTTGGATAGTTTGTTGTTGTTTACAGTTTTAGATGGGGGGTTGTTATTGCATTTTTTAGTGAAAGTCGATCGCTACTGCTATTACTAAATGATTACGTATCATTTTAAAATTACTAATTCAAATCATCAAAATTCCAAAAATAATTTCATGATTTACAAAATCATATCTAAATTCATAAATCATGTTTAAATCATTCCCAAATTTAATCATAATAAATTATAAATTACAAATCACTAATCGAATCATTTTAAATCATTATTCATTATCATGATTAAATTATTTTGAAATTTCACTTCAATTTACAACATCACTATCGTAAATCTTAAACAAAATCATTTCAATTAATCAAATTTTCGCTTATAATCGTGTTATAATAATTATATATTTTTTAGCTTTAACTTGTTGAGAAATATTAATTTTTTTGTTTACTTTTATTATAACCAAGTTAATGAAATCCAACTTACATAAAATAGATAAAAATTTTTTGCAGCTACGGCACTCTAAGAAGAAGAATTCAATACTTGCCTGTTCCTGTTGACAGCAACGGATCCGAAGTTAATTTTAATATTTTCCTATAAAAAATGTTTTTTTACGTTTTCTTGTATTTCTCCATTCTTTCATTTTTTTTCTTGAAACCAATTTTTAACCTCCTTCTGGAACCAAAATTTTCTCATTACCACGATTTTACAGTTTTCACACAATTTTCGCCATTCTTGCAATTTTCAATTGTTTTGTCCATAGTAATTTCGTGTTTTACATCCATTTTCATTTTTTACATCCAAAGTAATCAATCTTGCTCCATGGTTTTATTTATTTCTTCCATTTCGGTTTTTCATACTTTCTGTACGTTTTGTTTATTACCTCATTTATCTCTTTTTTATCCTCCCGTCTATTTAGTTCTAATTTTTGTTGATAGTCTTTAGTTTTCATAAAACTTGACTTTCTCATGGATGCTTTCATTATATTTATTCTTCCAACAATCTTCTGAATTTTTCTTTAGCTTTATTGTAGCTTTATTTTAAATTCGAAATCCTTATTTAATATTTAGTTTAATTTTTTTATCTCAATTGTAATTTGTACACTTGCTATTGCTATATAGTCCTAGTAAAAAACATTGTCAGTTTGCAAAATATCCAGGCACACTGAAATTGAGCAGATATTGATTTATAGATTTTTTTTCATTTATTTTTACCTTACACTACGACGAAAATTCTGAAAATTTCTATTTTGTAGAGGATTTTACACTTTTGTACTTTGGTTTCAGAGAATTTTATGTAAAAATTGAATTAAATAAGTTATAGGCAACAAACTACATTAGAGAGACTAAAATCTGCAATTGGCGAAAAAGCCGATAGATGATTTTAAGGGGTTTCGGAGGGTTCTTTCCCCATCCATCAGATATCAACTTGACCGGATTTTTTCAACAGAATTTCATCAAAAATAAAACTTTCCAATAAACTTAAAATTTATTCTTCAATCATAATAATAATATACGTAATGTATATATGACGTATTCATTTTTCTAAACTTAGTTTCTTGGCCTGTAACTGATGTGCATATAAACACCCCCTAACAACACTTACTAAAGATTTGAACACAAAACATTTTTTCAAAGCAATAAAGTGCCTGCTGGTTTCTCCGCCCACCTTCTTATAAAATTAATTTTTATATTTGTAGAGACCGACAAACGCAACCACTTGTTAACAATATGTACTTAAAAATTACTTTTGTAAATTTTAAAACTTGAAAGCGGCTGAGTAATAATCATTTTTTTTAATCAATTAATTTCTTGACCCAGAAAAACTTAAAACGTAACTGTTTGGTCGTCAAATAGAATAGACTTAATTTTATCACATTTTAATAAAATATTGATGAGAAACATGAACTAAAATTTAAAACCAAGAAACTTTTATTTTATCAATTAAAATCGTTTTAATGTTAGTTTTGAACCAACAAATTCAAAAATTCGAATTTTAATTAACTTATGGCTCCGCGGGCCTTCTTGTCATTGCAAGAATATTGTACTAAAGTTTTTGCAATTTCCCATAGAAAAATTTCACTACACATCTTTGAGAAATCATGTGCTGGTTTTAAGTTCTCAGATTATTAGGATTTCTTGTAGGGATGTGGTATGTAAATTTATGTTTATTTCGTGCCAATATGAATCTGAAGAGATGAATGTCATAAACTTTTGTTAAAGTCAAAACACTACACAAAAATACTCAATTCCCTTGGTTATAGCTAAATGAGATTTAATGGTGGTGTGCATCCAAACTGAATCCGGGCAAACTGCCGCTTTCTTGGTTCCAATCTACGAACAAAGGCCACAAGGTAAAATCTAAAATCGTGGTTTTTGGAAATATCATCACGTTTCTTAGTCACAACAAATACAAGAGTAAGACATTCCGTCGAAGCATTCATATCTCCACCACCCAAAATATCAAGTAAACGCGGAGTTTTATCTTTTCCATCGACCCAAACAACACTTTGAGTGATATTTTTAGAAATGGATCCTACACTACCAACAGTTAAGAATATAAAATTCTCCAAAACCTCCTCTGCCAACCTTTGAATGTGGCCTTTGAACATCAGGGTTTGACGGTCCCCAATTTTAGGCATCTTTATATTATACAAAATTTGCGGTTTAAAACCCATGCGGAGCATACGATCGGCTTCATCGAGAACTATATATCGACAATGTTCCAATTAAATTCTACCACGATCAATTAAATCGATCAAACGACTAGGAGCAGCTACCAAAAGTTGGCATCCTTTTTCCTAATTTCCTAATTGATCCGTTATTTTAGTGCCATCATACGCAACATATGGTCTCACACGAGCACGATATGCAAATTTTTTGCTATCCTTATAATAGATTTGTATTGCCAATTCACGGGTTGAGGCAAAAACCAGACAACGTGGCTTCTGGATACTTCCAAAACTACGATTTTCGATTTTACCTTGTGACCCTTGTTCGTAGATTTGATTTAGGATTGGAACCAAGAAAGCGGCAGTGTTCCCGGATCCAACGCCTCTATTACTGGATCCGAATAAAGCTGATTCTATTATCCAATTTTCTGGTAATTAGTCCAGTTTTCTGGTCCAAATTTTTCTAGTCCAGTCTTGATTATAGCGACCACCTTTCTTGTTCTGTACGTTGTTATTTGAACAACTTATTCTGCTAGCCCTTTTCCAATTTGAATTAGCCCAATCGTTTAGTTCACGATTACAATAATTACCATTTGTTCGTGTTTGAGCATTATTTTCTACTTCGCTTCTATAGCGTCATTATTCGGTTTGTTCGGCAAAGTGGCATTGGATAAACCAGCACTATTGGATACGTTGTTGACTTATCAAGATATAATTTTACCACATTACATCATTAATATACGTGTCAGAAGCGTCATTAATAAATTATGCGTTTCGACATTAACTAACGTTTATGACATTCATCTCTTCAGATTCATATTAATATGAGATAAATATAAATCGACTTACCATCCCTACATTTCATTTGAAAATCGGGTTGTAAAAGTTAAATATTGCAAATTTAAAAAATATTCAGAAGGTTTTACAATCTGTGTTTATACTAAGCACTCGGGGTTGGTTTTAGGGAGCTATTATGAAAAATAAATTTTGTTCAAAAAGTTCACAAACTTGTAAAATAAACTAACATTAAACTTACGAATACTTCGAAAATTGTAAAAACATTCTAGTAATTATGGGTTGGTTTTAGGGAAGGTTGAAAAGTATAAATATTTTGTTTAAAAATTTTCGAACTTGGAAAATTATTTTTAACCTGCGAATATATCAGAAATAGTAAATAAGTTCTAAGAACTAAATATGAGATTGTTTTTATGGAGGGATGAAAAATAAGTTTTGTTTCCATATTTTGAAACTTTGTAAAATTGTATGCTAACAAATATTACACCTAAAAATATATCAAAATTAGGAAAAAAAATTAGAAGCACGCGGGAGTTGTTTTTATGGAGGGATGAAAAATACAGTTTGCTTAAAAATTCTTTAACTCTGTAAATGGATATCAAATTATATATATAAAAAAATTTCTAATATACATAGGTGCATTTCACCAGCCGCCTCCCTCGCCCCTATTTCGAATTTAGGATCCAAAATAGTTTAAATCGATTGTACCTCGTTTGCACCCTTCATTTTTGTTTGTACCTCTTTTGTTACCTCCTCCCCTTGCATTTTGAATTTTGGATCCAAAATTGTCTCAATCGTTTGTACCTCTATTACATCTATTTTTACCTCTTTTATTTTAGTTTGCACCTCTTTCGTTTTCGAGATATTTCAAAAAGTTTTGTTCTATTTCGCCAACCTTCCAATCTTCTATTTCGCGAACCGCAAATCTCATAGGGAAGCTAGCTGTGCAGATAATATCATCTTCTCTATCACTATTATTTATTTATTTATTCCAAATCTTTCCTTCTCTCTGTCATCAGTTCTTCAAAACATTTCTCCCACCTTTCCATTGATATTGTTGAGATTATATCTTTTTTCTTTTCTTGGCACAGTCTTCTCAGTTTCCAAAGTATTTATCTTGTTGCACCTTCTTTGGCATGTTTCATTCGTTTTTTGTATAATTTTCTTTGAAACTACCATGATATCCCAGGTTTTCAGAACTTTGTCTCTGTGAGCACCACTATGTCAATTTTTCTTTTCTTAATTTCATACATCACTTCATTCAATTTTCGAAAGCTAACTTGCACATTCCCTGTACCGAAAATCCTTCGCCGTTTTCTTACCTTTATTCGTTTATGATTTTCCGATCTATTTCGAGGTGTCTGATTAAGTTTTGTAACATTTTACGTTTTTCCGGGTATCGAGGAGTTGGACCGATGCCTTAACCCCCAACTTTTGTAGGACCAAAGATTTTTCTTCAAAGTTACCTTTTTATTTCTAGACAAGTTGCTTTCTCTGCAGCTTAGAAGACTCATCTACCCAACCTGTTGATCCACGAGTGGTATTTTATTTTCCACTAACCCACCGGCATGACCTGTGAGGACTTTCCCCCTATCCATTGTCCATGAACGCGGCCTCTAGGGGCCAGATTCCCTCGAGGACAATATTATTAATTTTATTAGTATTACAATCATCTTCCAGTGCAAACCTCCCTCTTAATAGAGAAGGGTGTTTAGCCATACCCTACCACGCTGGCCAATGCGGGTTAGTAGGGAAGCAAGAAAGAAAGTTAGAAGAAAGATTAGACTCTTCCTGGACTCGAAGCAGTGCCTTTAGCATCAGTAGTTGATTGCGCCATTTTCTAGGCCAATGGCCGCCTCTCTGTATTATAATACCAAAAAAATACTTTATGACTTCAAATTAAGCGGCGCTGTCTGTTGATTACCTTTTCAACTACAACAAGTGTTTCTAAAACTCTCATAAAGTTTGCCAATCTGATACTATATAATCAAAGGTTATACCAAGAATTAAACCTGGTGCTTTCATTTCAGCAGTCATCTAAAAAAAATCACCAACATCTAGAAATACCTCAATTTTTATTAAAGCACTAAAAATGATGGAAATTAGAATTTATGTAGCTTTCGATATTATTTTGAAAGGGCACTCGAATTTAATCCAAAATACATATTTTCCAATAAATTATTCAAGTGGTATTAAAAGATTACTTACTTTCCATGTGTTCATACTTCATACGCTTAATAAGTTTCCACGTAAACTACGATAAACATGACATAATATGATAATTAAGCTTTGTTTACATCTAAAAATTTTGAATATGAACAGTTTGCACAAATAAAAATATCTATCACAAGCTTTTGTTGAAGTACTATTTATGATCCAATAAAAAATAATGAATCCATACACTAGATAAGTTCAACAACCTAAAATTTGCGCTAGTTTATTCGTTATTTATACGTTTGAGTGATATCAGCAATAAAGGGACAATATTTGTTATTAAATTACAGAAGAAAACGTTTTAGAACAAATTCAAAAAAATGTTACTGCTTGATTATTAACCTCATTAATGGCGAAAATTTAGCAACATCCCACATAAATTATATTTTGATAACAATCTTTACCATTTTCTTAGTCTTTTTGTGGAATCGAAGAAGGGTAAGTTGAATGGCCCTAAATTAGCAAGCGATAAGAAACACTTTTGTGTAAGTTGGAAATTTTTAAGTAAACAAGTGGATTCAAAAAAGTTGCTATCATTAATTTTATGATTATCGAAGTTTTGTATTTTCTGGAGTTAACTTCCTGAAAAATTATTCGTCTGCAAAAACTTAAATTATTTAAATTTGTAATGAAAGAAACGCAAAGATATTACGCTTCATTTATATGTGCATTCTTAAAATGTCCCATATATAGTATATTTATCTGGATCCTAATTTTTTAAACAAAAAGTTTGAAATCGGCAAAAAAAATTTAAATTGCCGAATATAAATTAAGCAAATATAAATCAAATGGGTTTTTATTTTTTGGAGACATCTTGCTTTGAATTTGATAAATTTGTGTCATAACTTACACAGCACGGATTAATAAATTTAGAAAGCAAGGATGACTTTATAAAAGTTTTAGTTGAGAAATTTTGAAAATGTATGATTTTGCTAATAAATGTTATATCGATTTATCGGTATTTTAGTGGATAAATTTTCACTTCGCCGTCTTCTACAATGGTTGTGACATTGATGTAATTTAAAGTTCGATGGAAAGCTTTCCATACTGAAGGAACTTTTTTTTGCGACAAATTGATATTGGTCAAATTGACTGGAAGTTTTAGAAAAGAAATGCAAAATTACTATTCGAAAAGTTTAACAAGATGGTACATGAATTAGCAGTGCGATTTGAAAATTTTACAAAACGGAAATTGTGCTATGCTTCGTCGTTTTGAATGGAAAATGGTTGAGAAAGCAAGGCAATCAATGATCAAATCTGAATAAAAAGCTGACGCCATGTGTATGGTGCCCGTGTAACCAAAGGGAAATTTTACTAACCGGTTGGAACAAACTTTCGGTACTTGAAAAGTTTTTAGATTAAAATTTAAACTTTTACAATTATTAATAAGCTAAGCACTTTGCTTATTTACCGCTTACTTTAAAACTAGCTAATCGAGTTTCAGGTGCTTGAGGCGATGTTTTTAGCAAAATTTTTGGTTGCCTAGTTCTGTTGCAATTATTCACTACGTAATTACTGCACAAGACACGCCACTAACGTAATATTAGTAGAGTAGCTATAACGCTTCTTGTCCAAATTTTTTTACAAAAGGCCAGTTTCGTAAAAAAATGTGGTCCAGAAGTGGTATAACTACTCTACTGATATTAATTTTCAGAAGTTATGAATGTGAATATTTTAAAAAGGTTTCTTTTGCGACAAAAAATTGAAATTTGCTACCTAAAAATTGAGCTCCTATTAGGTACATTTTCTTTACAAATAATATTTTATTGTTAAACTTTTGCTTTGATTTTTGAAGGTTAAATTTTTTATAAATATTTGAACCATTTGAAGCATTTCTCCGTCAAGTTTTGTTATAAAATATAAAATTTTCTGAGAATTTACAATTTGAAAAAAGTAACTGTAAGAAAGGATAACAAAGTTGTATATTAGAATTATTGAATCTTAAGAGGTATAATGTTTCTAAACAACCAGAGGGATTATTCTTAAACTTACACGTTCATGAACGTGACATTACGAAATCAGAAGTGACAATGCTATCTCGAATGTCGTAATCTTAAATTGTAGGTTCCCAACGTGCAAATTTACATGTTAATTTGATAATACCACATACATGCCCAAGTTTCATTAACATTTCAGTTTCGTATCGTACACCAAAGTTTCAGGATCAAGTTTGTCCTTGGGACTTTTTGTTGAAACCATTTTCGTAATTGTGAAAATTAATATTCAATTAAATCGTTGCATAACACATCTGAAGAAGACAATAATGTATTGCTGAAAGCAATCGGTAGACAAGAAACAGCTCCAAAAACGACTTCTCACGTAATTCATCATCAGCAACTCTTTCGACACCTTCCTATGGTTGTATACTTCTTCAGCTTCTATAACATCCATATTATGTATACGGAGTGCTAAAACTTTTAATTGTTCTCATTTTTGCACATTTGTCATTCAGCCATATCTTATTACGTCTTATGTGGTATTATTTAAATCGACTTTGGTTCGGGAAATATTTAGGGGAAACTGAAGGGATGGAATTTTTAAAGTTGTTGATTAAAAATTTTATAACAATTTGAAGGTAAATATAAAATAAATTATTCAATTGTCGGAAATTCCTTGATTATGTTTTCTAACTCTCGGGATTTTCGTATTCAAAAATAATCCTAGTTTTGAATTCCTAATTATTACAAATAATGCAAATATAGATATTTGATCAATCCGTACGGCTTTACTCCTAAAGTCGAATTTTTTATACTTATTTTTTTCCGTCTTTTATTACAAACGCAATTTTTAGCACGCAAATAATAACAAATTACATTTTCTTATGGGGTGTCTTCTTCACCGGTGAACTAACGTTTTTATAACTTTTAGGCTATTAAATATCACATCTGCTGATATATTTTAGTTTTTTTTAGTAAAACAAATTGCCACCTGAGCAAAGAAGCCAAGTAAATCATTTTTATACGCCGCATCTCCTCTCAACGTCTGTTTTGCTATTAAAAAGTGTTTTTCCTTGATCAGAAAGTTCGTTTACTTTTCATCGAATACATTTTACCTGATCAATACTACTGTTATGAATGTGCTTATCATTGATGCTAATAAATTCTATCAAAAACAAATATAATAAAAAGATGATATCACTACAATTATTTCGATCTTACCAGCTCTCATCAGGTAATTTCAAATCAATTTGAAAATTAAGGATGGAAGCGAGTTCTTTCCTTCGTCTGTTTACTCTTAAGCAAAGTATACTAATATTTTGTCCACTTCTGATAATGAAAATCAAAAACAGTACAAGCTCGATAAACTGGCCGCACGATAAAATTTTTAAATTAGTTAGGTACGTAGTATAAACATTAATTTAATATTTCTTTGTCTGTTTTTCACAAGATATTTGTGAAATTTATTTATTTTTATTTACTGTGTGAATAATTTCAAAATTTCCTGGTTTTTTGACTTTTAGTTCTCCGTATTAAAAGGGAATTTTAAATTGAAATATTCGCAAATTGTTCTTCTTCTTCTTCCACTTTTATTAGGTAGATCCCATTTTTCTTTAGATGATTCAACTCGGTGGTTTCTCTATGGGCTTCTCCCATCCTGTTATCTCCCAATATTTACAATGCCTGTTATTTCTCACTTTTATAGGATCTCTTTATTGGAAATTCTGTCTATCAGAGTTCTACTCTCAATGATTTTGAGTGTACTCATTTTGGATGGTTCTCGTTTAGTTTTTGACGTTTCAGCACGGGTTCAACTGCCATGTATTTGTTCCTCCAAAACACGTCACGAAGGCATCCCGATATAATAGGATTTATAATTATATGGTAGCACTCGATGCATCAATCCCCAAATACTTATAAGACATCATCACTTGTTCTATTATTGTCCCTTCAATTTCTAGTTTACACCTTAGCGGTTTTTTGAAAATTTCTGAACATTTTTTGTTTTTCTTCTCTCCAATTTATATATTTTTTCTGTCATGATGAACCATATTTAAGAAGTTCATTGGAGATTACATCTGTTCCTGCAGCCTTTCTACCCTTCACACCATGTAATGCTCATGTTATTTATGTTTGGTTTATATCGATTTTCCCAACCTGGGGCTCTTCATGGTCTTGATCAGCTTCACTTGAATTATGATTCTGCTTGTAAATATTTTTGAAGTATTCGGTCCATTGTACTGCGCCAATTTTACCCAAGTCGAGGTGCTCATTTAAGTCGGCTTTCCTCTTTCGAATTATTTTCCAAATCTTTGTCTGTACCTCCGTCAGATCGTGCTCCATTTCTTTAGTAAAACTTTCCCGGTAGTCTTTTTTTTATTTCTCTTATTCTTCGATCTACCCTATTTCCAGTTATTTTATACTTCCTATCATTTTCTAGCGTTTGTGAAAATTTCTACGTTGCGTAGAATTGTTTCTTCTTTTTGCTTAGGGTTTTCACCTCTTCTGTAAGCCATGGTATGTTATTATGTTATTAATGAGCATTGAACATACTTTTCTTGTTCCGCACGGTTTTTCGGCAGACTAGATTATCGTTTTTATAACTTTTTCCACAGAATCTACCTGCGCATTCAATCTGTACTGCGGCCGCTCACAGGCAAATTGTTCAAAAATAGAGCACGTGTCAGGACATTTCGAGCCAGGACATTTTCCAAGACATTTGCTGTTTTAAACTAGGCAATTTATTTGGCTCAAGAAATGGATCAAGAAATGGCGCCAGAAATAACCTGATGTAAGACGGGCTTAAAGCATTGCTGAACAAATTACCAAAACTCACAAGACCTCAAACGCCGAATTCATGGATTTCAGTCTTTATAAATTAATCTTCTGCCAAAATATTGAGGTTTTGAGCCAGAAAAAATATTATAATTTATTTCATTTCGTTATTTTAATTAAAGATTATTCCGACTTTTACGATTTTTCAATAATTATTTTTGAACGGCCTTAATTTTTCCCCTTTGGGAAAGTTGTTAGCCCAACGAACCCAGCTCAAATAGCCACTCAACTGGGTTCAAAAACTCTACAATCAAGATAAATCAGACTTTGTTTCTTCTTTAGATTTCGAAAATTTAACAGAAATTAGTTCCGACAGCCAACTAAATCAAAACTTCAAAGAAGTTTCCCTCATTACTTTTTCAAGCAAAGAATATACCGAGTTGTGCCTGAATTCTTAATATATTCAGGAACAAAAATTTGACTTGACGCAGTTCCAACATGAGAATTCAATTATATTATGTAGAAAATCCAATTTCTGTTGTTCCATAACGCACTCTTCTGATTCGTTAATTGTTTTAGTTTCGAGTGCGGCATGTATAGGCTTTCTGACTGATTTCCTTGTATGTCTAGTCGTGCCGTATGTTCTGTGAAATGTTTAGGAGTAAATTTAAACAACTTAAAAATAAAAAAAATATAATTTTAAAAAGCCATTTTATTAAATACATTCCAACGAATCTTTTACATTTTAATTCATTCAAAATAGCCACCTTCTGCATTCACAAAGGCCTTTAAACGCCGCGGCCAGTCATCTATTGCGGCACGCACCATTTTGATCGGAATTAATGCCCTTGCCTTGACTAAATCTCGCTTAAGAAGCTTGATATTTTTGTGACGTACCTTGCAAGCTTGTTCCTCAAGAATTGTCCACAATTTATAATCCAACAGATTTAGATCGGGACTTCCTGAGGGCCAACCTTCCGCAGCAATAAACTCAGGTACATTTGTTTGAAGCCATCGTTGCGTAGTTTTAGCTTTATGTGGTGGTGCAGAATCCTGTTGAATTTTTTTTTTAGCAAATAAACTGATACTTAGTGGCTTTACCACTTGATCCAGTATTTCTTGGTACACTGGGGCAAATGTTTTTACACCCTTTTCACAGAAATTACGCTGTGTTACACTTTCGTACGACACACCCCACCAAACCATTACCGAAGCTGGAAAATGACCCCTTTCTACCCGAGAAATTTTTTCGGACGCTTCCTTAGAGCTGTAGGCATACCCACGGTAATTTTTTTTGTTGAATTTTTCTTCAACCGTGAAAATTTTTTCATCGGTAAACAAGATGTTTCGATGATCGTCATCTGCGTGCCGTACTAGAAGGCGTTTCGATCTTTCGTGTCTAATTTTCTTTAAAGCCACTTTAAGGCGCTGTACTGTTGCCCTACGATAAGCCCCAAGCTTTAGGTCACTTCTTAATACGCGTGACATAGTTCTTTTGGAAATTTGAAGTTTCCTGGCAATAATTTTCTGTTTTCTCAACGGATTTCTTCGAATTCGTTCACGAACCGCTTTAATTATTTCAGGAGTTCTTACGGTTCGTGGGCAACCACTTTTTTTTCTGTCACTTACACTAGAAGTCTCATTGTAACGTTTGATGGTTTGATAAATAAAAGTTTTATTGATTTTTAATTTTTTTCAACAAATTAAAAATCGCGGTTACACTTTTATCACACTTATGTAGTGCAATTACTGCAATTCGATTTTCTTTAACCCCCCAATTCATGTCTATACTTCAAAATCTAAAACTCAACTGGTGCCCATTTGTACCCTAACTAATGACAATGACCTTTCTAAAAGTACCGTTAAAGGTTTTATATGCCGTAATGGCAAAATTTAACGGTACTTTTCATTCACAGAACTTATGGCACGACTAGTATTATAAATGCATAATATATGCGAAGAGAAATAATAATAAAAAATGAATCTAACGTTCTGTAATTTTTTTGTAAATATTTTTGCACATAATCTGAATATTATAAATAGTTCCGTGATCACAAAGTATGAAAAATGCTGGTCGAGACGAATATCCTTCGAAGGGGTCAAAAATTATATAGCAATTAAAATAAGGTAAATATTTTTGGAAATTGAATGAAAAGGCCATTAATAAATCTTATTACCCTTAATAATCTTATATCTTATTAATATCGGTATGCTTTTCATTCACTATTCAAACACGTTATAATTGAGAGCTCGCTTGCATTCATCTCTGTACAAAATTAAATAAAACTAAGTAGATAATATTTTATTTTCACGAAAATTAATGGAAGCCTTGCTTTCTACGAGGAAAACTTTGTAATTTTTCATTCTGATGTTTTCTCTCGTGGTTTCCATATTTGCAGAACTCCTAGGTAAATAAACTATATTTTAAAATTCTGATTTAAAACGGCATTATGTGCTATTAGACTCCGGAGACTAGAATTTACAATACTGAAACTCATTGTAGTTTTGTCATCTACAGAATCCGGAATGGAATAAATTTTCTCTGAAATTTTTAATTTCGTAATAATTTCCCAACAAAACGTCTTTTACTTTCACACTTGAAAAATTTATGTTTTTATAATGACAAATTGTCGGGATTCGTTTCAGCTGCTGACACAACATAAATTTTTCGAGTAAATTTAAAGAGAAAGTATTTATCTTGTTGGGTCCTTAAATCGGATTCGGTTAAATCATTCGTTTTTACCTTCTTTAAAGGGCGGTAAATTGCGTTGAATAAATTGTCACAACATCTAGCTTTGTTAACAAAATGGAAACAGGGCAGTAAATATTTGTTACGATTGAATAAAACTCAGCGAATAAAATTGTAAAATATTTTTTGTTGGGAAGCAAAATTACGGTTATTCGCTGAACCGCCCAATTTGAAAAAAACTAGAGAACATTATTTCACGGTTGTACGAACCTATCATATTTTTCTGTTCATATTGGGTCGTTAAAATTCTATTATGCAGTTATAGCGAAATTTTACTAAAAATTAAATCAAGTTTTTAATGGTAATTTTATCAAATAACGAAACACTTAATCAAATTTTTAAAATTCGACTTTTCCTTTGGGAACAATAACACGCAATATTTAATTACATGTAACAATTTAAACCAGCACGATTATAATAATTAAAAAGTCCTTTATAGAAAATTATGCTTATTTAAATTTTATTCTTTAGTCTTTTGTAAGGAGGTACGTGACTTGATTTGAAGTCGAACTCGAAATTGAAATTTATCTAATTTTACGCACGATTCTTCAAGTACACTTGAACAAAATTTCAGCAATTTTATTGTATTCTATCAATCATTGTAATTGTTTCAGCTACAACAGCCCGAAATTAACGGACAAGAATATGGCAGAAGATTTAGGATTGAAAATGGGGACTCCCCTGGAGAAAAGGATGAAGTGAGTCTGTAATTTTATAATTAGAAAAGTTTAGCGATTTTAAATTCAACGTTAAAATTTATGATGTGTTTATTTTTTGTCAAAATTTGTGGTATATGACTTCCACAAATCATAATGCAAAACTAAATTTATGTGCCGTGGCACCTAAATGGCATTTATTTTGCATGAGACCCTCTTTAAATTATTGTAATGTCCAACCTAATAGCTTTCGTAATAGCAATAAATTAATACCCAATTTATTAAACAAAAAGTATTAATTTTAATTAAAAATTTTATTTCCAGTTTAAGAAAATACATTGAACTCGGGCACAAAAAAATTATTCAATGTTAAAGTAAAATTTGCGAGTCTCCAAAAAAATGAAGGAATCTTAGAAGCCTAATGAAACTTGAGACATCCATTCATTATTTTAATTACCTGTCTATTTATTATTTTCTTCAGTATCGTGTGAAAATAATAGTAAAATCTTAAGACAGTTTAAGGCAGGTTCATCGATGCAAAAATAAAATTATATAATCGCAAACAAATATGTAAATTTCGTTACATTAAACTAAGTGTTTATTTATTGTAATCTTAACCGCTATAATCAAAGAGCTCAATACGCAATTCCGCAGGGATTTTAATATAAATTGCAGTTGATTGTTAACGTTGCCACCCTAAACTGATAAGTTTATTTTACTATCTATACAAAATTTGCAATTTAAATTACTCGCAGCTTTTGTAGATAATATGTCATCAATTATGTAAAATTGTTATGATACAACATAACTTCCAAGCATTTTTAAATTGGAAAATTTCATTTTCAAAAATATCACGAGAACTATTCGTGCATTCTGAGTTTCATAATTGCAACAAAGCGTACTAAAGCAATTATCAGATGAAATTTTAAAAATTCAGGATTCGTTAGCTATTTAATAATTAAAAATTCGAATAATAGGTATAATTTATTATTAAAAATTATGTCACCTATGATGACAAAATTAAATCTCACTCGTGAATTCAAAAAGGTGTAATGCTTTTCAACCCGTAACCCGTTTCCTTCAAATACAGGAATAACTTCCATTACATCATCTAGGTAGTTTTCCGGTTCCCTAACCTTTTCATTTAAATGGTTGTTATTAATTTTACCCAGCAGTTTCGCGTCAGAACAAAATTTATGTCGAATGAAGGGTTAATTCCTTTTATTTTTAATTACAAAATTTCTTGGATTATAATTGAGAAGTTTCCAAAATAAAACTATTTTAAGCAGTAGTAATTAATTCATTGGTCAACAATATTTTAAGCTGATGGTCGCACGTAAGCTTCGGATATTTACGATCTTTTATTTAAAACTTTACTCTAAAATTAAGTTTACGGTTAATTAAATTAGATAGGGATGGAACAGAAAGGTTATTTAAAAAGTACAAGAAGCATTCAATATATTCTTAAGCAATTTAAAAAACCAGTCAAGTATCGGATGCATTATTCAATAATTGGTCAACCAACAATGCATTCTAAAAGAGTTATTACATTAATAAATAAAGGGGGACAAGCTGGATTAAATTTTAGTATCTTGATTAGGACCTCTAAAAATTCACCCTATAGCGACCCCGGATTTCGCTGCCATAGTGGCGAAACCATTCGAAGAATGACATTTTTATGAATATTCGTGAATATCTCGGTTTTAGTGCATTTTAGATCAAAATGTCTAGTTATTGAAAATAAAGCAGACTAAGTTATTACAAAGAAAAAGTTTTATACTTTTTTTGTGGTTCATTGAGCGGTTATGGACTTGCAGCTATCAGAGCGCGTGTTGCGGTATAAATTTTAAATTCTTTATTTACCTATAATAATGTCGTTCATCGATAATCCGCGGATTCTAAAATATGTACAATGTATATAATCAAATCATTCCAACCAAATTATATTTATAATATCAAGCTTGATCCTCCTCAACGTACCTGCAAAAGTTATGTAGTGAGTGACCATAAAAAGAAAAGTAGGGGGCGAGATATGGAGGGATCAGCAACTTCCGATTGCCATACACAGCGAGTTTGCCACTGTTATTCTATTTACGATAGCGGTTCGAATTAGGGCCTACCCTAGACATGAAATGATATTGCAAAATCTTTATTGTCAATATTACTGAAGAGATATCGGGGTCCTACAGCATTAAGAACAGCCCCCACCCTTCAAGGAACTTTTACAACAACGTTCAAAATATAAAAAATACGAACCGTTCCTATGATTATATGCTCGCCACTGCTGCGCATTAATGATGAACAATAAGATTCCCACTGCAACTACAGTGGAACTTCGATTACTCGAAGTGCGATGTGCCACAAAAAATGTCCAAATTATCGAAGATTTCTAGTTATTGAGATTTATTCTAAGCAATACAAATCGCTATTGCCAACATAATCATAATATATTATTGTTCGACTTATCGAAGTTCCACTGTATAATATCCAAATATATTAGTAGGATATTGGCAATTCTGTGAGTTAATTTAATAGATAAAAAAGCCACAACTCACAATTTAAATATTTTAATTATTTAATATTTTTTAAATAATACATTTAATTTTGACTTATTGATCTGAAGATGTGCTAGTATAGCACGAAACCGGTCAGCAATTAAATATTTAAACTGTGAGGAGAGTTTAATGATGAAAAATGACTGCGACTTTTTTTTCAATTTTTGAAGTCAGATTTTGTATAATTATTTAAATTATATTTTCCATTTACGAAATAAATTGATGTGCCTCTCCAACCTAGGTCGCAACAGCATGTTGATGTCGCTGTCGATGTCGCTATCGCTATCGCTATCGCTATCGCTATCGCTATCGCTATCGCTATCGCTATCGCTATCGCTATCGCTATCTCTATCGCTATCGCTATCGCTATCGTTATCGCTATCGCTATCGCTATCGCTTTCGATGTCGATGTAGCTGTCGATGTCGCTATCGCTAATCACCTCAAGAAATCAGTGTTGACAATTATTTTTACTTCGCAAAAACCACTTGGCACCTCATAACTGTCAAAATTGTTCCATAGATATATGAGGATTAGATAGAACGGTATCATACATAAAGTATGTTAGGCGTTATAGTTGATTGACGCTCTGGTTGAAACGCCTAAAACTTATATCTGATATCATGCAATTTCTTGAGAAATTTAAATTGTGTAGTTTAAAACAGCAAATTTCGTACAAATAGAAGAACAAATAGAAAAGAAAATTGAAGATAAACGTGACAAGCATATAATAACAATCATACATATAAAATGCCAGCTCGCTGCTCCAGCGCCAGCGTGTCATTTTTTTGGTTCGGATCAACGTATCAACGGATAATCGGATCAACGGATACACTCTGCGCTATATAGGTACGTGGTGTGAGAGTTACCTTCATTGAAAATAACTTCACAACTTCAGACACTTCTAAAGCGAAAATGTCCGAAATGGAGGATATTCAAGTAGTTACTCTTTGTTCCCCACATGTTCCTGCTGCTGCTCGAAAATGTGTTAAAAGAAAATCTGATGAGGAAGTAGCCGCCCAGCAGGAAACAGTAAAACGACGGAAGGCGGAGCGAGAAAAGACCCGTCGTAAAAATATGAGTGATGTCCAAAAGGAATGTTGTCGGAATCGTAATCGTGTGGAAAATATGACTCCTGAGCAAATTGAACAAAATCGCAAACGAAAGCAAATTGCCAACATGACGTCAGAACAAATTGCTCAACATCGCGAACGAAATCAAATTGCCAACATGACCCCTTCGCAAATATTACATCGTTCACGTAGTCATGCAATTCGCCGACAAAATCCACGAAGTAAAAACGCAGCTGTTCTTGAAGTAGGTAATGTTGTAGAACCAAATGTCGACGTTCATAACTGTGGTTTTATGGACAATATTTGCGAATTAACGATAGGGAAAACTATCCGATGGAATTTTTGAATAAACAAACGCCCTCAGGGATGTCAGTACACAGAATGCACTTGAAGGTTGGAAGTGCGATTATGTTGCTCAGGAATTTGAATACTAAACGTGGTCTTTGTAATGGGACGCGCTTAACTGTTCAATCGTTAAATCGCTGAAGTCTTGACAGGAACTGCTAAAAAGGAAACTGTTTTTATTCCGCGCATAGATTTAGTCCCAACAAGTACAGACTTGCCATTTGTTGCAAGACGGCGACAGTTTCCAATTAAACTTGCCTTTTCAATGACGATCAACAAGGCTCAGGGACAGACGTTAGAAAAAGTAGGAATATAATATATGCATGAACCGGTGTTTAGCCACGGTCATCTCTATGTAGCAATGTCAAGAGTACGGAGATCTGAAGATAAAAATAGTTTATGGAAAAGAACAAGGGAAATTGATTGAAGGTTCACAGGCAGTGTACACGAAAAATATTGTGTACAAGGAAGTACTAACGCAGTAGGCAGTGCTTAAGATTTTATTTGCTACAATAATTGTTTCTTAATTAACAAATAAAAAAAATTAAAATTAACGTTTCAACGCGAGGATGAACAATTAAAATTGGCAATGTTAGGAAACAATGTTGTTTTTAATTTAGATCATTAAAATAGAGACCCACCGGCACCGTCCAGCTGCCCGTCCGTGGACGGGCTTTCCAGTAATAATAATAATGACCCAGATCTGTGTGTGACGCTCCTCAGTGTAAAACGGTCTTTAATCTGGATCGACGGATCAAGAGATCAACAGATCAACATATCCGTTGATCTAGGATGAAACTTATTAAAAAATAGCGGCGGTTCCTAGGCTTCTATACAGCTACTTTTCTGGTGTGAAAAGTTGTTGTTATTTTTGATCGCCATAATTTTATAATGTAATATCAATCAGATAATCTGCACTAATTAAATTTTTGCGGTTGGTATTTATCATTTAGTATAAGTAATAATAATCAATCAGACATGGAGTCAGATCATAAGGCTTCTTGCTATACTTTGTATATTAGAAGCCTAAAACGAGGATGGGCTAATTACCACTTTTGAAAATCTACTGAAAATAGGCAGACCCTCTGTGTATAGCAGTCGGCAGTTGTTAGTCCCTCCGTGTATCGCCCCCTGCTCTTTATTTTTATAGTCACTCACTACGTAACTTTTGTAGGTATATTGAGGAGGATCAAGCTTGATAAATCGATTAAAATGACTTAAATATGTACATTCTACGTATTTTAGAACCTGCAAGATATCCATGAATGACATTATTAAATAAAGAATTTTAAATATATACCGCGCGCTCTGATGGTTGTAACTCCGTAACCGTTCAATTAACCAGAAAAAGGTATCAGATGTTTTCTCTAGATCATTTAGTCAAGTTCATTTTTAAATAACTTTACATTTTTCTCTAAAATTAACTCAGACCGAGATATTCACGAATATTCATAAAAATTTGGTACGCGTGGTTTTCCACTTTAGTGGCGAAATCCGGGGTCGTTAGAGGGTGCAAATTAGTATATCTTTTTATAGGTCCCAATGAAGATAATTAAATTTATTCCAGCTTTAATTATAATCTTTAAATTTTATGAAAAGTGGAAACTTTTATCATAAAAAGAAAAATGCAAAAGTTGATTCAAAATTATCCCTGAAATAAAACGCATAACACGAAGAGAAAGATGTTAATGAAATGAATTGAAACAAATTTTAAATTAGCAAAATTTGGTTTTAGTTCTCGAGTTATTGTCGAAATTGGTTTTTCTGCTTGAAATGGAGAGCACTCACTAGCGTAACAAATACTTGCTATATCTTTCAGTATTCAAGTGTTATTGAAAGAACCGATACGCTGTAAAAGCTTAATTTTTCTCTATCGAATTTGTAGAATAGAAAACTCCTAATATAAGAAAATACCACTTGAAAACCCAACCGTAATACTTTTGAAACACTTCAAGTATCGTATTTACGCAATCTCTACACATTTGATATTTTTCTTATCTTTAGATGTTTGGTTCACCAAGCACGCCTGTACTTGAAAATCCCGAATATCAAACCCGATGGTACTTTAAATATTTTCTTGGAAAATGTAAGTTAAATGTTGGCTATTTTATTTTATGAATGGAATAGAGTTGTTCAAATATTTATATAAAAATACACAAAATAATTTTTTATTTACTTGCAGTGCATCAAAACTACGTCGGAGTCGATGGAGATAAAGCTCCTTTCTTTCTTAGTGTTGTTTTGAATGAGAATAGTAACCAATGTGTGCCTCTTTATAGAGCCATTTTGTTCAGGAAAACGGTAAAGTATTTTTAAACTCTAAATAGAGCTTTCATTTATTATTTATCTCTCTTTTCAACGAAAAATATAAAACCTTCGCAATTGCAACTTTTCAAAAACTTTTGATTAGAATTTTTTAAATGTTCATTAAAAATTGTATTTTATTTATTACATTTGAAGCATTAAGAAGAAAACGCTTTTACTCTTCCTTTCCTTTTTAGTAGTATCGCATTGTTAAATTAACGACTCGAGCATTTTCATCGAGCACATTTAAAACACTGAAACTAAAGTGACAATGCACATTCAACGGAAAACTTTTAATTGCGTATCGGAAGAAACTGTTTAAGTACTTTTTATTCCAAAATGTTCCTTAATTGTCCAAAGGAAAATTTTGATGAAGCCAAAACTATTAAACTTAATGGAAATGTAGTACCACGAATTAAATTTCCTGTATGGTTGTCACAGCCTACCAGGCTTTCTAAAATAAATAGGTTGTAGTTTCTGGGAAAGCTACAATTATTTCGATCGGTATTGAAAATCTAATCCAAATTAACGGCTATGCTTGTGGAAAATTTTTAAAGCCAGATTTTCCGAGTGCTAATTTAAAAGGTTTGTCATTCCAACACAAATATTGCATATTATGACTGCCCAATGATGTATGATCAATGTGACGATATATTCACTTTAATTTGAGGGTATGCTAAAATATTAACGTGTTTCAGGAAAATCAAATTTTTTGGTTTATTAAACATCCCTTGTTATCCCAAACTAAAATAATTTTTGGACGTTGATAAATGAATTTTAAACCGCACCCTAAAACAAAGGTGAGAGCCAACATGAATAGATTGCATTTACTCACACTATAAGCGTGCTTACAAAATTATCTCCGGAAATGTCGTTCGTTGACATTTATCTTAATATTCATTTTTTATTTTTATCTGGGCCAGTCGGAAATTGACTATGTGAAATATTTGAAAAATCCATACAGGGTGCTGTCGAAAATTTGTACCAAATTTTGTATTACTTACGCTTAAAGTTTGGTTTCACATTTTGTAAACGCTTTGTACACACTTCCCAATGCATCGATGAATTTAATGGACGGAAGAGAAGGTGATATTAGTTTTTATGTCGTTTTAAAAACGTATTCTGTATTATTTTTTCCGTTTACAAAGAGAACAGCTTCACTCACCGTACAAAGATCTGAGAACAGTAATTCGAGACTTTAATTAAAAATAGCGCATACCCTTCCCGATAACTTAAAAAATATTAGGTATTTTCAAAATGATCTCTTAATTAATTTTAAAAAATTGTAATTAAAATATAAAATATGGGAAAATTTTCAAAATTGGAACATTGGAAGTCAATCCGTTAAGTGAAAAAAGTCGGTTATTTTATTTTTACTATTGTTTAAACATTACTGGTGATTGGTGTAATGGACACTACAATTTTTTACGTCAATGATTGTTCTTCTTTTGATGACTTACTTTATTTACTCGTTCCCCTGAAGTAGTCCTGATTTCTCTCGTTACATCCTTATTTATTACCCTTTTAATTAACGTTCTGCCATTACTTTCCCTTCCCCCAAATTTTATGGTTTCCACTTTCAGTAATCGTGACATCTTAGTTGGATTTATTTTTATTTTCAATCTTAAAATCTGCATTTTCCGGGTTTCTCTATTTTCGTGCAGGTCATGCTGATTAAAAAGCTAGAACTTCCAGTGCGATCTTTTTGATTACAATATTTGAAATTTCATACACCTGGTGTTCTAGAAAATTCGGGTTGTAACATTTAGAGAACCGTAACAAAAAAATATCTATTGCTTTTGAAATTTGCGGGAAGTTTCAGGAAATTCAGTGGGACGAATTTTTCACAAATAAATGAAGGATTCAATTCGCTAACTTGAAAATCTTCAAAATCACTTTACTCCTGGTAATAGATCTTTGATTAGTCAGATAGTTAAACCTTATGGGAGTTTTTTGAAACATTTGTAGTGCAAAAGATGACTCCACTAAATTAAATTTGAAAGTTGCTAAATGGTAATTTCTAGATTAAATTGAAATTTGAAATACAGGAACCTCGTCTATCTTGAACAAATTTTCTAATAATTAATTTTTGATAACATTGATATGTTTATTAGCACACAAATTGCTCAAAATAAAACCGCAGGCGATTTTCTGAAAAATAGAGTACGATTTTTCATGGACCGATTTCTGGTCGATTGCGGAATAATAAAATAATTAATTATGTTGAGTTTCATCAGAAAGTTTTAAGGAATTGGATTCAAGTTTCTCTAAGGAGTAAAATCGAGATATTGACTTATCTATGTGGATATTTCGAATCTTTGGATACTACGTATATATTATATTGGTCATTATGTCATTAAGTATGAAATGTCCGATTACCTCATTACCTCAAGCATCAAGTTTGGTACCCGATATCTCTGATATTTCACTTTGACAGTTCTTTGTTATTTTTATTGTGAAGGTACGTCATCAACCTTTTCGAAAAGTCGAGTTGCTTTTTGCAGATTAAATTTTATAAACTATGTATAAGTCAAAAATTCGCATTATTTTCGAATATGAAAATAATAACAGAAATCGTTTAGAAACTTGCCTTTCTTTGCTGTCGCGACGTAAAGGTGAACCATTTTTACATCGTATTGTTACGTGTGATGAAAAATAGATCGATTTCGATAAGCGTTCTCAAGCGTTCGTCACAATGGTTGGATAAAAATGTATTATTAGCCATTAGCCAAAAATGTTAATGGTGTCTGTTTGGTGGTCAAGTGCTGTTTTTTCCCACTACAGCTTCATGGGACCCGGTAAATCGATTACAGCCGATGTTTACTGTATCCAATTACTCCAATTAATCCTCTAACAGGACAATGCTCAACCGCGTGTCAAACGAATTACATTGCTCAAACTACAAGAGCTGGACTTGGAAACTCTTTGTCACCCCCTGTATTCCCCAGACCTTTCACAATTGACTACCATTTTTTCCAGGTATTGAACAACTTCTTGCAGAGAAAACCATTTAATTCCCAACAAGCAACAAGAAAACGCTTTACGGATTTTATCACCACTTGCTCTCTACAATTAACAAGCTACCGTTAAGATACCAATACTGTTTCTTGCTTGAGCTTTAATAAACCAAACTTTCAGTTCGAAATCGGACATTTTATACTAAATGACCAATAATGAACTCCTATGTTGTGACTCAAACTGAGAAAATGTCGTCTAAAAATTCTTAAAGATCTCTCATTATTAATTGATTTTTATATTATTTTTAACAAAACTTTTAACACATTTAGCATTAAATACGGCAGATCTGTAGTTCCTAAATTTTTGAAACACAAATTCAAAAAATAAAAAGGGTAAAATTACTTAAAAGTGAAAAAATTTCAAGTCTAACAAATGGAGCAGACCCGAAATCAGGGCTAACTCAATTTTTTTAGTTTTGAGGATTGGATCCTTACTGCGTAACACCATCCAGATATGGGAAGAAGTGAAGACATCAGAGAAGACCTGCGAATCTTTTCTGTAGAGGAAAAAGTGATAGATTATAAACGTCAATGGAAGGAACGTGTGGAAACGATGGAAGACCAGCGGCTGCCAAATCGTACCATGGCGTATTGCCCAGGAGAAAGAAGAGACATAGGACGTCTAAGAAAACGATGGGCTGATTAGGAATCGGAACAGGACCAAGGCCTATTTCGTGAAGCAGACGACGACCGCTAAAAGTTTTAAAAGCGACTTCCAAATTATCTCAAAATATATTGCGATGTTCTGCTTATCATAGGGGGTACTCTGATGTGATTGAGCCAAAGATCGAGTGGTCCAGAGAATGAGATGAGACACAATTGCAAATTTTCTTCAATTCACTGCGATTTGGTCAAATTTTGCTATACCAGATTGTCGTAATGCCTGAAATTAATGATATTGCTGTTGCTTCAGATTTGTTATAAACTCAAGATAAATCCTTTCAATAGAAGCCGTCTCTGTAAAGAAAATAAAAATGTAAGAAACAGAACATAAAAGCATAAAATAAATGTTAACAATTTAAAATTAAAATAAAGAAACAAATTGGGTAGTTTTGATATTTGTGAATGTTAGGCAAAGCGCATTTTAGTGATGATAATCGAAGTGTTGAGTGAAATGGAAAAGGACGGATTTATTTGGACTAACGAGTTGGAGATTGGTGAAAACGCGCCTGCTCGAGGAGTTTTGAAAAGATAAGTTGGAAAAGTTAAGAGGTCTCTCGCCGTCCAGCAACGAGGACGGACGTATGTGATTGATTTTTGAAGAGTTTTTCCCACGTCAGTTAACGAGGACGGAGGTGTTCTAAATTTGGAATTTGAAGACGCTCTTGGTAGCGATTAGCAAGAAAAACGTACTAAGATTTAATTTTCGTAAAGTGGAATTTATTGATTGGTTTATTAAATTTATGGAAAGTAGAATAAGTTAATTAATTATTTTGGAGTGACAGTAAAATTTTTGATACCACTGGTAGTGATAAATTTTTATGATTATGATATGGAATCGACAAGCATTAATTGAAAGATTTTTGGAATACTTACTGGAGATCCAACTGGTAGCAACTGTGTTCGCAAGGATTCATTGTGTGTCATCGTATTGGTTCTTCACTGCAACTACACAAATGAGCAGGCCGTTTTTGTGAAGCACCGCTCCTGGAAACCGACTTGTTATCGTCGAACGTTATTTTTTTTTTCCTGTTTTTCCTGTTTCCTCCCTAGGTTAACCACCTAGAGAGGGAGTATATTTATGCAATGGGATACATAATAATATAATAAACAATAACATAACAATTAAATGACACAAGAATGGTGGTGATACATGGTGGTGAAAATAATGTTGATGAGTTTATAACAATTTTTATTAAGTTAATAAAATTAATAAAGGAACAAATGAGCGCTACTACGGCAGCGGCTAAATAGAGAGAAAATGATAATAAAATTTAAATATGAATGAGTGAATTGAATTAATAACTTTAACATAATTTTTTTTATTATTTTTTTTTTGATTAATTTAGGTGATGCATAAATCCATTTCGAACGTTATTGGTAAGACTGTTTTTTTTTGTTGAGAGCTCTTTTGTTCGGTAAAAGACGTAACTAACGCGAGTAACAATTTTAAGTGCGGAAAATGTAAAATTGGGGTTTTTATTTTAGTTTATAAGGATTTGAATTTGTATGCTTAATTTGTTTCATTTTGCAATTTTATGGTTTGTTTCGATTTAAAATCAATAAAAAACAGGTATTTTGTTGAATCGATTTATTTTGAGTATTTTTGGTTTTCATATTTACAGCACAGGAACAGCGTAACATTTGGTATAGTTCTGAGTTTTAAATTCATTCAAATTTTAATGCACAATAGCATTTTTGCAAAGTGTCTTTTCTCTACATCCGGACCATTTACACGCCCAAAATACTATGAGTTCTCATGCAGGCTGGCCGAGGCATAATTAAAAAAGAGTGCCGTTTATTTTACCCTCGCTATAAAAAAGTTAAAATTCAGTAGCTAAACACGGCAATATTTAGCCAATGATTACCTGCTCAATTAAAATTAAAATTCTTGGCCCACCCCGTGTAAATAAATACTATAAAAACTCAGGAAGTCTGCATCTAATTGTTTCATATTTATATCGTACAAAGTTCCCGATTTTCGACCTCTCAAAAACATTGGAAATAAAAAATTTTGTATTAATCCTGTAAGAATTTTCAATCTTCCCGCTGATGAGCCGATACAACTGTAACATCTGCCAAGTCAACAAATACTCAACAATAAATTTTCCGTGGCAGATGAACCCTGAAGGTCGGTATAAACTAGCTCACAGTACGTTACGGAGGCAAAAGGCTAGTAGGTCTCTGTAAGAAAGTTGCTTATCGTTGCTAAAAATAAACAAAAAAACTAAACGTTGTTAAATATAATGGTTAGATAAAATTGCTACAAAACAGAATCAAGGAAAATTAAAAAAATGGTCTCAAACCTGTTCCACAAGCAGCTTTACACGACCTAGCCCCAACCAACAATGTGGGTTTCTTAAATTGGATTGTAACCCAAAACCAACACATAATGATACAAAAAAAAAGGTTGTTGTTTTTCATGACAGAAAATTGGTAACTGATAACTCCAAAAATTAAACGCAATTGCATGCGATGATGGACTCCAAAAAGTTCCGTTGTCGAATAGTATCTGACTCCACATCTCCACAATAAAAGTGACTTGAATTAGTGGATTTTCGTAGGTTTATGAACTCCAAGATAAACAACGCTGTTGTAAGTTGGCAGTGAAACAGCTCTTTCCGGGCATAAAATGGCAGCTGCCAATATGGTCGATAATCGCAAAAAGCTGTTGTAAAAAATTATTCTATTATTTTCCCTACTTTTATGAAATATTCAGGAAAATAATGTAAAAATGAGAATGAATGGACACTAAATCAGAGCGATCACCGATAACCGTAGTTGAACAAATTCCTACTACTATTGAAATGTAGCAATTTCTACAAAATGTAGAAATGTAACAGGGTGTTGTAAAGATCGTCATGTACAAAGTGGAACAAAAATTTGTATTCGTAACGAATGTTCCATTGTAATCTAACAATTCGTTACATTCCTTTAAATTGAAATCTGATAAAACTGAATATTTTTAACCAAGACTTTATTAAGGAAATAATAAGGAATCACCTTGGTCTGCAGAACATTCTGCTGGAAAGTTCTGGGTCAAAGAAACTACTTTCATACTTGTAAAGGGTATCTCAGCAAAAACTTGATGACATTTAGACATGAAACAAAATATCGATTAAATGACCACCGTTGTTCCGTTGGCGGAACGATGTCGGATGGAGGTGTTTGGTCGTTCTGCCACACTGAAACTCACAGCTGCGATGTTTTCTGCCGATCTTTTGGGCCGATGACGGGTAAGGTTTCTTTCATCTTTCAATGAAAACGGCCGCTCAAATTTCTTGATCAAATTTTCAATACCAGGCCAAAAATTCAATTTATGCTATATATGTCTACAAACTTTTGGGTCAACGTAACTACTTTCATATTTGTACATGCTTGCCTAGATTGTGCGGCGTAAAGGCCACACTGAGAGGAACGGGTCATCGCATCGTCTCAACTAATCAATTTAGCGTTACAAACATATAAATTTAGGCTATTATATAAATATGTCTACAAAACATCCTATTGCAAATTTCTGAATTACTGCAACAATTTTTATAGTGGTACATGATTTTCTAGGTTGTGCGGCCCAAAGATCGCATTGAGAGGAACGAAACATCGATTTAGCATTACAGACACAAATTGAAACTGTTATATTGCAATTTAATCTAGCTTAATCTTAAAACTACTCGACCTTAGGTTAACAAATAAAGCTCTCTCAAATAAATCCCCGGCTAGCTTCAATTTAATTTAACATAAGACTCCAATTTTAAACTTTTAATTTTCGATAATGAAGTTTTAAAACCGTCACACCTGGTCGTCATCCATGTGTTTTCAATACTCTTACGCACTTAAATTTTACTCGTTTGCTAATTATTCTTTAATTAAATACAATCCAGCAATACAATTTTTATTGTTTTGTCACATTTTTATTATAAATTCAATTAAATTTATTTTGTGACAAAATCAAGTACTTTCATTAAAAACCGCTCGACACCAAGTTAAGACATAATTGCCAAATTGTCAATTTTTTTAAACTGAACTTCTTTGTTCACAACTGGAATTTTTTAATTACGACTATAAGTATTTATATTTTAATAATTTAATCAAAAATATCACAGCAATATATTATGTCAATATGTCGATTGTGAATTGCAATTATATTGGAAGAGTCCACGGAAGGATATGAATCAGAACCAAGCTGATCTGTATTATGATTAATTTGTGCCACAGGAAACGCTACAATATTTAACAGGACAAGTCACAGAAAGGTCGTAGAGCTAATCTTGCCTACGGTATTTATGGTGATGATTTCGCTCAGTGCGGCCTTTAAGCCGCACAACTTACACAATCATGTTTCGATATTGTTATTAGTCCAACATTTACTTAGGACGGTGTCTTAGTCGTAACTGGTACTTGGAGATTATGACCAAAATTTCTTCCTTTACCGCTTTGATTTGGAGGTCAGAATATATTATGTATATTACTGCATTAAGGACGTACCAGGGGTGTCTGGAATTATGTATGGAATATAATAATATTGTGGTTCAAATGATCACCTCAGCGTTGCTGCCAAACAATGTCATGTTTTTCATGGCTAGTACATAAATTCCTCTTTATTTTACCGATAAGGAGTTATCGAGTTATCAAAGTAAACTTTACTTTTAAATGCAGGTCTTTCTTCAACATTTGCTGCCCAGAACTTGTAGAAATTTTGAATTGCTGGACACGGTTTCGAATTAAGGTCTTTTAATAAATTAATTTAAACAATTTTTTAATTTTAAAATTATCCTTATTTCATAATTATTGTTAAAGGTTCACACTCACACTCAGCCAATTTTACCTTCCGAGTTCCTGCGCCCCGCTTTATTGATTATTTTAATCTTGCAATTTTTATATATTATTTTTTTTGTAGTACTATTTTATTTTCAAGTTTCTCTTCACCTTAATTAACTGTAACTTTAACTTACTAAAATTTACGTCGATATTCCTTTTGTACATTACAATCCTTATGAAGAATGCCGACATTACGCCCCCAATTCCTGAACGCAAGTAGCGTAACAAACAAATTCTCTCAATCACAATGCTCATAATCCAAACGCAACACAAATTATTCATGGGGTCAAAAACACGACAATATATTTTTTATTAATTTTTTTAATTTCTTGTTTTTCCCCTCTTGAAAAAACGCATGCAAGTAATCGTTGGTTCAGATTAAATATTCATCTAAACAAAAAATAATGAATTTCCATTATGTTTACTTCCCAATTTTTTAATGTACTAACATAATATCGTAATGTTAGTAATAAAATAAATATTTTGGATTCAAATAGCGTTAAAAGACAAAAGAAAACTTTTGGCTTGAACAATAAGCTTGCTGAAAATCTCAGTAAATTTAAAATCGGATTTCAGCAATTCGACAAAAGTTGTGACTTATTACTAGGATATCAAGAAAAAATGGACCTTAAAATATAAGTTTTTTATTTCAACAAATTAGTACGATTTATTGCGAGAAACTTTTTAAATCATGTAGTTGATATTAGGTATCATACAAGATCCGTTTCAAACATTATTGAATTATGTATCTGACCGGCAGCAAATGCTAATTAATATCACACAAATTTGAACAATTAAGTGTCATTAAACTACTTAATTGAATAACTAATTACATACGTAATCCATGAAGGGTAAACAGTTTGTCAAAAATTTGATTTACAACAACATGTAAACTTCAAGCAATAAGCCCGTGTACGGTTGCAACAAACTTAAGAATTCCACGTAAATTGAAAATTGAAACGTCAACATGACGAAACGTGTAATAAGCTAAGAATTTGGAAGTTTAAAATGCACTAAAAGTTTTAGAATAATTCGAGAAAATAACGTTGACTTAAAGAATTTTTTACGAAACTTTTCATTCAAACAAAAAAATAATCTGGCTTGCGGAATCCTTGAAAACATGGATAGTGCGATGCGAAGGATAATGCGGGATTCGATTTCAAAGAAAATGTTTTGGCAGGTAAACCGTATTTTAAAAATTGGATACCATTTACATTTGGAGCACGAGGAAAGGTAATACTAACGAAAGAAAAATAAAGGAATTGTGCTATCGTTTTGAGTTAACCCTTCCAGTCACCGCGTTATTCCGGTGTGCTAAAATCGGTACCAGTAAAATTCAAATAAAGTTAAATTTGTGAAGCAATAATTTACTATTTTTTTTAATATAAAACATCCAAATTCTCTTGCAGGCTCCTATTTATTAGGTTCATAAAAATTCATCACCGCCATTCGCTGAAATGTTCTTTATAACATTTCCATCACTTTATTTTAACCGAACTTTATTGGAATTTTATTTTATTGTACTTGGTGTTACTTTTAAAAGCCAATTCAACTTACACTGTAGTGTAACATTGAAACATCTAAAACAAGTTTAAGGATACAATTCAAACAAATTTTATTGTAATGTTAAACAGTTGGATTTTTCAAAAATTCGATTACCGATATTTTAAATCAAATGGCTAACTTTCTTACCCCAAATTACCCCATAACATGTGATACATCTGGGAAGTATAAAATATTTAAAATGAAAATTACAACACACAAAATTTTCAACAAAAGTTCGGGAAGAAAATGCAATTAAATTCTAGTCAAAAGTTTTACATTTTTAATATGAAAAAGTTGAAATTTATGTTTTCCTTTTCCCTTATCTTAGAAAAATTTTATATTTATTTATTTCTATCGAATTATTCGAAAGGAAATTTTCAGGGAGCACAGAAAATATCGTTGCCTTACACACATAACAAAATATTAACAGTAAAACAAATTTTATCTAATTTTCCGAACATGGAAAAAATTGAAAAAGGACCAAAAGAAATTTTTTCTCCCGAAATACAAAAGGATTTATTACTATTAGAAGAGCAGGAAGGTTCTGTAAATTTTAAATTTGGTGTGATTTATATGAAACAGGGACAAGCAACCGATGACGAAATACTTAGTAACGGTAAGTCCTGAAAATTTTTTAGTAAGCGTAGCTTTCATGGAAGCATCTTTTTTAGAAACCGGGAGTTTGAAATTTCAAAAGTTTTTAGCACTTTTAGGTGAGCATGTTCGATTAAAAGGTTGGGATAAATACCGAGGCGGTCTGGATATCAAAAGTGAGTTTTTAAGGTTGGTAATAAAAATTATCGCTTTATTATCGCTTCCTTTCAGGTGATATGACGGGGAAATATTCTGTGTATACAATTTATGAAGGGCATGAAATTATGTTTCATGTATCGACCCTACTTCCTTATTCCAAAGACAATCGTCAGCAAGTGGAACGAAAAAGACATATTGGAAACGATATCGTGAATGTTGTGTTCATTGATACTGATGATACCGATACAACTGGGGCTGAAATTCACTCGCAATTCAATCCAATTTGCATAAAATCGCAATTTACCCGTATCCTTTACAAACGCCAAAATATATACCCAGTTAATTTTAGTCTTGAAAATTTTAAAAGAATGCGCAAACAAATTCATCGAGCTTGCGATGTATAAATCACAAACTAAATCGTAAATATTAAACACTTTTATGCGATTTTTTTTAACAATCCGGAGCGCAGATTGTGCAGAATTTAAAATCCGGTTGCCTTTGTTTTCAGTTTTTATTGCTTATTGTTAGTTTATCCAATATAAACTACATTACACTTTATTTCACAAATCCTTTTTGATTTTTTTCTTAGCACACGTAGATATATTTGCAGTTGTGAGCCCGGATGGCGAAAACCATTATCGACTATCGGTGTTTTCAGACGAAGCCGTTCCTCTTTTTGGTCCAAGTTTGCCATGTCCTCCGGTATTTACGGATCACAATTTCTTCCGAGATTTTTTGCTAGTTAAACTTATGAACGGCGAGAAGGCAACTTTCGAGACTCCCACATTTGCAAGAAAACGAGAAAGAACTTTGGATATGCTGATCAAAGATTTATATGCAGAACATATGACAGACACGAGAATGGTAAGAAATTCCATTATAAATTTAAGATTATAAGTTTCAAAATATATGAATATTCAAGTAATCGGTTAGCAAAATGAATAATTTGCAATTTTATAGAGAAGCTTAATTTTCCGACTTTTCTTCATATTAAAGCAGCATTTTCTCTTAAAATCGATCCACATTTTTAATTTATCTTAATTTCATTTGCATTAATTTTACTGAAAAATTTTTTAGTTATTCTATAATTCAAATGCCAAATATTCTAATTAACTGCGGAAATGATTAATGGTTCTATTTCACAAAATTTTAATTTCATTAGCTCCAAATTAGCAATAAATTTTAATAAAAAGAAAGTTTGATTTGGTTAACCTAATGAAACCTGCAACTTCTGCTCTGAAAAACTGCAACTGTAAAATTAAAATTTTCGAAAATTGAAATGGTCTGCATCTAAACTTCCTTCTCAACCGAAATTGTTTTTTATTTCGATCAGTAATCCTACTTTTAGTTTAGAAAACCCCTCGTAAACCTGATAAATGTGAACTCAATCCACATCCAACATAAATTTCTTTTGTTTGAGCCTTTGTCCTGCACATTCGTTTTTATTTACAAAACAAATTCCGCGTATGTACAACTTGGAAACAAAAATTGTTTATTCTGAATATTAAAAAACCAGATTTAATTATTAGAAAATTTTTTTTTTTTTTTATTAAACTCCTTTGGATTACAAGCAATCTGTAAAAATACAATAGGCTTTCATTTGGACATTATGATAATTTCAGGTAGAGAATTACTTCAATAAGTAATCTCCGTTATATTATAAATTATATATTAATTTATCTTATATTGTTCCGAATTTATTTGGTAAATCTGTAGGGGTAAATCTACGCAGTCTACGCACTTTACTGGCGTTTTCGGTGAACAACCCTGATGCAAGTGAGTTGGGATGATTGGAGAGTCTTTCGCGGTATTTCTCACTGAAGCTTTCGATCACTTCTTTAATTGTTGGTAGTGGAATGTCATGTAATATGGCGGAGTTTGGTACGAACCATGGTGCGTCAACTATTGTACGGATTACTTTATTTTGAAGCCTTTGAAGGATTTCTAGGTTAGAATTTGCTGCCGAGCCCCAAAGTTGTATGCCATACGTCCATATTGGCTTAAGTATGGCTTTGTAGAGCAATACCTTGCTCTCTATCGTCATCGCAGACCCCCTGCCCATTAACCAGTGCATCTGTCTGAGCTTTAATCCAAGCTGTTTCCTTTTCGTGAATATGTGCTTCTGCCATGTTAGCCTTCTGTCGAGATGCATCCCCAAGTATTTTGCTTCCTCTGCCTGCGGTATTTGGCTACCATTAAGTTTAACAGGTGGACATGTACCTCTCCTTAAGGTAAAAGTAACGTGGATCGACTTTGCTTCGTTGGCCTTTATACGCCATTTCTTTAGCCAGTCCTCAATTGCGGTTAGGTTAGCCTGTAGATTTATTGAGGCAGTCACTGGGACAGCGTGAGAAGCCAGAATGGCGGTATCGTCTGCAAATGTGGCAACTGCTGTGGACTCCAGTGTTGGCAAGTCATAAGTGAATACTAGGTATAACGTTGGTCCCAAGACACTACCCTGTGGCACCCCTGCATTGATGGTGAACAGGTCGGTAAATTCACTTCCATGTTTGACCAAAAAGTGTCTACCACTCAAGTATGACTTGATGATCAAATAATACTGGTATGGCAAGGTCTTTTTTAATTTGTACAGTAGTCCATGGTGCCACACCCTGTCGAAAGCCTGACTTACATCTAGGAAGGCCGCTGAGCAGAAACGCTTGTGTTCGAAGTCGTCATTGATTTTTTCAACCACACGATGGACCTGCTCTACCGTTCCATGGAGGTTGCGAAAACCAAATTGATGGTTAGGTATCACTCTTCTACGTTCCATAATGGGTTTCAATCTTTCAAGTAACAACTTTTCGAACACCTTGGACAGTATTGGGAGCAAGCTAATCGGCCTGTATGATTTCACTTCCTCAGGCTTCTTCCCCGGCTTTAGTATCATTACCACCTGAGCTATCTTCCACTGATTAGGGAATCTGTTGATTCGAATGATGGCATTGTATATCTGTGTAATGGCTTTATAGCACTTATGTGATGATTCTTGCAGCACTCTACTGGTGATCAGATCAAACCCTGGTGCCTTCTTAGGGTGAAGTTCCTTAATGACTCTTTTGACATCCTTTATTTTGAAATGATTGATAGGAAGGTCCATTTGAAAGGGAGCTTCAAGGTATTCTTCTATTTGGTTTTCCTCGTCATTGGAGATGGTAGATGAGTTGGGTTGAAAGATATCAGCCAGATGTCTTGCGAATGCTTCAGCTTTTTCGCTATCGCTTCTAGCCCATTTTCCTTTTTCTTGCCTAATGGATGGTATTACTTGTTGTGGTCTACTTAACTTTCGCGTCGCCTTCCAAAGTGAGTAGTCAGAATCTCGAGATGTATTTAGGTTTTTTAGGTAATCTTGTATTCCTTTATTTTTTATTTCGTTCATCATCTCTTTTATCTCCCGAATTGCTTTGTTAAGTTTTGTTTTATCATCTGGATGTTTAGTTCTTTGCCATTTACTTCTCAGTACCCGCTTTTCATGAATTTTCTGTTTTAGTTGGAGTGGTGTATCATCTTTGATTTCATGTGTATATGCGTCAGGGGTTGCTCCCCACGCAGCTTGCTGGATATTGATAGTAAGTGCGTTGACAGCTTCGTCCAATTCGGTTTCGTTCTTCAGAGGTATTTCAAGCGTAATCAGATTGTCTAGTTCTTCTCGGAATGCTTCCCAGTTGGTTCGCTTGCTGAACAATGAAGGTTGTTTCTCTTTTCTAGTTATCTGCCCAAATATACTGACAATTATTGGTGAATGATCGGATGAGAGGTCCAAAGAGGATTCTACTTTGATTTTCTTAGTGTCGACGCCTTTTGTAACGCAAAAGTCGATGGCATCCGGTATTTTCTGTATATCAGAAGGCCAGTAGGTTGGTTCACCAGTAGCTAGGGTTTTAAAGTTATTAGAATTTATGGTTTTGTGGAGCTCTCTGCCTTTGGTTGTTGTTAATCTGGACCCCCACATTGGGTGCTTAGCGTTGTAGTCGCCTCCTGCTATGAACCTCTTACCAAGGGTGTTGAAGAACTGCTCGTAGTCTGCCTTTTTGATATTATATTTTGGAGGACAGTATATAGCACTAATGATACAATCTCCCATCTTGTCTTTTAGTACTACACTGGTAGCGTGTAGGTAATCCTTGGCAAATTTTTCAGTTTCGTAATGTTCTATGTTGTCTCGGATAATAAGTGCTGTGCCTCCGTGGGCTCTGCCCTCTGTAGGATGTCCAGTGTAATAGGTTTTATATTTTTGTATTTTTATGTGGTGTTTGTCAGTTAAGTGGGCTTCTGAAACTAACATAATATCAATACTGTGGTTTATTAAAAATATTTTGATTTCCTGCAAGTGTTGGTTTAACCCGTTGGCATTCCAGATAGCTATTTTGTATTTAGGGTGTGCTTCCATTGATTTTGCTGACAAGTGTACTTAGAAGGTTTAACATTATAGACATGTTTCTTGAGTTTTCCTTGTTTTGTTCAATAAGCTCTCTTATAAGGTTCTTTAGTTCCGTGATGTCATTTTCTGGTTTCTTGTAATCTTCGTATTGTGGTTGGCGGGTTTGCCGTGTTAGTAGAGGCTGGATGTTGCTGCTTGTGGCTTGGCTGTATGTTGTACCGAATTGTGTCATTTGGTTTGCTTGTACATTTGTATTTGTAAACCTTTGATTTCTGTTTTGTATTTCTTGTGTACCTTCATGTGTTTGTTGCGAGTTGTCGGACGCTGATCTCGCTGTTTGTGCATAAGATGTTGTTGGTTGGGTTTCTCGGTACTTTGTTGAATTACTATTTTTCATTGTTGGGAAGAATGTCATTGACCGTTATGTTTGATAAGTTTGGGTATCTCTTGTTTGTATTTCGTTACTTTTATGTCGAAGAGAAGGAAACATTTTCTGCTGCAGCTGTTTGTGAATTATACATCCTCGATAGTTGGCAGGATGGTTCTGATTACAGTTGGCACATCTGACATTGCCGTCTTGACTCCTTCGATGGCAATTTGAAGTTACGTGATTTCCTGCACATCTCACACAGCGAGGAGATCTTCTACAGAAATTTTTAGTGTGCCCATAATCCTGACATTTTGAGCACTGTGGGATTATCCGTTTGGCATATGGAGGCTCAAAACTTACTATGTGATTTCCGATTGATTTCAATTGATAGACATTTTTATTATTTTCACTTGATTTTAGATCTACATAGAACATAGGTAGTGGCAGCTTAGTTTCTCGATGTTTTATATTCCACACATTCGTTACTTCATGACCGGCCTTTAGTAGCGATTCCTTTATTACATCAGTTGAAGAAGAGGGGTGAATTCCTCTGAGGACAACTCGGAAGCTTCTTTCTTGCTTAAATTTGTAGGTATGATATTCGGTTTTTTTATCTTCGAGGATCTTTATTACCGGGCTGTAGTGTTCTGTCCTAAGTAATTGTACTTTAACCTTATTATCGCCTAATATTTTGATTTGGTATTCGCCTTGCGTAGCTTCTCGGAGTGCTTCGTGTAAGGGGTTAATTTCTTGTACTTTGTATATGGTTATTGGAGGCGGTTTTGGGTCTTCCCTTTGTTGTTTCTCGGTCACTTCTTCGGTTTCATCTTCCTGAGATAAAACTTCAAATCGATTCTGGGTCGATATGGTAGTACCCAGCCAGTAGTCCGTCAGCCTTGGCTGCTTTCTTGGAATTACTTTTTCCGGGCCTCTCAATCTTTTATTGTTAGCTGATTTGATTGCTTCAGATACCTGTTGGGGGGTTATTCTTGGTTCGGTGTAATTATGTTGGCGTGATTTTCATCTGTTAACGGTTCCTGCATTAGTAGGTTTGGGTTTATTAGGTGGTCTTGATCTAAAATTGATTCGTTATTAAATTGTATTTGCTCATTGTTAAGATAAGTTGTGTTGGCTGAATATATATTTGAGGTTATGTCCACTGTCTCGCACTTGCTACATATCCACTGGTCGATCCTTCCGCTATTTACCAGTTCATGCAATGTTTCGATATTCATCTGGATGCACCGTATATGATAGTTGACTTTACATTTCATTTTACATTGTATTAGGTCTTCATACTTCGTTATAATTCGCTCGCATATTCCACACAACATCATGCAGGGACGGCTTCAATTTTGTATTGGAAAATAATGCGAAGGTAGTCAAGGGCAATGGCAATTTTATTACAAAACGATGATGTCCATCAGTCTATTTTTCAGGACTTACGGAAGAGCATTGATTATAACTTTAGAAAAGATGTGCAACCTTATCAAACATTTTTTGCGGTAATTTATTCCGATAAATGTATGTCATTACCACTTTTTCATTCTGAAATAAATTTTAAGGCCGCTTAAGGCTACGATTCCGCAAAAAACTATTCAACTGGAAACCTAAAACGTATTGTTAAATTTTCACAATAAAATGATTTCAAATATTGCAAATTTTAATTTTACATGATTAGTGTTTGATTATTATCAATTCAAATACTCACTAATGAATGTGTTCAACTCCAGCTGATCGGGCTTTTTTAATTTTTAATTTCAAATAAATGCCTTTATAATTATTTAATCATCTATTACTATTAATTAAACTTTATATTTATGTATAATACAGACGTACATTCGAATTATGTTCCATGAAAACGTACTTGCTAGTTTTTCGTGTGTTAATGGTCCTCTTTCATCATATCGTATGAAAATTTACGTGCTCTATTTTTTTTAACTAGAACCTTTTAAACAAGGTTAAATTAATTTTAAAAGATTTTCTGTGAAATGGATTAGTTTTGCAAAAAAGTTTACTAGGCCGTTAAATTTCCTATCTGGAATGGGCGTCTCTTTTTTTGTAAAGCATCTCGTTTAAGAGATACAAGGTTTTCAAGAAAAACAAAACAATATAATTCAGACTTTTTTAACATTTCTTAACTTAATTTAATCTATAATTCGAAAACCGTTACTTCTAGACCATAAAATCCGATAATCAAGTTTGTAGATAATTTCTAACTCTTCAAAAAAGTTGTAAATGACCAATAGTAAAAAATCAATAGTTTTGGTGGTGTTATTATAAGTTTAATGAAGAAATACGAAATTGTAATTGTTGTAACTTTTGTATTTGCAAGAATTTTTAATTCATAATAGTTAAATACGTAATGGTGTTATAAAGCAAAAGAAATGTTAGACTTGGTATAAAAATGTTCCATTGCGCTAAAATTCATAAAATAAAAAATAAAAAAAATTCCATGGAGCTAAAACATTGACTGTTGAATCCTTGGTGGATAGTTGATTTTCTCTGAATTTTGACCAACTTCGGGCAGTAGAGATTTTTGCGGAAACCTGAGCAAAACATCAAAACGTAATTTTATTGCACAAAAGTTGGTATAAATACTGGAATTTTCGACGTCGGTGATTACAAGCCTAACTTCAAAATTGCCATAAACAAAGTGACGGATTCAATGTGGCCTACTTATATCCCAAAATGATAGAGAATTTCCACCAAAATTGGTATCTAAGAATTTTCGAGGTCGGTGATTATACGAATCTCAAGTTAAATATAAATTACAGTAGATCGGAGATTACGTTCTAAACGTAGAATTAAAGCCAGATCGGAGTTGTAATGTGTTTCAAACCAAAGTTTAGCTTTGGCTGAAAAAAATTACTTTGAGAAAAAAACAATTACATTGATAAAAAATTCTGGCACCACCATTGTAAAATCCCATGAGCCTCCACTGCCTTCAGGAGTTGACTCGATGTTTTCGAATTAAAATCGGGCACTATTCTCAAAAGTTATTCACTCTAGAACAACTATTAATTGTTCCTCCTATGTTATTCCACAATAAATTACGTTCAAAACTAAGATCAACTTCGAACTGCTATACACACACCGGTATTGTAATTAACATTTTCCGCTTTTATCAGTACACGCATCCATAATGGCTCTAGACAAACCTCGGAATAACCCAAATACTTTTTTCGACTAGCTTTTCGTGATTTCTTTTCACCCCAACTGTACGGCGTAAGGATTTTCATAACGCTTATCGCGATATTGGTGAAATTTTTCAATACATACATCCAAAATTTCTAGAAAGTAAAAAATTAGAATATAAAAATTATTATGCTAATTAAAAATACAAGTTTTCTTAACTTCAAATTTAAATTGGCTATTAAAAGTAAATTAATTAAAAAAAAACTTGTAGAAAAATTGTCCAACTTTTAGTTTTAAAATAAATCATCACCAGAGAATAAGGAACTTCACATTAATTAAAATAAATTACGTGAGCCTAAATTTAACAACAAAAGTACATTCCTTGAAAACCCGCGGTTTATGTTTCAGTAACTAACTATAATTATTTTTAAAATTTGTTTCTTGTAAGTACAAAATTACCAGTTAAATATCAAATTCGAAAAGTCACTTATAATTTTCTTTATTATTTTTTAAATTCGTAATCACATTCGTTTTTACGTAAGAAGGTTAGAAAGTCGAGTCTATTTAATACCTATTAGGTCATTGATTATTTATTTATTCAATTTTTGAGTCACTTTTCCGACTTGGTTATATGTTTTTCGGTCTAGGAATTGATCAGAAATAGCTCAGTTTCCAAACTGGCGCAATTAACCCTGGAGGCTTAATAAAAGCTCCTGTAAGGCTTCATGTAAGATCATTTTTCGATTTTTAAAATAAAATCTTTTTCTGCTGGACATTTTTTAAAAACGGAATTTCATCTAAGTTTTAATAATTGTAAGTAGTTTCCAGAACACAATTACTTCAATTTAGTTGTTAAATACTGATAAAAAAATTAATGATATAATACCTACCCACGACTAAAATTTGAGAAACAAGATAATTATATTATTGTATCCTTCTAATGAAATAGAAAAACGAATATAGAGTTATTAGTAAAATATAAACGCAAACATTAATGTGTTTATTAAAGCGACCACTTATTTGTAGTAGTAAATTTGGCGTTATTTGGCGTAATGCTTAGCAGTTTAGAGAGCTATGCAATATCTTTCTAAAATCTCAATCTTTAAAAGCGCAAAGGTCCGCTTTAAATCCAAGTCAAACAATTTTAGCACATATTGGTTTTTATTTATTGTTAAAGCTGGAAATCTATTAGCTCAATTTTAATAAATTACTTTACTCTTTGTATTTGGAAAAGTAAAAATAAGAAAAGTAAAAAAAAGTAAAAATAAAACAACTTTGATCAAGAATAAAACAAATATAAAGAGCCTAAAATTTTAATATGTTTATATAGCTTGGCGTGTTAATTATAAATTTCGTTAATCCATTCTTACGCGTCAGTATCAAATTAGTTATTTGTGTATCTAGGACGTAAAGAAGTTTATTGCCGCACGCACATAGGGACTGATGCGAAGCCGAAAGCAGCAACATTATAAATTTTAATTTTTTGGCATTTGAAGTGGAAGAATAAATTTGGAATAAATACATCTGGCCAGTAGCGGCTGGTACGTGGAGACCATGGGGGTGCCGTCCTCCCTAAGTAGAATAGCAACTCGGAATAATATTGTTTAATGCAAATGCACCGCAGGCATTAGGATATTTGCCACTATGAACAAAAGTGGTGCTGTAAAGCCGCATTGAGTCGTGATTGCACAGGTTGTGCGGCCTAAAGGCCGCACTGAGCGATCGGAACATCAGCCCGGATATTGATAACCTCGAAAGGAAACCAAGGGGGCGTCATTCACCAGAAAGGCCACCAAAAAGATGGAGAGATAGCTGGCAATCTACTTTCAAGAAAATAGATGAACTTCTACATAACTAAATAGATCATTGATCTCACAAAAATCAAAGAAGAAAAAGTGCGAGGGAGTTGAACTGCGGAATCAAATTTATTCCCGAATTATTAGTACCGTGGTTCGCATTTCACGTTAAGCTGTAGGTTAAATTCACGTACAGTTTGGTTTATCCCTAAACAAATTGGTTTATCCGTAAATACTGCACAATAAACAAATCTCTTCGTGAAATCCCCTTCGTAACTCCATTTCAATATGGAAAGTAACTGACTTATTTAAAATATGACCGTAAGTTCAAAGTAAAACCAAACTAATTTTGAAACATCTTTCCCGCGGGAGTAGTTGACATAAGCAACCACGGATTAACACAAATTATCCCGAAATATTTTAGTAATCTGTGCAGTCCTTTCAAATTTTTTATAAATTTCCAGTTAAGTTTTCGTCTTTCTAAAAAAGAAACAAGAATTATTTAGCATAGAATTTTATCGATTTAATGTGCAACTCATTTGCATCTTCCAGACTCTCATCAAAGTTTAAAAATTAAATTTAGAACTTAAAATTACCAAGCCTTTCCTATCCAACAAAATAAACCTCAATATTAAAGTTTACGCTAGAGCATGAAGTGCAAATGAATTTTCAATTATTATTACAAGAGGTGGAAAATGCTGTCGTGTGTTTTGAAAATGTTATGGTCTGAAGCTTTTTAATAATTAAAGTTGAATAAACACGTGATAATAATTTGCAATAAACATTTCTAACCCGTTGATATTTATTTCACGAAATGCTCATCGCGGTCGATGTACTTTGCATACTCATACCTAGTGTTCATAAAAACGTACATGAGGATTCTCGAATACCCGAATTTATTCATACATGCACTTGGGGTTATGAAACCCATGCCGAGTTCCCCAAGCACTGCATCAGCAGATTTTCATCAGGTGAGGTTTTCTGAGGAAAACAAAATAAAAAACTTTGCATATTTATTTTTATTACCACCCTGTAGAAAACGCCCGATGTACAGGCACTGCCGAATAATCCAATTACTACAACAAACAAATTCAGAAAAAGAAAATTGCAATCAATTTCCAATACCAAAATTTATTAAATTAGCATTCGACTTAAGATTCTCGTTTATAACTTATCTTTCAGGATCTCATTAAAATCACAAACAAATTTCATTAAAAATATAAAGACATCGTTCTAAAGTTGATTCTTGTTCTAAAATATGTTGGAAAATTAAATTTTTTAGACAATGCTGAATAGAAGAGCGTTCTCGGACGTCGTGGCTGATACACCAAAACATTCGCGTCTGAAGGAAGATTCTAGACAAATTGAATTTGTAAGAATAGGCCAAGCATTAAAACTTGAGGCTATTGTTAGAGGTGATGCCCCGACAAGCCTGGCGTCTGCTGGTAGTAGCGGAACAGTATTGAAAAGATCTCCTTGGGAAGCCAATTGTTTTTATCCGGTATTTCCAACAAGTTCGATACTTTCAGCCGATTCCTGGGGCGAAAATAAATTAGTTATCGCCACGGAAGACGCTGTTTATACAGTGGAAGGTTGTATTAAATTCTATGTTTTGTTATCATTTTCATTCGGTCACTTTTAGATGGAATATCGCATAGGATGATTTTTGATCGATCGCTACAAGTTAGGCAATTAAATGTCGTAGAACCGCATGGAATTTTATTACTTAGGGGTGGTCATTCTAGTAGAGAAGGGAAAATATACGTGTTTAGGTTATCCGCAATTGAAGCAATAACGAAGCCACGTGCGAGATACGAACTCAAAGACCATCGACTTGAACGTTCTCGGGGCACCCATTTGTACTCTCTCTCCAGACCTGGTAATTGAAAACTAACATTTAGAAAGTATTAGATTAACCAATTATTTTTTAGGAGGTTCCAGACTGCGTATGTGTGTAGCAATAGGTAAAAAATTATTGATGTTTCAGTGGAAACATTCGGCTGCGTGGACGGCTTGGTGCCCGGCAAACGATGTGGATACGGTTGATGGATTTACATTTTTGTGGGTAAGTAAATATTATTTACATACATATAATATACAAAATGTATCCACTAACATTAATTTAAATTATATTCCACTATTTCATTCGCTGTCTATTTTTGGATAATCTAATTTGCAATTACATTGACTCAATTACTCGGATCTATTTACAGCTGAAATGTGTTCATAATTCAATTAATTCGGTAATAAATGGAATGTAAATTTTAAGTTTCGTCGCTTTTCAGGAATTGATGCTCAATGAAAATCCTACTATGCTGACCGTTCTTGATTATGGCTTGAATAATTCTTCTCCCCAAGGCGACATACTTTTATGTGTTGGTTATAAAAATCACTGGGATATTGTGAACGGTCGGACCGGCGTTGCGCGACATCTTCACACAGTAGAAGCAGCAAAAGTTAATTTGGTCGCCGCATTAGATTTATACGAAGATCAAGAAGTCCAGCTTCTTCTTTGCTATAACCGTAAGTTACCACATTATACAAACTATTCGAAATGGAAAACAAATTTTGAAAATTAGTTGAGAATGCGAATTAACAGCATAATAAAGCGTATTGGGTTCTCATTAATTATTTAAATAGTAATTAATTGTACGTAAGTTACTCACTTGGCAAAAATTTTCATCATGAAACAAAAGAATAATTTAATTTCCCTTAGCGTATCGCATCTACATATTGCGATGACTCAATCGTCAATAAAGAAATTAACAATTATTAGGCAGACAGTTAAGCTATTACAAATTGCATGAAAATTCTTCTACGATTTAGAAGGTTCTCCGACGTTAAACAAAAACTCAAATAAATTCGGTTATTAATAAATACAGGTAAGGAATGGTAAGGTAAGGAATGGGAAGATCCAAGAATGATATTGAAAAATATAATTAAATGTCCACAAATTAATTCACACAAAAATTATTAGATTGTAAGAAATTGTTATTTAAAACAAAAAATGTATAATTAGGTTAGATTAAGTGGTGCGTTAAGAATAAGAAATTACGTGAGTGTTCGAATTCGGTTGAACAATAATGTAACGATGCTTCTCCGGGAGGTTCGAAAGATCGTAACGGCAAAACGAATTATAAGATGAACGCTAAAACAAAAAACAATGGTGTAAATAATTTGTATTTATTTGTAGATGTAGACAATTAGCAAATCAATTTATTATCAAAAGTGCTACAAAACTTACCAGGAAGAAAAGACATCAAGTGGGAATAATAATAAAAAAAGGAATTTTTAAAAAGCCTAGCAACAGCTCGATAAATAGAAGCTTCTCACACGATAGCCAAAGCGGGGAGCACGTGTAAATTTCGGCTCCAGAAAAAGTTTCTTTATTGATTAAAAATCAATAAAAAAAGTGTGTAGAACTGAAAAGTAAATGATTATAAGTACATGTAAAAAGATAAAATTAAGTGAGGTTAAATAAAAAGTGCACGATACTTACTTGGAATAAAATTTGGGAATGATTGTATGTAATTTGGATGAAACGATCCTATAATAATCACTGGAGCACAGATGTACAAACACAGAGGCGGGATTTTAAGAAAATTTCTGGATACTGGTAAAAGCTTGGAAGACGAGATTCAAGACGAAAATATTGCACACAAAAGAGCGACATCTACGGGTGGTAAGAACAAAACTTTAATATTTATAACGCGACGTGAGTGCAAACTTTAAAATAACATTAAACGGATTTCACGGCATTACGTAATTAACTTTGGGTTAGAGTACGCGTAGTTTTAAGAATTGGTTGTTTATTATTTATTGCTTATTTTTGTTAGTATAAGATTTGTGTTTTGTGTTTGCATAATTTGATGAAAAATAAATTAAATTATCATTTGTTAGAAAACATAGGCGTAATTCGGGGATTTTTCTATCCCTACAAAAACACTTAATTTCAGAAAAAGAGAGCAGAACCGACTACTAAAGAGAGAGTTTTCATGCAAGGTAATTTATTTAAAAGAGCTAGCTGTGGGATTCAATAATCATCAAAAGGCAATCATTAATTAATAAAAAATATTGCGGCACAACGAGAGTAAAGGGGTCACCGCAATATATACACTATTAAAAATAGTTTGTTTAACAATCGGTTGACAATAGTATTACATTTCTTTTTTCAGAAATTCAAACTTTAAGTCACTATTTGTGGTTTTCGCTTAAAAATATATTTAAAAATTATGTGGAGTTTATTTCAATTCAATTCCACGTCGAATTTTCAGCACCATAACACACACAGCTAAGGGTTTATGTCACAGTTACTGTGCTTATAAAATAAAATTAATTTAATACTCTTGTATAACAATTTCTGTTTGCATTTTATTGCAATTATTCATCTCTAATTTGTTTAATTTTTAAAATGATTAAGCTGTATTCACAGTCTCAAGATTTAGTTTGCGAACTAATATTATATAACATTTACAATGTATAATTATTATTATTATCATCGTCACAAAATGAGTAAAGTATAATTTGTAATAAATTGTTGAGTATTTTGACTAATATTAACGAAGTGAATGCTACTAAAAAGCCAACAGGATCTTTTAATTAAGTATAGTACTACAATAGTACAATTTAAACTATCCACTTTGAAAAGTAGCAATAATATTACAAATTTTGCTGCATTAAATTGAATAAAATTAACGACTAAATTTATCACTGACGATTTTCTGTAAAGCACATAAGTGCACATATGCCCTCTCATCCTCTCATCTGGAACATAATTTAACATTAATAATTTTAAATAAATAATTAAATAAAAATTAGGTAAATTTATAGTTTTTCTTTTTCGAAAAACTTCGAAAAAAATTGGAAGTCACAAGTGTTCATTATAAATTAAGTTCCAAAATATGGCAGTTGCGGAGACCTTGGGGCTCTTATGGAAATCAGGAGACAAAACATTAAAAAATATTTTATGATACTGTTTTACTTTTCTTTGATTGGGGTTGGATTGGCAAGTATTCCATAACTTCCAAACCCCCTGGTTTCAATTTTTGTCTTTATCCCAATATTATTGATTAAAGCAATGGCTACACAGGCAGAGGTATTCCATATACCCAGACGGTGGTCTAGGACAGCGCTCCGCAACCTTTTTCTCACCTACGACACACCAGAGTTCCTCCTAGAATTCCGCGGCACATCAAAAAAAATTTTGATGAGTTTTTTTTTTAGGGGTTGCACTCAGGGGGGTCGGGTGACACTCCCAGGCAGATGGGTGTGTCATCATAAGTTTTATTTTAGTATCAAAAAAAACCAAAAAAAGCAAATATTGTCTTATTTGACCGCGGCACACCGGTTGCGGAGCGCTGGTCTAGGACTCTAGGACATCTCGCCGCCGTCGTCGGCCATTTCGCCATCACGACAAATTTTTTATTAAATTCTTGCATCAAAATTTTCTTAAATGTACCTCAACCTTTTACACTTTTTGAAAGACATATTATAAATATATAAGAGGTGGAACCAGGGGGTGTAATGAATTAAAAAAATGAAGATATTGAAAAACTAAGTAAAACACACGTTTTTCCCGTTTAAAGCTTTATATAGGTGAACTTAAAAGTAGAAAATAATATTTTTATTAAATTTCTAGCATAAAAATTTTCTTTTGGAGACTTATATTTTCCTTCGCACATATTTGACCTACGCCATCAAAGCTTTAAGCTTCAAAAGAACTTTAACCGAATATTGAAAATATTGCCATTATGGTTGGATATGAGAGAGGAGGGTTAAATTTTATTAAATAACAATATACTACATATATTCAAAAAAAAAATATGAAACATAGAAATTATATAAAAGTGAATAAAGTATAAAAATTAAAACAAAACAAAATATGCACGAAAAGAGGGGGCCAGGCGCGGGTCGAAATTAATTAATTGCAAATCTACGTATTCCTTCAAGCCAAATATTTTTTGAAGAATTGTTTTTGAATAATTTCGAAATTTAAATTTTAAACTTGAAGTTGATTTAATTTGGCAACTTTTGTTTCTTTTGTTCGTTATAACAGAGTGGTTGTTATTTTCGAGTTCGTTATATCCTAATTCCACTATATTTTTTTCCTATATTCTATTTTTTAAAACTTACACAAAATAGACTTTTCTACAATTGAGATAAAACAAATTTATGGTTCGGTAGCTCCGACAATTATATCGCTAAAAATCTGTAAAAATTTCATGGAGCACGGACTAGGATAGGTAAATTTTGTTCAAAGTTTTAAAAGGTACATTTCGTACGGGGTACGAAATGCCCCCCCCCATAGCTAATTTTTTAATGAAATTAGTGTAAAACGTTTGAGCTTCGAAATCTTTTGAACCAGTCGCATCGCAAAATAGAAACAACAGTTCCCCCCCCCCAAGCGCGAATATTTTTATAAAATTGGTGTGAATCGATCGAGAATAGTTTGAGCTCCAATGAGCTTGTCGTTTAAGCTTCAAAAATTGCAATTATTTAGAAAAATTTTGGTAGGGACTAAAAAATAATTTTTATTAATACCAACCGGTCGAGAGTTCAGATCCAAATCAAGAGTAAAGCGTTTAAAATATTGTGAAATTGTAAATTTCACTTATCGCTCTGACAAGTAGTACGCATGGCGGGGGGGGTTTCAGGTTTTTTGAAGCAACGCTGGCATAGGGAAAAACTTAACCGAAAACCTTAAAAATTCTGTTGCTCGAATGGGAAAATTGGAAGATTTTGGGGAGATATTATGAACTTTAAATTTCTACCACATCTTTTTAGATTTATTTGAAGACATTTTGATGGGTGTGAGCGTTAAAATTCGAATATGACCAAAAGAAAGGTCACATAGAAACATTAGAATGTGCAATATGTACCTACCTTATTCTACCTAAAATATTTTTTATCTAAAACTTTTAACTCTATAAAATAATATTGAAATAAACTTTTAAACGTTAACCAGTGGTGTTAATTAAAAAATCAAAATATTCTCTATTTATAAGCTTCCAACAATGTTTATTGCTATCATCTGATATTTTATTAAATAAACAAGTGCTACAAAATATTTTGGTTTTGATTTTAAAATTCATTTTAACAACATAATTACCAAGACATAGATTTTAAGGTGCCTAAGAATTCTAAAAATGTGCAATATAATCTCGTAAAATACTTTGGACTAAGAATGAAATGCTCTAGAAGCTTTATAGAATATCACAAAAATCCAGAACAAAAATGTGCTGAAAACAAATAGGCCAAAAAAAACTGGCCTATTTTCTTTTCTTTTATAAATGAAAAAGGAGATAACAAAATCTGGGCCATGATAATTACCAACTAATTTTAACATTATATAATGTTAATGTTAAAAAAATGACTCTGTACATGGCCTGCAATTAACAAATTAACACTTGTGTAATATTCTAATAACTTTTTTAAACATAGGACGAAATAATTTTTAACATATACACCTTAAAATTGTTGTTTATTTCCAGATACATGCCATTTTCAAAAATTAAACGAAGATAAATCGACACACATGGAATACGACTTCCATTGGAATTCAGTTCCAACCGATATAGGTACTAGTAATGACGACACTGTTATTGCAATTATTAAAGTAAACAAAAACAAATTTGATTTTAGTGTGCGCATTTCCCTACATAATCGCATTTACTGCTAACACAATGGAAATTCGCCTCATCGTCAACGGAAATCTAGTGCACACTATGACGATGCCAAAATTGCAACTCCTGACATGCAAAAACGATGTTTTCTTTTCCACCACTGCACCTGAGTTTTTCTACACTAAAAGTGATCATTTAACAGTGGAAACAAAGATAAATGATCTAAACAGGCACACACCACCATCCAGTCCAAACGGTAAGAGGTGATTTTTTTTAAACAATTTCTCATTTTCATTTTTTACAGCTTCTCCGGAGCTACGTCCACTTCGTTTGTATAGAATTCCTATTCAATCATTAAGCAGACATACAAGTACAGATCACAGTTACGTTTCCAACGAAACCACACAATCGTGGAAATGTACCGAAGCAAAATTAACCGTTCCGGAACATCCAAGAGTATCACGAAGCGCAACAAGTTCACCTGTTCCTCCTCCAAAAGGAAAACCTTCTTTAACTATGAAATGATAACTTGACTAATAATTTTCTCTTCAGAGATGGTCGATAAACGTTTACGAGTTTTGAAACTTGCTGTATATAATAATAAGAAAAATTTCAGTTTTCACAATAATTTTCTTTTCCAAGATAGGAAATGATCTGATTTCTCCTACAGTAAAATTCATAATTGTACATTTTCAAATCCACATCCATAATCTTTTTTATTGGTACAGTTTTTGGTAAAGGAAAATAAATGGAAATGATTACGGAAAATTGAATTTGTGTTTTCGATTGAATTAACCCTTTTTGATCATTACAAATAAATTGTATAGAAAATGTTTCGGCAGTTTAATTACAATGTAATTGATTTTTACAGTTGAACGAAAAAACAATTTCCATTTTAAAATCTCAATTAAAAACAGGACCGGCTTGAAGTTACTTCTAGTGGGCACTTGAAATGTGTCAACTTGGCTTTAATTATAGAATTATTGTACTGAAAACCAGTGGCGGGCTCAGGGCATTTTAAAGGTGGGGCTTATTTCTTATAAATTTTATGGTAAACAAAATTGTTCAGAGGCACAACTAACAATAAATATTTGAATATTTTTATATTACAAATTAAGAATTAAGTCAACTATAACGTGGAATTTGAAACCGAGCATCAGCATATGCAATTAATACTTTATATAGTAGCGGCCTACCCAATTCTTTAATTTTTATTTTATCTTGAAGTGAAAATATTTTTTCTACTTTTACCTTTTGATTGGTCACAGTTAGGACGCGCGCCCGAGAGTCCCCAAATACAAACCGTGCCTAGAATAAGTAAACACTGTAGTGAACGTAGCTATGCTCAAATTGTTGATAATCCAAACTGCGTCACCAAGGTGCTTTTCGTGCCCGCTTGAACTCTTTAAGATTGGTCCTATGTTACGAAAAATTTCTAAAATCCGGCTCTTTTCCAAAATATATTTAATTTATAGTTAAGTTTAGAATAGTCACTCTTTTTTAATTGTTAACTAATTTAAAACTAAAAAATATCAAAGTGGTGATAATTGAAGTTAATTTTACAAATTATCATAGTTCAAAAGTTTAACATCTAAAAATATCTCACAAACACACAATTTTTAATCAATAAACAAGTTTGTTTATTTAAATTAAAAAAATTAAGTAAAACATGAATGGGTGTCTTGTATAAAATAATATTTTTCTTTTTTTGAAAAAAATTATTTTCAATCTTCTTTTACTAGCTATCAGCTGTATTCGGAGAAAACGGGTTTTATAAATAATAGTAAATAACAATAATTATAATGTATATTGATATTATAAATGTTGTAATATTATTAATATATCGTCGGTAATAAATAAGTTACCCATTAGAAATAGTAATCAAAAAATTCATATCACCTTTTCAAAATACGCTACCTTAACGTTTACGGCCATTTCTTTTGTGTAAAATGCCTTTCTTAATTATTTTATTCTGTGATATGATTGTACTTATTCTTTAATTATATCAAATATTATGTATGTCAAATAAATTTATGATAAAAATTATTATGCGTTTCATACAAGTGCAAGGTGAGAATGCTAAATATTTAAATTATTCCCTCTAATGCTTTTTCAAAATAAAATTTTTTTATGCTAATACATTAAATATATTCTCTATTACATAATTTTTTTTAATATAAACAATTTTACATTTGTATATTTACAAGGTCAATATGTTGTGTATGACAATTTTATTTTAAATATTTTAAAAGACAATGCATTATTTTGTAATACAAATTCACAAAAAACAAATTAAATTAGCAATAAATTTCGTGTAAGGTAAAATTTTTTAATTCTTTCTTTAAATTTCAAGATGAAACTTTGTGATAAAACTTCTCTGTTAGCTGCATAAGTAAATAAATAACTATAATTAATGTGCATTTTATTAATTTTAATTAATGAGATGAGAGTTAAAGTGGAAGACACAAAGGATTGAAGTGCTGGAAAATGTCATGGAAAACCAGGAAAGAGCAAGAAAAAAAAATAATAACAGTCGTAAAAAATAAAAGAAGGGGCACAGAGCTCCTTGGGAAGGGAGCCCGGTGTAGAGGTTAAACTGAATGAGATACCAAAAGCTAATTCTTAATGATAGAACTTACACTGTAAAAAATTCACGTAAAAATACATTCAAATACGTGTAATTTTTACATTCAAAATTATAGTAAAAATACATATTGTGTATTATTCCATTGATAATAGTGTGAAATTACATTATAGTGTGAATAGTTACATTATTATCAATGGAATAATACACAATATGTATTTTTACTATAATTTTGAATGTAAATATTACACGTATTTGAATGTATTATTACGTGCGTTTTTTACAGTGTATAAGTAGAATGTATTGGAAGAGTCCCTGAAACCCCAATCGGGTGTCTGAAAAACAAGAAATCAAAGATATGAAATTAATATTGAGGCGTTGCAAGATAGGGAGAAATCGGAGATATAAAAAAAAGACTTCAGATTGCTATACTCTGGAGAATAAATATTGGGTGGAAATGCAGTGGCGGCTAGCTTAGTGAGGGCGACGGGGCGCCACCCTCCCAAAATGGCAACTGAGAAAAATTTTGTTTAATGCGAATGTAATTACGCCGCTGAATATTGGGCAATCCGGTATCACTAGCACCGTAATCGGTTGCACGGATTTAAAACATTTGATTAAAAAGTGAAAAATTTGATTTGCACCCTTAAAACCCCAGGGTGTTACTAGATTGCCAATTTTTAAATTTTATTTTAAGATTCATTTCACAATAGCCTCCATTTATTTAATTCAAAGTTATCTTTCTATTAATTTATTTATTTAGGCAGCCTTTAGGCCGCACCACCAAGGCAATTACGTTCTTAGATGACTGGCTACATTAAAAAACAATTTTATTTTGGATTCAGAAACAATTATTTTGTCATATATTTATTCAGTACTTTTCTACTGGTACGTGTTTATTATGGTTTTGTGGCTTAAAGGCTGCACTGAAACTATTTGAAATTGGTTACAAAAAATTAACCACTAATGCCCGTACTAATAGTCGAGAATTGATCTCGATTCCGGAATTAATTCTAGTTTCTACCAATCAGATCACTGAAATTTATGCCGTAACATAGCAACAGCAGAATTAATTCCGGAATCGAGATCAATTCTCGACTATTAGTACGAGCATAAGAGATACTTTATGAGCAAATAGATCGACATAAGTAATGTTTTAAGCCACTATGATTCTTGATTGCCTAAGTTGTACAGCCTGAAGACCCAATCATCAGCTCAATTTAGTGTTAAAAACCTTTGAAGAAATCCTAACGGTTTTATTATTTTTTTATACCCCCCGGTTTTATACCCCCCCCCCCCCCCAAACGATTGGCTGGACAGGACAACAGTATTTCATGCTTGTAAAGAAATAAATTGGACATTAGATTATGCTTATTTTTCGTGTTGATACCGTGGCGGTTAACTCTAAAGTGCACAAGGGCACATGGCCTCCTATCCAAAAGCGGAAACCACTATAAAAAAAATAATTTAAAATAAGTAATCAAAAATACATTAAAATACAACTTATATTTTCCTCTACATTTTTCTTTACATTTTGTGCCTTCCCATTGAAAATTGTCACGAGTCGGTATTGCAAATGACGTTATAAAAAAAATTGGCTGCTGCACATGGCGAACAGATTGGCCATCTTGATATGCTGGAGGTATTCCATAACCCCCCCCCCCCCACATGGATTATTTAATTTGACAATGAAGAGGATTAATATTTTTAAAGTAACACAAGAATATATTATTACATTTATATTTTTGTTTTCATTTTGTTTATTTTGTTTATTCGTTTTTTTATTTAAATTATGAAATCATAATTCTTTATAATATACAAATTTACCAACCAGAAAAACATAATAATAAAATTATAAGGTTAATCTTATCTAAGTTATCATTGGATAACTCTAAAATTTGTCGGCCAAATGATCTATCGGCCAAAATATGCCGTCCAAAAGAGTTCGGCCAAATGAGGACACAACAGACACAAAAAGCCAAGAGGAAGACCGAGAACGAAATGAAAAAATGAGGTGATATATGACTTGAGATCCATGGGAATTGATGATTGGAGAGAGAGAAGACTAAATAGAATTTTATGGAAAAGAGTAATTGAAGAGGCTAACATGCAGCTAGCTAAATAAAGAAGCGATATGGGGACTAATCCATCCCAAAAAATGGATTCAAGGGCATCCAACGATGCGAAAATATTTCGTAAGAAAAGGAACGTCAAAAAAAAATGTTGCATTACAATTTTAAAAGACAATGCATTATTTTTCAATACAAATTCTCAAGAAGAAAAATAAATTAGCAATAAATTTTGTGTCGGGTAAAAAATTTGAATATTTTCATTAAATTTCAAGATTAAACTTCGTAATAAAACTTCTCTGTTAGCTGCATAAGTAAATAAATAACTATAATTAATGTGCATTTTATTAATTTAAATAAACCAAGCGCCAAAAACAACACTGCATGTGGTTTCATTCTCATATAAAATCTTGAAATAAATTGCAAAAACTATTTAAACCGAAAATTTCGCCGTGTTCAAACTTCATTAAAATGAAGTATGGTTTTTTGAAAATGTAGATAGCGTGGTTGCACATTTGCGATACAATGGAATTAAAAAATGGCTAGGTAAACTAATTTTTACAGTAAATATTTACAACACTTTTTATCTCAATAACGGTAAGTGATGACAATATGTACGCAGAAAAGCAAACTTATATTAGAATAACTTATAGTGAACAACAAATGTAGTGCTGTGCGTTTTTCAAAAGGCCAAAATTTTGACTAATACCACGAAAAGTAAGTGGGATTAATATTTAAACTATGTATGTATTGCAAGCTTTACGTTCGATTTATATAATATTTGGTTTTCGTTGACGTAATCAATTTCTCCTCACGTGTGGAATTATTTGTTTAAAAATTCCAACCAAGAGAATTAATTATTTTGAAGGGAAAATATTATTTTGCACGATCGATCGATTGCAGTAAAAGAAACTTCATCAAGGACATGATTTAGATTTTCTAATCCTGAAAAAAAATTAAAACTCGGCTCAATGTTTTTATTTAATTTTGGAAAACAGCGACACTTAATTTTCAGCATCAACAGATGTTCGGGAAAAGAGAACTAGTGGACTGTATATCTATTGTGGTTAATTGTGATATTAAGTTATTATTAAAACTCGCAGCCTTCTCTCTTTCGTTCTCGTAGGGGGTTGATTAATCGTCTTACAATGGTGCAACTTTGTGTAAAACAATTAGGCTGACCCTTTCATGCGTATAATCATATGGAAAGTATAATACAATTACTGATATAGCTAAGTAATCCAAACAAAATTTGTTTATTTACACAATTGTTATGTGCTGCTAAATGTTATTCAAACTTCAAGTGGTCTAGATTACATGATCTGATTAGAGAATCTGCTTTACAGTCACCAAAATTTTCATCACAAATAGTATTTGCCCTCATCAGTTTATAATTATCGGCACAACCTGTGTGTTACTTATGATGATAATTTCGTATCCAAAACAAAGACCAACTGAGAAGGATGCGCTTGACAGTCCATTTGTTGGTTTTCATGGTTTTGACATATATCTTCTGTCAATTTAAAATGTTTCGGTTTGATATCAGTAAATAATTTTTACCGACTGCCCTGATCCGCGAGTTGAATATATTGTGCGGCCTAAAGGCCGCACTGATGTTACAGGCATATGATTTAAAGTAGAAAACGTTTTAATAGCCTTAAGGTCCATTAAAAAATCATCTACAAAAATACTACTTTAAAGTCGGGATTCATGAAGACACAAATCCCTTAACAGTAAGAAGAAGCATTAGATGAAGATTATGATTACCTACAGTTAAAAAGCTGATAGATTTGGAGAATGAAAAAAATGTGCAATATTCGTTGCCTACCGAAGCGTTTCGATCTTGGAAAGAGAGGGAATTCTCAGACCCCTGCAAGTAAACCCAAAAGGTTTTTAGTCAAAATAAGAGGGATAAGTCAGTTTTTCACCAAATTGACTTACATACTGTAGCGTCTGGTGCACTTGAGAAATGCACGAGAACACCCACAATTGTTTCCGGTCACCTACCTTTATTTGACTCTACTTCTCAGGATAGCTGCGTCGGGATCTGATTCAACAACGACACTTTTTATATACGAGCTTATGTACGGACGACTTCTCGATGCCAACAAAGACAAAACACGATTGGATTCCGTTAACAAGTTTTTAATAAATTTAACAAATTTTAACATACAACAAGTAACTCAAACAATCTTTATCAGACTAATATTCTACGCACTGTATTAATGAATTTTAGCTAACCTGCTATATCGTACCGTGCGCACAATTTTCGTTCTTCGCTCTTGTATCTTCCAATCTCTCCTTCCAATCTTCTCACGATCCACTCTCGTTCTGATCTGATCGTCCCAATATTTCCACGATCTCTTCTAATAGCCCGGATAATTTGTATCCGGATCTCACATACGTATTCGAACTATACGATTTCGACCAACAAATCTTTGTTGCCGACACCTCCCGAATTCCGCTATCTCAAGGAATTTTAATTGCTTGGAAGAATTATTCTCCCCTTGTAGCACCACCGTTTAATTCGCGAATATAATTTATTTCAGTTATATTTTTAATTGAATCTCAATTATTTACACGACTGCGTCTCACAATACTTTTGTGCGACCGTCCCGTTGAGGAATCTTGATGATACTATCTTATTTACTTTGAGTAACTTTCGTTACCATATAGTTTTCTTTTTAAAACCGGAGCTTCATATATTTTGCGGTTTGTTTATATATGGACGACGGTTCTCTGCACCTTTGATTTTTGCCATGTTGTATATAATGCTTACATACAACATGCAACACGCACAACTTAAAATTAATCAAACGACACAAAAAACAAACACATGCTAACAATGTGTTTGAACCCACCGTCTCCAATCGTTGTTCTCTCCTTGTTGGTAATAACCTATCCTCAACCTGGATAGAGCGTATCACAACAATACATACATTCAGATAGAGCTGATCATTCTGCATCTAAGTTCGTAACAGGTTCAACAAATCGATTTTTTGTGAATTTTTTGAGATGTTATGGCATAGTTTGCAAGGAGTTTCGAATAACTATAACATTTATAATACCTTAGAGAATATTTGTCCACAATTTGATTAAAAAAATATAAAAATACAAAAGAGTTATTTAATAAAATGTAGAGTCTCTTCAAAAACAACCTTCGTTATTGGTCCGAGTCGGGTCCGAAGGTTATCTCTGATTCGGTTCATATAAAATTAAGAAACCAACAATACTTTAGTTAACTAGAAGAGGGGATTAACGTTGTAACGTTGAAATATCGGGGTGTTTTGTAAAGTTACAATTTTACACTAAACATGGCCACACAAATTTTTATAAAAGAACACGATTTTGAGGAACTAGAAAAACGGCTACGTACAGCGACATCAATTCTGAACATTTTCGCATAAACCCCATGTTGATAGGATAATTAGTTATCGAATAATATCTCTGAACAACTCAAAAATGTGGTTTTGAGTAAAATGCAATTAAAGTTTTATTTTAAATTGTTTCACATAGCATAGATTTCAGTGCCTTATTAATGGGAATCCAGATGTCAAGGGAGTACAATAAATGATAATTAATTGAATTTTCGACTTTCGAAATTCGAATTTTCAAGTGGTTTTAAAAATTTGACCTATTTCGAATAAAGTTTTCGAATTTTAGCATGAAATTTGGAATGATAGTTTTTTATTTTGTCTGACTGGAAGATCCCTGATATGCTGCATTAAAAATCTAGCAACCATAGTTAAAATTCAGAGTAGGATTCGAAAGCAGTCGAAGAGACTTGCGTAAATAAACTATTCAATATTCTTAAAATTGAGAAAATTCCGGAACATCTAAAACCAAATCATACGATCACTGTATGCTTCCGGTAATAATGTGCGGTGCCTAAACATAGACAAAACAGATAAAAAGGGAAGTTAGCGGTTACCCAGAAAGTCATGGAACGAGATATGATAAGTGTTACGATGTGGGATAGAGCAGAAATAAATTGATAAGAGATTAATAAAATACTAGTTTATTTCCGTTTGCGGAGACTTCCAAATTGGACAGCTCTATTAATTACAGTTTAATTAAATTTACAGGTTTGTCTTAGGTAAGTTTGTTTATTTAATTTGTCATGCAGGACCTTCCAGAAGAAGTAGATGACAGGGTTGATTTAAATAATTATTTGACAGAAATAGGTAGGAAAACTTATCTGACTGATTGACTTCTGATAATCGTATCTCAACTGAGGTCGAAGACTAATGGCCCCCGGCGTGCAGCTATAACAAAACAAAAATTTACAATCAGCAGTTGAAAGTAACTAGAGAAATTTACTCCGAGCAACAGACGAGACCCCCCCTTGCTACAAGCAAGGGCCTTCAGCTTCAAAGGAGTGCAAATGGTTATAAAAAAGTAGATTTTTGTATTGTACAATTTCTACTTTTGAAAAGCAGAAATTGTGGGTTCGAATTGCGGACTTGACTGAGTTTCTTAGCGCGGCCCTCCGGTGAACATCAGCACTCTGTGGATAAATTAGTTAACAGTAAAAGAGAATCAAGAGGATTGATCCACCTCAATAAATGAATTCTAAATACTTTGCAGAAATAGCAGAGTAGCAATATTCCGAATTGAATGGAAAAGTTTGATAATAATAATATAGAAAACATCTAATCTAGAAGTCACGCAAATACATGCCCTAACTCCAGCTTAAGAAGGAGAACGTCTCTATACTACCTGGTATACATTGTAATCAAAATGTGCACGAAATGAGATAATTCGCGTAATCAGTCGGACAGTTTCAATAACTTAGCTAAAAATATACTATTCACAAAAACGGCACAACAATGCACGGAATATTGCAGAAAATTCGGGCAAGCTTAAATTTGTAAGACATGTGTTCTTAATAAACTGAACCCCCCAAAAGTCCCCTAAAATCCTTTGGCGATTTCTCCCGAATTAGGATTTTAGACCCGCCAACGCGGTTTTTTGCCTGTAACTGACTGAATTCCATTTTGAAGTAAAAATACCATCGGACCAAAGTTGAAGAACAGAAAATTTTCTATAAGATGGAGTTTTCAGAATTTTCTTCAAACGATGAAGCTGAAATGTGCGAAAATTTTCTTCAAAACCTTTTCCAATTATTTTAATTAGTAATTTTTACTTTAGTTTGCAAACATTTATTTTGTAGGGAATTTTATGCTCGAAAATTTTGATCTGAAAATATTTTTCTGTAAAATTAGTGAAAAACCTGGTCAGAGGGCTAAAATGTCCAATTGGGGATGACGCCCACAGAGGATTTTAGGGGACTATGGGTATTTATTGTAACACTCAAATACACATGTCTACAAAATTATTATAACCATGTTATTGCAATAGGCCACGTTTTAGAAAAAAAGACTTCAAATCTATTCCTTCTCAGTCCTTTTACCCTAATGAGGGTTTGGTGATCCATCTCGTTCTATCTCTTTCTAGGCATATGATGTGCGTTCAAATTGTTTCACATACATAGAGGACCTACTTGTTTAACGTGGGCTCCGAACCACGAGAAGTGTACTACACTTCATTTCGAGATGGATTTTCTTGGCATATTACCTCGGTGGTTTGCCATTGCCTGCCGAGGAGAGACGGTCAGAATAAAGTTCTTACCCTGCCCGGATTCGATCCGAGCGTTTCGCATTAGCAGTAGACGCACTTAACTACCAAGCTATGACCGCCTTCTATACAGTAGATCTTCAAATCTATACAGTAAATGAATTGTTTAAATTGAAGTATTTTTCCAATGCAGATCTTTTGAATTGTTTCAAACAGATTTATTGGACTTAAAACTGATTAACGCCATACTATGGATTGAAACGTCAGCATAGGGACCAATTCAAAATTAGCGGAATTACGCTTTTGTATATCAAGTTTTGTTCAGAAACCATTTTTCCTTTTGAATTTAGTTAAAAAAGCAAATGAGTTATTGGTTTTTCTTCATAATGATATAAATAAGTATTCCAGTTGAGTTTGTACAAGAGGACACTTAAATCGAATATTTAGATTTTTTGGACAAAATTTAGAATGAGTTCAGCAAGCATGGTGACAGTTTCGGGCATATTTGAAGAGTTTTGTTTGAAAAAAAAAACTATTTCTGGAAATCGACGTTGTCAAATAGCACTCTAAGCTGCAATTCCTAAAATGCATTCAATACTTTACATTCCATCTTAATAATTTCTGTAACTATCAAATATTTTGAAATTATTTATCCATTTATTGTTTATCATTGATTTATGATTATTGTTCATTGTTTATGTTTTGGTATTTCCTTTCAAAGAAGAAATCTTAAGGTTATCAGGACCAAAGTCCTCGCAAGACACCACCTGTTGACGTTGCTGATAGTTTGGGGTTAGAAATCCACCTTCTGGTGTTCTGACCCAGTAAAACCACACTTCTTCGACTTTACCGGGATTCCCCCCAGGAGAAGGGGGATGTACAACTTGTAACTATATTTTGTATTTCCTCCTTAAATTCCAAATGTCGTGTAAGCAATGTCGTGTCAAGTTCAATTAAATGAGGGGGGGGGGGGTCTTTGATTTGTGACCATATAAAACTTCCTGGGGAGGTCCGAAGATTGTGACCAACTGTGACAAGAGGGGCGAGGGGGATTGAAAAGTTTGAATGAACTACCCTCTACCCCTTGGGGTTACTTTCTTGCTTCTTCATACGTTAGAAGTTTTTTGGGATTTCCTTGAGATTACGATGTCCTCCTTCTCCTTCTACACTTCATGTAGAACTACGACATACCCAAATATTTCAGCTTCTTCTTTCTTGGCCTGCGAGTGTTATTTGCACTTTTAGTTCACACTTGACAAAATGTCAAAAACTTTATCAGCCGTAATAAAGTTTCTCTAACAAAATCCTCACGAGATTCATTATTAATTAATATGTTTGAATATATATTTTGAAGCCCGAAAGATTGCGTCACGAATTCCGTAAAAAATCGGAAGTTAAGCGAAAAAAAAAGAGTAACAATGAAATATTATACAATTTTTCACCAAAACACCAAATATTCAAAATTGGAGTTTATTTTTTCAGGTTCATGAAAAACAAGATGATCGACCTTTTACGACCGCTTTAAAATTGTTGATGTCGACTTTCATTTTCAGTTCCACTTTATCTTTCAACGGTAGAGATGCGACCTTTTTTTTATCTCTTGATAACTTTTTAATCTTTTTATTTTCTTTATATTTTTTCATGACAAAACAAATGTTTTTAATTATAAAATATTTGAATAAAAATGTCGATGGCATATTTAAAATAAAATCAGAAATAGTTTGAGAAACCTATAAATGATAATAAAAATAAAAGATAAAAATTCACAACTGATACACTTGTTAGTCTTCCTTTTCACGCTGATCTAAATGAAAATAGAATAAAATAAGCAACGTAAAACCACAAACTAACCAAATGGTTGAATTTATAGATAACAAATTTGCAGTAATTTTAATATAAAGTATATAATCGTTGACCGTTAAGTCTCAGTGTAGTTTTTAAAGCGATTGTGTTAATTATTGTGTAATTATTTGACCTTATATAAGATAATTCAATATAGAACCATAACAACAAAATATTACTCACATAAATTCAAGACAAATTTTTAACATGAGTGCCGAGGAAGACCTAGATGTGCAATTTTCACCCAGTCGATTCTCTCGTCGATATCGAGCCGAAGAAATCATATTGAAGCATCAAGATTTTATAATAAAAGGTAAACCGCATGGTTTTTTTTCCATGTCAATATTATCAACTTCGTTTCGTTTTAGCTAGCAATATAGTAAAAAAAACTGTTCCTTGTGAACTCAATGTGCGATATGGGCCAGGTCCAAAGGAAAAATTGGATATTTTTGGGACAGATTTGCCTAAAGGTGAGTCGATTTTAAACTGTTTACATACAGATTTTTAGATTTTATCGCACAAACAAAACTGTGCTATGAAATTAATTTTGTGAAGTTTTATTGTTTATATCGCTTTTAGATAATGGTAATTAGACAAAGTTGGCCTTATTAATCCTTATCATCATATTGCTTTTTAACAAAAGGTTTATGCAATATTTTACTGTTAAAAATGTAATAAAAAATTGTTGGAATAGCAGTAACAAGGTGAAATGACTTTTTTCTCGGTTGCCTAAATTTTCGAAAATAATATCTCTGACCTTTTTTTAATTTGGCACGAAAATTTAATTTTTCTACATCTGCAAAAAAAATACATAAAGGTTTAAATGTCTGCAATGTTTCCCCTTGCGACTATTTTCTATTTGTTAGTTATTTTTACCGCCTCGTTAAAAGTTTTATGAAACCATGGATTACTGTTTTATTTGATTGTTTCAATTTAATCGTACAAAATCCACGATTTTAAGATTCAATTTGAGATTTTATCAATTTTCTCCTATTAAAATGTTTTGCATCTTGACCGAGGAAAATTCCATAATAACATTATCAAAGGTTAAGCAATTTCAATTTTATTAAACTTTCTGAAAAGATAACGAATGGATGTTGTTGGAAATTCCTTTAATATCTCAATTTGTCTTTGCTTTAAATTGTTGACTTTTATGACAAACTGTGGTTTTATTGTTAATTTGTTCCCTAGATTTTGAGTTCAGGTCACCAGGTCAATCTTGTCGAACTTTGATCCGCGTTTTTAAACTGCGCTTTGTAATGAAAATTCTTCCAGTTTCCTAATAAAATCATCGGTTCCCAACATTCGGGAGACCAAAATTATTTTGAAAACCTAATTTATGTTTCAGAATCGTCAATCTTCATATACGTCCATGGAGGAATGTGGCAAGATCTCAGTAAAGAAGTATCGAGCTACGTCGTAAAACCTCTTCATAAAGCTAAATTTAAAGTTATAGTATTAGGATACGATTTATGCCCAGATGTAACCTTAGAGCAAATTATAGCAGAAATTCAAAGAGCTTTCGTACACTGCCTTGAATATGCCAAAACTAATGGATCCAGGTAGTCCATCTCTGTCAAAACTCTTCAAAAACCATAATCAAAATCTTATTTACTTTTAGGGGGATATACATTTCTGGGCATTCAGCGGGAGCCCACTTAGTGGCATCGTTATTCCAGACATTTTTTTCTACACTGCCAGAAGTAGACCAAAATTTAGTAAAAGCGGTCATTTTGATAAGTGGAATATACGATTTAACGCAATTACAAAAAACTTACGTCAATGGCGCTTTAAAATTAGACCCACTAACAGCGAAACGATTAAGCCCTTTACTTCAAACCCATAAAAGTAGTACCATTCCGTTTTTCATCATCGTGGGTGAATATGAAAGTCCAACATTTATACGACAATCTCAATCGCTGTACACAAAATTACGATCCCTAAACAAAGTGGTTGATTACATGCTGGTTAAAGAAGTTGATCATTTTGATATAGCTGAAAATATGAACGAAGATAATTATGAAATTATAAAATTAATTACTAATCTTCCCGAATTTGAAATGTAATTCGCTATTTTTTAATGTAATTTATTTTTGTTATACTAAAGAGAAATTTTTCACCCATAAATGCAATAGATTTTTAAATCCTAAATTTGCATTATTCGTTTTGCTTCTAATAAAATTTAAAACAAAACCTTATTTTTAGCTGTGATCAGTTAAGACTAGCAAATGAAAAAGCCTCCTTGGAAAAAAATTTACGGATGCCGATGCCTAAAAAAGGACAATTTGGTCCACCTGCAGAAGAAAACTGGCAATATCCTCCAAGTGCTGTTTTAATTTTTTTCTTCTTTTATTGCTATATAATACAAAAGTAAAATTTAATTTTAAAGCTCTAGGAATTTAGCAGAATTCTTTTTATTCGAATATAATTTTGTTTCATCTTTCATAAAAATTTTAAGCAGCCTTGAACTCAGTCCTTCTTTTCAGATTGGCATAAAAATTTTAATAAAAAATACAAGATATTATGTTGAACAAGCTTAAATTAAAACTACCAAGCGACGCAGGTGATTTTCGTGAACAATTTCAAGTATTTAAAGAATTTTGGATTAATTTTTGCTTGAATTTTTCTTCTTGAATAAATTCAAAGTTCAATGCACTCCATTTTCATATTAAATATTGAAACTTCTGAAATGAGAGATTTTTGATAGACTTTGAGAGACTTTGAATCCAGTTTCCGTAGCTACCTGCAGTAGCATTCAAACGACCTCAAGATTTACTTGAGGCAGTTTGGGTTGTTGCAGACTCCAGGTGAACTATGTAGCAAAACTAATTCTACGAAACTTCCATCATTCTTTAACAGAAGACATTAAACATTAGGTCCGCCATTTACTCAACCTTAACGCTGAAGAAAGCATACAGCAAAGAAGGAACAGCTGATTAATGAATATATTGCTATGAACGGAGTGCTTTAATGATAGCTGCACGTTTTAAAGTTGAGGTTTTGTACGAGTGTACGTAAATGTACCCCGTCAACAGAAATGTATGCAAAATTTTATTGTTGAATGCTATTAAAAGAAATTTATCCCTCGGCTTAGCAATTTCGGTGAGCACAGACCTACCTTTTCTCACGTTGGGTTCCTTCCTTAACCAAATCTTAATTCTGAAATGAAATATTGTGGTTCTCGGAATGATTACAAAATTATGCTCCGTTTGATAATGCAATGATAAATTTTATTGTACAAATTGTAGTTAGTTTTAAATAAATCGTTAACATAAATTAAACAATTCCTTAAAATTACCCCAAAACTATAAATACTAAATCGAAGTTACGCGGTAGAAAATTTTATAAGTCCGCACTAAATTTTTGTTAAAATGAAAATTGTTTGGCTTTACCTTTAAAAATCTGGTTCTTTTCTGGTTACCAAGATGAATGACCATGAAACCCAGTATCAATTCTTTATCGATGGTGTACAGTTGCATAAATATGAGTGGATGCCTTTTTCAACACGTGTAAATTCGTTTATCGTTAATTGTGAAAATATCCTCAATCCTTCAATATTTTGATCCAAAAACACTGGTAACTCACGTAAGTTAAATTTACTTTTTAAATTTTATATCTTTTATTCGGTTTTAATCGCACTTTTTACTGATAAATTATTTTCTTATAGGACGCTTAAAATTTCACCACGCCATTCATCGAATCTAAATCAACAACTTCCTCTATCCATTGTTTTACCATCGTTACTTGTGTTTTTCAAGGCAAATGTGATTTTCCATTGATCGAAAATTAAATCAATATTTGAAGTTTATAATATGCAGGTTCGGCTCCAGCCCAATGTGACTTATAAAAATTTTAATAAAATTTTATGTTTCAGATTAAATTAAAGTAGGTACTTGGTTCTCCTGTGATCTTCCAGTAACTTTTGAAGAAAATGTTTTTTCCATTTGTGGTACATTGAATCACGAAGCACTTCGACATGTGTAAAAATTTTACTATTTTAAAAGTTCTATGTTTTAACACATTTTTATAACTAATATTTTGGACAATTATTTTGATTTCAAATTACATTTCTTATAATTACTTAAATTAATTTATAATTTTAACAAACATTTTTTTATTAACAGAAATTAAAACGTTGCATTTTTGAATTTATTTTGTTATTTCGTTCCGTGATCCTTTCTTCATGTAAATTTATGACGTTAAACTAAATTTTTGGTATCAGATGAAACTTTTACGTTTGACCAAATAAGTCATGTGCTACCTTTATTGATAAACAAATTTCCAATCGTGACGTTATCATTTCTATTGACGTGGTGGTTAGTTTCGGACATAGCAATATAATTGTAACGCGGATAACACTCCTATAATATGGCACCTCGTCATGTTCCTTATACAATTTCTCCTCTTTTGAAACAATTTGACAAGATCGAATCTTGATTAAATTCAATCCACATCACTTTCACTCATTGAAAAGAAGCACGTCCCTGCTAGACCCTTGTTCATTCCTTCTCCGCAAAAAGAAAATTAAAATATCTGGGGGTATCATCTTAGAAAAATTCCTAAGAAAGTGTGGAACAAACGCATACAATTAGGTCTCGACCTACGTAAATTGTGCTGACTCTCGGGCCATAAATTTTACCTGACAATATTGACAACGAACTCCTGTTCAATCCTTAAACCAATTATATGAGAGTTCCATTAGCTACTCCAGCATCGTGAAGTTGCAACGCTTTAGGACCAAACTATTATGAGAGATCAATGGCGGATAGTGGGAATATACAGTGGTAGTGTCCAAGAGCCCACATTTAACATCCTCAGGGCAGTGATGTGTAATATGAATTTGAGTATCCAAATTAGGGCTCGAGTGTTAAGATGTTACGTTTTCCCAATTTTGATGTACAGCTACCGTGAATGAAAAATTGAACGATTTTGAAATTTAATAAGTCACAGTTATTTTTATTTTCTTTCAATAATTTTATTTAATATGTTGTCCTTGATTCCTGTACACTTGAAGACAACGTTTTGGCCACGATTTTAGCGATCGTTGTATCATTTCCAGAGGAATGTTTTCTATCTCACGTTTTATTAGTTTTTTTTAGCTGTTTAAGGGTTGTAACTTTTGACTTATTTAACTGAGATTTTAAATAGCCCCACAAAAAATAATCACAGGGTGAAAGGTCCGGTGATGATGGCGTCCATATATCCGGATGAATAAAAGATACGCCGTTCTGTTCAAGAAAATTTAAAGTCTTCTTAGAAGCGTGAGCTGGTGCCGAGTCTTGGTGAAATATCCAATCACCAGCAGGATATAATCTTTTTGCGTCAGTCAAAAGTGGCTTCAAACAATTCTTAATGTAATATTCCGAGTTAATTTTAGCACCAGGCTCAACAAATATTGGCGTTGTGGTTCCATAATTTGATATTCCCATGAACACCATAACTCCCTTCGGATGGGACTGTTTTGTGAATACGTCCAATTCTTTTGCCGATTGCTCACGTCTCAAGTACTGAACTTTTCGTTGGCCATCAGCATTTGTTAGATGGACCATGCTTCATCGACAGTGATGTATTTTTGCCATTTATCACAATTTAGTAAGTGATACAATCCTAGTGAGCGCTGGTGCCGTTTAATAATTGTTTCTTCAGAAATATGATGTCTCCTTGGTTTCTTCATTAATTTCAGGTTTAATTTTTTATTTAGATTATACCGAATGATATATTCAGATGTTTTGAAATGATTAGCCATATGTTGTAGTGTCGGAGGATTCGTTTTTAATGCCATTTTCTTTAAATTCGATAATTGTCGATTTGTCAGAGTTGGCTTTTTTCCGCTGCCTTTCTTCCGAATTGTTTTAAAAGCTTAAAAATTATGATTTGTTGCTCTTTAGTTAACACCATGTTTGTAACTGACATTAGAGAAAAACAAAATTGACATCGATAAGTTCATATCGCGTGCTCTATGGAATACTTTGAATTTTGTTTAAAAAAATAACTCTTATTGGTGAAAATTGAATTTAAATTCGTTCAGTTTTTCAATCACGGTACCGGTACGGTGTGGAAGCGTGGACACTGAGTGACGAGATACAGACGCGACTTCGTACATGTGAATATTGTATTTACCTCAAAATTATGAGGATTTCGGGGATATTTCACACCACCAATGAAACGGTTTTGAGAAAATTAGGAAAAGGGGAAGAAATTATTGGAATCAAGTACCATCTACTGTAGTTGATACTAAAAGGAAAGGTTGAGGTCAACAAGACGCATTTCCTGACTGATGAATAACCTGAAACAATAGACGGGGGGGGGGGCAGACATGGGTCGGTCTGTTTAAAGGAGTTGCTCATAAGATCATGTAGGAAAGATTGATCACTAACATCCATTGAAGGCTCGGCATACTTAAGAAGAAGTGCCCAAGGGCGGATCAAACCAAATTCGTTGGTAAAATTTACTGTAAAAGTACATTTAACCGGTTTTCCAATTTTGAAAGTTCATGGGGGAGGGGGGTAACTACTCTCTTGAACCCCCATTGGTGATGCCACAAATTTTTTTTTAGGTCGAGGTGATTTTTTCACCCGAAAAAAACATCAGTTATTTCCAATTTTTAATTAAAAGTTTAAAAAACAACTTAAGGTTGGTTTATTATGGTTTATTTTTACATAATGTTTGTAAGAACTGCACATTCTGTTTACTTACAACTGAGGGGGGGGAGAATTTCAGCTTCCTATGTAAACAACAAATTTGAGAAATTACAAAAACTGTGGAGCGCACAACCACGCAGAGTCTTGGTGGTATAGAATATACCCCCCCCCCCCAGCATAAAGATGTTTTTAAAATATTCAAAAAACAAATGAAGGCCATATGTAATACCATAATATATCTTCTTATTACATATTTTTTAAATTGCCTATTGCTTGATTTTCTATAAGTGGAGATTAGAGAATTAGAGAAATGGGGCATGGAAAAGCCCCCAGAATTAAATTAATATTTTTAAAATATGAAAATAACAGATGAAGACCATACATCTTCCTGTTTCGTGTTTTCTAAATTCCCTATTATTAGCGAAATGTATAATATCCCCCCCCATCAAATTCGAAAACAACAACTCTATCCAAAAATAATTTTAAGTGGTAAATAAAATATAGTATGTATGGTATAATATAAATAATATATTATGTAGTAAATAAAAATATCGTAAATTTACTAGTTTTTTCCTTTTTCTAGGAAAACGCTGCACATACCGGGGGGTATGGAATCCCCCCCCCCCAGGATTTGATGGTCAGGCGGTAAAACATTAAAAAATGTTTTATGATACCTTCATTACTTTTCTACACCTTTTCCAGCAGTAACTCAGAAAACCTCACCTGCTGTTCAGAAATCGTGAATTGTAATTCAGATTTGTCAACTGATATTCAGAAATTGTGAATTGTAATTCAGATTTGTCAACCGATATTCAGAAATTGTGAATTGTAATTCAGATTTGTCAACTGATATTCAGAAATTGTGAATTGTAATTCAGATTTGTCAACTGATATTCAGAAATCGTGAATTTCAATTCAGATTTGTCAACTGATATTCAGAAATTGTGACTTGTAATATCAATTGACAAATCTGAATAACGGTTGACGATTTCTGAATTACTGGTGGAAAAGGTGTAGACTATAAATGATATTGATCCCCCACCCCTAAGACTCTATTTTTCACTTTCTATTGTTCACTTGAATATTTAATTTGGCAATGAAAAGTATTAAATTTTCAAAGAATTAAATTACTCTGGAAGTAGATAAGTAAATAAAAATATGGTAAATTTATACTTGTTCTTTAATTTTTTGCCCTCCCATTGAAGAAAGTCACGAATCGCCACTAGTCGCAAATATTAAAGAAAAAATTTTCAACCTCAATGCAAGATACACCATAACAGTCTGAGTTAACATCTAAATTTACTATTAAATTTATATTATAGTACTTGCCGAATTTCGTTGCTCATCAACGAATTATCAATTGACAGTGATAAGCTATAATCGTCACTAATTTTAAATTGGAATATAATGAACTAATCGGTATGTTATGGATACAAAATAGTGATTCAAGATATTGTCTTAATAATCACAAAATACCAGTTCTCATTTGTTCATTATTTAGATAAAAACGTATAAATGTTCCAGTGCGGCCTTTAGGCCGCACAACCATGGCTATCACTCGATTATTAATATAATATACTGATATTATTGTCGCAATGGGACAAGATTGAAAATTCTTGAAATTCAAGTTTGAAAGTTTTGGAGTTATTGCCTAATTTTATTGTTAGTCATTAACCATTTTTCATTTAAACTGTATAGAGATTTCTCGTTATTGGCAGCAGATGTACGAATCTTTAACAGGGCTATCGAAAAATTTGAACAGGATTGAAGCAAGATTTGGTAATATCATTCTAACAAATTATTGAAATTGTTTCCAAATATAAAATGTAAATTAATATAAGATTTTTAATGGTTTTATACGAATTAATCCAAACCAATTTTATAAATCTATCGCAGCCAATAACTCTCCAATGCTGACGTACTCTATAACATTTTTGTCTTAATATATTTTTAAAGATTATGCCATAACCACAATATCAGTGTGCCAATGTAGATGTGGGATGAAAATTTATAAAATTACAGCCGGCACACTGCTCCTCCCATTAGTTGTCTAAGCTAGAAATAGTTTCAAAGGTCAAGAACCCTAAAAATTAGTGATGGGACTATCGAATAAAAAACTATCGAATTATTCGATAGTTAGGCTTTATTCGAACTATCGATAGTTTCTTTTTTTTTAGTTACTAAAAACTATCGAATGAATTTTTAGTAACTAAAACTATTTGAATAACTTTTTAGTTATTAAAAATATTCGAATAACTTTTTTGTTTACTAAACCTATTGAATGAATTTTTAGTTACTAAAAGACTAAAAACGTAAAAACTAATAAAACTATCAAATGAAATTTTAGTTACTAAAACTATCGAATGAATTTTTACATAGTCAGTTAGTAAGTTTCATACATGTTACGCGTTCATAAATTATTATAAATTATAATCTTTATTTATTAACTTCAATCTTTATTATAAACGATATAGAAAAACTCTCGTCCAATTGCTCAGAATTATAAAAAAATATTATTGTCTAAATTTTTGCCTTCCAATCTATTCCTTCGATCATTAATAATCTGGCCAGCTTTAGAAAAAATTTGTTTCGACGGCACCGATGTTGCCGGAATACAAAGGTACTTTGAACTAAGTTGATATAATTCTGGCATTGAATCTTTGTGTTCTTTCCAAAATTGGAATGGATTGGAATCTCGACTTTGCAGTTGCATTTCGATATAACGATCAACCATATTTTTAGCCGTCGAATTTACATTGGTTGTACTGTCAACCTTTATTTTCGAAACCCTTTCATCAAAAAGTGCCCAGATCGAATTTGAAACCGTAGGTTGAGTAATTAAATCGTGGTTTTCAACAATACCATTACCATTTTCGTGGAATAAAAGCTCAACCACTTCTTCTATTATACTAATAGCTTAAAACGCTATTTTTTGGCGTATTAAATTATTTGCATACCTTAGAAATAATTTTAAATATTTTAAACACAAATGTACACCAAATAAATTGAAACTAACTGAACGGTCGCTTTCTTTAAATTAAACAATTTTGTACATTTTAAGATATTTTAATTTTTATGGCCCTCATAAAAATAATAAGGGACAAAATTTTCTTTGTATTATATCACAATGCCATTCTAGACTACCTGCTAAAAATAGATCGGTCAAATATTACACTGAAAAGAAATTTACCGCTATTTTAAACGGTGCCCCACTAATATGGCCAAGGCTGTAGTATTTAATTGTTTATTATCGGATTACCAACCGCAAATTAATTAAAAAAATTTATTAAACTAGCGAATAAAAAATTTTTTTATTCGTTAGTTTTTATTCCATAGTTTTATTCGTTAGTTTTTATTCGCTAGTTTTTATTCGATAGTTTTTATTCAGTAGTTTTTATTCGATAGTTTTATTCGATAGTTTTTATTCGATAGTTTTATTCGCTAGTTTTTATTCGATAGTTTTTATTCGATAGTTTTATTCGATAGTTTTTATTCGATTTGATGTTTAGCAACTACATTTTTAGTTACTAACTATCGATAGTAAAAAAAAACTAGTAACTAACTATCGATAGTCAAAAAATTTCGATAGTGCCCATCACTACTAAAAATCTATGCAGAAGGCTCAAATTCGTATATGTATGTATGTATTTCGCCCCCTTGGCTCCTTCTCGCGCAGATTAGGGTTCTTGACCTTTGAAACTATCTCTACTCAGTTTTCAGTGTTGCACAGAGTAGTACTCCAGATGCTGTCACAGCTTGGAGTTTTCTCTCTATCATAGATTTTGTTTTTCAAGGAAGTATAGTATATGTATTGTAGCGTCTGATGCTTTGAAGAATGCACGAGTACGCACACAATCGGTTTATGACACCTACCTTAAATCGACTCTTACTTCTCAGGGTATTAATGCGTCGGGATCTGAATCAACCAACACTTCTTATACGAGCTTATTCTTGATTGAACGAATTCTGTATTCCAACAAAGATAAAACTACAGTTGGAATTCCGTTAACAAGTTTTTAATCAAATCAACAAATTTCAACATATAACAAGAACCCAAACAATCAAACAATCTTTAAACTACTATTCTACGCACTGATTATTAAAAGGTAGCTAACCTGTGATTTGTATCGTGCGCACTATTTTCTTTCTTCTAATATTCCACTTTCCAATCTCCACTCTCCAATCTTAGGTATCCGTATCTCCCCAACGTATCTATAAGACACGATCTCGAACACAACCTTCGTTGCCAACACCTTCTGTATCCCACTATCTTGCGGAATCTTAAATTCTCCAAGGAATTAATCTTCTTGGGTAGTACCACCGTATATCGTTCCCGAATATAATTTATTTCAGTATATTCTAATTGAATTGCAATTATTCGCACAACTGCATCTCGCAGTAACTAATATGCGACCGTCACGCTTCGTGATCTTGATGGAACTGTTATTTACTTTTTATGTAACGTTCGTTACTATATATTTTGTTTTTTCAAACCGGAGCTTCTTATATATCGGTTTGTTTGTACATGGCCGACGGTTCTCTGCACGTTTGATTAATTTCCGCATGTTGTATATCCCGTTTACACAACATGTAACTCGAACAAACTTAAAATTAAATTCAAACGACACAACAAAACAAACACATGTAAACAAATGTGTTTGAACCTCCGGTCTCCAACTGTACTTCTCTCCTTGTTGGTACGACTCTATCCTTCACATGGATAGCGCGTATCACAACAGTATATAAGGGTATCTTTCGAACCACTTCTACACAAAATTCCTTTGTACGCCGCTGGATTGGAAAGAGTTGGACAAGACTACCAAAATTTAAAATAAAAATAGTTAAAATTAATTCAAACCGCGTTGTATAAAATTTTCAGTTCCTTCCTGAGGATGTGATAAAACCATAATATGTCTTTTTTGTTTTAATTTTTAATTCAGCTTTTTTTTAATTTAATAATTTAAATTGTTTTTAAATAATACTTTTTTTTTCGTTATTAGTAAATTTTAGTCATTTCTGTGTATGAAATGGTTCGATTTACATTACCATGATCATTCATTTTTATGTCACTCCTAAACCGGAAGCTTGACCACTCTGAAATTTTTGTATGCAAGTAGCCAAGAGTATAATAAATAAAATGTATTTTTTTGACAATTTCGTTCATAATAATTCAACCAATAGGATGTTACAATCTCATCAATTTGAACCAATCATAATCTACTTCCTTTGACAATAGGTACAGACCACGGTGGTGTATTGTCGCGGCAATACGACCACCGTGGTCTGTATTGTCAAATTTCCATAGTAACGATGGAAACTACGTGAACTCATACTATAAATTATTTGCTGTCAGAAAAAATTGAAATTTTATTTACGAAATTGTCAAACGAATTCCACACGATACTATAAAATTGTCGGTTAATTTTTAAACCATGGAATCTTCGTGTTTGTCGCCATTTCAAATCACCATTCGTGCTAAAGCACTCATGGTGATTTTAAGGGCGACAAACACTCAGTTCCAGTTTCAAAAATTATTGCCGACAATTTGATAGTCTCTTGTGGTATTATATATGACAATTTTAAATTACACAATTTTTCGAAGACACCCACTCCAAGTCAAAACTTGGTCAGGGCCGCTTTGTTTGAATTTAATTATTTACATTTCTAAAAAAAATCGTATGGTATGGTTTAGCCAGTATAAAAAATAATTTACCAAAGCTTTAAAAGAAATTTGAATTATTTTGGAGAAATGTACAACGTGAGAAGGAGGCTGCACACTTTAGGGCCAAACAAAAAAATACGGGAATGTTTATTCGATATAACTTAGAATTACACCAAGTTTGGACAAATTCGAAGAGGGTCATGAAAATACGTTGGTTGGATTCCCCCCCCCCCGCTCAAAAGTCCTCAAAAATCCCATGGCAGCTTCTCCCCCAATTGTGGATTTTAGTTTCTTCAACGTGGCTTTCCCCGTATAACTTGCTCAATTTAAGTTTTAGGGAAAATTATCATCAGACCAAATTTGAAGAGCATAAAATTCTCTATAAATATCTTTGCCAAATTTCAAAAATATATAAATTTTTCCGTCAAACTACAAAATTTGAGGTTCTACAACGTAGGTTGAAAAATCGCCTACGTCGCTTTTACGTAAATTCGTTCCTACAAATTATTTTTCTTATCAAATTGCTTAGTATAGAAGACCAATTAATTTGGTTAATGTAAAGTAATAAATTTAAAATTTATTAAAAATATAAAAAGATCTACTTTGACTCTACAATTTTGGTGGAATTTACTGAAAGTTGTTGGGCAAGTTTGAAAACCTCATCTTGTTCCAAAGACTTATAATCTTGCGATGATTGAAATTCTGAGATTTCTGTTTCCTTTATATTCCTGAAGTACTAAAATATTTAAAAAATTATAGCATTAATGGAAAAGTGGCTGCAATGAAATTTTTACCTTCGCAACTTCATTTGTCTTAGAACTACAAATAGTTAATTGATCACCAAGCTCCTGCTTAAATTTTGAATCCTTAATAAAACTAGCAGAGTCACTTGTACATGAATTATTCGAACAAACTTGTCTTAATTTTAAAATGTTACTGCAAAAATTTTCCAGTTTCCTTTTAGTTTCATCTGGGCTCCATGACCAACAATCGTCAGACTTTAAATCGCCTTCTGTATAATTTTCAAGGTCTTGTTTTAAAATATTAATTTGACTGTTTAAGTATTCAAGTCTTTCGTTTTTCTTCTCACAACTCCGCAGCTTAATTTCTCCAAGAGTGGGAAACAAATTTACGTCCGTTTTCACAAAAACATCCAACTCCAAAATATTATTCCTGCTTTCGTCCTTTTCATCGCGGGCTTGGGAATTTTGTGAAAATTCGAATATCCGTTGAAAAATTTCAACCTGAAAAAAATATAAACTAGGTAGTAGGTATTACAAAAATATTGAAACTTTTTTTAATATTTACCTCTTGTTTTTTACTTAACGTGTCACTTTTTTGCACGAAATCGAGTTTCTCAGTTGGCACACAAAATCCACTTTGGCTAAAAAAATCTGCCAAAACAATTTGAGCAACTTTGGACCACTGAGGAGATAACTGGTATTGCGAATTTATGTGATTCATCAGCCACTTAAATAAGAAGGGTCGATTCTGAACTGAAAATATTTCGTCGATTTTATCATCGTCCATAAAATTTACATTCGGATAATCAAATTTTATCAAGAAATCCTTAAAATTAGAAAATTCTCCCATTGCGCAATTTTAAAGTTGGCACCTGACAGATTACGGTGATTCACAACAGATGGGGTTTCCTATAACAAAATATAACTGTTTGGTGACTTTTCAATATGGTGGTGGTGTATTACGAGTTTTAGTTAAAATCGAAGCTTAAATTAAGTTTTAAAATGTTATAATAATTACAAATCTAGCAAGTAAGTCGTATTCGTTTTATTTATTTACATAAAATTCCGCGATTTATAACGAAACGAGTCGAAAGTGCGAAATTACGCTGGTGAAATTCAATGGAAAAATACGACCAAGCGGCTTTTGCTAAGAATACAACAAGCTATTATTACCGTAATTACTATTACAATACAATTCAAAATAAACAAAGTTAGTGCTTACCTGTTTACTGGAATACTCTTAATTAGGTCGGTGAAATTCGAACTACGAAATTGTAATCAATGCAAAAGTAGGCGAAGCTTTGTTCCCACCAAAACGTTAAATTTTTATTAGGGTTAGATTACATTCTTGTTCGGTTAAGAGGGTGATCTAACCTTCGGAATTTAAGTAGGCTGGCCAATAATATTTTGTTTTAATTTATTTAGGTGGTTGAAAAAATGGCGAGTCCTTCGCCTCAGAGTAGTCCTATGCCGCCGCCCCAGGCGCCAAGCCCAATAGGACCTCGGACTCAAAGTCCAGCACCCCCACCTTCACCACACAGTCCGTATCAAGGACCATCACCAATGGGCGGTCACGTAAATGGCCCGCCACCAGGCCACCCAAATATGTCGCCTATGCCGCCAAGTCCGGGACAACATCCACATTCTATGGGACCTAACTCGCAAGGCCCTCACGGCCCACCGGGAATTCCACCAAACGGTCACCCACTTGCAGGACAACCACATCCAGGTTTACCACCGGGACATATAATGGGCCCAGGTGGTCCACCACCTCAACAAGGTCACAATCCACATCAAGGTTTACCTCCTTTACCTGGTCATCACGGACATATGAGTGGTCATCCAGGAGGACCTCAAGGCCCACCTCAGCCACATCCCGGCATTCCAATGCAAAATCATCCAGGGGGTCCACCCCAAAACCATCTTCCACAAAATCATCCCGGAGTACCTCACGGCCCACCGCAAAATCACATCCCACAGAATCATCCCGGTGTTCCTCATCCTCATGGTGGACCACCGCCTCCAGGTCACTTGGGTGCTCAAGGGCATCCTGGAATGCAGGCTGGACCGCCGCCACCACCTCATGGAATGCCTCAGGGACACAATATGCAACAAGGACAGCCGTATCCTGGTCATCCAATGCCCATCCCGCATCCACAGCAAGTACAGGTAAGAACTTAAAACTTTTTTTTGTAATTGTTGTTTTATTGGAAGCTCGCAAATGTACAAACATTATTTAAAATAAATTTTCTTGGGAATTTTAAATGTGCAATTTAAACAATATTTTTAACGTTATTTGGAAAGGCACTTGCTATTTTAAAAATGGGGGAAACCAATATACCCTACCGTTCAAAGGCTCGAAAGAAATTTTTTCAATAATCAAAATTTTTCTTATGGTAAACCAGGGCCAGATTATCAAAATAACATCAGAACAATATTTTAACAGGGTTCCCACTCATAGAAAACCTGGAACAGTAGTGGAAATTTTCCATTTGTAGCGTCAGAGAATTAAAACTTAGTTCAAGCATTTAATATCAATTTTGCAATTTAATTTTTCAAATTAAACATTACTGAAATAGTCGGACAAATTTAAACTTGAAGGCAAGGAATCCTGGAAAAGTTAGGGAATTTATTTTGAAACATTCAGTGGGGACCTTGACAGATTTGGGTTACCATATTTTGTTATCCGGTTATGTGCCGTTATTGATTTCTTGCGAAGTTAAAAAATGCTTTGTTATATAGTATTTAAAAATTACAGAAAAAAGGAAACTGTTAACAATATTATTTATAACTAGTACATGATTTGCAAGGTTGTGAGGCCACTCTCGAGAGGGTCGATTACCATAAATGTAAGCCATAATTATGTGTTTATATTGTCACACCCACACCATCTTACCTTTGGCAAAAATTCCCATTGTGATTTTTCTGCGGTTATAAGTAAAATTATAAGAAAGTAATAGCCTTTCTATTCTGTCGATTCTGATCTCTTCCTTTAATTGTTAAATACCTTTAAACTTTGACTACAGTAGCGAAAATCGACGTTTTTTATGTTAAGCCCCCCTACCCTAACGTCATGCAAATCTGAACTAGCCCCTTCCTTCCGTTTGTGATGTGATTTATTAACATCTCCTTAGGCACCACATTTCTTTAAAGTTCAAAGGCCTTTCATAGATAAGGCAACAGGGTCCCCACTCATATGGAATACCTGTAAAAGTCAGCAAATTTAAAATTTGGGCAAGGAAAGTCAGAGAAATTAAAAGAAAATTATGTTCGAATATTTTTAAAAGTTTATAAAATAAATAAATTTTTTTTGCAATCACAAACGCGTGAGCGGCAGACATATGTTTCAAGCTTTTTTGCTATCATCAGTACCGCATACACATGGAAAAACACTACACTTGTAACTGCAAAATGACACTACGGCAAATCGTTCATTCAGGTAAACAGAAGCACAATTTGCCCACTGCAAAACCGTCTGAACTAAAGCCTACGTGTTCAACAACCAATAGGTAATTAATGTTTAAATTGAATTTAGCGCAGTTCATAATCCTGCTTTGATAATATAATAAATTTTTGCAATCACAAACGCGTGAGCGGCAGACATATGTTTCAAGCTTTTTTGCTATCATCAGTACCGCATACACATGGAAAAACACTACACTTGTAACTGCAAAATGACCTATTGGTTGTTGAACACGTAGGCTTTAGTTCAGACGGTTTTGCAGTGGGCAAATTGTGCTTCTGTTTACCTGAATGAACGATTTGCCGTAGTGTCATTTTGCAGTTACAAGTGTAGTGTTTTTCCATGTGTATGCGGTACTGATGATAGCAAAAAAGCTTGAAACATATGTCTGCCGCTCACGCGTTTGTGATTGCAAAAATTTATTATATTATCAAAGCAGGATTATGAACTGCGCTAAATTCAATTTAAACATTATAAAATAAAGTTTACCTAAATTCTAGATTGTTTCATTCCAACTTTTATTAGTCATGAAAATTTTAAAAAAATTAATGAATAGATTTTTTATTTAAAAAGTCAAGTTCGATTTTAGACAAATGAGAGGCTCTTTGATTTGTGACCATAGGACGTTCCTGGGGGGGGGCGGCATTGAAAAGTCGGAAAAATTGCAGACGTCCTTTATGAACGACCACAAAGTGAGAAAAGTCCACTATATGGAACAGGAATCGTAAATTAACGATAAGACATGAATTTACTTAAAAAAAATTATCTTGAAACGCGTTTATTTAAAAACTACATTTTTAAAACTAACTGCTCCATAATTGATTAATATTTTGTGGTTTTTTTTTCAAAATCGGCCCTCTTTACATCCATCCATAAATTTTCAATTAGATTCTCTTTCAAGTGTGCGCGGGGTCATTATCTTGTAAAAACGTTCACTTCAAAGGCATTTCTTCTTCAGCAAAGGGTAGCATTACGTTTTCAAGGATAACTACATAGACTTCTGCGTCCATTTTTGTTTGATCAAAAAAATCAGGCTGATACCGAACCAAGAAAGTATTCCCAGATCATTAGGCTTGCTACAGCCTTTGTGTTTGACAGTTTTTCTGGAATACTTGGGCTGAAATTCTGTACAAGATGATCTTCGTACATCATTTTGACTAGAGTCCAGTAGTCTTTAGCATCCACCAGTCAATCAAAATTGCTTTGTACTATTTGAAGAATAATAATAATCGCTTCTTTGTTTGTTTCGCATTCAACAATGGCACTTTACTTGGACACTTGCATTTCAAATTAACTTTTATAAGACGTCTTCTAACTGTTGAACTGCTAATAGAAAGATTTAGTTTTTGCTTAATTTGTGTCAAGGTTTTGAATGGCGCTTTTCTGGAATGCATCATAATGTTTTTATCGAGGTTTTTATCATCTCTAGCGGTAGTTTTCTTTCCACACCCTCTTTTTTTCCGATTTATGAATTCGGTACTTTCATTATTATCAAGATTGTGAAGATTCTGAGTAAACGGGGTGAATCACAACACCATTCTGCACGCATACAGACCTCATCCACATGGTAATGGGCATAAAAATATAACCAAAATTAGAATTAGTCGACCACACTCGAAATAGAGGCCGGAATAATGGGCTATTTCAGCGTTTCCCAAATTGTTTTGGCTACGGAACTTTTATAATGGGGCAACTTTGCGGAATCCTTGGAGCTACAAAAATATTTAAAAATAGATTATTTAATAATTTCACATTTTTAATATTTCTGACAGGACCTTTACTTTAGATAACGCTGAGCTATAAAGTACATTTATATAAATTCCCATTTACGCCCGTTGTTGGTGCAGTGGAAACCCCAAAAATTGAAAGAAGAGATGTTATGAGATTTTGGTTGAACAGTAAAATTCTTACTACAGTACGACCTCGATAATCCGGACTAATTAAAACCGCGGTCATCCGGATTAATAAATAATTTGGATTACTGAAGCGAAAGTTTTTTTTATTGAAAAGAGAAACATTTAATACAAAACATCTAGAGAATAGTACATAAACAAAAATTAATTAAAACAGAAGCATACTTATTAAATTTTATATTATTTTGTGAAGTAATTTGTAATTTTTGTTTGCTTGATGTTTTTCTGGTTCATTATAAAGGCCGTTTCTTTTAATCTTTGAAGTACAAGAACATCATGCAGTGGGATATTAGTTTCTTCTGCCCACTTTATGCACACATTGAAACTTTTAACTGCCTCGTCATTTTTAACAGTGTGGTTTGTATTATTTAACTCTGGATCTTCATTGTCACTATCATGATGTTCGTTTGTAGCATCTATGTCTTCCAGTGGTAACAAATCTTCATCATTTTCAAGCCAGTTACGTATTTCCACGATCGTGAGATTTTGCTCAGTGAGAACATTGAGCATATTTGAAACATCTATTAAATATTTATGGATTAACAAAATAAAATACCTAACGAAAAAAATTTCGCGCTTAACAAATGTACGTTATTTACCTGTCATCTCTTCTTCCAATGAAATCAGATTGCGTCGCAATTCACTCAGAGGAATTAGATCTTCAGCATCATACTCAGTGTCTGGGTCGTTATTTTTGCCACATGAGCCATAATTTTGTGCCAGCACTTTTGCAAAACTTTGGAGGAGACTTTTTCCCAAGCATTGCATAGTAGACATACAGCGTCCTTCAAGTTAATGGTTTTTAATAACTTAACAACGTTCTCTTCGTTATTAGATAAAATATGGGCTAAAAGACTTTTCCGATAAAATAATTTCGTCAGTCTGATGGCATTTTGATCCATAGGTTGCAAAAGTGCTGTACAATTTGGTGGTAAAAATAATGCTGTAAATTGTCCATCCTCACTAGTCAGCTCTTCTATAGTTCCATGGCTCGAGGCATTATCGACGATTAACAGGGCTCGTTCAGGCAAAGTGAGACTTCTTAAATGACTTCTAACTTAACGAATAAATGAGGAATGAAACCAGTCTACAAAAATTGCTGTAGTCATCTATGCATTGGCAGATGATTTATATTCAACAGGTATGTTCACATTTTTAAATGCCCTTGGATTTTTTGCCTTTCCTATCACTAACAGCTTTAATTTTTGTGAACCATCAGCATTGCAACATCCTAGAAATGTAAAGCGTTCCTTACTTATTTTTCGACCTGGTGCGGTCTTCTCCTGAGAACGAACCAGCGTTCTTTCAGGTAACATTTTCCAATACAGAGCAGATTCATCTGCATTGTATATTTGAGTAGGTGCGAGGTTTAATTGTTTTATCTTCTCTGCAAATTCAGTAAGGAAAGGATCGACGGCACTTTGATCATTAGTTAGTTTTTCGCCACACACTTTTAAAGCACGCAAACCATGCCTTTTTCTGAAGTTAGAAATTCAGCCCCTGCTAGCTCTAAAATTATCATTTCCATAGGTTTCCGTATAAAACTGTTTTGCTTTGGCAGATAAAATTTCATAGGAAATTGGAATGTGCCTTGACCGTTGTGTACAAAACCATGCATACAAACGAGTTTCCATTTCTGGATATTCGGCTTTTCGTAAGGTTTTTCTGGCGCCGGGACCGGAATCACATTTACCAATAAATCTAAAAGAAGTTACACATATACATAGTAAAAGTACAAAATAGTCTTTAAAATAAATCACACCTTTTGATTTTGTCTTTGTTCTTTTTTATATCGGAAATTGTTGATGTTCCTACCCCGTATTCATTTGCCAACACTTTTCCACTTTCACCACGGACTAGCCTTTCTATTATATCGGATTTTTGTTTTATTGACAACGTAGTATGTTTTCTTTTAGAAGGCATTTTAATACGTATGTGTATATGTGTAAAAAAAATGTTTATATGCTATGCTTTATACTTGGCACATAAAATAACACGTATGGACATACTATGTAACAACCAACAGCTAAGCAATTATTAATCCTCAGACGCGATACGTAGCAGTCAAAACGAAGGCACACACTGCTTATGTGAACCCCTAGATATCTGGGGGGTTCACAGATACGATACGGGTGTTCACAATTATTACAAACGCAGATCCCGATTACCGAGGACTATCAAATCCGGATTGTAAAGTACACAATGCAATTGAAATGCTTAGCCGGATTATTGCAGAATCCGGTGTAATGAAGGTTCGGATTATCGAGGTCGCACTGTATTAAAATTAGCCTTAGATAGATAACCTACGTCGAATCGACGTAGTCGAATTTTCAAAATCGTTATAATTCGCTGATATATGGCGCCACGGCGCTCGTGCCAACTCAGTTGACCCATAGAGCTTGCAGGTGACACTTGTTCCGATAAGAAAAGTGCATTACTTTCATAAATATATGCCATAAATGTAAAAATTCCATTTGTGGGAGCATAAGTCGAGCGCTTGTCCCAATGTCTTCACATCCGCAATGTCTGAATTCCCTTGAGAATTTTCCGAGTAATTTATTTCGCAAAGTTGTTTTAGTAAGTAATAGCCCTAAAGAAGTGATGATAATCAGATATTACCCACTTTAGACTAAGCCTTTAGAAATAAAAAAGTGATTTGGTCAAAAGTGGGTAATTAATGGTTTATGGTATCCACTAATGGCCACCCCCCATTAACAAGATGACTACTTTGTTTTTTAAAGTAATTTTTTTATTCTATTCCCACTTAAACTGAATGGCAATCTACAAACACTTATTTCACTGTGATTTTTCAGAATTCTCAAAATTTACACTGTGTTAAGGTTGGTTACAGTAGTGTACGGGTTGATTACTGATTATGATGAATTGAATTTTGGCTATATAATATAGCTAAAAAATCGAAAAAAAATTAAAAATTAACTTTGCAATTTTATTATTTTTTTAATGGTAAATGTAATGATTACATTTTTAAGTTATTATTTTAAAAACTTGTAAATCACTTTGATAGGAAAGATACATGCAAGGAGGAAAATTTACCAATTTGATCTGGCCTTTCTCACTTTAATTATTCAAACGTTCGTCATCTGCCTTTTTCATGATCTCTAAATATTATAATAATATAGAAGAAACGTTCAAAATACATCTACTACAAGATGATAGCATTAGATGGCACTATCAAAAGAGACTAAGCCAGTATCTCTTGCAGATGACCACTAGCGAGAACTTGGAGAGTGAATGGGAAAACCTTAGGAGTTGCATTATAAAGGCTGCAAATGAAGTGCTGGGCAAAAAGAAAAAGATGAGAAGTAGGAAAGGACTCGAGTGTGAAATGACGACATTGAAGAAGCTATAAAAACAAAGCAAAAAGCCTACCACAAATACTTACAAGAAAGAACAACCGAAAATAAAGAAATATACAATAGGGCTCGAAACAAGGCAAAAACCATAACACGACAAGCACATCAGGAATCTTGGGATATATTTATTAGTGTCATAGAGAATGACATTCATGGAAGACAGACTCTGGCTTACAAAGTCATGAAACACTTAAATAGAACTGAAAAAGATACAGCACAGTTGAATGTTATAGAGGAACAGCAGTGCATAGAACACTACAGAGACTTATGGTTTGACGAAACGGAAATAACCCCTGAACATTCACAAGATGAATGGAACAATAACCATAGGGTCGACGACATAACGATGAGCGAACTGCAGGAGGTGCTAAAAGAAGCGAAAAACAGAAAAGCAACAGGTGAAGACGGGATAGCAATGGAACTCATAAAGTACGCCGATACATTCCTACATCTAAGACTACTACACTTAATAAATGAATGCTGGCAAAGATTAGAAATTCCCAAGACGTGGCAGAGGGCGCAGGTGATATCCCTCTTCAAAAAGGGAGATCGCAGTGAGTGCAAAAACTACAGAGGCATCAGCCTATTAAACTCAGTATATAAGATCTACTCAAAAATTATCAACAAAAGATTAAAAATTATATCCGAAACAATCCTATCAGAGGAACAAAATGGATTCAGGAAGGGTAGATCACCAACTGACAACATCGTCACGATCAAACAAATTATTGAGAAGCGTAGAGAATTCAATCTCGAGACCCATATAGGATTTGTAGATTTCGAAAAAGCGTTCGACAGAGTTAGCAGAGGCAAACTATGGAAAATAATGAAGAAAAAAAGGATATCCTACACACCTAATAGAAGCTATCAAAAGCTTATACAAAGATATAAATATTACAATAAAGATGAACACCCACGAAACAGAGTCGATACAAACCAATAGGGGCCTCAAACAGGGATGTAGCCTGTCGCCATCTCTGTTCAATATATACATCGACGACATTCTGAAGAAATGGAAGAAAATAGCAAAGCCGGGAATAAAAATTAACCAGCATACATACATCAATACACTTTTATTTGCAGACGACTTTTATAAGACGATGGCAACTCCGGTTCTTACATATGGATGTGAGTCTTGGGTTCCTCTGAAAAAAGATAAATCTAAAATACAAGCCACCGAAATGAAATTCCTACGAAGAGTAAAAGAATGTACAATGCGAGATCAAATAAGAAATACCGACATAAGGAAAGATCTAAACATCTATAACATCAATGAAAAAATCCAAGAATATAGAGGTAAATGGAAAGAACATGTGAATAGAATGGATGAGGACAGAATACCAAAGAAGATTCTGGAATACGAACCACAGGGAAGAAGAAATGTTGGCCGCCCGCGACGAAGATAGAAAGAAGTATGAAGACGGAACAAGCTGCACAAAGCCTAAGGCCGTATACAGAAAGAAAGCTGGAAACTTATAAGCGCTTACCGCGCTGGTCCGTTCTACACAAAGGAAGCAGGTTGAAGCAGACCAAGCAAAATGTCGGACTCATCGGACGATGATTTGGTTTTGTTAGAAAATGTGTATTTAAAAATGCGAAAAGAAGCTATACATCCAATTAATAGAGATACGCCGGTAAGCGCTTATAAGTTTCCAGCTTTCTTTCTGTATACGGCTTAATCCATGAAGTGCAGAAGAAGAAGAAGAAAACTTGTAAATCACTTTGATAGGAAAGATACATGCAAGGAGGAAAATTTACCAATTTGATCTGGCCTTTCTCACTTTAATTATTCAAACGTTCGTCGTCTGCCTTTTTCATGATCTCTAAATATTTTAAGCCCAATTTTTCACTGCTAGCTGCAATAAGATCAGGTTTCATAACATCAAATTGCTTTCCAGTCGAACTGGCCACAAAGCCACCAGCTTCGCGCACAATAACCACTCCTGCAGCTACATCCCAAGATGACAAACCATCAACTTGGTACACATCCAAAGTACCTTTAGCAACGTAACACAAACTTAGGGCTGCACATCCTAATGAACGAATTCTAAAGTTTAAATAATTTTGTTTTAATTAAACTAAAACTTACCCTTGATTTAAACCGATTAGGTGCTTGAGACGGTAAAAGTACACATCCCTTAATTCTTCCCGCCCTGCCACTGATAATTCGGAACAAAAAAGCGACTTTATAATATCTAAAATTATATAATTATTTTTTTAAATTACTTTTTTAAATTTTACCTTCAACTTGGCTTGTTTTAATAGGATTTCCATTCAAGGAGGCACCTTTGCCCCTAACAGCCGTATACAGTTCATTTGCAAACGGATTTATACACAATTCCAATAGTTTCAATTTTATTGATTACACAACCAACAGAAATTCCATTTATTGGAAAATTTCTAATAAAATTTGCAGTTCCATCAATTGGATCGATTATCCACGTCGGGTTGTCTGTTAAAGGTGGTGCAACACTTTTGTTGGAGCAGTCTTCTTCACAAATAAATCTAAATGTTGTAAGATTGATAAGTTTTTATCGAAAATGTCAATGTCATGGAAAAGTAGTCAGATTTAAGTCAAGGTCGATTGGTAGTGAGCTCAGTTTATTTATGTGAACAGTTAAATTTTAATACTAATTTATTTTTTAAAATGTTTTTCCTACAACAATATGCCGTAAGTTGACTTACTTATGAGTTGGATACTTTTTTTTAATTTTCTCAATTAAAATATTTTCAATCATGTGATCATATTGCGTTACCACATCCCATTCTGCTTTCTTTGTGTTCACCACAACGTCGTTCGCTTCTAATATCAACTAAAAAAACAAAATTTATTTTTGTTTGTTTGAAAAAAATGTACTACCTTTCCGCAATGTTTCACCAAGTCCAAAACAAAGTCAAAATAGTTTTGGATTTCTTCATCCATTTTATACATGAATCACTTCACACAGACGTGGTTTTGTTGTTAATGAAGCATACTATTATTAGACGAGGTTAACGCTTCTGTTATTTGTTTCCTTCTTTAAAAATGTAAATATTTAGTTGAAGATAACTAATTTCGATAACTAAATCTAATTTTAGATTTTCTCTAAGGAACGCCTGTTAAATAGGGCGCGAATTTGATGACATCACAGGCAATTCAAACTTATACATAAATCCTGATTAAAATTACCTTATTTTTAATTTCATTTCAGAGTTTTTTTATTTGCTCTTGATTAGCATCCTAAAATGATATTACTGCTTCTAAACTACAAATCCCAAATTTCAATAATATTTCTTAAATCCTAATACTGCATTAGGAACGTACATAATATTCAGTGTTAGTCAAATTAAAAATCTCTGCAACCAGGTAAAAAGGACTTCATCAAAAAATCCAGCTCCCTATAAAACAAGAATTAGAGTGCAATTAGTAAATCTGGCAACTGCTTCTATTCATTTCTATTACAGGGTTTTTCTGACTTAGGTTCTATTTTACCTGGGTACAGAGAAATTAAGATTGTTATTAAAAAAATTTCTTTTTTCCTCATTACTTATTGGAAAAATCTTTTTCTTTCAAAATGCAAAAATTTTACCACAGAACTCATCATTTTGTAGTATTTTTCTTTCATAATTAGCATTTTTACCTGATGATATGTTTTCGGTTAAAAAAAAAGGAGAGGAAATATTCCTAAAATGTTTTGTACATTTATTTGGAAATCATTGAGAATTCCCTAGAATTATTCAATGGAAGGAAATCTTATAAATTTCGAACCGAAATTTATTTATTTGAAAACCGTTAAAATTCTGAATGCTGTGTACACAAATTTTTAAGGGTATTTACCCCTCGCTAAGAAAGGTTGAAAAAAGTACACTTCGAACGTCATACAAGAAAACTGTAAATTTAACAATAATTCGCTATTAAATTATAGATAGGTATTCTGGGCCAGTTGATAAAGATGATCTTGTGATCAAAGTTAACTCAGGAATTTCTGTTGCTTGCTTGGTTGATTCATCAAATTAAAATTTGGTTAAAATTAAAAAGTGGGAACCTTGTCCATATTATTAAAACTTGCTCTAGTTTTTTTATCAAATGTGATTAAGTTTGTCTGATGAGCTGTAATAATAAGGTTGAAGCAATTGTAGTAACCTATGGTTGTTAAATTTTCATCTGTTTCTCGAAAATCCTCGTCCTTATTTTTATTCACTTTTTTTTTAATTTAAATATTTTCCTCAAAAGACTAAACTTTTTTTATTTACATATTTAGAACACTTCCTCATCGCCTGGTCCTCAAGGTTTGCCACCTGGTGGTCCATCCCCATCGGGCCCTCCACCAGGTGGTCCACCGCTTGGTCAAGTTGGGCAGCCTGGACCTCAAGGTCAAGAAAATCTTAATGCATTACAAAGAGCAATCGATTCAATGGAAGAGAGAGGAATGCAAGAGGATCCAAGATATTCTCAATTGTTATCTCTACGTGCACGTACTAATGGATCAACTCCTTTCAGCCAGATACAAATGCAGCAATTGAGGTAAAATAAAAAATATGTCAATAACAAAAAAACTGATAAGCATCTATGTATGACCTTTAACAACTGAACTCATGTGTAAACCCTAATGAAGCCAGATTATTTCATTCAATGCTAAAAGCTATGGTTTTCATGTTGCAGGGCACAAATTATGGCGTATCGTATGTTGGCTAGAAATCAACCTTTGAATCCTCAAATGAATTTAGCAGTGCAAGGAAAACGTCCCGATGGCTCTCCACAGTGTCCCACCCCGCCACCATCAAGTCCTTATCAACCGCAAGGCGGGCCACCATCTGGTCAACCGGTAAGTAATTTAAATTTTTTCAAAATATTGAATTTTATTTGCAATAGTGTGCATCATTTGAGAGTATTTCAGCATCAGTATTTTCTAGTTTTATAGCACGCAGATCAAAATTATATACGATTCACCACAAATTATGATCTTTTAATATTATTTTAATTTTCAATTAAATTTGTGGTGAATTCTTTATAATTTGTTACACGAACAAATAGCTTTTATATTGGGGTTTATGTAGTTGCTATAATTTTTTTATGCTATGCTTAGTGCTAATTAGTAGATCATAGTTGCAGCTGTAGGTAGTGATTATTCTAGTTTGCGCTACACTTTGATTGATTAAGGTGTTGGTTAATTAAAAATAGACTAGTAGTTTTTACGTGAAAATTGTCCTTAAAAAATAAATTATGTTTGCATGCTACTACAATAATTATTGGCCTTGAATATTTATCACTCGATATCACATACTTTTCAACATAATTGTTTGAATATTTTATTTATTCGCCACTTTGTATTGCTATTGTTTTACAAAATTACGATCAGTGCATTGATGCGAATTTATAGGGTGGTGCGCCTAACGAAAACTCGGAACCTCCGCCATCGGAAGGTCCAAATCCGTCTCAAATAATGCGACCACCCGGTCCAACAGGTCCGCCAAACATACCACCCGCTGGTGGCATGCCTGTTCCTCAGGTAATTTTCAAAATTTTGACAAAGCATAGCATCAAAAAATCAAATTTGTTAAAAACAGAAAATACTGCTTCGTTCGAATGATTCGCATTTGTAAATAAAAATTTGTAATCTAGCCTCAGCCTACCGGATTGAAACCACCTAATCAACAACAAAATGTACCTTCTGTACCACAGGGTGTAAGGCCAGGAGGACCACCCCAGCCCCAAGGTCAACAGCAACCGCAGCAGCAGCAACAACAACAGCAGCAACATCCTCCGCCAAAGCAAAACCGTGTCACTTCGCTTCCAAAACCAGTCGGCATTGATCCCATCGTGATTTTACAAGAACGTGAAAATAGGTACAATCTGCCGACTTGAACTTCTAAATTTCGTCTTACCATACTATTTCTTTTATTTTTCTAGAATCGCATCGAGAATTGCTTCCAGATTAGAACAACTTCAAAGTTTACCTACAACCATGTCCGATGATTTACGAATCAAAGCCCAAATTGAATTGCGCGCGCTGCGTTGTCTAAATTTCCAACGTCAGCTTCGAAGCGAAATAATTGCTTGCACCCGGCGCGATACGACGCTAGAAACTGCTGTCAATGTAAAAGCTTACAAAAGAACCAAAAGACAAGGATTGCGAGAAGCTCGTGCCACCGAAAAATTAGAAAAGCAACAAAAATTGGACGCCGAACGCAAGCGACGACAGAAACATCAAGAATTTCTTACCTGTGTGTTACAGCATGGTAAAGATTTTAAGGAGTTCCATCGTAATAATCAAGCTAAACTGGCACGAATTAATAAAGCCGTTATGAATTATCACGCTAATGCCGAAAGAGAACAAAAGAAGGAACAAGAACGTATAGAGAAGGAACGTATGAGGAGGTTGATGGCGGAAGATGAAGAAGGTTACCGTAAACTTATCGATCAAAAGAAAGATAAACGGCTCGCTTTCTTGCTTTCACAAACTGATGAGTATATTAGTAATTTGACTGAGATGGTGAAGCAACATAAGTTGGAACAAAGACGAAAGCAACAAGAAGATGAGAAACGGAAAAGGAGGAGGAAAAAGAAGCACTGTGCTGAGGGCAAAATGGAACTGGATGATGATGGTTCTCAGGGATCTGATAAACCGGTTACCGTAATTGAAACCAGCACTGGAAAGGTTTTAAGTGGTGAGGAAGCTCCGCTTCTTAGCCAGCTTCATCAGTGGTTGGAATTACATCCCGGATGGGAAGTTGCCGATACTGATGATGAAGATTCAGATGACGATCAAGAAGGTAAAATATTTTCTTTTTTTTTGTGTAATGTCTTGAGTTTATTTATTTGTTTAGAAAAAACTGAGAGTCAGAAAACCGATGAAGAGAGAGCTAAAGACGTCATTAAGAAGGCAAAATGTGAAGATGATGAATATAAAACTGAAGAACAAACCTATTATAGTATTGCACATACCGTACATGAAATGGTGTCAGAACAAGCATCCATCATGGTGAACGGTTTCCTAAAGGAGTACCAAACAAAAGGCTTGGAGTGGCTGGTTTCGTTGTTTAACAATAATTTGAATGGAATTTTAGCCGATGAGATGGGTTTGGGTAAAACCATCCAAACTATTGGTCTGATTACCTACTTAATGGAAAAGAAAAAAGTGAATGGACCTTACTTAATTATTGTCCCACTTTCGTAAGCAATTTCTTTGATTAAAATAAACAGAATCTAATTTAGGATTTTCAGAACTCTGTCGAATTGGGTCTTGGAATTTGAAAAGTGGGCACCTTCCGTTATTGTGGTCTCTTATAAGGGTTCTCCAGCTGGTCGGCGTGCAATTCAAAGTCAAATGCGGTCCACCAAATTTAACGTATTACTCACAACCTATGAATATATCATTAAAGATAAGGGAGTATTGGCGAAGGTCCAGTGGAAATACATGATTATTGATGAAGGTCATCGTATGAAAAATCATCACTGCAAGTTAACACAAGTTTTGAACACGCATTACATAGCACCACACCGCTTGCTGCTAACAGGAACCCCACTACAAAATAAACTACCTGAATTATGGGCTTTACTGAATTTCTTATTGCCGTCAATCTTCAAGAGTTGTTCCACATTTGAGCAATGGTTTAATGCACCGTTTGCTACTACTGGTGAAAAGGTGAGTTGGTCTTAAGAAACGTGAGGGGATTAAGTAATTGTTTTTATTTTATAGGTTGAATTGAACGAAGAAGAAACTATTCTCATTATTAGGCGTTTACATAAAGTATTGCGACCGTTCTTATTGAGACGTTTAAAGAAAGAAGTGGAGTCACAACTACCAGACAAGGTTGAATATATCATCAAGTGCGATATGTCGGGATTGCAAAGAGTTTTATACAAGTACGTAGTTTTTTTAACATTTTTATCCCAAATATTCATGATTTTTTTTAGACACATGCAGAGTAAAGGTGTTTTATTAACTGATGGATCAGAGAAGGGTAACAAAGGAAAGGGTGGTGCTAAAGCACTCATGAACACAATAGTCCAATTGAGAAAGTTGTGCAACCATCCTTTCATGTTCCAACCCATCGAAGAAAAATATTGTGACCATGTTGGTATGGCAGGTGGTGTAATTTCAGGGTAAGTAACTCCAACTTGGTTGGTCATCAACTCACCACTTCATCCCTTCTTTTTCAGACCTGATGTTTATCGTGCATCGGGAAAATTTGAACTATTAGACAGAATTTTACCCAAACTCAAGGCGACAAACCATCGTGTCCTCCTCTTTTGTCAAATGACCCAACTGATGACCATCATGGAAGATTATTTAGGTTGGAGACATTTCAAATATTTACGGTTGGATGGTACCACTAAATCGGAAGATCGTGGAGACTTGTTGAGGAAATTTAACTGTAAGAACAGTGAATTTTTCATATTTTTGCTTTCCACCCGTGCTGGTGGTTTAGGTTTAAATTTACAAAGTGCTGATACGGTCATCATTTTCGACTCCGATTGGAATCCCCATCAAGATTTACAGGCACAAGATCGTGCTCATCGTATTGGTCAGTTGAACGAGGTTCGTGTTTTGCGTCTCATGACTGTAAATTCGGTCGAGGAACGTATTTTGGCTGCAGCTCGTTATAAGTTGAATATGGACGAGAAAGTTATCCAAGCCGGTATGTTTGATCAAAAATCTACCGGGTCGGAACGTCAACAGTTTCTTCAAAGTATTTTACATCAGGATGGGGATGATGAAGAAGAAGAAAATGAAGTTCCTGATGATGAAACTATAAATCAGATGATTGCTCGTTCTGAGGAAGAATTTGAAACCTTCCAAAAGATGGATTTGGAAAGGAGGCGTGAAGAAGCCAAGTTGGGGCACGCCAGAAAGTCGAGGCTGTTGGAAGAGAGTGAATTGCCCGATTGGTTGGTTAAAGAAGATGCCGAAGTTGAGCGTTGGAATTATGAGGAACCCGACGAAAGTATGTTGGGTCGAGGTACCAGGCAGCGTAAAGAAGTGGATTACACTGACAGTTTAACCGAGAAGGAGTGGTTAAAGGCCATAGACGAGGAAGGTGCCGATTATGAAGATGAAGAAGAGGAGGAAGAAAAGATTAAGAAGCGAAAGGGTAGAAAGAGACGCAAAAGGGGCGAGGATTCCGATACAGAACCTTGCACGAGTGTTAAAAGACGAAGGGGTCAATCTGGAATTGATCCTAAAATTCGAAGACAATTGCATAAATTGATGAACATTGTTATAAAATATACGGACAGGTAAATTTGTTTCCCTTCCCTTTTTTGTTTTACTTATTGCTTTTCAGTGACGGTCGATTATTAAGCGAAGCTTTTATGAAACTACCTGCACGACGTGAATATCCTGAGTATTATGAAGTTATTAGGAGGCCTATGGATATCAATAAAATTGTAACCAAAATTGATGAAGGCAAAGTAAGTTTACCACCTTAATTTTTTCTATCAATTTTACTGCACATTTTTATAATTTTTTGCAGTATTCTGACATACAAGACTTGGAGAGAGACTTCATGCTGTTGTGTCAAAATGCCCAAACGTTTAACGAAGAGGCTTCGGACATACACGAAGACAGTATTGTCTTACAATCTGTTTTTACCAATGCTAGGCAACGGATCGAGCTCGAAGGCGATTCAGAAGAAGACGATAAAGACGATGGTAATAAATCTGATACAGATTCAACAGTAAAAATGAAAATTAAACTTAAAGGTAGGAAAACTCCCGGAAGGCGTAAGAGATCGGCGAAGAAATATGTATCTGATGATGACGAAGACGATGACGATTAGACAATGATGCACGATATTCTTTAGCATGTTTTTAATGCCTTCTGTTTACGCTGACGGAATAGTATAGAAATGCAAGTAGTTTTTAAGATTTATGTAAATAAGAGGAATTAATTTTTTTTTTCTTAAAATTATTTTAAGCTCACCGAAAAATAAGATTATATTTGGTCTTATTTTCTTTTAGTGATCAACTTAATCTTTTTCTTCAAAAGATGCAGTTTTACTTTTTTTGTTCGATTTCCAATAATTTATATAAGTGAATTACTTAGCTGATTGGTGTGTAGATGTAGTAACTTTATGTTATAAAATAATTTAGTATGATTTTATATATTTAAATAATCTTATATGTGATCATTTATTACTCGAAGTAAATGTAGCGCAAGACAAACGTTTTATTTATTTCAATTTTCACCACTGAAATAACACCTCCTTCAAGTTCCAATCCTACCCAAACAATATTTGACCAAACAATTTAATAATAAATTAATTAATCCCAATTGCATAATTGGGGTTTCTTTTAAATATTCACTACTTGATCATAAGTTTTCCTCTAATTTATAATAATTAGGTAAGAATAGGATAGTGGGAAAACCCTATGGGTAGGTTATAGAAAGAAAATTCTGAACAAGTATGTGAGGACTTATTTTACTTGTAATATTAAGCATATTTTTAATTGATACACACTGAACCGAAAACTGTTGTACATACAATGAAAATGTTCATTGGATTTATGAAAGCCAGGTTCATTTAAAATTTTTTCAATGAAGTTGAGGAATGCTGCTTTGAAATATCTTGATGACGTAAGAGAACACCCTGAATGCTAGAACATTTCTTAAGTTTTGATTATCAAACCTTATTGTGGTTTTTTCTAAGTAAAAGAAAAAATAATAATGTAGGAAATTCTATATAAAAGGTTTTGTAGTAACCACAAAAAATAGAGATCTAATGATGTGGTTTTCCACCCTTATTTTATTCAAAAGTTCTACCGTTTGTAAAACGGATCAAGAAATATTTATTTGATAAGTTATGTTACACCACGTTCTGCATCCACGACACCTTTCCAACAGGTAATAAAAGGTTGGCTAGCTCAAAGTCGCGAAGGGGTGGGTTGGTGGAAGGAATGAAAGGGTCGTGTGACGGCACGTCGCAAAGCGTGGGTTTCCTATCGACGACCGGGCAATCCTCGATCGCGATTCTAAAAATTGTCAAAATCGGTGTGAATAATTTACACGGGGGGGGAGTTAAGTCAAAATCGATGGGGTTAATATACACGAGGGAGTTTAAATGGGCGCCACGCATACGAAGAAATGAATCTCTTTGAAGGGGACTGGTTATCACACCTTCCAAGCTGGTACGCGACAACTTGATGATCTTACAGCGAACTCTCACTCCGGAAAAACCTCGCTCAATGACCTTACCTTTACAGGAGGCGAACTTTCCGTTGGTGAAAATAGCTAAATAAACATTAACACAACAATAATAATAACACACAAAGTTGGGAAATAATAAAAATGTATTAAATAAAATAATATCAGGGGGGAGTTGACAAAGTTTACACAAGATACTATCAAATTTACATGTCTTGTATAAAAATAAATATGTACAGTTGACGGAACCTTTCCGTGTGGTTTCCGTTGCGAAACTAATATTCGTAAAACAATTACTCTTACAAAAATACAAAAGGTTAATTTGCATGAAAGGGGGGCGTATTGAATACAGCACTCCACCAAAATAAATAGTTACTTAAGCGCAACTTGATAATATTCAAAACTATGATTCATAAAATTGATCATGGAACTTAATCAATGCAATTGATTGTCAAAATTCCCAACAACGGGACAAACAAACTTTAGCTACAATACTAAACTTGAAACGTTACGTTACATTGTTTGGTTACATTCTGAACGCTCGAATGGCGTGGTAAAAGTTACGTTAATAATAGATAATAATATTAAGTTAAATAAAAGGTATACAAAATGGTTGCGATATCGTCTTCCAGGGTTGAACTGAACGTTCATAAACACAACTAATGGTCAATAGGACCAATTAACATCACAATCTTAAAAATATAAAAAGGTTTCTTACTTAATTTGGGTGGTTGATGGTCGACCTCTAGGTAAAGTCGATGACGGGTCCCTCGGGAGTGAGATTTCGTCTTCAGAACGTAGAATGAAGCTGAATGTGATGTCTCAAACCATATCGGAAGGGCAGCGTAATAACCAGCTTCCCAAAAACTCTTCAAATCGGAAGGTGGTGAAATAACAGGGTGGTTTACGCACTGTATTTCGCGATAAAATAGGGGTCTCCGTACGAAATAATTCACTAAGTTAGTTATTCGCGAAGTGACAAATAATTCAAGCCGGCACTGTCTAAGTAAGAAATGTTAATGTGGTGTCCGATAAAAAAAGACGATTGGAATGCACACATGAGTTGGAAGTGCAACACCTGTTTTGTACCATTCGATGAAAGCAATGTTACGTACTTGCCTTATGAGCGGCAAGCAATAACTCGACGTGATTAACGTGATAAGCAGATGGTATAAAAAGTCCGATAATAGATTCAATGTTTAGTAACCATAGACGATATTAATTGTTCGATCACTTATTAAATATTAGCAACAATTGACGATATACTGGTTCGATAAAATATTAATTGTTTAACCACAATTGACGATATTAATCGTTTAACAACAATTGACGGTATTAATGTTTGATAAAATATTAATTGTTTATTAACAATTGACGATATTAATCGTTTAACAACAATTGACGGTATTAATGTTCGATAAAATATTAATTGTTTATTAACAATAGACGATATTAAAGTTCGATAGTATTAATTGTTTAATAACAATAGACGATATTAAAGTTCGATAGTATTAATTGTTTAATAACAATAGACGATATTAAAGTTCGATAGTATTAATTGTTTAATAACAATAGACGATATTAAAGTTCGATAGTACCTGCAGTTGACACACACTAATTTTTTAGCACAAATGACTTGTATTTATTTAAAGACCTCTAATAAATGTGAGACCTTGATAGTTAATTCCGCTTTTGGAAGCGCTAAGATACGAAAAAGGTAGTATCAGATTCCAAGTGAATCTCCTCGAATATGCAATTTGCAGCTCAATTTATGCATTCTCCCTACTCTGATTTAGGATTTTTCCCACTTACTGATTGATTTGGATCCTTGTAATTGGGTCCTATAAATTTAGAAAGAAGGGCGACGCGATTTAATTGGACAATACCTAGAGTGTGAGAGCACACTTTCTTCTTTCTCCATGCAAAGTGTATCGAGAAGTTTTGCAGGACACGTGCGAGCAAAACAATTTTTTGCTCGTCTCGTCGGACGAAAAGGGTCTAACTTTTGCACTTTTTGTTGGTTTTTATCGAAGTTTTAAAATTGCGAAATCGCTATGCTTTCCATGTTAAAAATTAACACATGAGTTTGCAAGTCGATGCCTGTCTAAGATAACGATGTCGAATGCATTCGTTCCCATGGTCTTACCATCGCACGTGCCCGTTTTTTGTATCGACGGCCGACGTGGATTTATGGATCACATAAAAGTTTCTCTCAGTCGTTTGAAAGATTATAGTAAAGTATAGGTATGAGTTGACGTTTAGTTTGCAACGTTAATGAATAGAGAATTTATTGCCGATGAGGTGAATTATGGATTAATGCTACGTCAACATTATTAACACTTCCTCATCTACCGTATGGTTTATTGTACGTGTATTAAAATATTTGATGATACTTTCCTAACTATACAATTCTTAAGATTATTGTGCATTTGCAAAACGTAAATTTATTAGTTGAGCGAATGTTTCAATCTTTTATTTTTACAACCCGACCTAAAAATGTTTTCTCAAAGAGTAATTTTCAACGGATCGATTCGAAATTTAACATATAAGTTTAATAGATCATAAACGCAAAATCTAAGGGTGCGCCCGATGCGCGGAATAAGGTGACACTCCCCTTACGTCAAGAGTTGTTATCCCTAACTACTCTTCAACTGGGACGCGCGCAACCTCAACCGAAACACAAACTGTCCTGCGATAAACCATCAACACTTGTAGTGTTGAAACAACTACTCAGCTAGTGACTAGACTATACGTATATGCCGGGAAAGAGAGAGAAGGTTCACCTAACCCTAGGCTTAATCAACCCGTGAGTCGTAGTGACTCCTACATGAGAGGGCGGTTCGCGAAATCACGCGATCATTCGCTGGCCGTGGGACCCACAAATGTCTGTGAAGACACCGGACTCTAGATCAAGGTAGACCTGAGCTAAGGTAACACTTCCTTGGCGTACTCATATTTACAAAGCCTTCTCTAAAATGGTTCAGTCGATGGGGACTGTCTGCCTTTTTCAATACGTTGAAAAAGCAGAGTAAAAAAAGACGTGTGCTTGGCTGGATCATATTTACAAAAGCCGTTTGATGCACTTCAGTAGATGGGGACTGTCTGTTTTATCAGTTATCGTTGGTGAAACAGAGAAAAAAACTTGCGCTTAGCTTGATCAAATTTACAAAGCCGTTTGAGAGATCACTAACCTTCCTCATGACTTCGATCCGGACGAGATGATCGGAAGAGAGAGAAGAGGTAATGATGGGGGGGCGAGAAAAAAATTTGAGATGGGGTGACAACCTATGAGGGACAGTCGAGGGAACAAATCCTCGATTCGTCCGGCTTGATCACGGATGTACACGAAAAAAAAAAATGTGGGGCATAATCGACAATCCAGATCGGGATGGGGTAATAAACTACAAGGGCAGTCGAGGGAACTTGTCCTCGATCCGTCCGTGTTGGACATTGATGTATACAAAAAAGAAAGGAAACATGGGGCCTAGCCATGAATCGGGTTTCCACTGAATAAAAAAATATTCGTGGGGCATAGTTGACGGTACGGGTCGGGATAGTTTGCTTCCATCAGTGTAGTCGAAGGGAACGTCCTTGAACCACACTGACGTAAACGGGAGCTTTCCTTGAATACAAAAAAAAATCGTGGGGCCTAACCGTGGACCTACACAATCTATCGCCTCACAAAAAAAATGAAGCTAGCACAACTAAGGTTGACTCTACCAACGCTAGCGGTGAGTCTTGATGCGCAAAAAAAACATCGTCATTTATTGAGAAGTCCTGCGGTGATCGGCACCGGAGAAAACTTCACTCTAAATGTTGTCTTACACAGGTAGTGTTAGTGCAAGACGGGGACGTTGTACCAGTGGAACGTATCCACTAGGGTACAAGGCCACAAAAGATCATAACACGTAACATAAGGGGGGGGTTTAGAAGTTGAACGACGGCTGGATCAAATTTACAAAGCCGGTCCTATCTAGTTCGGTAGGCGGGGGGGGGGGTTGATTAATTTAAACGGGACTAAAGTGATCGTTATACACGAAAAAAATTTAACAACAAAAAAAGATATACGAAAACTGACTGAAATTCGAAATGGTGACAACCGTCCGGGTTGCACCTAAATGTTTGCTCAAAAATATATGAAGTGACTCTACTGTATAAAACTGACGAATGTGAGAAATAATTTTTCTCCAAAAGGTCAAAACGTAACTATGAAATTAACGCATGACTAATGATAACATTGGGTAATCAATTCAATGTAATCCTAGTCTCTACTTGATTCAACTGAGCGATTGATTGGGTGATTAGGCCAATGGCTCGCTAAGCGTACCCTCTAAATCCATAAACAATAATTTCTGAAATGGTTGACTGAAAATTCAAAAAAAATTCGAGATTACAAAATGACATGACTAAAAATTCAAAACAAAAAAAAACTCGGGATTACAAAAATGACACGCGAGATAAACCATGAAGCAAAAGAAAAATGACCCGTTTATACTTTGGGGGCACGTAGTTTTATGTCGTACGATAAGGACATAACAAATATCTCCCTTAACCTTACTGACTTAAAACTAGCTTAAAAATACCCAAACTTTACGCTAACTAAACCGATACCTAAAATTAACTAAACCGGAACCTAGGCTGAACTTAATCCTACCTAAACCGAAATCTAAACTAATCCTTACATACTAAAAGCGCGAGAGAAAAAAAAAGTTACACAGAAAAAAAAATTCCACGTCCCAAGTCTTAAACAATCTGAAGCCGTTGTGACCGTTGCAAGAGAGGGCGGTTCGCGAAGTCACGGGATCGTTCGCTTGCCGTGAGACCCACAATCACAAACAGAAACGCTGAACTCTAGCTTGGGTTGGACCCGAAAACGTGGTAAAAGTTGGGAGGCGTCAAAATATATGCCTCTGGGATGAACAGATCAAATTTACAAGTTCACCCCTAATGGGTTTGTTCTTCCTTAGACCGGCAGGTGTTATGACCGTGTAGCATAGTTGTAGTCAATCTATTATTCCCTAACAAAAGGTAAATTTCCCAGAGTGTTGCTTCGAGTTATAACCCCTTACTTCTGTACGAAATTCCCTTACTAAGAAGGTTCCTTTGGGGCAGATTTTCATCCGCCAAAAAAAAATGGGACGATAATTCACCGGGGAATGGACTAAGCCCACGAAATTACTTTATAACCCTGGGGTTTGGATCGTTATCCAACTGTGGATCAACGTCCAAAAAAAAAATGTTTATCTAGCAGTGGAACTATGTTCAGCATGATAATTCGATAGCTCGATGAGAAGTGGGTCACTCTAAACAACTATTAACTATGACAACCTTACTACAAAAAAATAAAATTCGGTAAAATTTTCCTTCCAGGGTGTGTTAAAAAAACTTCCCCTAAAGGGTGTGTTGCGACAAATGATTTGTCCGAAATTGGACACAAGTCCAAACAATACAACACGGCATGAGGCAATGTCTAATGCAATTGCATTCTCAGCCCTGATCTTAATTTCAATTTCAAAAATGAAAACGAGAAAACTAAAAAAAAATCTATTTTAAACGGTACTCGATACCAGGAAAGAACGGTGAGGGATGGTGGGGGCAAGTTAACGTCGTGCGATTGACAATAAGACATGATCAGTGTGTATGAAGCGACAGTGACACATTGACCTCAACCCGAAATGATAACTAGATGTTACCCTACCACTAACTTAAAGAAAAATGTCACAATGGACTGGGATTCAAAACTCTTTGATTGATTTGATTCACCAAAGAAAACTTTACGTTAAACTTTAAATTCAAAAAAAACTCAAAAATAAACTTTAACTGACGTCAAACTTCAAAAAAAACTTTAAAAAACTTTAACTTAAATTCAAAAAAAACTTTCAACTGAATTTGAAAACTTTCAATCTAATTTGAAAAACTATTAATCAAGTTTGAAAAACTTTTGATTAAATTCAAAACAACATTCCATTAATTTCAAAAAAAAATTCCCCTCAATTCGAAAAAACTTTTCGTTAAACTGAAAAAAAAACTTGGCTCCAAAGGCCGATATTAAATTCAAAATGTTTATCTTAATTCACGAAAAAACTTGACGTTAAACTAAAAAACTTGAATTCAAATGGTAACATGAAATTCAAAATGTTTACTTTAAAAAACTTGAAGTTAACAATAACTCAAACTGCTCTAGATCAAACTCAAAATTCGGAAATACGTCTGCAAATGAAATTCAAAAAAACTTTTACTATTCCACTAAATGTGTGCATAAAATCTCAAAACTACACCCACAAAACTAACTTCGAAGATTGAACCTTGAAACTAAATTCAAAAAAAAATTTTAGAAAAACTTTACGTTAAATGTCCATACAAAATTCAAAATATTTAAAAAAATAAATGCGTAACCTAATGAAGTGCGTAAATGCGTAAGTGCGTGACCCGTAGTCAAGCGTAAGAATGCGTACGAAACGCTTTGTGTCTTGTTCGAGACACATGCAAACAAAAAAATGCGTAAAGAGTGGACGGTGTTACTAGCATAAAATACGTATGGAAACGAGTGCGTAAATAACATGCGTACTTAAACATACTTGATCTAGATGTGAACATGTGTGCTAGGCACAACAAAAAAACTTTCTATCGCTATTTGCTAAAGATGGAAAAAAACAAGGTTCGCTATAAACGGTATGCAGTGATAATGCGTAAAGGTGCGTAGAAGACGCAGATTAAAATCTTTCTTCGTTAATTGCTGAAGGCTAATAAAAATTTGTTACTAAAATTGTCGATGCGAGGGAGGGTGGCATTGTTAAGGGATTGTGCGTTAGGGTGGTTTTCGTTCTACAGAAAGGGTTGCGAAATACAGGGTAGACTTTCAACGTCCGATATAGACGGTAAGGGTTCACACAAAAAAAAAATGGTGAAACAAAAAAAACTTTAAACTAAGTTGAGTGACAAGTAAGAGTTTTCAACAAAATTTAAGGGTTGCGATATCATCGCCACGTTAGGGCGGTAAGGGTGTTCGCAGTTTTACGTCATGCACGGGACAAAAAGGGTTGTACACGCCAAAACGGCATTATGAACCGATAAAAAAAATGTAGGTTGTTTCGGTCTACAGTCAGCGGTGGTCCGCACCAGACCTGACCTCCTCGATTCAACCTAACAAACACGCAATAAAAACAAGGCGAAATGTTATGGCGACATTTCCTTAAAAGTACAAAAAGCTAGGTAAAATGTTATGATGACATTTTCTAATACAACGAGAAAAAATTTTAACAATAACGACTAAGGACTAGATACATTCGCAACGAAACACACGCACTAATAAACAAAATTCATTCATACATTCACACGAAAAACAAACACACATAAAAATCTTAATATTAAAATCGGGGCTTTAATCTCTTTTTTGGAGCATTATGCCCTGCAACGATTTTTTTCTTGGTCCTACTCTGTCTGGGGTTACAATGGGGACAAGTTTTTGTGGTCTCATCTTTTCTCCCACAACGATAGCAATATATACGTTTCTGCGGAACGGTACAACGCAACGCTAAATGTCCTGTGCCACCACAATTCCAACACAAAAGGGTGTTATTATTTGTCTTATTATGAATACGGCTCTTACACCCGAATTCACCATTACTTTGCTCGTCATTACGCGGTCCGCTAAAATTTTCGGACTCGTCCCGGGATAAATTTTCAATTTCTCTTACCGACATATTTTCCTTTGTCAGTATAGAGACGTTTTCGACCTGACCTGAAATTCGTAAGTGAAACTTCACGATCGGGGTTGATATTTCGAAATTTCTATTCGAATTCGCCGCTTCGACGGTACCGCGATCAACAGGGGGTTCTTTTGTAATTTCCTCCACGGTATTGGACCTAAAATCTCTCTCCGTCCGGGAGTCTGCTAATAGTAAGCCATAAGTTGACCTAAATTCCTCCAATTGATCTAAAATCCTAAGTTTGGAGTCTTTATCTTTTATTAATACGGGTTTTGATTTAAATAATCGATTAAAATAATGCGTTAGTTTCGTCTCTATGTTCATTTCTAGATTGGGTTTCTGATCACGCGAAACTTCTAAGCGACCAAGTAACTTTTTAATAATTAACACGCCTTCTTTTAAAGCTGCTAAATCTTCCGCAAAGGAAAACGGATACCATAATAAAATGTATTTTTCACCCTGTTCCTCTTTCATAAGGGCTGATACTAATTCATCGCGTAATTCTCTTAATGAACCGTGAAAAGGTAAACCTCTAATCTTTAATTCGTATTGGACCTCGTCCTTTCGCAACTTGTCCGGTACAATCCTGAATGCCATTATTAATCGAAATGAATAAATTTAATTAAATACAAAAAAGGATTCGCGGAACACGACTCTACTTTGTTCTCTGAACAACTAATGGTAAACGGAAATACAATATTTGATCTTAAAATCGCGATAATTTTCACTTTTAAATTTAAATAGGGGGGCGTTATGGAATCTCGTTAGTCCATTCATGCGCGTCGGTACTACTTTTAAAATTGAAATCTTAATTCAAAACTTCGTGATTTACAAAATTTGACGTAATGTGCCAAAAGGGCTTTATCGATAGCTACTAAGTTGGGTGCCAAGTTATATTTTAACCTACAAAAATTAATTTGGAATTTACTTGATTTACAAACAAAAAAAATTCGATACCATAACATGCCAAAAGGGCTTTATCGATAGCACCACGTTGGCCGCGCCAAATTATTATCCTGTTACACCACGTTCTGCATCCACGACACCTTTCCAACAGGTAATAAAAGGTTGGCTAGCTCAAAGTCGCGAAGGGGTGGGTTGGTGGAAGGAATGAAAGGGTCGTGTGACGGCACGTCGCAAAGCGTGGGTTTCCTATCGACGACCGGGCAATCCTCGATCGCGATTCTAAAAATTGTCAAAATCGGTGTGAATAATTTACACGGGGGGGGAGTTAAGTCAAAATCGATGGGGTTAATATACACGAGGGAGTTTAAATGGGCGCCACGCATACGAAGAAATGAATCTCTTTGAAGGGGACTGGTTATCACACCTTCCAAGCTGGTACGCGACAACTTGATGATCTTACAGCGAACTCTCACTCCGGAAAAACCTCGCTCAATGACCTTACCTTTACAGGAGGCGAACTTTCCGTTGGTGAAAATAGCTAAATAAACATTAACACAACAATAATAATAACACACAAAGTTGGGAAATAATAAAAATGTATTAAATAAAATAATATCAGGGGGGAGTTGACAAAGTTTACACAAGATACTATCAAATTTACATGTCTTGTATAAAAATAAATATGTACAGTTGACGGAACCTTTCCGTGTGGTTTCCGTTGCGAAACTAATATTCGTAAAACAATTACTCTTACAAAAATACAAAAGGTTAATTTGCATGAAAGGGGGGCGTATTGAATACAGCACTCCACCAAAATAAATAGTTACTTAAGCGCAACTTGATAATATTCAAAACTATGATTCATAAAATTGATCATGGAACTTAATCAATGCAATTGATTGTCAAAATTCCCAACAACGGGACAAACAAACTTTAGCTACAATACTAAACTTGAAACGTTACGTTACATTGTTTGGTTACATTCTGAACGCTCGAATGGCGTGGTAAAAGTTACGTTAATAATAGATAATAATATTAAGTTAAATAAAAGGTATACAAAATGGTTGCGATATCGTCTTCCAGGGTTGAACTGAACGTTCATAAACACAACTAATGGTCAATAGGACCAATTAACATCACAATCTTAAAAATATAAAAAGGTTTCTTACTTAATTTGGGTGGTTGATGGTCGACCTCTAGGTAAAGTCGATGACGGGTCCCTCGGGAGTGAGATTTCGTCTTCAGAACGTAGAATGAAGCTGAATGTGATGTCTCAAACCATATCGGAAGGGCAGCGTAATAACCAGCTTCCCAAAAACTCTTCAAATCGGAAGGTGGTGAAATAACAGGGTGGTTTACGCACTGTATTTCGCGATAAAATAGGGGTCTCCGTACGAAATAATTCACTAAGTTAGTTATTCGCGAAGTGACAAATAATTCAAGCCGGCACTGTCTAAGTAAGAAATGTTAATGTGGTGTCCGATAAAAAAAGACGATTGGAATGCACACATGAGTTGGAAGTGCAACACCTGTTTTGTACCATTCGATGAAAGCAATGTTACGTACTTGCCTTATGAGCGGCAAGCAATAACTCGACGTGATTAACGTGATAAGCAGATGGTATAAAAAGTCCGATAATAGATTCAATGTTTAGTAACCATAGACGATATTAATTGTTCGATCACTTATTAAATATTAGCAACAATTGACGATATACTGGTTCGATAAAATATTAATTGTTTAACCACAATTGACGATATTAATCGTTTAACAACAATTGACGGTATTAATGTTTGATAAAATATTAATTGTTTATTAACAATTGACGATATTAATCGTTTAACAACAATTGACGGTATTAATGTTCGATAAAATATTAATTGTTTATTAACAATAGACGATATTAAAGTTCGATAGTATTAATTGTTTAATAACAATAGACGATATTAAAGTTCGATAGTATTAATTGTTTAATAACAATAGACGATATTAAAGTTCGATAGTATTAATTGTTTAATAACAATAGACGATATTAAAGTTCGATAGTACCTGCAGTTGACACACACTAATTTTTTAGCACAAATGACTTGTATTTATTTAAAGACCTCTAATAAATGTGAGACCTTGATAGTTAATTCCGCTTTTGGAAGCGCTAAGATACGAAAAAGGTAGTATCAGATTCCAAGTGAATCTCCTCGAATATGCAATTTGCAGCTCAATTTATGCATTCTCCCTACTCTGATTTAGGATTTTTCCCACTTACTGATTGATTTGGATCCTTGTAATTGGGTCCTATAAATTTAGAAAGAAGGGCGACGCGATTTAATTGGACAATACCTAGAGTGTGAGAGCACACTTTCTTCTTTCTCCATGCAAAGTGTATCGAGAAGTTTTGCAGGACACGTGCGAGCAAAACAATTTTTTGCTCGTCTCGTCGGACGAAAAGGGTCTAACTTTTGCACTTTTTGTTGGTTTTTATCGAAGTTTTAAAATTGCGAAATCGCTATGCTTTCCATGTTAAAAATTAACACATGAGTTTGCAAGTCGATGCCTGTCTAAGATAACGATGTCGAATGCATTCGTTCCCATGGTCTTACCATCGCACGTGCCCGTTTTTTGTATCGACGGCCGACGTGGATTTATGGATCACATAAAAGTTTCTCTCAGTCGTTTGAAAGATTATAGTAAAGTATAGGTATGAGTTGACGTTTAGTTTGCAACGTTAATGAATAGAGAATTTATTGCCGATGAGGTGAATTATGGATTAATGCTACGTCAACATTATTAACACTTCCTCATCTACCGTATGGTTTATTGTACGTGTATTAAAATATTTGATGATACTTTCCTAACTATACAATTCTTAAGATTATTGTGCATTTGCAAAACGTAAATTTATTAGTTGAGCGAATGTTTCAATCTTTTATTTTTACAACCCGACCTAAAAATGTTTTCTCAAAGAGTAATTTTCAACGGATCGATTCGAAATTTAACATATAAGTTTAATAGATCATAAACGCAAAATCTAAGGGTGCGCCCGATGCGCGGAATAAGGTGACAGTTACTAGTATAATAATAATAGGTGCATAAAATTTAAAATAAATTTCTGGTGTTTTATATTATGACAAATATTTAATTTAAATAATTTTTCATATTTAAATATAAGAAACATGTTAAAATAAGATAATATTTATTGTTTAAATACTTCTTTTAGTGGGGTGCAAACTCGCTTCAATTTTCACTTCTGTGGGCATTTTGAGGTAAAAAGCAACAAAATAAAAATTATGTAGTGATAAGCAGGAAGAATCAATTTATAAATCGTCATACAAATGCAGAACTAGCTTAACTAACATTTACAAAATTTTACAGGAGAGCACTTGAAAGGTTTAATTTTCTCATACTTTCCATATAGGATTATAATGTTCTATGAAGAATTCTTATATTTTTATTAGGATTTTTCTGAATTGTAAAACACATCCAATACTATAATTTTCTGTAATAAAATAAAAATCAAAAAATTTGGACTTGGGTTAGTTCCTGCATTCACATGACGAAATTATTCTTATTGATTTTTTTTCAGAAATGCACAATTTCGACAGTGGCGTAAAGTAAATGGCAAAAAGTATCACAAAATAATTACAATTTTGTCGACATTCAAACCTAATAAATCGCATTTGAACAATTTTTGCCCCATTAAGCTTCTGAATATTTGCAAAAATTTAAACATTTTTTCATGTAGAAAAACCACAGAGAATCCATTGAAAAATTTACGTATATTTTATATGCTATCCAAGTTTTTCATCATGGGGCTAAATCAGTATTTTGGTATTGGGCGATTTGAAGAAAATGGAACATTTTTGGATAGGTTGTAACTTTTTACCTCAAAATGCGTACTACCTTTTTTTAAAAGACATTCATGTGCGAGTACTGTTTTTGTTATTTATGCCAAACTCAAGTTATTATGAATGTAAGGTTCATATCCTCTTATCATATTTAGATAAATATTCAGTTATTCAATGATTAGCAGGTAAATGATGGGTCAAGAACAGTCGCATTCAAGCATCCCCGGGGCTTAAAATAAATAAAATAGAACGCAATTGAAGAGATCCTATCTGTACCTTATGGTGTCAATGAACAATGAAGATATTCCTGACTAAACGGAATGCCGCCTCATATCTTCTTCAACTAGCAGTAGGATTTGTCCGAAAGTAACGCTGAGCCACATTGAGACGATTTGTGTATGGAAACCTAGGATTAGAAGAATACAACAGAAACAGTATATCTTTGTAAGTACATTCATAATAAAAAATAATAAAAAGTCGAAAAAGACTAATGTTAAAATAATTAAATTTTAAAGAATAATTAAGGCTGCCGTCCTGACGGTGTTTAATATATGGGAAATCTGTCGAGATTGCGGACGCACTAGGTAAGAAAGTACAGTAAAACCTCGATATAACGGACCTCTATTCACATCCAGGACAAATGCTTGACCTAATTTGAAAAAAATATTGGTAGAATTATATGCATTTTTCTAGAAGATACTGCGTCCGAAAATAATAATAATTTTTTCTTGTTTTGAAGGATTTTTTTGAAATGGTGAGCAGAGTTCTGTTGCATTTCTAACGAAGTTAGTTGGATCTCGGTTAAAATAGTTTGTCTACGGGATCGGATATTTCACCGCGGCCGAATTACCGCAAGACATTTTACCGCAAAATGTTCATACTTTTCATTATTTCATCATTTACGAATGAGTCTTCAGCTTTTGTGTAATAATTATAATAGGGAGTTGGGAATAGGACTATTTTAACCTGTATACTTCCACAACAAAGCATTTTTGAAATATTTTTTTCAAACCCCTAACGCCACTTGGCCCCCAAGCATAGGTAGGTACGGCCCTGAGATTTGAAATGGAAACCGGAAACGGTTGTTTCTTAACCTCAAAATTGAACCCGCTTATCTTCAAATTTATATTCTGTGCTTCAAGTGAACTTATGCTTCCCATATTTTCTTGCAAGAATGAGGAAGTCCGCAAGTTTAAACGCCCTCAACACAACTTTTCGAGGTGATGAATCTGACGATGAGGATTTAGAATGCTGTTTTGCAAACAGTTTGTATTTACGTACATTAATCATCAATCAAATGACCGAAGAGAAGATAAAGAAAAACATTGGTGACATGTTCGACCAATTGTCACAACAAACGGATGTTTTAATTGATCTGGAAAAGAAGAAATTTAAGTTGGAAAAAGAGGTAAAAACGTTAGAATTAAATATGGAAGTCAAAGAGGTTTATAAAAAGCTGAACGAAATATTTTGTGAGGTCAAGAAAATCCTCGATGATTACAGCGTTGATGACAATTTGAATGCATGTATAAAGGTTGGTGAAGCGAGTGCATCTAGCAAAGTTTATTTAAAAAATATTAAACCGTTGGCGAATTCTGATGAATACGATAAATTTTTGAGTGTGATTAAAAACTGTGTGGCCTCCCTTGAAAAGTTACAAAATGTTACGTCGATTTGCTCAAAGGAGGTACAACTTTTAAGTGACAATGTAAAAGATTATAAAGATTTGCCAGTTGAACTTATGAATAAACGTCAATTGTTAATTGAACAGCAAAGTGATGTTACTTTAAATGCTTTTAAAACGTTATCGGATAAATTTGCTGTGATTCATCAATAAATTTAATTATTCAGTGTTTCTTTTTTAATTTTGAAGTAATGTTAATTTTAATGTTAAATTGAACAATGTACGAGGTTTTTTTTGTAAAATATAGAAATAACAAAACCAAGTTAGAAAATGTGTTGATAAGTTTTTGTTTGATATCATTTGCGTTGAAACATTTTTGTGCACACCTTTACGATAAGATTGTGTTCAAGTTTAATTTTATTATTTACCAATTTACCTGAATCGAATTAAGTTTGTGATTGTTATTAGTCTCGGCGGTGGGAGAGCGCCGTGAAGTCTTTTTGACTGTCGCACAATAATATCGCTGTAACTTCCTTTATATTTTAACTGATTTCAATGAAACACCTACCATTTAATAGCTAATTTAATTTTTAATAAATTCATTTCTATTATGTCTTAAGGTAAAATGCTTAGTTTTGAACGGTTTTTAATAAAACTATAAATTATGAAAAAGGGGCAGAAATAAAATCCTTAAGGCTAGACCAGACGAGGATTTAAAACGCAAAAAAAAATTTAAAGATGAAAAAATCTAAAATAGAAAGGATATATTTCGAAAGGAAATTTAATTCTAAACAACTTGACTTCTAACACTTTTTTTGTGCTAATTTCTTCAGAAAATGATGAAACATCACCTCATATAATGATAATGCAAAATCGTAGTAAAACAAAACTTCCATATTTTATGAATTGAATTTATAAAAGAATCATTTTTAGATTGGAATTTAATTTTAAAAAATTTTTCTTTTACTATTTTATCAAAAAGATTATAGTTTCTACGAAAAATTAATTTTGTATCAGATTCTTGCTTCTTTGCTGCGTTATCAATGCAAACTTTATTTAAATAAAATTTAAAAATTTAAAGGGGCCTGCAGAACTTTCGCATTCTTCATGTCCAAGTTTTGTAAATTAAATATTCAAAATTTCAATACAAAGTAAAAATACCTCAATACAAAGTAAGAAGGCTGTAACTGATAATACTTACGGCCATTTCCTTTGCATGTTGTTGCATTACGGCCTTCTTACTCTGATAAACCATGATTCTTTTACTTTCCCATTTACGTAGTAAAGGAAAGTATTGTTATCGAGTTAAAAAAAAATTTTGAGTTAGCATTTTTCCCATGGTCTATGAGCCCATGAATTGTTTAAGACCAATTTTGGAATGATGTCCGGATGTGTGTGTGATGTATGAAGTGTGATGTGTGGTTATTCTATCGTCAACGTTTTCAGACAAACGCGTGCACCAATTGAGAGTTGAAGTAACTGTCTAAAGAGCTGATTAGATTTTGGTTGAAAACCGTCCATTTTTAACCCCTTTTTTAGGGGAATGAAAATTGTTAAAGAGCATTGCCGCTTCCCGGTGGAACATATGAGATTGAAACTCATATCAATCGAAAGAGATTATTTTTCCGCATCTTATGATACCCCACACTTGATATTTCCCTCTTAAATTATTGTTAAAATGCAAAAATACAATAAGCGCTGTTAAAAAAATATGGTTTGCCTTGGATAATTTTGATCCAAGTTTTTATCCAAATTTTGTATTAAACCGATATTAAACACATAAATTTGAGCAAATCACTCACTCACTCAATCACAATTTAGTGCGTATAGCTACGAGGGTCGTGGAGAGTTGAAATTTTGCATACCCGTGTGGTTTTACGAGGATTGAACGGGAAAATTTTCCCGTTTTTCATGGGACGTAACGGAGGGGGTGAAATGGCGCTTCAAAGTGGTCACAAAATTTCGGCATTCACTTTGGAGAGTTGAAATTTTTCAGGAAGCTCCGGGCGGTGGGCGAGGGGGCGAAACAATTTTTTCTTTTTCGAAATTTTTTTCCAGCGCTTGGCAAGAGGGCTCCTCGCGGTATTTTTCTACTTCCAGAGTTTTCGTCCGATCGACCTGAAATTTGCTAGAGGGGTGGGGGCGGCGAAAACGGACAATCGGTATGGCCAAATTTTCCAATTTTTGTCCCGTTACCGTTTAAGGGGGGGGGGTAAAAATTGAATAGTTTTTTGCGCCTGGCTCGCTTATTTTCAGATTAAAGTTTCGATTTTTTGGTCTCATTTGGATCCTCTCGAATTTAGACTTGCATTTTTGCAAAAAAATGCCTAGGTCCCAGATCGCTTTCGAGCGCTAAGCGAGACGACGATTTTAATTACATATTTTTGCCGTTTTTTTGCGCTACGCCGGGCGGCGTCGAACGGATCGCAGAAAATAATACACCGTCGTCGAGCCGACTGTATGCCCGACAAAATTTGTAGATATACTTTTTCTCGAAAAATGAACTGGTTTCGAGTAATCGTGATATACAAATTAAAAAACGGCAAATTTAAAAAATTATGGTTTGCCTTAGTTTAATTTTGATCTGTCCAAGTGATTTGTATTGTTTATTACTATAATTTAATATTTTAACTAATTTACTTGTATAAACATATTATGTAATTAATATCAAACGAATGTTTTAATTACTTCTAAAAAATTAATTCTGACGTCATTACGCCCATAGTTAAAATTTGATTGCACATAGACGGCACGGCATTCCGCAAATTTCTAATTTTTTTTTGAAAATGACAATTTTAAAAATTTTTCAATGCAAACATGTTATATTATTGTTAAAATGAAAATATAAAATAAGTGCTTTTAAAAAATATGAGTTACCATGTTAAATTACAAATTAAATTTCGTAACTTTGATATCTCAAAGTAATTTGTGTATTTTATCGAGTTAAAAATTTTTTTGAGTTAACATCTGTTTCATTAATATTTAATATAAAATGAAGTGGAATCTACTAAATGGGAAAGTAATGTGTTGTCACATCAGATTTTTTTATTTAAAATTGCTATAACTTGATAAACAATACTAAACATACATACACCAACAGAAGAGAAACCAATCGAAGTGAAGGAACAGTTTTACGAAGAAATAGAGAGACAATACGAAAAAATACCAAGATATGACATAAAAATACTGCTGGGAGATTTTAACGCGAAAATTGGCCAAGAACAGGAATACCAACCGACAATAGGAAGACATAGCCTACATGAAGAAACCAATGAAAACGGTAAACTGCTGATAGACCTCGCAATGGGAAGAAACATATGTTAATAAAGAGTACCCACTACGAACACAAGAAAATACACCGGGGCACATGGATGTCCTCAAGTGGAAACACGACGAACCAAATAGACCATATAATGGTAGAAAAGAGATGTAACGATTGTATACAAGACGTAAGAAGCTATAGAGGGGCAGACATGAACACGGACCACTACCTGGTAAGGGCTAAACTGGAACAAATAATACCAATTGATTTGGGGAAGAAAGCTGATACACAGAGAGATATACGAAGATTACAAATCAGAGACGAACAGGCAAGAATAAAATACGAAACATCGATGACTGAAAACCTGAAAAATAAACAACGAAACCACGATATAGAACAAAAAGCAAAAATCTAAACGAAACAATATTACAAACGGTAAAAGAGTTACGAGAGGTGAAACAAAGAAAAAAGAAAGAGTGGTACGATGAGGAATGCAAAAGAGAAGTAAATAAGAGAGAGGACTATAGAAAAGATAGAAACTATAGAAAAAGTGAGCGAATGGCTGAAATGCTAGCGTGTTCGCTTTCAAGCCAATATTCACGGGTTCAAATCCTGTGAGGTGCTATCTATAGAAGAAATTTTCGCTCACCAAATGTCTATCTGCTGGCCCCAGATAACATTATTTATGGCTAAAAAACTTCCCTGATGGAGTAGGCGGTGTAAAAATCGTCTATTCCCGTGGTTCGGAATCCACGTTAAGCTGTAGGTCCTCTGTGATCGTCACACATTTTCAACACGCAACGAGCAGAGACAGGGAGGTATCGGGAAAATGTCGCAAGACGTTCATAACCGAATATAGATAGATAGACTATAGAAAAGAGATGATACAAAAACAAACAGTGGAACATAGAAAAAGATATGAAGAACAAAGAATAAAGTGCAAAAGGGTGTTAAGAGGGAAGAAGAGAAAACATAAGATCGAAATGCTTGAAGAAATAGAAGACAAGTTTAGAAATAAAGAGATCAGAAACTTTTATCAAGGGGTGAAAAGAGTAAAAAACGGTTACCAGACGAAGACAGTGATGGAAATTTGATAGGAGACGAAAAAGAGATCATGGAACGATGGGCGCAATACTTCGAAGAATTACTCAATAAGAATCAAGAGAGGACAAATGACGGTAATATTGAATACAACACTGAAAATATAATAGTAGAAACCCCAAAGATGCAAGAAATAAGTGAATATTATCAAGAAGCTAAAAAACAACAAAAGTGCTGGCGAAGACGGCATAACGGCAGAAATAATCAAACTTGGAGGTGAAGAACTGCACACACAAATATATGAGCTAATATTACAAATATTTAATGAAGAAAAAATGCCTGAAACCTGGAGCGAAGCGATAATATGTCCAATACACAAAAAGGGTGACAAGAAAGAATGTACAAATTATCGAGGAATATCACTATTGAATGTGACATGCAAAATTCTCGCAACATGGATAAAAGGAAAAGTTGATGAATTCTCTGAAAGACTAATCGGCGAATATCAGAGTGGGTTTAGAAGTGGGAGATCGGTAATGGACCAGGTGTTTACAATAAAGCAGATACAGGAAAGAAGTCACAGACTGCAACTACCCACACACCTGGTATTCATAGACTTTAAACAAGCGTATGACAGCATAAGAAGATATAAACTGTACCAAATATTGAGAGAATTTAAAATACACCCAAAATTGATCAAGCTAATAAAGATGACACTGGAAAAAACAGAAAATAAAGTAAGAGTAAAAAGAATGACGTCAAGAAAGTTCAGAGTAGAGAATGGTCTGAGACAGGGAGACCCATTGTCGGCAATGATGTTCAATCTCGTACTAGAGAAGATCATACGCGAGAGTAAAATAAACAGAAATGGAACCATATACAGCAACTACCACCAGTGCCTGGCTTTCGCGGACGACGTGACACTAATAGCAAGGTCGAAAAAAGAAGATCGAAAAAAGCTACAACAATGTATCACGAGAATGACAAAGGTGGCAAGAGAAATGGGCTTAGAGATCAACGAAGAAAAGACCAAATACATGACATGGCAAGACGAGACGTATGAAGAGAACAGAACATTACAAGTAGAAATAGAAAACAACAGAACCCTAAAGATAAAGGAAGTCCAAACATTTGTATACCTGGGTACAACGATAACAAGGAAACCAGGTAGCAGCGAGGAAATAAGAGTTAGGATAGCTGCGGGAAATAGAAGCATAGCAGCACTACATGGTATTTTGTCGAAGAAGATGATGTCTAGAGCGGTAAAAACCAGAATTTACAGGACAATAGTGAGACCAGTGGTGACCTACGCGTGTGAGATGTGGGTATTAAAAAAGCAAGACCAGATGATGTTGGGAGAGGAAGGTATTGAGAAGGATTTTTGGAGGTGTGTCAGTGGAGGGGAGGTGGAGGAGACGAAACAACGAAGAGTTAAGAGAACTGTACGGGGCACCAGATATAGTGGGGGTAATGAGATCGCAAAGATTAAGATGGCTCGGCCACGTGACAAGAATGGATGAGGAGAGAGTGACAGCCAAAACGTGGAAAAGCCAAATAGACGGACGAGGACGAAAAGGAAGACCACTACTCGAATGGAAAAGAGATGTGAACGAAGACATAAAACGTCTCCAGGTTACAAATTGGAAAGTAAACGAACTACATAGTACTTAATAAAAAGTAAAATAGTAAACGAAGCTATGAGCCTTCAAGGCCTTTAATGCTGATATATATTGAAGTGTTCTTTTCTGTCCAGCGACCAACTATTTATTTTTTTGAATCCGTGAATTCTGGAATCACTTCTCCAAATTTATTTTACTTTTCAAATTATTTTATTCACTTCAAATCAAACGCACTCTTACAATTTTAAACTAAATTTTTTCGTTTTATTTAATTTTAACAACATTTTCTATACAAAAATTTTACAAAATTCTCGCTCAAGCGTCCTACACGCTCCACACTGCTTGACGTTCACTTCTCAAGCGTCCTCTACGGTCGACCGCCTGGAGGTGACTCCTTTCAAGCGTCCTCTACGGTCGACTGCTCGGCGTAGACTGGCCCCTTCTTCTTTCAACGCAAAAGTTCCTTTGTCTCTGCGCACAAAGATATCCATTTCCAAATTCTCTCTTCTTTTAATTATAATTTACAATTTTTTGTTACATTTTCAATTTTACATGTTAATTTTTAATTTTAATTTTTTTGAATCTCCGAAATTTGGCTAGGTATTGAAATACAGTTCAATATATAACTTGATAAATCTGTGTTCATAAATCTATTAATATTCCATAGAAATACGCCAACGTTGTATCATTAACTATTCCAGTATTATTTATTTTGTATGAGTGACTAAAGCAGGCGTACCATATTATGGTAAATTTGGTTTGCCATTTTCTTAGGTATTGTCTCAGAATTTTGCACTATATTTTCTATTCTGGACAAATGAGAATTCCACTGGTTTATACAATACGAAACTTTATATTTTTAAATGCAAAAATTCAAGACCCACATTTATTACAAATTATATTTATACATAAAATTTTGGGCTAAAATTTTGAAAAAGTTTATACTTTGGCGGTGATTGGTGAAGGTCCTATTTTAAATGGGATACCTGTTTGTTTCAATTCGTTTGCACTTTTATCAACCTTCTGAAATTATAAAAAAGTTTTAATATTTTCAACCATAAAAATAATGGAAGGCTATCAAAATTAATTTGTTTGGAACCTGGTACCCAATAATCTAAGTGAACAATCTTTAATTTTTAGCAAAGAGTAGCGGATTCCAAGTTTAAACTAAATTTGAAAGAATCGCCATAAATCCGAATACCCAATTTTTTACGTACCTAATTATTTATTTCTTTTGTTCTGGGTACCTGGTTCCTTAGCATATTATCCGATTTAAAATAAAAGAAAACAAATATTAAAACTATTTTACAGTGAATTGTGCAAACTCTTCGGCATATTCATCCTTTGCACTTGTTCTAAACGGTTCTTCATCGTATTGATCAAAATTGCTTGTATCGTCTGGTCCTTTCACTCTAGGCTTAAAAGTTGGTCTAAATTTTTTATCCAACAACGCTTCCCATTCTATCGACTTAAACCAATCGTGCGTTTTTAGATCTTTGGTTCCATTTTTCAATATTCCGAATCTGAAACAATATTAATCCGATGAAAATCAAAAATAGCTTAACACGACACAGGAACTACCTTTTCGTTCTATCAACTTGTAATATATTCGATACCAAGTCTCTTAAAGCTTTAGAAAAGTGTGCCGGCATTATAAATTTTCCAGCCACAATTTTTTCGTAAATTTTCATGGGATCCCGAGCGTAGAAAGGTGGAAAACCAGCATTCATTTCAAATATTAAAATTCCCAATGCCCACCAATCGACTGATTTATTATAACCTTGGCTTAAAATAATTTCCGGAGCTAAATATTCTGGTGTTCCTAAAATATCGAGAAACAGCGTAAATACAATTGCGTTTTGATATTTCAAAGTACACGCATTAATAACGTCTACACGTGAGAGTCGCTTTTGAAATTTTCAGCTCCCTCAAAAAAAAACAATTTGAGCAGACAGCCTGGCGTTTCTGTTTTGCGTAGTAGTACTTGCTTATAAAAATTATCTATTTTTATCAGCTGCTTTAAAATAATAATAATAATCTAACGGTATATCGTTGTTAATGCGGTGTAGGGGTAGAAGGTTAAATTGGATACTTACCACAGAGTGTATAAGTTCTTTGGTCATCAATTTTTTTGCAAAATCCAAAATCGGTAACTCTGAGAAAACCGTCTATATCAACCAAAATATTTTCGGGTTTAAGGTCCCGATAAATAACCCCCATGGAGTGCATGTATTCAAAGACTAGAATCACTTGTGCGGCATAAAATTTCGACATGGTTTCATCAAATTTTTTCATATTGCGTAAATGTAAGAACATTTCTCCCCCGTTAATAAATGGCATTCCGAGAAATAAGTAAACGTTATCTTTAAAAAAATATTCCATATAAATAAGAAACTGAAAGCGCATGGCGTCCATAATGCGAATTTCGGATATGGTGTGAGCAACTTGTTTAGTTTTAACGACGTGAGCCTTTTCCATCATTTTTAGTGCATACAGCTTATCCGGCTGCTTTTTCCTATTAACCAACACGACGCGACCAAAAGAACCCGTGCCCAAAGTTTTCCTTAAATCGAAATCGTTGATAGTAGCATTTGATTGAAAATCTGCCCTCCAACGGGCATCAAAATCCCTTCTTGACTTTTTCATAAAATTTTCAAAATCCAAATAATGTTTGGCGTTTCTTGCTTCTACCATGATGCTGTGGTAACTTGCATCGTAAAATATTGATGAGGCTGACGCACCTATATTTTCGCCAACTTCGCACAGACTTAATACATTAGTTAGTTCTAAAATTTTGTTAAATTTCAATATACAATTTTTTTTCTGTCATGATTTATATATTTACGTCAATTTGAAAAACAAAATAATATGTAATGGTGCTTCAAAAAATGTCCGAACCGATAGAGAGGTTTTTCCTTTTTAAACAGATAAACCGGCCTTAAATTAAACACCACATCGAAAACCGGGTATTAATAATTTCTTAATTTATAACTTCTTGTTTTAGTCATTATACCCATCTAAAAATATTTTTATACTTTTAGAAGAAGAAGAAGTAGAATTACAGTTGAAATTAATTAGCTGTCTTGGAAAAGTTTACACTTGACTTATTAATAGACTTTTTAAGTGTGGTTTCTTATAAAGTTAAACGAAACTTTTAAATATTTAATTTTCCGAAACACAAAATATATTTTAAGGCTTTGTAAATAAAAGCTCAAAATGAAACAACTTGGATATTGAATTTTCTATATAATTTTTCTTCTTAAAAACAAGGCGATAGAGATTATTTTGATTCCCATATCTTTAAAATGTGAACCTGTATATTTCGTTCTTATGCCACTTCTAATTCTATTTGTGTTTAAACTGGGCCAAAGAATTATTGTGGTTCGGATACCACGTTAAACTGTAGGACTACGTGTAAAATATTTTTACATCAACGACTTCAATATAATCAATTAAATTGAAATTTGATTTTTTTAATAATTTAAAAATAATTTCATGCTGATTGATATTATATGAATATAACTACAATTTTAAATAGAAGGTCGCTTTTATTAATATTATATATCTAGAATGTAAATAAATTTATCGATAATTTTAGTTAATATTATTTTTATCGTCGCTAAGATGTAATTACTATTTATTTGTCTTATCTTATAATTACGCAACTAATAACCATAACTGCATGTTATATAATTTGTGTTAAGATCTGAATATAAAAATCGCTTTGCAGTACGGCATGATTGTAATAACGAGCATTGGATTAGCATTACCATTGTGGGTAACCTTTAAACCTAAACAGCGTCTTCAATGACTCTTGATAACGGTCATGGCCTGAATGTTAACGTGATCAACTGCTAATGTGAGGTTTCCCTGTTTAACTCCGGGTACAGTCTAAAATTTCTTTACTGTTTTCCGTGTTTCAGAAGGCACGTAAAGCCATCGGTCCCCCTTTGTTAATGATTTGCCATCGTAACAATAAAAATCAGGGTGCACATCGAAAGGCAAACCTAGCAAGCTGCGTAAGATGTAAAAACCAAATGCTATATGGAATTAATTAAATAAATTAGTTAAAGAACAGACCATAAGAAGAATATTTTCTACCAAACAGCGAAACTATTTTCAGGAAAAATTTCAGCTTCGCAGTGATACGCAAAAGTGAAAATATTTACATATATTATATAACATTTTGGTAAAATAGATACATTTATTTGTACCTAATTGAACAAAAATGCTAGAAGTTCCATTACGACCTAGGTATTTTTTTCCATGCAGGCAAATCTAAATTCGAAATGAAACTAAAATATCATTTGATAAATAACAAGAGTTGTGGGGGCTCGATGATAAAATATTTGCGCCCTGCTAAAACGATAAGAGGATAAGTTTTTTGTTTTTCTTCCGTCTATCCATTATGGAACCTACGCCCGTATAAAATTTCAGCGCCGCAATCACATGCGAAATAAAACGGGGAAATAATAATACTTAGATTATTTATTTATGTATATTTTTAATTGCAGGCAAATCTAAATTCAAAATGAACAAAATAAAACCTAAAGTCAAAAATCCTTCTATAAATATCGGAGCCATGGGCTTCCGATGATAAAATTGAAGAAATAAATTAGGAATAATCTCAAATTTTACTTTTCGCACTAGTGAGAGTAAAGCGAGTCTCTTTAAATTTTTACTCGATTCCTTACTACTTGTTAAATTTTATCGCTCTAAACAGAGACTCGAGAGGATGAATAAATATTAGTTTATAATAGTAAAAAAACAATAAAATTATGATGCCCTATTTGGTTTTGGGTGCACTTCTCCTTGAAAGTCACTTGTGAAAGGGTGCCAACAGACCAAGTGAGACTCATCCCTACCTACAACATTTTCAAGTCACACTTGAAAAAATGCACATAAGATTCATTTCACAATTCATTATTTATTAGATGATTGAAAGCAATCATCGTTCAACTGCATTTATCCATTTAGTACTGCTGTGTGTTAAAATGAATAAGAAAGGCTCCCGATGCTAAAATGAATCATATATTCGAAATAAGCACAAAATTCTAAGTCGAAAGACACTTTAAAAATTTACTCTACGAGAAATTTTTATTTTTCAAAATTTCAATTTTCTAAATTTATTTGAGTCTCTCAGGATGAATGAAACATGACAAAGATTGCTAAATCTAAATAAACTGATGATTGTCACATCAGAAATGAAACAAAAAACTTAATTAGCTAAAAATTTGTAAAAATGTATTAATTATGATAACCTAGAAAAATTTAAGAATTTGTAAACCAATTTACTCTACAAATAACATTCTCTGTAAAAATGTAAGCATATCAAAAATTATGTAATTGTTTCATGCATTTAATGTGTATATTTTCAACGGATAAATCAACAATTTAGTTAATAAGGGTCATATTTGTGTAACGCCCCTGTAAACAACCAAGAAAGACGAAAATGAATCAATCAACAATCCATAAAATTGATAAAAATGGAATGTACCAATCAAACTGCTCGGGAAGATGTTCCAAACGAAATCGAGGTTGATACAGAAGAAAAATCTACAATAAAAATAATTTATTAGAGTAAAATAAATTCGAAAATACATGGATTTGACTCACAAAATTCAAACAAGAATACCAATTGTATCGATTTTCGATCAAAAATCAGTTCACCTCTAGTAACTCCGCTGTGTGCACGCATTTTTCGATGCTCTCCGAGAAATATTATTTACCAGAATTTGGAGGTTAATCAAATTCATTTGACTTCGGAGAGGTTAGAAAGTTCGTTTATTCAACGTCGATTCTAAAAATAGATGTCAAGGACATAAACAAATGCAATGGAGATGTTGTAATTTACAAAAATTTATTCATATAAAAATTTTCTGGATAACAAGAAAATCATTGCAAATTAATGGAACAACTTACCTCAATATTTTTGGAGATTTTCAATAGGAAGGATGCAAATACGAGCACAAAATTCAGCACTAGTCAAAGTAAAGTACCGTTTCAAATGACATCCAACAAAGTCATGACAGGTGGAGTGAAGTTCAATCGTTGCAAGTAAAGATTAAAGCAGGGCGCACACAGCGAATAAATGATATCCTTTTTAAACAAATAAAAACTGCGATATATTCAGGAGCCAGGTACAGTGAATTTATGATTTCTATAATTTGTTAAAATTTTGCCTTCAGCGTGTTAATAATAGGATTTGGGGAAAAGACTTCTAACAGAGTGTATTCTTTGATACCCTAAGTGATAAGTTAAAAATAATCAAAAGTTTTATAATTTTCGTCAAAAATATTTTAAGCTTTAAAAATAAGCAACAAATTTAAATTTATAAACATTTAAGCCCGCTAATGTAAAGCGAAAGTCTTGATTGGCTTAAAAATCAAGCAACTTGGGACGAAGAGAGGAAACCTCTTTGTTTCGAACAATTATTTGTATTAATTTTTCTTTTTTAACTATAATAAAATTTGTATGGGAGTTGATGAAAGTTTTTTATTTCTTTTTTATTCAAAAAAGGAAAGCAAAAGTTATAAATATCCTGAGAGAGCCAATGAGCACAATAAGATCGCCTCTAATAATTTATTTCGAACCACAAGGGACCCACTCCCTGAACGACTCATCCCGAGAGCTTAGTAAGAAGGGGCAATAATGTGTGTACCTTCCTGTACCTAACATTTTATTAGGAGGAGGACATAGCATCTTTTGGCGGCCAACGTGGTGCTTCGAAAAACACGATAGGGGTGCGTTGAGTAAAAATTTAAAAACGTTGCAGCACCAAAAAGATAGCATCTTTTGTCGCGAAACGTGGGGCTCGAAAAAGGCAAGATTAAGGGTAGTTTTGATAAAAATTAAGGGTACAAAAATTTTTGTGAAAAATTAATATTTTGAAATTTTATGCATCAAAGTATAGCATCTTTTGGCATCCAAGCATCGAAATCACGATAGGGGTAGTTTTGATAAAAATTTAAGGGTAAAAACTTAAAAAATTATTTTTGTTTGTGAAAATAAAACAACATTTTGATTATTATAATAATTAGTTCTTTATTGACAGGTTCTGTGTTTAAACATTTTCTATTTACAAATTTCTTTGATAACTATTTGCAAAATTCTTTTAACAACAAAAAAAAAAAATTAATCATGTCGAACGCACAAGTAAAACAAAACCTGGTATATGTAAGCCAATCCGACATACAAAAACTGATGGAATTTATAACAGCTGGAAATCAAGCCCAAGCAAAAGAATCAAGCGAACAATTTGAAAAGTTAATAAACAAAATAGAAACTGGAAATCAGGAATTAATAAACAAAATAGAAGCTCAAAATAAAGAAAGAATAATGGTAATCAGACAAGAAATCTCCTCTATGGATACAAAAATGGATCCAAAAGTTGAAACCCCAATTCCAACACAAATCGAAGAAATGGAGGAAGTTCAATACAAATTCAACGTTGTGCATGCAAGAAGAAATTTCAAAAGGCTCTACTTGAAGATCAAGAAATTATATGCAAAGCCGAAGTACAAAACAAGAGGTACAAGAGCAAAGAAAAATAAAAGATTTCCAAGAAGCTCCAAACAAAAGAAATTTAGTAACAAACAACAAAATAAAAGAAAACACAAAAATGTGAAGAACCAAAAAAGTGCAAGAAAATTAAAAATAAAGACAATTATTAGAGTCAAAAGAACATTTAAAAGTAAAAAAGTGCTCACAATAAACAGAAAGAAGCAGACTTTAATAAAACATAAACATTTTAGATTGCGTAAACTTTTATTAAATAAAACAGTGAAATTCGGGAACATTGTTCAATTCAAAAATTTTTCACATACAAAAATACAAAATAAACATGCTCGGTTGAAAATAATAAAGTCAATGAAAATTCGGTACAAACGGATAAAATTTAAATTACGGTACAGTGATAGACAGTTGAAAATTAGAACATTTAATAAACAGTGCAATCACAAGACCAAAAAGACAAAAACGCGAAGTCAAATCACAACAAACAAAGAAGTGAAATGGATAATGGACTTCAACACAAAAACAACAATTGGAACAAATGCTGAAGATTACATCATGAAGATGGAATTATTCAAACGGGTCCGCTTGAAAATCAACACATAAAAATCGGAAACTTTGATAAGGAAAATCAGGATGCCGAAACTTGTAAATTTGATTAGCGAGTGAAATGGACACGATCATTAAAAGTGAAAAATTTATAAAAATTTATTAACATTGAGAGATTTGAACTCAACATTATTAATTATGAATAAAAATTGTCAAGACTACAACAATTTAAAAATCTGAAAATTATGAGAAAACTAATTGACTACAAGAAAAATAAGCGTACAAAAATTTCGAAGATTCGAGATGACAACAAAAATTTTAAAATTATAAACATGGATAAATTAGTGACAATGCGGAAAAATTTAATTGAAGAAAACATTTTGATGAAGAAAGATTGGTAACAAGAACATCATAGGATGGACCAAAAGGAAGATTTGCTGTAGATGAAGTAAAAATAAAATAATTTTTGATAATAAAAATAATTGACGATTGATTACAATAATAGAAGTTTATTGATGATAAATAAATGGGATAATGAATTAATGCTGAAATTGCAAGAGACAATTTGAGCAAAATAGTTAAAAGTTGCGTGAAATAGTTTGAAAAAGAGGGCACATTGACTAGAAATATTAAAAAGGGGGGAAAAGATTAAAAATTTAAAAATTAATATTAAAATGATCAATTAGAGAGAAAATAAACAATCAGGAATTAACAAAATAATATTCAAATACAGAGGATGTGAATTAAAATCCATCGCATTGAAAGAAAGAAGCCAATTAAATATTCATCACAGTAGGAAACAATTGATCCAAACTTATAATTAATTAAATAGTTGAAATTAACAAAACGCTTAGAAAATGGTCAAAACTAAAAAAAAAATTTCAGAAAGAGTCAAACAATTAAAAAGTCAGATGTCAATTTAAAAATTTAGATAATTTAATTAGTTACGATTTTAGTTTTACAAACAATTTAATTTAAAGGGGAAATTTAATGACAAAAAAAATTTTAAGTTTATTTTACAATCAAGTTAATTCATAATTTAAAAATTTCAATTTCAAAAGACATAAAGTTTGCAACATTTTAAATAAGTCATAGAGGGATATCACAAGAGTGAAAAGCCATTCGCACAAACAAAAAGACAAGTAAAACTTGAAATGGAGGAGATTAACGCATACAATCTTGAAAAATACATTTAGACAAATGGAATCAAAATCAATCAGTCACAAATATCAAAAATCAGAGAGGTACTTAACTAAAAAAAAAAAAAGGAAAATTTTATAACATTTGAACACAAAAATTTTTGAAATTGAATCTTCAATCTAAAATTAAATTTATCTTTTGATGCAATTTGAAATGGATTATGCTGTGTGTTAAAATGAATAAGAAAGGCTCCCGATGCTAAAATGAATCATATATTCGAAATAAGCACAAAATTCTAAGTCGAAAGACACTTTAAAAATTTACTCTACGAGAAATTTTTATTTTTCAAAATTTCAATTTTCTAAATTTATTTGAGTCTCTCAGGATGAATGAAACATGACAAAGATTGCTAAATCTAAATAAACTGATGATTGTCACATCAGAAATGAAACAAAAAACTTAATTAGCTAAAAATTTGTAAAAATGTATTAATTATGATAACCTAGAAAAATTTAAGAATTTGTAAACCAATTTACTCTACAAATAACATTCTCTGTAAAAATGTAAGCATATCAAAAATTATGTAATTGTTTCATGCATTTAATGTGTATATTTTCAACGGATAAATCAACAATTTAGTTAATAAGGGTCATATTTGTGTAACGCCCCTGTAAACAACCAAGAAAGACGAAAATGAATCAATCAACAATCCATAAAATTGATAAAAATGGAATGTACCAATCAAACTGCTCGGGAAGATGTTCCAAACGAAATCGAGGTTGATACAGAAGAAAAATCTACAATAAAAATAATTTATTAGAGTAAAATAAATTCGAAAATACATGGATTTGACTCACAAAATTCAAACAAGAATACCAATTGTATCGATTTTCGATCAAAAATCAGTTCACCTCTAGTAACTCCGCTGTGTGCACGCATTTTTCGATGCTCTCCGAGAAATATTATTTACCAGAATTTGGAGGTTAATCAAATTCATTTGACTTCGGAGAGGTTAGAAAGTTCGTTTATTCAACGTCGATTCTAAAAATAGATGTCAAGGACATAAACAAATGCAATGGAGATGTTGTAATTTACAAAAATTTATTCATATAAAAATTTTCTGGATAACAAGAAAATCATTGCAAATTAATGGAACAACTTACCTCAATATTTTTGGAGATTTTCAATAGGAAGGATGCAAATACGAGCACAAAATTCAGCACTAGTCAAAGTAAAGTACCGTTTCAAATGACATCCAACAAAGTCATGACAGGTGGAGTGAAGTTCAATCGTTGCAAGTAAAGATTAAAGCAGGGCGCACACAGCGAATAAATGATATCCTTTTTAAACAAATAAAAACTGCGATATATTCAGGAGCCAGGTACAGTGAATTTATGATTTCTATAATTTGTTAAAATTTTGCCTTCAGCGTGTTAATAATAGGATTTGGGGAAAAGACTTCTAACAGAGTGTATTCTTTGATACCCTAAGTGATAAGTTAAAAATAATCAAAAGTTTTATAATTTTCGTCAAAAATATTTTAAGCTTTAAAAATAAGCAACAAATTTAAATTTATAAACATTTAAGCCCGCTAATGTAAAGCGAAAGTCTTGATTGGCTTAAAAATCAAGCAACTTGGGACGAAGAGAGGAAACCTCTTTGTTTCGAACAATTATTTGTATTAATTTTTCTTTTTTAACTATAATAAAATTTGTATGGGAGTTGATGAAAGTTTTTTATTTCTTTTTTATTCAAAAAAGGAAAGCAAAAGTTATAAATATCCTGAGAGAGCCAATGAGCACAATAAGATCGCCTCTAATAATTTATTTCGAACCACAAGGGACCCACTCCCTGAACGACTCATCCCGAGAGCTTAGTAAGAAGGGGCAATAATGTGTGTACCTTCCTGTACCTAACATTTTATTAGGAGGAGGACATAGCAGTACGTATTCACCAAGGTTGTGCGGCCTGAAGGCCGCACTGAAGGGATTTATTACCATAAGTGCAAGTCGTAATTATATATTTATATTATCGCGCCAACTAATTTGAGTAAAAATGTTAAACATGTTTTCGCGGGGTCCATTCTTATTTGATCTCGCTACGACATTTAAACAATAAGCACTTACAATTTCAGCTTTCTCTGCCGCACAACCAAGGCTATCACAAATCAATACAGCCTTTAGAACGCACAACTAAGGGAATCCGTCACATGCCAGCTAGTCGAAATTGATATATTGCTATGCTTTCACTTATTTTTATAAATGCACCACGTTGTGCCGCATCACTGAACTAATACAATTTTTTATTTACTAATTAAACTTTTGTTTTTTAAATTTTAAGCACCTTTTTCTAATTTAATGTTTTATTGTAAACCAAATTTGTACACTCTTTTTTATCAATGCCCCCTGAACCAACGCTAAAAAACGGATCATTTTATCAAAAATGATATATCATATTTATGATATATAAATCCTCCAGTGCGGCTTTTAGGCCGCACAACCTAGGCAAACATGTATTTTTTTATATTAAATAATTATTATGGTGTGCAACAAAAATATTTCTTGTTTTACAGGCTACTTTTTGCCTTTTTTCAATACCATTGCAGATTAGCTACGGTACGGCGTAGATCATACCGGATCATACAACGGTGGATTAGAGAGTGAGAAACAACGGCTCTATTCCTGATCTCGTCAACTACATTGTTGTGATCTGAATTGTTGACGGAAAGGCACCCCATTAATTATATTTCCCAAGTAAGTTATTTTCGCCAATATTAGAAAAACTCGATAGGGTACTTAAAAGAAGAAGATCAATATTATGGTCCGAATTTTACCCGACCGAATTAAAACCCGACTCCGGGTTTTAGCGTAAAAATTTCTTGACCACCTCCGTGCTTCGGAGGGCACGTAAAGCCGTCGGTCCCCCCGTGTTAATGATTTGCCTGAAACAGGGTACATGCACATCGAGGGCCTGCTTAGCAAGCTACCTTAGATGTAAAAATTAGTGATGGGACTATCGAATAGAAACTATCAAATTATTCGATAGTTAGTCTTCATTTGAACTATCGAATGTAGTTTAGTCTATCCTCTATCGAATACTTTTTTAGTTACTAAAACTATTGAATGAATTTTTAGTTACTGAGTGACTACTATCGAATGAAATTTTAGATAGTCAGTTAGTAACGTTACTATGTTAGTACTAAAAATCAATTATGGTCACAGAACTAATTTGAAAAAATTGGTACAGAACAGATCTTAAAAAAGTTAAAGAAGTATCCGTTTCCACTTAGAATTTTATTTCTGGTCGTCTCTCTTTGGAAGGCATCAGTGACAAACCACCGAGGTAATCAGTGGGTAGTCGAAGTAGCTTTAATTATCGCTAAATAATTTTTACACTTGAAAATTTAATATACATATCTACATTTGCCTATATAAATTGTTCTTTTAGTGACGGCGGTGATGCACCATAATAATAATTTATTATTTATCATTTTTTCATACATGAGGTGCGTTTATCCAATCCCAGCCTATCTCATTATAATACAATTATGACTCTCTTAAAAATCATGAATAATTTTCAATCTCAAAATATGATTTACCGGTATACAAAATTATTTTAAAATAGGAATAAGTGGTGAATATAGAATGTCAAAAGGCAACGGCCCATCGCGTTGAAAAGACCCATTCTCCTCCGATCTCGGGTGATGACGATATTAGCTCTTGGCTGAGTAACCGCTTGGGAAGTGACCCTGGGAACACATCGTGCCGCCCACAGTGTATAATTAGGGAAGGCCCAACTTGATTCTTACCTGATAAAAACTATCTTTGGAATTTCTAGGAACAATATAAACTTAAATAGACATCCAATCAAATCTCCCCATTTCTAGTGATGTGTGCGAAATTAACCAATCGAAATAATATTATACTGATAAAAACTCGTGGGACATTTCCGCGAAATCATTTGCTTCAATGCCATTATTGGATTTTTCTTTTGGTAAACAAAAGAGATTTTATTCAATGGAAAATGGTAAAGCAACTATTCCAAAACCACAATCAGTTCACATTTAGACAATAATGATGTTAAGAGGGGAAAAACATCTCATGAATAATTTATAAATTGTTGAACCCACAACAAAGCATTCATGGGAATCCAAAAGCTAGAGTAGGTAAATAACCCCCCCCCCTATTATAGTAATAGAAAAACAACTTGTAACCTAAAGTATGCATCACACTTTATTTAAATCAAATCATTTGAATATTTTTATTTTTTATACCACAAATCAATAAAATTTTCTTCCATGGAAGGATGCAATCAAAAAGGAAAAAGATTGTGACCACGGCCTCAAAATGAAGAGCTACAGTTCACCGGAACAGTAACCAAAATTTTGATAACCCATATAATTTTAAACTTTCCACCAACGAAACAATAATTTTTTTAACAAAGGAAATATTTTTATTTGTTCCTTCTCTCGTCCTGAAGTAAAATTTTTAAAATATTCACGGTCGATTATTTTTACTCGATTATTTACACTAAAATTTTGCTGCCAAAATTAATTTGCTCCAACGTTTGTTTTCGAATTTCGCACAAAGAAAATATTTTGCGAATCAAGGGAAATTCCATTTTTGAATTGCGCATTTCACCTTAAGGTGTATAACGAGTTTGTTTGACCCTAATGAAAGACTTTTTCGTAGAATACTTTGGCTCTTTTCCAATATTAATCTATTAATAACCTTTTACGTCTCCACATGGCTTAACTGCCAAAGCAAGACGCAAATTTAGAAAATTATTTGGATCATATGAATCCAAATTTGAAAGAAAATTTAATTTTATTCCGAAACAAAATGGGTTTCGCATGGGAGTATCTTAAGAATTTAGTCCTTAAAAGGAATAAAGGCCATTGCTCTTGCCTCTTGGTCAGCCGATGCGGAAGGAAGAAAAATGTATATTTCCAGGCGTCGTTCGGCGTCTTGTATTGGTATAACCTTGTCAAGACGAAAATAACGCCAAACAGTAAAGTAACTGCGTCTTAGCTTGAAAGTAGTAAATTTAATATTTTTCATATCCGTAGTTTATATTTAGCGCCAACGGAATCTTCCGCCGAAATTGCAATCTTGTTGGGTGTTAATTGAACGCCCTACTAACGCTTAAACTTTTACAGTTTCTTTTTGTTTTATAAATATTGTGGATTATTTTAAAAACCACCAACACACGTAAAGGTGATCACCCTTATTTTAAATTTCATTGTTGAGTCAAGCCCGCACGCGCATTTAACGCAGACGTCGTATGGTGGGAGTTTAAAAAAAGAGCGAATATATAAACATTGAACGAATCAAAACAACAATCATTTTGTAATTGCGCTCAAAAGTGAAACCAAAGGTGCTTAAATATTTAGTTTGTTTTTTGTTCGTTGGATTCAGTTTGAGTGATTAACAAAAATGCGTCCACCATCCCAATTCGGTGAGGATATTACAAATCAAGCCAACAATGAAGAACCGGATCCTAGGATGGTGTCTATGCTAATTTGTACCAAATTAGCTGGAAGGGCTGTTACAAGGGTTGTTGGAAGATGTAACGAAGCTCAAGAGAATAGTAATCTTGGTAAGTAGTATGAGTTTGTTTACGCAAACTTAACAAAGTGAATTTTAATGATCAAGTTGACCTTACGTCGGACTTATAAGGAATAAAAGGACGTTAGTAAGTAGAGTAACAATTGTCATCTATTTATGGTTAAAAGAGCAAAATGTTGGATCAAGTGCGTATACCTTAAACCTTGTTCAATAATTTCCGCGATCTTTCATGATTGCTTTGAATTTTAAAGCGGAAATACATGTAGCAATACGGAAACTTCCTTATTTAAATGAATGAATTATTAATGAAATTAATAAAAACGAAAGTTATTCACAATGGTCTAAGAAATATTTAATTCTATGCATGGAAAGTATGACGAGAAGAAGTAATTTATACTTTCAATTTCACCAGGAAATTAAGATGTAACTGGAAGACATTCGTTTGATTTTTCAATCCGTTAATTAAAAAGTAACGACGAGCGCAATTATAACGGAATCTCAATCGGTCGAAGATTTTAAAAATATGTAGTATACGGAAGTAACCAAAAAATTTAATTGGAAATTGTTAAATTATCGCTTTCTACACCTAATAATTAAAACATAATATTATTATTTGTAAATAAACAAAAAAAATTCAAGTCGTCGAACTACACATTCTTATCGATTTTATTATCTAAAAAATTTTAAAGGTTTGTTTTGTTGGGATTACTTCGCAGAAAATAATTACCGACGATTATTTTTATATTTTCAAGTAAAATTTCAGTGTTGCGATAAAAATAGACAATTATAAGAGAGCATCAGGCAGTTTAGATTGTCGAAAATAACGTGAAGTGCGTTTTAACTCGGTCCAGTTGTTCCATCATAATTATCGTTAATTTGAAAATTAATCGTAATGGCTAATCAAGTCACTCGTGTTATTCACAGATGCGAAGATGCCCAGGAAACGCAAAATTTAGGTAGTTTTTTGTTATGTAATCAAAATACAAGGCTAACATTTTAAGTCGCAGAACGAGAAGAAATGTCAAATTGTTAATAATAATTTACGCATAAATTAGATATTTATGTTCAGAAAAGGATTATAAAAACAAAGTTTTTTAATTTTGAGTACATTGGACCCCGGGCAAATCGGCGATTTATTTTTATAAGCCACTGCGCGAATTTTCAAACTTTTTTTTCCACTCAATTTTTGAAATAAACAAAGAATTTAATGAGATATTTAAAAATAAAAATTTCCACTTAATTTACCACGTTTTTAAATTGTAGAAAGATTAAAACAACCAAAAATAACTTCAGGAACAAGGGGAAGACTGCGGTACCCATTACAGTGGTCTTCAATATTTTTGTGGATGTAGCAGATGTTCTGCGAATGCAAAAAATATTTTGGCAACAAAACTCCATAACTTAAAACTTATCCTTATATTTAATAACTTGTTTTCCCCATAGCCCACAGGTTTTAGATTTACAGATTACAATAAAACTAATACTCGTACTTGCCGAATTTTTTATTTTAACTATTTTTGGATTAAGGTTTCGGAACTTCGGCAAAAATTTTCTTGAAGATTTCTTATTAAAACCTTTCACATACCAGGTTTCTAATTCATTAATCTCATTTTTATCCCCCCGCCCTGCAATAGGAAATATCTAATTAATACTACATATATAAGTGTTTTCTAAATTTTTTTTTCTGTGATTGAATCGCTACATTAAGAAAACTATACCTTTACTACTTCAAGTTGGGATTACATAAATAATCAAACAGTGCACAAATGCCACACTGAGGCATTAATAATATAATAGAGAAAAGATGTAAAATGAAAGGGTTAATTTATTATTGATGAGTCCCAATTTGAAGTTGTCATGGTTTTATAAAAACCAACAGAGACCTGACAATCACCATAACCAGTTAGTGCGTGAATGACTTGGTTGTGCGGCCTAAAGGCCGCACTGGAACTTTTTAACATAACCCACTAGGAAATGAGGCAATCAAAGATACATTGTGAATAGAAAGATATACAGAAATCGTGTGTACCCCATTAACCAACACAAAACTGTTAGGTGGTGAAATAACACTCTTTTATAAGATAAAATTTCAGCTAAAGGTTTTGTATAAATAAAAATTCCAGACCAATTTATCTGATTTCCACCTTACAATGGCCGTAGTACGGAAGCTATTGATTGTTTAGTGCGTATCCTTAAATAATTTTTTAATGAGCCTGAAGTAATCTACAAACTCGATTATAATACTTTATTGTCTAGAATCAATGTTTTTAGAGTTATAGATTAAATTAAGCACAGAAATGTCAAAAAAATCGGAATTTTATTATATTTGCTTTTCTTGCAAAGTTTAAAACCACATTTTTACAAAAAAAATTTTTTTTTTTTTTTTTAAACTCAATATATTTAGCAATCAATCTACTAGATTACAAGCTTTCAGTTGAAAAAAATCATAAATACATGTACAAAGTGTTCCAGTGAACACTTTGCATTTATTACATTAAAACCTGTATGATTATAGACACAATTATTTGGTTAGTTGAATCTGTTGGTCAGATCAGCTGGTATGAACCTTTTGAGTCTACGCACTTCATCACTTCGAACAAGCAATTGTTTGGCTGTCACATTGGGGTGCACTTTAAGTCTCTCACGATAGTTTTCACTGAACCTTTTGATTTCTTCCCTAATGGAAGGCATTGGGAAGTCATTTTGGATGACGCTGTTTGGCATGTACCGGGGTGCATCAACAATAACTCGTAGTACCTTGTTCTGGAACCGCTGCAGGATTTCAATATTGGAATTGGCGGCCGTTCCCCATAGTTGGATACCATAAGTCCAAACTGGTTTCAGTATTGACTTATATAAAAGTATTTTGTTGTCATAAGAGAGTTGTGACTTTCTGCCAATGATCCAGTACATCCTGCTCAATTTCAGTCCAAGCTGTTTTCGTTTGGTAAAGATGTGTTTACGCCAAGTCAATCGCCTATCGAGATGCATACCCAGGTACTTGGCGTCTTCTGCTTGTGGTAACTGGCAGTTGTTTAGTTTTACTGGTGGACAGGTTCCTCTTTTCATTGTAAACGTCACGTGGTTCGATTTCGTTTCATTGGCTTTGATTCGCCATTTTTTAAGCCAATTTTGTATACCGTTCAGACTTAGTTGGAGGTTTTCTGATGCTGTTATTGGATTTGTATGCGACGCTAGTATGGCAGTGTCATCGGCGAAGGTTGCGATGGTAGTTGATCCAGTTTGAGGAAGGTCTGACGTGTACAAGAGGTATAAGACGGGGCCCAATACGCTACCCTGGGGAACTCCTGATTTGATAGGGTATAGGTCGGTGTATTCATTATTATGTTTGATTAGGAAATGCCTGCAGGATATGTAGGATTTGATAATTAGAAAGTAATGATATGGGAGGTTTTTTTTTATTTTGTACAGCAGCCCATCATGCCACACCTTGTCAAATGCCTGACTAACATCCAGAAATGCCGCCGAGCAATATCTCTTACCATCGAGATCTCCGTTTATTTTCTTGACTACCCTGTGTATCTGTTCAATAGTTCCATGGGAGTTGCGAAATCCAAATTGGTGATTGGGTATTAATTTGCGGTTATCGATTATGGGCTTTAGGTGTTTAAGCAATAATTTTTCAAAAACCTTGGAGAGCACCGGGAGCAAACTGATTGGTCTGTAGGATTTTATGTCATCTAGTTTTTTCCCAGGTTTGGGTATCATAACAATTTGTGCAACCTTCCATTGTTTTGGGAAGTGACTTGATCTGATAATGGCATTGAAAATTTGAGTAATGGCTGTTAGACATTTTTTGCTTACCTCCTGTAGCACTTTTCCTGTGATCAAATCATATCCGGGAGCCTTTTTTGGATTTATTTCATACAAGATTATCCTTCTTATTTCTTTGACTTTAAATTTTTGTATGAGAAGGTCAATTTGGAATGGAGCACTGAGGTATTCTTGTACTTCTCTTTCTTCCTCTTCTGTAGCCATAGGTGGAAATGGTTGAAATGTGTTAGCCAGGTGCATTCCAAACGCACTAGCTTTTTCTTTATCGTTTCTTGCCCACTGGTTATTTTCGTTTCTGATTGGGGGTATTGTTTGTTGTGGTCGACATAGCTTCTTTGTTGCCTTCCATAGGGAGTAGTCAGAGGCCTCCGAAGCACTCAGGCTTTCCAAATATTTTTTGATTCCTTGATTTTTGTTATCCATTAACATTTCTTGCAGTTCTTTTGTGCATTTATTTAGTTTGGTTTTATCACCTGGATATCTAGTTTGTTGCCACCGCTTACGGAGTACTCGCTTTTCAATTATTTTTTGTTTTATTGTGGATGGTGTATCTTCTTTTATTTCCCCTTCTTTTGCATCTGGAGTTGCATACCATGCAGCTTGTTGTATGTTGATTGTCAGTTTGTTTACTGCTTCTTCTATATCTTCTTCGGATTTTAGAGAGATGTTAAGTGATACGAGTTGATCCAATTTATCTCTGAAGATACTCCAATCGGTTTTTCTGCTGTACAGAGTGGGTTGTTTTTCTTTATTTATTATTCTTGAAAATACGTTGACAATTATAGGCGAGTGGTCAGACGAGAGGTCTAGGCAGGATTCGGCTTTTATTTTCTTAACGTCAATGCCTTTTGTAATGCAGAAATCGATTACATCTGGTGTTTTTTGCCTATCGGTAGGCCAATATGTTGGTTCACCAGTTGATACGCATTTTAAGTTATTAGCTTGCATTGATTTATTCAGCTCTCTACCTTTCGACGTTGTTAACCTAGATCCCCATGTATGATGCTTGGCATTATAGTCGCCGCCGGCTATGAATCTATTTCCTAGCGTTTTGAAAAAATGATCAAAATGTTCTTTTTTATTATTATACTTTGGCGGACAGTAGATAGCCGAGATTGTGAGGGGTCCTATTTTTTCTTCTATTGTAATATTGGTAGCCTGTAGGTGTTCTTGTTTGTATTTTTCCATTTCGTGATGTTTTATGTCTTCTCGGATTATTACTGCAGTGCCACCATGGGCTTTTCCGTTGGGATGTTTAGTGTCATAAATTTTGTATTTTGGGATTTTCAAGTAGCTTTTGTTAGTAAAATGAGTCTCAGATATTAGCATGATATCGATGTGTTGGTTTGTGATGAATGTTTTAACTTCTTGAATGTGTTGACTGAGGCCATTGGCATTCCATACAGCAATTTTGTACTGTATAGTCATTAAACCAATTTATTGACTACCGTTGTTAGCAGGTTGAGCATAGTGCTCATTTGCCCCATTAGTTGTTTCATCATCTGTTTGAGTTCCTCCATATCGCCTGCTTGTGATCCAGCTACTTGAGTTTGTTGTGCAGTAGTATTTGGGATTCCAGGTGTGATATTGTTGTTACCTATGACCGCTTTAACATAAGACATATCTGGTTGTGTTGTATTTAATGGTGTATTGCAGGTTTGATTAGGTGGTATGTTTGGATTTGTGGGCTGCACCATAATTTTCTGTCTAAGGGCAGGGTATAAACGTTGTTGCAGTTGTTTGTGTACCACGCAGCCAAAAAAAAATTGAATTTAAAATGATTCAATTCAGGCTCCGCTTTCGGAAAATCAAGACTATCATTGGACAATACCCAAAGTTCAGTTTCCAGGTTATCTTTTAACCCAGATTAATTTCCAAAGATACAAATCTTGAAACAATAATTTCTATTGAAATTAACGCAGGTTATAAGATAACCCAAGACTGAACAACTGTGCATAAAGCTGTTACAACCTTAATTACAAATAATTTCAGAATAACTAAAGCAGAAATTTAAGTCTAATATATATTAGATCTTCTTCTTAAATTGTCTTTGTTTTAAATATTTAAGTTTTACATGAATTAGAAACACATCATATTATGCTACAATTTCTTTATTTCAATTTGACTGTTGTGATCTCCCTTTTTCTCTCTCTGTTGCATTGTAATATGAGGTTTATCTTAGTTGGTAAAATCGCACTTTTATCGCAATTCGTAATTTTATATTATATAAATAAAAGGTCGTGGTTTTGCGGCCTAAAGGCCGCACTGATACTTTTAGATTAGTAACTAAAAAATGAACCCATGAGAAGTACAAGCGAACCTTTCACACAGATATACAGAAGTCGTTTTTGTAATAATTGATACAGGGAGGAACTTTCTAGCAAATTATTCTTTCTTTCAAAAATTACATGTTTTGGTAAAGTGGCAAGAAATCCTTCAAAAATCTTAGAAACGCTGAGATGTTGCAATCTTGTGCTACTCGCGCATGGACATTATGACCGAGGCGCAGCCGAGAGCGGAAAGGACGCTTTCTACTATCACTTCAAAAATTACCACAAATGAAATTAAAGTACCACTTCAATTTTCTTCATTTTATTTTTATGTTAATTTTTAAATGATCTTAATCTTAATTTTGTTGGTGCACAAAAAATATTATGTCATTCTCAAATTCAACCTGCAGCTTAAACCAATTTTTAGAAAATATTGTAAACGATTGGTTTGGGAAAGCTGCCCAAAGTTTCTCGGAAACAAAAGGTTGTATTCTAAAACACGAAATGTTCGATTCAAAATTCTAATTTGCAAACTAGATTAAGGAAGCTCTGCAGGAGATTTTTTGAGAAAAAATTATGAAACTCGTGTGGAATTTAACTACATTAACAAAACCACCTGAAGGAAAGAAACCTTGCCCTTTGCTCCTTTTCATGGGTGCACAATAACCACGACGGTATTTTAGCTGATAATTGCTTTCTCATGATCGAATATTTTAATAATAGATTAGCAAATTAATAACAATAGCGGTGTCCGATAAGTGTAAGTATCCACTTTAATGAATATAATCACAGTTCTCTCGATTTCTAACAATGAACATCTTTTTTGGATGGGGAAGAGGGGCAACAGGTGCAGTTGTTTGATAATTATAATTAAGCAAGTTAATTGCCTTGTTGAGGGTTAAAACCCAATCTTATGAATTTTGACTTTGCCTCCCCAGGCTAAAACATTTTTTCTACCATATTTCGGACAGAATCGGCACAAGAAGGGCAATTTTAGTCCTTGAATGTTTTTCTGTCGTCCTGCTGATTTGGTCCTTACGCCAAAATTCTTCACCCGGACATGAAAATTTGAAATCAAAAATTAATAATTTCTACTGTTATTGCGTAAAAAATTGGTTATACCTAACTCATAATCCATATTTCCATTTTCATGTTCAAGTAAAAGCGTTAAATGTTTCACAAATTGAAACTTTCTGGTCCAATTATCTTCCTTAATTAATGAATGATTTATTTACTTGATTGTTTTATAACATTTTATGCAATCCAATTAAATTAATCCAATTTAATTGTAATTAATTTATATAATTTTAAGTTTCCCATCATAAAACATTCAAAAATGTTACAATAATTTGTATACTAATTTACTATTTTAGTTTTTAATTGTTTTAGATCTCTCAAATTGTGAATTAATGCAAGTACCAGATGCGGTGTACCATTTAATGAGACACACGGAACTAAAAACTTGCGATCTTAGCGATAACGTAATCACCAAAATCCCTCCAAAATTTGCCGCGAAATTCAGTTTGATCACGGAATTAAATTTATCGCACAACCAAATGGCCAAACTTCCGGACGAAATTGCCGAAATGGGCAATTTACGAAAGATTGATTTATCGTTCAACACATTCATTGCTTTACCACAAGCCATTTATAAAATACCAAAATTAGAGCAACTTAATGCTAGCAATAATCACATCATTGGTAAGTTTAAGTCATCTACAGGGTGGACAACTAAATCTGACTCTTTTATTTTTAGATGTAGAAGTAGAACTACTGGAAGAAGCTCCGTCATTAGATAAAGTAGACCTCACGGTGAATCCCCTAACGGCGCGATGCCACGATCGCCTTGCAAAAATATCCAAAATTCAAATAAAAATCACGCCGAGAGAGAAAGAGGACTGGGAAGATCTCACCATCTAGTTTTCACTGTAGCAATATTTTGTAAAAATAAGGCACACTGCCATACTCGAATGATTAAAAACGTTTCGTTAGTTTTTAATTTATTATGGTTGGGACACCGTGCAATATTATTTATAAACGATTGATAATTTTTTCTAATACGTTTTTGAATTTTAGAAATAAAATTTGCTGACTTGACGTTTTTAATTAAACAACTAAATCACTAATTTAGAAAATTTGAGTAGGTAATAAGGCTTGTGCAATTAGGAAATTTAAAATATTTGTATTTTTATAATGACGATTATAATGTGAATGGTACACGTTTGTATATGTATAAAATTTATTAACTATTATTATTATTATTATCTTTTTGATAATATGAAAGTACTTAAATAGCTCGGATGTTCCTTGCAGTATTAAGTACTAACTGATTTTATTGTGTGAGTATTATTTTTTTTTACTACTTTAACTGATATGTGTTTTATTTTAAGTTTTGTGTATATCTTTGTAAAATAAAGTTATTACTGAATGTAACCATGGACTTGGCAATATTTGACTCGGTTAACTAGTCATTTTGTGATCTGAAGGATTACTCAAGTTTTGTTGTATCAAAAAAATACATTTTTTACTTGAAGAAATGGTTTTATTTAAATTTTTACCCGTTTTTATGTACATAATTATAAATTAAATAATAGTTTCATCTATAACGATTTACAGCTATAAGCAAGATGCCATCCTGCAGCGTATTTTAGAAACTGAGCAGAAGAGATAGATAAATTCAATTTTCCAAAAAATACGAACATTTTAATCGAATACTTGCAGGTACAATTTATTATTTATTAGAATATTTAATGCTTATTGTTGTGTGCACCAAAACGAGTCTGTCTTGGTCAAGTTCAAACTTTAACCACAGTGGCGCTGAGATCTTAACATTAAATCCATATAGTACAGAATGTAGCAATACATTAGATTATTTTATTTTATATACAACATCCTAAATATTTTTACATGCTTGAATTTCTCATTTTAATTAATGATAATGTTTTCTCTAGTTTATGTAAGTAATTTCTCATTTCTATAAAAATTTGCAAAATAATAATTGTGAAAATTGCAAACTCGTAATTTGGAGAATTACGTAATGACAAATATTTAGTATTATTTTATTGGTTCTCAAATTTTATTGAAAATATAATTGAAATTTAAAAATATTTATTATAGTTTAGCAAGATGGTATTATGCTGAAAAATATGTTCCTCAACTTGGATTCGAACCCAGACGTATTATCTGTGAATACGTGCGCTCAAACAACTGCGCTGCCGAGGCGATTAGTGTAAGTAGCGCGGAACTTTTATTTATCTTTATCTAATTTTAGGACCGCTAAAATAGTATAAATACTGCAATACTGGTACCTCGAGATCGATGCAAAGTTTTTACATACTATAGTAGCGGAAGACACTTTTATAAGAAAACTTTTGAATTAGAATTTTTTTGTCTAAATACAAACCCTTGCGGGTAGCCTTCTTTAAATTATATTTTTAAATTTCTACCTTCAAATTTTGCCATATCACCGAAACTAATAATTTTTTAGTGTTAATTGCTCGGTACTGTTTTCAAGAGCGCTAAATTATCTACAAACTAGATCATAACACATTATGTTGCCTGCTTTCAAGTTAGTATGTATTAAATTAAGCAAAGAAAAATGTTGAATAATAAATGTTTTATTTTTTTGTTTTTCTTATAAACCTGTTAATCCAAACAATAAATATTTTTAACTTGCGAAAATCCGGGCCACCTGAAATTTGGCAAACATGTGTATTTGAATATCCGAATGAACCCCCTAAAAGCTCCTGATGGTTTATCACGCAATTGGTTGAGTGTTACTTCCTTCAACATGATTTTTGTTTTAAACTGACTTAATTTTACTTTTACAGAAAATTATCATTAGTTAAAAATGGAAGAACACAAAATTCTCATATATAATACCACAAGAAACTATCAAATTGTCGGCAATAATTTTTGAAACTGGAACTGAGTGTTTGTCGCCCTTAAAATCACCATGAGTGCTTTAGCACGAATGGTGATTTTAAGGGCGACAAACACGAAGATTCCATGGTTTAAAAATTAACCGACAATTTTATAGTATCGTGTGGAATTCGTTTGACAATTTCGTAAATAAAATTTCAATTTTTTCTGACAACAAATAATTTATAGTATGCGTTCACGTAGTTTCCATCGTTACTATGGAAATTTGACAATACAGACCACGGTGGTCGTATTGCCGCGACAATACACCACCGTGGTCTGTATTGTCAAAGGAAGTAGATTATGATTGGTTCAAATTGATGAGATTGTAACATCCTATTGGTTGAATTATTATGAACGAAATTGTCTACAAAATAAATTTTTCAAAATTTACTTTGGGTGATACACATTTCGGATTCTTGTGATTGATTTTTACTTCAGGAACATAGCCAAATTTTTAAAAATATATTTTGTGGAGAATTTTATATACTTCAATTTTTGTCTGTTGAGAATTTTCCGTAAAACTGAAATCAACTGAAATTAAGGGGGTTATACGCGAAAAACTATGTTAGCCGGGCTGAAATCCCTAATTGGGACAAAAAATTGGGAAAAGGTGTTCCTTATTAGGACACTCATATGCAAATACACTTGCATGCAAAATTTTAGCTTATGCGGATATTCTGCAAACTCGAACAATTTTTTCGGCTTCCTAGTTCCCAGCCTCGACTAATTGAAAAATCTATTTTGTAGATAATTTTACGCTCTTGCATTTTGATTTTGATGTGATGATGATTTTTTCCCTAAAAATAAAATGAAACGATCGTTGCAGCCATTATAGATGAAAAAATGAGAGCGGTCGTCGGACCGTCCACAGAAGCTATGCTTCTTACGCACAGAGCAAACCATAATAGATCCGTGAAGGCCATAGTTGTTCGGCCTTCGGCCTCACAGGGGGAGGACCATAATAGATCCGTGAAGGCCATAGTTGTTCGGCCTTCGGCCTCACAGGGGGAGGACCATAATAGATGCGTGAAGGCCATAGTTGTTCGGCTTTCGGCCTTTTTGTAAAAAATGTTTGAAAAATTTTTTCGACGATTTTTGCCGACCCACGAAAAGGGGCGGGGGGGGAAATTTTTTAATTTTTTTAGTTTTGTCAAAAAACTATTTTCCCTATAAACCGGTTTGAGGCGGCGTTTGAGGCGGCGTGTTGTCGGGGGCGGTTGCCACCTCCGCCCCCATCCATATCCACCATTCCCAGGGTCCTAGCCTTCTCGGTTCCGGAGTTATGGTGTTTGAAGGGAAGTTCGAAATTTGAAAGCGATGGTCGAAATTTGTGTGACGAACGATTTTTTTCAGTTAACTGCCCGTGCAATTCCCGTGCGATACCCGTGCGATAAAAAGCATAGCTTCAAAAACCACATTAGAAGAACGAAAATTACCAATTAGGGGAGAGGCCGTCAAGCGGTTTTAAGAGGTTCATTCGAATACTTAAATACAGTAGACGCCGCTTAATGTGATCACATCGTAACTCGGGGTTTTTGATCACAAATTGATCAAAAAACACAGATTTTTATTTACGATAGAAACATTTTTAAACAAAAATTGAAAAATAAAAGAAACATCCTTTAATGGTAATTGTAAAACATTCCAATAGAACTAAAGTGTACCGAAATGGTCACCGATGAGCACCCGTAAATTCCACCGATGGAATTTGTTAAAAACCCAATGCGGCAATAGAATCGTGTTAAATTCTAAAAAAATGACGTGGAAGAAAGAAAAATATAAAGCCAAGAAAAAAAACCGACAGATAACTAACCCAATTTATAATCGCAACTTGTACTGTGGAAAAATCGCGATGTAATATTTATAATAATAAAAATATGGACAAAATATAACTACAATTATAAATTAAAGGGCTTAATAATTTAGTCGAAATCTTACCTACTTCAAAGAAGTGCTTATTTATATAGGCTTAGCAATTAAGAGATTATATTTTTGTACCTTCTACCCACCCGATACGGCGGTGGAACTTACATATAGGATTATAGGAACCCTTGACCATCGGTGGAAATTACAATCGCCCGATTTATTTAACGTCAGGTAATCCCTAATTTTATCCCTTCAATTAATAAAATGCTTGTAAATAAGTTTTATATTGAATGTTAAAGAATGCATTTGAACAAAAATTTGATCGCATAAACCGAATTTTGATCGCTATATCTCATTATCCGTGATTTTAATAAGCGGCGTCTACTGTGTTAATGATTTTCCATCATAACAATTAAAGACAGGGTGCAGGCACATCGAAAGGCAAGCCTAGCAAGCTACCTGAGATGAAAAAAGCAAACTGCTCACAGAACCAACAGAGATATATCAGTTATAATCCATTATCTTCAAATCAGATCAGGTTTTCCTGGTTTTATAGAAAACTTGATTTTATATATTATTCTCTGACTAATTTGTGGATTAAATTACGTGTGTGTCCTAATTTATTCAAATTATTATAAATCGAAAGAAATAGTGAGAATCTGTAAATTAACAATAATTTGTTTTTAAAATAGACCGGCTTACAAAGCACACCATTTGCCCAAATATTTTTCAAAAGATTGTAAATATTTTTTATTAATTATAGCAGGCCTGGACTGGTAATAATTTAGTTGCCGGGCAACCCCTTTGGGCGACCCCGCGCTTCAAGAAATTTTGATTTGAAAATTATGTTTTTTTTTTTTGAATCTTAAAATAACCGAGATTTTTATGCTTATACGTCAAAAAATTGTCACACTGTATATGATAACTTTGATAAGCCATTACCATTAAACCATCCGCCCTAAATATTTAAAGGAACTGAATCAAAAGCGGCCACCTGCGGCTCCGATAAGCAATTTAACTCAAAAACTCCCCCCCCCCTCCCAAATAAAATTATCACAAACGCTAGAGCATCGTTGAAATCGCAATGAGCTTCCATTCTTTCCATTTGGGCCTCAACCGTTGCGATTCGTGAAAATCGTTAGGGGACGGAAACCCCTCTAACTCGAATTTTTGGGTGAAATTGGTGTTAAGACGTTAGAGCATTATTTGGACATCGATGAGCCTTAATTCTTTAATGAGCCTTAGTTCATTTAATGAAACTGACAGATGTAATGCCAAATTTCAGATGATTTATGATTTGTGAAAATTAAGATCAAAGTAAAGAATAGTGATATTATTTTTTCATTTCTGAATTTTTGTTCATTTAAAATATTATTACACTTTTTAAGAGTTTCTATAAATTTTTCTACACTTTTAGTCCAGGCAAGGAAGGTTTTTAGCTTGCAAAAAATTCGGGCAAACTGAATTTTGGCAGAGATGTACATTGGAGTCTTCCAATGAACCCCTCAAAAGTCCCATAAAATCCCACGCCGGCGTCCCCCACAATCGGGGGTTTTAGCCTTAATTCTAATTTCTTTCTCGTTTGAGCCTTAGCCGTCGCGCAGTTATTCGCGAACTTTGGGGGGGGGGCTGGAGACATGATTTTCTATTTTCCTTCCCACTTTAAATTTTTGTATAAAATTGATGTCAATCGATAGATTTTTCTTTGAGTTTCATGAGCTTCTTCATTATGCAGAATTTAGTGTCCGAATGATCCTCTAAAGGTCCCCTAAAATCGCATGTCGTCTTCTCCCCCAATTATGAATTTTAGTTTGGATTTTTTTTTAAATTTAAATTCACATACCTACTGAATTTTAGTTTGTCCTGATTTTGGAATCAAATAAAAGCTACGTAATAAAAAAAATAAGTTAATAAAAGCTCGTTCAGGGTGAAACGATGCTTAAAGGTTTGATACCAATTTAACATAAAAATTTGATTAGAGGGACCCCCCAAAGATTACACGAATTGAATTTTTTAATAAAATTGGTGTCGAACGTTTGAACTTCGAAGAACAAACCGACGCGAAATTATTCAAGAAATTTTTAGGAGTGACTGGTGACACGTTTTTCTATTTTCCTTTCCTTCCCGTTTGTTCACAACTGATGTCAATCGATAGAACTTTGTTTGAGCTTCAATGTGTTTGTGTAGTCATCGTTATAATTTTAATTTTTTCAAAGTTGTAGATTATTAAAATTTTCGATAATTCCGAGCAAAACGCGTTAACTTTGATTTTTCCATATTAAAAGTTAGCAAATAACTTCTTGACTGTTAAGGTTCACACGAAGAAAATAGAAGCTGATTAAGGCTCATACGACGATGCTCTAGCGTTTGACACCAATTTCAGTCAAAAATTCAAATTGGTCCCCCTTCAACGAATGTGATGAAAGCTCATGCAGACTCAAACATTGCTCTATTAATTGACATCAATTTTACACAAATATTCAAAGTGGGAAGGAAAATAGAAAAACATGTCTTAAACACTCCCCCCCCCCAAAGATTTCGCGAAGAACTCTGCGACAGTTGAGGCTCAAACGATGCTATAATGTTTGACACCAATTTCACCCAAAAATTCTACTTGGGGTGGCCATCACGTCTCCCCCCCCCCACACAAGATTTTGCTAATAACTCCGCGACCGCTGAGACTCAAACAAATATCATGTTAACTCATTGAGGCTCAAACGATGCTCTAACGTTTGACACAAATTTTATTAAAAAATCGATTTTGAAAGGAGGGGACACTGACATGCACATCTACGACCAAAAAATCCGTAATCCTATCTACAACATCATTTACCTGGTATTTAAAATTTTCTAATAAATACAGGGTTAACCGGACCCCCGGGCTGCTTGCCAGGGCTTCAATTATTGTACTTTTCTGTTTGTAACTCCTCTTACAGCCTACTTAAGTAAACCTGAGCTAATTGTAAATCATTTAACAAATTTTAAAATTTCGACCACTTTGAAAGGTAACAAATTACCCGCTCACCTGAAGAAGCAATGTGATTGGTTGAACTCCAATCCATGGATAAGTGAATATCCAATTGCACCAATCTGACAGCAACAAGTGAAGTGAACGAATATAACCTCAAAGTTTTTACATGTGGATGTTATTTTCTAGTTATTTGAAATAAATTAAAATGGATTGCGATTTTGTTATCGATTGTGGAACTTCTTCTACGCCGCAGGTCGTTAACACCATCAACGTTGATACACAAAATTCAGACCAAAATCCTGCCAAAACGAAAGTGACATGTAAGTAATTCTATAGATACAAACGAAAAAGTCAACAATTTCCTTTTAGTTCCCCCAAGTGAGCTAAAGAAACTATTCGAAGATTATAAGACGTCACTACTAAAGCATGAAACAGAAAAAACGAAAAAAAAGCAGAGTAGTCACGATAAGTTTGTAGAAGAAATGGGTTGGACGGGGACGAAAGAATTCTCGTTTAATTTGGCTGCTGATGTATTGAATAAAGCCGACCAAGGTGTTCGTGTTTTCAAACCATCGGTGGTTGTGCCTGAAGAAAAGTTGGCAAAAATTCCAACGATTAACACTTCTAAAAGAGAATTGGCTAAACTGCGAAGGGTAAGCTAGTTATTTTTGGTTTTATGTCGATTGCATGAAGTTTCACTTTAGGAAGAACGTGAAAAGACTAAGGGACCGGCTTGGTATGGATTAAGTGCCCCCGAAATGACTCCACAGATTAAAAATGACTTGGAACTTTTGCAAATGCGGTCTGCTTTGGATCCGAAACGGTTTTATAAGAAGAACGACTTCAAAGTTTTGCCTAAATATTTCCAGGTATGGTAAATAGTGAATGCTAGTGGAATCGATTTTCAATGTTTGTTTTTAGATTGGAAAGTTTATGGATTCACCGTTGGATTATTACAATAAGCGATTGACAAAGAAAGAAAGGAAGAAGACTTTGGTGGAAGAGCTGATGGCGAATGACCAGTTTAACCGGACCAACAAGAAGAGGTATAAGGATATAATTCTAAACAGGCGGAAAACAAACTATAAGGAATGGAATAAATCGAGAAACACAGAAAGAAAGGAATTGAAGAAACAGAGCAAAATTCAAAAAAACAAGAAAAAGAAAGAAGGAAAAACTAAGTAACAATTCAAATTTTTTTTTTAATGTAAAAATACATAATTTATAAGAAGTTCATTGTTTAAAATGCATTATCACACTGGTCGTGGTGGTGTTCTGCCTTTATTTGGATAAAATATCCTCACCATAATCCTAAATTTTCTTGACATCTAAAATCCTCCTGTGACTTCTATTGAAGCTCCATTCACATAGGAACTTTTGTCTGATGCCAAAAAGGCAATCATTTCTGCAACCTCTGTAAAATTTTTTATGAAACAACGTGAACTAGAAGACTAAAATTTTACCTTCAGGTTTTCCAAATCTTTTTAATGCAATTATTGGTAAAAATTTTGCTTTGACTTTTTCTGGGATGGCTTCAGTCATGGGTGAAGTTATAAATCCTGGTAAAATTACATTGCACCTAATCCCAAGCGCTCCAAATTCCTTGGCAGCTGTTTTTGTAACCAATTCAACTCCTGCTTTACTGGCACAGTAATTTGCTTGCCCAATGTTTCCATACTTTCCAACGATACTTGCAATGTTGATAATGGAAGCATTTTTTAACTCCCGGTCACTGATTGCTTGAGCAAATGTTTGCATTACCATGAAAGTGCCCTAAAAAAATTAATCTTAACTTTAGAAGAAGCATTCAATAGGTGAATAAATATTTCCCTTCCCAAATCAAACAGGTATGCCTAAATTACTATCAGGGTAAAAAGTTCTGACGCCTGATAGTCCAGGCAAGGAACGTTTTTAGTTTGCAAAAAATCCGAGCCAGCTGAATTTTGGCAGAGATGTACATTGGAGTGTTCTAATGAACCCCCCAAAAATTTCCATAAAATCCCCACGCCGGCGTCCCCCACAATCGGGGGTTTTAGCTCCCCCAACGCGATTTTTTGCCTATAACTCGCTTATTTATGCTTGTATGAAAAATTATGATCAGACCATAATTGAAGAGCATAAAATTCTCTATAAAATAGTTTTTTTTCATATTTTTCCAGCTATAGGCGAAAACCGCACCTAGGGGCCTAAAATCCTCATTTGGGGGAACGCCGGCTTGGGATTTTTATGAGACATTTTGGGGGTTTATTAGAACACTTCAATATACATCTTTGCCAAATTTCAGCTTGCCCGAACCTTCTGTAAGCTCAAACCAAAATTTCGGTGTCGTTACTTGGAAGATACTATAACTTGGGCAAATTTTGAAAAAATCTATTTTTCTCTTCATTTTCCAACCTTGGCCACAATTTCAATTAATTTATTATTAAAAGCATTTCCCGTGCCCGAAAACATTTCTCTCCCTTCAACGAATTAATATTGTGCCATTTTAAGGGTGGGTCGTGTTTTCGGTCAATAATTTAAGTATTAGTGTGCCATGGAAAAATATGAAAAAACACTATTTTATAGAGAATTTTATGGTCTGATCATAATTTTTCATACAAGCATAAATAAGCGAGTTATCGGCAAAAATCCCGTTGGGGAGCTAAAACCCCCGATTGTGCGGGACGCCGGCGTGGGATTTTATGGGACTTTTGGGGGGTTCATTAGTACACTCCAATGTACATCTCTGCCAAAATTCAGCTTGCCCGGATTTTTTGCAAGCTTGAGCCAATTTTTCGGCTGCGTTGCCTGGACTATAAGCAGATACAGAATTTAATACTTTTGGCTGTCAATGTGTTACATGGTTGGGCTATTGTTCATGGTTCTTCCTAACAACGTGTCCTATCCAAGTCTATTTCAGTTCAGTTATTTTGTCAAAATATTTACGACTTGTTGCTTCTAATCTTATCCCTCAAGATTAACAGTTGGTCGTGTAAATCATCGCCTTAGGTGTATACTTCTCTCACATACATAACCCAAACTTAAGCACTACGTTAAGGATGAGGTAACGCCATCAGCATAGGATGCAAATGCAGACGGCTTCCGAAAAAATATGGACCACATTAGGCTTACTGCATCGTGGTCGATTGCATGTTACTACAAGGGATTCACCATCCTCGGATGCACACTGGGACGGAGAGCTATACAAGAATTAAATAGCATATTATTGTGAAGTAAAGGAATCGAGAATAGCACAAAGCATAGAATATATCAGACAAGGTATTATGTTATATAATTCTGAGGTGTGGGACGTCTCGAAAAGAAATAGCCAAAAGCTGCAAGCCTTAGAAATGGATGCTTTTAGACGTAGCTGTAGGATATCAAGGCTGCAACATATTTGAAATAAGACTATAAGGGAGAATATGAATGTAGAGGATGGCATCATAGATAGAATAGAGAAAAATCAGGCTGATATGGTATGGCCATCTAAATCGTATGGAAGAAGTGGCCTAGAAAGGTTTGGGAATGAACTCCTGCTGGAAGGGGTCTACCCCTAAGAACGTGGGCACAAGGTGTAGAAGAAGCCATGCAAAGTAGGCGGTTGGGCCTAGAAGACGTCCAAAATAGGAGGAAATGGCGTACGGGTTGCGGGAAAAGGCGTATGGGTATTGCATTGTTTTATCCTTTTGGGAACATCGAAATCGGTCACGCAATAAAACTAATGTGGTTCAAGTTTTTTTCGGGTGCTCTCTACAAATACACCCTATGCTGACAGCATCAACTCAAAATCCATTGGAGTTTTATGTACTCCCTTGATTAACGGATTGGTCGCATTCTTTATTAAAATTGATAATAATAATTTATTCCATTTATAATAAAGTTAATAAAAGATAATAATATGAATTTTGAACTATTGTAATAAATAATAATTTCAACAATAAATATTGCTAATAGCTTAGGGCCTTATGATGCGATACTTATTTAAGAATTAAGAAGAAAATAAGAACCGTGTCATATGAAAAAAAGCCCCTTTTTTGCCTTTTATGCAAAAAAAATAATTTTGTTTAATTAACTAGGTACTTAGTTAATTTTAATGTTAAATTAAAGATTATTAAAATGTAATAATATAATTCGCGATTTATATTACCGTTGGTGGCCCCACCAGTAATAACAAAATGGCTGTGTTTGGACGTATATCTCAAAATTCGAAGTCATTTTATTGTGAAAGTATGCAGAAGTTTTTAATTTGCTGTTAAATTTATTGTAATATGTTATGTCAGGGATGAGCAACCCGCGGACCGCCACACCTTCTAGTGCGGCCCGTCAAAGATTTTACATTTTGACTTTTAAGGTTAGGTTTATTTTGTTAATAAAGAAATAATTTGTGTTCATCATTCAGTGTTTGTATGATAGTCCGGACGGTAAGGAACAAATTAACTTTAGAACCTTACACTTTGTGATAGAAGCATGAAATTTGGTATAAGTGTAGATGCAAACCTCCTTTACAAAATAAGATGTAACACCACGTCAACCCCCGCTCCCTTCCGCCCCTAGACGCAAACCGCCCCCTTAAAACGTATGCTTAAAAACTTATGATAAATGCATTTTGACGAACAAGCAATTAACACTACAGTTAGATAATTGTCCGTTCGGAATTTTCTATTTCAGTAATTTTTTATGTATGACGGGCGGAATATGAGATATTTGGAGAAAATCCGCGAGTTCTGCAATGCGCGCCACAGCGCCGTAGCAAGCTCTTCTGGCGCCTGAGGCAAATTTGAACATATGCGCCCCCCTCCCAAACTATTCGTATCATTTAGAAAATTTTAAACTATGTTTATTGGGTTTTGTCGAGGTTTAGCGCCCCTATTGCGATGGCGCCTGAGGCTTTACGGCGCTCGCTTAGAGTAATAAAAACAAATGAATGCTTATCAGGAACTCATTTAGGCTGCCGGCACCAGGGGGTCTGGAGGGTATGGAATACCCCCCAGATACACTTAATTTATTGCGAAAGAAAAACTTTTACGTCCCTCAGTATATGCTCGGTATTAAGAAGAACGGTACTGGGATAGTTATGAAAAATGTCACCTGCAGACCCCCTCCCGGATTGCAAACGAAAATTGCAAAATATTCAACGAAAAATAATAAATTTTGATGGTTCTGAATAATGGCAGGTGTACCTCGGGGCATTCCAGACCCCCCGGTCGTGTAATATCGATTTTTATAATTGGGACCTTCTGAATATTTATATAAAATACGCATAGTATGTCATAATCACCGTTTCCATGTTAACGTAACGAAATCCCCCCCCCTCTCAGAATATGGGATTATTTTTATCTGTAGGAATTTTTCTTTTCCATTTAAATATATTTGAATAACTGTCGCGATGATAACATGATATTTTTACCGGTTACCCAGTCAGTTAAAGGGAAATGAAAAAAAACGCGGGGCTGGAATCAACTTTCCTAAAATCCCCTGTCTTATCATTGGACCAAAATTGAAGAGGAGAAAATTCTCTACAAAACAAGGCTTGTTTTGTTTGTTCACCATCGATGGTGAAGTTTATGTGTACGAAACTTTTATTTATAATAAGAATTATTCAAAACCTTTTTCAATTGTTTACTCTGGATTTTCTTTTTTTTCTTAATTTCATAAATACCATCAAGTATGATGTAGGCAAATTTTGTTATTCTGTTTTATAGTGAATTTAGTATGTATTCTTCAATTTTGATTTGATGATAATTTTTACTAAAAATGAAAGTAAGCGATTTATAGGCGAAAAACTACTGTAGAGGATTAAAATCCCCATTTGGGGAAAAGGCTGACAGGGAATTTTAGGCGATGTTGCAAATAAAATCGTGGCCAATTTTCTAATTCAGTCCAATTTGAATATATGTGCCCGCCCCCAACAGATTCTTATGTTTTTGAAAATTTTAAAGTATTATTTATTGGGTTTTGTCAAGGTTTAGCGCCCCCATTGCGATAAACATCCTAAGAACCTCTTTTGTTTAAAATTTAATTATAAATTTATTTGCTATGATGTATTTTCATCGTATGATGAACCGTTTACGAAATAAATAAGATAAACTAAAATTTGGGGGATGTTTCTGCGTCTAGGGGTGGAAGGGGGCGGAAGTCGGCGTGAGGTAACATCTTATTTTGTAAAGGAGGTTAGTATCTACAGCCAAATTTCATGCTTTTGGACTATATGATCATAAATTTCTTATATGTGGCCAGCACAACATTTTTAAATTTGTAGCTGGCCCGTTGTAAAAAAAGGTTGCTCATCCCTGTGTTATGTTATTTAATTCATTTTGTTAATTCTTGAGCCTGAAGAACGTGAATTTTTATTTTCATTTAATACGTCCCTTAATAATTTTAAATTCTCCCGCATGATGGCGTTTGCGTAATGTAAATTTCGAATAGCCTATTACCTGTGGGTGTGTCTGAAACACTAAAATAATCCGTTGACCGTTTCAGTGCGGCCTTCAGGCCGCACAACCATGAGCGCAAATCCAGCCAAAGTTAATGGGGGGGGGGGGGGGAGGTTAATTCATTGTATAATAACGTAAAAAAGATAAATGTTTAGCTATTTTAGTGCAACTAATAAGTTTTATAAGAGGGCAATACCCCTATTGGCGCGAAATTAAATAAATAATAACTTAAATACTGCCGTCATTAGTTAAAACGCCCTAACTAACAAATTGGTTTTCCGAAAAAAAAGGTAAAAGTATATGCATGTTATTAAGCCATTTTCATATCATTTAAACAGAAATTTGATATAATCATACATTACAGAAGGCATTAAATACAATTTTATAATGAAGACAGCTTTATAACATCTTCATAAAGTCAGTTTTCTCCCGAAAAACCAACTTGTTAGTTAGGACGTTTTAACTAAGCACGTCAGAATGCTCAAAATAAGGTGAAAGATTAAAAATTAAAAATCTGTAGTAAGATGCAATAATTAACTATTATTTCTAAACACAATTTTTTTAATATTCGAACAGAAAATATGATGTAATATGAAAAAACGCGTTGAAACAATTTTGCAGCTGTAAATTACGTTTTATCGCGTTTCTTCAATCAGTTTTTGAGTTAATTCAAATATTAAAAATATCGTATTAAGAAAAAGATATTCAATGCAGATTCATAATTTTTTAACTATATTTTGAGTTTTTAATTTATATTTTTGTCATTCCCCGGTAACAAGAATATTACCCTCTTAAAAGAGTTTACGCCATCCACCCAATGCATTTTCAAAATTCAAAAAACCTATGAATGCATACCTTTTTTGCATTATTCTGCAATGAATGACCCCCCCCCCCCCTAGGATCCTCCGATGTTCAGTACTAATATTACATGTTGGTAAGTCCATTGATTAATCGAAAATTTGGATTACCCAGAATTGCCCTTCTAGTGCCCTAATTGGCAATTAATAAAATTAATAATTAAAAAATAATAAAAATTGGCAATTTCAGGTTATTCCCCTTATTTTGTACCTCGACTATAAAATAACAAACCTTCAAGTTGACGTCTATTACTTCCTGGAAATCTTCTTCAGACAAACTTAAAATAAAGTTGTCTCTGGTTATTCCAGCGCAATTTACAATAACAGTGGGTGGATTTTTGTAGACTTCCAAAATATTGCTTAAAGCTGCCTTGATACTTTTAGAATTTCCGACATTGACCCCTAAGCTTAAGTGCTGAGCATCGGATTGATTTTGAATCAATTTGATAGTTTCGTTGGCCGCTTTCTCATTTTGATCTGCTGCTATTATTTTAGCACCTTCGCGGGCCAATACTTGACAAGTGGCCCTACCAATTCCAGATCCCGCACCTGCAAAATTAATTCTTAATTATAACAAAAAATTATACTCTCGGTATTTCTCTTTGAAAACGATTTTTTTTTAAATTTTAAAGTAACCTCGGTAGAAAAAATTACATGGACGCCTATGCTTGCAATAAATATTTCGTTACTTATTTTTTACTAAATAAAACTTGGAATATTAAAATTAGAAACACATAACCAATTTATTTGGAAGAAATCAGTCTTAGCAATTAAAAAGCTGTAAATACCTGTGACAAAAGCCAATTTTCCTAATAAAGAGCCACTCATCATGAAAATCTAAAAATTTGAATAGATACTTTTGAACTTTGAACCTCTTATCTACCCAACTCTACCTTGCAACGAAAGGCGTACGGAATATTTAAATTTCTCAAACATTATATTCGCATTTTAGAAATTTGCTACAGAATTAATAAAATGTAACGAGAATTAAAATATTATGATATATTTTTACTTTTTCCGAAGGACAAATTCTAAACTTGATCAGTGCCGTACTTGCCAATAGGCGCTAGCTAAAGACCTTATCGAAAGAAGGTTTCACCATTGTTACAATTAGTTTTGTTCGTGTAAAATTCGAGTTAAAAATTTCCTTATTAATATAGGGGAGAAATATTAACGATGGTGCGCTGTAAGCAACATCAACGTGACGTCACGCTGAGCACGCTAATGATATAACCTCGCTCAGAAATACTTTGATTTGGTTTTGAACGATAATAATACATTACAACTAAGTAATAAATATGGGTTTTATACGGTAGTGATTATTGTTCATCCTGGTGAAATAATAGAGAGTTTTTGCAGATCTTACGCTAACGGTAACGATAAAATCACGTGACCTGGTCCGATATTTTGTTTAACGGGACGGATAACTTTAGAGTTTTTGCAAATTAGCGTAACGTTACCACGCTATTTTTATAGGTTATACTCTACCGCCTTTTATTTTTTTTCAAATTAATAATTAGAATTACCATGGATGAGTTAGTATATTTGGTTAGTACTTCAATTATTATGTATTGAACTGGAACAAGAAGCAGTCTACGGGGGCTGTGTTCCTGGATGTCGCCAAGGCATTTGATAAAGTATGGCACCAGGGCCTACTCTATAAAATGCTGGAAGCCGGCATTCAAGCGGAAATAGTGCTAATGATGGAGTCGTTCCTGAGAGATCGGAAGTTTCGAGTAAAACTCGAGGACACCCGCTCCACTTTAAAGTGCATCACAGCGGGGGTCCCCCAAGGGAGCATCCTCTCTCCCGGGCTCTTCTCCATCTTTATCCACGACCTTCCATGTGCAAACAGGGGGGGCGACGATAGGGTCGAGGTTGCGCTTTACGCGGACGACACGGCGGTATTCTCCAGCTCACCCAGTTCCACACTCCTTATAAATAGAATACAAGAACATCTCGGAAAACTGGAAAAATGGTTCAGTACTTGGCGCATAGGGGTAAACCCTAGCAAGAGTACTGCAACCTTTTTTACCAGACGAAGAGAAACAACAATACCGACAAAACCAGCTAGACTTCCAACTTCATGTCTCCGAATGTATGACACCGAGATCCCTTGGAGCGACACTTCCAAATATCTGGGGGTGAAGCTTGACAAGGGATTACGATGGTCCAATCACATAACGGAGGTAACAAACAAAGCCAGATCGGCTCTCTCACAACTATATCCTTTTATTAACAGCAAAAGCAAGTGTTCTCTCAAATAAAAAATTCACTTGTACAAAGCGTGCGTCAGACCCGTAATGACGTACGCGTGCGAAGCTTGGGGCTACGCGGCAGATTCTCACCTGAGAAGACTCCGCCGAACTCAAAGCGTCGCACTGAGACGAATAGTGCGGGCACCATTACTAGTCTCAAACGCTAGAATACGGGAGGACACAGGCGTAGAATCAATCGATGATTTTATCCGTCACCTGACGGCTAACTTCTACGATCGCTTGGCCACCTCCGAAAACCCACTAGTCAACGGGCTTGGTAATTACCAACTCGATGACTATCTGCGGTATAAGAGGCCCAAGGCGATTCTTGCGCCGAAGCCACCCGTGCTTTAGCGTTGCCACGATTAAGCACTTCTCGGATCTCGCGACCCCAGGGGCCGCGATATGCGAGAAAGGCTACTCCGCAGGCCATACGGGGGGTTTTTAGCTTGCTAAGAACCTCTTTTTCTGTGTTTTCCTTCTAGGATGACTGCCTTACCAGCATCAAGGACGTAAATTGGACTTGATGCGCGGTATACCAGCCTAGAACAATGACCCTCAGTCATGTTGCTTTCCGCCCACCTCAATGGGCGCAACTTCGGGGGTCTTTTTTACAACGACTCGCCCTTGCGGGCGGTCGAGATGGGATGAAAGGTGGGTGTATGCGGGAGACCTTGCTCTCCGGCGGCTTTCACGATGCCAGCACGCAGGCTCAGGCTCAAAGGGGGGGAGGGCAACCTCCCTCCTAGAAAGCGGTCAGGCCAGGTACGACACGACGGAGGTAGGATTACCGAAATCGGAGCGACTGACACTCCTCCGAAACGGGAATTTCCGGCCGAAGGGATTTCGACTTAGCCACTCATACGCGAAAACTTGCCACTCTTCCTAAAAATTTCTAATTCGTTTGAATACCCAGTCAAATAGGGTGCAAAAACAAACGACGTCAAATCAGCATTACCAGCTATACGGACAGCGACTGCGTACGTGAGTTCAATAATAATAATTCTGCCATTTCCGTCGAGCATCGAAGGGGGGGAAACCCAACTTTGACCTTCGGCGGATCTCGGGTACAGGGAAGGGCGTCAAAACCCAACCCCGTATTCACAAACCAATCAGGTGCGTGGCGCACCAGTCATTACGAAGGCTGTAACAGTTTTAAACTAGGCACACCGAAATACAATTCAGATTACGGATATTATGTATTGTGTACTGAATATAGACAAAACCATAGGACAAAACTGAACTATAACCTAACTTTAGTTTTAAAATTGAGAGCTCCTGCAATAACTTCTAGATGGCGTGGATTTATCGTAAACGTCAGAGCCAGTAGATATAGAGAGTACCGCATTCCTTTGATCTGACAAATGCCGACACGGCAGCCATGTTTTAACCAAACGTTCATAACCGCACATAAGTAAACGTGATTGACACTTTCAGAAAGTTTATAATTGAGTTGTTTTGCTAGTTTTTCATAATTATTATTATAATAAACGTTCGAAATGCCGGGTTGCTGTGCTTATAACTGTAGTGAAAGAACTGAAAACGGTGTTAGAATGTTTCTACTACCTCAAGGACCAAAAAACAGCAATAGAAGAAAACAATGGATTAACAACATAAAACGGGTAAATCTGCCAGAAAATGCATTTGTATGTGAGGTAAGAATCTGATTATTAATAATTACTTAGATTACATATTTAATATAATTTACATTGCAGAAACATTTCAAATATGACCAATTTGAAAATAATCGGCAAGATAATAAGAGACCTCTACGATGGAATGCTATTCCTACCTTATATACATAAGGCTATTCCGAAACCAAGAAAGCCACCAAAAACTAGAATCCATAATAAAATTGAAGTAGAAAGTATCTATGTGCTTTCTGTTTTTTACGTGTTAATTATTTTTAAATATTAACATGGAAATTATGGAATTAGCGATTCAGAACAACTGGTCGATTTTCTTAAATGTAATAGCGACGTAGGTAAAATTGAGACAACTATAGATACTGAAGACTTTTATATACAAGAATTAGTTAACACATTTGAGTTCGAGAATACTGAAGATGAGGGCACAGAAAATGTTAATGATATTACAATGTCGGAACAAGAATCTCTGTATTATCTTGTTGGTTCAATTTTACTCAAGTTCAAAAATAATTTTAAAAATTGTGATAATTGCATATCTGTTGTTGTAACGTGTAGTACTGATGATTCTATTAATTCTATCAGTAATCTTGTAAACCTTAAATGTTTTAAAGAGAATTCCCTTTTATATCCTACCAAATTAGTTTTCAACTATTTTTTACAGGCTGAAGTATTTTTTAGAAAGCATGGTACAAAGGTTGTAAAAGGTGAAATAAATTTAAAAACTTTAATGTCGACTTTTTTTAATCTTCCTATTTCCATTAACGAACTTCCCAAATGTCGTAAGATTTATCAAAAAATTTTAACCATCTACTTCAGAACCAGATTGTACTTTTTGCTTAGAAAGTGTTCCTTAGATATTATGAAAAAAGCAGAAGATTCTGTTGCATGTGGAAGTATGTGGAGTGTTGGTATGAGAAATGCTATAAAGAAGTTAAAAACATGTTAAACCGCAGTGCATACCTACGCTTGATTTATTTATTTATTTTTAAAACTGTTCAATAAACTTGAAATAAAAATATAATAATTCCTTATTTTCTTTCCAAAATCCATATTAGAATTCACTAGCATGTGTAATTAATACCTAAAAGTGTAAAAAAAGCTATTGCTCTTTATGGGGCGTGTGCCTAACTGGATAAAACATGGCGGCGGAAATTTAGAATGCGGTACTCTCTATATCTACTGGCTCTGGTAAACGTTATTTGGTTCCCTTATTTCTTAAGAAATAGCGGGCCACGGTATTTATTTACCGTCACGGTATTTACTGCACGTGCGCATTAGTGCAAAAATAAGGTTAGCGTTATCGTTACCGTTAGCTTAAGATCTGCAAAAACTCTCTAATATTAATATGTAAGTATAACAAATTTTTTAATGTGTTTTCATATTGTAACCATATTCAAAAGTTAACCTTACTATGAGCGAGGTTATAACCTTAATTTGACATCACGTTTGTTTTTCTCCCCTATTGTTTTTGCCGAACTTAAAAGGTAACTTATATTCCTTTGGTAAATAATCGACGTTACGCCACTGTGAACGTCTTAACCTTACATACAAGTGTTTCTTCTTTCGATTTAAAATGGTAAGAGCAAGAATATACGGTTTACTAACAATAGGCGGTGCAACCATCGGTGGTTTTTTGGGTACCGCTTATGCTAATCTTGAAAATAAAAAGAAATTATGGGAACACAAAAAACTCAACATGCCGGAATTTCCAATTTTTTCCATCGTCTCAGCAGCCACCCCTTTCACCCCAACAATACCGGAACCTTCAGGGGCGAGTCGTGTTTCTCAGATTATGAAGTATGGATTTCCTAGTTTAGACAACGTGAGATCTTTTGATGATTTTGTGCTCAGTTATGATCGAAGAAATCGAGTTGCTAATTGGGTGTTTGAACAATTAACTAGAGAAAACGTACGAGGTGGTGAAGGCGTAGATAGGCACACTTGTAAATTTAGACCAGATGAATCCATTCATCCATACTTTAGGTCACAAAATACGGATTATAAAGGATCTGGTTATGATCGAGGCCACCTTGCTGCTGCTGGTAATCACAAACACAATCAGAAACATATTGAAGAAACCTTCTACCTGTCCAATATGGCACCACAAGTTGGTGAAGGTTTCAATCGGGGTGCTTGGAATAAATTAGAAACATATGTAAGAAAATTGACCAAGACTTACAAAAATGTGTATTGTTGCACCGGCCCTTTGTATTTACCACGTAAGGAAGCAAACGGAAAAAATTATATAAAATACGAAGTTATTGGAGCAAATAATGTGGCAGTTCCTACACATTTTTTTAAAGTTATTGTTTGCGAAACTGAAAGTGGCCAGTTGAATATGGAATCCTATGTTATGCCAAATGAACCTATTGCCGATTCTGTTCCGCTTACTAGTTTCCAGGTTCCACCAGACAGTGTAGAACGTGCAGCTGGTTTAATATTTTTTGATAATGTTGCTAGAAAAAGTCTTGCCAAAATAAATGGAAGAAAAGTATAAGTATAGAAATTGAATCCTAATTTTCTAAATATCATTCTTCATTATCATTATCATTCAAAATAGCAGTTTCTATTTAAATAATAGAAAAATTGTTTTTATAAACCTGTGAGGAGAGTATCCATGAAAAAGAAGACTTAAACCTGAAAATTAGGGTAACTTTGACAATAAGAGTATTTTAATAAAATTAAATTTAAGATTAAAAAAAATGTGCAATTTTATAATATTGTAAAATAAATTTTATTCAATTTTTCTGACAATTTAATTTACCTTTTGAGTCATGTGTATGTGTACTAGTGACGGCTCCGAAATTTAACTTTGGCTGAAAAAATCACTTTGACCTTCAAAAAAAGCTTGACAACAAAGTTGGTAAAAACAGTCTAAGGTAAAAACTAATACTCAAAGAACAAATTGAGTAAATGAATTCAAAATCAGATCATTGACCTAAGAGGAAGAATCAAAAGGTGAAAAAACTAAATTTTTTCTGTGACAAAAAATTATCCTAGATCTTCAAAAAATTTATGACAGCGCTAAGGGCGGATCCAAAGGGGATTAAAGAGGGTAGTTAACAACCCCCTCCCACATAATTTTCAGAGAAACAACTGATGGAAATACAGAAGAAAAGCGACTAAGGTAACCATTGGCAATAAAATACAAAAATGTCAATAGTTATAAAAGTTAAAACAGTCGATGTAACCATTGACAACAACAAAAAAATGAGAAATTACCAATGGTTAATGTGGTTATGTGCATGCATTGTTCCCATGGTAAGCACTGCCAATAAAGTAAATAATTGCCCAATAGTTACCATGGTTATAAATATAGTTATATATCTCTTTTGTTCTGAATTTTCAAGTGTTTATGCAATTGTGGGACTTTGGGCCGGTTCCACCAACTCTGATTAAATCGTTGGTTCACTAACCAACGTTAAAAAAAATTCAAAATTTTTAAACAAAATTTAATTTTCATCCGTCCCTATAAGCCACCCCTTAGTGTTTAGAATTTTTGTAATATTTTTGCGGGATTTGTAGGTCTTGTATTATCATACCTGCAAAGTCAAACAATGAAACCCATGCCCATGATCCCATGATTAAACTGCTTTAACCAAGATTGAAAAGATGGTGGAACGCTCTTTTTCATTTAACCGTGATTAACTCTAACTAATCATGATTAAAGTATTTAATCCGAGTTGGTGGAACCGGCCCTTAAACTGTTATTTTAGTTCCTTTTCGTCGTAGTTTCCAGTGGTAAAAGTGATATTTAAAGTAATTGTGGTATTATTTGGACTCTTTTACAGCACCTTGTTCTTATTGTGGGTTATTTTCCTTAACGTAAACCTCTTTAAATGGCCATATTTGTTTACATACAGCGCCACCAACGTTAATTTCAGTTCCCAATTAGATACGATCTTAAAACTTTTCGTAAACACCGAACTGTTTTCGTAAAAACAGTTTGCGTCATTTGGTGTTGCATCTTGTGGCGGCAACTAGCGACGAACACCAGAAGCAAGTATGATGCGTCACGTCACAATAAATAAAACTTTTTAAAGTTTTAATCGCAATATTAACTTTTGACTTGGTTTCAAAACGATTTTATAAATTCACACTTTCGATTTGTTGTAATAAATGGTCTGCTTTTATACGAACGCAAACTTTTATTTTTACAAAGGAATCAACAAGTCGCGAAGAGAATTTCTTTGGTGGTAAGTTCTGGTTAGAATTCAAAGCGGTTTTTTAATTTGCGTAATTTATGCCTTTGATAATGTTAAACAATTAACGAACAGTATATGAAAGTGAACAATAATAATAGTCTTTGTTGTTCCAGTGCCACGAAAGCAAATCGTGCAAGTTCAAGAAGAACATTCATATGAACGATGGATGAGGGAAAACCAAATTGAGAATGTTTTTAAAAATCACCAATACCATCTTCCCAAAGGTAACTGCTTTTTTTGAATTCTGCAACTATCCTTTGAGGTTACGCACATCCCATTTCGTTTACTTTAAATCTTCACTTTTTATAAGGAGAAATTGCATCTCAATTTTTGGGATTTTTATTTCACTTGTTTCGAAGTTGAACTGAAAACTTTACATTTATATCTGTGATAAAAGAAGATATGAAACTACATCCTTATTACGATGTAATAGATTATCATACTTTATTATTTTGTTCAGTTTAGAAGATCAGCCATACGAAAACAGGGAACCCGGGCGAAGAAGAATCAACTCAATCAAGCCTATGTTGCAAAATTCGATGACCGTTAGATTACGAATTTTGATGACGGAACATGTGCCGGATAAGAAATAATAAGGTTTCATCAATTTGAAAATTACAGGTTAGCAAAAATGTTTTTTTTGTTATTCTTGAATTCAAGTCAATTAAAATAACAATTTGTAAATTAGAGGAAAGTTAAATTTTGAATGAAACCAAGTAAGGTTTGAAATAATTCTTGTTTTCTCAGGTAATCTGGCCTATTCCCTAACTTTTCAAAATCCAATGGAGGTTGACAAATCGGAGTTGATATTTCAGAAATCGAAAACGTTTTCGACTGCAAGAAGTGTTGCATTTCTAATACAATTAAAATTCAACATCTTTGCAGATTTGGGAACAATTTCTATGTGATCGTGGATATCGATTTGATTTGTCCATCTCTATTTGATTTCATGTTAGGAAATAGACATAATTGCTAAGTGTAGTATCCTAATCTGTATCTACTAAGTGCTGTGGGCTTTATGTAACAATTTTATTGAAAGAGCAACATTACAATAAAGAAGAAATTTCTCTATAAATCCAGATAACGATGCAGGCGAATCAGAACTTGTTTCAAATCCACTTTTACTTTATTTTTGTATACATAATAAAATTATTATTAATAGCTCTGTTTTACCTTATTACTTACAAAACCTTTGTAAAAATTAAACTTTCCTCTGATTTAATAAAAAATCGTTATTGGCTGGACTCTTTTGATGTTCCTTTTACAATGAATTTTTATTTCTTAATGACAGTTTTGCATTGACCCTTATTAAAAAATACTACAGGTGTAGGCATAAAAACAGGGTTTCTTTAAATAAAATGGATTTCTACTTGAAATTTTTTCTTTAATGTTATCTTTTTATATACTGTTCAGAATTTTTGTAATATATTTGCGGGATTTATAGGTTCAGTATTAACAAGCCTGCAAAGTTACAAAAGTTTTAATCAAAATTTAATTTTCACCCGGCCTTTTAAACCGCCCCTTAGTATCTAGAATTATTGTAATATTTTTACGGGATTTACAGGTTTAGTATTAACATACCTGCAAATTTCAAAAGTTTTAAACAAAATTTAATTTTCGTTCGTCCCTATAAACCAGCCCTTAGTATTTAGAATTTTTGTAATATTTTATCGGGATTTGCTGGTGCGGTATTAGCATCCTTGCAAAGTTCCACAATTTTTAAACAAAAATTAATTTTCATTCGTCTCTATAAACCAGCCCTTAGTATTTAGAATTTTTGTAATATTTTATCGGGATTTGCTGGTGCGGTATTAGCATACTTGCAAAGTTTCACAATTTTTAAACAAAAATTAATTTTCATTCGTCTCTATAAACCAGCCCTTAGTATTTACAATTTTTGTAATATTTTATCGGGATTCGCTGGTGCGGTATTAGCATACTTGCAAAGTTCCACAATTTTTAAACAAAAATTAATTTTCATTCGTCTCTATAAACCAGCCCTTGGTGTTTAGAATTTTTGTAATATTTTATCGGGATTCGCTGGTGCGGTATTAGCATACTTGCAAAGTTTCACAATTTTTAAACAAAAATTAATTTTCATTCGTCTCTATAAACCAGCCCTTAGTATTTACAATTTTTGTAATATTTTATCGGGATTCGCTGGTGCGGTATTAGCATACTTGCAAAGTTTCACAATTTTTAAACAAAAATTAATTTTCATTCGTCTCTATAAACCAGCCCTTGGTGTTTAGAATTTTTGTAATATTTTATCGGGATTTGCTGGTGCGGTATTAGCATACTTGCAAAGTTTCACAATTTTTAAACAAAAATTAATTTTCATTCGTCTCTATAAACCAGCCCTTAGTATTTACAATTTTTGTAATATTTTATCGGGATTTGCTGGTGCGGTATTAACATACTTGCAAAGTTTCACAATTTTTAAACAAAAATTAATTTTCATTCGTCTCTATAAACCAGCCCTTAGTATTTACAATTTTTGTAATATTTTATCGGGATTCGCTGGTGCGGTATTAGCATACTTGCAAAGTTCCACAATTTTTAAACAAAAATTAATTTTCATTCGTCTCTATAAACCAGCCCTTAGTATTTACAATTTTTGTAATATTTTATCGGGATTCGCTGGTGCGGTATTAGCATACTTGCAAAGTTCCACAATTTTTAAACAAAAATTAATTTTCATTCGTCTCTATAAACCAGCCCTTAGTATTTACAATTTTTGTAATATTTTATCGGGATTTGCTGGTGCGGTATTAGCATCCTTGCAAAGTTCCACAATTTTTAAACAAAAATTAATTTTCATTCGTCTCTATAAACCAGCCCTTAGTATTTAGAATTTTTGTAATATTTTATCGGGATTTGCTGGTGCGGTATTAGCATATTTGCAAAGTTTCACAATTTTTAAACAAAAATTAATTTTCATTCGTCTCTATAAACCAGCCCTTAGTATTTACAATTTTTGTAATATTTTATCGGGATTCGCTGGTGCGGTATTAGCATCCTTGCAAAGTTCCACAATTTTTAAACAAAAATTAATTTTCATTCGTCTCTATAAACCAGCCCTTAGTATTTACAATTTTTGTAATATTTTATCGGGATTTGCTGGTGCGGTATTAGCATACTTGCAAAGTTTCACAATTTTTAAACAAAAATTAATTTTCATTCGTCTCTATAAACCAGCCCTTAGTATTTACAATTTTTGTAATATTTTATCGGGATTTTCTGGTACGGTAATAGCAGACGGTCGTCAGCTAAAGCAGTTAAGTGCGTTGCTGCTAAAGCTGAATGCCTGGTTCGACTCCGGGCTCAGTAAAAACTTTATTCTGACCGTCTCCCCTCGGAAGGCAATGGCAAACCACCGAGGTGTAATCTGCCTGGAACAGCCTCTCTGGAGATGAAGTGTATACACTTCCCGCGGTTCGGAGCCCGCGTTAAGCAGTAGGTCCCCTATGTGTGTGATAATACTTCAAACGCACAACACATACATAGGAGAGAGGTCGCCAACGTCCGGGAGACCAGATATGGCACTTGAAGAAGAAGAATAGCATACTTGCAAAGTTCCACAATTTTTAAACAAAAATTAATTTTCATTCGTCACTATAAACCAGCCCTTAGTGTTTAGAATTTTTGTAATATTTTATCGGGATTTGCTGGTGCGGTATTAACATACTTGCAAAGTTCCACAATTTTTAAACAAAATTTAATTTTCTTCCGTCCCTATAAACCACCCCTTAGTATTTAGAATTTTCGTATTATTTTTACGTGACTTGTAGGTGCGGTGTTAACATACCTGCAAAGTTTCGAAAGTTTTAAACACAATTTAATTTTCATCCGTCCCTATAAACCACCCCTTAGTGTTTAGAATTTTTGTAATATTTTTGCGGGATTTGTAGGTACGGTTGTAAAATACGTGCATAGTTTCAAAAGTTGTAAACAAAATTTAATTTTCTTTAATGTACTTGTAAAGTATCAACAATTTGTAATAATATTTTTATTTTCCCCGTCAATTTCCGTTTTCCCCGCGATAATTTTTGAATTTCTAAAGTCCGCCATCTAGGGTTGACGAGAGGAGTTAGTTGTTTTGCGTCATGTGGCGCGCGCACAACCACAAGAAGAGATTGACAAAAATGGCGTAGTACGAAAGAACGCTTGTGTAATTGTGTGATTGAAAACTTGGTAAAATTACCGAAATTGGCGTAATTCCTTTGTTCGTTCATCTGGGTGTTAATGAAAAAGGCTGTCCTTGTGACAATTATTACGATCGCCAATAATTGGTTATATTAGATGCATATTTGGTTTTATGCAATCAACAGCTTTATGCAAATTTATGTTACTGGAGTTTTAACGACAAAACTAATCAACACGCAATTCAATCAATCCGTGAAGTTTTTGCTACAAAATTAGGTTCGATCTCTTCCTTAAATATTGTGGTATTCGAAGCTGATGTATTTTGATGACGCCATTCCTTTGTTCGCACATTCCTGAATGCAGGACCGTATTTCGCCCCATCGTCAATGTGTATTTATTGTTTATGTTAAATTTTGCGTAAGTACTTTTTATCAGTTTATTTTAATTAACCCCGCTACCGATTCTAAATATTACAAACATTAAATTACGTCAAATTAAATATAAATTAATCATCACTTATTCTACCGGTTTTAAATAATTGAACTCCGAATGAAGTGTTTCGCCCATCCCTTTAGTTTTTGTGTTTCGGAGTTGCTATTCAAACAATTTTGCGTTCACCTTCAGCATAAATCTCGTGAACACTTGTGGTCCGTACCCAGGTGTAGTGCATTGTGTAATTCGATATTTTAAACATTTTAGTTATCTTCACGTCAAACTTTTCAACATTATTTGTTTTATCAAATGTTCATATATTTAATTATAATCTTAAGTACTAACCCTTTTTTTTGGTTCTCGAACGTGGAATCGAGGTGTTGTTTTAGTGGGATACTACCCGAGTCAATTTTCATCTCGATTCGACTGACCGAAACCTTGTTTATATTACATTTATGTTCTTTTATGTGTTTAGGTTATATATACAGTGTGTTGAACATTTTATGTTCACCTTTAGCATAAGTATTATTATTCTTTATATCATTATTTTATTATTGTGTATTATTAGCCATAAGTTATTTAAATCTGACAACTATTTACCGTATTCATATTTCATTATTTTACAATCTTATCAACGTTTATTATTATTAATCTACATAAATTGTCAAAATCGCCGTCATTATTATTCACATATTACTTTATTAGCTTCACCAAAATTAAGTCTTTTAATTAAAATATTGTTACTCGTTATTGGATATATTTTATTTCACTCTCGACTCCCCCCCCTATTTCTAAATAGGTAAGTTCTGAATTACTTTTGGGGTAAGTTTATGACAAATTCAGTGGCGCCCTAATACCCGATTGTGACTTCCCTTGATTTTGCCGTCCCGGATTGTTATTGGAGTGATTCAAGCACCACGACCCACGCGATTGAGCTAGCGGCATCCAATATTAATCCAGGTAGGTGCCACACATTCACCTGTGTGATCACAGTTTGTTTACGGAACCAATTTGGCCCGTTACAAATTTTACAGAAAAGTAGCTTTTCGTCCGTCTTGAACCGCAATCTAAATGTTCGACGTGTTTTTAAAATGATTTTATAAATTCGCAGTTTCGATTTATGTATTAAATAATTTGTTTTATAACTTGACATTTTAAAATTTCAATCAAATCGTGTTATATCAGGAGAAATCGCATGTGAAACTTTTGTATTTCTATTTTTTTGAATTTCAATTTAAACCAATGAACGTATTTATGCGACAAATGAGGATGTGTCACTAAATTTCAATTACAATCGGACAGATTCTCATAATATATTATTTTTTAGAGTTGAGAAGATCAACAGTTACAGGCCTGGGAAGATGGACTTGGACTTTTCGATGTGGACTAGATTACAAATTGGTTTCGAATTTTGATAACGGAATAATACCTAGATCGGATATAGGAAGGTGTGTTTAGTTACATTATTATTTGATGGCTACAAATTAATTGTTATTCATTAATTCGCATGCATTTAAGTTTTTAATTTTGGTTTTTTAAATTGACATTCTTTGCAAGCTGTATAATCGGTATCTGTATCTTTTGTGCGGCCAACTAACGATAAAATAATGAACGACTATGTAGGTATCTACTTTATCATTGTACTGCCAACTAACGGTAAAATAATGAATGACAATGTAGGTATCTGCTTTACCATTATGCTGCCAACTATATAACGTTAAAATAATGAATGACAATGTAGGTTTCTACTTTATCATTGTGTTGCTACGCTATGCTAGAGTTGCACTTTTACAGTTCACGGTTAGATGTCGCTAAATACGCTTTATTTACATCACTTGCATTGACCTAAATAATTAATATTTTTAACTTTTGGGTTAAATTCTGACGAAAATTACAAAATTTCATGTTGTGTTCTTATAAAAACCTTTGAGAAGTTCTTACGTATTTTAATTTATTCCAGGATTTATATTAAATTCGATGGTGGCAGTTTATAGAAAAAACCTGGATAGTGATAAGTGAACATGCGACAGGAGAAGAAATATAAAGTGATAAAGGTTAGTGCCATTTCAACAATATTTGTTTGACTGGTGTTTTTGAAAGTTTAATTTTTGGTAATCCGTGTCCCTTATAAAACCTCGTCGGCAAAGTAATTTTTAAAACATCGGGTCTTTCTGATTTGATTTAATTCAAAAACTAAAAAGGCAACTTGAGCAGGCTTCAAATGCACACTGTGGTGCGTTTGTGTGAAAAACTGTTTTTATTTTGGAAAATTTAGTTACGAATATTCTTGGTAATGAAAAATTTACGTCATGTACCTAGGTACTATGCACTTTTGTGTGATCTTTTTTTTTTATTGTTTGCTAATTATGCGTTCCGATTTTAATTAAAACGTTCTTGTAACATGATCGTTGTTTGGATCAACCCTCATCAGCGAATCAAAGGTATCACTCGATAGGGTCAATCCAGGCAAATTAAGGTGCCTCTTAATGTTTCAAATTTCAATGATTTTTTACATCACTTACATTTCTTGCGAATCGCGTAATTATTACTAATATTCATAACGTTTCAAATATTTATTTAACAAAATTACTCGGGTGGCCAAATTTGTCAAATTGTATGAAAGTTTGATATTTTGTTGTTCCGAATATTAATTTATGCTCCAACGGGCAAAAATGTCCAAATATGTGGGCAAAATTTGAAGGGCCTAGTGGGAAAAGTAGTTAAAAGTCACTTTTTTTTCAATTTGTAGTTGAGCACATTTTCACATTGCGGCATTTATTCTCTACAAATTAGTATAAAAATCACAAAATTGAAAAAAAAAGTGACTTAACTACTTTTTCCACTAGGCCCTTCAATTATAGGTTCTTATGTCAATTTATTCTAATAATTCCCAACTTTGGAATTTATATATTTTAACAACATTATTTTGGAACTTCGCAGGAGTTAATTTTTTTCCTATCAAAGTATTGCTACAAAAAACTTGAAACGTCACACTTTTCTTACGTACGGTAATATGGTAATTCAAAATAATCAAAATTTTTCGTGATATTATATTTTTCGAACGTATAAATGACTTAATAAAATCGTTAATTTTATTTCCATTAAATTGAAAGTGTAATTAACATCTGTTAAATTCTGATAAGAGTACTATCACATATGCAAGAAATATGCCACATTTAGACTTTTTTTGGTGTACAATACTGTGATAAGAGAAAAAATATACTACGAAATGCTAGAAATTATGTTATTCAAATATAAAAATTCGAAAGCCGTTGTTGGAGGTATTTCGAATTATTGATTACAATTGGTCATTAAAATATTTTTTATGCCCTACAAATTAAGGGCTACTCTAATGCCCATCCATATTTTTTGTAAAATTATGCTTACTTAGTTGTCACATTGGCACTACGTACAAATTAATCGAAAAAAAATTTATTTATTAATATTTTGTTAAGACTGTACAATATTAAAAAAAAACTCAACTTTTGCAATAATTTTATCTACATTTATTTACACGTTTCGACTTGGTTGATGAGTAATTTTTTGTTAGTTTATAACCGATAAATATTGCAACATAATGTTTAATATCGAAATTTCATATTTCTATTTCCAGTCTTAAATCCAGCTTTAAATCTAAACACCTTGTTGTACATCAAATTTAAGGGCGAGTTACTAACCCTTAGAAAATGTTCAACTTTGTAGTAAAGAAAGTAAAATTTTAATCCAATATTTCTGAGATACTACGTGTGTTTCTTTTTAAAATTTCATCTTCAGATCGATAATTAAAAATGTTATTATAAAATGTAGCAAATTTCGAGGAAGCAAGCGGGATTTATTTTTCAAAAATATGCCATTCATATACAGTGATTTACAAAATTATTCAAAATATTTAAGCGTTTAAAATTTTTACCATATGAAATTAGGAAATTATGTACTCACATGCATGAACATTAAATTAATGTAGAAAATTTCAATGAAATCAATTAGTGTTATATGTTTTCTTGTTGAAAATAATAATCAGTTTCGAGTTCCAATTTTTAAGCACTTTGTTTTACGATTTCACGTTTAAATTTGTCCAGAAAATAAATATTGCCCAGAAATTTGTACATATTATCATAAAAAATTAATAATTACATTTGATTTTTATTATAAATCAAAAAGAGTAATTCACTGTATAATTTTTTATCAAAAAACTTTCAAACTATTGAATTTGATGGTAACCATATTGAAAGCATTCACAATTACCTTAAGGGCGGGGTAAGGTTAATTCGTACGAAAAAAGGCATGTTTTTGTGAATTTTTTGTGACGACAAAGTTAAAATCTCTTTATTAAAACCAATAGTACATTAAAGTATGGCATTCGAAGAGTATTGTATAAAATTTTCACGAAGAAATATTAAAAAATACGGCAATGGCAGCAATTATTCGGACGTGTCTCGGAAAAAAAGTAGAATTGCGGTGCCCCTCATAACTTGGTGCTGGATCATCAGAAATCAAAAAATCAAAGTTCATTCGTTAGATAATAGTTTTCCCTAGGTAACTCTGGGAGGGTTTTTCGAAATTTCAATTTTTCACTTTTTTGGAACACTTTGAAGGGAAAAACGCGATTTTTTGCGAAAAAAATCGGCTAATTTGTTATTGTAAAATAAAAATTATTAACAAATTTGAAAAAAACTCTCCAGCGTTACCTCGTAAATTATGTACAGAAATAGTGTTCAAAATTTCAAAAAGGATCGGTGCAGTAGTTTTGAAGTTATGAGGGGCACCGACTTTGAAAACGTGAGTTGTGGGGAAAACGCTTTAAAGTACCTACACTAATTACTGCTACACTAATTTACGATTCGGATAGGGATTAAAATCCGACATGTATAAAAATACTCGTAACTTCGTCAATTTTGCTCCAATCGACTTGAAATTTTGACACAATATTCTTAAGATATTATGCATTCAATTAAAAAAATGCAAAAAAAAGTTGTAATACCTTACCCCGCCCTTAAAAGTATTGCAAGAGGTTTGTGCAAAATAAGTTATTTATTCTTGGTTTATCGAAACATGTCGTAAATTACGTGTTCATATTATTGTCTCTTCTAATTTCCGCTTAAAGAGGGCAAAATTTTATATTATTTACATCTTTAATTTGAAGTACTTAATACAAGGGGGCCGTTTAGAACTGTAATTTGTAGGCTGGAGGTGAAATACAACATTTCCATAATTACGTAGTTATAAATTTCACTCGCCGGGTGGTGAATCGAGATTTTAATGTTATACTCTTAGGGGCAGTTGTGTAACAGAAGATCGTCTTCGAGTCCCAGTTACCCTGGGAATTTCTGCTATTTGATTGGTTGATACAACAAAATTCCCTGGATTAACTGTAACCCCGGGGATGATCTTCTGTTATACAACTGGCACCTAATGTTTAATTCTTTACTCTCTTCATTATTTTAAAAAGAAACTGTAAGTAAGTTTCTTAGTGAAAGAAATGCCGTTTTTGAATTATATTTTAAATTCTAATTTTAGTGTAAGAAAATTGCGGAAAAAATCCAAAATCGGTCTTCTGCGATTTTTCGGCGGATTTCGTTTGGTAATTTGTTCGTACTTTAACATTCTAAAATTCGTCGTGTCGGAACCATGAGCTTCTTATCAAATTCTTCGTCAGAAGTTGAAATTTTTTATGAAGGAATATGACGTTTTTTGGCAAAATATAAAATATTTAAACAAATTTCTATTTCAACTATATTGTTATCATACAACTCATTAAAAATATTAATAACACTTAAAATATTTTAACATCTTCGAAATCATGAAAAGAAGAGTTTCCCAAAAATGGTCAAGGGGGTTCTGATTTTTGGAGATATTGTAAGGTTTGGGGTCCTAATAAAAACTCTGCATTGGCAACCGCCCGGAAGTGCCCCCATTTTAACAAAAATGGCGAAAACAAAATGTTTTTTCGTAATAATTCTTTACCTTCTATAAGTCATTTTCGACCTAAAGTCAACTGGTAAGGAAATATTGCGAAGAAACGTTTTGTTTTGTTAAAATGGGGGCATTTCCAGGCGGTCACCAACTCGAGAGTTTTTATTAGGACTCCAAACCTTAAAACATATCGTCCCCTTAGTGCTACAACTAGGTAACTCGAATTTGCGATATTTTGAGTTAGCTACTTGTACCCACCTAATTTTAACCACTTTCTTTAGTGATACAACTAAATATGTTGTATTATGTTTCTAAATATCAAATATCCACTTAATTTAATCCTTTTTGTGCTATTTTCGACTTTAAACTCAAGCTATTTTTTATCAGTAATTTCAAGTTACCTAGTTGTAGCACTAAGGGGACGATATCCGAAAATCAGAAATAGAAATTCATTTAAAAATATTTTACCGAAAAACATAATTTTCACTCCTTCATAAAAAATTTCAACTTATTCAACAATTTCAGTCGTAAAATTTAAAATAGCTTTAAACCTAAACCTACCTCAAATTGGGTTTGTCAGAGGGGAATGTACCAATTAAATTTGCAACCAAGGCCTTTGTTTTGAAATTTTGTATTACAAAGGGGACAATTTATAGACTAGAGGGGAAACAAAATATTTGGATAATTATGTAATTATAAATTTCACCCTCGAAAATATTTGGAAAGGAAAATAGATCTCCGATTTCCATCTTGTAGACTTTCCATTGGACCAGATATTCTATGGTTGGTGAATTGGTTCACGAAATTTCAATGTTAAATTTTTTGCTTTCCTAATTAGTTTAGAGAAACTGTAAATAACTTTCTTGTAGAGAAAGTAGAAAGGAAAAAACATATCGACGGTGGAAAGGCAAAAAGTCTTAAGCGCCATTGCAATGCGTGGCGCTTAAGACTTTTTGCCTTTCCACCGTCGATATTTTTTGTGTTTGTTTTGTGATTAGGATTTGTCTTGAAAATTGTTGATACAAAAAACTACATTGACCTTAATTTTTACCTTCTATAGATCGGAATATTATAGAAAAGATATTATATAGATGCGGTATTTTTCTCTAAAATAATTTAGGAAGCAAAGAAGTTAACATCGCCATCTCTATGGTGCGTGAACCAATTCTTTGCGAAAATCATAAAAATATGGATGAGGCATTTAACGAACGAAAGTTTTATTACTTGAACAGATCAAAACCTCGAAAGAGATCGCGAATAGACCAAACTCGGTAATTAAGTGTAAAATAATACAGAAATAATAATACACTACGTAAGATCCAAAAAAAAGTAATCCAAAAGGAATTTGTTGTAGAGCATAAAATTATTTAAAAGAAGCTCCCCAAGAACACAACATATCGTCGGCCTAATTTCAAAACTACGTAGGTTGACACTGTTTTTTTCAGGAAATCAACAACCATCGAACTTTGTTTAAATTAATTAATTGCAATTTTATTAAAAACAAAATTGCAATTAATTAATTTAAACAAAGTTCAGTGGTTTTGTTGATCTCCTGAAAAAAATAGTGTCAACTGACATGTGGTTTTGAAATTAGGCCAACGAAATGCAAGATAAGTACGCAGTTTAAGGGTGCGAGTCTCTCCATACGCCAACTTTGAGATGAAATTGTAAATTTCGCCAATGCGTCAATTTTACGAAGTGGTTTCCAACGTGAAATTAAAAATCTGAAAACTTCATGGTTTATTAGAACACCATCACTAATATTATAATTTCTATATATCAGGGGTGGCCAACTTGATTAGACCCAAGATCTCCTGTTTACTAACGAAACCCTGTGCGATCTACCAATTACATACTTATTGAAATCTTAAATGAAACAGCATAGTTCAGTACAAAATCATATACTTTTTTTTATTTTATTAAGAGAAAAAACATAAATGTGAAAATTATTCTTAGTAACTACTTATTTGACTATATATTAGTGTGAGCATTGCGTCTGAGCATCTTCCACTAGTTTAGCATAATCAGGATTGTAGTTGGAAATTGCCAACCTTGTATCCAATGTATGAGCGTCTGTCAAGCGAGACCGGTATTTATTTTTTATTTGTTTTAAGTAGGAAAGTGCTGACTCACATAAATATGTTGAACCAAAACACGAATGAAGTTGTTCAACACATTTCTTGAAATTTGGATATTTTTCGTTGGAAACCAATGCCCAGAAATCTTGACCTGAGGATGACCTTGCTTTTAGAAATATGTCGCAGCGCAGAGTAATAATTTCGTTTTGTAACATCATCTGCTCCATTTGAAATGTATCTGCAAATTTTGTAGCCAATTCATAGATATCACTATGATCAATGGAATCATTAAACGGATAACTGATGAATTGAACTATCTTCTCAATTTTTCTGAAATCACTAAAGCGAATTTCGAAGTCTGCTACCACTGCCCTAATTTCTGACGTGTACTTCTCAGAAATGAAATTGTAGGTAGGATGTTTTTCAATATGATCCTTGATGTTTACAAATTGTTCAAATTTTTTCTTCTCTATGTCAACTATCATAGATGCTGTTTGACTTTGAAATGCCGCAATAGAACTCATCGTTTCTGTTAATGTTTTATTCTTACCTTGTAGATTCAGATTTAATGTACTCAGTTTTCCAGTAAAATCTGCCAAAAAAGCTAAATCACATTGCCAGTCTAAATCACGCAATTGCCGATAATCATCACCCCTTTCATCAAGAAATGTTATTATTTCTTCCAATAGATCTCGAAATCTTTGCAAAAACTTGCTTCGACTCAACCACCTTACGTCAGTGTGCAATGCTAATTCTGGTTCCTTCTCATCTAATTTCTGTTTAAAGAGCCGCCTTTGGAGGGATTTTCCCTTTATGGAATTTACAATCATGAAAGAAATATCCATCACATGTTTCGTGTTTAATCTCTTACTAGCCAGTACTTGTTGATGAATTATGCCACTTATCCATAACGTACGTAAACAACTATGAGGCGTGCGTGACACAGAGTCTAATCGTGATTTACAACGGTAATTGTCGACACTCCGGTAGTCTCTGTCGTCAACTGTCAACGGCCTGACACCCTGACACCCGCCCCTCCCCCGCGTCCCACACGCTTCCTTCTTATTGGTCATCGCGAGCCGAAAACAAAAGACTATACTGCGTAGAATAGAGGATAAATAAATATTATGATGCGTGCACCAGTTGGTGATTACGTTGCGCAGTCTGGTCTACGTATTTATATTTTTTGCCTTGTCACGATCGATTGGACTAACAGTCGCGATCGACCGGTCGATCGCGATCGACCTGTTGGCCACCCCTGCTATATATTATTCAAAAAATTATTTTTAGCTGCTATTCAATTTTTTATTATCGCGGTAAAACTTGACACTGTCAACACCATGCTTTTTGCTTCAATTGTTAATAATATTCTCTTCAACTTTGTTCCCTTATTATTTGCTCGTAAATTCAACCGTTCGATAGTTATGACTAAAATGTGTTAATTCAAAATGTAACAAAGTGGAAATCTGAGAAAATATACAATTTATGAAAAAATTCAGTGACACATGACTTTATTTGAATTATTGGTCCATTCGCGATCTCTTTCGAGGTTTAATCTTAAAAGCACTGGCCGAAACTAGTTTTTGAAATTGTTTATTGATTTTTTTAAATTCACGCGCTAGAAAATTTTCATCCAATATTATAGGTGAAAAAAACAACAAACAGATTTGGAAAAGAAATCAGCACCCTGCATTCCATCTTGTAGATTTTCCGTTGAAGCAATAATTCTACCGGGTGGTGAATTAGTTAACGTGTATATCAGAAGATCATCCTCGAATCCCATTTAACCCATGGATTTCCTCTATTTGATTGGTTGGTACACAAAGCATCCGTGGGTTAAATCTAAGTCTGAGATGATCTTCTGCTATACAAATGGGCCTTAATGTTTAATTCTTCATTATTTTAAAGTGAAACTGTAAGTTTCTTGTGATGAAAAAATGCTGCATCCGTACAGTTCTTCTGTAATTTCCCGTTTTCAAGATGTTAAAAATCAAAGATACTAAAAGAGGTGATTGTAAATTGTCATAAATCGTCGATACAAATCTTATTGACAAGTTCTAATTTTTGTTAAGACAACACTTTTAGTTTTCTTAATTAATTATTGACAATTTTTTTCTAAAATAATTAAATAATAATTAAAATAAAATAATGCAACGAATTTAACATTGAAATTTCCACAGTGCTTGAACCAATTCATCACCCCGCGTAATATAACAATAACCAATAAAAATTAATCAGCAGAATTTTGTTTTTAAATTAACACATCATGTTAATCCGGCGGCCCAAATAAATTTAGATGAAACATTTTCACATGTACAATAAGCATCTTAAGATTTCACAATCGAATTAAAAATTGTGATTACCATCCAGAGAACATCCCGAATCAAGTTACTTGTGACGTTGGCTCATAATAACATGACCGAAAACGCGATGTCCATCCTGGTATTCGTTTAAAAGTCGGATCCCGCGGGAAAACTGAGTTCCCCTTCGATTTGTAGACCGGGACTGTCGGCTGTTTCTACTTAAGACTCTATTCCAAAAACGCTACTCGATCCGACAATTTGTTAAAAACTTGGATCTTTTCACGCAAAAACTAGAAGTTCTCGCATTGTTTTATGGGTTATGTTGGAGAAGCCGTCATTGATAAACTCAATGCCAAAAACCCGATCTCCATGCAGTGATTCTTTAAAAAGTTGGACACCGCGCGAAAAATGTAAGTGTCCGCTTGGATTCGAAATTCCGGGCCGTCGACTGATTGACTCTATGCCGAAAACGAGAGCTCAATCCGACGATTTCTTAAAAACCGGGGTCTCGGCGCGGAAAAATTATAAGTTCCCGTCTCGATATGCAAAAAGCGATCCCGATACGATAATTCCTTAAAATGTAAATCCCGTTGCGCTAAAATTGATAAGTCCCCGCGTAGATTTATGTTGTAGTATGTAAAATGTATGTAGTATGTAAAAATATAAAAATTAATGTTAACGAATTGTTTTGAAAAGTTTTGTAATGTACGTTTTCTACTTTGCAGATTCTAAATATGGAACCCTCAGGAGGAAGATCGATATAAAGGTTTCAAGTTGGTTTGGAGCCGTTTCTTAAACTGGTATACTATAATGAAGTGTAAAATAAATTAGCTTTATTTAAAAATTCAAGTCAATCAACTTGGAATATTTTTGCAAGCAAAAGTATGTAAAGTTTATTCACTTTAATGCTTTAAGTTAAAATAACTTGTTAAAATATTTTCTATCTTATAATAATGCACCGTTATCGATAATAAATGTAACTTAAATAAAATTATATGTTTTATTATTACTAACACGTATTATTACATACGTAAGTCGATGACGCAGATGCCCCACCAGTTCCGAACGAAAACCGAACTGGCTTCGTTTGGGAGTGGGGGAAACAAATTTGGTATATAAGCAATGTTCTAATTGTAGGGTGGGTGGGGCGGGGTGAACAGTAGACCAGCAAACATCTAGCTCTCCAACTCGATCAACAGGCCGCGAAGCGGCCTGGGGGCGCGCAAAGCGCGCCCCTATAAGCGGCTTGTTAATCGAGTTGGAACAGCTAGGTGTTTGATGGATAACGGCCTTCGCCCGCCCACCACAACCCCAGGTGATACATTACTTATATACCAAATTGGTCTCCCCCACTTCCAACCGAACCGAGTTCGGTTTCGTTCGGAATACTTGGTGGGGCCTTGTCGAAAGTGGGAGAAGTAAACTAATTGAAATATTTCCGCTCCGAGCAAGTTGCTTACGTAGTTCCGAATAGCTGATGTCACTAACTTACCTTGAATGCTTATATGACTATCTATAGTAGGTGGGGAAACTTATTAGTAATAGATACCTCATATCAATTATACAAGAATACGCAATTATAGCTTTTATTGTGACGGTAAGTAAGTACAAGACAATACAAATAATATATACACACTGCACTACCATTTTCCTTTGGATGTTCTAACGAAAACTGCCAAGTCCAAACTCGTACGTTGTGCGCTGGCGTGGTTATCGCTTGTTGCTATGTGAATCAACCATTTGTTATCTGCAATGTGAAAAATAAATTACAATCATGTTTACATACACAACACATTTTCGAGTATGAGACTCGACACACGACCCCATTTTCAAGCATCTACGTAATTTCATACGTTTCAAAGACGTACGCTAGTTTTGGTTTCACAAAACATTACCTGACCGAGACCTAATCAACCCAAATCTTAAAACTAAGCTGATCATACGGCCATGATTGAGATGGCGATGACTCCCAAATACATACATATGACGCGAGGAATTCCAGTTTACGCGTGACGGTACTTAACTTTTTAACGATTTACTGAAGAGGGGAATGATGTATTTTCGGAACCCCGTTTGTCTGCTGACGCGTTCCTCAGCGCAACACTACATCGAGCAGGAGAGGGGGACTTTCAACTTTCTTCTAACAGTCTCAATCTTCAAATGTAGATTACAATTTGAAGAGGCTGACGGCGTCCCTAACGAAAGTTACAAATCGAAGTGGGGACTTACAGTTTGAGCGTGATGAATACCAACATTTTTACCATTTATCCTATCGAGATCGCGATTTTGACAACGACGTCAGTTGTTAACGGCCGTTCTAACCCGAATTACAAATTAAAGGGGGGACTTGCAGTTTGAGCGTAATAAATACCAACATTTTTACTATCTATCCGATTGAGATCACGATTTTGACAACGACGTCAGTTGTTAACGGCCGTTCTAACCCGAATTACAAATAAAAGTGGGGACTTACAGTGTGAGCGTGATGAATATCAACAGTTGTACTATTTATCCGATTGAGATCGCAATTTTGACAATGACATCAGTTGTTAACGGCCGTTCTAACCCGAATTACAAATTAAAAGGGGGACTTACAGTTTGAGCGTAATGAATACCAACATTTTTTGCTATCTATCCGATTGAGATCACGATTTTGACAAAGACGTCAGTTGTTAACGGCCGTTCTAACCCGAATTACAAATAAAAGTGGGGACTTACAGTGTGAGCGTGATGAATATCAACAGTTGTACTATTTATCCGATTGAGATCGCAATTTTGACAACGACGTCAGTTCTGCCGTCATAAGTAAGAAGGCAGTAAGTCCACTTTTGATAGTTTCGAGAAAAACGCAAAAAACTAAGCCAAAACCTAAGTTTTTGCGATTTTTTTCATTTTTCATATCGGTTTTATTTAAAATTTTAAAAACTTTTGCAAAATCTGATTACAGATATAGATGCGGTTTTTTACGCTGATTTCAAAAATATAAAAAACTCAATTTCAGAGAACAGAGTTGTTAACGGCCGTTCTAACCCGAATTACAAATTAAAGGGGGGACTTACAGTTTGAGCGTAATGAATACCAACATTTTTACTATCTATCCGATTGAGATCGCAATTTTGACAACGACATCAGTTGTTACCGGCCGTTCTAACCCGAATTACAAATCAAAGTGGGGACTTACAGTATGAGTGTGATGAATACCATAATTATTATATAACGTATAGACGTTATATTACAAAATATCAGCATTTTAATACTTTGCAAATTGCAAAAACAATAATCTTGAATTTTCACTAGTTTGATATTTCGTTTCATGGTGTGCCGATGGCCTACCTAACCCGACTCAAAAATTGAAGGAAACTTACATTTTTGACGTGACAGGATCTAATTTTTTTATGAATCACCAAAATAAGAGACCGGTTTGGGCAATGAGGCTAACTTCCAACGTCGACAACGAATTCTAACCCGAATTAAAATTTAAAGAGGGGACTTATAGTTCTAGCACGATAGCACCTAACTTTTTAAACAGTTACCGCAGCAAGATCGTGTTTTGGACAACGAAATCAACTGCCTCCCTAATCTGAAGTGCAAATTGCAGCGGGGATTTACAGCGTTGGCGTGATAATTTGAAGTTTCTTACGGCACTTATTAGAAAAACTTATGCCATATGGCCAGTCGACCAACTCAACATATGGATTTAACATGGTAAATCAGCGTTTTTAAAATTCTTGGTTCCCAAACGGGTAATAATGAAAATTGTATCAATCAAAACAGATTTTTGTTTCGCGTTTGTAGATACCTAAAGGCGGTGTGACACTTGTGTAAATTTTGTTGTAAATTTACGTGTAAATTTTTGCACAAGTGTCAAACACGTAAATTTGCTTGTAAATTTTGTTGCAAATCTGCTAGCAAATTTTTTTGTGAGTGTGTTTGCCACTTGTGTAAAATTTTGCTGGTAAATTTAGAATTTGCGCACGCGTTTTCTAGTATGGCCACCCTATTTTTGATATTCATTTATCAAAATTCTAATTTTCTCTTGCGAGCACGTCATTATAATATTCAAAAATCAACAATTAAATAAAGAACGAATTAGGAAGTATAATAAGATATAATCAAACTTTTACCAACATACAACTTTGACATAATACTAACGACAACATTCTTGTGCGCAATTTTACACGCAGGTTTAGCAAAAAAAAATCGAAATATTCCTACAAAAAATTTACAACAAAATTTGCTAACAAATTTACGCGTTTGACACTTTTGTAAATTTACATGCAAATTTACAACAAAATTTACACTAGTGTCACACCGCGTTTATTAACACGTTTTATTTCGTCTTTAATTATTCATCTTAAAAATGCAAGAATAAATTGTGTGGTTTAGAAGACCTACGATATGCATTGGAAAAATAATCGCCTCAATTTACAAATCAAATTTATCAAAATGATTATTAGGCAATTATTTTTCTTCGGCAAGCTGTGCTCTTAAAAAGCGCACAATTTATTCTTGTAATTTTAATAGTAATGAAAGAGGAAATTGCAACTGTCGGATATCTCCAAACGCGAAAAGAAATTTTCTTTCGATTTTATTTTAATTTATTACTATGGGGATCAGAAATCTAACAAAATGTTGAATTTCCATGCTACTTCCCTATGCTCGGGTGGTTGACTGGCCACTCGGTATAGTTATTATAATGGCTTATAAGTCCAAGCGCGCACTTGCGGTTGTGCGGCTAAAGAATCTCAAATGCACAAAAATATCATAGTGCGCGCACTGGGGCAAAATCGTAAATTTATTTTATGGATTTTACGGAAACTGTTGTTACGCTTAGAAACAACACAAAGAAAGATTTAAAAGTTTCAATTGCTACAATAAATAATTCTTAATATTAATTTATTCATTCTGCTAACTTCATCCCATAATTTTTGGCCACGAGTGCAGTTCGTTTTTTTAATTATAATAAAAAAATTTCTGGGTCAATGCACAGTTTTATGATTAGTTTTATCATTAGTAACAAATTCATTGTCATAACAAATCATTGGACTCTTAAGCAAGGATTAGGATTCTAGAATATTCTGCTGGCGGTCATAAGCAGATGTGTTGGTGTAATTTTAAAATTTTGTTCTGAAGCAAAAATGTACAGAAGTCAAAATTCAATCGCAAACAGCGCCGCTACAAAAATAGAACTATTTGCATCTTTTTAACCGCATGTGCGCATTTGTACTTGAAATTGCGAGTTCTATTTTTGCGGCTAAACAACTGCAAATGCGCGCTTGGGCTAATTCTTTTGGCACCAAGAAGTCCATTATACTATAATTTGCGTATTCTTATATTAAATACGAACAAAATATAACAAAATCCCGAAAGTGGTTTGTAGCAAAATCAAATAGAAGGCCAGTTTTCAATTATTAAATCAATGCAAGCAAGTTTTGAATTTTTATTCAATTTTTGGGAACTGTGCAATAAGTATGGCCAGCAGAAAAAAATTTTCTTCAGCTACACACTAAAGAACAGGCTTATTTTAGTCTATAGAAAAAATATTTTGCGAGAAATCTCTAAAAACAACCCCAAAATCGACTTTTGAAAAGTAGGTACGGGAAATTAGCATCGAATATGCCGCACACCCCAGGCAGACGCGATACAATTCATAGACGGTCCCTTGAAATCGCGTAAAAGTTTTTCGCTCCGATTTGAATTTTTCTCTGAAATTCGGATAGGTGGGGGTGTGATTAGTAGATATTAGTAATAAATATTAGCAAAAAAAAAGGAAAATAACCCGTGTATTGCCGAAAAAGTGAAAAAATTAAATTTTTTTTTCTTCGATTTTTGGGGTGTGCATTCGATAAGGAGGGTTATCCATCGTCAAAACCTACCCTTCCGGGTACTAGGCTAAACATACGAGAAGCGCCTTCGATCAAGAAAACCGGGATCTAAAAAACTGAGAGCTTAGAGACCCTTGAAATAGCATTAAAAAGTATAGTTGCGGTATGGAGCAGTAAACTATTACGTTTCATCCCCAAAAAATCGCGTAAAAACAAAAAATAATCGATGTTACATGTAGGAGAGACGAGCTGCATCTGCCGGTCCGTAAAACTCTAAGTTTAGACTAGTTCTTTCTGCACGCACTTTTAACAGAATGACCGACGTGCGGAATCTCGTTAAATTTTACATGTAAATTTGCTAAGTTCAAAATCGATTATTTCAAAATTTTGATAATAAATTCTCGGTTCATATTTTTACAATTTGCTATATTAACTGTGTTCTTTAGTGTGTAGCTGAAGAAAATTTGTTTCGAGTGGTCACACTTATTGCACAGTACCCCAATTTTTAATAGTAGCCAGTTTTGACATTTGTAAAAATGAAGAAACTCGAAGCCGCTGTGATAAAATTTTTAACAAAAAAAAGGGGTAAAAGTGAAAAATAAATATAAAATGATATGCTTGAAGTGTACAATGAATTAGGAAGGTTACCTTCACTAAAAACAATTTACAAATGGGTATGGCTTTTCAAAGCAAGACAGGAGTCCTTAGAAGATAATCACCACATGCGGTCGTCTTGCGGATGCAGTTAGTCACAAAAATGTACTTATATTCGAAAATTTGTTAATGCAATTAAGCGCGTTAAGTTATGCAATGTCCACATGGCCAATTTTTTTTTGGTGGGTTAGAAAAATTAATTCAATGCCACATTTCACTTCAAGGAAATTTTGTCGAGAAATAAAATTGATGTCACTAAAAAGTATTGATTACTTATACCGTTTTTACCAAACTAGTTGATTTCCCCTCGTAGCCTTAAAAATCTAACAATGCAATGTTAAGGCAGTTTTTTAGTTCCAACTCGATACTGTAGTAATATTTTGTCTTGGTATTTCATTTTGGTTGCAATAATGTAAAAGTTTTTTTAAATGGAAACTATTGTTTATATAAATATTATATTTAATAATAGTAAAAATATAAACAATTTTAGCTTTTAATAATAAATAGGTTATACTAAAACGTATTTTATGTCAAGTTGTTGAGCAAAACCTGGGTGAGAACTAAGAATAAAGTTTTCAATGTGTTTGAATCCATTAAGGATGATTCAGATATACCCGGCACGGACCGACCTGACACAGCACAAACCGGACTGACAAATTGGCGAGTATTCACATTAGCACATACAGTTTTGAAACGTACATACAAATACATTACGTACTACGTAGAAGCTGTGTAGATATCGTCAAGATTCCAACGTGAAAACGTTTAAACATTTATTTTATTTATTTATTTACGGTGACATTTGACACACATGAGAAATTTAAAAACTTTTTTCTTCTCCGGAAGGTCAAATTGATTGGAATAATTAATATTTTTTCATTAGAAACTTGCATAATTAATAAATATTTTCAATTTTTATTCATTTTATAGCAAGTGTATTTAAAAAAAAAACTCTTTTAGTTTATTATCAATAAAATTTTATTTGCCTGGTTGTTGTAATACATACAGACACCCACCGGCACCTGCAAAACATTCTCCGAAAGTATGTCCACGGTTGTCGGTCCGTTCCGGGTTATGTATGTACGGTGCCGGTCGACTAAGTGTGAATGCAACCATTTAAAATGCTTGCTTAATGTTTTGTCGGTCCGGTACGTGCAGTGTCAGGTCGGACCGTGCCGGGTATATCTGAATCATCCTTTAAAGGTAAACAACTTAATTTAATAACTTCAAAACTAAAATACAGAGAGAAAATTTGACAACAATATTAAATGTATTGTAATTGGAAGAAGTGCTTTAAGAATGTCACATCAGATTTTCAATATTTATAAGAATAAGGAAATTATAGTAATTTTTAAAAGTGTATATTTTTCAAGCCCCCCCCCCCCAACTGCAATGAAAGGAGATATCGAATTACAGTTTTCACCATTCAAATTGTGTTCAAAAACCGACAAAATATTATTAATAAGTTTTTTTCTAACTTATATGTAAGGGGTGTGACATAAGAAACCAGTAAAAATCAATTACACTGTACATTAGGAAATTAGAAGAACGATACCTAGCAGTTCTTCAGCTGTTTGTCGTTATATGTCATCATGAAATCTCGATTCAAAATACGGAATTTAAAATTCATGCAAATTAACAAATGGCTAGTAGATAATAATTTAATATAGCTAACCTGATTATTTTTCCATCCAATTATTAGTAGCCAAACTAATGTGAAATTTTGAAACCAATAGATAATTTTCATCCAGTGTTGTATCCTTGGTGCTGATTTCTCTCACTGAAACAAAAAAATTGGTAAGAATTTGTCAAAAGTTGTTCGCAATTATATTAGTGGAGTTGTATTTTACTACAGTTCTTTGATTGTCTCGAATTTCACTTTTGTATGTAGATTGTTGCGCAAATTTTAGCATTTACCTTTGGGATGGTAAAATTAAAAAATTTCCACAACCGGAAATTTATTTATGGAAAAAAGTAAAATCCGAAAGCATCAAAATATGTACGGCAGGGATGAGCAATCTTTTTTTACAACGGGCCAGCTACAAATTTAAAAATGATATACGGGCCGCCGCATGTAAGAAACTTATGATCATACAAACACTGAATGATGAACTGAAAGTATCTCTCTATTAACAAAATAAACCTAACCTTAAAAGTCAAAATGTAAAAACTTTGAAGAGCCAATTCACTTTTTAAAATTTTGTTTTCATTTTAATCCTTCCTAAGTTCACTTTTCCATTTTTTCAAAATTTGACCATGTTATAATGAAATTCAAGCAATGAGCCGAAAATTAATTTCAGAAACCGTCCATGTTATCAAAAATGTTTCAATCAAAAATATTTTGTATAATATTTATTATCTATTACATCTTTATTTGTTCTTAACGTTTTTTGATTAAAATTTTTACTATTAAAAAATTAGCCAACACCATGTGCGTCTTTCTTTATCTGTCCGAATGTCATAAACAAGAGCTCTGACAAAAAAATGATAATAACAAAAGATGTTGATAATATTATGTAAAATATTTCTTGTTTGAAATATTTTTCAATAACATGGATGGTTTTTGAAAGAAATGTTAAAATGCAATTTTGGTCGTCATTTTCTCATATTATAGCAGCAAAGTTTATTTTGGAATAGTACGCCATAGAAAAACTTGAAAAAAATAAAAGCTATAGAGAATTTTGTGCTCTTCAATTTGATCTAATTACATTTTTCATAAAAATGAAAATAAGCGAGCTACATGCGAAAAATCGCGTGGGGGGGTCTACAACCCTCAATAGGGGCAGACATCCACATGGGATTTTAAGCGACTTTTGTGGGGTTCATTAAAACACTCCTATATACTTGGTCGCCAATTTTTTGTCTTCCATGTCTGAAATATAATATTTATTATACAACTTTTGAGCAAATTTTGCTCTTCTATTTTAGATTTCTAAAATCAATTTTACTTTCCAATTTAAACCTTTGTTCTAACTTACTTCATGAATTTATATTGCACTATTTTAAAGGTGGGTCATATTTTCGGTCCTTTGTTTCAGGAATATTATGCCATATGAAGACTACAGGGAAAGAACGTGCAATGTCAGTTTTACTTAAATTTTGAAGTTTAAAGCCGTACATTTTATAATTTAGTGACATTTAAGCCTTATTCACAACCTCTCAATTAGCCATAAAATTGGTACATAAATTAGTACTCAAAATTTCAACATAAATTAATGTTTTGGCAACATTCACAATGCCATAATTAATGTGCAACTATATTTCCATTTAAAAAGCAACAAAAATTTATTAAACTCTGTTGTAATTCTACCACGGTACTTATTATTTAAACAAACACCTTGAACTTTTTATATATCAGTGGATCGATAAAAATCATAAGCTATAATTTTCTTTCCTTGATAAATTTTGATTTATAGGACCATTTTGAAGTAATACGCAAAAATGTGAGATTATAGAGTCGCCGCGACCTAAAATCATACTTTTTGTAGTGGGATGAACACTTAGAATTTTTGATCATTGCAAAAATAAATATTGGATGTAAAATTTTATTTTCTGTCGATTGGTGCAAACCGTTAGTTTGTATGTCTTCCCATTTTTGAGAAATAAAATAAAGGTATAATAAGTAAAGCTAATAAATAAAGGTAATAAGATAAAGGTGCCACCGTATTTAAAAGGATTTTCTTTTACTCAGAAGGGGAAGTTTCTGATTATTTTTAAGCTCATAGGCCGTTAGCTAATGTTTGGTCAAGAGGTTACCTTACTTAAATATAACTCCAACCAAGGATTGAATTCTATGTTAAAATAAAATATGCGGTCCTCAGAGGTAAATTGTTTACGGTTTCCGATATAGGCCAGTCAATAGGTATAAAAATTCCGGATTCGCCGGAAAAAATTGCAACAGTTTTGAAAATTAGTGGAGATGTACAATTTGACCTCCTATTCAACATACTAAAAGTCACCATTCCTATTGGTTGTGCTTTCGCCGCCATCTTGTTTCAAAGGTACACAAAAGCGTTTTTCTGCAAATATCCCGTTTTCTTCGATTCGGATCGTGAATTTACTGATTATGAATAATGATCGTTATAAAATTCTCTACAAAATGGTACCCTCACTTTTTGTCGTAAGTCCACTGGTTCCATCATGGCGGCCCTTAGAAGTCGGTTAACAGTGAAATTTCAAGCAATGAATCCGCAAATCCCTCATTTTATGGTTGATTATTAACGTAAATAACATTATTAACAAAAGAGAATCATCACTTGAACAAAATTTACTAAATCTGATGTTGGGAATTTATTTAACTAATTTTTTGTAAATTATATTTTGAACAGTTTTAACATTCAGTGAATTTATGTAAATTTTTGTATTTTGGACGTCGACGGTCCATCGTCATTTGATGTTATTATACAAGAATCACTTGCATGTGTCTTTTGTGTGTCTTCTTCGTCGACTAAGTCTTCTGAAACGAAGTTTTCGAGTAAGATGTCCTCTTCGTCGTCATCAAACATATCGATGGTGTTTTCTGCATTATCGCACGATCGTCCACGTCAATTGGCACACATTATTGAACATTTCAAGCCTGCCTTCCCACATCCGCATGCTGATCCGCAACCTTTGAGACATTTACATGATATAAATTTCAACAAATCCTGAGGAACTGGATCTTTTTTCGATGGAATTGGAATTAGCCCGGTTGTTGTTCGTTGCCAAACCCATTCTTCCGGATTTTTCTGATGTAGTGTCGCAGCCACTGAATGCGTGTAGAAAGAGAAGGTCTTCGGCGTTTATATCCTCATTCAAGCTAGATGCCGAGTATAAAACACGTTCCGATTTTCCCCTGCCTGGTTTAAGGAAATAGACGTTCGGTTTATCTACAGCGAAAGCGGCAAGTAATATTAAAAGGTCAACATCTTCACCAACGATTGTAACCGAGTCGTAAGAAGGAGATAGGTCGATTGCAGTATTCACGATCAGCGTATCGGCATCTTCTTCGGCTTGCAGAGTGCGAAAGCCTGCTGCTGAGAATTTTTCTGATAGAAGAGATATGAGTCGAACTTTGTTCTTCTCATTTGACAGGAACTTCTCTTGTGCAATTGTAGCTGTCATGGTTTCGTCAAAAAGTACCTCAGCACAGCTAGTATTTTTAGCACGGCGCAAGCGTTCTGCACTTTTTATACTCCTGTTGAGTTCGTCCGGGTAGCCGTCAAAAACAATTACCGCATTCGATTTGTAGTATTTTTCGACGTATGCAATGTACTTTGCACAAATCGCAGAAAACGTTTCTCCTTGATGCCACACGACCCTATGAAGTAGATAACCTCCGTCTATGATGTATGCACTACGTCCGAAAATTACGTCAAGTATTTTGTTGAAAAAGGCGTAGGCAGCTGACTTCGTATTTTTACGAAATTTTCCATCAATCATTAGTGCGAGTGGGAATGGCGAGAGCTCGTGGGCTACATGATTTTTCATGTCTTTGTCTGACTGTTTCGTAAACGAAATTCTTTGAAAGATCAGTAATGGATCAATTGCTACTGTTTCATCTCTTACTTTGATTCCTGACGTAACGACCCCAAGCGGAAGTACTCTCTTAGTTCGCTGAAATTTGACTTGTCCAAAATTGTCCCCGACCATTTGCCTGATAAGAATTGTCCCGACTTCGAAAGCGTTGTGGCAGTTTATTTTTTCATCTCCAGTAATCCCTGAACCGATCGACATTATATGTTTAATCATTGGGAACGGACAATGCGATGTGAAAAACTGAAATATACGCTCTATATCTTTCATGTCTCGTATTACTCGAGATTTTCTCATGTCCACGTGTTGTTCGGAAGTTGCGAAAGACACACCAGAGAATTCCTCTACTTCTTCAGAGACGTAATGTAGAATAGACAGTGACAAAATCCACTTAGCCAGTACGCTGTCTGTTATTCCTCGCCCGTGAGTGAGACCACCGATACTTTTCATCATTCGCATCAGAGTTTGTTCGATAGTCATATTACTCCAGATTCCGGACCAAAATTTATCCGAGCGGCGAATACTGAAATATCCATCGTTGACAAAAGCTTTAAACAGCGTGGCATCCATTTTTGATTCGAGTTCCAGCATGTCTTGAAGATACAGGTGTGCCGACTTCGCATACAAAAAGTGACCGCTCGCATGGAAATATGGGAGCATTTTTTGTATGCATTCAAGGTGTAGCTTCCAATTTCCTGTCCGTTCTGCTTCGATGAATTGTTTGACCAGAGTCACCATAGAGAAATATTGTACCCAAAGCTTTGCCGTTGGTCCACGTGTCTCGAGATTTGCCAAAGACTGCTGGAACTTTCGCGAAATGCCAATGAACGGTTCTTCGCGAATGGTGGTCAAAAACGACGGACTTGAAACATCTTGAAGGACCTCTTCCATTGCAACGCGTTCTGAATCGGTGAAATCTACTTCTTCCAGAATAATTCTCGCCAAGGCTGTATATGTGTCAGCAGATGCCCTCTCAACGCTCTGGCATAAGCATGACCTGACATCAGTTTTTCAACAGAAATAGGAGCATACACGAGGCTCAACAATTCTTTAAGTCCACTACCTGACATAATATACCCAATAGCTCCCATGAAAGACATCAGCAGATGAAATCCTCCTAGTCGTACAACTACGTTCTTCAAAGCCGAATCGGGGGGCATTGACGCAACGATATCTCGAGCTTTAATGTACAGTGGTTGATCGAAAGTAACGAAGCACTTGTTGTTGACCTCACGTGATCCACTCTTCTCAACGGCAGAGAGTAAAGATGTGTATACGGTGTCATAGTTGCTAGGTGGAGAATTTATAAACGGCAAACAGATAATACGGGACTTTTCGTACGCCATGTCCGAAGTCACTTGTTCCATGAATCCATTCCACCCTGGGATGTGCAGCATTTTCTGCGATTTGCCAAACAACCACAGTAAATCACACGCCGATAGCACTACCTCTTGCGAAATTGGGTTTATTTCTTTCAGATCCAGTATCTTTATATTCTTCAACCCCAGTTCGCTGGGTTTATCAAATACTTGTAGAGGAACATAACCGAACTTACCCACGACGCTGGAAGATGGAATTTTACTCAAACCTTTGATTTTTCCGATTTGGGTAACGGCGGTATGTGGTGTAACAGACTGTAAACCGGCCATCGCATGGAATGTATTCAAGCCATCTAGAGTGCTTATGTTCACATCTGCATTATCAAATACAAACTGTGAAAAGTGATGTGGTAGAACGGTTGTATCTGGTTCACACATGATTGCTGATACTTGGAATAGCGTTGCTTCGTTGTAACTACTGCAGAAGCCCATTGCTGAAAGCACATTTAATAGATCTTTCGACCCATACTTCCTGTTGAAAAAAGCTGCATGCCCAATCTGCAAAGGTGATAAAAAAGAACGTGGCCGCGTAGCTGATATCACTGCATGGGCGATGGACGTACATTTTCTATCCCACTTATCTGAGGACGAACGCTTATTTTTTGTGATAATATCCGTCAGTAGAAGTTTCAAACTCTCTGGAATTACGCTTTCAACGTCTTCTAAGAACAGATCGGGCGCGGGATAATAATCCATTTCATGAGGCTTTGATCTAATGTCCTCTCTAATAATAGCAGCTGCCATCTTGACAATTCGCAACCGTTCCTCTTGCTCGTCCCGTTTCTGATTTTCATACCACGAACGTACCAATAACTTGTGTCCCGTATCCCGCCAGCACATAACCGTCGCTTTGTTGACAGTTTGAGCGAATATTATACCACCACCGTACTTTTCGATTAATTTTGCTTTGACTGTTTTCTGATCAGGCATATATCCTGTAATATTTCCCATCAGTTCATCAAGTGAAAATTGGCATTCGTCACGATTATCTTCAAGGAAGTTATATTATATCTCTTCCATACTCGCAGCAATATCTTCCAATTCTGGTCGACCTCGTTTTGTAGTCAATCCGACCGCCGAAAAAAATTTGGTCATGCATTGATGATGGTACTTAGCTTCCACAGCAACCAAATCATGGACATTTATCACACGAAGAGCAACTTCTTGGCCCCATTTGTCCTGTCGATTTTCTGCTACTTCCAAAATATTAGATCTCAACGGAAGGCTACGGACAAAGAAAATAGCTTGCCGTCTATTCACCGATTTTTTCTTCTCTTTTTCTTCAATATCCGGAGGAATTTCTTCAGCACAAAACAAACATTTCTGAGCGAAATCGAAAGACGGGACGTCGGATCTTCGGCATCTAGAGGCTTGTATCTCCACGTTTGCATCTTCAATCAGTTGCTTGATTGCTGCAGTTATACAATTGCTCGATGTGTAGGTTTTGCGACACCTAACATGAACGATCATAGATTTTAAATCGTGGCATTCATCAAACTTGCCATCCTTTCGTTTGAGGCTACATTCCTTTAACCTCACCAGACCTTTTTCCTTCACGATCACTGTTTCACCTACAGCTAACAAGTCCGCACAAATCAAACACACTTCGCCCGCCATAGTCAATCGGGATTTTAATTGCAAATTCGTAGGATAAAATATATTTAACGCGTCACAATTATCAATACAGCGTATATAAACATGATTTACTGCGAATCCGTAAAATGTCAACTAACGTTGAACAAAAGCTAGACAAACAATTGACTGCTTTTCTTTCGATAAATCGAATATAGCCGAACTGAAATACAACCTGAATGAAAACAAGCAAAACATATAAGTGGTGGACTCATATTTCCAAACTCGGAATTATTGATCTATAAAGTTAGTGTTTACTAATAATCATAGCTAAAGGCATAAGTTATGAGCAATTCATTGATGCAGAGCGTATACAATGTTATTTTCGTTAATAATCAACCATAAAATGAGGGATTTGCGGATTCATTGCTTGAAATTTCACTGTTAACCGACTTCTAAGGGCCGCCATGATGGAACCAGTGGACTTACGACAAAAAGTAAGGGTACCATTTTGTAGAGAATTTTATAACGAACATTATTCATAATGGGTAAATTCACGATCCGAGTCGAAGAAAACGGGATATTTGCAGAAAAACGCTTTTGTGTACCTTTGAAACAAGATGGCGGCGAAAGCACAACCAATAGGAATGGTAACTTTTAGTATGTTGATTAGGAGGTCAAATTGTACATCTCCACTAATTTTCAAAACTGTTGCAATTTTTTCCCGCGAGAAATACCCATTGACTGGCCTAATACTATACTTGCAAACAAGTATTGTCCCAAAATTATTAGTCGATATGTAGTATCATAACCAAAAAAACCACATTGAAATTAATGTTAACGAAAACCAAAATTCAACTTTCCTCAAATTTACATAAAATATTTTTACCTTTATTGACTGGAAATCATTAATAACTAAAAAAACCCGGGAGTGACTTGTCGTACGATGGAAGGTACTTGCGCAGTTGCGTCTTTTTTGTACTTGGACAAAATTCGAATAATTTTCAATCGTATTTAAAATATCAAATTTTATTTCCGCGCAAGTTGGCGCATACTCAGTTTCACCAGATTATTAATTTGTGTTAATTTATTAATTGTTATTGGTTCCTTGCTGGTTTGGTTTCGAATAAGTAAATTTGCTTAACAGATAGTAAATTATTATTTATTTCTTAGCATTCACCATCAGGTTATTGAAAATTTTTACCTCTAACCTGACTTTTATCAAAACCAAAACAAATCTTGAAGACGAACGGAGGAAGTTGTAAATTCAAAAACTTTGACGAATTTTTACAATAAATTATTACTAATTATGTAAGTTCTTAACTTTTCTAATAAATTTTTTTTAATGTAATTTAATTTCTTAGCAACTTTTTAAACAGCTTCCACATAATCGGAAACTTCTTGGTGACATTTATACAAACAAGTTATTGCAAATGAAAGTTAATAAACATATTATGCTTACTTATTTTTATTTATACTTAATTTCACTACTACTTTTCTACTTGCATATATTTATAATTATAAAAACCAATTAAAATTAATAAAACAAGCGTGCAATAAAAATTATTTTACCATTTTTTTGTTATTTATTTCTGTAATTTTAGCTAAGTACTTTAAACTTTAATGCTACATTATAAAAAAGTTAATTAATATACTATGTGCGTATGCTTAAAACTTCCCGCTCGGTCAAATCTTTATCGGACATAATATTTTGGATTTTATTCCATGACGAATTGCAATTCTTAAAGGTTTCCAAAAACCATTCCAAACTTTCTTCGTCTACCCGAATCAATGCAATCATAGCCACAATACTGCTCTCACCATTACCATCTACATTTAAAATAAGATAGAGAGATGGTTCGATGTTCAATAATTTATAAGTTGCATCTATGCAGATGAACTCCGGGCATGCTGACAGCGAAGAAATCATTAAACATCATCGTTGTCCAGTAACAGGTGAGAGCCTGCGCCTGCAAAATTAAATCAAAATAAGTAGGTAAGTTAATTTTTAAAAATGCAACTTGCCAAAATTAGATTATGTTTTGTTACACAGCTTGAATGTTGTTTTTTTCCATTCTCTTTCCATTTGTTGCAGGTTTTTAACGTCCTTCGATGTGATGCATTTATTAAGCCGGTTCTCTAAATCAGCACGTAGCATAATATGTTTATTAACTTTCATTTGCAATAACTTGTTTGTATAAATGTCACCAAGAAGTTTCCGATTATGTGGAAGCTGTTTAAAAAGTTGCTAAGAAATTAAATTACATTAAAAAAAATTTATTAGAAAAGTTAAGAACTTACATAATTAGTAATAATTTATTGTAAAAAATCGTCAAAGTTTTTGAATTTACAACTTCCTCCGTTCGTCTTCAAGATTTGTTTTGGTTTTGATAAAAGTCAGGTTAGAGGTAAAAATTTTCAATAACCTGATGGTGAATGCTAAGAAATAAATAATAATTTACTATCTGTTAAGCAAATTTACTTATTCGAAACCAAACCAGCAAGGAACCAATAACAATTAATAAATTAACACTGATAAACACAAATTAATAATCTGGTGAAACTGAGTATGCGCCAACTTGCGCGGAAATAAAATTTGATATTTTAAATACGATTGAAAATTATTCGAATTTTGTCCAAGTACAAAAAAGACGCAACTGCGCAAGTACCTTCCATCGTACGACAAGTCACTCCCAAAAAACCCTTCACAATTATTATGAGAATGTACTAACCTGTAATTTTCAAATTGAATGGCATCACTTCCTATCTGGTCAACATGCAAATTTTCTGCACCAGTTGAATTATCCACATCTAGAAGAAATTTAAAATTGAAAACACTTTCTCACAAGTTTATAATATTTATTTGCCACTATGTAACGTTATTCTTTTTAATTTTCTGTTTTTTAAAAGAAATCCCGAGTGCAAGTAGATATCTACTTTTCTCTTTCTAGATTTGTCCATAGATGGCAAAGCAATGATAAAGATGTTACCTAGATTGACACTCGGAATTTTATCGTTAGATGGACAACACTAAAATATAGATACCGATTTAATCAGCATTCAACGAATGTCAATTTAAAAAACCAAATTTTAAAACTTTAAATGCATGCGAATTAAAAAATAACAATTAATTTGTGGCCATTAAATATTAAATATAATTAACAAACCTTATTATTTCTTATCTAGGTATTATTCCGTCATCAGAATTCTAAACCAATTGAATGCATTTTTAAACTTCCAAGTCGATCCTTCCACGCTCCTAACAGTTTTCGCATGGTTGATCTTCTAAACTCTGAAAAATAAAATATTATGAGAATCTGTTACGTTATCATAAAATTTCAGTTTCTTATTATCATCTCTTGTCACTGAAATCAATACGTTTCAAGGGACGAATGAAAATTTAATTTTGTTTAAAAATTGTGAAACTTTGCAAGTATGCTAATACCGCACCAGCAAATCCCGATAAAATATTACAAAAATTCTAAATACTAAGGGCTGGTTTATAGGGACGAATGAAAATTTAATTTTGTTTAAAAATTGTGAAACTTTGCAAGTATGCTAATACCGCACCAGCAAATCCCGATAAAATATTACAAAAATTCTAAATACTAAGGGCTGGTTTATAGGGACGAATGAAAATTTAATTTTGTTTAAAAATTGTGAAACTTTGCAAGTATGCTAATACCGCACCAGCAAATCCCGATAAAATATTACAAAAATTCTAAATACTAAGGGCTGGTTTATAGGGACGAATGAAAATTTAATTTTGTTTAAAAATTGTGAAACTTTGCAAGTATGCTAATACCGCACCAGCAAATCCCGATAAAATATTACAAAATTTCTAAATACTAAGGGCTGGTTTATAGGGACGAATGAAAATTTAATTTTGTTTAAAAATTGTGAAACTTTGCAAGTATGCTAATACCGCACCAGCAAATCCCGATAAAATATTACAAAAATTCTAAATACTAAGGGCTGGTTTATAGGGACGAATGAAAATTAAATTTTGTTTAAAAATTGTGAAACTTTGCAAGTATGCTAATACCGCACCAGCAAATCCCGATAAAATATTACAAAAATTCTAAATACTAAGGGGCGGTTCTTAGGGACGAATGAAAAATAAATTTTGTTTAAAAAAAATTTAACATTGGTTTTAAATGGAAAAATAACTAATCAAGTTTAGCCCACTAGCTTATTTTGACTCGATGGAATCCGTCAAGTGTCTCATAAAATTCGTCAACTACAGTCTTCCCCAAATAAAATGAGTATTTACCAAAAAAATTACTATCAAACATTTCTGAGCAAATTTACAGTATTTTGTAAATGGAAAATATATTAATTTTTCAAAATGTTACAACTTCTTCCAGAAATGTTCGATTGTGCTCATACTGAGGTGCGAGATGGTAAACAAATTAGATCACATCAGGTACTTTACGGATTTGATTGCGATTAATTATGTAGATTGACTTGTGACTTAAAAATAACTCCAACCCCGGATTGAATTCAAAATAAAATATATGGTCCCCAGAGGTAAATTGTTAAGATCACACTACTACACTTAGCAAACAAGTATTATTCCAAAATTATTAGTCGATACGTTTCATGAATTATTTAAATTAATTTTAACAAAAACCAAAATTCAACTGACAAAATCTGTCAAGTTTGTAATACAAAAATTTAGTTCCACAGCCTCTTTTCACACAGAAATACCTTACAAGTTTTGAATTCAAAGAAATATAAAAAAGTTTCACATGCAATTTCTCCTTATAAAAAAGTCAATATTTAAAGTAGGAAAAATCCTTCCCTTTTTTAATGAAAATGATAGAAATTGAGCAGAATTCAGTTCTAACAATTAAAATACGGGACTGAAGAACTGCGTCTTTCAAATGCAAAATTTAAATCCATTTTTTAGTATTCTTTGAACCGACTTTAAACTAAACTTTATTTTGCAATTTTATGACAGAATTTAAACAAGCAGTTACCTTGAGGAGATAGTAGGTGATTTCTGGAAATATTTTCACGTTGGTTTACCCTCATCGATTGGTAAATGAACGCCTCGCATGTTATGTATTCACGTCACTGGAACAAAAAAGAAAATTATACACTGTTCGTTAATCTATTAACATTATAAAAGATCAGTTTATACAAAGTAAGAAAACCTCACTGAATTCTAGTGGTTAAGATATGACTCACCATCAAAAGAAACCTTTCCTGTTTATTTGTACGACATTCGCAGTTTGTCAGAACACGAAGACCGTGTTTATAATTTTAAAAACAAACCATTTAACATTAAATGGAAACTATGATCATCTATGCTTTTAAAACAAAGTCAAACATTTATATTGAGGTTAAAATACATACGTCAAATCGCGAAGCGCCAGCGCCACGATTTGAACCAATTACGTATTACGTGTTACCAGGTGTCGGTAACAAATACAAGGTGTTGAAAAGTTTCGAGATGAAATCTTGCGTTTTGACAATTTTGTACAAAATTTCTTTTAAAATCTGTAAATATACTATGAAACTTGTAACTACTTGTAACTTAAAAAAAAATTTAAACTTTGCAAGTACAACAGCGGTCATGAAAATTACATCAGGAATTAATTTTTAAGTTTTTTCCAAACTCGGTCTTCTGCGGTTTTTCGACGGATTTTATTAGGTAATTATTCGTACTTTAACATACTAAAAATCGTCCTTTCTAAACCCTGAGCTTCTTACCGCATTATTCATCGGAAGTTGAAATTTGTAATGAAGAAGTGAAAATGATAATTTTCACCTGGCTGAAATTTGACTCAAACTCATACTCATATTCGTACACATTACAGTCGACCAGTTAAATCAAGGTAAAAATATTAATATTCTTATTTTTGTTTTTAAATTTATAATTAAACAATAAAGCGCTTACCGAAGGTACCAATACAAACTAATTAAATAAATTAAAGTAAAAATTACGTTAATAATAGACCTCATTTAGGTTTCCAAAACTATGCAATGATAAGCATAACACAAAATAACAAAAAAATTCCAGGAGGCGCACTTGACGAGCTCTCCTCCTAAATTTCTGATATACTAATCTACTTGATGACCGGAATCTATGCTCAAAATTTCATAACCCTCTTTTGGGGATAAGGGTGTCAAAAACCAACCCTTACCTTCAAGAAGTAAGTAAAAAGTTCACAGATGGCACAGTTGACGAAATCCCCTCCCAAATTTTTGACACAATAATCTACTTGATGACCTGAATCTATGTTCCAAATTTCATAATCCTCTTTTGGGGATAAGGGTGTTAAAAACCAATCCTTACCTCCACCCTTATATTTATGAAGTTCGTAAATAATTCCCAGATGGCACAGTTGAGGAGATCCCCCCCTAAATTTTTGATATAGTAATCTACCTGATGACCTGAATCTACGTTCCAAATTTCATAACCCTCTTTTGGGGATAAGGGTGTCAAAAACCAACCCTTGCCTTTAATAAGTAAGTTAAAAATTCCCAGATGGCACAGTTGACGAGATTTCCTCCTAAATTTTTGATATAGTAATCTACCTGATGACCCGAATCTACGTTCCAAATTTCATAATCCTCTTTTGGGGATAAGGGTGTCAAGAACCAACCCTTACCACCAATGTATGTACCATTTTCTTTTATACCATAAAATTTCGAAACCAATTTGTAGATTTTTGATACTCAAACGGGCGTAGCACAACAGTTTCGTGTCTAGACCTGGATAGACTTTCAATATTTGGTTGACCATCGTTAAAGTCATTCGATAACTAATGAATTCTGTGGAAGAATCCCAATTTAAATGATTTTCTGGTTCTGGAGTACCTTTGACCAAACGATATTCTTCGTTAACGTCTTTCGTGGCAATAATATTTTGTGTGTATTTGTGGTAATGGAAAACGAAGTATTGAAGTTCAAGTTCATTCAAGATTATTATCCTCTTCGATTTTACGGTCATGAAACGATCATGATGAAACTGATTCTCAACCAATGGGAAAATTTCTTGCTAAATAATAGAATTTTGGACATATGTACACTATAGAATGTAATGTAAAGAACATAAGGAAAGAATGTTTTTATGACAAAATTGAAAGAATTGAAAAAATATTTCCTCCGAGCAACATACATTCGAACCTACCGCTTTTTCGGAGAATAAAAATTGTTTTTCGGGCAATCCTAGGCAATTCAATAGCCACCCAAGAACACCTATGTTTAGTTAGAAATCTCAGCTACCGATTCAAGCAAACTCCAGGTCGCGAGCTAAAGCGGTTCCCGAGACATCTGTGATTATATCGAAGTACTTTTACTTTTAGTGTCCGTCAAGTTGGCTCCTCCATTTTTGAATTATTTATTTTTTTAATGTCAGTCGCCAATGCGAGCGAAATACTGGCGATAATTCAATTCAGGGTCAAATTTTGGCGTTTCGACCAATCAGGTTGCGTTATTTTACATTGTACTTCTACGGATACAATTCGTGCACCGTCGAATTATACCCGCAAATACTGTGAGCCCTAGGTGAAATATCCAGTTATTTTGAAATCCTACAAAAATATTCAAATAACTCTAGGTCAATTTGAATATTTTAAATTGTATTGAAAATAAAGAGTATTTGATATTTGTAATTAAAACTTGAATTAATAATATGATTCTCTGTGATTTAAATTTGGGCTTTTGTTTTTTAGTTTGAATTAAACGTCTATTAAATTATTTTCCTCGTTCAATTTTTGTGTGCAGTATGTATTGTACGAAAGTAAGTTTCTTTGTGCTCGTTGGCGTTGTTTTGACGTGAATACGTCTATAAAATCGGTAACGTGTTTAAAAATTTAATAAAAATGTGCAACGAAAATTGTGTGTGTGTACGAAAAGTGTAGAAATGATAAATTTCGAATTGTCATTATTCAGCAAAAGCTTGGAACGAAAATGGGTTTCCTGCGAGGACGTATTTTTGTTCTGGTAAGTGAAGTGGTTCTTTTTATGTTTTTTCTAACTTGCCATTTTTTTAGTATCCATTTGCGTAATTTGAAACGCTGCCCTAGCATCAATTTTACTTTTTTTAAAAACGGCTTAATTTTACTTTTGCTTGTTAAAGAGGACCTGTTTTATTTGTATACCTCGCTATTTTTTGTTTGATTTGTCACTGTTACCTGTTCACACTTATTTTTGTTTCTTGGCGTATTGATTTTGATGTTCTTATTGCTATTTAAATATTTTGGTGTAATTTCTGTTGGATTGTTTGCTCCACATGTTCAATTTTTTTGTAATTAATCCTCAGTAAATGTTGCGTAAAATCGCCGTCATTAAAATCGACATTAAAAATGGCGTTTTAAATGTCGATTTTCGTATGTGATGTTGTGCTTTCAAGTTGTAGCGTTTCTTTACGGAATTATTATCGCAACAGCAACGTGGGTTCGGAAAATACTCAAAGATTCAGCGAGTACAGGTTTTAGTGTCAATCTCCTTGCTAAAACCTGTACTCGCTGAATCTTTGAGTATTTTCCGAACCCTTGTGCTGTATCATACGATAACTGTAAATTATTTTGAAAATGCTGGGTTAAATTAATTTTCATTTGGTATTGAAATATTGACTTTTAACATTAACGTCAAGTTGGCCCCTCTTTATTCAAATTTGTTCGAAATTTCAATTTTTCTTTATATGATATTACAGTATTCGTGAAATGTTTGGCGAATGCTGTTAATTATATAAAGAAGCTTAATTCGATAAGTTTTCCTTACTAAATCTTATTCTTGAAGAAAATGAAGCTCCGAGCAACATATGTTGAATTTCAAATTATCTTAAATGGGGTTTGTGCATTATTTGTAATGCGACAGATAACGTAGAGTTAACGTAAGAACCCCTTTTAAGATAGCTAGTAAGAAACTGTATGGGAATTCTTTACTAACTTCATAAATGTAAGGGTTGGTTTTTGACACCCTTATCCCCAAAAGAGGGTTATGAAATTTATAAGATAGATTCAGGTCATCAAGTAGATTGTCATATTGTCATATTTATAATAAAATAAAAATATTAATACACGACTCGCCTAAACAATTATAGCAAAATTGACATTAGGAATAAAAGGCAATACACCGGATGTGTTTAGTAATGAAAAATAGTTAATGGAAAAGTTTCCAAGTTTGCTCGAGAGGTAATTGAACGTAGGGAGAAAGGGTTTGATAAACAGTTAGAAATGTAACGACAGTGACTTGATAATTGAAGTTAGAACAGTCAAGTATGTAACTTACAAGTGTAAAGATGATTATTATAAAGATGTAGTTAAAATGTGTGAGAAGGTTTCATCCCCCAATTGATAATGGTGCCCATAGGAATGTTTCACCCCAAATAAACATGTAAGAATTAATTTTAAGTTAGTTTAAGATGTATGTAAATATCCGTTGCTAGTTGTTTAAATAAAATTATGAAAGTTTCGAACCCGCTTTAATTCAAAATGCATAAAAGATCCCAGTCACAAAAAGGACTCGTGACAATATCAAAAATTTGGAAGGGGATCTCGTCAACTGGGCCGTCTGGAAATTTTTCACTAACTACTTCAAACTACTTAGAGGTAAGGGTTGGTTTTTGACACCCTTAGCCACATAAAAGGATTATAAAATTTGGAGCATAAATTCCGGTAATCAAGTAGATTATTATATCAAAAATTTAGGAGGAGAGCTCGTCAAGTGCGCCTCCTAGAATTTTTTTATTATTTAGTGTTGCTTATCATTGCATAGTTTTGGAAGCCTAAATGAGGTCTATTAACATAATTTTTACTTTAATTTATTTAATTAGTTTGTGTTGGTACCTTCGGTAAGCGCTTTATTGTTTAATTATAATTTTAAAAGCAAAAATAGGAATATTAATAATTTTACCTTGATTTAACTGATCGACTGTTTGTGTATACGAATATGAGTATGAGTTTGAGTCAAACTTCGGCCAGGTTGCTTTTCGGCAAAATATTTTAAAAAAAATTCTATTTTAGCTATATTGTTATTATACAGTTCACTAAAAATATTAGTAACACTTAAAATATTTTAACATCGTCGAAATCATGAAAAGAAGAATTTCCTAAAAATGGTCAGGAGGTTCTGATTTTTTGATATTTATATTTTAAGGTTTGGGGGCCTAATAAAAATTCCGAGTTGGCGATCTCGGCGACCGTCCGGGCGTGCCACCATTTTAACAAAAATAGCGAAAACAAAATGTTTCTTCGCAATATTTCCTTAACAATTAACTTTAGGTCGAAAATGACTGCTATAAATCTTATGGAGAACAAAATTTACTACAACTTTTATCTAAGCTATTTTTCTCTAAGTAAGTCGAATAGTTGCTGAGCGCCAGCGCCGTTAAATGGAGAACAATTTTGAAAATTTCAAAAACGCTCGATTTTGCTCTGACTACATTTTTTCGAATTTTATTTGTCAACATTTTTTGTCGGTACCCCATCGGAAAGTTTTAAATAATTTTTGTTTATTTTAATTTTTTTTTTTTTTTGGCTATTTTATACTTTTAGGATACCTGAAAGGTATTTTGAATTTATAGTAATAATATTAATTTACCTGTTTGGTATTGAAGCGTTTTGTAATAAATACGTTTTTAATAATAATTTTGTACTGCACTGTATATAAAATTGAACTGTCATATGGGACGGTGAATTTTTATGATTGACGTTGGCAACTATGAATTTTAGTTTGATGTATGCGTTTACAATGACAGGTGATAAAATGGGAAATTGCGATGACTATATTTAAAAAATTGATCACATTAAATGAAAGTAATAAAATTTTGAAGGAAAATTTACTTGCCATATCAAATGCAATTTATTTCGATACAAAAATGTCGACGGATAGTGATGATGTGGACATCCAACAAGAGCTAAAAAATATAGAAAATGTTATTAGTTTGACTCGTGCAAACATTGACGCACTAAATGCGAAATTCGCTGGTTTTCAGCATCCCCCTGCTATGTACTTGAAAGAGTACGAAGACCTAACGTCAAAACTTCACGAATTAGAAGCCGAAGAACAAAGACTGTTGGAACAGTTAAGTAATGGTCACGAAAGTCCAGAACCTAACAAGTCCCGGTATGAAATTTACAATCCACCACAATATAATACTTTAAAACGGCCTATGCGTTTTATCAGAGCTTACTTACCTAACCAGCAACGAACGAGCGTTCCAGTACGCGAAGGTAATACGTTGCGGGAAGCCTTAGCTAAAGCAATGAAATTACGGAATCTTAGTTGTGAAATGTGCTGTGTTTATTTAGAAAATACTGATATAAGTGTTAATTGGGACGTTGATATAATCACGTTAGAATGTGATGAAATTACTGTTAAAATATTGGACAAATTTCCTATACCTACAAGTATTTCTCATAACTTTGTACGAAAAACTTTCTTCTCCTTGGTGTTCTGTGAATGCTGTAGGAGGCTTCTATTTCAAGGCTTTCATTGTCGAACCTGTGGTTACAAGTTTCACCAACGTTGTGCAAATGGAGTTCCTTCGTTATGTCATCAGGTATGTTTTTAATTACAAAAACACATCAACACTTTCAAAATCTAATTAAACATTCGGAACAGATTCTTTCTAATTGAAAGATAAAACCTCACATTTTACTTGCCAACTATGTAATCATAATAATTTGATTTCCAACAGGTAAAATTAATTAGTACAGGAAATAATATTTGTATCGTTGAGATATCGGATATCTCATGCGAACCCCATTTTTGAATCTTTTATTGAGACAATTGCTCGTGAACGACCTGCTGCTCAACATGGATTTCGAACCCTGGCACAGTTTGGGAGTAATCGGGATTGGACGAACTCCTGACCTTGCGATTAGGATTCCACCTGCTCACTACTATTGCACTAACTGTGCAATATGTTGCATTTCAAGGTCAAAGAATCACAAAATTTAGTTCTCAATGTTTTTGTAACTGAACTGCTCAAAAAAGTTTCACTTTTTAAGATACTTCTAAAAGCTGTATTACGTCACACAGTTTTTTGAAGAATTTCTGGACACAATGCTATACTCTAAACTCTTCTCGGTTCAGAAATTGTTTATGAAATTATATGATGTAATACAGCTTCCAACTCCCACTTGTCCTAAAATCCTAAATATTCCTTTCGTTCTATAATTATAAAATGTTGATTTTATTGAATTTCTGAATCTGAACGTTATGAGAATTTTATAAATAGAGTTACTAAAAAATTTTATTTGTAAATTTGAAAAAGTCGGGGTCCACACAAAAGATGGAACGTATGAAGTCAGAACAGGCTATCCAAAGCCCAATCCACGAAGTGTAGAAGAAGAAGAATTTGAAAAAGTATTAATATATTTTATGGGATGCAGCCGCTTTAGAGATGAAGAAGAAACCTCAAAATTATCTGTTGATGTTTTAATAAAATCAATTTTAAAACCTCGTTGAGATTCAGAATCCATTACCAAGTTATGGTACAAAGAGCCATTATTAAATTTTAGACTCCGTGGTAGAAAGTAAAGGTAAATTTTAGATGAAAACTGTCCATAAGAAATAGATGAATCTCTCAAATCAATGTTTGCAATACTTCTAGACACTGTCCTTGGGCTTTATTGATTGTCATGCCGCAACATGGCTTAGGTTGGAGTCTCACTATAACCACCTACCGACACCTAATTGATTAAAACTGAGTTCAAAGGCTTCTCTTTCTTTGCTTTTAAAAAAGTCCATGTCGCTATGCAGTCAAAAACCTTGAGAGTGAATCCATCTCAAATCAACTGAAAAATAGGCAAAATTGACTCGACCCCCACAAATTTGACGAAACTTGGTACACATCATCTTAGTAAGAAATAAAAAATACAATTTTAAGCATTTGTTCAAAAAGACATTTGTTTCCTTGTTTTGGTCCTTCAAAAAGTCAAAAAGTTGGTATGTAGACTTGTAGGAAAACGACTGTAACTTCATCCACAGTGGTCTAAAATTAAAAATGTTTTGGAAAGGTAATTGAACGCTCTATTCAAATATTCAACCACATTTTATTTTTTCAACCCCTAACTGGATTAATTTTCTAATATTAATCCTATTTCAACCCCTATTTCTAAAAGGGTATTTTTATTTTGTTCATTTTTTAACTATTTATTTGTGCAATTGTGCTGGGCATGCATACCAAATTTGGTGTAAATTGAAAAATGTCACATTTAGCTGGCATTAACATGCAAACAAATTAAGTTCACAAAAAGAATCAAATAATGTATTTTTGATTTAATTGCTGTGTTGTATTATGCTAAACTTTTTATCAAAATTATAGATGATGTGGTAAACTTACATTCAGATAATAAATATTTATGATGAAAATCTATACAATTAATTGAAAATCGATTCCGACCATTTTAAATAGTAACTAAAACGGTGGTCGCGGAACTTATCTATACTTTGAGCGGTTATTGCTATGTTAATACGAATCTGACGAAAAATATGTATAGAAGGTTTTTTGTAGAGAATTTAATTATCTTTAATTTTATATTAAACTATTTTGTCATCAAGTTCAAAGAAACTTGAGAAATCGGCGAAAAACTGATTTTTGTCTGTTTTTCGCTATACTTAATTTATCTTTAGTAACCGAACCCATGCTCATCCCATGATAAAATTTGGTATGTATGCTCAGCACAATTGCACCAAAAAAATAGTTAAAAAATGAACAAAATAAAAATACCCTTTTAGAAATAAGGGTTGAAATAGGATTAATATTAGAAAATTAATCCAGTTAGGGGTTGAAAAAATAAAATGTGGTTGAATATTTGAATAGAGCGTTCATTTACCTTTCCAGAACTTTTTAATTTTTTGCTCCACAGATTGGTAGAAATCAAGTTTATTCGTCAGCCGATTTTTGTTATTATCTTTGTTGGTAATTTATAAAAGTGGGAAAGGAAACTTATATGACATTAATTCTCTATGTTAGTATTATCTCCCTTCTTAAATAGCAAAATGACTTCCGAGTCACACCATTCATTCATACGGTATTTTGCCCTCTAGCCCCCCCGCCCCTTGGGAATACAAATTCTAAAATATAAAATAATTTTGTGTTCAATTTGAAAAATGTACTTTCATTTATTTAAAATACAATTTACCCTTATACAGGTAAATTTAAAAACAGATAGAGGGTACAAAGTAGAAACCTCTTGAACCTGTTTTGAAAAAAATGTAACCTTTACGCACAGTATTAGCAACTTTTCAGTTTTAACAATCTTTTAGGATTAGGTATGTAGTAAATAAATATTTTTCGCACTGAAAACAGCAGCGAACTTATGCCCATGGTTGAATGTGCCCCCCCCCCCCCCATAACATTAATATAGAAAATTTATAAGCACTGTAGGGCGACGTAGCGCTGCCTTCCCTAAACAGGTTTCAAAGAACGGCATATGAAGGAGAACTTTCAGAACCAAAACTTATTACGAATGGAGTACCTCAAGGTTCTATTTTGGGTCCACTGCTATTTTTGATCTACATAAATGACATAAATACAGATAGTACTCCAAGCAATTGTAATAAGCTAGTTTTGTTTGCGGACGATACCACAAAGGCAAGTAAAAATAAAGACATTCACGCATTAGAAGATGATATACTTATAAACAAAAATACTTTGAGTAAATGGTTTGCAGCAAATCAATTATTTTTAAACGAAAACAAAACGCAAACTATGATTTTCTCATTAAGGGAACATAGTCATTGCTCAAGCGCAGAGAGCGTCAGTTTTTTGGGTGTAACTTTGGATCATACTTTGAAATTTGATACACATGTAGAACAAATAAGTCGCAAAATAAGCCAGAATATTTTTGTACTGAGGAATTTAGTTAATCGTGTCGATAAGTCAATTAGCTTGACAACATTTCATGCGCTGGTGCAGTCCATTGCAAGCTAGGCTTTATTGGTATGGGTTCACTCAAGCCATACAGAAAGAATTTTTAAACAACAGCGTCGAGCTATAAGAGTGTTAGAAAGTAAGAATTATCGTGAAGATGTTCGAGACAAGTACAGAGAGTTAAATATTCTTACTACACCATCGCTCTATATATTAGAATGTTTGGTGTACGCAAAGAAAAATTTACAGAATTACATTCCGATCAACTCCATTCATAATCATGATATCCGAAACAATATGAACATCCAAAACACACATCTTAGACTAGAAAAATCAAGAAACTCAACCTTATACTATGCTCCAAAGCTATTCAATAAGCTGCCAACGTCCGTATAAAATATAAGAAGGTTGTTCGCGGATACCTAATAAATCAGGTGTTTTACAAGGTGGATGACTTTGAAAAACCCAATAGAAATCGTATATTGAGTATCACCAAGGTTAAGATGAAAAACAGTGTCCCTGTTGATCTTCACCATTTATAACATTTTCTTTATATTTATTTTTATGTATAATTTAAATTTGCTTTAATAAAGTTTACTCTACTCTACTCTAAGTAGCATAACAACTCCGAATAATATTGTTTCATGCGAATTTGCGAATGCACCATTGGCACTATGGTAGTGTTCGCCACTGAATATTTTCAATAATCTGACGTAGCTTGGATCGTAAACGGTAGCCCAGATTCAAAACACTTTGCTAAAAAGTGAAAAATGTAATTTGTAAATGCTACCTCCCAATTTTAGCAAACCATGAGCTCCACTGATGAGCAGCTTAGTTTTAAAGAACCCCCTTCTCAAGGTAGTGGATTCGCGACATCAAATGATTTAAAACCTCCCCACCCCCAAGGCAATCGCATTCTACACCTTTTCCAGCAGTAATTCAGAAAACCTTACCTGCTGTTCAGAAATCGTGAATTGTAATTCAGATTTGTCAACCGATATTCAGAAATTGGGTCATTCCATCTCAAATCAACTGAAGAATTTACTCGACCCCCACTAAATTTGACAAAACTTGGTACACACCATCTTAGTAAGAAATAAAAAATACAAATTTCAGGATTTATCCAAAAAGGCATTCGTTTCCTTGTTTTAGTCCTTCAAAAAGTCAAAAACTTGGTATGTAGACTTGTAGGAAAACGACTGTAACTTTATCCACAGTGGTCTAAATTTAAAAACTTAATAATGTTCTGGAAAGGTAAATGAAGGTAAATATAATTTGAATAATATTCAAATAAATATTCAACAATATTTTATTTTTCAACCCCTAACTGGATTAATTTTCTAATATTAACCCTATTTCTAAAACGGTTTTTTTATTTTGTTCATTTTTTAACTATTTTTTTTGTGCAATTGTGCTGAGCATGCATACCAAATTTGATCATGGGATCAGCATGGGTTCGGTCACTAAAAATAAATTAAGTATAGCGAGAAACAGACAAAAGTTTTGCGCCGATTTCTCAAGTTTCTTTGAACTTTATGACAAAATAGTTTAATATAAAATTAAAGATAATAAAATTCTCTACAAAAAAACTTATATACATATTCTTAGTCAGATTCGTATTAACACAGCAATGACCGCTCAAAGTATAGATAAGTTGCGCGACCACCGTTTTAGTTATTTAAAATGATCGGAATCGATTTTCAATTAATTGTATAGATTTACACACCAAGATGGTGTGTACCAAGTTTCGTCAAATTTGGCGGGGGTCGAGTTAATTTTGCCTATTTTTCAGTTGATTTGAGATGGAATGACCCAATAGGGTTATTGCATGAATTTCTAAGTATTTTTTTTTATAAAGTTTAAGTATTGTTCAACAGTACTGTATAGATCAAAAGTCTAAGAAGACTTTGGTTTTCCGTAAAAAAATTATTAAAAAAGTATTAATTTGAAACAGGAATTTCGCTCGAGTGACGTCACACTCTACTTTTGAAAACATCTGGCAACATAGTAGCAGTTAGCTGTCAAGTTGTTTTGTCATAGCCTTATAAAAAATTTAAACTTTAATAAAAATGAGTTCAAATAAACAGATTAAAAAGTGCTTATAAAAATGTGCACAATAGGAAGATTATCCGAACTAGCTTTTACAAAATTTGAATCCAAAGAAGCCATTTTTAATAAAATAATTACTTAGAACAATAACCAATAACCTTAAACTAAAAAGCTGTCAAACGCTTTAAAATTTTTTCAACTGCAACGTTGTCAAATAGATGATAAAATGATTCGGCAAAACGCGTGTGACGTCAGAGGGGCCGTCGGCAAACCGAACGCATTTTGAATTTTAAATTCGATTTTCACGTTCAAAGACACGTTTTAAAAAATTTTTGTTTCTTGTTATAAGTTTATCTTTCTATGTTTTACAAGGAATAATAAGCGTCATCGCTAAATTCGATATCATGCAACAACCCTATTGTGAATTGTAATTCAGATTTTTTAACTGATATTCAGAAATCGTGAATTGCAATTGACAAATCTGGATAACCGTTGACGATTTCTGAATATTAATTGACAAATCTGAATAACGGTTGACGATTTCTGAATATCAATTGACAAATCTGAATAAACGGTTGACGTTTCTGAATATCAATTGACAAATCTGAATAACGGTTGACGATTTCTGAATTACTGGTGGAAAAGGTGTAGATGGCTACCTAGCTGTACAGTAATAATGTATAATACACCTACCTGTTAATATTTGTGCTGTATTATAATAATTATTATTATTATATAATAATTATAATAATTATTATTATAATATTGAAATTATAAATAACAAATTTTAGAAACATCAAACAACAATCGACTGAAATTAACAAAATCAAATGTGCAAAACTTAACTAGTAAGGTGGAAGAATTCGTTCATGATTGCTAATGTGGGCATCGATCCTATAACCGACACAGCATTTCCTCGTTGAATGAACAAACTGATTCTCTGAATCAGAAAACTCGTTGCTCGACTATGGCCTATCGTATCCTTTTTTCCTTTAATTATTTTTATATGAATTATTTTTTCATTCATTAATTACTTCTCTGCTAGTGTGTGATTATGATGGTTGTGCAGCGCGAAACTTTTCATGTTGGTAATCAAAAAATAAACCAATAAAGATGCGTTATGAGCAAATAGTTAGACAGAAGTGGTGTTTTAAGGCCGCATTGATTCGTGATTGCTCAGATTGTGTGGCCTAAAGACCGTACTAGACCAGATTATCAACTTAGGTATTGTGCACCACAAGCACAAATACCTAATAACAACGTCGGATTTCTTTGCAATTATGTAAGAAGTCCTTGAAAAACCCTTTTCAATTTAGTTTATTGCCTCAAACGATTCACTTAAATAAACAAATGCTGCATGGACAGGACGACAGTATGTCGTGCACGTCAAGATATAAATGGGATAGTGGAACATATATTTTGTCTTTCCGATTGACTAAAAATGTGATGTTTATGATATGTCGATACAGTAACGGCTTCCCGTCAAAGTCACGTGTCCTTCTGTTCAAAATCAAAAACAACTGTCTAAAAATAATAATAATAATGTTAAGTCAATAACAATACAGTACATTTATATTTTTCCCTGGCTGGGGAGTATGGAATACCCATGGTATTCATGCATATGGAGATCAAGATGGTCATGTTAATATGCTGCGGCTATTCCACACTCCTAGACCCCCCCACGGTTTCTATTTTCACTTCTAATTATTGTTGATTTGAGTATTTCATTTGCAATGGCCACTGTTTATTGTATAGTGGGTGTTATCTGATTTCCGTGCTGCCATTATAATTTATCTTCCAGTAGCTGTTCCACTTCTTCGTCTTATGCCCTGCTTGTTGGTGCGTTTAGTTTGTTTCATGGTAATGTACAGATAACCCCCGTTCAACGCGACCCCGGTGAACGCGGATTCCTTATAACGCGATTTTTGCTTTGTTTTTTAATAGATTAAAAATTAGAATTGGTAAATTTTTTAAATGCCAAAAAGACAAATTGAAAAATCGGCTTGTCTTAATGTATATGTATGTCTTTTGTTGTTGTTAATAATGTTTATTTTATTAATAAAGCGTTTTTTCGAATTTTTACAATGTTTTTTTTAATCCCGGGTTGAACGCCAAATTTCGCTTAACGCGACCAACCCCAGAACGTTTCCCTCGTATTGAACGGGGGTTACCTGAACTCTTTCCAGTATAGCTTGGAATACCGTTATCAAATGCCTAATCTTCTTATTAATTATGAGTGGTACTCCTCAATTAGAATATTTTGTCTCAGAGTTATTTTTGAACAGCATGTGGCCGAATTTAAGAACTTTGCTTTTTCTCCAGGTAGTTCTTGATGTTCTCATTTCTAGAATTTTTGCCTCACTCAGAATCCGTGGGACAGACTGACCTTATGGTCATGGTATTAAATACTTCAACTTCACTTCGATAAATATTTCAATATAAAAGAAATTAAAATTTTAAATATAAATTAAATTAAAATAAAAATTAAATTTTATTTTCCATTTCCTTATAAAATTATAGAACTATTACCAAGTATTCTAAATTATTTGTTTAACAATTGAAATTAAAATATTCTGAACAATATTAAATAATACTGATTAGATATAGTCAAGTCAATGTTTGTGGTTTTAATTTTATTACAGGTTTATTTTTTACACGTGCGACTTTCGTTGTTATCTGATAATGCATCGTCATAATTGGTAATTTCAAGGCCTGTGAAACCGAACGAAATCATCAGAATTATTCATATTTTATTACAAGAAAAATTAATATCATTTGTGCTTTGTGCAATTATTAGCAGTAAGCAAGTTCTTAAATCAAGTCGGGACTTGATGAAGGCCATTCAATCTGTTCTCTTTTGTACAGACTATCAAATAGCTGGTTTTTGCCCTCGTTTTTTTAACTAAACATCAATACTCATCCCTACCCCATTGTTGAAGCTGCCGTTACGAGGATTTCGACAATACAAGAATATATCAACACGCCGACGAAATAATCAAAACATAATTTTTTTTAAAACTGCATTTTAAAATAAGAACGTTGGTAGATATTGTTCTTAATGCTTGTTAAAATGCTTCCAGGTGCGGATGACTGACGCATACTACAGAGCGTTATTAGCCCGACCCACAGATTCTAGTGCAGGAATTCTTCTGCCAGGACAAGCCGGTTTGGATCCACACCCGCAACAATCACGCAGTCCTGGAGCGCTAAGACATCACGATCGTTCGAATTCAGCGCCAAACGTCTGTATAAATAACGTTCGCGGCGGGCCCGAAGACTGCCCCCGGTCTTTATCGTTAAATCGTACCGACGAATACGATTCACCACCGCACTGCAGAAGCACCCAAGCTTCGCCTACGAGTTCGCAACAACCTGGCGCAAGAAGACCTCGAGCTAGATCGGCAGACGAAAGTAAGCCATTGCTTGCGCCCAGAGAAAGTATAGAGGATTGGGAAATTCCCGCCGACGAAATTCTAGTCGGACCAAGAGTCGGCTCGGGAAGTTTTGGTACCGTTTATAAGGCTCATTGGCACGGTCCCGTAGCGGTTAAAACTCTAAACGTGAAAATACCAACGATTGCTCAACTTCAAGCATTTAAAAACGAAGTTGCAGTGTTAAGGAAGACGAGACACGTGAATATTTTATTATTCATGGGATGTGTGAGTAAGCCACAATTGGCTATTGTTACTCAATGGTGTGAAGGATCTAGCCTTTATAAGCATTTACATGTTTTTGAAACAAAGTTTGAATTGTTTACTCATATTGAAATCGCCCGACAGACCGCTCAAGGCATGGATTACTTGCACGCAAAGAATATTATTCACAGAGATTTAAAATCAAATAACATTTTTTTGCACGACGATTTGACCGTTAAAATAGGCGATTTTGGTCTGGCAACAGCCAAAACTCGCTGGTCAGGATCGCAACAATTTCATCAACCGACCGGTTCTATTTTATGGATGGCTCCAGAAGTTATTCGCATGAAAGAAGATAATCCTTATAGTTTTCAATCCGATGTTTATGGTTTCGGTATTGTAATGTTTGAATTGTTATCAGGACAGTTACCTTATACGCATATAAATAATAAAGATCAAATTTTGTTTATGGTAGGCATAGGTCGTTTGAGACCCGACTTAAATAAGCTTCGATCGGACACACCTAAATCTTTAAGGAGACTCATAGAAGACTGTATTAAGCATAGTAGAGAAGAGAGACCACTGTTTAGACAGGTGCACGCTTCTCTAGAAGGATTTTTAAGAAATTTACCCAAAATTCATCGATCTGCATCGGAACCAAATATGAACAGGACCCAATTACAATCTGACGATTTTATGTATACGTGCGCGAGTCCAAAAACTCCAGTCAATTTTGGACCTTCTAGTAATTTTCTGTTTTATTCCTCTGGTACTGGAAATATTTAAAAAATTGGTAGTTCTTTATATAAATAAAAAATAAAGCAGTATTGAAGAAATCCGATTACGTCAATACTAATTTAACTTTGGATTTTATCGGATCTTCACGACTTAAGTATTTATTAAGTAATTTTATTTGTATTCACTAACTTTATAATGATGGTTGTGATTGTATGAATTTGTTGCACGAGTTGATTTGTAGTGTGCAAATGCGGTTGAATATAATTCAATTTTAGCAGGATAAGTTAAGTTATTGTAAAAAAGGATGTATATGACATATTAAAATTTAAAATAATTTTGTTTTCATAACAATAAACTCTCAAACAAGTTATTTTAGTTTATTAACGTTTGCATTGCAGGTGCCAGGCTGAAAGGTTGACAGAACGTGGTAATTAGTTCAGGCAACAAACCCCAAAAATTGGATTAAGCTTGCAAAAATCCGGGTAATGAACGCTCAAAAGTTTCCTCATACTATGCTGGCGTCTTCCCAATTTTAGTCCCCCCAATACGATTTTTTAGCCTATAGCTAATGAAAATTATCATCAGACTAAAATTAAAGACCACAAAATTATCTACAAGATATATTTTGCAAAATTTTTATAAGACTAATGCCCGTATTCACAAACGTTCGTAACAGAATTTAACGTTCTGTTAAATTTAACAACCAATAGAAAACGTTTGTTGATATTAGTAGACCAATATGAATCACTCATTAATTTAACAGACCGTTAAATTCAGTTACGAACGTTTGTGAATACGGGCATTAATGTTCCTAAAATCTTCTTCTTCTCAGCCGTTTCTCGTCCACTGCTGGACATAGGCCTCCCCTAACCTTCTCCAAGCTACCCTGTCTTTAGCAGTTTGATGCCATGATTTTCCCGCAGTTTGCTTTATGTCGTCCAGTCATCGTTTTTGTGGTCTACCAACGATTATCTTTGTAAGTCTAGGGCGCCACTGGGAAATGCGATTTGGCCACTCCCCATATGATTTTCTTGCGACATGCCCCACTTCAAGCTCGCTGTCCTTTTGATTATGTCCGTCACCTTCGTCATCCTCCTTATTTCCGCGTTTCTGATCCTATCTCTCAGGCTAACTCCCAACATTGCTCTTTCCATCGCACGTTGCGCTATACGTAGGCTGTTCGCGCTCTTTGCGGTTAACGTCATGGTCTCAACACCGTATGTCACCGGCAGAACACACATGTCGGAAGTCTTTGTTTTCAAACAAGTTGGTATTTCTTTGTTCTTTAGAATCCACCCCAGCCGCCCATCCCATTCTGATCCTTTTCGTTATCTCGGCGGTTTGATTTTGTTTTCCTAATTTTATGAGGTGCCCCAGATATATATATTCTTCTACATTCTCTATTTTTGGTTGGTTTATTTGGTCTTGTTTGTTACTTTCGGTCATTACCTTAGTTTTGTTTATATTCATTTCCAGACCGATTTTTTTGGCGACTTCTCCGATTTCTATCAGCATCTCTTCTAGCTCCTCTTCGTCTGAGCTTATATAAGATCAAGAACTTTCCGTCTATGTTTATTCCTTTGTTATCCCAACGCAACTTCTTAAACATGTTCTCCAGTGCCAATGTGAATAGCTTTGGGGGATATGGTGTCCCCTTGTCTTACGCCTCTTCGGATGGGAATTTTTGGTGTGCCCGCTACGTCGTCAATTTTTATGCATATTGTGGCGTCTTTGTAGATGTTTTTCAACAGTGTTATGTATCTTGAATCGACTCTGGCGTCTTCCAGTCCCTCGTAAACCGCCTACAGCTGAATCGTATCAAAAGCTCTCTGGAAGTCGATGAAGCCCAGGTGTATCGGAATATTGTACTCTTCGCATTTTTCTATCAATGTTCGTATGGTTTGTAGATGATCGATGGTGCTAAAACCCCTTCTGAAGCCGACCTGTTCTACCGGTTGATAGAAGTCTAATTTGTTTGTCAATCTTTGGGTGATGATTTTTGTTAGTAGCTTGTATATGTGTGACAGAAGGCTTATTGGTCGATAGTTGCCGATATCTGTCTTATCCCCTTTCTTTTGTATTAATATTACGTCAGCATTTTGCCATTCTGTTGGTATTCTTCCTTCTTGTAGACAGCGATTTAGTAAATTTTAATAGCACTTGTTAGCGTATCTCCCCCCATTTTCATCATTTCTGCTGTTATACGGTCCTCGCCAGGGTTTCGTCCATTTCTCATCCCCTTCAATGCTTCCTCAACTTCCTCGGTTGTTATCTCGGGGATATCCTCCGAGCCCACGTTCATTATTGTTCTCTTCGGTTCGTTCTCAAACGGGTTCTCAATTTTGGAATTATATACATCTTTATAGAAGCTTTCAATTGTCTTTACTAGTTGTGATCTTTCGCTGATTATGTGACCTTCTGTATTTCTGATGTTGTATATATTTTGTCTACCTTGCGTTAGCTTCCCTCTTAGTACTCGCATATTTTTGTTATTGTCGATGGTTTCCTTGATCATCCTGGTGTTATAACTTCTTATGTCTTTCCGAATTTCTCTTTTTACAGCTTTGTTGATTTCACTATATTCCGTTGATCCCCTCTTACACTTTCTTCTCTTCTCTATTGATTTTTTAGTTTCTATGGTTATCCTTTTGTCTTTTCTTTGTACGACTGCGCTATTTATCTTCTTTGTTGCTACTTGTATATAGCGAGTGATTTTTTGGTTTAGTGTATCTAGTTTCAGGGTTTGTAGGTGTGCTATATGCGTCAGCTTGTTTCTTAATTCGTTTTGATATCTTTCTAGGTTCTGTTCTATTATTTCTCTAGTTTGATGTGATCTGTTTTGGAGCATTTTTCTTCTTTTTATTTTGTTTTCCAATCTTATTGCCGCTCTTATTAGTCTATGATCGCTTCCAGTATCGAATCCAGTATTTCATTTTTTGTTCTGCCATCTGGACTTCTCCATGTCCGTTTTCTCTTCGTGGGTTTTTTGAAGAACTGTCACCTTATTCCGCGCATCGGGCGCACCCTTAGATTTTGCGTTTATGATCTATTAAACTTATATTTTAAATTTCGAATCGATCCGTTGAAAATTACTCTTTGAGAAAACATTTTTAGGTCGGGTTGTAATAATAAAAGATTGAAACATTCGCTCAACTAATAAATTTACGTTTTGCAAATGCACAATAATCTTAAGAATTGTATAGTTAGGAAAGTATCATCAAATATTTTAATACACGTACAATAAACCATACGGTAGATGAGGAAGTGTTAATAATGTTGACGTAGCATTAATCCATAATTCACCTCATCAGCAATAAATTCTCTATTCATTAACGTTGCAAACTAAACGTCAACTCATACCTATACTTTACTATAATCTTTCAAACGACTGAGAGAAACTTTTATGCGATCCATAAATCCACGTCGGCCGTCGATACAAAAAACGGGCACGTGCGATGGTAAGACCATGGGAACGAATGCATTCGACATCGTTATCTTAGACAGGCATCGACTTGCAAACTCATGTGTTAATTTTTAACATGGAAAGCATAGCGATTTCGCAATTTTAAAACTTCGATAAAAACCAACAAAAAGTGCAAAAGTTAGACCCTTTTCGTCCGACCAGACGAGCAAAAAATTGTTTTGCTCGCACGTGTCCTGCAAAACTTCTCGATACACTTTGCATGGAGAAAGAAGAAAGTGTGCTCTCACACTCTAGGTATTGTCCAATTAAATCACGTCGCCCTTCTTTCTAAATTTATAGGACCCAATTACAAGGATCCAAATCAATCAGTAAGTGGGAAAAATCCTAAATCAGAGTAGGGAGAATGCATAAATTGAGCTGCAAATTGCATATTCGGAGAGATTCACTTGGAATCTGATACTACCTTTTTCGTATCTTAGCGCTTCCAAAAGCGGAATTAACTATCGAGGTCTCACATTTATCAGAGGTCTTTAAATAAATACAAGTCATTTGTGCTAAAAATTAGTGTGTGTCAACTGCAGGTACTATCGAACAATTAATACCGTCAATTGTTGTTAAACAATTAATATACTATCGAGCCAGAATATCGTCCATTGTTGTTAAACAATTAATATTTTATCAAACCAGAATATCGTCAATTGTTATTAAACCTTCAATATTTTATCGAACCAGAATATCGTCAATTGTTGTTAAACAATTAATATACTATCGAGCCAGAATATCGTCAATTGTTGTTAAACAATTAATATTTTATCGAACCAGAATATCGTCAATTGTTGCTAAACCTTCAATATTTTATCGAACATTAATATCGTCAGTTGTTGCTAATATTTAATAAGTGATCGAACAATTAATATCGTCTATTGTTACTAAACATTGAATCAATTATCGGACTTTTTATACCATCTGCTTATCACGTTAATCACGTCGAGTTATTGCTTGCCGCTCATAAGGCAAGTACGTAGCATTGCTTTTATCGAATGGTACAAAACAGGTGTTGCACTTCCAACCCATGTGTGCATTCCAATCGTCTTTTTTTTATCGGACACCACATTAACATTTCTTACTTAGACAGTGCCGGCTTGAATTATTTGTCACTTCGCGAATAACTAACATAGTGAATTATTTCGTACGGAGACCCCTATTTTATCGTGAAGTACAGTGCGTGAACCACCCTGTTATTTCACCACCTTCCGATTTGAAGAGTTTTTGGGAAGCTGGTTATTACGCTGCCCTTCTGATATGGTTTGAGACATCACATTCAGCTTCATTCTACGTTCTGAAGACGAAATCTCACTCCTGAAGGACCCGTCATCGACTTTACCTAGAGGTCGAACATCAACACCCAAATTAAGTAAGAAACCTTTTTATATTTTTAAGATTGTGATGTTAATTGGTCCTATTGACCATTAGTTGTGTTTATGAACGTTCAGTTCAACCCTGGAAGACGATATCGCAACCATTTTGTATACCTTTTATTTAACTTAATATTATTATCTATTATTAACGTAACTTTTACCACGCCAATCGAGCGTTCAGAATGTAACCAAACAATTTAACGTAACGTTTCAAGTTTAGTATTGTAGCTAAAGTTTGTTTGTCCCGTTGTTGGGAATTTTGATGATCAATTGCATTGATTAAGTTCCATGATCAATTTTATGAATCATAGTTTTGAATATTATCAAGTTGCGCTTAAGTAACTATTTATTTTGGTGGAGTGCTGTATTCAATACGCCCCCCTTTCATGCAAATTAACCTTTTGTATTTTTGTAAGAGTAATTGTTTTACGAGTATTAGTTTCGCAACGGAAACCACACGGAAAGGTTCCGTCAACTGTACATATTTATTTTTATACAAGACATGTAAATTTGATAGTATCTTGTGTAAACCTTGTCAACTCCCCCCTGATATTATTTTATTTAATACATTTTTATTATTTCCCAACTTTGTGTGTTATTATTATTGTTGTGTTAATGTTTATTTAGCTATTTTCACCAACGGAAAGTTCGCCTCCTGTAAAGGTAAGGTCATTGAGCGAGGTTTTTCCGGAGTGAGAGTTCGCTGTAAGATCATCAAGTTGTCGCGTACCAGCTTGGAAGGTGTGATAACCAGTCCCCTTCAAAGAGATTCATTTCTTCGTATGCGTGGCGCCCATTCAAACTCCCGCGTGTATATTAACCCCACCGATTTTGACTTAACTCCCCCCCCGTGTAAATTATTCACACCGATTTTGACAATTTTTAGAATCGCGATCGAGGATTGCCCGGTCGTCGATAGGAAACCCACGCTTTGCGACGTGCCGTCACACGCCCCTTTCCTTCCTTCCACCAACCCACCCCTTCGCGACTTTGAGCTAGCCAACCTTTTATTACCTGTTGGAAAGGTGTCGTGGATGCAGAACGTGGTGTAACAGAACGTGTTCATGCAGTATAAATTCTCGCTTTGAAGGTAATTTAGGAGTATTTCTCCGCGGCTATTTCTTTCACCAACACCGAATTTGCCTATATTTTCCGAGTATTCTGTCTTTATTCCTATTTAGGTCTCTCTAATGATGTCAAGGAGATGGTCCTTGGTAACTGGTCCTCGCAGAGTACCCAACTCACACTTGTGGCTCCTAGTGCCACACCCCGGGCAACTGCATTGACCTGCAGGCAAAACCAAGTGTGGGTAGCCAGATATGGTGAATCTAGAAAATCATATGTCAAGCCACTTAGCAATATGCTAATTAAGGGTTGCATAAGATAAGTAATTCCAGACGAGGAAATACTTTAGGATCGGTGGCGGATGAATCAAAAGATCAACGGCAGCGACCACGTCCATAGTCAGATTGGATATCGTCAATCGCCAAGCCGCCTGGTAAGCGTGGTGATTTAAACATACCAACACACCCTCAAATGGAAAAATGTCAATTCGCAAAACTACAATACCCCAGGGGGGTAGAACATTGAGTTCGGAATCCCACACTGACAAAACATCGGTCTGTCCCACGGATTCTGGAGGGGACAACAAATTGACTAAGAAGAGCTACCCTAGTGAAACACTATACATATAGCTACCTATAACATACGCACAATGAGCCAGCGGCGGTTTGTCAATGGAGGCAAGGGAGGCTTAGTCTCCTCTCAAATTGTTGGACGGACTTGCTATTTATATTTCGTTTTAAATTAGTATTTTCCAATTTTTAATTTTTTTGAATTAGTTTAAAACAAAATTTAATTAAATAATAAAATTAGCTTAAGAACTTGACTTACGCCTGAAATAAATTCGAAATAGTACATATCCAGCGGCTAGCCTAAAGGCTTATCTTAGTTTATTACCACAGAGTTAGGCAACCCAGAATACCATAGAGGCTACTGGTTAGTAAAATACATAATCAACATGAGCGAATAACAGATGAATTGTAAGTAATAAGCTTGTAACATAAACGCATACTATTCTGTGTTATTGTACTAAATGTACGAAGATAGCAATTTTACACGTTTGAGGCTAGACTCATATGCGTCTTATCAAAGAGACACCTGCAAATCTTTGCATATTCATGCATAATTATGTTCTAAATATAATCACTTGTATTGAAAACATATAAAAGTGAAGTGCAGTATTTACAGTGCAATTAAGAAAACAACAATTAATTGACTTATTTAATTTTATAATTTTAAAGCTTCATAAATTTCGAATGACTTAAAATAATATTAATCTGTATATTGTACAGCACTTTTTCCAAAAAAAACACTCTGCACTCATCGAACAATTTTTTCCATTGTACACAGTACTGAAGATAGCCAACGAGCCCGAAACACGTGTCTACTAATATTTTATTAAATTTTTTTTAAGTTTTACTTTATAAGGTAGTTAAGCTGTAAAATTAGCCTCCTCAAATGGAAAAGTCACGAGCCGCCGCTGAAATGAGCAGACCAGAACATCTAGAAGAAGAGATGAGCCACATAAAATGGAACATTCTGGGAATATGCGAGACCAGATTACCTGGAGAAAAACTATACACGCTAAACTCAGGACATGTACTATTCCAGAATAACGACGAGGAAAATTTCCGAAACGGAGGAGTAGCTATACTCATAAACAAGAAACGAAAACATCTTATCACAAAAGTACAGGCAATATCTGACAGAGTCATATACATAGTCATGAAGATATAGAAAAGATACAAAGTCCAAATCATACAAGGATATGCCCCTACCAGTACCGCAGAAGACGAAGCTATCGAACAATTTTATGACGATATTACATCCGCAAGAAGATCCGGAAAAACTCAATATTGTCTAATAATTGGAGACCTAAATGCCAAAATAGGAACAAAGACAGAATACTCGTTCCTAAAATAACTTGTCAAAAACACGACTCATCTTTAAAATCGTCCAATATTGATTCTTTGCATGGAGAGAAATGTTTTGAGGTAAGCGAAATGCGTTTAAAAATAAATAAAAGAAATTTGAATAAACGTTTAAAATTGAAGAGCAAAAAGTTTTTTTTTAATTTGCCCATTTTATAGCGTAGTTCAAGCAATGAAGCTGAAAAATTAGCTTGAGCTTACAATAAATCTGAGCAAGCTGAAATTTAGCAAATAAGTATATAGTAGTGCCTTAGGGCCAGTTGTATAGCAGAGGTTCAACCTTGAGTACGGGTTAACCCAGGGATTTTTGGTGTATCAACCAATCGAATAGCAGAAATCCCTGGGTTAACCTCTATTATACAACCGGCCCTTAATGAACCTCGCAAAATTCACCTAACATCCCATGCCGACGTCTCCCCAATTGAGGATTTTATCCCCAACACGATTTTTCGCTTATAGCTCCCTTATTTTAATTCCTGTGAAAAATGATGACGAAAAAATTAGAACCTGATAGTTAGCGCGATCAGCTGCTAACGTAGGGCTCCCCGGTTCGACTCCGGGTACAGTCTAAAATTTCTTGACCGTCTTCCGTGCTTTCGGAGGGCACGTAAAGCCGTCGGTCCCCCTGTGTTAATGATTTGCCATCATAACAATAAAAAACAGGGTCAGGCACATCGAAAGGCAAGCCTAGCAAGCTACCCGAGATGTAAAAACAAAAATGCTTGCAGAACTAATTGCAAAAATTAGTGAAGAACAGGTCCTGGACCTATATTAAGAGGGAGACTTCTTAATAAAAGAAGAAGAAGAAAAATTACGAGACCAAATTGAAGAACATAAAATTCCTTACAAAACATTTTTTACTACATTTTTCTATGGCATATTATTCCTGACAAAAACCTTCCCAAATTTTTATAAAACCGTGGGATTAAATTAAGAATTTTACTCGACTAGAGAATTAATATGAAGGTCATATATCTCAGAAATGTCATCACAAAACACTACTTTCTCTCTCGCCTTTGCATAATAGTATGTTACACATCTATAGTCCATCTGGTTTTGGATTGCAGTAGAGGTCGCCTTGAACGGCAAGTCAGATTTACACAGGGAAACGTCAAATAATTAAAGTGTTTGAGCGACAAAAAACAAATGTCACTTATTTGATACTTGAAAAAATCGAGTTAAAAGTATTTTTTTATCAAATAGCAATTTACCTTGTACAAATTATTTAGATTTGCTAAAAACTTTTAGAAAAAAATATTCGTGAGTCATCAATCGCAAATAAAATTTCGGCAATGTAAACGTATAGAAATAATTTCGGCAAGCACCAAAAACTCCAATAATCAAAATGACCTAAAAGCATTACAAGTTTGAAATTGTTTTTTATTATTTAAGCACTAATTTACCTTCATAAATAAGAAATCTTTATCATTCATTTCCTTAAGAAATTGATGTATCTCTTCTTTGCGAAAAATACACGATTTTTTAGGTCGGTATCCTACTGATTTCCTCTTCAAGAAAGCCACAACTTGATGATATTGACTAATATCAATTTTTTTCTTAATCGAGACCAACATTCGCAGCATAGAATACCGGCACCATAACGAAGATGGTTTTAGCTTCCCTGCTTGTTCCGAAAAATAGGCAAGGACCACATTTTCAGAGATTTCACGAATTTTCTTAGCTTCCATCCATTCTTCAAAATATTTGAACACTATTTCGTATCGCTTTTTAGATTTGGCAGGCATTAATGTATCTATAGCAGATTGAGCAGCCAATTCTATATCAGAAGGCAAACTTTCCTCTGAATTACTCATGTTTCACTTACGATTATACTGGAACTTGCTGTCAATTAAATGCTTGCGAAACAATTAAACAATTTCGTAACTACGCGACTAGCCGCCCAATAATTTTTTTTTATAAATGCAATTTTAAAAATTCAACTAGAAACTCAAAAATATGCGTAGGTTTGATTACAAAATCAAAGTAGATAAAACGTTGTACAATATTTGTATCGTAATGTGTCTCTACGATACTTGATGGATTATCCAACGCGCCTTCGGCTTGTTGGACAATTTTTCCATCGCGTATCGTAAAATTCCACATTACAATACACATATCGTAAATATCTATTATCCAATCACGCTCGAAAGTCACAGTTTTAGTACAATTTAGTTCTGCATTCTTAAAACGGATAGACTATAGAGACAGAATCGATACTTTTAATCACGTGTGCGAAAGGGATGCCCGTGACAGTGGAGCTTTGGAAAAACAGTAACAAATTAATAGTAAATAAATCTATTAATGTCAATTAATGTATTGCATTACAAAAGATAACATTGGTTATAAAAATTAAGGACACATATTTATACAATAACTCCGGCGAACGATATGAATAAGTCGTTGTAATCGGATGACGCAATTTCTTACGAAGTAAACGTTAAAATAAACAAAATGCCGACAGATATGTGTGTATAAAAATGCAAACGTATAATATAACATATAACAAAATTCAAATCGACATAACAAAATTAACACCTGCAAGACTGACGAGGCAAATATTATTCATTAATATCATGAGACCGCGGGTTTAAATGAGCCCTCTTGGGATTTAATTAACAAATAAACTATGAGAGAGAAGGTCATGCGTCTCGCAAAAGTCGTCATAAAGTGAACTTTTAAGTGTTAGCATAGCATAAAACTTAATTATTTTATTAAAAAGTAATTTGATTTATTAACCTAGTTACATGTGTCAACATCAAAATCTAAAATTTGCGATGTCAAGAATTCCTCTGCAGAAAACGTTACGGCCAATTTGGTATCAGATGCTTCCAAAAATAATGTGGGCTCAGGTTTTACACAGAGTGTGTTATCAATGTTTTCCAATTTCATATTCAGTAAATTATACATCTTTATGTAAGACTTTGATTTTATGAATATGAATTTAGTGTTGGCGGTTATTTGCTGCACATTTTCTTCATTATCAATCCTCATGGCATATATTCCAGATTTGCAATCGAAAACAGTGAAGAATTTGCTGTTTTCTTCGACGATCATCAAAGTATTTTTCTTCAAAAATGTAGCCATGGTTCCCATAAGATTGTGCAGTTTTTCCCCAGTATGGATGTTCCATACTAGGATAACGTTATTCGTCGACCTGCTCATCGCATAAGTACCATTTATCGATACATCGGCAATTTCCGCCATTTTATAATTTTGAAACGCGTATATCAATTTTCCATCATTGATGTTCCAAACTTCTATAAATCCATCTTGACATCCGCAAACAAGTTTATTTTCATAAAAATTTATGCGTGTAACTCGAAAATTGTGTTTCAAACGAAATATAACTTTTTTCGATTTCGTATTCATTAAATGAACAACATTGGGGTATTTCGCATTAATTGCAATCTTGTCATTACAAAAATCAACAGCGATATTGAAGGTTGTGCTACAATCAAAACTCCAAATTCTTTGAACCGAATCCACCTTCCACAACACCAATTTCTTGTCTACATACAAAATTAGCAGATAGTCATCCTCCAACTTTGCAAAAAGTACCGATTGCCCGTCATCTTGTATGGTTCTAAATATCTTTCCATAGGAGTTGATAATATTGATTGTACCATTATAATCATTAACCTCGATAATATTTTTGTCGCTACATCTTAAAATTCGCATTCCTTTCCTTTCTTCGTGGGATGTCGTAAAAGACTTTGTTAACCAGTTCTTCCTCAGAGTGTGATGGTATAAAAACACACCTTTCCAGTGGATATGTCTCTTACAACATTTCTTATAACCGTAGCGGTTTTGTTCCACTTCTTGGAAATAGTTTTCTTTACATTTCGTTTTCCAAAAATAGGTGTCCATCAAAGATTTCCATATTTTATTCACACGCTGTGATTTCAGTAAACTATTGACATCCAAACTTGCAAATATTTTGTGAGACAATTCTTCGGGTAAACTTGAAATTAAATCTAATTGATCAGTTTGTTCCATTTCGGGCACAGTGGTATTTTGAAAATGTATCAAATTTTATTCTTTGATTTTATTTTTTCTTTTGTACTTATAGGTAGTACCAACTTATTATTTTATTTTATATTGGTATTTCCTTCAAATTTTAATCAGTCTATACAGGGTGTCGTAAGAATTTTGTAGGTACAGTAATACCACGTTTAACGCGGGGGATACGTTCCAGCAAAGTAGAGCGTTATAGAAAACAGCGTTAAACGAGGTTATGTCACCATGTAAATATTGGGGTTAGGGGAAAATTTTTAATAATGAATATGTATTTTGTCAATGAAGTTTATTAAATATGTTTTTTTTATAACAATACAACAAAAATTTATTTCTTACAAATATAGAAACATAAATAAACATACACCCGGTATTATTAATTATAACCAACCTTTAAAAGTGTGTCAAGTAACAAACACTCGATGCGAAAAATAGAAAAAATCAAAGATTCTAAAGCCGGGTCCAGACTATGTAACAAAACATGTTAAATAACAAGTAATACAACAAATCTGTTGTACAACATTGTTTTATAACTTGTTGTAAAATAGCAGAGACATCCAGACTATGTAACAAAATTTAGTATCTGGCAATACTAAATTCAAACGCATCTGCGCTGTTGCTGCAGAAAATGTTTAATAACACAAGTGTGGACAAGTCGCGGCGTGTTATAAAACAAAGTTTTATAACTTCCTTTGATCTTTACCGACACCTAATGGATAACATAAAATATGCTATACAACAAGAAAATTGTTGTATAACATTGTGTTTTATAACTTTTTTACTAGAATTTCTCTAACAAGTTATAAAACTTTGTGATTTAACATGTTTTGTTACATAGTCTAGACCCGGCTTAAGTCATTTACGTTTGAGATCATTCAGATTCTTCCGCATTTCTAATTTTCTGTCTTTATCAAAAATGTGTCTAATGTCATTTGCGTTTTTCGTTTGCGCTGTGTAAGAAGTTGTCGATAAGTGGATAAGGCATCAAATGTTAAATAATTAATAATGAATGGGTTATATGTACTGCACTCTTATCAGTGGCGATCGGCATACTAATATACTAATCCTCCGCGTTACGCTTTGGATATCGGGGAATCCCACGCGGTGTGCGATTTTCGGGGAATACCCTATTCAAATAAAACAGCGTTAAACCGAAACAGCGCTAAGCGGAGCAGCGTTAAGCGGGGTCTTACTGTACTGATAAGAGCAGTGGCTCTCAACCTGGGGTCCATGGATCCCTTCGAGGTACGTGGAGCACAGTAGAGTCCTAGTTTTTTCTTGCTTTATTTAAAAAAAAAATTAGTTTGGTGGTTCCAGAGTTTATCGGTTAATCCGATAATAATTATCGCATTACCAACTAAAAAAATTAGTATAATTTATTATAAACGAAATGTCTCCTTTTTAGGCTTCTATACAAAGTATATAGCAAGAAGCCTTATGATCTGGCTCCGTGTCCGTCTGTCCACATAATTCAAATCTAATCAGAACCCTCGAAATTGTGATTGTAAACACATCGAATGAATAATAAAATAAAAATTTGTTTTAGATTTAAAATCGACTTTCTACACAGAGAAAAAAATCTTTTGATGTTAAGTACGTTTTACTTCAAATTGAAGTGCAAATTCGTCTCGCATCAATTTGATGTCAATTTTACAACAAATGAAGTAAATTTGACAACAATTCAAGTAATATTTATTTCAAATTGTTGCGAGACGTATTCCTACGTCAATTTTTTTCTCAGTGTAGCCACTGAGCCACAAAAAAGTTTACTAATATAGAATATTTGTTAGGTTGGTACTAAAGATTCAGATTATCAGAATTACCGGAGGATTCTCCTCCGCTGGTAGCCACCCCGTAATAGCTTCCCAAAGCTGATGAATGCCCCAACAAACATTTTAGCTGTAAATCTGCTTTTAAATAGCTGTTTATCAGCTAAAAATAGCTGTCAGCTAGTTAACAGACGATTTACAGCTAAAATGTTTCAAAATCATCGTCGCCGTTTCGCCGTGGCCGTTTCGCCGTAGCCGTTTCGCCGTCGCCCATTTCGCCGTGGTCGTTTCGTCGTCGCCCATTTCGCCGTCGTTAATTAAAAAATATAAATCAAAAGTTACAATTAAAGTTTTATTAAATTATATATAAAATTAAGTTAAAGTTAAATAATAAAATTAATAGTTTTAGAAGAAGAAGAAAATGTAACCTAACCTATGGGAATTTTTTTTGGGATTTCAAACCCACTCACAATATGAGGCTGTTTCATTTATATAGTAAAAATTTATTACCAACTTAAAATGTTGCGATAATACAAAAAATATCGATTCCTAACACTAACCTAAGCTCGACCGGTGGATCCCCTTTTTAACGGTCCTGTCATTAAAAAAATATCGTTTCCTAACACTAACCTAAGCTCGACCGGTGGATTTTGAATTTAGTTTGAATTTAGAAAAAAAAATTGACACCCTGTATATAGAATCAATCTATTAAATTATTGATTGGGAATGTTAAAGTTGGTAACAAAATAATAGAACAGTACGGTAGTATATAAAAGAGCGGGAAGTAACTAATTTTGAATAATTATCTAAACTCGACAATTCAATTAAAATAAAGATCAAGATCAAATTATGGCGAATACTATCCTTAGCACCAGAGGTAAAGATAAAGTTTCGCACGATGGCTACTTATACGTGTTTGACGCGACATCAAAAAGCGATGAATCAGTTAAATTTTGGCGTTGCGAGGAACGTGGTCGATGTAAAGCCAGAATTCATACACGAGGAGAAGAAGTAATTAAAACTATAAATATTCACTCTCATGACGTCTCGGCCGCAAGAATAGAAGTTGGAATAGCAGTAACTAATATTAAGAAGCGAGCCGCGGAAACAATGGAACAAACAAGTCAAGTTATAAATGCATGTACAGCAAATATCGCTCAAGCTTCGTTGCCCGGTGGTAGTGCTTTAAAAAAAATGGTTCGACGACAACGAAATGGAATAAACAAGGCACCTCCAAATCCTGTAAGTATTGACGAATTGGTTATACCAGATGAGTATAAAACATACGAAACCAAGACTGAGACCAAGACAATATCTGAAAAGTTTTTACTCTATGAAGAAAGAAAAGATATTTTAATTTTTGGTCGAGAAAACTGGCTTCCATTGCTGCTATCAAAGACATGGTTCGTAGATGGTACGTTTAAAATAGCGCCCTTATTGTACGCTCAAGTTTTTGTTATAATGACAAAAAATCACAACGGTGTGCATCCTGTGCTATATGCATTGCTTCCAAATAAGCAAAAAACAACATATGTTCGCTTATTCGAAATCATTAAAAACTTGCAACCAAATACGAATCCAAGCATTGTAAATTGTGATTACGAACAAGCTGCGTTTTTGGCAATTGAGGAGTGCTTTCCTAATGTTTCAATCAAAGGCTGCTTTTTCCACCTTGCTCAAAACATGAGAAGAAAACTTTCCGAGTTAGGGTTAATAGGTACTTACAATGAAGATTCTGAATTTGCCCTCAAGGCAAAGATGGTAATTGCTTTAGCGTTTGTACCAAGGCAAAATATTGATGAAGCTTTTGATGCGCTTGCCGCTAATTTGGGTCCAGCATTGCAGCGTCTGTTAGAATGGTTTGAAGACTCTTACGTTGGAAGACCAAACCGAAGAGGAAATGGTCGGCGAGATCCGATATTCAAATTTGAAATGTGGAATTTGCGCGAGAGAACATTGAATGGCGAAGATCGTACGAATAACCACGCCGAAGCAGCCCATCGAAGGCTACAAACTGAATTAGGCGTTGAGCATCCTACATTATGGAGATTCATCGACGGTCTTCGATCAGCTCAAAAAAGCCGGGACATTTACTACGAACAGCTTGTAGCTGGAGTAGAACCTCCTAAAAAATTAAAAAACTACAGGGACGCGGATGATAGAATATTGCGTATAGTTAACCGTTTTGACGAATACGATGACTTAGCGGAATACCTCCGTGGTATTGCTCACAATTACCAAATGGGGCAATAAGGTTTTTAGGTTATATTTTTTATATTTTTTTAATTTAATTTGTATACTTATTAACTTTTTTATTTAATTTCATATATAATTTAATAAAACTTTAATTGTAACTTTTGATTTATATTTTTTAATTAACGACGGCGAAATGGGCGACGGCGAAACGGCCACGGCGAAATGGGCGACGGCGAAATGGGCGACGGCGAAACGGCCACGGCGAAACGGCCACGGCGAAACGTCCCATTCCGACCCGTACTGCCCACAATTAATAATAAAAAGAAAATGTATTTTATGAATAATGATTTTATTTAAATTGTTTAGCTAAGCGAACGCTTAGCTGTTGAGTTGCAACTTGCGCTTAATAGCAGCATCCCCACCACTATTAATTGCATCTCGACAATGATTTAGGTACTTGATGGTTACTACTTCTTGACATGTTTCATTCCTTTGTGTTTCGACTGCAACTTATCCACAATACTGTTCAGCTGTTTATCTGCTATTTGCAGTAAACAACTTCCCCACATCTGATCGTATCGCATTACTGACTTACTCAGCTGTACCGATTCTTCTTTAATAATAAATGTATTGCATGGTGTATACAATGGAATCATGGTCATGTCGGATATCGAATTCCACTTCTCGTTCATGTTTACAACTATTTGTCGGAAAATATCTTCTACATTTGAGACGGTGTGAGAGAAGCTTTCAAAATATGTTGCTCCGATGGCACTAGAAAACCGCCGCGCTTGTTTTTCAGAAATCTTTCTTTTTCTGGATGTGTCCTTGCTGTTAGCAATCACAAAGGTGCACACATCTGTCATCATATAACTCGCTAAGTCGTCCTTCCAAATTTGGAGATTCTCAAATGACCTCGGGTTGTTTACATCAAACATGAGTATAACTACATCAGCAACACTGTAAAAAATTGAAAGATGGGACTTGTAGCACTCCTTGCCTGACGAATCATAAATTTCCATTGTTTATGGAAATTGTTGGAAACATTGTTTATGTTTCTATTCTTTGCCGATGTTGCCTGTATCGTATATCCTATTCAATATCCTGGTGAGACTTTGGACATTTGTATTATCGTCCAGCAACTTCAAAAGTTCCCCATTTGTATCATCTGGGCCTGGAGTTTTCCGTCTTTTATGAAGGATTGTTTCGCCATTGAGGGTTACTGATGACTTGTGATACGACACTCCTAGCGTTGGAGTGTTGCATTTAGAAAATATCTTTTCCGTTTGTCGCATAACAAAATTTGTTTTACCAACTCCTTCGTCTCCTACAATGAGTACCTCAATAGATAAACATGGTTGAGTCATATTGATTATTGTTGTTGATACTTGTAAACTAAGAGAATGATCAAGAGCGTTCAAAATGTGCATAAATTCCTATACTTAAAATACTGCTATCGTGATTCCTATATAGATAATTAATCCGATGATACATTGATCCGACGATACTTTGATCTGTTGATCCGTTGATATGATGATCCGTTGATGTGGTAATCAGAGGTACATTTCGCCGCCCGCTCTCCATCGCAAAGTTTGTAATGAAATGAATGTAAAACGTTTGAGCATCGTTTGAGGTCCAATGAGTTTCCATTCAAATTGTTTTAATCATAACAACGGACAGGGTTGCAGTTAACAGCCATGGCTACTACTCACAACCGACATATGGTTGGAAGGGGGAGAGTGACGTAGCGGTCCTAGAATTAATCACGGAATATAGAAGTTCCACGCTACATAAACTAATCGCCTCGGCAGCGCAGTTGCATGAGCAATCGTATTCAAATCTAATACCCCTGGGTTCAAATCCAAGTTGAGGAACATATTTTTCAGCATACCATCTTGCTAAAACATGATTTTAGTCGTGCACGATGTGAGTGAATCGCCATTAGATCTACTCAATAATTACTAGACATATACTTTTCGTATTCGCGGGTAACACGAAAAACATCGAGGGTATGCAGCGTGAGCAATATGGAAAATATCGTGAGCGTGCGTGAGTAATATAAAAATACATCGTTAGTATGCGTGAGCGTGATCTAGCCTTTGCATGATCGTTCGTGAGCAGTAAGAGAGATGTCATGAGTGTACGTGAGCGTGAGTGGAAAGTGACTCACGCGCCCATCTCTAGTACTGACTGATATGATCTAAAAATCTGCATAGCATCTGATTAGTCAATTATATTTCGCTACTTTAAAAGAAGCTACAGTGCGGCCTTCAGGCCACACAACCACGGCTATCGCGCACAGAGGCGTAGTTTCGCGAGTAACCAAAAGGAAACGGCAAGTCTCCGGTTTCCGATTAATTGACCAATAATAAACAATAATTTACCTTATCAGAAACTAATCGGTTACTTGTGGTTACTCGCGAAAATACTTATAACAAAGTAATTTCATCATTCAATAATCAGAATTAAGCATTGCTGAAACCTATAAGGTTTACTTGGTATCACGATACACTTACAACGGTATGCTTATTATTTTTCTCAAACACGTATACTATCGCGCATTACGTCACGTGCGAATTAAATTACAAACGATCGTATACGAACGTGGTACGAACTGTACTCGTGAACTCAAATTATCTGTCGAATTCTAATTATTTGAAATTATTCGAATTTGTGAAAATTCTATTATTAAATTCGAAAATGCCGGGTTGTGCAGTTGCGAAATGTGGTAATAATAATAAAACGACAAAAGGGACGAAAATCAAATACTTCCGATTTCCACAAATTGAAGACATTTCTAAAATAAAATGGATTGTTGCATGTCATCGTGAGGATAAAATAAACCTAAAAAATGGTATGTTGTTTTATGAAACAAAAATTTTCGAGAACCGTTGAAAAACAACCCCAAAATCGACTTTTTAAAAGTAGGGAAAATGAACATCGAACATGCCGAGGCTCCCAAGGCAAACGCGGGGAAATGCATCACACGTTCCCTTCGAATCGAGTGAAATTTTTTTGCTCCGATTTGAATTTTTCTTTGAAATTCGGATAGGTGGGGGTGTGATTAGTAGATATTAATAATAAATATTATCAAAAAAATGGAAAATAACCGGTGTATTTGCGCAAAAGCGCAAGATGGTTCGCATCACAATTCCAATTCGCACGTGACGTCACACAACCTGCGTATGAGCATACCGTTGTAAGTGTATCGTGCTTGGTATGAAGAAAAATTCAAGCAAAGCTTCAGACACAAAAACAAAATTTTCATTTCTTGTCGGCTTAAATTAGTGAATCCGATTATGTTTTAATTGCAATTAATGAAGACTATCCAAGATTAAAGGTTATCAAGAGCTACAAAAATCCATTTTAAAGTTCATAAACCAGATTGTTGTTTTTTATTGATCATTTTGTATTATCTTCCACAATAAACAGCAACTTGATAAAATTAGATTTACTTTCTTGGTTATCTCTGTTTATTCAACTGTGTAACCACGATCTGCTTATTTAGACAAAATATGCATTAAAAATGTTGCTAAATGCAATTCGAATTTCCATACGATCTGGTAATTTCAAATCGGGCATTATTAGAAACATAGTAACCTCATCTTCAATGATGGCAGAAAATCAAAACAAATTTGACCTTCCAAAACGCTTCGATGGAATTGGAAAATACAGCGTATGGTGAGTATAAATTTTGAAATTCCTGAAACACGAACTTACAATTATTTCAGGGCAGATTACATCCAGCTGGCTATAAAGCACAACCCGTTAAATTTAGGACAAGGTTTTCCCGATTTTGCTCCGCCCAAGTACGTTACTGAAGGTCTAAAAAACGCTGCTCTTTTGAACTCGCGAAATCATCAATACACAAGAGCATTGGTATGTTTAAAAATGGTATTAACACGAATAGTACTTTTGTATTATTTAGGGACATCCCAGGTTAGTTAACGTATTATCTACGCTGTATTCTCGGTTATTAGAAAGGAAAATTAACTCTCAAAACGAGATTCTCGTTACATTTGGTGCTTCCGAAGCGCTTTATCTAGCAATTGCAGGAAACATTCAAGACGGAGACGAAGTTATCATCATTGAGCCCTTTTTCGAGTGTTTCCAATCCATAGTTAAGATATCTGGTGGCGAATGCAGATTTGTACCTTTACGACTGGTTAGTGATAAATCGATAAATTCATCCGAAACTAAAAATTATGGAATCTTTACTTTTTGCAGAAAAATACCGACAAGGATGTCGTGTCTTCTGAAGACTACGCTTTGGATACAGAAGAACTGGAGAAGGCGTTTAACAATAAAACAAAAATTATAATTTTTAACACGCCTAATAATCCGTTAGGAAAAGTTTACTCTAAATCCGAAATAGAAACGATTGCCAATTTATGTAAAAAGTGGAATGTTCTTTGCATTGCCGATGAAGTGTACGAGTGGTTAGCCTATAAACCATATCAGCACCTGAGAATTGGTAATGTCCCTTACAGTAAAATTTGCTTTGCTAAAAGAAAATTTTAGCAACTTTTCCCGGAATGTGGGACAGAACAATTACGATAGGGTCTGCAGGAAAGATATTTAGTGTTACTGGATGGAAAACTGGATGGGCAATAGGACCTTCTAATTTACTAAATAATCTAAAAGTAGTACATGATTCCATAGTGACTTGTTGTAATACCCCAATGCAAGAAGCAGTGGCATTAAGTTTAGAGACAGAAATGCAGAGGCTTGACAGTGAAGATTGCTATTTTTATTCGTTGAATAGGGAATTGAAATCAAAGAGGGATTATATGATGAAGTGTTTGATTGATGCTGGAATGAAGCCCATAGTTCCGCAAGGTGGATATTTCGTTATTGCCGATTTTACTTCGTGGGGTAAGAAATTTGTTTACGGAATTTTGAATCGCATTTGATTGTTGAACGTGGAATTTTAGAATCTCAGATTGATTTAAGTGGAGAGACTGATCAGTATAAAGATTTTCGATTTACAAAATGGTTAATAAAAAATGCTGGGTTGTTGGGATTACCCAGCAGTATTTTTTATGGTGATGAGCATAAGAAAATAGCGGAAAATTTTGTGAGATTTTGTTTTGTTAAAGTAAGTTAGAAGTGTTTGTGTGTATTTTTGTACATTGTACTTATCTAGAAAAATACGTTGCAGGATAACAAATACTTGGAAAAGGTCAATGAAGTTTTGCAGAAATGGAAACCTAAATAAATAATTACAATTTAAGCATAATTAAAATAAATAAATAAAATTATATAAATAGGTAATGGTGGAATTTTATTATCCTTTAAACTCTATTGCTAGAGTAACACAAGAAGATTTAATGGTCGAATCGTTTAGACGAATGTTCGTCAAGGATTTACTCGTGGAAATAAATTTGGAAATATTTTAATCATATCTTTAAGGACGAGTTGTACAATCGTGAGTTAAACCAAGCTCAAGGGTTAACTCGGGGATTTAACCAATCAAACAATAGTATTCCCCGAGTTAACCCTTGAGCTTGGTTTAACTCACGATTGAACAACTGGGCCTAAGTAAGTTACATGGCGTGCCTTAAGGTTCTGTGTTTATTTCAAGTTCATTTCACAATTACCTTATAGGATTTTTATATTGGGTAATGCCGCAATTAGATATTCATTGTAAACCAGACCGTTAGCCCCCCCCCCTCGAAAATTCAGTCGTTACCAAAACTTCAGGTTTTCGATAGCAGTCTCGCAAAATTATGTTTCAAAAATTTTGTTTTCCTTGTTCCCCTGACCTGGAAAGACACCCCTCAACATTCCTCATCATCAACCAGCCAATTGCGTCCATCGAAGGACATAGCCCCCCCCCCCCTTCAACTTCCAATTTTTTCTATTTTGCATCACTTGCATCCAGTTTCCAGAACATCTCCTGAAATCATTGGTTCATCTAATAGGAGGCCTTCTTCTTGTTGGTAATTATACCCCTAAGCATTGCCCGCTCCATGGCTCGCTGAATCACTCTTAGTTTACCCGCCGATTTCTGAGTCATCATGAATGTTTCCGCTGCGTAACTTTGCCGCAAAAGAACACTGTATACCTTTCGTTTAAGGCACATCGACATTTCGTTGGGGGGAGGAAGGCTAAAGGGCTGTTGATATCATTCTTGGAAACAATTTGTTGAGTTCGTCCCTGTCTTCATAAACAATATTTTATGTAGTAGAGATGTGACGTGATTTTCGTCACATTTTCACGAGAGTGTCTACAATAGAGAATCAGGACAAAAACCGTGATTGTGCGTGAGTGAAATTAAATAAACGTGATTGTACGTGAGTCGCTAAAAGCCGTGAGTAGTCGTGAGCAAAAAAGAGCTCGGTTACTTAACAGAAAATGTCGACTAACTTTTGTTTCTAAATAACAATCTGCAATTGTATTTAATATTTTTTCATTTTTTTTATGAGTGAGGGAGTCGGTGAGAACTCTGAGATTAGAAGGTGATGACCTATGTTGTGCGGACTAAAGGCCGCACCGATGGGAATTATTATCATAAGTGTAAGTCGTAATTGTTCAGTTTTTTCTGTCTTTCTTTGACTTGTCCCACATGCAAATCATAATACAGCTTTGGACCGTTGCTATTCTTTCTTATTTCGGGATTTTACATCCGATATCCACTGATTCAAATTAGCTCTCGTCAATCTATACAAAATAAATAATCTGTATTCTTCTATATTGCAATAAAATGTCAGTTTGTGTCTCGGTCTGTCCGCTACTTCCTCTTGTAACTAAAGAACGTAGAGAATCAGTCTCCAAGAGTCGAGCATATCGTAAGCTACTTGGGAGGCTGAAGACCGAGTTGATTACGGCAGCGATTATCTACCAAATTCATAGAGCTAGATACTATTTGGATCTCCCGGTGGTCTGTCCACCAATAACTCGCATGAATGCAAATTTATTTTCTTCTTCTTCACGTGTCTACCCCTTACCGGATGTTGACGATCATATTTGGCCATCGTGAATTTGCTGACGGCACCTCTGAAAAGTTCTGTTGTTATTGTTGCAAACCACGTTCTTAGGCTTTCTACCTGGTCCTCTCTTTCCATAGACCTTTCCGTAGAAAATCAGCTGAAGCAACTCATATCGGTGCCCGTTTCTCATGATGTGGCCCAAATATTTGAGTTTTTTTTCTTGACATAATTTATAACTTCCATTTTCTATCCCACTCGCTCCAGCACCTCTATGTTCGTTACGTGCGCCGTCCATGAGATTCTCAAACGCGTCGATATAACCAAATTTAAAATGCCCCTGTCAGGGTTCATGCTTCTACGTCGTAGAAGAGCACCGAAAATACATAGCAATGGAAGAGTCTGATTCTAGTCTTTATGTTGAAACTCCGGTTCTTTAGCAATTTAGCCATCTTGCTTTCCTGATCTCAATTTTCCTTTGTTTATCAACAATTATCCTTGTGGTCAAGAGGCGGTCATATCACAGTTCACATTTCTGCATCGTTGAATTAATACTTGGGTACAACGTACAAAACAACGCCTCGCGTGTTCCGGTTGCTTTTCTAAATCCGAATGTAGTGCTCCCCATATTTATTACTTTTTAGCGGTTGTTTTCTTGGGGATTTTTACAAATGTAGATTTTAGCCATTATTCTTTGCCGATGTTGCCTGTATCGTATATCCTATTCAATATCCTGGTGAGACTTTGGACATTTGTATTATCGTCTAGCAACTTCAAAAGTTCCCCATTTGTATCATCTGGGCCTGGAGTTTTCCGTCTTTTATGAAGGATATTTCTTTCTTTACTTCTTCTACTGTAATTTCTGGACCAGTGACGTATTCTGACATTTGAATGTTTAAGCGTTGGTCTTGGAATAAAATTTCGATGTAATCCTCCCACATTTTAGTTATTTATCTATTATCCAGCGGCAATTTTAGTCCCGCAGGTTACCTGGTAGTTTTGTTTTGACTTTCTTGCGCAGATTAAAGTTATCGTGTTTTTTTCTCTCATTTATTTTTTATTCTTTTTGAATTTATTTATATTTATAAAATTTTTATTACATTTTCGTTTCCCCTACCTAGGTACACAAATCATTATACCGGTCTGACCCCCCCCCCCATTCAAGCGAGACGTAATTTATGGACCTCTGATTAAATTTTATCATTTATAGGGTATTAAGCTAGTCGACAAGTGTTTTATTGCGTAAAAAAATGGGGGCAAGCTGGAATAAATTTTATTCTCTTTATTAGAACCTCTAAAAAGACGTACTAATTTTGCACCCCCTAGCGACCCCGGATTTCGCCGCCACAGAGGAAATTCCACGCAAAGAATGGTAGTTTTACGAATATTCGTGAATATCTCGGTTTTAGTGCACTTTAGAGCAAAATATTAAGTTATTGAAAATAAAGAACATTAAATTGTCTAGAAAAAAGGTCTTCCACTTTTTTCTAATTAATCGAACGGTTACGGAGTTACAGCCATCAGAACGCAGGGTATATATCGTATTTCGATCTTTATATCGTATATAAAGATATTTTGAGGAACACCGAATAATGGGAAATATAATGGGCGTTCTGATGGCTTTAACTCCGTAACCGTTCGATTAACTAGAAAAAAGTAGAAGATCTTATCTCTAGACAATTTAGTGTACTTTATTTTCAATAACTTGACATTTTGCTCTAAAGTGTACTGAAACTGAGATATTCACGAATATATGAAAAAATTTCATTCTGCGTGTGTTTTATTCGTAAAAATATATTTATAAAAATATAAATAAGTAATATTCATAAAAAATATCATTCTTCGTGTGGGTTTTCCTCTGTGGCGGCGAAATCCGTGGTCGCTAGAATTTTGAAGACATACAACAAGTTCTGACGGTTGTAACTCCGTAACCGTTCGAGTTATAAGAAAAAAGTGGAAGAGCTTTTCTGTAGAAAATTTAGTGTACTTTACTTTCAGTAACTTCATAATTTGCTGTAAAGTGCACTGAAACCGAGATATTCACGAATATTCGTAAAAATATCATTATTCGCGTTGTGTTTCCTCTGTGGCGGCGAAATCCGGGGTCGCTAGGGGGTGCAAAATTAGTATGTCATTTTCGAGGTCCTAATAAAGAGAATAAAATTTATTCCAGCTTGTAAAGTACAATTTGGAGCGTTCTGATTGGCTTTGAATTATGTGGACGGACGCACAGACACGAAGCCAGATCATAAGGCTTCTTTCTATACTTTGTACATATAGAAGCCTACAACAAGGTGAATGCACATCGAAAGACACACAGAACTAATATATAAATTAGTAAAAGGATAGGTCCTAAACCTATATTAAGAATGGAAGTGACGGATGTGATAGAGCGGATGGCAATACTGAAGTCGAGTTGGGTTGGCCATGGGAGGCACCAAGATAAGAATAGATGATTATAATCATTGCCACGAAAGTTGACATCTGGTCATAGATTGACCGAATATAGCAACGACGTATTGCTTATGAGTTATGAGCATTACCAGTCATTTTGTATTGATATGACAAAGCACGAAAATATATTGCACGTTTGAAAAGGGAGTATTAGCTTAGTTCAGACGATTATAATTTTATGTCGAGACGTCAACTTTCGTGGCAATGATAATAACAAAGATTATTCGATGGCGGCCAAGAGAGACAAAAAGAGACGTGGGACGGCCGTAGTTGAGATGGAGAAATGATGTAATGAAGACTGGGGGTAGAGAGCGACTGCAAGCGGCTCAGGACAAAGGAAAATGGAAAAAATTGAGAGAAGCCTACGTCCAGGAGTGGATAAGCACAGGCCGATGAAGATGGTAATTTTTAGGTTTCCAACCTTCTTTAGACACGGTGTGGGTTTTTTAGAGCGTTACGCAGAAAGCTGACACCGACATTTTAATCCGTTGATCCGGTAAGCTGTTGATCTCTAGATCAGTTTAACACTGTTTTCCATCAATATGAATGATCCAATAATCCAGTCAATCTGGCTCAAAAAGTTTCTAATATCTACAAAATTGATATAGGATGGCTGAATTTTTCAGAGCAGTTATTAGAGGATCCTCCACAAAGCCCTGAATTTCCACAAAAAATTATTGGTGTGATTTACATTTTTTTTTTTCATAATTGTTCGCGGAAGTGCTACAAGCGAAAAGCGGCGTTTTAGGGGATGAATTTTTCAATATTTTCCATCTGCTATTCTATGATATTTATGAGAAAAATGTTCAAACTAAAGTTGTAGCGCCTACGATTCCTTACAACTTTTAAAAAAAAATTTTTTTCGTGTCGCATAAATTACTCGCCCCAGAGGGCGCCAAAGTCAGTCCCATTTATAAAAGAATCTGGTGAGGATTACCTAATGTTGACCACTCCAAATAAATTGAAAATTTCCTATTGCAAAGAGAAAGGTTTATATAGTATACTGACATAATTTTCACAAGCGAAGATATAATCAAAATTTTGAGTAAATAGATTTTGAAGTTAGCTAATTTAACGAGATTCTGGGGTCAAATCTTATGAGATTCCCGCGCGTCGCTCATTCTGTGGTCAGTCCGTGCGTAATTAATGGCCCTAACACTTAGAATATTTCGCACCGGCAGATGCAGCTCGTCTCTCGTACATCATGTAACATCGTTTATTTTTTGATTTTACGCGATTTTTGGGGGTTTCAGATCCCGGCTGCCTTCATCCCGGTTTGCTTGATGGGTGGCGCCTTCTCGTATGTTTAGCTCTGCCGCGTAGCGGCGTATGCGATTGAAAAACCGCCCGGAGTGCCGTAGGGTAGGTTTTTTGATGCGCCCAATTCTGGCCGTGCCAGATCCACCCAATAAAGTAATTAGCGCCATCAAAAAAGGTTTTCCCCACATTTTCCCGGTTTACATTTATTTAGAGAACTTATTTTTAAAATATTTTTGGAAAAAAATCTTGTGCAATCATAATTCCTACTATGTTATACGCACGGCGGTCGACTGACAAATGCGCTCGGCATCGAGCGACCGTAACATATATTTATAACCTCGGCTATGGGCGTGGCTTCGACATGCATTTTACATGCAAAATTATGCTATTTTAAAATTGATTTTTCTCGAAAGTTTGATTATATCTTCGCTTGTGAAAATTATGTCATTATACTATATAAACCTTCCTCTTTGCAATAGGAAATTTTCAATTTTTTTGGAGTGGTCAACAATAGGTAATCCTCCCCAAGAATCTCTTTAAGGGTCATTTTGCGTTTTTGGGGAATCGAAAACACCCTTATCTCCAGACGCACAGGGAAATTTTGGTGGGTTTGTGCGGTTCGGGGCTTTGTGGAGGACCCTCTAACTGCCCTCAAAAATTCAGCCATCCTATCAATTTTGTAACTTGACCCATTGACTGGACTACAAGTTGAATTTCAAAATTCGAACTGCTTATATAAAAAATCATTAGCAGAAAGGAACAGACTCAGAAGAATTTTAATTTGCTACATAATAAATTAATCATTTTCAATTGCAAGAAATTAAACCAATAATCCACATTAACCCCCCCTATTCCGTAACTTCCATCGAGATCCTTTCGATCATCGTTTAGCGATGTTTAACGATGAAAAGTTTGAAAATTACGGGAAATGCACGAAAAGAATCTTTTAGATCAAAAAGTTAACGATATCGATCGACCCAACCAAAATAATCCAAACAAAAATGTTGTTGTAAACAAAAATGTTGGACCTCAAAACAATACAATTGATAAAACCTGTAAACAGGAAGATATCGTGGAAGATATGAGAAAAATAGTAACTCAAGCCAAAATATGCTTGACGTCAGACCTGCATATTTATATACGAAAATATTTCAAAATTTTTTCTCGCTGTTAAAAATTTCAATGTCCATAATTCTTAAAAATTTAGTTTTACCGTTAAATGACTTCTCGAGAGTTTCGATTTCAAAGGTTGAAAGGTACCATAACCCACATGAAGTAAAAGCCACCTTGGCTTCACCCCGCGTCTAATTTTCAACGACCTCGAATTCATTGTACAAGGATCTGTAAATAAACATTCCTCAATAAAAAAAAAAGATAACTAACTTTCACTTATCACAAGTTGTCATTACAACAAAATTGGAAATATTTAAAATTGACGCGCTTTCTTACGTCAGTTTGTTCAAATCTTAACCTAATATTTTCACGTAACGTCGAACTCGCTTCAGTTTTAATTGTGTTACATTGTACATATTAATTAGGTTTGTATAAATATTTAAATTTTAGTCGAGCTACAAACAATTGTATAGTTATGAATGTTTATTATCATGCAAAGGTTATCTTATCAAAGCATTATTAAACTTTGCACGATAAGCTTCAAGTAGTACTGTTGTTGTTTCCCCTCGACCTGCACTTAAATATTTACAGATGCTACTTAGAAATATTTTACGATTTAATAAATTCAGTATTTTTCAACGTGGCACGCAGAACGTAGCATTTTCCAGTGCAGCCACGTCGGAAATGTCAGATAAATTCGCCTTGCCCAAACGCTATGGAAAAAGCGAAAAAAGTGTCTGGTGAGTGGTTTTTCCATTTTAACTTTAGGTAAAAATCTCTATCTTCAGGGTTGAGTACATCCAATTGGCTTTAGAACACAAACCCCTTAATTTGGGGCAAGGTTTTCCTGATTTTGCTGCACCCGAACACGTAACTAAAGCTCTTGCACAAATCGCTTCGAGTGAAAATCCTTTGTTGCATCAATACACGAGGGGATACGTAATACTTTGCACTTTGGTGTTGGCTTTGTCATGTAAATTTGATTGAATCTTTTAGGGTCATCCCAGGTTAATTGCAGCTTTATCGAAACTTTATTCAAAATTATTAGGAAAAGAAATAGACCGTCAAACAGAAGTTTTAGTAACTGCTGGTGCTTATGAAGCACTTTTTTCCTGCTTACTTGGTCATGTCGATCATGGTGATGAAGTTATTATAATTGAACCCTTTTTTGACTGTTATGAATCCATGGTTAGAACAGCTGGTGGTGTTTCACGTTTTATACCATTAAGACTGGTAAAACCATCCATTTCCCAAGTATTGTTTAGATCTAATAAATTTTTTTAAAGAGTCAATCAACCTGTTCTCCCACAATTTCTTCTGGCGATTATAAACTGGACAAAAAAGAACTGGAAGGCCTGTTTAATGAAAAAACTAAAGCGATTGTTCTAAACACTCCTAACAATCCTCTAGGAAAGGTTTATACTCGAGAAGAACTGCAATTTATAGCAGACTTGTGTACAAAGTGGAATGTTTTGTGTATTACAGATGAAGTGTACGAATGGTTAGTTTATAAACCATACAAGCACATAAGAATTGGTAAGTTTTATCTTGAAGAATAAACAGATCTAATCGAAATTTTTAGCAACTCTACCTGGAATGTGGGAGAGAACCATAACTATTGGTTCTGCCGGTAAAACTTTCAGTGTGACCGGTTGGAAAACTGGGTGGGCTATAGGTCCAGCCAATTTAATGGTCAATTTGCAAATGGTTCATCAAAATTGCGTCTATACATGTCCTACACCCATTCAAGTAAGTATGTCAATCCCACTTCTGATTAAAAAAATGAAGGTTGTGGTAATATAGGAAGCCATCGCTATTAGTTTTGAAACAGAAATGAGTCGTATGGATTCTAAAGACTGCTACTTTAATTCCTTAGCAGAGGAATTGGAATCGAAAAGAGATTTTATGTATAAGTTTTTGAATGAAGTTGGTATGAAACCCATAATTCCTGAAGGCGGTTACTTCATGATGGCTGATTGGACACCCTTAGGTTTGTTTGAAAAACTGTTTTGGTTACATATTAACCATTCGATTTTAGAGTCACAGGTTGATTTAAAATCAGAGCCTGATAAATACAAGGATTATCGTTTTACAAAGTGGATGACCAAAAATGTTGGTATCCAAGGTATTCCTACCAGTGCATTTTATAGTGAACCTCATAAACACCTTACAGAAAATTTTGTCAGATATTGCTTTATTAAGGTAAGTTTTGATGGAAAAAAAAATTTGTAGTACAAAGGACTTTTTTTGCAGAAAGACGAAAATTTGGAAAAGGCTGCTGAAATACTCCAAAAATGGAAATGTAGTTAGAAATTAATGATATCTGGATATTAGAATTATATGGAATATATTTTTATTTTATTAAAACAAATACATCGATTAAATGAATATTTTTATATTTTGAAATTTCCAGTTTCCTATTAGTGTAACCTTTGATCTGTTGATTAAAAACGGAAAATTTATGTTTGGATAGATTAATTATCAAGGTTAAACCACTGGTTAATTTTTATAGCTAAAATGTAACTTTGATCAACTTCTATCCAAAATTAAAGATAACTTTAGAACTTGCAGAAATAAACCAGCTGGAAGCAGAATTTCAAAAATTCTGTACGATCAGAAATTTTTGAGTTTGATTTTTCCTTTGCATTATTTGATCTGTATATTTTTTCCTTGGATTATTTATCCTTGAGTCCAACCAAGTTGGTAATTTTTATTCAGAATTCAATAAACAATTTACTGATTTATCATAATAAACACATACATATAAGCTACTATTAAATTTTCGGTGGCCCATCTGTGATCCGGATTAGCGCGATTTTTCTTCACCGGAAGCATTTTTAAGAATTGAAATATTTAGCACAAAACTTTCAAATTTAAGTATATTGCGACATTTTAGTAATTCTAAACGTTTATTAAAGCGCGTGCAATTTATAAAAGAATCCCCTACAGAACGTTATTGTTGAAATCTAAAGTTTAATTCGTTTTTGGGCTTTTGGTTATGTTCTAAAGCAGAATAATCTTTGGTTCTTTTTTTTCTAATGGGTTTTGAATATAAGAAAACAGTCGCGTTTACAAATCATGCCAATTTTCGCCAATGCTTCACTACACCTTTTCCACCAGTAATTCAGAAAACCTCACCTGCTGTTCAGAAATCGTGAATTGTAATTCAGATTTATCGACTGATATTCAGAAATGTGAATTGTAATTCAGATTTGTCAACTGATATTCAGAAATTGTGAATTGTAATATCAATTGACAAATATGAATAACGGTTGACGATTTCTGAATATCAATTGACAAATCTGAATAACCGTTGACGATTTCTGAATATGAATTGACAAATCTGAATAACGGTTGACGATTTCTGAATATCAATTGACAAATCTGAATAACGGTTGACGATTTCTGAATTACTGGTGGAAAAGGTGTAGACTATGACTTTGAATTTCGAAATATACGTCTGAACACAACCATGTTGTTGTCGCTGGTGGCGCCACCAACGGTAATCAAAATAAATGCAAGAGACACGTGTTATTTAATCAAAGTTCATGCAACGAGAGGCAAGTTGAACAATTCAACAAGTACGATAGCGGCCAAGACAGCTTATATCAAATGATAGCACCTTGTCGGCAAAAGTTTTGCTTTTGTCCAAGAATGTTAGGTTTAGCCACAATAATGTTTTCTCTTTATAAATACTTGGACGCCTACTTGTTTGTTTTGATAGGTGAGTGGTGTTAATTTGTAATTGAATATCTTGCGAATCACTTTTAGATTTGTTAATAATAAGCATTTCTTTAGAAAAAATGTATGATATCATTTCTCGTAAGTATGTAATTATGTTCCAACACAATTTTGCAATGCAAGTGCCCGAATTCTTTTAGATAAAATACACAGCAGATATCATTTTAAAAGTGCGAAATTGTAATTTTAATTATAAATCTTTGAAGTAGTACAAACATTGTATATTGTTAGTTTTTGATCCGCGAATAACGAAATTTTCAACCGCGAATACAAGAAGTGGTTGCATTTTTTAAATCCGCGAATACTGAAAACGCGAATAACGAAACCGTGAATAAGGAGCTTTAACTGTACATAAATATTAAGTCAAGTGGAAGTATACAGAGCAGGTACATAATAATAACTACAAAGGAAAAGTCTCTTTATGTATGTGGATGTAATTCGTTTATAATAATAAAGAAAATATGGAATATTACCGAAAATTTTTTTTGATTTTCTGTAATATCAAACTGAAATTTTAGCAGTGCATTCAAAACAACTTGTACAATCAACTGGCGTAAACAGAATTAAAGTTTTTCGAAAGTGGGGGGGGGGGGCAATCACGATACAGCTCCACCAAGCTTAGAAAGGACGCGGCAAATATGCCAACTAATTTGATAAAAATTTGAATGAACCAATGAACGTTGAGTTATTTCTCAAGTACATTCTGTTGTAAAAGTTACAAATCATTACGTGTGTAATTTTTGTCGTGTTTTTTTGTGTAATTCGGTTTCGTGTTATTTATTCCAAAAGTGCTTTATTTAATATTTGCGATAACATTTTTTACGTATTTCCTGACTGCAATTTGACAAAATAATTTATGGATTTTAAATATTCGCGCCGAGAAACTTTTCATCTGAGTGTACATTTTTAATTTTAGCAGCGCCTGACACGCCCCCTCAGGTCGGTTCTAAGCTTGGTGGAGCTGTATCAGTATTCTCTGTTTTCTCGGAATTGATTTATAATATTAAACTGAAATTTTAGACATTCAGAGCAAGTAGAACAATCTATTGTATAAAAAAATAAAATTTTTCAAAAATGGGGCAATCATCAAATTGTTTTTATCGAAATCCGTTCACAATTTTAAATTCAAACTCGGGCATAATATTCAGAACAACCGTCACAATACACGAAAACAAAAAATGGTTTATTTTAAAAATGGGGGGGGGGGGCTCGAATGCAAAATTTTTGTTTTTTTTTAGCGGAAATTAAAAACGGAAAATTTATTTTAAACCGGCACAACCTTGGAACAACCTGGCATAACGATTAAAATTAAAAAAATAAGGGGCCAACTTCACGGAAGCCAGTCACTATCTAGTGCTCGAACAACTTTGAATTTTTGATCAATAAAACATGTATCTTATGTAAAATTTTATTTTCTGTCGATTGACGCAAACCAAAAGTCTCCATGTCTCTGGTTTTAGAGTAAAAAAAAATCATGCAGTTGCACACTCCACCCTTTGAATAGGGTGCCAACACGGGTTTTCGAGGTGGGTGAGTCCCTAATTCTCTTCATTTTGACTTCTCCAAGCATATTTAAAAGGATTTGCTTTTACTCAGAAGGGGAAGTATCTGACCATTTTTAAGCTCGTCGACTCTTATATGTCGTCGCACAGTGGGGTATTTGGTCTCAAAATATGGCATTAAATCAAATACAATTCCAACGGATTTCTAAGTAGGATATTTATTTTCAGGGCTCTTAGTAGTATCTAAAAAATACTCTGTATAATTCTGGTGCATTTATTTATTAAGAAAATGAATTTATTTGAAAAACTTTTTAAAAAATTAACATCCTCAGCAAAAACACAGAAATAGTTTTTGGAAGATATGTGTAAATATACACTTATCCGAAAATACAGGTTGTGATATCACAATACAACAAATATTTAATGGATACGAATTATACAATTCAGAAGAGAAGTAGTTTATAATTTTTATATTTATTTTTCTTTCTAATTTTCTATTATTAAAGTAAAAATAAAGCAATAAATAATGTCTTGGTCATCTTCTTCGTCATTATCCATCGATCGCATAGTATCGTCATCGTCACTCTCGGAAATCTTCAATTCCATGGTTTTTTGTCGCTTCGTTCGCTCAGAGTTCAATACAAACGCAGTTTCTGGGCGGCCACGTGTCGATGTCGTTTGCGATAGAGAAAACGAAATAGATTTTTTGAGCCAATTACGATTACTTTCAACAAAAATTTTTTGGGATCTACACGCTTTCTGCCAACGGAATTTGAATTGTGATTTGAAGGTCCCAAAAGTTGTCTTGAAATGGAGAGGACTGTGTTTGGGACATAACGTCCTTTTCTTTTTATTTATTTTTATTGCGCAAAAGCTGTTTTTATAGGTATAATATATTATATTATCGGAATATTATAATTTATTATATAGGAAAATTTTTAACTTTGTTAATATAAATAAGTGGGCGGTGGTAAATGTGCCACCAATAATGTTAGTCTACCTGCTACGAATTTAGGATATTAAAAGTACACAGGTATTTGTGCCACCGGAGAAAACGGCATCTACCTGATGCATCTCCTACATGTAACATCGATTATTTTTTGTTTTTACACGATTTTTTGGGGGTGAAACGTAATAGTTTACTGCCCCATACCGCAACTATACTTTTTAATGCAATTTCGAGGGTCTCTCACATCCCGGTTTAATTTATCCCGGTTTTCTTGATGTGTGGCGCTTCTCGTATGTTTAGCCTAGTAGGTTTTGACGATGGATTACCCTCCTTATCGAATGCACACCCCAAAATTCGAAGGCAAAAAAAATTTAATTTTTTCACTCTTAGTGGCACAAATACCTGTGTTTATTTAAAGAACCCTTTTGGTCGGTGGCACATTTACCGGTACCCTTTTCTGGTCAGGTACATTTGGTGGCACATTTACCTCCGCCCAAATAAGTATAATCCGAATAATTTGATAAAAACTATATACAGGGTGATTTAGAAATTTTTGAGTTCTCCAAGTAAAACGCGAATTAAAAAGAACCTCGCAAAGATTCGCAGCCAAAAAATTTATTTTAAAGTCTCAAGTATCAGTATTATCCGTAAAAAAAAATTAGTAACTTTATCGACCTTCATTCATATTCAAATCTTCTTTTGTTTCTGATAATCTTTTACAAAAATTAATACAATGCATTATATGATTGTAACCATATTTATTTAAAGATCAATTATTACAGACTTTATCTAAGATATTTGAACTTCTTGTTCCATAAGTAAAAGTTACAATTTATAACGATTTCTAGCAAAAATAATCTTTGAAAAGAATGTGTTAACCCCCCCCCCTCAGCAAATTATTAGCATCTTTTGACGATGTAGTGGAAAGTTGGAACTAGTAATGTTCCTATAAATTCACATAATGGTGCCCAAGAATATGCATGTAGCATTTGATTTTTGTATTTTATGCCACCTTTTGAGGCCAAATACTCCACTGTGCGTCGATGAGCAAACTCAGCAGGACCACCATCAAGAGGTGGTCGAAGCCATAATAGAAGATACAACGGAAAGGATGAAATGGATTAAATCTAGAGTATGAGCTATACAGTGAAAAAAACAGATCGCTTAAGAGAAGAGTTCTGCAGCTTCCATAGTGAAGAGATAGAAGTTGTCGAACCAGAGGTCCAGCAGACAGACGCGAGCGATGTTTTCACCCCTGCTGAGATCCCAGAAGACATAGAAGTATCACGATAGAGTCTTAGAGAGATATGAGGAAGACACCACCAAACAAAAGGAGCATTAGGAGGAAATAGGCACGATTGGTATTCCCTCTCCTGTCGATGACCTATAAAGTAGCGACGACAAGAGTAGCGAATATAACGAGGGGCCATTTAAGGACTTCAAGACAAACGAAGAAAAATTGATAAAGCTCAAGTAGAGCATATAGAATAGACAGGAGTAGTTTTCTTCATCCTGTCGACTAATGCCCGGTTTCTGAAGATCTCTGGTTATACTCTACATAACTAATCTAAGGTTAAAGTTATAGTTATCCACAATGCGCATATTCCAGAAAGTTAACAACCAATATAAACGTAGATTAACTTTGACCAGAGATTATTTTTCGTTATAAAACCGGACATAAGTCTGACAAGTCCAGAATGGAAATATTCACAGAGAAGAAATGCTTAGCAAGAAACAGAAGCAGATCGTTTATACGAGAGGACACGAGTAGAAAACCGGTGGCAAGTTTGCATGTATAAACCACGGTATAAACCCATAACATCGTAGATGGCAGCGGAAGAAATACCAAGAGGTGGTTCCCGCTGCCACGGGGGAGGGGAGTTTTTAGTCGATAAGAATTCGACACTACCACCCTAGATTGGGGTGGTGCCTTCTGAAGGTTTCCCCCCTCCCCTGCATTACTAAAATTATCATATCAACATTTCCTTCAAATCACAAATACACTTTTTCTTATCACATTTTAAATAGTTATAAAACAATCTGACCTTTGTGTCCAACGATGCCAAATTTTTCGTAATGGAACCTACCTTGCCTGTAACAAAAGAAACCAAACATTAATTTTTATAGTGACAATATTTTCAACATATCCTGTAGAGTATGGTATTCAATTATTTCAAATTTTGTTTTTTTTCAAGAAGTTAGTTCGATTACCACAAAATTATGGAACAGAAGATATAATTTGGCACCCTGTAGGTATTGCCATTTTTCTAATAAAATGTGAAAAACTTTTTATATTATTAAAAGTTTTATCGTTTCTTAGAAAAAGTAGGTCAATTTTTTGTTCATTGTGGAAATAAATTACACCTGCAGCAAAAATATTTTAAAATCGTAAAAATATAACAAAATAAAATTGAAAACAAAGTGACAATAAATATGTCCATTGATGAGGTGATTCCTAGTATTTTTGGGAAGCACTGACTCACACCAAAGCATAACGCAAGCGCATTTTAATATTATCCAAGTCGATTTCAAAATTTTGTATGAAATTACTTTAATTTTAACATTCAAACTTTAAGTTTAATTTATTTTTTATCTAAAGTGACGCTACAAGTAGGCGTGCCTAAGGTGACGACCATAAAAAATGCTTAATGTTTTTCGATCCATTGGGAAAAAGAATGGAAGTTTATTTTTAATTTTAACGGAAAACGCATTAGCACAAAAGCATTGACCATAAAAGTCCGTTCGAAATTGCATTTTGAAAAAGATGACTATGCAAAATACTCACAAAAGAAAGTTGCTCCTTGAATTTGTTATCCTGGGTTCTGCTAGTAAGATCCAACCATCAAACGACACTTTTCACTATTACACCAACACCCACTACAAGCACAATTGAAGTGTCCACAATTTTCCATATAAAACTGAAAAAAAACACCTCATATCTGCATGACGCGTTCACTCCGCTTTGAAACAAAAGGTACTAATTGGAAGTACATCGCGAGCAATGTCAAATGTGTGAATTCTTAGAAATATCATTTTTTATCATAACTGACCGTTTGTTGACTGACGAATTAAAAACTTTTTATTTCAACAATTTTAGGAATAAGAACTATAAAGAACAGGAAGAAAGTGACGCCTCTGGAATAATACTGGTTACAAGCAGTAAAACCAGTTCTAACATAATCAGACGCGACCACGGACGCGACGCTAGATGCTGACTGTCTGCGAATTCCATAGATGCCGCACTTAATTTTTCGTTGTCTAATCTAAAGGAAGGTCTGAAGCATAACTTAATATTTTGTTAAAATTTTCATTTCAAGTTTTAACACAAATTAATTTTCATTATGAGCATCCTTAAATTAAACATTGTTCATTTATCAATAGTTACAATATGCTAATGTATCCATCATAAATAAATAAAATTTGCATTTAAAATTTTGGAATTGTACTAAATAGCAGGGCCGAACGATTGGGGAGTTTTAGGGTTTGAAACAATGTATAAATTTGGTTGTTTTATTTTTCTATTTTATACTGCAGGGTTTTAAATCTATGTTAAGCTGTAACTCTTTTAGGCTTCTATATAAAGTATAACAAGAAGCCTTATGATCTGGCTCCGTGTCTGTCCGTCCGTCCGTCTGTTTTTATTTGCTTCCATAGCCAAAAATTAAAAGGTCTGGCTTCTAAATCAAAGTGTAGATTAAAAAAAAAATTTTTGACTAAGTATCTGTATTAGAACCAAAATTACACAGATATTTGCTGAACTACAAGAGGGGGTTGAAATTTTTAATTGAGCAAATTGCGATTGTATACCTATATTTAATAATATTCTGTAATGTTACACAGTTTCTAATTTTTCGTGCCTCTACATATTGCCTGTTGAAAATGAGTGATAGGCATAGGGACCTACAGCTTAACGGGATGACGATTTTTTTACTCACAATTCCAGCCCTGGTGAGCATTTATGTCATTTTCAATGTTCCCAAAGGCCATCCTTTCTCCATAAATCAGTTCATCATCCTCAATCCGTAAATCTGAATATCTAAAATTTAAAATATGTTATTTTATCTAGTAATTTTATTAAATTTTTATATTTTTTGAAATGCAATAAGAAAAATAGTTGCGCCACACGATTGGTCCTATACTTGTCATTTCCAACTATCCAAAACAATCCATTAACATCTACCTCAGATATAAATTTCAGTCTTGTGGCGCAATCTTAACTATAGCAGGATGATTTAGTGCTTCTTCAGGGGTAATTCTCCTGTTGGGATCAATTTGAAGCATTTGTTCGATCAAATTCACAATTAGTTTTCTGCCCAACATCTCATATTTTAAATCTTCTCCTTTAAAACGTGAGGAAATATTCACTTGGGCAATATCGTCCAGACAATTGAGTACGTATTTACGATCGTCGTAACACCTTTTTCCAGTTTTTCTTTCGTATTCCTTCGCACTTTTTAAGCTCCAAATGTCATTGTCCATATCGATTTTGAAATATTTAGCAGTATAGGAACCGTCATCCAACATATGTTGGGGCGGTAATCCTTGCGTTTCACATATATTGCGGATTTGGTCATATGCATGACTGCCGGAATACAATGGTCTTCTTAAAAACATCTCTGCAGCTATGCACCCCAACGACCACATGTCAATTTGCTCTCCGTAGGGCAAGCCCAAAAGTATTTCCGGCGAGCGGTAATATCTCGTTTGTATATAATCGTTGCAAACCGTCTCCGAGGTTTTTCGGGCACTACCGAAATCTATAATTTTAACTCTGCACCATGGAGCGGTAGGATCCACCACCATTATATTATTTGGCTTCAGATCCGTGTGGATCACACCGAGTTCCTTCAGTTTTAATAAACTGGTGAGCAATTGTTTTAAAATATGGCTCATGTGTTCGGCTGATAAATTATTGTATAGCAGAAAATCGTCCAGACTTTGATCGAGAACTTCGAAAGTCATGCAAATGTGACTTTTGTGAATAAAAAATTCCACCGCTCGAACAAATCCAAATTTGTCGACGTCTTCTTGGTTAATAATTGCCAACATCTCCATTTCCCTGTAACCCTGTTCCTTAAACCATTGCTCATTTTTAAGGATTTTGAGAGCTACCAACTCTTTAGAATTTCGTTTCCAACATTTGGCTACTTGTCCAAATGAACCGCTTCCGAGAAACTCCAGGACATCATATTTGTCAGTAGTGGATTCTATCAGTTCGTATATTTGTAACTGATAAATTTCGTTGTTAGAAGTTTCAGATGATGCGGATGACATATTAGTAGTTATAAATAGTTGCGAATTGTAAGATACATTTTCCCTGCCACCATTCAACTTATATAATAAATTTTTATACGTTAATCCTTTAATACGTTAATCCGTAAATTCCTTAATCTGTTGATCTCTAATTCGTTAATCCGTAAAATATCCATACGTGAAAATCACATAGATTTTTATCCTTTGACAGATCAGTATTTTATTTGAAGAGAATTATGCAAAAAATATCGAGAGTTTAGGAAAATTACAATCCGTATGTTGTTGCCATTTGCCAGAACGCCCTTGTGCAAAATTGAATTCTCAATATATTCGGGAACAAAAATTAAATACCGAAATAGATCGGTATTTAATTACCGAATTAAATACCTAAATATTAATTTTTATAAATATTTACACATGCCTAAATACCGAATAAATAGATGGAGAGCGGGCGGCGAAATGTACCTCTGATTATCACACGAACGGAGCATCATATCCACGGATCATCTAATCAACGGATCAACGTATCAACATATCAACGGATCAACATATCAACGGATCAACATATCAACATATCAACGGTTCATCAGATCAAAGTATCATCGGATCAATGTATCATCGGATTAATTGTCTATATAGGGATCATGATAGCATTATTTTAAGTATAGCAACTAATGCACATTTTTAACGCTCTCGATCATTCTCTTAGTTTACGAGTATCAACAACAATCATCAATATGACTCAACCATGTTTATCTATTGAGGTGCTCATTGTAGGAGACGAACGAGTTGGTAAAACAAATTTTGTTATGCGACAAACGGAAAAGATATTTTCGAAATGCAACACTCCAACGCTAGGAGTGTCGTATCACAAGTCATCAGTAACCCTCAATGGCGAAACAATCCTTATGGAAATTTATGATTCGTCAGGCAAGGAGTGCTACAAGTCCCATCTTTCAATTTTTTACAGTGTTGCTGATGTAGTTATACTCATGTTTGATGTAAACAACCCGAGGTCATTTGAGAATCTCCAAATTTGGAAGGACGACTTAGCGAGTTATATGATGGCAGATGTGTGCACCTTTGTGATTGCTAATAGAAAAGGTACATCCAGAAAAAGAAAGATTTCTGAAAAACAAGCACGGCGGTTTTCTACTGCCATCGGAGCAACATATTTTGAAAGCTTCTCTCACGCCGTCTCAAATGTAGAAGATATTTTTCGACACATAGTTGTAAACATGAACGAGAAGTGGAATTCGATTTCCGACATGACCATGATTCCATTGTATACGCAATGCACTACATTTATTATTAAAGAAGAACCGGTACAGCTGAGTAAGTCAGTAACGCGATCAATGAATCAATAGTGGTGAGGATGCTGCTATTAAGCACAAATTGCAGTTCAACAGCTAAGTGTTTGCCTAGCTAAACAATTTAAACAAAATCATTATTCATAAAATACATTTTCTTTTTATTAACTTTTTATTATTAATTGTGGGCAGTACGGGTACCGTAACACCCACCCTACTGCTCATCTTTAAATATTGTGCCTTTGGCAAATGATTTTGAAACAATTTAGCTGTAATCGGTTGTTAACTAGCTGACAGCTATTTTTAGCTGATAAACAGCTATTTAAGAGCCGATTTACAGCTAAAATGTTTGTTGGGGCCTTCAGCTTTGGGAAGCTATTACGGGGTGGCTACCAGCGGAGGAGTCTCCCTAAACCAGAGGGTCCAGTCGTAGAACTTCTTAACCGGGGGCTTAATCCTTAATAATGTCAATAAAGTGTTGTAGCTTGCAAATTACATCTTGGATGCGCTATTATATAACACGCTGGATATTGATTGATAATATGTAGTATCAAACTGCTGTTTGACGTTGTTGCGTTGCAGAAGCTGAGAAATTTGATAAGAATTTTTGGCAGAAATACAGTTTTCGCGGATGATGTAAGAAAATCCATATTTTTATCGAGAAATGCTTTATGGGGAAACATCACAAATTCATCTCGCCGCGAATATTAAAAATGTTGTTAGCTAGTTATTTTTGGTCGCCATATAATCAGATAATCTGCACTAATTTTATTTTTTCTCTTCAAATAAATAGTACTGATCTATCAAAGGATAAAAATCTATGTGATTTTCACGTATGGATATTTTACGAATCAACGGATATAGAGATCAACAGATTAAGCAATTTACGGATCATCGGATTAACGTATTTAAGGATTAACGTATAAAAATTTATTATATAAGTAGAATGGTGGCAGGGAAAATGTATCTTACAATTCGCATCTATTTAAAACTACCAATATGTCATCCGCATCATCTGAAACTTCTAACAACGAAATTTATAAATTACATATATATGAACTGATAGAATCCCCTACTGACAAATATGATGTCCTGGAGTTTCTCGGAAGCGGTTCATTTGGACAAGTAGCCAAATGTTGGAAACGAAATTCTAGAGAGTTGGTAGCTCTCAAAATCCTTAAAAATGAGCAATGGTTTAAGGAACAGGGTTACAGGGAAATGGAGATGTTGGCCATTATTAACCAAGAAGACGTCGACAAATTTGGATTTGTTCGAGCTGTGGAATTTTTTATTCACAAAAGCCACATTTGCATGACTTTCGAAGTTCTCGATCAAAGTCTGGACGATTTTCTGCTATACAACAATTTATCAGCCGAACATATGAGCCATATTTTAAAACAATTGCTCACCAGTTTATTAAAACTGAAGGAACTCGGTGTGATCCACACGGATCTGAAGCCAAATAACATAATGGTGGTGGATCCCACCGCCCCATGGTGCAGAGTTAAAATTATAGATTTCGGTTGTGCCCGAAAAACCTCGGAGGCGGTTTGCAACGATTATGTACAAACGAGATATTACCGCTCGCCGGAAATACTTTTGGGCTTGCCCTACGGAGAGCAAATTGACATGTGGTCGTTGGGGTGCATAGCTGCAGAGATGTTTTTAAGAAGACCATTGTATTCCGGCAGTCATGCATATGACCAAATTCGCAATATATGTGAAACGCAAGGATTACCGCCCCAACATATGTTGGATGACGGTTCCTATAGTGCTAAATATTTCAAAATCGATATGGACAATGACATTTGGAGCTTAAAAAATGCGAAGGAATACGAAAGAAAAACTGGAAAAAGGTGTTACGACGATCGTAAATACGTACTCAATTGTCTGGACGATATTGCACAAGTGAATATTTCTTCACGTTTTAAAGGAGAAGATTTAAAATATGAGATGTTGGGCAGAAAACTAATTGTGAATTTGATCCAAGAAATGCTCCAATTCGATCCTACCAGGAGAATTACACCTGAAGAAGCACTTAATCATCCTGCTATAGTTAAGCTTGCGCCACAAGACTGAAATTTATATCCGCTGTAGATGTTAATGGATTGTTTTGGATAGTTGTAAATAACAAGTAAGTATAGGACCAATCGTGTGGTGCAACTATTTTTCTTATTGCATTTTAAAAAATATAAAAATTTAATAAAAGTATGTACTAGATTAAATACAATTTTCTTAAATTTTAAATATTCAGATTTACGGATTAAGAATGATGAACTATTTATGGAGTACGGATGGCCCTCGGGAACATTGAAAATGACTTAAATGTTTACCAGGTCTGGAATTGTGGGTACAAAAATGTCACTCCGTTAAGCTATAGGCCCACTATGATTATCACGCATTTTTAACATGCAGGAAAAAAACCCCAGGACGGGCAGCTAGAAGGACGGGCAGCTACCCAAGGTAACTTAAGTTGAATGAAGATTAAGGAAAGCTCTCAGTGCAATCCAAAAGCCATATGACCTTGGCTGCCTGCCCGTCCTTCTAGCTGCCCGTCCTCGGACGGGGTATCATCTAGTTACAAAATATTATTTAAGATAGGTATTACACGAGTATAACAGCAATTTGATCAATTAAATAAATTTAGTCCCCTTGTATTTCTACAAATATCTGTGTAATTTTGCTTCTACCACTGCTATTTAGTCATAAAATTGTTTATTTAAACCTGAACTTTGATACATGGTGTGCATGGCTTCATACCATATTAGGGCCCCATACATCATCACCGCGCCAAGTAGCTCTTGCTCTCGCACGGTCCTTCCAAATTGGGCATCAGCTCTGATAGACGCCCGCTGGCGGTCTTCTTGAGGTGCTCATAAAACACCAACCCTTTGTTCAGCGTGACCCCAAACTGACCAGGGTATCTTGGGGAACGATAATATTTCTTTTCAAAACGAATTTTAGGGAGCCCATTTTGCACTTTCCATTTGTAAGCAGGGCTTCGGGTTTTTTCGGCACCATCCTGAGGCCACGTCGGTCCATCCACTCCAAAAGCATCTGGAGAGCAATGTTTACTTTCTTTCTTAGGTCCAGTTTTCGCTGTGAGTAGAAAACTAATTGTGCATGTGATCCAACAAATGCTCCAATACGGTCGCTACACGAAGGGATCAAACCGCACATGAGAAGACGACCTTTGAAGGAGAAGAAAGTTTTGAAAGTGAGGACTAACTATCGTCCAGCGAAAAGAAGTAAGAAGTTAGGTCAAAAGAAAGGTAAGCAGGAAGAGGACATCACGCTAATGAGAACAAAGACAAGGATAGTTTTCTTAATCTTCGCCGAAAAGTCACTATGAGATAGAAGAGTAAAGTTCCGAAAGGTCAGAAGTAAGAAGATCTATAGATGCGAAGAACAAAACTGGGTTGGTAACACTAAGCTATAGACAGGAGCAGTTTTCCTCCTCCTGCCGAACAAGTAAGACATGCATGCAAGACAAGAAGACACAATTGCAGAATTTATTTTTTTCCTCAAAAATGGAAGGCATAGAGACTTGCGGTTTGTATCAATTGACAGAAAATAAAATTTTACATCAATACATATTTTTTTAATTTTTCAAAATAAAATCAAAGAAAAGCTATTTTTTTATATTAAAAAGTCATCGTGATAGACACAATTCAATTTTAGAAATGTGAAAGTATAAACAAATTTTGACGATAAACGTTGAGATGATAGACAACTCAACAAGGTACCAGTATAAAGTTCAAAATACAGTAATATTTATTAACTCCCATGCTTTATAACAATTTGCCCATTAACTAAATTGCACTTAACAATTTGTAGATTTGTACCTACTTATAAAATTGTAAGTGAGTAGGGGCAATTAGCCCCTAAGACGAAAGTATTCTTCTTCACGAAATTTCTTTTTAACTCTTAAAAATTCGTTCTGATAGTAGAACTTGGTGTACTTCCGGTAGGCCCCTTTGGCGCGTATCGCTAAACTGTAGGTCGCGCCTATGGCTGTCGCACATTTTCAACACGCAACAGGTAGACACAGGGAAAAGCAAAAATTATATAGAATACCAGGATTTGGTTACTCCACGTCCGGCGTCGCTCTTGGCCTTACATTTTTTATTACTTCTAAATTCTTGTATTATTTGTGATAACTTAAACTGTAATTTAACTATAAACAACTAAGCAATGAAAATATATAGTTTTATTTTAAAAGGGGGTCTGCATTGGTTAGTTTCAACCGCTTAAATCTTTAAGATTTAAAGGAATGACTAGAATCGACTTATTGACTTTAATAGTGACCACTTTGGTCACTTGGAAGATGGTATAGTAAAACTTTTTTGAATTTACAAGGTAACGCACACGTTTGTGGTTGGAAAATGAATGGAAATAATTTCTAATGCACTAATGGAAAGTAGGACGATTAATATACATACATACAATCAAATTTAAATTATTTCATAATTATTTATTATTGTAAATTATTATTTGAGCAATTCATTATTGCATTATTTGGATATACTTTTATATATTTTAAAATAATATTGCCTTAGATTTTACTAGTTTTAACAAAAAAAAATGTATTGTGTTCAAATATGGTATTTTCATTCAAATTTCTTAAGATTCTGCATATTTAACATAAATATATATTTTTAAAACTTCCATAAGGTTGTCGTATCTAAGGGGAAATATGCACTTGCAAACCATAGGTGGTGTTCAAAATAGGAGTAAAAGGTGAGAAAGAGAACAGTGTCTTCTATCATCGCATTTGTCACGGGAACACCCTGTATATATTGTAATCCTATAATATGTTTGTGTATTACAGAAAAAAATATCGTTGAACCCAAAAATTAAAAAAATACTAGCCAATCTCAAAATGAACAAAGTAACTGGTCGAAGTTACAATAAAGATTTTCTCGAGGAAACGAAAAATTTATTGAAGTAAATTCTCAAACATTTCCAAATGATCGCAATTGGATAATACTCGTGTAATTAATTCAATGTCAAACTTTTATCAACCTAAACATTTATTGCGTTTTTATATTTAGATTGTAGTCAGATAAGCAAAACAAATAATGGTTAGCCCGTGATTCTGCAGAACAATACCGAGTATGATAATTCAAATACATTTTTATCATTTGATTATTTGATAAAACTTTTGATATTAATGCTATTTCATATTGACACCATACCAGTTTGAAATATTTTTATTGTAAATTAGTAAGTGAAAACGCAATGAGTGCCAAAAAATTTCAGTTGCCTGTGCGCTATCGAGATCAAACAGAAATAGTTTGGTAAATACCCCGAATTTTCAATTAAAATATTATTTTTTTGGGGATTCTTCACAGGTACGACTACATAAAATTGGCGTTAGATTATAAGCCCGTGGACTTAGGAGCAGGTTACCCAGATTTTCCGGCTCCTGAGCATCTCACGAAAGCTTTATCGGAAGTCTCAAGTAGCGATAATGCTTTGATTCACCAATACACCCGAGGATTTGTAAGTAATCTGAAGAAAACTGTTTGTGGCGTTTAAAAATTTACTTTCAGGGTCATCTTCGCTTGGTCAACGTTTTGGCCAAACTTTATTCTCAGTTGATCGGCATTGAACTTGATCCGCTGAACAACATTTTAATAACATTCGGGGCATATGGAGCTCTCAACGCTTCCATATTTGGGCATGTGGATGTCGGTGATGAAGTTATAATAATTGAACCCAGCTTTGATAGTTACGTACCTGTCATAATCGCAGCTGGCGGAATTCCTAAATTTGTTCCTTTAAAATTAGTATGTATCTTAATCAAATTTTCGATAAGAAAGTTGAATGACTTGAATGACTCAGCTGGCTTTCCTTTACACGTACAATTTTTTTTAGAGAGAAACAAACGACTCTCCAACTTCTAAAGACTTTGTTTTTGATGTGGACGAGCTAAGAAACGCGTTTAATTCGAAAACCAAAGCAATTATCATCAATACTCCTCAAAATCCAACCGGAAAAGTTTTCTCAACGGAAGAATTGGAAGAAATAGCAAATTTGTGTAAAAAATGGGACGTTATATGTATTTCCGACGAAGTTTACGAATGGTTGGTTTACAAACCTAACAAACACGTCAGGATCGGTAAATTGGTTTAGAATAACTGAAATCGATTTTGCATCCTATTTTTTAGCATCTTTACCTGGGATGTGGGAACGAACCATCACCATTGGCTCAGCCGGTAAAACTTTCAGTATAACTGGGTGGAAAACTGGATGGGCTTATGGACCAAAAAGTTTGCTGCAGAATTTGAACGTAGTTCATCAAAATTCAACCTTCACTTGCAGCACACCCCTGCAGGTTTACTGGAAGAAAAGCGGTTTTTGGTTATTAAACATTTTTATTTTAGGAGGCAATAGCGATTGGGTTTGAAACCGAATTACTTCGTCTAAATTCCAAGGACTGTTACTTTAACCAACTTTTGCGGGATATGGAAGTCAACAAAAGTTATACTATGAAATTTTTGAAAAGTGCCGGTTTTAAACCCATAACACCGGATGGTGGATATTTTATGGTTGTCGATTGGACACCTTTAGGTAATCGATAGTTGCAAACGCGAATATGTGATTTACCCAAATTATTTTAGAGGATCGTGTGGATCTCAGTGACGAAAAGGATAAGCAAAAGGACTACCGCTTCACAAAATGGTTGATCAAAAACGTCGGGGTTTTAGGGATCCCAACAAGTGCATTCTATAGCTCTAAGAACAAACACTTGGGAGAAAAGTTTGTTCGATTTTGTTTCATCAAGGTAAGCGAACTTATACATATTTTAATTTCATTTTCTAATGTTTTTCCTTTAGGATCATAGTAAATTAAGCAAAGCTGACGAAATCTTCCAAAAATGGAAAAAAAATAATTAAGACGAATCAACAAAATAAAATTTGAATGAAAATACTGACTACTTTATTTCCTTAATTTAAATAATTTTTTCCCTTTAAATGTTGCTACGAATGATAAAAAATGTAGTTAAAATGAACGGTAAATAAATTTGCTATCCAAAATCGTTAAGCTTAGCTAAAGTCGCCTCTCAACCATCTCTTGGCATCTCTGGTATCATTACCATAAGTTTTGCCAAACCTATAATTAGTTCGTAATTAAAAAATACTTTAGTGGTAATTAATGTAAAACAAACCTAAATATTTCCCCGGGTATGTGACCTCCGTAATTAGGTAATTGACCCAAGTGGCGATGATAAATTTCGGACGGTTGGATTAGAAGTGGAGGATCGGGACGACTTATCGAAACTGGCGCCCATTCGGTACTGAGCCTCTTACGATAATTTGTCGTAAAGTCGCATAAAGCGCTGTTGGTCATGGCCTGATTTGGTTGTCCAAACGAAGCATAACCAAACGGTACGGGACCAGTGAAACCTGCAAAATAAAATTGGAAATTGACCACAAAAAACTACCCCTTCTTACTGTATCGTTGCAGTTGTGCAAAAGAGTTATAAACCCCTTTATTCATTGTGATGAAATAATTTGTTTTGAAATGTTATATTATGAACTGACTTTTGAAGTCAAAATGTTTTTATTTATTTCTATGGTTTCGTACCTTTTTTCGTATATTTTTCTGGATCTGCGTTATCCATAAAGTAAGGGCTCGCTGAATGGTCGGGCGGTTGTAGTGGGGGTTCGTCTACAGGCAGATTTCGGATCACACCAGCGCACTCGGGTCTGACTTGCATTAAAGGCAGTTTGAATTCGCTTTGGGTTAACTATAAAATTATAGGTAGCAACTTTTTATTTTTAGTTTAAAGGTGTAATACCTGACGGTCCTCTAAGTTTTTGGGGTTCCACGTGCCATCCTGAAGCGCGCCTTGCTTCATTAGCTGATTCAAAGCTGCCATGTCTTTTTGCGTCATCTGTTCAAATTCGGACAATGCTTCCGTTGCTTGAACCGTATATCTTTGACCCATCATGCCATTGATGCGGGGCACAAATCCTTAAGCGAATAAATAAGTAAGGCAGGTGTAAAACGAATGCAGCTGCATTTTTAAATTATAGGGGTCGAATGTCTTGAAATTAAAAATCAATGCTTTTATACCTTCATAACCAGGTATTGTAGGGTGCTTATACACAGGATCGCCTTGTCTGGTTCTTGCGTTGACAATATCGATATCCCTCTGCGGTGGTCTGTTTACCTAAAAAATCACATTTGCATGCAATACATTAATTTCACCGAAGAAGCTCACTTGGTAGTCATCAGCAGTTCTGTCTGATATAATCAGTTTTTCGGCATGACTGACTGTTGGATCCAAAAGTAATTTATGCGTAGTCGTTCCATAAGTGTCGCTTATCCTGAACTTATATTGTGGACAAAACCCGGTATACCTAAAAGAAAGGGTTCAGTTTCTACATGTAACTTTTTTTTAACTAACCCTGGTATATAATGAGGATTTGGCGTTGAAACTAATTCCGCCGACGCCATTCTTATAATTTAGTTACCACAAATCTAAATTTAATTACAAATTTTGCCCCAACATTAAATTTAGCGTCAAATTTTACATAAATTTATGACAAACACTAATTAATATTATTATTTACATGGATACGATGGATGTAATTTTTTTTACATTGTTACTGTTGATGGGTTCTTTAACTTTCTTCTATTACATAAAGATCGGATTGTTACACATTCGTAACCGTAAATAAAACGAGGCAGTTTTCTGAAGGTAATTGCACTTTAATTATTGGGTATAAGAAAGAATAATTAATTAATTAATACCTACTCGGAATTATGCAATTAAAAAGTATTATTTACGAATTCATTTCAATTATACTTAAGTTTGCCCAAGTTTCTCCACGTTGAACGTCAAGAAAACTTTTAAAATGTTTCCGAGTATAGAATGTAAAAATTAGGTTAACCATCGGGGACGAGGGCGAAACCAGTCAAAGTTTATAATCGGGGGGGGGGGGAGATTTTAATTCGTTGCCTAATAAGGCAAAAAAGGTTACTTTTTAATTTTTTTTAATGTTAGAACATTTAATTAATAGGGGGGGGGTAGATTTATGTTAGTGACCCTTTCAGAATGGTGACTAACTACAGCAGCGTCGTAGCCGTAGCTAATATTTTACAGTGGCAGCTGGTGCGGAACAGAAAACAGTTACGCCGCTGAATATTGGACAATTCGACGTCGTTTGGACCATAAACGCTGGCACAGATTTAAAACACTTTACTAGTAAAATGTGAAAAATGTAATTTTAGTCGTCACCCTTCCCCCATTGTGCAAACCACGCAATGATGAGCAGGCTAGTTAAACAACGCCGCCTCCAAGCTTTTTCTGGACGCGATGTTGGGTTCATACAAAAACCTAATAACCACGTCGGCTTTCCCTGCAATCACGGAAGCAAACCTTGTAAGAAATACCAGAAACCACTATCTAAAAATAATACTTTTGAGTAAATAAATAAATATTTTGTACCTACCCTTCCATTGAAAAAGCCACTACTGTAAACGAAGTTTTAAACAATAATTGAAGGCAATAATTGAAGGGGGTCTGGGGGTTACCGAATACCCCCCAGCAAATGAGGATCAGGGTGGTCAATAAAATAAAGAGTAAATCATTTTAAGAGTAATACGTAATAGAAATATTAATAATAATTCATATTTTCAAAGTAATGCTCGAAGTTGGCTGGTTTTTCGAGACCTTTGATCATCTGTGGTCAGTATTTCGAACAGTGAATTTCGTTCAAGTTTGTGTTTATTGTAATGGTCATCAAAATTGGAAGAAAATAAGTACATTTATGTTTTTCCTCTTTATTTATATTCTTTCATTGAAGGAACACGCGAGCTACCACTGTTTTTTTATACAGCATAAAATTATCTACAATAATGATTGGAATAATATTTATCTTCAAATTAGTAGTTTAGCTTGCACGCGCCGTCAAACATCCAGAAAATTGTCGATTTCCTCGTTTTCTTGATGTTGCGCCGGTAATTTTATTCAGCCGTTTAGAATGGATTTTAAAGTTCCAAACAAATAACATAGCATCTGCTGTGAACTGTAAAGAATACTATTCATAATGTTTGTTTATTTTGTGGCTATGTAAACAAAAAGATTTAATTTCTCGTAATGGGCTTAGTTTTTTGCACTTTTTATGCATTAAAATTCATTTTAAACGAATCGTATTACGTGCACGTTAGTATAGGGAAAACTTTTAACCAAGAAGAAACTTGCGTTTTTTTTCGTCGAATATTTTATTAACGCACGAATGCATCCAATATTAAGATAAGTTTTGTCGCCAATAAAAAGTCTTTTTTGGCACTACAATTATGGTAGGAAAAAAACGCAACGGTCTGTTTTGGATTTTCAGCAAAATAATTAAGACTACTCAAAGAATTCAAATTTGTTTTGTTCACATAGCTGCAAAATAGGCAAAGGCAGGGAAGGCGACGGGGCGCCAGGACACCGGGGCGCCGCCCTTCCAAAACAGAATAACAGCTCAGAATATTGAAAAATATGACTTCGCTGAGACCATAAACGGTTGCACAGATTTAAAACAATTGACTAAAAAGTGTCTAATTTTAGTCATCAGCCCTCCCCCACCATTGATGAGCTTCTTCTTCTTCCTATTAATATAGGTCTTAGACCTTTTCTTTAACTAATTTATTTAATTAATTCTTTGAGCATTTGGTTTTCAAATCTTAGGTAGCTTGTGCTAGACTTGCTTGGAACGAAGGAATACCGACGGGTTTACGTACCCTCCGAAGCACGCACAGTTAAGAAATTTTAGACTGTATCCGGAGTCGAACCGGTCTCGCTAACATTCAGACCACGACCGTCGTTCTATTGATGAGCAGGTTAGTTATACAACCCCGCCCCTAGGTAATAGACAAACAGCGTCGTGTTCTTTATTCATGAAAGTGTTAATACCAAACCAAAGCAGTTCATGGTTTTTGCAACCTGGGAAAACTATAATTGGAGGATTAACCCGTTAAATTAGTCTAATATTACTGGTCTATTTTAATAGTTTTCAATAATTATAGGGTTAAAATGAAATTTTCGAGTTAGAATTTTTTTAAGATATCTTAAAAATTAAATGAGAGAAATGACCTCACTTTTTCCTACTATATAACGAACTCGGTATCTATAGATCCCAAAGACGAAGATAGAAAATGTTGCCTATATTATAATAATACTATAATAATTTTTTTTATTTAAAAAAATTGCTTGCGTCGCTTTTGTACTTTGTTCTTATTTCTACGGATGACTCAATTTGAGCATCGGAATAAATATTAATGAATATATAGTGGGGCCCCCAAAAATTATTCGTAAAAGAGACCGAAATTAAAACTACGCCACTGGCAGTAGCTTGGTGTGATCACGAGAGTAAAAAGAAGAGAAGATTCCAGATAACATGTAAACTTATAATAACAACCCTGTTGCTTGCTTGTTTTTAGCTTGCCGGCGTAGTAAACCCTGCAACAAGCTTGATACAAGGATTTTTGCGACAAGCTTGACAAGAAACGCTTATAAGAAGGTCCATACAAAGTTTTGAGCGACAAGCTTGTCATATAAAGCTAAAACCAAGACATGTTACACCGTTGAAAATGACATCTCCTGCATGTTGTAGGTTTCTCATGACAAACTATACATAGGCAAACCTGTCCATAAGCTTTCCGTAAGCTTACAAACTTTTTAATGACAACCTTCGAACATCGAGCCTTGAGCTTCCAGAGAGTATGAGGAGATAACCTTACCGTCTCAGCTGGCTGCCTCGAAATACAGCCACTGTGACGAAGGGAAATGGAAACACGAACGCTGAATTCGTTCGAAACAGTCGGGCAGCTGATCACACCCGATACCATGGTCAACATCCTGCTAAAAGAGCAGCAATCCGGGAACATCGTAACCAGGTGGATAACAACCACCATGATAAAAAGCAGGAAGTGAAAAGAAAATAATAACCCTCCAACCGACGCCTTAGCCATCCGTAGGAATCTCCAAAGCATCAACAGGATGATGAAGTTGACCTCTCCTACGAGATATGGCAGAGACCAAACCTAGAGAATAACGTGAAGCGTAATCCAGATTCTCGGTGGTAGGGATGAGTGAGTTTAATGGGTAAAGTCCCACACTGCCAACTCAGTCTTGTACGACATTCTCACTTACCTGTTTAAGCTAAAACAAAAAGAAGAACCAAAATACACTTGTACTGGATCAGGTCCACTAAACACATTCGCCAACCATCGCTCTTCTTCTCACTTCCAGCTTTCAGGCACACAAGATGCTTGTAACTCCGACAATCAACAGTTGCAATAGGTAAATTTTGTGTTGTTCCGGGTTCCGGAAGCTAAACTGCAGCTACTATTTCCAGTAGCTCTACTGGGGGCCAAACGACATTGAGCAGCTTAAATTGCTTCCGCACAGATGTTTTAGTCGGAGTCCGCCTCTGTATACTTACTTCCTATTTAGTAATTTATTTTTATAAATATTTATAAAATAATTGGTCGGTAATGGATTACTAAGCGACTGTTTATTTAATGATGTCACTTTATGAAGATAATGGAATTGTAGCCAATTGCTTGATGATGTCATAAAACCATCAAATAACTTCATTTAAAGAGGCATTTATTATAAGTTTGAATTGCAGCATGACTATAAGTTAATAATACCATCAGCAATTCAGAAGATTTGTCATAAACTAATGATTTATCACCGATAAAATTTAATGATTAGTCTGCAGGTGTCAAAAGTTAGTTAGTTACTTTCTATGAGAACTATTTATGAGTTTGTGGTTAGCAATACAAATAGGAATAATTTTTGCTTTGTGTTATAATAACAGGCGATTTGTCTGCGTCCAAAGTTTGTCGCATAATTGCATAACTCTATAAACTATGATTATATTCACGTAACTTTTAAATTGTCAAATTACATTTTTAAAGTTAATGGATTATTAGCCTAAGGCCTGGTTTATCAGACAATATAACACATAAAACCAATAAACTTTCACAACTTTCCAATAAGAAGCACTGAAGCACTTATTGGATATTCATTCCGAATCATTATTTTTAGGAGTTGAAGATGAATCCTAACCCAAAAAATCTTCTTCCTGCTTTTTCTGAAGTTCTAAAATTTTAATTTAAAAAATAAAACTGCAGTGAAAATATCACATCTAACTAACTTGAAATTTTTTGGAAAATCCTTCGTAATTTTGGAACATATCCTGATGAAAAATAAAACCAATTCATAATTAAACGTAATATTGAATTTCATAACGATTGGCTTTCAGGAAAATTGATCTTACGTAATACATTTTTAGGCGATTAAACATTGCTAACGTGGATTCCAAACCATGGCCAAGTTATTTGGGAGTAGATGAGGTTTCAAGTCGTGAAACCAAATTACCTGGACGTAGTTTTTATTTGTTTTGGAAGTAGTATATGGAACTCAAGAGCTACACAAGTATTTACATGTAAAAAGGACTTGGATAGAGGGAAGAAAAAGGACGGCTGTTATGGCCTGATACTTGGCTACCTCCGTGCTTCGAAGTGCATGTAAAGCCGTCGGTTCCCATGTGTTAATTATTTTCCTTCATAACAATAAAAAACTACAGCCACATCGAGCGCCATCTTAGCAAGCTAACTAAGATGTAAAACCAATTATGCTCACAGAACTGATTTGAAGAAATTGGTACAGAACAGATCAACAGATCAAAAAGAAGAAGTATAGAGGAATCTAACGAGTAATTGCAGGATAGCAGCGACGCGACGCAGAGCAATGCAAATGCCCGTGGTCAATAGATCACAGGAGTCCAGCAAGGTTGCTAGCGATTTGCACTTGGATGAGTGATCGCGCGGTGCCTAATTTAAAAAGAACGCCACTGGTTCCTCCCCTACTAACCCGCACTTGGCCAGCGTGGTAGGGTATGGCCAGAACCTGTTCCTCATGGGGGAGAGGCTTACAGTCCAGTAGTGGACTGGATGTTTGAAAGAACATCGAGCTGACGAAGAAGAAGTCTAACATAGGATATAACACAGATACAGACGCAACCTTCCAAGTTATCCTAATGGTTCCATACCATCAAAACTTTTCACGCTCTATAGAATGGAAGATAAGGTTAAAGACATTTTCCATTTGTTTCCCTTTTATCTCTGTATTTTTGTATTATGCTGATTTGTGCAAGGTATCCATACGATTAAATAAATTGAGACGACAAATAATAAATTATTATAGTTGGTAGTCAAAATTTATTATTGAACGAGGAATATGAAACCACGCACCTGCTCTTTGCAGACGATTTGGAAAGGCAAAGGAACTGAAAATCGGGAAATGCTGAGAATAAAATCATATATTTATCTAGGATAACAAATAACTTGAAATCAGACCATGACAGAAGAATTTCAATGGTATGGATAAGTTTTGAAAGACTACACAATGTTTTTAAATCACACCCGAACCATTTCACACCTCTGAGTACTCCCAATGGAATTGGAATGTGAGTTCCCAATAACATCAAATTGGAATGATTAGGAGTCATTCAAAAAGCAATTAGAAGAAGAACAAAAGCAGTGAAACTGTCAATTAAGATGGCTTTGGCCAAATCACATTGCCAGAATGGAAGATAATCGTTGGACACCAAATCTGGAGACCGGAACAACAAATTAGAGAAAATATTATATTTTGTGCAATGAATTTGCATACGTTATAATATGCAGTTTCGAATCTCGATCGAGGTTACGAAATCAATTTTTTACCGCCAAATCTGCAAACGTCTTCAGAATAATGCATGAATTTTGTACTCAAGGTGTTCTTACTTCCGCTACCCGCTGCAGTTTGATTTTTTCCTTTTATCATTTAACAGAGTAAACACGGTTACCCTCATATTAGTTGATTGAGCAGATGTGCGATTACGCTCTACGATGGGGGTTTTTTCCTAATCGCGTGGGGGAGATAAAACTTGAAGAATTAAAAACATTACACTTAATAGTTGTGGTTTTCAAATGGAAAAGTTTCCTCTGTTATTATATTGCACGCGACAAATTTATAATAATAATTTTTGTAGCGATGCGGTGATGTAAATATCAGAAGGAAAGCGACTGGTTGCATACGCTTATCCAACTTATTGGCTTTTCGAAAAGGTAGTGAAGGTATTGTTATAAGTCGGTGGGTTTAAAAGGGGCCAGGTACGTTAGTGGGGCAAGACGTAACACTAACCGTTCGCGAACGACCAAAGTTGATGCTTGGAATTCCTTCGGTTTATTTCATGTTTAGATGTAGAATGGAAAGTGTTTAGTTTGTCAAAATTTATTTTACCCTGCGAGGAAATTTTTAAAATATTTAAACACGAGTGACTTCATGAGTGCGACTATTTGAATAAATATTCTCATCAAATTTTCGACTTTGATGAAAATAAAAAATTCTCTTTAAATATGAATTTAAGTGTAAATAATTGGGTCAATTTTAAATTTTAGTTATTTTTAATGAAATAAATTTTTTTATCTACGCGGTTTTAATTATGAAGTGTAACAGTTTAGTCAGTGGTCATAGTTTATCTAATGAAGAGAAGTCCACATTCACCATATACACCAATACGGATTTAACACAAGAAAAGGTAAGATTTATTGATTTTATTATTTCAATCTGAAGAGGCTCGAAGCTCTGAAACGTTCTTGAAAATTTTTACTTTTTTAAATTCATATTACATAACTCACTCTCATTTGACCCTACATATGCAAACGAACTTAATTAAAAATAAAGAAGGAAGAGTTTAATTAGAATGTCTGTAAAACATCTGCTCATACGACAGACATTTCTTTCATTTACATTAATTTATTCCATTTTATTAGCTGCACTTTAAAATTTATGTTGAATGAAACGAACGCCGGTTTTTATGTAAGTTTGAACCTCATTTAAATTTTTCTGAACTTGGAATATTTAATTAAGGTTGAACCCTGAAAAACGGTGCTTTTTTATTGTTGCGATGAATATGAACAGATAAATAGTTTAAATTTCCTATGAGAACAAACCAGTGTGGGAGCCATAGTTTAACGTGAAATCAAAACCACGATAGAAGAAAATCGAGACTTGAAATACTAACTGATAATTTTGTGCAATCGTCGTTAACGTCGTTGTTAAATTCATCTGTCTGTGGACTCCTGCGAATTGATTACTAATTTTTTTGACGGTAAATTTTTGGACGGGAATATTTGTTTTCCATATTTTTGAACGGCGGTTCTTAAACTTAACTAATCTGAGGAAGGTACATTTCACCCCCACCCCCAATGAGTTTCCATAAAAATCGTTTGTACCCTAAAGGATTTTAATAAAAATTCAATTCTTTATAACAATTTTGGGAGGGGCTGTAGAAAATCTTTTTTTAAGATGTGATTTTTTTAATAAAATTGATGTCAATAGATAGAGAATCGTTTGAGCTCCAATGAACTTTCATAAAAATAGTTTGTAACCCCATAGGTAAAAAAGTTAGAGCGTTTGAAATAGTGTGAAATCAATTTTAATTAATGGGGGGGGGGATGTCACTCAATTTCACAATCTTTCAAACGTTCTAATTTTTTTACCTTTGGGGCACAAACGATTTTTATGAAAGATCATTCGAGCTCAAGCGATTCTCGATCGATTGACACTCATTTCATAAAAAAATTCGCCATTGGGGGGGGGGGGGGAGAAATGTCAGTCAATTTCACACTCTTTCAAATGTTCCAACTTTTGTACCTTTGGGGTACAAACGATTTTTATGAAATCTCAATGGAGCTCAAACGATTCTCGATCGATTGACAGAAATTTTATAAAAAAATTCTCAATGGGGCGGGGGCCCATGAAATGTCTCAATTTCACACTCTTTCAAATGCTCTAACATTTTTTTCCTTTGTGATACAAGCGATTTTCATGGAAGCTCATTGAAACTCAAAAATTTGACATTAATTTCATTAAAAAATTCGCGAGAGGGGGGGGTCCGGCGAAATGTAGATGTCTGAGGTTACCACTGAACTACATTTATTAAATGGAAGATCAAACAACTATAGATCCATTTTACGCAATGTTGTTGAATAAAATTTGGTACGATTTATTTTGAATTAAGTAGAATTTTGTGGTAATTCGTACAAAAACGAAAAAATCCTTTTAGAAAAATAAAGGACTTCTCAAGAGGGACTTTGTTTTTAAATTTTAAATAACACGTACATTTTGGATAAAAGCTCTGTATTTCTTTATCGATAGATTATCAGTGGCGGCTGGCACGGGGAGCAACTAGGGAGAATAGTAACTCAGAAAAATTTTGTTTAATGCAAATGTCGTTGCGCCGTGAACTTTAAACGATTGCATTGATTTAAAATACTTGACTTAAAATTGACTTTAATTTGCAATCCCCCTATAATTGAATCCTCTAGTATCAAAACCCACTAAATCCACTTTCATAGATTTTTCAAAAGTGGACTTTCAAAATTAACTTAAATGGATTTAGCGGCGTTTGAATCTCAACCCATTTTTTAAAGTACGTCTTAGGTGAATTTTAGAGGGTTTTGTAAACATACGAATATACAATTCGGTAGAGAATTTTATAAAGAACATTTTGATTTAGACAACTTAATTTAAATTAAAAATGGATTTAGTGGGTTTTGATACTAGAGGATTCAATTATAACAAACCACGAGTCGCCGTTAATGAGCATATTAATCAAATTAATTTGAATTAAGCTCACCCCCCCCCCACAATCGAAACAAACAAATGACGCTAACACTTATACAGGGTGTTGCTAGATTGCCGATTTTTAAATTTTATTTTAATATTAATTTTACAAGTTAATAATTAAAACGTAATAATTATAATAGTCTCTATTTATTTAGGTCAAAGTTATCCTTTTATTAATTTATCTATTTGTATAAATTGATTCCTTAATCTTCATTCCAGTGCGACCTTTAGGCCGCACTACCAGGGTAAACACGTTCTCTGGAATAGCTAGCTGCATTAAAAAATGTCTATTTTGGATTTATATTTATTTACCCATTTCTTTTCTACAAATACATGGTTGTTATGGTTATGCGGCCTAGAGGCCGCACTGAAACTTTTTCAAGTAGGTAACAAAAATAAACCAATAAGAAATGCTTTATGAACAAATCTACAAATACCTAATAAGAACATCGACTTTACCTGACTTTTTCGGCTCTGTAAAAAAAGTTTGAAGAAAACTTTCGGTCAATTCAAAATTTTTTGAAAGGGGGATATTCATCTTCCCCATCCCCAAAGCGTACATGCCCCCCTATCCAATTCGAAAACAACTATCAAAAACTATTAATTTTAAATAAATTATATAATATTGAGCTTTAACTTATTGAGAATATTTAAATTTTATATTTATTCTTTATAATACCAAGTTGACATAATTCTGACGATCCTTAATAAAGGTGAAACGACGTCGTAGATTTCTATATCTAAAAAAAAGGTTGAAATCGATATTCCGTTTCCCGTGTTGTGACCTATACCAATCGATAGATTAGAGCTTCCTGAATATCATATTAAAAAGTATGATTGCAGAATTGATCGGAAAAAAAGTTATTTAATAAACAAAATCCGAAAATCGCGATTTTTGACTTTAATCGCTTATATCTCGAGATTTTACACTGACTTTTGAAAAAGTGAGGGCTCTATTTTGTAGAGCAGAAAATTCTCTACAAAAAGCGTTCAAACATTTTTGGAGATTAATTTTTATTTTCATCAGCTGTTTACCTGTTTAAGATTTTTCAAATCTTAAAAATAACCGATTTCTGAGTCAAATAACATGTTTTGCGTGAAAAGTTATTGACGTTCTGTTTGAATTCACGCGCATCGCGCCAACGGCCCAATATCCCCCACCGCGCGCTCGGGGCGGGGCCTCGGTAAACAGCTGATGAAAATAAAAATTAATCTCCAAAAATGTTTGAACGCTTATAGCGTGTTTATTATTATTTATATGATAGGGGTTGTTGCACATTTTTTGTAGAGAATTTTCTGCTCTACAAAATAGTGCCCTCACTTTTTCAAAAGTCAGTGTAAAATCTCGAGATATAAGCGATTAAAGTCAAAAATCGCGATTTTCGGATTTTGTTTATTAAATAACTTTTTTTCCGATCAATTCTGCAATCATACTTTTTAATATGATATTCAGGAAGCTCTAATCTATCGATTGGTATTTATAGGTCACAACATGGGAAACGAAATATCGATTTCAAATGCTAACTTGCCTACACTAGTATTATAAAAGAGTAAATATAAAATTTAAATAAATTAGTAAATGAAAATAAAATTAATTTATATTTATTTATGGAATATCCCCGAGCAGATTGTGATCAGAATGTCCATCATGATAAGCTGGGGGTATTCCATACTCCCCCCCTTCCACCCCGGAATTGTTTATTTTAACAATAAAGAATATTAAAATTTTCAAAGTTACACAAGAATATTTATTATGTATTATATTTATATTTTTCATTTTTATTTAAATTTTGTGCACTCCCACCGAATGAAGTCACGAGTTGCCACTGGGTATTATAATGTAAAAGTCTACAATTTTTGAATTAAAAGTAATATCGGACGAATGTCCACCAAGGCCACGTGTACAGACGTCGATCCTTTTATCAAAATTTTCTACTACATTTTTGTATAATTGCGGCTCTATCGCACCAATTACGCGTCGGTTGTTGGTTTTCAAGGCTTCAATGGATTGTGGATAATCTGCATGGACTTGATCTTTCATAGGCCCATAAGAAATAGCCTAACGGCGTTAAATCACACGATCGTGACGGCCAATTTAAATTATTCCATCGGGAAATTTCTTTCCCAATAAATTTAATGATCCGGTGGAAGTGTGGCATGTGGCGTGTCCTGATAAAACCACATATCACTCACATCCATATCATCATTAATAGGCCAAAAATATTTTGTCAACATGTCCCTTAATGGCCTAAATGCCTAAATACACAATACAACGGTTGTACCGACATCGTAACAACTTGCAGATTGTATGCGCAAATTGCATAGTGTGTGCGCTCGCTGTTATCAGTTGCACCGATATCGTACGATTGTATGCAATTTGAAATTGCATGCTATAGATTGTATGGAAATTGTATCGTGAGTGCTGCGCTGTCCAATATTGTACCGATATCAGTTGTTTAGTGGCTGTGAAGCAGTGCATTTTGGGTTTTAATATTTGGCTTTTCATTTGGCTTTTAATATTTTTACAAGACGAAGATCAGAATACAAGGATTTTTCTACAGGCCATTCTTTGACCCACTTTCGTTTCACTTGTTTTGGTTTTTTACTGCTTAACACTACACCAGCACTTATTAGCAAAAACATTTTTTTACGCGAAGTTAAACCAGCCATCGCTACAGACTTTCTGCTACAGAATGAAAACGTGTCTTCGATGCGGTAAAATTGCATGTAAAATTGTATGAAAATTGTATGGAAATCGTACCGTGTGGTTAGTATTTAATCAATTGTACCGATATTGTAACAACTCTGAGTCGGTACGATAATTGTATAGTGTATTTGGTGTTTAACACGCAATCCATTGATAGTAACAGAGTTTCCAGCCTCATTTAAAAAAAAAGGTTCAATCATTCCTTCAGACCAAAATCTAAAGGCTCCCAAATGCGGCAATTTTGCTCATTACAGTAAATATTATTCTATCTTAAAAGATGTTTTTTTCGGAAAAACCATCACCTTGTTCAAGGATGAAATGAGCAAATTATCGACGATCAGAACGGTCGGCTGGTTTTAATTCTTACACTAACTGAACTTTATAAGGTTTTTAGGGTACTCTACCACTAACTCAGCCACTCGAAACTAAATTTCTTCTGCTACACACTAAAGAACAGGCTTATATCTGTCTATTAAAACAATAAAAAATGTGAATATGGTCAAAACTTTTTAAAAAATCGAATTTGAACTTAGCTAATTTTCATGAAATTCAGTGGTGGATTAACGAGATTCGGGGCGCGTCAGTCATTCTGTGCTCAGTCCGTGCGCTATGATATACTCTAACACTTAGAATATTTCGCAGCGGTAGATGCAGCTCGACTGTGGTTCATGCAACATCGATTATTTTTTGTTTTTAGGCGATTTTTAGGGGGTGAAACGTAATAGTATACTGCCCCACAACCGCAACTATACTTTTAATGCTATTTCGAGGGTCTCTCACATCCCGGTTTCATTTATCCCGGTTTTCTTGATGCGTGGCGCTTCTCGTATGTTTAGCCTAGTAACCAGAGTCAAAACCGTCCTGGAGGGGTGCAACGCGGAGCGGAGCGCAGCGGCGCCCCGTAAGGGTAGGTTTTGACGATGGATTACCCTCCTTATCGAATGCACACCCCAAAATTCGAAGGCAAAAAATTTTTAATTTTTTCACTTTTTCGGCAATACACGGGTTATTTTCCATTTTTTTGATTATATTTATTACTAATATCCACTAATCACACCCCCATCTATCCGAATTTCAAAGAAAAATTCAAATCGGAGCGAAAAAATTTTACGCATTTTCAACGGACCACGGGACTGATGTGCATCGACCGGGGTCTGCAGCCTACTCGATGCTACTTTTCCGTACTTTTCAAAAGTCGATATTGGGGTTGTTTTGACCAAGTTCACCCTTTTTATTGTTTTAATAGACAGATATAAGCATGATCTTTAGTGTGTAGCACTCGAAAAATGTTTTCGAGTGGCTGAGTTAGTGGTAGAGTCGCCTTGTTGGTATATTATGTACCGAACCAGTAGACTCAAATTTAACCGTCAAAGTTTTAATACCGATCCCAGAAGGACGATTATAACAATCGAAAATATCCCAAATTTTTTGATCCACCATTTTCTTAGTGGATTTTAATAAATTATTGTTATGCGATTTTCGATCGAAATTGAGGACAATAAAATATACACCTTCTACAATGTCAAAACGGTCACCATATCCAAAATTGCCCCTATTAAAAAACAAAATCCCCGTTGAAAAACCTCCAGGATGTTTGAATCTCAAATTAAAACCGCTGCACGCCCTCGGGCAAAAAATCAAGTTGCTTTGTTTTGGTCAATTAATTAGAAAATTCTTCAGGACATGAAATTACACATTATTGGAAGTAGGTTATGTTCAGCATTGTTGAACAGATTTTTTGTTATTAAGATTCCTCGAAAGAGAAATTATGTCACGTTTTAACATTTCTTCATTAATTCATAAGTTGCTTCATTTTTATAACTCGAAAATTGGAAAATGGATCGCGGATATACTCGTAGCTAAAGAAGTTACTGTAATTACTGTTTAATATTTCCGATATCAAATCTAAATTAACTAATTAACAGTCGAGATTATTTTTTCCTAAATTTGAGAATATTCAAATTTTGTTATTTATTGCAGTCGTAATTACTCAACGTTACTATTTGATAATCCATTAATTATTACATTTCCCAGTTAACTAATTAAAAAATAATAAATATTAAAATGTGAAGCATTCAACAATACAATGCCATAATTGCACAACTTACGTTAGAATCTTAATTAATTTTGTAATAAAATATTTTAGACTTATCTAGGCTAGTGTTATGTTGTACGCAATTAATCATAGTATTTTTTAACAATTAATTTTTTAATAATAAAATCAAGTTGCGCCACGCTTTATTATGCACATTTTTTATGGGATTATTTATTATCTAAATTATATTTGCGAGCATGGTTATCTACATAGAATCTATTCCGGGCACGGTGTAGGTATTGAAAAAACAAAATTTAATTAACCACAATTACAAACCAATTAGTGCAAAGCGCTAAATTTGGTTGTTTACCTTTTTGTTTAATTGGACGATCTTAAATATTAAAAACGTAAAATTATTACGTAACCGCATATTTGTTGGTCAATTTCCTAATCTTATGGTTTGTTGTTATTACAAATGCATCGATTAAGTGTTTGTTTAACCTTTTGGGGGCTTAATCCTTCAAGCTTAAATATATACAAGGACGCACTTTCATTGAACTTTAAATTAATCTTAAATATCATTAAATTAATTGCAACTAAATATGGTCTGCTTAGCATACCATAGTGGCGCGTGTGTAAATAAATTCCAAAACCGTCAGGAAATTATTACAACAAAATTTATTGGATAACCACGATTGCAAAAAAAACCTTTTGACGTTTATGAATAATTTTTAGAATTATTTTCTGAATTCCAGTGGATATGTAAATGAGTCACTGTAGTAAATAATGACACATTGAATAAAATCAATACAATATTTATGAGCTTTATCATTATAGCACGATGTAGGGCATCGGTTGTTTATGTTTTACAAATATACGAATTTTAGGCTTCTATACAAAGTATAACAAGAAGCCTTATGATCTGGCTCCGTGTCTGTCCGTCCGTCCGGACGGATTATATACAGTCGACTCTCGATAAATTGAAACTCAAGGGACCAGAGAAGGACCAGAGAAAAATTTCAAATTACCATTAATAATTACCAAATTATCGAGAGATTCAAATTACCGAGTGTTCAAATTATCGAGAGTCGACTGTATTAAGATAGGTTACAAAAATATTCTGTGCTTTAAGATTGTAATTTTCAACCTATATAGTAGACTCAATCCGATGATCTGACCCATCAAGGTATCAACGGATCAAGGTATCAACGGACCAAGGTATTAACGGATCAATGTATCAACGGATAGTTGTAAGTAAAAGAGAAAGAAGAGGATTGATCCATCTCAAAAAATGGACCGTACATTACAGAGAAGTAAAGTTTCGAATGGAATGGAAAAGTTTGATTGTTATTAATTATATAGTAAATGATAATTACCAACCGCAAAAAATTTAATTGGTGCAGATTATCGGATTATCTGATATTACATTATAAATATTATGTCGACCAAAAATAACTAGCAACAACAACTTTTCACACCAGAAAAGTAGCTGTATAGAAGCCTAGGAACTGCCGCTAACGCGAGTTCCACCTTGTTTAAACCTGGTCTTATTATACGGTGCCGGTTTCCATTAGAACACCACAGCCCAGTAATGTGCGGTGTATTTAGTACTAGGATGGATGGAAAATGAGAATTATAACTTAATTTTAACAATTTCGTAATGTATTTTCACAATAACTATACGTTCGTCGATCGTGTAACATTCCATGATGATCTGTCAAATTATAGACCTCCAACAGTGGGCCCATAACTCGTGAGAATATAAATAGTGACGACGACGAATTGCAACTATTTCAGAAATATACATTTCAACCCGTCGAAGACCACCCAAATATGAAACTCGCAGCTTTCCAAGTTTTATTCAAATATAAAAATCTAACGTCCATTCCTGAGCACATGATTTCCTTATGAAAAGTAACGGAATAAAAATTAATTCGTGATCATAAATTTTACTACATCTGCAATATCTATTGCCTTCGTGTGGCACGACTTGGATCATTAATGTGGTTGAAGAATCACCAAGTTACGTGGATTGCTCAATTATTTATGTAAATTGTCTTAAATTTAGACATTTTCACACAATTAGCCCATTACAAATAATACGACAAATACCTACTAAGTAATTGTGCATTGTACGAATACGTCGTTGTTACTAAATTTCTACAGTTACTTATTTACTAAGAAAAAATATGTAACGGTAAACAATTTGAAAATTTTTGGCTAATGATTGTAATAACCGCAGGAATTTATACCTAGTAATTCGTAGGCTGATTAATTATTGTAAAAGCCAAAATAAATAAATGAGGTTTTATGTTTACAAAAATAACTTAGGTACGATAACACAAGAAATTGATTTTCAAGATAAAATCCAACTTTCTTTTTTAATTTTCATATTGCCCTTTTTTATCAACTTTCTTGATCATGTTTGCCTGATGAGATTTAATGAGAACGAAACAATATTACAGTAAGCTATATTTTGTAAATTTTTATTAATTATAACCCCCCCCCCCCCCCCCCCCATATTCATTCCGATTTCAATGAATTTTTATATTTTTAGAATGGCTCTCATTTATTGTATTTTGATTTGTAATATAGTTTTCACAAAACTACATTATGTAGAATATTGTGTGCTATTTGGAAGCCCGGATGCAAAAATTGTCAAAGGCATCTTAATGGTGTTACGCCCCATAAAATTGTAATCCTATAACATGGCACTTACAGTATTGAACACAACCTAATACTATTTCATTTGTTCTCCACTATCACAGTAAGTGATTATCCCGAAATATATTGCTGTGGTCCTGATTCCACGTCAAACGGTGGGTCCTATTTGGGGACCAATATCCCAGCCCGATTTACATTGTTTGCATCACATGGAACACAGTTTCAAATTTATCAACGCCCAGCTTTCTAAACGTAAACTATGCCATGATAATCCTCAATGCCATGAAAACAAAGCACTTGCCATGATAGACATCTTAACTTGGGTGCGGAAGACTGTCCTTATATATAAAATTCCAAATTCTGTCATTCTGTAATGCACTTTTGATTGGTTCATTCGTTTATTATCAACATAAAAAACTATATTGTTGAGTGGTTCAACAACGTAGTCAATCGCGTATGAGAACGACAGGGCGGCCGATAGGCCGATGTTAAATAGGTAACAATAATGTTTATGATTAATTAATATTAAATTTCTTCCCAGGTCAATATATGAGAGAATATGTTTTTGGGATTTAGGAGACCAAAATGAAACTAAAAGTTTGCTAAAGCCAACGTTTCGGCGTTATAATTACGCCATCTTCAAGGCTAAAAGATACAATATTGAAATCAACGCAATCACTATCACCATACCATAATCATCTCGACCAGAAACATTGTTCATCTTGGTTTGCCTGGTGAGTCTGCCTCTCAAGGGTGATTGCGTTGATTTCAATATTGTATCTTTTAGCCTTGAAGATGGCGTAATTATAACGCCGAAACGTTGGCTTTAGCAAACTTTTAGTTTCATTTTGGTCTCCTAAATCCCAAAAACATATTCTCTCAATAATGTTTATGTTTAAAGGAGATTTAAAACTTCAAGGATGTTTATATTATGTGGTAATTTCGGCCGTTAGACTGTTATTATAGGAAATAACTGGCACGGGCGGCCGTCCCGCCGCCTTTAGCATCTAATATGCAAGTGCTTTGGTTGTGCGGCCTAAAGGCCGCACTGAAAGGGGTCGTCCATAAAGGATGTCTGCAAATTTTTCCAACTTTTCAGCCCCACCCCATGAACGTCCTATGGTCACAAATCAAAGACCCCCTCATCATTTGTCTAAAATCAAACTTGACCTTTTAAACTAAAAAGCTTGTTTATTGATTTTTAATATTTTTAAAATTTTTATGGCTGTAACAAAAATTGGAATTAATCAAGCAAAAATTTAGATAATCTTGATTTTATAAACTTTTAAAAATAATCAAACACAAAGTTCTTAGAAATTCCAAAAATTGGATTTTTATGCGGACTCATATTTGTACCCCCCTTCCCCCCTGGTCAAATTTAGTCACATTTTGTAGCCCTTTAAGGCGTGAAAGTCCTTTATGAACGACCCCTAAGGAATCAATTTAGGGTTACAGACATACACATTGATAAATTTAAGCTATATGATATCTGGGAAATATTATCATCGTCTACTTAATATCATAATTTACCAGAACGCGCCTCCTCCCCGTGTCAATTATGAAATTGTTCTTTGTTTGTCAATTGGTTTTGCCAATCTAAAAGTTAAAATTGCTGTCAATTATGAAATTCTGAAATTAATCCATTCCTAATGCTCCTTTCATTGGTTCATTTTGTCGTTACCAACCCAAAAACATTCAGTGCGGCCTTTAGGCCGCACAACCATGACCTTCTTTAGTGCAGGGGTTGTCCATAAAGGCCGTCTAGGCCTGGAGGGGGTGGGGGACGAAAATGTGACGAAGTGTGACCAGGAGGAGGGTTTGGACAAATGTGAAGTCGGCATAATAATATAATTTTTTTTTATGTTATATTTTATAAAAAAAAACTTATTCGCTCTATTAATTCGTGTAAAGTTTGATTTTAAACAAATGAGAGAGAGACCTTAATTTGTAGGACATAGGACGTTCCTGGGGGTCCAAAGATCATGACCAACTGGGACGGGGGGGGGGTTGTAATATTTGCGGACGTCCTTTATGGACGGTCCCTTATAATATAATTATAATAGCTAAAATTATTAATGCTATTTTTAACCCCTGTACATTAATTTGTTTGTTTTTCCGTTCCTCTCTAACGCTTTAATGCACCAACGAATTTTTATGCAGTTTTTTCTATAAATTATGAAATTTGGATTATGAAACTACGAGATATTTATATTTGGCCGACATCTTGGTTGGTAATATGACTAACTAATTAAATTTTATTACCGATTTAATTACTCTTTAATCTATCCATGCGCGTCGTCATCGATATTTTCATGTCTAAGCTGGTTTAATGCATTCTGTTATTGGTAATAATGTTATCTAAATTCCTACTTCTCAACGGAGTTGAACGCACCTTCGTTAAAAAATTAGTAAAATTAAAATAATTAAGAAAACCTACGATACATTATAAAAAAAGCTTTAAAAATATCTATAACATAAAAATAACTAAATAAAAAATTCTAAACCGCTGAGAATAAAATAAAAAATGTAGTCGTAACTTCATAAAATGTTTTTAAATAAAAAACAGGAAAATATAAACATAAACTGCATTACTACCCATAAAAAATGTTCTACATTACAAATCTGTATAGTTTGTTTCAGAATAATTGAAATGAAAAAAAGTCATAGCATCAAATTACATTGATATAAAAACGTACAAACTATAAACGAAACATAATATATAGAGATAAGGTTAATTATTTTAATCTCGCGCCAGCCTTTAGCAATGCATATATGCTTGGTCGACAGCATATCTTATCACATAGTTCGTACGCTTTTATATCAACGTAATTTGATTCTATGACTTTTTTTAATTTCAATTATTCTGAAACAAACTATACATTACCCATTGTTAACAAAATGGAAATAAAATTAAAAATATCTTCAGTCTGGAGGAGGGGGGGGGCGTATACTAAATATGTACATTCAGGCAGTACTTATTCTTAAACCGGATTCTGCAGCTTCAGGTAATTTTTAATTTTATTTCCAAAATTTTATTTCATTTATCAATAAATTATTTTGTAATTAATTTGGGCGTTTGAACTTCGGACCATAGATAAATGATGAATCCCACAACAAGGGATTTGTATGTGGCTTACCTTAATTTACGACTTAAAAAATTGATCTCGTTGATAACCAATTCAGTTTTTTTCATACGTGAGTGAGTGAGGATCCTTAGCTTTATACGCCATCCGGGTGCCTTTAACCTGGTTGTATGTGATTGCTTTGGTTGTGCGGTCTAAAAGCCGCACTTAAGAAGGAATTGAAATCAAATGTATAGGCTGTAGTTGTTTAGCTATCGGCCTCTCTCTAAGGGATTACGCTCATAAATTTTCACCCTTTGGCTTCACTAGATGGAATACAATTTGCGCTAGTAAGTATATTAAGGTCACGGTGATTGGCCTCCGACTGCCTTTAACCATCTTATAGTACGTAATTGCCAAGTTGTGAGGCCTAGTAATTTTTCCAATTTTCAAAGAAAACCAAGTATTCGTAATTATAATACAGATTTTTGGGCAAAAGCAATTCTGAGATTTACATATTCATTAGCCTGAATTAACTACTTACGAAATTGACCCCGTTAATTGGTGCATTGTAAGCTAACCACTGATTTTTTTATGGGTGAGTGAGGGAGTGTTTATATAAAACATAAACACTGGCGACTCATAGGATTGTACAGTGATGGTTTCAGAATTTTTTAGATCAAGGTCATTGCTAGAGATTGACTGAAAGTGATTTTTTTAGTCAAAATAAACACATATTAAACACCTGAGGACTGGCTCCAATTGGAGCTCCAATTTAGCTCCAATATGAGTTGAACGTTCATAATGTTCATAAATCCCACCTACTAAGCTCTTTTGTGTACCTGGATACCGCTGTAATTTATATTCTATAGAAAGGCCGGACTCACGTCAAACTGGCTTGGATACATCCCTGTGTCATTATCACTGAAAAAAATGTGTACACCAAAATTTCAGAGTGGTCAACCCCCGGGACCCAACGTAAGAGAAGTGTTTTAGATAATATGTTCACGTGACGGATGTTGCTCGGAGATAAATTTCTCTTCTAAGCAAGTGGACAAATTATAGAGCAGAACCGGAGAAAAATAGGAACGCAACAATAAAGCGTGGAACATGATAAATTAAATCCTCACCGGGGGGTCTGGGGGGGGGTATATGAAATACCCCCCAGTACATACGATGAAAATTTTCAAATCTACAAACTTGTGTGTGATCGAAAATATCTATAAAATTTATCTTGATGTTTTCCATCACTTCCCTTAAAACCCGTAACTTAGGGGGTATTTCATATTCCTCAGACCCCCGATTTGCAAACGGTATAAATTTTTGACATCTTTAACATTATTTTTAAGTACCCAAATTACGTCCGAGTAGGTACGAACAAAGACTCTTGTCTGAGTAAAGCAATAATAAATTATTGTGTTAAGCTATCGTTTTCAATAATTTCGAAGCTCCCCCCCGCCCACCTAATTTTCTTTTATTAAAAAACTTATTCTGATTAAAATTTGTATGCAGGTCAACTTCCAGTTATAACTCATTTGTTTTAACATTTTGCAAGTTCAAATTTAAGCAACTAAAGTTTCTCGAAAACTGAAGATAAGCATTTTCTTTCGTAAACGGGAAATTCGAACCAAAAAAAAGGATTCCTTCGATTTCTCACAATGGATGACTTCATATTAGTCTCACTTCATTGATAAACAAGAAGTTATTAATAATCAAAGGAAGTCGAAACCACAAAACTTGAATTTCTTCAAGTTTAAATAAAAACACCAGGCTGAACATTCAACAAAACTACTCTTATCATTACAACATTTTTAACCACATCAAATTTTGTATACGCTGAATAATTTTTTTAACGGAATTGTAAATGGTAGAATGAGGCGGTTTTAACGATACGACGGAATATTAACTTTTTTGATATTTTAATTAGCCGTACTTTTAGATAATAACTGACACGAGTTATCAGTTGCTTTTTAAAATTCATGGAATGTTGGGATACTCTATCGCTAATAATTTCCTCAAAGGTCGTTAACTTCAAGTAATCATTTAAATTAGTTAATATTGCAAAGCGTTAGTCACAACAACCAGACGCTCAGTTAGTCGAGCAGTTATACTGCCGATTTACTGAGCGGTCGGCAGAATTTCAAATCTCGAACGAGAAAAATAAATTCTGTTGTTCTTAAGGCTTTTAGAGTCATCTTTAATATTTTTGGAGTTTAGTGAAAATGCAAACTCGTTTTGATTTTTTCTGAAAGATTCCGTTCAAATGAAATCGTGTCTCCTACAAAAATTGAAATTATATTTTGTACTTACACTTCTTCAGGACAGAATCACTAAAAAACTTTTAATTCGAAAAAAGTTTTTCGTGGAGAAAGAAAATCAAAAATAATCTTTTTTTTGCTAATTTTCACTTCGAAATTGTAATTTCCTGAAAATATTGATCAGCAAAACAAAAATAGAAATGCAAGTAGCTTACAAATATTAGCAATGATCGTCAAGGAAACCTTTAAGGTCCAAGCCAAAATTGAATCGATAACTCAAAATCAGACAAAAATTATCCGCATACACAAATTTTCCAATTTAACATCAAGTTTCATAATATAATCTCGTATTACGTTTTACAAAGGTTTTACCAACACCGACAATTTTCACGATATTTATTTTCCAGGGCTTCTCCAGGGTAACCGTTGCTAGCAGCAACGAATGATATAACACAAGGACTTGATTATTAGAAAACATTCGGAAAATGTGTAAATAAGAGTAAACCAAAATAAAACAAAAATGAAAACTCCGGCTGATCGTCCGGTAAAATCCCCGAAAAGGAGTTCCTGGGCGTCTGGTTCTATAGTTTTTATTCCAAAAAATACAAATTTTTGGAAATTAATACAACTCAAAATAGGTTATAATAATTTTCCCTTAAATTGGGGGAACCGGGTTGGTTTTACATTACTTATTTAGTTGAACCAAAATAAATTTTAATATCGTATTTTTGAGGTATACATTTAGCGTAAATTTTATTGGAAAAAAAAGAAAAAAACATGTGAAAATTAGAGAATATTTACAAATATATACCTACTAGATGATAGCCCGTCCGAGGACGGGTAGCTAGAAGGACGGGCAGCTACCCAAGGTAACTTAAGTTGAATGAAGATTAAGGAAAGCTCTCAGTGCAATCCAAAAGCCATATGACCTTGGCTGCCTGCCCGTCCTTCTAGCTACCCGTCCTCGGACGGGCTATCATCTAGTTACATATAGTTGTGCAAACTTTCTTGTTTGTCCTTCAGGTGGATACAGGTTTGTGGTTCTGTGGTACGTCTGTCCATGAATTTTGAAAACGTATGGTCCGTTACCCGGCCCCGTTACCCGTTACTCTGCTCCCATTGAATCGAAAGAAACCGAGGAATTGTAAGAGCGGATGTGCTGACGAAAGTTCTTGTAGTAAGGATTATCTGAATCTGAAAGCATAGAGCGAAGAAATTCGGGATATAACAATAGATTCCCATGTTGATCGAGCGGTTGCGGAATCTTCACTTTTCCTTTATGACAGCAGTTGTTAAATTGTTTATCAACTGGACGCTCCTTGGCGAAATTCTTGGAGCCGCAGAACTGACAGATGGAATTCATTTCTCCACAATCGTGTCGAGTAACGTGAGATTCATCAAATCTCAATGCTCTTTATTTGGAGTTGAATTGCTTGACTTTGGTATCGATTTTCTTTCTGTCGATGTATCGCATGGGACCGAGCGTCAGCAGCTTGCCGCGCTTGAGTTTGTTCCAAAGTTTCACGTTGTCGACGTATCGCATGAGACCGAGCGTCAGCTTGTCGCTGTGATCGAAGCTGTTCTTCTGTGTTATTAGCTCTTGTACGTGCTTTTCTCTCACGATTCAATCGCCGTCGCTTTGCAGCAGAATTTTCAAAATTTTCATTATCCATTATGGAAGTTCACATAATGCTTTTTTGGAAATAGCTGTCCTATATAGACAAAATGATACGATGATACGTTGATCCGATGATACGTTGATACGATGACACGTTGATACGATGATACGTTGATCCGATGATACGTTATGCGTTCGGTTCGGTTCGGTTTGCTTCGGGTATTTCCGTGGGACAGACAGAAAGAAAGACTTGGCCTTTTATAATAAGAGATATGTACAAGATAAAGCAAACAATAAGTATCATTGTCAGTAATCATATAGTATCCATCTGATTTAATCATCGCTATCGTTAGAATTAATTTCAATCATCTCGGAATTGATCACTTCTTGATTACTATTTAAATAATGTAAATAGTTCCATAATATATTATTATTTCTCTTTGTAAATCAGAAACGAATCCTTCAAAATTGTCATAACTTTCATCGTCGTCGTCATCATCATCTTCATCATCATTATCATCATTGTCATCATTGTCATCATTATCATCAATTACTCCTTCTACTTCGGCTTCTATTACTGCTCCACTGATTACGTCGATAAAATTTACTACGGAGAAGCTCATTCCATCCAATGGACACGTGTTGCTTCTTTCTGACCATTGGTATAAACAAGTACCACAAAATCTATGATGACAACAGTCTATTATGGCCATTATATTATCGGTAAATGATAACGAGAAACAAATGCAGCACTCGAATGTTTGTTCGTCTTGGTATAAATTTTGCATGTTATTTTTTTCTTCTCCAATTAAAAATTCTTCAAAATTACTATGGACACATGTGCCCTTATATAGAATAATATTAATCTTTTTTTAAATCCAAATCTGTTAATCCGTTTTTTGGTATTCCATATATGCAAAAATCTTTGAGCTAGAAAGACGAGGGTAGAGAAGAGATGACTTTATCTCATTTGGTTGGTAGACATTCACCGCATTAATTTTTAAATGAGAAGAGAAAGGATGGTAAGGGATGACATACTTACCTACCGAAACAACTTTGTATTTTGTGACCCTCTGTATAAATTTATTTTATCATCGTCCCACTTTAAAATAGGTAGGTTATGCATTTAGTGTAAGCTTGACTCATGCAAGGTCTATAATTGTTGCTATTTTTTCCGCAACGATAAGAGATATTAGTTTGAATTTTCACATATCATAGATATTTATTTATTCATACAAGGATAAACGTGATACAAGAGACATGCGGTCTATTACTTTCGGTTCCACCGGCAAAGACGTCAGATTGAATAAAAGTGTGGTTTGTGATTACTCGTAGTTTTGTGGTGTTTATTTATTTCGACATTTTACTCTTCAAACAAAAGTTTTATCCTTTCAAACCTCCGGTAATCTACCTGATCCCACGCCACGGCCTGTAATGAAACGTTTTCCAACTCAATATGTAAGTTACTATTTTGCTAAGAAAATCATTTATATTGAATTAGTGATGACAGGTTTCAAATAAGTAACCACTTTGATAAATGCGCTTTAATATAACAAAAAAAAACATGAGAAAAAAGCCATTACGGCGCCCCACATTGGGCGCCATAATTATTTATGACACCTGGAAACACAAAATATTTTGCACCATAACGTTTGATTTGGATGCTTTCTTAAATTTTAAACAGCAAATAAAAATCCACAGATTTCTATATTTAAAAATATTGTAATCTTATATAATTGCGCGTTTTCACGATATCGCTTTCAGTTTTTGAACAGGGAAGATGTATTTTAATACCGAAATCTCTTTGACGTTTTCAGAAAAAAAATTCAAATCATCATAACTAAGAAAAATGTAAAGCAGTTACAGAAAAAATTTTCAATGTGTTACCCCTTATGCTGGTGGGTATTCCATAACCCCCCAAATTCCCGGTGACTGCAGCCGTCAATTTTGAGAACTTAATTTTCAGTGGCGGTTTGTGACATTTTTCAATGGGAGGGCTCAAAATTTAAAGTAAAAGGAAAAATATTTTTATTTACTTAAAATCATTTTTGGGTAGCTAGTTGTTTTCGCTTTTGAATGGAAGGGCGAATACGTGCCATTAAGATCAACCAGTTAACCTGTAAATAACCGTTCTCATCAGATCACGGCCAGCAGTAAATCAAGGTTGCTTTCGGCTCTCATTTGGTTGGGTGACCGCATGATAACCCAAGAACACCGCTTGTCGCTGCTCTCTTACCAACCAGCCCTTGGTCATAGAGATAGGCACTCGAGTGAAAATTTATGTACACTCACGATGTTTTTCGTGTTACTCATCAATACGAAAACTAGATAGTAAATAATAAAGATGTTCGGGTGAGTCACTTCACTCATATTCACACTCACACGTTTTTGTTGTAATTGTTTATTATACACTCATGTCACATCGTGTAATGACTTTGACAACCGTGCACAACAAAAATCCTCAAATTTATTTAAAAAAAATCGTCCCAATTCCTATATTCCCTTCGAAATTTTTTGTATAGCATATTAGAGGTTACAAAAATACACGACGACTCACGCGTGCTCACGGCTCACGCACAATCCATCGATCGATCTTTTTGCAAAGTGCTTCTTTGCAAAGTCTTCACGATCCAATTTTGAGGTGGATCAATCCTTTTCTTTCTCTTTTACTTTCAACTTAATTTATCCACATAGTGTTGATGTTCACCAGAGGGCCGCGCTAACTTCTTCTTCTCGTCAAAAATTAGACTATATGTCTTCTTCCGGTTTTAATTCACTGCCATGGTTTTTAGGGTCTTCCAGGTTCCCTTCTTCCGGTTGGACAATACCGAAACTTACTTGAAACCCCTAATTGTAAAATAGTAATTTTTTTATGATGTAAACAGTCACAAATTTGTTTCGCCAAAAAATTGGTATGTATTTTGCAATTAGGGTTTTCAAGTAAGTTTTCATTAAATAGGTTATATTTTTAAATTATTCATTTTATTATTAACCCATCTCTATAACCCATCTAATTGGTAAAGTTCTTTGCCAATATAATTACAGTGCGGCCTTCAGGCCGCACAACCACGGCAATCTAACTTTATATTTAAATAAATACCCTACTAATTATTTGAGAGAAATTTACAAAAATATTTGAAAATTTTTGACATCAAAATTAATCATGAATTATGATCACATAAGGATTTCGCAATTATATCACTTGGTGATAAACCAAAAGCTATTAGTTACGATATCACAGCAATGAGTGTGCTATCACCTATCACATCTATTTTACAAATAATCCCGAATAAGTTTAATACATATTATGAATATTGCTATCCCAATCTGTGATTTACAAATCTATTTGAAGGAGGATGTTTAATCGCCATATCTTTTTCTTATTTCTTTCTTTTCTATCCTGTTTTTATAGTTTTGCATGATTCGCAGCGGATGTGACAATTTTCCTCCAAATCTGTCCCTTATTTGTCACGATCGACCCCCCCCCCGCCTGTAGTCTTTGCAATTTTCGACGACGCCCCTTATTTTGTTCAGAGGTAGAAGCAGGAGTTTCTCAGTTTTTCATCTTTAAGATCACTGACATTATTTCTTTGATTATTGGCGGTAGAATTTCTTGGTTGTTATTGTTAGCTATTTCTATGGTTCTTTGTTTGTCTTCTTGTTTATTCAGTAATTCCCTGAAATTGTTTCTTCCATATTTGCTTTTCTTCCATATCTTCTCTGTATCAGGTTCCGTTTTCCCTTCTTCGTCTATCAGTCCTCTTAATTTTATCATATGCCTCGTCTTTTGTTTTCGTAACAGTTGGTAGAAAATTCTTGTGTTGTTGAACTTGTTGCTAGTTTCGATTTCTTCCATTCTTTCCATGGTCCATGCATTCCGTAGATTCATCGTCTAGCCATTCTTTAGCTCTCTACTGTTTGTTTCGCGCTTGGGTGTATACCTACTTATTAGTATGATGTTATTTATTTCCTGTTCAATATTTTTGTCTTATTCCTCTTGTTCATTTCTTCTTTGACTCGTTCTTCGTATCATTTTCTTATTTGGCTTTTGTTGAGTTCTTCCGTCACTATTTTTTATTCTATTTTTGTTATCTGTTCTATAAAGGTACTTCTGAACGTTCTTATGTCCATTACTGTGTTTTCTTTCTTCTTTAATATTAGAATGTGATCTATCCGATTCCGTCTTCGTTACTTCGTTACGTACCCTGGCCAGACCCATGTTATTTTATGAAGATTTTTATGTTTAAATTTGATGCTACTAATCAAGGTCCAACGGGAAATCAATAAGTTCGGTAAAAATAGTGTAAGGAATATTTTTAATGAAATAAAAAATATTTTTTCATACATATAATCTCCTTGAAGCGCAAGATACTTGGTAGAGATAGTTTCAAAGCTCAAGAACCCTAATCTGCGCGAGGAGGAGCCAAAAGTTGAAATTATCTCTACTTCTTTGAATTAATTTTCTAAACCACCGAAAAAAATTTTTATTACAAAAATGAAGGCGAGTGATTTATTTCTTCGAAGCCACACTTTTTAATAGCATCAGCCTGTGAAACTTTTGAACTGGCATTGTCGTAGAGAAGTATTTAATTTAATTTCTGCAATAGATGCTTTTATGGCACAGGTAATCAATTAACAAAATTCTCTCGTCATCTCAAGAAATTGTGGCCATAAAATTGCCAGCTGAAGGTTGAGTTTTGAACTTCTTAGGTGGTGGTTTTCCCTTTTCTATCCACTACATAGACTCTTGTTTGGATTCGGGGGTCATAATAATGAATCCATGTCTCATCACCTGTTATAACGTTATTTAACATTTTTCTCGGATCAGCCTCGCATATTTCCAAAAATTGCTTACAAGATTCGGCTCAAAATTGCTTCTGTTCAAGAGAGAGCAAACATGAAACCCATCTTGCACTTACTTTTGATACATGAAGATGATCATGTAGAATTTCAAACAAATTTTCGACTTTTAGTACATTTTTGTGACTAACTGCGTGCACAGGACGACCAGTACGGTGATCATCTTGTAAGGACTTCTGTCCTGCTTTGAGAAAAGCCGTACCCCTTTGAAAATTATTTTTAGTAAAAGTGAAGTTTCCTTGTACACTTCAAGCATATCATTTTGTATTTCTTTTGCACCTTTACCTTTTATTTTTTAAATTTTATCACAGCTCGGTGTTCGAGTTTCTCCATTTTTTCAAATAATGTCAATGCTGACTAGGTACTATTAAAAATTGAATAAAAAACCAACGGATGCTTGGATCGATTTAATTTTTGCAAACTATAGCCTTCTATTTGATTTTGTTACAAACTACTTTCGGGATTTTTTTATAACTCCTTTCCTTACACCTTTTTTTTACCGAACTTTACTAATCTCTAAATATGTCTAAAAAATAATTTTCATAATTATATAAAATATTTGTGTGCGAGTCGGGGAGCTACCAGCATGCAATATAAAACTAAAAATAGAAATAATATTTTGGTTTTAATAAACCAATCACAGGAAAAGGATTCGACTCCTACCAATTGTTTACTACTACGTATGTTATTAAAACCCATATTTTATTTTTAATCTATACACTATTTAAATAAGTTACCAACTCGTGTATTGAAAACAAGGCAAATGAGTCAACTTGCCATAAAAGTAAAAATGTTTCAATGTTTATGTAAATCATTAAATTTAATAAATATTCATGGCTCTCTAATTTGTGTGCACAAGTAAAAGTAAAGGATTTAAATAGTATCGCAACTTAAATAAAATACTTTGAATTTTTACTTCTGGTTCGTTGTTATTAAATCGTGATAGATTTAAAGGAAATATAACAATTCGTTATTGCAGTTGTTGTGTAACAATAATAGAAAGTAAATAATAATTTTTACCAACGTAATATTAATAATAAAATTAATTAAGGTAACGAGTGGTGTGGTACCTTTCTTCAGCTTCTATAATTTTCCTGTATCATTTTAATCATGTCGACCCATATATGCTAAAATTTATATGTTAATATTAAAAAAAAGCGGAAGGTTACAGGAAACTGAGCTAAAATTACATTTTTTATTGTTATTGTTGATGATAACTGATAGTAAAATATAAAAACACTTCAATTTTTTGGTGACATAATGGTACCACCTGCTAATAAATTGTAATCGGAATATTTTAACAGGCGGATGGACTATTCACAATTAATTGCGACTTGTCGAAAATTTAAGTGTTTGCAGGTGTATACAAATAAAATACCGCCTGTGTAGACGTAATTTTGACAACTCTTCTGCCCACATTTTCATTGTTATCCTTAACCTCTAATTATTCAAAACGCGTAGAATTAAAATGTCGATAGCCATTGTTAACCTTTCTTGAAGAATTAGACAAAAAAATACGATTCAATCGCTTATTGTTTGAAACCAACGAAGAGAAGCATCGCAAAATAAAATGACGCATTATTTACCAACAAATTTAAAAAATGTGAGCAGATGGTTGTTAGAACAAGAAGGACATCGACTTTTGTTAAAAAAAAACACAGCTGGATTAGAAAAAGGTAAAGGCGTTTCCGAACAAATCTTATTTGTGCCTATCTTCGTACCCAATCTTAAGCTCAAATTCTTAGTTTCGTTCATATTGGGTAAAATTATGAAAAAATCGTTGAGCAATTACATGGGAATTGGGTAAACATTGACGAAATTTTTGAGTTTTATGGTTTTCCTTATACGGTAGCTCAGTTTCTAAAAGTTGAAATAAGTAGATAATCGATTTCGATATTCATTGTCTGTTAGTTTGTATTGTTTTATTTTGGTTGATTGCATCAACGTCAATTAATGGAGATTAGAATCGTAACATTGTAAAAAATCATTTTGTATTGCAAAAGTTCTGCGCAATATTTCATACAATTTCAATCGATAAATTATAAACCATCCGGCCTACCACCTCGTTATTCTGTTTTCTTAAGGATATCGGAAGTAGAACAATCCATACCTTGAAGCACCTTAAGAAGATAATAAATGGTCGTTTTGTACCACTTTTGCCAAAGAAAATTTTACAATTTTTGCACTTGAAAAATAAAATTGAAACTGAACTAAAAATCTATCGCAAAATAAGTACCGTTCTTGTTGCAAAATAAGTTATCAAAATACTCATCATACTCGTAATAATGGTGTGGAGGTCATGGTAGTATAGAAACAACGCGGTAGTGCCCCGGGTGAAACGTTTGTGGTGATGAAAACCAGCCAGAAATCCTTGGAATGTTGTTCTACTATAAGTTTTATTTTTTTAATAGATGACTGTAAGATTAATTTTTTGCACATCATCAAACCTTTCACTTTAGATCATTTGCTCAATTTTTGATGAACTTGATTAACATTCGCCATTATTCGCTATTAAAATTGAAAACAACTAAAACGCCGGTTTGTTTCATTTTTTTGGAACTGCATTTGAGTTTCGGTTGTAATTTTGTAGTAGACCACACCAACAGTTTTTGTTTTTAACCGCGAATATTCAAATTATTACAATTTTCGTAACCTTGGTGAAAGATTCTGAGGAATTCCAGACCGCCAAACGTGACTTCGCCTTAAACGAAAGAATGCGGTCACTGCTCTGCATGTTTGTATTTATACAGCCCTCGATATTATTTATATTATTGATTACCTACTTTATTGACATTGGTCGAACCACAATTAATTAAATTAATTGCAAAAGAAAGTTTCATGAAGAATGTCGAGCCTAATTGATTTTTTTCATTATTTTAATGTCCACTTTGTTACAGATGACGTCTTCGGAGGAAGAAATCGCAATGCTGAGAGGCGAGTTGGAAGTCATCCAAAAGGCCCTCAAACATCAAACTCGCAGATGCAGGCAACTGGTTGCCGAATACACCAAGCGTTTGCAAATAAAAGAGCAATCCTACCAAGCAGAAAAACGTCTACGAGATGATCAATTAGCTAATGTTTTGAGAGCCCTCTTAATATTCGAAGCCCGACTGAGACAAGAACAAAAACTCATCAGCCATCGCTTAAAGGAAAAAGACGACATCATCAAGAAGCAGCAAGTCGAAATGCAAAATATTTTAACAAGTCGGTATTGCAAAAAATGCAATAGCTGCTACAATGTTAACTCAAATTTACAAAATTATGATAGCAGCTCTGAGTACGTCGTTACAGATTATCATGATTACCAGAGTTCTAATTTTGAATCGCTCGATAGCAGCAGCGAAACGTACGCAAGTGTCTCCGAGAAGGATTTCGAACCCAAAAAGTTTATATATTCCAATCCGTCCATTTCAAGCGAAGACAACATTTCGGTTGATTCTAAAAAAATCAGGCATTTATTCACCAAAAACAAATTTAAAGATTCTTTGAGCAGAAGAGGGAAAAAAATGGTTCATCGGAAAAGCATAGATAATTACTTCGATATTGTTAATCGAACTAACGACAATCATAGTCCGAGTTCAAATGAAGAAAACACGAGTAACGATTACGAAAATTTGGATTCCTTAACATCTGAAAATGTAAAACACGATTTGATTTGCGACAAAAGTGAAGTGATCGAAGAGGACGATAGTAAATGTGACGACCAAAGTTTTGTTTCAGATATCAACACCACCGTAATTTTAAACAAAAATTTAAACAACGACGATGGAAGCGACAAGGTTTCGTCTCCCGAAACAAAACTCGAAAATTTAGAGGAAGAGTCCGAAAGTAAAGAAAGGAAAATCAGCGACGCCATTCCTATTTTTCAGGACGAAGAAACCAATGATAACTGGTATGCCAGTGCAAGCGATAACGAAGATGAAAATCATCGTGATATTTACCGTAATAATCCAGTTTTAGAATGCATGAATCAAATTTTACTGAGAAACATTAACGATCCGTTAAGTTCGCCTCCGAAATCTCCAAACGTGGAAAAACGGTTCAACACCAAACGAGTTAAGTTTGATGACGAAGAAGAAGCTAAAGACGCTAATCAATTAAATTCTAACCAAGTGGAAGGAAATTATTATGAAACTCCAATTCAAAAACCTCCTAATTTTTATGAAACTCCCCAAAGTATATACAGTAATGATTACGAACAAATTTTAAGCCAATGCAGCGAGACGTTTAACGAAAACTTAGAAGAGGTCGATTTGAAAGCCAAAAATAACTCTCCAAGTAAGGAAGAAGAAGAGAGTAACAGTCACTATTATATCGACATGGATACAAAAGATGAAAAAGAAAACCAAATCATCAGGAAGAGTAAGATTTTACGACCACCTCCAGCTTTACCACCAAAACCTGCCAATTTGTTGTCAAAATATAAAGTTCAAAATTTTGGCCAAGACGATTCGAAAGATAAAGTAAGCGAAAAAGACGGTTCGGAACCGGATTATTGTTCCATATCTGAAATAAATTTACCAACCGCAGAAATTGACTTAACCAAGACGAACGATATCAATTCGATATCAAAAGAACGATTCCAAAAACGTTTAAGTCTACCACCCGAAACCGCAATTTTAACAAAAATTGAAAACGATCTATCAAAATCACCCCCACAGTATAAACCAATTTCGTTGAAAGACCCAATCCCCAATATGGTCATGAAGAAAAGTGTGGAAAAAGTAAAAACCCAATTTGCAACGCAAACGTCGATCAAGTCAGACACTCCCCGAAAATCCTTATCCCCAGAAATACCAAAACTACCTCAAGTTAAAGAAATTATAATCCCAGAGGAGACGGAAGCTACGCCTCAAGAAAACGTAACCCACGACAATTACGTCAAAAATAACACCCAAATTTTGAAGCAGCATACGGATCGAACAAAACCAATCCAAATGGGTTCCAGCGTCTCTAGTCTGATCAAAAGTTTCAACAACAAACAAATTTTGTCCGAAATTAAGCAAAAAAATAAAGAAAGAAATCAACTCAACAAGCGGCTGTTTGCTAGCTTCGAAAATCTGCAGGATATAGAGACCCAAAAAACATTGGATGAAACCGAATCCAAGCTCAATAAAAGCTTTGACGCTTTCGATTTAAGTCAAAATTTCGAAGAGTTTAAATTGGACGACTGCGATATATCTGACTACACCGAAACCTCTTCGGACACTGAAAGCAAAAGTTACTCTGGAAATGTGAATGGTAAAGAGGGAAGTAATCCGTTTAATGTGAACTACGGATCTTCGACGCACGTTGAAGTTGTTCGCGCCACCAATAACTTTTCAACGCCTCATCACAGAGCGAATTCCTTGCAGCAATTCAAAAAGAAAATAGAATTGGAGAAAAGTCGTGCTTACATCAAAAATCAACTGCTAAGGAATGACTATGTAAATAAACTCACTTACAATGAACCAACTTACGAGCACTTTTTGGAATGCACTGGCTTAAGTTCGAAATCAATTTTGACACCTTCAAGACTGTTAAGTAACCATAAGAATATGTTGAAACCAAAAGATGTTAAGTTACGTTCTAAAATTAAGTCAAACAATGGTTATGAAAAGCAAGAAAATAATGTTAAGTACTGGTCTGAACCCTATCTTTAATGTTTTCTGTAAATAACTACATTTTGTTGTGTAAAACGTGTAAAATGTAAAATAATTAATTATTTTGTTATACGCATGATTACTTGAATAAACAAGAGGAAATTAATGGAAAAAATATTTTTAAATTACTTTAACGATTAGACAAGGGGCGCTCAAGATGTTCTAAACAAAAATTAACTACTTTAGTTTTAATCAAAATTTAAAATACTTTTTGAGCATTTTGATATGTACAATATTCTCTTGTAAGAAATTAATAATAATAATGAAAATATGTTATTTATTTAATTTTTGTATGATATGAATGTATATAATTTTAAGTTGTTATGTTAATAATTATGGTTACCATTAAAATATTTTTGGTGTTCAATATCAGAATTTAATTAGTATTATTTAATAAAATTTGTAACAAATTAAACTGCTTTATTAAATAGGGGGAGGGGGCTTATATATCATTCTAATATTTTCTTCCTTGTGATTGAAGTGAAGGAAGTAAGTCCTGGTGGAAAACAACATTCAGATGGCCTTTAATTTAATTAGTAAAGTTTCTAGTTTCAAAATTTAACAATCGCCTTCATATTTTATGACTTTCTTTCACCAATATCCAAGAAGCAACGAATTATGAGTCGTTAAAACCTTTATGTTTCGGCTTGCTAACGATGTTCTCGGTGGAACTCGGATTACCGCAGTCTTAGGCTTCTATACAGCTACCCTTCTTGTTTACAAAGTTGTTGGCTAGTTATTTTGGTCGCCATATAATGATAATCAAATATTTGCTAATTAAATTTGAAGTTGGTGGGAGTATAAAATAAATCACGAAGAATTTAAATTATGCAGACAGACGGACACGGAACCAAATCGTAAGGCTTCTCACCGTACTGTGCACAGAAACCTAAAAAATTAATATGATAAAATTAGGCTAAGAATAATTATTATTAACTGACTTCAATTTATTTATTTATTTATTTATCAAATACGGGCTACAGCCCTTTTACAATTATTATCACAATTATTATTATTATTATCGCAGAGTACTCAAACATTTACATTCAGAATAAAGCGTACATGTTTAACGAATACACAAAATAAAAATAAAAATGCAAATACATTGGACCCATCCTATTGGCTACCGACCAAACGTAACTTTAAAAGCCTCCTATACCCGCGCAATGATGAACTAAACAGGTCGACGTCGATCCCGCTCAAGTGAATATTGCCTAATCTTTGAATTCTATTAATGGGAGCGTTGTAGCTATAGTTGGTCAAAGCCAAGTCGACGTAAAACAAGCCACCAATCCTAACACCACACCGAGGAACCCGAAAATTAATCAGCTGGAGGAGCTCCGAGCAATTATCTTTGCTATTCACTATATTAAATAAGCAGGTCAAATCGGCCACAACCCTTCGATCGTGCAGGGTTGACAAACACAATAAATCTCGCACAAACCTTTTTACGCCTACAAGATCGCTCTCCAAATGGAGTCTATATGCAACCAAATATAAAAACTTGCTCTGAATTCTCTCAATAAGTTCAGAGTCAACAGCATAGAAAGGAGACCAAATCGGAGAAGAGTACTCCAAAAGGGATCTAACCAGGGTCATGTACAAGATCTTAAGGGTATTAATACTTTTAAAATTTCTAGTATTTCTATTTATGAAACCCAGCATTCTCATTGCTTTGGTAGATATATGTTCCATATGACACCTAAAGGTCAACCTAGCATCAAAAATTATCCCCAAATCACACACTGTGTCAACCGATCGAAGAGCCTCTCCCTCCAACGCGTACCTAATAAAGAAAAGGAGACTTGTCCCGACAAAACCTCATGACGCAGCACTTACTAACATTCAGAAAAAGTTGATTATAATTGCACCATACCAAAAGCGCACATAAAGCATTCTGAATCCCAAATTAATCATCGCTTGATCCTACCGCATAAAATATCTTTAGATCGTCCGCAAAAATTAAATAACGAACACCCAATCCCAGAGCATTGCCAATGTCGTTAATAAAGAGAGAAAAAAGTAAGGGACCCAAATGGGACCCCTTTTTTGGGGTTTATTTATTTTATATATTTAAACGTATGGACTCAAAATCATCCTTGAAAAACGTACTGGTACGGTACCCTCTTAATGCCCCATTATATAACACAAATCCCCTATTGGTAGGCAACCAACAATACTTGCATATAAATTTACCATTCTATTATTTTAAAAAATTAACTATGTATCGCAAGTTGCCTGTGTTAGAAGGCGAATCTTTACCAATAAAGTGAACTGATCATAGAATTTCCAGGAGTTTCCAAAAATTGTTGAGAGTTGCAGCAAATTTATTTGTGCCGTGGTTTGAATTACACATTATCCTATAGGAACTGAAAATTTGTTTGTGCAAATTTTGTGCACAAAACTACAAAAAACATTTGTTAAATTCATAGTAATGTACCTACTAAAATTATTTTCATTGCAAAGAATGGATTTTCAAGTCAACTTTAAAATATTTTCTATTGAAAACTATTTTTTCTATAAAAATTTTCATTTTAGTTGCCTATATAAAATTTGTTTTGCATGTAAATTTAAAATATTTTGTACTGAAAACTATAACTATTTCGAACAAAAATTATTATTCTTTACCTGCTTTTTTTAATAGCTAAGAAATGGTTTTTCATGAAAACCTCAAAATAATTTCTGTTGAAAACTACTTATTGCTATTTAAAAATTGATTTGTACTTAAAAGCTAAACCAAAACTTTAAAAAAAAGTTATTTTCCAGGTAAAATTTAAAATATTTACTATTGAAAACTATTTATTTCTATTAATATTGACTTTTAACAGGCTAATAAATGATTTTTCATGAACAATTTGAAGTATTTGCTATTGAAAACTTTATTTTTCTATCGAAATTGCGCTTCACTTGATAAACAATAGTTTTTCATGTAAAATTTCAAGTATTTTCTATTCACTAGTACTTTTCTATTTACAAAAATGTACTCTATCAAGTACATTTTAAAGAATTATTTAGTGAAAACTATTTTTTTTGCTGTTATAATGTCAAGTATTCCATTTTTAAAACTAATTTTTCTATCAAAAATTGCATTTCACCTGCTAAAAAATGGCTTGAAATATTATTATAAAATTTTAGAGTATTTTTCATTGAGAACTATTTCTTTTAATCAGAAATTGCTTTATTATTGCTAAAAAAAATTGTTTTTGTGGAAAATTTTGAGAATATCTTAGTGAAAACCGTATTTTTTGAATAAAAATGTAGGTATTTTATTTGCTAAATTTCATATAACATTTCAACTACATTCTAATGAAAAATATTTGTTTAGCAATTAAAAATTTCTTTCGAATTGCTAGAAAATGTTTTTTTATGTAAAATTGAAAATATTTTTTTATATAAAAATTACTCTTTACTGGCTAAAAAATGGTTTTCATACATTTAAAATATTTTTATTATCAGGAAGTGCTTTCTACTTGCTCAACATCAGTTTTTCATATTAAATTAAAATTATTAGCTATTGAAAACTGTTTTTCTATCAAACTTGCTGAAAATTGGTTTTGCAAATAAAATTTAAAGAATTTTTTAGTAAAAGGCATATTTTTCAATCAAAAATAGCTGTTCACGTGCAAAAATAGTTTTTCATATAAAATTTAAAGTATTTCCTATTGAAAACTATTTTTGTTATCAAAACGTGCTTCCGAATTGTCAAAAAATCCGTTTTGTGGAAAATTTTAGTGAAAACAATATTTTTCGAAATAAAAATGTATGCTATTTGCTAAATTTCACATAAAGCTTTATATTATGTAAAATTTCAAGAACGAAAAATATTTCGTTGCTATTAAAAATTACTTTTGAATTGCTAGAAAATAGGTTTCTATGTAAAATTTGTGGTATTTTCCATTGAAATAGTATATTAAAGAACGAGTTTTATAATTGATGTTTTTATCGCACGAAATCTGTTAAGAAAACGACCCGCGTAGCGGGGAGTTTTCTAAAGGAGAAGTGCGATAAAAACAATTATAAAACGAGTACACTATACAATTTTTTCTATTTTGCTTTTTTTATGGTTTAAAATTAAAAAAAAAGGACAATATTAAATGATTGTCATTTTAAAAATTTCGTTTTATTTAATGTTTGTTGGTAATACTTTGACATTTTTACAAACAATTGAAATTTGAAAAACTTTTGAAGTTTGTGTCAAATTGTAGATTTGTTCATAGTAACGAAATTATACCTGCCGTTAATAATTTTCTTATTTATTATTATATCTTTAATTTATAGTTAATTAAAATGTTTAACACAAATTTGGAGATTTTTAATGTGATTTAAAATGACATTCGTTTCAATAATTAATATTATTTTCAATGACGTTTATGCTGCCAACCTCTTAAAACAAAAAATTGCGTATCGTAATGAGTCCATTTCGATACCCATTCGCGTATCGAAATGACTTTATTTTAGACGCAAAATAGAAAAACTATTTTGTTCTATCAAAAATCGCATTTCAGCTGCTAAAATGAGTTTTCATATTCTAATATTTCAAATATTTTTTTATTGAAAACTACTTATTTTATTTTATCAAGAAGTACTTTTCAATTGATAAAATATGTTTTTTTTATATAAAATTTACAGTAGTTACTATTTTTGATTTATTTATTTGAAAAATAAATCATGAAAAATTGAATATAATTTGCTATTGAAAATTTTTTTTATTCTATAAGTATTGCCTTTTTACATGCTAAACATGATTTCTTCTGAAAAATTTAATTATTTTTTATTGAAAACAATTTTTTCAATCAAAATATCATTTTACTCACTAAAATAAAGTAGGGTATGTTCGGGGACATGGCCGTTAGTCCAGTCAAATTAGACGAAAAAAGGGGTTCAGCTCGGAAAAATTCCCACCTAGCTGAATTTTGGTACACATCTTTATGACATCGTTGTAAACAATATGTAAAAAGTCGACCTCGATATCATGTACGCGGGTTTTAGCTCCCGGGGTTTTAGCTCCCCCAACGCGAGTTTTTGCCAATAGTACCTCGCTTATTTATGCTTGTATGATAAATTATGATCAGACCATAATTGAAGAGCACAAAATTCTCTATAAAATAGTTTTTTTTCATATTTTTCCATGGCACAGTAATACTTAAATTATTGACCGAAAACACGACCCACCCTTAAAATGGCACAATATTGATTCGTTGCAGGGAGAGAAATATTTTCGGGCACGGGAAATGATTTTAATAATACATTAATTGAAATTGTGGCCAAGGTTGGAAAATGAAGAGTAAAATAGATTTTTTCAAAATTTGCCAAAAATTATAATATCTTCCAAGTAACGAAACCGAAATTTTGGTTTGAGCTTACAGAAGGTCCGGCCAAGCTAAAATTTGACAAAGATGTATATTGAAGTGTTCTAATAAACCCCCAAAATACACACAAAAAATCCCAAGCCAACGATCCTTCAAATGAGGATTTCACCCCTAAGTGCGGTGTTTCGCCTATAGCTCACGCGTATTTTTACTTTTACGAAAAATTACCATTAAGCAAAGTTGACAAACATAAAATTCTCTATAACTTGTGGCGCTACAGTAGGTAGTACTAGAATACATACTGTAATAGGCAAATTAAACTTTGTTTAATGGTAATTTTTCGTAAAAGTAAAAATACGTGAGCTATAGGCGAGACCGCACCTAGGGGGCTAAAATCCTCAATTGGGGGAACGCCGGCTTGGGATTTTTATGAGACATTTTGGGGGTTTATTAGAACACTTCAATATACATCTTTGCCAAATTTCAGCTTGCCCGGACCTTCTGTAAGCTCAAACCAAAATTTCGGTCTCGTTACTTGGAAGATACTATAACTTGGGCAAATTTTGAAAAAATCTATTTTTCTCTTCATTTTCCAACCTTGGCCACAATTTCAATTAATTTATTATTAAAAGCATTTCCCGTGCCCGAAAACATTTCTCTCCCTGCAACGAATCTATATTGTGCCATTTTAAGGGTGGGTCGTGTTTTCGGTCAATAATTTAAATATTAGCGTGCCATGGAAAAATATGAAAAAAAAACTATTTGATAGAGAATTTTATGCTCTTCAATTATGGTCTGATCATAATTTTTCATACAAGCATAAATAAGCGAGTTATTGGCAAAAACTCGCGTTGGGGAGCTAAAACCCCGGGAGCTAAAACCCGCGTACATGATATCGAGGTCCACTTTTTACATATTGTTTACAACGATGTCATAAAGATGTGTACCAAAATTCAGCTAGGTAGAAATTTTTCCGAGCTGAAAACCTAATTTGACTGGACTACGTGTGGTTTAACGTGAATACGTCGTCGCAGGATACCCATTTTCGTTCCAAGCTTTTGGTGAATAATGACAATTCGAAATTTATCAATTCTACACTTTTAGTACACACACACAATTTTCGTTACACATTTTTATTAAATTTTTAAACACGTTACCGATTTTATAGACGTATTCACGTCAAAATAGTATTTCAAGTATCATTTAAAGAATTTTGTAGTAAAAACAATATTTTTCGGGTCGGGCTTTAAATTACCCTCGGTGCTATAATCTATTGATTGTGCCCTTGATAGTTATGCTCTATTTGGTTGTTTACCGCGTCTGTTTCCACGACAGTAAGTTTTGTTTACTAGTTGCTAAGGATAAGACGACGGTAAGTTTTTTTTTGTGCGACTATGCTCTATTTGGTTGCTTACCGCGTCTGTTTCCACGACATTAAGGCAACTTGATATAAAGAGAATAACATATTTTTATTTATTAAATACACATTTAAATGTTTTTTAACCGACTTCAAAAAAGGAGGAGGTTATCAATTCGTCTGTGTTTTTTTTTTTTTAATGTTTGTTACCTCATAACTCCGTCATTTATTAACCGATTTTCAAAATTTTTTCACAATTCGAAAGGATATAGTTTCAGATTGGTCCCATTTAAATTTCATCAAAATCGGTTGAGTACTTTGGTTTTTATAAATTAAATAAGACGGTCATCTGTAGTTAAACACTTCAGGTCAACGTCGTTGTCATAGTTACGTTGCGATTTTGACACTTAAAGTTTAATTAAATGACATGGGACATATAGTCAGTAGCGGCTCGAGAATAGGGGGCACAACTTTGACATATCAGTGGCGTTGCACAATATTTTTAAAATTAGCAAAAATCAAGTTACAAAGTGACAAATGAATTAATTTATGACATTAATGTACATTAATTAAATTAACCTATTTACTTTTAATTTAAAGCGCTCAAAATTGGTTATTGCCTTCAATAGTCTTTTCTTATGAATATAAAAAAAGAATTATATTGATACGACGTTTAGTTTTTTAAATTTGTACAAAAGATTAGAGGCTTCTATCAACATCATTCCCTCTCTCTCTTTCCGCAGCGCACTCTTAAGGAACGCAAGATTCACTAAAAAGCAAGAAATAAAAAAAATTTTTACAAAAAAACAAAAACCGACTTCAAAAAAATTGCACTAAAAAGTAAAAAATAATTAGAAGTTATTAGAAGAAGATTTAACAGAAATTAGAAGTATATTTTTACAGTGCTGAGCATAAAAATTAATGTATTACGTCAATAATATACAATTATTGTTATTTTTGGAGTCGGTGCCAGCCAAGATTAACAAACGTGTATTAACGAAGTAGCGGAGTACCAGTAGGTATACATTTTATATCACTTTGACTGCAAAGAGTTTCACAGTCGACAAGATCGCAGGCGCTTGGCGTTAAACAACACGACATCGGTATTGCTACATTGTCGTATTAATGTGATTTCAAATACATTTTGTAAATTTCTTAACAGCTTGGCTGGCACCGACTCCAAAAATAACAATAATTGTATATTATTGACGTAATACATTAATTTTTATGCTCAGCACTGTAAAAATATACTTCTAATTTCTGTTAAATCTTCTTCTAATAACTTCTAATTATTTTTTACTTTTTAGTGCAATGTTTTTGTAGTGCTTTTTTTTGAAGTCGGTTTTTGTTTTTTAATAAATTTAGTCGCGCAAAAAACGTCATAAGCATCTGGAACATTAAGGACTACCTATCTCAGACAATAATTGGAGTCGCCGCTTCGCTCCTCCTCCAAATAATTGTCTTCGATCGGTAAAATGTCCTTACTGTTCTTGATACTTAATCTAAATATATAAAAGAGAAGATCTGCTTGCTTGCTTGCTTGCGTGTTTGCGTGTTTGTTCGCTATACGTTCCTAGACCCGTGGACCGATCTCGACCAAATTTTGCACAGTTATTTTGTAGCTCCAGGCGCAACTATTCTCGCATATATGGAGAAGAAATTCGAGCGGGGAAAAAAGTTATTCGCTTTTTTCGAAAATCAAATCACAAGTTTGACAAAAAATTTAATTTGTCAAATAATTAATCTGACGTACAATCAGTGATTCAAAATACTGTCAACAGATGGCGCGATGATAAGCGTTTTTCGATATTGCCATATTATATTAAAAGATAGTGTCAAAGTGACGGAAAGTGAAGTGAAAAACATACGAGTGATACTAATAAAGTAAAGTAGAAAAATAATACACATACTACAACAGTGTACTACCCGAAATAAATTTCACACCTAAGATTATGTGACCCAATTACAATACGTCAGGGAAAGCCAATTGTTCTATACCCCTACGCCAAAGTCCAAATCAAATTCTTCTTTGTTTCTAATAAAATTCACATATTGGTAGTCTTTAGACACGCCCTTTTTAAAAGTGGAATTTTTTTTGACATTTACCCCCACTTAAAGAGTTTTTACTAAAGTCTAGAATAAATTCTTCATATTTGGTATATCAATAGGTAACATAAAACAATTTTATAAAAATAAATTTTTCCCCCTCCACCACAAAATTTTGGACTAAAGACACTCAGATATTTAAAAAAATATATATCTGATTCCCCCTCATCATCTAAATGAATAATACGAAAAAAAAATTTTTAAATTATCCGCACCAAAAAAGTTTTTTTTGGAACTTCATCGATCATCACCAAAATTGATATCTGATTCCCCCTAATCATCTAAATGAATAATACGAAAAAAAAAATTTTAAAATTATCCGCACAAAAAAAGTTTTTTTTGGAACTTCATCGATCATCACCAAAATTGATATCTGATTCCCCCTAATCATCTAAATGAATAATACGAAAAAAAATTTGTTAAATTATACGGTCTGTGAGGCCGAAGGCCGAACAACTTTAACCTTCACGGATCTATTATGGTCCGGTCTGTGAGGCCGAAGGCCGAACAACTATGGCCTTCACGGATCTATTATGATCCGGTCTGTAAGGCCGAAGGCCGAACAACTATGGCCTTCACGGATCTATTATGGTCCGGTCTGTGAGACCGAAGGCCGAACAACTATGGCCTTCACGGATCTATTATGGTCCGGTCTGTGAGGCCGAAGGCCGAACAACTATGGCCTTCACGGATCTATTATGGTCCGGTCTGTGAGGCCGAAGGCCGAACAACTTTGACCTTCACGGATCTATTATGGTCCGGTCTGTGAGGCCGAAGGCCGAACAACTATGGCCTTCACGGATCTATTATGGTCCGGTCTGTGAGGTCCAAGGCCGAACAACTATGGCCTTCACGGATCTATTATGGTCCGGTCTGTGAGGCCGAAGGCCGAACAATTTTGGCCTTCACGGATCTATTATTGTCCGCCCTGTGAGGCCGAAGACCGAACAACTTTGGCCTTCACGGATCTATTATGGTCCGGTCTGTGAGGCCGAAGGCCAAACAACTATGGCCTTCACGGATCTATTATGGTTCGACCTGTGAAGCCGAAGGCCGAACAACTATGGCCTTCGCGGATCTATCATGGTCCTCTCTCTGTGAGGCCGAAGGCCGGACAACTATGGCCTTCTCGGATCTATTATGGTCCTCCCCATAAACATTTGCTTTGCAACGAAAATACACATTTTGCATATTTTAAATTTTGCCCAAAATCGCCTCCGATTTTGATTTTCAATTTTGACGTCGACACTAATTTGCAAATGCTGCCGTTATTTGTCGTTTTTCGTCAACCGTCGTCATGTGCTAAATTAAAGACCGTTAATAACCGTATCCGAAGCTCCGATTGCTTTTTCTAAATTATCCGTCGTTTCTTCGTGAGAGACCCATTTAAGTGAAAATTGTGTAAAAACTTTGGACGTATGTAGCGCTCTTATTTACCGGCCGATCTTTAATTTTTAAGACGCAACGGAAGCGTATCGCGACGCTCTATAATAGTTCGTCCATAACATTCCTTCGAATTTTCAACGCCGAAGGTGTTAAACCGAATTTAAATTTATAAATTATTTTTTCAATGGGATAGCCTTGCAAATTTTTCGAAAAAAAATTACGCTCCGATAATTATATATTAACGCCGGAAATGGACGGGCAAACCGTTTTTGGGAATTATAACACAAAAGCGTACTCTAAACTTCTTCTTCGGTTGTGTAAAACATTGGTAAAATTGTGAATAACTTTTTGGAAAAGTGCAAAAATTTGTAATATTTGTACCGGGGGACCTGCGACACTTTTTAAATTGGAGGCGAGGTGGTCCGCTCTGTGAGGCCGAAGGCCGAACAACTATGGCCTTCGCGGATCTATTATGGTCCTCCCCCTGTGAGGCCGAAGGCCGAACAACTATGGCCTACTCGGATCTATTCTGGGTCTAGATGGCTAAGGGCGGCGGATGCCGCCCGTGCCAGCTATCTAAATATATAAAAGAGAAGATCTGCTTGCGTGTTTGCGTGTTTGTTCGCTATACGTTCCGCTAATACGTTAAAAATTTAATTTGTCAAATATATAAAAAACTACTAACAAAAAACCACTAACAAATTAATCTGAAAATACTGTCAACAGATGGCGGGGATGGCGGCTTTAATTCGAAAAATGCAAACCACTAACAAATTAATCTGAATGCCGCGAATAAGACCGGAGCACTTTATATAGGTCGCAGAACTCGCCGGAATTGTGCAAGAAGACGCAGATCCACTTCTTCGTGGAAGATCTACCTCTTTGCGGAAGATTTAACTTTACATGAAGATGTAACTTTACGTGAAGATTATGTATGTATGTATGTATGTATGACAGATGACGGATGACAGATGACGGATGACAGATGACGGATGACAGATGACGGATGACAGATGACGGATGACGAATGACAGATGACAGATGACAGATGACGGATGACAGATGACAGATGACAGATGACAGATGAAAGATGAAAGATGACAGATGACAGATGAAGGCCGAACAACTATGGCCTTCATGGATCTATTATGGTCCGGTCTGTGAGGCCGAAGGCCGAACAACTATGGCCTTCACGGATCTATTATGGTTCGGTCTGTGAGGCCGAAGGCCGAACAACTATGGCCATCACGGATCTATTATGGTCCGGTCTGTGAGGCCGAAGGCCGAACAACTTTGACCTTCACGGATCTATTATGATCCGGTCTGTGAGGCCGAAGGCCGAACAACTATGGCCTTCACGGATCTATTATGGTCCGGTCTGTGAGGCCGAAGGCCGAACAACTATGGCCTTCACGGATCTATTATGGTCCGGTCTGTGAGGCCGAAGGCCGAACAACTATGGCCTTCACGGATCTATTATGGTCCGGTCTGTGAGGCCGAAGGCCGAACAATTTTGACCTTCACGGATCTATTATGATCCGGTCTGTGAGGCCGAAGGCCGAACAACTATGGCCTTCACGGATCTATTATGGTCCGGTCTGTGAGGCCGAAGGCCGAACAACTATGGCCTTCACGGATCTATTATGGTCCGGTCTGTGAGGCCGAAGGCCGAACAATTTTGACCTTCACGGATCTATTATGATCCGGTCTGTGAGGCCGAAGGCCGAACAACTATGGCCTTCACGGATCTATTATGGTCCGGTCTGTGAGGCCGAAGGCCGAACAACTATGGCCTTCACGGATCTATTATGGTCCGGTCTGTGAGGCCGAAGGCCGAACAACTATGGCCTTCACGGATCTATTATGGTCCGGTCTGTGAGGCCGAAGGCCGAACAACTATGGCCTTCACGGATCTATTATGGTTCGCCCTGTGAGGCCGAAGGCCGAACAACTATGGCCTTCACCGATCTATTATGGTCTGCCCCCTGTGAGGCCGAAGGCCGAACAACTATGGCCTTCGCGGATCTATCATGGTCCTCTCTCTGTGAGGCCGAAGGCCGAACAACTATGGCCTTCGCGGATCTATTATGGTCCTCCCCCTGTGAGGCCGAACGCCGAACAACTATGGCCTACTCGGATCTATTCTGGGTCTAGATGGCTAAGGGCGGCGGATGCCGCCCGTGCCAGCTAGTATACTATAATTTCAATAATTAGGAAATGCGTTTTTACGTAAAAATCAAAAATTATTCTTTGCTGGTTATAAAATTGGTTTTCATACAATACTTTTTATCGAAAACTATTTTATTCTATCAAGAAGTGTTTTTTACGTGTTAAAAAATAGTTTTTCACATAAAACTTCAAGTATTTTGTATAGGAAAGTACTTTTTTCGATCAAAAATTGCTTTTTAGTTGCTAAAAATGGGTTTTCATTAAAAATTTAAAATATTTGCTATTGAAACAAATGTTTTACTAACAAAAATTACTTTTGAATTGCCAAAAAAAAGAACTTTTATGTAAAATCTAAGATATTTTATGTTTTATAGAAAACGATTTTTTCTGATGAAAATCTGCTTTTCACTTGCTAAAAATGATTTTTCATGTAGAATTTAATTATGTAATAAACCGAATATAATAAACTGAAAAGTTTTTTTTTTAATTGTTTTTTAATTGTCTATAAATAAAATTTAAATTATTTTCTATTAAAATCTATTTCATTTTATCAGTAATTTTGCTTTTTCACTGCTAAGAAATTATTTTTCATATAAGATTACAAATATTTTATACTAATAACTGGTTTACATTAATAACTTGTTGCTTGGTAAAAATGGATTATTGTTAAAAATTTAAATATTTTCTATAGGAAAAATTGTATTTTGTATCAGAAGTTAAAGAATTTTATATTGGACACTTGTATTTTTACATTAAAATTGAACTTCTATGTATAAAAAATACAATTTTAGATTAAAAATTAAAGTATTTTCTTTAATTGAAACATGATTTTCTTCAATGAAAACAGGTTTTTTTTACATTAAAAATTACCTTTTACTTGTTAAAAATTGGATTTCCTATTGGAAACTAGATTTTTACATTCAATATAAAAAAACAAGAAAGTAAAAAATTGTTGAAATTTTAACCCAAATACCATGCAAAGAAATCACGTAAATATAAGTAGTAAATAACACTACACAGCCTTTTACTCAAAACGCTGCAAAAACCGTAACAAAATTCGAAAAACTAAATCGTTCTAAAAAAAGAAGAAAATTATGAATACATTTATTTTTATCAAGGCTATTAAAAAACTATTAAAACAATGAAATGTGCGTTTAATTTTTAGTTGGTTTTTAGTCATCCAAAGATAATTCAATCAAATGAAGATTTTTAAACGCCTCGGGATTTACTTGAAAAGCTGTTTTGAATCCGGAAGTTGCAATAATTTTCGAAGAGTTACTACGAATGAAACTTTCAATTCGAAAGTTTAATTCATCTGCATTATGTTGATCTGCCACCAATATGATGAAATATTCGGCAGCATTTTCAATTGATAAATTCTTTATCATTGCTCTTTTGCAGATGTACTTTAGTCCATCGAGTGCGTATTTATCAGCTGCAGCAAATAAATTATGTGCAATTTTGTCTATGTTTGATATTTTGTTAGTGTAAATGAACCGCAACATTTCTTCTAATACTTCGCAGTCAAAATCCAGTATTTCAAGAGATTTTTTCTCTCTTTTTTCCATACTATGCGCAAAAATGGCCCTAAAAACTGGACTTTTGATTGCTAAAATTGCCTTATGTGCTTGAAGGTTTCTTTTACCGTCAGAAAATGTTACATCAGAAAATTCTGGGTTTTCAAATAACGCGAGTCCGATATCTTTAGGCACTGAAACTTCACTCGAAAAGTTTTCACTATTTTCTAAAATGTATATTTCACATAATAGGGTTAACGAATCGTTTGGTAAAAAACCATGTATTTTGTTTAAGAGCGTATTTTTTGGAATAAATAATCCAGCGCTCGCACAATTATCTCTCTCTGAAAATTCCCAAATAATTGATTGTTTGTGTATTCGTTGGAATTTTTTGTCTAAAATACTGAACTGGCAATCAGCTTTAAATGCTTGAAAATCACTTGCAAGTTGGTACAGATTTAAAGAAATATAGTCTGCTTCATTACCGCAATAGGCGAATTCTTTTGAACTGAAATCTATTGAATTGATATCGATTTCCATACGCCATTTCAACCCAGCTGTGGTACCATCTGAAAATATAGATGACTGAATGATGGCTCTTCCACATAAATTGCAAACACGTCTAAAATCATTTAGAGTCCACGTAAATTCGAATACAACGAATTTAAATTGTGTGGAACACGAACTTTTAAAAACTCTTTGGGTGCAAGCTGCTCCAACTATTGCACGCATACTTCTGATGGATATATGTAACACTTCCGATGATTTTTAATCTAAAATTAAAACAATTTGTGATCTACAAAATAAAATAAAACGCTCATAAAAGGTATTATGGTTTATTATTTTAAAATAATTAAAATTAAATAATTGAAATAAAGTTCTTTATTAATTTATAATGGTAGCAGGTACATTTTGTCCCCGCTCCCCACAACGCGAAAATTTTTATAAAATTAGTGTCAAACGAGCTCCAATAAGCTTCCATTCAAATCGTAAGAACCACAAGTATCGCGCAAACTTTTGGAGGGGTTGTATAAACGACAGCACCCCCCCCTCCCATCGCGAATCTTTTTATGAAATTGGTGTCAATCGATAGAGAATGGTTTGAGCTTCAATGAGCTTCAATTTCCATCATTTGAACTTCAAAGGTTTTTAATAAAAATTCAGTTCTTCATAACAATAAGTTGGGGGGGGGGGCTGTCATTTCTACGGTCCCCCCCACCCAAAGTTTTTGAGAATAACTTCGCGATGCGTGTGATTCAAACTATTTGAATGGAAGCTTATTGGAGCCCACACGAAGTTTAAAAGTTTGACACTAATTTCAGTAAAAAATTCACGATGGTGAAGGGGGGGGGGGGGCGAAATGTTCACTCCCTATTTAAAATTTGCTTCTATCTCGTTTCTGATATAATTTTTGGTAGTGTCTTACGTTGATCATAAAAAATATGCTACTTAAGTACTTACAGTTTGAATCTTGATTGGTACTTGGGTGATGCACAAACCGAAATGTGTAGAAAATAATACGATGGCTATATTTATACATTTATGTCGGAATCATGTGGACGGATATCTGATATGTCTACCGGACATAGCATAACAAAAGTATACTTAGTACATGCCAATTTTATCGTGAATCATAAGTATCCTCTCGATAAATTGTTTACCCATTTTTTAATTTAAAATTACACATGCACTACACGCCTATAGAAAAATACATACGTAGATAGATACTGTTGTGTCCTTTGTCCCCCTAATAGCTCTGGGTGACGAAGAACAAACAAACTTTCTGCACCTACCTTAGCAAAGCTCTTAATCTCAGGATGTTTTTTATTATCTTACGTATTTCACGTCAGCAACTCAATAAGCATCAGCACAAAAGAAACACAATTTGGGTTCAGCTAACATATTTATTAAACAATAACACATAAATAAAAATGGAACAAATAACAATCAACACAACTCCTCAAACAAATCAAATGCAAACTTAAAATTATAAATCACACTATGCTAACCTTGTTATCTTTCTTGATGAGACGTGGCTGTCGTTGCACAACACTATTCACTTTTAATCGCCTGGTCCAATTTGGTCGCCTTTCCTTGGTAGGCTCCTGGCCTGTCACAATTCCAGTCCAAATGCTGCTCTTTATGTGCTGTCTCCTTGGAAGACACACCCGTAATGATACCTTGGTATGGGATGTAATGGTCGCTCTTCTCAATTTACTTCTGAATCAATTAATTTTTGTGATCAATTCACCTTCAATCCTGGATAGTCGATGGCCCGTATTCTCGCAATTAATAGTTCCTATTAATCGTAACTCTTGTTTAATTTGCACCACGACACGTATATTCTCAAACTTTATCAATATGAACCGATATTCAAAGCGCGACACGACACATCTACTCTGGATGTTCTATCATTTGTAACTAACTACTCCCATCCTCTTGTTATCCCTGGATACCAATTCAATTTTGTTTTGTTTTTGTTCCTTTTCGGACATCCTTCTTTTTCCTGTTTGTTTTCTTGCCTGTTTATAGCCTACGTCTTTATTTACCGGTAAACGGTTGCACAGTCTTAACCTACATGCCTTAAAATTAAACATATAACCAAATGAACTTGAACAATAACTAATTTAAACAATTTGGAACAATTCGAACCTCTCCAAATTGTGTTGCCTTTGTACTGGGCTTTTATTAAATTTCTCTCTTTATTCAAAAACGGGTCACAACAATACATTACATATTATAATATCTTAAACATAATAATAATTAGTAACTGTATGCGATTTTGTGGTGCGCTAAGGGGCCATATTTCATATTTTTCTTTCATATTTCAATAAAAGAATATTTCGGGAATTGATAGATTTTAGTTCCCATTTAGACAAGAATTAAAAAAATTATTTTATCAAATCGTTAGTCTTTAAAGGGACCTCTAATACAACAATCGATCTGGGGCTATGGGGGTCTAGGAGAGGACTCAAGATGAGCACTTCTGGAAGGAACTAGGCGCTAAAGTTGCGACACAGGAAGAGGAGAACATAGATAACAGTGAGACATGGGTAACAGTAAGACGTGCTATTTGTTATTACTATTTTGTTCAAGTTCTGTTTGGTGCAGAACAAGTTTTAATTTTCCAGGATGCCTTTTTTCCGAGGAAGGGAGAACCAGGGGAAACCAGGAGAACCAGAAGCGAGAACCAGGAATTGCTTTTAAAGCATATCTTCCGCGTGCGTCGGATTGTTGTTGAACGGATGGTGGCTTTGAATGATTTCATCTTGGAAACATTCCAGTTTCCAGTCTCGATAAATATTCGTTGATATTTACTGTGCTTCCCAGGTACTCCTCCAATTTTAACCTGTCGTACTTCTTCCATTGCAAGCTCCCAGTTGTGGGTCGCGTTACTCTTGAGAGTTTGGTGATGCCAAACGAGATGTTGTTGTGATTACTCGCGGTTTCCTCCTCTAGAATTCTTATGTCGAGAATGCAGCAGGAATGGCATCTCTCAAACATCAGAACTCTTCCCACGTTACAAACCGCCAGGTCCATCTCTGACTAAGTGCTCTATCTTATCCATCACGGTGGAACCCCATTCTGGGGCTTTCGCATTGAAGTCCCCGCAGATTAGGATCGGTTTTGTTCTTGCTCTCATGCTGTCTGCAAGCGTTCAAAGCTCCGACTCGAATGCATCCAGGCTGGCGTTCAGCGAATAATAGCATGAATATGCCAAGAACTTAGATGTTTCTTCTACACGAAGCCCTGACCCTTTCACTCCTTCAGTATTACGACGCCCGGGTTAGAATGGATCGCCGCTGTGCCGTCTTCAGAGTCAATCTGATTATTGTTTCAGCTAGTATAATGATTATTGAGGAAGGCAATATCGTCCTTTCCAATCTGGAATGACCTGGATAATCCTAGTCGGAAACTTCTCTGGGGAAGGGGGGTGCTTGACTGGCTATTTATTCGGCGTTCTTTGTTCATATTTGCAATTTCGTGATATTGTATCCAGATTTACTGCACTTGATACAGATGTCGCCTTAGATTCCACGGCAGCTCTTTCTCAGCATCTGGAACAACATCCGAGAAAACGCCCCGTTCCAATCCGAGAAAACCAAAATTATATTGAAAGCAATGAACACTGCTAACTTACAAAAAATCTAGGCAAGCTGAAATTTGGCAGACATGTGCAATCCACTGTATTGGAGTGTCCGAATTAACCCCTCAAAAGTCCCTTAAAATTCTTCGTTGAGAATTTTAGATCCCTCAACTTGATTTTTTGCATGTAATGCTTAATTTCACTTTTATGCAAAATTATCATCAGACCAAAATTGAAGAGCACTACGAAATAGCTTTTCAGAATTCACTTTAGAGAATGAAGATGACATTTGAGAAAATTTTAAGTATTTCACCAACCGTGTTAGCGGTGCTAAAATCGCAAATTCTGAAGCCGACAGTGAATTTTAAAGATATTTTGGAAGGTTATTACCCAACAGGAGAGAGGTCGCCAACGTCTGAAATCAGGCACGGCACTTTAAGAAGAAGAAGATTACCCAACAAACATTTTTAGTAATTAAATTGCTTTTAGCTAGCTGGCAACTAAATAGCTAAAATTGTTTATTGGGTAGGATACTCAAATACATAAAATATCTGCAAAATTTCAACATTATCGAATTTTTTGCAAACCCTGACCAATTTTCGACTTCCTTGTCTGTACTAGTAGGAAAATTTGGAAAAACCTGTCTTATAGAGAATTTCGTGTTGTTTAATTTTGATCTGATGATAATTTTCCCTAAAAATTAAATTAACCGAGTTATAGGCGAACAACCATGTTAGAGAAACTAAAATCCCAAATTGGGGGAGACAGATACTTCTGCCTACTAAATTTCAGTTTAGCCGGTTTTTTGCAAGATTTAGCTATTTTTTTCGGCTTCGTTGCCTCGACTATTAGCACCTGCTCAAAAACACGATCTTACTTATGAGGCAAATTACTACAATGCAAAATAAAATTTTAATAGAAAATCAGAAAGAATTTGTGTAATTAAATGGAGTTCCATGTTGGAAGGATACTGAGAAGTCATTGCGCGATAAACTAATTTGTTTGGGAACAAACCAAACACCTGGAATTAGGTAAAATTTGGCAGTTCAGTATGTAATATTTCTTTTTCTGATTGGCTGTCGACCTTGAAAATTAAAAAAAAGCGTTGGAAGTGTGTCACGGTGTGGCCAGCTGTATGTATTTTCTCAAATATAAAATGTTACACCTGTTGGAATAACAATGTTGGAAATTATCTTAATTTTTAGATCCGATAGAAACCTCAACAGTTCCACCTTTCACCGTGCAGTTTTACCACAGTTTAGAATGGTATATCTGTTTTCAGGGCGCAGTTATCTAACTCTGACTAGTCGAAAAAAATTTCTTCAGCTACACACTAGAGAACAGGCTTATATTTGTCTAATTAAAGGAAAAAAAGGGTGAATATGGTCAAAATAACCAAAATATCGACTTTTGAAAAGAAGGGAAAGTAAATTCATGTAGCCGGTCGAACCCGGGGTCTGCACATATATCCGGTTACAGTCCCTTGAACTGGAGTGAAATTTTTTCGGTCCGATTTTAATTTTTCTTTGAAATTCGGGTAGGGGGGGGGTGTGCTTAGTAGATATTAGTATAAATATTCGCGAAAAAATGGAAAATAAGGCGGTTATTGCCGAAAAAGTGAAAAAATTAAATTTTTTTTGCCTTCGAATTTTAGGGGTGTGCATTCGAAAAGGAGGGTAATCCATCGTCAAATCCTACTCCTCCGGGGCGCCGCTCCGCTCCGCTCCGCTCTGCACCCCTACGGAGCGGATTTGACTCTGGTTACTAGGCTAAACATACGAGAAGGCGCCACCGATCAAGAACACCGGGATCTATGCAACCGGGATGTGAGAGACCCTCGAAATAGCATTAAAAAGTATAGTCGCGGTATGGGGCAGTAAACTATTACGTTTCACCCCCTAAAAATCGCGTAAAAACAAAAAATAATCGATGTTACATGTAGGAGCGTCGAGCTGCATCTGCCGGTGCGAAATTTTCTAAGTGTAAGAGTATATCCCAGTGCACGTACCGTCAACAAAATGCGCGCCGGCCGGGCGAAGCTAGTGGCATCGACCGGTTGTGTGGCACGATCATGCTACTTTTTCGTACTTTTCAAATTCGATTATTTCAAAATTTTGATAATAAATTCACACTTCATATTTTGAGAATTTGTTATATTAACTGTGTTCTTTAGTGTGTAGCAGAAGAAATTTAGTTTCGAGTAGTAAGAGATAGATAACCCTACCCCTGTTTTCATCCAGAATCGTTGAAATATCTCGGAAATACAATTTTTGCTTATAAATTGCAATAAAAATTGCAATTAGAAAATATTTTGACTGGATTATTTTTATATACCTAATGGTTCCTTAGGGAGTCATTAATTAATCATGAAGTGTTCCCCTTTCAACCAAGTCGGGTTCCCCGTGTGGGGTGGGGGAAAAGACACAAATTGGTAAAATCGGTGGTCGCGCAACTTAGCTCAATTTTGGCCAGTTATTACTATGTGATTGGCGAATCTGGCGAATTTAATTAGCTTTAATATTAAATGTAACTACTTTTGCCGTAAAGTTGAGAAATCGGCGAAAAAATGATTATTGTCCACTTCTCCATATTTTTAATTTATTTTTATGAACCGAACCCAACCTCGGCCACGATTAAATTTTGTGTACATGTTCAACACATAAAAAACATTTAAAAAAATTAAGAACAGAAAGACCTGATTAGAAATAAGGGTTGAAATAAGGTTAATATTAGAAAATTAACCCATTCGTGGGATGAAGAAATAAAATGTGGTTGAATATTTAAATAGGATGTTCTTTTACCTTGACAGAACCTTTTATTTTTTTTATATAATCCGCTATGAGTGGAATTATAATCTTTCTCCTACAAGTCTACACACAAACTTTTTGACTTTTTATAGGATAAATCTTTAAATTTGTATTTTTGATTTATTACTGTGATGGTGTGTTCTAAGTTTCGTTAAGTTTGGTGTGAGTCAAAATTGGCCAAGTCAACCAAAGCTCAAAAAATAGCGTTATGGTGTTATGGGCATATCAAATGCTTAATGCTTTTTGGTCAATTTTGTAAACTTTTTTTTATGACAAAACAAAAAATTATTTAGTAGCCATCCAAATTGGTTGCAATATTTTAGGTACTTGTAATTATAAATTTACTTCCAACAGGTATACTCAAATCACAGCTACTGATGAAGTCAAAAATGAGCGTCTCAAAGATGGAATAGATCAAATTTTAAGTCACGTGACCTGATTGGTTATTGAAGGTATATAAATTTATCAGCTAGAATCTTTATTGTCAAAACTCACAGATATAATGGCAGTAAAATGCGATTTTGATTGCCCATCCATTACATCGATTTTTACAACGTTCTGCGTCTTCCGAATTCCCTGGCTGTGTTCATTGCGACTTAAAACTACATGGCGAGTACAGAGGATCTACAGCTTAACGTGGATTCCGAACCACGGAAATAAACGATTTTTACACCGTCCAAAAGTTCTACAGGATCGGTAAAACGATTCAAATATTACAGGGCTAAATGTGTTGAGTATCAACTTCACCAAAATTTCCAAAACTTTTCAAAAATTATTTTGAAAATTAAATATCTGCTAATCCATTCAATATTTTTGGAGAAAATTTTAATCATAGAGAGAACTCTTCGCCAGCTACACGTCCATGGAGTCAAATTGGCAGTTCTGTGACCAGTTTGAAACTTATGCCCATTCAAAGTTGTAAATTCGAAACCGCAATACCGGGAGTCGAACCACGATATTGAAATTTTTGCTGAGTAGACACGTCCTTAGGCAATCTACTCAAATAAATTTGTGGGGGATCGGTCAAACCATTCAAAAGTTACAGTGCTAAACGTCTCGAGTGGCAATTTATCCAAAAATTTGTTAAAAATTATTTTGAAAATTAAATATCTGCTAATCCATTCAATATTTTTGGAGAAAATTTTAATCATAGAGAGAACTCCTCGCCAGCTACACGTCCATGGAGTCAAATTGACAGTTTTGCGACCCGTTTGAAACTTATACCCATTCAACGTGGTAAATTCAAAACCGCAATACCGGGAGTCGAACCATGATATTGAAATTTTTACTGAGTGGGCACATCCTTAGGCCATCTGCTCAAACAAATTTCTAGGGGATCGGTCAAACCATTCAAAAGTTACAGTGCTAAACGTCTTGATGAGTGGCAATTTATCCAAAAATTTGTTAAAAATTAATTTGAAAATTAAATATCTCATAAATGGTTCAATATTTTCGGATAAAAATTTAACCATAGGGGGAGATCCTTATCAGATACACGCCTATTGGGTCAAATTGGTAGTTCCGCAGCCCGTTCGGAACTTATGCCCATTAAACGTGGAAACCACACACCAGAAGTCAAACCACGATTTTTGAAATTTTTGCAGGGTAGACACATGGGCCATCTGCTCAAATAAAGTTCTACGGGATCCGCCAAACGATTCTAAAGTTACAGGGATAATCGTCTCGAGTGCCAATTTATCCATTATTTTCAAAAATTATTTTGAAAATCAAATAGGTATGTCCTAAACCATTCAATATTTTTGGATAAAAATTTAACTCTAGAGAAATCTAAAAAATACAGGGGGTTAACCCATTAGTTCCCAAGGTTCGAAAATAAAACTAATTTTATGTTTTTACTGCATTTTATTGCTTACCGTATACTCAAATAAAAATTTATCAAGTTAAAAACAATTATACCTTTGTAGTATTTTTACAAAATAATGTTGCAGAAAAATATTTATTATTGGTAGAGCACGGATTTGTCAACCCGAATTTCAAAATTACCTAGAGATTCTGAAAGCTGACGGTTTATATAGTACACTAGACCCTCCATGTACGCGAGGGTTCCGTTCGCCAAAAACCTCGCGTACATGGAATTCGCGTAAATGGAACCAAAGAAGCAATAGAAAAAAGGGGTTAGGTTCCAAAATTTATTTAAGACTAAAAACAAAAGTTTAAAACTAAGATTAAGTTTAACACGTCCCCTGATATCCAATATCCAAACAAATCATATTTTTGGGACAATATCTTTTCTTAACGTTAAATTTAAAACAAAGGTTTATTTACGATTTACGAAATAGGTAAAATATAATGCATACAAAAAGTAAAATATAGTACCTAATTGATAAAAAAATTAAATATAATGCATAAAAAAACTATAAATCGTTGACACCGTATTTGTATCATTCAAGTGCTACGTTTCAGCGCCTGTGAACGGAGTAGAAATTACTTTGTATATATACATACATCTCTATTTATTATGTAAACAACTGTCAATGAATATCTTTAGCTTCGACGTAAGATTTATATACACCCATACCTCGAAATTTGTTTATGCTGTTTGGATAATACATAATTATTTTAATAACACGCGAAAACTTAATTCGCGTTAAAGGGAATTTTGCTTCGCGTACAAAAAATTCAGGTATCAAAATCTAATTCGCGTTATTCTGAATTCGCGTACATGGAGGGTCTAGTGTATTCAAATCAAAGTAAAAAATTAGCGTCTCAAAGCTGGAATACACCAAATCTTTTAAGCCAGGTGACCTGATTCGGCATTTAAGGGTTGTAAATTTATCACTTAGAATCGTTTTTGTCAAAATCCTCAGATAGAATGGCAATCCAATGTGATATTATGTAAGCGAATCCTGTCGAGAGTGCAACTGTGATATCTCAACTGGCAAAAAGGAGCCAATTTCCTCTTTCAATCTGGATACAAACAAACTAACCAACAGTCAAGGGCCTCGAACAACTCTGAGTTGACAAACTTTTGAATTTAAAATATCCTGGAACTGAAAATGAGGAACCTTATTGAAATGAATGATGTCAAAGTTTTATTTTTTCTGTCGGACCTTATGTGTTGATTAGAGTGAAGTAAGAAAACTTGTATATTTAATTATGTATAATTTTATTTGCATTGAGTAAAATACATTTCCAACTTTTGTAACTAATAATTTTAGTTTCTTTTAAAGAATTTACAATTATTTTTCGTTTGGAGCAACTTTTTTTATACAGGAGAGAGCTCTTCATAAAAAAATACAATACACTAAATGAATGGAAGGTTAATTAATTATTTAAAATAAATGATCATTAAATGGCTACATATATTACAGGATCTTTGGTTGTACTAGCCATGTAAAAAAAGGTAAAATAATAAAAAAAATTTACAAAATAAAAAATAAAAACTATAACTAGACGGAATTAAATTATCTTTTTTACAAATTTTAAAATTTTGCAGTAAAATTACATATACATAGTATAATACGCACATTTAAAATATATAAACAGACAAAAAAACAATTGAACACTTAATTTATATACAAGGTATACACAGAGATTCGTAAAGAGTATCTTAATTATTAAAATTTCTTTCTTCTTAATGTTGTATATAATATTTTTGTCAATATAATATATAATTTGAATATCTTTAACTGTTCTCACACACCTCGAGATTCAGTAAATCATAAATGCTACCTATATAGTAAATCTTACACGAGTAATGCTAATAATTATATATTTATTTATTTATTTATTTATTCATATAGGTTTATATCAAATGGCTAAAGTTTATTGTCAACAAATCTCATATTCATCAAGCTTTCACACTGGAAATAATATTTAGGTACATAATTTGGAATGACTTATTATAATAATTTATTTTATATTAAAAAAGAGAAGAAAGTGCAAATCTTTCCGTTCTTTTATATAGATACTTTTTATCATATAATATATCCTAAATATTTATTGGTAACTTAAAACACCGTCAACTTATAGTGTGTAGGTATTTAAATGCTTATAAAATTTTAAAAATAAAATACTTGCACCATTTGTTCATTGTATTGTTTGAATCTACCAGAAGCTACGTATTGTCAAGTAACACTTGATGTGTTGTGCAGTGGCTTTGCTAATAATGCAAGCCCCTTCTTATTGTACTGTTTATAAACTTTTATCAACTAAAGGCAAATTTTTTATACAATTTCTAATTTTACAAAATGTAGTCGATGTATCGAAACCAACCATGTGTATGTGTTTTTGTTATAAATCACAAAAGGCTAAAATTCGTTGATTTATGGCACTTACAAAGCAAAATATTACATATTTACAAAAGGCTGTTAATAAAAAAATAATGCCTTATATTTCATCACAATAATTGTTCATATTAGTGACTAATTTATTGGTAACTAATATTTTTGGAAAAACCAATTGCACGTAATGACTAAACATTCGATACATTGCTTTGTTTGTCCTGCCTGCCTGCTTGTCTGGTACCACTGCAACCCTATAAAGGAAGACAGTTGATTCTATATGGCACTAGAACGTACACACAATTAATTACAAATTTTTTTAACATCATATACGCCCTACTGAGTATTCTTTTAACAGGTACCGGACAACTTATTTACAAGCTAAATTCAGTTTTCGCCTAATTTTACAAAAAATATCCATAAAATTAAAAAAAATTCAACTAAAATATAATTTAAACTAATATTTAACAACAAATAAAAAATGAAAATAAAAACATGTATAAAAATATTTCTGATTAAGAATATAATAAAATCGCCCGCGGCGCATTTTCGCGCCCGCGGCAATCCATCCGTGTGCAGAAAAATCAACACTTTTCAATAAAAAAAATGTTGATTCGCCTTAATAATATGTAACTAGTGTGTGATGTCAAGAGTCATTTTAAGTTGAAGCACGCAAACAACAATAAAAATAATAATAATATTTTTAATATCTAATAGATTTCAAATTTTTTAATCGTAAATTATCTTTACACAAGGTAAAATAGTACATACATTTATTCTCACTCGAACAAAACGAAGAAGGTCATATTGCACCACATGTTCATTATTCTCTGTAAGGTTTGCAATAAGAATAGCGATGATTCATGTGTTGACTGTAAGAACCCGAATGTGAAAAGCGTTTTAGGCACTTGCTGCACTGGAACGGTTTTTCACCACTGTGAAGGCGTTTGTGTTCTGTTAAGTGATGTTTGTGTTTAAATGCTTTCGGGCATTCATCACACTTATGAGGGCGTTGTCCTGTAAAAAAATAACACCATTAGTAAACAATATCATTATTTATCGGTGATTAATCAGTGCTCATAGTTAAATAATGCGCTACTTGCTCGGAGGTGGTGCAAAAAATATCTACCCAATCTATCGCGAGTACCCACGTGCGATAATTTACCCAAATCTGCTATATTTGTAACCAACAAAATTACTGTTAATAATTAATCGTCGAGTAATTTGGAAAAATTAAATAAACAGAAAATATAAATTTTTGTCATTTTGCTTTTTGTCAGAGCGTGCGGAGTCCATCCACAATTTCATATTATTATTTTTAAATCCCGGTCCTCCAAAGATATACCAAGAAATGCGTAGTTGATAATTTAACCCCCACCCCGAACTGCATTCAAAAATTCGTCATGCGATCCATAATTCGTGTTTATTCAAAATGAGCACTTGATCCTTAAGCCCCCCTCTTCATAAAATGAAAAACAGATCAAATAAAGCGCAATTTATTAAAACTGTTAAAAATCTAAACATGCGCTATATATCGCCATTAAAAATGTTTAAAAAAAACCCTAAATATTGCTGGTAAAAATAAATCAAAACGTACTGAATATCAAAAAACTAAATTGCAGATAATTTATTATTTTTTATAAATTTATTGCTCAACTGTTTTATATTACCGCCAAGTAAATTCAACTAAAATAAATAAATATAAACTACTAATTGGCAGAGAACGCAGCTTTCAGACACATCGTATGTGATTGCCAATGTTGTGCGGCCTAAAAGCCGCACTCGGTCACCGAATCAAAGGCTCAATGGGTTAGTGTTAATTTAGCGTTACAACACAGATAGATAATTTTACACTGAATAATTTTAAGTTAAATGATTTTCAATCAATGCAAAAATTTTACTGAATTTATGCCAATTTCATAGTATCAATGAAAAGCGTTCATTGATGATATGAAATCGCATTAAAACAATTTTGAAAATGGATTTACCGAAGAAATCACCCTTAATTAATCGTCGCTTTATTTTGAAAAAACAAACAGAAAAGATAATATAAAAGCGCATTTAGTCTGAGTGTGCGGAGGTCATCCACAGCTCCATATTATTATTTTTAAACCCAGTTCTACCAAAACTCCATGCTTGATAATTTACCGCCCCTCCCTCACGGATGGCACCCAAACATTCACCGTGTAATCCAAAATTCGTGGTTATCAAAAACGATTACTTGAACCCCCCCCCCTCCGCCTTCTCAATAAAATTAAGAGCGCGCAACTTAATTCAACTATGCGGTTGGTCCGTTAAAAATCTAAACATGCGTCATAAAATGCCGTTAAAAATGCTAAAAGAGGCCCCAAGAATTGTCGTAAAAATAATACAAGCCCTATGTATTTAAAAAAAATTGAATTGCAGCTAATTTATTATTTTTTGTGTCCAAAAATGTGAACATTATTTACAAATACTAACCGGTTTTACCACCCCCCTTTCCCTAGTTTATTAAACTAAAGTTAATAAATAAGATATAGTACCAACTGGCACAGGGGGTAGTTTTAGGCCACATAATATGTGATTGCAAAATTGTTTATTTATTTTTAAAAATCTTTCTTAATTGCAATGAACAAATGCATAAAATCAATAAAATTTGTTATCAATAATTTTCAAACGCAACGAATTTTTGTTCAATTAGTTGAAATTCATTGATTTAATCTTTGGTTATATATAATATCAGATACACAAATCTTATGAGAGTTTTGGAAAAAAACCAGTTCAAAAGGTTATCAACAGATGGCGTTAGTAAATTGGAAGACGGAATAAATGACTTGGGTACAAATCAAAATCCGTGGCACTAATACAAATGAAGAATTACAATAATGATGAAGCAATTTATTACAACTTCAAATTAAATAGCGGCATCTGTTGATTACCTTTTCAACAACAAGAAGTGTTCCCAAAACTCCCATAAGGTTTGCTAATCCGATACTATATTATCAAAAATTTAATGACCATTCACAGTGTATTTATGGCAGTTTTTGGTTCAGTGCATTATATATGTAGATGCCCTGGTTGTGCGGCCTTAAGGCCGCACTAATTAGTGTTATAATCGCACAGATAATTTAATGGCATATTTAATTAACAGAAATTAAGATTTAATCTATGATTAAACTGTAATTAAACTAATCTGTGATTAAATATGATGCATTGTAATGCCTGGGTTCCATAGAACTTTTAACAGGCCGTTAAATTTAATTGAATACTGTTAGTACTAACAAGCCAATAGAAATCATTAGTTCATTTTAACGGCCTATTTAAGGTTTTATAAAATACAGCATAATATTTGCAACTAGAATTATAATTTTAATCACAGATTAAACTTAATTATCGTTGCTGAAACCTGCCATTAGGCAATTATATATTTTTACTAGCATGTGATGTGCTTGGTTATGCGGTCATAGGTGGCCAGAATTGTTCTGCTTCGGCCCTTCATTGATTTTTCCACGGATAAAAGTAAAATTCCGTGCTTTCCCAATAAATCCTCATGTAATTCGTAAAAATAAAATATGAAATGTGAAAGCAACTCATTCGCTAATGTAAGGTCACCAATAACTTAGGGTTGTAACCGCCCCCCCCCCCCCCACCTCCCACCTTTACGAACCCAGAACCTAAGAGTAAAATATTTTATGAAAATCATTAAATTAAAAAAATTTAAAAATATCTGAAAAAGTTAGACACTGCTGTCAAAAACGAGCTAATGGATTCATTTTAGTTTTATTACGTTTAATTTTTTTAAATAAAAACGCCACTTGATAATTCCTGCTTCCCCCAACCCTAAAAAATTGTGATATAATTGCTAAAAATAAATTTTAGACGCGAACAAATTCTAGCACTGAAAAACCAAACTCAAAGAGAATAAAAATTAAAAAAATTACTCACCAGAATGTTCATACTTGTGGCGAGCAAGGGAACTTTGCTTCGAGAAAGCTTTATCACATTGATCACAAATAAACTGTCCTTCCACTTCCCCATCTGGATTTCCAAGCCCAGGACTATTTAGGCCCTTCATAACCATCTGTGAAACTTTATGTCTTTTATTTAAGTCGTCTTGCAATAATCCGTCTTGAGAAATCATATAATCACTATCTTCACTCCACTTCCTTTTGTCAATTGTGGGACTTAAACTCGAAATTCGATTTGTGATTAATTGACTCAAAACTGGCAGCCTCATAAAACCTTCGATTGGCATATTAAGGGGATGTGTTGGTTGGGCCAAAATTTTTGCCAATTTGCTTCCGTTGTTGAAGTCCATTGGAGAAGGTGATCGATGATGATCCGATGAAGAATTGGAATTTTGGTAATGATTTTGGTAAGAAGAATGAAATGGCGTTGGACTTCGTGACGACTTGTGGCTTAAATTGACTACCTCCTCGCCAGAATCGGATTGTAAGTTAGAAGAAGGGGGTCTGTGTGGAGAAACAGCTGGAGAAGAGTGATCAGACATAGGACTCTTCTTTATCGACAAGTCTAAAGGTTGCTCGGACATATAATGAGGAGAAGGGTCGAGCGGGTAAGAAGTTCTAGGTCCCAAAGATTGGGAACCAGAAGACACCATACTTGACGACATTCTAAGAGGAACTGAAGCGACTGGACTGTACGGAACTTGAATCAACCTTCCTTCTCTTCGATCTCTAGCGCGGGTGTTTTGGAACCACACCTGCACTACGCGCACTTGAAAACCAATCTTCTCAGCGATTTTCATCAACTCTTCTCGTTTCGGTCTAGGATTAACGAGGTAGTAGTCCTTCAACACTTTCAACTGTTTATCTGCAATTAAGGAACGCACGCGAACTTTTCGTCCATCTTCCGAAACTTGATCTGTGGTGGTGACGGATTCGCAATCCATTTCGTAATCTTCGCCTTTATCGTGAACGCGATCCGAATCCATGTCGTCCTCCCCGCAACTGTAGTCGTTGTTGTGCGATTCGTCGCCTTTAAAAACGGACTCTTCCAATTTCGCGGCGAGACCTTCACTTTTTTCGGTTCGATCGCAATTGTGATCGTCAAGCGCGTGTTGGTTTGAAAAGTGCTGCTTGCAGTTCGAACAGGTGAGATCAACGTGGATGTTACTGTCGCGAGATTCGGGACGATCGCTTTCGCTTACGTCGTCGTCTTGATGTTTGAGAATGTTTGCTTGGAGTAATTGTTTGGTGACGGTCGCGTTGACGGTTTCGATCATTTTTTTGACGGTTTCTAAATCGTCACCGTTGCTGTTAGCGTCAACGGATCTGTTTTCGGTTTTTCTGACGGAATCGTGGTTTTCCATTTCGGTGGCCATCACCAAATCGCCACAACTGGAAGAATTTGATTTTTCGAAATTTGATTGTTGTTCGTGTGGTTTCGGGGAATAAGAGGCGGGTTCTTGTTTTATGTTATCTTCCGTGATGAAGTTGTCTTCTGATGCTTCGTGATGATATTGCGAACGATGAGGCGAAACTCCTTGTAATTGTTCTAGGATGTGATTTAATGAAGGAAGAGAATAAGGGCTAAGGGACGAATTCGAACTATGGAGGATGTTAGAGGGAGTCATGTAAAACGGGTGGATGCCGTGATTTGAAGCAAGCGAATTATGCAAAAAGGCAGCCGCGGCTTCTGTGTATTTAGGAAGGATTGGCAAATAAGCGTTATGGTTTGGACTAGTGGTGAGGTTGTTGTTTAACGGGTTTGACGAGATTCTTTTCGGCCCTCTGCCGTTTTGAGACGCCGCTTTGTCCAAAAGGGAGTTTCCCGGTGATCCACGCGCTCTACCCAGTTTAAGATTCATAACCAAGCACTTTTTCGATGTCATGTGACTAGAGTAGGAACCGGAATGCGAAAATCTTTTTCCACAGTTTCCACATTCAAATGGTTTTTCTCCGCTGTGAATTCGTACGTGTTCCTAAACGAAAAGAAAAAAGTTTCAATACCAAGGCCAAGTTGTGAAAAACTGAAACCTACCTTTAGATGATGTTTGAATTTGAACGCTTTTTCGCATTCTGTGCATTTGAATTTTCTTAAGACGGCACTTTCGTCGTGGCTTATCATGTGTCGTTGTAGTCTGTAGACATTAGCAAACGTTTTGTTGCAAATTTTGCAGGACTGAAAAAAAAATTTAACTGAATTTTGGTTGAATTTTTTTCGAAAGGAAAATATTTAAAAATGCCGTAATTATTTTTGAAAAGTGAGTTTACACAGTCTGCATGATGCAGAGATGATGTAAGTTTTGTAAGACCAACGCAACGTTGGAATCAACATGTGTTTGGAAAGTTTTTGTGAACAAAAAAAGTTGTTAATTAAATGTATAAAACCTTAATGAGAAAACTTAAGAATGTTTGGTTTGTTATGTAAAATTTATTTTTATAAGCAATAATTTTCAAATATAAAAAAATTGAACTTCTGTTTAGCCCATTACCGTATCGCGTTTGGTTGGGTCTTTCACACGGTTTACTTTAACATGTGGCACCTTTTTGTGCTCGCGAGCTTTAGCTCTTCAGTCATCAAATTACATATCTGTCGACTAGTTGGAACATCCATTAAAACTACAATCAAGTTATCTACACTTTTCCCTTAGAAAAAATGTTTACTCGAGTTATGAATAGCTTTCCAAGTGTTTTCCAAAAGTTTCCCAAAAATTCCAGCAACATCAAACAAATTCTGCAAAATAATTTATTTGCGTGTGAAACTTGCAAAACGCTAAATTTGACCTTTGTCGTGTTATTTTAATCTTTTTCCTGTGTTTACAGTAAACGATTTTACACCGAAGGGAATTTTTTCGAAAATAAATAACAAAAATGATTCAAACACTTGTCAATTATTACATTTTAAAATTATAAAACTTCCGATAATTAAATACTTCATCAAACATGAAAAATAGTAAATATTTCTAGGCGAAAATGGATATTTATATCATCAGCTCAAAATAACGAAATATTTATTCGTTTGATCTCAATTTCTCGAAAAAGAATTCAATGACATTAAGAAGTTAAAAATTTTAATTTCAAAGAATTAATTAAGGTGAAATGAAAAACTCGTAAGGCTAATTCGTTTCGATTATAAAGGACAATTAAGAAAGGACAAAGATCAAATAAATTGTTGAGGCACACAAACAATTTTAAACGACCACCATCATCTAAACTCTTTGGGAAAAGTTAACGATATAATTACAAGTGTTGCTTAGTTTAGTTAACACGTAATTAAGGAAAAAAGTAAAAATGGGGCAGTCCCCTTTCTTTTTGTTCTCATCATCCCTTCGGTCCAACTCGAGCGGGTCACACCAAACCACTGCTGTGAGCCGAATTGCAATTTGCTATTATCAAATTTTTAATAGTAATTGAGGTCAACAAACAATTTACCATTAACGATTATTAATCGATTTAATTGGATCTAGAAAAACTGGATTATACAAGGCATTTGAAATATTTTGGGTTACTTCTTTATTATGGAGTTTTAATAATGATGCAGGTCAAATTCCATTAAAATAATAAAGCAGCTGTTAATTTTGCCCATTACTCACCACATTACCGATCTTACGTCAACATCTTAGTTGACCCTACATTATTATTAACCACTGTAACCTTTTCATTGGTAGTTGTTAAACACAGGCACGACATATTTAACAATATCAAATAGAAAACGCTAATTAATCAAAATTGTAGTCACTTAGGTCAAACCAACAAACAAATAACATTTAGACGCGTTTGTTCCAAAATTTTACCTTAAAGCTAAAAACACTTACCACTTGAGCATTTGGCGAATGTAAAAGTTCGTGTTTTTCCAGTTGATCTTTGCTTGCAAACGACGTAGCACACTGCGAACAACCATAAGATCCTCCAGGTCCTACGATGCTGGGTGTAGGAGATATTGCACTAGGAGTTGCCACGGTACCATTCTCAGTCGCTGTTAATTCCGGATGACAACTTTCGATGTGTTCCTTTAGGCCTTGGAAAGTTGGCAAACCTTTCTGGCATTGGGGGCATTTTATATAACATTCAGGATTTAATTCTTCCACTTCTTTATTTAAACCGTTTATCAATGGCGGAACTGAAACAAGAAGATCTAATTAGAAAACGGAATATTCTGGAACCGAACGTTTTACGTGCAGTTTTCATCTTGGCAGTTACGTTAAGGTAATCGTTTTGGATTTACCTGTCACGTCATAATTATTGACTTTTTTGTTTTCAAAACTAAGGTGTTCTAGGTAAATAATATTTTCGAATTTATTTAAAATATGAAAATTTTGGGAAATCTTAGTAGGAACTAATGGTTAAGGTTCGGATAAAATGCGTCGCGTGGTTCTTCATTTTTTTATGTGTAAATACCTCGATTTGAATTCGCGCTGAACCAACTGCTCTACCTAAGCGTTTTGTTTTACATCCCCTAGAAACTGAACAGTAGCAGGATCGTCGTATCCGATGAGGAAAAGAAGAGGATTCAATCCTGTCAACCGATTTGCTTAGCCGTTAATAATTCTCTTGCGCCACTTTCCTAGCCGTTGATGATTACAGGAAAGAAAGAATAACTTGGTTGTCATGACCAAAGGAAGTGGACTCGTCATATTAAGGGTTTGTTGAGGCCGCATTCGGTTTGGCGTTTTGAAGTTCCGTGAAACGCATTTAACTTTCGTGCTTATAAACGCTTTTGTTCCGTCCATTTCAGCAGCTTAAAATGCGCGAGATTCTAAAAATGGAACTACAGTGCTTATAAGCGTTAAAATCCTCCAAACCGAACGACAAAGTGCGTTTGATGGAGCTTCGAAGCGAAAAAAGGTCCAAACCGAACGTGACCTTAGCTGAACATGAAACTTTCTAGTGATTGAAAAGGAGGAATTAGGCACAATATTTGAACAATTCAGAATTTTAGACCAGAAGCTGTTGTGGCATCAAAGTCACACATTTAACGTAAAAAGTAAAAAAAGAGGGCCAGCTATAGGTTAAATCGTTGTTAAATATTGAAATAAATATTTTGCACACCTTTCAGTTCGATAGATGATTTTTGTACGTCACCTGGTGGACAGGGTTATCGCTAAGTTATTGTTATGTGATTATCAGCTATTGTAAATTTTAGCATAACAATAACTTAGTGATAACTCTGTCCACCGGATGGCGTGAAAAGGCCAGCTATCGAACTGAAAATATACAAAATATTTTTAACATTCTATAAGAACTGTTCCTCTATATATAATCCTCTTTGGTATTTGTTTATAATTCTAGGACCACATTTGCACTACTTGAAAATCGAAAAGTAAAAATTATTAGATAAATCACGGATAAATTGGACTATTGCACTTTTTACTAATTTTGGATGGCTTACAGTTTTCATTCTACCGTTAGAGAAAAATTACAGGGGTGGATTGGTTGTGCGCAAAATGCGGTATATCAGCACATATCGCCCGGCTTGAGATCCTTCATGTTTTCCTTTTTAATTTTAATGTAAAATATTATTAATTGGAAAAAGATGGCGAAACATTTTCGTTTAAATTTCTTTTAATTAAATAAATTGTTTCTTCGTTTCTTAAATTATGGAGTTTTAGCTTCATGTTCATCTTGTCGAAGAGGAATGAAACCTTATACCGCGGAATTACAAACAAAATTCAGCTTTAAAACGGTGTAAGAACAAAATTATCAAAAAATCACCTGCGGCGCTGTTGATTAGATAAATAACATTTTTGTGTTTATTAAATCGTTAAAAAAATTCGATTTTGTAAAAATACGGCCCGAATAATCATTACATCGTAAAATTTACAGCTTTGTATAAAACACATTTTAGTCTTGAATTTTTTCAAAAAACGCCTGATTTAATTCTAATCCTCCCAATTTCAAACCCCAACAATTCTGGTTATCAATAGCAAATTGAGGGTTCAGAGAAGTCTGAGCATTGTAAGACTAACCAAACCAAAGCTACTTTACTGCTTCGCTCCATTTTTAAGGATTCGATTTGACGTTTCTTAATGGATCCGGAGTAAAAATAAAAATTATACAAAGCACTCAAATGAAATTGTTGCAGACCGGGGGGTCTGGGGGGTATTCCATACCCCCCAGCAACACATAAACAACATAATAGAGTTGGAATCCATTTGTTACGTTGTTATCTTCAGAAAATTTGTTATCCAACCTCTCCCCCCCTTTTGTTAAAGACCTAAAATTCTACCATTCTTTTCTTTGAAGCTATCGCGTTCCCATTTACCGTTTTGAACCTGGAAATGTTCAAAGAATTGCGTATTATTTGCTGCTTCGCTCCATGTTTAAGGCTCCGACCTGACTTTTTTTTAATGAATCCGGAGTAAAAGTGAAAATTATACAAATCACTCAATTCAAACTGTTGCCGACCGGGGGGTCTGGGGGGAATACCCCCCAGCAACACATAAACAACATAATAGAGTTTGAATCCATTTATTTTTAAGCTGCATTCACATAGGGTATTGTATGTGAATGGTAGAATCGGTAAGAGTTAAAACGTATTAACTCAGGTAGGAGCGTTCCTACTTTCTTAGCGTTTCTTACCTGAACGCTCCTACCTGAGTTAATGCGTTTTAACTCTTACCGATTCTACCATCCAATGCCCTATCTGTAGACCGCTTTACTTTGTTATTTTTAGACACTTTGTTATCCCCCCCCCCCTTTGTTCAAGCCCTCAAATTCTATTATTCTTTTCTTCGAAGCTTTCCCCTTTACATTTACTACCGTTTTAACCCAGAAATGTTCATAATAATCGCATACAGAAATAATTTTTGTGTTTGTAAGAACAAGAATTTTTCAAAAAATCACCTGCGGTGCTGTTCTTTCCCGCTCTTGCCGCAAATTACTTTTTTTCAAATAACCAAAAGGCCTGTTTAAAACGTATCCGCACTAAATTGTTAGGGCCAATCCGCCCCTGAAAACAAGCTATGTAATATTGATGATCTGAGAAGATCCATCGACGGAAAATAAAAACAGGCGCAACTTTCTTCAAGTTCAAAAGCCGGAACTGCATAAATATGTCCACCTGACTTGTATATATTTTTTATGTAAATAGTTGAATAGTTTACAACGATTTTCCGACGATGTTTTGATATTTTCCGCATAAAAGTTCACTTGAAAATGTTTAAGTTTTGAATCGCAGAATAAAAACTTATTTTGTTCTCGGCCGTCACTAAACCTGTTCTTATTGGAAACAAACATAATGCAAATGATTCATTTTGATAACGAAAATATTTGCTGTAGAAACTTCCTTCTTATCTGAGAGATCCATGCAAGGTACAAAAGGAAAATTTAAAAGTGGAGATAACGGCCACGTCATGTTTGATATTGTGTGGTTTAAGGTAATACGTATTACGCATACTAAGCTTTGTGAGTGTGAATCAACTTCCTTGATAAGATATTATTTATATTAATTAGATGCAAATATTGTAAATAGTAAACAACAGATACGAAGGTACAATAGAACGAAGTACATTTACGTGAACAAATTTGGCCAACAAATATTTACAGATGTTATAACTATCTAAGTTCACCGCGAGGAGAAAATTAATATTCCCAATTTAGTTTCCCCATATTTGCAATTTAAATGGTAAAAACACCATCAGAAAACTTTACTAAACATAAATCGGCCGATGATGTTTTTGATGCGTAAATCACAAAAATTACTTGAACCAAACCTGGCCCGCGACCCGTCGCGAATTTAATATTTTTAATAGAAGAGAGGCGTAAATAGCGTGGGAAAAATTTATTGGAGTCCTTTTTTTCGATTTTAGATAATCAAGTTCAGATAAGTGTTTATTCGATAGGCTATAAACGATTATCTGATTAAGTTTTGAAAGTTCAATACAGTGTAAGCACATAAAGTAGAAAAATTTCCAACATTCAATAGGTAATAAAATTTTTTGTTAACTTTATTTATGACCAACCTTCCAAAAATATATCACCTCTTCGCTTTGATAAAATTTCGGTAATTGCCGAATTGCCTAAAATTTATAAGCAAACCTTGTCGTGCTTTTTTGTAAATAAAGCAATTTGTAGGTGTTCTCCAACCTGTTGATAAGATAAAAAAAACAAACTTCGATTTATGAAATCCAATCAAATCGAACGCTTTAATCAAAATGGAAGCGCGATCAGAACATTTTTTATCGGCATAATTTTTGCTAATCCGTTGGAAGATTGATATCGAAATTAATTAATTTAGTCTCCTCTTCTAAGAGCTGGACCCTGTACACACACCCTGTGCACTATTTAGAAATTATTGTATATGCACCACTCAAAGGGGTGCATATTGATTAGGGGTTCGTCCGATAATACTGCAAAATTTCTACCTAATAATTTTCGATTCAAATTTTTTAAGTAAAAACTCGAATCTTGAAATATCTCGTCGGAACACAAACTTTTCAGGTATTAGGGAAATTGTAAAAACTAAACCGTTTCCCCTAGACGTAAATGTGCCGACAAGTGCTCCACTATTTTTAGGGGTGTTTGTTATAATCACCCCAATATCGTATCAAGTTTCCGACCATTTTCTTTCGGCACACACCGCACCATACCTTCTCGAATAATTTTATCGTTAGGAGGGATTTTTCCATTCAATAAAATGAAATTCGTTAACTGAAAATTTCTTAATTTACTTTCGCGATAGTTCCGAAATTATACAATAAAAACCAACTGTTGCACTAAATTTTTTAAAATTTTGACACGGTGAAGATTATTGTTTATGGCTTATGAAATTTTCGAGGTTTAAGGTAAATCCAATGAATGAAAACAGGTGTATTTAAGATCCACCCACTTTACCTGAACCAATAGAATGTATACGTGAAAGGTAACATGGATTGCGCACCTTAGCCATTCATGATGGATACTACAGGTGAAAATGAGGAACCACCTGATGCGATTTTACAACTTACGCGAGTATTATTTTGGGCTTTAATTTAACGATGACCTCACATGATAAGTATGATGGATTTTAATTACTTTGTAGCTGTTTACAGAGCAGAAAAAAACAACACGCAGTCGATCTCACAATTAACCCCACACATGAACTGTACTGACACAGACCAATTGACTCGAAACGCGCTCTTGTTTGACCGCTTTAGAATTTAAAGAGCCTGGGAACACGTGTAACCACATAATTGACCTATCATTATTTTCATAGAAATAAGTTTGTAATTAGCGAATGGGGGGCGCGCGATCACAAAATGAATTAAAAATTTTTCACACAAATTTTTGGGTTGGCAAAATACAAATCGTAGGTACTCACATTGACAGGTGTTCCATACATTGGCAAGGCTCCAGAGTCTGTAGGAGTAGCTGTCGAAGCACCCATACATGCTTTCACTACGCGCCACCATGGCCTACTAACTAAAGCTCTACACGCGGCGGACGTCGTGCCATACTGTTATGAATTTCTCATCCCTTCTTCGCCGGCGTCGTCCCCCACCAACGACGCGCGCGCGTCACTACCTACGCTGATGCTACCGACGCTGGCCGACGTCGCTACATTCACCGCCCCTAAATCTGATGCCGATATCAAATTGACGCGTGCGGTCCGATTGAGATTTGAATCACGAAAAGGTTGTGGAAGATGAGGTTGATATAGGGATGTTCCGCTTGCTTATACAATCCATAAGCGTCGCTTAATAAGCTTAGATACGCCTTTACATACGTCTGCTTATTTTGCATTTTTCTATGCCCATGCAAAAAGCGAACCCGGCTCTTATTAAAAACGAACAAATTTTAAGTCGCAATTAAATTTCACAATTTTTCGTCCAAATTACGCACCAACTCGTAAAAAAGCCATAATTTATTTTTATATCTCAACTAATGTAAAACTAAAACTGCTAAATACAATTTCAACTATAATTATTCATAACTCGCTGAAAACCTTCGAAACTAACTTAACTTAGTATATAGGAAACAATAAAATGTGTAATTAAAATACTAAAATGTGGCGCGATGATTTGCGTACTTAAAAAAAATTAGTCACGACTTTTTGGTTCCAACAATTTTGATGAATTTATCACGAAATGTTAACCGTATCACCTTTGGATAACAAATGAGAACTTTTTGTACGGATAGGGGAAAAATATTTGGGAAAGTTTTTCCCTGCATATGTTACACACTTGACAATAAAGTTTTTTTTTGTCTAAAATTACTTTCCAACTTTTTATTGCATACGAAAGACAAACAATTCGCCCACATCTTCCTCCCAGCAAGATTAGAATAAATCGATTTTGTACCTTGACCAAGAGCTGATTTAATGTTTTTAAGAGGGGTGCGACATAATAGTCTTAAAGGGGTCCATACGTATCATAAAAATATGCAAAACTTGAAGGGTGCGTAACTGCGTATTGATCCACGGTCCATGTTGAGAAAAATTAATTTTGTTTTCAAGTTTCTTAGGTGGAACAAGTGTTACCCAAATGTTGTATATAGCTGCTACTAAAAATTGACAAACTGTTATTATCGGGCTATACATTTGTAGCACCTTGAATGTACCGCACCCTACATAAACTGCAGGTTACACAAAGAGCTTTACGATCCCTCTTTTGAACACGTCCCAGAGGTGACTTGATTATTGTGTCAACCCTCATTCCCACCATCTGTCGCCCACACTTTTTTACCTGCTGGCACCATATACGTATAGAATTAAGGGATGTTTAGGTTCAACCGAACGGAAGAATAATTGAGATGCTTATTTAGCCGAACGAAGAACACTTGAGCAAATAAAAAAATGTATCGGTTAAAATTAGTTAAAATTATTGGAAAAAACTGCAACAGGTTTCAACGATTCGATCGCGATTAAGAGCTTTTGAAAAATGTCGAAAGCTTTGTGGTGTGTAACAGATTGTAGGAAATACTTATTCACATACGAAATTTTCGTGTCCAAAAACGTGATCTTAGAATCAACATCCACCTTTCGATATATCGGGAACCGTAAGTGAGTCAACCACAAATTAGTCACAAACATTTGAAATAGCAAAAAACCGTTGGGTATATTTTTTATTACCGCTAATAAAATTTTAAGCTGTTCCAATAGTAAAATTGAATACGTAATACACACGATATAATAATATACAAAGTAATAATTCGGTGTATTCTTGTTTTTGTTCATTGTCGTTGTTGATGTCTTCTGTGAAAATAAATCACCTCGGGCACCCTAAGCGCGAACTTACCCGGGAATATTTTAAAGTTAATTTAAGATGTACAATAGGTTACACAATTGTGTAGAATGAGCTAGTTGGCATTATAACTTTGGTGATAATACAGGGTGTCATACTGATGCACAAACGAAAACACCTTATAATTGTGTAACTTCCAAGTCGTATTTAACTCAATTACGTTGTTACAACAAAACGCATTATTTCACCCAAGTTTCACAATATTTTTACCGTTAAAATAAAACCACGTAGTACAAACCCGACAAAATTACAAATTGAAAGAGAGCACGAAACACGAGTCACATGAATCGGAAATTAACTTAACTACCTTAAACCCCATCACATGTAATTGCCCCGAACGTAATAGCATGCAGCAACGACTTCCCCAGGTGATCCGGGGGTTCTGGTTTAATTTACCTGGGTAATGAGCTGAATGCGGATCTTGTCGCCCAGGGACAAATATGTTAGTTTAATTGTGGTGCAACCTCAATTCAACGCTTAGACGCACTTTTTTCATTATCTCGTCGTGTCGGTTCGATCCATTTTTAATTACAAATATAACCAAATGTACAAAAAACGGAAATTTTCTAGTTTCAGATTTTTTTAATACGTGGCCATTTTTATAGTAGGAGTGGCAAATGAAGAACCATAATTTTTAGTCAGAACACACGCTGGGTTCTTCGGCCCTCACACGAAACTTCTACCTGTCTGTCCAAAGTATGTACCTTTTTAAAGATACCAGTTCTTGCTAGTAGGTAATAAATCACTTTCCGGCGAGACCGAAACTTTTTTACCAAAAAAATAGTTGAGACCATGAAATTATGAAATAATATGGTCCGATGGCGATCGACTTGAACGATTAATTTTGATAAGGACATCTGCTGAAAATTAAGATTCAAGTCACGTAACGACTAATCAATTTTTTACACACGAATTTTCCAAAACTAAAAATTAAACTGATGTCATGAAAATTCTTCGCCGGCTACGTACATACTATAGTACCAAAAATTTTAGCGTTTTAAATTAAAATTAAAATAATACGGAATTTGATCGAAACTCGTCAGCAAAATTCCCCATATTCAATTATTGCACTCATCGGCGAAAGATAAATGTTAACTCGGAACTTAAAATTAATTAGTTGAGGGTTAGGTCAGTGATGTGATGTAATGTAATATGTTGTACGACGTTTCGAACTATACTGTCCGTCTTCAATAACTTCATAATTCAATAACAATTTATTACAATAATTCACCGCAAATTCAAATTTTGAGTTTCGAGCTTAATATTTTATAACCGCCGCTCTATGAACGTAATCAAACAATTTGATTAGAAAATAATTGTAGAACCTACCAAGCCAAGTTAATAAAAGTTATTGAGTTGTAACCGTTAATATCGAAGTTTTTTAAAATTTTTTGAAAAAACAAATTCTAATTATTTTGATATTTACAAAAAAAATTATTCTAGGATAAATAATCAAAGAAAACAAATAAAAACATGACATATAGGCCATCTATATATAGTGTAGAATTCATAATTTAGTGGTTAAAATCTTCAAGAACTTCAATGCAAAAAGGACGATAAACGAAAAGGATTTCTTTTACCGTTGATGCTTTTCCTGGGGATTATTTTATCGATTACCAAATATAATATATAAATACTACCATTACCCAAAAATATCAAAAAACTTTCATAATGAATTTTACTGAATCGACTTACTAGGTTCTACAATTGCACGCTAATATCTATAATATGTATAGTTTATGCTTTATAGCATAAATCTGTCGTCAGTTTTATAAATACATTTTATTAGTGTTCTCAATATTAGAGAACAAACTTCCTTAAAAGTAAATTGAGATCATTAGTTTTTAAAGCGATTTTGTCGATTAATAGAGCCGCAGGCGATCTATTGAAAATTTGAAAACAAACATAATCCCTATTATTTATTGTACATACAATGCTGCAATATTACGATATTGTGTTTTTTAAACGGTAAATTTTAAAGAGAAGGAGTGTAAGCTTATTTCCTGGAGAAGTCAGAAAATAAGAAGCATAGCTTCAAAAGTCGGGACGTATCTTCGAAAATCTACAAATTTGAAATTCTATTGATCGACATCTGAACGGAATAAAATTCTGGTAATCAAAAACTACTGTGAAAAGTACTTTGGTCATAAAATTTGTGCCCTACAGAACCACGCTTTTCTTGAAAATTAAGGTTAAGGGGCAATGTTCCTGTTGCCGAGAAATTAAAGAAAAACAACTTAAAACTAAAAATGAGGCGATAAAACGTAATTTACGGCCGCGAAATTGTTTTATCGCATATTTTTCATCATATTTTGAATTAATCCAGTTTCAAATATTAAAGAAACATTGTACTTAGAAATGAAAAAAAGGCTCAATAATTCTTCAAAAAACACTTTTTTTGAAGAACTTTGACAAAGCCTAAATATTGTTATTTATTTAGAATATAAAGTCAATTTTTTCTACATGCATTAACTCTTTTCTGTAGAAAGCCGTATTGCATCTCCTTGCAAATTCATAATTTTTAATTCTTGTTAATTGTTAATTTAATTCTTCAAATATCATTTTACCTTATTTTGAGTTTTGCAGTAATATTTTTTTTAAAATCATGCCAATAGGAACATTACCCCGTTTTACACTAGCTGGCACATTCAGTACGTGATTATGAAGGTTGTGCGGTCTAAAGGCCGCACTGACGGAACAGGCCCGTACTGATACTAATTTAGTTACTGGTCAACTGACAGGGGATTGTCCATAAAGGACGTCCGCATTTTTACGAATTTTCAACCCCCCCCCTCTCGCCCTTGTCACAGTTGATCATAATCTGCGAACCCTATGGAGGACACAGGAACGTCCTATGGTCACAAATCAAAGACCCCCTCATTTGTCTAAAATCGAACTTGACCTTTTAAACTAAAAAACCTCTTCATTAATTTTTAATTTTTTAAAAATTCATAATGCTGTAATAAAAATTGAAATTAAACAAACTTTATTTAACTATCCCAAAAATGTGATTTTTATGCGGACGTCACATTTATCCAACCGGCCCTCCCATTTGGTCACATTTTGTAACCCCCCCGGCGTGTAAGTCCTTTATCGACGACCCATAGGAACTTTTTAAAATATCTAGTAAAAATTATATTTTAATTAAATTACATATTTATGGAATTTATAATAAATGTTGCTATCTAGGTTTCCGAAAGCAGAATTTTTATTTTTAAATTGTACTGTTTATTAAGATTCGTTCCCAACCCAGTGCGGCCTTTAGGCCGCACAACCTAGGCAATCACGTAATAGCAATAACAATTCAAATTAACATAGTCCAAAAGTAGACAAATTAATATTGTAATAATTATTATAAAATCAATTAAATTTTAAACATACAAACTGTTGCTGCTACGCCATCAAGAATATTGAAGTTTTTGAGTGTTTCAAAGATTTTCTCTACAAATATTAATTTATATTCTTCGAAGTTTCCTTTCAAACCCTTACGTTACGCGAAAGGACAGGAAATAAATATATTAAATCTTTCTGCTGTTCGGGGCCGCACCTCTGCATTCTTAAAATGGACAGGGGTCCACCGGGCATTTGCCTGGTTGTTCGCCGGCCCAGTCCGGGCCTGTGACGGGATTATTTTAAATAATTATAAAAGTTGCTTAGAATAAGACGCTTAGAAAGTTGTTGCAAAATACACCGGCAGACGACGCGAAGTGTTGATTGCTTGCTTGAAGTTTAAGCTATGTAAATAAGTAAGTAAGTTTGAGAATCGTGAACGGTATTGTCTGACACCGCATGTCTGATGAGTGCAGTCCTTTTCACGGGGTGACAACGAAACCGTGGTCACACGATAAGGCAAATGTGGCCCGTGTTTGATGAGCTGACTCCGTTTACAACTTACACGGATGGCGCTGTTCATCTTCTGTTATATTTTCGGCTAATATGCCGTCTTAACCAACCAAAAAACACCTAACATACATTGAGTAAGAATTTTTGATTATCAACATTAATGCAGACCGCAATCGTTTGGAGTTTCTTTGGCTTAGCACACTTTGTGTCATGTGTTTTTCCGTAGTTAGAAGTAAAATTCCAAGGTTTGTTTTCTCATTTGATCTCTACTACACAAAAGCATTACCACTTAAAATTTCAGCTTTATCAAAGCTGAATATCAAATACTAGAACGTGATAGTCATGGTTGTGCGGACCAAAGGCCGCACTAATTAGAGTTACAGACACAGATAAATTTAGGCTATTATATTTTATATATGATTGCTAACATCAAAGTCGCTTAAATTTTTTTATTAATTTTGCATACTAATAGGTTTATCATAGATCAAAAATTAATAAAAATTGCCATTAAAACGGCCTGATTTTTTGATATGGCCAATCCACCTCTATTTTTTATGTAAAAACAGTGGAAAGTTGCAAGCAAATAATGAAACAAAATTTTAATTTTACTTTCGTCCTTGAAAAACTTTACGTTTTTTTTCTGACTCAAAATCGCAGATGTCGTTTAGACCGAGGAGTCTCGATCAGAAATCGATCAGGAATTCTTGTGTAGTTTCCATGGGGAATACCCTAAAATTCTTTACTATATGGGAATTCTCGTATCCACTTAATTTTGGATGTATTAACTCCTGGTTTAGACTTTTTTAAACTTACAATATTTTTAAACTTACAATAAAATCTATAATACTCGTGAATGGGGAAAGAGGGGGGGAGGGGGTTAAATAAATCGATAAAAAATTAAATTACTTACATATATAGAATTTTGAATTTTAAAATAAATTTTTGAATCAAGGTTGATTTTCTAGAACTGAAATCTTGGCGGTTATGACGCCAATTCTTTTAGCTATTCTATGGAATAGCGGTTAACGCATTTGGTTCCCGGTTCCGCGCCGAGAAAATGAGAACTCGCTCATCTTCCTTCGGAAGGCAATGGAAAACCACCAAGGTGTAATCTTCCTAATAGTATACCCTCCTCAAAATTAAATCTGTTACTTTCCTGTGATTCCGATTGCAACGATTTTTTGAATCGTTACTTTTTTTCTACTTTGCATTTGACAACTTTAGCAACGCCCTGTATAGTGGATTCATGCATGAATTCTAAGGTTGGCGGTATTGCTGTGTTTTGGATAACGGGGTCGCGATGGCGACTCGAGGGGAAAGTTTTGAAGTGCCGAAGCGGAATGTCGAGTTTTAGGGGAGCTGGTCAATTCCTGTTTGTGATGGAGCGATAGCCATGGATGGGGGTCAGGTGGCTGTAGTGAGGATTCGTTATTTTGTTTGCGCAATTCTCGTTGGAGGATTTTTTTGTTCGCGTAGGTGAGTGCGATATTTTTGCTATTCTATTAATTTCCGTTATGGTTTGTCGTCTCTTGACCAAATTTGGGCATATGGCTTTGTCTTTTTTGTATTGCTTCCACAATTACGCAATTTGTGCGTAATTGTTATTTTTTAATCCGTTTGGTACAGAAAATTATTTTCATTGTGTGTGTAAATACAAGTTTGTTCTGTGTAGTAATTGTTGCCTCATACTGTATGTTTTTTTGATCTAAACGGTTTGTTTAGAGCCATTTTTTTGTTTAGTGTTAATACTGCAATTTTGATTAAGTCGAATTTAATTTGAATGGGAACGCTGATAGCACAAGATACGACCGCTTGGCCTGCCAGATAGCAACGTTGTCGCTCGCTATTGACAATTCGATTACTTTTCCATGTTAAATATTTTAGGTAATTTTAAATATTTTTGCATTGTATTTTCTTATTGTATTTAAATACGATTACCATCTAGGGGTTGGCATGGATGTGATGTTGTGGATTTATATTTGCTTTTAGCAAATCACGTTTTGACGTCGCATTTCATGCTCGCTTCTTCAGGAGTTTTAATCGATTGTTGGTGGTTGGTTTCTTTGGGTTTTCTGGTAGCGGTCGATCTTGCTATTTTAACACAGATGAGGTGATGTCGTTCGACGAGTCGTTATATATTTTTCCGGTCACGGGGGCATCCTCCAACCTTTGGTTATCTATTGTCGGAAGCACAAATTGTAATTTTTGTGTTTCTAAGTTCTCTCTTTATACGGGGTGAATATAATTACATGGCGCCCAGACTAACACCTTTTTTTCGCTACGTTTGTGTATTCTTAGCGTCATCCCGTATAATTGTGTAACATCAACCGAGGGTAGGGGGGTTCCGTTTTCTTCATGGTCCGTGCTTGACCTAGCACTTCGTGGCATTGTCTATCTTTGTCCGGCGATCCCCTGAGTTATTAACAAAGATCGTCAGGGCAGTTTTTGTCGTTCCTTGGAGTGGCAAGAATTGTTACACGATTTTATGCGAAACTGTAGGTCCCTTAAGATGAAAAAAAATCATCAACATTTTTCATATTTCAATGCTTTTCTAATTATTCCTTTAAAACTTTAAAGCATATTTGCCTTGATTTCCGTCCATTAATATTTATACCCATTTTCACCCAATTTCCTGATCCAGGTTCGAGTTTAACAGAAACCAGATAATTAGGAATGGGCCGATGGATGCAGAAGTTGAGCACAAACTGAATTTTCATGGTATATTTTTAAAAGGTATGCTAAACTGTTTTTACAAATAACAAAAATAAAACGTTCACCATCAAAGAGCGCCTAATGAATACACGTGGTTCTGCGCTCAGTTGTCGCACACCGGAGCTAACCTAACCTAATTATTTTTCCTGGCACATACTCAACTACGAGTTATCAGGTTGCATTACAATGGTGAATACTTGTAAGACCTTTTAAGTTGGGGTTAGGACTCAAATCTTGACAACTCAAATAATTATAAAATTATAATCCTTAAAAAGGACCAAAACGTTTCAGTTTCAGTTATCGTCTGAAAACCTTAGTGACGGAATCAATTAGGTGAGATAAACCAAGTGAGAACCTTTTGCAACGAATCCTCGCAGAAACTTTGTAAAAACCTAATCAGTATGAATAAACAATGAGATTTTCTTGCACAACCATGAACAGTTTATCAGGAGGTGCAAACTCGACTGTAAATTAATTCGGAGAGTGAAAACTTATCCACGAAATAGAAATAATACTTGGGGATGTCAAGAATAAAGAAAACGGACGCGCTTTTCGTAGCCAGTTTCTTATAAAATGCTTTTGTCTTTGAAAATTAAGCGCTTCTGCGCGTTGTTATTAAATTTTTAGTTTTTTGGTATTATTTTTGTAATAATAAAAAAAGAAGAAATTACCTCGAGCACGTTTAGACTTAAAATTGGAATATCGAAAGCATCACGTATTTTCGTGGAAGTTTTCGATTTTAAATTTTTAAATAAAAATAAAGTGGAGCGTCGAATTGGAACTCAGTTATCCTTTAGATAAGGAAACTAAGGTCGGTTAGGTGCCGATGTGATGATAAAAGTGACTAATTGATAACACATAAATTGAGTTGGTGAAGTGATTTTTCTTTAATGGACGACATTTAAAAGGTATCTTGATTAATACAACTGTAAATAACAAAATCAGAGATTTATAAAAGGTCTAAAGACTATAGAAAAGATGCAAAACAATAAAAGTCCTTTTCAAATTGGTAACAGTCAGAGTTTTAGAGCAAAGAAGACAAATTGTTCGGCGTGTCGTATCTTTTGTTGTTTAGTATATGACCTAACGCTTCTTTTTCGTTGCAATTAGCGCTTCACTCTAAGAAGGTACATTTTTTAATTCTTCAATCCGGCTATTATAAACACAACATTAATTATCAATTTGCTCTGGCAGCTAAGTCTAACGGCGCCCGACTGCCATTGTTTCGACGCGGCATTTTTAATTGAGATTATTGCAGCATCTTTATTCAAATGAATGTTGCTATTACAACTGCTACGCCATTAAAAGTGTGCATAATTATTACATCTCACTCTCGGTATTGTCTGCTGAAATACTAATTAAGGCATTACGAATTACATCCTTAATCTCTTTTATAAACCCCATCATTACTCATGTAACTCGCTCTCCTAAAACAAAAATATTTGCAATATCAAAGCCTTCAATTTCAAAACATCACATCTGTGTGGATCATTTTTTTTTTCGGCAAACAAATTAAATTACTAATTTAAATATTTTTTTCCGATTCTACATAAGTAAATATAAATTTATCATCGTCGAAGTAATTACGTGGTCCTGAATTATACGGTCCAATTATAAGCATTCCGTTTGTTTCAACTTTTCCAGGTGACCATTAAAATGTTGGTTTTACTTTATCGACAACTTTCCAAATATTATACTGCATGTAGGTATTAGATAAAAGTCCCAATAAACCTTGTATTACCAATTATTATCGTTAAAAAAATATTTACACTTGTAGATTAAGAGTAAATTTTCAGTATAATAATAAATTGTTGTCTCTACCTTTGAGCATATTTAATTAAGCGGTTCAAAAATTGTAACTTCCTGCGTTGTTTTACGAAGGATTTGTATCTTCGGTAAGCACTGCGAGCAGAATTATGACGATAAAAATGGTGGGTTGTAAATTAATTTTGTGGGTTGTTGGAAACAACCTAATAATGTTTATCAAGTCTCCAAGTCGAAAGCAATTTCGACAACAAAAAGGGTCTTCTTACTATCATATTTGACCACTAGATTGCCGTATAGTATAAATCGGGATCCCTTATGTGCAATAACTTATGTTTATGATTTGAGGACCCCAACGACACTCGATCCAACTTCTACACGTTCGTCCTCCGGAATGATTAGTAGCCCGCTCGGCCATTCTAATGAAAATGAATAAAACTAAAAAATGTGACAATAAAAAGTCAGTAAAACGAAACAATCGTCAAGTTTTCGATAAATCAAGCACAAGTTTGTGCTACGTTAGAGCCATATAGATTTTATGGTAGGCCATTGTTACCTATAAAAATACCTATTCTTCCGAAAAGTTGTTTTCAAGAATTGCAGCACGTGGCGACGCCGACGGCGGCCTAGGACGAGGTGACTGGTGGAATGGTTTTATTGATATAATGAGTCCGTAAGCGACGTTCCGTGGTTTCTAACAGCTAAACGCGACTTTAAGGCGACTGCTGCTGGGTACGTGTCCACAAAATCCTAGTTAACAATTCATATAACTTAAACAACAGAAACTGTTCAAGTTTATTCCAAAATTTATTCTCAAAAAGTGGGCAATTTTTCAGGAGAATTTTTAATCTCGAAAACTATTTGTAAACGTAGATCATTTTTGCGTGTTTGAACGTTAAAATTGTGAAAACACAGGGGATTTTTTATCTTCGGTTGGTTCTAAAAAAATATTGCTATTATTTTTTCACCTCTTGCGATTTCAGGTCAGGGCCGCCCATGATCCTGGTGCTTATCTTGTGTGGTTTCGGTCCATATAGGGTAGTAAATCATACGGTCAGATAGTCGAGTTTAACTCGTAACCCCAAGTTATTCTCCAAGTTTGGTGGAAAACGCGTTTCGTTCAGGTACGTTGCAGTATGTGAAATAGTGGTAGCAATTATTCAAAAAAAATGTAGCTGAAAAATAAGCCCGAATGATTAATTATAAAAGTTTGGTATTTAGAAACGTGCTGTTCAACTACGGATTTATTTTTGATTCCCGACAAAATAAAGTTGAGAAACAAAACAAAACACCGGAACAAAGCGAGCGTCACGAGGTAACAGATGTCCTGGAAATTCATCCCTGTAATGTAATTTATAACTTCACGGTGATATGTACGGGCCCATTGGAGCGACCAAGGAATTCCATTTCAGCGTGGACATCGGGCAAGGTATGCTGCTGCAGAATGATTCTAAATTGAGTTAGCAAATGTCGCAGTGGCTGCAGTCGCAAGCACGCAATAACCGAGCTTTTAGTGTGCTTCATCACCTCGCTTTAATGAAAATACCTTATATTCCGTATTTAGTATTCAGAAAGTGCGAGCTTTATGCACGAACATCAAAACGAAATCCCTCCTAACATTTATTGCATTATTTTGTTAAGATATGGGGAAATAGATAGCGAGCCGTACGTATACGAATATGTACGGCGCGGCAATTTCCACTATCAATCTAAGAGCCATATAACTGTAACAGAAACTAGATTTTATGTCAATCTTATACAAAAGCAAGGAAAGCTGTGACAAAGAGCGCACAACCGTCACGGGAAACCTCTTGAGTGCCGTCCTTCGCACAAATTGGTTCAATTTCGAACTCGGGATTGTTGATGAACCGATAAGAAGAACGTGCGTCACGCAAAGGATATGCTATGAAGGCATATCTTGTGTCATACGCGTGTAGAAGTGTTGATAGAGAGATAAGTCCAAACACTGCTCCCCAAGGAAATGGTCTTATCTCGGAGCAAGTTTGACCGGTTGATTATCGGCACACGGTAACGTGGACGTTTCTCTTTTCGTATCTCTTTTTCTACATTTCGCTGCCAAAAAATAAATTACTCCCCGGTTTTATGATGTACCTTACTTTGAGCAAAATTGTAACATGTGTGATAACCGTAACCGCTATAACGTCTTCGGGGAACTAAGCGACCTGCAGCGGTCGTTCGGCTACGCGCTAGCGAAAATAAGATAACTAAGGTGCTGCAAAGGCAGACGAGAAATCTGACAATTGTGGAAATAATGGTCGAGGTTATAAAACCAAGCCCGAGAGAAGACGTAGCGATACCATCGATGAGTCCAACCGAATGGCTAGCTGGTGGCGGTGACGTAATTCTATTGTCTGTCTACAAGCATAAGAGAAAACAATGTTGATCCTCCATTCGACAATCACCTTCCACGGTCCCTTAGGGTCTATGATGGACTTCCGCACGAATGTAAAGGAAGTAGCTCGTCTATCCTTTCCGCATAATCTAAGAACTGATGTTATCGTTACACATAAAACGCCTCTCCTTTACGTGACGCTAACCAACTAAATTACGATAAATGTTGCTGCAATTTCGCGAAGTCCGCAATTCGAACCCACAATTTCCGCAACGTAACTCAACCAGCGATCACACCAAACCACGTTGGTCGCCAAGATGAAACGGTTAAAATTCCTCACGAACTTTAGCGTGAATAATTGATGTTACATTAATTTCTAACCAAAGGTGTTAATTAAAACGACGAAAAAAAAGATGGAATAGGCGCCACTCGATTTCGGTTAAAAAGGAAGACGTCGTTATGAAAGATTAGACAACTCGATTAAAGGGGAAATCGAGAAATCACGAGCTATCTTTGTAAATCTTGCCGGCTAGCTTGGAAGATAATTAATTAAACAAAAAAAACCAGCAATGAGTCCAGGGCATACGGAAAATTTTGAACAACGAAGAAATAATTAAACGAAAATAATAATTGCTCAAATATAAAGCGCAAATATCTTACGCGCAGTCCCGCAAAGAACTAACAAAATAATGGCGGACCACACAAAAATGTTATCACCCATATGTTGATTATCCACCGAAATCACGGAATATTTATACAAAATGTACAAATTTTGAGAATCAACTCAATCAAATAATTAATAATTATTACAATAAATTACCAACCAAAAAAAAATGATACCTCAAATTTCGTTGATCTGCGGCCGATGCAAAATTTGTTCAGCTTCGAATCCCATAAAGGCGGATGAGAGCTCCCGGTAAAATAATCAAAAAAAATGAGCTTCCCAATCCTACGGATTCGAGAAGATAATCCCAGTTCGCTACTGGATGGTATTAACTAACCAATTCTTCTCCAAAATCCGGCTTCACAAAATTTTTGCACAACACACACAAAATCACCTCTTACTCGAGCAAACGTATCAAGTCAAGTCTCGCGTACCGACCCCTGCCCATTTCCCTCACTCGTACCAACGGTCACTGGTTCCAAAACCCAAAGAACCCGGCGGCAAATTTTAAACCGTTACACTCCCCCTTTACTTGGAAAGAGGTAAAGTTTCTATAAAACGAGAAAACCAACGATACGGGAAATAGACTAGGAACTTTACCGATGGTGAAGATGTAAAGCTGTCCAGATGTTCGGACCTTCGATACGATAGGTAAACAAAACAAAAGATAACAATACGATAATAACGACAAAAGAGAAAAATATGTACAAAGAAAAATATATACAAACGATAAAACAAAAAAACTATACATACTCGTCTCTGACCAACTTTGATCAACACGAACGAATGATGACCAATAAATAGTTGGTGAGCAACCAGATGGTCATTGCTCGAAGGTGATAACAATTGCGATGTCCGATGGTAATTGCTTTTAACAGAGTAGGTTGTACAGAAGCGAAATAATACCACCAAGAACCTTCTCCCGAATTAATTAAGGGAACGTTCGGGTGGTCGCTAAAATCCCAATGAATGGTTTAGAATATAAAAATTCAAATGCAACCACCGCGAGCCCCCGCATAACTAACCAATCGTAGGCCCCGGTAAAACTTCCCACCGCTGTACTTCTGTCGTGCATCGCGAGACCTTCTTCCTATATAATTCTTTTCAAATAAAACAAACAGACAAATAATAAAAATATATAACACAATAACTAAAAAAAATCAAGCCTTTAATTTCGAATACGGGATTCGAAACTATGCCGCCCGCTTTATGGACTGCTAGCCTATCCATTAGACTAACTCAGCTCTACGCTACCTATCTCGAAAGTAAGTTGTTTCATTTGGTTAAAGAAAACATTATTTCTCGTAAATAATGTTTCCACAAAGATAGCAATACAGTTGTTAGTAAATATATTCACGCGTGCGAGCGTACAATAAAAAAAGTGCCCCAATCAAATTCATGCAGAAAGCATAAATAACTCATATTCTTGGCGAAACTTGCCAATCAAAAAAAATACATAAGGCAAGACACAAACCTGAAATATTAAAACACAAAAAAAACAAAATAATATTCATTCAAAGGTAAAAATACATATTATAATCGACACAAACCTGAAAGGAAAAAAATATAAAAATCGAGCTTGAACAAAATTTGTTACGACCGATAACGAATACAATTCCAGGTGGTATCCGAGTATTGCGGGTTGGCTGATAATGCAATATGTGCAATTAACGATATGTTCTAAATGACGTAAAAGAATTGAACTGTTAATAATCCTGCTGGAAGTATGGACGATGGATCCAACATAAAAAAATAAACGGTACATAGCGGTAAAAATCCATCATCCTTGGTTATAACCGATAACGATAATAAACTTCAGGTGGTGTTAGAGTACAAATTGCGAGTCGACTGATAAATGCAATATGTGGAATTAATGAAAGGTTCTAATGACTTACCCATCTGAACGACTAGAATCCTTCAACAGAAGACTGGACGGTGGATCCAACATAAAAAGGAACGGTACAAAGCGGTAAAAATCCACCCTCCACCAGCAACGAATTCTTATCCCCGGATCGGGTTCGGAAAAACACTGTTCCATATTAATTCGAATGCTGGGTCGTTCGAGAAAGGAAGCAAACAAAATTCTTTCCAAAAATCACAACCACATTTCACAAGCAGACCAACAAAATTTTGCGTCGACACCTTTCCACGTTCAAAAGCCAACTCTCTCATCTAATTCATAGGAGAGTTCATCTCCTAAAATAATCTATCCACTTTCATGATGGATGAGATTCGAAAAAACACAATAAGAAGATTTAAAAAAAATTTCAACTTGAAATTTACCTTCCCCCTCCAAAAAAAAGGTATAGGGTAGAAAAACCACGAATTTACACGAATTTAAATAAACTAAGAAAATCAAAAATAAAAAACACTTTAAAATGTAATCGACGTTGTTCAAAAAATATTTTCGTTGGGCGCCAATTGCAACACTAACCAACTAAATTACGATAAATGTTGCTGCAATTTCGCGAAGTCCGCAATTCGAACCCACAATTTCCGCAACGTAACTCAACCAGCGATCACACCAAACCACGTTGGTCGCCAAGATGAAACGGTTAAAATTCCTCACGAACTTTAGCGTGAATAATTGATGTTACATTAATTTCTAACCAAAGGTGTTAATTAAAACGACGAAAAAAAAGATGGAATAGGCGCCACTCGATTTCGGTTAAAAAGGAAGACGTCGTTATGAAAGATTAGACAACTCGATTAAAGGGGAAATCGAGAAATCACGAGCTATCTTTGTAAATCTTGCCGGCTAGCTTGGAAGATAATTAATTAAACAAAAAAAACCAGCAATGAGTCCAGGGCATACGGAAAATTTTGAACAACGAAGAAATAATTAAACGAAAATAATAATTGCTCAAATATAAAGCGCAAATATCTTACGCGCAGTCCCGCAAAGAACTAACAAAATAATGGCGGACCACACAAAAATGTTATCACCCATATGTTGATTATCCACCGAAATCACGGAATATTTATACAAAATGTACAAATTTTGAGAATCAACTCAATCAAATAATTAATAATTATTACAATAAATTACCAACCAAAAAAAAATGATACCTCAAATTTCGTTGATCTGCGGCCGATGCAAAATTTGTTCAGCTTCGAATCCCATAAAGGCGGATGAGAGCTCCCGGTAAAATAATCAAAAAAAATGAGCTTCCCAATCCTACGGATTCGAGAAGATAATCCCAGTTCGCTACTGGATGGTATTAACTAACCAATTCTTCTCCAAAATCCGGCTTCACAAAATTTTTGCACAACACACACAAAATCACCTCTTACTCGAGCAAACGTATCAAGTCAAGTCTCGCGTACCGACCCCTGCCCATTTCCCTCACTCGTACCAACGGTCACTGGTTCCAAAACCCAAAGAACCCGGCGGCAAATTTTAAACCGTTACATCTTGCAGCATCGAAAAAAAAATTCATTATTGTTATTTTTCCCAAAAAAAAAATATGACTTATCCGCTACTCTAGCGTCCTTGTCCACCCATCATAAATAATTTCGAAAATTTTATCCAGGGCGAAGAAGGAGGAGAATATAAAAGTTTCAAGAAAACAAACATATGCTTCCATAATAATAAATTATGTTGACGTACTAATCCCTATTGTTAATCATCAAGTTCCCCATCTTCAAAAATGTTTTGTTCTGCTAAGTTAGTTGTCTTCTCCCCCGAAGGAGTTGTGTTTCGATGACGAATAGCGAATCTAAACTACGGGGTATAGTAGACCTGCAAGACTGGATGACACGATATAAATAAAAAGGCCTCTCTCCCAAAGGCATTCGTGACAAACTATCAAAATATTGATGTCGCTTTTTTTTGATAAAATACAATTTCGTCGTTTTCGTTTAATAACGCGAAGGTGAACGGCGCGCCGGCAAATGTAAAGAGAATGGTTAAAAAGTGGTTATTAAAAAGGAGTAGGGTTTCCTTAATTTTCGAGCAAATGAAATTATTCTTGAATAAAGAAAAACGAGGAAAAAATAAGATTTAACGTTCCTCTCCCCTAGCAGAATTCCGCAAACTGCATTACTTATGCTAAAGGCAATTAATTTGTCCAAAGATTAGCCATGCATCCTGGTACCTCTCAAGCCGCGGTGCTCCTCGAAGTTCTTTTAATTAAGTTTAATTAACGTTACCAAAGTCCGACATGGCGTGCTAAGGAAAGCACGAGCGGCGGCTGATCTATGATGATCTTATTACTTGGGGTGGCTCGGTGGCAGCAAAGGGTAAATGGAGGATATAAAATGAACATTTAGTGGCATTGGAGATCTAAAAAGTTAACTTTGATGAAATTAAATTGTCATTCTTTTAGATTTAAAATGAGAGATAGGAACCCCACCGTTTACGAGAAATGTTAAATTAAAGTACCTCTCAAGTTAGATAATTGTCAGCGGCCGATTACACAGAAGATTTTAATATGAAAATGGAAGGGCGAAATGGACGGACAATGGGGAAATGTCATCGGTCGGGAATTATAAATTGGTCGGATTGGCGAAGTCGTATGCAGGCGTAATCTTGAGGACGCCCGCCACTAATCATGCACGGAGTGTTACGGTCGAGGTTGAGACGGTAACTTAGATAGAAAATTAGCAATTTCCCTTTGCCGGTACGCGAACAGATAGCCCTAGGAGGAAGACCCCTAGACGTGCTTTATTTGCATAAATAATCAGAGAGCATGCAAATAGCCGAGGTCGCAGCATTAATTACCTAACTATGTATATTATCTGGGCCAGGATGCAGTTGGCGCCAAAAACACGCCTCATCCAGAAACGAAGACCTAAATGAGAAAAAGAGAGTAAAACTCGATTCCAGAAACTCTGTCTTTAATTAGTTCAAATTAAATTTCCGTAATTACGTTATACATTTTTCTATATAGCATTTGGCACAGACCGCGTTGTCTTGTGGCGCCTTAAAAACTTCGAGTCGTTAAACACCGGGGCACTATAACTACGGGCATTTATAACCACCACCAGCAGCAGTAGCAGCAGCAGCAGCATGCCATGCCCTTCGATTCACTTTGTTGCTGCTTACTTTTGCAAGGCAAAACAAAAAATAAATAAATAAAAATAATAGTAACCGAATGAAATGATAATAAATAAAGTTAAAAGAAGAATAGCGCTGTGAGAAACTTAATAAAGGCTATAAGGTAGAGCAAATTGCTGGAAAAGTGGATTATTTCGTTTCCTACGTGGACAGGAGTTCATTAATTTTACCCAAGTTCTCTTAGCCCCGCCGTACCTCCGGTCGGTCTCAGAGTAACACCTTTTTCGTGTTCCCGGTCGGAGACATTGCCTCAGGATGGTATGCAAATAAAGCATAAGGGGGTTGAGAACTTTTTATAGAGGCCGCAGCGTCGATGTCGTAGTGTAAGTTGTGGTCAGGTCGCGATTGTTTTAAAAGAGTGCTTCTTCAGCCACCCACAAAAGCAACATTACATTCGACAAAATGTTGGCAATAATTCTATCATTTACAACTTCCAAAGTGTTATACAATTTCTTTTTTTGGTTTTGTAACTTTTAGCCAAGATTTAGAGTCGACCGCATTTTTGATCTTTATAACAAGGACGATTTGTATATGAGCGTCGCGGCGCAAAACTGGAAAATGGTATAAAGTTGCAATGTAAATAAACTCATATAACAATCTAGAATCACATTGGATACATTTGCGAGAGTGTAAAAGATAAACATTGGTTCGAAATTGAAAGCTTTAATAGAGGTGGGTATTACAATTTAATGCGTACACGGTTGATTCAATTTTAGCTTGAAATTGATGCGTATTCGCGAGGAAAGTAAACATTAGTCAAAGTAAAAGCATTGCGAATATGTCGAGAAGTTGTTACACATCCATTTCTAATATATTCATAATTGGAGAGAACGATGAATGATAATATTGACAGCGTTAGTAGATTATTGTTTAAAATTCACTGCCACTTCTAGAATTAGGGAAAAGTGGATTTAACCCTTTCCGAAATTCATCTGCTTAGTGCGGTTAATCAAGAGAGGATGTGTCAACACAATCCTTCCGTATGTTCGAACTCTCGAGCACCGGATACCTACGATTGTAGCGTCCTGACGACTTGATGTGAGGTCACGGGGCACCCGCAACTTGTGGTCAACTAAACACTGACCGATATCTACCCGCACATGCTTTTGCTTTATATTTCATCAAAAAGTCGCAAACCTCATGAAAGTACATCCAAAACCCAAACCGAACTTTTAAAACAACTTCCAAAAAAAACTTTCATAATTGCTAACAAAATTTTACTCACGCAAAAACCATCGACCGACTTTTGATAATTCAATTACGGAATTAATGCAATTCGTTCACAAATTCGCAGGACATATTTTTTCATAAATCTTAAGCCGACACAAATTTTCTGCAAGGGTTTCCGAAAAATTTTCCTTTCAGCAAATCAAATTGATCTAACGAATAATCTTATTAATTAATTTTCCAATTTTTCATTTCCATTCAACAATTATTACTGTTTTGGAAAACAAAGTGAAATCCACTTTTAATTTTTATGGAAAAGGTTCCACTCTTAAATTTTTTTAAACGGTTCTCTTGATTAAAATGTCTGTCTACGTATGTGTATCCCAACTTACAGTTACAATTCAAATATTAACATTTAGTTAAGTTTCTTTGCAAATTGGAGTATTATATTAATATTATAATTTATGTAGGTACATGGTTTTAATATAATTAATAATTCCCAGTTGATTAAAATTCTATTATGGTAAATTTCCAGTATTTTTTTTAGAAAATAGTGGAAAATAAATTAGAAATAATTCAGATATTTTTGCAAAATATATTCAAAATTATTTTTCATCCTATTCGTCGCTATTTTTATTTTATTTCTACCGTCATTTTAATTAATGATTTATTTCCATCTTCAATTTATTGCTCTTTAATCACTTATTCCTGGATTAAGCAGGCCTGATGAGATTTAATAAGATTAAAATAATTTATTGTATTAAGTTATCGTTTTTATTTTTGTTAATTCCGACCCTCCCCTTTCATTCATATCTTAATTTTTCAATTATTTTCGTATAGGTTTCTGGAATGCCCCTAATTACTTTCTGATTAAAATTTCTGTTGGTTTCAGCTTAGGGACAGTTAAATTTAGTTTCCTGCCTTCTAAAAAAAACATTTATAATAAAATTAATTTGTATTTTTTATGCTTTATTTTTAAATTCAAATAATTTGCAAGAAAAGTGGAAAATTAAAACGAACATTTAGGACTTGTTTAAATTTCAGCGACAAAAGGATCTTGCAGAACGATAAAAATATTTTCAAAAACGGTAGTAATATTAAAAGGTTAAAAAATTGAATCTTTTAGCCAAAACCAAAAAATTAATAAAAACCTGAGCGAATGAAAAATTATTAATTTGACGCTTACAATATCAATGTTTCGGTTTCATTACATCATCAGGCAATCTCATTTAAAGATCAAAAAAGTTTTTCGATTAATTTTTAAAAATTTCGTTAAATGAAAATTTAACAGTTAGGTTCTCGCGGTCAAATTTGGGCGGTTGAGTTCTCAAAAAATCGGGGAACGTCCAAAGCAATCCAAAAAATTCAGAAATCAAGAATGTAAATTATAAGAGCCCTCACCACGCACAAATCCGTTATTTACTAGCCGATTTTCAATTTTGATGTCGATTTGTTCCTTTCAAATTTATAGATTTACATTTACGCAAAAAAATCGCAGGTCTATTTCCCGCTTTTCCGCGTTAATGTTTAATTAATTTTTAGCAAATTTGTAGTTACAATTTGAATACACAAATGGTGCCAAGGGTGCCAAGCAAGTTCGATTTTTGTGTGGCAAAAATGAAGACATTTTAAAAACAAACAAATTATCAGAGCACAATTAATAATCCGTATAATATTAAGTTTCTTTTGAATTTAATGTCAAGTATCTAATTTTTCTTAAGATTTTCAATAACGATTTTCTATTTTTCAAATTTTTGAATGAAGGAAAAATAATTTTAGCACAAAACTTTGGTAGATTATGATTTACGATAGTTGTGCAGGGTTGTGCTTTCACAAAAATTGTTTAAAATAGTACTCAAAGAAAAGTTGCGGGAAAATTAAAAAATCAGGAATAAGTTTAACGGTTTGGGCGGCATGAGCCAAAAATCTTTAAATATGCGAATCGCCTGGCGGATAAAAGCGATTTGTGCCTCTAATATAAGATCTATCAAACATTTTTGGACTATATCTACAGAATTAAGAAGTACTTCCTAATATAAAAATTTACATCGCAAGATATTTTAATTTTTAACACCGCAGGCGATATTTTGACAATTTCCAGATAAGTCTAATTACTAGAAAATTTTAGAAAAATATTTGATTGAGGCGTCAAGCATACGCGGTGAGGTTAGAGAGGATGAAGTTTTGATTGCAATCCTGGTTCCGGGATTGCACTGCTGTGATCTCAAATTCAAGAGCGATCTGTAGACTATGGGAAAGGCAACAGGAACAACCCCATTATAATTATTTTCCTGGTCATCTTGGCTTTGGTTCCAGAGGGCCGCGAGTTTTCTCTGTTTTCTCCGGAAAATAAACCAAGCCTACAGTTATTCAGTTAAGTTTTGAGATAATCCAATGGATTACATGGATTACAAACGTATTTATTTCGTAATTATTTTCTCTAGATTGCCAGAAAGAATGTTTCTAAAAACCAGCAGTGAACGAAATAGAATTAAATAATGTTGTGGCGGAAGAGTTAACAGGCCCTAAAAGGGGCGGGGGGGGGGGGTTGTACAAATGAAAAAATTTAGATATATCACTTTTGAATTCGACAGATTCTCTCGAGGACATAAGGAATTTGCACAACCACCTTTCGATGTTCATTGTAAATAAATTCGAATTTTTTATCAGCGAGTGGGAACTTTTAACTTTGCATTAACTTCGGAGACCACGTTAAACTGTAGGTTCCTTACGTGGGTGATATCCACTTTCCACAGGATGTATTTTGGTTGTGCTGAATTATATGAGATGTACTTTTGTAACCCCAAACCACTTTGTAAAGTCAAACCATTTACATCCATTCCCGACACTGTCTTATATTATAAAAATTCTGTATTAAATGCAAGTGAGACGAACATTCTTTTTCGGCCAAATAGGTCCTCCCTGGATCCAGCTTCCGTAGTTACCCGTAGTAGCATTCAATCGGCAATTTAGGGCGTTTCTATATAAATAAATCAAGGTTGCGGAGATTCGTAGTTAACATCAAGAGAAACTACAGATAGCTCGGGTGGTGCTGGTGCCTTCACAACGTATGAATTATTTAACGTTCCTACTAAAAACCGGTTTACTTTGCTGGATATTGCACAAGGGCATCTGTCCTAGTGGATATTGCCCTAGGCCCTAGGGCACCTGTATCAGCGAATACAGGTCGTTTGTTCGTTAATATACAAAGTAAAATAGCTCTCACGCAATTGGTTATAAACCGGTTTAAATATAATTGAAACATTTGAAACAGAATGTAAAGAAACATTTTTCCGATAAGTTGATTGGTTTTTTTTTATTACTCATCGCCATTTCCACAAATTTTTGGATGTGCCATTGCCGAGATTGTTGGCGGAGGACCTTCACGGAATCAGGTGTAGCGCTGCCATTTTTAAATATTTTTGCATAATTATTATTTTATATATTATTGAAAACATGAATTATCTTGCAGTCCAAAAATCAAAAAATGTTATTCAGTGGGGGTGAGGCCACTGACTAAAGAACGTAAAGGTGATCAAAGCTAGGTAATAGTAGGGAATCCGTTAAATTACTAATAAAATGTTTACTAAATAACAGTTCCTATTTAAGTATTTACGTATTAATGGAGAGAAAAAATAAAGTGTAGCTTTTCCGGTTTCTTAGACAAGAATTTACCGTACTTTCCTTAAAAGAGAACCATGTAGAAATCTAATTGTGTAATATGTTTACATTGCATGTCATATAATAATAATAAAATATGGTTTATCCCAATTGGGGTTTCTTCCAAGTACGAAACACTTTCGTCTTTCATAATTACGTGGTTTCAACTTCCGGTTAAAAGTACGTCTTACGTGTACTAATATTTTGAAATTGAACGATGCAACCGAATTGTACATTCAGTCAAATCAAAAATAAGAAAAGAATTTATAAAAAACCCATAACCGACTTGTAGAATGTGAATATTGAAATTTGTGTTTTATGAAATAATATATTGGACAGCAAAAAGACAAGGTTGAGCGGGTAGTTGGCTTATTGAGGTATCATCAGTATACTTTGAAATCTTAAATCGTGTCAGAGAGTAAAACAAAGCAAAATTAAAATAAAAATCCTGTATGCATAATGAAGCAAATTGTCCCATAGGAAACGATACTTGATTAAAATGGAATGAAAATTATGTAGATGAAAGGTATATTTACATATTTAAAAAAAATAGCGTTCTATATCGTCAAATTAAAAATTATTGAGGAAGTAGTAAATTCAAATGAGATTCGAGCATCTTTAAAATCGACGTCGTCGTTTTTATTAATTTCTGTGTTATAAATGAATGCAATGCATAGACAAGAATGTAAAATAACAAAAATCGTCAAGTTTGGATATTCTTTTAAAAGCACTCAATGAAAAAGAAGAAAAATGCAAATGATTACTTAAAAGTTGAATCTCGTCAGGTACTTTTTCGTTTTATTACATGATTCAGTGCACCGCAAGTAGGTTAAAGTAATTATGCATTTTATTCAAAAGCTTCAATTTATTATAAAGCGTGTTTTATGCTAATGATGGGATCGACTGAAAGGATATAACTCAGAAAGAAAAAAGGGGAGACTCACTTGAATCTCAGATCGCGCTATAAAACACTGTCCAATAGACCTGCCTACTCGGGAAAACCTGCGACACCTACTAAACCCTGTTATCCTTTTGCTCCTGGACCCTAGATAAAGGTCAAACAAATCTTTGTCAATTTACAGACCCGTTATGCGATACGAAACAACATACGTATTTTTGTTTTATAGCCAAAAAAGTAAACAACCCGAATACGGCATATAATTAATATAATAGATTAAAGAGTAAAAAAGATTTGGGATCTTGAGAATGGGAATAAAAGCGTCATTATGCGGTGGTTGTTGGAGAAACACAGTACTTGTCTCCAAAAACACGAAGCAAATGTAAGAATAGGAATTTGCATGTTAATGTGCACTGCCAAGTGAATCTCCCCAAGAATCGCTGCAATATGGTCCGGATTAGCTGCGAATTAATTTTATTTTTACTTTTGTTGTCACGATATTGACTAATTTTCTTACAAATTTAAATTAAAAGCTAATATTTATTTATAACAAAATTTAAGTGGAAAATAAGCAAACTTTCGGGGCTGTTTGAATTATTTGCAAGTTTGTCGCCGCCCTTCTCTTTTGTCGGAATTAAAAAATTAGGTTAAACCGAAAAATGTCGTTACGTCTCTGTTGTGTGCGGTTTGTCATTTGAGACCTTCGGCACAAGATAATCAGAGACATTTGCATTAGAAATAGCTCAAACTGAGCAACTCGAGGATGGCTTTTCCTTTTTAGTGAAAATAAGCCAAGTTACTCGCGAAAGGATAAATAAAGTTTGTTCATTATGTACATGTACTTAGTTCACTCATAATGTGCTTCCTTATAATTCTAATTTACTGTAAGAGTGAAATTAGTCGACGTTTACTTTACCGCATTATTAAATAATAAATTTTCGTAGAAAAAAGTGCTTTCAGAAAGCGTTAACGTAATTGTGTTACATTTTTATAAGAAAATATAAAATATGATTAATTCTAAAGAGTAAAAGGCATTTTCTTTGTTGTTAAGAAACAAGAGAAAAATGAAACCTCTGAGAAACGCCAAATAAAAATAAGGAAAACATCCATTACGGAGACAAAAACAGGTGATGTCAAACCATATTTTCCATCCATTAAGTACAAAGAACACGTAACAGCCATCATTCCTTTACCTTCGCGCTTCTTAATTCGCGTAGCCGTGAGTGGCTCTTCAGGAATGAAAGCAGAAGGCAAAGGCTTTTAGCCAGAATCAATACAAAATGTCCTGCTATCTCTACGACATACAATATATCTTAGTCCAGAAAGACACCGCTACTACCCGCATACCGTGTAACTATCCAAACTATATATATCGTTTACGGGAAAAAAAGAGAACAACTTAAATATATTGCAAGACTGTCCAATAAAAATAATTCTATATTCTAACTGGGACAGGAAAACACAAACTACATGTAACATTGTGTACACGAAAAGTAACGAGTTTTATTGCCACAGGTCACAAACCATTCAACGATAAACAAAATTTACCAAACTTGCATTTACGTGTTCACTATAAATTATTTTGCCTAAAAGCGCATCACAAGGAATTACTTCTCCCTACTAAAATATTACAACCAATTAAATCATATCCTAATACTATATCATTGCTACTGTGCAGTACTGAATTTTTAACCCAAAATAACAAGCCCAATCAAATCAAAATTCAGCACCAATTTTCAAAATATTAACCGTATTTTAATATCAGGCAAAGAGCCTACATGTCATCATTATAATATCCGTATTTTTAGTTTAACTTAAAAATTATATTTACTTTATAGTATAATTTACTTGTGCCTTTTTTAGTGCCTGAAAAGTGTTTTTGCGCATTTTTTAGGTTAAACTAAAAATACAGATATGATACAATCAATCTTTCAGCGTATGAAATTTTTTTATATATTAATAATTTAAAATAAAAATGAAGTTGGTGTGATTTATAATTAACGAATGCTCACTACCTGTAAAATCAATCACTGAACGGAGATTGGAAAGATGAAATAGTACGCCCACCGGCGCGAAAGCGCAACAATTCCGATATCTGTTACCTCAAACAGGTATAAGTTGTTTGTACTAGCATGGCGGTGCGGTGCTAGAATAAGTCACACACGTAAGATCATAGGTACGAAGTTTCGCTGCACACAATTGGCTAAATAGCTATCGGAAAGTTCAAACAAGTTCCGTTTTATAATCTAATCTGTACATATAAATTGTGAATGAGTCCTCACTCACTCATCAAAAAATCAGAGATTGGGTTAGAATACATGAATATAATGTCCGTACTAATTAGTACGAAATTTAGTTCGTATATCATAGCAACAATAACAACTTAATCCTAGATCAGGTCTCAAGCCTCGACTATTAGTCCAGAGATTACAGTTCAATTTTATATTAAGTATTAAATTAAGGTGAAAATCCCAGAATTGCTATTATCCGCAAGGGTCCGGATAATCTATGCGCATGCGAATCGTGGGACGCCTTCGGATCCGGGAGAATCTATAATATTATAATTTGTGAAAATGTGCTGTATTTCGAAGTGACAATTTTTCCCATGGGACCAGTAAAAGAAAAATATAACAAGCCGAATAATTACGACTGACAATTATCATAATAACCTCCATCTCAGTGCGGCCTTTAGGCCGCACAGCTTAGGCAATCAAGTATTTCGTGATTTTTCGAGACACGCATTTTATCTGTAACTTCAGGAAATAGGGAATAAGATCTCTGTTCTCTGAGACTCGCGTAGAATCCCCTGGTAAATTTTGTGCATATTAGAGAAAGGGCAAAAGAAGTCATTTAGATATCAGAAATTGAATGATACAATAAAAAATTATTTTTGCGTCACGTTGTATGGTCTTATAACTACCTCACAAGCTAACTCAGCATTTCAAAAATTCGATCAAAAATGTGGTTTTTAAGTTGCCTTATTCTGCAACTTCCGGAACGGAAAAGTTTAGTTTTGCTTTTTGAGCTTAATCAGCAGAGGTAAAGGTGGCTTTGGTTCCATTTCCTTTATAAGTACTGAATTATTTTGTTTTAGCTTCATTTGCTTGCGATTTATACATCTGTTACCACCGTCTCCTGACTTTTTTCAATGGGTGGGCACAAAATTTAAGGAAAAATAAAAAATATATATTCTCGAGTAATTTAATTCCAAAGAAGCTCTCATCTATTTAAGGAAATAGAAACCGAGGCGTCCCCCCGCAGCACATCATCATAATAGCAAAGAAAACATTTTTTAATGTTTTACCGCCTTATCATCATTTTCTGGGGGGGGGGGGCAGACCCCCGGACTATGAAGCCGCCAAACTGATTTTACATGGAGTTTGCAGTAGCTGTTCATGACTTTTTACAATGGGAGGGCATACAATTTAAAGAAAAAGGATTACTATAAAACCTATTTATTTAAAAGAATTATTTTATAATAATTATTTTTCAATAGTTATTTCCGGTTCTGGTTAGGTTAATCACGTTAATCACGTGTCCTTGTGCCTTTTAGGGCAAGCCGCCACTGTTCAGACCATATCAACCTATACACAACAAATCCATCGATTTTTCTGATCTAAAGCTGTGTATATCCAAAACAAGTCGATTTAAAACCTTTTCGCTTGAAAAGTCAAACAGTTATAGAAGAGTTGTTCTCGCAATTCTCGCAGTTCTCGCAAGCGCAATATTTATAAATGAAGAAAACTTTTTAACAGATGCTATTACGAATTAATTTAAAAATATTTTTCATAATTTCGTCAACTAAATAGTGCGTGATTGAGATGGTTGTGCGGCCCAAAGGCCGCACAGGAATGTTTTTAGGTTGGTAACTAAAATATTATGTAATCAGAGGTGCCTTTAAGAATGGTAGAATTTGGATTTTGTATACATCAAGACTAAGCTAAAAATGAACAAGTTGTTCATTCGTTCGGGAACCACGGAATTTGGATTTTTATGTAAAATATCAGATTTTCTATTGATAGACGAAGACCAACAAGATCGCCTCCACATTTTCCCAATTGCAACTCACAGGACTTCTTAAGCAAGGGTTTATTTTTAACGTACGTAAGTTTTTCAGTGAAGTCGGTATTGGAAGGATGTATTCCTGTTGCAGGACGGAATTCTCAACAATTTCTTTCATGATAAAACTTCTAAGCGTCGCGTCGGCCCTACTGGAAGGACCTTTCAATCTTTAAAATCATTAAAAATCCATAAAAACTAAAAACCTAACCCTTGAAAATGAATCCTGCTAGCAGGACTTTTTGTACTGCCGATGTTGATGGTAAATTCTTAAATTGTTCAAGGATCAAAATACTCTTGCATTGTTCTATAGGAAATTCGTAAGATGAATTAAAAGAATAAAAATTCCCTATTATCTTAATTAATTTGTGAAAGACAGACAGAAAATTTATTTCACGGTGTAACATGCGAGTTCAAACCACACTATAAGAAAACTTACCGAAATACGCACGACTCCATAATCCTGTGAGGATTATTTAAGTGTTTTGATTTTAACTGATTCTAATTCCTAAGGACTTGACCGTCCTTTATCCTCCGATAGTGTCACTTTCATGTGGAATTCTAAACTGTATTTACTATGAAACCAAGTTTGATTGTCGTAATTAATCAACGCACTTTTTAGTGAAGATTGTAAAATTCTAATTAATTATTGTGATGGTAATTTATTGTAAAATAAATTTTTTTTTAGATTGCGAAATATTTGAAATGCATCGATGAGAGAAATAGTAGGATAGATAATTTGCATGTTTTTGTTGATAAAAATGATGAGAAAATAACTAAATGATTAAAATTGTGACGCAGGTCGATATTTAATATTTGGAAAAGTTTAAACAAAAAAAATGTTGTTTTCAAAACAGGCTAAAATTATCTTAATTAATTGACGAATTTATCGATCGAATTTTGGAAAAACATTTAAAAAGTGAGTAATTGGTTTGATTACCGGAAAAGAATTTGTAAAATTAAGTTAACGAAAACTTTTCAACTATTCTCACGTAAAATGACCAGAAGAGTAGGTGCAATTACATCGACGTAGAAGCCTCAAAACGAACGAACACAGAATGATTTGGGACTACTAGATAGGACTGACTTGTGGTTTGCCGTATCACGGTCGAGTCCTGGGTTAAGGATAATGATTTCTCCCTATTCTCGACAATTAACGAGGGTTAAAATGGATTCAATTGTCGAAGTTTAACAGGTGTAGGAAGTGAAGGGAGTGTTCAAATTAACTAAATTTAATTAAATGTAACACAAAAATGTTGAAAAATAATTAGAAATTCGAATAATTACTGTTCAAGTTTTGGAACAAGAATATTTTAGCAAGGAAACTGCTATTTCTGCTTTTAACTGCAATTCTCACTTTGCAATTTTAGAGACAATTGCATCCATAAAGTGACCAGAAGAATGACCATCCTCGCATTATAAAAGTTTTAACTACCGGCAGTGCATTAAACTTGAAAATAATTTATAAAATAAATGGTTTTCAAATTTTGTGAATAGAAAAAGTTGGAACGAGCCAATTGAAAAATTGTTATTTCACAACTCGAGAAAAACTATTTAAACGTGCAGTCGAGGTATCGTTTATACTCGGGAAAACTCAATTGCTGGAAATTTAAATACATTCCCCGTTGATGGTATAATTCGGTGTATAACACAATTTTTTTATGACGTGAACAATAATCAATTTAATTTGAAAAAATCTAATTTTCGCTTTATGTTTTAAATTTTTTAAGGGGGAAGTAAGGTCTGATTGTGAAAGTTTTTATTCGGTGTAAAGTGAAGAAATGAAGAAAATAAAAAACTTAAATTACAATACACTGTTGAGTGGTTAACAAGATTGGTCCTTTATTAAGATAGCAATCACTTTTATTTCCTACTATAAAGAGTGGATGTAATGCATACACTTTCTTAAGATTTGAAAAAAGATATGTACACTGTTACAATAAAATATTCGACAGTGTCTTTTTACATCCCATGCGGCTTTTTCTCTGCAACATTTCCGCTCTGTTTTATAGTGTACATTATTCTTGTCGAGGATAGAATATGACACGATTATGCGTAAGAAAAATGCTCCCCCTTCTCGACCAATTTTGTGATTACTTGATTCCAAAAGCTACGCATTCAGTGTTTCAGTTCTCCTTCTATAAATGAAATAAACGCTTAGGGTTGAGTGTTGCTCTACAAATCATCATATTAGAAAAAACGAGCTCACTATTTGTGTTTATTTATTGCCGAATAATTTTTCATATTTTTTTATTCTAAATCTTTTAACTTAATAAATGTTAAAAAAAAGTTAAGTAATCGGCTGTTTGATGTTTTTAAAAATTTTCATTTTCACGCTCGCAGTTATCGACGCCCGTAAACACCGTTTCGATGTTTTGGTGGACTGAAACTGAAAGAAATAAAAATTTTCTCACAGATTTGTATCTACCAGAAGGTCGAAAATTGTATCAAGAATTCCGCTCTCCATTTAGAATATAAATATATGTGTTAGCCTACATTCGGGTAGGCGCTGAAGTGGTGGCGCCGAGCTTGGAAAAGCTCACCTCGGCGCCGACTTCGGACAAATTCTAGCACCAACCAGAGGCGACTCGGAAGTAACTCTACTTTTTCTTTTCGACACAGAACAATTCGGCGTGAAAGCTTACAACACTGAAAGAAACATAAATTTAAACAAGAAAAACCAACACCTGTTTTTTCAACCCTGAAAAAGCGCCACCCTAAAAATTGTTGTTGACGTAATAAATAAAAAGAAACCACATAAAACGAGTTGCTACTGTTGAGGTAATTGGAATAATGGAGTTGGACAAATTCAAGCAGTTAAGCGCGTCTGGATATGGATGTGTGATGGTATTAGAAGAACGTGCCAGGAATTGAAAAGTAAGAATCACCGCCACTCTCGGAATAAACTAAACTGAGACCTAAACTTCCGACCTTCGATCGGAATCCAACACCTTCCTCGTCAACTTTTATTTAATCCGTCGCAGCTCTTCCCATAATCTTTTAAGTGAATTAAACAATAAAACGAAATCCGTTTAATTTTAAATATTTGGCCGAAAGCGAAAAACGAAATACCTTTATGAATCGCAATAAAAATACTCGTTCGAATGAACAAACAAAATATCTACGATAGCCAATAATTCTATTTATACTTTCCACACCTCAATTCAGTTGGATTTGAAATCATAAAGCTTATACGAGCTATAACAATGACCGAATGTCCAAGCAAAAGCAATAAACAGAATTTTAATCACAACATACCCCATTAGCACATTACTAAATATACCTATGCTATTTATTACATTTCATGTATGCAATATAAACATTCCTCTTTGATTAGTACAAATAAATTTCGTAAAATACTATATTTTCCAAATTAAATTTGTAAATTCACCATTATAAAGAATAAATTGCTCGAATTCAATGCCCCAGATAAAAATTATAGTTTTACTACCCTTAATGTATAATTTATATTATTTCATACATCTTGCGCTAGCTTCCTATTTTATATCACAATCAATAAAAATTTTTACTCAAACTTTGCCAAACAAGTCTATTTAAAAAATTACTTCTTAATATCCTGCTGGGAAAGGTCGGGGGATCAGTGCCGTACTTAGCGCTACGTATTAGCTAAAAAAAAATAAAAAGATACACTCATCCGCTTTTTTTGCTTTGCAATTTACCATTTCCACTAATTATTCGTGATGTGCTTTCAATTTTACAAAATTTATTTTAAGGATTATTAACTGCTTAAATGACAATTATTATTTGCTTTAGTGCAGGTTAAGTAAGGATTATTGGAGCCAATAAAAACCTTTTGATTCTTCTATTTTCTGTACATAAATTTCGAAAATTTATTTAGGTAAACAACCGAAGTGCAATTTGCCTGGTAAAACCTTCTCAAAATGAAGTGCATTACCCTTGGGGGTTCTTTGTATTCCAGCATCTACAGAGCTGTTTCCGGTGCAGTTGATATAGAATTAGTAATTAATTCTCTGTAACAGAGATTATGTGAGCTGCTACACATTTAAATAATATTTAGTTTGTTTGCTTTTATCAAGAAATCACAAAAGAAGGCTTTTGCAATTTTGTGTGCAGGTGTATTCAAGGGGTTGCAACAATTTCCTGTTAAACTTAATCTGTACCAGGTTGAGCTGTGTATACATTGTTACAAATATAAAATTAAATTATTAAAAAAATAAATGATTTTTATGAAAAATTAATTATTAAAAAATGCTAAACAAATAAATTAGCAGTAACATAAGCCAAGACTAATCGTTCGGAGAGCATGAATATCACAGGGTCTGTACACCAATTATTTTAATTCACCTGTAAACTGGAAATTAGGCTTAAATAAAAATCACACATATTAATATAAAAAATTATTATATTAAAAAAATATCAATTGATAAAACTTATAAACTAAACAAATCATTAATTTCTAAAAAAATAATACAAAACAATTTACATAATTCACTTTCCGTTATTAAGTTTTGAATATAAAATTTAACGTAAATATAATATTTGTGCATAAGTTAAAATAAAAATGTTTATTAAAAAAATATCGTCATTATTTATAAATTCAAAAATCCTCAAAATATTTGGATAAATTGAAACCAAAAATTAAATATTATTGTCGTTTTCAAAAATATATCAATCCTTATAATAAATCTCACAAGTTTTCTTACTTTTTGTATAAGTTGCTAAAACTTAAGCCAATTGAAGGGAAGTTGCATGAAAATTGGACCATTATTTCAAATCGTACTGAAACCCATCAGTAGATACTAATTGCTCGAAAGTAGCTCACATCGGACCTACCCAGCTATGGCTCGAAAGTAGCCCACATCGGACCTACCCAGCTCGATATAAGTTCCTTCATAACATTGAAGCGATACTTATTTAAAAATTATTTAACCAATCGGATCCATTTCATTTTCTAAAATTTATTGTCTTCGCCATCAAATATAACAAGAATTAACAACTTGGAATAAACAACTTGGAATTTAACACTGTAGTAAATACGTTGCACAAAAATTAATTAATTTAATAATTAAAACTCAATAACATCACTGTATGTTACAACTGGGGGCTTAGATGACTGCCTCCCAGAGGGAGTCGGTTAACACCTCAAATTTTCATGTTTGTTCGTTGAGAACTTGGATTCAACTGCTTTAAAATATTATTAGGAATATCGACTTGCCCTTTGAAATTAAAATTTCAGGAACAAACTGGTCTGTTCACACTAACTCACAATAAAAGTGTCTAAATTTGAAATTATGAAAACCATAAATAATTATTGGGATATTGGTTACTTGAAAATAAACTCTAAAACCAGGATGTAATAAAATAAAATTTGAAAAATGTCTCGAGTCTTTTAAAAAAATTATTTTCTAATAAATAAGTATAAATTTATAGCATCAGAAAAAAGCACTGATTTTAAAAATTAAAATTGAAAATAATTAGAAAATGATCCGTAACACATCCTATTCAGTTATAAAAAAAAAAGAAAAAAATGGGGAGAAGTCGTAATTCCTAATTGAGGTCAAAATCGAGATTGCTCCTAAGCCAGCTCTAATAAAACAAAATGTTTTATTAATCATTGGACGCCATTTGATTTAAAAAAAATTTCCATTACAAATCAAAAAACTCATAGAAACGTTATATAATTAGAGAACTAAACCGTTTATCCATTATAATATAATCAAAAATGAGAGTAACAGGAAAATTGAAAAAGAAGACACAAGTAATTACGGGATTGATTCTTTGTTTTGTAACTGGTCTAATTCATCTTTTTGCACTAGAAAAAGTTATGGCCATCTTTTTTTGCAAATAGCATGAACGTACAAATGCCATCAACTAGACGTAAAATACTAATACCGAAGTACCTTGCTTTAATCCAGATTTACTGTTTCTGTATCATTCAAATATTTGTTAAAATATTTTGTCAAAAATCGAAGATTATTTTGTTAGATGAATTACTAAATCATTGTCAAACCGAGAGTTACATTTTGTTTCGTCCGTGTCGGAAAAAAAATGAAATTCACACCAAAAACTTGAACAATAACATTATTTTGTAAACACCCTAACAAAATCTAGATTTACTACGTTCAAAGAGCCAAATCATATTTACAAAACGCTATGACGCAGATTAATTTATGAGAGTTTTAAAACCCAGATGGTAAGACATTTAATGCAAACTAAAAATTAAGTTGGGGTAATATAGGTAATAAATGGTACAGATTCAACCATAAAAATCCTCAAACCGTTCAACTAAAATTTGAATACTAAAATAGCATCTAATCTTTGTTTACAAAAAATAAAAGTCCAATAAAGAGAAATCAATGGTGAAAGAGCATCATTAAAGTTTTAAGTTAAGATCCTAATTCGATCTAAAAGTCTTAAAATTAAAAAAAATTTCATATCTATCCTATTGACGCAAATTAGTCGTAGGCTAAAGATAACTGTTATGAAAAATTCCTTAATGTGCCTCACAACACGATTAATAGTCGAAATAATGTTAATTTAGCATTTATTCATTGGTGCTAATTATACCAAATGAATTAATTCAAAATGATGAAAAATAAATGCTTTTACCGTCTACACGTAAAGTCATATTACTTATAATTGTGAAAATGAAAATTAAATTATGTAAAGAAAAAATTAAAAAAATAATCGATGCCTTTTATAATGGTCGTTGCAGGACAAAATTTTAAATCTAAACTAAATTATGTAAAAAGATAAAATTAAAAATTATTGATTAAAGCGAGATTAAATATAATATTAAAAATTATTAAAATTTAAGAACTAAAAACCTAGGAATTCAAACAAAAAGTTATTGAATTAATTAGTGTATGCAGTTTTAATGCCGTGCCCAGGGCAATTTAAATCTTGATAAACAATAAGCATTAGCAACTGTAACCTTTCCAATAAAATGAGAAAAATATCAAAACCTAATTTAGCAATTGAATAAAAATAAAATTTAAAGAAAAAAATATTTGGTTTCAATCAACATTAAAATTGTTTAAAAACTGTACGATATTGCAAATAACATAAAAATTTTAAACGAATCAAAATTATTTATAACATTCTAACATAAATTTAAGCCTTTCCCAGGAATCAAAATAATTATGTGTAGCGATCCTCGGCCTTAAGTTTGGCGCCAAATTGTTACAAATATAAAATTAAATTATTAAAAAAATAAATGATTTTTATGAAAAATTAATTATTAAAAAATGCTAAACAAATAAATTAGCAGTAACATAAGCCAAGACTAATCGTTCGGAGAGCATGAATATCACAGGGTCTGTACACCAATTATTTTAATTCACCTGTAAACTGGAAATTAGGCTTAAATAAAAATCACACATATTAATATAAAAAATTATTATATTAAAAAAATATCAATTGATAAAACTTATAAACTAAACAAATCATTAATTTCTAAAAAAATAATACAAAACAATTTACATAATTCACTTTCCGTTATTAAGTTTTGAATATAAAATTTAACGTAAATATAATATTTGTGCATAAGTTAAAATAAAAATGTTTATTAAAAAAATATCGTCATTATTTATAAATTCAAAAATCCTCAAAATATTTGGATAAATTGAAACCAAAAATTAAATATTATTGTCGTTTTCAAAAATATATCAATCCTTATAATAAATCTCACAAGTTTTCTTACTTTTTGTATAAGTTGCTAAAACTTAAGCCAATTGAAGGGAAGTTGCATGAAAATTGGACCATTATTTCAAATCGTACTGAAACCCATCAGTAGATACTAATTGCTCGAAAGTAGCTCACATCGGACCTACCCAGCTATGGCTCGAAAGTAGCCCACATCGGACCTACCCAGCTCGATATAAGTTCCTTCATAACATTGAAGCGATACTTATTTAAAAATTATTTAACCAATCGGATCCATTTCATTTTCTAAAATTTATTGTCTTCGCCATCAAATATAACAAGAATTAACAACTTGGAATAAACAACTTGGAATTTAACACTGTAGTAAATACGTTGCACAAAAATTAATTAATTTAATAATTAAAACTCAATAACATCACTGTATGTTACAACTGGGGGCTTAGATGACTGCCTCCCAGAGGGAGTCGGTTAACACCTCAAATTTTCATGTTTGTTCGTTGAGAACTTGGATTCAACTGCTTTAAAATATTATTAGGAATATCGACTTGCCCTTTGAAATTAAAATTTCAGGAACAAACTGGTCTGTTCACACTAACTCACAATAAAAGTGTCTAAATTTGAAATTATGAAAACCATAAATAATTATTGGGATATTGGTTACTTGAAAATAAACTCTAAAACCAGGATGTAATAAAATAAAATTTGAAAAATGTCTCGAGTCTTTTAAAAAAATTATTTTCTAATAAATAAGTATAAATTTATAGCATCAGAAAAAAGCACTGATTTTAAAAATTAAAATTGAAAATAATTAGAAAATGATCCGTAACAACATTAAAACACTGAACTGTATTTTTTTTCCAGATCTCACTTGCAATGCTTTGTTTGTTTTTGAAAGAATTTTATATCAGCTTTCGTGTGAACTTTCGTCCTCGCTTGCTAGCAATAATATAGTAATTTTAGGGCAACCCTTGCCATTTTTTGAAGAAGTACTCAGTATTTGGTAAAACAAGTTCTTCATTCTCCAATAATTAATTCGTTTCGGGGAAAAGAGGAAATTACTTCTTATACGTCAGTAGAGCCCGGATTTATACATATTCTTCCCACATATTATGTACGTTGTATTTCCAGGCTAATCATACGATTTTGTATAAATAAAGTTACCAGAAAAATAAAACCAGAAAGATCAAATTATAAATTAAAATTTAAACCGAACTTAGCAAATGAGGAAAATTGGACAAGTATAATTGAACGGAGGTCTGCAATAACCGGTTAAGCCACAATTCTGTTAGGGTCCTGGGTATGACTTAAAACTGCATCTCTTTTTGTTCGCGAAAAAATCAAGCCCTGTATCAAGTACTTTAGTTTAGCAATTCCAGACTATTACTAACTAAACTAGTTATGCAGTAATTATTCCGGGATATGATGCCGTGGTTTGAATTCCACGCAAATATGTGATCAACATGCAAGCCCGACTTGCATTGCCTGCATCACAAGGGAAAAGTCAAAATTCTCTGTAAACCAGCCCGATTAAGAGGGCTACGGCTATGCCCTGGTCTGTCATCCAATATCATTTATGAAGGGGTTCACGTCACCAAACCAGTAAAACCAGCCTGATGAAGAAGGATAGGGCTAAGCCCAGGTCTGTCATCTAATATCATTTATGAAGGGTCAGCAAAAACCAATAGTCAGACTCTGGAAATGGATACATAGATGGTTATTATACAAGGAGTAGGGGGGGGGGGTCGGTGCCCGGCGACTTAAAAATGTTGGGAAATAAATTAATTTCTAAAAAAAATTCCTTTACTGTTATCACAATTTAAAACCTACAATAGCCTTGATTAATTAATTTATTTGTATGCAACGTTAAATTAATCCGTTGATCAAGGGAACCAAATATATAAAAGCCTAAACTTATCTCTATGTAAGTTTGTAACGCTAAATTGATTCGTTGAATAGATAATCCGTATACATCAGTGTGGCCTTTAGGCCGCACAACTTAGTCAGGTATATCTCACACATCCGAGCATCAAACCAATGCCATGAAGACAATGCAAAGCAAATCTGTTATTTTAGATTAAATTATCAAACACTTTCTATAGAAAATTAATGCCGATTGAATGAAAGTGTTTGCAGTTATGTGGTCATAGATGGCAAAATCCGTGGTTTGGATTCCACGTTTATTCGTATATTCCAAACAATAATAATAATAATAAAAGTAAACAGGATATGCGCTGGATGAGTTTTTACAAATATCAAAATCAGTGGAAAATCGGATTTTTTTGAAGGCTAGAAGAAAAACGAGGGTTAAATATCCTGAAATAGTTGGGTGCATTAATTTGGAATTCCCTTGGAAATCCTTAAAATGTTTTGCAAGTCCTTGGAATTCCTTTGAATTTTCTATTTGGAATTCGTTTAAAATTACTCGGATTTCATTGGAAATCTCTGAAATTCGTTGGAGATCTTTAGAAATTATTGGAATTTCTTGGAAATACTTTGAATTCTTTATTTGAAAAATTGCTTTAAAATCACTGGAAATTCTCTTGAAATCATCGAAAGGTTTTACAATTACGAGTTTAGGATACTTTGAGGGAGTTAAATATATTTAAGAAATATTAATATTTATTTTCGAAGTCATTCGGAATTCTTTGAAAATCCGTTGGAATTTCATGGAAATCTTTAAAATTTCTTGAAAATCTTTAGAAATCATTGGAAAAGTCTGCGAAATTCTTTGAATTGTGTATTTGAAAAATTTGTTTAAAATCATTGGGAATTCCTTTGAAATCACTGGGGTGTCCTAGGAAGGCTTTAGAATTCCGAATCTTTTATACACAAATTTTTCAGTACCCCTCGAAGATAAAAATATTTATGAAATATTACGTATTTATTAGAAAACTGGGTAGTTCCACCGCATATAGAATAACTTTCCATAGATATTTTAAAATAAAAAACCAAGTTTTCACAAGCAATAGAAAAGTTAACTAAAATTGAGATTTGAAGTTGAAAAAGGAAATTATTAATTATAAGAAAATGTTAGAAGGGGTAAATAATTTTCATTACTTCAACTTTTTCAATTTTCCACTTAGGTTAAAGCATTTGTGCGCATTACAACTAAAAATTAAAATTAAATTATTTCAACATAAATTTCAGTACTAAATTATATTTTGAAAATTTCATATAAGGTATTTATAAAAGTGCATTCCAAATACTACTCTGTTTAAAGTATAGCAATTTCCAAAAAACTGCCAGATTTCTGAAGTGCATCTTCAGTAAACGGATAAAACTAAATTTGAATAAAATTACAATTTTCTGGTTACAAACCTGCCAAAATAAAGCAAAAATTGTCACATTGCATGAATTTGAATTTTAAAATAAAATTATCTTCAATTTTTATAAGTTTACTCATGTTCGAGGTTTTCGACGAAATCAATTTTGTTAAAAGACTATAAAAATTAAAATATCTTAACTGACCGTTAAAATTGAAATATTTTAGCGTTGGGTTGAGTTTTAGGAAATTGTGTGGAGTAAAATTGTTGGCACGAACGGTAATGAAGATAATAAATAATAAGTTGAATAAAATGGGAAAGTGGGTAAGGTTAAAGTATAAATAACTAGAATAACCCGGAATAAGAAAAGAAAAACAATGTTCGAGTATGAAAATGAAGCGGGTTGTTGTTTACCTGTCTACCACAGTAAAGTAAATTGAAAGTGGCGAGATTCCAATTCAGGGTAACACCATAGTTGTTGGTGAATCGTGCGGTCGTGCACAAAATTAAATTTTGTTCACCGGGGGATGACAAAGACCTGTCAAGAACCATGACCTCGAGAGCAAATGGCAGAAGGCAGGAGAAGTGACTTCGGTATCCGTTAATCTGAGGTGAGGTCGCCAAAGTGTAAATAAATTCAACAAGAAAAGGAAATTAAATTTAACTTTTAAAGAAATCGTCAATTTTCTCCTAAAACCGCGACCGGTTTTTTATCGGTCTAAAACTAAAACGGGAGAGACTTTCGAGTTTTAAAAGAAAGCCGCGACTTTGAAAGTTTCCACTTAGTAAATGTCCAAGCGATTGGGATAAAAATGAAAATCGTTGGTTTGGCGTGCAGGTAATTGAAGAGTTTTGTTGGAAAAGTTTTAAGACAAACAAACGAAATTGATAAACGGAATAAGTGTTTAATTCCGATTCTGACGAGCGCACGAATCTAAAATTCAAATTGAGATTAATTCCAACAGAATGTACTGCCACCTACATTACAAGTAGCGGCAGAGAACAAGTTTAAAGCTCTTGGACAAACACGGACACACCTAAATCTATAACCAACTACTTTCAGAGGATTATCGGAAAAGCAGTTCAAATTTAACTCCAAGATAAATTTGGTGTTTAAATAAGAGAAGCGTATTTTTAATATGTGCAAGTTTGCTCAAGATAAATTACGGTAGTAGTAGAATGGTAACTTGACAAACAACTCTCATATGATGGCTGATTACAACCCTAGGTGTGCTCACGTCAGTGGCGTTGATGAATATCGCCCAGAGCTCTTTTGTCAAGGCGGGGATGAAGCGCGATGACGCGGTGGAAATTGGATGTCACTTGGAGGTGTCACCGCAGTGTTTTTCCAGCCAACGGCTACGGCTACGCGATGAGAAACAGACAAATCAGCCAGAAACAAATTGCACAGTCTGACTTTTCGAGAAAGAGAATTGATGAAAGAAAGAAGGTACAGACTGAGGTATCATCAGCAAGCAAACGTTCTATTACGAGCGCCAAGCTTCCACAGAAACGAAGCAACCGGAAATTAATATAAGCGTAAAGCGTGTGTTTGCTTTTGACAAATATCGACTTGATAATTTCAAATATATTTTACAATTGTCTTACTTCTCTTTACCCTCAAAATAACTTTTACTCTACAGTTTTCCGTGTGTACCTATCGTTACCAACTCAAACATTTTCAGTTTAAGTTTTTATAAAATGAATTTTCCCTATTCCGAGATTATACATAGTACATTATTATAATATCAGCGGATAGTTTTCCATTATCCGTTTCGTAAGTTACGAATGCAGACATGCAATTAAAAAAAGTTATGATGCTTATGATCGTATTTTGTATCGTCCCGTCCGCAGCCATTCGGGGAAGAGGAGTTTTAAATAAATTTTGATAATTAATATGAACAAGTCGGTTAAGAGATCCGACAATTTTATGGTTTAATTATTTACGAAAACGTAAATTGTCTAGCTTTTCAAAGTCCATTTAGAATGCGTATTTACAATTGTCTCGAAACAGGGGTGGACCCTAAATTTGCTTTATGTTGTATATAGAATTTAACGTGAAGAGAATGGAAGAGGGTTAAGTCTGTGATGGGCAAACTATTTAATTGCAGCATGTTTAAAAAACTTCATCCGGCACGTCGTTTAATTGCCGGTTAACGATTCCCTTGATGACGCCTGACAATTGTCATAACGCATTATACGACCAATAAAATCATTTTACATATTTCATTTAGTTGAAACGGAAACTTCTGTTATTGCCTCATCTTAGAAATTGGTGTTAAAGTCGACGTTTTATTGATAAAATCGCACTATTTCGAATGGCACTTACAAGAAAACTAACCGATTTTCTATCGATAAACAAACAAAACTTGCTGAAATTCCTTCGGCAACGGCAACGTGTCGATTTTTAATGAACGCCTTGTAATGTCGTGCTTGTTTTACAATGTAATTGACAATCACGCATTCAGGACTCATTCGCGTACGACTTAATGGGTTATGGTGCCATTATCACCCTGTAGCAAAAAATTGAGTTTGTTTTTGATGGCAGCTGCATTAGGGACCTTTGTTTTCCCTACAAGTGCTTCGTTACTTCTCAGATTAACTGCCTTTTCGCATTCATGATTTTAATGTTGGTCGTTGAATGTATTGATTTGAGTTGAGAACGTAAAATTTTATTAAGGGAATTATGTGGCACAATCATCGAGTTGAGTGTCATTGAAAAAGTAATAATAGAATAATTGATCCATTTTGTGGCTTTTGGACACTCGTTTGTTTAAGTTAATATCGATAGTTTTGATATATTTTTCGTCGACGCTATCTTATAAAATTTAATAGTGAAAACATCAATTTTCAAAATCGATCGATAAGACAATATAAAATTAATAAAGTTTGTATTGCAATATAATAAAGGTATTCAATTTATTAAAGGGTGCGGAAGATTCCTCACAGACTCGATATTAAAATATCGACGAAAATATCTCTATTATTTGATCCTCAACAAAAGAGAGCAAGTAAATTCTCTAATAATTTCCTAATATAACTTCTCTCCTACAGATGTTCAACTCTTGTATACTTCACCCAAATTTAACCCTAGTTTATCAATGGAACCTTATCAGCCCAGTTAATCTATTCATCTTCTATGGAGAACTGTTGCCGAATGTGTAATTGATAAATCGTTAACGACGGCAACGTGATGTGTTAGGTGATTCATTTATTTAAATTTAAATTATGAAGTAACTTAACTAATCGTAAAAGGTGCTACACGAAAACCTGAAAGCTGAACAAATACGGGGTTTGAGACCGGCAATCAACTCTAATCGATGCTGTAATCCATCACACTGCAGTTGAGCTTTAGATGAGACGAAGGGTGCCGGACCTAAAAGACATATCCGGACACTTCCTAAAGAGCTTAAGAATAAATGTGTTTTGAAGTAATTGATATTGGAAGAAAAAAGCGATTCTTGCTGAAAAAAAAATAATAAAAAACAAAGTACTTAATGCGTTTCGTAGGAACACTTCGAGTGCTCGCCATTATTATGGACAAAAATAATTTCTCTATTAAACCGTTCTGGCGCAGTCGATCAACTTTTTTGTTTCTATTTTTGCTTCTTTTGTTTAACCGATGCATTTATAGTTGCAGCAAACATCGTGTATTGTTCTCCGCTGAGTGCAACTGGAAAGATATCGATGGATTTGTACCAAAAATATGACAATAGCGCATCTTCGAGGGTGAACAATCGTCAAAATCAGTGTTAACGCTACAAAAAGTTACGTTTTTACTATTTCTTTTAAAAGATTAATGAAACAATCGACATTTTTTTCAAACTTGGAAACAAATGAAATTGAAAAGAAAGAAGCAATGAAAAGAGAAAAGGGGCTATGTAATTAAAGTAATAAAGAGATTAATAGGAAATTAGGTAAAATATGATAAGAATGATGGAAAAGTCAGAACACAAACGCAACTTTAATTAAACTTCATAAGAAAGAAAAAAGAAATAAAGAGATAATTTGATGCAGAAAATAATATCCAAGTGCCGCAGAACAAAAATGATGGAAGATTTATGTCAAAACATAATTTTGGTCATAAAAATGTGTACCATTAAATCTGTCAATCAGAACCACGATAACTCATTGCATCGTTTCACTCGATTAATAGAAAGAGCAAAAATTAACTACATGGATCCAATCATGAAAAATAAGTCACAGGAAGTTGTTTTTGGGGTTTCTCGTACATGAAGTTTACCTAAGTCACCTCAACGGTCAAAATGTAGAACAATTTTTCCCAAAATTATTTTATGTAGGTTCCCAATTTAAGGTGCGTTCCGTTTGGACGTTTAGAACATCCAAATGTGGAAATCTCAACTTGCTAACATAAGTAAAATAAAAGTTACGTTTGATTATTGTCGAAAATATTCAAAGATCTGTTATGGCCATTCACGAAGTCCACAATTAACCTGACCGGCTGAAAATATTTTACCAAATTCTAGTATTAAATTCTTCCTAGTGGTTAATGTACAAAATATAAAAATCTTGAAAATAAAGTTTTCAATATACCTACCAATAATTCGGAAAATATGATAAAAAAAACTTCCAATCGCATCCTCATCCAATGGACCGTACACATTGTATCCTTTTTTTGGATAGGATGGAAGATGTCAATACTTGAATTATTACCGTTACTAACAACTACCGATTTCTATCGAATTTGTGTTAACTTCGAGGTCTCGGTGCAGAGGCAGATTGATGTAATAGAGATTCAATTATACTTTTCGAAGTGCCGTTTTATTTTTATTCTTTGTAAAACCAGCGTAATAAAACGTTTTAAAATTTTGGTGCGCACCCAGTTGTCCGTTTGAACTCGACAATTTTGTTTTGGGTTTCTTGTTTTTACCTTTAATTTATGTAGTATCAGATATACAAACCTGATGGGAGATTTAAAAACACCTCGTGGAGTTCAAAAGGTTATCAACAGATGGCTCTACTAAATTGGAAGGCAGAATAAATGGCTTGAGTCTCAGTCACAGACCTCTTAAAGATCCGTAGCACTCATACAAAAATGAAGAATTACAATGAAAAACTATTTTTGACGACTTCAAATTAAGTAGCGCTTTCTGTAGGTTACCTTTTTAACTACAACAGGTATTTCCAAAATTCCCATAAAGTTTGCCTATCTGATACTACATAATCAAAGGTTTTACTGTTGGTGTTCCGCCTAGACATACCATCATTTGCTTGTATCGTACTTGGTTTCAAAACAAGAGTGGTTAGTTCTTCATGCTTAGATTGGTATTAGTTCGTCGGTCAGACAGAAATAAAAAATCTTATGAGCTGACAAGAAACGACTGTACCTATCCTAATACTTTTGGACTTTTGGCCCGATCTATCCTTGAGTAAGAATGACTTTGAGACTAACCGAGTTGTTGAGCTGAAAACCAGTGGTAGTAAAAAGGGCTGAATTTAGAGACCCAATTGAATATGAAATTGAACCTGTTCCAACCCATAATCCAGCAGAACTGTTACCATCTTCGCATTATTTTAAAACTTTCCACATAAATGCATCGATTTAAAAATCGAATAAAATTTTTTTAACATACATTATTCGAATTTCGATAGTGCAGGTTATAGGGGAGGCTTCAGAGAATTATTTAGTTTAATTGTTTCTTTTAGGGGTCATCCATAAAGGACGTCCACGCCTGTGGGGGGGGGGTACAAAATGTCACCAAATGTGACCAGGGGGAGTTGAACAAATGTGATGTCCGCATAAAAATCCTCATTTTTGGGATTTCTAAGAAAATTGTGTTTGAAGGTTTTTATGTAATATTTTGTAAAGAAAAATTGTATTTACTCCAATGCCGTGTGGAGTTGGATTTTAGACAAATGAGGGATCTTTGATTTGTGACCAACTGTGACAGGGGAGACGTCCCATTGTTTTTAGTAAGCCAACGGCGGGATCCAATAGAACTATTCAATCTTATTTGGAACAGGCGCAGGATTTTTTGTACATAATAAATTATTACATTTTAGTGCGTGGTTGCATTTATTGTGTGGCCTCAAAACTGAAGTTTTATAATTGTTAAAATATTAGTTTTTTAATGTCTTAAGACATTGTCTTGGCTCGCTCTATGTTGGAAATATATTAAGAGGACAGGGGACCTACAGTTTAAAGTGGATTCCGCACCAAAAAAATAGAGGATTTTTACTAGACCGGGGAAAATTTTTGCCGTAATATTACCTGAAGGTCAGCAGGTGAGCGTAAAACCCCTCAGAATCCGCTCGGCAATTCACTCGCTGCACTTTACACAGTAAATTTATTGGTATAAAAGTGCTTATACTCGTACGTAATCTCTTCTCTCGTTAAAATCCTACGCAATCCTTTAACATTATTATGATCGATTTTACGTTTTATTGAAGTTCCAATTTAAAATCCGAACATAATAGAAAGTAATTCTAGTGATACAACAACATATTTTTTTTGATAATCTAGAAATTTCTTTGCAATGAACCCCAGATTAACTTCGTCCCATATTATAAAATTGCTATTATCTTGGTTATTTTTGAATGAATCTAATAATTACATTTTTATATTTCCAAAATTGAGACTTAAACAACGTTAAAAATATGACCATAATAAAACCAGGTACCCAAACAGATCAATTTTTTCACCTTGCCTTGCATCCCAACGGCGAATTTATTTAACCAGAGTCAAACGGCGGTTAACCCTATCAACTGCTAACGTAGGGTTTTCCGGTTTGACCCCGGGTTTGAACGAATAAATTTCTTGACCGTCTCCATGCTTCGGAGGGCACGTAAAGCGATCGGTCCCACTGTGTTAATGATTTGCCTTTATAACAATAAAAAACAGGGTACAGGCAAATTGAGGACCAGCTTAACAAGCTACGTAAGATGTAAAACCCAAATTTAAAGCCAAAAGCGACCCACTGAAGTAATTTGAAAAAAATTATTAAACACAGGTCCCGGACCTAGCGTAACAGCAAGGAAAGGAAAACTTTTAGGATGTGTAACCGAACTATTGCCAACCATTAACATTAGTTCAGGCCTCACACTTAAGGGCTCCTTGTCAGCTTTTATTTCTGGCTAAATAAAATTAAAACCCGGTTTCAAGAAGTTACTCTTATGTGGATTCCATAAAATTAAAAATTTAGGTATACTTTTTTTCCAAAATGGCCACTTACAACAAAATTGAACAAACAAAAAATAATATTTTTGGATTAAAATTTTATAACAAGAAAGAAATTCACAACAAAACAAATTACAATGTGTTTACACTTCGCCTGCGGCTTCAGTAATGATCATTTCCTAACACAGTTGCAATCCGCTGCTTGTACTCGTATAAGATATATCGTAACAATTTATTAAAACATTAAAATAATAGCGTTAATTTATCTATCTGTCTGTAATGTTAAATTGATCTGTTGATTTCCCTTCCCCCAGTGCGGCCTATAGGCCGCACAACCAAGGCAATCACGTGCTAGTATTTAAAATAAAATAAATACATTTCTTTAATCTAAAAAATGTATGTGTTACGAAGATTTTAACGTAGGGATCACGGCACCGTGTGTGAACACGGGTTCCAAGCAAAGTTACTACGCCACTATCCATGCGGAATTATCCGCATTACGCAAGATATAAATGTCGCGATATACTGTCTACGATTACGTTCCTAACTTACCTAGCATTTTAGTATAATATACGGAACGACTTGGATTAGTAGAGCAATTGGGTGCGGGAAATTGTATGTGGACTGAACACCCAGGTCAACTTCAAAATCGTACGTATGTATAATTCAAACAATTATTCGTTAAACCCGGTCATGCAACATAATCCCAAGTAATGGATTTGTTCGGATTCTCTGAACAATTTCAAACTCTGTCGAACGAACGAACGATAACTAGAAGATATCGGTGGCAATCTGGATTGGAAACAGTGTGGACGACATCGTTTGCATAAAAAGGATAGTGAAAATGAGAGTTAGTGGATGTTGTTGGTTTAGAGTTGATCAGTAGTGCGTCAATTAGTCAAAATAAGCGACATTAGTTTTTGGGGAAGCGGTTGTTGAAATTCGTGCAAATTGCAATATTAAAAGTTTGAAGGAGTTGGTTGAATGATGATAAAGCTTTTATATAATTGTAAGAGCGTCCTCGAAAAGTTCACGAGAGTACTTGAAGCCTTAGTATTGTTTGAGAACATTTTGACATCGTTGGTAGTCTGGAGACACCTTAACATGTATCTAGATGTGCACACGTACCCTCTCGGCAAATAGCGAAATTGCGCATTAACACGAGATTACTAAATTAAACAAACCGCTGCAGGCTGAATCTTCTGATAAGTACTACTATTATAGTTGTGCAAGTATGTGTTGTAAAACTGAGTGTTAATTTTATGGTTCATCACGACTAAATAATTACGCGAATATGTGCACAATCATAATAATAAGTAAAAGAAAACAAAAGGCAAAAATTGTAAAAAAGCATTAAAATTTTATTAATCAATAAAAAATGATTAAAAGGCGAAACTATTTTAAGTATGGGTCGTAAAAAAAGCAAAAAAGTTTTTAGGTTGAGTCAAGTGTATGGTAATTATGTATCCAAAGGGGAAAGATGAAGTAGTCAAGCTGTAGAAAACCTGCAGTTCGCATCATTATGATTCACCGTTTCAGGAGTCTGGGAATGTAATGTCATCTTCTTCATATAACGGCCGAGCATCTGGCAGATATTATGAACTAAGGTTATATTTATGAACTTTACATGCGAGAGGTGAATGTTAAACGCATATTCCATTTACAAAATGAATATCTTATGGGTTAATATTAACACTTCCCTCGTCCTAAATTTCTTCATCAAATTTCCCTCGATTTTTGCAAAAATACCACTTGGCGAGGAAAAAATTTAATTTAGATAATTTTGAAAATTTTCACAAACTTCTCTTGATTAGTAAACCCTCGCGTATAAAATTAACTCGACGCAATGATTATTAATTTACTAATTAGTATTTCACCCCTGTTTTCAAGTTACTTATGTGGTTTTATAAGGTGTTTTGTGGTAAAATGGCAAACTGCTATATTTAATGACTCCATAATTTCTAGGTAATCACCACACGGTACTAATTACTCGTTTAAATTAACCACACTTAAAAAAATTACATTTTATTTGTTAAAATTCAAAAATAAAACATCGGAATTTAGAAAAGTTTTAATGCATCACTTAAAAAGTTTTTCAGTTACTACTATTCGTACTACGGCTAAGACTGGCTGGGACGATTTTTAATTTTCGAGTGTTGAGGAAAAAGGGATGTGAAAATAAAGTTCATTAAACAAATTATAATGGCACACTATTAGAAAATTCGCTAGGTTTTGCAGGAAGTCATAAAAATGATAAACTGTTTTTTCGCGGCTCAAAATAAAAATGCCCAAGTAATTTCAAATCAATAAAAAATAAAAGTAGTATCCTATTCAGTCATTAAATCATTGTAAAGCACTTTCCATTTTGAAACTCGTCTGTTACGAAGCTATTGGAAACCAATCATGTGATTGAAGAGAAGCGAGTTCACTTTAAATCATTTAAATTCAAGAACAATTTGAATTTTTTATTAATACCAGGTCCTCGTCGTTGATAGACGAGCTTCACCTCGGTGGTTTCTCTTTCCAGCGTGGAAGTGGAAGGAAATGTGATTTATATCGGATTTGATTTGTGAATATTGAAAAAATTCGGTGGCGGCGTGTTATTGCCTAGCGTTAAATGTACTGTTTAAGTATGTTGTTTGATAATCAGGCATGAAATCAACATGTTTCCAAATCCAAGCACGTCCCAGGCCGAGATGGTAAGAAGCAGCAGGAGAAACGGCGCCGAGACTAGCGACGCCAACATAATCCCGCACTGCTAGCTAAATTGAAAGTCACATCTACATTTACGCGTACGAATTCGCACGCATTGCGTCCGAATTATCATAATACGGTCCAGCCAAGTCCGGGAGATAAAGGGGTTCTTTTGCGCACAAAAATTTCCCCTAACATGTTGCTAAAACAACTATAAATTCGGCAAATAGGTTGATGGAAGTTGAGATATTTTCTGTTATCGCCAAAAATAATTCGCAGTTTTATTTCTACTTCCTGCAAATTTTTACGACACAAAATGCAGAAGCAAAATAAGATAATGCGACGTCAGAGACGAGCGGGCCCCACCGAATAAAAAAACTCTAAATATGAGTTATGTTAGCATTATCACATGCTCCATTTAATTCAAAATCTATTCTAATCGTTTTATTTGAGCGGTGTGAAACAACACCCCTAACACGCGATCCTCCGGTCGTCGAGGGTGAAACGGCCAACTCTTCCAAGATTTCGGCTTTGTTAATACATATTAGCTCTAATTACCACGCTGATGACCAAGTTCCGGACGATGACCACCTGAGTGCTTCTCATAATCCTATTTGTTAGTTAGTCTCCTGTGCAACTTCGCAGTACTGTGGTCAGCACTTACCAAGGCTTTCCGATGAAAGTTGCTGTTTCGGATTAGCTACATCTCCATTCGAAACAGTTAAGCCAATATACAAGCAACACAGGACTCAAACTTTCGGGACTCACATGCCACTATTTAACTAACATCTGCTAAAATACACAAAGAATATTCGAGCAAATCAAACACAGATTAACTTTTAATCGAACCTAAAACTCTCCAACTCTCCGACGCACTCCTAACCTAAAGAGAGCAGCGCAGGTACGGCGGCCACAGCCGCTAATAGTAGCATTTTTGTTGAAAACTTAATACCTCAAGCTGCGAGTGAGGTTTTTTTGTAATTTCCGTATAATTTATACAATTTTCGTGTTTAATTCCGTGTGTAATATTTCAGAAAGTTTTAAAAGATTAATTGAAATAAACAATTTAGTTGCAAAACCACATTTTCTTGGAAACTAAATGTGAAGCGTTAAATTTACATGAAGTATAAGTAGTTGGGTGGTCTTAAGAGTTAAGTTTTTGCCATAAATTGTATAAACAAATCTTAAATGATTTTGTTTAATTATGATAATTTAGGGGATCGTGCGAGTTGATCCAAGTTGGGAAAGTTTGAGAGGAAAAATGTAGCGCAAATAAATTATGATTAAAAAGTATCTCGTAAGAACGGTATTGTTTTAAGCCAGGTCGAGGAGGGCTACAAGATTAAGACTCACGCTTCCGTTTCCCCTCAGGAAGAATAAGGATTTGCGAATGGCTGAGACCAAGTCCCAGGCTAAACCAAATCAAAGCCATGAGTTGAATCGTTTTAATTTTCCTTTACATTTCTCTTTATTCCTTTAGTCGGAACAAGAATTAAGTTTGGCTTTTGTAAATTAAAACAGCAGCAGCTCAGAGTAGTGCGGGAAGGCTGCAGTGGTTTTTAGTCTAATTAATTCTGCTTATAAATTCCGATTCTTAGCCTCCCTCGTCTTTCGTCCAGGCAGTGTTATTGCTCGCTCGGCCGGTGTGCGCTTGATAAATTCACTTTTCCGCGCTTAAAAACATTAAAGGAAAGACGATTGAAGTTATGAAAGCTCAGAAATTAAATCTAGTAGCCGAAAGAGTCGAGCACAGATTATAGTAAATACAGTCTGAAAATTAGATTAACGTACAAAATAATTCGCTTTTAATACGTCGTTATAAATTGGCGGGTGTAATTTTCTTAATTGTGAAAATAATTCGGTCCTCGGTGCTTTCACGCCCACCTATTTTTAGCCTTTTCGCACTTCTTTACGTTTACGACCCAAAAAGCAAAGTTACCAATTTCAACTGTTACTCGAAAACAAATTAATCTCTAAGTGGGCTGACATTTTATGATTAAGATAAACGACAGCAGGATGATGTGATTGTCACGCGGAGGTGTATAGGATGTACCATATCAAACTTTTCTTCTACCTTACGGGGCAATGGCACGCGTGACGTGTCCTAATCATTTCTCTCTCCTACACTTCATAACGCGGATACTATAATTGATAACCGACCATATAAAAGCCAATAACCTAAAAATCAATCACGATATTCGTTCGTGACCGTGTCACATGAAGCCCCCCCCCCCTCACTCTCTCACTCGTCACCCCGACGTCCTCGAGCCACCTCTAATAACCATTTCCTGATTGAAAATCGCCCGATTTTAAAAAATTTAATGTTCATAAAATTGGGCAAGTCGCGACGTGCTTTATAATGGAAGACTTTAGAACTTATCGTATATCAAAAAGTTTTTTTATTACCACTACAATAGATCTTATAGCAAAATGTCTAAAACTTAAAAACAAGCAAGAAAACTATAAATTCATATTTAATAAAATGCTCAATAGTTCTGACCACATTTTTTCCTTAAAAAAGTCATCAATCATAGTTACAAAGTAAATAGGAGTAAGTTGTATGTATATGAAAGCCAGAAGAGCAAACAACTGTAACACTATAACAAATAGCTAATGAAAATGTTGGCGAATAGTGGAGGTTGAATGCGACCGTAACAAAAGCTTCAAGTCATTGAGGTCGAGACAAGTCCAGGGCACGGAGAATTGCTGGCGTCTCCGGTGAGAAATGACCGGAGTCCATAGCCAGAAAATACACAGTTTCAGGTAAAGAACGCCAACTTCGTGAATTGCTACCATTACTCTCCATCTCATAATGGTTCAAAAGAATGAGTATGGATGCTAGGGAGACTAAATGAAGAATTATGGATTCGAATCAACCAAGCAAAGAGGATGTTAAGTGGGAGGAAAGTGACTGATTGAAATACTGATAGCCTGTACTTTGCTATTTGTGCGTGTGTCGTTAACACTTTTAATAAATTCAACTAATTTTAGATTAAATTGCTTTTTTTAAAAAAGACGTTCTTGTGCTCGCGCAACGAACAAATGATTGATTCCATAATTCATGCCTCTCTATATTCATATGTAAATGGCGATTTGCTTTCACTTGGTTGAATATATTTATATATACATTAAATTAATGACCTGTTTTTAGCGAAGAAGAACACAAAAGAGTTACTGCAGTTAAGTTATACGCTGTGAAGGAGATACCTTGACAAAAGCAGTGGTAGTCAAAAAGAAGTTTGTCGCTCAAGGGTAGGATAATAAAGTAAAGCCACCAATTTGAAAACCCTGCTATAAATTCTGTTAAAGGGGGTGTATATTGAATAATTCATGCAGCTGTGTACGAATCATTACTTGAGTCGTGTTGTTGGTACGGTGAGCATTTTGTCCGCGCGGCCCACTGACTGTTCATCTTTTTACAGCCCCCTACTTGTTTATGTAAGCACACGCGGAAATCTCAGTCATTTGTCTCCGCATACTGACAGTTTTCTTCAAAAATGCTTCCTTTTGTAACCTATAAACCCTTCTTTGAACTTTATACAAAATTAGTGTCCAATACCGGAGATTCTCCCACAAAGAACGTCAATATTTTCGACATCGAGTCCTGCCTGTTCCTCGTCCTCGCATTGGATATTCACATTTGTAGACAATTCGAGCAACCTTTTATAATATGTAAAACGAAACTGATATGTTTATAGAGGATTATAAAAGTCCATGACTTGTAAAAATTCTGAGTGACAACCGCCGGAACATGTCGTCGAAAGGAAATGAAAACAGGAACAGAAGTGCGTGCTGTTCTAAAAGGGGACAAAGAATGGAAATAAATGAAGCCTAAAGAGAAAATGATGATGATACGTTAAAATTCAGGAAAAGTTGACAAATAACGTTAAATGTCATTAAGATGTACAGTCCCGATATTTCAATTAGAACATTTTAAGGAAGCGACGAGCGAAATTTGGACAAATTAAAAATTTTCAAACTACCTAACCCAGACTCGTCGAGGATTATACTAAGGAAGTTTTTCACGTTAAAACCACCAGTTAAAACATGATATACGAAGCAGAGTTTTGATCCCACTGCTAATAAAAACTCGCTCGTAATCCAAGCGAGTACATTTTAAAGCGCCCACTTTTCTTAAGCTGATTATGAGTGTAAATTGAGATAAGTCTGCAATATTTATGACACTTACATGGGTAACCTGCATGCTGTACCAACTTTTAGGGGCTGAAAAGTTTCCTACATTTTTAAGTAATAAAGTACCACCGCAACAAGATTAGCGACATTTTAAAACTCCCTTTAATATCAACCTGATTTTTTTTTCGCATAATCAAGTCTGTTTCTTGTTTTAATAACTTTTTATACAATAAAAGCAATTAAAATTAATTCTCTCAATCGTTTTAAGTGTGTCGTCCTTGATATGAACACTAAACACGTTGATATCTCAAGGAGATTTATTAAAATTAAAACACCAGATTGAATCAACAAAAACACACTTAACACGACTGTTTTGTAAATCTTAATGGATAAAAACTTTAAGAAAATTCTACAGTGTGGGCTGGTCGTGAAGTTACCAGTCACTTTTGATTATTAAGAAATTCTTTCGCTCATATTTAGTATCGATATAGCCCTCCCGCAGACTCTTTTACGTGTCTCCGCGACTTGTTAGTTTTTGGTTCAATTATTCCAATTATGTCGGAAAAACTTGGCTTACAGATTTTGAAGCTTCAGAAAAACGTGGTACTAAAATTTTATTTAAAATATTTTTTTGTGAAAATTTATATTAGCTCTGATAAAATCACTGGATATTTATATAATTACATCCATTATTGGATTTAAAAAAATAGTAATTAAATCTGCGCGCCACGGGTGACCAATGATATGATATGATTTGAAAAACACAGGGCTCGCTCGGTTCGATCTCTACTTTCAATTAACGAAACAGTAAATGTAGTCAACTGCATTATTGTCAATAGTTTTTAAGTCTATGACTTGACTTGGAAATTTCCCTGTTGTAAACTTTACAGGTTTGCGAAGAATTTAAGCACTAAAATTCGAAATATTAACAGTTATACCGTCGTCATTAGTTAAAACGTCCTAACTAACAAATTGGTTTTCGGGTGAAAAAAACGAGTTTATATGGATGTTATTAAGCCATTTTTTTAAATTTATTTAAGGCATTAAAGATAATTATATAATGAAGACTGCTTTATAACATCAGTTTTCTCCCGAAAATTAACACGTTAGTTAAGACGTTTTAACTAAGCACGGCAGTATATAGGTGCTCATAGGTAGAAGTTATCAGCACGTGAAAGTTAGAAACTTACTGGATTAATTGACTTTAAATTTTGACACAATACTCTTAGATAGATTATGTACAATTTAGCGTACGAAGAGTTCAATAATTTTTTTATTATTAATTTTTTTCCCTGTAAAATGTGTGTAAATAAACATTTTTTTAATTACTCATTGCCATCCCCCCCCCCCCCAAAACATCTTCATATATAACATGATAATCACAATAATTCATAAATATGCTGATATATATTTTTTATTTTCATGCAGCCAGCAACGCGCGTGTCAGTAGAGGACCTCCACGGCATCCGGTGTAGCGCCGCCATTTCTAAATATTTTGTTTATAATTCATGATTTGCATATTCTTCAAAACATCAATTATCGAGCAGTCCGAAAATCAAAAAATTTTATTCGATACTTTCAGACTTATTTAATTTTTTGAAAAAAGTGTATTTCTCGAGCGGTCAGGACGATTGGATTCTATAGTAAGTATTTACCCTGTAATGAAAGTTTACATAAATTTACAATGTAAATTTACATGCTAAAGCTTTGATAGCTTACATTGATTAATTACAGGGTAGTTGAAAAGAGAGCATTTAAATACATATTAGCATGAAAACATTAAAATTTAAATATTTGACCCCCCCCCCCCCATTCCGAAGAAACGAATGAATTGTAGCATCTATTTTTGATTCACATCAATTATTTTCTGATTTTATCGTGGTGATGCGGCCTGAAGGCTGCACTGAAATTGGTTACGTTGATAACTAAGAAATAAATCAATTAGAAATGCGTTACAAAGAAACAAATAGATTGAAGTGATGTTTTAAGGCCGTACTCAATCGCGATTGCTTAGATTGTGCCGCTTAAAGGCCGCAGCAGTAAGGTATCGGATCATCAGTCTTGGTATTATGCATCACTAGCACAAGAACAAATGTCTAAGATATCTTTTAATAACCCATTCTGGTTTATTTTCTTCGCCGCCCCTAAGCGATTCCCTTAAATAAACAAAATTTAATGCTGCTTGAACACGACGACAATACTGCCGTCCTAAGCTAAGAAGCAGTATCTCCAAAATCATTGTTTCGATTTTGGAGATACTGCTTCTTAGCTTAGGACGGCAGAATATGTCGTCCATGTTACAGGGGCGGATCTAGGGAGAGTTCGTGGTAGGGGGGGGATTTATTGTTTAATAAGTAATAACGCAAAAAGATAAATCTTTTAATTTTTCAGCTATTTTACTGCATTTAGGCCCAGTTGTTCAGTTTCGGGTTATCTTCTAACCTGCGTTATTTTTCATAGAAATGATTGTTTCAAGAATTGTTTGCATGGAAAATAATTCAGGTTAAAAGATAACCTAATACTGAACAACTGGGCCTTAATGTATTTAGTTTTCCGATGTTTTAAAATCCCCCCCCCCCTGTTGTATCTGCCCTTAGAATCTCAAGAAATTAAGCGTGATATTTCATAGATCTTATATTTTTTTTGTAACAGAAGTGCTCATTGTACTATTGGCTCACCAATTTAAGAAGATGGTATGCTGAAAAAATGTTCTTCAATTTGGATTTTAGGGATTTTCCGTGGCGTAATAGCTGCGAATACGCGCGCTTAAACAACTGCGCTACCTAGGCTGTTAGTTTATGTTGAGCGGAACTTCTATACATATATGGTGACTAATTGTAGCCATTTATCATTTGATACGGTCTAGAAATACATTTTTACTTGATCTTGGAAAACTTAAAGACTTGATTTGTTTATTAAATAACCTGCTGAAAATTCATGAAACAATAATTTTGATTTATTGTTTAATTAACTACACTTTTCCAGCAGTAATTCAGAAAGTGTGAACTATTCAGAAAAGGTCAATTGATATTCAGAAATTGTCAACTGTACTTCAGATTTGTCAACTGATATTCAGAAAGCGTCAAAATAAAATTCAGAAAACGTCAATTAAATTTAACAGAAGCGTCAAATGAAATTCAGAAAGTGTCAAATGAAATTCAGAAACAGTGAAAAGAAAATCAAAAAATAAATTAAAACATGTTTTGTTTCGATTTTCTGATTTTTATAAGGCCTTTTTCCGATAAGGCCTATTTTTACAATAGTTCATTACATCTCAGGTATAATTTCATCCTGTTTACATAAGGTATTTGAACTAAATTATTATGCTTTCTGAGTTACAATTGACGCTTTCTGAATTTCATTTGACGGTTTCTAAATTTCATTTGATGTTTCTGTTGGATGTAATCAACAAATCTGAATTTCGTTTGACGCTTGCTGAGTAGCAGTTGACAAATCCGAACTGCAGTCTTTGACATTGTCCAATAATTTCATGTCTGTGTTCGTTGCATTTTGATAATGGGTAACGAGCCCAGAGGGCCTACAACTTAATCATTTTAAATTAAAAATATATCAAAAAGCCTATTGTTGAAAGCTTATGAAATAATTAAATTTTATTGTAAAAAATTGGATATACTCATAATGAATTTTATTGTGTTTGTTTTCGTAATTGATCTTAATATCATAATTAATTATAATATAAAAACCACAGCTCTGATTGAAACCAATGAAATTAATTAGGTACTTACTCATGATTTACGAAATAATTAGATAGGCTTACAAACTCTGACTATCATTTGAAATTAAAATTTTTTCAAACCTAACAAAGCTACACCGCAAAACCCCCCCTCCCCCACCCTGCTAATTTTCAGATTTTAATTTAATAACCTGTAGAACTGTCGAAACGCAACCGATATACAATTTAAAATAGTATTAAGAAAGCGGCTGAAGGCTGCTGGCATCCGTCAATATTTCGTAAACAGCGTAGCATAAACCACGAGCTGTGTAGGTTACGGTGCTGTAGGCTTCTATCAATCCGATTCGACGAGATTTGTAAACTTAAATTTTTCGATAAATTAATGTTTAGTCATTCAAGGTTCACTCTTCAAATTTTTACAATGCCTTAAACGTCAGATTGACTTCAGGGTTTACACTAAAACGAAATTTTCCGTAGGTTAGACCTAAGCTAAGTTAAACTTTGCTGGGTTTTTGGGTATAAAGTTGTGTTGAAGTGGTGAGGTAGACATATATAAGTCAATTGAAGGAACCTAAGAATATTTACAGTTTCAGGAAATTATTTTAATTAATTTATCAGTCTGACCGATAAAAAGATTTTTTTAAATAAAAAAAAAGTTGGTAGTAACTTTACTGGGACGAGTGTTGCTCTAATTTAGCGGTATTCGAGAAATTTCAATCAGCAGAAATTATTAATGGGAAAATGATTATCCCTACAAAATCAATATAATTAATGGCAGGAACACCTAGTTAGTCAAAGCACATCCTTGCAAATTAAATGTTTAGTTGGAATAAGAAGGAAGTTTCTGCACTACACCGAAGACGCCAACTCGACGAATAGTTTCTGATAATACCTACTGGTCAGCTAAGTTTGCAGAACGTAATTAAATTGTGCAGTTAGATTTTGGGATTTGTAAGGGTTGTTTGAATTGGGTAGAATCTATGCATGCATATTAATTCGTAGTTCAATAAGGGCAATAAGGTATTCAAGTTGTAATTCTAATGTTAACAAAGTTAACCTAAGCTTAATCTTCTCGTTTTATCTGATAAAAAGTTGATCAATAAAATTACAACGCCGGCGTTAATTCCATCTTGTATTTAGAAGCTGTAAATAACGAACCAATATTGGAAGTTTCTTAGTAAACCTGAAGATGTAGGATACTAAAAGTAATAAAATGTTTAGCATAGTTGCTTACAATTGCCAGAGGCTCTACTTATAAGATGCTGAGTTGGGCGAGTTTCAACAACCAAACTACACAACAGCGAAATGCCTTCAGTGTGCAAGCCCCGGCTAGCTGGCAGCTTTGAAAGTTTATGTGGTTGACCCTCCAACTTAGGGTTTTGGATACATGCAAAACTCCTTTCATCGTACCCCCATATCACTTATATGCAAACCCCCGTCCCTTTAAACCGTCTGACCTACACTATAAACAACTAACATCTTGATATTTACACAAAAAAGAAATTCGTACATTTTTCGACCCACTCTTTATTATCAAATATCAATAAAAACCTTTCCGATTGTTGGACTTTTTATTCGCAAACATAATTTTTACAAATCTCAAAACTAGATCCATTTTCAATTTAACTTTTTTAAAAACACAATTATTTTCGGGGGAGTCCCCGACGAAAACGACAAGCACCTATGTTTTCAAAAGAAACGGGGCGACGCTCGAAAGTTTGCAACAAAAATAGTAAATCTTATCATAAAATCCTTCAGCGAGTACAGCATATAATCGTTTTGCTAAGAAATTAAACGCTCGAGGAATTTAGGGCCAGTTGTGTCTAATTTCCTTATACGCCGGACCTCGGTTACTCAAGCAAATTCTTGAAGGTGCTTCCCTTTCCGTGTGGATTACACCCTTTCGCCAAGATGCAGATTAATGTGCGCTCAACCGACTAAGAAATGGCTGTATGGTTGCTATCATAATACCGAGGCTCCCCTAAACTATGTCCACTACCCATTACTTCTAAATACAACCATCAAGTTTCTAATAAGCGGAAAATAAGTTTATTGGATATTTTAGCAAGTTGAAATAACAGAATTAATTTTATGAAAACTACCTAAGTCTAAGTCCTAACATAAGTTGGGAGGGAAAACGCGTTGTCCCACGAATACAAATATCCAAAAGCAAGGATAATACATTACAATTTCCAACAATCCGAAGATGTTTGAATTTAATAGCAACATACATCATGAGCGCGGAGTTCACGTAACAAACTATAAGTTGTGAGGAGTTAAGGGGGTGGATACGAAGTGGAATGGATGTTGTGGCGACCGCAGACCTCTCGGGACGGTCTACAGACTTACAACACGGCCCAAGAATTTCTCCTGTAGCTATATTAACGTCTTCGCTATAAACTTTCTATTCCTTTATAATGCAGTGCCGTAGTCATTTAATTTGATTTTGTTCTAACCTCAAAATAGTTTATGTTCTCCCAAAGTTTTCGACTGATATTTTGCAAACATAAACTAAAACGGTCAGGAAATAGCTACCGTGTAAGGAAGCAAACGTGCTCAACTTATATAGTTTGAAAATACATAAAGATGAAACAAAGCGATATGTGAAACGGAGTCCGCACGTTATCATTCCATTTGTCGCGTTTCCTCCGGGAAGAAGCTTCAGAGGTTTCCGGAGGGTTTCTTGTGAGTGTTTGTAAGTACGGGTTTGTATAATGGTTTTGTTCATCATTTGGATTGGCTACTGTTATGTTATTATCTAACACGAAGGACATGCATATTTACACTTAATGCTGTCGTCGCGAGGGTTTATAATCAAATTACTAAACAAAATTTAATTTATGAAATTAGAAAGTAAAGTTTGCACAAAGCGAATTACATCCCTTAAATTATAAACACAATTATGATATTGCAATATTTTCTTACGCAACTAACAATAAAAAATTAATCATCTTCGCATGAATACAAAAGTGTATCCTTATTGCTCATCGATTTCTATTTAGCATCTATTAAAACTTGCCTTCCAAATTCATCCTTCTTTTTTTTGAATTAATTATACATTAAAGTTCCTATTTGCATCCAATCTTAGAAAACATAAAAAATACAGGAAAGCTACACTCCTCCAAGGTTAAAATCATAAGTTCCATTTTATTATCCTTTGTTCAAAAATTTAATGATCTTTCGATAAAATGAATAAGCGTCCTTAAAATAAATAGTATACTAAAAGAAACCAGATATTTTTTTGAGAAAGGTAAAAATTGAAAAAAAGATCGATGAAGTGCAAAAATTTCCATGGATGATGCCGTCTTGTTTATGAAAACTCATATAGCATTTTTAAGTGGTTTGGGTGGCTCGCATTTGCCAACTCGAGCTATGAAACATAAGGCCAGTAGCTGGATTTCAACCAAACATATAGCAGTTTGTCAGAACTAATGTTTGTTAGGCCGTCGCCTGTATCGGCCGTCTGGAACGGTCGATCTTCTTCTGCATAACATCGCGGATGTGTACTATTGAAATTTATTTTATTAGTTTCGAGATCTCAATTGCTTTGATGCAGCTCGACTAATTTTACAAGAACGCCTACTTTACAATGCACCCGCGACATTTTATTGGCATAACATTAAACCTCATCTCTGAGTTATTCAGACTAGACTGGAAGTTCTTACATCAATCGAGCAGAATTAATGGAAATTTATTAGCGAGTTTAAGAAATGATTGGACGCTAACGACGTGGAAAATTCTAAATAAATATTACCTGGATAAAAAGTGTTATTTTATATTACACCCCCCTATATTACACCCCCCCCCCTCAACCGATTTAAGATAGATTGTGTTACCAACAAGTGAATGGATTCATTTCAGTATATAATTGAAATGGCTGACAATTTCTTTCAAGAATGGACTTAAAGCTGCATTCACAATCTTCAACTACTAAAAGCACAATTCAGGAAAATTAGTGCTGCTTAAAACAATGGACAACATTTTTGTTTGTGAAAACTGATTTTGCTTTTCCCAATCCCCCCCCCTGTATTCAATACTTCTAAATTAATAATTGGAAGCTAAGATCGTGGAAAATTTTAAGAGTTCCGTCAATGAAGCCGAAAAAATTGTGCGCGTTCGTTAAATTTGGCACACACGAATAAACCCCCTAAAATCCCCCATGGACTTCTCTCCAATTGGGGATTTTAGCGCCCAATGTGGTTTTTCACCTATAACTCGTTTCATTCATTTTTAGAGAAAGTAGACAAAAATTAAAGAGCACAAAATTCTCTATGATTATTTAAAAAAAAAAGGCGAATGTGGTATTTTCCAAAATATTAAAATAACCCTTTTACTGGAATGATGTGGAAATGAAATGATTTGGAGACGGGATGTTAGCAACATTCATTTCTTTTTAGGTTGATAACAACCAATTAAACAATCAGAAAGACGTTAGGGAACCACAATTCAATTCAGTAAAATAATTCACCAAGACATGCTTTAAAATTTAGAAGGCATTGTTTTGTGGACCTGATGATCTGAGTTCGAATCTCAGCTACTCCCGAATTTTTGTGCCGTGGTTTGGATTTCACGTCAAGTTGTAGGTCCTTTTATGTACATGCATGTGTAAAATCTTGTACGTAATAAAATCAATAAAATGATTTATGCTTAGATATCGAAAAAAAAAATCAGCCGGGATCTTTCTATTTTAGGTTAGAAACAAAAAAATGAACCAATCAGAAATGCGTTTCGCAGTGACAAAAATCGTAAACCATATTTATATATATTAGGTGATTCTTATTCTGAATAAAAATGTCGTAGATTTCATCAGAAGTAAATTCTGAAAAACATATTTTTCAGAGAATTTTCTGCTCTTCACTTTTGGTCTGAAAATAATTTTCTGTAAAAATTAAACTAAGGTTTTTAATAGGGTTTATTCAAACACTCAAATCCACATATCTGTGCCATATTTCAGTTTTTCCGGATTTTTTGCAAGATAAAAATGTAAATTTTCGGGACTACGTAAATGTAATATAAATATTTTATCTAAGTTTTTAAAAATATTAAAATGAAAATTCGTTTGTACACTTAAAATAATTTCCCACTTCTATAAATTAATGTACTTATGAACTTAAAATTTTACACGCACGTAGAAGAAACACTAAAATATATGAGAAAACCCTTCCTTCCAATATCCCCTTAAAATTTTGTTAATAAACACGAAAAATGACAATAACATTGTAACATAAATACTCCTAGGTGCGGCCTTCAGGCCCCACAAAAAAGACAATAACCACATAAAAAATTGTATATTTGAAAATGATAAATAAAAATCACCCGACAAAAAATGTGAGAAAGGGAAAAGAAAAAATCAAATTTCCTGTTCAGCCGATTTCCAGAAAATTCGTTACTCATTGTTATTATTTTTTGCATTAATTTCTGCAAGCAATGTGATTAAAAAGATTGAAATACTAGTTTTAATTTATAAAATAATATTATTATTGCAATTTACCTACCCCCCCCCCCCCCCCATTTCCGGAAGATTCGCTAAAGTTTGCGAAAAGAAATTTATTTTTCACTTTGTTTTCATTTCAACAGATTTCTTATAATTAAAGTAATACTGTCAATAAAACATTTCCTAAAATAAAATTAATAATGGCTACTCCCCCCCCCCCCCCCGCTTTGTATTCATTTCAGCAGACCGCCGCTCCCGGTCGCTCTAGAAATAGAAGAAATGAATAGATAAATAAATCTATTAAATAAATAATTGGCAGCAAAGAACGTGAAAAATTCGAGTAGTTCGGAAAAACAACCGAAAATTTAGTTGAAGCTTGCAAAAAAACCAGCTGAAGCTGTGAGTATCCGAATGACCACCTCAAAAGTCCCCTAAAATTACTCACTGACTTCTCCTTCAATTAGGGATCTTAACTCCCCAATGTGGTATTTCGACTGTAACTCACTTAATTTAATTTTAATCGGACTAAAATTAAAGAGCATACAATTTTCTGCAAAATGAATTTTACAAAATTTGCCTCCGTCATACTATTTCTGAAATAAAAATTAATCCCAAAAAAAGGCGAATGCGTTATTTTAAATAATATTGAAATAGTTCTTATTTTGAGTATAAAATTTCATCCGAAGTAATTCTGAAAAACGTATTTTGTATGTAATTTTCTGTCAACATTAAATTAAGCAGGTTATAGGTGGAAAATCACATTGGGGAGCTTAAAATCTCCAATTGGGGGAGAAACCGCAGGGATGCGATGAGACCTTAGGGGGGTTCATTATAACGTCTGCCAAATTTCAGTTTTCCCGGATTTTTTGCAAGCTAAAAAGGAAACTTTTCTGGATTAGATGTAAATATTACATAAATTACCATAAATATAATTTATCCGATTTTTTTAACATACATAAATGAAAATTCGTTTGAATATTGAAAAAGATTTCCTATTTTAGTTGTGCTAAGAACTTAAAATTTTACACACCTGTAGAGGAAAAATTCAATCACTCATATGAGAAAACCCTTCCTTGCAATACCCCCTTAAAATTTTGTTAATAAACACAGAAAATTACAATAATTTTGTGAAATAGATAATCCTCTAAATCCGGCCCTGCAGCCGCACAACAAATACAATCCAATACGGAAACAATTTTCCTAATAATTTTAAAAGTTTACATTTTTTTACAAAAAATGATAATATATTTAAAAACGATAAATAAACGCCGACTCTCAGAAAATTCGCTGCATTTTGTAGGTGTAATTTCACAATTTTTGTTAATATTTTGCTATCATTTCAGCAGGTAAAAAAGTTGACATTCTTTTTTTAATTTTACAATAAATTTAATAACCCCCCCCCCGTACCTAAAGTTTTAGATAAATTCACTGCATTCCCCCCCCCCCTCATTTCAATTTTTACTCATTTCAACAAACCGCTGCTAATACTTTAAAATTGATAATTTTCAATTGGAACCTAAAAACAAGAAAAACTCGAAGCGTTCAGGAATCAAATCCGAAAATATCGTTTGGCATACATTTTATTACAGTATCCGAATGATACTGAAGTCTCCTAAAATTCCCTATCGACTTCTACTTCAATTAGATGTTAGACCCCCCAATATGGTTTTCGCCTATAACTCGCTTAATTTCATTTTTAGTGAAAATTATCATCCGACTAAAATTAACAGCGCATTTTTTTCCTACAAACTGAATTTTTCAAAATTTTCATACCATTACTGAAAAAAAATTAATCTCAAAAAGGCGAATACGTTATAAATAATTCTTATTCTAAATAAAAATTTCGTACATTTCATCCGAAGTAAATTCTGAAAAATGTATTTTGTAGATAATTTCTGCTCTTCACTTTTGGTCTCATGATAATTTTCTGTTAAAATTAAATTAAACAGTTATGAGCGGAAAATCACATGGGGACACTAAAATCTCCAATTTGGGGAGAAGCCGACAGGAGACTTTATGAGATTTTTGGGGGGTTGACTCTTTAAACCGTAATAATACACACGTCTGCCAAATTTCAGATTTCCCCATCTACTTTTCCGGACTGTACGTAAATATCACGTAAATTACTATAAATATCCAATGTTTTTCACAATATATAAAAATGAAAATTCGTTTGTGCACTTTAAAAGATTTCCTGCTCTAAATGTGCTGGGAACTTATAATTTTATACCCATCTACGAGAAAATTCCAAACCCCTAAAAAACGCGGAAAATTACAATAACTTAGTAACATAATGTTATAATTATTATTGCAGCAAGTGCGGCCAATCAAATAGGTAAACAATTTTCGTAAATAGTATAAAAAGTTGACATTTAAAAAAAAAAATAAAAGCCTTAAATAAATACCCTTCACTTGACAAAACATGTGAGCAAAGAAAAAGTTTACCGTTATAAAATTTCCTTCTCTGCCGATTTTCAGAAAATTCGATACGTTTAATGTTTTTAAAAAAATGATTAAAAGGCTTGACATTCGGTTTTTAATTGAAAAATAAAATTAATATTGTATCCCCCTCCCCGCCCCTCGGCCGATAGTTTTAAGTATATTCACAACATTTTATGTTATTACTACAATTTTTTTGAAATGTTTTGCATAAATTTCGGCACAGATGGTGAGCTGCTAACAGTGAAAAAGTTGACAAATTTATAATTTTGAAATTTCCTGACATGATTTTCCTGAGGGACGGTCGACTTCCTAAGAAGTTACGAGGTGGGTGGTAATTCGTCAATTTTTGATTCATTAAACAAAGTTGTAACTTGTAAAGTTAATGACTTATGGGTTTGGTCTTCCCTGTAAATTCAAATAATACAATTGAGTCAGATAATTAAATGAAAGTGACTAACAACAAAGTAAATTATGCGTAGAATCTCATTCAGCTACATCGTTTACGAGGACTTTATGTTCTTTTTTGCGAGCACAAATAATTTACCTAAGGCACTCGTGCGTTAAAATGTGCTATGATCCTGGATGTGGTGCAAATGTAACGCATGGACTAACTGGACGGTGATGTAGTGCGTTACAAACGTTGCCAAGTTGTAAGGTTGGAACGCCTTACTGCCCTTGTTGGTCGTTTTTTTATATTTATTACGAATTTTTGATTAAAATGTAACGCGATGCGTTCGTTAAGATGATTAGGCTTATGACCATCAGAAGTGTAATGAGAATTTTGGATGGTCACTCGGGGAGTTGGATGTAATAAATGACACGCAATTAAAGTGCGCTTACTTATGGGGAAAATAGCGCAGAGGGATTAATCAAGAAGTTGTGGAGATTAATTAAAATAAATTAGTGAGCTGTCTTAAAATAACTAACCTGCATCGGAACGTCCAACAGGTTCCGCATATATGACGGCCGTGTCGCTCCTTTGAAGATATTCTTGAAGTTTATCATAGTCGTCGGATTGGTCTCCAACAGCTGCTCTCGCGGAAACAATATCGTTTGTAACATCTTCGGCTGTTCCTCCCGTTTTTACAATTCGTTGCAAACTATGTAAAGTTAGACCATTATTGGTAAGCACTTCTTCAGGGACGGTTGCTTGTTTGTGAACTCCATTCATCCTTGTATGAATTTCTTTAGCAGGAACTTGGGATAATTCGCTGGAGCTTTGATCTGGACTCATGGAAGAAGCGCTCGTACTAATCTGCGTCAGTGTTGTTGATGTAGAAAAGTGTTCCGCTTTTTCCGTAGAAAGAACATCGACATCGACTGAAACAATTAAATAACCGAAATTAATTAAATAGCAATAATTATAAGAATTTAAATTTAAAATTCGAATTTTTTAAAAGTAAATTTGCATTTTTCATTTTATCTTGTTGGGCGTTTTACAAGAAATACTGAAAGAATCTTTTTCATGTTCGAAAATTGATTAAAAGTTTGAGACTTGGGCTTATTTAAGAGCATAAATTCTATGCATACTTCGGTATTGAATTAAAGTGTTGTAATCAAACTCGGGTGTATTTTCATCCGACTCAGAAATTTATGAGTGTTGTTCTTCCTTTACGAAAAATACAACATAGAAAAACGCAATTGACACCGTGTTTACAGGTTTACGTAAAAATACGAGGATTTTTTGTTTATTTTACAATTTTCTTCCAATAAAGTGAACTACATTTGCGATAAAATATTGAAGTAAATCGGAAGTTGTCAACAAAATTTGATGGTATATAGGTGTAGGTGCGGTTATGGGATGATCGTGGAAGGGCGGTGAATTATGGTTATGGGTTTAGGGATATCGGTTTGGTACGCACTCGGAAAAGTGACGCAATATAGTTTTATTGGGGAGTTTTCCCACTAAAGTGGGTGCAAACGCCACGCACCGGGACGCTTTTACAATCGCAGATATTTCATATTTATGTCTTCTACTGATTCACTATCTACTGTCAAATTCGAAATAGATATTACTTATTTCGTCTACAGTAGTTAAATTCGAGATTTCAAATTCAAATAAATATTTTTTATCGGCCTTAAATCTTTTAAACGCTTTCCAAAATTTTTCACCATTTAATTTTGTAAGAGAGTATGTTATCTTACTTAGATTCGATCGTATCAATCCATAATGGAAACATCCTCGGACGCTTTTCAATATGAGCATGCCGATGCATAATCAAACAGGATTCGGTGCATTCGGACAAAAGCTTTTCCGTATTAATATACGACCGGTTGTTATGCTATCACGCAAACCTTATGGAGATGATACACAAAATTTATACTACGATTTTAATGTATTTCAATTTTTTGCTCCAATATAATGCTACATGTAGATAAATCACTCTCTATTAAGAATTCATTCCCTAATTGTTATCTTTTCTTTGGTTAGACCCATAATAGGGGAAATACGGCAAGAAAGTAGCGAGTGGTCAGATATAAAATTGATGTGTGTTTGGGTAAGATAGTTCTGATTGATGATGCTCCTATCTCGCTCGTGTCCGGCACATAATGACCGGCATATTGAGATTTCCTTCCTGAACGGTTGGTCCGTGATGGCCTAATGGCAATTCATGATGAATTCATTGATCCGTGTCACCTTTCTGAAAGATACTTCATAATTTTGACAGTAAACACGAATAACAGGGTTGTAAGTTTTTCATCTCATAAAAACCAACATCTTAACTAATTTTTTCGCTTTAAGAGATACACAAAAAAGTGGATTCAGGATACCGTGATATGCAGTTTGACACGACGTCCCTTTGAAACAAGCAATGGGTTACTGATCCGTAAACACACCAACCATATCCTCACACGCTGGCTGACATATCCATCGCAAACTTATAATTCGCATCACCAATTTCATAATTAAAAATCGATACTTTCGCCAAAAAACATCACCTTCCTCTCTCTAGATAATTTCCTAACGAACTGCACTCACAAAAATTCGCTTTTAATGGAAAATTTAGTAATGACTACAAAAATATTTTTCTTCTAAAGAATAACAAACTTGCTAACCTGATGATTTGTACGACAAATCATTTTTCTTTTATTTTCTCTCAAGCAATAAAATTTTCTAATGCTTTTAGTTGTTTTAACATTAGAATATACTACATTGAATAACACTCATTTTGTTTGATAAACAAAGTGCAATGCACGGAGCCGAGGGATCAAAGTTGTATTTTATGCATTGCATCACATTATTTAGTCCTTTTATAAACATTGTAAGTAATTTTCAGTTGTAAACTGATTTTACATAAATGATAACGCCTCTGTACAGTGCGACAGGAAGGGGGGACGGAACTCCATGGAAGATATAAAATTTAAAAATGTTTACAAAACACTAATATTGAACTGTTAAATTACTGTAGGTTCCCAATTCTCCGACCTTATTTTCCGATCTTTCGTGTAAACCGAGCAAAATCAATCTTTTGCATTAAAATGAAATTTAGTCGACATGAGCATATTTGAGTGTCCGATTAAACCCTCAAAAATTGATTTTTTTTGTGTATTACTCGCTTAATTTCATTTTCATCAAAATTGAAAAATATAAAATTCTCTACAAAATAGAATTTTTCAAAGATTTCTTACGTAGTCCTGAAATAAAAATCAATTCAAAACTAATTTTGTAGAGAATTTTGTGTTCTTCAAATTTGGTCTGATGATAATTTTTCCTAAAAATAAAATTTAACGAGCGAAAAGGGAAAAACCGCATTGGAGGAACTAAAATCCTCATTTTAGAAGAGAAGCCGAAGTAATCGGGCACTCAAATTCACGTGTCTGCCAAATTTCAGCGTGTTTGGATTTTGCAAGTTAAGAATATTAATTACCTGGACTAATATTTTTATTTCTACACATCCTTAGAAAACTTCTGTGTAATCCGAGTTTTTGATTATTCGAGCTACCTCCCTCTCCACATTAGCTCGGCTGTAAGTGCATTTTAACCATTAGTTCAAAACAGAAAAATTACAGTACAACCTCGATAATCCGAACCAATTAATGTAAGACTATAGGTTTGATTATTGAATTAAAGATTAGCCAAATGAATTACTTAAAAACGAAAACATAGATAATAACCTTAATTTATCTATCCACTTCTGTACAACTCTAAATTAACCCCCCCCCCAATTCGCAATCAAGATAAATTGAGAACCTAGACAAACCTAAAGTGCTCGACTTTAATTTTTTAAATTTATTTAATTATTATTATTAATTATTAATAATACGGTTTGTCCAGTTTTTCAATAACTGTGTAGGTTGTAATCTAATAATTGATAAGTCATAATACATAATTACAATTTAATATTAATTTGATAACATAAAAGGAAATTTTAAATTAAATTTTTAAAATTAAAAATATAACTTATCAAGTTCAGATTACTGAAAATTGGTAATCGTAAGTAAATTTCAGAATTCAAAGTAAGTGAAACATTAATTCATCAAATGGGACAGAGGGGAGCAGAGAAATCACATTAAATTGATTCGGCTTGCTTGATGATGTTTTAATGAAACTAAAACATCGTCTGGTAAGCTAGATCCTTTTTGATAAAATTATTTGATTCAAATTACTCCACTTTTTTTATTCGTAATTTTTCAGTTGCTATATACGGATTTCATAAATTTTTTAGTTTTGATAAAAGAATATGAATGTATGCATTTGAACTAATTGTTAAAATTCAATTATTTTATAAAATTTCCATATTAACTTTTTTATTTACATAAAAAATTTGTTTTGAAAAAATGTATTTTGGTTTTAAATTTATTCAATTTTTTCATCGGGGGGATTCCTTATTCCAAGCGAAGTAAAAACTTTATTTTGATAGGCTCTCTTTGGAAGGCAATGGAAAATCAAATTTAAATGTGATCAGCTTAGTAAAACGTTTTCAAATTTAATTATGGCCACCTCCTATACTTTGGATCCCACGTTAAACTGACTGTAGGTCCCCTATGTGTGCTATATCATCTCGAAGCACACGACTGATACAGAACACCCAAAGAAAATCCGGAGAAAAGGAAATGGGTCAAAAACGCAATTTTATATACCGAAGAGCAATATTTAGATTTATTAATTTATTCCAGATCCTACAATATCAAATAATTATAGCAAACTTTGGTTGATTCCAGTGAATGAAGTACATAAAGCTTTCTTTTTTTAATCCAAATTTTCAAATTCCTGTTTTTATATAATTTATTATTTTATTTGTGCTAAACATCATAACAATAGTAGAAAAATGTACGGCGCAACCTTTCACTCCAAACGCAACCGTAACCGTAACAAATTCGAAAAATTTTCTAGAGCTAATTTTTTAGGAAAGTAAGTTTTCTATAATAAATTCCTAGGGAGGAGGGTGTATTTATATAACTTGAGTAGTTTACACGTAAGAGGCATTCAAAGTAACGGGTTTTGAATATCATTTTTAACCCTTTATTATTCATACACCGAGTATAAATAGGCCTGAATAACGCACCGACTATGATTTCCTAGGTTGTGCGGCCTAAAGGCCGAAGGCCACACTGAGAGGAATGGATCAATGGATTCATGGGTTGAACAGATCAATTTAGCGTTGTAGACATTACTGATTAGCATTACAGACACAAATGAATTTAGGCTATTATACATAATATAAGTAAATATGTCGATTTTGTATTCAGATAATTTAACAATGCACGTAGGTATAATTGCAATGTTCAAACCTGGAACTGAGGGTATGATCACTCGCAATCGTACGAATTAAGATGAAAATCATGAAAATAATTTTTTGGAGAATCAAAAACTAATGATTTTATTTTCATTGTAGCACTTTTGTTTCTAATCGCCAATATAAACATTAGTTTTCTACGCCAAGTTAAAATGCTTATAATTATGATCTAGTTCCACGTTTGAACTATGTATTGTGTAGTTGTAACCACGAGAGCTCGAGTATGACTAATTATTAAAAAGTTGTCTGCAGGTATAAAATCATACTTTCACGTCTACTGAATTGGACATATTATATACTTTTTAATAATGGATCACTCGAGCTCTCGTAGTTATATCTAAATCTGTATCTGAACCCAATTTTTAGTGATAACTTAGACTACTTAGATATGCATTTTAGGCAGTTCAGATACTTTTCACATTTAACCAACTAGTAATTTAACTATATAGCAAGTTTTCAAAGTGTAACTTGATGAAAACGAATGAGGGCCGAGGCAAATCCGAGGTCTGCAACCACACGACTTCCACAAATAAATTCGGAGTTTCCCTTAATTTTCCTCTAAAGGATCATCTGTCACAAAAAATGTCTTATCAAGTGTCGTTTGAATAAAATATATTCGAATGTATGTAATCAAATTTTCAGTTAAAATTTAAATATTTGAACTTGCACTTAAGGTTTTTCTAATATGATTACTTAAATTAGAAAATAATATTATTATCAACTTGTATTAAAAGAAATTAACTGAAATAAGTTTGTAACTGGAAGTAATTATGTTTGCTGAAACCAAATCAACTAAAATTGTTTGCTTTAGTTACTAATACTACACTCGGTAACGACAGCAAATTATTATTTTTCAGAGTGTGTAGCCCAAAACACTTTTAATTTAATAAAGGAAATGCTTTCTGAAATTAATTCGATAATCTGGGAGTCGGCATCTATCAGAAATGACGTGCTCTTATAATTGTTGAACATATTGGTAACACACTGTGTGTCAGTTGTCAACTTACATTGATATGCTTCGAACAAACCTCCCCCGATAAGTGGATTAATAAAATAGCGTCATACATTTTAGGAAAGTTATAAAAAAATTTGATCGGACACCAAAAGGAACTAATAGGATTTGGCAAAAAAATTATTCTATTATTAGTAAGAAATAATTTCCAAGATGTTTGAAACGTAACAAATTGCAATTGCAGTTTCTGCAAGGAAGATAAACAGAGCTATTGTTCAGTTGTCCACTGACCAGAAGTAGAAGGATGAAATATATCCTAGGGCGAGCAGTAAAGCAGAAAGACCGTTTCAGAGCCAGGTAATTACTTTCGAGACAATACAATCAATTAATTACTTGTGACGCGCACCGCAGGTCGTCGGAACGCGTGCTGATACCGACGCGACGGTGCAAACAACCCCAACTGCGAGTGATATTTTGATCAAATCATAACTTATTTACATTTTTTTAAAACTTACGTTATCAATCTTGTTGATTACCAATTTAACTACCTTGAATTTAATTATAAATCCTGAAAAGTACTAAAAACTCACGTTAAATCTATTAAAACTTTATAATTTTTAAGTGCTTTGTTTATAACGAGATTTGAGTACCGATGCTCGAATTACCAATTTAAAGTTTAATAGTAGGACCGTTAACAACCACAATGAATAACACAAATTACTTGAGGAAGAATGAGACGACCCGTATGTACAGCAATTGAGGCAATCAGTGAAGGTAGAAAGGACAATGAAGACGCCAAAACGACAGCTGCAGGTATGTGAACTAATCAGAATCAATTTAAGTTCTATTAGCTCCTGTGCCCGTATGCTGGATGATAGGGGCACCTCGATAGCATCACTTTTATATAAAGATCGTATGACAAATGTCACCTTATAAACTTCGCGTGTTTCCAAAATTTAAAAATGCTCTCAAAATCCACTTTGGGGTAGATCCGCACCACCGATAAACAAACTCAATTTTATAATGAAACTTAACGGACCGGCATTTCCGTTCCAAATGTGGGTTATAAAGTAAAGGTCAAACATTAATTGTACAAATTGAAGGTAAACAAGACGAAACACTTAAAAATTTATGTGCTATGCTTGCGCGCGATAAATAAAAAAATTGATCCCGAAACTCTTTCAATATTTGATTCTGGCATACGACGGTCACTATAAATCACAATTAAATAAACTAGGGGTGGCGAAAAGAAACTGGTTTATTTTATGGATTTGCAATGGATGAGTGGATACGCATGCCATGTCACCAACAGTACGGGGTTATCATGAATGGTACTTTTAATATCAACTTCTACACCAGTCACCTAACACAAACAATAAGAAATGATAAATAGACGTGAATAGCAAGTAACAAAAAGTAGACCACGGTGTGTAAACTTCATTTGCATAAAAAAAGTGCAAAAAATAATGTTAAATGTTTCTCACCCCTTCTTAACACATTTTCATTTGTTTGGTTTTTTTTAATAAAAATTAATTATGCATTGCGGTAGGTGCGTTTTTTTTTATTTTAGAGAAAATCTTATTTTAGATCAGACTGAAGTTTTTCAATTTCTAGTTTAATTAATTTTTCGCATAGAGGTTAAAATATTTGAATTTTAGTTGCAGTTGAGAAATATACGGAGAAAATTTATTCCAAAAACTATTTTAAGGCATTTAATTTACATTTGTGACCGACCGGAATAAAAATATATTTGAATCAGATCCAGAAATGAGTGGAATTGTAAAAATCTCCCTCGCCCTTGATCTGAAATTTTGGAAAACAATTCCTTTTCTTCCTCTTTCGTTTTTAAATAGATCTTCTTTCTAATTGAATGATGATTTAATTCCTCATCATGATTGTGCTAAATGTAAATCGTTATTATATTATTGGGATTCCTGTCTAGGCCATAAATTTATGTCGAGATGATTGGGAAGGCTCAGCATGAAATCACATTTCAGTTTGGCCAAAACGTCGCAAAAATCTGCGTTTATAAATAAATTACATTAAATTTTCATAAAATTAGCAAAGAGCATCAGAAGATTAGAAATAAAATTCTAATCAACAGATTAAAATTGTGCAAAGAACAAACGTAATTTAAAAAACGATGTATGAGGTAGGTGGGAGATTGCATTTTGAACGTAGAATTGGAGCCAAACCCTAGCCTTAACAGGGCTCGTTCAAGCTGTGTAGCGTGCCAAATGTCATCATTGCTACGCTATAGATTCCATCGCTGGCGAGTAAATTTTCTCCGTTGGCGAGTATAGTAAATTTTATTAAAAATTTTGTTTGTCGCTACATAGTCTAGTCATTAGATTATTTTTTTAGCTTAAGCTCTGTTCCGTCCCGTCGCTTCGGAAAAGGGAAAGGACGGGTGGTCGTTGAAGAAGATTTTGGATGGAGTAATTTAAAACCCATTAAAAAAGCGGACCGTATACTAAGCTACTACCTAATTCTGAACTACAATGTATGTAACTATCTTTCGAATTCTCAAACCATAATAATTATGTAAAAACATTTAAAATTTAAAAACCCAAAGCACCTTCACGTGGTAGAATTCAAATTTTGGCAGAGCCGGCATAAGAATTTTACTCATGGGGATAGAAACGGGAGGTGAAACAAGCTCTTTAATTTGGCATCGGAAACAACCCCCTAAGTTTTCGACATTAGGCTTGAACCGGAATAACGGCAAATTTGTCAAAGAGGGTCGTGGATCGGTAATTTCAAAATGCTATGTCCAAAGCAGGTATCAGCAAAATTAAACCAAATAAAATTCTGAGCATAAACTAACAACATTTTTCGATATTGTTAGCCTTCAAAGAATCTCGATTTTTTAAAATTTTGCCTAAAGTTGTAGTTTTTAGATTTTCTTGAAGACCTTTTTCCCTGTTTAACTGCCCCAAAAGTGGTCCCGAGATGAGTGAAACTTGAATCAAATCTCTGTAAATCTCCGCTTAGATTACCTTTTTAGTTCTAATAAGGGCCATAATCAAGAGCCCAAACTAAGGGTTTATACAAAAAAAATTGTACTTCCGAGTTATTTCTTAGCTCGGCCCTCCTGTGAACAACACGCTGTCGAAGTCAAGGTTAAATGAGAAAAAAAGTGTTTTCTTTATACTTCCATTTGAGAAAGTACTTTTACTCAAATTATCCTTATGTGGAGATTTCTGCGTTTAGGTGGGCGACTTCAGATGCTAGATGAGCCATGTTCGACCGTATTGTGTTTGAGTTGGGAGGAAGAATATTCTTTTTGGGGCTTTTGACAAGTTTTTAATTTATTTAACTACGTTGGACGGTTTTATTAAGTTTGCTCCATCAGAGCTTGTTGTTAATTCTATGTTGTTTTATTAAATTACGTAAACAGTGTAATCTCAAATTTCACTTGAATTTTTTATTTCTTGTGACGATTTTTTGGCTATGAGATCGTCACGTATCAACCTTAACAAATTATTTTCACATCGACCACTTCCATTTATATTTGAAATAATTTAGATGGGAGTGGAGACACTTCCTTTGGGAAGTTGGTATTCTTGCCGCAGGATGCGGGCTGGAAAAGTCACTTTTGGTTTGGAAACCGTGTGAGAGTGTCGTCTAGTCGCGCGTGCTTTTAGTGAATAATTTAATTGCCTTAGGCATTAGAATATTATACCATCTTTGTACTAAAGATTCGCCGGTGCGTTGGAGGTAGGATTAAGCCTGTTCTCTGCGTTTACAGAAGTGGGTGCACATTTTTTCTTTATCTCCCTCGTGTCTGGGGATCGCCATCTTGTATCTGCTCGCTGATTATAGCTTGTTGCGCGCGCGACGTCAGACGCCCTCTATGGGATATTGATTGAAGTATTTTATGTCAACAATCTGAGGGTTACTTACTGCTTTTACCCTCATCCAACTTTAATCATCGCTCATTCCGAGAGTCACTTAACGTTGTCAGGTCTGTCCGTCTTTGTGCCTGTCCGATTAATGGTTGTTGTTGAACCACGACATTAGAATTTTCCGTCGGCGAGAAGCCATTCGAAGCGTTATCAGTCTGTTGGAATACCAGTCCAGTCCAGTGTTCCGGCGCCAGTCGAGGGTCGCTGAGGCATCGTCAACCGAGAGGTGTGCAGTCGTACTTCCTGGGGAAGCCGAGTGAAGGAGTTCAAGATCGAATTCGTAGGCAGTCCGCCTGAAGGTTGCAGTTGCTGTCTCCAATATTGTGTAACTCACCGGACGTCTAGGTGAGACAAATTTTGTATTCTTTTGGGTGGGATTGCCATTTAATTATTTACGAATAATATTAGTAACGTAATAGTTGTGCAATTTTGTTACGCACATAGTTTGTATATTACCCGTTCACGAGGTATTCTCGGGGAGACGATTGTTTCACGCCGAAGATCAACTTGGCTGGTTTCCTTCAGAAGCCAGTAATATTATTCACGACACCATTTTGTCTGTCACCTGTCTTGTTTTGTTTTGTTGTGTAACATCTATACGTTATATTAAATACAGTAAATCACATATCGTATTTTATTTCCTCGAGAGAGGGGACTACTTTATAACCTTGCAGGATAAGCTCGTGACCTGGACTTGCGGCCCTCGCATACCGACGAGACCATCAAAAGCTAGCTTAAAAGAACATCTAGGGTACCCACGTTTGAAAAGTGAGGAATCCTTCTTCACGTGGAGGAATCTTTTGCTCTTCGTTAGGCACCCTCCCATTAGGGGTGCGGATCAGCGGAAAATTCTAACATTCTATGGGACCGTTACCATCAGCTCGGTCTTCATTCTTTATTGCTCAATATTAAAAGTTTGTCTAAATATCCAAATGTCGAATTGAAATCACATCATGTCAAACCCCAGCCTTTTGCTTCCTTTGTCGCAGAGACACCAGAATGATTTTCATAATTAGCTGTAAGACCACCACATGATTGAAATATCTTACGAATATCCCCCCCCCATCCGCTCTCGACTCTGGTAAAATATAGTCACCCTTTGCCCAGAGGGCTTTTGAGGAAATAAGTCTAATAAAGCTCTAAAGCCACTTTTCGGATGTGTGACTTTCCCAAATTGGGAAAAACGGAAGTTTCGCTTGGATTGAAAATCACTTCAATGACTTTGATACTCAAAAAATGTTGGCACTATCATTGTACAATTCCACGAACCGCCACTGCCAAACATAATTTTACAAAATTAGTTGATTTGAAAAACGAAGAAAAATTAATTATAACTTAAAATAAAACTAAGATAAATTCCGATGATGATCTGAATAAATCCCATTGTGAGTTTCAACATTTTTAAAGAAAACTTTTAACTTTGGCCCAGTTCTGTTTAATTATTAACTACAGAAGTGGTTTGGTTAGATCGGTGATTGAGTTGTAGCAAGGAATTCTGGGTTCGAATAGTGGACTTCACGGAATTTCTTAGCTCGGCTCTCTGTTAAACCTGGTTCCAATTTGTGCTAACATTTTCAATGACTTTTGTCATGATCCAAAATCCTTTTAATACCTTTTATAATTCCCGAAGACGAAAAATTACGTAACATGAATGAAGAATATCAAGAATGAGGTTAGTAACGGAAATATGATTCGGTATACCAAAGTTCGATCTGATGAAAATTTTCCACATGTGAAGAAAATTCTATAAAATCGAAAAAATTTGTTGTTTACTCGTAGGAAGGAAATTCAAAAAACTGTTGAAACATTGCAGAAATTCGCATGTTGTCGATAAATACCCCACTCGGGCATGATCATATAATTTTCATTGTACCCCCCCCGCGCAAAATTTTACAAGAACCATAGGAATGCCTTCATTTTATCATTCTAAATTAAGTTCACTGGTGACGCATATAATTTTTTTTGAGTACTTCATATTTTCAACCCCTAAATCTTACGAGTATTTCAAAAAAATGCTTTCTCAACATCTTCACTTATATTAATGCTCTTTTTGCTGTCCAATCATCATCAAGTACTCCAATTTTTTGACCGTGCTGTCGGCACTTTTTACAGGGCGATTTCAATCGACGCAAAAAACTCCAACCCTTGAATGATTCGACTACAAAAATGTTAATGTGACAGTAACCCTTAAATGTTACTTCTGTAGTATAATATTTTGCACTAAAATTAGATTAACAAAATGGATTTAAAGCAGTCGGACGATTTTTTACAAATAAATTGATAAATCCATAAATTTTCCTCGGCTCCTTGCGTTCAGATAAAACTCCCCAACTGCATGACTTGTCACACGCACTTCCACCCTACCTCTTTCTGGATGCGCTTATCGAACCACGTGCATTGAAATACTTCTTAATTGTTCACCTATTATTCTTCATCGTGTGAGATTATCGGTAACCGCCACGCAAGCATGCGGTCCAAAACCACTCTGGGTCGTTTTCCCGTAAATGAAACATCTTTTGGATCGAAAGCTTCCCCAGGGATACGTAAATTTGGACCAAGTGGTATTTAATAGGTATCGTCGCATTTAATAATTTTTGCAGACAATTAAATAGTGAACCATCCTCGGAGAAGAAAATAATGCTAACTAAATCTAATTATAAAAATAAATTGCACGCTGATTCTTTTATCACAAAAGCCAACGTGGGGTGACCCCACGAAGTATCTGTGGGAATCAGAACGCAAATATAAATGAAGCATTGTGCAGGGATTTTAAGGCACGTGTCGATGGAATTAGGCTGAATCGCCACGTGTTCCAAGGTACGCGATTAGTGACGATTTCAGTGACATCAATCAACGGTAAAATACAGATAAGCGAACTACAGTACGATTTTCTACACTCAGTTCACCGCACGTAATTTTGCTAGAAAACCAGGGGCTATTGATAAAAGGCGGACGTGCGTTGATGCACCCTTCCGAAAGAAAAATAATTTTAAATCTACTAAAAGGACATAACAAGAGCAGTTTGAAAATTGAAATCAACTGCTATACAAATTTATTTCGATAATGATATGCCAGTAAACAAGTTTCAATCAAAAGTTTGCGACGTTCTGCATTTTTTGTTGTAAATTCAACTTTATAAAACAAAATTAGTTCATAAAACAGTCCAAGTTTGTAGTTTCCTACCCAACATCAAAAGAAAAACTTTACAAAGTTTTTGCCAGCTAAACAATCATATCGAACCCTAAACCACGTATAAAGAAATAACTTGAACTCTTTTTGTTGACTTACGTTCACAAAAAGCAAGTACACATAATAAGACGAGAAGGAAAATGATGGTCCAAAATTTTTGGATCGTTTTCTCCTCACGTTGTACCTAGTGATGTGAAGAGCGAGGTTATTAAGGTAGGGGAGTTGGTGCACCCCTGCAGAACAAATCGCCCTACGACTGGAGAGCATATCACGATTCACAGCGCAAGATTAATCTGAACGTTTGATTACTCATCCAAATTTATCTAACATTAGAATTTATATCAAATAAATATCCAAACATAAAAAATGTAATTATAGCATCCGTGAGTTCAAAAATAGAATCCAACAATATGCTTAACTACCAAAAAATTAAACAACACTTTAAGTGCGTTGACTTATTTTTTGACAACACAAAATGTATGTGTACGTTTTGGAGCTATTAATTGGGCTATTTAGATACTACACGATAGTGGAGTAATAAAAAAATGTGAGTAATTGTAGTGACGAATGGATCGTAGTTATACGAACAGGAAATGGAACTTGCTTTCCACCTCATTGGACAGCCTGTGACGACGTGTGACCGCGGATCATTGATCAGGTCGTAAGTTGGACATAACCTCGCCTCCCCCGAGCTGTTGGACAGGAAGCTTGTCTAAACAATGCTCTTGCAAGACCGCCTCCAGGAAGGTGAACAGATAAACTATGTTAAACAAAGCAGAAGGCGTCCCCTATAAGCCAAACGACGTCGTTTCGATCCATTTTACAAACAAATCCTCTCTCAACAAACTCAATAATATTGGATAAAATGACACGAAAATAAATTTGAGCAAGTCGAGAAATCTTCCTTTCATAAGTTGGTAACGACACTGTAATGAACGTAATCCGGTGAGTTATGCCCGGTAAAGTAACAATAGACTGGCTCAAGGCGCCACATAAGTGTGAATCAAAAGTTATCCAAGTTACCTCGAGCAGCGACCACAATATCCCTATTATATTAAATCAACGACTGGTCAGCGTGCTCTGAAAGCTTCTGAAAACAACATTGAACCAAAGTTGGCCGGATATGCCGGTGCTGTGTCATTATCACCTCGAACGAACAAAGGAGATGAAGAATGGCTGCAGAGAAAGAACTGCATTAGCGCGCCACTTGCAATATAGAAGACACCGAGGAAATTCTACTTCCTCGCTAGGAAATGGGGTTACAGTTTGATGTTTCAAAAATATGGTTTCGTTCCATTACATTAAATTATACCTTTTCACGAGGAAACAATACATTTCTTTTATGTCAAAACAGCTTTTTTGATGGGCTTAAAACAAACAAGCGATTTTTGAGCAAAAAAAAGCGAGCAATAAAGTGTTACTTAAAAAAGTTTGACTTAATGGGTCGTGTCTTCCTTAGAAAAAGAGCTCACGGTTATTGTGGCCATTAACAAAATTTTTAAATAAAGAAGTTAAGCGATCGTAAAATTTTTTTTTAAATTCCTTCGGTTAAAAAACTATCGCTTTTATTTTTAATAAAACTATAATTTTAATGACAACAAAGTGAAACAGGTGCACATTTCAATATAACAAATACTTAGGTCGTCTTAATAATTTTCTTGGCACATTTCACGACGACGACGCCGTTACATCTTTTTTTTTTCATTATGTAATGTTGTGTGTAAACTTTGTTGGTGGTTTAATTTTTATGAAACAATAAATTAGCAACATAGTATATAGAGGGTCATTTATTTTGATAATGTAATAAAATATTAGAGGGCCAGAGAGGAATTAAACATATAGAAGACGTTTGCAAGTAAATGCTACTCATCATTAGAAACGATAAAGATAAGTTGGGGAAGTCGGAGAGAAACTGATGAAACAACCCTTTATCCCTAACATCAGATCCGGTTGTGGGAACTTGTCGAAGTAATACAAACAGAGTTGACTTAGGAAAAGGGGACATCCGTTAGCAGACCACACAGATCACAACCCACTTGCGGTCAGAAGAGCAAGACATGTTTAAGATAAATAACGATATCTATCCTTCCACCCCGTCCCAAGACACACTAATGACCCAAACAACTACCAACTACTAGGAAATGTGCCTAGATACGTGACGCGAGATCCAACGATGAAAACGGCCAAGATAAGGCTGTTGATAATAAAAATCATAATTTTATGGGAGAACATAAAGACCATCTTCGACGAAATGTCCGTTTTGATTAGTAACGTCGCAAAATTTGTAATGAAAAAATTAAAGAACGTATCGACCGTGGACCATAAATCGTAGAAAACTGCCACATCGGCATTTTTATGACGATTCGATTGAATAACAAAAGTTAGGTTAGATTTCGAACGCAACAAATTGGCGTAACCGTCGACTAAGTACTTCTGTCGACGTGCTTATTACACCGCGCCGGCAGGGGCTATGAGATTTTCATCAAGTATGCAAATGAAGGAGAAAATTACTTTTCCTATATAATCGTCATTATTTCCACATTGATATCAAGCCCGCGTGTGATCACATATTGCTGTTTTTCTCGCCGCCTGCACAAGCCATCATGATACACGGTATTATACAAAGTACACTGGATGTTAACGTTATTGCTATAAAGAATTTATTCACAAAAATTTCAATTTAAAATTTTTTTATACAAAAAAACCTCATTAAAAAGAAGTTCGCCAAGAACCTTGATTTAAATTTTTGCTATCTAACGCTAATTTTATAGAAAAATATTTATCTTACGATGATGGATATTTTGCAAAGTACTTCTCTAAAAATAAATACAGATAATGTACCTGTCAGACAGAATATTAACGTAAATTAAAACAATTTTTTTGCAAAAAATGCTTTTAAGAGTAGCCGATGACAAGTGAGAAACACATGGCGCTCTGTTAATAAGGATTTCGTTATTAAAATTATAATTTATATTGATATCAAGTTCTCCTAATTTAATTTTATTTAAAATTATCATATTTCTGGACGTGGACACTTATATGATGCAATGCATCCGATTGCACCGGGAGCGCCACGTGAAAATGTGAACTTTTGTTCAGTTTTCCAGAACGGCAGAAGTCATTGATTGCTTCTACTGTTCTATTAATTATGATCACCAAAAATTGCACTAAATTATTATCAAGCACAACCCTCAAATAATCGACCTGCAATCTACTGAATTGGAGTAAATAGAACAAAATTCAACATTATAAAAAAATAGTACGTTTAAAAGAGTTGCCCCACCCTCAAGAGGATATCGAATTTTTTTAAGATCCTGGACTTGTGTTTATGCCTAATAAAATAACAAAAAAACCCATCATTTTATAACAAAATTCTGAAATATTCCAAAAGAGCGAATTAGCTGTAAAATATTTTTAAAAACTACAGAAGAACTCAAAACAAACAGCAACAGAAAAACTTAATGTAAAGATACAGGAAACTGCATGGGGGGCCACTTCGACAAGAAAAAACCAGACTTGCTCTACAACTGTTTAAAATTGCAGATAATAAACATCAAGTTCGAAGGACCTGTCATGCAAGATCTCCTCATGACAAAGATAAGTTTAACAAAGCCATTAAGAACTTAAAAATTTAATAAACAAAGAAAAAATTTAGTTTTCAGAAACACTTTGAAAATTTAACAGCAACAAAAATCCTGTAACCATTGCATATAGGAAGTCTTCCAACCCTTCCCGCCTGAAAAAAGTAACGAAGAAGGGAAAAAGTACCAAATGGATTTTCCTGAAAAGATTCAGAACAAAAGAAGTAAAGAATGTTATACTGAAAGAACTTAACCACAAAAATTCACCAGGCTACAGAATTTTGCAAGAACTATCATGAAAGCAACTCGTATATTATTTAATTCCACATTAAGACTGAACTAGTTTGAGGTATAAAAGGACGGTCCATACCTGGGTGGGGGAGGGGGGACAAATGTGACGGCCGCATAATAATACCCATTTTTGCGATTTCTAAGAAAATTGTGTTTGAATATTTTTTTATGTAATATTTTGTAAAAAAAAACTTATAACAAGTTTGAATTTAGACGAATGATCGTCTACGAATCCGAAGACGAATCCAAAGATTGTGTCGAACTGTGACAAGGAGTGGAGGGGGGGGGGGCTGAAAAGTCGGAAAAAATTGCGGACGTCTTTTATGAACGAACCCCTTTCCACTCCAATGGAAAGTAGCATAAATAACTATATGATTCCAAAACCACGAAAGAATCCAGAAAAGTGACATCCTACAAACCTATAAGTCTGCTTCCTGTCATATCAAAGCGAAACGATTGAAGACAATTTGGCAAACAAAAAAATTTATACCCGACCATCAATTTGGATTTAGAGAAAAACACTCAACTGAAACTCACTAAAAAAATCAGTACGGATCTGGAAGAGAAAAGATATTATAACAAATTTTTATGTTGAACTTGATAAACAAATTTCAACAAAGTTTGTTGGTCAGTGCACCATGGTTCGTTACAAACGAGATTATACCAAAGGATCGAGGTATACCGATGGCGAAAAAGAAATTGTCGCATTTTAGCGAGTATAAAAATTAACTCGGTGTTCATCCAAATCAATTTGTAAGAATACTGCCAAATCATTTACAGATTGTAAATAAAAAACAAATAATATTATGCATTGATTTGGTTCTGAACTTTTTTTACCGACTTGGTTTAGAAGGTGCCTAATCTAATTTTGCAGAATTGAAAAATTTACGTATTTTAAAAACTTGAAATTAAAGAATAGAAGTCATCTCTGAATAATTCAACCAAAAGAAAGTAACAAATTTACATTATTGAATGAACTGAAACAAATATACGTACTTAGTTACAAAGAAAATATTAAAAATATTGTAAAAAAAGAATGAAAAAACAAATAAACAATTTAATCAGAACTGTAAAAATATCGTGTTAACAAAAGAAAATAAATAACAAAAAGAAATTAAAACCGAAAGTGAATATTATGAGATATTTCGAGTCGGAGCTGCAAAGCTGATTAGAATATTTTGTACTGAAATTTTCACCTTGAATTTTCTCAATTTAATTTCTTCAAATTAAATTTCTTAATTTGCTTCATTTTTGTTTAATTTGACTAAAAATTTGTACGTTCTATGCTTAATTAATGCTCTAATCTGTATAGTATTGCTGATAACTACATCCTTTAAAATTTACCTTAAAAAGTCAGCTTACGATAGCGTATAATTTATTTCAGGTCCTGAAAGGTTTTCATTACAAAATTCAACTTGAATTCAAATTTTTACGAAAATTGCCATCGACACTATTCAAAACCTAACTTATATAATTTTTAATACTTATTTAATAATTTTTTTAATACTAAACACATAAAAATTTTAATACTTAATTTTTAATGTAATTTTTATATTACTTTTTTTTTAATATTAAATTAACGAACTATGAAAATAATATAATTTATTATAATATTCAATATTTTATTAGTCTGTTCTAATGTTCAATGATGTGGAGAATTTTTAGTTGGAACTAAAAAAGAGATGTAACTTTTTGGCCGACCCTTTCCTTAAGGCAGCCACAGACTATCGGCTTTGTTCGACGTACTTGTTCGACTGCTTTGTTCGACGAGCAAGTCTGTGGGTGTGTGGCAGTAATTCCGTCGTACTTGTTCGCCAACAAGAACGACGGATTTGTTCGACGGTTTTGTTCGACGGCTTTGATCTCTGTCTCTCTGTCTCTATCTCTCTAACTATCTCTGTCTTGATAACACCGTCGAACAAGTCTGCAAGTCTGTGGCCTATTCGAACAAAGCAGTCGAACAAAGCAGTCGAACAAGTACGTCGAACAAAGCCGATAGTCTGTGGCTGCCTTTATTTGCAAGTCGATTTTCAAGTTTTTGGTCTCATTATGAACCCCTCTATAATTTCAATTTTTTTATTTCAAAAAATGCTTTTTTATAGCACATAAAGTGAGACTAAAATTTAAAAATCGACGGGTAAATAAAGGAAGGTCGACAAAAATGCATTAGAAAATATTGCAAATTTGCCAAGTTATATGTGAAAAGTAGTTGGTCGAATTACCACATGGTTTTTTTATATCATATTGTAGGATTGGTAATCTGACGGCCTCTATGACTTACCAATGTGCGATTGCTATGATTATGCGGCCTAAAAGCCGCACGGTTACTTCTTACGGAGATAACTAAAAAAAATCCATAGTTTTTTTTCCATTAAAAGTTATAAAAATATCTACACATTAAAATATAAAAACGATCTTTCTTATCGTATCAAGAACTGATAGGCATGAATGGATTAACCAGATTCCTTCTATAGATAACCCCCCCTCTATATCTAAAAAAAATAAATAAAAAGCTATTTGTATATAATTATTAAGAGCGCAGTACAATTATTGTACTTAATTTACAGTAATTCGATACAATTGGGTTTATCAAATAATTATTTGAAAATATTTTCTTAAAATTTAATAACCAATACCATCAACAACAGAAAGTATAAACCATAGTAAGCAAAGAACAAATTACATAGGGAGCCATTTCACCAATTTCATTAATTTTTGTATTCCAATTTTTTACATTTGGAAAAGTATTAACCATTTAAAACTGCAAAGTTGGAAATGGCGATTTGTTAGCTTAATGCGAATGCTTAATTTTGCAACCAACAATTAATTAGAAAATTAAATAAGTCTTTATAAAGGCCAATCAATTTTTTTTTATATTTTCATCCAAATTATTTGTACAATTGAGAATTTTAATTCTTTAAAAATCCATCACTTTTACTTTATATTTGATTTATTGCTGCCTTTGTATTACATTGTTTTGTGATAACCACTTGGACCGAACCATAAGTTTATTTACCTTTTATTGAATATTTTTTTAAAAAAATTTTTGAAAATTTAAAATAACTTAATCGAAGCTTTTCTTCATAACTAAAAGCTCTACACCGAAACAAAAGATTTTTAATTTAAGATTTTTAATTGCCTCTACAAATTAACTAAATTTTAATATTAAAAGACAGAAGTCGGGGTGAGACAATCTTGATAATCAACTTCAATGCATTGTCGTTATGGGCTTTCCATGGGTAAACCAGTTGAATGAGGCCAAAAGTCGATCAGCTATGGCTTTAGGCCGCACAACAACGAAAATCATGTACTTGTTATTATATAATTAAAACATCTCAAGTAGATGTTGTCTTTATGCAGTGCTGAAAACTTCGAGAGATATTTTCACAATAAAATTCAAATTATTTTATAAGCTTTCCGGAACTTGTTATTGCTATCTTCGGACGATGTTAATTTGTACATTAACATGGAAACAGGTGAAAATAGAAAGACATTCGATCTAAAATTAAATAAAAAAATTTTCTATTGTAAAACCAACTTCATATATTTTTACATAGAACAGTTGTTGGTCCTTCAAAAAAATTTCAAACAATCGACTGCATTACTTTTTATTTCGCATTTTTCTACAAATTACTATTCTAATTTTTTTGAATTTCTAGAGAGCCATCCAGAGTTATTTAAAATGTTATCTACACCGACATATTAATTTCAATCCACCTCTAAATTTGACCATACATACAAATAAGTCTCGGAGCAATCACAATTATGGTATCACCTATGTCCGCCCATGGACGTACATATACTAATAACTTCCTGTTGTATCTGGGAAGTGAAGTGGTGATAAAGTGCAATTTCCAACTTCCCACAGGAACACGAAGGTGAAAACTTGAATTGTTATCGTCGGATAAGCACATTTTCCTGTCGGCCCTAAAATGATGCATAGTGCATATTTAGCAATTTTAATTTCGAGGCGGAAAATCACAAACCAAAAGATCCTTTCAGAAGTGTTAATGATCGAGACAATTTGCGTCAATTTATCCAAATATAGAACAAGCCAACAACCGTTATAAATAAACGTTATCGAAAAGTACGTAGAACGGATATTGATATGACCAAACAATGAAAATGTAGGAAGCATGAACCGAACAAGCAATCACAATCTGTTGCATCCTTCGGCGTTTACCTAATAAAGCGCACGGTTTTAAATTTTATTAAAATATTAGCTTTGATTAAATTTTATTAAAATATTTATAATTCGAAAAAAAGTGGGTTAAATAGAATTAGTATATGACAGGAAGCAACATAATGAATCATGTTCACAAGGTTGATGGAGATCCGCGAAATTGTAACGAATAAGGGGCGTGCTCTAAAAACTCATTTGACCATCGCTTTGTTTACAAACCAAGGGGGGTGGATGGCTTAAAACCTGCTTCTTTCATTAACATTGGGGATACGTTTCAATAACCTGACTTTCATATCCTGTCTGGTTGTGATGAGGTATTATAGGTCACTTTACAACACGGACCACAAGACAAGCAAAAAAATGAGTCCGTCAGTAAACCAAAGGCGGCTAATTTGAATATCTAGAAAAGCAATAAATTTTCTACCCTTAGAAGCTTTTTTTTTACTTGATAAGATACGTAAAATGTAATAAGCAGTACTTGGATGCTACATGGAGTATGTAAACAGTAAACGACTGTAACATTAATAAAGAAGCAAAGTATTAGTTAATATGAACTCCTGCAAAATTGTGACATATACGTTTCGTTTCGTAACTTTTGCATTTCGTAAAAGACGTACAAATAACTCAATGTCAACAGGAACTTGAAATATAATTGGGAACAGTAACGGCTTCAGGTGCCCTTACCTGCTAAAGTAATCCCGGGATGCAATTTTCCAAGATCGGAAGAATTAATTTAATGGTTGTCACTTCGCCAAAATCGGCGCTTCGGGAGTTAAGGAAAAATAATGTCAAGATACTTTTAGATACTCGAAATTCTGCTGTACTTAGCAAAATTAATTTCCCGTGGTTTGGAAATATAATTCACCTAATAGTATATGAACCTGGCACCTGAGGCCTATCGGTCAGCGTCTACGTTTTCTTGTTTGGAATGATGAGAAAATTTGTAATTTTGAAGGACCGAATTCGACAGTCCTGAACCCGACCCTGCGTTAACTGTTAACAAAAGTAAAGGGAATTTAAACGAAGTAACTTTATCTGTTGTTATGTTGCACGGTATTAAATGAAAACAGGTGATGTTTTATACAAATGTAGACATGTTTAACAAGTGTGCATTATTTGAAGAGCACTAACACGAGAAAAGACGAAAAAAATTCCATAAAAGCTCCATTCATGGTGATTATAATGAAGCTTATGTTACACCTCTAAAACACAATTTATCTGTATGTTCCATATGTGTATGAACATGTCGTAATTGAACGTGGCTATTTTAATTAGAAAACAAAAAATAAACAGAACGATGAAATGGCGAGTATACTTTACCAATTCGGTCTGTGATGAACAAGTTTTTAATTGACGGTGGAAAACATCAAACACTCGACGCTATATCGTACAAAAGAGGAGTCGCAAAACAGCAAAAAAAAGTTTTTACGATATTAGTTTTTAAATTGTTGAAAAAAAAGTCAGAATTACTTTTGGATTGGTAAAATTGTCTTATTAGGAATGTCGCGTCGCGTCGGTGGGAAGTCAATTTGGTTTAAATTAAACTTGCAAAAATGTAGGATAAATTAAAATGAAAAATTAATAAATTGTCCGGTCGACATCAAATAAAGTCAGGATGACACGACTCCAGCTCGGTATGAAATTCCTGATTATATGCATATGTGTCCGGATTACAGGTCTTATTAAGGCCGTGCGATCGCAATATAAAAGCTTTGTGGTTGTTCATTTTGGTATAATCAGAAATTAATATTAAATTCGCTCATGTATATGCAATTACGGCCCGGATGTTTTCAGACAAGGGGCGAAGGTAGACACGTATAATATTCGCGGTAAACGTTATTATCGGGCATTCCCTTTGTACCCCTTCAGGGCTATCAAAATAATAATTATTATACATATCGGGGTGTAATAATTTTTAAAATAAAATTTTTTTAATCCCCTCAAGGTTTCCGTGTACATATACAAAATAGGTAGGATAAAATTTGTGTTCGGCAATTTTTTACGACATCCAAAACGCAAAAATCATTTTTCCTAAGAGGTGTGCATCAAACCCAATTCTAAAAATGCGTGGTTCCGTATTCTTATCATGGCCAACTGTAAATAACTGTGATTTGTCCATGTCCGCCCGTGAACAAATGTTAGCTAGAATGGGGAATGCGCAAAAGATTGAGAACGCGCAAAAGAAAAAAATGCATACTATTTCTCCACGGAAGAGAAGACAATTTTCTGTTCCATTTACTCCGTCTGTTAAGTCGATGCCCATAGAAGAGACACACTGAAAAATACTCATCTTAGGTGGATAATTACACTCAATAATAATTAACGGTTTCGAATAAATCAAGAAAAACTTTTACCGAACTTTTAATTTTCTGACTTCCTCCACGTCAAATTTTAATTAAGGTCATCATTTCTAACGCTTTCAACCTTAAACTACTTTCAATTTCCGTGAAAAATGTAAAATCTGTTATCTCACTTAAATAATTCTTGTAAAAAAATAATTGATAAAACAAAACAGGAAGCGTACAGGAATGTTAAATACATTGCAACTGATACTAAATACATCCTCTTTCAATTCATAGAAAACTATTCTAATCATTGAAAAATAAGATTGTCAGTAGCATTATCAATATTCCCGTTTGGTTAATAAACTACCTGAAAAAAAAATTAAAACAATAGGATTCTGCGCCTTCACCGCACAACTAAAACTTTGCACGATAATCAACGAATTAGCAATAAAAGCTCTATTTTGATCATTTCATTTACAGTAAAAAATTAATTAAATTACATTTTTCATTTCGCCACTCTGACAGAATCTGAAGTCGTTTCAAAATTCTAAAAAACAGTTTTGTGGAAATATTCAGTTTTAATTTCCACCTTATTTGCTATAAGCAAGGGATAACTGGTTAAGGGATTGAGGTTATTGCATGAAATTGTACATTCCGACGTTCTATGCTCAAAATTGCATAGTTTGTCTTTTTTTTATCATTTAATTTTTGTTTTGATTTTACTTGGATGATTATTTTTTTTTATTTTAATTGTGTGAGAATTTTTCAATTAACAGTAATGTTTTCAAATTTTGATGAATTTATATTTAATTTTTATGTGGTTTTTATTCGAATCATAATGAAGTTCAACAAAATGTTCAGGAAAAGGTCAAAAACGCAAAATAAGTGATTTTAAATTTTTTGACAAAAATTTTTGAGTCCTTGTTCCTATTGTTATTATGCAGCAAACTGACGGCCATACTCGTAAGATCTGGAGATCATTTGGTTATCGATTCTATTCTCGGCGGCCGCTATCGCTTTATTTGTCCGGTGGTTTAGATTCCACGTTAACCGTTGGCTTTCTTAATGTGCACTTTCAGAAATTTTATTTTTTTGATAAATGCAATAATGTAATCTTGAAATTTTGAAAATGCCTATTTGTAAAAACTAGATGTAGGAACCGGAGGGTCTGGGGGTATGAAATACCCTCCAGCATCAAACAATTAAATGGGCGCAATTTTATTATCATGCACCGCAAAAAATAGTGTAAGTGCTCAGTGGTTTGTAAATTTACATGGCTAATCTTTGCAATGAGATTTCTCTTTACATAGATTTACTATACTAAATAAATTTACATTACAAAACACCGGTCACTCAAATTAATTTCTTTCCGGGTAGTGACGGGTATTGTAACTTCCCTTCTTTGCCACACATTTTTGGCCAGCGCTAAATTTAAATGTGGGGGACCTACAGTTTAACGTCGCCTCCAAACGACAGATAAATTAGAGAAAAGTATTTTAGACATTTAAACCCCACTACTGCCTATATACAACTTTGGCAATTTATATTAGCTGTTTGTAGAATTTGTTTTAATTTTGCTAATATGTCATTTTACCAGAACTTGATACTTTCACCTTAATCATTTTCTCCGAGCTAACCTAACACTTAAATATCTATATCTGAATATGGCTTCCAAATAAGCTCGGCCTTCGGTCTCGCATCTTAGGGTTCTATCGTGAATTTTTGACTTGTAAGGAAAATCGAACCTACTTGCGTGAAAATTTCAACTTTCCAGGTAATCCAGAAGCGACGAAACAATTTTACAATAGGGAAATCAGAGTTTTGTACGTAATTCCCATATTTATTTATTATAGTATTTGAAATCTATATATGTATACCACATTGTTGTCATTACTTAAAAACTACTTTTTTTGGTCAGTACGTCCGCAGATATCCGATAAGCAAGACCACGGCTCTGAGGTTTCCCTAATTGTGATCAAAGCCGTTCAAATGAGACCTGCAAATAACGAACTTCTCAGAAATTCGCCCCAAAACTTTTTTCTTTTTCACAGACAAAGACGGTCGCTTCATAACCTTCATAAGATGTGGTTAATGTGGTTAAAACCTAACAATTTTTGTAAGATATTAAAGGTACGATGACCTAAAATTATTGAAAATTCCTACCTGGAAAATGTACAACAATTCAATGGTTAGAGTTTGTTCCAGTGCCTTTTACACGCTTAGGACTTCTTCTTCATCAGCTTGTGTTCGTACACTTCCGAACGCTATCTTGTTCCATTCCACCCTATTTTGGGCTGTTTGAAACCAATGTCGTTCTGCATATCTCTTTTACATCATCTAACCATCTCATTTGGGGGCTTTCCCAGATTTCATTAGTAACTCGACGTCCCCAATGGGTCAGTTTGTGCGTTCATTTGAGGGAACCTTTTCTGGCTACGTGTACCAAGCATTGCCACTCCGTTCCATTATATCCGTTACTTTTGTTCTCTGTATTTTCCACTTTCTTTCACATTAACTCCCAGTATTCTTGTGAGAACTTAGGGGTTCAATTTTGCGATATTAGCAAAAGAATGTTCAAAAAGAATGGTCTGGAACCTGCGTTTACCTTTCTTTTCAAATTAGTTTTGTGATCATAATTGGTTTTTACATCTAAGGTAGCTTGCTAAACTGGCCCTCGATGTGGATAGACCATGTTTCCTATCGTTATGAAGGCAAAGCATTAACACAGAGAGACCGACGGCTTTGCGTGTCCTCCAAAGCACGGAAACGGTCAAGAAATTTTTACGCTCAAACCCGGGAAACCTGGGAAAAATCGAACCAGGAAACCCTACCATGGCCATGACGGCAATCACTTTATTTTTATGTTATAAAATTGTTACAGGGATTCATCGAAAATCCTGGGTTATTTTTATTACACCACCAGCTTGTTGATGGAGGTAAACTGACGGCATTGTATACTGATTTTGGAAGATTTCCAAGTTGATCTACAGACGATCGTTCATTGTGTAATTTTATAATGCACCTCCTATTTTCATGGACAGAAACCTGCACATCATTTGAAGTGAGCTCACGGATGCAAGTACAAAACTTGCTGTAATTTTTAATCGTTTAAATTTAAACAACCAATTATCAATTTTGTGAAAGCATTTTGTTTAGCCCTAATTTTCGAAATTAAAAGTTTTGCTTTCAGTGTTTCATTGAGTCACCTGGCGCCCAACACATTTTTATGTGGACAGGTAAGACCTACTTAATCTTGCCCGAAGTGGAGAAATTGACTAGTTTGAAACGTTCAAGTACTGTGGTAAACATATACCGATTACTTGCCAAAAAATTTATGTCAATAATTTGCATAAGTCAAAAAACTGTAATCTTGACTTGCAAAATATGAAAAATAGAAATTATGATCGTATTTATTTCTAAATAAATCGAAATAAAATTGTGTAATATTTATGTTTCTATTAAAATTCTTGGCTTTTAACGATGTCTGGATTCGCAATCAAATAATACAGCAAAAAGAATATCAAAAAAGTAAAAAGCGCAAAATGCAGCCATAATTTTACGTGGTTTATAATATTTATTTGTATGTATTTATTTGTCGAAAATTTCGACACATAAAGTAGAATGGCAATACAAATATCTTGTCATAATAATGTTAACAGGGTGAGGGTATGATCCAAGAGGAAGCGTGTTGGAAAGTGGCCAATCTGTATCATTCCTCCTATGTTAGTATAGTTTTATATAAGCACAAATGGTGGGATAATAGTCCATGCTGCTTAGTTACAACACTCTTAACTCTTTTTGCTCATTCAAGCACTTGACAGAACTAACAAGCAACTTAGCCAACTAACTTTTTGTACTTTTATATTTCCATTTGTTTATTTCTCTCTCGTATTCATGATTTAGCTCCAAACTTGAAAATCGTGAGATATCGCTTCATCTTTATGAATAGGTAAATCTCAAAAGGTATAACCTCAGAGCCGGTGGGATCGCTGCAGAGCATAAAATCCAAATCAACAAACCATATGGGGCAACATATCAAAATGATAACACATGTGTCCGCTCGAAAAATGAACATGAATTATGAAAATAGGTTAGGGTGTAGATCTTGTTACGATGTGCCCAGGTGACCCAAAACTTGACACTTTTCTTAACGATCACTTGTTATTGGAGGTTGGATTTATATGAACACTAAAAATATAAAATATGCACATAAATACGCACTAAAAATGACAACGTTTGTTTGATAACGTAACAGATCACCTTTACTCAATTTATTTAAATGTAAAAGATAAATCACTGCAATTTTGTGTTAAAAATTCGGATTAAACGTCGTAAAGTAAGAACTAAAATTTTTGTTTTGATGGAACTTTCCGATTTCTCCTCATTAACCCTAATCAATTCTTTTCAACTTTTCTGCTTTATTCTTTTATTTTGACCCTCGAGATTTTGATGCATTGCAATCTTTGTGACTGAAGATGGTTATTTCAGGCACCACAAATCCTCCTCGCCATTTATTTTCGCTTTCAAAACACTTTTCGCCTTTCTTACTTTGTCCGGAAAAGCTCTTCGAGTTTTGCTGTTACAAAAAATAGAATACAAATCAGGGGCGCAACTGACATTAACGATGATATGGTGATGGCCTTATCAATTCGTTTAGATAAAAAAATTATTGAAGAAACAGATCGAGCCGCAGACGATTTTTTGAAAAATACAACAAAATAAGGGGAGAGGAATTTAACCAAATTGAGAATTGAAACATTTGATGAAGGCAATAATCTATTGCCAAATTCGAGATAATTTGAAATTTGTAGCGTTTATTTATTGGGCAGACTTCTCCAATCTTTGTTAGTCATGCCTGATTTTGTGCAGTTGTAGTTTATTTTTCTTTACTTAATTTACTATTGGTCAGTCAGCTGTTAAGTGTGGCTTTAAGTTAGCAAAAATTTAGTTCGAAGTCAAGACAGAGTCTGAATTAAACAACTTAAACCAGCATTTCGCGTCGTGCCATCGCTGTTCTGTTGGAAGTTTTCCTTCTGCAGCCAAAATTGCTGCCTGGAAAGCCTGATACTTCTTCACTATTATAACTTGATAGCCTCAATTTATTTCTCCAGAAAGAAAACATCTCAAGTTGAAACTGATGTGACATCAATAAATTCCAGAGGGAAAACCAATTTCTATTATGATCATCCCACCATTAATATAATCTTTTTTTTCCTAAAAAAATGTTCTTATGATTTCTTCCTAAACGTTTCGTTTCTTTATATGTTACATACTCTCCTCGGGGGGACCTACTGTTCCCCTACTTCAGAACGTCGGTTCTGAAAAACCAAATTTATACAGATAAAGCGTGCGGTGAGTCTAATGGTAGAGAGCTGGACTACTGAAGTAAAAATCCAGATTCGATCTGGTAAAACTATAAGTTTCAGAAATAAAACCTCAATGATGCAAAGAATAACACACAGTTCCCAATCGAGTGCAGGCAATTGTGGGATTATTTAGTTATTATTTATGTACTGAACCAAAAATCCTGATAAATACTATGAATTTAATCGATAAACAAAAATTGTCGTGATTTTCTATAAAAAATTGGGTTACTGTACGGTTAATGTAACCACTCGAAACTAAATTTCTTCTGCTACACACTAAAGAACACAGTTAATATAACAAATTCTCAAAATATGAACCGAGAATTTGTTATCAAAATTTTGAAATAATCGATTTTGAAAATCGTAAATTTTACATGTTTCACTGACGCGCGGGTGGAATCTCACCCATTCTGTTGGCGGTCCGCGCACTGAGATATACTCTAAGGGTACGTTTATGTTGGAGCTGCGATAAACGATAAGAGCGACGATACTAGCGAAGCTAAGAAAATAAATGTCATTATTTTATATGCAGTTGTTTATATTGTAGCGTTGCGTTGATATAAACACCTGCATATAAAATAATGACATTTATTTTCTTAGCTTCGCTAGTATCGTCGCTCTTATCGTTTATCGCAGCTCCAACATAAACGTACCCTTACACTTAGAAAATTTCGCACCGGCAGATGCACCTCGACTGTCGTACATGCAACATAGGTTATTTTTTGTTTTTAAGCGATTTTTTGGGGGTTTTTTGGGGGTTTTTTGGGGGAAGTTTTTGAATTATTAGTTAGAGGAATACGTTTAGCATTAAAGAAGAAAAATTTGTATTTATGAAACACTGTGGAACGATTGTGTGACGAACGAAAAATAAACAGATGGTCACAAGGAAAATCATACGAATTTAAAGCCATATTTTTGGAAAAATTTAAGGACTCTAATTAAAATTTGCATGCATCATTACAAAAATTAATAAAATTTACTCCATATTAAGAAATTCATATCCTTTAATGCGTGGTGTATTATAAAAAAATCATTTGTCTGGCCTAACGTGGGGTACATAAAAATGTGATATGCATATCAATATGTGAATGAAAAAGTTCTTTGCATTAATGAATGCCGTCATTGTATTTACGAATTTGTTTACTGTATTTATTATGAAAGCTTTATAAAATCAGTGAACATCATCAAAAAATATTTTTTCAGTGCGTATAAACCAGAGTTCCCACTCTTCTCGGAAAACCTGGAAAAGTCACACTGAGAAAAAAATTGAAGTAGGAATTCGTCTCGCAACAATTTGATATAAATATTACTTTAATTGTTGCCAAATTTACTTCATTTTATTGTAAAATTGACATCAAATTGATGCGAGACGAATTTGCACTCCGATTTGAAGTAAGTAAAAAATACTTAAAATCAAAAAAAAATTTTCTCTGTGCAGAAAATTTAGAAAAGTTCAAATTTGGTCATGGAAAGTTAGAGAATTTTTAAGCGTCAGGGAAAATTCTTGCGAAAAATATTATAATAAACTGAAATTTTTGATATATTGAAACTCAAACATTTCTACATAATATTTTTACATATTGAAAAATTGGCATTTATTTCATTTATCCGATCAACAATTATTTTTAGATTTTACCGAGCTTTGAAAAGTCAGGGAATTTTAATCATAGAAAACCTGAAAAAATCAAGGAATTGACTTTGGAAAAGTTAATGGAAATCTTGTAAACCCTGTTGAGAGATATAATAAATTAACTTAAAAAGAATTTTACCACGCAAATCAACAAAACCTCACTTATCCTTCACGTAATCCGCATAACTGCACTTATTATCCTTTAATACAGATGAAATTCTGTCTTTCCCTGAGACACTTCTGATTCGTTTATTTTTTAGTCACCAATCTGAAAACGATCCAGTGCGGCTTTCAGGCCGCACAACCACGACAATCCCCATTAGAAAGTCATGAAGGCCGTTAGGTTAGGTTCATTTTTAGTTACCAACGTAAATGGTCGAATGACCTCACCACCAAATGGGCTAATAATGAATATTTCGCAATATTTAGTCCAACTTTTTGAAAAACAATTCGACAACTTTATTCCGTGATCTGTTAATGCCCTACAGCCTAATCACCTATGACCCAAGGTACCCAAAACCCAAAGATCAGAAATGAGTGTCGAGTAAAAACAAAAATTGCATTACATTTTCAACGATCATCATCAGGTAAAAACTTGGAATGCGAACGTTTAGTTGTATGAAAAGCTAAGGTTTGACAAGTAAATGAATAATTTGTATATGATGAGAGAAATTTGCAAAGCTTTGGTTAATTTGGAGTGTTTCATCAATTATCGAATTAAGATTAAATGGAAGCAAAATTACGCACATCACGAAAAAGATGAGAGAATGAGAAATTACGTGATTTTGGATTCCTTGTGCTCATCTTATAAAATCTTTATAATAAAATATGCATTTAATTTCGCAAAAGCTTGTTTGAAATGTTATACAGATGAGGATAATAGAACCTGCTCTTTGTATGCATAGCGAACTCATTCTGTTTCAATACCCCGTTTGCTAGTGTTTGTTCAACCCCAACCCGCTTCACTTATAACGCACGATACAAACTTATTCATTCACTTCGTTCAGCTTTTACAAGACAAGAATTTTGTTTTGAAGAGTTTGAAGAAACTGGATCCCTTTGAAACGTCGGTGTTTTACTAAATACTCGACGCGACTGCTAAATATTATTAAATTAAGAAGAAAAGGCGTTTTACTGAAGCGGAAACAGAAAGCGGGCGGCAGCCAACTCAAAACTATAAGAAGCAAAACGAATTAATAAGCGCGGAAAACTGCCGGTGCTGACGGATAAAAACAAACGTCTTACGTAATAAAATGTTTGCTTGTCCCATCCATCTATTTGCACAGTCATAAATACATTATTAACTTCCCTCTTATATCCTAAATCCAATCCAGTTACGTTATAAATTTTCGCCGAGTACTTTGAAAAATTGCTCAATTTTGTTAAACACGAATGAAATTATCGTCGGACAAGAGGAAGTAGGTTGTTTTTCATACTCGGATGCAACAAATGGTCGGTCAAAATTTAAATACGGAAGAATCAAAAGTATTGGGGTTTCGCTATTGGTCGATATTGCCGAGACGCCCAACCGAGCACCTGAATTAAGCAGGTGAAATTTTCCTGATTGGTTCTGCACGGCGCCACACAGCGTAAAGTTCTTTCATGCGCCGTTCTCTTACCTGAAACGGCAGGTGCGGTATTGGAGCGTGCAAGTCGCTCCTCCTTGTATCGACCCCAGGTAAAAAGCACCGCCATTGGCTGCGTCGCGACGTGAGCGACGCAAATTGAATAACACAAAGACACGACATAAAACTAGTTAAATTCATCATCATCGGGGGTGGTGCCCATTCTACCTTGGCGTAAACGTTAATGAAAAGGGCACATGCGACATTTGCACGGGTAATGCAGGGGTCGAGTCTGAGTCATGCGAGGGGTTCGTGATGCCAGAAATGGACGCATTGTCCGCGTGATTCACCCAGGATGTGTTCGCATAATGTACCGTGGATGCACCTATTTGTTACCCCAAAGACGAATCGTTCTGTTTTGTTCAGAGAAATGGAGAACGTCGCTCTTCGCCTATTGTACATTATGATGCCACTCGTCACGGTACCTTAACTTTCCGTTTTTACCAACTAAAGTGCTTGCCTCTCGAACGTTCAGACACGAAATTATAAAATACATTTCTATACAAGTGGTAAATAATATTGTTCCAAGATGCGCTTTATGAGGCTTTGCATCGATGCAAAAGATGACATGTTGACGAAATCGAGATCAAATGAAAATTTTATTACCTCGGAAATAAATTCACGTAATAAAGTGGTTAGAAATAAATGTTGCAAATTTATGGAACAAAAATAACTTTGAAAAATAAAAAGCGCGAAAATCCTTAGTATGTGGTAATAAAGAAAAACAAAATAAAATATTTTTGAGAACCATGCAGAGTGGAAGTAGAAATCTAAGTATGCAATAAACATTTACGGTGTTTTTGTTCCGTTTAGGGTTCGTTTCACACGTGTCACTTGCCTAGCCAGACTAATATTTTAAGGGCTGTAAAAATTTAAAAGAATCCTCCGAGGAGGTTGTAAACAATTAAATAAATACTTTTCAAACACAAAGACGACTTAAAGCTGTACGCACGTGGACCACACCGGTGCATCCCAAACGAATAAATAAATAAAAATCACAAAAATAGGCAGCCGGATCGGCTTTAGTATTCAGAGGTCATCGCATTTTACATTTTTCTTGTGTCATTTTTTATCTGTGCGGTAAGTTATTCACGTGATCACGTGAATCCCTCAACTACAAAAAAAGATTACTCGATGAACTCATCGTCACGCCGTCTGATAAGTTTACAGGTTTGGTCAAAAATGATGCACAGGGCGGTATTGTTCTAAAATTCATCGAGGATGTGGTTTTTATGCTCACATGCACAATTAAGTGGTTTTTTAACGTTTGAAATGAGCGCAATAAAGCACCGTTTCCTGTCCTACCGATTTAACAACAGAAAAGTGATTGTTCGATTTAAATCGATAAGGACTGGTTTTAAAATGTCGAAACCCACACCGCTAATAAAATCTTAACTATTTTATGACAATGAACTCTGCCTAGAGTAGACTATGCGTTGGTGTCTCATCTCCTGTTGCAGAAGATTACGTTACATTTTTCAGGAAAATTCTTTCAGCGATACAACCAAACAACACAATTAGTAAACGCCCACGAAATTGAGAGCCGGTAGTAAACAAAATTATAAATAAATACAGAAATCCGATAACCGAAAGATCCGAAAAAAACAAAGCTGAAAAATTTACAGCACCTGTAACTTAATCGTGAAGCTGTTCCAAACAAAAGTAAAAATTGTGTTGGTTCTAAAAATAAAAATGTTAAATTTTTAGATACTTGTAAGTTTAATGACCAAAACATAGACAGTAAAGGGGGCAATTTAAGTTTTTGGAGCTTTTACAATCTTCTCATTGAATTACATCATCGGAGTCGTTTACGTAAGAATCCGTTATGAATATCTTCTTTGTATGAATTTTGTAGCCAGAACATTTAAAAGTCGTAAACTTGTATTTAGTCTGCAAGGAGCGGAATATAAAAAACTTTATGAGTCTAAAATTGCCGACATCTTTAGAAAATTTACCTGAATAATCGTTCGTATACATCGAAAATTTTCTATTTGGTGCTGTTTTGATTAAATTTTTGTAAAATTCGTTTAGCCTAAACTTTCAAACTTACAGACATCAACCCTATGTATCGCAATTCGGGGCGCCTGTTTACTGAATTGGGGATAGTTTACCGATAACATCAACAATCTCGGAGTTTACTTGGCCTCGCGTCTATCATTTTCTTTGCCTTATTTTTACATTATATAGGTGCTATGAAAATGAAAAACTACTTACAATTTCACTTATCTATAATCCCATCTCTCAAACTTTATCCTCAAACGTCAATTAAGTCCAATTTTCGTTTATTCTTCTCCAAAAATATTTCAACTTTTAATGTAGATACCAGGGAGGATCACATAAAAAATCAGGAACGGGCTGGTTATGTAAGGAAGTCTTTAATGTTTTCCACTCTTTCGCATTTTATTTCAGTTGGATTACCGTTCGACTTGAAATTTTCAAAAAAATCGTCTGAGACGCTTCTTACGAATAATTAAAAACCTAACAATTCCCATCAAAAATTAAAAATCCAAAACAATTCATAAAAATAGAAATAGTCTCCAAAATTATCTTTTTTTAAAATTTGTTATACAGGATCGATTCAATATTATCTGCATCAAAACTTAAATCTTTAGATCAATGTTATAGTTTTCGCATTTAAATATTAAGTTGTAAAAAAACAGTTATGATTTTTTTTAAGGCATCACAAAAATATGTCGAATATGATGAGGTTACGAATGACTTTTGATCGAGGCTGAAGTTGCGAGGTCGAAGGCGGCTAACAACTTCGCAGACCTTTTAAATCTTCAGCAGAGTGTTGTGCTAAAAAACATGCTGAATGGAACCAACTGAACTATCTAAAACCATTCATTTATGTTGCTCGAATCTGCAAGATTTCTTACTAATTTTAGGGCCGCTACATCAACCCCCACCTCTTAGCAACCCACTTCTTAGTTAACAAGGAAGTTAAACTTGATACTTCTTAGAAATTACAGATTTTAGAATAGAATTTGCTTGATGTTACACTGGGGTCACCAATTTAGCACAATAACGTGCTGAAAAATATAATACACGCTCTGGATTTAAGCATAAATGGATTTACATTACTGTGTCCTACTTCTGAAAAAACTTTTTATGAACTAAAATTTGAGGTGTCGACAGAATGAATTATATTATCATTTAAGACTATTCGTATAATTACCTAATCATTTCTACCTTTGCCTAAATCGGATTTACTTGATTTTTCTGATATTCAATATTTATCTGCTTTTGTGCAGGGTGCATTTAATATTTATAGATATCATATTATTTATATAATTAGCTCGGCCTTCGGTCTCCCAAAAAGCATACCGCTGAAAAATTGTCTTTCCTTTGATACCCTTTGATCACCCTACCCTCGATGTCTTTTCGCTAAAGAGGATCCACAACATGATATTTAAAATCCCACATTCAATCAATTCAAAATATTTAAATTTCATTAATTATTTTTCCAGCATTTTTTCGTGAATTATTTTACCTGTCTAAATAGAAAATATTGGTCGAAAATATTTTAAATAAATTGTGAAATTATTGGAAATTCCGTGATAAAATTTTCTAAACACCAAGATTTTTTGGTGTTAAAGATCATACGGAATCTCGAGATTGATTTTTTTTTTTTGGATTATTTTATCCATTGCAGATTTGATTACATAAACAGGAAATCTTGCATGTGAACTAAAAGAAAATTTTTAAATAAAGCATGAAATTATTGGAAATCCCGAAATAATATTTCTACTTGCTAGGCGTTTAGTACTTAAAAAATTTTATGGAATTTCAGGATTGCATTTGCATCTCTGGGAGCTTTTTTGAAATTTTCTAACCGTAATAGGGCTAAATCGTGTTATACAGCGTCATTCTTGGAGGTACCGTCGGCGTCGGTTTTAAAACCGAATGCAATTTATATGAACTTCCATAATTGGAATTTCGCGCGTGCAGGTTGTAGATGAGGCTTTGAGGATTTATTTAACCTTATAATTTATTGTTAATACGTTCATTATTTTATTTTTGCATATCAATAGGGTGGATAGAGTATTAACCGTTGCGTACAAGTAAACGTGTAATGAGGATTGCCAATAGTTAACGAATTGGAAACAAGCTGCAAATGAAATTTCTAGTTCTAGTGCGTGGTTGTGCGGCCTAAACGCCGCACTGGAGCTTTTTTAGATTGGTAACTAAATAATGAACTATAATGAAGGGTACAGTACGAACTCGATAAAATACACAGTCGACGAACTATCGACGTAGGTATCGATGAAGAAACATAAAACTGGTGCAGGTAAAATTTACTGAGATCTCAATTTCTTTAATTTAAAATTTAAATTGGTATAATGGGGATAATTACCTATCACCTGTCACTCCAAACTTCACCAAAATTTTTTTATAGCAAAAGGAACCTTATTAGAGTGTCCTGTAAAAATTTCGCGTGAGAAAGTATAGTCAAAATTTCGAGAAAAATCAATTTGAAAAGTACGGGGAATGTAACCTGATATGCCTCCGACACGGGTCGATGCGACATCAGTCGCCCGTGCTTCGATGAAAATGCGTAAAATTTTTTCGCTCCGATTTGAAATATTTTTTGAAATTCGGGAAGGTGGGGGTGTGATTAGTAGATATTAGTAATAAATATTCGCAAAAAAGTGGAAAAGAACCCGTGTATTGCCGAAAAAGTGAAAAAATTAAAATTTTTAATTTTGGGGTAAATAAACATAATAAACGTTGGCTTGGCCAGAACTACGAGCATCAAAAAACCTACCCTCCGATGCTCCGCATCTCCGGGCGGTTTCTCGTGCTCAGAGCTGCTACGCAGCAGGGCTAAAGAAACGAGAAGGCGCCACCGATCAAGAACACCGCGATTAAGGCAATCGGGATTCGAGAGACCCTCAAAATAGCATTAAAAAGTATAGTCGCGGTATGGGGCAGTAAACTATTACGTTTCACCCCCTAAAAATGGCCTAAAAACAAAAAATAATCGATGTTGCATGTAAGACAGTCGAGCTGCATCTGCCGCTGCGAAACCTTTACCTTTACCTTTACCTGATATGTATTTGATGGAGCATCCCGGCATGGCCGGCCTTCTCCTTCATCTGAAAGAATACATTAATGACATTGGAAGTTGTAGAGACCGGTGGGTCTCTGGGAATTGGCGCTTGGCGGACTGACTGGTTAGAAACCTGGGCTGTGACTGTGAATATGAGATATGTGAAGAAAAAGAAATTTTTACGTTTGCCGATATAGTAGAGTCCCTAATTCGAAGAAAGAAATTATAATTTCTATTGATGACCTCGAAGTGAGTGGCTTCTACTTGGAACTAGTCAGAATTGGCGACTAGTGGGATTGTAGTGATACTATGGGGGGTGATTTATCGAAGCTTGTGGAAATTGATCGAAAAATTACACAAATCTAGTGAATAAATTCACTTTCGAAGAGAATTTGTGTAAGTTAAACCTGTGAACATACATTAGTCTGTGTGGGGGTGAGTTATGGTCAGGAGTTGTCCGTGGTCAGGAGTGATTTGGGACGGGGAATGAAGAAGTCGGCTGGGTTGTATTGACCTAGTTGATTTACTAGTGGGTTTTCTGAAAATTTGGATTTGTTGTAAAGATTGGTGGCATGTTTGCGGTTAAGAGTGTTAATAAGATCTAGTTTGGCGTCTGCATGTAGTCGCCTGTTAGTGACGTAATAGGGGGCGCTGAAAATAGCTCGGAGATTTTTGTTTTGAATGACTTGAAGTTTATTTATGGCCCTAGGGCGTGCGTATCCCCAGACAGGGGAGGCATAAATCATTGTCGGGCGGATTATGGCTTTGTATAATCTTAGTTTGTTAGCGGGGGACATGGTACTTTTACTGTTCATGAGGACGAACAATCTATTGAAGAGGCATTTGGCTTTACCGGTTGCGGAGGAAATGTGAGCGTCCCATTTGAGACGTCGGTCCATGGTAACGCCAAGGTACTTGACCTTGGTTTTCCAGGGGATTTGCTCCTCAAACATCCAGACACTGGACTTGTGAGGCTTGCAACGATTTCGAAACATGATCGCGGAACTTTTGCTCGAGTTAACCTCGATGCGCCAAGTTTCGTACCACCTCCCGAGATCGTTGATCGCCTCCTGGAGGCGGGTTGTGGCTATGTCCGGGTGGATTGAGGACGTGTATATTGCAGTGTCATCTGCATATAATGAAATTTTTGTTGCGGGATCTGAGGGGGTTGGAATGTCGCTCATAAAGATGTTAAACAGTGAAGCTGCAAGGATCGAACCCTGGGGGACCCCGGAGGTGATGGGGCGCTTTGTGGATCTAGTGTTCATGAGTTTGACTTGGAGTTTTCTGTCGTGAAGGTAGGAGGCAATAAGTCGGACTAGTGGAATTTGAATTTTAGATTGAAGCATTTTGAACAGGAGGCCTTCGTGCCAGACCTTATCGAAAGCTTTCGATACGTCGAGTAGCACTAGGCCGGTGAATTCTTTTTTGTTGAGTGCCTGCGTGACGTGCTCAACTAATCGGAGGGCTTGGTGGGTCGTGCTGTGTCCAGCACGGAAGCCGAATTGTTCGTTTTGAATAATACTGTTATCGAACATGGCTTCTTGGAGACGGGTGAGAATGACTTTTTCAACTACTTTTCCAATAGAAGGGAGCAGGCTGATTGGTCTATAGCTTTTCGGAAGTTTGAGATTTTGACCGGGTTTGGGGATTACCACTACGTCAGCGGTTTTCCAAATTTGTGGGTAGTAGTTGAGTCGAAAACATGCGTTAATTACGCCGGTGATGGCAACTTTGGCTTTTTGGGGAAGTTCTTTGAGGGCAGTATTGGTGATGCCATCGGGACCTGGGGCTTTCCTCTTTTTGAGGCGTTTAATGGCAATGGTGACCTCCGGAAGAGAGGCGGGGGTGATATGTGTGTCATCGGAGGTGTTTAGGGTGGTGGTGACATAATTTTCGACCGAATTGATATGGTCTTGGTCTAATCTTGTGGTGTTGGGGGAGCATTGAGCTTGGAGGCTGTCGGCGAAGATTTCAGCCTTTTCAAGATCGCTCCGGGCAATAGTGCCGTCAGGGCGGGAGAGAATTGGGATGGTGACTTTCTTTTTCCCCTGGAGGGCGGTGGCCATGCGCCATGCGGACATGTCTTTAAATGATAGGGAGTTAATGGTGTCTAACCATTCATTGTCATGAAATTCTTTGACTTTAACGTCTACTTGCTCTTTGAACCGGTTGTATGACCTTTGGTCATCGGGGTTACGAGTTCGCCGGGCGAGTTTCCTCGCTCGGTTTTTGGCTCTGATAAGATCTTTGAGGGAGGGAGTGAGTTTGTCTCTGACGTCCGTGGTGTTGACTTGAAAAGAAGTTTCGTCAACGGATTTTTTGATGTTGTCTTGGAAATTGACAATGAATTGGTCTAGGTCAGTGGGGGACTCAAAGAATGGGATTGGTCCAAGGTTTTTTGACAGAGTGTCTTTGAAAGAGGTCCAGTCTGTTGTCGTTCTCGTGGGAGGGCCCTTTGGGGGTAACAGCGGTCCGAGTGTCAGAAGGACCGGGTAGTGATCTGAGTTTAGCTCTTCGCTGGTGGAGATGTCGTATTGAAGTTGTACGTCTTTGAAAATGGCTATGTCCAGAATGGACGGCGTACCTGCGTTAGAAAAGTGGGTAGGGGAGGTGGGAGCGATGATCGCGAAGTCCAGCTCGTTTGCTAGTGAAAGTAGGTCACGTCCTACATGGTTTGTGTGTTTGCACAACCAGTTGGAGTGTTTAGCATTGAAATCGCCGGCGATGATTTTCGCGTCGGGGCCTTCAAGGAGGGTTTCTAGGTCCTCTTTGAGGATGCGTTGCTGAGGGCGATTATAGACGGAAGAGATTTGCAACCAACCGTGATGTGCGGTGTGGATGCTCACCGTAGTGACTTCAAGGTACTCTAGGTCGGGGGTCGGTATTGCGACGTGTTCGATGGATGATTTTACGTAAATTGCGGTTCCGCCGCCGCGTCCGTCACGGTCGTTCCTATAAAGTGAATAACAAGGGAGTTTTGCCAGTTGGCCAGCTCTGAAGTGGGTTTCGTTGACCAAGATTACGTCAAGGTCGTGATCGTGCGCGAACGCGAGAAGTTCATTTCGTTTGGCTGAAAGGCCGTTGGCGTTCCAAAAAGCCGTCTGCAAAGTGGTGGGTTGGAATCTGGGTTTAGACATTAACGGATGCGTTGCTAATGGCATTGAAGTTCGTGATTGATTTGAAATGGTCAATGACTTTGTCGCTGACTCTTTCTCTCTGAAGGAGATCAAGAACTGCTCTCATTTGTCGGGAGGGGGCCTCCTCGTAGGAGGTGGAGGGCGTGGGGGTGGCATGTGTTGCTTCCCTGTGAGGGGCATGTTGGCTAGCGACTCCTAGATAAGATGGTCGATTGGGGCCTTGAGAGGAGGGGTAATTGTAAGTGGGGCGGCCAGCGAAGCGGGAAGATGCTTCGCGGGCTGAAAGTTCTCGCCTCTTGGGCTTGGGGAACGAGGCGCAACCTTTGTAGTTTGCGGGGTGGTTTCCCCCGCAGTTAGCGCAAGTGGCCGGGTCCTCTCGGATTTTTTGACAGGAAGGTGTTAAATGATCCCCTGCGCATTTGACGCATTTGGGTGGGGCGCGGCAGAGGGTTTGGGCATGACCGAATCGTTGACAACGGTGGCATTGACCGACCTCTGTACGTTTGTGGGGGGTTTCGGTACGAGTATTGATAGACAGGACTGATGTCATGTCGAAAATTTTCTTGCCATCTGTGTTATGGGTTAGATGGACAAGGTATAATGGCATAGGTTTTTTATCGCGACCTTGGCGCATCTGAAAAACTGATTGAATATTGAAGCCCTGATATTCAAGGTCTTCTTTGACTTCTGCGGCTGTTATTGTGATTGGAAGACCTCGGATAACCACTTTAAGTGGTTTGTCCTGAGGGAGAGAATAGGAGTGCGAGGGGAGGGATTTTTCCTCAAGTAAACGGCTGAGGGCCCGGTAGTCTGTCTCGGTGGCCGGCTGGATTGAGATGCCGTCCACGAGCGTGCGGATTTTGGTGGTGGCAATTTTCCGATCGCGAATCATTTTGTTGATGGCCGGCCAGTTGTCCTTTGTACGGAGGACAATTGGGGGGATTCGGCTGGAGGAGGAGTATGTGGTAGGGTCTGGGTGTGAAGCACCCTGGGAGTTCGATTGGGAATCGTTGATGTCGATTTGGGGGCTATTGGTGTCCATGCCGTTATCATCGTCGCGTTCGGCTTGGGTATCGGTTGGGGTGTCTTCTACCTCGAGACAGGCGAACCTGTTCTTGGTAGCGGGCCCGGAAGTTTCACTGTCATTGCTGACGTTGGAGCGGGCGCGTTTAAGATTGCGGTCGCTTGGGGTGACGAAGGTGTCACCGCCAGTGGAGGTGGAGGCTTGGATATCCATTGCCTCTGATGGAGGTTGGACAGTGGAGAGGGTATGTGCAGGTATAACTGCACGGAGCGAGCGTCGCGGCTTAGGAATAGCGGATTCCATAAGGGGGCGCGGAGGGTCAGCTTTCTTGGTCGTGGCTGGTTTGATCGTTTTGGCCTTGATAGGGGCTACCTTTTTGGTGGAGGAGGAGGTCGGTAGAGGGGGGAAGGGGATCTTCTCCTTCCTTTTCCCTGAGGGGGCGTCTGCGCGTGGTTGTGCGACCGGAGGTGGTTGCACGACCTTGGGAGGTTTGGCGTCTTTCGCGGCTAATTGGGCGGTAAGTTTGCTGATTTCAGCGCGTAAACCTTCGATGATGGCAGTTTGACTAGCAAATAACGTGAGGAGGGTTTTGAAGTTTTCAGGGGTCATGGTCATGTCGTTAGTAATCGTCATGTCGTACAGTTAATTTAAATATTAAAATAAAAATTTTTTTTTTTTTAAATTAAATTATGTTGCGAAATCTAAAATGATTAGATTAAATTTGAATAAATTTATATCTGTGAAGCAGCTGGTTTTAATTGAATGCAAGTTTAATTTTTAAATATGAAATTTAATTAAGTGTTGTGAATCAACCTTTATTTAAATCTGAATGAACTTGAAAATTTAAAAGGAAAAGGAATTTGTTGACTGACAAAATTTTTGTTAGGTTGCGATAAAATTATAATCTGAAAAGAATCTAGGTCAAGTTCAGTACACTAACCTTGTTTACGTTCGCTTCTGAACGTCGGTGATGACCTCGAAAGGGGAAGGGGGCAACAGAGCGCGCAACCGTTTGCTAATTGTGACGTAGCTAGCTACGTCACATTAACAAATGGCGGGTTCTTTTTTGCCGGGAAACTGGGAAGTCACTTATAAGCGTGTTTAAACGCTTTGAAAACGAAAATTTAAATAGAAAGGGGTCTTGATGTAGCACTTTCACTTCTATATTAGATTATCGTTTAGAGAACAGTAATGAAAATTACTTTTTGAACTTAATTCGTGAAAATTAAAGAACGCAAAAATTGACGTGCGGTGTAGTTCAGATCTAGATCGGAACTGCCCCCCGCTGCGAAATATTCTAAATAATATCCGAGCACACGTACCGTCAACAAAATGCGCGCCGGCCGAGCGAAGTAGTGGCATCGACCGGTTCTACAGCATTCATTCGCGTCCAGTTAGTCGCGCAGTGAGCAGTGAATAGTGCCTAGTAACAGTGCCTAGTGCAAAGCCAGTGAAAAGTGAAAATGGATAAGAAATCCAAGAAAACCAAACACCTCGGTGCAGTGGTGTCGAAAGGCCCCACTGTACTAGTGCCACCCCCGACTGTCAGGGTTAAAACCCCAGGCTCGTCACTCGAAGCCAATGCGCTCGAAGAATCCCTTCGAGGCGCAAAGGCAAAACTCGAAGTCGCAGAGAAGGAACGCGAAGCCACTATAAGGAGGCAAGCCTTCCTAAAGGGCATATACGACACGGCCTCAAGCATGGAAGAAGGGCCTGAACAACGCGAATACATCCGCGCAGCGTTAGGCCTTCCGCCTGACCCTGTAAGGGTAGACGACATCGTAGAAGCAATCGACGAAACTCCATCCTGCTCCTACGAGCAGCCTCTCGAGACTCCCAGGAAGGTAGTTAAACGCAAACTACCAGTTTCATCCGAAGAACCCTCTCCTGAAGGTGTTGAAATGACCAACAGTTTCAGTTCGCTCGAGGACCTGGGAAGTGACACCGATGACGACGCAAATTGGCCCGAAAAATACACCAAGAAGCAACGGACGACACAAGATCAGGTTAGTCCAATGGTTTCCCTTGCTCCTATAGCCCCCGCCCACCCGATTGTAACCGTAGGCTCCTCCCCCCCGGTTACGAACCTCGCGAACGCGAATGCGATTGACACGGCACCATCACCGCGTCCAACACCACAACCGCGCCCGGTACCACAACCGCGCACGGTTACTCCGACCAACTTGACAACCGTACCCCCAGTACGAACGAGCAAAGTTCCACCAATTGTTGTGCGTGCGAATAACAATTGGCCCCAGATTTTTGATTTAATCAAAAACAAAAACATAAAATTCGACAAGATCAAGACCGTTGCAAACGGTACCTCGATCTACCCACTTACCGAGATGGACTACCGCGTTTTATCCAATCTTTTGGAAAGAGAGAAAATTCCATCTCACACGTACTCTCTTCCAAAAGATAAACCCCTCAAAGTCGTCATCAGAGGGTTACACGCCACGCTAAAATGCAGCGATATCAAGGAATACCTCGAAGACCAGAATTTCAACATCCACTCCGTGCACCAAATGCTCCACGGGCGCGACAAGCACCCAATGCCTCTTTTCCTGGTAACCCTTGAAAAGACACCATTGGGTTGCACCATCTGGAAAACCACAACCATACTTGGCATTAATATCCAAGTGGAGACACCAAACCAAAAAATCTCGGGTGTTTGTCAATGTCACCGATGCCAACACTTTGGCCACACGCAGAGGAACTGCCGTGCTGACCCAAAGTGCGTAAAGTGCGCCGGTGACCACCTGACCGCAACCTGCGGAAAGCCACGCAGTGAACCTGCGATCTGCGCCAACTGCGGCGGCGCCCACACAGCGAGCTACAAAGGGTGTCCCTCACGCCCTAAACAACGTCAACAATTATCAGCCAGACAACTACAAGAAAACTTCCGCGCCAAATACCCACCAATCGGGCGTCTCCCACGGGAAACCACCGAAAGTGATCCACCACAAGCCGAACACTCAGTTCGCGAGCCCCCACTATCAACACGCGACTCCGAAACTTTAACCATCACGGAAATAATATCAATCATGACCTCCGCAATCGTAACCGCCTTGAGGGAGGCAAACATCGGTTGCGAAGTGAGTTCACGCGAGTGAAAAACCATTACAAATGTGTAAAACTTTAAGACAATTCACACAAGTGAAAAGCCACATTTTTCAGAAATTAGATGACAAAAACCTCCTTCTCCTCCTCCTCTCCCTAAATAAAACCATTGAGACTAGCCCAGCGCGTTACCGGAGAAATTTCTCCAAAGTTTCGACTACCGTCGAAACAAAATCCAAAGCCACTTGCCGTTGAGATAAAGAGATTAGCCGGCCATGCCGGGATGCTCTACATAGCAATGAAACAAATGAACAAATGACAGCATGCAAAATGCTACTTTTCCGTACTTTTCAAAATCGATTTACTCAAAATTTTGATAATACTTTCTCACAATTTTTTTGTTGTAGGGGCCTATATAAACCTTCATCTTTCCATTAGGAAGGTTACAAGACAGTTCGTAATGACAGGTGATAGGACATCCTCACCAAATATCAAATCTTGCTTGTGAACTGAAAGAAAATTGTTAAATAAATTATGGAAGTAATTATTGGAAATCCCAAGATTTTGGTATTAAAAAATCATACGAATTTCAGGATTGCATTTGCATGTTAACTTTGTTTTCTAGGATTATTTTATCGATTACCGATTTGAACATCAAATTAGAAAATCTTGGCCGTGAATTCAGAGAAAAATTTTATGAAATACCTACATTATGAAATTATTGAAAATCCCGGGATAAAATTTTGAAGCTACCAGAATTTTGGTGTTTTGTTTCCTTGAATTATTTTATCGATTCCGATTTACTTATATAAATATCAAATCTTAGTTGTTAATTGAAGGAAAACTTTTAAGCAAATTATGAAATTATTTGATATTCCAGGATTTTGGTATTAAAAACACATACGGAATTTCGGAATTGCGCATCTACATGTCAATTTTCTTTTCATTATTTTATCGATTACCGATTTGATTATATAAATAGAAAATCTGGATCATAAATTGCAAGATAAAATTTTAAAAAATTATGAAATTATTGAAAATTTCGGGATAAAATTTTCTAGCTGCCAGAATTTTGGTGTTTCATTTCCTTGAATTATTTTATGGATTCCGATTTAATTATATAAATATCAAATCTTGGTGGTGATTTAAAAGAAACCTTTTAAATAAATTATGAAATTATTGGAAATGCGATCTTGATATTAAAAAATCATACGGAATTTCGAGATTTACATAAATTTACATGTTAATTTTCTTTCATATAAATAGAAAATCTTGATCGTGAATTGAAAGAAAATTTTTAAGAAAATTATCAAATTATTGGAAATCCTGGGATGAAATTTTCTAGCTACCAAGAGTTTGATGTTTTGTTTTCTTGGATTATTATTTTATCGATTACGATGTAAATATAAAATCATAGTTGTGAATTGAAAGAAAAATTTTAAATAAATGATCGGAAATCTCGGGATAAATTCTTCTAAATGTCAGGATTTAAATATTATAAATCATATGGAACCTCAGGATTGCATTTGAATCCAAGGGAGCTTTTCTGAAATTTTCTGAATCGTATTCTACAGCATCTTTCATAAAAGTACCGTCGATTATCAAGCCGAATAAAATTTTCAGTAATTTCCATAATTGGAATTGGATAATAATTTAATATTACTATGTTCATTAGTTTATTTTTGTATACTATGAATAGAGATAGACAAATCGCTGCGTTAAATCCGTAGTTAACGAATTACATACAAGCTGTAAATGACTTTCTAGCTCTAGTACGTGATCGTGCGGCCTAAGGCCGCACTGGAGCTTTTTAGATTGGTAACTAAATAATGAACTAATGAGCTACGAACAGATGCACAGAACTGGTGAAAATAAAATTTACTGGGGCCTGAATTTATTTAATTTAAAATTAGTATCTATAATAACCAATCTCCTGCGGCGTTTTTATTTAAATATTTTTCTAAAAATTGATTTTCCGAACAAATAGTTTAATTTGCATTTGGTTGTAGTTAAACATTGTCGTCTCAAAACTTGAACGGCGGCGGGTCCTTGTAAGGATATAAAAAGTAAAAAGTATTTAAATAATACGTTGAAATTGAAATGAGGAGATAAAAAATAAAATAGTGTAGTAGAATATTTGAAAAGAGCTGATATTTAGAATGGAGTTAGTAATCACTTGGGAAGAAGAACGAGGAATGAACTAAATGTTGACATTTCTATTAGACGCTGTCTCCTTCAGGAGGCACAGCGGTCATCAATTAGTGCTTTCAGTCGAATCGTTGCAGAACAAATCGCCAAAGTTTGTTGAGGTACTAGGCGTAACAACCATCAGGATCGAATCGAATGACCATCCTCGTACTAACTACACGAGAGTGATCCTCACTAATGCCGCCTAATTGACAGGTTGTGTTCGATCGCTCTGTTACACGGATATAGGTAATTAATGTCAGGACCCGTGTTCTTGTTGCGACATTGGACTAGTATTACAGTTAGTTTAATGCCTCGACTGCATTACGTGTATATTTTGGATTACTACTAAATACATCTAATTGCTTTTCCTACAACAAACTCGAGGGTGAACGTTAAACAAATACCCAACACGCTCCACAGTTCCAAATACAAGTACACTTAAGAAGAGCAAACAAAAATTACAAATTGCATAATTTTAACATTCCAAGCCAAAAAATATCCTAAAATAACTACAATTAGAAAATTCGAGATAAAAATACGAGGAGTAAAGATGAATTTAACGAGCACCGCATACAAACAATAATACCTCAAGTTCACGAATGCGTGACACAAGATGAACTATAAAATTTACAACCATTTTCATGAGAAGTACTCGCTTTTATGGCAATATTATGGATGTCGTTGTAACTCTTTTTATAAACAATACAATAGTTGTTACGTTCAAACAAATGTTAACGTGTTTTACTTAAACCTCTCAAGTGGAATATTTTGTTGGCTATAATTTACTACTTAAGAACCAAAAAACAAGCAATAAAATAATAATTACGTGCGAGTTAAAAGTGCATCTAGGAGTTTAGAAATGTGTACAAAGTCGTGTTAAGAGTAATCTCTCTATAACAGTAGAGCACATTAAATCTTAACATAAAAATGACTTTCAACAATACTTCTTCGAGGTTTACAACCTGTGTACGCTTTTTAATTTCGTCTTAATGGCACAAATGGCGCCTTTTCATCAACCGTCTTCCTAATCTTAACAATTGGGAAAACTATTTCAAATTTCCTACCAAGGAGTATAAATAAATCTATATAGAGGAACAATCGTTAAAGTTTGTTACTACAACGCCATCTACATCCGAAGCGTTATCATTGATATGGAAAATGTTTGGCTGAAGTTATTTATTAGTGAAAGAATTTCGTAAAGTGTATTGTATTACATGGTTATTATCCATTAGAAGTGATTAAAACGGAAAGATGAGAAAAACATGTGGAGGTGGTACGTATGAAGTTACAGAATGCTGAAAATTACAAGAGCAATAAAACTGAAAGTATTTGAAATAGATAAATAAAATTTATTTTTCAATAAGAAGTTTCAAACAGATTTTATTTTCCCGAACAGAATTAGTAGACAGACATTAAAAAACTACTAAAACATAAATAAATAAGCAACGAGTAAGCTCTGAAATTACACTTTGAAATAATTTTACGACAATTCACAAAAGGTGCCACCTAGACACCTAAAAGTGGCTGTCATCGACAGATGGAAGTAATTTTAGAAATTAGTCGAGGCATTCATTCGTCGAAAAACGATAAACTTCGAATGGAAAATTAAAGATTGAGAACAGATATAACGAAACAACTTATGTAAGTAAGATAGGATAGGATAGATGCATCGCTTCTCGAAATTTAATTAACTCGTTGTTATTAAATCTTTAATTAAACAATAATATATACGATCAAGAAAATTTATTTATGGGCGAAAAGAGAAATGCGTTTAAAAACACTGCTGGCGAGAACGGGTTCATTTCCGACTCCCTCGAAAAACTTTGGCGGTTTTCAGCCACATCTTTTATGCCACAAGGTAATTTTACAAGTAATTAGAGGCAATTACATCATGTCATTATACCGCATTGCTCAGAAATATATCTTCCGAGTTGCAAACTTTCGGTCGGAAAGCTCGAATACGGAAACAAAATATATATCTCCAGCGTCTTCCATCTTTTACATTTCAAAATTTCCGCACCTTCGTTACTACTACCACTATACCGTTTTCGTTATGAGGAAAAAAATTCTTATTAAAATACAATTATGTTTAAACATGTAAGCGTAATTTATACAAAGTTCAATTTGCATGCTGTCGTCGACATGCATTATTTTTCCAGTCAGTACCTACTCTTATAATAAACCAAGAAAAACAATTTCGCTTTAAGAATAAATTTGTCATTTTTCTATTCGCTTCTTCTTGTAAACTGAAGCAAAGTTATTAATACGAACTAACTGGTTATGTCAAACCCAAATATTGCCGTCGTTAAGCGTCGCGGCGTCCTGAACAGCGAACCAGAATACTGATGAGGAAAAACAAGGACAGTTTGTAGTTCTGATTGATATGGGCCAAGAATGATAATAAGTCGAAATTAAAATAAAACCGTGTTTAATATCGATCGGCTCACAAAACGTTCACTAATTACGTTCAACGACGACCGCAAGAGAAACATTGTTTTCAATTAACGGCATAAGGAAGGAAGCCAAGAGGAAGACGATCGTAAAACGCGAGTGCTCTCTTCATTTTTTACAAGACGAACATGCCGTTTAATTTCACCCAAAATTGAAAAATATTAAGAGCGTCATTTTAATTAAAAGCAACTCTAGCGGGCGGACGCTTATAGGTATAGTAGGCCTCATTTATTTCCACTTCTTGAAGTTTTCTAATTCGACGAGGGAGAAATCAGTTGTAAAAGGACATTGGAAGAAGCGCCTCATCAAACATTTTCTGCTCCAACACACTCATTCAAGTGCAACTTTTATAATATAATAATATCGACTTATCTATAACAAATCTACTTTGTGTAAACACAAACTCGCTTGTTTACTCGCTTACATCACCCAAACGTTAAGGTAATCCGAATTTAATAATGACGACGCTATACGTTGCTCTTGTTATAATCCTTCGTGCGACACTTGGCACTTTTTAACACCCATGTTTTGCTCAACATACAACTCGTTACCACCAATACATTAAGCCGAAAAAGATTGCACCATGCCGTTACACTTTCGCTGAGGTAAATTTTCATACTTTAATCTTTACTTCGCAATATTCATAATACTCGTATAATGTCAATTAAAGTGGATAGAAACTAACGAAACAGAAGTTTTTATTTAAACTAGGCCAAAAGTAGATAAAACGTTGCTGTTAATATGGATTAAAATTACATTTAGAAAAAAGCTTCTTTAGCATTATGTTATGAGATTCCAAATGTTGAATAAACTGAAAATACTAATTAATTTATTTTCATTTTATAAAAATTTATTTTAACTCTTCCAGTACAGAGCAGTAAATTTGATCAATTAGAGATACCCATTATGCTAACGTCGCATTTATTCGCATTGCTCGCAAGCCGCGAAACTGTTACGGTTTAATAATACATAGCATTGGAGAACTGAGGAGCTTCTAGAATAATTTTAAATGATTTTTCGTTATTTATTATTGTTACCTCGTATGACCATTACTTTTTGGAATAAAGGTGTCGAGTACCTACTGTTTTTAAGCCTCACTGCATATTATGTAGAAGTCAATGGGCTTTGAAGTTTTAATATGAAATATACGGATTTTGTATCTGTCTGATCCCAACAATTTGAGTTCTTAAATTTAAAACATCAAAAGTTATGGATATTTATTATTTACTAATTTGCCTTTCCTGCACAATTATAATGATGTAAGTTAACACCTTGTGACAAATTTTTGCTTTGTCACAGGACTTTTAACGCAACCGGTATACCACTAAGTATTCGACGTAACCGCACCGTGAATGACGGGGGGAGAAAGCGCACGCAATTTTAGTTCTATTCTTGAATTGAAGCTAAAAGGTTCAGTTTTGTGACGATCATTTATTTCGTCTTTAAAACGTTAGTTTTAGCGGCCTTAATGATTTGCTACCAGTGAGGTTCGTTGATTTTTGATTGTACACAGTAGTTCTGAACTCGAAACACGATTTTTTGCACCCATATGGTAAAACTTGGATTAGGACGATTCCATTATTATCCAGTCAACGCGAATGCGCACGTCGTCAATTTTGTAATAGTTTCGTGCGCCACTACTTCAATTATTTTGAACTATTGTGTTTAATGCCGAGTTTCCTGGAAGTGGAAAGCAACCAGCGTTCGGCGGGTTTTAATTGCGTTCTGTGGTCTCAATACAACATCCCAGCTCGTTATGATCAATTCAGCTGCAGGAGAAGATCTTCAAAATTTATCAGTGTCAGTGCTTTTTATGTCAATTCACTACCCTACGCCAGGTGGAAGGAATTTTCCTGTCACTAACAATATTGTAAGGCTTCTCAGATCTGCTAAGTCCCAATAATTCTTTTCCAACTGGGCGTATTCTAGTCATCGGTAGTATTACTGATTAAGATTCACTGTTTTGTAGTAACCGCGCTGTACTGGACAGTTTTGAAAAGGGAATCCGTTTGCATAAATATGCTAGCTTTCAATTAAAAAAATTTTGAAGTTCGTGGAAGTTAAGGTAAAAATTTATTACTATTATGGCTAGTGTCCACATGATACAAAATCTCGAGAGAAAGTCTCGAGATTGGTTTGTGGATTGGATTGGGTTTGAAGATTCATGAACAGCAAAATTTCGTGTTGACTTGAGAGTCAACTCACAGTCGTTTGTGGTCAGTTGTGTGACTTGATCGAAAGCTTTTTATTTTTATTAATATCTATTTTTTTCCAAATATGATAATATGATTCAGGAGGAATGAATTGAGGAATACAACACTTTGCCATAATTTCTCTCTTTTTCAAAATTCCTTTTTCAAAATAGTGAGCCTGTTGTATAAATTGCAACGGCGCGAGTTCCGGAAGGTTAACACTCCATAAAAACTCTTGTTTCTCATAAAGATGAATTAACTCAAAATCTTCTTCATCTGTCCACTCTCGTTTATCTGGTACAACCTATTTCGCGATCATATTTTCGCGAAATAAAAATTAAAATGAGTTTAAAATTGAAGGGCCTAGTGGAAAAAGTAGTTAAGTCACTTTTTTTTTAATTTTGTGATTTTTATACTAATTTATAGAGAATAAATTTATAAATGCCGCAATGTGAAAATGTGCTCAACTACAAATTGAAAAAAAGTGACTTAACTACTTTTTCCACTAGGCCTTTCAATTTAAAAAATTAAAAACTTGCGTCACTTGAGAAGGTCTCAGCTCTCCAACAATTACAGAAAACTGGAAAACAAAAGTCACGAGAGCGGAAATGAACATGTCCTCTTGTGACACGTGCAGTCTCTGATACCTGCGCTTGCTTGTCTCCCAGACTGCTCTCTTATCCTTATCTCTTATCCATTTGTGAGTCTAGTCTCTAGACTGTTTTGTCTCAAGTGGACACTAACCTTTAGTCCACGCAAAGAAACTGAAAAAACTGATGATACGTTTTTAGAAATTTTTATTCTGGATAAAAATTCTGAAGAAAATTTTGACTTTTCTGCTCTTAAATTTTAGTCTGGTGATAATTTGCTATAAAAATGGAATTAAGCAAGTTATAGGCGAAAAAGCATATTTTGGGACTAAACCACCAATTGGGGATAAAGTCGACGGAAATTTTAGATACTGGCCTTTTCACAACTGGTCTTTAGGGTGTTAATTCTAACACTCAAATGTACATGTCTACGAATAAAACGCTTGGAAAGCATAAAAATATGAATAAATACGCGGTAAAAACGCAAACCCTAAAAAGGTACCAAGCCTCAAATTACAAAAAAAACTGTAAAAATATACAAAATAAAAAGGCAAGTTTATACAATCGGTTTATTGACCTAAGGGTCCCTTAGGTGACAAATTAACTCGGTGTTTTGCTATTACCTTCCCAGAAGAGACGGTTAGAACTAAAGTTCTTATTTCGCCTGGATACGAACCGGGTTTCAGAATCTGCATTCAACATATGTACTTAACCACTAAAGCTGCAATAACCGCCTCTAATTATTGAATTCTAAATTTCCGAATAATATGTTGCGAAATATTTGAATGGTGCTACCCGAACTGCACCACGGCTTATCAGGGGTCATTTCTTGTACCCAGGTAAATGTAATCCCTTGACCGAACTGCACCACGGTCAAATGTCGTTCCGTAATCGCTTTACCGAATTGCACCACGAGCAAACCGAGCAGGTATCACAAGCAAACAGATAATATAAAGAAATAAATACACAAATATCTAAATTCTTTGCAATTTAAATTTCGAGTTTAATATATTAATTCATATTATATTATACAGGGTCGGAGCAGGTATTAATAAAATAATAACCCAAAACAGTGAAAAAATTAAATTTTTTTTGCCTTCGAATTTTGGGGTGTGCATTCGATAAGGAGGGTAATCCATCGTCAAAACCTACTCTTCCGGGGCGCCCCTCCGCTCCGCTCCGGGTTGCACCCCTCCAGAGCGGTTTTGACTCTGGTTACTAGGCTAAACATACGAGAAGCGCCACCGATCAAGAAAACCGGGATAAATGCAACCGGGATGTGAGAGACCCTCGAAATAGCATTAAAAAGTATAGTCGCGGTATTCGGCAGTTATCTATTACGTTTAACCCCCAAAAAATCGCGTAAAAACAAAAAATAATCCATGTAGGAGGCATCAGGTTAAACTCCAGCATTGTGCTTTAACTTTTAACAATAAAACCACCTTACCTAAAATATTACAATAGAGGTGGTGCAATTCGGACGACCGACCCTTGGTGAGGTGTTTACCTGAAATTACGGTGGTGCAATTCGGGTAGGAGATTTGTGAACTAATCTTTTCGTGGTGCAATTCGGGTGAACCGGGGTAATCCATCGTCAAAACCTACTCTTCCGGGGCGCCCCTCCGCTCCGCTCCGGGTTGCACCCCTTCAGAGCGGTTTTGACTCTGGTTACTAGGCTAAACATACGAGAAGCGCCACCGATCAAGAAAACCGGGATAAATGCAACCGGGATGTGAGAGACCCTCGAAATGGCATTAAAAAGTATAGTCGCGGTATGCGGCAGTTATCTATTACGTTTAACCCCCAAAAAATCGCGTAAAAACAAAAAATAATCGATGTTACATGTAGGAGGCATCAGGTTAAACTCCAGCATTGTGCTTTAACTTTTAACAACAAAACCACCTTACCTAAAATATTACAATAGAGGTGGTGCAATTCGGACGACCGACCCTTGGCGAGGTGTTTACCTGAAATTACGGTGGTGCAATTCGGGTAGGAGATTTGTGAACTAATCTTTTCGTGGTGCAATTCGGGTGCACCGATTTGAATAAATTCACGGTTATGCATAATAACCGGAGATTATGGATAATCACACAAAAGAGTTAGTATTTATCAAAATAACCGGAGGTTTAGATTAGATAAAATCCGGGGTTAATTTTTGGAACCCTGTCTAATTTACCACCAAAATAAGTGGGGCGAAAGGGGCATTTATCCCCTCCCTATGAATTTTTCAAAAATATAAAAAACATTGTTTAATGGGCTAAACAGATCTTAAGAACCTTTTCATTTTGCCTATAAATAAAATTGTTTATTCAGAAATATTACTTGTTTTTCCTGTGCTTTTTTGGAATTAAATTACTCTGGAAGTAAATAAAAATATGGTAAATTTATGTTTTTTATTATTCTTGAAATTTTGTGACATCCGAGTAATCAAGTCACGAGCCGCCATTGCTTAAGGATGTAATCTTTTACTAATACAATTTTTTTCCTTAATATGTTCAAAGTTGGCATCAGAATATGCATAATAACCGGGGAATTGGGTAAATTCTAGTATTATCCATAACTTCCTATAATAAAAATTTTAAAAGTGAAGCCTAGTTTTTAAAAAAATTGCATCGAAATCAATTAATAATAAATTGAAAGACAAAAAAAGTAAAAATTAAATGAAATAGATGAAAAATATACAAAATTTAGCGAAAATATGTAAAAATTATACTAAAAAAAAGAAAAAAGTTGAGAACACGTAAAAAACTTGCGAATTGTTGTGGTATTAATTTTTACCATAGGCATAATTGATTCTGAATATTGTCAAATTTCTACCATAATAAAAATTTAGATTTAGCCTGACAGAAAAAAATGTTAAATATCAAAATTTACCGTTTCGATTTCATGCACCTTAATGTTTCAAGTATTTTTTGAAGCTTTCGCATTTGAAATGAAATATTTGTAGTTTTTCGTGAACATTTTTTTTTGGCGAGACCACTTCCGAGCCAACGCGTATCTCTTCATCATTTCTGTTTATCTATGAACCACTTAATTTGTCAAAGTATACAATTATAAGCCAAGAAAAACATCTTTTGTCAAATTAAAAAAAATTAAGCGTAGCGTCGCAAGTAAAAAACGTGTTTTGGTATTGTTAGCATTGTATGTATGATGTAGCTCAAAATGTCCGTGCAGAAAATCATTTGTCTATTTAGAAAATAAGATCAAGCGCTGTTCTTATTCTCTACCTCTAAAGACTTGACATCATCAGCCTAATCCAATATCAGAATCATTTATCTTCATTTACTGGCGCCTTCATTAACTGAACTTTTAAAACGTTTCGCAGGTCTGTCTCCCACTGTATTGACTTGCACAGTGATACATTGAAGTTGTCAGTCGCAGTCAAATATATTCAGTTTATACCGCATTAAATTAAACGAGAATCAGAGTAAGATGCATGCCTACTTTACCGTATCATGCACGATGATGGATTATCTCGTCTTCCTCGTCAAACTTAGAATAGTGAAGTAGTACCTGCAACAAAGCGGAAAAAAAATGTTAATAAAGCGCCTCTTTGTGCTACAATAGATTTTCGCGAAGGGGTACCTTAATGCGATTATTAAGCACTGAAATTTAATAAGCACCTTAAAGAACGGCTGCAAAAGAAAATAAACACGTCCCCTGCAGCATTAAATAAAGGTGTAAACGTTAAAAACGCGAAATGAGTTCATATTCTTAAAATGAGGGGAACAAAGAGGACAATAATACCAACTTTGGCACAATTTGCGCAATCTTGATATTATAGGCAGTCATGTATATTTATATTCTGGGTAAAAGTTTTATAAAACCTATTGCAATTTTGTATTAAAACGCAAGTTCCGAGTTCGAAGGGGAAGGTGTGTCATTAAGACCTTCCATTATTTCCATCTGCGGCATTTATTTTACTTTTCACTTTGTCGTTTATACAAGAAAGGTTTTACTTTGGAAACAAATTCTGAAAAAAATCATTGTTGCGGTGATCCTTTAACGTTTAATTTCTAAGAAAATGCTTAATTAATAAATGGGTTGAGCCCAAAGAAATGCTAAATTTTTTTTCATATTAAAAAGGAGTGATGAAACTTTGCCATAAATACTGTCATTATGTAAATGAGTAAACGCACAGCTAACCTAAGGACCGCTCTTATTTTGAAATTTTTTAAAAGAAAATCATATGCAAATTAGTGAGCGAATACTCGGTGAATATTTTTACAGTGTTTATAATTCCTTTTTTATAAATTTATTAGCATAACTGAACGGTAGATGTTTTTAACTTGCTTTACTTTATAGGCCTAAATAAATTTCAGTAACTCATTATGCAATGCAAGCTTTAGGTATTGAAAGTTACTACTTTCCTTTACATTTTTTGTGCCACCTAAATATTTAAAAAGCTTTCAACAATTTTAATTCACGGAAATCCTTTAATAGAATTTTTACATTTATTTACATTCTGGCGACAATTTTAATTGCAGGCTGCCATAAAATGACTGATGCAACCTCTTCCATAGTCTTGAGACTTCCCAAGTCAGAAATCAAAATTTTCGATGGTGATAACTTTGATCGCATACTTCGAAATTTTTCTGGACTTCAAGCCCATTCATTCACAATTGTTAGGAGTCTAAATAAAATAATATTAATGCAGCTGAAAATCGGAAACTTAATTCTAGGGGTGTGAATTTAGCTCTACTCGGACTATCAGCAGAAAAAAACATCGAATAAATAAATTTCTTTCGCTTGAAGAATTACCTCTATCAATTTCATCAAGATCTGCGGCTTACAAGATGTGAAGTCTGCTTATTTAGTTTTACCCCTTTTTCTATAAGAATTAGGGGTGCTTTGCTAGTCGAGCTGATTTTACCCTAAACCATCACTAAATTTGTGCTGTGTTGACAATGCAGAATTATGAACATTTTTTCGTCTGCGAAGAAAATTATCTTCCAGCCATTAACCACATGCTAGATGTATATATCAATGATGCTTCCCATATTTCAACTTTTCTATTTTCTTCAATCTTGATGGAAACTTCCAGAATTTCCAACTAAGATCCATAGCCCCCCTTAGATGGATCTTGGAGTTAAATCACAGCAGGCCCTATCGATTTATACTTTACGCCATATTGCCGTAAAATCAAAAACGACTCGGGCTTCGCACTTGCTCAAAATCTTGATGTGTAATAAACATTATAAAGGCCCCATTCCCCTCCCCAGCATAAAATTTTGTGATTTTTCTCAGTGTTCTGAATACCAAACCTATGCCAGTGAAAATTTACATCTACAGGACGTTAGAAGGCTCTAACATTTTTTTAAATCTTGTGATTTCATTTTGTGCTGTACTCACGTGAGTGGGAATAAAATTGGCGAATGGAAGGATTGCAAATTGGATGTAAATGAACCTGAAATTAAATTATTCGGTGCAATCAAATTATAAAAAAAAGTATATTGCATACACGTTTGGAAAGTAATGACCGAGGTGCGAAGCGCCGAGGTCAAATATACTGAGAGGCTGTGATGAAGGTTTTCACCATGTATTGCTAAAAAACAATGACTTATTTTCCATCTTTGTGGTTAATTACAGAGCTGGTTATGAATATTAATTTAAATAACATTATATAATATATAACTGTTATTTCCGAAATTGTTAACATTTAGTAATAAATCAATAAATTACCAACTGATTGTAAATAAAATAACTTATTCTGCTCAATCATATTATTGTACAGGCAAGGACCTTGTCTGAATGACCCGAAAGTCTTGTAGGACTCTCCCCAATTTGTAATTTCAGTTTCTGCAATGTGATTTTTCGTCTATAACACACGTAATTTCATTTTTACGAGAAATTTTCATCGGACTAAAATTGAAGAGCATAAAATTTTCTACAAAATACATATTTCAAAATCTACTGCATCATAAACATAACATGTAAGAAAATTTTATTCCAAATGGGTATTATTAAAAAGTGTTTTCCAATCTCAATCTTTTAGAATTAAACGCATTTCGGCTTTTTTGGAATTGTTTGTTTATTCAGAAATAATGTAATGTATATTTTTAAAACTCTATTTTATAGAAAATTTTATCCTCTTCAATTTTTATCTGATGAGAATTTTCTATAAAGCTAACATTAAGCGAATTATTGGCGAAAAACTATGTTAAAGACGCTAAAATCTTAAATTAGAGAAGACGACAGGGGATTTTAAAGAAATTTTAGAAGGTTCCTTAGGACACTTAAATATACATGCCGGTAAAATTTCAGCTTGCTGATTTTTTTCAAATTTAAACCTTTCTTTTGACTCCTTTATTTATGTAAAATAAATGAAAAATTATGTGAAATTAAATTCAATTGAAATTGAACGAAAATGTAAAATGACTTATGTAAAATTTAAGAAGAATTTAAGAAATTTACTTTGTAGAAGAATTTTTTGCTCTTCAATTTTGGTCTGATGATAATTTTCCCTAAAAATTAAATTAAAGGAGCTATAAACGAAAAATCACGTTGGAGGAACTAAAATTTCCAATTTGGGGAAAATTTGGCTTTTTGAGGATGCAAATAATTCTCAATTGACGTCGGGGGCAGAACCAGATGAAGTTCATGGGGGAGGGGGTAAAGGGTAAATTTTTAACAACTTTAGTATATTTTATAGGTTGTAGATTTTTGATAATTTATTCATAGATAAAAAAGTTCATCAATGAATAATCCGCTTGTTTAGAAAGGAAAACACTGAAAAAAACTAAGATAGATTTTCAAGATCAAAAATGGTTTTTAGGTAGGACCTGAGGACGATTCCAAAACTATATTATATAAGTTTGCTTTATCCTATCATAAAATCAAAGAACGACTCGGGCTTTGCCCTCGCTTAAGATCTCGTTATTTAATAAACATTATTGATATTAAAAATTATATATCTACCATATTATATAAGCCATTTTGGAGCATATTGATACCCCCCTTCCCCCAATCACCAGTATGGAATTCTGTGACATTTTATCGGGGTTTGTATATTACAGCTTGTACGTCTGTGAAAAACTTGCATTTCTAAGACATTTGTAAGGTAGTTTTTTTTGAAAATGTTAGGTTTAAATTACCATAGCTCTGCAAGGCAAGTTTTTTTCGTAAAAATAGCTAATGCCTGTGATATCATCCTGTGCTGTACTATCGTAAATGGTACTATCCAAACCATTATCAATTTAATAATTTTTAATCTCTTCGATTTGATTTTAGAATATTTTTCTAAATTATTTCAATTTTAATTTTTTATTTTCTGAAAAATATATTTAAAAAAATTCTCCCTCTGAAAATTGGTAAATGACCACCCCTTCTAATGTCTCCTTAAAACCGTCGATATTCTCGGCGATAAGCGATGATTGGTTTTGCCCAATCAATTTCGTGGTTAGTCTGAAGGAACTCTTCAGATCCTAACCTAGGGAGGAGGGTTTGCAGCCATCCCCTGAAAAATGTTGAAAACTAAGGAAAAAAACTAAAACTAAGGGCACGCTATCCTCCCTCTCCCAGGGGTCTGGATTGTAGTCTACCTTGTCGTTTTCTCTATAAACTTCCTGTGAACTTTGGTTACCTAATTAACAACAGGTTTAGGTTTTGCAATATGGGCCCAAGGAGCGTTGGGTTTCTATTGTAGAAAGTTCTAAAGCAAAATACATATTTGTAGTTAGTTCTCATGCCAAATAGATGTCTTAAAAATTAATTTATGTCCTGGTTCTCTTTTGCATAAAGTAAATTATTATTACTATAATGCATTATTATCGAAAATGTGGATTGGTTCCTAATTTCAGATGGGGGTGTAATGAAATAACATCCGTGAAACCAGATTTTCAGTTCAGGAAGTGGACATCACTATCTGAACTTATGTGAAAATCTAGCAATGAATTTCTTCAACCATATTAGGAAATCAATCTAAAATTTATCTAAATCTAAATCTAAAATTTAGGTTTAAAATTTAAAAAAAGCGTAGGTACATCAAAAGTGTTGGCTTATAATATCACATTGAGAACTAACGGGAAACATTCATTCAAAATAAAATAAAACCCACAAATAATTATCAAAAAATTTAAAAAAACACCTGACACATCCTGAAATTTCAAAAATACCTTAAAAGTTTAACAGGATTTCTTCAAGCTCAATTTCCCATTTTTCTTCGAACAAAATGTGATAAACAAGTGTGACTGTATCTTTCTTAAATTAGTCAAACTAAATAATTGGCCATAAATTTTATCAAAATAAAAAAAATATAAATTAAATTATTTCAACTGGCGAATGAAAGCAAATATGTTGCCAAAACTATAAAATTTTACTAATGACCATTAAGGCGCTCGAAATTTTAAGTAAAATCTGTAACTATTAAATTTCCAAAAATAGACAAATATTAGTCAACGGGCTAGTGCAATTGTTAGCCCGTAGACTTCATGATCGATTATTGATCAAGGTTCAAATAGTGAAAACAATATTTTTTAACAAGCGTCCACAATAGCGATTTAATTAATTTTTAGCAAACCGATCGACTGAGTTTTTATCAAATTTCATTTCATTAATTTAATGTTTGATAATAATTTTGAAGTCAAGTCCAAAACCGAAACTCTCAGTGTAAACTGTGAAAAAGAAGAAATGTGAAATACTTTTTTGAATAACATAAAATATTTCCCTCACCTCGCAAGATTTGGAACGGCTTGATGCAAAATGTTTTTCCAAGTGAGCGACTAATTGCGAATTTCCTGAAAACTTTCGATTGATGAACTTATGGATTATATTGTGTCGATATTGTAACAAAAAAGCTCTAGTGGTTGTTAACAATACACGATTTTCAACCTTGAGTGTTGTATTTCAGGGACGACGTATAAAATTATGATAAGCGAGCTTTTGCGATCAAACGGTACGTCAGAATGAGTGATTATCGAAGGAGACGCTCGTAACGCTGCCGGTGCTGAAACAAAGAGACTCTTTCATTGTTTTTGTGGGTTGTGATTCAGAAGCGCAACTGACAACCCTTCACAAGCGGCTCACATCGACGAACCCTTTTGTTTTTCTTTCGTTTTCCTAATAATTTTGGCGCTTATTTTTAATATGATGAATTTAGAGCTTTGTACTCTTTAATTATTCCTGTTTTTACATTTATCTACCTAATTGTTCTTCTAGAATTTGATTCGCCGCCCTAAAAATTTAACAATAAGAGGTCTCGAGAGGTGTAATAAATCATACTTTTTCTTGGCTTATAGTAAATAATGTCGTTTATATATTTTTTCTGTTTACAGTATACGGGGCTATTCATTACGATGTAACTTGAACTTCTTCTTAGGGGTACGTGAAATAAAAGGGATGTTACTGACCTTTTACACTCAATATTCAACTCAAGTGCATTTGACATTACATTATATTATACTTCTAGTTTAGTCAACTTCTGTGATTCATAGGTTTCTTTTATTATATCCCATCGCCTATCGCAATCCGCCGGAGTATAATTTAATAGGTGTATGATTAATACGAAATTCCTGTTATTGGACGAATTATCTGTTTTTATTTGTTTACCACATAATAATTAAATGATAGGAAGAATCACGCTGCTTGATTAGATAGGACAGTAAACAGACCAATTAACTATGAAATATTTATGGAGGAAAATTTTTTTACCGTGATTAACGATGACGAAGCTGCGATAGTCGAAAAGTATAATAACCTGAACACGAGATAATAGAATAAATAATTTTAAAAAAATGCAACCGAGGATTGATAATAACCATACGAAATAACCATTATATTGCATTATCAAGACAATATTTTTAACTTATTTAATTATATTTGGTTTTTCAGATTTTCACAATTTTCATGCCCCCCATTTTTTCAGTTTCATTGCTTTTTTAATATTTATAGTGTTGCCCTGTCAAATAATAAATAAATTTCCTTAAAATTTTTTTATTCAATTCTCCACGTAGTTAGAAAATTATTTTAACGTTTAGCTATTTTTGGCAATTTTAGCTCATTTAAATTTTTTTATTTAAAATGCCTGATTCTGAAAGGCAGGCTGGTGCAGGGTCCTTTGCCTGGGACTCATGTTGGTCTGCATCGGGACTCTGTTTGATTTAATTAAAAAATGTCTGATTTTTGAAAAAGCACTGACCCCCCCCCCCCTTCAATGGAACGACAAAAATCGGGTGCCTTTTAAATATGTTTCAATACATTTTCCGTTGATAATCTAACGAAAAACATTCAGTGATATGGGCATAAACAGTCTCCAAATGTTTGCATTTTATATATTTAGATTTTGTAGTTTATTTATCTTTTCTTCACGTTTTAGGCTTTGGCCCGTTACGCTATATCTGGTCCTTCCATATATTTTTGGGTCTTTCTACATTTCGCTTTCCGACTGGTTTGTACAGGTACAACTGTTTTAGGAGTGGGTCACTTGTTATTCTCATCATGTGATTTTTCCATTCGCTTCGGTATTGTACTATTTTTTTGCTCAAGTCGAAGATGTTTCGAGTGGCTTTGATATCTGTGTTTCTGACTCTATCCAGACGTGCGAATCTCAAAAACCTAATTTCGGCATGTTCAATTCTGCTCTCGGTTTTTTTGTGAGTGTCCAGGTTTCACTTCTAATATTATATGTGTAAGTGCTCGTACAGACGTAACCTTGTAGAATTTCAGCGGTGTAGCGCTATTTATACATTTCTTCAACGTACGTTTATTTATCAATCATTCCTTTTTAAATTGGGATTTTAACCATGATTAATTTGGTAAATTTATCTTAAGAGATAATAATAATTGCCTTGGTTGTGCGACCTACAGGCCGCACTAATCCGTGATTGCCTAGGTTAAGGCCGCACTGAAGGGACAGATCAACGGATATTTGGGGTATGATGTCTTGTTTGTATCACCTTTGTGATTTGTTTGTGATTAATAATATAATTTGATAGTCTAAACTTTATTCCAATCATGTCAAAATGAACTGAATTACACTTCCCGTGGTGAGGAGCCTAATTTAAACTGTAGGCATCACTGCACATGCACACCACAGACCTTGAACAAAAGTAAGCCAATGTCGAAGGCCTGGCTTAGCATTTGGAAGAAGAGGGCATCTTAAACTTTTATAAAGTAGGCATCCAGAATTATACTCTAAAAAGATCTTTCGTGTCGAGCCTTAAATTTACCTAAACGTATTAAGGTAAAAGTCTTCATTCCCTCATTAATTCATTTATTCGTCTACATAAAATATCTATTATAATTTGCGAAAACTGCTGTATTTAGAAGTGCCACAATATTTTACATGGGACAAGTTAAAGAAAGGTCGAAGAAGATGAACAATTACGGCTTACACTTATGAAAATAATCTCCCTCAGTGCGGCCTGTAGGCCGCACAAACCTAAACAATCACGTATTTACAACTTCAAATTAAGACTCCTAACTTTTCAATAGGAAATAAGCAGTATTAAGTTGGGACAAAATTGGAGAGTTTCATTAATAAATTGTACCTTTTTCAGATGAAAATAAATGTTAAATACTTTTAAAAAGTTAAGTCTATTATATTGTAACCATATATATATACCGGGTGTAGGTATCTAAAAGCTGCCGATAACGTTTAAGACGATTGAACCTAATTTATCTATATTTAAAAGTGCACCGTTTCGAAGACTTTTTACTTTTTCAGCTTCATTTATTTTTAATTGGCCGCACTGCCGAGACGAATCAAGAAATTATCTAATCAATTCAGCGTTATAAACTACTTATGACGAGTTTCACGAACGATAATAAAGTTTAATGTACGATTAAAATTATAAATATGGCAATAACGAAAAAACACGACAGATTAGCTTAATTATGGTTTAATCATAGATTATACCTTAATTATCGTTCCCAAACAAAGAAATATCCCAAGTAAAAAATTAAGCATTACCAATATGAATCCTATCTATCTATTTAGATATTTAATCCAGGCTTATTTGAATGGGAAGATGCCAGGTACGAATCTGAACCTGAATAATTTGCGAAAACTGCTGTATTTCGAAGGGCCACTATAAATAAAGCCACAATAAAAAGAAATGCCTATAAATCACAGCTGAACAATTATAGTTTACGCTTATGATAATAAATTCCCCTGTGCGGCCTTTAGGCCGCATAAGCTAGGCAATCACGTGCTAGACCTTTACAATTTCAAATTTGAGATAAACAATTTCTAATTTTTGAGACAAAAAGCAGTATTAAATACCTTAAAAAGTTACATCAATTATATTATTAACCCTTTATGGGACAAATTCTGAAAAAAACTGCTGGCAACATTTATGATGATTAAATTCAATTTATAGGTATATATTTAAAAGTTATCTTTAATTTCACAAAATCGCATGCGGCGCGGTGTATACAGGGTGTCCCCGTGACCGTGGAGAACCTTTGAGGTGGTGATAAAGGACACTTTTCTAAGACAAATTTTCAAATAAAATTTTTGCCCAAGTCCAAACCCTTGGGGGGTACCTCCCTTTAAAGCAATTTTTTGAATTTCTGATTTCAAACGGCCATAGCTCCGATATTATTGATTTTTTAAGGTTAATGAATTAGAACTTTTTTAAAGATCATTCGCTTGTCTACAAATTAGGTTATAACCCCTTATCGTCTAGAATCAACGGATTTCTTTATAAATTAAATTAAGGGAAAAAATGTTAAAAAAAATCAGGTTTTTTTTTTAATTTTCTTGCGAACCCCGTATTTCTTAAACGAAACGTCTAAGAGAAAAACTAGCGGCCCACACCGGATAGGGAATTTAACGGGCTACAACTTTCGTCAAATAAATTTTTTTGGGCAACCAACCGTTTTCACAGAAACTGAAACTCTGATATCCGTTGATTCTAGACGATAAGGGGTTATAACCTAATTTGTAGACAAGCGAATGATCTTTAAAAAGGTTCTAATCCATTAACCTTAAAAAATCAATAATATCGGAGCTACGGCCGTTTGAAATCAGAAATTCAAAAAATTGCTTTAAAGGGAGGTACCCCCCAAGGGTTTGGACTTGGGCAAAAATTTTATTTGAAAATTTGTCTTAGAAAAGTGTCCTTTATCACCACCTCAAAGGTTCTCCACGGTCACTGGGACACCCTGTATATAGATATGACAAGCAGAAGATAAGATCTAAGGCGAAATAAATCACAACCCTCTTTAAAATTTTATTTTGTAGTTCGGACAACCCCCATTAGGCTGTTTTGAAATTTTTCTATACAGTTAAAGAACCGTCATCATAATAAGGAGCTGATTTATCCCATTAAAATGTTGATGGTAGTCCGTCCCTGCCTGCCGCTAGGATGTAAATTAAATTTTGTAAGTTTCATATGTTGGTGGAAATTTAACAGCAGCTTATTATAAGTGTATAAAAGTGTAACCCTCCTCAAAATGAAATTGAATTTCATTTATATTACATAAAAAGGGAAACGATTAATAAATTGGCAATTTGATGATATCTACCTACTTATGAATCCTGAAAATATATCATAAAACCGAAAGAGCCTATCAGAGTATACAGAAAAGCCGTTTTATAATATTGGTTTTGCAATTTACGAGCACTTTCATCATAGCCCAATCTATTCTCTACCTTTTGCCACAAACACTAAACTATAACGTGTATGTATGTATAGGTGGTAAACGGTGCCCGAACCCGTACTCCTTTACGGAGCTGATAAAGGTACATAAAGAACCACCGATAAGAGAGACATAATAAAAAAGAAAATGCATACGTAATTTGATTTCCTAGCGCGATTCCTTATATGACCTACGAATTTACGGCACACCAAAAACACGATAAATCAGATTAAGATTTTTTTGTTATTACTACCAGCCCCTAAATGTATCTGATAAATTATGCCTTTTAAAAGATCGATTATAAATTTATTATTTGGGGTAAAATTTTCTTTAAAAAAAGTATTTGTGACTATCGGATTTAGAAACGACATAAAAATAAATTACGTATTAAACAGAACGAAACTCCCTTACATATTTTACATTATTACAACACGACTGTCAATTTTTAATTTCTTTAACATGGATGTGCTGATAAATCACATTATTTTTGAATTTTTACTTTTTTGTACAAGAATTTATAAGTTTTCAGTTCAGGGTTCGTTTCTCTTTGCTGCAGTAAAGTACACATGCGAATGGCTGGATCGAGCTTTTAACTTCTAACCTACTTGTGGAAAATGGATAAAATGTTCGTCTAAAAAAATGTGATGAGTGAGTGTGATGACCTTTTACATGAAAGGCCGTGAGATCTGACGGGGACATCAACACACGCATATAATTTAATCACCAATTATAATTAGCCAGATAAGAAATGAACGGAAATAGAGTTTGTTTTTTGCGTTTCGTCATGATAAGTTAAGAAACCGTGACAGGTGCATGAAACAAACATGTGTTTTACAGAGGTAAGTGCTGTTAATCCCATAATCCCATGCCCTGCTTCAAATGAAAGGTTTAAATTACTAAACCAAATGGTAATCTTTAGAAACATACAAATTACTTGTTTACTTGCTTAATTTTCAGGATAACCAAATACATCCATCTTATTCCATTATATTTTTCATAACAAAATAAAATAATATTCTAAACAGAACCACCACAAGGTTAACTCCAAAAATTTAAGGGGCACAAATTTGTTTAGATTTTTTTTTGAGGGAATTAAAGGCTGAGTGAAAATATTCTGATTTTCCAAAGCATAAAACGGTTCCATCTTGAATTCCACGATAATCCAAAAGAAAAAATAACATGCTAAAATCTGGAGAAACAAAAGGAGAATTCATTGAAGTTCAGAAATTCTATGAAGTTCGCGATTTGAACCCGGAATTTCCACGCTGCTGCAACACAACTAGCGATAACACCAAACCACGACTGCGGTCTAATAAACAGCTGAACAGAAAGAAAATCAAGTTCATCAAGCTTAAATTCATGAAAGAAGGGGGGGGGGGTAAAAGTAGAAATCAAAATGACGTTAACATAATGAAATTTGTATGAAAATCCGCGTTGCGTTGGTTAAATTATGATTAAATTTTAAATTCTACCAATGCACAATTTTCACGATTTCAATATTTTATCATCAGAACAGAAAAACGAAGATGCAATAATTTATTATTATTACCATCGAGGAATTTTTTTGAAAACTTCTACCCTTCTAGAAGAATTTTAGGGAATAATTACCTATCACCTGTCACCCCAAATTTTCCCAAAATGTTTTTTTTAGCAAAAGGAACCTTATTAGAGTGTCCTGCAAAAATTTCGCCCGAGAAAGTATAGTCAAAATTTTGAGAAAAATCGATTTGAAAAGAAGGGAAAAGTAAATTCATGTATGCGGTCGACCTCGGGGTCTGCCACATAGATCGGGTTACGGTCCATTGAAATGGAGTGAAATTTTTTCGGTCCGATTTGAATTTTTCTTTGAAATTCGGACAGATGGGGGTGTGATTAGTAGATATTAGTAATAAATATAATCAAAAAAATGGAAAATAACTCGTGCATTGCCTAAAAAGTGAAAAAATTAAATTCTTTTTGCCTTCCAATTTTAGGGGTGTGCATTCGAAAAGGAGGGTAATCCATCGTCAAATCCTACCCTTACGGGGCGCCGCTCCGCTCCGCTCTGCACCCCTCCAGGGCGGATTTGACTCTGGTTACTAGGCTAAACATACGAGAAGCGCCACCGATCAAGAAAACCGGGATCTATGCAACCGGGATGTGAGAGACCCTCGAAATAGCATAAAAAAGTATAGTTGCGGTATGGGGCAGTATACTATTACGTTTCACCCCCAAAAAATCGCGTAAAAACAAAAAATAAGCGATGTTACATGTAGGAGCGTCGAGCTGCATCTGCCGGTGCGAAATTTTCTAAGTGTAAGAGTATATCCCAGTGCACGTACCGTCAACAAAATGCGGCGGCCGGCCGATGAATGTGGCATCCCCGGGGTCTACTGCATGATTTATGCTACTTTTCAAATCGATTTTTCTCAAAATTTTGATAATACTTTCTCAGAATTTTTTTGTTGTAGGGGCCTATATAAACCTTCCTCTTTGCGATTGCAAAGTTTCAACTCATTCGGAGTGACAGGTGATAGGTAATCCTCACCGAATTTTACCTTAAAGATTTGAAAAAATAAGGTGCTAATTATTTTTATTAAAATTCATGGAACATGGGGTAAAAAAATGTCTTGATCGTCTTAACCGAAAAATTAATATTATATTAATTTAATCAAATAATTGATTGGGTTTCTGATTTTGCAGGGATGCGATGTTTAGCTACATAAACGATTTTTAAATTAAATTATGACTTTATTTGACGTATTTCGTGAATTTAGGGTTCTTATTTACCTACCGATTTTTAATTCTCCGATAGGGCTCGCGATTAATTACTTATTTTCAACAATAATGATGTAAATTGGAATCTCAATTAAAAATTCTAAAACCCTTGAAGGCAAAATTCACAATAACACATTTTTGAAAATTAGAAATTTAACAACTCGATTCGATTTGGCAACCAATTTAGAAGATTACTCGTACTATCCAAAAAATATCCTGAAGGAACTAAAAACCGTCCGATCCGATCCATAAACTCTTGGGTTTGTAACCATTGTCGACGATTTTAAAAAGATTTGCTTTTGTTTATGCATTCATCAGTACATGTTAGTACTTGTTTATTTTACAGGATGCGCCATTATTTATAAATTAAAGAGTTTGTAGAACCTGAAATACCTTAACCATTTGTTGATCCTACCAACATGGAACCAAAAGCAATTTGTTCAGAAAAAACAGGCTACAAAATCGCTCCTTAGATAATATTTTCACTTAAATGCAATCTTTAAGGGTGAAATTTCAGTTTCAATACTTAATTCTCTGTTTTGAAAAGCCGGATCTTCATGCGAAGTTTTGTAGGAAGGGGAAGGGTCTATAAGTAAATTTATTTTACAAAAAAATAGCAAAGAGTTACCTTCGCACAGCAAATATCAGAGTTCTCAAAACATTGAGATTTCTTTTCACTAAAAATTCTCAAAGTTTCCAAATTAATATTTGCCCCCCCCCCCATAATCCCCATAAATCACGGTGTCTATATTTTTTAAATCGATATTGTTTTGGGTTTAGGAAATATTTAGGTTGGAAACCTTTTAAATAAACACACGGTATGTGTTTTGTCAAAAGTAAGGGGGGGGGGCGGAAGCAGTAATTTCAGTACCCCTGGGCCCCATGATTTCATGTGGGTGAGGAAAATTTTTCCTAAGCAAAAGAAAATTGTACATATCAATAAGCCAATATTGGGAGGTGTTTTCTATGGTAATGTGCCCCCAGACCCACGGTTCCACAATTTTTAACCTGAACGTACTTTCTTAAAAATGTTTAAGTGCGCGCTGCGGAAAGAAAGAGAGGGAAGCAGTCGATATGATGTTGAAAGAAGCCTCTAATCTTTTGTAGATTTAAAAAATTTAAAAAAATTATTTGCGCCATATCTAACGGAACCCTTGAACCCTTTGCGCATTAAGTTGATTTTATATAGTTTAAAACTCCACTAAGGGCACTTTTTGATTTACAAGTTTTGTACAAGTTTTCTATAATTGATGATGAAATCGCTTCAAAATCAGGTTTTGTCGTTGTAATGATCTGCAGAAGGCAATAACGAAGTTTCATTAAGATCGGTTGTCATAAAAATTCAAAATTGTCCTTTTTCATAAATTAAATTAACCTATTTACTTTTAATTTAAAGCGCTCAAAATTGGTTATTGCCTTCAATAGTCTTTTCTTATTAATATAAAAAAAGAATTACATTGATACGACGCGACGTTTAGTTTTTTAAATTTGTACAAAAGATTAGAAGCTTCTTTCAACATCATTCCCTCTCTCTCTTTCCGCAGCGCGCTCTTAAGCAGAAAATAAAATTTTCGAAAATAAAATTTAGGAAAAAACTCCGGAAATCTGCTCGTCACTGACGCGCATGAATGGATTAACGAGTTGGCCTTTCAACTTATAGTAGAATCTCGTTGATCCATTTATGTGCGTCAGTGGGGACTGGATATATTCAAACATATTTTCCTGAATTTTATTTGAAAATATTATTTATCTCCAGAAAAATTAAATTAAATATTTATTCATTTTCTTTTTTCATTAATTTAATTGTTCTAAAAAACACAGGATATAGGCACATAGAAGATCAGGCTAGCAAGCTACCTAAATGTAAAAACTACTGCTCAAATATACAACCGATTTCTTTTTCACGAGCAATTTTACATTTTGCAGATAATTTCACTTTTTATTTGATTGCATGAAACCTGCCCGACTTTGTCTACATGTCAAAAACAACACATTTTCTGGCATCATCTTGAGAAAAACTTATGATAAACAAATTTTTAGAATTCCCGTCCGATCCTCTGCCTCTAAATTATATCGAGTCCCTTTTTTGTAAGGGTTAAACTTCACCACATTAACCACATTTTATTTCGTGCCAAAAATCTCATCAAAACGAGTGAAAACATGAAAGCGAAAGTCAAGCTTGTCCTAGGATAAAATAATTTACAAGTTACACGTTACAAATGAGTGTAATTATTGTAAAATTTAAAAATTCAAGTAATCCTAATGATGAATAGGCGCAGATGTTTGAGCTAAAAGTATTTCAGGTAGTTGTGAAACCATCGAGTACAAGGTAGGAAAAGTGCCGAACAAAAAAGTTATTTGTTACCAAATTATCTTTGGGTTATTTATATTACACAATAATTCACGTTAATCCCAGTTTTACAGGAACATTTAAGTCGACCGATGTTTATAGTACCTGTCTAAATATTTAGCACCTCAGATGTAATGAGAAAATGTGGCGAACACATGAAGATTTCAAAAATTTTGTGAAAGGTACAAAATTTACCGACTTTTTGACTTTTGTAGTCGACGGACGTGACCAAAAGGATGGTTTATATTCCAACAGATGTATTGCACGTTAGTAAAAGGTAGAAAAATGAACATGAATAATTTGGATCGTAAAACGAATCGTAAACATAATAAATCCGAAAGTTACATAACCTAAAAAAGTAGCCAGTTTCGGACATTTTATTGTCATCAAAACAAAATTGATTTTATTGCGGATATCACATTCGGAGACAAAGCGATGTTTACTCGAGTGTTTAATAACGATGATGGATTTAAAAACAACAAATTTTAAAAATACAGTCGTTAAAATAACCAGATGCGGAGGTAGGTGAGTTAATGATAATTAAGTTGGGGTTACAGAAATGCTTCGTGGGAGGGTAGTCCTATGGATTCTCTACGGTCATTTCCTGTCCAAGAAAACCCAAAAATGCAATTTGTTCTGACAGGTCGGAGATAAGTTTCAAAGTTGTGAGAAATCAGCTACAGGTTTCTCAAGTAAAAAATTCCGCAAAATAGTTATGATTTACGGTGCCGTAAAATAGTTTTTTGAAGTATAGCAAGGAAATATTAACTATTAATACCTGAATAATATAACATAAATGACGCGGTGTTGGTAATTTATTTTCCGTCATAAAATTTCAGTTTGCAGTTATAATTTAACGCGACGGTTGGGCAATAAAGTCGTATCGGAAATTGAGCTCGAAAAATATTTTATTCACGCGTTACTTGTCACGTGGCGTTTTTGAATTTATCGGCCATCTTGCATTACCTGACAGGTAACCTCAAAATCCCACCTACAATTCAGGTAATCCTCCAATCAACAGGTGGGCGAAAAGGTAAAAATAAAATGGAAACCAACGAATTTGTTCGTTTTGGGGCAACTGTACCGGTTTTATTTTTTTTTCTAAACAATTTGGAATATTTGGGATGACAGGTCGAAATGATGTGGTATTAAATTACTCGGTTTTTGTGAACGAAGAGACGGCGACGTGATAGTTGTTAGCTAGGAGGTAGGTAGAAGCAGGTTTATATTTTATCCTAACAATACACTCGAAAGTTGTAAAATTTGAAAGCTAAGAATGGACAGGTTGTCTTGTAACAAAAAGACTTGTAACAGCGGGGTTTTTGGAGGTGGATACAAAATAGATACTCAAATTTGATTGATGTTCTCGACAAAAGCGGGAACACAATAACGTCCATAAAGGTCCGAATTTCTACTTTATAAAGCCTAGCATGATAAATATTATCTTTGAAAGTTTCAAAACTAACTTATGCCATATAAAGATGCACAAACACGGCCCGAAGAAAGGATCGTCCGAGATAATGTTATTGTGATGTCCACTTCTTCCAACTTCTTTGTTAAGTACAACTGTTTTCTTAGAAAATAATTCAATTTGATATCGATGTTTATGACATCACTATTCAAATTTTGGGAGTTTACCTTTCAAACTTGGACAGTATAAATTCCATCGGATGTCCTATCATAACGAAATAGGGTCAAGTATGCAAATGAAATCCTTTTAATAAATTATACCTGATATAATTTAAGGCGGTCCTTTTCATAAATCTTAATTATTCGTGGTAATTACTTGTTAGAATTTTCGAAGATTACTTAAGATATTTGCGATCTCCAAGGGATGACATAAGAGAAATACATTACGCCTCAAGGAATTGCTAACATGGTCACCGGATCTTACAGGTCAAAGAATAAACTACGGGGTTAGTTAGTAATTGGAGGAACGGTAATGTTAACATATACGCATTGCTCCCGAGGGAATAAAACTAACGTGATAGTTTTGAAAAAAAATTTACAAAACCGCAGCGATTTAAGTTGCTTCCTAAATCTTAATAAAAATGAGAAATGACGAAAACCATAAATTTACTCTTTTTACACCTTACGAGTCTGCAGACAAAAAACATTGCTATTCATTCATCATTCTTTCTAAATCTTCCCAATTCATCTTGTAGTGATTTGTGTAGTTTAAAACTTTTGGTCAGATATTTTAGTGCTGTCTGAAATATTTTCTATGTTAATTCTTTTCAAAAAAGTAGTCTCAAGTTATAAATCATCGTAATTATTTTTTATAGTTCCAATTGATTTTTTACTGGGTTCCGGGAAAAGCATCCCGAATCTCTTTAGATTTAGTTAAATTGTTCGAACACTAAAATATTGGAATAACCAACCGTTTCTATATTATATTACCTCAGTTAATAGAAACGTATATAGACAGGTCCTGGTAGAGTTGCAGAAACCACACGACGTATTTTACTACAATCCAATTTTGGAACTGCATAAACTAAGGCTTTCGCAATTACGAAGACACATAGCTCTAGTGAAATAAAATAATTGTATGTTGTTGGTTTCGACAAAATTGTATAATACGCACGTTCAATTAGTAATTAAATAAGAGACAAAGTATTTTAAAAAATCCCCACACATTCACCTAAACAAACCAAATGTGTTTCGACAGCTTAACTTGTTCATAATTTTTAGGGAACGCATACCGCAGAGCAATTAACATTTATAAAGTAAATCCTGTATTGGTAGCTTAAAACGTACGCTCCGCAAGATATTAAACAATTAATATTAGTAATTGTAGGAAAACAAAGGCAGCAAAAGTATTAGGCACTTTTATTTCGAAATATGGGATTTGGTTTAGAAAATTTAGATATACACAAATTAATTGGTTTAATAACAAGGGCGTCGCGTCGGAGTCGTCCCCAGATGTCTGCTATAGGTATTAAAATGTGACACCACCGCACCACCACCGTCACCAAATTTGACTTATTTCATCGTGTTGCTTTTTTAAAAGGTAGACAGACGGTAAAAAATTAAAAATTAATGGTTGAAAGATGACATTTTTTAGTGATAATTAATATCCAACCACTTCAGAAAAACAACTCATCCATTAAAATAGTAATACGAAGACTTAACATGTAGGGCCATTAACAAGTTCTACATCTAAAATCCCATGACATTCGATCGCAACATGTGTCATCAAATGTAATAACGATACCAAGACGGTTGACTCGAAAACTCTTAGGGAGAAAATAACGTTTCAACCTGTCGACCCAACTTGACATGAAACCCTTTACTTATTACTGGGAGATATATTTTTTTAATACAGTAACGTATTCGACCAAAATTTGGCAAATTTTATGTATCTGCCTAATTTTGTTCGATAATATATTACTTTATTCTCGTCAACAATTTATTTCTCTCGGTGTACCATTGTTTTCTGAACGAAATAACCCGGTTTACACGTATAAAACAAGAAAAAATTAAACGCTGCATGACTATACGTCCATATTGGGATCTATAGCTTAATGTGGAATTGGAACCAAAGTACAAATTTTACCATTAAACGCAATTTTTGCTTCTCTTGTCCGCTCTCCACGACAAAGTCAAAATGTTTTCGTTGCTTTCGAGATAAACGCAATTAACCGCAAAATATATATCGTTTTCAGCCTTATAACGTCCAAAATACTGAACAATAGAGGACCTACAGTTTAAAGTCGGTTCCAAACAGCAAAAGTTAATTACACCCCATGGTTGCCACCACGATTCCGGAATTGTATGCGGTTGGTTGCAGCATTCTTTAAAATATGTGTAAAATATATTTAAACACAAAGGTCAGCATATCAACCACCAAGACCTTGTAGTGAGTGTCAGGGGTGTGAGGCCATAAGGCCGCACTGGAGCTTTTTAAAATTAGTAACTACAATAATTAATCAATCAGATATGGGTTAATGATAAATTTTGGATTTCATATGCAGGATGCATTTTATTACCAAAACATTCAGAAAATTCAAGAAAATTTAAGGCAAACCTTTATTAAGTACAATAGAAAAAATATACTTTTTGTTTACATTAACTCTACTAATTAAAAATAAAACATTTTAAAACTCTACCTACTAACAAATAAATCTTCAGAATCTTGGCAATACAAAACCTATATAAAACTTTTTTTTCGAGTAAAAAGCTTTCAAAAAGGCATATTATAACACATATACACATTAAAAACAGCATATTATAATACAAAGATGAAATTATTGACCTCCACATCTCCCCCCACCTCCAGCACGTCTATACACGAACAATACTAAAAAAAGTTAGAATTTACTTAATTACCCAAACAAGGAATGGCAAGAACCTTCCGTCCTGTCCCGAAAACACACAAACAATGCTAAAAATAACTGCAATTACTAAATTAACTAAAAAAGAATCTAGAAAATAATCAGGCAGCCAATTTAATTAAATTCTGTTCAACCGAGATGACTTTATACCGGCATAAATAATGATCAGTCATTTAATTGCTTCAATTTCAGAAACTAGTATTAAGAAAATTCATAGTGCAAAGCATAGTAAGTTCATTACCAATATATTATAACCACGAGAGCTCGAGCATGACTAATTACTAAAAAGTATAATATTTATACTACATAACACCAAAGGACGTGTAAAATATTTACATGTATAAAAATTAGATTAGCGACATTATATAACTTTGTATTAAGAAATAATACTCGAGCTCTCGTGCCCCCCCTCCCACTGATAAACATAGCAATGAATGCAAAACAAATTCAATTGAGTACCGTCCAATTAAGTCGGGGTGAATTTGTATGTCAGTTTTACTCAGAATGATAAAAAAATAACATAACAAGGGTTATTTATACCATTTGGTGGCACTTAAAATTCTTGAAAATGTATTCATTATTGGAATGATGAATGAAGTTGCGGATTAAGATGGTAGGGGTTGTCAAATAAATTTTGCTTCTAATGTGAAACAGCAAAAAATGTTAATTAATATGCTCTTTTTTCAATTTTTAATCATCACTTGGTCCCCTAGTAAACTGACAAAAAGATTAAATTTAATTCAATTTTATGCTGATGATAGACGATTTTTATGAAATATGTACCTATCGAAATTAAAAGATTAAATAATTAAGTTATTTACATTGCATTAAGGATTAAGATTAACCCACAGCAACTTATTGGAAGTCCGCAGTTCAACTCCTTCATATCCTAGTACCAAACTCGACGAAAAGCAAGTTGCATTTTTAGCTTGCAAAAAATCGGACAATTTGATATTCGGTCGACATGCAGATTTAAATATCTGAATTAACCTCCCAAAATATCCTCGTCGGTTTTTCTCTCAATGGGGACAGTTTTTCGTCTGTAACTCGCTTAATTTAATTTTTACAGATAATTATCATATGAGCAAAACTGAAGAGCACAAAATAAGTTGTTCGGAATTCATTTCAGATGATGAAGAGGAAACAAAATCAATTATTTAAAATAAAATTGCATTTTGTCTTTTTGGAATTAATTTATATTTCAAGGCAAAATTTGAAAAAATAAAAGAATTTTGTGCTCTTCAATTGTGGTTTGATGATAAAATCTTCGTGAAAATTAAATTCAGCCGGTTATAAGCGAAAAATTGCGTTAAGGGGCGAAAATTAGGGATTTTATTTCCCAACACAGTTTCTCGTCTATAACTCGTTTAATTTTATTTTTACAAAACATTAAATGCAACACAATTTCAAGTAAGGCAAAATTTGGTAAAATAGGTTTTGTACTCATAAAGAATTTTGTGCTCTTCAATTTTGGTACGACAACAAAATAAATTCACCTCTAATGATGAAGACGAATTGTAAAACATATTTATTCGGAATGAAGAATTATTGTCACAAATTAAATTATTTAAAACAAAAGTACATTTCAGAGCTCAGGAATTAATTTATGTTTCAGGATATGCAAAACTTAAAAAAACTGTTTTATAGAGAATTTTATGCTCTCCAATTTTGATCAGATGATAATTTTCGTGAAAATGAAATTCAACGAGTTAAGGTGAAAAATTATGTTGAGGGGCGCTAACATGGAGATTTTAAGCACCCAACACAGTTTTTCGTCTGTAACTCGCTTAATTTCATTTTTATATAAAATATGTCATTAAACCAAAATTGAAAAGGACAAATTTCTCTACAAACTACGTTTTGCAGAATTCACTGAAGACAAACTATAAGATTTTTTTATTCGGAGTGTACAATTATTTTGTTACAAATTCAATCGATTTGAAACTTTGAAAAATCGATTTTGTACTAGAGAATTTTTTATTTTTGAAGTTTGGTAGTAAAAAATCATTTTGGCCCGACTAAGATTTTCCATAAAAATGAAATTCAGCGGGTAATATGTGAAAACTTGCAACGCGGGCAAAAATTCCTAATTGGGGCAGAATCCGAAAGGGTTATCAAATATTTGTGTCTGCCAAATTTTGGCTTGCTCGGATTTTTGCAAGTTGTAACCATTATTTTGCCTTCATTCCTTGCTTGTACTTCTTGATCAGCCTTTGCTAATCCAATATTGGACATATGCCTCCCCTTTCTGTCTCCAGGTGTTATGGTCCACCTTCAGTCTCATTCAGGAAAACCCGGCAATCATCTGCAAGTCATCTGACCATCGCATCTGTGGACGTCGTCTTCCTCTTTTATCTGTCCATGGTCTCCATTGTTCCACCTCTCTGTTTCATCGTTCTCATTATATGGCCAGTCCACCTCCATTTCAACGATGTCGTATGTTGTATTACATCGATTAATTTTGTTTTTTCTCTAAGGTGTTTGGTTGGACTATTGCACTAATAATAGAATCAGGGCCGGACTGTGACAATTTTTAATTATTTTAATGTTTTTTAAGAGCCAAGTTGACTTCTTTTCCAATTATTTTATGTAAGCCTCCCTCAGATCCTTCCATTCCTTGCTTTTTATATCTATGTATAGATGTATACCCTGATGTTTTTGTCTATCTGGTTGATGATATTCATGGGGCTTCAGTCAAATATTCGTCGTGACTTTGTATTATCTTTCATTCTGGTTGTACCTATGACCTACCCAACTCCAAACTCCATATTCTTGAAATTATATCGTCAACTTCAGACGATCCACGCATCCACTTATTAGTCTAATGCCCAACATCCGTCTCTCCATAGTTGGTAATGTCACTTCAAGCTAATTACTGATTATTTTGTTAAGGTTCCATGGCTTTGCACGAAATCAATATTGACAAGAAGTTATAATATATAACAGCATGAAAGGCATTGAAGGCCGATAGGTTCGTTCACCATACTTTTCCATTCCTTCCTATCTCTTGATTTGTCTCTTCAATCTGAAACCTGTAGGTAATGTATGTCTTCGTTCACACATCCTTTCCATTCAAGTAGTGGTCTTCCTCTTGGTTCTCTCTTGTCAATATTATTTCTCCACACCTTCAATACCACTCTCTCTTCACCCATCTTTGCCACATACCCCCGCCATTCCAATCTCTGCGCTCTCATCAACACCATTAATTTGTTCATATTCAGTATCGTAATCCTCATCATGCACATTTGCATATGGGTGTGAATTTTTGCTGATCAAAAAAATTGGAATTGCTTCTATTCATTAGTCAATATCCTCAGCGAATATGAGATTATTGAGATATTTTTAAACCATTATTCAAATCCAGGTTCGTGAATGGGTCTTTCAGTACAAGACTAAAAATTTAAGCGAACTGGAGTTCCTGCATCAATTAGATTGACTTTGATGTTGTTTTGATTTTACTTCAAAATTTTAACCCAAAAACCTTGATTTCATTTCATAAAATTCCGCTGCCATTCCATGATATATTTGGAACAAAAAAAAAGTATCAAAAACCTCGCAACCTTGCAGAAAATTTCGCAATTTCATTAACAAAACGTTAAATTTAAGAAGTTTTTTTGGATAGCAAGAGGAAAACCTTTGAGCTTTGTTGTCTCTAAGTCAAATCGTTATCCCACAACCCAGAACACTTCGATAAAATTGTTGTAAATAAAACTACTGTCTGAATTTGAAAAATAAATTACAGTTTATTGAAATTTTATTTGATTTAAAATTTTCAAACATTTTATACATCAACCATCATAAACTTTAATTAGGTTAAATTTTAATAAACATCCACTCAAAGAAGACTTTTCAATCTTAATATGTCGTTGAATTTCCTACCTTCTTTGACAAATAAAAATGTTAAGCTGACAAGCAAGATTGTTTATTGGTATGTAAAAGTTTTGTAGGTATTGATTTTGTATACAAAAAATAAAGTCTGCGGAAATGATGACGACTTTTGTACAAAACGAACGCTAATAAAAAAAGAAGATTAATACGACCCTGTGTCACAAATCTCCGATCGCCAGAGGCCATTATGTGAAACATATGGAAACTTATATCGGAGGTGACTTGGGATAAATTTGACGTGAGAAAGGCAGGGTTCAAAGATCATTTGGCAGTCGGTCCGGCGACATCTGCAGGTGGTTGTTCCCACAGTCTCGAAGATGCTTTTACTGCAAGCATCGTCGTTAAATGTCATGCTATGTTGTATAGTTAACCTGTGATAGAAACACTCGTCCTTCGTCCAAACCGTCCAAACATAACAAATTTTATTGCTCAATTAAATGTTCTCACGAATTTTGTTCTACAGTTTGGACGACATGATGCAACACATGCAAAAATCAGTTTTTCCACCACACAACACCTGTCGTCGTAAAAAGCAAACAAGCATTCGAAAATGTTTATTTTTTGAAGGAAATATACAAAAAGTTCGGCAAGTTGTTTAAAATGTTAACAGCCGTTTCGTATCTGGAAATTTTACCATCGGCTTCGTATTTATTATTTAAACGATTGTTGGGTCTCGATTTAGCGGATTAGGTAGATATTTCAGTGTGCGTGTCCAAATAAACAGTCGTTTTGGAAGACCTTCTGGCTAGAGAAGGGAAAAGTATGGAAGTAGGTACCTAAGTACGTAATATTTTTATGATGCACTTGTTGCTGCTGCTGCTGCTACTGCTGGAGAGTTTTGCATGTCGTAAAAATTTTTACAATTTAACAAGTCGATGGCTGGGATTGGAATAAACAAAGAAAGTAAAAAACATGGCAATAACGTGGATAATATATTTGGGTGTATTTGGAAGAACAAGTTATCAAATTGTCAAATAAAGTTTCGTTTATTTACGTAAACGAAGGCGTAAGATTTATACAGAAACGAAAAACAAACCTAAGAGGGAGGCGCCCGTGTTCTTTTTCTATTGTAATGGTTACAGGCTGGTGAGCGTCTTGCAAAAGCTGATTCGAAAAAGAAGCAAAAAACGAAAAAGCCAAGACTCCTTAATTGTATAGAACACGATACTAATTGCCTTACTGTTGTTTTGTGCTCCGTTGTCCAAGTGGAAGAGACTGCATTGCTTCCTTCATGCTTTTTATCCTTGTAGGCATGCCGTGTATTTATGTCCATGGAAGAAAAGAATACGAACATACGGGATTAGTTTTGGCTGCAACGTTCGAAAGCTCCTGTCGTTGTAAATGAGGCAACTTGTGTTTTCCGCGTGACCTCTTACAAATGAACTTTTTTCGGTTGTTCTGGCAGACTAAGTCGCACCTATAAATCACAATTAATCACATTGTCACGGAAATAATTATTTAGAATTAACCACAACTATTTTACCTACTTTTTAAAAATAGTAGTAAGACAATATCGCGCGCAGTATTTGGACGAGTATTATAATAATGAAACATGTCCAATTACACTCAGCAACGTTGCTCATTTGAAACTGAAAGAAGCAAATTTAATGAATAGGAAAATCAAATTGAATGTAAATAAGGTTTAAAATTTAGTTAGTTTATTAGCGTGATGGCGCATAAAAAAAATATAGTAGTATAAAAATAAATCAAATTAAGTTAATAATATTTATGTTGTAACGAAAGAATAACCTATCTCCCGTCGAGTATTAAATAAATAAGCGAAGCATGAAACTAATGCATCACATTCAGTCTGAATATGATCACAATACATGATTCAATTACATTTTATACAATCTGCACTCGAATAAGCGTCGGCAAAGTTGAGTGCATTTGTCATTCGGTAGTTCCGCTTGATTTGACAGGTCGCCGCGACGCTTACTACGGGCGCACGCCGCTGTCAGCGCCGAGGTGCACAGACGTCAGATCAACAAATCACATTAAACACAAATAATCACATTACACTCTCCGCTGATTTATACACCACGTTATTTAAGCGACCTCTATTGTTATAAATCACTGTAAACAGTTTAGCTTACGGTTATTTATTTCCATTTAATATCGCGTTTAAATAAAATCCATTTTAATTCACAAAATATCAACATAATGCGAGTTAAAATTTCAACTTTATTTCATTTTCACAAAATATATTAAATTATTACCGAGCAATTGACTTTAAAGCATTCAGCCAATATTGTTTGCCAGCAATTTTCATTTTTTCCCAATTCCTCTCATATTTAAAACAATTTACCCCATGTTTGCCGGTAACTGACACTAACTGCCGATTTCTATCGGTTCACTAATCATGCCCGTTGACCAGTTAAAACTAACGCCCTGTTAAAGTTCCATGCATGTGCAAACGCATCACGTCTAATTCGAATTACGTAAAACAGTCTAACGGATTTTCAGGAAGTCTATTCTTGAATCTCGATAATATCAAAGCAGCTAAGATTAACCGCTTCACCTGTGAACGTTTAGCTTTCGGTTAACAAGCTGATGGGATAGGCAACACGTTAACTGGTTCATTTTGAAACTACTATAGTTCTATCAGCACAGTGCCAACAGACTTAACTTAATGAGAATAATTGGCTTAAAATAGATTGCGAAACCCTTGATTACAACGTAATATACATTCTCTTACCGATCCCAAAATAAAATCAATCGACATTGGCATCAGGAGATATGGACCCGCCTAGCAAGCAGGCGTATTTAAAATAAAAAGAGGCTGTAACTTTCAATTTACAGGCGACGCAGGCGATTTTTATATTTTATTTTGTCAAAAAATTTATTTCAAAATGAAGTCACTTCTATAGGTTAATTTAAGCACTTCGAACCAAACCAACCGGTAAAAATGCCCAGAACATATTATTGTGTATGAAGAGTTGCATAATTTTCAAATTTGCCCATCGAAGAAGTTGTTGCTAATGAACTAGAGGGGGGGTCACCCGACCTTGACCACAAATTTTCATTTTAGCTAATGCTACAACGTCAAATCGTGTTTTAGAATTACCGAGAATTACTAAATGTAAATCCGCCACCGCATTAACGATTTTTATTTGACCGCAATCACCCCCCCCCCCCGTGCAGTTTTCCACGTTTCATTGAGGTTAATGTTATACTGGAAAATTCAATAGCATAAATTATGAATCTCTATCCATTTGCATTCAAGGTTCATACGAGTATGAGATCACGACGCCAGCATCGCCTGGCCATTCCACGATTGAGCATTACAATTCTGTAATATCTCGGACACTACACCGGCGAACGGATGTCTTCGCATTTGATTTATTACGTACACGATATTATAAAATATTTTACTTATCAGAAAATCATGTTTTTGGGTACTATTTTATTACATGTTTATCCAAAGCATTTTATAATGCTATAGCTAGCAGACTGTTAAACTTTTTCGAAACCAACAACTTCATCTATTCCGCACAACATGAGTAAAAGAATTGACATACAAACAAAAGTTTGTTTTCGAGGTGCAAAAACTACTATTGGCGAATGTGTTATATTCGGTGGATGTGTTTTTAAATGTAGACAACGTTTATTTGTAATTTGCCAACTGTTTAAAGCGTTTAAATGTTTAAAATTATTTTTTATTCGATAGCTGCTTTCTCTGTGAATTTTTCAAGTTTGGAGAATATTATTTTAACGTCGATCTAAAGAAAAAAAAATCAAGTGATAAAAAGCTCCATTAAACGCTATTGGACAGATTTTTTTTACAGAAATGTCGTCTGTTTTAAGGTCGAAATTTTTCCTTTCTTCTTCATTTAGTTTAGATCCACAACCGGTTTTTACTAATTTATTACAATAAATTACTTCTATGAGCAAAATTTACTGCCTTTTACATCTAAGGGAACTTTCTAGATTGATCTTCGATGTACATGTGACCCTGTTTATTATTGTAATGATGGCAATCATTAAATTGTACAGGAGGAGCGACGGTTTCATGTGCACTACGAAGCACGGAACAATAGGGAACAATATATTAGCACAAAAACTAAAAACGTATCAGATATCAATTAGATATCTACTACAGCTGCATATGGAAACAAAGCTTAAGCGCCAAGCAATGATGAGGAAATTCCATCAGCATAGTATGTAAACGTAAATTCGTACGAAAAGAAACGTAGGGGAAGGTGGGGCAGAACGGGGGTCGATGTGGTTGGGACAGTATTTGAAGGTGTAAATAAAGAGGTAAAAATCTATTGTAGTGTGAATAAATTTATTTAACATTTCGTTTAACATCTCCGATGTTCAAAATTAAAATAATGAAAATACTTGTATTTATTTTAAACGTTTGAAAAAAGAAAGGTTATATCCCGTTCTGCCCCATGCATGGGGCAGAACGGGGTATTCATTAAAAGGTGAAACAAAATCTTGTTTTATGGCTGGCAAAGTTCACAGATGAGTTGTGATTCATCATCGTCAGTATCAATGCCGGCACAGGAATTATGGGCCCATTTTTTACACTGTATGCATGATATCCAGCCTTCACTCGATTTTGAATATAAGTCGTTGCAATATTAACATGTCGCATCGTCTTCTTCATCTGATTCCACGCTTTGTTTCCGTGGTTTTTTGGTAACAATTTTCTGTGTTTTTTTCTTTCCTATTTTGTTAACAATTTTCTGTGTTTTTTTCTTTTCTATTTTGTTAACAGTTTTCTGGGTATCCTCCTTCCTTTTTTCGTTACCGGTGAACAGTTTTTTCTTAAGTCTATTTTCTTTGGCTTCCTTGATCTTCTTAGCATTATTAGCCGCTTCTTCGAGTTCAGTCTTATAAGAGGAAGCTGTCAGGATTGCCGTTTTGCCTCGTTTCCTCGTCACTCGCTTTTGTCCCGGCTTTACTCTGGGTATGGGAAGTATATGTTCAGGCGAAAACCTCGGAAAGCTGGTAAAAATAGGGCTAGCTATTGTTAACTGCAAATTAGCAGATCGGTGAAAAATAAAAGTATGGTCGGGGCGGGACGGGGTAGGACCCCGTTCTGCCCTACCCCGTTGTGCCCCAAGTGTTAGTAAACCAAACATCGCAAGGTTAGCGACAGCCATGTTACTTCTCCAAGACATGTTAACACGTGAAAAGACACTTTAAACAACGCTTAATTCGGTAGACTAAATTGGAATAACGAAAAGTAATGTGAAATATATCTTACCTTGTTTTCAAATATTCATAAAGTTGTAGTTTTATACAGATTTCAGGGAGGTGTTTAATTAACAAAGGAGAAACACTTGGTAATTCACAACGACCGTTCTTATCACTGCACAGATGCATAATGAAGGTGTATAGAGAGTTGCAGCGAACTGCAGTGCTACTATCAGCAAATAAACCTAATCCCCCGTTCCGCCCCGACCCCCATTCCGCCCCACCTTCCCCTACTACCGAAGAAGTTTGATCTCCTCAGTTACACACTGGTGAAGCAATACCATAAAATACGATAAAACTTCAAGAAACACCCCAATGCCCTCACGCCTTCTTGGTTGCATATGCAGAAGTTCTGTGATCGCCTTATACGTATATTAAAGGTAACTTGCTAAGTTTTCTTTCTAAAAGAAATGCAATTTCTCACAGAGGCCATAACCGACGTCATGTTAAATAACATTTTTGTTAAATTAAGTACGATTTATTGTAATGGGGTAGCGCAGTTTGTAGAAGAGGCTTGGTTGATATATTTAACATAATTATTGTTGTCTTATTACATCTTAAGAATTAAATATGGATTGATAAAATAGACTCTCATTTTCCGTTCAACATTATTGTTGAAGCTCTTGAAGGATGAAGATCAAGGGAATTGTCGTTAATGTCAATTAATGCCCAATAAAGTCACTTGTACTTGTTAACGATGCCGTCTAACAGGAAATGTGCTGATATCAACATATTTCGTATATAATATAATTGTGCAGCCTGCAGGCCGCACTCGGAACTGTTTCGAGTTTGTCACTAAAAAATTAATCAATGAAAGATGCGTTACGAATGATAAAAAAAATTATATTTATAAATCATAATATTAATATTATTAATAAGACGACGATCATGCTCTGATAGTTAGCGCGATGATCAACTGATAACGTAGGACTCCCCGGTTCGACTCAGGGTACAGTCTAAAATTTTTTGACCGTCTTCCGTGCTTCAGAAGGCACGTAAACAACTGATTTTTGTGAACTTATTCCAATTTTTAATTTATTTTTAGTAACCGAACCCAACCTCTCATCCCACGATCAAATTTAGTACACAAGCTCAGCACAATTGCACAAAAATATAGTACAAAAATTAAGGTAAAAAAGACCCGTTCAGAAATAGGGTTTGAAATAGGGTTAATATTAGAAAATTAACCTATTTAGGAGATAAAAAAATAAAATGTGGTTCAATATTTGAATAGAATGGTTATTTACCTTTACAGGACATTTTTTATTATTAAATTTAGACCTCTGTGGATGAAGTTACAGTCGTTATCCTACAAGTCTACACACCAACTTTTTGAAAGAGCACATCCTTAAATTTGTATTTTTTTAATTTATTACTAAGTTGGTGTGTACCAAATTTTGTCAAATTTGGCGAGGATCAAGTAAATTCTTTAGTTGATTTGAGATGGAATGACCCAAATAAGAAATACATAAATCAGAGAATTGCATTAGTCTTATTTGATTTCGACAATATGAAAACAAACACAATATCTGTATAAGCACCTGGTACAGGAAGAGGAAAGTAAGAAAGAGAAGAATTCTATCAAACTCGACAAGAACTTGTAGTATCAATACCTACTAAAGAAAAAAATTGTCATAATGGGAAATTTCGATGGAAGAATTGAAGATGCAATCATACCAGGAGTCAAGCAAAATTTGAATAAACCTATAATGAACGAAAGCGGAGAAGATCTATTAGAATTCTGCAGTATGAACGAATTGAGAATAAAATACGTTCTTGACCGTAAGATACAGGAAAAATCACGTGGTCCACTAGTACAGGTAAAAACTTCACGATTGACTACATTTTAAAACAGAGAGATACACCCAAAGAATGCAATGGGCGTGCGAACTTTACTTCTTCAAATGTAGGCTCGGACCATAGGCTGGTCCTGATTAAGCCCAACTTAATCAGCTAAAATTCAAGAAAAAATCTACAGTATTCATAGAGGAACTGAATATTGGAATTATGTATAACAGATCCAAGTATTAAGTATACTACAACAGATTAAAACAGAAGATGGAAGCGGCCGCTATAGAAGCAAACTGTTCAGTAGATCACATATATGGAAAATACTAAAGTCAAATATCACACAAGCAGCGATATAAGCCGCACAAGAAAACAAATAGAAAGCACAGAAGAAAATATGGAGAATGCTGCGAAGCCAGGAGAAGGAAATAAATGAAAATCTGTCATTTGGCAATATAGCGGAACTACCGATGGAATATACAATGAGCTACTGAAATATGGAGGCGAGCCCCCACCCAAGTCAATACAGAGTCTATTCGAAAGAATAATAATGCGTGCGTGTTCAAACGAGGAGACAAAAGAATACCAGATAACTATCGTGGAATAACACTTATAAACTCGACACTAAAGCTGCTCACCTCTGTAATTATTGCAAGATTATACAAGAAAACAATTGTAGTGGAAGAAGAGCAGCAAAAATTTCGAAGAAACAAAAAGATTGTCGAGAAATTCATAGAATATTATAACCCAGTATATCTATGCTTCGTAGATCTCACAAAAGCCTTTGACCGAGTCAGAAAGGATAGAATTATAATAATTTTAAACGAGGAACAAGTAGAACAACAACTGGTGAGTTTGATACACGACATAAAAATTTTTGTTCCAATTCAACACAACGGTCAAACAATATAACATGGAGATCTCGACAAGGAAAACTAAGACGATGGTGATTGCGAAGGAACCCATCCAATATAAACTGGAAGTAGGCGGAACGATAGTTGAATAGGTTATGAAGTTCAATTACTTCGGCATAGAACTCACCACAGCACGAGCTACAGCAAGCTATTAAAGCGACACAAATATATGGAAGTCTAAGAACAATCGTCTGGAGCAACAAATGTATGAGAACGGACAGCAAGGTGAAGATCTATAAAACCACGGTTCGCCCTGCCCTAATCTATGCCACGGAAACAAGAGCTGAAACAAAAAGAACGAAACAAAATGTAAGAACTGTAGAAATGAAGATACAAGATCTAACACTAAGATACGGGCAAACTAGAGCAAGTATCAGGCAGAGATGCAACGTAGAGGACATTATGAAGTTCATGAAATACCGGAGGAGAGCATGGAACAATCACGTTGATCGCATGAACGAACATGGACTGGCCAATGTTTGTGAAAACCGATTATCGGCAGGGAAAAGACCACGCAGGAACCACCTCCCAAGAGATAGGCTTAACGTTGGTTTTTGTTATCCATAGTAGTGATGAGACAGGCTAACGGGAACAGGTTGTTGGCCAAGTGTGGAAGAAAAAGAAGATTCAAGATTTACCGTCCTTCGTTGATACTGTTACAATTTTTACTCAGCATTATTTTCAAGACTTATTCTCTTAATCACCGGATTTTTATTTCCAAAAATCCAAGAGTTAAACATCGACAATTTATGGTTCCAACAGGATGGTGCTATGTGCCACACAGCCCCTGAAACCATCGATTTATTGAAAGGACAATTTGGTAACAACATTATTTCAAGAAATGGTCCTATCAATTGGCATCCAAGATCGTGTGATTTGACCCCTCAAGATTATTTTCTTTGAGGGTATGTTAAATCCATGGTTTATGCTAACAAGCCAACAAATCTGTGGAAGCATTAGAGGTCAATATTCAGCAAGCCATTTATGAAATAAGGCCAGAAATATTGGAAAAAGTGGTCAAAAATTGGACTGATCGGATGCGCTTCGTAACGATTAGTCGTGATGGTCACATGCCGGAAATCATTTTGAAATCATAAATGGCATTAAATTTACTTTCATAAAAAAATAATTAAAAAAACATTCCATCAATTTTTTAATGTTTTATTTCAATTTGAAGTTCTCATGCAGCTAAAAAAACACTATATATTTGTCTGTCCTTAAAAAAATACCTAGGTCGAACGGCACTTTTAGCATTTTTGTCCCATCGCAAAGAAATTAATTTACCAAATTTTATATGAAAAGTTCTAATTTAACAATACCGTTATAAGTTTTTTTAACCTCCCCGTATATCTTACACGATATATCCATTTCGGATTACGAAATAAATTTGTCGTTTTATCGATTCAAAAATGTATTAAAGGTTAATTAATGAGGTTATGCGGATTATAACAAATAATAATTGAGGTTACATCGATACGTCACGGATAGAAGTTACATTGAAAATTTACGTCGTAAAATTTGTTTGCCATTAATTTATAACTTAAAGTGTTCTAAAAGGGTTTATCCTGGTTTATCTGTCCATAAAATTTAAAAGAATATAATAAATGTATATGGCGTATTTGTATGCACCTTATCAAATAAATTTCCCAAGCATCCTCTACAACCTGCACTTATTATCGAAATTTTAAACCGACGCGACGGCACTACTGTGAAAGACTCTGTATCAATTAACTAACGCCGTTTTATAATAGGTAAGTACATTTTTAAAATAATTGCAGTTTCAATTATTATTTGAACCCGCCTTGGTATAATACGAGTATGATAAATTTATATATCGTGGAATCAATTTTCTCGCAAGTAAGTTAATACAAATATTTCGAAGCTTACAATGAATAATGAGGTAAAGGAAGCAATAGAAGTGAAACAATTATAAGTATCTTCCATTACGAAAATAAACTAATTTTAACCCTAGTATCACATTTCTTTGTACAGCTGGAAAAATAATGTCGAAATCAGGTAATGCTTTCTAGATTTTTTGTGTAATTAATCACCAGAAATTGATATCCCTTCAGAATAGAAAAAAAACATAAAATCGATAATTAACCAAACCGCACTGTAAATAAATTAACAACAATGAAAACAAAAATAAGTATAGGGAACTCTCCAGTTACGTTTTGTAGAATAAATAATAAAAAAGGAAGGAACGCGGAAAAACTTTAGTGGTAGTAAATCTTCAATTAATTTATAATTAGAAATCGGTAATGTATACAAAGTGAAAAGTCCCGAATCGGTAATAAAGCACGAAAAAAATGGAAAATGAAAAGCTAGTTAATACCCGCGCCATTAAAAATTGTTACAAGGTATCAAATACTGAATTTTTTTACATTGAAAGCAATTATGTGAGAAAAAAGGTGGAATCGGGAAAACGGGGTTTTCAATCAAAAGGTCTTTAGTGTCTTTGCGTGACAATGAGCAAGGCTTCTTCGGGCGCCGTGAAATCCTCCAATGCCGGAAATGGGATGCTTTCATTACCAATACGTGCTTTAGTTAAATGGAGTTTTCTTGTAAAAAAAGCCTAGGTAAGTACCTTTTATCGATCAATTTAATAAACATTTCAACCTCATAACTCACTGCGCTTTAGTTAATTCCAGTGTTTATTCAAGAAAATTTTAACATCATCGATCTGAGTGCTCATCGTGATGCAAAATTAAATTATAAACACTTAAATAGAAAACGATAGATTTCAATGAGTAAAGTTTATTGCTGACACAGTTCTGGTTAAACTATAATTTAACTTCTGCGCGATTGATGAATTCGATTTAATTTACATCCAAATTACATTAACATTAACGCCGTGCAATGCATTTCGCTCGAGCTCAAAATTGAGTTACCTAACATTTAATTTGCAGTTGCATTCGGCGGAGGAGAAAAAATTAGCGAGACAATTTCGCGTAATCCTTAAGATGGTGAGCATAAATGAACATGAATATGAGTTAAGATGGAATATCCTTTTAGCGACGCACCTAGCGTAGATGTTATATCGTTCTCGGCATTTCTATTGCCACAACAAAGCCAATTCAGATTCCCTGCTAATGGCATATTACATTGTTACCTTCCTCGCATCATCCTGGCTCCATTCTTCGGTGACGCACTCAAGTGGCACCGGTGCTCGCTCTTTATCTAACTTGGAAATTGAGGCAAGTCACCGTTTCATTCTACCAAGCCGCCTGTCATTGCAAGCAATAATAGCTTCATCTCTCGTTATGATGGATAACGGTAGGGCATCAATTAAGATTAGGCCCGAACAATACCTATCTGAGTGAAAGGCTCACAGTCGGACTTTCGACAGTATTTTAGATGCGCCACCTCTCCCCCCCGTCCCAATGTATACATGGCACAGTAGCGAAACACTTTAGTGTATTGAATTTAGACGTCGTTGTTTGGAGGGTTTTTGTAAGACCCCCGCTCTTAAAGATTTCGCCCTTGTGAGCGTTAAAACAACACCAACAAAAACTTGGCCGCACATCTAGGGAATGGCGTTGGCGAAGGTGTATAATTTAATAACTAGCAAATTAGTTAAATGCATTCATTTATCATACGAAGCGATGGTAATTAAAGTATAATTACATTTATACATAATTTGTAAAAGGGTCGGTCAGTAAGTGAGTATCCCTCGCACACTCGTCCCTCTTTACACGTACATACATAAACCACTAAAGAAAATCACTTTATATATTGCGGGCTCAATGCTTAACACAAACGAAAAGAATACAATGGAGGCACAATAAAGAAATATAAGGCAGAAATGAGTCATTGAAGGAAGATATTGCAAGCTCCATAGAACTCGAAAAGAAGTCCTTCGAGCTCATTTATTCTTAGGTGCGTTGCGTTCTAATACAAGTACAAAAGCAATATTAAATATTGCAACCATTTCGAATGCAGCAAAGCAATAAAGGCAATTACTTAGTAGAACGATGATTGATCAGAAATATACGACGCTTATAATATCGTATAAGGAGGGATCGGTTTATGAGTGTAAGGAAAGCACAGAGGTCCTCTCACGAACTTACAATATCCGGGCGCCATCTGCTATGTGATGTGCGGTCACCATCGAGTATTCCGGACTAAGGTGGGTCCGGATATTGGATAGTTTTATTACCCCGAGTGGTCAGCGGACGTGAGACGTTCCGTGCATGTTATTCTTCATATCATCTCATATCTGAGGTAAACCAACGACATAACCGAGCGGAAACCTGGCTCCGATGAAGAAATAACATTTTATGTTGTTTTTACAGGCGACCCGATGAAATTGCGTGGCGCTAGCGCTCTATAAAACTAAGGAATTTTCCCTGAATTAATATCCGAACATTAAATTAATATTGTATCTTGTAAACACAACCATCCGATGTCTTAATAAATTATCTTAATAAATATTTTATGCTTACATAATTTATTTTAATAAAGCAAATAACGGTCCGAGTGGAAAGATGTGTGTGTACTGGGAAAGAAAACACGATTTTATTATGAAAACGCGCACCTTAACAATATCGACGCGTCCCCCTATCAAATAACCTATTTTACAAACGTATAACCTATGTCCATCCGCATATTGGTATTTTTATTAGACAGAGTGGTCTTATTGGCCGCCTCGGAAGCCACAGGCGATTGAGGGTTCGAGAGCTGATGTATGCACGACTAAGAAAGGTCTGTTATTGCATCGGCAGCTCGCGGCTATCCTACCGGTCAGAATATCCAATAAAGAATACCGATCGTCTTCTTACATTACTACCAAAGTGGAAAAACAGCGGTATTTATGAAGATACCGAAAGCTCGTCGTCCGCTTTCTCAGTAAATTTAGCTAGTAGAAAATCTGTTTTCCATCATAAACCTCAACAATTGAATTTAACTTACACGAGGAGTCCTTTGAAGATTTGAGTAAATTTTAAATTAATCGCAAATGAAATTCTTTTGCCCCCGTTCGTTCGCGCAATAGATCGTATCGCTAACGATATAAATATAATCAGATAAGCGATAAGCGATACGACCCACCCCACCGTCCAGGAACCAGGAGGGTTTAGAAGGAGCGGTATGCGGAATCTTTGTCTTGGAAAACTAATTTTCCCCTTACACTGTCACATATATCACGTATTGCTAGAAGCGTCAACGAATCGACCGATTGTTATTGGCGAAAGCAACGACACAAAGAAGACTTTACACTGACACATTTAGAGGCAGATTACTTTTATTTTCAGGTCCTGAATTCATTGCGTCGCGCGAATACGTTTCCCGTACCTACAAGAAGGCATCGAAATTGAACCTCGGTACAAATTCCTGCAAACTAAAAGCGAAACGAATGGCGATCAGAATTTAATCAAACGGTCGAGATATTGAGAAAAACAGAAGCACCGAATACATTTTCGATCCTATATGTTCAATCAGATTCGTTACTACTAAATCCAATACCATTCCTTCCATGTTACTTTATCTAAATACGCGCGATAAACTAAAATCATCTGCATAAGGAATCACGTAATAACGGCACGAATTTTAAAAAACGACTTTCTGCTTTGATAGCAATATAATTTTTTGAATTCGAAACGATATTGTTAGTGTGAGACTCACAGCTCAATTTATTCCAACGAATGTCGTCTAGATCAAAGACTTCGTCACGTCCTTGCGTTCTAATTCCAGTTCCGTTTGGGACCTTGTCTTTTATTTCAGCAACTCTGTGGCAGAAATCAGCATCGTTAACAAGATCTAGTTTATCTTTCAATAATATAATGGCACAGATTTCAACTGGAAGACGCACCCATGTAAAATTAACCAATAAATGATACAAGAGGACTAGTGGAGCGTAACTCGAACTAAAGTTGGGACCCCTCGACGTACTAAAAGCGTCAACATTTATCACAAAGAAATTAGTTTTTTTCTCAATGATCCGTGGCCAATCGCCAGGCCCGTAACAACACAAGGTGGCAATAAATATGTCCATCCAACGGAAATTATTAAATTAACTAATTTTATAATTTCAGTTTTACTGGCACCCACGTAATTTTTAGCTAATTTACTTACCCGAGTGAAAGAAATACGAGACTAGGCACATTTTTCTTACCTGAAACAAATAAAAAAAATTATTTAATTGGATATCTCTTTCCCTCCTTTATCCAGGAGGGAAGCGGTTATTTTGATCTTAATTATGATCTTGTTAAGGAGGGAGGGAGGTAAATTAGAAATAGACATTTATACAATTGTTCTGACAATTTTAACTATTTTACAATTTTCAAAATCTCGTTATAAGTTTTAATTTTATGCGCCAATCATATTAGACATAGAACCCTGCAATTACTTTTTCTAGAAAACAAACACTATGAATATTGTTTTTTTAAAACTAATGCGGACTAAACAGCTAATATACAAACAACGCGACGCTGTTTGTTTTTTTCCCAAATATCTCGAGAACTACGCAGGATGGGGTAATTAACTAAAGATATCTTTCTTGTAGAGCATAAAATTGCCTACAATAATGATTTAAACAATATTTATCGTCAAGTCAGTCGTTTAGCTTGCACGCGCCGTCAAATTCTGAAAAACCTCGAGTTTTTAATGTTGCGTTGGTAAATTTTTCCAGTCATTTACAACGGAATTAAAAATCCAAATAAAATTTCACGACATCCGCAAACTTTATAGAATAATTTTCATCGCGCTACCAATTTTTAAACCTTTCTTGGTGTAGGTATTTTGTAGCTATCCGAACAAAACGATTTGACATTTTATCAGGAAAATAAATCCTATCAAATCCATTCTAAGACCTCAAATCAGCAAAACACTCCAAAAAGCCAAACTTTTGGTTTAGATAGCTGTAAAATAAGCAAATAAAGGTTTAAAAATTGGTTACATAATGAGAAATATTCTTGGAAATCGTCAGATGATGTGCGATTTTAGTTTGACGGCGCGTGTAAGCTAAACGACGGACTTTGCGATAAATGATGTGCCCATCATTATAAGAGATAATTTTATGCTCTACAAAAAAGGTAAGTGTAGGTTGCTACCGTATTTTGCTTAATTTTCGAAAGATTTGAGGAAAAACAAACGACGCCGTGTTCTTTGTTTATAAGATTGTCAATAACTTTTTGGCTTGCGTTAATGTGAAGCAAAATTAATCTAACCAAAGCGATTCATGGCTTTTCAACTTGAGAAGACTAATTGGAGAGTTCACCCCTTAAATTAGTCGAATACGACTGGCCTATTATCAGTGGCGGATGGCACGACGCCCCGTCGCCCTTCCAAAGCAAGATAGCAACTCAGAAAAAATTTGATCAATTCCACTGTAGTAAGCCGCTGAATATTGGGTAATCCGATGTCGCTTGGAACGTCAAAGGCTACATGAATGTAAAACACTCGAGCAAAGAGAGAAAAATTTAATTTGAAATCCCTCCCCTCAATTATAGCAAACCACGAGTCGCCGTTAATGAGCAGGTTAGTTAAGCTCCCCCCCCCCCAATCTGAAGAAACAAATGATGCTGGCACCTATACACTGTTTTGCTAACTTGTCAATTTTTAACTTTTATTTTATTATTCATTTCACAAAATTAATTATTTAAACATAACAGCGTCAATTTATTTAAGACAAACCTTTTAATAATTAATTTATTTATCAATCGGTGTGCCTATAACCTAAATTGGCCCGTTATTCTCTTATCCAGTGCGGCCTTTAGGCCGCACAACCAATGCAATTATGTTCTAAATGGATTCTATTTTGGTTTCAGAGTTAATTGTTTTTATGTGATTTATTTTCTCATGTGCGTGATTATTACGGTAATAATCCACTTAAATAAACAAATATTGGCTGGACAAGACGTCCGTATGTCGTGCATGTTAAGAAATAAATGGGACATAAGATGATGATGTTTATTTTTTGTGTTGATGCAGTAGCGGCTTACTCCAAAGTGCACAAGGGCACATGACCTCTATTCAAAATCGGAAACAATAACCACCAAAATAAATAATTTTAAGTTAAATTTATTTATATTTTTTTTCTTTACGTTTGTGTCCTCCCATTGAATAAGTCACGAGTCGATATTGCGAATAAAGTTATAAACAATTGGCGTCTACCCCCTCCCCCGTAGATGGTGAAGTCTTTACTTAATTTATTAATTGATGCTCACCAAGGAAATCATAAATTTCAAAAAACCGTAAGGGTAATTAAATCTCTCATTAAAAAAATAAATACTGTACCTTCCAATTTAGTTTTAAAACAACAACACCTGTGAAATTGTGACCATTTTGATATACTGGGGGTATTTCATAAACCTCTCTCCCACGGATTATTTAATTTGACAATGAAAAGTATTAATAGTGTGAAAGTAGCACAAATCTTCCAGAACATTGGAGAGTTCCAATTTTATCAGGAATTTTCAAAAATTTTGACCTATAAAAACCGCTTAAATCATAAAATTTGTAATGTTTGACTTAAAAACCCACCTGCAAAGCTATTGAATAACTTTCAGAAAAGTTATCCGATTTTGATTTTTATGAGATTATTAGATACTGCTGAAGCTAGGAAATAGGTATATCTCTGAACACATTTTTCCTTAAAAAGTTTAGTTTATGTGGTATCCGCGTAAAAGCTCAAAAATTTGTTAAACTTACAAAAAAGCGAATTAACTCAAAAACACGAAAGTGAATTTTAGTTTTGGGGCACAATCTTGCGCAAATATTCACTCTAGAAATTGTTTATAATTATACATAATTCATATTGTTATAATTTATTGTTTTTCAGTAGTTCTGAAAAAACTGAAGGTTATTTTAAAAGGGATTAAAACAATATTGGACTTTGAATGCTCACAGTTAGGACCCTATTAGGGCTAGAAAGTGGTTCTATGAGAATATTTGCAGATAATTTAGTGAACTTTTAATTATTTAGGACCACTTTTGCATCCGATGTACAGAAAAAAATTCCACATCAAAAATTAAAAACTACGATTGTTTGGGTAAAAATCGAAAAAAATTGGATTTAACTTAATTATATTAATACCTATTTTGGGCATAGGATAGGTATGTACATAGGAAACTGCCTGTCTACGACTTTGTTCTTTTTGTGATATGAAGACTGCGCTAGCAGCTTAGTCATAATTATTTTTGATGCGTTAATAAAAATATCAAAAATGTTATTTAAAATGTTTTGTGAAAATTTCATGTGCAAAAAAATAACGGTATATTTATATTTTTCCTTTATCTGTCAATTTTGAAAATATTAAAAAAATCACGGTTATCCATACAGTCCAAATACTTGTTAATACGCCACTGTTTACGAGTAAAAATAATTATAAAAACAACTTCAGTCTCTCCAATTAAAATAACCACTTTTAATTTTTCTCAGCCCTTTGATGATTGAAACTAGTTGTCTTTACATGAGATTTCTTTAAAACTAGTTTCTATGCTATTACCAGTCAAAGTTCAAAAGTTCGTGTAGATTTCAGAAACCCAATTTTTCGATAGAAAATATTTTTGTCATAAACAACTCGAACCACTTTTAACGACAATAACTTCTACAGAAGTTAACCAAATTAAATTTTTCCGAGCTGTTAAGACACGTAATTGTAGAGGCTGTAAATATTTATAAAAAAATTCTATACCATCGAAACCTTAATTGTTGTCTTTCCAGTTTCTAAAGAAGCTTTTTATTTAAATTAATTATCTCAGTCCGCCCTGTCGCCGTCCAGAGCAATTTTCTAAAAATTTCGTTATTTTTGAACAAAAATAGAAGAAATAGTAAAATTTATTTTGTCGTGTTTACTGAGGTCCCGAAAGCCCAATTAAAAATTAACCGTTCACGAAAGTAAAGCAATAAATTATGATCAAAAACGGTGAAATGAATATGAAATACTTAAGAAACACTTGAAAACAGGTTAATCTGACTCGAGAGACCTTTTGACTTTACATTTAAATTCGAAAAGTTTTGATAGTAAAAAGAAACTGAGAAGTGAACTATTGTGTCTGATGGATCGATAAATAAAATAAAGAAAACAATTAAGAAAAAGTTGTTTACAGACGGAGTGTTAAGTGTAATTAATAAGGCATTGATGATGTACTTGGGGGGTCCTGGAAGGTTGAAAACGGAGGTTCATTGCCTCAATATGCGGGAGCAGGTGTAGCCTATTACCTCCACTTAGGTCTAATTAAAGCACAGACTTCGTTATTAAGATGGAAAATATAAACTGTTTTGGAAAATTAAACAAACCACTAAAGGGATTGTTAGCGTTATTTTAACGTCCCATAAAAACGTGTTTGGGAGAAATAAAACAATTTTCTTATAATCAACAAGAGGATGATAAAAATATCCCCTAGATTGAATATAATAAAGAACCTCGTACAAAAACCAAACCGACGAGGCATAAACTAAGTTAAATAGGTTTAAATTAAAACGTCCGGTCGTAACAGGTGAATGCCATCACCTATATTAAACAATTAGTGCAACAATAAAAACTCGCCCAAAGTGGAAAGTGATGAGTCATGTGTGGGTAGTTGGTAGTATCAGATAATAAATGATTTATAGGGGAGAACAGACAGTTACAGTCCTTTCGCACTCGTTAAAAAGGACAAATACAACACACACCATTCTCGTCACAGAAAGCTGTGGAATTTCAACGGGATATCAGGATAAAAGACCAGAAAGTCGGAAAGTTGCGACATCTTTCGGACTCGGAGTTCTATTTGAAACCGCTAAGCGTCGCCTGTGTGTAGGAATTCGACTATATCGGGGATGAAAATTAAAGTGCAAGGGTAGTTAACGATTACAGTAATCTAATTTTTATTTTTAAAAATGTGGCTACATTTTTTTTTCTAAAAAAAGATAAAACGAAATAATTTCAAATGTAAAGCAGATAATAAAGTGTAGGTCCTTTTTATGCATATCTTTGAAAGTATATAATTGTGTCGACTATCTGATAAATTAGGAATTTAAATTCCAAATTAACTTGTAATGTAAACAATTGTATAAATCTCGGAAACAAAGCCGAAGTGGTATCTAAATTAAGAGAAGGTATCACAACGTAAATAATGCTTTAGATTATACATCAGCCTGGAGAGCTCTTACTTATTCTCATCTACCTTGCTTTATAAAGATAACCATAATAATTAAATCCCCCTCTTAATGTCAAGTTCGTCGAGAGAACTTTGCAAAGCGTACTTCTACAAATCCACAAGAACGGCGTTACCTATATGACAATGACGAGCTTGATCCACAATATCGTGTAAGATTTGAGGCTCCTACTTAATCCTCTTTACATGTATATCTAGAATTGCCTTCATCCATTTCATATCAAGTTCTACTGTATGTTTGTCACTAATTTCAAATTACTCTTGTCAAACTAACGTCGTCCTCCAAAACAATATTGCAATATAATTACGACCATTCGGGGCTTCGCACAACTTACCCAACTATTGATTATAATAATATGCTGGTACTACTCTAAATACGAAACCACAATTTAAGGATCTCCCTTAGCTATTGAATCTATTTTACCATGTCCAGATCCTCGATGGCAATTCTCCGCATTTTATTTGCTTACCAACAACGCTTTCAGACATCCAAAATTTATTTTGCTTGTCTCTTGGTCATCCACCCCAATGCTTAATAAAAGAATTGGTAATTTATCGCGAAGAAAATATAAGTCTCAATAGGCTATCTCCATCCTCGATTTTTTAAATTCTGAATTATTTAGGATAACTCTGTATTTTAATAGTTTAAATGTTATAGGAATAATGGACACACCAGGCCATCTGTTTCTTCCCTTCCAAAGGACTTCCTTTAATCACAGACCAGGTCAGGGGGTAAATTCTTAGATCATAACTTTAATATGAATACAATTCCGAATTTTAATACTTAATTAAATTATCAAGAAAATATCAAGAAATAAATATTTTATTAAAAACATTAAAATTTTTGGTTGTGCGACCTAAAGGCCACTTTTGCAGGTTCGCTAAATGTAATCTGATTGTAGGATACTTGGAGTGTTTTATCAATCTGATTAGAAACCTCGTCGTAGGAATGTACATGAATGGCTACTTATGGAGTAATGTTGTGCATGGCTTGTACTTGAATGGGTGACAGTTTAGTGCACTGTGGTCATAGAATATAACCCCAGGATTAGCACCCACTACAATGATTAATTCAAGTACTCAAAGAATAAAAAATAATGGCAACAAACAGGCAAACAAATGCTAAAGTAAGAGCAAGAAGTAGTAAAATTTGCTATCACTGCGAAGCCCACTCACCACTTTCATTCTTTCTTTAATGGAAAGGAAGAAATAGGTACCTTTCCATCGCGAATTTTTACTTAGATGCGGCCTAAAGACCGCACTGAGTGATCGAATCGAAGGCTCAAAGGATTATTTAGCTGCAATTTTGAGTTATAACTTGTTGAGAATATTTAAATTTTATATTCACTTTTATTATGAACCAAGTTGAATCTTTGCTTTTTTAAATATTACGGTGATTTATATTTAAACAACTAATTGCATGTAATTTACATTTCATTAACTTGGATTACCGACACATAGTTAGATAGAAAAGCTTAGGCTACAGCGAAATAATAATATAAAATTTTTAGAAATGCATTGAATTTTTGCTTATTTATAATTAAAATTCATTGATTCGATATTTGATTTTGAAGTATGAAACAAAGATTATGGGAATTTTTAATCACCTGGTGGAGTTCAAAGAGTTATCAACAGGTGGCGCTACTACATTGTAAGGCAGAATAAATTCCTTGAACCCTATCACAGATCTCCTCAAGATCCGTGGCACCAATACAAATGAAAAATAAACCAATAAAAAAAAGAAGAACAATACAAATTACAATAATAAAACAATTAATTATGACTTCAAATTAAGTAGCGCCATCTGTTGTTTACCTTTTTAACTACCAGAGGTGATTCCAAAGCTTGCGTAAGAGCGTCTACACACGATCCAATCTGGTCGGGCCGACAAGCTGTCCTACACGTGAGTTGAACAAGGACACAATAGCCGCATCCTTATTCAACTCATGTGTAGGACAGCCGGTCGGCCCGACCAGATTGGATCGTGTGTAGACCCTATTAGCCTATTAGGTTTGCTAATATGATAAAATAAAAAATCTCAGCTGATTTTCTTTACGCCAAGAGATAGCATTTTATGAAAACTTAAATATTATAATATCAAGTGCCATTTTAGCCTTGTCTCCCGACTTTTCTGAATCGATAAACTTGGTCTTCAATAATAATATAACACAGCGCTGCAATACCTTAGAATGTTACTCTAGGACATTAACACTAAAAATCTAGGTCAATCCGAGAAAAGAGGACAAAAATTAGGATTCCATTTACATTTTGAACTTTAGTTAAAGTTCCAGTTAGTATCTGCCAGATAGAGAAATTTGAAGATAAGAATTCACATGCTGAATTTATCTGATAGGAAATTTTAAATGGAGATTGACAAAATGGCCTTAGGGGTCGTTCATAAAAGACAACCACATTTTTTCCAACTTTTCAACCCCCTCTTGTCACAGTTGATCACAATCTTCGAACCTTCTCTCCCCTTCAGGAAAGTCCTATGGTCACAAATTAACCCCCCCTCATTTGTCTAAAATCGAACTTTACCTTTTAAACTAAAAAACCTACTATTCATTCTTTTTTTAAATTTTTATGGCTGTAGTAAAAATTGGAATTAAACAAGCAAGAATTTAGATAAACTTTATTTGACTATCCAAAAATTGGGTTCTTATGCGGACGTCACATTTGTCTAACCCCCCCCCCTTGGTCACACTTGGTCACATTTTTGAAATCCCCCCCCCAGGCATGGACGTCCTTTAAGGACGACCCCTTAATAGATTTACAATGTATCATTTCACGCTAGGTGTTGTTAAATTTAAGATTGGTTTTTCAGGCAATGCTGGTCGGACTGGACTATGGCCACATGGTGGAAAGGTGGAATCCAAACCACGGCATCATATCCAGGGAAACTCATTAACTTGTTGTTCTTATAGTTATTCGTTTTGGGAAGAACAAGGGATAAAGTTTTAGGTGATGCCCAGGACCACTAAGTTTACATACCCTAATGTTTTAACTAATCTTCTAATATATGCCCTCAAGGCTTCCCTGAAGGAGTAGACGGTGTAAAGAATCGTCTATTCCCGTGGTTTGGAATCCACGTTAAGCTGTAGGTCCTCTGTGCTCGTCACACAGTTTCAACACGCAACGAGCACAGACAGGGAGGAAATCGAATAAGTTTATTCTAATGAAACAAAAAATATTTGTTAACAATTCAAAACAGAAATTCTAAATGCTACTTTACATAAAGACCCCACATACACCAAAGGCGGATACACGATGAGGGGGGGTCTCCTAAATTGTCAATAAAAAATTATCAATTTATGCAAGACATATTTAGGAGGGAGTTGTTTTCATCTTAAAGTAGGGTATGGTATTTTTAAAGGTTGATTGATATCAATTTATAAAAAATTTAAAATCAAGTGATTTTATTGAATTTGATTGATATGTTGAAATGATAATAAAGTTTATTCTTTTAGAAATACCGAAGTTAATAAAAACTTACATGAAATCAATAATAATTGCAAAATGTTATTTGCTTGTAATGTAAAACCGTAACAATTTTTTTTCGCTATAATTTTAGCACATCGGTGATTATATTGTATCAGATTGACAAACCTTATGGAAGTTTCGGAAACACCTTTTGCAGTTGAAAAGGCAATCAACATATGGCGTTAATTAATTTAAAGTCGTAATAAACTGCTTTTTAGCACCAATCTTTAAGTGGTCTGTGCTGGGTACTTAAACCATGTATTTGGCCTTGTAGAAAACAAGTTCTTCTTCACGTTTTAGGATTTGCCCCGTTACGTCACCTCTGACCTTTACATCTTTTTATGGATTTTCCTAACTTTTCCACTGATGTCGGTATGAACTCTATCGTAAATATTTAGATGTGTTTCTGATATCGGAAAACGAGTTGAACTCGAACAAAAATTAATAAAATAAGAGGGCAAACCTCCTTTGAAATCTGTAGCGATTAATACACAACTGTGGTTATTGGTGGGGGGGGCCCGTATTCTTCCTTAATTTCCTTTAGAATAAGCAGAAAAAAAATTTTTTCGATCGTTTGTATCAGGTAATACATAAGAAAAGCTCATAACATGCCTATAAATAAATCAGTCTTGCAATCGACAGATTGGTCGAGCAAAAACATTTGTAAAAATGGACCTAAAAATTTGAAGTTTCAAAATTTTACTAAGTTGATTTTTAAATCCTGTTTGCATTATTATGAAGTCGTAAATACTTTAAAAAAATAATTCAAGCATATTTCTTGCGTTTTAAATAAATTAAAAAGAAAAATTATGTCCTACATTTTTTTGTTTAACCTCCCCTTTTCTTCAAAAATCTTTTCCGCTTATTTTCTAAACTTCATTCCTAACAATTATTGCTTGTAGTTAATTTCTTGTAAAATATTTTCACTTCATCTTGTATTTCACTTTATACTCCTCGTTGATGGAAATCAACGAAGCATACAAAGTTGCTCCCCCCCTTTCGTAATTTACATTTGGCTAGATTTAATTTTCTTAGTATTTATGTAAATAGTTGCTTATCTAAGAAATTCTCCCCTGTCGAGTTAATTTCTGCTCCTCTGCTTTTATTGTTTTTAAAATTCGCAATTAGAAAAACATCTTGCGGACATTTAAGGGAAGTCATTCCAACTATCGATTAGGTGCTGGTTCAAAAATTGAGCACGAGAAAGCACGTTTTAATTAAAGTGAGTTTTAAAATAAAATTAATTTAAATTATAATTTCCAATTTAGACTGCGATACGGTGCACTTTATGCATATGCAATAAGATTGTACAATATTGAAGTAATCAAGACAGCGAATTAATGAAACCACAAAACAACAAGTGGCAAAATGTGCAACTTAATGTTATTACTTAATTAAAACGCGAATTTGAATTACCTTTACAAGATGTTGAGAATTAAAGTTGTAGTCTTGAAGAAAGGAAAACTGTGCAGAAGTTAATCATGTACTAGGTGGCGTTGAAACATCCCGCAGAATTAATTGGGAGTGGATTATAGCAATTAGTACAGGGAAACTCAACTTGCGCTCCATAAAATATTCCAAGACTTACCGTTTTATTATGCTACCTAAGTTGCACGGGCAGAATTTACCAACTCATCCATTGAATACCATTAACATAATTTAGATTGAATTTGAATTTTCCGCGAAATAAAAATACATAAATAAATATGCCCTGGTGAAACGACAAATTTGTGATTAACATGGAAAAACAAACAAACAAGAAAGGTAAATTGAAATAGTGGGAAAACCTCAAAGTGACTAAACTTTAGCCGATTATAGAAGTAACAAAATACAACTTGTAAGTCAAAGCAGGAATAAGTTGTGTGTGCACAAGCGAATTGGTACCAAGAAAATACGAAAATGAAATGAATAAATTAGCACAAGTTTCGAGTATTTCCTCTGCCTTTTCTTAGTTTATTCCAAACACACGGATACAGAACAAACACTACGGGTACACACCTACATCATGTAAATACCGAAGTTACGCCAATCTACATCTTAATTGGCTGTCATGTTAGTTAAAACTTGAGCGGAGTTTTCAAATTTTATCAGCCCCCAAAAAATAAAACTGAGCAACCCAAAGTTAGGTTCGTCGGTTGTTTTGTCGTGTTTGTTTGTAAATCGATTTTCAAAAATATTACAATAACAAAGACACGATATCACCTTTATTCACAACACATCAATCTTTTCCTATGCTACATACTTGTTAAATATGTCCCAGGTGTTTCAATTCGTTCGGTATTGAAACACTCGTGATTGGTTCCGGATTTCACTATGCATATGTCATTCAGATTGAATTTTATATAACTTTGCCGATTTCAATTCCACATTCCACCCTTTTGTATTTGTAATAGTGAAACGTAAATTTTTTAAATTAAAATAAGATCATATCACCACATTTTCATTAAATTTTTTGGTCCGACAGTTCTCTAGTGAACATTTAAATGAAAACTCTCAGCAATGTTCCAATTTACTAAAATAATTGACCTGTTGTCCAAAATCCCTGCGGTATAAAACAGTGGTGTCTAACCTTTTCTGAAATGGGTCACTATTTACACTTATCAGATTAAAAAGATCGTGAAAATGTTCCGATTCCAAATATTAAATTGGGTGATTAATTATGATTATGATAAAGCACGATTTTCAATTTTGAACGCCTAGTCAATAATAATTTTTATTGCTGCAATGCTAACTAATAGTTTTCCATGCAATGTTATGAATAATGGAATGTAACCTCGCCAGTGTAGGTAAACTGATTTATTATTCTAATTGCTCATAGAGGTGTCCAAATAAAATCCAATTCTCCAGTTCTCTGATTCAACAGTCGACTGCCCATTTCAATTCATTTTGTGGTGCTGAAATTCACTGAATCGCACATTTTCATTTTACAGGACGTTGTATACGTACCTTCGCATATATTTAAATGACAATAACGTCAAAATCATACCTGAAAACCATTCAATTAAAATATTCAGATACGCGTAGGCATGTTAAACTAAGAGACGTATAATTGAATTATAAAGAGGAATAAAAATTTTTACCCAAATGGAATCTGTAAAAGGAGCATATTTTCCACCTGTTATTCGTAAGTGTATGCGTAAAAATTTTCTTCTAAATGGATCCCTCGAGGTGATTTTACCTCTAACTACCATGAATGTATAAATTTACGGTTTGGTTAGGTATAATAAGTAAAGCTTACGATTTATTTTCGTAATATTACTGCTTTCTTGTGAAAAAATTTTAAAATAATTTTTTTTGTATAAAAATCACCTTCATAATATCGCAATTTGATTCAAACTTACGATTTTAAGTATTAAAAATAACGGTCTTTCCTTTATTATCCCAGGGAACATCAACAGTTTTTTACTAACAAAAAATTATTCATGATTTGTCAATCTCACCCCATATTTTTATTTTCGCGCAAGAACCTAAGGTTCAATTCCTAGTTACAGTCGGTATGTCATTTTTTTTGCGGCATTCGATTCAACGGGATGAAATTTGGCACGATTGTTGCTCACCGCAAGGATTCAAAGAGGCGCGTCAACATTTTCCCTTAAAAATCACTTTTAGAAGAATCTAAACCTGGGTTTAAATATACATTGTGGGGTATCGGTCCTAGCTAACTTTGACCACCCGAAAACGATATATTATAGTCTATTTTTGGTTAGGATGCAAAAAACCACACTATTTCATAATACTGAAAATGTTAGGAAAACATATTATTTACAAATTAAACATGTTGTTTCTTGCTTTCTATCTTAAATCGTACCTATATTTTCTTTGAAAACTTAGCTCTATTTGTTTTGCATAGATGATATTTAATGAATTAATATTCAAGCCGAAGTTCAGAATTAACAGTTACATTGCAATAAAACAAGATCATTTTCACAAACTTTTATTTAATTGTTCTATGCTATAATTTAAAGATTTAAAGAGTCGAAATCGATAAAAAGAAGATTTTACATTACAGAAGGGTTTTCTGACATTTGATTAATGTTATTTCATGTCACTAAAATTACAAGACTTGATATTGTAAAATATTTATACTCTTAATAATGAACAGGACCTAAAAATAGGACTCACTTAATTATTTACATGCAACAAATTAGGGAGCAGTATGGTCAATGGCATGGAATAAAGAAGGCAATAGAAAACCAGTGCATTAAAGATCCAAACGGATATTCCTAATTTAATCACGGCTCTATTCAATTCAAAATTTTTTTGGAGTATCAAGCCCCCCAATCGGATCTCCCGGTGGGGGGGGGCAGTTCTGAATGAAGCTATGAGAAGGAAACGAAGAAGACAGGACCTTAGTCCCCAGAAGACTTGCAACGATTGGAGGCTGTTAAAAATTAACCCATTGATGGATACATGGAATGATCGTAGTATTTACAGAGCAGCAAAAGTTCCGAATAACACTCAAAAAATGGATAGGCTCGATATCAACATTCTGGACATCAGTGAGAAGAGATGGTCAGGTGATGAACAGTGCAAAGTAAAAGTTCACATGGTCCACTACTCGGGTAGGATTGGCAGTAGACATGAATATGGAGTGGAAATAATTGTTGCTCAAAGGATAAGTAGATATGTGACTAATGTTATTCCAGTATCAAAACGAATAATAGTAATACAGCTCCAGACTAACCCATTAAAACTCATTAGGAGATTGAGGAGTTTTACAAGTTACTCTCTGTAGTTTTGAATCAGTTCCGGAAGGAAGATATGACTACAGTTATGGGATATTTGCAAGACCGGGGATAACGAATGAACAATGAGTTCTCTACAGAAGGCAAGATTGTGATCCTTAATAAATTTTTCAAACTTCCACCACGCAGACTATACACTTGGCATTCACCTCAAGATAAACCAGAAGGTGTAGTTAGAAATGAAACGGATTATATACTGGTCAATGAAAGGTTCAAAATGAGCTGTACCGTACCGGTACTGTAGCTGTATGAGCTGTACCGAGCTAACCCGTTAGTAGGTTCCTTTAAGTTAAAACTTAAGAAGATTGAAAAGAATGCAGATGTAATGGAGTGGGAAGTAAGTCACCTGAAAGAACAAGCAAGTAAAAACATCAATAAATGAGAAGCTCAAAGACAATGAAAAAACTGAACAAATCTAAGTAGATACAACTTCATGTGATACAGCAAGTCATAAATAGAATTGGTGAAGAACATCTAAAACTAAATTAACTAAAACTAAACCATGGATGACTGATGAGATTTCCGGGTTAATGGATGAAAGAAGACGAGTTAAAAATATAAATTTAATGAAAAATAATAACATCCAAAAACAAATTCGGAAAAAGATTTGAAAGGTCAAGTAGAAATGGTTAGGAGAGAGATGTGACGAGAGTTCTAGAAGAAAATCATGACGTATTTAACATGCATAGAAAGATAGAAGACTGGACTGTACAAACGCCACACATTGGGACGACTGATTGATAACAGTGGAACAATCATAGTTGATAAAGAAATAAAGGAAGACGCATGAAAAAATTATATACAAGAATCGGGGTCATTCACAACCAGGGATGAAATCTGGAATGCAATTTCAAACATGAAGGACGGAAAAGCTCCTGGCCGCGAGGATTTCTACTTGGTGTTTCTGAAACTTTTAGACGAGGATGGCTTAGAGTGGGTTAAGAGAATCTTCAATAAAATTTACGAATCTGAACAAATGTGACCATTGTGGTTAACATCGAGTGTGGTTAACAGTGCTAAACAATGTTCTGATTACTAAACTATTAGTCATATGATTTTTTTGAAGATTATTCACCAACGAATACGCAGGGTTTGTGAAGAGCGGTTTGGACGTACCCAATTTGGGTTCAGGACTGTGCCCTCTCACACTTTCACCTGATGGATAGGCACCAAAAGAAGAAAGAAGAAGGGAACATCATGGCGACACAACCGTATATTCTATTCGTACGACCATGTTTACAGTTACATTTGAGCAACATTTCTCGAAGAGCTGTTCAGAGAATAGCTATAGGATTTAGCAACACTGGCCGAATTCCATCTTCAGTCCTGATGAAAGAGAGCATACTTTTTTATTAAAGTTACCGACATGAAGAATATAATAAGACCAGACTTGTAAAGAAGGCAGTTCCACTGTAGACCTCATGGCTTGTTCCCATATATCTCCAGCTTGATATGTAGCTTGTGTATGTTGGAAGGGTGCAACTGATGTAGGTGGTTGATTTTCTAGCGCCTACTTCTACTTGCTAGAAGTACTTTACGAGTTTCATTGTGGTTTCTATTTCAAGATCTCCGCCAAAGAGAAGTACAATATAGTTTTGCAGAAGATAAAAACGTCCTCAATGCACTTGTTGCCTTATAGTATGATTTTAGGTTTTCCATGAACTTCTTTTCTTGGCAACTCACCAGCTTGTGAGATAAGGCGGATGGATTGTTTTAATTTTTGTGTTCATAGAATGTGTCCAAATCTAGGAAAACGAATCTCCTTGGGGTGCCACCCCAAGTGAAGTTTTTATATTTAGCCCATTTATATCGCGTATCGCACCCACTAATTAGTTCTGTTTCATTTTGACTAACAACATTATTACAATCTTTCTCGACAAAAATCAAATCAAAATTATAATTTAAACTTCCCCTTCCCCCCAGTCTACAGCCCATGGAATTTCGGTAATTGTATGAATTGCCGCATTTGGATCCGCATTCTTAGTGAAGAGTATTTTTTTGATTCATCAAGTACGAAGAGGTAATGAAAAACTACCAAAATTTAATAATTCTTGATGGTTCATATATAATCTTCTGATATAATTTGGATCTACAATTTTCGCTGTGTCCTCGTACTTACAAATAATGTAACTTTGCTTCCTGTATATTCTTTGTTTTGTATATTTAGAAAAGCTGCCAGTTAGGATAAATTTTAATAACTAACTGAAATAGATAACAGCTGTTTCTAGTTCTACTGCATGTTTTTCATTCGTTTTGTGGCCAATCTCACCACTGTAGATGAATACTTCCACGCATTTGGTTTCCATTTTTTTAAATAATATTGAATTGTTCAAGTCGATAAGCTCAATTATGCCATACATTTTCACTGAACCCCAGAAAAAATATTGTAGGTCTGAAAATTGCTTTAAATGTCTCGAAAGCATTGCTGAACAGCATAATAATAAAAAAAAACTATAATAAAACTATTGGCTAGTTGATTTCTGTCTTTAAAAGTCTACTGCCCAAAACTTTTATGTTTTGACTCGGAAAAAAATATTGTAGATCTTTTCAATGCAGAAAAGACATTTGAACCAATTTTTAGCTTTACAATATTTTTTTCTGGTTCAAAACCTAAAAGTTCTGGGTTAAATGTTTCTCATTATAATTAAATACAAAATTAATAATCTAATAAATTACAAGCCATAAATTCAATTTAATTCGTAAGCTTTCGACAGCAGCCAGTCTTTTTCGATTATACCTTTTATGGACATTTGAACAAATTTTTAGGTTTACAATATTTTTTCTGGGTCAAAATTCAAAAATATTAGCGGAAAACTTACAAAAACAAAAAATAATGCAGCCCGCATTTGGGGTCTTAGGAGTTTTTGTCTGTTTTTCAGCAATATCTTGGGGACAATTGATTCAATTTTCAGGTTAACAATATTGTTTTCTCGGTCAAGACCTAAAATTGAATTTAATTCGTAAGCTTTCCACAGCAGCTATACTTTCCAGTAATCTTCGATTATAATTTATGTTTTTAATTTTATTCTAAAAATTATCATTTTGGAATAAACCCAAAAGGACGAATTTATTACATGATGAAGTGGGGACCTACAACTTGACGTGGAATTTGAAAGTGGAAGGCAATAAAGCAGCGCCGCATGAAGTTTTTTAAACATATCCTGGTAATTCATTATTTGTAAGGTAATTTTATATTAATATGATTTATTTAAGAGCCAAATTTGATGAACATAAAATAATAAAGCACTGGCAAGATATACTCAATTATTATGAATTACAATTACAACATGTTTATGCTTATCAATACTTTGTCAATATTGTTAACTAACGAGACTATTGCGAATAGCACTGAATGTCAGAATATCCAAAGACGGTTAATTTAATCTGACTGCAGCTTACTAAGCGTTAAAAAATGTATGAAGTCTACAAGAAATGATGCCGAAACTGAATCATTCGATGAAGCAACAAACGTAATTTTAGAACTGCAGAGAGCCATGCATAAAAATTCATAGAAATGTAGTTAAAAATAATTTCAAATAATTGGGTGCCAATTAAGGTATGTATGTACAGTGTACATAGACCAAGAGCCCGTGTACCGTTTTAGGTAGTGATCGGTTTACGCCCATTGACCACCTAAACTTGTATTATCGATGTCGACGATGCTACAGAGATGCTCGCCATCCCTGATTTCCGGGGCGAAGTGGGAGGGCCGGGCTTATCAACTTGTTATCAACAAGTGAATAGAAAATTTTCATAAGTTTACGACTGAGGGTAGTGGGAAAGCAAAGAATTCAGTAAAATAATCCGACGCTCGCCGGTCGTCAGTCGTCTACGACGTGGCGTTCACCCGCTGCAGTCCTCGGAAGATGTCAAAAATAGAAAGAAAAAAAAATTTCGAGTTTACGACTGACAATGGGGGGGATCTTACCATTAGCCTTTGAACGACACAAACCCCGTCCGCCAGCCTTTTTCAATGGGGCGGAAGCGTGCCGGGCCCACCGATTTGGGACTAATGCCCAGGTATACTTTTTATGATAGGTTTATATTCCAAAATGTATGTATAAGTTATCTGCAATGTATAAATCGAGAATCTATAACTGTCAGTCAAATACCATGGGGAAAAAAGGTACTGGGCCCTTCAAAAGTTACACAAATATCCATGTATACGTCAATATTATAAGTTTATGCTTGAAAAAATTACACAATGTTAGGAGTACCACGTGAAACAAGAATTCATCACCCGCGGTAATGTAAAGTGTGGCGAAGGCCTGCTAAAAATTAACAACATCGAATTGCAATTTTAGCTATCGATTATTTTTTGTTTTACGCGCTTTTTTGGGGGTTAAACGTAGAAGATAACTGCCGCATACCGCGACTATACTTTTTAATGCTTTTTCAAGGGTCACCTTCCCGATTTTCAAAGAAACTTTCAAATCGGAGCGAAAAAATTTCACTCGATTTCAAGGGACCACGGGCGAACGATGTCACATCGACGTGGTGCATCAGTGGCTCGTACAAATGCAACTTTGTTATTTTCACACTTTTTTCGGATTTTTTTTATGATCACCTCCGCGACGACAACAGTTATACATTCGGATCAAAACATAGCCAAAAAGGCCGTTAATTACCCAAAATTTTGTTAAATTATATGTTAGGGACGTGTCCGTAGTTCTCGAAACCACGCAAAAAGGAGGCCGACAACCTATCCCGGCCACCGCATAGGGTTTTTACTCAAATTTCGGTATTAATTCTTAAAAATCCTCAATTATCCTGGTTTTACATTGTAGCTAATCCCTCTTTTGACCTATATATCAAGGGATTTTTATTTTTGAATATTCCTTGTCACTTGGGCCGTTCACACCGGACCCATTTTCTATGGCGGTGCGCATGATCTCCGCGCAGTGTGGCAGATGTTTCAACAATAACGGTTCAAAATTACTTTTTGAACTGCGATTTAGTGAAAATTTTGCAGCAACAACTGCATGATGGTAAGATAAGAATTTGTATCCGTGTATCATAACTGAAGGAAATAATTATAGCCTCACTTGCGTTTTTTAAGACAAAATCAGTTATTATAATTTTATTGGATCTAAATAATTTTTTTCGATTAATACTCATAGAAACACAATAACTCACAACATTATTTAATAATAATTTATTAAAAAATATAATTAATTTTAATTAAAACAATAATTATTTATATAATTAAACGGAAATAATTATAGCCTCGCCCAATATTTTATCTTTAATTTGTATTGAGAGGTATGGTTTGGCCTCATAAGATATGAAACCTCCGAAACCTATCCTAACCCCGACATAAAAAATTTGTCAATGTTGTGGCATGCGTCCTATATTTGCGATTGACAGGGCTTTATCCATACTAAAAACAGCTGACAGATGTATTTTTACCTTCACGTGCTGACGTTCTAAATATATTTTTCATTGTCAGTCATAAACAGTTCGTAAAAGGTACAGAAATCCGGAAATTGGAAGAATACAGATTAAGGCGCTTCGCGCGGCGCCTCACGCCGCGTTACATTTGTTGACTGACAACATTCCACCGACACATGAGATGACTGACACATGAATTCATCGATCCATTAGGTCCAATTCAGGTATGCATCGAAGTGCCAGTCGTCAAATTACACTATTGAAGAAATTATGGGCGATATTTCAATATAGTCATATTTGACCTGCATCGAGCAATTGCAGGGTACGTGCTAGTTTAGCCACCAATTGAGCTTATCCATACTATGGACAGCTGAGAATTGTGTTTTCATCTTCACGTGCTTACGTCGTAACTACATTTTTCAGCCATAAACATATAAAAATTCATAAGTGGTAGCCGTTTATAAGTAAAGCCTTATAAAGCTCATTCCACGAACTTGTTTTTACGACTGACAAGATTTATGATACATGTTGGATGACTGTTGATTGTATTTTCCGATTAGACAGTTGCAATTGAACGTAATTTTGAAACAGTCAGCCGTAAACCTATCATAAAAAGTATTCGCAATTTACATTAAGCAAACGCCACCATGCGGGAGAATTTGAAATTAATATGTGACGTATTAAATGAAAATAAAAATTCGTTCTTCAGGCTCAAAACACAACAAAATCAACTAATTAATAGAACATTGCAATAAATTTAACACCATACTGAAATGTTTGCAAATTTTCACCAGGCTATAGGACTTTGAATGTCCAAATATACGTCTAAACACAGCCATGTTGTTGTTGCTGGTGGCGCCACCAACGGTAATGTAAATCGCCAATACCTGGGCATTAGTCCCAAATCGGTGGGCCCGGCGCGCTTCCGCCCCATTGAAAAAGGCTGGCGGACGGGGTTCGTGTCGTTCAAAGGCTAATGGTAAGATCCCCCCCATTGTCAGTCGTAAACTCGAAATTTTTTTTTTCTTTCTATTTTTGACATCTTCCGAGGACTGCAGCGGGTGAACGCCACATCGTAGACGACTGACGACCGGCGAGCGTCGGATTATTTTACTGAATTCTTTGCTTTCCCACCACCCTCAGTCGTAAACTTATGAAAATTTTCTATTCACTTGTTGATAACAAGTTGATAAGCCCGGCCCTCCCACTTCGCCCCGGAAATCAGGGATGGCGAGCATCTCTGTAGCATCGTCGACATCGATAATACAAGTTTAGGTGGTCAATGGGCGTAAACCGATCACTACCTAAAACGGTACACGGGCTCTTGGTCTAACAGATTTAATATTAAAAATTCAACCATTCAAAAAACCAAACTCGTCATTTAATATAAATAAATGTCTAGATCCGCACTCATTCATCAAGATATCTCGCAAACTCCGCTAGTTAGATTACCGAAATTTTACATGGTTATTGTTTACGTTTAGCTAAAATCAAAGAAATATTTTTATATTAAATTTCGCTTCGCTGAAGAATAAATTTGTTTTTTCAAAAATGTAACTTTAATCCAGCTCAGAAAATGAAAGAACCGCCCCCCCCCCGTTTTCGATAGTTTTTTCACTGTCTCGAGACTTCGACATTGTTTGTTTAGTATTTACTCGTGGAGTCACAGTTCCAACGGTTTTGATAAAACTAGATCACAAACTGGGTGACAAGATGGAAGTATAGCATTGAGAGAAAGTTAAATAGTAAGAAGCTGCAGGTGTCAATTGAATAAAATCTTACAAGAAAACACTCTGCAGAAAAATCTTTAATACAATACAGAGAAAGAATACATCACCTAGATTTTTGTGATTGGAGATTTATAAAAGGGAAGATTGCATTATTAAAGCTAACAAGTAGTAAAAGTCCTTGCGGAGGTCCTGGGTATTGCGTGAAACTGCATCTCTTGTTATTAGTGAAAAAACCAGCTCCGTCGAGTAGTATGGGCATTTTTGACCATTACTAAGACAGTAAGTGATTATTCCACTATAATATATGTAATGCCGTGGTACGAATTCCACGTCAAACTATAGGTTCCACTATTATATAACCAATGTCCATCCCGCACTGCAACCATGAGCTATATCCTGGTATTGCCGATTGTCAAGACAAGGCCAATGCGGGTTTTTGTTAAAAATGGAAACTAAGGAAGATCTTCTCAAGTCCGGTTTCTAATTGTGTTTTCTAAATCCATCGACTACATTGTATGTCTCGAATTATCATGTGCAGAATGTAAAAAATCCTTATAGACTGAAGTATAAATGTAGTAATTGAAGGGCCTAGTGGAAAAAGTAGTTAAGTCACTTTTTTTCAATTTGTAATTGAGCACATTTTCATATTGCGGCATTTATTCTCTACAAATTAGTATAAAAATCAACAAATTGAAAAAAAAGTGACTTAACTACTTTTTCCACTAGGCCCTTCAATTATTATACAAAGTGCCTACACATGTAGACTACACTTTTATAGGCCGGGGGGTCTGGGGGGTATTCCATACCCCCCAGTTACACCTAAATTATCGTATCCAGGATACAAATAATACCCCCAGCCACAGTTAAATTATTGCAAAAGAAAAACTTATATTCTTTTATGCCCTCCTGCATCAACCGATGAAGGGAAAAAGTTTTTAAAACAATGAAAAACGAAAATTGTAACAGATTCAACGAAAAACAGTAAATTTGGACAACGTTCAAAAATAGTAACTAGCGGAAAAAGTAGAGATAAAATTACTAGGATAGATCATATCATAGTAATATACTACAATTTCTGAAGGCAATACTCCAGATGGGGTAAATCAAAGAATGGTCGAAGGAGCGACCTGCAATTATTACAATAATCCTCCACCAGTGCGGCCTTCAGGCTGCACAGCATTAGCAATCATGTTCTAGATAGCTAAAAGACTGCTGACCGTCCATCTACTACTTATGTCAGCCAGTATTGTGATTGTCCAATGGATGATGAACAACAATGTTGAAACAAATCTGTCACTGTTGTCAATGCTTTTCAATTTTTCAATCAGTTTTACTCTTTACTTCTTGATCGCTTAAAACTTCTTGTAGATTCCCACTATTCTCTGATCTAGTATAAAAATAATACATAGAATATTCTATCGGCGATCTTCTTCGGTGGGTACGATCGTGATATCAAAATTATTGAAGAGGCCACAAATATTTAGGGTAAATCGACAAACATATTTTTTTATTTTAAACATTTTTCACCGGTTTTGAGTTATTCTGTACAGAAAATTCTAAATATTAGAAAACTGATTTCTTTATGACTAAATCCTTCTAAAATTACTAGCAGTGGACGAAAAGACTCAATTTACAATGATTAAAACAACAAAGGCGACAAGACGCACTCATGTGGTACTCCAGTAAGTGTTAGTGGCGCCGTCGGGTGAGCTGATTAGATGAACATACGATATCTATACGAAACATTTCGTCAATTTAAATTAACTACCTTCGAATTAGATCTATTGTAGCAAATTTAATTAATCCATTATCATGAAGCAGTTTAGATCCCCCTGAGTCATCCATCTGTAAGAGGTAATAATATTTAAGAGTTATAAATATAACATGCGGGTCGAGTACCGCTCGAAACATGTAATAAATAAAACCTGAAAACTTAATCGACAACCCGCGTATGCACTTAATTAAAGAAACCGATAACTAAGTAAAAATGGTTGGATAATTCGTAAGTGCAATGAAGAAATTGAATAGTAAATTGGGAAGAATGCGAGTGTGGGAGCCACTTCAACAGGTGTGCAAACTATTTTATTGCCATTAATTGGTACGGTATTTTAATGAAGTATCATAATAAGATAATTCGAAAACGAAGACGAATGGTGTTACACCATAAAATGGTTTAGAATTTTAACTATTAACTAATTGTGATTTTGGCACTCGCACAAAAGTCAAATTTAACTATCCCAAATTTTGTCATTATTTCAATTAACACACTAATACACTTTGTAGAAATGTTTTGATATATTTATCGATTTTATAATAAAAGTGAGGTGTTTCAATTTTACAACCCTAACGTGGCGTTACAAAGTCGGATAATGAATGGATGCCAAATGATAGTAATATTGCATCTTGATGGTGGTCTTTCATGTGAATCCTAACACATCAAAGCAATTATTCATACACAAACCGCTACAAATTATTTAATGTTTCATATAATGTTGGCTAAGGTGTTTTTCATCAAGTTGAAGAGAGCTAATAAATATTTTGCAAATTATTATCCTCTCGTCTTGGGCGAAATTATTCCTTAACGAAAAACTTGATAATAAAAGATAAACAAATTAATTTGTGAATTATATTCAAGTTATGAAACGAAAGATTTAAAGATATGCCGGGTACCTTATTCAAAAATAATCTGGAAGAAATTTAAACACCGCATAATTAAGACTTGTTCGTCTTCGTGGAGTAAAATCTGACGATTAATTCATTATCATGATTGGCGATTAGAATCTCAATTTATAAAATACACAGCGTTATAATTAGCAATTAGAAAGATTCTACGGCTTTGTGTATTTTAACGTTGATGTATTTTAATTAGTAGTCTTGTAAATCCGATTAAAAGTGGCGCGTTGTTATATATTAACTCCTAAGTGGTTCGCACTTTGCATACTTCAAGATCGCTAACTCCGGGGCGCTGTTTGACTTGGAATAACCGAAGGTAAACGTTTCCTCTTCGCAATTTTATAACTTATTCCTTTCCAGACAAACAAGGTGTATCTAGAGATTTGCATTAATTTTATGCCATCATAAATGTAGCTTATAGAAGCGGGCTCGAAAAGATTGACTTCGTCTCTAAGTGTTCCCCATAGAGCGCCTGTTTGGAAAATCGAGTAATCAAAAAGGTAAATCAAAGCCCTTTCTACTTTCAACTTAAACTCGCACAGGTTTTTGTTTATCTGCTCTTCTTTAAATTGTGTAAATTAAATTATCTCTCTTCCTACTTTTGTATCCATTGTAATACTAAAACACATTTTAGCAATAACTTCATCCGAACGTCGAGTGCGCGAGTCGCCTTATTTGGCAACAAATCCGATGGAATTTGGCACTAAATCGTTGAAAATAAAACGAAAAATTTGAATTAATTGCTTAAAAGTTTCGACCCACGAGGTCAAATTTTCTTGGTCATTTAACCATTATTAGTCATACCTGCTCACATAACACCTACCTGCTCCACGTTATATTAACTATTTCACCTTTTAACCTTAACAATAAAACATTAACGTTTCAAAAATACTCCAAACAATAAAATAATTTATTTTAAAAGTCTCCATAAACAAAACCTCCGCTATTTAAGTATTAAGTTGTACTTAAATTAATTAATTTCAAGATAAATTAATTTACGAATTGGTTAATTTTCTGATATGTAAACTAATCAAAACGAAACCTCCCCCAAAAGTTCCAGAAAATCCCCTGTCCATCGGCTTCTTCGCCAATCGGGGATTTTACCCTTTCAACGCGCTTTTTACCTATAACTCGCTTAATTATCATCAAAACAATATTAAAGAGCACAAAATTCTCCACAATTTAGATTTTTCAAAACTTTCTGAAATAAAAATCAATCCCAGAAAGGTAGAATTCGTTGTTTAAAGAAGGTTTTGAAGAACACCTTTACTGCATTGTTTCATCTTCATCACAGTGGCGGATTTAACAGGTGGGCAAAAGCGCGCTTGTCCACTGGGCCCCCCCGACGGGAGACATTAAGGGCCCCTCTTGCTAAAAGTTACACTTTCGATTTTTTTTTTGAAAAATGATTCGGTGAGTCTTTTGTAGACAGCACGAGACAAATTTCTCTTCAGGGGCCCCTGTTATCGAAATACTTGCAATGCTTCGCAATAATCATAAATTAAATATAAAATCAAAACAGTTGTGTAATTAATCAGTTATTAAAAACGTCTACGATTTTATCACGTTCGTCAAATATTTCTCATAGTCTCATCGGCGATGGGAAAACCTTTTGGAAGAAAGCAAAAATCTGTCCCAAAATAAAAAATCTTTCAGCATTCAACTTCTGGTAGAATTGAAAAAAGAAATTTTTGAGACAAATTCTGACTGTAGAAGAGAGACACAGGGTGAACAGTTTGATGTCGAAAGCGAGGCGCTGTCACAGAAACGAAGACTCCACATCAAAGGATTGAGCGGGACTCGTTGGTCTGCACGACTGAAAGCAGTAGAAGCGGTTATCCAAAATCTTGACTGTATTTTCAACTGTTTAGAACGAGAAACATCAAGAGAAAAGGCTACCGGAGAAGATACAATGGACGCAAATTCTCTACTTTCGGCGATCGATTGGCTCTTCTTACTTAACCTGACGTGGTGGCATTCAGTCCTATCATTCATCGACGTTGCTGAAGTGGAATTACAGAAAAAAGAAGTGGATCTTTTGATGGCCTAAAATTGTCTTCAGAATGTAATGAAGAATTTTAAAAACTTGCGCGCAGAAAGCAAGTACGATTTTTTTGTGTCGAAAGCGAAATCTCAATGGGAGAACATGGGATGGAAGAATCCGGATTTTCCGATCACCAGACGACGACGAACGAAAAAAATGCCCGGTGAGAAAGCTGACGACAGTCCTCTGGATATGGCAACGAAACATCGCATTGCATACTACGAAGTTCTCGACAGGATGTGCAGCGAATTTCAAGAAAGAGCCAAAGGTTTTCATGAGATAAACTCACTTTTCGGATTTCTCAAACCTGAATTCTTCAAAAACATGGATGAGAAAAAAGTTGAAAAAAATGTTTGCAACTTGATGGAGAAATATCCAACTTTTTTTACAACTGCCCTGAAGTATGAGTTGATCAGTTTTGAGGATTTGTACTTCTCACAAGAACAAGATTCTACTGGGCAGTCCATTGCAATATTTGAACTTCATCGTTGAAAAAAATTTGATGAGCAGTTTTCCGGAGTGCTGCAGTTTATTGCGTTTATTCTTGACACTTTCCGTCAGCACAGCCAGCGCCGAACGAACAATGAGCTCATTAAAGAAAGTCAAAGATCGTAAACGTTCTACAATGAGTGCTGAAGCATTGGACGATTTCGGCATACTTTTCATCGAACAGCATGTCGCCAATCAAGTTGATTTGAATGCTACTATTTCGCGGAGAAGTAAGCGAGAAGAGGATTTACAAATATGTAAATGTTCTCAATGTAAAAACGAATCCAACGTTCAAAATGCTCATAAATTTCTTGAAACACATACCTATCACTTCCAATGAAACACTTGAGCCAAAATAAATTCTTGTGTACACAATTCAATAGGGGGGGGCCTAATAAAATTTTGCCCACCGGGCCTTTTTCCTTAAATCCGCCACTGCTTCATAATCTCAAATAAATTTTCAAACCCATTTTCTGATTTTCAATTTTGTTCTGATGATAATTTTCTGTAACAATGAAATTAAGCGAGTTATTGACGAAAAACTGTGGTAAGGGACTGAAATCCCTTATTGGGCGAAAAGTAGATATAAGATAGGGAATTTTTTGGGGTGTCATTTTAATATTCCACTACACATGTCTATGAAATTACAGTTGAACTAGATTTTTTTTTTCAAGCTAAAAATGTAACATAAATTTTCTATTAATTTTCTGTAAAATTTTTAAAAATCCATGTTTTTAATATGAGTTTCTTTAAGTGAGAAGCTGCAGGGGTCGCATGTCCCCCCCCGTATTCCGTTTATTATTGCCGTCTTAACTAAGCAAGCAGTCATGATTTATTTGGATACAATATGCATTTACAATGCAAAAAATATCCCCCCGCCACCGAAAACCTTGAAACGTCACTGCATAACGCATTCGCAAATAGGCGCTATTTATAAAAACTTCAGTTTGTTTTATGCATAAACCCTTTTATCGTTATAAAGGACGATCATGAAATATATTATGCAGAATCACAACCCGTTAATAATAATAAATAATAATAATCCTGCATCCATACTCAACCTTAGCGCTCAGGAGAGTATGTGTATGTTCAGAAATGGATATTGTAAGGCTGAAGATGAGAAATCATGATAAAGCAAACCGCAAACTAAGACAATCAAATTCATTATTATGTAATAAATTATGTAACATAAGCGACGAACTGTAAAACGCAGGACTGTCGACTATTCGTTCAAATCTGCACTTGTGCTACTAAAACGTCGAATTACAGATTAGTGATCTATATTGTGACCGATATTCAATAAAATGAAAACGCTCGCTATGATTGGAAGATCCAGATCCAGATTTAGACAGCTTTTTACAGGAGTTACAGTATCATTCTTACTTAGAGACATTTGTTTAACCGGTGTATTTTAAAAATTAAGCCTAACATTCGCTATATTTAATATAGCATAAATGTATCTGTAAATTGATGCGTCCCCATCAGTGCGGCCTTTAGGCCGCACAAACAATGCAATCACGTACCAGAAGGCTAAGTAGTTAGTTTTCCATAATCTTCATGAACAAATCTGAATCGGGTTCATTTATTAATTACTAACTCAAAAAGTTGCAGTGCGGCCTTTAGGCCGCACAACCACATCAATCACACATTAGAATGCGGCCGTCAAACAGGGGGGTGGCAACAAATTGCGTGATAAAAAATTAAACGAAATTAAAAATAAAACACGAAAAGAAAAACAATTTATTTTCTGTCATATAAAACAATGGATAAACTAATAGGTTTCATATTATACTGTTAAGTACATTCTGGATTATGGGTTAGGGTGATCAATCTATCTCGAATGTAAAGTACATTTTCTTAATGAGAAAGTATGATGGCATTCGAACTCGAACAAAATACGATTTATTAAACTAAAACTCGGTTTCAAAAAAACTATAGGTAGTACCGCTTAAGACATTATTATTATTGATACTTTGTTGTCTCGTATTTTTAACATTCGTGTGCTTTCCATCGCTTTATGCTCTGAAAATTTCAAACTCTTCACTTTCAGATCGTAGACTCGATCGTTTTTTCGTTATGAAAAATTATGTAACAACGATGGAACTCCGTCACCGGTTCACCGCACGCAGCACGCGAAATTCAAACGGCTGCGGATGCTGTCAATACTTCAACTGTAATTAGTTCAGCAACTATTGAAAATATTTTTATATATCATAATCAACCAAATTTGAAAGCGTCATGATTTATGTCATTAGTTAATCCGCTACTCTGGTGGATTAGTTAGCAATTTATTGAATATTATCTGTTTATACACCAAATTAAAATTATAATTTGAAAATTTGGTAAAACTAAACTGTGAAATATAATATAAGTGCATTCCGTTGATGAATTTGTGATGGTGGAACACTTGAACCGATAACTACTATGTAGAACAGCATATAAATTCTAAAGCAATAAATAGAAAATTTAGTCGTCTCCGAGTAAAAGGGTTAGTACTAACCTATTCTCTTTCTTATAAACGTGAATTTTTGTTGGCAAGTCAAATTGGCACGGAATTTATTTGTCGATTACTTATAATGTAATCTAAAATTATTGATATTAATTTTAACAGTATGAATGAATTTTATCTAATTTAAACGCGTACTTAAAAAACTTGTGGATTCTATTTTTACAATTTAAAAAGTAGTGAATTATCGCGTAACGTACAAGAATGAAGTTGATTTTTTTTCTGGTTTAAAATGTTGTTTTGTAGTGTCCACTGTTGGAATTGAAAAAACAAGCGCCGACCCAATAAAATAAATAGTTTTAAGATAAAGCCCAAAAATTACATAATTTTGGAGAATAATTCCAGTGGGCATAGTTTTAACGAAAAAAATAAGATACAAGAACTAACCTAACGACACCATAAAAGCAAGATAAAGCAATCAAAAATAAACAACAAATGCGAATAGAAAAATAAATGAACAAAACTGACTGTACAAGTAAACGTCGTGTTGTCATAAAATAAATTGAATTTCAAATCAGTCTGTTGATAAAATTCAGACCTGATGCCTTGATACAACGCAAACGTAAAATAAGAAAATATCTGATGTTATTAAAGGGTTTAAATCTGGCCGACAAAATGTTTTTGTTTTGATATTTTAAGGCGAGTTCGAGTTCTTGGGTGTTTATTTGGTAGTCTTTCATCGTTTATGCAAAATCAACTAGAAATTTAATTAAATCAAGGGAATGAAAGACAAAGAAAGTGGAAAGAAACGGTTGCATTAAAAAAGTTGCAAAACTCTTTCGAGAAAATTCTTGTTTACATTTTTAGTGTCAAAGGGTAGTTTCAAGTGATGTGCTTTTCATATCTCTTTGTTTTCGAATGAAAAGCTTTTTTATTCACACTAAACTTATGAGTTTGTGTTATGAAAAGGATAGTTTCGACTTTTTTCAGTTTGTAGATTTCCAGAAATAAGCAGGATATTAAGACGGCAATTTATATCAAAATCAACGTGACAAAGAATGTGTCAAAAAAATGAAATTAATGTAAGTTTTGGCATGTACACCTGGACCTAGGCGTTCCAGGCGAGAAGTCACAAATTTAAGGAACGTAGACAGTAAAAGAACCTTCTGGCGTACCTCCGAATTCAGCGACACAAAGGAACATAGAGAAGCCTATTTTTGTAACGTGTAAATATACCTTGCATTCTATTTACCTTCGAGGTTCTTTTACTGAGTCATTTACAAATTTAGATCCAAAAATACCACCAGGTAATGGCGTCGAGGCGCCGTGCCATGCAATGTATTAAACTAAGAAATGTGAAACGCCCCGTTGTTTTGCTACGTGAACTTTTCTTAAAAGCGTCCCAATTTTATACACTTACGATATCAAAATAAATTATTATTAAGATAAAAGTAAATGCCAACTTGGTGAACCTAATTTTCGTTTAACGTTCCAAATTTACACCAAAATTTAACAACTACTGAAATAATCCAACCGAGTTATCCTTATTTCACAAATTTCAAAAACTTTTCAAACACATTTAGCGTTATTACTACTGCAAAATTTTCCATAATAGTAATATAAAATTTTTATTTTAATCTACTAACAACTTTTACTCGAATCCAATTTGAGGTGATTTAAGGTGAAGAAAAAATAAAAAAATCATTTTCGCCCAAAAATATCGCTAATAAAATCAAAATAATGTTTAATACCAGCCCAAATTTCAAAACTAACTTACTTAAATTGATGCAAAACATAAAACTTGTTAAATTTTGTTGGAAAAAGTTTTTATGTTGCAAAATAGACAACAATCGTAATGAAAAATTTTAGTTAAAGCTCACAAATTGTAAAAATTTCAAGGTTTTTTTGAAAAAACAAAATCGTTACATTTGAAAAATTGTGTTTTTCAATCTTACCGAATAAAATGATTTGAATATAAAACAACTCGAATTTTCTCCAAAACTTTTTGTGCAAATTTGAAAAATTGAAAGTGAAACTCACTAATAACAATTAAAAAGATTTAGTCTATACTTTTGCTAATTAGCTCTCGACACGGATGACCGACTTTTTCTTTGAGTTCACATTAGCTTGTAAATTTATTATTGTTATTTCAAGTTAATTATTTATTTATAACTCTTGGGACTTATATTTATGTATTTTGAAAATTAAAAATAAATTGTGAATATGCGTAAATTGAAGATCGGAAAAAGCTCAAAATATCAGTAGAGAAAGGGATGCTAATATTTGATTAACCCCCTCCCCCACAAGTTTGGTTTTTCTTGATAAAATTTGATTTTTTATGCAAACTACTCTTAAGTTTATTGTCTGCTAAATTGTGGAATGAAACGGAAAACAATCGATTTGTATTTAATATGAAATTCTAAAGTAATTTTGGATTTTTTTTTAAATTACGAAAAAAATTTCTAATCTTGATTTTATTATTGCAAAAGGAAATTTACAACAAAATTCGCAAACTAATCACCGTGTCGAATTAAACATTTTAGGAGCCTTTATAGGTTCTGGAGGTCAAAAATTTAATACAGGGTATGGCTTCCTTTTTCGGGAAATTCCTATGTAGTTTGATGAGATAATTACATTTATGATGCAGTCAAATTTCCCTAGGTATTGAATTAAACATTTTAGGAGCCTTAATATGTTCTGGAAGTTTCATTTTGAGGTGATTTCTTACCCCAAATGCAGTAGAGGGGGGACATCCTTTTTCTAGGAATTCCCATTATATTGGTGCAGTCAGATTAAACATTGTAGATTCTAAAGGTCCTTCATAGGTCTTATAGGTTATGTGCATTCAGATCATATCCAAACTCATCAGTTGTTTTTTTTCACACACTTAATAAGGGTTATTTCTATGTAGCGCCCCTATCAAATTCATCAAGTTCGTTACAAATAAACAACCCAGCATCCATGTGAACTTAAATATTCCTACTCAAAATATTTTAGTGGCCAGTTTTACAATCCTGGAGGGGGTAATCCCTTGCTGGTGATCACCAGCAAGGGGTCACATTACCACCCTTTTGGTTTTTCTGCTTTATCACGAACATCTCTCATACACTTATCTATCCATACACATACATTAAATAATACCCTGTTCCATCCATATCATGCTTTCAGAAGAACAAAATGTGTGATTTCTTCAGATTAAGAAATAAAATATCTTTCTTACTGCCAACCTTTCCCAATCATTAAATTATTCATTATTCGCTTACTTGGCATGAAATCATATTGTGCACCACAAATCTTCACATATTATCCTTCAATTAAGACTTTCCCAAAAGCTTTGCCTGAAACGATTTTTAGATTCATTTTTACTATCTTTGGCTTGCTTTCAGTTTAAAAACTTTCACAGCTTTGCCTTTTCATCACTGTTTAATCTTTAACCCTACTAACATTTGCTCCTTTTTCTGCTGCTTTCTCCACTTTTCCCCTCTTTTGATATTGCAATTGCATGACGTTATTTATAATGCCACATGTCTATCTTTCCACTTCTTGTTTTGCTCTCTTCGCCCACTTCTAGAATAGTTTATTTCTTTCAATATCATTCAGAATTCCTTCTCCTTTGGTTAATCTCATTTGCTCCTTACTTTTTTGTACTATTTCCGTGGCATTCACCTTTTGCTCTCTGTATGTTATACAACCTCGAGGTTATGTTACAATTTTCTCCACAATTATTCGTTTGCATGCTTGGTGCTTTTCTTTTCCCTGTTCGTTTCAACATGAATCTCTTCTTAAATTACCCATCTTATGTTTAATCCAACCATCCATACCTCGTTACTATTCTCATTTGTTCTGTAATCGTCCATCATATTTTGTCTGGATTATCTCTCCAGGTCCCCACCCATCCAACAAGATAATTTTTACACCAAGTCACATGCATTCAAGACATTCTAAACCTAAACTCTTCTCTCGCAAGCTCATCTTCATCATCCACCGTAGAAAATTCAACTGCCATAATATGCAAAATTCGTGTTTAATACCTAAATATTATAAAAAAACTAATAAATTCATTTAAGAATGAAAAACTTGTAAACCCTTAGATAGGGCCGTCTTACAATGTAAAGGGTAAAGGGGAAGTTACCCTCGCGTCTAAAAACGAAAACGACAATTCAAAAATAATAATTTTAAGTAGGTTAATAAGTACGATATATTTATATTTTTCCTTAAATTTTATAACGTCCTATTGAAAAAAGTTACGAACCCCCACTCTAAATGAAATTCCACAAAATGTATCGGTTGTAGAGACCGGGGGGTATGGAATACCCCCCAGATGTACCAAAATTATAAGAGAGTGTCAAAATCTGTCACCTCAGTCTGTCAAAATGTCAGGTGATCAGGTGGTAAAACATAAGAACAACTTTTATGGTAATACTGCTTTGCCTTTCTTGAATAAGATGGTATTCAGCCCCACAGTTTAAATTTTTTACCTTTTATTATTGACTTCAAGGGGTCGCACGCAAGCCGAAATTTATTAATTGTTCTCGTTTATCACAATAGTTATTGATTAAAGCTCTGAAATTAAATTACTCACGAAGTAATTTGCCCTAAATTAAAAAATAATAATGCCCGTCCATTGAGAAAAATGATGAACCTCCACTGGTTATAACCTGGTTTAGGTACACTGGTACCTAAATTAAAAATTGACAAAATTAATAAAAATTTAAATAACAGTTATTTAAATATATTCCATAGGTGCTACTAGGTGGGAGGGGGTTTAGACCACCAAAATTAGTGGCCTGCAGTAAAAATTAAAATAACTGCAAATTTATATTTTATTGTACTTTTATTGTGAATTTCCGTACTTCTCGAAAAAGAAAAAATTTACAAATTCCTAAAATTTATATATTGTTTCTAAATAAATTACTTAAATCGCATAAGAATCAAATTTGTCGAAGAAGGTATCAAAAATCATAAATTCGTGAATTGGCAGTTTCTTATGCCCAAAATAGTTCTTATCATAATTAAACTGGATATAATTTTGAGTAAATAGAACTAAAAAAATAGTGTCCGAGATACAACCACATGATTATTAGAACCCCCTTATTAATATTAACCAAAATAGGCAGTTTTCTTTAGATTTATCAAAAACTCGGTATATTTTTAAAACCAATAGAATTTTATCGAACGACACACAAAAAAACCAGAAAATTTCGAACAATTGAAATCCTAAAAAAATATCCTCAAAAAGGGTAAAACATTAACAATTTTAGATTGTTAGATTGGTAGAAGTTAGATTGTTAGAATTAGAACTAGAAAGTCGTTCTATATACGAAGATTTACAGAGAATTTAGTCTATAGTTTCACGCATCTATGATTCATTTGTGTGAGACGAATAGAAAAAAAATTCTACATCAAAAACAAAAATAGTCTATTAAAAACTGATGCCATAGATTTTTAAAAGCTATCGAAAGACTTATTCCCAGAAATGCCATAAACTTCCAGATAATTTTAGAATTCCACAGACTGCCATGTAAATTTCTCAAAATATATAATTTTCATTTTTATAAGACGGGATTTGGCATGATTTTCCAATACGTTTGACTATATTTTTTTCGTTTTGAGAGTTGCAGAATTTTATTAACTAAATTGTTACTAAAATAAGTGAAGAAATGAATGCCTTTCATACATATAAATGTAATCTAGGAAAGGAACATTTTTAGTTTACAAAAAAATCTGGGCAAGCTAAAATTTAACAGACATTTCAGTTTCTTACAGAAGCACCTAAAAACCAATTCTGACCCCCCCCAACGTGATAATAACGAATAATAAATTTTCTTGAAAGTGAAAATCAGTGACCTATAGACGAAAAACCGCGATGGGGTGGGGGGGCTTACACCTCCAGTTGTTTTGTTGAATGATTTTTTTTTAATCATAAAAAAGCAATGCTTATTTATGGCAAAATACAATTGAAAATTTTTGTATAAAATTTTGAGTTAATTATTGAATTTAAAAGTAAATAACATTTAAGGGCTACTTGCGAGCCCGAAGGCGGAGCGAGCTTATTATGAGGGCTCAATTATCGCAAAGCTAGGTAGTAAGGTCGAACTATTTAATTATTAACCCTAAAATTATACCAACTTTTTCACTAATTAGTAGAAATTTCATTTTCTGTTAAAGTAACCAAAATTCAGGCATGTTATGCTCAGTTCTTCAATCTCCGATTATCTTTTAACCAGAATTAATTTTCATGTACCTATACAATTGTGGAAACAATAATTTTATAGAAATTAACCCCGTCTAAAAGATAACCCGAGACCGAACTGGGCTTTGGTGTTTTATAAAAATTTGTTAAAATCCTCAAAATGACCATACAGGGTTCCCATTAAATTTTCCTAAACACATTTCTAACAGTTCCAGATTTTCCCCGATCAAAATTGAAAATTTTCCCTAACTTCACGAAAATTGGTAAATTTAAAAAATCCAAGATGAATGGACTATACTAAATATACAACATACAAAAATTTTCACTACAAATTTAATTAACAATTTGAAAAATAAAAAACGTAGCTTATATAACTTTCAATTATTTTTAAGTTACGATGAATTTTCCATTCCAAAGTTTAAATTTCCGTGATTTTCTCTTAAAAGTAAGAAATTCGCTCACTTTTGATTTCGAAAGTTATACATTTCTAAATTCCCTGACTTTTTCAATTGTTCAAGGTTTTCTAGAAGTGTGGAACCCTGTCATAGTACCCTAATAATGGAAAAAAGAGTCGAAGTTTTAAATTCATGGAAATTCTAATAAATTTAAACATGATGGGCGGTTAAACAATATTGTGAACGTTTTGAGGTTTTTCATAAATTTAATTTCCTTGCAGAGGGGGGGGGGGCTCCAAAGTGTTCCTTGCATAAGGGGTTTTTAAATATGTTAATTGAAACCCGTTTACATTCAGCTTTAGAATCAAAAATATGGAAGGAGTGGGTGGAAAATGTCTAAAATAATCCTGACATAAGGTGAGGGGTTCAAAAATCTTACGGACACTCTTACATGACGTGAGCCGGGGTGATAAATTCAAAAATCGTCTTTACGTGATCATCCCAGTTCTTGCATAAAGGGTTTTTCCGCCATATCATTGAATATTAATTAAATTGTTTTGGTAATTTATTCCACTTAAAAGAAAAATTTTAATAGCGATTTCTTTTCAATGAAGTACAATTTAAAAATAAATTAGAACAAACCACAACACAGCGGTGGCTTGGTGTGATCACTATTTGAGTTACTGAACGGAAATTCAGGGTTCGAATTGTGGATTTCTTAACTCGGTGAACATATCGAGACGCTGTGAATTCGTTCAAACATTAGATTTTACATATTTAATCCAAATATTTTTTCTTTTTCAACAGCAAAATATGTTTCTTATGTTTTCTTCTAATTACTTGATTACTTTATAGAAATTTAGAAACCAATAGAATCTGAAATTTAATAATAACATTTCAGTAGTCATAAATGATTTAGTGAAAATTAGGAAAAAGACGAAAGTATGTAAAAAGGATCTACGAGCAGAATTATTAAGTTTATTGTGCAACTACAGAAATAGTTTACTTTTTTATTTTTTATGAACATTTCATCCAGAATATCGATGCCTAAAATTAATAAAAATGATTTGGAATCAAAATTACTAGTTAACATTTTATATTTAGGTAATATAAAATTTAGGAACTGCAACTACCCTTGGTGCGGCCTAATGGCGAAGAGTTCCTAATATAGAAAATTAAAATAAAAAAATAATAAATAGAATTTCGTCCTATTTGGCTGTAAGGATTTCATTTTTGATATACAGTTAAAGCTCCTTATTCACGGTTTCGTTATTCGCGTTTTCAGTATCCGCGGATTTAAAAAATGCAACCACTTCTTGTATTCGCGGTTGAAAATTTCGTTATTCGCGGATCAAAAACTAACAATATACAATGTTTGTACTACTTCAAAGATTTATAATTAAAATTACAATTTCGCACTTTTAAAATGATATCTGTTGTATATTTTATCTAAAAGAATTCAAACACTTGTATTGCAAAATTGTGTTGGAACATAATTACATACTTACCAGAAATTATATCATACATTTTTTCTAAAGAAATGCTTATTATTAACAAATCTAAAATTGATTCGCAAGATATTCAATTACAAATTAACACCACTCACCTACCAAAACAAACAAGTAGGCGTGCAAGTATTTATAAAGAGAAAATATTATTGTGGCTAAACCTAACGTTCTTGGACAAAAGCAAAATTTTTGCCGACAAGGTGCTATCATTTGATATAAGCTGTCTTGAGCGCTATCGTACTTGTTGAATTGTTCAACTTTCCTTTCGTTGCACGAACTTTGATTAAATAACACGTGTCTCTTGCATTTATTTTGATATATTTTTATTTTATTTTCTAACCTTGGAACGTATCCCCTATATTCCCATACAAATTACCATTCCATATTCACGGTTTCTGTATTCGCGGCATAGTTATGGAACGTATCCCCCGCGAATAAGGAACTTTAACTGTATTGTAATATTGGTTTAGCTCACTATGGTTATAAAGTTAAGTGTATTTTGCTAAGGTAACATACCTTCTAGACACAAAAATGACTGCAGCGTTTGCTAACAATTGGACTTACCAAAGTGCAGAAGGAAGTATATGATGGGATGACATGATCCTTACCTGCAACAAATAAACGAAATTAATTCCTGTAACTCATCAGGGTAAAAAAAGTGAGCTGTTACAACAATAAATAAGTTGTTCTGTGCTAGTTAATGCTGTCTTGACTTCATGAGTTATGACGAGCGAGTTAAAAATCAAACGTCGACGTTAACTAATGGCATGTGATGAATTATTTTAAGTTTGCAATTATTGCAACAATGTAATTTATTTTAGTAAGGCTGAAAAATCAAACGGCGCCTTGTGGAAGCAAGCTAATGCCAAATTTTTTTAAATGGTAGACTATTTTAACTTCCATTAGCATTTACGGAGTGATAGTCCATTTGTACCTGTCCAAGAAGCAGGTGGGCTTGTTACACCTGACAGCCAGTGAACGACCAATAGACCGAAAGAACATGGAATCCATGACAGCATACTCACTCAACCTGTCTCAATATAAATGGAGCGGATATTCGAATATAAAACTTGTAAATTAAGTGTTTGAGAAAAAACAAAAAAACCAATTAATATTGTGACATCTCGTGTCGGCAAAAAGTTTGGCCAAATGTGGAGAAACACCTTTAAGACGTCTATCGAAGTGGAACGAATTAAAAAATTGGCGTGAAGAAAAATGGGCAAATGTTTTTTATTTAAAAAAAGAGTCGGGAGTAAAAAGCATTCCTGCATCTCCTCCTAGTTGTGCATAAACTTGAACGAGCGGCTGCTTCCGGTCTCAAAATACCTACACATTAGATCCGGGTGTGAGATCTGTCGCCTAGGTGAAAAGATATAAATATAGGTGAGGTAAATGTGTATGTGTTGATTGCTGATGTTTATAAGTAGGATTCATGACGTTGTATTTTCGTTGGATTTTCCACTAAAAATATGCAATTCATAAATTGGATCGTGAAAAATACGCATTAATAAAAATTTTATATATCATAAACATAATAAAGAGACCCCTGCAGTTTGACAACGTAACATTGGATGTGATGTTAAGCAGGTTCGAAAATAACTAATGGAAAATAAACACGACCCAACTATAAACTTGGCGAATTAGGACACAATGCACTGGCTTTTCTTATTTGCATTCGGATTAAATAAATTTCTTGTAATTACCTCTTTACAATTTTTCAACGGTACTTCCTATTATTTGAAACCTACACACAAAACTAACTCATAGATATTAGAGAATGATGAATTACGACAACTTGGCAATTTTCCAATACAACACTATACCGAGCAAATTTTTTCGACTATTTTTACAAAAACAATCACTTACATTATTAATTTATTTTACAAAGGTGTTCTGCACAGTTTTACGGTCAATTATAATTCTAAAAAAAATAATTAGCGTGAAGTTTACGAAACACTTAAAACGTCGACCTAAATTTCATCTCGTTCTTTAAATAACTTCAAAACAAAATTTTCAAATTTAAACTTCATCAGGTGTAATTTAAAAAAGCAGGCAACCAGTAATTAATCTTCAATTAATAATTAATTATATTTTTGGGGAAAGTGAAATGAAATCGATTCCGCCCCCTTTTTTTATTTACAAGCTGTAAATAATCGGGAACTAGAAAACGCAAGTTTTACAGGCGAACCGCCCTCGCTTTAAAATCGTTCGCAGGTAAAACACAAAAGAAAATAGCAAATTACACTTTGGTAAGCATTTTCTTGATGACATAAGGGAATGTGGGTTCAAGTTCGCGTTCTGGAACGACTACTAAATATATTACACTAATTTCTTCTAGAATATTAAGTAACCTCATGAATCCAAAATAGTCAATTAGATAGAAAAAGTTTTTCCAATTTTAAAATCGATGCACAAATTTTTCAATGCCAAAAGCTCTATTAAACTTTAGGTAAAGGTTGTTCACATTTCAATAAACCACTATAAGTTTGGACACGGGCCAGTAGTTAAATATAATAAAATCTAGCACAAAATCGAAATTATTAATTGAATTACAACTATTAAGAGGCGATAAATTACAAAATAAAAAATCCTTTGACCGCGCGCTTTTTTGTAAATTATTGCATGTTCCGAAACGTTTTGTCATCAATTAACACATTTAACGGTTAAAATACATCGAGATTAATCTTAAATTTTAGCAACGGTACGGGTAATTGAAATTGTAGCATTTTTATTAAACAAAACATTAATTTAAGTATGTGGGTGGCGGAGGTTATTGCTAAAAAGGTCACCAAGATTTATGTGAATGCCTATCGATTACAACATTTTAAACCAAAAATGAACTAATATTGCTGGAGCTGGCCGAAAGCTCAAGGGTGATTTATTGTTACATTTTTGCATTTTTACCAAGTGAATTTTCACCTATTTTCAATGTAGTGTGGATAATTCATCGGCTTCCTAGTTTTCGAAGATAATTTCATTTTTATTTCAAATCGATACCATCAAGTCGAGCATTAAAAGCGTCGTTTATACACCGTAAATTAAAATTTAAACACAAAATTTTTCAAATCAGCAGTTGAACGACTATCAATAATTTCATCCAATATTTTTATCCTAAAATTCGTTCAACCGTCTAGGAAAAGAATATGAAGAAAATCTTGGACAACAAGGAATTTGAGAGATTAGGAATTAAAAAGCAGATTTTATGTGTTATCCTTTTTGCCATGATGAAATAATTCAACACATTAAACTATCGTAATTGTTAAAAATAGCTACCTGCACTTAACAGTGCTGATAGTAACAAATAAATGAGTGGCAAACGTCCAGAAAGATTATTGTGCTGAGATAGCTGCATACTGATTGTTTAGGTATTCTGGGTTTTCCCGAATAAATTTTTCCAAATAATGAAGACGAATTGACCAACACTGTTCTGAAATATCCACAGTAATTGACACACGATTTTTATCTTGGCACAATACCGTGAAGGTAGCTTGCGAGTCGTTTTTCACACAATTGTCTTTAATGTCAAACCAAGAAAAACTATTTTCCCTCATTTTACCTGATTCGGTGAGCGAGAGTGTAGATCGAGAGGTACGTAAATCACCAGTAAAAAATAATTTATCTCCATTTCACCACAAACTGATGCACAACAAAATTTGAATAAGTTCAAATTTGAAAAATCGTCGCCGACCTTCTTTGCGTCCTACACTTCACATCTCTCACTTTGTGTACACCAAATCTTTATTTGGTTTAAAATGGCAAAATAAAACTGAGAAAACCCAAGGTTTCGACATCAGACTGGGTGCGGAACAGGGGCAAAGTTGTCGAAGGTCGCAATAATCACCAAATTGTGGATTAACCATTTCCTATTTATGCATCTCATGCCCAAAATAGTTATCAACAAAATTAAACTAGATAAAATTTTGAGTGAAAATTGAACCAAAGATTACCTATATTTCAGCTCCGATACTTTCAAAGATACACTGATAGAAGTGTACTTTTAATTCAAACAAATAACATTTAAGTTAAACAAATAATAGCTTTGTATATAAGCAAGAGTATATTTTCTTAAATGTAGATTATGATATGTTCTAAATGTTAGATTAACTAGAAGCATATATATATTTGATGTGAAAATTCTTATTTACTTCTTTCAAAGTGACGATCATATTATATAAACCGTATCATTCTCTTACTTTAAATAAGTAAAGAATACAGCAGTTTTGTAACAAGAATACTATTAAAATCATGTCAAGTAAATGTTTAATTCAAATTATTTAGGTTTAAATCAAATATATCTACTATCTAAATGTAAAACAACACAAACTCTTATTTTAAAATGTAGGTGTATTATATTTAATAATTAATGTACTTACTCCAAAAATATATATTTAAATTAAGCATCAAATATAAGAATTTCTTCAATTACTGACAAGAATCCGGAACTATTAAAATCAAGATAATAATTTTCGATTGAACAAATATATGTTCAAAATAAATAAATAAATTCAAATATATATAAATTCTTAAATTAAACATTTGTTTCTATCAGTGTACAGCTCTTCAAAGACCCTCACCTTTTTTTCGATTTTTGTGAAAAACCACTAGTTTGCAAATTTCGATGTAAGACTGTTTTTCTGTTGAATTAAATTAGCCTCAATTATCTGTAAATACCCGTTTAAAACAACCTTCTAGTCCTAATAGGACCCTAGCTATGAGTTTTCAACTTTGATCGTTTTTAAACTTTTCTGCTACTTTTTTCAATTTTGCAAATAGCTCGATTTCGGTGCATCTGAGAAGAAAACTAAACGTAACGCGAGTATCGAGGATAAAATTATAAGTTTGAATAAAAATCCCAAATACCTTAAGGCTCTCCAAAGGATCGTAACTTTCAATCAATATTTCCTGAAAATTGTAAAATCTAATTTCTTGGAAATTGGTACATAATATTTTTTTCTGGAAATCCTACGAATAATAAATTGTGATAAACTCAAGTTGGAAAGAATTTAATTAGGCGTAATTGTAGATGCACAAAATTGGAGTAAATTTAAAAAAAATTTAATCCTGAAAATATCCTTCAAAAAGGGTAAAAAATGATCAGCTTTGAAAGCTTACAGCTACGGTCCTATAATAGGGATAGAAAGCTGTTTTATGCGGAGATTTAAGGAGAATTTAGTCTACTTTCGTTCGTCTGTGAACTACTTCTTCATCAGACAAATAGAAAAAAAAATTTGCATCAAAAACTAAAAACTAGGTTTTCTTCAAATAATCGATAGATTTATGGTTAATGTAGCAAAATTTCATATTAACCATATCTGTATTTTTAAAGTGACCTAAAAAATGCGTTTCTGCTTAAAATAAAAAGGATTTTTTGTAACAAATATCGAAAATAATTGGAGTTCTATGGAGGATTGTTGTTCTATGAGGATTGATCCCTGAAACTACTTTATTAAATTTTACGCATGTAATTTTATTTAATTTAATTTTGTGAATACCTATTTTGAGCATATAATAGGATGAAAAGCAAACGGCCAATCTCCCAAATAAAGCCCAAAATAGTTTTTGTAATTTTTTGAATCTTCATTGACAATTTTAGACATGTTCTAGTTCAAGCCTGATTCGAAAACTTAGGGGCTGTTTTTCGATGACAAAGTAAAAGTGAAAAAGTTATTTCCACGCAAACACCTCTTTACAAATAATGGCGGATATAACGGGGGGGGGGGGGGTAAAAGGGTAGTCAACACCGGTCAACACCATGCATATTCAGAAACCTAAGAAAAAACCGATTATGTGAATTAAAACTACTACAACTTTGAAAAATTAACCATTTTTGCCTTGTATTTGATATTTCCCCCCCCCAACCCCATCATGAACTTTCAGTGGACTCTGGACTATCAGAAAAACATTGTCATCTACAATATAAAAATATCAGCTGTCTGTCTGTCTATCTGCGTGTAAGGGTGGTTCGCATTTTTTATTCGTTCATTTTTTAGTTATTATTCTTCCCATAAAGGACGTCCGCAATTTTTTAAGAGTTTTCAACCCCCTGTCACAATTCGTCACAATCTTCGGACCCCCCCCCAGGAAAATCTTATGGACATTTGGAATTTTAGGAAAAAATAATTTTTTGTTCAAATTAAAAGATATTTATACATAATTTTCTTAAATTTCTCAAAGACAGGATTTTTATGCGGACGTCACATTTGTCGAACCCCCCTCCCCCCTGGTCACTTGGTCACATTTTGTAACCCCCTCCCCATGCATGGACATCCTCTATGGACGGTCCCTAATTAGCTAGGCTTTCTGCCTTGCAAGTAGAAAAATTCACCTTCAGAAAAACTATCTTTCTATTGACACCACTGTAAAAAGCTTTTGTACTTTTAACATGTAGACTTGACTGCAACCACCTCATAAGGGTCGAATACGTAAAAAACACTGGAACTTTCAAAAGACTTTGACATGGAGTTTATTAAGATTGATCTAGCAATGCAAAAAATGAAGTTTTGTCACTACACTGGAATCAAATAGTCGGGAATTCCATGCTTAGCTACTCCAGAATTATTTGTGCCGTCGTTTGGGTTCCACCTTAAGCTGTATGTTCCATTATATTATTGCCAGTACAAGTAAATAAGTATATTTACACTATCCTGATTCTTCGAACGGAAATTTTGGTGTTTTCAGAAAGTTTGGATGCTTAATTGTGGCTTAAAAGTTTCACCGGGCATAAAAGTAACATTCTGTAGAAAAACAAAGCTGATAGCTATTGCAATTTTCGAGAAAAACAGATACATATCCGTATATAACTAGTAAATATCGGTAAATATAATAACCCCTTTTTTAAACACCCCTTTGGCTAAATTAAAGTGCAAGTTATTAATTTTGCATCACCCAAGTTTGTGCTTCAACACACAGAAAGCGAAATTGAATATTTGTATACTAACGCAAATATAAAATGCACAGTGTGGTACAAAATTTTAAATGCGATTTAAGTATCGTTAATTTTCCTATTCGGCTTATTATTTAAAACCAGCGCATAAGCCACAATCCATCGAACAAAATTGGGGGGGGGGGGATCAATACATTCTACTTCATTAACAATTTTTTGTCGTTAATGATTCAAAGTCATTAGACTAATACAAAAGTTCAATGTCTCTTTAAAATGTAATATTGTCGGTAGTTCTTGTGAAAAAAAATTTCCTTCGTTCTTGCGACTGATTTTCAATCCGGTGATTTCCATCTGTTTGGTCAATAAAATACAGTTACGGGTCAAATGGCAAGATAAACAGCAACCTGAAAGCCAACAAGGGGGCTATAGAATTAGCTTCTGTCTGTTTGGCCCATACTGCTTGGGTATAACCGAAAAGTGCTATAAAAATTTTGTAACCACAACGAGATGACAATTATAAATGGATTTAATTTTTAAAAATAATGTCATATAAAAAGTTAATCCAAAAATTCCATTTTATTACGTTAGTTCTATTTACAAACAAGTCAGAAGCCAATTTTTTTATAACAAAATAATCGTTGGAAAAAACTTCAAACGAGCCCATTCATATGTCGGTCCACGATTCTAGCAAAATAAAACGGTGAGGTATAAAAATACCTCATAATTAAAAATGATATTTTTTAATAAATGTTATTGAATTAAATTTTATTACGACATGGAAAAGACAATTGAGTTTAGGTGCGTTGGATAATAACATAGTAAAACCAGACGAGATTGTCGAATACAAATTAAACTAATCAAGTGGCCATAACTGGGCAGTGTCCGGAGCTATATCAGGTTCTGCGCTAATTAAGGGGCCTGTTCATTATAACCGGCGGTAATTTATTGAATAATAACCGAGAAATCGCCGACATAAATCTCTATTAGACTCTAGTGTTTCAATATGGCGGCAAATAAAAACGTGTGGCGCCAAGAAATTACCTATTACATAAATTTAGCAACATTGAACCCTCACTTATCTGCAGACATAATTAACCTATAAATAAAAAAATATTCAATTTAACCGTTGCACCTTAACTACTTTTTCTAATCGGCCAATTTATTTATCGTTAACGCGGCAAGTTATTAAATTATTATTTGTCTATATATTTTTTGACATCGAAAACGTAATAAGATCCGGAAAAATATCATCGTAGAACATTTCCAATAAATCACACCCAAACACTACAGAAAAAGTCAAAGAACATAAGAATTATTGGCGTTCAAATTGCGATTACCGTCGAAGGTGTGATGAGTTTCAGAATTCGAAAAGTCGAGTTTTCCCAGGGCGCGACAAGCGCCTGATTTCCGAACAAATACTCGTTTGGAAAATGATTAGATTTTATATTGCCGATAAGGACGCATCCAAATTGTTTTATAAACGCTTTCCATTTACTAATATAAGCCGATTTTTCAATTTGTTTAAATGTAACGACTCGCACCGTTAATAATAGGGTTATTACTGTAGTTTATGCTTGATAATAATTTTGATTCGAATTTAACGTGTAACAAACACCAAATGTTGTACCATCACGGTGACCACTGAACAGGACTCGCTTCACGTTTTGCAACATGTCGCACTGACAGGACAAACCCTTTAAATTCAGGACCGTAACGAAACCAATCGTTAATAAAACAAAACTAATCAGGACGATATCCTGTACATTTTTCTAAACGTGCCGGCGAGATTTTTCAAAAGTCGAGCGGTAATTTTCGACTCGAATAAAAGCTTTCCTTTTACGAAAATAATTTTGAAATTGGAGCGCAAAGAAAAAGTTTGTATTATAAAAATGTTGTTTCGAACTCGCGAATTTACACCGTCGCGTCGTCGCATCGTCTTGACTTGACACAACTCATACATAACGAAAAGTAGTTTTGCATTACGGATCTGATCTTTTCTGCCAGAAACTCAATAACACTCGGCAGCAGGTGCAAAGGAGAGGTGTCAGCGCCAGGGGTCGCGTACCCTTACCTAATAAATGAGGTAATTTCCACACTTTCAGCTCTGCCGCAAGGCGTCAGTAGAACTGGTGAACCCGCTTATTAGAACTTGTACCTGATGTTCGAACACGATTGTTCCAGCTTAGCTGTTCAAGGACCACTTCCGCTCTCAAATTAGCGGTAAAGGAATCCATTACGGAGTAGTATATGCAAAATAACCCTGCGGAAGTGTTACTAAATTTGTTAAAATTAATCAATTTCGAGTGATAAAAATATATCTTGTGTATGTAAATTAAAGAGACACAATAAGCATGCACAGGCATATTGTTCAGTTCTGATATTGTGCAGAATACTGAATGTACGTATTGATTTGCACGGTGCAGATTGCAATCACTTCTAAATTGGATTGCGCTAGGGGAGTTGAAACCTACAGAGGTACCGGTGACTGGCAGATGGCAGACGAGGGTAACTTGAGGTGATTTTACAATGCATATGCATTCAGACAAAGAAGTAATACTCCACCCCAGCGCACCTCGTACCAGATGTGTCCACGTGAGAGCTACTGACTGCATACACACAGCATTAGAAATAAAGCTCATTCCATTTACTTTTAGTATCCATTATCCCCCACGGCCAATGTACTCAGGTGTCGGGCCTCGGGCGGATTAAATCACGTATGCAAGGTGGGTTCGATCCCTCCGAATATAACAAATGCCACAATAGAAACAATTGCTTTCGAGACTGAACGACATAAAAGGGTTTGCATCTAAAGAGCTGATTACTTTGATAAATGATCCATTAATCATGCCCAATATTTAGGGACTAAACCTACAAGAATCGTTATAGCTCTGTCAATAAAATATAAAAATAAACATTATACGCTTTTCAAGAAGTCAGCCTCCGCTGTAGGGTTAAGCCAACCCGCGGTGCTAGTGGTTCAAATTGGCTGGACAGCAAATTAATTAAAATCTATATTTAATTATAAATTAATTAATGTGTGATTGTTATAATTGTGCGGCCCGAAGTCCGCACTGTAACTTTTGTTAGGTTGGTAACTAACTAAATTGCTTTGATTAATCAGATACGTTATTGGCATGACGGACTTGGGCTATAATGAATTTTATAGTAAAATACAGCACTTTTATTTCTTGTTAACTAAAGTTGCCCGAGATTTCTCGAAAGATTGCAAAAGGAAAATTGGTTCCTTATAAACGAGTATTTGCAGTTTTTTCAACCGAATTTTATTATCAAAATTAAAAAATAAAGTAATTTCATACATTCATAAACGAATTGAAAGTTTAGGATTATTTGTGTTCGTTATATCAAAGTACTACTGTATTTCTAAAAGTCTCATTCATAAGCTTCGAAATTAATCTGTGAGGAAAATAAAACACGTCATAATAACACTTAAATATATTGATCATTTGATCATTTTCCATAACCACTCATTCATTTGTAGATAGAGCCGCAGGCGATTGTTTGGTAATTTTTAGGTAAAGCATTCATTATACTTCTACGATGAAGTGCGTTGTTTACGCCCTATATGTTAAGGACTTCAAATAAAAATAGTTCCATAAGACACCCAGATTTATTACAGGTTGTCATAGCTCACGTACGACTAAAGGTAGCCCTCTATCCGTTCAACGAGAGCGAAGCTATTTGCACACCATAACCTACATGTAATGGTTAATCACACTTTTAAAGCTATTAATTGGTTTAAATTTTGTCTATCATATTATTTATGAAGGGTTAATACTTCCAAAATGTATGTACACAAGAATTCCCAACTCAAAAAATTCTATAGAATTCCCCAGCAATTTAAACGAATTCTCCAAGACTTCTGAGCGACTGCGACAGTCCAACATTATATTTATAATTGCCAAACGGGTTACTGTACGGTTAATGTAACCACTCGAAACTAAATTTCTTCTGCTACACACTAAAGAACACAGTTAATATAACAAATTCTCAAAATATTAGGTAAGAATTTGTTATCAAAATTTTGAAATAATCGATTTTGAAAATCGTAAATTTTACATGTTTCACTGACGCGCGGGTGGAATCTCACCCATTCTGTTGGCGGTCCGCGCACTGAGATATACTCTTACACTTAGAAAATTTCGGACCGGCAGATGCACCCCGACTGTCGTACATGCAACATAGGTTATTTTTTGTTTTTAAGCGATTTTTTGGGGGTGAAACGAAATAGTTTACTGCCCCATACCGCAACTATACTTTTTAATGCTATTTCGAGGGTCTCTCACATCCCGGTTGCATAGATCCCGGTGTTCTTGATCGGTGGCGCCTTCTCGTATGTTTAGCCTAGTAACCAGAGTCAAATCCGCTCCGTAGGGGTGCAGAGCGGAGCGGAGCGGAGCGGCGCCCCGGAGGAGTAGGATTTGACGATGGATTACCCTCCTTTTCGAATGCACACCCCTAAAATTCGAAGGCAAAAAAAATTTAATTTTTTCACTTTTTCAGCAATAACCGCCTTATTTTCCATTTTTTCGCGAATATTTATACTAATATCTACTAAGCACACCCCCCCCTACCCGAATTTCAAAGAAAAATTAAAATCGGACCGAAAAAATTTCACTCCATTTCAAGGGACTGTAACCCGATACATGTGCAGACCCCGGGTTCGACCGGCTACATGAATTTACTTTCCCTTCTTTTCAAAAGTCGATATTTTGGTTATTTTTCAAAATTTCTTACAAGTTATTTTTTCTATAGCCTAAAATAAGCCCATTCTTTAGTGTGTAGCTGAAGAAATTTTGTTTCGAGTGGTTACATTAACCCAACAGTCGCCAAAAAACGTTCAGATTCTTAATTTCCATTAATTTATTCATCACGATATCTCGTCAACTCAGCTACCTACATATAAGCACAAATTTTAGGTGATTATTGCCACAACTGTACCTAGGAACTGTCAATGGGGAAGGGGGGGGAAGGAAAATTAATGTAAAAGTAATTTTTTTCAGAAATTCGTCGTCACGAGAATATTTGTCATTGGCTGAGGGGGGGGGGCTTTACATCCTAACCCTCGCATATCTGATACAGCACTGGTTATTGCTTCTGTGTAGTTAAAAGCAGATAATTTTTCAATATTTCTTTTTTTTTCTTCTAACCGCAAACAGAATACTTTGAATATTTTTCTGCCAAATCAACAAAAGACTGAAGAAGGCGAACAATTACGGCCTAACATTTGATAATAATTCCTTCTCCAGTGCGGCCTTCAGGCCGCACAACCTTGTCAATCTCATATTAGATGCTAGTTCAGAAATGCGTGCGCAAATTATTTTTATCTTTTTGAACGAACAGTGGGAATTTTCTAGACCTTTTCATAAAATCATACTAACATAAAATATTTGAAAAATATTAAAATTCTGAATTGATATTAAAATATTTCCCTGACCAAAATTTTAATTTCCCTTGCTTAGCGATAAAAATAAAAAATTCCCCGACTTTCGATAACCAAATTTAAGAAACTTCCTGGCTTTCCCAGGTTTTCCATACGAGTGGGCATACGAGGCTGTATATTTCTTATACATTTTAACGTGAAATCTCAACTACGCTACGGCACAAATAAAAAATAATTATAGACACTTGGATTAGATTAGAAGATTTGAACTAAACCGTATATCCAAATTTTGTTTATTACATTTTCAGTCGGCCCTAGAAAATGTATCTATTATTTTTTTCAAAGGTTTAGAAATACATACTATATAACACTAGGTTCAGTGGCGACTCGTGACTTGTTTCAATGGGAGGGCACAAAATATACATCATAAATATGAAAAATATAAATTTACTGATTTACTTCCAAGCCATTGTAATTCCAAAGAAACTTAATCGACAACTGTTACAATAAACGTTAACTTTGACGAAATGCAGTATTTCAAATGCTGACCATAGATGATTAAAAACCTCGAAAAACCAGCCAACAGCTCGCGTTATTTTGAAAATATTATTATTCTTCATTTTTATGTCCATCCTAAACCCCAAAAGCAAAAACCCCCAGACCCCCCGGTCAATGCAGCCGCTAATCTTTTACATCTTTATATATACTACTTGAAGGTTGTGGTTGTGCGGCCTACAGGCTGTTATTTTTAGGTTGCAAAGTAAAAATTAACCAACGACAGGTGTATTAGGAGAAGTTAAACTTTATAATCTCATTATCGGCTGCAATCTTAATTTTTAGACTGGCAAAATTATTATTTTTGAATGGTTGTTTTTGGATAGAAGAACGTGTACCCTTACAGCCTTTTCTCAATGTTTTTTTCCGTAATCGCAAGGAAAGCCGACGTTGTTATTATGGTGGTTACTGTTTTATGGAGGAAACTCCTGTCTAACTGTTTTTTTCGTAACACGCTGTATAAATGCGATAAAATAAGCTTGCAACAGAGCGCCAGCGTTATAATAAACAGAGTTGTTTATTCCAATTGAAAAGGGGGGGGGGTAGTTAAATCAATTTAATTTAGTTAATCTATCACTGACTAGGTTGTTACAGATCTAGATTTGAAGACCAAGGTTGTGGGAGGGATTTCTACCATAAATATAATTGTTCAGGATCTTCAGCCTTTTTTTGACCGAAAAATGCAGACAACTTTTCACAAAAATGTACCACGTATTTTTTTCGAAAGTAAGAAGTAAAGGGTTTCCCAATAGGGATGACATGTTTTCGAAATGTCATAGCGGCCATTTTAAAAACAATAGAACTGCCATTCGATGACATTTGTTTTTAGTATACTCTAACAATTTAACATGGCAAAATACACGCTTCCACAACGTTTGGAAATTATCCAAAACTTCTATGGAAATAATCGTTCTTTTGTTCAAACTTATCGTTCGTTACGTGAAAGTTATGGACGGACGGACGGCTTTGTGAATAAGCAAAATTGTCGTTTTTGGAGTGAAAATAATCCACATGAGATTATTGAGAAGCCTTTGCATCCACAAAAAGTCACTGTCTGGTGTGGTTTATGGCATGGTGGCTTCATCGGACCTTATTTTTTTCAAAATGGTGTTACAGTCAACGGTGAAAGATATCGAACGATGATAAGGGAGTTTTTGTGGCCCCAGTTAGAAGAAATGGATTTGGATGGCATGTTTTTCCAACAGGACGGTGCCACATGCCACACTACTGGTGAAACCATTGACTTATTGAAAGAAAAGTTTCCTGAAACATTGATTTCTCTTGATGCGAGAGATCGAAAAAGAATTGAACAACTTCGACCAGATGCTTGGCCTCCAAGAAGTTGCGATTTAACACCGTTGGATTATTTTTTATGGGGTTATGTGAAGTCATTGGTCTATGCGAACAAACCACAAACAATTGAGGACTTGAAGAGGAACATAGAGGACGCCATTCGTGAGATTAATGTGGCTATTCTGCATAGAGTGACCGAAAATTGGGTTCATCGGATTCGCTCCTGCAATCATAGTCGCGGTGGACATTTGAATGATGTGTTATTTAGAACATAAATGTTATTGATCAAACTTCGAATTAAAAAAAAAATTTTTGATCTACAGTTATTTTTACCGTTTTTTTTAATATTTAAAATCATGACATTCTTAATGGGAAACCCTTTAAAACTCCGCGGGTTTCCTTTCTTAACACTCACATAAAGTTTCAGTTTTGTAGGTAATTTCGCGATGTAACGTTTCGAATGAATGAGCGTTACGAATCTATACACGTTTATTCTTGTTCTGCGTTTAGTCTGCTTTCTTACGATATATGATGATCTATTTTATACTTAATTTTGTTGATTTTCTTGAGAGATGGGCAGACAAGTGCGGATGCTATCGGGTTTTTCTTCTAGAAAATACGTTCGTTCGTTCCAGTGGTGTTTTTTTTTATATGTTTGACCATTTAGTACGTGATTTAATTAGATGTGCGGCCTAAAGGCCGCACCGAAGGGGAGCATCAACTGATTATCGACACAATTGTATGAATCGTATTAAAGTGAAACAGGGTGCATAGAATTAAAAAAAATTGTTGGTGCTATTGCACGCGGGTGGCAACGTAATAGTTTGGTGCGGCGAAATTCTTGAAAGGCGGAAAAATGATGTAATTTTTCGTTTGTTGAGAGAAAGATGAAAAAGTAAAAAATTAAGATATCCAAATAGTAAGCAATTTTATTGAAAAATTTCCATCTTTTATTTCTTGTTTACTTATTCTTATTCCTTGTGCGTGCTTTCATATTTAATCATATGATATTTTACGGTGAGTGATCGATCGGTCTTTGCTTACAATCTGCAAATAAAATCGTCGAAATTGTATAAAAAAAAATTAGAAACAATTTAGGAGGAAAAAGGAAAGTTGTTATTTTCTTTTTTCGACATTAAAGAATTTTATTTGACAATAAATGTGGTTTGCTGGTAAATGTATTGTAGAATGACCTTCATAGTTTTTCATGGATAAATCGTATCTCGTTTTCCTCGTAACGGTTATTTCCAGTCGGTTGCTTACTCCATTACCTGTTTCTACAATGAAATGTCTTATCTGCCGGCAGTTTACCTACAGCTACCTCGGCACTAATCCTTTCGCGTCCACTACGTTGTTCTGATCCGTAATTCCTGCTATCACGTTCTGCCAGACCCCGCTTTACACTCGGTTGACCACCGGTCATGGTTCAAGTTACGTGCTTGAATAGGTATGCCGAAATGGTTTGGTAACAAAAGCGATATCCACAGTTGGGATTATTTCCCGACGGACAGGGTGCGATCATCCCCGTCGGCTACTTGTCGAGCTGGAGACGCCCCAGGGACTCCTCAATGAGAAGCGTCAAGTGAACGCTCGATTTTCCAATTTTAGCAAATGTTCTGTAACCGTAGATAAAATCAATTGCCACTATACTTGTGGTGGAAGCCCGATTTCTAGATGCAATTTGATTTTCTCATAAATCACCGGACATTGATTGTTTTTCTTATCTCGTTGGGGCTGTGTAGAATAACATTGTGACTAATTTTCATTATAAAATTACTAATTGCATTAAAGAGTTTACTTGAAGTGTACTAGACAGTTACTAAAGCCACGATGATTGATTACCTTGTATAGGTAGGATCACGCATACGTCACTCACACATTTTGCTTTCGTTTCGTTCACCCTCTTCATTTTGATATCACATAATACTTTACTCCTCCTCGCAAACCGTTAGTTAATAATATTTTCAGCGTCATTTTTATTTTTTTAGCCTTGTCGATTGTCTTGCGAGAGCTGCAAGCTACAAACTCTCACTCTCCAATTATTGCTAAACTTTACTCTTAGTTAAACGATTAGTAGTAAACAGGAAACAGCCTTGAGTCTATAATCTGTTGAGCTTACAATCAAGTTTCATAATGGGCAAAGTGGTGGAACTGTGTAAGGAAAATGTGGCCATGATGTCTTCAACCTCCACGACCTGCCCACACTCATAAACCTGTATCATGGCGAATCCAGGATCTGGATAGAATAATCCGTTTAACCTGCGTCGACATAACTTTCCCATTTCCAAGAGGATCTGAAAGTGGCCGAAACCACGAAGCGCAGCGAGTACGATTAACTTTACTAGCGTATAACTTGATGATAACTGTCATTAAAAGCTTCACGGTTATAGCCCTCTCAGGGTAAATTGATTAACGAAAGCTGTCCAAGTGTTAATAAAACGCTTTTTTAAGTACACGTTTTCGACATTACGTTAAGTAACAATTTCCTCCCTTCATTTCCATAGAAAGTCGCTGCAGTGTTTGCTTGGGCGATATCGTACAAGTAGTGACGGACCTCCTCATCGAGAAGTGACAGCAACAGTATGTCGCTTTGACAGAGAACTAATTAAAGTTAGCTTTACGTGGGATCACCTGCACGCTGCTGTGACGCAAATAGCCACCACAAAGATACAACTCTCTAGTGACGTCGACAAAGGAATGACATTCCTAGCATTGTGTTAACAGCTCTATTACTGTACCCATGTCATGAACTTCATCGCTGATTCGCATATTTATCAAAATACCAAAATAAACAAACGGTCCATTTAAATTACGGCTTTAAAAAAAATGACGCTATTGTAGTTCCTCGTCCACCTTTCATCGCGACCACATTACAGAGCGATATTATAAATATAGAAACAACGGCCGATGAAGCGTGTAGGTATATTTTGTATTTAAACAAGGTTTATAAACAGACTTCCGCAGGTTAAGTCATTAATAACGTCCGACGTATAAAGTTTTCCCAAAATCAGGTCATCATTCAAGTATTAACTAAAATATGAGTTCACCTGTCTGAAAATGCCGTATAAAAGTAAACACAAACCATAGTTAATCCAGGATCACGAGTTTCATATAGCCAGTTGAGCAGTTTCTTGTTTGGCCGGAGAAAAATCTCATTTTGATAAACCGGTGGTCATTAATCACAGGTTTTATCTGAACGTGACATGAAAGGATGTCGCATCACGTTTGCTTTGACCGGCAGTCTCACCGGCGTTCCTTGCCGGTATAAATACGCACCTCGCAGCTTCCAGGTCCCATGCCAATCTGCAAAAATCCTACTGGAACAGACGCGCAGGAAATATTAAATTTCCGCATAAAACCAAATTTTAATTGAACTTTTTTGTTGTAACAAACCGCAAACTCAAACGACTAAAAAATGTGGCGTTTTATTTAATCAACAAAGTTTAAATTTTATTTCCTGCAATAGTAAATTAATAAAGAAAAACCTGGATAAATTTAAATGCTTAATTAGAGGTGATGAACCTTTTAAAGTGAGCGGTGGTAGCAAGGATTAAAGATTACTCGAGGAAAATTAGTGGGGCGGGCGGTACGCTACGGCGTTGCATACGGAATTTTTAAAACATGGCCAAACTACTTAACGTAATGAACAAGATAACTTAATTTAAACTTAAATTTAACCATACAGGGGAGAGCATTAATGAGAAAGAATAACTTAGTAGGTGAGCGCGGATGTAGCGGCAAAAAGTTTACGTTCTCTCTACATACCTATCACTTACCATGCAAATTAAATAATTACAAAGTAGGTAGTAGAGGATGATACATTTGCGGTGGATGATATTCAAAGTAAACGAATAAACATTACCAGGGGAGGGGACACAACTTTTATAATTATCGAGTTTTACAACTTTCTTATAAATATTTTAATGTTCCTGTATTAAAAGTTTTTTTAAGGAAAAACTTTTACGCAAAATGCCATCTTTGAAAAGTTTACAATTATCGGGAACCATCTAGGCAATTAAAGAACAGGAAAATCCCTTTTTGTTTTATTTCCGATACAAAATTAAATCTGGTTTGTTCTTAAGAAAAATATGATTCGTTGCAGTCAATTACCGGAGTTTCACCAAAAAACCAACAAATCAAAACAGTACATCATTTTTTTCACACCCCATTTTGCTAATGGTTAAGGGTACGCTATCGATAAGCTGAGTTCATGCACAAAAACGAGATGGCGCAAATGAAACAAACAGTTTCTAATGGCAATCAATAAACGACATTTTCCGAGTCACGATTTTCTAGCCATATAGTACGACAAATTATGCCAGGGTAGCTACAAATCCTAGTCTATTACAGTCAGCGGCGGCTGGTACGGGGAGGGTGAAGGGGTCGACGACCCCCAAAACAGAATAACTACGAATAATATTTTAAACTGCGAATACGCGCGTTGTTTTTTGCCTTAGTTGTTGATGAATTAATAAAAGGAAAATTTGACTTACATAAATTGAGGCTATTAATTATATTATGCATTACGTTTTAATAATTCTTCTTCTTCTTCTTATGTTAGGTCTGGGACCTTCGTTTACCAATTTTTTTTTCAAAGTAGTTCTATGAGCATTGGTTTTTACATTTAGGTAGCTAGGCTGGCCTCCGATGTGCCTATACCCAGTTTTTTTATTGTTATGCTGGGAGGTATTCCACCCCCCCCCTCGAGCCCCTAATTAAAATACTAGTATAAAATATAGTTTTTTTTAAATTAAATTATATTGTAAGAAATATGCAAATTTATATTTTACTATTTTATTTAGCTAATTTTGTGGATAAGTCACGAACCGCCATTGATTACAGCACCAACTTTTTTTTCTTTTGTTCATTATTAAGCTGACTATACAGTAAAATAAAATACAGACTTACGACAGACGTAGTAAAGCCGGTAACATAACGAGAACGAAAAAAAAATTATTCACAAATTAAGTAAAGAATGTAAATGGTCGTTCACCCAATACCACGATGTTACGGCACTGGATGTTAATTTGTCGGTAGTTGATGTTTAATTTCTTGCGATAATACATTGAGAACGTTATAAGAAAAAGTGTCTATGTGGAAATAACTCGGAAATACAATTTCTTTTGCTTACACCCTGCATTTTATCATCAAAAAACAGGCCTCAGTTTACGAACTCACAGACCGGAACAGGGGCAAATTGGTCGAAGAAAGTTGTCGTGAATGGACCACCGTTTTCTATGTCTAAAATAGGCACATACTACATATTAGCAAAATTAAACTGAATAAAATTATGTGTAAAAGCAGACATAGGCCATAGAAAAGTTTGTTTCCATTTTTCTCAAAAAAAAGGAGTTTTCAGTTTTTCATGCATTTTTCTAATCATCTGACGTGACAGTGGTCCATAGATGAATGAAAGTAGACTAAATTCTTTGTAAATCTCCGCATAGAACAGATTTCTAGTCCTAATAGGACTGTAACTGCAAGCTTTCAAAGTTGATCGTTTTTTATCCCTTTTCAAAGGATATTTTTCAGGATCTCCGCTTTTCAAAATTTACTCTTTTTTGGTGCACTCCTGACAAAAATGTATGAGTTATGATTTAATATAAATGAAATTTTGTTTAAGACTACAAAGGAAAGATTTCTCTAGTTCTGCTAGTTTTAGAAAGAAGCCTGGTAGAAAATAAAACCTTTTTTTTTAGAAAATTATATAATTGAATTAAATTTAGTCATCTGGCGTCTTTACCCAACTAGGTGATTGACGTGGTTGTGCGGCCTAAAGACCGCACTTCAGTGAATTACGACCATAATATTATAGATCGCTGTTTCTCGGCCTTCGGCCTCACTCAGAAGAATTGCGACAATAATAAAATTGCACAAACTTGTCGCATACAATTCGACTCTTCTTCGTTTTCTTTTTCCCAAAGTTTCCTCAAGTTTTCTGGTTGCAAAACCCTTTCATAAAAATTTAAAACTTTGCGGAACCTTCGGAATTACAAAAATATCAAAATAATTAGAGGGGGTTAGCTTATTTTTTTAAAATTATATTTCTCTTTAAATATACAATAAATTAAATTACATATTCTTTAATGAATTCAATGAAATTGTATTTTCTGTTGTATTGTATGTATTGTACTGAATAAATTGGGAACTAAAAAATTTTTCAATTTTATACGGTGGTGGATCCACATTGAAGCGAAAGCTTCGGGCCTCCAATTGTTAGAATTTTCCGCTGATCCGCACCCCTAATGGGAGGGTGCCTAACGAAGAGCAAAAGATTCCTCCACGTGAAGAAGGATTCCTCACTTTTCAAACGTGGGTACCCTAGATGTTCTTTTAAGCTAGCTTTTGATGGTCTCGTCGGTATGCGAGGGCCGCAAGTCCAGGTCACGAGCTTATCCTGCAAGGTTATAAAGTAGTCCCCTCTCTCGAGGAAATAAAATACGATATGTGATTTACTGTATTTAATATAACGTATAGATGTTACACAACAAAACAAAACAAGACAGGTGACAGACAAAATGGTGTCGTGAATAATATTACTGGCTTCTGAAGGAAACCAGCCAAGTTGATCTTCGGCGTGAAACAATCGTCTCCCCGAGAATACCTCGTGAACGGGTAATATACAAACTATGTGCGTAACAAAATTGCACAACTATTACGTTACTAATATTATTCGTAAATAATTAAATGGCAATCCCACCCAAAAGAATACAAAATTTGTCTCACCTAGACGTCCGGTGAGTTACACAATATTGGAGACAGCAACTGCAACCTTCAGGCGGACTGCCTACGAATTCGATCTTGAACTCCTTCACTCGGCTTCCCCAGGAAGTACGACTGCACACCTCTCGGTTGACGATGCCTCAGCGACCCTCGACTGGCGCCGGAACACTGGACTGGACTGGTATTCCAACAGACTGATAACGCTTCGAATGGCTTCTCGCCGACGGAAAATTCTAATGTCGTGGTTCAACAACAACCATTAATCGGACAGGCACAAAGACGGACAGACCTGACAACGTTAAGTGACTCTCGGAATGAGCGATGATTAAAGTTGGATGAGGGTAAAAGCAGTAAGTAACCCTCAGATTGTTGACATAAAATACTTCAATCAATATCCCATAGAGGGCGTCTGACGTCGCGCGCGCAACAAGCTATAATCAGCGAGCAGATACAAGATGGCGATCCCCAGACACGAGGGAGATAAAGAAAAAATGTGCACCCACTTCTGTAAACGCAGAGAACAGGCTTAATCCTACCTCCAACGCACCGGCGAATCTTTAGTACAAAGATGGTATAATATTCTAATGCCTAAGGCAATTAAATTATTCACTAAAAGCACGCGCGACTAGACGACACTCTCACACGGTTTCCAAACCAAAAGTGACTTTTCCAGCCCGCATCCTGCGGCAAGAATACCAACTTCCCAAAGGAAGTGTCTCCACTCCCATCTAAATTATTTCAAATATAAATGGAAGTGGTCGATGTGAAAATAATTTGTTAAGGTTGATACGTGACGATCTCATAGCCAAAAAATCGTCACACAATACAACAGGTCTGCAAAAACTATAAATTATGGACATTCTTAGTTGCATTATCAACAGTTGTTGGTGATTTTTTTTAGGCCATTTGTCGCACAAAACTCTGCCACAAATGGGGGGACTCTTCTAAGAGTCCAATAATACCGCCACTAATTTTATATATAAAAAGATAATTGGATTCTCATGTCTAGAAGTGCATTAAGTTGATTTCCGTGTTTTATTTTTGTTCCTGAATATATTGAGAATCCAGTTTTGCATAAGAATATTCTGGCAAATGACAACAATATACAAGTTACACATCTCGAGACCATCAGGATATTCTTTCCATAATTTGCTCCAAAAAGTAATAAGGAAATTTGTTTAAATTTTTACAAACTAATTTCTATACATTTTCCAAATTCACAGAACAAACTCAGCTTAGCTTATCTCGAATGAATGGATTTGGAACCCAGCTATGCATTTTCTCAATTAAGAATAGAAAATATTGAAATGATAGATCTACTCGTATGTGAATTATTAAGAGTGATCTGCAATGTCGAATTTTTATTTCCTTAGTTTTTTGTTTTTTGGCGGAACCCAGAACCGTTGGTATTTGTTCGGCTTGTTCGGCCTTTCTTTGATTTGTCGGTTCACATTCGTACCTGGAGTTTTATTTTGGAATTTCGTATCAAATTTTTACCTATTCAAATGTCCTCATCTTTTATAATATCTCGACATCTACTTTTACAATTTAAAATCCGTTCAGAAAAAATCCTAAACTTTTTTCGAGAAGCAAAATTAAATTTGAAAATTACTTCCGTTGAGCTAAAAATTCGCAGTAGTCCAGTAAATGTTTAATATCGATAAACCGTTCCATTCTCAAATTTTCGGTGGGACAGATTAACAGAAAGACAAAACGAGAGAATTATAGTGATGCTTTGTTCACTTTTTCAAATAGTAGTAGATAAACTCGAAAATCAATCGATTTTTTTTTTATTTTTGCGTAAGATAAACAGGAAGGATATGGTCGAGGTCAAAATATGAAAGCTGCGTTTTTCGGAAAAATATCTAAGTTTGTTTCCAATTTTCTCAAAAATAAACGCAGATTTCAGAGAAATTGCAATTAACTTTTAAAAATTCATTTTTTGCCATATATTATGCAATGAATTAACGTCCCCTATGAACTTGGGTTGGAAGTTCTTCAACAGAACCTAATTAAAAAGATACCATTAACAAAACCACATCAGATGGTCGGATGTGATAGAAGAAAGCATGATTTGAAAGATTGAGTTTTTAGTTAGACAGGAATTTCCCAAAATCAACGAAGTGTTATCAAAGATTGATAATCCCAAAATATTTGGTATTGTAAATCATCATGAAAATATAATATACAATAGCCTAAATTGATCTGTGTGTATGTAATACTAAATTTATGCACTGAAGTCCCCTCAGTGCGGCCTTTAGGCCGCACAACCAACGCAATCACGAATCGTACTACGTACTGGTATTTAATAATATCATATATCAAAATGTGTCGAAGTATTGTTATCCCCAAAAATTGACAAAATTAGTCAGTATTAAATTTTACAATAGGTATCTCGAATTCGTTAATAACTTGTAAAAAATTGTAATAAAACCTTGATCGCTTGCACAAGCTTTAGCCGGTCAAAAATTCGTATGATAAATCGAAACAGCTATAAGAGGATACTCCCAAATAAGTTGTTAAGTTGAAGAGAACACGATTCGTTCACCCAGAATTTATTTTTCAGACTCGCGAAGTTCCACGAAATTCAGTTCGAGAATACAAAAAAAACAAGTTTTCTCTACAATTTTTAAAGGCATTTATTTCAAACCTCGCTTTTCCATTAAAATGCCTGCTGATTACTTTAATATTATGCCTGGCGTGCGTGCGAAGTGCTATCGCATAATAATAGGAGACCTACAGTTTAACGTGGGTTCTGAAAATCGAAAAGTAAATTAAACACTTCCATTTTTATGAGGTTTTATTCCTAAGGTGCCTTTCGAATGAAGGCAGCCAGAATAAAGTTTTTTCCTCATCTGCAATCAAACCGGGTGGTTTCCTATTTGAAAAGCCAAATCTTGATAAAAATATAATAGCCTTCAAAAACTTTTAATTTATTAAATGAAAGATCGCACTTAGTTTACTAATCTTGCCAAACCACTTACATCACTATTACTTTTCATCAACCTTTCTAAAACATAATTTATTGAGTTTTCCTTTGTCGAAATTGATGATTTCTACATATTTCGCTGAGGCAAAATAAATTAATATATATTCCTTTTTTCAGGATAATTATTTGGTGAAAAACTTAGAACCTAAGAAGAGCAGGAATGGGCTTGTTGATCAAAATCAACTAAAAAAAATTAATTTTTGCTCGGTTTTATCAATTTTTATCCGTGATCTACTGACTTCCTTTCCAGCCACTCGTCAGGTCCCTTCTCCCTTGAATTTAAGCCACTTTTGAGTATTGATTAACCTTCAAACCTATTTGATCAAATTATTAGTTTGAATTCCTTTCATTATGAAAAATTAAATCCGTTTTCATAAGCCCCTTAATTTGCTTCATATATTTTTTCACAATCAATGGGGGTTGTGAAGACTTAAACAAACACGCGGTGCACACGACCTTTAATAATCACCGGTATTGTCCGTTACCTCAGGGCATTGGGCGGTCAATCAAAACCGATACTTACTATTGAATAGATCACGTGCCTTTCCTATTCCGCGTGCTTTATTCTCAATGAAGCCAGGTGGGCCCCCGTTCTCACGACTTTACGCCCCGGGCAATCAACTGTACTTTATAGAAATTGATTGTACTTTGGTACAGATAACTGGCATAGGTAGATGTGTAAGAGAACAACAAATCGGTGACGTCCTCTCTTTTGTTGGTCAATTGCTAGCATCTGCTATTTATATTATAAATAAAACGATATTTTGGAAAAATATCCACGTACCAAGTCGGAAAAATAATTTAAACTTTTCCGTAGAGAAAACACAGATTCGATAAAATGTAATACGTGAATCTTATCGAATTTGAAAGATGAACTAAGGTATATTAGAATATGTTATGTTGTATCCTGAGCACAATATTGTTTTTGGTAAATAAATAATGCACGGTACATTTATTTAGTATGCATTGAATATTCAATGTTAACTATTGCTAAAAATAATCGAATGGTGTTTCGTGCTACTGAGTTATTTGTTTTGTATGTTAAAATTTCAGTTCCTCGTAAACAGTCTCTAAATACACATGCAATCGCTTCATTTTGCAACATTTTCGTGTATTTGTGCACTTAATTTCCGTCGTCCTTCTAATACAATGTGAGAATGTTGGTTGTTATATGTATTATAAATTGGCAGGTTTGTTTATCCTATAAATAAATACAAAATTGAAATATATAAAATTTGTAAACAACAGCTTTTATAGCAACTTTAACCTAAATACTTCTGCAAAACCATAAATTTCAACTGACGTGTGTCAAGCCAGCAAAGAGTGCACCGCCGCACCTAACTGCTGACGTGGTTTAAATTTAACCCAAAAATCCGAATATTAATTTTTATCTTCCGATAAAAATGTTGCTTGCAACATTCGAAATTGTTTTATCTTACACCCTTATCAAGGCACCAGGGAGGCGTGGAAGCAATCAAGCCATAAATCAGTATTTCTATTTGTTTTCCCGTCAGACAAACGCTTCAGGGGACTTCAGTTATCGTAGGCTATCTGTCGGTGGACGCTCGAAACTAAGATAAGAAACGTTCAGGCAACGGTAACCGGAACTGCCCGCTTGTGTTTCCTCCGGAAAACTATCCCCATGTGCACTACTTCGACTGAATGATAGGTGAACCGATTGATTGCCAAAAGATTCCTCCTATCAAACCCAACGACATACTGCACTCGTTTCTTTTATTTTGCTAAATTTGCAACATTTAGGTCAAACAATAACTTATTTAAAGAATCGTTATCGCGTTATGATAGAATTGTACCAAGAGACCTTTCACCTAAAATGACGTACAAATCTTCCTACTTTGTGGGAAAAAAATTACGATAACTTTGTCAAATGTGCCACATTAATTTGAGTAAATTTAGAAACAAAAATTACATTAACTGCTACAAACATGACACCTAAAATTTATAGTTTCGAAAACTAATTATTTTTATTTAATATGCACTAAGTAAGATACCAATTAAAACAAAATTAAGAATATTAAAACATACACAAATGTAATTTTGGTGACATTTTAGTTTTTCTAAAATTACATCATTTAATATAAATAATTTGTTGAGTAATTAATTAAACAAATAAATCAAATTTATTTTGAACATCAGCTTTCAGCAATGTTTATTGCTATCTTCAGATGTTTATTAAACAATAAACAGTGCTGAAAGCTTAATTTTTTTAGTTTATTTTAATATAAAATTAATTTAGGTAAACTAGGTGTCAACTTTTCAAAGATTAAACTCGAAATGGGAATCTTAAATCGTATGTAAGGTAATAAAATTCGAGTATCGCCAGAGTAGTCGTATGGTTAGACCACAGACTTCCTGAGCGGTTGATATATCTGTAAATATCTAATATTCATCAAAAATTGAACTTTTTTACTTTCTCCCATAGTAATTTAAAATATCAGAATTTCTAATCGTATATAAATATAATTAATATAACAGAATATTGGCAATTCTGCGAATTAATTTATTAAATTTATTAATTAAAACATAATTAACACGCGTAGTCGAAAGAAGCTGTACCCGTTTACCAAAAAATGGAAAGCAAAAAAATTAAGCTCAGTCTTTTAAAAGTCATAAAAATCACATGCGGCGTTAGTTAAGTTCAAACAGCAGAATTATCCAATAATAAAAAAAAGAATCTGGTGTCGTATTAAAGTTAAACCAAAATGTTCAAAAAATCTCCTACGGCGCCACTCATTTTCACTATAAATTCAATTATTTCATCTGTGTGATACGAATACATGGTTCACAAAAATAAGCAATTCTTTCATTTCTTTGAAGAATTTGTAACGTGATTAGTAAATAATTTTTAACTACATTTTTTCTCCGAAAAGTTCAGCAAAACGTTTTTCCCATTAGAATCTAAAAAGAGGGATGTTTAACCGTACACTTTGTATTATTTATGATAACTTTATTTCATTAAAGAGAACTTCGTTTCGTCTTGCATTCAAAAATAAGTAGCATAGTTTTGTTCATTTTTGGGTTAATTAACTTTTAAATAAAAAATGTATTTACCATTAAAAGCAAGGGTGGATCTAATAGTATCGGGGAGGGGGTAAATAAGGAGGCATTCTCCCCATGAATTATTAGGAATAAAAAAAACTGTTTAAATAGCCCAAAATTGCTACAAAAATGAAAAATGTACGTTGAATTTGCTTATCGGAACCTCACGGTGAAGCGACATACGAAAGTTTTTTTTTAGCTCAAAATTTTCATTATACATTTTTCCTTTATTTTCTTAACCGCCTCTTACAAATTATTATTATCAATTTAGCTTTTATGTCTTCAATTCCATCTACTTTTACAATTTAACAACTTTAAATTCCAACTTGACCTTTTGAAACGCCATCTGCGATTCAGTTCTTAAGCTATGCCTTCACACAAAAGCCGTCCATTTCCTGGTTGTTAACCAGTGACAATAAAATAAGCAAACTCTGATGGTCTCAGTATAAATAAAATTGGCCACCAAATCAAATTGGGAATCTTCAAATTCAGGACATGGACCATCAGTCTGGTATGCAAACGGTTTTCTTCCAGACAAGACCCGAAATATTTTTACGATACTATTTTTGGTATGAGACCAGTGAAAACTTTATCTTGTCAAAAACTTTTAACATTATACTAATTAATTATTCCTTTATATACACTACCGTTCAAAAGTTTGGAAACATCATTTTTTTATAAATAAAAAAACTTTCACTACAAAATACCACTTAAATTTGAAAAAAATTTTGCACAAAATATAATTTCTTGGTCATAAATCTAAAAATATCTGAAAAGCCACCCACACGTGGTCCTTAAAAGGGAATAGAAAGACATACACAAATTTTGAGATAATAGCAACTTTACCTGGTCTACCCGCGCCAGAAATCTGGGAACCATAATTTGAACAGTTAAACTTGTTTGTTAATTTTATTTTAATTTTATGGTAGTAATAAACCAAAACTTTGGATTTATTTATACTAAAGCCCTTACAAGTTGCAAATATAAAATAAGCTGCATTCAAAAAATTTAGATCATTCGTGTATTTGTTTCAAGTTGCAACCGTGAAAATTCCGGTTTTGGAATGGCAAGAAAAAATTAGTTTTGAAAGCGAAAACCCTGTGTTAGTTGTACAGTTAAAAGAAAGTTGGGGGATGCTGGACTTTCTGGATGCATAGCAGTACGAAAACCGCTTTTGAGACCTCAGAACAAGAAGAAGAGCTTATAATCAGCACGATTTCATAAAGACTGGGCTTTGGATTAATGGAAAAAGGTCCTTTGAACCGATGAATCCAAATTTGAAGTATTTGATATCAAAGAAGGGTTTTCGTTCGTCGAGGGAAGTCCGAAGAAGTACTAGCGCAATGGTCTCAACTGTCAAACATGGGGGGTGGTTCCGTGCTACTGTGGCAGTATTTTTGTGCTTCTGGGGTAGAAGACTTGGTAGAAATTGAAGGTATCTATCTTAAGGAAGATTATTTACGAATATTAACGTTGCCATTGAGATTGAGGCTTATTAGCTCTCCCTTCATAAGGCTGGAGTCTCACTGCACCACTTCCTACCACCAAATAAAATATTAACTAATGGAAGTTGCTGATTTGTGGGTGGTGGGTCTTTGAACTTGGTTTAAACCAATTGAATTAGTTAAAATTGTATTTGATAGTAAGAAGCGGTACAGTGAGACACCAGCCTAATGAATATCCTTACAGTAGTTTAACGCGAAAAATTTGTTGCAAGAATGCCCAGAAATGTGCAGCAGGTTATTAAAATAAAGGATTCGATGATGAACGGAACATGTAAATTGCAATTAGCGTTAATTAATTTAATTTTCAATTTTGTATTACATGCACGTAAAGTCTATAGGTAAAACTGTGGATTTATAATTCGTTAGTGTAGGTTTATCTCTAAATAAAATGGTTTATCTGTTGATATCGTACAAATTCAAATTTTTTCTAATAATTTTTTTTGTCTTTAAATGAAATAATTATGGTAATGTAAATTCTTTTTTGTAGTAAATATTTAAAAAATTAAATTTTTACATAGATATAACTAGGCTCGACTATTTGGCAACGGCGGGTATCCGCAATTTGAACCCGGACTTTCCGTTCAGTCACTCAAGTAGCAAGCGCACCAAGCCATTGCTTTGGTTACCCTTACGTTTACAATATGTATAAGATTATATTGGTAATACCTTAAATATGACTTAAGCAATTGCGTTCATTAATTGGTGCATAGTAAGCCAATCACAATTTTGATGAGTCAGTGAGGACTTTTAGCTGTATATGTGTATAGATAAACCTTCGAACGATCACCAATGCTAATTATTTATTATGGAAACTCTTTTCAAAAATTAATTTGTAGTCCGATGATTTAGAAGTTAGTAAATGGATTAGAGACCAATCCAATCCTTTAATATTTTCTTTGCAATCCAGACTACGAGTACAAATCGTGGGTTTATTACAAGAGACTGTCCATTTTGGAAGAGAAAGGTTGTATAACATTTCTCACCTTTCACCATAAAAGATTTTAAATTGTAAGATCGATTGGTCCTTTAATTTCCTTTCCATAAATCTAGCCAGATCCTGTTCATGAAGCAAATAAAATGGAACAAAATCAGCTCAGTTCATTGAATTACAATGTAGCAAATAGGAAGGGGCCGCAAATATGTAAACTCAAAAATTTTCAATTAAATTTATATAATTTATCTTCGTTACTTACAATATTCGTGTCAATTTTCCTGTCATTGCTAATATATCAAGGTATAAACCCTGTTAAAATAAAACGTGACTGAAATTAATGTGACGTCTAAGCAATTCTTGAGTCAAGAATCTTAGAAAACAAATATTTATCCACCTCGTTCATTTTAACATACATTTTTAAAAAAACATTAGAGAAAAGAGGAACATTGGATCAGAACTGATGGAAATTAATGTTTCCTCTTAGAGGAATCAATGGAATTACTTGGACGTGAAGAAGTGAATGAAAATTTGGAAAAAGTTAATTATGCTATAACAATTATTTTTTGTACTCGTGGTACGTGCCGAAATTAAAACCGCATTGCTCATCAGACCATCTGCTCTTCTATTAGAAATGTCATTCAGGACGTCAACACCAGAAAGAACACCTCAACTTATTTCTTTAAGGATAAAATTTAATTTCCTGAGCGTCTCTTCTTATAAACGCAAAGTGAAAACACTACCACCACCTTAGGGTGAACACAGACACTTTTTTAATGCGAAACGTCAAAAACAATGTCATGTAATAATATTTAATTTGAAGATGAGATTATAAAAAGTTTTATTATGAAGTAGACTGAAATAAATTAAATATTTAATTTTTTAGTTAAAATTGTTTGAACTCAGATTTAGGATGATTACTTTACAGGTCGCTGAATCGTGTAAACAAAATCTTTACTTGTGCTCGCTAACAGTTACAGTCGTGTATTTTAATTTTCAGGCCGTTTCAGATTATGTTTTTAAGGGGTGACGGAACAAAAATTTTAACTTTCAAATTTGTAACTTTTTAATTGCTAATGGAACAATGACTTGTGCTATTTTCGATGCTTTCAAACATTTTGACGTTTATAAATTGTAATTTTCTATTTTCTTTCAATGAGAAATTAATTTCAACTTCTTAATTTCCAACTCATCTACAGTGTGTTCAGATAAAACTTTCGCTTTTATATTGTTCATTTTTTAATATTAATAAATTTTTCTTTTAAATAAATCAGTATAAAAAATAACAAATTTTAAAAACATCAAACAACAATCAGCTAAAATTAAGAAAATCAAATGTGCAAAACTTTAAAAAACATCCAATAACAACAATATTTGAAACTTAACCAGGAAGCTGAAAGAATTCGTCCATGATAAAATTTTAAAATCAAATAAAAATTATATGTAAATTAAGGGTATTTATAATTTATTAAACGTAAACAAGTACTATAATAGGTACTAAAATATTTATTTCAATTTTGCCATTGTTTTATGAGTTATGAGCAAACAGCACCCCGAAATCGATTGGAAATTTTGATGGTTTTGGTTATTGTCAAATTGTAACTTTATTTGAAATTTCTCGACGTACTTCGTAATAAATGAAATTATAGACTATAAATAACACTATTTGACACGGTAGTTGAATTCTAAAATTACCTTATAGTTTCCGCGTGATGGTCATATTTAAGCAAACTTTTGTTTTATTCGTTCAGCGATCGTAGCGCCCTTGTTTATCAATCGTTTTTAAATTTTGAATTGACATTGAATACGTCTAGCGATTCTCTATAAAAGTTCTATCATATAATTTTTCCGTATCTCAAACACGCAATATGGTATTGAATTAAAAAATATTATCATAGGGGTTCCATTTAAAAAAATTAAATTTTCGAAATTGTGAAATTTTACTACGGAGATTCCATTGGTGATCACTTTAAATAATTATCATTCAAGTATACTTAAATTAACAACAATAACGACTGCTCTACTACGTAACTCAGTCAAATTTAGTCAAAATTAGCTCAGCCTTCGGCCTCACAAGATAGTCCACGACTTGCGCTGCAAAATTGTCTCTCGATTGATCCCACAGAATCTACACAGAAGACGTAAAATCGCCAAAAAACGAAAAACATCGACGTGAAAATTTCGAAGTCGTTGGATTTGTGTTTATTGTACTTTAAAATTGGTGAATGACCCGAAACATGTCGTATATTTAAATAACAATCGGCCTTCTTTATTGCTATTTAAGAGCGTTTAATATTTTTTCCCGGGGGAGCCTTAAACCCCTATGGGAACGCGTCCCCAAGGTGGCGGATAGGGGAGTGCTCGCCTGGTTCTGCGCAAGTAGAACCGGGAGGGTAGGAGTGAAATAAAATAGCTCCCGCGGACCAAAAGGCCGCAGAAGGACACTGCGATATAAAACCCCTGCTGCGGGCTTCTTCGACATCTCCGGAGCAGAGGCCGTAGCAGTGCTGTGAGTCTGGGCTGGGGCTCACAGAAGAGATGGCGGCGGAAGAACCCTTCGGGGCCAACGGCGGCGCTCACACTCCGTAGCGGGTGATAGTCTTGGCGTCAGGTGGCAACCGGCCGTAAAAACCAAATGCCAATATACCTTCTCCTTGTACAAAAACATGAAAGCAAAACCGAATAGAAGAAATGTAAAAGCTAGGGCGTCCTCCTTAAGCGACGTTGGTGCACAGAATGCGAAAATGAATGTGAGCAAATCAAATGCTAGGGCGTCCCCCCCAAGCGACGACCAAGACAAGAACAAAAAATGTTCGCAAACTTCGAGTACTAATAAGCTAAGATTGGGGACGTGGAACCTGGGAACCATGACCGGGCGCAGTGCGGAGCTCAGCAACATGCTTCTACATAGAAACATAAGCATACGCTGCATCCAAGAGACCAAATGGAAAGGATCGAAGTCCCGAGATATCGGAAATGGGTACCAGCTAGTATACCATGGGGTAGAGACAAAACGAAACGAAGTGGCAATAGCGCTAGACAATGAGCTGAAACAAAGAATCATCAATGTTGAGAGAAAAAGTGACAGACTCATTGCTATCAAACTAGCACTGGATAATCAACTGCCACTAAACATCATCTCCGCCTATGCTCCCCAGGTAGGCTGTTCGGCATCGGATAAGGAGAGTTTCTGGGAAGACTTCGATGAAATGCTACAAAAAATACCATCGGAAGAGACAATACACATCGGCGCAGACCTAAATGGACACGTGGGAAAAACTAGCGATACACATAAGAATGCCCATGGAGGATATGGGTATGGCACACCAAATCAGGAGGGTTTGAATATCCTTAACTTTGCCACAAAGTACAACTTTAAGATAGTCAACACACAGTTTAAGAAAAAAGAGGAGCACCTGATAACCTATAAGAGCTCTAAAGCCGCAACACAAATTGATTATGTGCTCTGTAATAACCCATCATTTAAGAACTACAAAGACTGCAAAGTGATCCCGGGAGAAGCCCTCACATCCCAACACAGACTGCTAGTGGCAACCATGAGCCTGCCGAAACCGATCAAACTGCGACGAGACAAAACCGAACGTATCAAATGGAAAGAGCTACACAGTGATAAAGGGCAACATCTAATACATAGTTTAAAATCATATCTACAGGAAGACCTAAACAGCAACAAGCCAGCGGACAGAATGTGGCCAGACTTTGAAAATTTCTGTCTTAAAGAGGCTAGACAAACTCTAGGAGTGACCAGAGGAGGCCTCCCGAAAGACAAGGATACCACGTGGTGGAACGCCGACGTAAAAGAAATAATCAAAGCTAAACGAGAAGCCTTCAAAACCTGGCAGAAAACTAAGCTTACTGAAGACCAAGACAAGTATAAGGCAACTAAAACACTAGCAAACACCATAGTCGCACAATCAAGAGCAGTCTCGCAGCAAAACTTTTATGAGAAGTTAGAAAACGCTCCAAACGAAGATGCAATATACAGAATAGCTAAACAGCGACACAGATCAACCCTAGATACTAAATTCAATAAATATATTAAAGACGAGCAGGGCAAGCTACTCACAAGCAACGAGTCCATAAATAACAGATGGAAGGTATACTACGAACAGCTATTGAATGAAGAGTTCCGCAGCGAAGAGCTAGTTAATATCCCACCAACAGAAGGACCAATAAACTGCATACACCCAGAAGAAATAAAACTAGAACTAAGCAAGATGGAATACCACAAGGCCTTAGGCCCTGATGGTATACCCGCAGACATATTCAAACTGATGAAAGACGATGCTTTGCCCTGGCTCACCAAATTATTCAACGGTATTCTATATCTTGCCAAACCATGCCAACTTCCTGGAGAAATAGCTTCTTATGTCCCATATACAAAAACAAGGGGGATATTGCGCATTGCAACAACTACAGAGGAATAAAATTAACGTCCCATACTCTCAAACTATGGGAAAGAGTTATTGGGGCCAGACTATCAGCTATATCCAAAACCACGGAAAATCAGTTTGGTTTCACCGCTGGCAGATCAACAACAGAAGCAATACAAACCATCCGAATACTACTGAACAAATATAGGCATAATAAGAATAACCTGTACATGGTTTTCATTGATCTGGAAAAGGCCTTTGACAGAGTCCCAAGAAGGCTGGTATGGCGGGCACTAAGAGCTCAGAAAATCCCAGAACTGTATATCACCCAAGTCAAGGATATGTATAAAGATGCCTACACCCAAATAAAAGGTCCTGCAGGAATAAGCGACCCATTCCAAGTAAACGTAGGAGTACACCAGGGATCCGCCTTAAGTCCTCTACTGTTTAACCTGGTGATGGACTACGTCACCAGAGGCATCCAGGCCCAGATCCCCTGGTACCTGCTGTACGCCGATGACATAGTCTTGACAGCCAATAAAGCCTCGGAGCTGCAGGATAACCTGAATGTGTGGCTGCGCGAGCTTGAGCGTCACGGCCTGAGAGTTAGCCGTACAAAAACTGAATATATGGAATGCGATTTCGGCGGCACAGAAGACACAGACTGCCACATAACTATCGACAACGTCAATCTACCCAAAGTGTCACACTTTAAATACCTCGGTTCCATGGTAACAACCGATGCCTGCGTTGACCAAGATGTGAGCCATCGCATAAACACCGCCTGGCTGAAATGGCGATCTCTGTCTGGTGTGCTGTGTGACACAAGAATGCCACTCAAGACCAAGGGCAAAGTCTATAAGACTGCTGTCAGACCGGCAATGCTGTACGGTGCAGAATGCTGGACAACACTCAAAAAGCATGAACAGCAGCTTCACACAGCCGAAATGAAGATGTTGCGCTGGGCAGGTGGGGTCACGCGACTGGACAGGATCCGCAACGAGTACGTCAGGGGATCTTTTAAAGTAGCTCCGATAACCGAAAAGCTCAAGGAAAGCAAGCTCCGGTGGTATGGTCACATTATGAGAAGAGACGACAGCTACTCCGTGAAAACTGTACTAAACATCCCTACGCAATCGCTAGGTAGAGGAAGACCTCCGGCTACATGGTGGACCAGTGTCGAAAAGGACCTGAAAGCACGGGATTTGAAATCAGTGACAACCCAGGATAGAATATCCTGGCGAAGAAGTACAAGGAGGCCCGACCCCAAATAAGTTGGGACAAAGGGCAGGAAGAAGAAGAAGAAGAAGAGCGTTTAATATTTTGAGGTGAGTAAACAAATTAAACAAAATAAAATAAAATAACCAACGTATGTTATTTATTATTTATATTTATGAATTTCTCCCTTATGTAGCCCCGGCCCGGGGAATTTAGGGTTCGTAGCGGAAAAAAACAGGTCTACCTTTGGTGATTCTCTACATCTACATCCTTCAGTTACAATGTGACAACTTGAGATTTTACTGTATAGATTAGCTTGTGCATATTATTTAATTACAAATTTAAAAGCTATAAGTAATCGTAATACAATTTTCGATTTTATTACCAGGTTTTTGACGGCCCAGTCTTAAGACAAGTCACACAGTCAACTTCAAAAGTGGATCCAGTCCAAGGTTGGGGGGCGGAATTTTGCACAGTAACACAAACGAAAAGTAAAGTTTTCATATTTATAGGACTTTTAGTCTATCCATTGATTTTGTTACTAATTTGACAATGTTTCTGTTTCTGACAAACTTCTATACATTTTAAGCCCCCCCCCCTGGATAGACATTAGATCGAGTTCTGGAAAATAAAGAAATATCTGACTAACTGCTTGAAGTTTTTGAAACAATCTGGGGCAAGCATGTACAATCCTTTACTTTCAGAGTAACAACTTTGGATTTTATTGATTTTATGTTTTCAGGTTAAGATGTTAGGCGTTCGTCTTAAGACAAGACAGCTACAGGATAATGGACGTTAACGTTTAATTAATGTTTTTCGAGAACAAAAACAGTTCACACACAGTAAACTTCAAGAAGCAATCCAGTCAAAGGTTCTGGGGAAGGGGGGTTATTTGGTACAATAACGCAAATTAAGGGTACATTTTCAAATTTATAGCAATTTTAGCAAATTTAGTTACAGAGTGACAACCTGGTATTTTCCTATATTTATGGATGTAGTACATAACATTTTTTCGTGCATTTTCAATTACTTTAAGCATATTGGACGAACATTTTTAAAATGAAAGAGAAATAATCAAAACACTCTATTATGGAAAATAGCAAGTAAATTAAAAATCATTGATTTTGAAAAAAAAGATAGTAGATAAAATTTTATATGCAACTCGTGTGAAAATGCACACTTCCGTGTGTGCGAGAATTATACCTTTTTTACATTTGTAGCAAGAGTTCAGTCACAGTGCATGGGGAGGGGGGAGGGGGTTATTTGCACAATAACACAAAGTAATGATACATTTATAAATTTATAGCAACTTAAGTCTATTTCATTGATTTTTTTAAATAATATGAAAAACGACTAGGGTGGTAACTACCCCCCCCCCCGTTGTTGGTGAACTGCTATACATTTTTGCCTAACTTCCGCTGGTTAGGTATGAGAGATAGAGCTCCTGAAAAGTCGAAATATCTGAAAAACTGCTTAAGGCTCTTGAAAACCTCTGGGGCACGAAGATATATCTCGCATTAGAATTTCAAAACTAGGGGGTACCAAAAATGCATAATATTAATTTTTTCGGCCTCGCTTCGAAGAACGGGAACAGTTAAAAGTTAGTCCCGATAGGGTAACTTTTGATTGGTCAAATATTTGTAACAGAAGCAGGCGGGACTTTATTTCTCGAGGTTGAAGAATCAGAAAAGAACATAAAAACAGTTTTAATATTTTGCGGTATCCCCAAAAGGCATAAGCTCCCAAAATTGTGAACTGTGAAACTCCTTATTGTCCTTTTTAGTTGTAGGGAATTGTATGTATGCACCATGAATTTTACATGGAAGCCACAAGTATTTTAGAAGATTCTGGAATTTGGGTTGAATGAAATTGGTATCTTGTAGTCAAGCTTATCGTGCATCATTTTTTCTTTTGGTTAGGAATTTGGAAGAAGGGCGTTATAATTTGTCATTTAGTGGGATAATAAATCGTCCTGTTCCTTCTAATTCTCATGTGTAATCATTGCATTGCATGGGCAAAACAGAAAACTTGGGCTGCTTGAGAATTGCTCTGCAAAGTAGTAGATATACTATGGAATTTCTAAGCCAAATGTTCCATAGAAAAGCATTGGTGAAGTCGAAGAAGTAGAGTTTTATTTAAATTTTACTAAAAGGATTTTAATATAAATTTGAATAAAAATACAGCTTTTCGGGGGTTTAATATGAATTTAGAAATTTTATTTTATATAGTCTGTAAATTTATATTACAACCCTTTTTGAGTTCACCACCAGCGATGACGACCATGTGACTTCAAGAAATTTATTCAGTGAGGTCGAGGAAAAGAGCTCGGATGTCACCAATGCTTTCTTTATGAGACGTTGGGTGCAGATGCCATTTACGAAAGAATACGAAACTTTGTTTTTGGCTTTATCAAGATTGGTTAGGCATTTGGTACAGTCAATATCTCTATTCGTCAATAATTGCTTCAATTTCTCTTTGTTTTTGTGATTCTAATACTTCGAACTATTTGTTTGTGTATTTTTGTAGATAAAATAGTTGACACAGTGGCTCTTGTGGCGAGTTCCATTTTCTATTTAACATTTGGTTCTTTCAGCCAGAGTGAGAAATCATCTTCCTCTGATTCACTAAAGCTGTTTTCTACTTTTCTTTGGTTTTTGAATTACGGTTGCCCTTCCCTAAAATGTAAACTGTAAGTGCCCTTTCTCTCCATAAGCATTGCAAGTTAGTTTTGAATCGGCTTTGTACTCTTCTTTACTTCAAAGGAATTTTTCCAAGTTTGGAAGCTTTATAAAACGCTTTCTTTTTTCGTATGTCGCCGAAAAGATAAAAACAAACTCTTTTAACTAAGAGACTGGCAAAAGGTAAAAAATTCTGCCAATTTAACCAAATTTCTATTTCTTAGCTACATTGAACACACTGTATATGAATAATTCCCGAACACCTTTTAATTTTTATATTACGAATTTGAAATGTGGGGTAATAATAAAACTCATTGAAAAGTAAAAAAGAAATCACGATACAAGTCACATGCAAATTCAATCAAACATCATTTTGATGGTGTACGATTTGAAAATCGAATAATCTATTGGCGGAGCATAGCATAAACGTATAATGAATGTGTTCCCTGGTTTTGCAATTACATAGTTTAATTTGAACGTAATTTATAATTTCGCATTGTCATGCATGTGATGTGCGCAGTTTGCTAAATGAATAAATGTTTTTGTTGGATGTAGGTAAATTGGAGGTAGAACAGCAAAAACCTGTCTTTTGGATCGTGATTAGGACGCCAACGCAAAATCGTAATCGATCACACACCGAAAATAACGCACATGAATACTAATAAAGTGTCATCGTGTTGTGCGAATATTGCAAAATTTGACTGTTTATGTTCGCAAAAATTATGGCTGAAAGCGAGTGTAAATAGAACAATCGACGGACGAATGACAGTTTTTTTGTAATTTTTTTTAAATTACAAAATGCTTAATATAAATGAAGTATTAGTGCGCTATTCTGTCGACGTTTCCATCTGATTTAACCTCTTTAGTTCCATCAAGGCACGCTTGTAAGGGGTGATTTAGCCCATGGGGTATATGCACCTACTTGATACCTCAACCCCTGATTGCAGAGTGACTCACGGCTACCGCTAGGGGACGATACCTATTACTGTTACCGGATCCTGCAGCATCTGTGTGTGTCTACAGATCAAAGCAATCAAGATGCACTTGTTTAGTTTGTATACTTTGGATACACTGTCTTTACGTTAGTTTAATAGCGGATCCGAAGGCTCGCATTACAAAATCAATATTTAAATGAGTTCTTGCCTGGACATCTCCGTGGAAGAGATTCTGAAAAATATTATTTCAGACAGGTTTCAATTATTCGCGATAAACAATCCAGGTCGGAAATTTAGACAGATCAAAATTAAGTAAACGAAGTTGTCTAAATGAAAGAGAGTTCATGGGAGGTATTAAAAACGTTTCAAGAACCGCCAACTTCAATTCGCCCTTTTGTAACGTTAGCTTTCTCAAATATTAGCACGAAGGATCAAACATTTTATAACATGCCTGAAGCTCCTGTCGGAAGACGAAGTAGGTACAAGGCACTGATTATAATGTTACAAAACGGAAACCATTATAATTAAAAGGGGATCGCTTGACGTTTATTGATAAATAAAACGATCAACGCGTATGGTACTACATGTAAAATTTGACTAATTAATTATCTAATTTTTTTATTACCAACAAAGTCGGGATAAATTAACTCGATGATTTTTCAACTCGTGACAGGTAGTTGAGAAAAATTTTGAAATAAATTTATCATTATTAAGAGGAAGATAAGCCAAAATTTCGGCGTGTCACACCTAATGATTCTTAAACGTTTCCTATTAACGAGAATCATCAATTAGGAACCCAAAAACATTTTTAGAACCGAAAAAATGGTAACAATTGTCCGCTTAAAATAAGCCTCCTCGCGGTGTGATTTTAACACTAACAGATAATCCGTAAAAACTATTCAAAACGGCGTCAATCCGAAAATCAATCGGGCCCACTTTTCATATACCAACCCTCTATAAAAACGTCCACATTGTGTCATTATCGGGGTTTGACGAAGTTCCTAATCTGTCTATGTACGGCGACCGAATCCTCACAATGTGCTTGGTGATGAAGGTAACGCGTACCTTCCCTGCAATGATGGGATTACCGTCACCCTAACATCACACATGTCTACGACTCGATTTTCATACTTGTTTAGGATCAAAGAGATACTAAAGGAAATTGATTTATATGGAAATTTCAAAAAACTTGAGATCGATTCAATAAGCTTAAAATGTAAAAGTGGGATTTTGCCAATTCGTAAATCAGTTTACTCGTCAGTGAAAAAACAATTTTCAGTCTTAAAATAATACTCACTTCGTTTCAGATTAAATAAAATTCGTTGTGAAAGTTGTTGATGTGAAACTTTACGGCAAGAATGCAAAAAAACCTGCACAGACTGTTCCAACTGCGTTCAGGAAGTTGCAGATTTTTCTTATCTCATCCAGGAAGTGTAATTTTTACAACTTAGAAAATTTTATCAACTGGATACGGCTAAACTCTTATATCCTTTTCCACGGCGAGAAGGATAATTGTGAGCGGTAATTCCGAAACAAATGAGAGGTGCCTTAAGGTACGATTTCTCCGCGCAGAGCACAATCCTGTCTAGTACGAAATAGCGCCTGTGTATTAATATGTGCACTGAACGTAATCCTTTCTATAATTTGTCTAGACTCAATTTCATTTAAAAATTTAAGCGGCCTTGTAATACGAAGTCATATGTACGACCATAGAGCCAAAGTGGAGAGAACATTCGAGTTGCTTTTTCGATTTTTTTCAGATCTCATTTAGATTAAAGTATTATGAGCCGTCAACTTATTTAGTATCCATATTATATAACTGACGAATTAATTCCGGCCCGCAACCATTACATTTTGGCCCACTTATATTTATTATAGTCCTACAGAATAATGAGTTTTCTTTGCGGCTCTTTCAGGATTTCAGGTAGACATTTCAGATCAAGCAGAAGATGGAAAGAAATCTTCCCCCGAAAACGTTAAACCCGAATCAATAAATTCGAACAACAATCGGTCCTGTTTATTAATCAAATAATGAGTAAAAGGCAGGAGTAAAAGTTCTTAGGATCAACAAATTAAGTAAAATACCCAATAAATCCTTCAAGGAGAGGAAAACCATAGATGAGATGACTGGACGACCCAAGAGACACGCTGGTGCTAAGTGGACGAATAAGGACCAAGATATATATAAATGGAGAAGTGAGGAGGAGGCTTATAACTAATATTGGATGGAAGAGGTTAAATAGATAGATAGGTCCTAAAAACATGGCTTGTAAGGTTCGGACTGGTACAAACATATTGGTGTAGAAATTTTGTTAAAGGTCCATTATTTTTTCAGCAACAACAGTCATTGTTCTCTTCAATTACATTAATAGCATTTTCATCATTACTCTGTGGTTATCAATAATCGGTTTTCAGTGATTTGTGAACATGTGGCGTTGCTCTTGGACAATTGACCTAAACAAGCACCAAAAAATCAGTGGGAAAATAGTCAGTTGTAGTCATAATATTAGCAATACTCATTTGCGATGTTTTTTTTGCAAGAGTTAATAGTACTTCATAAATAGTTCCATATTTAGGCTACATATATCCACGTTAAACTGTAGGTCCCCTGTGATATTTATACATTTACAAAAACCAACAATAACAGGCAGAGAATAAACCAAAGTAGCAAGATGTTAAAAATCCGAATATCTTAATATTAAAACACCAGTTCTGTGTATCTGCCCGTAACGTACCTCTCATTGGTTCATTTTTATTTAACAATCTAAAAGGCTTTCAGTGCGGCCTTCAGTGGCCTAATTGAGGTAAATGCGATAATATTTTAAAATATAAAATTATTTATTTCTCTTATTTGTAGCCCAACAACGACTAAACGAAAAAAAGACCCGCAGAGTAAAGGAGTTAGACAGCCCTGCGCTATATTATTCTTCTTATCATTTTATCAGAATGTACCAATCGGATCTGTTTATACACATATCTAATGCTCGAAAATGCAATTTATTTTAGCTTAAACCCATGTAATGTGGTATTAAACCGGAACTGGGACAAATTTATTATAGAAGTTCCCAAAAATCACAAAATTGGATCGGTAAGTAGATTTCAAGAAACCAAGCATACAAAGCAGCAAAATTAAACCAAATAAAATTCATGTTCATCTGCCTCGTAAGTGATCCTGAGATGAATGAAACTCGGCTCAATTCATCTGAGAATAACTTTCTAGCTTTAATAATTGGGCTCCAGCCGAAAGCCCAAACTGAAGGGTTGAAACAAAACCAAGCGTACTTCAGAATTATTTTCAAGCAGGGACCTATTTCATGATGTATTGACTGGATAAATCGTTAATCATAAAAATATATAATAGCCTAAATTTATCCGTGTACCTACTTCTGCATCTTTAACGCTAATTAGTGCGGCCTTTAGGTCGCACACTCGAAGAAATCACGTACTAAATGGCTAAGTATTCTTATTATAGGTCTATGATCTGTTTTAACTGATTTATTCAATTAGTTCTTTGAGCATTGGTTTTTCCATTTTAGATAAGCTAACTTGGCTAAAATGCTAAAAGCTAAAATGGCAAACCATTAACACAGGAGGATCGACAGCTTAACGTGTCCTAGGAACGACGGCGGTAGTCAAGAAATTTTAGACTATACCCGGAGATCCTTACATTAGCAATTGATCAGGCTAGCATGCATTCAGATTATAACCGTCGTCGTAGCAGACCAATAAGTAATATTCAACCTTCCATTCATTCATCATAATATTTCGGAAACCTCACTACTTAAAAACCACACTGCATATTTTTTCAAAAATTAAATGGCATGACCCTCAGTGCGACCTTCAAGCCGCACAACTTTGGCAATCATGTACTAGATGGCTAAAGTCCTATGCAAACTAGTTTTGCCATAATTATAATCAATAAAAAAGATTACACAAATATTTCACAGGTAAAGGTATTATAAATTTATCAGCAAGGTCAGTTTTAGTATGAAGCGATAACTTGAGCCATTAATTTATTATTGTTTTGTTTTGTAAATAGGATATCAAAATGAGGAATTTAAAACATCTAGATATTATATTTTTTTTTTCTGTTATTAAATTTTTATTTGAACATTTATAAATATAATAGTAGATTTAAAAAAAAATATGCGGATAATTCACGTTTACCTATCAAAATATTTAACTTGGCGACCTTTGTTTATTATTCATTAGCTAAATTTTTCTCTGCGACTTAATTCTTTCGGCTGGTTTGTGCTACGCCCACAAATTCCCAATTGTAATCGTATTGAAGTATTTTCAAAAAGAGTAATTTTAACTATTAGTAGAAATGCATACATTCTTGAGCCAAATGAATGCAATATTAAAAATGTAGAAGGGGGGTGGGGGCTAAAGATTAAATTGATAAAAAAAGATAACATAATATATCGACGTTTCGGTATCATGTCACTCACTATCATCAGGCAAAAAATTATAATTGAAATAAAATTAGAAAAACAAAATCAAAACTTAATTGGAAACATTGAAAATGTGAAGTGAAAATCTTAAATTGTAATTGAATAAAATATAATTACAAATAATAAAATAAAAGTGAAGAAAGGAGAAATACAACAAATCGAACTAGAAATGACCAAATTGAAAAAATTACAAATAGAATAGAAAATTACAAAAAATAAAAATTGCATTCATTCTTGATTTTATTACTACAATTTTAGTTTTTGCACAAGAGTATGCATTTTTTGTAGTAATTAATTTAATTATTTTAATATTAGCCCTTTTTAAAATATTTTATTTAGATACAAAACTGCATACTAGAATATCACATTGCTTCTTTTTGAAGTCCAATTTTCAATTTAATTGAATTAGTAAAAACTACCAATTCTCTAAAATTCATCTGTCAGGGTTCCCATTGAATTTTGCATATTTTATCAAATTCTCCGACTTTTCCAGATTTTCCCTGATTAAAATTGAAAATATTCCCAGACTTTTTAAAACTTGCTAAATTCGAAAAAGAAACGAAATACGATTAAATTTGAATGAAACAAAAAATTGAAATATTTTTTTAATTAAAATTTATCAATTGGTACCAAACAGTACCAATAAATTTTCCCTGTCCCAAGTTTTAATTTCCGTGGCTTTCCACCACAAAATTTGTTATATTTGACTTTTCTAGAAAAGGGGAAACCTTGACATAATTTAAGAGTTGAAAAATTCCCAAGACCAAATTCGTAGAGTAAAAATCTTGAGAATTCAATCCGCAGCAAAAAAATTTAAAAGGAAACTTTGAATAAATTTAATTCCTTACCACTTTTATAGGATAGTACGCCAAAAAATTATTTTGTTTTGTAATGTAGCAGCAGTTCCCTCATAATATTTTCCATGATTCTAATTCTGCGAGAAGTCTGCATTACAGGATAACAACTTTCCAGTTGAATTCTTACCTGAAACAAAAAATAAAATGAAATAATATAAACAATTGCCATGAGGAAAATACAGAGGGTAGATCCTTGAATCAATCTAGCTAAAGTTCCAGTTAACTAACTGTTAGTGATCTGGAATTTTAACTGGAGGTGAAAAAATTGACGAACATTTTATCGTTTGGCAGTAAATTTTATAAACAAACCCGGTATAAGGAAGGATAATTTATTGTTTGAAAGAAGGTGGACGAAGGGAGGTTCTGAGACGCGTTTACATTGATTTATATTGGCACCATCGTCATGAAATTTTAATAGATCGGCGAAACACCTCCGCGAGTTCCCTAATTATGTTTCATTAAGACATACTTATACCGTTACTGAATGCCTTAAATTATAGGTACAATCTTGATTATAGACGCCCTCTTTTCATTCAGCTCGACAAGATAACAGTAACATTCAAATTGCTTGTGACGTTAATTACGTTGCAGCAATTAATTAATAAGTATTGAAAGACGCTCCATGTTTATTAGTACAAGAAAAACTGTGGAGTTGTTGAAAAATTCCTCTATAGAAGTTCAGTTAGTTATTAGCGGCGAATGTTGTGTCGTAATAAATTAGTAGCTTGAAAATAATTTATAATCCAAAATAAGGGAATTTTAATAATTGAAATAGAAATGTAGACAATTTATTTTATGGTGGAAAATTATGCGTACGCTTGGGAATAAAAAGAAAATTTACAAGAGAAAATTAGCGTTCGTCTCATTTAACGCTTTGGTTAATTGTGTGTCGTGCAAGTTTGCATTTCGTTTACTCTAATACACCTTGGAAAAATAAATCGTATCATTTTCAAAATGTGGACACAGTTAAATTGATTCGGTAAATATTAAAACGGAACGTTAAATTTATCTACCTTTAAAACAAATACTTTATCTCCACCTCACAAATTTCTTTCAATCTGCCAAAATATTTTAGCCAGAGAGAAAAATTTTCCGGCTTTATTTATTCGAAGTTAAACAATTATTTTATATGTTGTATGATAAATTGCGCTTTTAATTCATTTAATAGGCATATTTCTTACCCAATTTCAACACTTGAAACTATAAAAACAAAATAAAATAAAATTGTAGGTTGTAAGCTTAGACAGCTGTAAACTTTTATTATAAATTGGATCACCGCACATTTTAGCGTTAACAAATGTTGAACAATATAATTGATGTTATTCATTAGGACTTAAAACTGGGTCAACATGCGGGGTGTTTAGTTTATAGTAATTGCAGAATTATTTTATTTCTAAATTTTTAATATTCAAAATTTTCATTCTAAATTGTTTTGAAGGAGAAATTAACTCGCTTAGAAATGTTTCATAATTCCCCAATTTAAAAAGTTATTTTGTATGGTCAAACATTTCAATTAATTACATTGGTAAGTGTGACTAATGAAATTTTTAAAACCCAATTTATATTTAAATTTTCAAACACGTGCTTTCACATCATTTAGAAAAGTCATGGAAATTATTATATTACATGCCGATATCAAAACAACAATTTTTAGGCTTACAATCAGGATTTAAATCGTCATATTTTTCAGGCCCTGTGTTTATTTTGACTAGGTGATATAAAATTATAAAAATTCTCAAAGAGTTCCCAGTAATTTTTGAATAAAGCGTTAGTTAACAGAAAAGTTACAGTTTTTTTCTTAGAAAATTAAACAATTTATTCAAGAGCATTTTACTTTGCTTATAATTAAACAAAGACCAATATCATAATGACTAAATGAGGGTAAAGCTTTAATCAAGTAGCATAAAATGCAGTCGAATGCTTCCAAACTAAATCAGTTAAAATTGACAACTTACAGTTCCAATTAAGTTGACTCATCGTAGAATTTTGAAAGTTTTCCGAGTATTCAGCTTATGTCAGAAATATTCAAATTGGAAAATTTGAACCAAGGTAAATTTTCGTACATCTTGCATATGACAGTTAAATAAATAAATTAAAAAATTTTCTAGGCAGTTTCTTGTAGCAAATTTGCTCAAAGTAAGCCAAATCAGCTCAGAGAGATCAGAAAGGATAATGAAAAGAAAAACAACTACAAAATTGCAAATCGACTACTACGCATTGATTCTTATAATATAAATATAATATACTACTTATACAGAGTTCATCAGATGTAATAATAGGACCATTCTTTTCTAGAGCAGTGGTTCTCAACTTACGATATAAAAATTAAGTAAATTCAACGAAAAGTGAAAATTGTTTAATGAAATGTGCAGTTAAAATATTTTTAAATACATTTTACAAGGAAAACAGTTAATTGAACTATAAAAAAAATCAAAATCTTTTCTACTCGCAAGCTTTCAGGAATATTTATTTTTATTGTTAAATTAATTAGCTTGTTAACTTTTCAAGTTTATTATAATATTAATTTCAACAGTTAAAAAGTCTATAAACTATTTGGAACACATGATGTGTAGATAATAAACTAACTTTTAACATAATGGAAATCCCTGAGAATTCTATGGAAATTCTTAGAATTCTTTGGAAATCTTTGGAATTCCTTGAAAACAGTTTTAATTATTTTTTTTGGAAAAATCGCCTAAAATCACTGACAATTCCTTGGGATTCTTTGAAAATCCTTGGACTTTGGAAATCCCTGTAATTTCTTGAAAATCGCTTGAATTGTTTTTTTTGGAAAATTGGCATAAAAGCACTGACAATTCATTGGAAAGTTTTTTCAAAAATTGCTTAAAATCACAAGGACTTCCTTGGATTTCCGAATTTTTAAGGATATTTAGCGTCCGAGAAGGTGACTCCCATTTTTTGAATTTTAAAATTTAAACACTTGTGCCATTCCAAGGTTGTGCCGGTTTTTAAATAAATTTTTAATTTTTAATTTCCGCTGAAAACAAAACAAACTGTTTTTCACTCTAGCACCCCTCCCTCCTTTAAAATAATCAATTTTTTAGTTTTAATGTATTGTGCCAGTTGTTGTGAACATTATTGAACAAAGAAAATTTGAAATATTACTGAAATCTTGTTTTTTTTTGGATTTTCTCGAAATCTATACGTAATATCAAACTGAAATTTTAGCACTGCATTCAAAACAACCCCTACCACCGACTCGAGCAACGAAAATTAAATTTTCTCGAATGTGCAGGGCTATTACGATATCAATATTTTAGTTTTCTCAGAATTGGTTAGTATCTAATATCAAACTGAAATTTTAGGTGGACATTCAGAGCAAGTAGAACAATTTATTACATAAAAAAATCTAATTTTTCTAAATGGGGGGGGCTTCATCAAATTGTTTTTTTCGATTTTCCAGAAATTCGTTCACAATTTTAAATTGAAACTCGGGCACAATACACTAAAACAAAGAAAATTGATTATTTTAAAAATGCGGGGTTAGAGTGAAAAACAGTTTTGTTTGTTTCTAGCGGAAATTAATAACAGAAAATTTATTTTAAAACCGGCACAACCCAGCACAACTTTGGAACAACCTAACACAAATATTCAAAAAATTGGGGGCCAACCTCGCGGACGCGATATTCAATTCTCTGTGGGTGCTGTAAAACTCACGGATGCTTATTTTACAATTTGAAAGTGTTGGCAGGTATATTTTGCTCGGCGTTTGGCCTCGCTATAAAGGATTTCGGTCATTTTTTCTGAATACTTATAATTTATTTATATTATGAATTGATTAATGCTGTTTCACTACTATTTTGTAAACTGTCAAGTTGGCATCGAAATCTGCTATGGTTAGTTGGACAGTCAGAAGAACGAATACCTCAACACCATAGATGGAGACGATTTGGAGAAGCTCGTATTTCCGGGAAGGATTGAAAAAATCAGACCAAGAGTAACATCTCGAAACGATGAAAACCAGATCAAAAAGACTACTAGACAAGAAAAGCCCAAACCTGCAGTAAATGTGCAGCATCATGGATGAAGCCATAAACAGGAAAAAGTGAAATATCATCATGACTCCTTCGTAAAGAGGAAAACGAAGGATAAGAAACCAATCCTGACCCTGAAACCAATCATTAACAGAATTCCCTCGACATCCCAAAATGTTCTGGCCATAATCTTGCCAGAGGACTTTTAGTACATTTTCGTGACTAACTGTTTCATTTTTTTAAATTTATTTTTTAACTCCTTTCCTTGGGGGTTGTCCATAAAGGACGTCCACGCCTGGGGGGATGGGAGTTTACAAAATGTGACCAAGAGTGTCCAGCGGGCGGGGGGGGGGGGGTTTAAACAAATATGACGTCCGCATTTTAATTAATACCCATTTTTGGGATTCCTGAGAAATGTTTTTTTTGTAAGAAAAAACTAATTTACTCCTGAAATTCCAAATGTCGTGGCAAGCTTTATTTTAGACAAATGGAGGGGGGGGTTCGAATATTGTGACCAACTGTGACAAGTCGGAAAAGATTGAGGACGCCCTTTATATAAGGCCGACCCTTTATACCGTTTTTACCGAACTTATTGATTTCCCCTCGTATTCCTGAAAAACACTTTCTATTAAAATTAGCTTATGAACATCAATCAGATATAATTTAAACGTTTCTCGATAATCATGCGTTTCGCCAAAATTTGTAAAATTTTCGGAATATTGCGTACCAGACGCCGACAGCTCCCCGACTCAAACATCGTCAAGTGGTTTTAGATTACCTTATACATATTTCATGTTTTCCTCATTTCAGACCAAATGCAGTTTTTAATTAGTCCTATAACTTCCTTTTCATTTTAAAATTTATTTATTAGTTGATAATATTGAGTACAACAAAGTGATATGGTGGAAACACAAGCGACTATGAATAAGAAGTCCTTAACCGTTTTTAATATTATTTATCATTTGTGCCTATTCGCCCCCGTCTCCGGGAATCTTGAGAAAAAAAGCAAAACATTACATTTTATATTTATTTAAATACAATAATAATTAAAATACGTCCCCAAATAATATGCTTTCAGCTAGAAATATTAAAATATAAATGCAACAGTAAAAGTTAAAAAAAAACTTTCAGTAAACAATGCAATTGGGGTTCTCTTTCATCTTAAGCTATTATTAACTACAAAGAATATTTTAAACCGCATGCACAATTTTAGAAGTTGAAGAACGCACCCCACCCACCTACGAAAGAATTCTGGATGTGGGTCTGAATTTTTGGTTCCAAATTAGCCAGATTGAAGAGATTGTTCAATAACTTCTTGCATTGTTTTTTTCTGCACTCGTAGCGAGTTGGTAAATTTTAATTAATTTTGTGATAATGCAACCCTTGTGTTATATCAGGCAAATACCTTGTTGAAAATATTTTAATTATGCATGTTGGTAATAAAATTATTACATTTTAAATAAATGATTTGTATGCATTTAGTGGGTAAGTTTGCACGACAAATTCGAGAGCGTCGTGACGGCGACAGGTAATAGTAGGGAGTCTGTACAGCAGCCAAGCCAATAAATTAGTTTACCGCTGAACAAACATCACCAAATTGCCAAGAAAATTACCTGCGTCTTACGCCGTCCGTAAATTCATTACAAGGTCGGCTAATAAGCGGTATTTATCATCAAAGCTCTGGAAAAGGCAGCTCCACCGACACAATATTAAACACCCCGTTTGGAAAAATAAAATTATTTAGTAACTAAACATTTGGAGCAGTTGAAGACGATGGAAGTGTAATTTACGCGAACCAAAAATAGGTAGAAATTATGGAGGATCCTTTCTAAATTGGAACGACTTTTTGTTTTCCATCAGGGGCGTGGATTAGACGTTTTCCTGAGTGAGCTTAATAAAAGCGTCGAGGAACGCTACTGTTTGTCAAAAATAAATTCCAAACTCATCTCACAAAGGCAATATAGACAATGATGTTATATTGGCCACCGCACACCTTGCATAGTTCGTGAGTAAAATAATATTAGCGCATCCCTCAAACTACGATGCCATCGACCGTATATTTTATAAGAACAAGGGTGCTGTTTAATATTGTATGTCGTGGACTACTCTTCTCCTTTATTCATTTTCCTGTCCTAAACTGATTACGGTGTCGTCTTCCTGCTACGGTATTATAGTCCGAAGCAACGTAACAAACTCAAAATATTTCCAATTCCAGACTCGTTTTACAAAAATTCAAATTAAAAAATTATCTCCTCGTGAGAAATTTAAAAAACTTCGCATTTAATTAGGAAATTTATTTATTGTGAGTTCGAATGAGTTGTTAGAAGCTATAGGGACCGGTGTAAATTTTATTAGGAGAAAACGAAGAGAGAGCTTCTGTGTCTTGACAAGATTAGGTATTCACTACTTGTCACGCGCTAACCTATTACTAAAAATGCAAAAAAGCTTCGATACTTGAATGCTTAATTAATTACATTTGAAACTCGTTACAAAATTGCAATAATGTGACAAAATAAAACTTCCTCGTTCTTCGAGATAACTTTATACATTAAAGTCGTCGGAGGAAAGGTGTAATTTTAAGATTACATGTCGTAGGAGATGCTGCAAACCGACAACTTTGTTACACAAATACTACAAAGCTCACCTCCGATCTTAACTTCTATTGTCAAGTTCAAAGCACTTCGCATCAAAACTATCCCGGTAATGGATTGATGCAAAGAATGGATTTAAGAGAATATCGGACCGACCAATCTTCCATTTCCTTTAAAATAAACACAACCGTCGTCGCCGCCGCCGCCCCCGCCCACTTAAACAATTTTTTCGGCTTGACAAAAAGTTAATGAAAATAATGAGTTGTTGGAGAAAAAGATGAGTCTGGGGTGGGGTCCAGGAGGAAAATTGCGGTGAGTTTAGGTAACAGGTGTAATGAATTTCCACAGCTGTTCCCAATCTTCACCTCACTCACAGTTTCACTCCCCCATAAAAAATATTATACAGCGGCGTCGGAACATTTTAGGACGAAATAACATAACTTGACGATAACCTTTCTTATTTTTTACTGATAGTGAGAGAATAATTAAACGTGTTGTTATACAAAGAGAGAGGTTCGTAATAATTATAATAAATCAGATTAAGGTGAAAGTTCATGGAACTGTTTCGCAAGTGTTGGTGTTGGTTGGGTTTATCTAAAAATTATGGCGGTTGTCGGAAAACGTGAAGGGGCGTTGTATATTATTATGTCAAAAATGGATAGGAAAATTGAGCAAAGTCGACGATTTTGGTGAAATGAAAGTTTTGCGGTTGTCGAATGTTCAATTTTCAAATGTCCAGTCAGTTACGGCAATAATACTTTACGCCAACCTGCGTCAGAGCTTCTTCAGCAACTGCTGGTACCTTTTATTAGCAGACGTTATATGGCAGTTAGTTGGACAAAAGAAAAAATCTCATTTCACACAGAGAGCCGTCTGCAGATAAAAGAAAAGTTTCACGTATATGACGACATAACAATAGCCGCATATAGTAATAACAAAACCAACAATAGAAAACGCAATATAGCAGTGTGACAGCCAATTGTCTGTCAATCTTATGCAGAAGTAGGCAGAAATTGAAAAACACAACTTTTTCGCCGGCATCAAATAAAACTTTCAAAACGTAATTATTTAAAAGTTTACCTAAATTTCCGTCAATATTTTTAATGTTTTAGGAAAATATTTACAACAACGTGTTTGTATGATGCTAAAACCACTTGTCACTTTGGATCTGATTAGCCAAACATGAAAAGATACAGGAGACAAAATTTGAAATTGCTTCTATCGAAAAACGAACAAACAACTTAATAAAAAGTCCATTTAAAGTGTCAACTTTTATATTATAACGCTTTTAATTATTCACGTGTGGTTAAATAATCAAACCAAGGATACAAATTTAAAAAACACTTAACCCCAATTTCTAAAACCTCAACGTAAATAGATCCATAAAACATAGGTCTGCTTTTAGAAAAGGTCATTGACTGATTGAAGTTATTAATTTAAAATAGTGACGCATTATTTTTAAAGACATAAAACAAAAAACTTTATTATCATCAACAAAAATACAAGAGATAGGAAATTAATTTTTAAATTTATGAATGAGCTTTTCGAAAGCTTAAAAGTCAAACTACTCCAACTTAAAATGCATTTTATATTGGTAATCCTTTTATTGCCACTGAAATCCAGCCCCACAAGAATAATGAGAAAGGTAGTCGATGAAAACAGTTCACTATCACAATACCCACCGCGAACAAGGTAAAAAGAAATGGCGACCTCCATTAGTTTCACAGTTGTTAAAGGCAAATGACGTAAGCTACGAAAAAGGATATAAAAACTAAAAAGGGTAGGTTTTATTATCATCCCTTGCATTGGAAAATCTCTTTCTTTAATTTATCCTATTCGTTTCTTTCATCTGGCGGCACTCGGAGTGGCGACACATATAAACTACTTCACCTTATATTTTACTTCCCTCCTTAACATCAACAAGATTTAATTTTTCTAGTCATAATTCCATCCTATTTTTCTCAAAATTTTCATTCTTTTCGAATTTCTAGACAAATATTAGCATCGACAGTCGCTTTAATAATTTTCTGCCGGTCCGCCCCATCCATTACTAGAAGAAATTATTGTTTTATTGTTAAGAAGTCGAAAATAAAACAAAATTTCAAATATTTTATTTAAATATTTGTTCTGGTTGCTAGAAATCATAGTAAATATTCTGAGATTAATTTTTCGCGCAAATAACAGTCTACGGCTTCATCGCAGCAGTAGGTTTGGTTTTAGTGATTATCGAATTTTATAAAATGCAGTTTACATAGAACCAAAAAAAACTCCTCAAATTGGCCTACAGAAAGCCAAATTGATCTGCAATATAGACAGTGGTAGCTGTGGTGACCAAAACAGAATAGAAACTCAGAAAATTTTTGATTAATGCGAGTGTGGTTACGTCGCTGTATATTGGGTAATCCGAAGTCGCTTGGGTAATAAACGGCTGCACAGATTTTAAAACACTTGCCTAAAAGGTGAAAAATTTTATTTTCCCCCCCCCCCCCCCAAATTATAGCAAACCACTATAGTCGCCGTTGATAAGCGGATTAGTTCAACAGTTAAACAACCCCCAACCCCCTCGACGTAGTGGATTCACAAAATTAATTGATTTAAGCCTCCCCACCCCAATTTAAAGAAATAAATTACGTTAACATCTATGCAAGGTATCGCTAGATTGTCAATTTTTAAATTTTATTGTAATATTCATTTCACAAGTTAATTATTAAAAGGTAGTAATAGAATAGCCCTAATTTGTTTAAGGGCCGATTTATTCATCTATTCAGTAAAGTCTCCGTTAGTTACGTGTCAGGTAAACTTATATGTCACCTGTAAGAATTTTGGGTATATTCATGCTATTTTATGTATTCCGTAGTTACTTAATATTTTACTGAACACCCCGTTGTTTTTAAACGGTTAGTAGTAATTTAGTAGTAGTTTAGTCCCGGTTTCCTCGCGTGATTGGCTCCATAGATTGTACACATATAAAAATTCAAAGCCCAGGTAGGTATGTTATTTGTGTAATTATAATTTAGACTACGTATTTCTTAAAAAATAACATATTTTCAGGAGGAGCAAATGCAGAAGTATTCAGAAATAGAAAAGGCTTTTTTTCATTAAATGTTCAGTGCATCTGTGATGCAAATTACAAAATTCGAGATATTGTAGCTCGGTGGCCAGGTTCTTCTCATGATGCCAATATTTTTGATAATTCAAATATCAAGCAAAGATTTGAAGGGAATCAATTTGGAAATGGTATTTTATTAGGTGACAGTGCTTACGCCTTAAGTCGATATATGATGACACCTATTGCTAACCCACAAAATGATGCAGAAAACTTATTCAATGAAGCTCAAATTAGAACTAGAGGTCCGGTGGAAAGGACATTCGGAATTTGGAAGCGGCGTTTTCCTTGTCTATCGATGGGAATGAGGTGTAAGATACCGATGGTGCAAAATGTAATAGTAGCTACAGCAGTGTTACATAATATTGCAAGAAACAATAGAATTGAGGAAGCACGGTTTGAAAATGAGCATAACGAAGAGCTTTTTGAAAACGAGACTATAGAAGAATTACAGGAAGTCTTTCAAGAAAATAATAATTTTCATCGTGCCGAATTTTTAAATTATTTTAGAAACTTATAAGGATACATGAATAAATTAATGTTTTAAAAGCTTTATTTTAAATTTTTTCAAGTTTGTACATATTTTGTATTTTTTAATTGGAACAGCTTCATTTCTTGTTCATGTAATTCAGTTGCCATTTTGATTCTTAGCTGGCTTTCGAATTCTTTTCTGGCATCGTCTTTCTTCAGCAATTCTACTCGCAGCGATATTTCTGCCAACTGCTGTTCGGCAACCTTCTTTTGAATAGTTAGCAAGTCTTCACGACTCTTGGCCATGGATGAATATTTATTTCCAACATTGTTTAGTTGATTATATAGTAATTAGTTAACTATATGATTACCAATCTAACCGGATTATCCTTTAATCATTATGTTCCTAATTCCAACAAAAACACGTTGTTTCGAAAAACTGTTTATTTACATGCATCAACTGCTAATTTGAGGTTAGGATCTTCTCTGTAACGACTTATAATTTGTAAAAACTGATCTGTAAATTTATCTGTTCGGTAACCTCAATTTACTGACAGGTTGCCACTACTGGAAGGTGAATAAACGTTTACCGATAACAATCTTATCAGTAGCGCTACTGAACACTTTACTGAGAGGTGAATAAATCGGCCCTAAGTCACCTTTTATTAATTTATCTATTCATCTACTATAATATGTACATATAACGCTAAATTGATACCTTAATCTCCTCTACATTCTTCCTCTCTACTCCTCTCCACTCTTAAAAATTATTTAATATTTTCAAATTTTTTGTCTAAATTAGCGAATATGTTATAATGAGAGAACAGAGAAACAAACAAGGGATAGGGTGAAGGTTTATTGGGTGGATGTGCTGGAAAATTTTATTTTTTCTTGATCTCTACTCTATTGCATTCTCAGTTTTTCCGAAATGTCTTATAATGATTGTGGAGTGGTTAAATAATTTTTATGACATTTATGGCTTAAGCAAAGCTATCATAAATTCTTTTAAATGATGCGGCGTCTTCGACCCCCTCCCCCTTCGACACAAAATAGGCTTTACATCCTAAGTTCGATTATTTGTGCCGTGGTTCGGATTCCATCTTAATCTGTAGGTTCTTTTTTACGTTTAGTCAGTAAGACTGCACGCGGACTGATCAAGTGAAAAACTTCAAGACAAACATATTGTTTTATCTAAAAACATAATGCTCTTTAATGCGACAGAACGTTTCGTCTTAAAAAGGGGGGATAACCTATTGTAAAATGGTTTATCCATTGCAATCATGGACTAGGTATAGAGTCAAACTTTCAATTTTTGAATTTAGTCGTTTTATTCATTGCTTCAAGCTTGAAAAAATATTTTTATCTACAAAAATTTGGTTGCACTACACCAGCTTCAAATCCTCATTCTCTCCTATTTAACCAGGTAAGGAAGCCAAAAAATTGTTTTAAGCTTGTAAAAAAATTCGGCCAAGTTCAAATTTAGCAGATATGTATGTGTATTTTATTGTCCAAGAAGTCCATTAAAATTCCAGTCAGTTTCTCCTCCAATCGGGGATTTTAGTTTTACCAATGCGATTTTTCGCCTAATATAATTCCACTTTTATTTCCTAATTTAATCAGTTAATTATTTTACTTAATTTGATTTTTATGAAAAGCTAACCAAAATTCGAGAGCATAAACTGCCCTACACAAAATAAATTTTCCTACCAAAAAACCGAAAAAATCGTTCCAGTCCTAATAAACTACTCAAATGTTCCCCAACATTTCTTGCTGACGTTACGCAATATTTTGCACAAAACCCGCTTAATTTAATTTTTACGGAAAATTCTCATCAGACTAAAATTGAAGAGCACAAGATTTTCTATAAATTTGATTTTTCAAAATTTGTCTACCATGTACAATTATTGAAATAAAAATTAATCCAAAAAAGGCGAAATTCGTTTTACTTAAAATCTTATTTAAAAATTAAAATTACAACGAAGTTTTTGTATATTTCATATTCAGAATAAAATTTCAGAAAATTTTCTAAAAATCTATTTTGTAGACAATTTTCTGCTTTTCAATTTTAGTCGAATGATAATTTTTCGTAAAAATGAAATTAGGCGAGTTATGGGTCTAATAGACTTTTTTGAGGATGTCAATCAAATTTCAGTTTATTCGGATCTTTTGTAAGCCAAAAATTTAATTTGCCTGGAATATATTATGTAGTTGTTCAAAAAGAGATGCAGAATAACAAATTAATTTTGAGAAATCTTCTTTTCAGAACAACTACACAACTTATCCACAACATTTTTATTTCGATTATCAAGCGCAGATTCAGCCAAAGTTGTTGGAGGGGGGGAAAGAAAAGCTTAATTCTTATATATTTTTTTAGCAGTTTTAGGGCATTTAATCGGTTGTTTGTCGATGTTTGGAAATGCATGAAAGGGGGGGGGGGTGATCGATTGTCGATTATCATGGCGATAATTGCAGAAAATAGCTTTGTTATTTTTTCACCTATTTGAAGCAGATTATTGGCCCATAAATAATTTTATTTATACATCAACATTTTAAGCTACCTACCTAAAAGAGCTGCAGTGCGGCCTTTAGGCCATACAACCATGGCAATCACGTGATAAATTTGCAACGCTGATTGTATTATGGTTTAAAAGCGATTAAAATAAATTATGCAATGCTCTTTAGAATTAAAAAAGGCTCCTTCGACGCTCTTTTGCTTTTCTATCGCGTTTGGACCACCTCAAGAATAAAATCTTATGTGCTCGCCTGAGATGCCTATATCAGTAAAGCTCGACGTAAAATATAAAAAAAAGGATTGTAAACGTTCCATAAGGTTATTTCTTTGTTGATATAAGACTCTAAATTTTGTTAAAAGTTACATTAACCCTTTTAGCACCAATGGTGTATTATTGTATTGTTGTTTTACCTGCCCGTTAAATGCGGAGATGAGGGGAAAATTAAATATGGTTTAAATGGACTATCTAAGAAGAGGTGCGGGCATATCCAGACTGTAGCATTTTACTAACGAAGTGGTCGGAGTGCGAATGTTAATGGCCGTATAAAAAGGCGAGGTCTGAAGTGGCTTGGACACCTGATGAGATTGGATGAGGATCGATGGCCAAAAAGTTTATTCAAATGGGTACTGCCATGAAAACGACAGCGGAGATCGGAGGAACATGGACATGGAATGACGGAAATCATAAAACCATGGAAGAACAGGTATTAGATAGAGGAATGACCACAGGTAACGGGAAGGCGGCATAAGCTGTATATGATGAAGATCAACATGCATCCGAAATAAATATATTATTTTACCTATAATTTTGATGTTTTGCCTTGTTCAGAAACATCAAAATTGCAGATAAAATATAGCAAGTTAAAAATAGCATAAAATAACTCAAAACTGTTGTTCACAAACGTCCAAACTGGCGGAAGAAAGGTAAATATTAAGGAGTGATTGAACTGTATTGAACTGTACCCAATATTGAGTAAAACTCCAAAGAGTCATCAAAATATTGATAATCCCAGATCTCTTGTCTTATCAACAAGTGCTAAGAGGTGACACCCTGACAAACAACGATATGTAAAATTTCGTGTGTAAGGAATTAAAATTTGATCGAAAAAGTTAGGCTTATCAAAACGATTTTAGATTTTTCAAAAAATTATTAGGTTTGTTTGATTTCTAATTTTTTAACCCCGCTCTCCGTTATTTCATCATCTTATACACTTACAATATTTAATGCTCAATGTATTTATATGATGTCCTCGTAACTCTAAAATGAATGAATAAATTCATGTCAGAAATCAAATGCGGTGACATCCGTTTGCCGTTACAGTGAGCAAGATAACTTACCGAATATTCGTCTACGACGTTCGATATTGAAATTGTTTAGAACATTTTAAAGTGTTTAAATACTTAGTACATAGTTAGAAAAGTTATCGGATCAAAAGTTTCAGGGCCAGTCCGCCCCCTCACATTGTTAAGTTTGGAAAATGTTTGACCTTTCAGTACCTACTTAATTAGTAAAATTCTTTTTGATTTTATCATAATGTTAATAATATACAAAACGGATGTAATTATAATGTTAAATTTCGATTAAATTCGATTGAAGACTTGTTCAAGTTTTCAATCTCATCCAATTTTCACCTTAATGGAGAAAGCTTTCTTTTCTGTAAAACGTGGGGCAGCTGTAGGTAACAGATGACGACGTAAACCGCCAATATTTACGATCAATTCCCCTATACTATATTCGCAGTTCACAACATCGCGTTTCTCCACACACCACACCTGCAAAAATACGCTAGTTTCCTTTCTGATAGGTAGATAATGCATCGTAACTCATCTCAAAATAGCTTTTGCTTCCATTTCAGCCCGCAATAAACTTGCTCAAGTACATTCCTGCGTGCTCTTCCCACCTATCGTAAAATAGACAATCGAACTTGAACTAGCAGTTTGTCACAATAATTAAGTTGTCAATAAAATGGTAATTAGAGCTATCGTGAATCATGAGTCCAATTAAAACATATTTTTTTTCCTTAGAAATTTAATAATAATGATAATCAATGAGGTTATCAAATTAACAAAAACACCCTCAAGGATGAAACAAGTCAAAATAAACATCGAGGAAGTAGTATTTTAATCGCCTTAATTGTTCCACATTTTGCGAAATAATATTTTTAATTGGATAGGAAAAAGGAGAAAAAAGTAATCCGAAAAGTACTAAAATGGCTAAGGTAAGCTTTATAAAGAGAGATTCATCTTAAATCATATCTTGGGAACAAAAGAATCGTCAAAAGCAGTGATGGCGACGAGTAAAAAGTGGGGGAGAAAGCTAGGTAAGCAGGGACGATGGCGCTCACTCAGGTTTGTGACAGGTGTAAGGTCCGTTCGGGGGGAGAAGAACGTAAGGGTACAAAAGGGCCAGGTTGAAAAGAACGTGGAGGTGTCACGCATCGGGGCGCAGATCGATCGCAAACCTACAAAAGGTTAACTTTGACCTGGTATGTGAATGCCTTCTTAACGATCGTTCTAACATAATTTTAGATAAATAATTGCAAAAAAAAAGCCACGATTAGTCACAGTATCAAACAACTCTGTACTGTAATCATTCAATTTAATTGACATTGCGAAGCATTTCCATAACAGTGCTATAATTAATGGTAATTAACGCGCAGAAAGCGTCTTCTCCGTCACGTCAAATTAAGCTCGCACTGATCCTATTGTTTGAATCACTTTCAATACCTCCGCATATCCAAAATCCCTTAACACACCTGAATATTCATATCGTACTTTCCGTAAATCGCTGGATTTGATAGGGGTTCTAATGTACACATACATCCCTTCAATATAGAAAATCGCATGGACATGGATTTTCCGCATTCTGATACACCACTTTGGCGTTAAGTGCTCAGTAGGTGTTTACTTTAGATTTTGCAAGTTACCTACTTATACGTGTAATTTTGATATTAATTTAGCCCACGCCCGAAAGTCCTTTTACAACTTTGAATAAATCATTTACAAGCAACCGAAACTAATACTGTAAATTTTCCATCGGAGGAGTACACAATAAACATCATTAGGTGTTGATAATCTCGAGATAATGCAAGGGACGTAGAGTAGACAATATAAAGAGAAACGGTGGAAGAGAGATCTATAGCGGGCTAACATGATTTACTAACTGATTCCTAGTTGAGTAAGAGAAGACAAAGCCACTTGCGAAGGTCTGTGTCGAGATCCACGATTCCCTCGAGTCTTGTGAAAATCTACGACGAAGAGTAACTATAACGGGGAGGAAAATAAACTTACTTATATAATAATCGATAAACTACTTATTTAAAAATGTTTCGAAAATAAATAACGGCGGGAGAATAAGCCCTATCAGAACATTACCGTAAGTAAGAAGGTTTATAGCATCCACCTTAGCGGTAACGTCCTTATCACCTTTATGCTTGAGTGAATCGTGTGTCTAAATTGTACGAGTAACTTTCCTCATTGCCTTTGGGAGCGCAGGTAGAAGGGCTAAACGTACGACGTCAAGGTGAGCAAAGATCGCGCTTTACAGCCAAGATAACGTAATTACTACGCTTCAGGACTCGCAGCTGAATTAAGATTACTCTACATCGTGGTCTTATCCCCATTTTGACTTAGGTTCATTGTAAATTTGCGTCAGACAACTATCAAAACACTATCTTTAGTGTTTTGTTCCACGCTGATTTCGAATTGCAAATTTATCTCTTATCTACAAAGAACGTGAAGTAGATTAAGGTTTTTAAAAGTACTTTTATTCTGTTAGCGTAGTTACGTGATGCAAATTTAAATTATCAAAAAATTTTCAAGTACTAATAAAATACCACCTAAGCATATTAAGATTTTTCTCCACACTAAATCATTTTTTTTTTACTCCTATTCTGCTGTATTATAAAAATTTGGTTACATCCTGAAAAAAATTATTGCCTAGTAGAACTAATTGTGTATTAAAAATTCAAATTAAAATTTCCCCACTGAGATTCGAAACAGCTGCACGACAAAAATCAGTTTCACAAAAATGCAGGTTCATTTCCTTTCCTAAAACTTAAGTGTTCCCAAAATAACGTAGTTTTCTGATTTTCACGTTGATTCTTTTTCTGTTCATCTGACGTGAAAGTCGTCTGCAGATGAATAAAATTAGTCTCAATTATCTGTAAATTCTCGTCATTATAGCCCTAATAGGTTTCTAGCTGTCAGCGATCCAAGTTGATCATTTTTTTTTACCCTTTTCTGTCACTTTCTATATTTTTACATAAAACTCAATTTCAGTGCGTCTGAAATGAAAATTGAAAATGACATCAAGTATAGATAATATAATTAAATAGACAAAAATAATTTTATGTAACCCGAATAGTTTTGGAGATACGGATCTCCAAAGAACCATAATTTTCATTCAATTTCGGCCGAAACTTGAATAATTGAAAATTAATTAAATTATCAATTGTCAGGAAAAGCAACTGGAAACTAATCAATTTCCCTGGTCGTCTTGGTTTTGGCCACGTTGATGGTCGACATTCTATAACGGGGGTATTCCATAAATTACGCCACGCAATTGTAAGCACCCCCCCCCCCCCCGGTATCAATTACATTCCCTCTTGATTCTACAAGTTTCAAATTCTAAAAACAAAATAATAATATTCTAAAAATTAATGTTGGAACACCACAATTTTTGAAGCCCTCCCCCGGCGCCATTGTATCAAATCGAATCTTCCTCCCCCTAAATTCATAACGTAATTAATTTATGTACATTGTTTTAAACTCTAAGAAAAAACAGTCCTAATAAGTTGCACCAAATAAAATTTTAACGAATTCAATTGGTTTAAACCGAGTTCATTTTTGCTGCTAAATCGTCAACTTGATTAATTTGTGAGACCACAGTTTTACATTGTTTGGTGGTCACTGCGTTAACAAAATTTGTCTACTAGGACGGCACCGCGAAGAGTTTTTGAGAGTAGACGAGAGTACCTAGAGAATTGAATTCGTGATGTAAATTGTTACAATTTAATAAAAGCTTTCAATAAACATGTGCCTGTCTTCTTCAGATATTTGTTCTGAATTATTAAATTAAATTAATTAAAAATATGAAATTGAATTATACAAAATAATCATAAGATCTTTCTAAAATTTGAATTTTTCAATTTATATTTTTTTATTTTGGGTAACTCCGCTAGTATTTGTGGGAACAGGTATGGAAATGGTACTATATTAAGGACCTCATCCTTAATATTGACAAGTCATAGTATGCAATTTAATGACAAAGATGAGCTTAAATAAATAAAATTTGAGTTGAAAGTTAAAGTGAATTTGTTTAATGATAATTTGAAAAATCGAGTAAAATAGAAAAAATTTAAGTAAAAGCGGATAAAATAAAACTGAAGATTAGTAGAAGTAGAAGGAATCAAGTCATAGAATTTTAATTAGTTGAGTTTACTGAATGGACGAGAAAAAATTTAATTCAATAAAAAGAGTTCATTGAAAGTCACATTTGAATTTAAATAATAAAAACAATAATTAAAATTTAAAAAAAACAATTTTTTTTTATGGTTGCAAATTTGTAAATTAAAAATATCAGTTCAATATAATATTCGCTATGATCTTTCCGCATAACAGACACTGGTGGCTGGAATACCCCCCCCCCCCCCCGTTAACAGTGATCGTACGGTTTACTACTATTCTTGGCTATGATAATGTGCTGGTGGGTATTCCCCCCATAAACCCACAGGCCTCCCAGTTTTTATTTTCGCGTTTATCCTAACCGTTAATGATTGAAGCCTCTTTGGAATTAAATTACTCTGGAAGTAAATAAAAATAAGGTAAATTTATATATTTTTTTATATCTTGTGCCCTCCCATTAAAAACACTCACGACCTGCCACTGATATTTATCGATTGGAACCGACGTTAAATCGTATATTCTTCATACTACTCAAATTTTGAGCTGAGGAGAGTATATATGGCATAATAAGAAATCATGATGGCAAACTAAGACAATAGGATTCATTACAGATTATGTAACATTAGCGTCGAACTCGAAAACGCAGGAATGTCGACTATTTGTTCAAATCTGGACATTGGTCGCAAAAATATCAGATTAATGAGATTTTACTGTATTGTTTGAAATATTCCGGTTCGATTCCCGAATCTTCTAGTACTATAAACGTTTTTTTCAGTTTCATTTACTGCCTCTTTCTTATTTTAGAGACATGATTTTGATTTTAAATTGACGTTGATTTTAAAAATCACAGCCTAATATTGTTATCTATGCAACTATAATGGCAAATTGATCCTTCTCTATCAGTGCGGCCTTTAGGCCGCACAACCATATCCATGAGACATTACAATATCAATGCGGCCATCTAACGCATTACAATGGGAATGGCAAGAAAATATTCGCTATGATTCTCCCTTATAATAAAAGTTTTTACATTTAATTAAAACTTATTGCAATTTTTGTTTTACATTTTTATTAAATTTTATTAACACTTATTATCAGTAGCGACTTACCCTAACAGAAATTATCCAAAAATAATCATTTTAAGTAAATAAAAGTAAGTACCAAAGTAATATGCCTCCCATTGAATAAAATCACGAACCGCCACTGCAAATAAAGTTCTCAAAAATTGGCGGCTGCAGAGATCGGGGGGGGGGGGTCTGAAGGGGTATTCTAGTATTGGATTGGAATATCCCCAGTTAAAGGTGCTCGGGCGGTTTACGGCTTTACTTTTCTTGGTTATGATGTTATGCTGGGGGGTTCCCATACCCCCAGAATCTTCTATTGTTGACTTAATTAATTAATTTCACAATAAAGAGCAGTAATATTCTCAAATTAACACAAGAAGTTGTCGCTCGACTTGATAAGTAATCGGGCATTACAGAATCATTTTTCCCACAGAAAACAGAAACCCCACAGCACGGGGTCGTATGCAAACCTAAATTTCTTAAATGTTCGCGTTTATCTTAAGAGTAATTGATTAAACTTTTTTTGGAATTAAATTACTACCCTTCCATTTAAGGAAGTTATGAGTTGCATCTGCGTTCTTGCTTTTTTTTTAAATCTGCAACATTTTAAGTTTTGGTCGACATCATCTTCAAATTTTCTTTTGCTACAAATTTATTTTCTTCTTTAAAACTATTCATATTCTTTCTGAATCATAAATGATCAAATAATCGGATATCCAGTGGCCTGAAGGGCGAGGGGCAGCCTTATTAAGAGACTTGTTTGTAAAGAAAGATCGCTGCGAAGTCGCTAAAAACTGGAATTAAAAGAAACAAAAAAAACTACAATGCTATATTTTTCAAAAATAATTGAATGGGAGAGGGGTTATAAATTTTAAAATTATACCTTATCAACTTATGTCACCATTGTACCCCCCCCCCCCCATTATACCCCCTTGCCCAACCACCCCGGCCACTTAGAAATAGAGGCTTATTTTAAAAAATTAATAATCCCGAAAGTATAGAATGATCTTTTTTTTATTTTTGAACTGCATGGTAGCTCATGTTTTGAAGAATATATAAAACAAAACTTATAAAAAAAAAAATTTTAAAATGGCTGCACTACACCTGATGCCATGGAGGTCCTTCACCGACAGGTGCATAAATTTTACACCCAAATAAACTAATAATAAAAAAATTGGCTAAAGTTACCCAACCACTACTGATCGAATCATCATTTATTCTTCTACACACTAAACAACATAGTTAATATGACAAATTGTAAAAGTATTCACTATGAACGGGGTCCGATCTTTTCAATAAATCGATTTTGAACTTAGCTCATTTAACGAGATTTAGTGGTAAAATTAACGAGATTCCCGCGCGTCGCTCATTCTGTTGACAGTCCGTGCAATTATAATAACCCTAACACTTAGAGTATTTCGCACTGGCAGATGCAGCTCGTCTCTCGTACATGTAACATCGATTATTTTTTGTTTTTACGCGATTTTTTGGGGGTGAAACGTAATAGTTTACTGCCCCATACCGCAACTATACCTTTTAATGCTATTTCAAGGGTCTCTAAGCTCCCGGTTTCAGTTGTCCCGGTTTTTTTGATGGGAGGCGCCTTCTCGTATGTTTAGCATAGTAACTTTGCATAGTAACTGCGCTCCGCTCCGCTCTGCACCCCTCCAGGGCGGTTTTGACTCTGGATAACCCTCCTTATCGAATGCACACCCCAAAATTCGAAGAAAAAAAAAATTTAATTTTTCACTTTTTCGGCAATACACGGGTTATTTTCCATTTTTTTAATTATATTTATTACTAATATCCACTAATCACACCCCCATCTATCCGAATTTCAAAGAAAAATTCAAATCGGAGCGAAAAAATTTTACGCATTTTCAAGGGACCGTCTTTCAATTGTATAGCGTCTGCCAGGGATCTGCCGCATACTCGATGCTAATTTCCCGTACTTTTCAAAAGTCGAAATTTTTTGATTTTTTCAACGGATTCATACAAAATATTATTTCTACAGACTAAAATAAGCCTGTTCTCTAGTGTGTAGCTGAAGAAATTTTGTTTCAGGCAGTAGTGGTTACAAAACTGGACCCAAAAAATTCATAAATTTATCGCAAAAATCGTACAAACAAGACAGCAGGCTGGTCCAACCCCTTAATCCTCCTCCCGACCAGGGGGAAGGGGTTGGACAAATTAATGTGACTCCGCATAAAAATCCCATTTTTGGAATTTCTTAGAAAATTGTGTTTGAATATTTTTTATGTAATATTTTGTAAAAAAAATGTTACTCCTTAAATTCCAAATGTTGTGTCAAGTTAGATGAAATAAGGGGGGGTCCAACTGTGGCAAGAGTCGAGTGGGGTTGAAAAGTCGGAAAAAATTGCGGACATTCTTTATGGACGATCCCTGCTGCTAAATTGATCTGAGCCCCAGTGCGGCCTTTAAGCCGCACAACCGAGGCAATCACGTTCTATTTATAATATATAGAACCTTTGACGCTACGCCGCCACTGAGCATATCCCAAATACAATAATGTAAATTAATACATGTAATATTTTATAAAAGATCTGAAGGAGGCAGGAACATAAATATATCTGTCAAAAGCTATTATACTAATAATTTCATTTAATTTATTTTTACTGGCAGCTAAACTTTGTTTATTGTATTGCAACTCTTAATGGATGTCAAAGACTTTCCGTCACAGAAAAAAAAGGAAAAGTTCCTCACATACACAAATCGAAGTAGAATAATTTATATTATTCGTAAATTATAAGTTAAAACCGAACGCCCTATTCTTAATTTGTTGCACTGCAAGAAAGTTTGGTTTTGATTAACTTCACGAAGCTAATTAAAGCGGCCATTGATTTTAAGGGTATTATTTATATTTGTCTTTTATAAGGGAAAAAAGTGTGGGTAGTTAAGAATGGAATGATTTACGTGCGAAGTAATGCGGCAATCTAAACGATCATTAGAAAAGGCGTATCGAATCGCCACCATTTACCTCTGGAAGGCTCATGTTGCGCTCTCCGGGAAAACTTCTTACCTACTACGGAGCGCTAAAAGAAATCTCACCGGGACTGAAAATTGAGAATAATAAACTGCTTGGGCATATTTTAGCCAGCCAATTCGTCAGTGTGGAACTGTAAACTTAACGTAACTGTCAATTACGTGTAAAATACAGCGGCAGCAAGTTACGATAATTATATTGCAAATTATTAATTTACGGGCGACGCCGAGATTTTTACACGATATTTTTGTTGTAATGAAATGCACGTCTCAAATCAAATTATTATGGAAGCCATAAAATTTAATATATCGTAGACGTCGAGATAAAATTATAATAAAGTTGTAAATTATGTAAACCCCCCAATATAGTTACGAATGATTTACAATTTAAAGAATCGGTAAACAAAAAATGTGTATAATTTAAAGTAAATTGTTTAAATTTTGAATTTTTTAAATTCAAACGCGTATTTCAACGAAAATAAATACCTGTCAAAAAGGTATGAAAGCAAGTTTGGTTTGTTTATTCAACAAAGAGAATCAATATATCTCGCTAAAAGCTGAGATGAAAATAAACACAGGCTTTATAGGTGTCTGTCGTTACCTATGCCAAAGCTAAATCGTCTCGATGATGCATTAAAAATAGTAACTCGGTTTTAAACAATAACAATGTTGACACCAAATTATTAAATGCATATGAGCATCAAAAGAAAATCGCGAAAAAGTACATTGGAAAAATGTAATTTAATTAAACTGCCGATTTATTCTCTAAATATTTTTTTATTACTTTAAAAGGTGAAAGACTTTATGCCTCGTTTACCCAAGTCCACGTCCTTCGAAAAGAAACGATAATGGCGCATCATTTTCCTGCGGAATCGCAACGACATTACCCACCTGTCATTTTTTCGATATGGAAACCCGATTTATTATTTTACGATATTCCTGAAAAGGAGCGTTTCCGAAGTAAATTTTGATATTGACGATCTTGAAAATATGAGCGAGCTTGCGCGAAAAGTTTACTTTGAAAAACGTTTAGTGTTTTAGAGCGTTGACTTTTTACCCATCGGAAAGTAGTTTCCTGAAAGGATGAAGGATAACTAACTGCACTCCCGAGACGTACTACGTGGTACGTGAAAAATTACTATACTACCTGAAAAGTCGCCGCCGTCCGTCGCCGCCGAAGAAGTAGGTGGAAAAGAAAAATTAAAATTTTTTTAACCGCCTTCACACCAAAACTAGATTTCCGGATCTTCAGGTTATGCCGCCGCAAGCTAAGAAGAATTGAAAACCATTACTGCTGATGAAAGAAAAGTTTTCTACAAGTTTCGAGTCTCTTTGTCCCCGACAGCCACATTCTTCCACCTCCATTTGATTATATTTTCTTCTTGGTAATTCGAAAGTCTCACCTTTATTTTTTCACTTAGTTTGAATTGTTTCATTCCAGGATTATTGTTTTAAAGCTCTTAGAACGAGTCTTTTCTAAAGAGAATTGAAATAAATGAACCTTTCACGAAAACCTGCACAGATCTAAAAGATAATCGTAACGATCGTGAAAATTCTGGCCAATATTACAAAAATAAATTCAATTATTAAATTCTATAACTAGAACAAAAAATTTTCATTTATACACTTCGTTAGTTAACGACTTTGAACGTGGCACGATTTTTGTCGTTTTAAGTTTTTCCTTTGTTGTGTGTGTATAAGAATAAAATGAATAATGCGATAATAAATCAATTTGACTTTTCATGTTTCAGTTTCGTAAAGCTAGACACTAATTTATATTATTTATTGCTATTGCGCTATTAATTTAGTGCCTACTCACCAATTCCTCACGTTTTTTGTTCGCAAGCGGCTCACCTGAAACAAAAGTTATTATTTTTTTATTTTTATTTCAAACAAATCATATAAGAGAAGGAAATGGAGTGCTATTACTACAAATAACTGCTAACCTGAACCCAATATAACTGTCAAAATCAATCGTCAAACAAAACCAACACTTGCTAACTGGAGGAAGCAGAAAATTCCTCTATACCTTGTAAGACACGGCAGATGCCGAATCGATCAGTTAGCTTAAAGTGTGGGCGATAAATAGGGGAAAAGAAATGGGATACTAACTGGCAGAACATAAATAAAGCAATGATTGATGAAAATGAATAGTCTATTAAAAGGAATAGTTAAAGCGACAGTCTGTCCGACATAAAGAGGATAAAATGTAAATTTTCCTTTTTAATTTAAAATTTAAAAATTTTGTTAATTGACTTCCGATTTCTGAATCCTAATTTGTGAGGAACATTAAGAAAAACTTTTTTAACCTAGCGAAAAAAAGGTTTCTTTGATTATCCGCCGTTGGATTCTATTGAAAATTTGAACGTTTTTATTACGGTCCGATTGAAACATTCACAAGGTGAACCAATCGAAAATTTTATTTTAATTACTTTCAATTCGGCATTCGATTATAAAGTTGAAATTCGAAAGGATTTTTGTGTACGTACCTGAAACGGCTAGTAATTCAATTTGTTGGGAGTTTTCGTTTAAAGTTTAGACCGAAAGTGGGTTTTTGTGAGAGTCCGTCAGTTACTGTGGGATGAAAGCAATTCTCGATGTGAATTACCTGGAAATTAACCGTGAACGACCGCGGTTCTCGCGAGAGAGAAGACTGAAAGCTCGTTCAGTTAAGAGTAGAGCAAACGCAACAGGAAACCTGCAGCACAAGCAGTCATTACAGTTCCTGCGAGGGGTCCTGGATTGCTGACGATGCCTTTTGCCGGGCACCATGGAATTACTAAATATCGAGACATTTCCACCTAACTACCTTTTAGTTTTAATTGAATTACATTTAGAAAGTTTCGAATTTTAAATGGATGCTCGTTTCAGAGGTTAAATGCATAAAGTTAGCAAATGCTGCTCCTGAAATTTAGGTTAACTCGCGTTTTATTCCCAACTTGGAAAATGTTTGAATAAAGTCAAACATGAAACGATTGATTGGCAAACAACAAAATGCAATACAATTTTACGATTATAACATATGACTTTTTTGAATACCTTTGTGGTTATATAAAAGTGACACGTGGCCGGTAAAAGATTAAAGTTTATTGCTTCTCCCTTCGGAGTGACCAGTGAACCGATGAAATCGAAACGATAACCAGGACCCTACTTTTTATTACAAACGGTGCTTTTCAAAGAGGTTTTTCCTTTCAGTTCGTACTGTATTTCCCCAGATGCTAAACTTTACTACCTATCCACTCGCTCTCACCTCCAGCAAAAAAAATTATCGCCACCAAGCAGGGGCGATTAGCTGTATCAAAATCGGTCGCTTCATCAAAGTCCGAATTTATCACTTGATAAAAAAAACTCTCGCCTCCTCCCAATTTATTTTTAAAGCAATTTCTACGACTTGAACTCATTAAAATTCCCAAGAAACCGCAAGTCCATAATTTTACAAACATGACGTAAACTTACTCTGTTTACATATTCTTGTGGAATAAACTGCCGGTAACAAATTAAATCCACCGGTATTAATCGTACCGGTAAGTCGTTAAGTTACTAGGTTTCTTGCAAACTCTTGTTCTTAATCTTCCAACTCGTTTCATCTCAAAACAATAAACTCCCGACGAATAACACTAAACCCACCTGAATACAAAAACTGAAATTAAAAAAAAAAGCGAAAATCACTTCCACGTGAGTTGTATTCGTAGATGAAAGGAAACTGCAAGTATTGATTTGAAATTGTGGTCTTTCTCATTCGTCTATGCTCCCTCTTTTCAGTGATGCGTTTCCCTTAGGAATAGGACAATTCACCTGTCTGTATATTCTCTATCTCCACTTCATCTTAGAGAATTACGGACTAGCGGGCAGCTAGCCTTTTTTATATAACGACGAAAGCTGTCTCGTATATAAAGGAAAATTGTAGCCAGATAATGTCGCCTCTATCTAAAACGTTCGAGTCAATTTGGAATAAATAAATTAATTCAAAAGTAAAATAGAAACGATGTGTTTGTTGTTGACGTGTCGAATAAAATTCTTACCGTAACTCTTCGCAAAGGTGGAATAAAATAAAAATTTTCAAAATCACTAAGCAGTGCACGTTCAAACTGACAAGTTCTCGTAATGCCAATAATGTAAACTGACTAGTAGAAACAAAGGTGAGTCTACACAAGATTTTCGAAATCCCTCGAGACTTCTTTTTACCTCTATTCGTTTGTAAATTCCACAACGCTTCCCTTGCCGTTGATTCCCAATAGTATCAAGAAACATGTATTTGTGATGACGGGTTGTTATCGATACACACCTGCCTTATGGAGCAGCTCTTGTTCACTGTCTAGAAGCTTTCCAATCCAATTCAGCTCGGAATATTGCGACGATTCATAGGATTGCTTTTCCTGCTCGCAGCAACATAAAGCAACCCACGTGTTATATTATGAATGTTGAATGCAACATCTGTATTCTTACCGAGGGATCGCAAGAGAAAACTCGTCGCAGTAGGTGTGGAAAATCTCTCGCAGCCCATAAATATTGGTATAGAATACAATAAAAACCCTTTATCGATATAGGGGATTAAAATTTGATGAAACCAAACAGACGATGTAGATCACGTTCTTCATAAATGATTCACATCCTCATCTCCGTTGATGAAATCAGAAATTGCAAAGAATATGACTATTTCGTGAATATCGAAAAATATACCTGCATTCGCAAAAAATAAATTTTTAAACTTTTATTTAGAAAATTCGAACGTGTATCTCGAAATCACGTAAAATCCGCTTTACGTCACGTCATCGTCATGACTATCTCAATTTAGTATACCGACAACTGATTATTTAAATAATTGATGAGTAAAAACCACATATACGTAGTAAGACTTTGATATGTTCTCTCGATCTTCCCTTTGTGGTGCGGAGACCGGGGCTAGTATGCTATAGGGGTAAGTTAGTTAACCCAGTCAATATTGTCTGCCATTGTAATCCCTCTCGTAATAACTCGAAAACGGTGAAATATATCAAAAATGTTGAAGAGGTCAAAGGTGTTCAGTGTGAAAACACGAAAATTTTTTGATATCTTTCACCGTTTTCAAGTTATTACAATATTTGTGTAAGATAATTTACTAAGAATCTACTGTGTAAAATATAATTCATTTGTCCTAATTTGCTAAATTCATAATTTAGGGGATGTTCTAACACTGAAGATGAACACAATATAAATCTCTAAATATTCACCGACAATTTAATTTTCTGACAATATCCAGAGTCGGCACGTCGCCTCCGGTTCGTCCTGATAGGCAACGATTACGTACAATATTTTTATGGAGATGTCAATTATCACCAATGAGTTGAAAACTATTACTCCGCTAAATAATGTAATGGTGGTGGTTTGAGAACACAAAACTTAAACAAATAATGAACTCATCAAACATCACCATGGAAACATGAAAGTTCATTTGATTAATGATTTTTGTTTGCATTTTAAATCACTTTTCCAGCCTAGTTCTGTAAAAATGAGTCAACCTACCCCACGCGCGGGTAGATGTTTCAAGTTTTACAGATCTACACTTGCTCAAGTCAAATATTTTTATATTTGAAAAAAATATGGCCAAATAATTATATTTTTTAATTGCAAAATCAGATTCAAAAAACTGTCCCAACTAGCCCCGGTCTCCCCTAACGATATACGTTGAAATTTTTCAGAATTACTTCATTTCTTTTCACAGTTGTTTTAATTAATTTTTTGCCTTGATTTTATGAATTTACAAATTTCTATTATTTATTAATTCTCTTGATTATTCTTATCGGATGAAATTCGAATAAGATCGAGACATGTAGTAGTTAATTTAGGAAACGCTGATATTTCAATCATAAGGTACTTTTGCATGCTATTTAACTTGGAAATGGGATTTTCTACATTTATTGGCATCGGAAAACAGCTTCTCGATTTTTTCCGCAAATTGTTCCCAAAATCGAACTTGACCTTTTAAAACCAAAAACGCAATTCATTAATTTTTAATTCTTTTAAAATTTATATGGCTGTAATAAAAATCGGAATTAAACGAGCAAGAACCTAGATAAACTTTATTTGACTATCCCAAAAATTGGATTTTTATGCGGACGTCACATATGTCCAACCCCCTCCTGCCTCCTGGTCCTAGGCAAAGAGAAAAATTTGCGCCCCACCAAGTTATTAACGTTTTTTGGAAGGGTGAGTTGTAGCCACGTGTGCATGCGCATGTAACGCTAAATTTACCCCCCCCCCGTGCGGCCTACTAATTCAATCATGTAATAGATGGCTAAAAGCGATCCATAAAATGTCCTACATTCATCTGGAGGGATTGGATTGATAGGCTTATGCATATTTTATGATTGCTATTTAAAATTCCACACTTTTTTCTGATTTCCAGGCGTTAAAAATGATTTTGTATAAAAATGGTATATTTTTTAAAATCATGCGCAACACCAAGAAACAAAAACCAAGAGGGAAAGTAACAATTTAAAATGCAATTCAATCCTAATCAGTGCGGCCTTTAGGCCGCACAACCAAGGCAATCACGCACTACTTAATTATATAAATAAATAATAATAGCCTAATTATAATCACCCACTTGTGTGACTCGTAATTTATTTGATAATTTCAAAAGTTATGGTGCGGCCTTTAGACTGCACAACCACGACAATCACGCACAAGTTTTGTTTTCTTTATAATTAAAATAAATAGCCATATTATAATATGTACTTCATTTTGATTAACAGATTAGTCATTTCTTTATTAATTCAAATTTAGCATGAAATTAAATAATAAATATTATTTTTTTATAAGATTTTGTTTCAACATAATATTTAATCTATAATTTTGATGTTTAGCTTTGTTCAGATATTTCACAAAATCTTTCATGAGAAAAACAAGAAAAAATTACGAAATTACAAATTTGCTTACTCTGTAAACAAAATTACAGATAAACTTTTTGCAATAATTGTTGTTTATATTATTGAGTGGTCCACCATTACACAAACGACAAAATTGAGTGAAAACCCAAAGTTACCCAAGTTCATAAATTTAAAATTTAAATCATTCCTGAAGTATTTTTTCGTTTTATTATTTAATATATAATTTTTTACATTTCGTCCTTGGCCCTTTTACTATGGCAGGCAACCCTCGATCGCTGATTTAGCTACGGGGTGGCCTTTTATACCCAATTGGTTCCTAGATGTGAGCTTTCAAAATTATTTTACCACTTTTTATATTTTTTCAAATAGATCAATTTCAGTGCACCTGAAGTGAAAATTCACCTGAAATTCAAATATGCAGAATCAAATTTTACGTATATAGAACTAACAAAATAAAAATATTATAACTCGAATAGGTTTGGAGATCCGGCTTTTTAAAAAACTCGAAAAATTTACTGAAAATTGTAAAAACAGATTTTTGGAAATAAAAATAAATTTTGTCTTGGGAATCCTCCAGTATAAAAGTTATAAAGGAAAGTTGTATAGGACTTAATTCTGCACAATTGTGCCATTCTTAATGATGTACTTTAAATAAATTAGAACTCCATAATTTTTTTGTGAAATACGTCAAAAATTAGTAAAAATTTCGAAAAACTGAGACACTGCAAAATATCTCTTAAAAAAGGGTAAAACAACCTCTAAGGTTTTATTATGGCTAAAACATTATCCGGGTTAATGTTGTAACCCGAATAGTTCTAGAGATCCGGCTTTCTAAAGAACTTTAATTTTCAGGAAATTTTTACTGAAAATTGCAAAATAATGTTTCGGAAATAATTTTTTCCTGAGAATTGAATGTGTAAAAGTTTTAAACGAAAGTTGTAGAGGATTTAATTCTGCACAATTGCGCCATTTTTATACGCAGAATTTTATGTACCTACTTTAAATCTGAACTTACTAATTTTTTTTGCGAAATGCGTCCAACATTAGTAAAAATTTCGAAAAACTGAGACCCTGAAAAATATCCTTTAAAAAAGGATAAAACAACTGCTATGGGTTTATTAGGGCTAAAACATTATTCTATGACAATATTTACAAATAATTGAGTACAGTTTCACTCATGGGGGGGATTTTACGTCAGTTAAACAGGAAAGTCTACTTTGAAATGTGAAAACTATGCTACTTTAAAAAAGAAAAGTCTAAAAAAACGAGGTTCTTTAGAGGGCTGTATCTCGAAATCTATAAAAGCTAGAACAATAATTTTATTTAATTTAAACTTATAATTTTATTACACCTATTTTGGACATAGGAAGCATTTGAGACAACCAATCCACGACTTTGTGATTTTGGGACCTTCTTCGACATCTTTGCCACTATTCTGGTCTGAACCTGATATCGAAAACTTAGGGTTGTCTTTTTTCGCAACGTAATGACTGGACTGTGCTTCACCCCTTTTTATCTTTAACAGGTTCCTTTGTTCAAATTTTCTAATTGTATTTTGATTAATGCATTTCAACTTAAAGTTAAAATTAATTTGTTTTAACAATCCAGTTAAGTTATATTTTTAAATCTATCTTAGCAAATATGTACATCCCTATCAAAATACCACCCTTTTAATAAATTATTATAATTTAAAAAATTTATTTTAGTTTCTGTAAATTTATACATATTTTTTTAAGGACAATGGTTCAAATTTGATAGCATTCCACCTGCAAAGGATAAATTATTATTATTAAGTAGGAATTTTGGACGGGCTTATCCGATTTTATTTCATAAACCGCTTAAGCGCTTTAATTTAGTGTCAAAAAATGTATTATTTTATAAGGACAAGATGGAACACAGCAGATGACGAGAAGGTAATCTTACGTGATTTGAAGTGTGTATATGGAATTAAGCATAAATACATTATTTATCTGCAAATAAAACCTTGAAAATTGTAACAGTGACCTATTTATCTGTATGCAATAACAAAAATAACATTTCAATTGATAAACTTTCTAATTGAGTGTAATCCAACCAATTTCAGGTAATTAAAATATAAAATTAAAGGAAAAGTGTCAAGTACAGTTTCAGCAAGCGCATGTTGTTGTGCACTCTAACCAGGAGTCCCTTGAGAGGGTGTTAGCGATGTTCTCACGCTCCAACCCCCGGGAGCACTTGGCAGAGCATTAACTGCACTGCGCGAATTTCCAACGATCAAATAGCCATTATTGCTATTAATGTTCGTACTACATTTTAACAATACGAAAAAATAGTAGCAGGATTATCATCGCGATCAGGTGTTGAAGTGAGGGTTGGAAATTTGAAAAATGAATGAAAAACTTTTTAACTTGAATTTTATATTCAAGGCAATGTGAGGTAGATTTGCAAACATCACAACAAAATTCCTTTTGGTAAATTGGCTTAAGTTTATTCCTATCCAGGAGAAACGCGTGGAGTTTGTCAAAACGGAAGTAAACCCACAGAAGTCAGACAAGAGCAAAGCAAGAGGATTTATAACATTTATAAGATGCAATCCACTATATAAAGTCTTTGACTAAGTTGTCGCGTAGAACAATGAATCCTCCGAGACATACCAAGAGGCATAGGTAGGGGATTTCATGTTGCGCATTGTAAATTGTTGTTTAACCTGGAATAATGAATAAGATTTGTGATAAATCTTTGTAGCCGCAGAGAAATACAGAGTAGCCGCTGTTAGCAGGCGAGAAATTATGACTTCCCGAATCCAGCAAACAAAGCGCCTACCGCAATAAAAATTTCAAATTAAAACATTTCGAAATAAAAAATTACCTAAATATTAGCTCATTACATAATACATTCACATTTTTTATCCTTTTAAATTGAGCTTCATCCCTAGGTGCAACTTTCCCAGCAATCTGTTAATTTATAGTTGAACGATAACTGGATGTGGTAGAATTATGAAATAAAATCCCCCAGGAATAATACGATTAAACTTTTTTATAAAACACTGCGCTTGTTGTGGTTTAAATTTTATTTGTACGCGGTTTATAATTTAAAAAGTCCAATCTCAATGTTATATCTGGCAAAAGGCGCCAGATAGGCTGAAACTGTGATTTGGAACGCGAATTGTGGAAAGAGGGATTTGCGAGAAAAATGATATTGTTACCTCGACCGGTGGGCAGCAAGTTTTCCACGGTCGATATAACTACCGAACCGCTACCTTTTTCGATCGACAATATAAATCAAAACAATCCTACCGTCGCCAAATTTCGTATTGTCGCATTCGAGTCAAAATTATTGAAATTTTTAAAAATAAATAAAATTTGTTTCCACTCAAATTTTGACACGGTGGAAAATCATCATTCAAATTATTCACGTGTGGAAGAAAATGTAAAAGCGGATCTAATATTGTTTCAGGATTCCTTCCAACCCCTGGAGTGTCGATTTTCATTGTTTTCACTACCAAAATCTCCTAATAATTAGGTCCTAATAACACACAGGGTGGTCGAAAAGTTAACACGCTGATTTTTCAGGAAACTTGAAAAACAATTTTTCAAGTTTAGATTTGTACCTTCAACTTTGCTGATACAAATATTTTTATTACATTGATTTTGTTGAATTTTTTATAGTAGGGTAATGTACTAAATGCTTTCTATCTTTTAATTTTAAATTAAAACCTATTGACTGAAACAACCATCAATCAGGCCATCAATTTTTGATTAAATAAAAATTATTTTAACTTTGTCCGCTGCTGTGTTTACATAACCACTTTGTAAATATTCCATTATTTAATATACTATGTAGTACATGCATTATTAAAATTATTAACGGAAATAAACAAAGTTACTTTGTTGTACTGGAAAATTAGTAATTTCATCCAATAACAATAAAAATTCTGTGTAGTCGTTCAAGGAAGCAGTTCAAATATTGAAGTAAAGAAAACCGTACAAACCTTATTACGGATTGGCAGCGAAATATTTATTTCCTACTTAAATTCAACCACGCTTACACCGACTGACAGACGGACAGACAGAACGAATTATTTTATGTCGTAATTTTTTAGCGACAGATGATATAAATGGAAAACTATTTATATGACCACAGTTGCAAGTGTAAAATCAAAAATTGCAAAATGTATAACTTCAAACGACTCCAAAACTGCTTCAAAAGTTCGAACTTCTTCAAAGTTTGAAAAGCAGACAACTTCGCATGGGCCGATCCTCTTAGTTTCTTGTTAAGTTTTTTTTGTTCTATATGGTATCAAAATTAAATAGTCAAAGTGTACATGTTTGCAGCCCGCATACGTAAATTTTCGTGCCCGCCATTTTCTTGAAATAAATCGACTCATTGAACTTGAAGGTTCTAACAAATTCGGTTTCCGAAAACCGCCTGCAGCAGGGTTGTTTATATCAATTACTTTTATAGAAGTTAACCGATTTTAACTTTTCCGAGCTTCTTAGCCAGATAATTGCTGAAGCTAAAACATATATTTCTAAGTGCAGTTTTACTCAAACGCTTAGTTTTTGTGTTATTAGTGGTCAAAGTTTGTTAAAATTGCATAAACCTGTTTTACTCAATAAATGGGATTGCTTTTCGGTGCACAGTTCGAGAGTTATTGTCTAGTTTTATAGCTACGTATCGACAAACTTTTACTTTACAAATTTTGCTAACCTTAATTTCTCATTAATCAAATTCGGGGATTAGGTCAATCTTTCGAACAAAAAACTCCTATAAACAACTTGAATTACACTAATAACGATAACTTTTGCAAAAGTAAACCGATTTTCGTTTTTCTTAGCTTTTTACACAGATAATTGTGGAAACTACAAAATATTTCTGAAAAATGTTTTCCTTAAAATGTTTAGTTTTCGGTTTACTCAAAAAATGAGATTGGAACTTATTTTAAACGCACATTGCTCAAGTCAGAATTTTAAATTATTTGACCAGAATTTTCAGAACTGTGAATTTTTATTTCCTAGGTCCTCCGTAATAACTCGAAAATGGTAAAAAATATCAGTAAATGTTTAGAATAAAAATTGTTCGTCTTTTTAAGATGAACACTTAGACCTCTTAAATATTTTTGATATCTTTCGTCGCTTTTGAGTTACTACAGAAAAAGTAATATTTGAGGTCTCCATAGTAACCAGCGGTCTTGGGTACAGTAAAATCAAAAAAGGTTTATTATCTTATTTCTAAAATAAATTAAATTATAGGTGCCATTGCTTAATGGTGTAGCCCGAACTGCACCACTGCACTGTAAGAACGCAGTCCTAAATTTACCAACACCAGCGTTCTGGGTAAAAACCAGCCCAATAAAGAAGTTACAGTGCTTTGCTCTGGTAATCTCCAGTATCATAAAGGCAAGTTCCAGTGCGGCCTTCAGGCCGCACAACCATGGAAATCACTTACTACAATCAACAGCAGTAATAAATACAGTACAACTCCAGTTATCAGAGCCTCAATTATTAATGGATCAGAACCTCTTAAAACAATCTTTCAATTTTATCTTCGCTGGTGCAATTTTTTGCCTGTAACTTGTTTAATTTTATTTTTATGGAAAATTCACATCAGATTAAAATGGAAGAGTATAAAATTCTCTACAAAATATAATTGTGCAAAATTTGTTTACTTCGTATTATTCTTGAAATAAAAATTAGTTCCAAAAAGGCAAAACGCGTTTGTATTAAAACGTTTTTGAATAATTTATTAGTATTTTGAATAAAATTCGAGCTTTCAATTCTAACACATCTATTTTGTGCTCTTCAATTTTGTTATAGGCGAAAAACCAGGTTGGACGAACTAAAATCCCTAATTAGGGGAGAAGCTGATAGGGGACTTTGGGGGCGGGACATTCGGGCACTCAAATGCACATACAATGCATTTGTATATTTTAATCCGACTTTTCGATAAATAATCCGAAGTAGAAATAGTTTCAAAGCTAAACCCTAAAAATCGACGCAGAAGGCTCAAATTCGTATATGTATGTATTTCGCCCTCTTGGCTCCTCCTCGCACAGATTAGAGTTCTTGAGCATTGGAACTATCTCTATCTCTACTATCTCCACGGATTAACTCGGTTAATCGGTATTTTACTGTATATTAAATACTAATGAATAACAAAATATTGTAAAAAAATAAAGTTGCTATAATTTTGTAAATTATAGGGAATTGCTTCCTTCAATGGGAAATGTCCGTTGTAACACCTCCTTTGAATTTCTATTAAAGAGAAAAATTCATCTGCGGCGCCTTTGCTAAAAATATCTTCACGATTTCGGAATTATACCGATCAAAGAAGAATTATTGTAAAGCAAAAAATGAAACGTTGCATCCAAATAAATATATTTTTCGGTATTGAAGAAGTTAATAATTATTAGAAAAACAACAACTTTATCGTGCAACAAAGGTTGAAGGGGGTAACTAGCCCCATGAATTTTCAAACATCGAAAGAAACTATTAAAAGCACAATAATTGCTATAAACAAAAATGTAATTTACTTTTTTGCGTTGTTCTGCAATGAATAACAAACCCCCTCCCCCCCTGAAGTTTGACTATATCCGCCCTTGACCGCATAATAGTTTATTAGGTTAAATTATTAAAGTATTTAACGAATAATATAAATAAATAAACAGTGGAGAACACAGCAATCAGTATTGAAAGTCTGCAATTTATTCGAATTTAATTGAATTGATTTAGCTAGTAAATTTTTAATTTTCTAATTATTTCAAATTTCAATGGAAAATTTTACTACAAAAACATTTGTAACTTAAGTACAAAATTTAAAAATTTTGATTGATTCAAAAGCTTTCGACGGCGGTTTCTGTCTTCTTATGATGTTTTTATTCACATAAAATTAGTGTTAATTTTAATGCGTTTACTTAGGTCGTTAATTTTTAATAATATAATAATTTCTAACAGCTAATATTTTGTATAATAAATTTAATCAATAGGTAATTACTGTATACGAATTTCAAACAAAAATAATTTACAAAAAGTCACCAAGGGTAAATTACGACACTGCTGAAAAGAAATATTGTTTACATTCCATTTTCAATTCATTTGATGTCCACGTGTTAGTTTTCAACTTCCTGATTTTCAAAGGAAGAAGTTTCTTGTAATATATTTTTTGATATATTTTATAGGTAATTTTTGTAATTTAAATTTCTCAATTTTTTTGATGTTTTCGAGGTTACGTGCAACTGAAGAATCTCAATCAAGATGAAATATATGAGGGGGGGGGGAGAAATTACGTTGAAGCAAAAGTGACTTAGAAAGTCGGTTTATCGGTACTGTAATGAATTTGGAAGGTTAAAAATAACCGAAAATTTGGAAAGGTTACGGTGCTGTCTAGTTTAGGGCAGTGCACTCGGAAAATTAGTTTGGACACCCAAATAGCAAATTAATTAATTTAACTTGATGTAAAATATATACTAAAAGTCATAAATATAATTAAAAATCTGACACATTAACACATTTTCTAGTAAGTGAAAAAATTTATGATGCGTACAATTCCTCTGGCAAATTATACTTTTTATGATTTATACAAATTTTGATGGAAAACGATCTTTTATATTTTTATAAGTTTACATGATTTTAAAAACACATAAAAGAGAGTATCGGTTTTTATGTTACTTCCTCAGTTTTATTTATTAATTTTTAAAACAGACGTGTAAGTTTTATAAAGTTGCCATTGATAAAACGGAACAAGTTGTTACGAAAACTTTCAACTACTTCCTAATTTTTAAGTAAATTGTTGATGTTCGGCGTGAAAGATGAATTTTGATTTGTTAAGTAATCAAGCATAAATAAAAAAATTTGTTTACAAACATTGTAAGTTACAAATCATCACTTCCACCATCAACGACAACAAAGTTTATATGTGCATTTAATGAATAATAATCGAGCATTTCGTACTGGCAGAGTACAATCAGACCGATTTCCTTTTAGCTAGCAACTCAATATAAACAAAACAAACAATATATAGTTAAATATATACAACAATTTCTAGTAAGTACGTTACCCCACATAGGTGGGGTAGGTAGATAGCAGATAACTGTTTTAATATCCATCCCCCACGTTGCCTCGAGTTATTGTTTTTCTTTCGACTTTCCTTAACTACCATATGTATATTATCCTTTAGGAAGAGAATCACTGTTTATTGCCTACCTTTCGCATACGCACGAAAAAGTATTGGATATCCTGCCAACTCTAAATATATTATTTTCCACACGAGGCACACGACGACGTTAGTTTACATATGTTGAACGTGATTTGAAAACGATTTTTATCACTGCTTTGGAAAGTTTCGACCGCCATTCATTCTCATTGGAATCTCGTCTCTATTTCTTTGTGTTTTTCTCGAATCGTGTCCATTTAAAATTGCTTTTACTTGACTCAAGTTGTTTCTTGCGGAGTGTATCAGAACGAGAATTCGTCCTTTGGGAAACTCGGGATAACGGTATCAACGATAACATCTCCTAATATATATTCATTGTGACCCTCCTGGCGATGTTTTCTATGCCACTTTCAGGCTCACCTGAACACTAAACTACTCTAATAAAAGAGTTTTAACTCGCTTCCAACCTTTAGGCTTACGCTTCCGACGATTATAGATAAACCATTATTTTTTATTTTTTCAAAACACATTTTCGTTACCGCTGATTTTACTACTCCTGCAGCTGGATGTTGCGATTTAGCTCTAAGTTCCTGGATTGTGTTTGTGGTGCTTACACAAAGGTGCTAAATCGATGAGGGAGCTTTAGATATTTCTGGCTACCGTAAAATGGAAAGGTGAAAATATAAGGGTGGCTTACACAGAGGTGTCCGTGTGTGCATGCTGTCAACCGGCACGTGCTCATTGTGTAAGTGCGGACCATAAAATCTGTATTTGGATAACAATAAAATTAAAATTCACATTTTATTGATTTTTATGCTCCGGGGTAATTTTGTCAACACCCTGACACATAAACTTAAGTTTTATAATTTCCGTTACATATACAGGATGCATAAAAAGTTCGGCTTAGTTAGTCGGAAACTCGCTTTAACTATACAAAACCGTTAAGATTACATAAAAAAAATTATTCGAAATTTTAATCTTGCTGATCGATATTTTCGAACGACTAACCCATTTTGTAATTTATTACACCTCGAGTTACTCAAACGCCAATAACTTCTGTAGTAGTTAACCGATTTCAATTTTTCCGAGCCCTTCGGAAAGGTAATTACCTAAGCTAAAAAGTCGGTAATAATAACGTTTGCTGTAAAATGCATAGTTTTTGCGTTATCGCTTATCATAGGAGTAGGAGCACAATAATTTTTTAACGAAATCAGACACTAGCAGTGTCTCATGTCTCGCCTATTTTTTACGATTTAGTTAATGTAAAAATTTTATGTTGTAGTAATTTAGATAAAGGTGTCTGTCTAAAATAAAAGATATAATTTGGTCGATAAGATAAAACGTCAACTAATTAAGATAAAAACGGTGAGGTCGATATGTTATTTCTGGTTCGATTATTTGTTAGCCGGCTGATATAATTTTTTGATTGCTTTGAAATAATAAAAAGTGAAATTAATCACCTATGGTTATCGCTCGTGTAGTTCCACGAACAGTAGAATGAGTGAAAAGTTATCAGTAACCACGTGGATTCGAAATTAAACGTATAAACACATCAGGACTGTGATAAGGCCACCTCGGTGGAATTGTTTATCGGAACAGCAGATCCATGCGTAATGGTAATGTGTTTATCTGCGATGGATGTTCCGTGTACGTAGCGGCCATGTTGCCCCAACACTTGACATGATTAATCGTTGTATTTCTGCTGCCATTAGCAGCCCTGACGGCCACTGCAGCTACCTCAACCACACCACCGCTGTTAACTCGAACGCCAACAAGATACCAATTTATATAAGAAGTTTTGTCACTGGAGACACCAAGTGATTATACAAAACAACTTGGATCGTACGTTATCTTTGACCAATCTAAGGAACTTTTTTATTTATGACCCGAACGCAATTGGTCCAAAAATATTATCATTATCAAACCGGAGTTTTGTAAGAAAACAAATCGCGGAACGAAAGAAATCTTTTTGAGTTGTCACAATCAACTAAATGAAAATGCTCATTTGATAAAGCTTTAAGTTTTTTACTACTTTCGTGTCCAAGTGTATCGATTTTGAATCAAATTTGCCAACTCTAACACTGTTAAGATTTATGAATCCATTTTTCATTTTTATTCGGGCCATAAACAGTAGTAAACATATAATAACAAACAGGAAAAACAAGTTAAAACGAAATCAATCTCTTATTGTATTTATTAATTAAGTTTTATTATGTTTACCTTGGCTTCGAACCATTTTCTCTCCGACTGGATAGTTTTCTGATAAGTTATGAAAATAAATAATATGAAACGATAAATATAAATTTTGAAAATGTAATGTAGGCTAGACTAGCACTGCAAGTGGTAGCAGACACATAATAAAATACGGCATTTGACATCGTATTTTACATGTCCTGAAAGCTCTTAGCAGGTCACTTGTCTTGTAATGCGTTCTGCAGAGGTGTACGTTGCCAACTGCACGGTAATTCATGACTTCAACGCCGAAAGTGAATTACTTCCTATTTATAATATTCTCCAAACACGAAAAACTAACAAACGTGACGATTGCATAGGGGGGGGGTTGAAGTGTGAAAGTATCTTAAGCCGGTCCTCGTAATTAAATGTCCTTATCCGACGATAAATTACCTCAAAATTGACGAAAACATAAACTATTTCAAGGTTTCTTGATAACCTAACTGATAACCTGACAGAAACGCGCATGTAAGAGTGGTATTTACTTATTACCGATTCGAACAAAGGTTGATAAAGCAAAATAACTTCATTAAAAATCGTTCATTTTAACCTTGATGTCCGTTGTCCAGAGGAATGCGATCAATTAATCGTAAAAAATTGATCAAGTTAAATCAGCTATTGAACGGCTTAAAAATAGCCACTGGTAAATAATTGAAGAGGAAATGTAAAAATTAGGAAAATCCTGTAGATTAATAATACTGGTGAAAAATTTTATTATTCGGTTGGAAACATGAAGTAATGAACTGTTTTTTTACGGTATGATTAAATGATTGCAAATATAAAATCGAAGAATAAAACAAGAAACATAAACTATCGGGAAAATCCCGCAGGATTAAATTGAAGAAATAAAATGCAACAGATTGAGTATATGAACCTGCTTAAGGAAAAATAAATTAATTTAAAGTTATCATAAATAAGAAAATAATTATGAAAATTCAGCTGCGAAGATGAAAAGAAAACTAGACAATAACTCTTGAACTGTGCATCGAAAAGCAATTTTATTTAACAAACTTTGACCGCTAATATAACACGAAAACTAAGCGTTTGAGTAAATTATGAAAATTCAGCTGCTAATAAGATGTAAAATCGTTATAAAATTAAAAATTATCATTGTGAAAGGAGAGTGAGTGTGTGTCAATCTTTAAAGAAACAAACAAAAATTAAGTGCTTGTAAGGTCCTATTTAGAATAAATTAATAAAAAATTTTAAATTGGGAACAATAAATCAATTAACTACTTAATGGTAAAAATATAAAGACAACAAAAGTGAAAAATTATTAAAGTTCTGCAGATGTAATTAAAAAACTGGGAGGGGGGGGGGGCTGGATAAACATTTGAAAAAAAACAACAATAAAGTAGTTGTGTTCATTTTTAGGGAAACTTAATTCGAAATTATAAATTACAAACAATGAAAATAAATTAACTAATCCTAAAAATTACAAGCAATAATAATTAAAGAAGAATATCTTGTAATGTTAAAATTAAAAATGGTGTTCGCGAGAAGGGGGGGGGGCATGTAAGCCTCTGAAAAAAACAAACCATAATAAAGTTAGGGTTCATTTTCTGTGAATATTAATTGAAAACAAGTGTAAATTAAGCAATCATAGAAACTTCAAGAAAACTGAATTTATAATTATTAAATCATCATTTTAAGCTGAGTTAAATCAGCTACTGAACGGCTTAAAAATAGCTATCGGTAAATAATTGAAGAGGAAATGTAAAATTTAGAAAAATCCTGTAGATTAATACTGGTGAAAAATTTTGCTATTTGAAAGTATTAACGGTTGGAAATATGAAGTAATGATTGTTTTTTTTAAGGTATTAAATTAATATAAATGATTGCAAATATAAAATCGAAGAATAAAATAAGAAACAAAACCTATCGGGAAAATCCCGTAGGATTAAATTTAAGAAATAAAAGTTAAGTTATCTTTAAGTTCAAGTTAAGTTAATTTCATGTTATCATAAATAAGAAAAACAATTACGAAAATTCAGCTACGAAGATGAAAAAATGAAATGAAAAAATCGTAATAAAATTAAAACTTATCATTGTGAAATGACAGGGGATGTGCTAGCATTTGAAGAAACAAACAAAAATTAAGTATTTGTAACGTCCTTTTTAGAATAAATTAATTGAAATTTTTAAATTGGAAACAATAAATAAATTAATTACTTAATGGTAAAAATAGAAGGATAACAAAAGGAAAAATTATTAAATATCTGCAGATATAATTAAAAAAACTGGGGGGGGGGGCTTCATAAACATTTGAAAATACAAACAACAATAAAGTTCTTATTCGAAATTGTAAATTACTAACAATAAAAATAAATTAACTAATCCTAAAATTACAAACAAAAATTAAAAAAGAAAATCTTGCAATAATAAAAATCTTGTTCGCGAGTAGAGGGGGGGGGCATGTAAGCCTCTGAAAAAAACAAACTATAATAAAGTTAGGGTTATTTTTCTGCGAAAATTAATTGAAAACCATAAGTATAAAAGAAAACTAAAAATTCCTTGCTGATGGAGGGGGGGTGAACAAACAAAAAAGTGCTTATGAAGTACTTTTTAATGGTACATTTACTGGACATATTAAAATAAAATTCTAGAAGAAAACACCCCCTTAGCAGAGTTTATAATTAAAAATGATTAATATAAAGATTTTGCAGAGATAAAATTAAAAATCTTCTATACGGGATTACGGGATTCTATACAAGATTAATTACGTCATTGGAAATTAAAATTGAAAACAGCCCAAAAATTCCTGCAGGGATACAAGTAAAATTGTTTATTAACAAAGATTATAACAATAAATTTCACAACAAATATTTTAAAACACAGACAACAAGAATAAATTTAAAAAGTTACTTTTTATGGGAAAAACGATAAAAATTAAAACCAAAACTTAAAAAATTATGAAAACTTCACGATATCCATGAATATCCTATTTTTTCTAGAGAGACGTTCACTGTTGAAGAAACAGACAACAATAAAGTAATTCAAGGATTCTTTACAAGAAAAAATCAATTTAATTTTATTTGTTGTGGAAGTTTATTAAAACAATAAATAAAATAATCGTGAAAAATAAAACAAAGAAGTAAAATATGAAAAATCCTGAAATCCTAAAAGGTGAAGAAAGAAACAACCACACAATAAATTCTTCTCGAGTTCATTTCAGTGGCAAAATTGTTTGGAAAAAATTAGGAAGTATTTAAATAAATTAATCGTAAAATTTAAAGCAAAAAACTAAATAAATCATAAATATTTCTTATTTTATTTTTTCTTTATGGTTTATGTTTGAAAGAAAAAATTAATAGAGAAAGAAGAAATTTAAAAAATAGAAAAGTTCTTATAAAACTTGTGAAGGTAACAAACAAAAATTGGAAAAATCCCGCAGTATAATTAAAATAACTATGACCAAGAAAATTTACTTGAAAAAATTATGAAAATCTGGCAGCAATAAAATTAAAAATTATCCTTACGAAGGAGAGCGGGGCAGGGGCGCGTTAACGTTTGAAGAAACAAACAAGAATAAAGAGATTGTAGGGTTCCATCAAGGGAAAATTAATTGAAAATTTTAAATTGGAAAAATAATAAACTAATCGTAAAAATAGAAACAAAGTGTTATGAAAATTCCGTAGATAAAATTAAAAATCTTCTTACTTTCGAGAAAAAAAATCTTCCGTACTAGGAGAACTAGTAGAAAAAAGGGGGTTACGAATTTAACCGTTAAAGAAACAAAAATAACAGGGTTAATAATTTTACAATTACAGTCGACTCTCGATAATTTGAACACTCGTTAATTTGAATCTCTCGATAATTTGAATTTTTTTCCGGTCCCTTGAAAAATACTCGATAAATTGAATAACATCAATATTAAATTTTTTTAGAATTTTTAAATTAAATTAGAAATTTTTTCGGAGAAAATTTTCTCTGGTCCCTTGAGTTTCAATTTATCGAGAGTCGACTGTAGTATTAAAAATTGGAAACAACAAAAATAAATCCTGCGGCGATTTTTTTGCTTAAATAAGGTTAACAATTTATTTTTATGGGGAAAACTAATTAGAAACAAACTAAAAAAAATTGAAAACTTTTGTAAGGATAAAATTTAACATCTGCCTTATTAGGGAATAAGGTCAAAGAAATAAATAACAATAAAATATCTATTCAATCCAATTATGATACGACCGGGTTCATTTAAAAAAAAATTAATTTGAATTTCATTTCCTGTGGAATTTTATCGAAAACCATAAATAAAATGATTATAAAACGTTAGGAAAATCTATCAGGTGTGTTATTCGTGAAAAAAAGCAAGAATAAAGTGAAAGATCGGTCCGTTTTAAAGCAAAATTCATTAAAATTTTAGATATGAAAGAATAAATAAATATATTTATTACTGGTAAAAAATATTAAAAAAACAGAGTAATTATTAAAGTTGAATCAATTTCAAAATTTTCAGGGGCGGAGGGGGGGTTAAAACGTTGAATAATCAACTAATAATAAAGTGCTTCTGTGTTCTATTTAAAGGAAAATTAATTGGTAACTTTAAATTACAAACAATAACAATAAATAACTAAAACTAATAATTTTAAATTGTAAAAACAAATGAGTATACATAAAGAAATTATAAAAATTGAAAGAAAATCTAAACTTCGAAAATTTGAAGGATAAAATTTAACAAAAAACCTTATTGAGGGGGGTGTGTACACAAACAAAAATTAAATGCTTTGAAAGTTCATTGTAAGGGAACATTAATTGGAAATCTTATGTTGGAAACGATAAAAATAAATAGCTAATCGTAAAAATGAAATCGAACCTAGAAGAAGAACCTAGAGGGCCATGCTAAGAAATGTTGTGACGTTCTCTATTCGAACCCACAATTTCCACATCGTAACCCAACTAGCGATCAAATCAAGCCACTGCTGTGGACTGAAGTAACCAATAATATTTATAAACATCCAGCAGAGATAAAATTATTTATCTTGCGCACAGGGAGGGGGGCACTAATTAAGTTATAATGAAGTTCACTAATAAATTTTTAAAAAAATTTGTATCGAAAAAAGTAAATCTTTTTTTGTCGGAAATTATAAAAATTGAAAGAAAAACTAATCAATTATAAAAATGTTGCAGAAATAAATTTAAAAATTTTCCTTACATGGGAGCGGAAGAGGGTTACACCTAAAAGAAATAAACATCAATACAGTGATGGCACGGTTAATTATAATATTCTGGGAAATTTTAAATTGAAAACGATTAAAAAAATCTTGTAGTGATAAAAATAAAACTTTGATGCTTGGGAATGAAAGGGGAGGGGGTGTATATTTAAAAAAGTAACAATCAAATAAAAATTTTCCTAATATTGGGAAAATGTGTTTAAAACAATAACAATTTTAAAAAAATCTAAAAAAATCATGAAGGGTAGAGAAAATGTTTTATATTTTATATTCCTTATTCCGGAGGGTAGGGGGAGTGTTAACAATTGTAAAAACAAACCACAATACTGCAAGTGTTGGATTCTGTACAATAAAAAAATTAATTGAATTTTAATAAATAAAATGATAATAGAAAATGAAAGAACTAAAAAACCACGAAAAATCCTGCTGAGAAAAAACATTAAATCTTCCATATTGAGCAGGGGGAGGGGGAAGTAACAGTGAATCTGCAGTAAAAACACAGAAAATTAAAAACATTGCTTATTTCTTTTTTCGGGGTTAATTTATAAAAAAATTAAATCCTTTTTGCAGGAGGATAACAATTAAAGTGTTTGTAGGTTTAAAACAATAAACAAAATAGAAGGATTCTAAAAATTGTATAGGGATAGAATTTTAAATGCTCAAAAAATTATGAAAATCTTGTAGGGTTAATATTAAACATATTTCTTACAAATTTTGAAGAAATAACCAACAATGAAGTGATTTTATAGTTAAATAATTGCAAATGTAAGCCAATAAAAGAATTAAACCTAAAAATTAAAAGATTAACAGAATCCTGCAAGGAGAAAATTTTAAATCTCCTTCACGGGGCGGGGGGGGGGGGGTATTAATTTAAAGAAAACATAAACCTAAGAGAAAATTTATTGCAAACAAAAATTAATATCATAAAAATCCTGCAGGACAAATAGAAAAACTATGAAAATTCTACAGGTAAAAATTTGTTTATTTTCATATCTTCAGGAAGGGGGGGGGGGTCAATTAACAATTTAAGAAACCAACAAGTACAAAGTAATTTTAGGGAAAAATTAACGTGCAAACAAAAAGTAAATTAATTTTTCCACAAAATTGAAAAGAGAACTGAAATATTATAAAAATCTTGTAGGATTAATTTCTTAAATTTTGGTTACCGAGCAAACAGCAACAAAATTGTGTGTATGATTAATTTTATGTGAAAAATAAAATGGAATTTGGATGCAATTAATAAATAAATCGTAAAAGTTGATAAATTGAGCATTGACAGCTTAAAAATAGCTGCTACTGATAATTGAAATGAAAACATAAAAATTACGCAAATTCCGCATAGTTAAGTATTAGCAACAAAGTGCGTGAGTCTTTTAAGAGAAAAATAAATTCGAAATATGAAATTGGAAAAACCATTGTGTGTTCGACGTTCGAACAGAACGAAGTAAAAAGTGAGTGTGTGGAACCTTTTAACGAAAATAAATTAGAAATGTAAAATTGGAAGCAACAAGTAAATAATTAATCGTAAATTGAACAGATTAAAAATAGCTATCTGTTATAATTAAAGAGGAAAACTAAAATATCAGGAAAATCCTGCAAGGTTAAAATTAACAATCTTCATTACTGCAATAAAATTATGTGTTGGCATCTTGAAGAGAAAAAGAAATAAATTAATCGAAGAAATTGAAAGGAGAACCTAAACAATTAAATAATTCTGCAGTTAAAAGTTAAAAAACTTCGTAAACTGGAGGTGTCGACCTTTGAGGAAAAAAAACAGCAACAAAGTGAAAATAAATTGGAAATGGAAAATTGAAAGCGTCCAAAATAATGATATGTCTACCTTATTACCAAAGAATTACGTTTGGTTAATCTTAGTAAAAAAAATAAATTTTTTAATCAAAATATGTTCAGGTCGATCTAAGCAATTAAGGCTTGTCAAATCAGAGTTGAGATTACAATTTGTTATTTTCGTTTTACGTAATTAATAAACATTTCCGGTTTCGTTTTAGTGGCAAGTTTTGTATCGAAAAACTAAAGCTGCAAATAAACAAGGAGGGATCACGTTTTCAATATTAGAAACCAATTCTGAAACAAAGAATGGCGTCGAAGTCTTCCGAATCAAAGTTATTTAAAAAAATGTGATGAATTATGATAGAATTAGTTCCATTATGTATTTTAAAGAAAATTAAGTTGGGAAGTAACAAGACGAGCGAAAATAGCAACCGACGTGTAAAATATTAAGCACTTATTTTTACTTAGAAAATCCATTAATAAAATTCACCTCTAGGTTAAAAGAATTTTTAAAAAGAACTCTCAAACTTTGTTATCTATTCTTATAGTAAAATTCAAAATATTTCGTTATGTTAAATCTCGTCAATATTTAAAATCCGGCTCACCCTACTATTTGCGAAATTTATTTTTAAATAAAAAAGGTAGCCAAAGAAGACTTTAAAATTTATTATGCTAAATGGTGATCCGTTTGAAGTAAACATCACCTAAAATATTTATCTTTGGCTCATCATGTTTTCAGCAAATAGCGATTTTCTTAAAAACCCACCTTTCATGGTAAGTAATCGCTTATTTCATTCGACTGTCTCGACTGCCAACGACTTGTTATTACGAGGGGAACGAATTTCATGAAAAATGTTTCTCGTTGCACCTTCTTGTTCGTGACGTACTAGTTCGGCGTCCGGAGGGCGCCACTTGTACAGGAATCGAAAGGGATAGAGTAGGAGATAATGAAAAGTAGGCCTGAGCTTTTTAGACTTTGATGTATTCACAAATTCATACCAACTTCACGTCGATGAACTCTAAAAACTCATCTTTACAAAATGTAATTTATCTTCGTGTCATGATGCTTGTTTTCAGTGTTTTCTCAAACAACAGGCTACAAGAATGCAAATAACAATTAACGTAAAAATTAATAAATCCGTCGTTTTGTGTGCCAAAAATGTTGGTATAAATAAATTCTTGCACTCCCCTCGTATGCAGGTAACCCAAACATCAAAATAAACTTGCGATAAGGTGAAACCCGACAATCTCACGTAGGTAAAATTTTCCTAATCAACCATTATGACTCGCACCGGAAAATCGGTAGCACACATCCACCTTTAAATCAAAACAGAAATAAACAAAACACAATACAACAAAGAAGGTGTTCGAGGTTAATATCCACATTTTCGGTATAAATTACGTCACCTCCTCTACAACAGCAGTTATTTACATTACCTTAACAGGCTTAATTAAAAAATGCGTAAGCCAGATAAGTACACGTCTAGAAAATGAGATAACTAATTGCAGATGGGTAGATTAACCAAGAAAAACACTCGCTAATTAACTAACAAAAGAGTACAAGCGACGAAAAAGTAATAAAAGTTGTTTTAATTATTTTGGAAGATTTTTTAACTCATTTATTAAAGGGGTTATTTTTTGCTTTGTGTATGAGTCGCCTTAATCGATATAATTGTATTCAATTATTTAAATTTAAATTACATACATATTATTACCCCGATACCTATCTGTATTAAGGGCTTTGAAAGCTTCATTGACTATCCTTCCGGAGGATCCATCCTCCAAGCGGTTGTCCGAAGGAAAAATGATTAAAATTAAGAGTGATATTTTGTCAGACATTTTCTGACAATTATAAAGGGTGTAATTTCCACACGAGTGGAAATGAACGGATTTGATTGAGTTCACAAATTTCAGAAAATAAAAACAAGATTATTAAAAAATCATAGGTAATTTACACATCAATAATTTATTTAGAAACTTAAAATAAATGCAAATGATAACTCAAGAAAAGCACGAGAAAGTTTCAAAATATTGTATCTGAGTTATGTCGAAAGACACATGGTAATGACATTTTTCAGCAATATAAAATCATAACTTGTACATTACACCAAAATATTTTTAATTTATGTAATTGCTAACATTTAAATTTAATTTTTCGTCGGGCACGTAAGTAATATAAAATTTCAAAAAATTAATTCTTTAACATAAATAAGCGCGAAATCTTTTTCAGGGTTCCATTAAATAGGTAAAATTCATAAGCAGGATATTAACGTCCGGCATTAGGATGACTTGTTCTAGTTTATTAATTCGCCCACGAGAATGTTGATGTACCTACAGCTTTCATCTTGGCAGAGAAAAGAAATTAGCAAGTCGTAGTGGGCACCTTTGATATACATAGGAGTTAAATTTTCCCAACGGTCTTTCAAAAATTGTACGAACAGGTGTAGTGTTGACAGCAACTCGATATTTATAAGCAATTATGGTGTCGCACAAAATTGGATGAAATTTGAATTTTTGAACGAACGCGATATTTTTAAGGCTGAAAAAGAAGTCGACAATGACATAATAATAAACTGCGAGATGATTAACCAACAACTTCATAAAAAAATCGTTGACATATTTTCGACTGATGCTTATAACAAGACTCTCTTTGTTTATATTTCATTAAAACTTTAATTAACCATTTTGCAATTACTTTGTATCTAAGAATCCCGTATGAATCATAACTGTCAATGATGACTCGCGTGTATTTTTGTTACTACATCAAATTATTCACTAAAAGTCTCAATTTTCAATATCAAATCAAGTGACGTATCAGTTTTTGATTTGGCACGTTAATTAGCAATTTCCTTTATTAATTAAAAAAGTTCGTCCTTGAAATTTATTGTTGATCGTTTTGTTATCACCTTTAAAAATAATTTTTTGCACCTAAAATTGTACAGATTTAAATTATTTTGTTGATCGATTGACGTCATTTAAAACTACGTTTTATGTTTTATTATACCGAAACAAAAATCAGTTCAACATATAAAACAAATTAATAATACAGGAACGATTCTTAAATCCACAGAATGTTAATGTTCGCCGGATGGCTAAGCTAAGAAATTCCGCTCTGTAGCTCAACCGGCTAAAAAGCTTTGCTCTAGCTAAAAGATCGGATCAATCTATAGTTTTGAGCAATTTAAAAAATCGTAGTTTAGCTTGAGGGCGCATTTAATACGAGATTGTCTAGGTTGTGCGGCCTAAAGGCCGCACTGCGAGAAATTATGTCATCAGAGTAAACCGCAATAGTTAGTAAATAAGAAATAAAAAATTTATAACCTAAAACATTCGTATTTTGCTTATAATCCTTGAAACAAGCGAATTTATTTAATTAATTAGGCCCATTTTAGTGTTTTTATTACAAATAATTCATGGTGAAAAAAATTTTTTTTTAATGCTGATTAGATAACAAATAAGGAAGTTATATAAAATATATAAATTTTAATTCTGGAAATTAATAATAAATTTAAAAAAGTTGTAGTACCTACACGAAAAATTCTAAAACTTTCGTGTTCTACTTATCATAAATTCTTTAATCAATCGGATTATTTTAATCTCGTCGGCTCATGAACAGCTTTTGTAGTGTGAATATATTAATAAATAAATAAAGTAAAACTTGAAGCCGAATTTTGATAAATTATATAAAACATGATTAAATTAAAATTTTCGTGTTTCGCTTAAAATTATAGACATATTTCGCCCCTACCCCTATCGCGAATTTTTTTGATGAAATTAGTATCAAACATTTGAGTTTCCATTCAAATCATATTATGCACGTTTGTGAAAACTTTAGAGACGGCTTTCGTTTATATTTCTGCCCCCACCATCGATTTTTTTTTTTGAAATTTAGTGTTATTCTGCTATTCCGGTCGTTTGAGTTTGAAAGGTTTTTAATAAAAATTCAATTCTTTTGGATAATTTTGGGAGGGGATGTAGAAATAATAGCCCCCCCCCCTTCTCATTGTGATTTTTTAAATAATATTAAGATTAATCTATCGAGAATGGTTTGAGCTTCTATTCCCATCGTTTGAACCCCAAAGGTAAAAAAGCGCTTGAAAGATTGTGAAATTGAAAACATCAGCAATATCGCTCTGAACAGAATTTTAGTGTTGCTGGAAATAATTAAAAAGCTGTAAGTTTTTAAATCATTATCATCGTCGATAAAAAAATTTGCTAGTCCATAGGCAATTGCTCGAGTTATTCGTGAAAATTTTTACGTCGCAAATTTTTTTTAAGTTTGTGTTATATTCGTTTGAGCTTCTATTCCTATCGTTTGAATCCCAAAAGGTAAAAAAAATTTGCGGTGGGAGGGGGGCGAATTATTTAAATTTTCTTATAATTAAAAAAATTATTTTCGTGTTTCGTATAATCCCTGAGATAGGCAAATTTATTTTAATTCCTTCGACCTACTTTTGAAGGTTTTTATTACAGATAATTTTATTCACAACTTAAAAAAATTTAAAAAAAATATCGATAAGATATCAAATAAAATAGTTCGAGTAGACGAGTAAACAGAACTCCTAAAATTTGCGTATACGATATTGAACACAAATTCTTTCACCAAGCGTATTGCGTAAATTTTTTATGTGATTAGGCTCTACGAAGACCGTGATTGGTTGTATGCCTTTAGGGTCTCTATAGTCATGTGTACTACCGTCCTAAGGAAGAAAGTCCTATCTGCATTTTCATAGTTTTCCGATATTTCATATCATTTTTGTAAACGCGTCATAACTTGTGTTTAGGACAAACTAATTAGACGTTTTATGGAGTTATCTTGCTAAAGAGAGGACTTTTACAAGTAGGAAAGATTGGGCCACAAAATATCAAAACATGAAAAACTGAAATTTTGCAGATAGGACTCTCTTCCTTAGGACGGCAGTGTATGTAACACGGTAAACCATCGATTTCGTTTGTTGGTCTTTGACCTTAAAGTGGCATATTGAATACGGGTCGGCGTTCGGCCTCCCACATATTAAACAATAACATAAACCTAAAGAAACTAAATTTTGATAAGAGAGTAAATAAAAAATTCATAAATTCTGCTAGGCAAGAATTTTTATTTTTATATATTTAATTCTGCAATTTAGTTTCTATTCGTTATTTTCCACAATTTAAATTTTTGTCACAAGATTTTCTATTATTTTTTCAACATTTAATATTCAGTTTTTGACCTTTCATTATTTTTTTTTATTCTCCACTTATTTTGTTTGTCAAGTTTCTTGATTACGTTTTCCTGAGGAAATTATAGAAAAATCGAAACAATTGTGAGTTATCACTTTTATAATTTCCATTAATTTTACCCCCCCCCTCCCGCGCCCCGTTTTAAAATTCATAATCTTCATTTCTTTAATTTCACATCGAATATTTTATTTCTGGAATGCCTCCAAGTGTATTTCTGCTTAAAATCTGCATGTATTATAAACTTATAATTAAAATGATTCTGTTTTATCGCATTTTTTAAGTTATTTTTGTAAAACATTTTGATTTACAAATACGTGCTAAAAACCACCTATTATTTTGAATAAAATTTTCGTGTTTTGCTTATAATCCTTACAACAGGCAGATTTATCATAATCCTTTCGGTCCATTTTAGTGGCTTTTTTATTACAAATAATTCATAATTAAAAAGAAAGAAAAAAATGTTGCTAAAATATTCAATAAAAAAGTTGCAGAAAACGAAAAACAGAATTCCTAAAATTTTTTTATTTTGCTTGCCATAAATGCTTTACCCAAGCGGATTATTTAAATTTTTTCGACTTATTGAGCATTCCTTATTGTCAAAAATATTAATAAATAAAAAAATGCAAGAAGCAAAAATAAAAATTTCCAATCAGGCGAATTTATTTTAATTCCTTCAGCTTATCGTTTCTTTATTACGAACAATTCATAATTTCAATTCACAAAAAACCATCAATGCAGTCATTCGAACCTGTAAGTTCCGCGCTGTAACTCAACCAGCGATCACACCTAGCTATTGCTATGGTTAAGGGGTCGGGTTAATCGATCATATTATATAGGACGATAAACCTGTTTAGTTTAATTAGACGCGCACGATTAGATTAACAAATTTTAGTTTAGGTATCTGTAAAGAGGTAACGAGAAAAATTTGATTAACGGACGGATTATGCTTTTTTTAGCAGAAGCAAAAATGTGATTTAAATTCAAAAATTTTTGAAATATCAATTAAGTTGTCGAGGCTTGTGTAAATATTTTTATAGAAGCGCCATAAATTAACCGGCGTTAATTATAAGCAAAAAATTATAAGATTGTCGCGATTAGCCAATTTTTTAAAACGTTTTGAAATTTAATCTCGCAATACCGGCGATGCGATGGTAACAAAAGCCACTTAATAATGCCAAAAATAAAAAGTAAAATCCGACGTTAATTAGTAAATTGGCGCCATCCCATTACTTGAAAGTTATTAATGCACGAAGGTGTACTTCAGCGCAAGCCAAAATTCACAAAAGTGTTCAACTAATGTTTCTTTTTATAGTAAAAGTTCGCGACAGAAATCGCGAGTGGAGAATTAAAAATTTAATAAACCTACAATAAAACGATAATTTCCTTCTAATTTCCCAACATTTTACAATATTTTGAAATAAAAATCAAAATACCACACTTTGACATTTCGCACCTGCTCCGTTTTCTAATTTTAATTAATGGCCGAGTCGGTGCAATCGTATCCGAAATAAAAAATTTTGAAACGACAATAAAATTTTTCAGCACCCAAGTTGACAACCAAAATGAAGTAATAAAACAGGTGCTCGGTGAAAAAAAGTGCCACTACCTGATAAAAATATTCATTTTATAAGCGAAACGATTAATATAAAAATAAGCTGGAAAATATTTCATTTTTTATCCGACCTGATTAGTTTTCCGAAGTAAATTTTCCAAAATAACTTATGCATATGTGATTGATTACCTTTGCAAACTATTTATACCTCTTTAAATGCTCCCTAAAACAGAATAATTTATGTAGGAGTATTTTGGGGATATTCAGAATATCCCGGTTCCGTTATCACCAAACTGTTTTATGGATTCTATCTAAACTCGTGCAAGGTAACTAGATTAGTGCAGCTTGTCTACCGTGATTGTGCTCACCCGCTAGTAATTATCTTTCAAATTCGGCCTGGGACTTGGGGACTTACTGACCGACCCTTCGGTTTGTGAAAAGCACCTTCCTACGGATCCCAAAGTAAAACAATCAACACCTGATGAGATATTGTAATTTCCCGTTTTCTCTTTAAAGCTATGCTAAGAGTATGCAAATTATCCTTTTGTAATCAATTCAATTGTTTTACAATAGCTTTTTCGAAAATAAAAATTGTATTCACTAATACGAGGCAAGTTTTCAAAATTTTCTCAAATTTTTCTTTTCAGCACAAAAACTACGATTGAATTCATCCAAGGGGAATTTATCCCATCTTACGTGCATTCGAGTTAATGGTCGTTTTAGCTTCTCCTGAAATTATTTTCATTTCTTCCTATCCATTGCATCGTTTCAATTACACTTTTCGTTATCCACTCATTTGGGAGGCTTTTCTTTCACGCTTCTCTATATTTTCATCCGCTTAATTCTCATTATTCCTAAGCGTTAATTTTCTTTATAAATTGAAAATCGGATGAAGAAGAGGATAGAAAAAAGGTAAAAATAGATCAACAACGCTAAATAAATTGGAAGAAAAAGCCAACATAATAAAAATTTTGCTGAAGAAACCTAGAAAACCTGAATGCACAAATTTTCTTTTACCTACGACGTGAGGTGAATAAAATTTTCCATTTTCCTCACAGTGCAAAGTATACGAAAATTTTATACGTTAGTTTGGTGTGAATTTTTTCAGGAGGTTGCTAATTTTGATTTTTTGGTTCCTACGTATTTAGTTTTTATGCGTACAAATATACATTCTTTTTTTTTTATATAGCATTTAGTAATTAATCAAGCAATTAAACGAAAACGAACGGTTACACAAACGACTTCAAAAATCAAATATTTTAGTCAAATTTTATACAGGGTGTCTCAGTGATCAAAACGAAGTTTTTAGGTAGCGATAGAAATATTTTTCTAAGAAAAAACTTCCTCGAAAATTGTCGTCTATAGCAATTTTTCTTATATCTGCTTTAAAATAGCCATAGCGCCAAAAGTATTGATCTTTTAGTGTTAATCATGTCCAGTTATTTTAAAGAGTGTGAAATTATCTTTAAATTTCGTTATAGTCGTTTATTGCTTAGAATCAACGATTTTCGAGATATAAATTAAATTAAGCTAAAAAATGTTAATATTAAAAATAATTTTATCAAAAATTAAAGAAAATTTAAAATAACTAATTTTAAACAAATATAAATTCCCGTTCCGAATAGAAAATTTCACGGGCTACAAATTTGGTCTTGTCAACTTTTTTAAAAACCGGTCCATTACCGAGAAAAACTGAAATTAAAGCAGTAAAAAGTAGTTTTTAAGTAAATACACTGAAAATTTAAATAATTCGAAAGATGATAAATCAAAGCTTTTCATATAAAAATAATAAAAATCAGGGAAAGGAGTCGACTAAATACGGATTTCATCGAGTGAGAACTTCGAATTCGGTGGCAAATTGCACAGATATCAACAACCAATTTGTTGGATTTTCTAACTAAAAATTGAAAATTTTCAATTCCCGGCTAAAAAAATAGAGGATTAGGAGTTTCATTATTTTTTCATATTTTATACTTTGTTGTAAAATTTTCTTGAAAGGTGGGGCTGCTCAAACGAATTGCTCAGTAACTAAATTATTACCAGTTCCATCACCATTAATCCATTCATGCGCGTCATCGTGGATTGTCTTAGTTGACAGTATTTTAAACAATAAAAGACTATAATAATCACATTATAGATCATTTTAAAGGCACCGAATGATTAATCCTGAAAAATTAATAATTTCCCTGTTATGGCCATTTCAAGTTGTAAATAAGAAAAATCGCTTAAAGAAAAACTACCCTTTAAAGCTTTGCATTTTGACCAAAAAAATTTCTTGCGTCTTCTATCACCACATGGAAGCCTTATTGTATTGATCGGTGAAACACCCTGTATATAATAATTGAGTAGTTAAAAACGATGCAATGTGTGAGCATCGCAATCGAAATACTCGAAAATATAATTTTTGGTTATGCAGACAATCACGGATCAGTGCGGCCTTTAGGCTACACAAGCAAGGCAATCACGTAGTAGTACATAATAGCCCAAATTTATCTGCGTGTCTGGAACATCAACTTGGTGCGGCCCTTTTTGGCAATCTCGTACTGCATGGTTAAGAAGTATGGTAATATTTACCACTTAATTTATAAAAATGAACAGTTTGACATAATCCATTTTTAACAAAACGAAATGTTTTACTTTCTTGGTCATAATAAATTTTTAATATACAGGGTGCTCACGCGATCAAACGCGATCTCTTGATGGTGATGGACATTTTTTCAAGAAAAATGTTTGAATAAAATTTTAGTCAAAATATTTTCAAGCTATATTTTGAATAAAATTGCCACATAACCGAAACTGTTGAGTTTTCAATGTTAATGTGATCTCATAAACTTTTAAAAAGAATTCGAATATCTACAAACTAGATTTTATCCCTTTATTGTCTAAAATCAACGGATTTCGAGTTATGAATTAAATTAAGAGAAAAAATGGTAAAAAATCTTAATTTTATTTTTCTTTGTTTTTCTTGCAAGCACTGTATATTTTAAACGAAACGTTTTACAAAAAATTGATATCCCATTTTACATAGCAAATTTAAGGCTCTATTTCCCCGGCACCCCCACCACAAAATATTCAAATCGGACTTGGTGAAATCGTTTGTACTATGTTTGTATCTGTTTGTACCGCAAAAATTTTCGTTTGTACCATCAAGACAAAAAAGTTACAGCACTTTCAAAGTGGGGGTGCCAGGGAAATGCCAGCACCCCCACCTCAAAATATTCAAATCGGACTTGGTAGAATCGTTTGTACTACGTTTGTATCGGTTTGTACCGCAAAAATTTTCGTTTGTACCATCAAGAGAAAAAAGTTACAGCACTTTCAAAGTGGGGGTGCCAGGGAAATGCCAGCACCCCCACCTCAAAATATTCAAATCGGACTTGGTGGAATCGTTTGTACTACGTTTGTATCGGTTTGTACCGCAAAAATTTTCGTTTGTACCAACAAGACAAAAAAGTTACAGCACTTTCAAAGTGGGGGTGCCAGGGAAATGCCAGCACCCCCACCTCAAAATATTCAAATCGGACTTGGTGGAATCGTTTGTACTTCGTTTGTATCGGTTTGTACCGCAAAAATTTTCGTTTGTACCATCAAGACAAAAAAGTTATAGCACTTTTAAAGTGGGGGTGCCAGGGAAATGCCAGCACCCCCACCTCAAAATATTCAAATCTGACTTGGTGGAATCGTTTGTACTTCGTTTGTATCGGTTTGTACCGCAAAAATTTTCGTTTGTACCATCAAGACAAAAAAGTTACAGCACTTTCAAAGTGGGGGCTCCATTTCCCCAGCACCCCCACCACAAAATATTCAAATTGGACTTGGTGGAATCGCTTGTACTTCGTTTGTATCGGTTTGTACCGCAAAAATTTTCGTTTGTATCATCAAGACAAAAATCTATATTAAAGAAAAGTTTTTACGAAGTTATGAGTATTTCCAATTTTAGAGAACTCCGAGCAAGTTACGCTTGGTTACATTTCATTCAGCAGAAAAGATGTCCAAGAGTCATTTTAAGTAAATAATTTTATTATATTAATATAAAAGAAAACAAACTAAATAATTAAAAAAATTGTACAATTATTAATATATTAAGTAGTATAAATCAAAAATTGACAATTAGTTGCTACTATTGATTGTCTCACTATCTTGGACCGATCTTGTAGGTCGTCATAACGTTCCCATTTTCCAGAACTGTTACGCCAACAGTAACAGACGTAGTGACCAATAGCATTCACATTCTTTAATATTGGAGGTAGAAAACTAGTAGAAAATTACCTTGAAAATGGTAAACCGTATCGTTCAGCACAATTTGAAGGGGAACTTCTTTTAAAAAAATTATTAATTCAATTGGTGAATTTGATGTAGATGGTCCACATATTTCAAACAATACTTGTTGACCAAAGGAAGAGGTGGGCTGATTAGAAATCGGAACAGGCCTGCGGCCTACACCGTGAAGCAGACGACGACGACTTGTTGACCAAAAACTACCTTTTTTTCGTACTGGGATTTGCACATTTTGCACTGACTGAGGTTACCGTTATTTTCATTAAACTTGAAATTTAATGCATGTTGAAGGTTTAGTACACTACTATCTGGAAAATTTACCACTGTCGAAGGATATCGCGTTTCAATTTTATGCTTACATTTAACACACGTACGGCCCTCTATAACTGATGGATTATCTTTGAATAATGCATTACATAAGTAATAAGCGGTACTTGCAGCATCCACTTCGACGTGATTATTTGGTAGGTCTTTCTTATTGGTAATAATACCGATTAAAATAGAAGCCCGCTTCCTATATGTTTGTGCGTTGATACCATCTCGCATAGCATGTGCAACAAGCTCGTTTAGCAGATGTGACTTATTTCGATTGATAAAATTCGCATAATTAGAGCTTTCGGCATACGAAGAACATAGAACCTGGACTATACTATCAAATGCGCACGTATTTATCAGTGTATAATCTTTTATATTAATATAATAAAATTATTTACTTAAAATAACTCTTGTTCATCTTTTCTGCCGAATGAAATGTAACCAAGCGTAACTTGCTCGGAGTTCTCTAAAATTGGAAATACTCATAACTTCGTAAAACTTTTCTTTAATATAGATTGCCCATTATTATTTATTATAATAATAATATTAATATCCATCATTATTTTCCTTAATAGAGGGGGGAAAAAAGTTTTTTTATTATGTACTCAAGCCACCCCTGTAAAAGCGGCGTATGCGCGTTGGTCTAGAACTTTTCTACTTAGCTTGCTTTCAGCTTTTCATCTATGTCTTTTTGATACAAACGAAAATTTTTGCGGTACAAACCGATACAAACGAAGTACAAACGATTCCACCAAGTCCGATTTCACTATTTTGAGGTGGGGGTGCTGGCATTTCTCTGGCTCCCCCACTTTGAAAGTGCTGTAACTTTTTTGTCTTTATGGTACAAACGAAAATTTTTGCGGTACAAACCGATACAAACGTAGTACAAACGATTCCACCAAGTCCGATTTGAATATTTTGAGGTGGGGGTGCTGGCATTTCCCTGGCACCCCCACTTTGAAAGTGCTGTAACTTTTTTGTCTTGATGGTACAAACGAAAATTTTTGCGGTACAAACCGATACAAACGTAGTACAAACGATTCCACCAAGTCCGATTTGAATATTTTGAGGTGGGGGTGCTGGCATTTCCCTGGCACCCCCACTTTGAAAGTGCTGTAACTTTTTTGTCTTGATGGTACAAACGAAAATTTTTGCGGTACAAACCGATACAAACGTAGTACAAACGATTCCACCAAGTCCGATTTGAATATTTTGAGGTGGGGGTGCTGGCATTTCCCTGGCACCCCCACTTTGAAAGTGCTGTAACTTTTTTGTCTTGATGGTACAAACGAAAATTTTTGCGGTACAAACCGATACAAACGTAGTACAAACGATTCCACCAAGTCCGATTTCAATATTTTTTGGTGGGGGTGCCGGGGAAATGGAGCCCAAATTTAATGAGTTACAACTTTAGTAAACGTTTTTGAAAAACCAATCTATTTCAGAGAAAAACTGGAATTACTTGTGGATGTGTGCGATTACCACCGAATTCATTGTTCTCGCTTTAGTCGACTCCTTTCGTTGAAGTGTTAAATTATTGTTAGTATAGCGTATTATTAATATGGAAACCCCTAATTTATTCTAAAACAAAATCATTTATGAACTTTTGACTTATTAGTATTTGTACACAAAAACTACATTTTTCCCATCTAATTTCCGTTTTTCAGTGAAATGGATTGGTTTTTCAAAAAAATTTACTACACCAAACTTGTAGCCCCTTAAATTTGCTATCCATGGCGGGCAATTCGGTTTTTTGTAAAACGTCTCATTAAAAATATACAAGTCAGCAAGAACATTTAAAAAAAAATTCGAAATTTTTAACATTTCTTCTTTCTTCATAACTCGAAATGACTTGATTTTAGACTATTATAAAGGGATCTAATATAGTTTGTCGGCAATAGAATGCTCGTTAAAAAAGCACCAAACTGTTAACACCGAGGAATCAATAGTTTCGGTGTTATGTCCATTTGGAGACAGAAATTAAAAAAATTCCTTCAAAGAGGGTTGGTTTGGACTTGGGCAATTTTGTTTAGAAAAGCATAAAGCCCGCATTTCATTATAGCTTCTAGCAGCCGAGCTTCTAGAAGCCCAACATTTGTAATGCATTGACTCTTATGGAACCAAACTCACTTCGGCTGGTAGGCTTCTACCAGCCGAAGTGAGTTTGGTTCCATAAGAGTCAATGCATTACAAATGTTGGGCTTCTAGAAGCTCGGCTGCTAGAAGCTATAATGAAATGCGGGCTTAAGAGGTTGCGCTCGGTCGCGAGGACACTCTGTATATCTCTGCAAATGTGGCTGATAATTTATTATTGTATTGGGTATTTCAAATTACAATTTGACCTTTTCACACTTTCCGACCCACAATAAATTATTTTGATTGATACGGAAGCAAAAATTAAATAATAACAAGAAAGGATAACATTATTATCAATATCTCAAACATCGATTAAATCACGACTGTAGATTTTCCTTTTTCCAGTCTTATTTTTTATTTACTTTGTTTATTTATTAACTTTGTTACCTACAACAACTAAAATATAAAGTAAAAATTTAGTTTTTCTTTAAGGATAAGAACTAACGTAAAAAAGGGTTGATCGAGGATTCGATCTGCAGCGAATTCTTCAAGCAGCAACCGTTGTTTACTTTCTCTGATGATCTGTAAAGATCAGATAAAATTGATGGAGTGGATCATGTGTGTTTTTGGTAATGGGGCTTCACAGGGAGGCCTAGACGGTCCTTCAAACTGTATTATAAAATTAATTTCTTCCAATTCCATAATTTAAGTAATAAGAATTCTTTTACTTTTTAATTCGTTTAAGAGTTATGGGGGGGGGGGTCGAAGAAACGTAGTACATATTTTCAATTTTACCAGTCCATTTATAACTTCGTCCCAAATCAAGAATTTAAGGAACGGCTACGCTGATTTCAGAAAGCAAACCGTGACGAATTTAAAACGCAAAGTTTAAAATGGCTTTACATGGAAGTGAAATTTTGTAGTCGGCTGAAAGGAAATGTGGCGTAAAAAATAATTTTTCTATTAACTAAATTAAAAATGTATTATAAGGAAAAAGCACTTTTGCGAACAAAAAGCAGGAGCTTTTATCATTCATCAGAATGCACAAACGTCCCTTTGTTGCCTCTAATTAAGAAAATTACTTTGATAAGTGGTCGGTGTCCAGCAACCTTTGAGGCACGTCATTATTAGTTCTCAGACCAACTGAGAAACGGTCAGTTTGGTTTTAGTCACGCCTGAGGTATTAACTGCAAAATGTTGAATTATTAAGAAATCTTACGATATAACACAAAAGCGACCACTTAGCTAAATAATTGAAGTGTTTCGTCACTTTATATGTGTACACGAACCAAGGGCCATGAAGGAACACAAATGTGGGTAGATTTGCTTAACTTGAAAGCGTGACGTGAAATACTTTATGCAAATTTAATGAAAAACTGAACACTCCTCCACGTATAAACAATAAAAATAAGTAGCAAACTTATTTCATAAATAAAAGCTAAAAATAGTCGACAGAAGTTGCTTCTGGAATGGGCCTGGAAATTATCGGTTACGTTCCAATACGAGAGAGAGATGTTGTGTACTTTCAGCGTTTCAGGAGATGAAGTTGCATTTTTGAGATATTAGCATGCTTTTCAACATCCAAGTAGCCGACTACTGACTAGGTGGTATCAATACTACAAATATTGCATTTACGACTAGTTATTCTTCGAAAAACGGAATGATGGCATTTAATCGCAGACAGAATGCAAACTGTAATATATTTAGAACGGATATACTCGTAAGATGTTTCTCTTTTAGCACACAACATATGCATTTACATACTTCCATTACATTTTGAAATTTAACGATTATTACGGTTTATTATCGTCATTACTAACGTAGCCTCAATTTATACCTTCCTGAATTACACAATTCGATAAGTCATGCGAGTGCTGCTTTATCGAGTTAAAAATTTTATATTGAGATTACAAAACAGGCAACTTATTGGATTTTTAAATGGGGTATAGGTTTAATGAAACTGAAGAGTCGTTTATCACAATCATTAGAAATCCAGTTAAGGATCTGTAAATTTCGAAATCGAACGAAGGAAGAAAAGTGCTCCATAAAACAAGCTACGTCTAGAGGTTAGTTTAGTTTTTATTCGATCCGTGTCCTGTCTTGTGCGAGTGGACTCATTCATCATTTCCCTAGACTCGCGACCTCATATTCCTCTTGGGAAGGCTCTTCTCCCGATTTGACTACTTTCACCAACTTTACCTCTCGACTGAAGAGATACAATCTGGATGAAACGATGCAGTAAAACAGCCAATCAGAATATTTATGCAGATTAGTTGGATAACTTTGGATCATTTGACATAAAGAATTGAAACGAGCAGTTGCAAAGTAGTTTCAATATTTTTCGTGAATGTCGAATATCTTAAGTATTCGCGAAATTGTGGATTTATTGCTGTTTTAGAAGAATCAATCTGCTGTGCTTACATCATCGTTACGATCACAGTCGTACGAAGGTCGTACGGCACATAAAATTCAACTTGGATGTTTCTAGGGGTTGAATAAATCCTTTTGAAAACAAACGGTAAAAGGAAGCACTTAAAACAAATAAACTCGTTTAACGGTTTATTAATTCCCATTTATAATGCTTTTTGGAAATTGCAACTGTAGCTTAGAAAATAAAGTTTTATAGTCACAGTCATAGAAACTTGAGTAGGCACTAACTCTATGTGAGATATATAAAAGAACTACTTAGTTGCTATTAAACCGTCAAGTGAGCGAGTGGTATGCTCTGTTTAAAAAACAAAACAATAAAATTCAAAACATCTTCTTTCAATTTGTAATTTCAATTACTTTTCTAATTAAATCCCCGAGGAATTTTGTTGGTCGATTTAAGCACCTGAATTTCCACTCTCAGTCTCTGCTGTTATCGCTATACATTTTCTCTCAGAATCTATCACCACGAACACCGTTCTCATTTACCGTTGCTTTATCTCGAGTTCATCACATCCCCGATTCCCCTTGGATTCACCTACTCTTAGCTAACCCCTCTCTACCTAGATGATGAAATCCAATTTAGGTCCAAGTCCAAGTTCCCCTTGCGTTGTCCTGCAGCCACTTACCAGGCTGTGCAGCATCACAACAATGAGTGTTTATGATGGCGCCTACTCGACTATCGTCATAGCAACGACGTCGTAAGAGATAGGTATAATATAAGGTGTGTCACCTATAGTACTATCTGGTAAAAGACCGCATAACTTACGCTTAACGGACACACATAAATCCCGACCGAAATTACGGACGGGTCACTTTTCTTCCCCAATTTATAAAAGTAATATTTCACATAAACGAGGCCAGAAATCTCATCAAGCAAATTGTATTTCTAATCATTGCATTGTTTCGAAGTCATCATCAGGCTTACACAAAAGTTACGACGACGTGTTGCTTTTAATATTACTATCTATCAAATTTTACCCAAAAAGAAGTTAAATCGAAATTAGCATCGTCAAATGTAGGTCTAAAATAAATATAAAACTTTTGCAAAAATATATGTGAAAAGTTGTCAAGTGGCTCCAATACCGAATCATTTATAAACTCAAAGAAGAAAACGGAGCGACAAACTTGCAAGTTCAAATTATGATAAATCAAATCCTCCCCGTTAAAAAGGAAACGACAGTAGAACTAAATACCTATATTTGATTTCTCAAGTTCATCATTCATCATCATTATTATGATTTAAACTTCTCGGTGGAAAGTTGGAAACGCTCCATTCACGTAAGTTCTACGTGCAATTATGTAGACACTAATAGTCAAAATTTGCACTTAATGTTGTATTTATAATGCCATTACTTTAGCTCATTTATTCAATTTAATTTCAACTCGTATAAATATTTATTTTAAACTCAAAAATACTTATGCAACTACTTACGACAATATTTCCAAACTAACTTTTGGGCGTACTACTGTAATACCAACCTGAAACAAAAATAAAAAATTGTACAATCTATTATTACCATTTCAATTATACTACACACGATTCGTTCTATTTAGAACTCCTCAGTAAGACATATCGCGCAACCGCTCCGCGAAATTTAGCCTTTAATTTAATTTATGAAACAAATAAAACGTTACAGTAACAATTATTTTAAAATGTGATAATTGAAACTCGTTCTGCGAGAGCTTGAAAATTACTAAAATTTACACGTTGACTGAGCATAAAATAAATGATTCTGAACAGGAGAATGTTAAAAAATAAATTTGCTAATTACGAAGACCGAGCTAGAAATGTGAAGTTCATTAAAGCCGTGAACGATTTAACCTACCCTGTACGTTGTTTAATCGTAGTAGATTACGCGGTATTATCCACCTTGTCTACCTCTGATATTCTCTGAATTAACTTAATTCTCCGCTGTGCTGCTTAAATTTCATAAACACTTGATATTAGCAATACCAACTTCATTAAGTAATTTACACAGAAACGCTCTCGCTAAATTATTTTTCCCTCCCTACAAAATTAATTTTCCGTACAATTTTCGCAAAAAACTATGGTCCAACGTGTTCAACCTTCGCACACGACGCAGTTAAAATCGCTGCGTGCGAAGAGGTACTTAATCCACAATAAAAAAAAAGCTTTCAAATTGAATTTAATTTCTTGCAATTAAGGAAACGATGAAAAAAATTATTGGATAATCCTTTTTATTTACGAAGATTTTATCAGGTAGGGCGGAAAACCCTGAAATAGAAAGAAAATTCAGCAATTTTAGAAATAATGCTAAAATTATGTAAAATTGAACCAAGAACTTTCCCAACTAATCTTTTAGTTTACGAAAGCACTTTTTCAAAAACTGACGAAAATCTGAAAAGAAAAATATTGTCCCGAAAATACCCAAAATAGAATTTATCTACTTGTTGATGGAAAATTAAGATGGAAGAGATTACAAATGGAGCTTTCTTATAAACTTCGATTAGTAACAAATAAAATTCAATAAAATCGTATCAATCTAATTTTATGGCGGAAAGGAAATAAAATTCCATTCAAAGTCGGCAATTTGTGAGTAACTAATTAGAACTCATTTAACATAAATAAATTATTTCGATCATTTATAATGCGAGGTAATTTATACGAGGTTGATTCGGAAAAAAATGCATTTTTATAACTGGGGTTTTTTCTATTCGTTAAAGGTTTCAAGTTTAAAACACAGATTGATATACGAAATATTTTTAAACTTTCAGTGAAAGCGGAAAGGTAATTATTTTGCTACAAACCTCCAGGGGACCTACGGATGCATTTTTAAGACTGGGATTTATTTTTAAAATAGGCTTACAAATAAAATGTAACTTTTAATATTATTAGAAGCTTTGTAATTTTATTTCATGTGCAATTCTCAACTTGATAAGCAGAATAACATAAAAGTTACAGGAATTTCTTTATTGCGCACCAGTCTTATTCAAAGTTCATAAACGTGCGATTCATTACCTTTTTTTTTACTAATGCCTACACTGAAAATGTGTTTACTATTCCGGTAGTAGTACTTTATATCCTGCCGGAAGGACAATTCCACACGAAATAGTAGTACTTTCAACAGAACTATCCGTATAATCAACTGTCCTTCCGGAAGGAATATTTTACATCTACTAAAAAAATAATTTCATTCCTGGTTTTTGACGTTATTTGATTCCGGCAATCTGGCTCCCGTTAATTCGAACCCCTAGAAATTTTGCCTTCTGGAAATTTCACTCCGAGTACGATTAAAATTATTTGCTTTTTTTTGCTTATTATGGGAATGGGACGTTCCGGTGCTTTCAAATTATAGCTCCTTTATATTTTTTTACTGAATAAATATTTTATAAAACTAAATCAATTTTTTTATTTAGCAGGATCGCTGCAGCCTCAAATTTTTTTCAACTTGATTTGCAGTAGTAAATTTTTTCAATAGGTGGGGGAGAGAAACATAAAATTTAAAAAGAAACGGAAAATATAAATTCGCCTTATTTTTATTTAATTATTTACTTTAAATAGCTAAAATCATTTTCCCAATATTTTGGATCTTTTTAATAAATTAAAAATAAAATTAGTCTTTTTCTCCAAAGTCCTTTTAATTTAATTGGAGACGCGTTTCGAGGAGAATCAATAATATTCTCATCTTCGGTCGATAAAAGAGGCTGTACAAAACCAGAAATTAATTAAAAGGACTTTGGAGAGAAAAAAAACTAATTTTATATTTAATTTATTTACTTTAAATTATTATTTTTTATTATTGTTGTAAGCCGCCACTGAAAATGTATACCTCCGAATGGCATATGCGGGGGGGGGGGGGGGGTATTTTGTGACTTTTTGGAATAAAAGAAAATTTAAACGAAAGGAAAAAGTATAAATTTACAGTATTTTTATTTATAACTATAGATCCTTTGAAATGGCTTAAGGACACGCATTGTACATATTTTAGGACTCGCGGACTATCCATTAACATTATTCAAAAAAGAGTTTTAAAAATATACCGCGCGCTTCTAACGGTTGGAACTCCGTAACCGTTCCATCAGCTGGAAAAAAGTATGAAATCTTTTCTCTAGATAATTTAATCTACTTTATTTTCAGTAACTTGACATTTTGCTTTAAAGTTTATCCAAACGGATATTTAAGAATATTCTTACAAAGTTCATTTTCACGTGGTTTTTCCACCAAGGTGGCAAAATCCGTGGTTGCTAGAAGGTATAAAATTTTACTTAAAAACAATACTTATTTATTTAAAATTATTATTGCTACGATTATTTTTGGAATGTTGTTGTTTCAACCCAAAAATTAAGACTATGGGCGATCTTAGCACCACATCCAATAAGAACAGAGATTGTAATTGACAATAACATTTTAGAACAGGTGGCACATTTCCAATTTCTGGACTGCGATGTCACGTATGAAGGAAATAAAGACATATTGTGTAGGTATTAAAATTGGCAAATACCAAAGAATATGTGGCACAATTAGAAGAACATTGGCAAGAAAAACAAGAAAGGAAATGCAGCTGAAGTTCTACAAAGTAATGGCTGCTAAAGAAAAGTGATCTCCAGAAGATCAAAACTTCTAAGAGTAGTAAAAGGGCGCACAAAGGAAGATAAAATCAGAAATGATGACGAGAAGAACTGGGCATGTATTCATAACATTTTGCAAAATTATAATAAACACACTCAAACAATTCAACATCACTCCTTAATTTGTCTTCGAAATGGATTTATGTCCTCACCTATTTTACCAAGTTACTTGTTAATCAATTCATTTCAATATTTTCAATATTTGTAATTCAGTTATAATTCAATTCCGCTTAAATTTTATTCAATGTTTAATGTTCAACTTAATTTATCTTCAAATTTTTATTCATTTATATTTATTTACTAATCAGCTGCAGTTTGGCGCTAAAACGTTTCACCATGTTAAAATGTATTTAATTGTTATCCATCTATATTCATTTAATCACCTCCACTCATCATTCACCATTTTATTGTTATTGTTAAGTTTTTATTATGTATCAATTTGCATTAATATACTCCCTCTCTAGGTGGTAAACCTAGAGAGGAAACAGGAAAAAAAATGTATTCGATAGTTGAAAAAACCCAGGAATGTAAAGAAAACTGGAAGAAGCACTTAATACGTATGCAAGACAACAGAATATCAAAACAGGAATTTGAATACAGCCCTAGAGGAAGAAGAAGCGTTGGTAAAGCCGGAATAGACAAATGTGCCTAAACTTCCAAGGTATTAAACTTCCGAGAGTGGAATTGCCAAGGAGTGAAATTTGTAGGTAACCAAATTATCGTAGGTCAAATTGCCAGTAGTAAAAAACACCAATCATCGAGGGTGAGAGGGTTTTCAAAATTTACAGTAACTGTCGAATTCTGCAAGTCCTCAATTTTTCCATATTTACGTGTAATTTCTTATTTCTATGTAAAACTAATTGGCAACTCCCGGAAGACGGAACATGAAGTTTGAAAGAAGAAGACTTAAAAAGTCAAAGTGCGCCATTCTCTCTTCTTCACCGGTCAAGTTCCATGTCCTCTACAAGTCTAAAGCATGAAGTAAGATTTGGGTTCGTTAATGTACGCACCTTTACTTGAAAGCTCGTAGTTGAAGAACATTATTGATTACCAGATTCAAATTTACTGCATTTTATGCTGTTTCGGATTTTCAGTTTCTACACACGTGACTTTCGTTCTATAAACGAACCCAATGTAAGAATATCAATCAGAAATACTTAATAGACCATAGTGTTAAGAGCGTGGATTATTCAGTACCATCAGTCTCAATGGCTGCTCGCTACAAGGAGCCATGGTGCTACCATAACACACCACTTCAGAAAATGTTTCCAATAATTATATTACAGGGCAAAATTCGAGTTGAACGGTCCACTTGATAAATAATGTTAAAGGTAAAGTCAAAAATTCAAACTGTATGCAGACCGGGGGGTCTGGGGGGTATGGAATACCCCCCAGGTAATGGGTTTCAGAAGAAGCGTTACTATTTTATTGTCTGGTCCTATTCTAGTAGATAGACCCCTTGCGTAGAAAATAAGAATTTTATCTCCGAGCAACACCCGTCACCTAAACATATCTGGAAAACTCTTTTTACATTAAGCCTGAGGGATGTAACTTATCCATAACTAAGCCAGTTGGACATCAGTTCTGCTTTTCGATAAAATACAGCAATGTAAAATTAAAGCCTGGTCCGAGGTGTTATGTGTTTCAAATTGAAGTCAAGAAATAATTCTGGCACCATCATTGTACAACCTCACGAGTTGCCGTTGTCATCAGTACTGATGGATTATTTTCTTTTACAAATGTCTATTCGATCCGGATATTGCGCATCATCATGGCTAAACTGACATTAATGGCTGATGCACAGAGGAGTTATGTAGGTGTAGTTATGTCCTACTTTTAATGACAACTATTTCTGGTTCCTTCCGAGTATTTCGTGATACAAGACCTCGGTTTTCTGATGCACGATTCTATTAGGATTTCCGCAACCACGTTTGTTGCTCGGAGCTCTTGTACTCGTATTATTAATTAATATTGACACCTACTGTAACTTCAAGAAAAAGTGATCCATCAGATCACTGTTCTCATTAACAAGGGTTATTCAGACCTGGTAATTTTTATCCATTACCTATAGGAAATTGACTTTTCCGAGTTCTGAAATTGGGAGTTATCCAGACTCAGTTTAAATCTGTAGCAACAAGTGTTTAAAAAAATTCTGTAACCCTTCATCACTGGGAAAAACCAAAATATAAGATGCCTCCGCGAGTTAACTTTAGTTTATAAATCTCAATATTGGAACTAATGGAACCAAGGTTTCTCGCTTGCTAGCCTGATCAATATTACACCACACCACTGGTTACTTTCATATTATATCATTAAATAATCATAGAGTTGTTGTCGAGTAATAAAAGAAAAATTCAATATAGTTTTCAAAACATTTCAAGTACTTTTCCGCTGCCACCAATTGAAAAATGAAGTTTTCGCAAAGCGACACGAAATTAATTAATTAGTAAATATGTTTACCATGTACCTACTTATTCTTGGAAATGACAAGTAGAAATTTCTTGTAGTAAGCTTAAGACACCCACAACAACTCGAGCATAATTAGAGGTGGGAAAGAAAAGACAAGTGGAGGTGTTTCTAGCAATGTAGGTGACAGGAACAGTCGTGCACCACACACTACGTTAATTTAATAGATTAATTTAGTAAGTGGTGCGACGAGGTAACAAGTAAGCTAATTTTCCTTGAAGCTGCAGTAACCGCGAGTTCTGGCGGTGTGGTGTTCCACAAGAGTTAGTCACACATAAAATGTCTAGTTTACGTTCAGCTTAATATAAGCACACTACACAAACTTGAGGGTTGTAGTACAGGTGGTATTACATTTTGTATTAATTTACTAAATTATTTTATGAAAGTCAATTATTTTTATTACCTGTACCTAGGCGCTCGTTTGACTATATTTCGGCATCTTATGCCGACTTCTCAAACTGCGACACACATTAAAGTAATTATAAGTTGAATTGGGTATAGCGGTACGAAGAGCATAAAGACAAAGACAAATTTAACTTGCAATATTAATTTAACTCATAAGGTAACTTGGAAATAATATACTTTCCAAAATATCAGACGAGATGATGGTTTTAGGCGTATCATTCTAAAAGTTACAAAATTACATCCAAATTCTGCTTGTAAATTAGAGGCTTCAATTTTGAAAACACATTAGCGATTGAAGGGTTTTGGTAGTCAAGGATAAGTTTGGATGTATTATGGTTCAGGTGAAGGATAATAGAGGTGGATGGGTTTCAATTAACCTTTCTATTCCCCGTCTATATCATCTACCAGCTCTATCATGAGATATTCTCCAAGGGGAATGGGGTGAACTTGAGTCGCCGCCATAATAATCCACCATTTAGGTATCCTTCACTTCCTCAATTGATAATCTTTGTACCTAACCTTCGCTTCGAAAAATTAACAATCCTTTATCGAAAAAGCTAAATTCATTTATTACTAAAAATTTCAACTCCATTTTTCTTATCGCTAATGTTATGTAGCGCTTAGGTCCAATGAACTATGATATTTTAGTAATTTTTGATAAACTTTCACTTAGGTCAAACTCATTCAACAATAATGTATTCCTTATTTATTCCTTTTTTTTCGTAATAATTATTGGTATCGCATTCATGGAATGATAAATCAAAATTAACCTTCCCCGCTAAGAACTTACTGTTTTCTTGATTACTTTTTCTAGGTTCTCGTTATTAAAATTAGAAAAAGGTCAGAAACATGAGACTAAATTTGGAGTCGCTGCCCCACGAAGTTGATGACCGCCAAGGTTGTATCAATCAACTGAAGTGGATAAGCTTGTTTAAGTTAACAGACACACACACACATACATACAGTATAACACTTTTATAGTTTGCGACTTGATTATGAAACAATAAACGTGCATAAAATGAATTCCTTTCATTAAGAAGTCACAAAAAAGCAATTGATTATGAAGCCTGAAATCATCAAGTGTTTAAATTTGGAACGTTAAGTCAATGTTGGTTTAATAGAGTAAGTTGTCAATTATCACCATTCAGAAAAAAGCTTAAAAAAAACACCATTCTGCACTATTTATAATTTTTCGTGTAAACGCTTTCGTCGTCGTCTTTTTGTTTCCCAAAAAATTGGTGACCCCTACGTAGGCTACATTTAACGAGAGTCGTAAAAACGAGTAATTAAGAGTACCACTAAAGTTGAAATATAAATCATACAGCCACTTTATTTGTTCAAACATGTGAAAATATACTTGAAGGTGTTCTCGACGTTTAAAATTATGGGTACAAGTGGTGAATCCAAACATATCGATTACATAACCGCATAAATCAAATTTATAGTTTGCACTTGCATCTGCATTATCGAGCTACTTATCATAAATCTTTCAATGGCGGATTCATTACCTGTTACGTGCAATCCAATATTTTTGTTATTTGATATTTAATAATCGACGACGGAATTCCTACACAAATTCATTACAATAAATTATTACATGTAAGACAACAAACAGAGCAATTGAAATATTTAACGTGGTGACGCAATCACTTAAAAATTTTATGTTAAGAAAGAAGTTGGCCGGTACTTGTCTCTCATCAAAGCTTTTAATTTCTGGTAAACTAGACACGGTTTATGTGGTAGTTGGAACAAGTAGGCACTAAAATTTTCAAATTTTTAGAACACTTGCGTCTATCAATTTACGTAAATACAAAATTCTAAAATTACCGTTTAATTCAAAACAACTATCCGGAAGAAATTGATTTAAGCTGGAATACTTAACTCTCGACTGGATGGTTGACATATTTTTCTTCTAGATTAAAGCGATGATTTACGAATTTTACAAGACTGTTAAAAGAGTCGAATATAAAAGCTGGCGCAGTCTAAAAATAAGATTGAAAAAAATTGTGTGTTTCTCAAGCCGACAATCGTCGAATCCGTTTTAATTTCCTTATTAAATGAAGTTGAAACTGCACTATTTCAACCGTTTCGAGTTGAGTAACAAATCTTTTCAAACTACTGTCGAGTGCGATGCTACTTCGAAGTAGCGAAGCTTAATGTCGGCAGTTTGGCAAGATACTTGCGATAATACCTTATACCTTTGACACAATGTTTGACGGAATGAGCAAGCAAATAGCAGAACGAGACGAACGACGAGTCAAGATTTTTTGTTCGAACCACCTATAAATCTTTTTCTCCAGGACAAAGCCATATCGGAAATAAAAAAGAAAAACTACTACGATTATAATAAATACGTAGAAAATTCTGATCCCAGTCACGTTCTAATTGTTGGGTCATTTCTGGACTACCCGAAGGGCTGAAATTTCACACTGACGTGGGATCGGTATTCCTTGCGCCGAGAAAAATCCTAAAATTATAAATTTCACCCCCGCGAAAACAGCTATTGGAATTTCTCTGAATTCAATGGATCACCCTCCACGATCAATAGAAGATGGATGGATAGAAAGATAGAGAGCGCTATCCAAAAAAAGGTTACATAGCAAATTTTTGCAAACTGTAGAGATATGAAGTCAAATCCTGATGAAAGAGGTTTAGGGCTATGACTTGGTAAGAGCGATGTTCTTGGCGTATATCCTTTTCTTACTTTTTTTGCGCCTTGGTAAAAATTTCTGACCTCTCTGTCTCTGAAATTCTCTTCCAGAGCCTCCAAATTTTCTATTGTATATTTTCATTTCTTATCTCTGATCAGTTTCTTGGATGTTTTTCTTTGTGCTTCATATTTGTGTTTGTTTTCCAATGTTTTTGCCTCTAGCATTCTTTTTCTTGCTTTCTTTCTTTTGCTAATTTCTTCTTGGCATTCCAAGTCGTACCATTCCTTGTGTTTATATTCTCTTTCCATTTTTTGTTTGGATGCCGTTCTTTGTAACCAAGCGCTCTGCTCTTCCTTCTATATTTCCAGGTTCATGCTCTTTTCCTGCTTCTTCCTCTAGTGCTTTTCCATACTCTTCTTGAACCTTCTGCTCGTTAAATTTGATTCAAATTGGCATCCTTATCTTGTGGTTTTCACTCTCCGTTTTTATTGGAATTACTGATTTAAATTTTGTTCCTAACAGAAAATGATCGGAATCTATATATCTGGCCCTCTATACGTTCTCACTTCTTATCGCTACTAAAACATGGTCTATTGGTTTACATTCTTCTCATCTGGTGTTGTCCACGTTCCTTTATGTATTGTTTTGTGTTTGTATTGGGTGCTCATTACTTTCATGTTGTGCTTAATTGCGAAATCTATCACAAATTTTCCATTTTCATTTGTCTCTGAATGTATGCTATACTTTCATGTTGTGCTTAATTGCGAAATCTATCACAAATTTTCCATTTTCATTTGTCTCTTATTCATTTGTCCCCTATAGTTGGTCGGCATGCCACTTCCCTTCCTATTTTGGCGTTGTAATCACCAAGCACCAAGCTTCACAACATATTTGGGAATTCTTCGATATTCTTTGTCTAATGTTTCGCAATATTCTTCTTTGACTTCAATTGGTTTTTCGTCCGTTGGTGCATGTATGTTGATGATACTTATTTTTTGGTATCTGCCTCTAGTCGTACTAGGCACATTCTATCTGAGATTGGTACAAAATTATTGACTGCAGGTTTCAATCTATTACAACTTACTATACGAATCCTGTTCCCAATCTTCTATCAATTCCGCTGCTCATAAAGAATGTGTATCCTTCTATGTCAAAAATTCCGCTATCTTTGTGCTTTGTTTCCTGTACTTCCAATAAGCCAATGCTATAGCTTTTCAATACCTTTATTAGATGTTTTATCATTCTCTCCTCAAAAATTCCCCTTACATTCCAAGTTGCCAAAAATATTATTTCATTGACTTGTTTCTTCCTTACTTCTTATTTGTCCTTTTCAAAATCCAGATCATTTCTTCCAGGTCTCGCCGTTTTTGTCATTTTTTGTTTCCGTCTGGCTTCACTCGCTGCTAGTTTTTTGCAGGCGGGCGTTCAACATGCTTTTCTATTTTCACCTTGGTCTTCGTCCCAGTTCCAGCGTTCTTTATTTATGAATACTTTCCTGTATCCCACCTTAGCTTCGCTACCCTTTTCTCTTTACTACGTTTCTTAACTCAGATTGTACCTTCCTCTCTTCTCTTGATAGATCATCATCTATGTATCTCTGGGTACCTCTTAATCTGTGTTTTCCTTTCATTATTTCCATCTTTTCTCGCCAAGATTCTACTTTAGCTATTACAAAGGGATCTACTGTTTTCGGTTTTATCGTTTCGACTTCTATCATTTGTGTGTTTACGTTCTAGTCTTTCCTTAAGGCAGCCACAGATTAACGTACTTGTTGTCGTACTTGTTCGAAGAACAAGTCTGTCGAACAAGTACGTTTACCCCACACACTGACTGACTTTTCGTCGAACAAAGGCGTCGAACAAATCCGTCGTTCTTGTTGGCGAACAAGTACGACGGAGTTACTGCCACACACCTTCAGCTTTGCCACAGACTTGTTCGACAGACTTGTTCGTCGAACAAGTACGACAACAAGTACGTTAATCTGTGGCTGCCTTTAAGAAATTCTCCACTTCCTGCTTTAGATTGGCTTCGGTAAATTTAACACCTTTTACTACGATGTTATTTCTTCTTTCTTTGTTTTCCAAGCGATATGTAATCTGTTCTCTAGTTTTGACATTCTTTTTTTTAATTCGATGTTTTCCCTTTTAACATTTTTATCTCTTCTTCGTATGATGTTACCATCCAGGTTAACCCTCGGAGATGATAGACCTATTCTTCTCTTTTTGCCAAGTTGTTGTAAAATGACTCAATTATTCATTTTATGAAGTCTCAAATATATGCAATCCAAACTACTTTTTCTTATCTTTCTAACCTTTCAAATTTGAAACGAAGTAAATCAAAGTTTTACCTGTTTTCCAATTCAAAATCAAGAATTTACTCTGGATCGCCTTTACATACCTTCAAAAAATTTCGATGGTTTCATTTCAATTTTTTTTTCAATTTCACATTGTTTCCGACAAGGCCAGCAAAAAAAGAGAATTTTTAATGATTACCGGTTAGCATCATTGTCAATCGAACTCAACATTCTCTCTAAATTTTATCAAGCTTTTTCCGAACAACTTCATGACGTTTTTGGTGTCACTTATAAAAAAAAAAATTCCCATACGCCAAAGAAGCTAATTTTATTTAGCAAATTAAAGAAGTCGGTAAAAAAATGACAGGCTAAGGTGAATAGTCGATGCCTGAAAATACGAGTTTAAAGTTTAGTTTCTGGCTTAATACAAAAAATGACTATTTTATGCCATGATAGACAAAAAATTCTGAAAAAGATTGTACGTGCGAGTATATCAAAATTAATTTTCTTAAATTAAAGCCCGCATTTCACTATAGCTTCTAGCAGCCGAGCTTCTAGAAGCCCAAAATTTGTAATGCATTGACTCTTATGGAACCAATTTCACCTAGGCTGCAAGAAGCCGGTATCGAATTTCACCAGCCCAGTATCGAATTTCAGCAGCCCAGCTTCTAAAGTAGTCCACGTGGACTAGTGTACGTAATTGGTTAATATTTAGAATAAGGACTTATTATTGGATAATATAAAATGCTCGACACGGAGTAGTGTAGTTGTAATTGGTTAATATTTAGAATGAGGACTTATTATTGGATAATATTTGTATTACGAAAATTCTCTTAGCAGGCCGACGTCAGGTCCACGTGGACTTGTTTACTTTACCTGATAAAAGATGAATTTTAAGCAGCCCGCTTGTGAAGCTGGGGAGTTGTAAATTTTTACAAGTGAAGCTTCACAAGCCAGATACTTCTACTTATTAGATAATAATATGTGTTGTAACACAATTTTGCTTATTCGATGTCATCGTTCATTAGATATTTATACTAATTTTTTAATCGTTCCCATAATAAAAAGCAATAAAAGAAGGTGATTATTTTTGGATGTTTTTTTTTAGCGCAAAAATTTTTTAAACGCAATTTATTATTAGTTATTAAATTTACCGGGTAGTATTTAACATTAAAAAATTAAAAAGCAATTTTTTAAAGGTCTCTAAAAATGCTCTCACCTATAATCCATTACTACACATTCAAATTTTGTTAAAAAATCGGCATACAATTTTCGCGCTCCTGATGTTTGTGTTACGTCGATTTCGTTATTTTCAATTTTTTTTTGAAAGTTCTCTGCGACATTCGCGAATTTTTGCAATGCGTGGAAATAATTGCTTTTCTTCGTTTCACTTGTTCATTCTCCATGTTGCTACAACCATCCTACCGTCTAAAATAAAAAATTTTACACATAAAATGCTTAACGTGTTTTTTTTAAGTCGTTCTTATTATGCTTGTAAACAAACTAGTATAAACAAACAAAGTGCTCGGCTTTTCGTGGAAGTGTGAAGTGATTCATAATAACTTATAACAAAATAACCGGATAGAAATATTATCCAATAATAAGTCCTTATTCTAAATATTAACCAATTACGTACACTAGTCCACGTGGACTACTTTAGAAGCTGGGCTGCTGAAATTCGATACTGGGCTGGTGAAATTCGATACCGGCTTGTTGCAGCCGAAGTGAAATTGGTTCCATAAGAGTCAATGCATTACAAATTTTGAGCTTCTAGAAGCGCGCTTCTAGAAGCTCTAATGAAATGCGGGCTTTAAGCCTAAATTAAAATTTATTATAATTAGTACTACTTTTTATTTTCGATTATTATTACTACAAGATAACTTCCTGATTAAATTTATTTTCTGTGTCAAAATAGTCAAAAACTATTTCGTTAAAAGGACACATAAATTCATGTACTTTATTATGAAAGTCAATGTTATTATAAAATCGGAAATTTCGTTCTGAGCAATGAAATGGATATTTAACATGATGACCAATATGTAGGAAAAAAATCAGGTGTCTAGGGCGTTCCGTTCGCCTTCTAAAGGTACACAAAGGAAATCCTGAAAGTTTTTTCAGTTTTATACACGAGCATCCCGCACGGGATGCCTTGGGACTTTTCATATATTGTCAAAGAGGTACCCGTGAACATATTCCCCGAGTTTTGTTTAGCAATTCTAAATGTTCAAGTTTGGCCTGAAAATCGCTTGAATCGTAAATTAACAAGTCCTAAAAGATCATTTGTCTTAATAATCATAAAATATTGTGTGGCGAATGTATAAAGGCTACAGCAATTTTTATCGTATAAAACCTTCATAATCTTTAATAATAATTATATGATACTTGAGGGGGAGTACATGTAGTGGCTCTACAATTATAGCGAAACATATCAATCAATCTGGCGCAGTCTAAAATTAAAATTATGCGTTTCTCAAACCGACAAGCACGCACATCGAAGAAACTTTCAGTCGGGAATGGGATAATACAACTTCGTAGTAGTTGTGATAATAAATTGTTGGTTATTATGAAAAATAAATTTTTCGCGGTGCAGTGTCGTGTGATAGCAGTAAAATGATATTACAAAGGTATAAATTATTAAACAAAAAATTCAGGGAACTCTTGACAGATATGAAAATGATTTTAAATGGAACATGTATTAAAAAACAAGCCTCCATCAGACAATATTACACAAGACAATGGAATAATTATACTTGGATCCCTCACCTGCCAAGCGCGTTAGCCATTACCATAGCAACGACTGATGCCAATTTGCATACTAAAATCTTTGTCATCGTTAATTGGACTTTGGCCGCGAGGTGCTGTTTCCCTAGGTGGAGGGTATGGATGATATTCGAAAGGCAAATAGATTTTATATTTGCATTTAACCAAGTGTTAAAATGAGAAGGAAATGAAGTGCATTAAGATCATAAAAAGCTGAAACTAACTAAAAGAGAATTTTGAATGCGAGGTAATCTACATTTTTAGAAAGTCATGAAGAGCGACGCCACCGACGATGAAGTCCATTTACGACAAGGTGCAATGAGCTGATATGTCGTTAAGCCCGACCTCAGGGTTGAGCGCATCAAAATACATGCAATGCAGGGAAGCAGCATTGCGTCAGATGTAATGAAATTACGGAAGTCTGCAAGTTGTCCTGCGATGTCGAAGATTTTCAAACATAATACATGCAGGTTTACCAACTAAAATCAAATTTTCATGATGCATTAAAAACATAATCCATTCCATTCATCGGAAAAGTTAGCTTTCCTATATTCGTAAAAGATGGTCGGATAGATAAGAAGAAATTAAATTTTATTTTGCATGGATAAAAGTAAATTATTTTTGATTGCGTTTAAGATAAAAAAGAATAATTGGTAATAAAGATAAATGCCGGCAATTTCATAATTTCGCATAACCCAAAAACTACATACTTAAGAGCTTAATAAAGTTTTATCGCGACATTAAAATTAAGAAATTCGATTAAAAAGTTTTCCACCTGAACCTATCATGAGCCATTAGAGCTGCTCTAATCTTTTAAAATGACCCTACGATGCCTTAATCTAATAACGGTCATCATTAAAATGGAGAGCGTAAGATAAATTCAACGGTTATTGTTACGACGTACATAATTACTACGAGAAAATTAAGCAAAATTGATAATAAGCGAAAGACCCCGCGCGTTCGCTGTTCGACGAACTGACGGTAAGGTATAATGACGATAATAAAGCTGAAAGAAAAACTTTGCGGGGACCGGTAATAAAATTACAGGAAAAGGTGAGAACCTGTGGACAGACCCTTTTGAGGTCAGTGCGTGTCCGGGTTACAAGCTTTCAGGACACTCTTAATTAACAGCAACTTACTATAGCTGCTAATTGCACACGGGAGGTGTCGTACTTTGCACCCAAGGTGGGTCGAAGGATAAACACGCTCTCATTAAAGGGTTACTTAAGAGGAAACTTTATTTAAATAAAATAAGAACGCCGAACGCTTTCCGTTCGTTCGCGTGAAAGAATGCAAACAATAAAATTAAATGGGTCGGGATTTATATTTAGAATTGTTTCAGGTAACAAACATACTATTCTGGTAGTTTAATTTACAACGTGGCAGGAAGCCGCGCATTATGTATTAAACGGGGATGTAGGTGTGCAGAAAATACGTGTGAGCAGATGCGCTTAATGAAAATCCGAGGATGACAGAGTAATAGAGGGCGCGAATGGTTCTGGACTGCGGTCAACACGAGAAATAGGAACACAGGTGTCGTGTTGGGAAATAGAAATTACGTTCCTAGCTTTGATAGACTTGGAAATGGAAATACAATGTAGAGAAATGCACGTTCGAACGCCAGCTGCCAAACAATATTTAACGGGAACGAATCGTATTAGTTTTGACCAATTTAAACGTTTCTAGTTTGACAAGATTTTAAATTACGCCACCACTTTTACAATTTTTCTTTACAGGGATGGACTGAAAAATTAAAAACTCAACACTCAATTGTGGTTTAATAGATTTTATTATTTTTTTTGTCAATCGCTGGAATTATTAATTTTTAGCGTTACTCCAGTATTTATTAAATATATCTACGAGGGTAGATTTAAAATGTTAGCAGCAAATTAGTCGAAGATCTGACACTCAAAAACCGGTGTCGAGCCTATACTTTCCTGATAGACTTCGTCTGTGTGTCAACCATAATTTTTGAATGGGAAACTTCAAAGCTCTTCACCGTAAGAAGAAGAGAAGATAATTGGAATCTGCTCAGTTTTGAATGGTTTTTCACTCATTCATGTGGATTTGTATGTCAATTAAAGAATGAACACACTTCTCTCTTTTCAGACGACTTTAATACGCGCCTTTCTTTAGTTTTATTAATGGAATGTTCCACTCTTTTAGGGCTCCTTTTTTAGCTTACGCTCAATTGTATTGATTTTTTTACATTCATCAGCATAATGGGATTCTCTGAATTGAATTGATGTGCTTCGTCTTCATGCCACTATGGAGTACCAGTGCATAGTCCATTACCTCCTTCATCGCGCTGGTTTTTACTTGGAATGCTGATGTTACAGTTTTACGTGGAATCCAAACCACGGCATCAAATCTCCCGATAATCATTTGATACCTTGATTTTCCTTTTATTGAAGAAAAGGGTAATATAATGATATATTGTCAGGCTCACTCTAATCATTGAGCTAACGGAATTTTTGTTCAAAATTTTATTCCCATTAATTTTACTCTATATAAATTATTTCATGGGATGCACTGTTTGCGAGATAATTGTGAAAAACTACACATATTCACCAATTGGGAGTATGTTTTAATTTTGATGATATAAAGCCCCCATGAGGGAGTTGATTATTAATGTAGAAAACTTGTAGAAAAATTGATCCTTTTAAATATTCAAAGAACTACATTATAATGCTAACGGACCATAATTTTAATGACACAGTGGCTAGAAATTCTACTCTCTTATGTTAAAAAAATGTTTACAGAGTAAAATTCGCGAATATTCGAAATAATTTTGATCTGACAAAACTATAATTGATTTAATTGATAATAAAAAACACTCAGGGCCACCCTAACCATAGATCTAAATGGGCTACAGCCCCGGAGCGCAAGCCTTTTGGGGGCGCCTTTGCAATTTCCATACAATTGTGAAAAGTCATCCCGTGTAATTTTTTATGAAGAGGGGCGCATTATTTTTAGTAGCCCACTGGCGCCGAATATCTTAGGACGGCCCTGTACTAGAGAAAGGAGAATTGATGGGTACTGATGGAAAAAGTATGACCGAAGACTCCCGAATTATGAATTCCTCTCAAATTACACGAAAAAAGACAGTAAACCATGGAGGAAGAAATATGAAATTATGGGAAGCGTTTTCGACGGTCATGGCCTGAATGTTAGCGAGATCAACTGCTAATGCAAGGCTCCCCGGTTCGACTCCGGGTACAGCCTAAAAATGTCTTGACCGTCTTCCGTGCTTTCGGAGGGCACGTCAAGCCGTCGGTCCCCCTGTGTTAATGATTTGCCATCATAACAATAAAAATCAGGGTTCGGGGACATCGAAAGGTAAGCCTAGCAATCTACCCGAGATGTAAAAACCAAGAATTCTCATAGAACTAATTACAAAAATGTAAAAAAAAAGTTTTCGTGGTGCGGTGTAGATCTAATTTATTGGAATAAGGAAAATATGAACCCAAAACGGTATGTCAATATTCTAGCTAATGTGCTACTCTTTGCAGAAAAAAATATGCCATTGGTATGGACTTACATACCAACAAGACAACGATCCTAAGCATAATTCCAAGAAAGTAAAATCAGAAGTTGTATGTTTTATCCATATTTTACCTTTACCTGCTCAATTCTCTGACGTAAATCTGATTGAAAATCGTTGGGAAAATCCGAGGGGTCAATCACAGGTAAAATTCCTTAAACAAAAATGCCACAAATTTTTAAAGACTAACAAAATTTTAAAAACTTCTACAAAATTTTAAAAACTGCCAAACCCCCAACCCGGTTTTTCGTCTAAACCTCGCTTATTGTCAAGAAGTTTATCAACGAAAAATTTTCAAAAATGCCATAGAATTACCTAAGAATGTGTGTCAAGATCTACATAATGTATTAGGACCTCCAGGAATAACATGGAACTTTCAGGAATTTACAAAAATGTCAAGGGACTTCTAAAAAAGCCAAAAGACTTCCAAATAATCCAAAACATTTCTTTGATGTTTGGTATAAAGAACTTAAGTCAAAAAACACAAGTTTACAGTAGAAGCAAATTAAGTTGCTTTTGCAGTTTAAAAAAGATAAATTTCGAAAAAAGTTTATAATATTTTCACTCTCACACTCTTATTTTTGTGATTTGATATAAGTTCTTTATACCATTAGAAAGAGGGGAAAAATAGAATTGTTTTATTACAATAACCCAGAAACGGCAATTTTTGACCTAAGTTGTTTATACCAATCATCAAAGATTTGTGTACCAGACTTCCATTGTGATTATCCCCTCGGGAAAATCGAAAAAAAAAACAAATTGGAAAATATAAAATCGAAAATAAGAATAAATAATGGATAACTTTTTACATTTTATGAAATGGTAATAATTTATTATAGATTCAACATTGCAATCCATGATAACCGCGTATGATCCACAAGGGCGCCCGAAATTGTTAGGGCAGGGTGCCTAAATGTTTTAGGATAACCCTACACTACACGTCTACCTTATATTATACCGTTTCGAACATTTGATGTCCCAATATCATGGAGTAATACGTATATATGAATAATATAAAACACTTCTGTGTATTTAAAAGCACTTTTGATGTTGATTCATTTCTTAGTTACCAACGTAAAAAATTCGAGTGCGGTCTTCAGGCCGCACAACCATGGGAATCATGCACTAGCCCATATGCAATTTTTGAATTGCCGGTGTTGTAAATGGGTACATGTAAATGTCACTCGACATAAAAGACAAAAACTACCACCAATGTTGTGTGCACAAATGTTTCTTCAAATCTTCTCCTCGTGCGCTGCTTGCGAAAATCAAGTGTTACACATTTGAAGTTTGGGAAGCAGGTTTTGAAACAATAATTGATTCAAGAAACAACGAAATACCGCGTGGACTGGTGTCAGGTGGGCGGAAAAGGCAGGTTTTCAAAGCAAGTTTTGAGGAAGGACAGCGGATACTGGAACAGAGGTGGAGAACAATAAAGAGTCCTATATGATTGAGATAGTTGGTGCATTTGATAACTCATGGTGGAACAGGAAAAGGGAACTGCAAGATCTGCAGCTCCGATTGAAAAATAAACTGCACAGTGAAAAGAAATGTGCTAAGATAATAAATAATAAAGGTCCTTCAATACTTGAAATGTATTCTGCTGAATTTTTACTCATTTCAAAACAGCAAAAAATATCTAATCAAATAAGCGATTACATTTAGCTCAATTATCATTCAGACAAATTTAAATAATTGTGACACTTTATCGGAGTGGGATTTCCACTGATTTTTATTAATAGTATAAATAGTACTTCGCAATTAATTTTTTCCAGCAAAATTTTCGAGGTTTCCAAGTTAAGCACATATAAATGAATTTTTGAATTATTTTTAACGGTTCTATGGTTCGATTAATTAATTTAATTCGGTAAAAGTAATACAAAATTTCTTTTCTTTCGTTCATTGTAATAAATAATATTAATAAGTGGGAAATCGACGATTTGTTCTGATTTGTATCCCGAATTTTCCTAATTAAAAGAACAGCTTTCGAGAGAATCGGTCGATGGGGAATTTTTCGCATTCTCGACATAGCCAGTCCATCCCTGTTCGGTAGATAAAAAAATTGAAGCGAAATTATGTTAGGTGTCTGTTTTTCATATAAACGTAAATAAGGAAAATGTTCAATGCATAATGCATGAGGCAGCGAGACAAGTTACCTGGGAAATATAACAAGAGCTCAGAAGCTGACTTATTACCGGAGGAGATGAAATGAAAACTGGCGCAGGTGGGGTTGAAAAGGCGGTAATGACATGCAAATGAGGAAGGTGAGTGAAGAAAAGACGTAAAGCTTAGATTTAACCGAACAATCTAGGTATTTGGTAAGATTACGCGGACTTTTCGAGAAATATGCGCAAATGGAGAATAAATGAGAGCTAATGGTCGCGGCCAGCCGAGGTGAAAAGGGTGCAGAAAAGCTTTCAGGAAATGAGAGTTCTGGGAATCAAGGTAGATTGTGGATTCAAAGGATTTAATGTTGGTCTTATTTGTGTGTTTATCTAAATAAAAAAAATTAACGTTATCAAAGCAGGATTTTCTTTGTGTAAAATGTAATAAAAATTCGAATCGTTGGTTTGTAAGTGGATTATTTGTGGTAATTACAAGTTTCATATAGAAAAGAGAAAATGGGTTGAACATCCGAACCAAATGCTTGAATGGGAAATCGGAAAAAGTTAATTGAAATTTAAGTGACGACTTTTTACCACGAATAGTCACCATCTGACCGTTTATAATAAATCAACGATGCGCTTTTACCCCAGTCACTTCGTACACGTAATTAAACACACACTAAACGTGAGTTAGGCAAAAACACTAATTGCTTTTCGGCCATGGCAAATTGCAGGTGTTACAAATGTACGATATTACTAATTCGAGCGATAAAAACTGGGCGTAGAATGTTAACCAGAGATAACTACACAAAATTTATAAAACTCAATGGAGAATGTTAATTTATGGTCCCATCTTTTCGTGTCACTTCCAGCTTATGATTGTTCGAAAAATTTCATCTCGTTATCGTTTTGCCATTCTACAATTTTATTTAATAAAAGAAATAATAAACAGCAAACCCAAACTTATCGTTAGATAAACTACGTTCATAAATGACTAATTCATTGGAAATGACGCAGAGGAATTATAAAGCTCAAGGTAGAAAGATAACTTTCACCTTGTCAGCAAAGTTATTGTAAATATTCCAGCATATCTGCAATACCTTGCCTACCTTTATTGCAATCGCTAAGGTGTTTAACATCACGTTCTGCTTACTCATACAACAATTTCCACACTTCTCACCTGACTCTGGGAACGAGATACCAGATATAAGGTAGAAATGCTTCGATAAAAGTTTTATAAAAATAAATAAAATTGAAAGCAATGTGTTGACGGGTTTATTTAACTCAAATGTTTACTTTATTATACCACCTACCGATTCAGCACTGAATTTTGTTAAAAATATTTCACAGATCACCTGCAAATAAACTATTCCGATTTATATAAACAAACTAAAAAAAACTCCATCATTTTGATGTTTACATATTTTATAAACCTATTTATGAATATTCATGCAGTTATTTATATATTTTTACGATTTATCAGTCACACCAAAACTTTTAATTGTTTTGCAACTGCTGCGTTTGATAATGGAATTGAAATTATTATCCTCGCACTCCCTTAAACGTGGCCAAACGACGCTACAACCCTAACCTAACCTGGTTCGACCTGAGAATAGACCTGGATAAACGATCTCCCTGCTCCGATGCACTGATCCGATTTTATAAAAAGCTCTTTGCAATTTGATAAAAGCGGTTAGCCGGATTCATTGCCTACGCTCAATGACTGATAGGCAAAAGGTACACCCGAAACGAATCCATTCAATTTTATGTTATACTTCAATTATAAATTCAGATTATTACGGTTGATACAATCTCATTACAATTATTAATATTGCTTCAACAATTTTCAATTAAATTTAAATTGTTATTGTTACTTTCAAGTTAAATTAACATCTCGAGTACTATTTTATTTCGAATACATTTTCCTTCGAGATGTCAAGGAGTTACGAATTTCTTAGACCGGTTCGGGATAGTTATGGGGTTACACCGTTGACTTCCTTTTATTTTATTTGCTCATAAGGAATCTGATTTTATTATCAAAGGCGAGAAGGGCAGAGGAAAGAAAACTCTGCTATATCTTGGACTTTTAGAAGACGACAAACTTTAATTTGATCAGTCCAACAGTAGCTTGGTGTGATCGCTAGTTGAGTTTAAATGGGGTTTTATTGTGAAAAACCATTCGATCTGTTCAAATGGCTACTGTATAAAAAATTCCGGTTGTTTGAGAAATTTTACAGGAAGGGTGTATATAATTTTTCTAAAATTATCCAAGAGTCGAGAATGAAAATTTGAATGGCACTCCGGTTGCACTGTCGATGGTATTTGAAAATGCTATTATTTCAATCTATTATTCACTGCGTTGCGGGGCAGATACTATGTATTTAAAAAAAATTGTATGATGTTGGACTATAGGGAATAATACGCCAGCGAGAAAAATCGATCTCCCCCCCCCCCCCGAGGCAATTCTAAAAATTGGAACTGAAAATATTATATCGTGGTGAACTGGTTCATATAATTGGCAGGTTTACACTAATAGCTCAAAAAGTAAACAATGGATTGAACTCTAAGTACAAAAAATTCATATTCTTAAGTGCATCCATAAACAGGAAAATTCTACATTTAGTCGATTTAGTGTAGAAACATTTTTATTCGGTTGTTTCCACTGAATTTTTCAATACAAATTCTTCTACTTTTCTAAACGAAAAAATTTTCCCCGATCAAAATTTTAATTTTCTTGACTTACTTAAAAATAATAAGTTCCTCGACTTTCCATAATCAAATTTGTATATTTTATAAATCTCTTTACTTTTCCAGGTAATCCGGAAGAATGAGAAGAAGTAATTTCACTGTTTCGTTTTATTTAGTACATCCACAATATACAAGAAGTAACTTTGGGGTCCCGGAGAGATTTAAAAAAAACGTGGAAAACCAGAAATTTTTTCTCTCTTACAGCTTATTAGGCAGTTTGATATTGAAATGAGATTTCACATACAATTATTTTTTTAGATATTTATGAAATAATTAACTTTTACAGTGCTCTTCTATAAAATATTGTCAATGGAACTTGGGCTAGTAGTTCTGCTTAGCTTGTTAACCATAATATAACTTGCTGTAGCAGAGCCCTTAGTGCCAGATCCAAATTAATAAATAAATTTATTGACAAAATAAAAATAAAAAATTACTGATGGTACTTATACTAAATAAAAATTACGGTTTTCTTCAAAAACATTTCACACAATCATTATAGCAATCATTTTTGTGGCCAAGCTAAAAATTCCTAGCTACACCACTGCTGATGGTATAATTCTTCCTCAGCAGGGTCACCCATCTGCTAGGACTAACAAAGCATGTAAATTTTCAGTATTTTTATGGCGGCGGTAATACAGGTATGTAGTTTGGTGTAGGGGTTAGAATTGAACTAACAGAGGTACTCCTGAATTATTTATGCCGTGATCAAAATTTCACGTTAAGTTGTCGGTCCCGTTATGTCCATAATATACATATTATAGTCCAGTGCCCGAAGTGACACATGGATAAATTTCATTGGTACCTGATATTTACAATATTTGCAAACTACTACATACTCGTTGCTTTTGGAAAATTGATATATAAATTATTATTTTTTAATAGGTGGCATGCGACACCTTTTCAAACTACAATTTTATGGACAAGTGGGCTGAAAAAGTTTGCCAAGCCGACTATAGCATTGTCAGTAAGTGAAAAACGAGTGGCTTAGGTCCAGTTCTTCAGTATTGGGTTATCTTTATATCCGAATTCCATGGATACAATATTCGTAAAACAATTTTATTTTTTCTATAGAAAATAACCTATGTAGGTTAAAAGGTAACCCGAGACTGAACTACCGGCCTTCAGTGTGGTATTATTATCATTAAATGCATCGGAGCCGGGTTAAGGAATTCTTACACAGCTAAAAGTTTTCAAGATCAAATCGTCATTTACCGTCACATTAATTTAAATTATTAATTAGGAATTGCCTTGGAAAAATGAATTTCATACACAAATTTTCGATTTTCTAATGCTTTAAAATAATGCGTAATTTTTGTTTAGGAATTCAAATGAACCAAGCGAATTTTGCTCCAATTGTCATGAAAAGTTTTATTTTAAAGTAAAGCACCCCCCCCCTGTACTCGGCGCTACTAATTAAATGTATAATGGTTTAATTAAATTAATGATTTTCAAGTAATACAAAAAGAGGCACACGAAATTAAATACACGGTTTAAGATCGTAAGAAGAATTTTCGTTACTTTTATTTCTTTTCAAAAACAGAAAATAAGAAAAATGTATTAATAGTATACAGATACAAATTACATGTTAAAATATTTAAATTTTAATATCTGTATTTTTAGTTTAACTTAAAAAATGTACGAAAACACTAACTTATCAGACACTAAAAAAGCCACAAATTTCCACAAGTAAATTATACTATATAAAATATAATTCGCAAACGTTTTCGTCACGTGAATAAAATTTGTTTAGATATTACTGCAAAATTTTTGAAGGTGGTGGAGGAGGGTGGAAGACTATTTTATTGCTGTAGAACGAAATCAAAATAGGACACTTCCACCCTCCTACCCTCCACACATTTTGCAGTAATATTTAAAAAAATTCTCGCGTTTCTGGTCCTTTCGCTTGAAGATGTCGCAGAACGTGACGTGTTCTCTTCTTCTTTTCATGTCAAGTCTAGGACCTGTGTTTACCATTTTTTTTTCTAGTTCTATGAGCATTAGTTTTTACATATTAGGTAGCTTGCTAGGCTGGCCTTCGATGTGCTTATATCCTGTTTTTTTTTGTTATGATGGCAAATCATTAACACAAGGGGACCGATGGCTTAACATGCCCTTCGAACTTCGAAGCACGGAAGATGGCCAAGAAATTTTTACGCTCAAACCCGCAGTTTTTTTGTTATTTTTAGGTTAAACCAAAAATACAGATATGATTACTGTTATCAATTTTCACTATATTAACTACGAATTCATCGATTATTTTATTCGAATTTTAACTATAAGTTTTAAGCGCCATTCACATCCACTTTACGTAACGTAAGACATAACATAACGAAAAAGTTGAAGTTGAACCAACTTTTCTTATGTTAAGTTATGTTATGTCTACCATGTTTTATTTGAATGAGAATGGGTGCTTAAGAAACCATGCGCACCAACATTCCTTACGTTGTCTTACGTTACGTAAAGTGGATGTGAATGGCGCTTTACCGCAGGATATTTTTTGAAAATGTCATGATCATGATCAAAGACTATAAAGTAGTTTTATTTCTAATAAAAGAGTAATTAGAATATCTTATAGCAGCATTTAATCTAGAAGTGCGATTTTTCTCCAGTATAAAAATATCAGCTTAATAAGAATCGAAATATCTCTCAGGAGCAAATAATTTAGAAAACGATTTTTATCGAGCAGAAAACTATCTGTTCAATTTTTAATAGCACTAACAAATAGCGACGCAGAGAGATTTTTTTTAAATATCATGATCAAGAGTACAAAACGTTTTATTTCTAATGAAGGGCAAATCGGAATATTTTTCAGGAGCGGTTAATCTAGAACTACGATTTTTATCGAGCAGAAAAATATCTATTTAATTTTTAATAGTACTAACAAATAGCCAAACAGCACAGCAGGAAAATTTTTGAAAATAACGTGATCAAAATGAAGATGCTGTTGGACGACGAATACTAGGACAGTTCTTATCATGCATGGAAATAAACAATCGGTTAAGTAGTTCCTTTTGGGGACAATTAGTTTTGTGTTGAAAATCTGTTTTCAAAAATATTTTAGATTTTGACCGCCGAACCTTTTGAAAAACTGTTATAGATAAAACTGAAAAAATGCAGACCTTCGCCTATTTAAAATACCTATAATCCAGCAATTTGGAAAACAAATCACATCTTTATTGTCGTGAACCAGTTCAACCTTCAGAAAGAAATGTTTGGAAACTCAGTGCAGCTTCAGACACTCAAATCACTTAACCTGTACGCTCACAACCACTTCTGCAAGTATGCTGAAGTTCAAATAATAATAAATACATTTTAAAACGTTCATAATATTTCTTATGAAATTTCATGACAGGTATACATATAAAACAAAAAAATTTTAAATCGCAGGGTCAACAAATGCAACTTTTTAAAAATTGTTATGTCTTATTTACGTTATAGTTTCAAAAGTTATCGATTCAACAGTCACCGATAAAAAATAAATTATAGTCGCAGTTTCTAAGTTAGGGGAGGGAGAACTGCTTTCTGACCAACTTCTGGGTCTGTTTAAATCACTTCAACGTAAACCTGTTTTGTATATCCGTGCTTGTAAATTACCAGAAAAGCGCCTGCGGCTTTTCTTACAGATAAATAATTAACGTTTTCTAGATTCTAAAAATTACGAAACTAAAGTAAGCAATTAGCCTGCATTTTCAGATTTTCTAACATTGGCAAGTCAGAAAAAGCAGTTAAGGTTAGAATAATTTTTTCCAATTTCAACATAAAAACCACGATAACAAGTCCCACAAGATTTTGAGAAACTGAACGAATCTAGTCAGTACCATTGCAGAACTTAGTGCAAAATAGGGAGCAGGTATTACAATTCCACATTTTTAATGAATGGATTTTTAGAAATTAAATTATTCGCAGGTAACGGTGTAGTCATATGAAGTTGGGTTTCGGAGAGTTGGCTCGATTTCCAGTTGACACCAATGATTTGTGCCGTGGTTACGACTCCACGTTAACTTGTACGTTATTATTGTAAAATGGTTTATTTAAATGAATGAAAACTTCTTTATATGCATAATTTTATAATAATTCCATTAGCAAACGAAATTCATTATAATGAGATAAATAACTACGAGGATTTAAATGTCTCCTGCAATATCATCAGTTTTTCTTAATTGCTTATCAAGTATCAACCTTTGTGCCCCGTTTTGGATTGTCGTTTAATCCACCCCTGCGATCGACGATATAACAAGACCTTCGGATTTAACTTATAAAGTTGCACAATATTGAGATAATTCAAGAAATATGAAGGAAGCTTAAGCACGAAAAAAGAACAAACATAATTCTGAAAGTTTTGAATAAAATACCAACATGTTTAGAATCATCGATTTTGAGTCAGCCAAATTTAGGTGGTAGTATTTTTGATTGATGAAAATGAAAAACGATAGCAGATTATATTGAGCCTCACAGTTGCACATATAAAGTTACCTACCTATCAACATATAAAAACAATTTATTTTGGGATATGAAATAGGACGCGTGCATTAAATCCGGCACATTAACATAACAATAATAAGTTAATAACAATTTAGCACGGGAATAAAGAGCGACAACTGCTCTTTTTAGGGGGTCGCGTATAATCCGGTTCGGACAGCTGATCCGCATTGTGTTCCCTTTTCAGGAGGGTTATAACCTACGCGGCGCGGCACCCACCGTACTTATTATTGCATCCAGAAAACTTTAGTTTCGCAAACAATTCTATTGCGATATTACTTTTCAGGTGCCGGAGAATATTTTCAATATAGCTGAATTTACCCCCACTATGAAGAAATGATTGTTCTAAAATGCGAATATCTGAGAACTGTTGAAGTTTAGTTAGTTTAATTTGAAACATGAGGGTAGATAGTGATCAGTAATCAGGTATTGTCTGTTCCCTGTACCCAGCAATTGACAGTTCTTCCTCTAAAAAGACGACTGGCGAATGTACGCCAAGTTGATTAATCTTGTCGTCTTCCACTATTCAAGATAATTTACAATCTATTATAATATAGTTTCCTCAATAGAGTCGAGAAAAAAAGTTTGCAAACTTACAACAATGAAAATAATTTATTTGGTAGGGAATTTTTTGAGTCGCTACAAAACAAGGCGATGTAATCGAACTGCAGTAAAAGAGTGAAGATGAGAAACACTAGGAGACGACTGTTTTAATATATTTCGATCGACATCTCGACGGCCCAGCACGTGACCGACTTCATTATTTATAGCTGATTGCATTTTAATTTATCGGTTCATGGCATTGTACGTTTCAAATAGGCCGGAGAGCGAGGGGGGGTGGAACGACGGGCGATCTAGCATTTTTCTATTTACTCGGTACGGTTTATTGTAAAAATATATTTTAATCACGGCATTATCAGCTTCGATGGTTACCTATACTAAAAAGTTATCATCAGTGTTGGAGAGATATGAAAGCCCCTCGGTGCCCTTTTATTCTCAACGTCATTCATCTCAAGTATGCTGACGATGCCAAACGAAGTTTCTATCGGTAGGTACTTATTTTTGTTTCAGAAGCTCTTGATGACTTTCAGGTGTATTAAAGGATGCACGTTTGCACACAGGAAAATCGATAAAACGTGGTTCATAATGATTAAACTCGACGGTAATTTTTATACCTATCAAGCAATTTACCTTCCATTTATAACATAAACAGTCGTCTCTAAAAGTAATCATCTGAAACGCGACTTGGTGGCGTCAGCAATAAACCTTCACGGATGCGGCCGTCAATTTATCAAGCGGCCTAGACTAACTCAAGTTGAAGCTCAGCCTCTCCACTTCATCTAACTTACTCTATTACACGTTAACAGGAATACAGACGTAAATGCCACCTGATTTTAATTAGGGTAATTGTAAAGCGTTAACTGGATTTATTTGCTAAGCAAATTATTACCTACTCGTAACCCAACTGTCAATTGGCGTACTTCATTATCCCAAGTTGTCTTCCAAATGGTCTTGGCAAGTTCTCTTTCTTGATTAATTGAAAGGTGAGTGAAATATCGCCAACGGATGTAAGAATGTTTACAAAACTAATTAAATTGTTTATGTGTGTGTTAAGATTTAATGTACCTAACATTGATTTGTTACTCGTATTTATAGGCATAAACACATTAAACAATCGCGAAAACACAAACAGCAGTTAATAAGTTGGTCTAAATTGAAATTTCAAAATTAATTTCGTGGTACTTCGCGCCTCTTGTATGGCTTCTCACTCCTCCCAAACATTTTTATGGCTCCTCAAAGGTCCGCGTATGTAATTCTAATAGGTAATAAAAAATAGAAATAAGAAAATGGACGCGGTTTAATTAAATTGTCGTTTTAACTATTTGGGTTGTGAATTAAATTGGTATCTTCTTCATCACTGATGTTAGACTTTATGGTCGGCGTTTTAATTTCTAAGGCTCCACAGAGTCCACATCCAGTTTATAAATCGGCTAGGGTTTCGTATGCTCAAAACGAAAAAACCAGACATTTATTTCACTTGACAATAGGCATAAAAATACCTAATGTTACAAAATCAACCAATGGAATTAAAAAGAATTCAACAGAATCTTATCACATAAAAGCAACAAATCACTGTCATCGTAAATAAGGTTATAGTCAATTAAAATCTTGTAAAAAATCCAAAGTCCAAGAACCTGTCTATTAACTCGAGGTTGTGGAGCCGGTAGATAACGCAAACACCCTCTTCAGGTCAGGGGTTATCATGGCGATGAGGTCCATTGCAAGAGACATTGACGTCACGATATAACCTCGATCTCGTACCTCGGTAAAATATTTGTTGTCTCTAAATATTATTTATATCATGTTTCCAAAATCCTTTGTTCCAAAATCTTCCATTATTAAATCAATTTAAAAAAAAACAATAAAACCGACCAAACAAGATAAATCTAAGGAGTAACAAAGAAAGTCGTTTTTATCGTGCAAAGCAAAATATTTTGTTTAAATAAATCGTTACGATTATTGAAAAAAATTAGGCCATCAGCTAAATGTTTATTGCAATAAAGATTAATTCATTAATAAACAATTTTACAAAATTTCGATAAATTTAATAATTATGCTCCTCGCCAAAATTAATTAACGATAATATAATTAAAATATAGACTAAAATCTGATTAAAAAACTGCTAAGTTTGGTTCAAATGTTCAAATACGATTTCGTATTTTATTGCAGTTTATACTTAATCGGATTGATTCCCAATTTAACTTCACCAAATTAATTTTTGGCCTCTTAATTCAAGGTTACTTTCACGATATATGTGAATGAAAAATAGAATATCCTCTTTGTATGCTTACGTGTACAATATTCATTATGGTTTCTTTTTATGGAAAGTAATGAGGGAAGATAAATCAAAAACCCACTAATTACCTAGGACTTATAAAATGGTTAATTACAATTATTAAAAATAATTTATGTATACAAAAATAGATTATAAATAACCAAGCCCATTAAAAAAAAGAAGATAATATAGCGTACTCTCGATTTAAAAAACGTCTCTATCATGCTTTAAACGATAACTTAGAAATGTCAAAGTTGAAGATTCGGTGTTTTGTGATAAATAAGATATTTAAATACCGAAAAAGTGAATAAATTTATGATCCAAGTCTCAAAAATTCAATCAACTTGAAACGGCAGGAATCACGAAGTCTACACCTTAACGGTACAATTAACGGACGAAAACGAAAGTATCATACCCCGATTTGGAAAATTAAAATATCTCGAGTCCAGTTTGAGGAAATTCCGCAGAGGCTGGCTTTCACGAAAACACATAAATTTATGGTAGTATAAAAATAAAAATTACTTTGAAAATGTACAGATGAACAGATCTAAGCCTTCAATTTAATCTGCTAAAAAATAAAATTGAAAGATTGAATCCATATGAATCTAAACTAGGATCAATTTGAGATACAGCGCGTCCATATTGTAACCGTGCAAGTCTTATGGTTAAATTTTTGCAACAGTTAATTTTATTTGCTATTTTGGACAGCAAAGGACGAATTAAAAAGAAAACGGTTTTCCATAAGAGTGGATTAAAAAGACATTTAATTAGAAAATCAATTAAAAACCTCTATTTCTATAGTCACATGTGTGAAATTAACCAATTAGTTAACATTATACCCTATAATAACGATCGTAGGATAGTTATCGCATTATGAGGTTATTGCAGAGTTGGACGTTCCATAATTTATAATAATTGATTTTAAATGTCACTTTCGCTCATAATAATTTGATCACAATTTCCTCAAGAAAGTTGCCTTCAGGTTAACATTTAGGATACAGTATATGCATAGTTTTTTTGCAGCAAGGAAAACGTTCCTACAAGATTTTTTCCCAATGTTTCTTTACATCTCTACAGCAGCGTCCTGACCAGTAGTTCAAAATTGAATTTATTTTCATTATTTTTATTATTTCTTAATTAAAACTAAAATTATTATTTCTTGCATTAATTTTAGAAATGTTAGGATAAATTTAAAAAAATCACTTTTCTTTTACCAACTGAAAAAAGTGTTCATTTAAATTGAATAAAAATTGCAAGATCTTTTTGCAAGAAATTTAAGATAATTTTAGGAATCTAGGATACATTTTAACATTTTAGGAATATTTGGGATTTCAAGAGAAGTGGGATGTTCATTGTACACAGCATCAAGATTGGAAAAAAAATCAATTTTTAACGGGATACTGCTCTTGGTCCATGATGAAATACCGAAAATCAAGATCTCGCTAACCCAATACCGGACACGGAAAAAAGTTAAGAAAAACCCCTTTTGTTTCCTAAGGGGGGGGGGTCTTAAACAAGGTACTATCGCCAGTCCATGTTGGGTGCTAGTGTATGATTCATGCCCATAAAATGCCAACCTTATAATACAACCGGAAATCGCCTTTAGAATATTACTTCCGTATTATAAAAACCTAACTTAACGAGACAATTTAATTTAATTTGAATTTTGACAGGATTTTGTCTCATCGGGATTTCGAGTGCCACCCGTTATAACAAAATATCTAAACACGATGGGTTAAACCCTATGTTTTCAGACGGAGAAAAGAAAAAACAATTCGTCATCATAATTTTGGGAAAACTTCTGGACTTCATCGAGAGGTAAATATCTACAACCTAGCTTATTGAGCCTTGAGCACAAGAAAATGGGTCGTTAAATTATGAATTACAATTCCGTAATAAATCTTCTTCTTTAGATTATCTTTCTTCCAAATCTTCGCACTTAACCGCTTAAGCTGATGACCGTCCCTGGTAAATCTAAACGAGTATCAAGATTGAATTCCTTCCAGAATCCATCGCAAATGGTTAAGGGGCCGTTCATGTATTACGTAAGACGTTTAGGGGGAGGGGGTAGCTGTGACATCCTATTTTTTCTTACTCGGGGAAAGGGGGGCCAAGACAATTTTTTACGTAAGATTACTATTAATTATTTATTTTTTAGACTGATTTTGGATTTTTTTCGCAATTTTTTTACACTATAAAGTAAATTGTTTGAATAACATTTTTTTAAATATAAAATAAACATAATATCTTCATTAATTTCACTTTTAATGTTTAATATCTGGCTTCTCATTGGGTAATAATTTATCGTAGGGAGGATGGGGTATACATTTTCTTATTGTTTCTTACTAGGGGGAGGGGGGGAGTCTAAAAGTAGGAAAAAACGTCTTACGTAATACATGAACGGCCCCTAATATATAACGCTAGTTCCTCAATAATTTGCAAATAAGACCTTTATTTTAACTTTTCTCCTCTTTGGCGTAAACATGATGTTTAAATCGCCTTCGGAGGCATCTGAAATGATGAAGGCCGCACAACCTGGGCAATCACACACTAGATTGTTAAGAGCGATGATTGCAAAAGTTTGATTCACTTGTTGAATCTACTCCTACACGTCATTAATTACATATAATCAAAATTTTAAACATAGTTCAAAAGAGACTTGGGTAACAGAAGAAAAATCGAAAGCCGCCGCTGAAAAATTCACATATACGTCCCTTATTTTTCATCATCGCACAAAGTGGTGAGATTTAATCCGATCAAATGATGGTGCTAGAGAAATGTCTTAAAAGTGATGAGCAGCAAAAGTCATTGGTTTCATTTTGGAGGTCGTAGAATTACAGAAAAAAATATAGGCGCCACGCAATTCACAGAATACCCAGTTTGTTTAGCACAAGTTTTCACACAGCCCATGGTTTGAATTCAGATTAGGCTACATAATTTTCAGCCCATCATCGCTCTAAATTGATAACCCCTATAGAACATCGAGTACCTTCTGTTCTAAATGGTAATTACTTATAAGTATTAATTTACACACCTAATTCTTTCCTTCCAGCTATAATAAATTATGGTGGTGATTATGAGATTATGATAGTGGCGAGTAATTTGAGTCATCATAGAATATGTATGTAGATGCGGCTTTTCTTTAGCCATAGGCGCAACTAGGTCCAAATTTTGGGGAATAAATTGTTTTTTGGCCCAAAAATGAAGATGAGAAATGATAAACTTGTTAGCCCTACCGGTCCTATAGCTGTAAGGTTTTCAAGTCGATCATTTTAACCCTTTTTGAGGGATGCTTTTCAGGTAGTTTAAATTTCCCGATTACCCAACAAACCATTTAAAAAAAATTCAGTTCATAATAATTCTGTATTTGAGCAGATTAACTGATCGCTTATTCATTAAAATTTCAAAAATTAAAAAAAAGAAGAATTTTTCAAATTAATGTACTATCTCAATAATTACGTTTTTCTACATTTACTTATTGATTTTAGTTTTAGTGTATCGCATAGGTAACAAAAATTCAGTTGGTTAATTTTTAAAGATCCAAAGAAGATTTGTATTCTAGCCCTAGACTTTTAGGAGATCAGAAAAGAAACTCCTTGCAATGAAAAGTGAAATGAAACTACTTCCAAAAAAATTTACACTGCACCCCCCCAAATTCCGGTTTCAATATTTCACCAAAATATCATAAACCGTCTGTACCTTTATGATATTTCTCCATTGTATAGTTTTTTTCGAAAAGTATATTAGTAAGAAATACCATTGTTATCCTTTTTTTTTTCAAGTTAAACTTTTGAGCTAATTGGGGTAGCCGGTAAACTACAGATCTGGTCAACGTGAAGATAATAATGACCAAAAAAGTTTGGGAAGAAAATTCGTTAACTAATAGTTCTTGAAACGTTTCAACAATCAGTTCACAACCACATCTAAATTTTTGATTTTTTCATTACGCAAGATTTTACGCTGTTCGTCAAAGACCGTACACAACAGACCGCCTGTGATTTACAGTAATATGGCAGGAATTCCGTTATAAAAAAGCAAGAACAAAAATGTTATAATAAATTTGTGAGTCATTTTATTAAACATTAATAATATTAATGAGTTTCACTGTAAATGATAATAAATTAGCGTACATACTTGGAAAGTAAATAAAGAAACCTTATTAAAATATAAAAATTAGATTAAAATGTTGTTTATTGCATTGAGATTACCATTTTATCATGCAGGAAATAGTACAAGTCTTAAAAAGTCAATAGGTTAACGTTGAAAAGTTGCGTTCGTTATTATTAGTAAAAATCACGTAAAACCGACAATAATTAAGACATGCGTGCAAGAACCTTATAAACATCATGTGATGATGTTTTCATCTCATTATTCCATTTCATTATAACTACATAATTATAATATGAATTAACAAACAAGAGATAATCTTTCATACGTGGGTTTTATATTTTAATATTCTTTACATTTATCTCCATTTCACAACGTTAAAATATGAAGAAATTTTTAAACAATAGAATTTTAATACGTAAACAACCATTTTTTGACATCAATTTCATATTATAATTTAAGGAATATTTTTATCTCTTTATCAGCAGTTTCATACAGCAAAATACGCTCGATTTAATCAAATGCATTGCAGGAATTTGCCATGCAGAGTTCATTCCGAACAAAAATTATAGAATAGCTATAACACAAAAACAGAACAAACGAAATGAAATTCGTTTTAATGGGGGCATCGAACCAAAAAACGAAAAAATCAGCAGGTCTCGATTTACCTGTCCTCGAACAAAAGTGGTGGGCAGGTCAAAGAAAAGATGGGTGTCCTAACAGGTGAAGAATGATAATTATACTTTTTCTTGTTGTGTTCATGAGTGAACCGGCTACTTGAAGAAAGTGGAAGAATTCTGTTTGGGCTGATTTTTTCGAGGGCCGAATTTTTTTAAATTTGATGGTTTGGGGGTGTAACTTCGAAGGCAATGGCAAACCACGAAGACGTCATCTGTCTAGAAAAGGTTCTCAGAATGCACTTCTCGTGGTTTGCACTGTACGTTAAACTGCAGGTGCCCTATATTAAGGGTGCCAACGTCGGGGATTACCCGACAAGGTACTTGGAAGAAGGAACCAGCACACTTAGAAAACTGGGTCTTCGATGAAAAATGATTACCTTTGGTGCCAAAGGCGATCCACTGCTGTCAATAAGATAAGAAAATGAAGAATCGATTAATTGAAAGACTAAAAATGGTAGACAATCCATTTTTTGAGAGACCAAATATCTCTTCAGAGATCGTCATTGTGTGTATGGCACACAGAGATGTGAGTTTGTGTTATTATTTACTGCATGCGCATTGGAGGGCAATGAGCCTGTGCTACGATACGAGTCTATACAGAATGCAGTAACATCAGGCCGGGAAACTACCTGAATGACGTTTACTGCATATACGTCAGGGGGGCTCTAACCCCATATGGAAGTAATTTGAAACCTTTTCGCCGAAATATTTCAAACTGGTACTCATCGATAAAAAAAATTTTCCTTGCCATAAAAACCCGTAAAAACGTAATTAAACGTTGTTATCAGAAAGATGTTTCTGTCAATTAAATATAATATAATAAATTAACTAATTAAGATAAACACGTAACTTTTATATTCTTGGAAAATTACGCGCGAATCTAAAAAATGAAGTATTGTAGAATTCAGTTTTAAAAAATAATGGTTTTTGTGAAAAAATAGTAGATAATTAAAAAAGAGTCAGTTTGAAAACAAAGTATGCAGGCGTAAACAAACATCCCCACCCCCTCAACAAACATGGCGCCAATCAAACCACATGTTCAAATTTGTTTCGTCAATTAAAATTACTGAACGCGTTTTAAATTAATTTAAATTTTTGTAATAGTTTATTTTCATTATCGTAGTTTTTGCGGTTTCGGACTTACGATAATTTATGCGTTAGAATAATAATTGTACCTTGTTTACGTTGAGGTTTCGCTTGTTTTCTACGTCCACGTCCACCACCTGAAGAAGTAGATGACGCCATGGCGACGGAGATGATGATCTCTCGTTGTCTCCCATCAAGCACAGGACAACAGGTCACAAATTTTTAAGTTTCAACGTGTAAAAAACGCCGCACAAAAATATTTTATTAGCACGGTTTTTAAATTTTTTTTTGTTTACCAGTTTGATAGAACGTACGCACGCTGTTCGAAAATCTTCCGTGATACACATACACAACCCCTGCTGGCGTCCGACTCTCAGGAATTACCTCTCTAGCCCGCGGCAATAAACATCATCGCATGCTCGCCATTGGCCGTGGCTCTCTTTCTCTCATTGGTGCACCTTTCAGGTTAACTCCTACACCTGCAGGTATAAAAGTCTTCTCGAGATGAAATCGATGTCAGGTGTATATTCAAGGTCAGTACAACAAGAAATGACGTATCAAACAGCTGTTTTTAACCGACATTTCAGTTACGTGTAGCCGGGACGGTAAAAAGTAAACCAAACTGTCGAAGCCATGGGGTGTGCTTTCAAGTCGAAGCGGGAATCATTTCAAAGTGGGGGGACTACATAATACTCAAATCTGCCGCTTGAGACCACTAACCGTTTGCATCACGTTTAGCTAGGTTTCACGGTGTCGATAAGCGAGATTTCATTCTTTAAAAATTTAAATTTTCAAATATTCATTTTAGAGAATTGCGATTTTATTTAACCAAACTTTTTACTTTATTTTAGTGCGAATTACCTTTTTTAATAATTAATTTTAAAATTTTAATAATAACTACAGTAGTAGTCGAGTGTTCAGTACGAACGAATAACAGCACCTCGTAACACACGAGTGCTGTACAAAACTTGATTTGTCTGTTAATTATTTTCTAAATTTCTTTGGTCGATTTTAATTTATTTTGTAAATTTATAACAATTTTTCGCTCCTTTTCTTTAAAATGTGAATATTATAATAAAAGAGTTTGCGTCATAAGGAACTCTCAATCACGTCCACAAGCATTAAATTTCAGCCAGAGTACCAAATTTTTAATGATAAGCAGTCTTGTTTTTTGTGTCAAATTATGCGATGTCGAATACTTTAGACACGTAGTATAATATGAATGTGTTATTTTCGTATTTTATTTTTTAAGCGAATGTGTTTGAAATTTTTTAAATAGAATAAATTAAACCATAAACAGATATGTTTATAGTTTCTAATCCATTTTTTATTTTTTAAATTACGTGTAATCGGTGTAATATAGAAAAGTTATATCGGTTTTAATTCAAAATATGTCAGGTGACGAATACTTGTGACACTCACTGTATATACTTTTATATGGTAATAATTCGGAAACGCCAATTTTTGGCTTAAACAGGTATGCAAATTTGTCAACGAACCCCCCAAAATTCACAGTCATGAAGTGGTCGTTATCCTATCGAACTTTTCCTAAATTTGAGGGTCCTAAAAAATAAAAATACTTTTCTTCATAGTGATTTATGGTAGTCTCATAGGCCCCATTACCCATCAGTTCACCCATAGGTAAATAATAGGCAACATAAGCAACAAACAATAATAAGTGTTTAAAAAAACACAAGATATCTATATTTTTTCTGTGAAAAATATATTTAGTCAATTCAAAAGGGGGTATGTGAGGTAATAACTAGGAAATACAAAAATGTTTGCTTAAACCCTTAAGTTGTGCGTCAGACAAGCGCCCCTAATAAGTTTTCGACATCAGGCTCGAACCGGAACAGAGGCAAATTTTCAGAAGAAGACCTCAAAATTCACGAAGTCATGAATTGGCCATTTCCTATGCTTCCTATCTCCAAAATAGGTAGGTACCTATAACCTAAATTATAGGTACTAAATAAAATTGTGAGAAAAAACTAAAAAAAACAATTCTTCTAGCTCTTATAGTTTTCGAGGTTCAGCCTTACAAAGAACCTTGGTTTCTTTTCGATTTTTGCTCGAAATAACGAAATTTTTAGATTCGGGTTAACAATTTTTCTTCAGTTTTTCCATCATTTATTCGATTTTGATACATCCTACGTCAAAAAAGTATAAGATAATTTAAAGTAGTAGAACTAAAAATGTACTAAAAGTAAAAAAATTTCGTTCTACTTTTCGTGGTTTGGGAGATGCGCTGAAAGAACAAATAACATTTTTTGTTTGGAAAATTATGTAAATTGCGCACAATGAAGTCCTCTATAAGTCTTTTTATCACTTTTATTAATAGGATTCTCAGAAAAGAAAAACATTTTCAAAAAATGAAATCTAAAAATTTTCAGTCAAAATTATTTAGGTGTTTTAGAAAGCCATGTCTCCGAAATTATTGGGGTTAAAACATTCTAATTTTCCAGCTGAACTAGGAATTTTAGGGGGGAGTAACCTAAAGTTGACCACCTCAAATAAAATTAAAAATTTCCTATAGCAAAGAGGAAGGTTTATATAGTACTCATACTGTAAAAATTTTATGAGCGAATGCATTATCAAAATTTTGAAAAAATCGAATTTGAAATTTTGGATTCGAGACTCGTCCGGCTGTGGGCATCGAAAAACCTGAGCCTGCGCTGCTCCGCAGCTCCGGCCGGTTTTTCATCGCCTGAGCCGCTACGCGGCAAAAGCTAAACATACTTGAAGGCGCCATCCTTCAAGAAAACCGGGATTCGAGTCATGTTACCTGTAGGACGTGCGAGCAGCATCTGACGAAATTTTCTAAGTATTAGGGTATACCAATCCACAAGTACCGTCAACAGAACTCGACGCGCGGAATCTCATATGAGATTCTCATATGAGATTCCCGCGCGTCGGTCGGCTTTTACATGTTAAATTTGCTAACTTCAAAATCGATTTATTCAAAATTTTGATAATACATTCACATGTAAAATTTTAACAGTATACTATATAAACCTTCCTCTTTGCAATAGGAAATTTTTAATTTTATTTGGGGTGGTCAACTTTAGGTTACTCGACCCGAATTTTATTCTGTATAATTTAAGCAATATCCAATTTGTACTTCAGGTGCACCGAAGCTGCTACTAAATATTTGCAGAAATATACAGAATGTAGCAGAAAAACTTGAAAACTAAGTATGTTATTTTGAGCAAAATTTATACTTTAATTTATATGTAATCAAAATCCTCATTTAACCCTAAGGTTAAATAATAACTTCCCCAAAGATTCCCAAAATCCCCTGGCAGCTTTGCCTCTGATTGACGATATTGAGTTTAATTCCTGTTCAGCACTGTTCCTCCTACATGGTTTTCCATTAATAACTCGCTTAGTTTCATGTTTACGGAAAATTATTATCATACCAAAATTGAAGAACATAAAATTCTCTATACAAAAGAAATTTTGCAGAATTCACTTCATATATTATTATGATGAAGATGAAATAAAATTCGGAATAAGAATTATTTAAAAACTTGGTTCCGATAATTATTTCGATTTTTTATAATAAAGCACATGTTGCATTGGCCTCGGTCAAGTTTGTAAGCCAACGTTTAAAGAAGATATGGCACTACGAAGAAGAAGAAAATTTTGATCTGATGAGAATTTTCCTTAAAAATAAAATTAAATGAGTTATCGGTGAAAAATCAGATTGCCGGAATTAAAATCTCCAATAATGAAAGAAGCTGATTTAGGGGTTCATTAAGATACTCAAATGCATATTATTTTGTCTGCAAAATTTCAGTTTTCCAGGCAGTCAAGAAAAATATCCTTGTCTGGATTATTAAATATTTTTTAAAGAAATACAATCTGTAGAGAATTTTATGCTAATAAATTTTATTATAATGATGATAATTTTTCGTACACGTGAAATTGGGCGAGTTATAGGCGAGTTACATTGGAGTAACTGTAATCCCCAATTTCGGGGGAGGGGGCAGACAATAATAGATTTTTGATGACTTGGGAGGGTTCATTAGGACATTTAACCCTCCGGTTAACGGGCTGGGTCTGTGAGGCCCAGGCAAATCTTTTTTTGTTGTATTTTCTAAAATAATTTTTTAAATTTCTTTAGCTTTTTGGTACCTTCCTAACTTTAATAAAGACATGTTTTCCTTAATTTATCTTAATTTTATCATAGAATAATGCCCAAAAATTTGGGCAAAGGCTTAGTGATAGAAAACATGAAACTACGAGCGAATATACCAAATCTACCACGAAAAGTAAGGCTATTAGCGGCTAAATTCTCAGGTGTCTCAGTCACAGAAGAACCTTCAACTGCTCGAAGAAGGTGCAAATTCTGCAAGGACCGAAAATCAAGATATTCGTGCAAGTTTTGTGGTTCCTGTATTTGTTTGGAACACACAAAACTATGCTGCGCCGACTGTGCGGCAAAATTTGATTAACGAAATTTTGCATTCAATATTTTGTGTGTCAAATTTATGTACACTCATTTTATATTTTTTTTAGACTTATTCAGCCATATAATTTACAAATAATTGTATGCTATTGTTATTGTCTTTTTCGTTTTTTCAATTTATAATTTCTTTTGAAAACTTACATTACATGTAACTTTTTTTTAGTAAATGGGAACTCCCTTAATATTTTTTTCACAACTATTTTTACTCTTAGCAGTGCAAAATAGACCAGGTTAACAAATGCATGCCAGAAACTGGGCATATCAATAAGACATTTACATACTGCGGTTAAACAGGTTAATTAATTACTGCAACTTTCCATATATAGGATAATATAAATTTTCATTTTTTTTTCAATTAATTTCAAAATTAATTTTCCTGGGTTCTTGCGAGGTAAGCGAGCAGTCAAAATCGAAATTATAAAATTAAATAAATTATAATATATGTTAACCAAGATACATCATACGAATTTTGGAAGTGATTTTGGCACAAATTGTTTCAATTTCTTCAATATTACATCTGAAGAATTCCGGTCGCCTAATGGAAACGGAGTAGGTACAGTATTTTTATTTTTTTTATTCGTAATATTAACAGCAATTTTCGAAAATGCTGTTGTGAACCCACAATTTATTGTTCTACTCAATAACGGAATTTACTGCCTCAATGTTTGATTTGAACTATCTACTAAACTAAAAATTGAACTATCGACTAATGTGTTGATTCTGGTCTTGTTTTTAAATCTTAAATGCCTTTAATGTTTGAGTTCGACTAAACTAGCCTATGAAAATAACCGATGAAGAAATAATTGTTGGGTAACAAAAAATATTTATTATAAAGAACTAAAACAATTACTAGAATCAGACGATTGCTTAAATATAAAATTCATTCCAATGGTTTTACCTTCACGGATCAAAGAGTTGAATGATACTACTGCTATGATCCAAAATGATAAATAAAGGCTCCCGATACAAAAATGAATATAAAATTCAAAATAAGCATAAAATTCTAAATCGGTAGGCACTTTAAAAATTTTGCTCTACGAGAAAATTTTATTTTCTAAAATTTCAATTTCACATCCAAATTTGAGTCTCTCAGGATAAGATTAAGATGTTAAATATTGCTAAGAGTAAATAGATTGATGATTGTCACATCAAAAATAATGAAAAAGATTGAATTAGCTCAAAATTGATAAAAAAAAACATTTTATGTGTAAATCGTCATAACCTACAAAAATGTAACATCTTGTAAACTGAATTATTTAATAACTAACATGTCTTGTACAAAACTGTTCACACCAAAAATTATGTAATCATCTCATGTAGTTGAAGTGAATATTTCAAAGTGAAAATCGTTAAATTAGTACATAAAGGTCAATTTTGTGTAAAATCCAAGAGTTGATATAAAATGGCAGATATGAGTCAAATAGCCGTCCAAAGAATGGCATAAAAACAGAATATACCGGTAATACAGCATGGGAGTCACATCAAAAGACATGGATTTCAATGCAGATCATGAATCTGGAATAAAAACGAATTAATGGAAACATAAAAAATCCAATAGGATGAGAATTGACTTACTTTCAAGCAACAATGGTGCCAATTTCATCGATTTTAGATCAAATTTCAGTTGACCTCGTGCATTCGAACAAAGTGCACGCAATTCCAAGGCGCTCAAGAAAACAATGTTTACAAATCTTTGGAGGTTAACCAAATTTTTGACTTCGTGAATTCAAGTTGTGTAGACGTATCGAGATGTTCTTCACGAATCAATTGTTTACAAACAATTGAGGGTTAAGATTTTTCAGCTGAATGGAAATAATTTCATAATTGGTAAACAACAATAATAATGGCCGTCCGCAGGATGCTTCTACAAAAATAACAATTCACGGATTTAATTCAACAACAACACTGGATCCACAACTTACTGTGAAGAATATGCAACTTACCTTTTTCTCTATTTTATAACCTCTACGATTTGGTAAACAACGACAACAAAATTACAAAGAAATTTAAGTCAATGAAACAACCTCACTCAACCACAAACAGCTGATAACTGGTATGATTCAATGCAAGGTCGATGACTCATCTATGTGATGTCAACTAAAGCTGGCCATACACAAATATCCTTTTTAAATAAAAATCAAAACTTCGATTCTGCTGATGTGAAAAGGTACAGTGAAATTTATTATTTCGTTAATTTGATTATAAACTTTGCCTTTAGCGTATAAATACAGGATTTGAGAAAAAAGACTTCTACGAAAGTGTAAATTCTCGATACCCTAATTGATAGTTTTTCATTCAAACTTTATTATTTAATTTGTTCAGGGTTAAGCTTTAAATAAGCACAAATATTATTTAAACCATTTTACACGCTAATGCATAGCGAAAGACTTGTTTTAGTTTACAACTAAAACAAGCACGTCGAGACAAAGTGAGGAAACCACTTTGTTTTGAAAACAAATTTTTACATTGATTGTTCTTATTTGAAAATTTAATTAATAATAGATCTGCGATCTACAAATATTTGTGTAAACATTTATTTATGTAAACATAACCATCACTTTTGTTCAATATAAACAATTTCTTTGAGACTATTGAAATCTTTATTTATTTTTCAATAAAAGAAAGCAATAAGTATCCCGAGAGAGCCAAATAACACCTTAAAAATCGCCTCTAATATTGAACGTAACAAGGAACCCACCCTTGAGCGACTCATCACTGGGGCTTAGTGAGGAAGGGCATTTGTGTTTAACTCCTTAGCCAAAAAGTTTTTTTTTTAACAAAACATTAGTTGAGGAGTACATAGCACTACGTTTAATTGTTCCCAATTATGTGATCAGATAGCAGATTTACTTAAATGAATTATTTTGAGGGGGGGGGGTGAATGAAATAAACCAAAAAGAGGTTTTCAAGGATTTCTTACGTCGTTGCAAGGAAATACAATGTTTTTAGTAGGTATTTGTGCTTGTTCTAGAGATACATGCGGCCTTTAGGCTGCACAACATAGGCAATCACGAATCAGTGCGACCTTAAAACACCACTTCTGTCTATATCTATTCGTTCATAAGGCATCTCTCATTAGTTTATTTTTCAGTTAACAACCTGAAAAAATTTTAGGCCACACAATCACGAAAATCACGTTATAGTAAAAAAGTAATGAATACGTAAATGAGAAAACAATTGATAAAAAATAATAATTAATTCTAAATCAAAAACGAAAGTTTTTGTTTTGTACTACAAAGTAATTATTATCATACGCTATATAAACACTCTAGAACATGATTAAGTACTTTTGCTGTGTGGCCTAAAGGCCGCACTGGAGGGGTGATTAGCGGATTAATTTAGCACGTGAAACTTGAATCAGAATTCTTATTTGATGTTGGAATTATAATAAAAGTGTTCCAAAACTAAATTATTGTAATATGCTATTTTCTTACAAAACTAATTTTAACGTTTCGTAAAACTATAAAACTGAGATAATGATGCATAAAATCTCCTAAAACTTGTTTTGTGTCGTAAAAGTGTCGGAATTACAATGGGTGCGAGAGGTGCATTCACATTAACCAATATTATTCCGAGTTGCTATTCTATTTCGGGGGGGGGGGGGGGGGGGTACTGGCCATCACTGTTTAAAAATTTCTTCTCTTTATCACTTGATGCTGAGGAGCATAACTTTTTTTCATAATTTAGGTGTATTTAGGTGTGAGCCACCATCAACAAGGAAGGACTGGGGACAGAAGAAATTCGAAATCGATTTCAACAAAGTAGAAAGATCGTGGGAGCACAGAATTCCTTGTGGTGGAACAAACATGTTTCAGATGTCCAAAGAGGTTGCTTAAGTGGGTACCCTCAGGAAGAAGGAAGCATGGAAGACCTCGAAGATCTTGGAACGATGATGTAAAGAGAGCTATGGCAGTGCGGAACTTAAAGGAAGAAGATGCGCCAATAGAGAGAGGTGGAGATTGATGGGGATCGGGTAAACAATTTCTAATTGTATGGTGAATTATTCAGGTGTAATATTATGCCAGTTTAATGTACTAAATATCCCGAAAAAAATAATAATAATTAATGGAATTTAGTTAACTTAATTTTAAATTTTAAAAACTTGTAAACATGGTTCGAGCTAACATTTCAGAGCGTGATTTAATATTTCAGGACGAAGATTTGAACCTCTGCAATTATAATTTCTTTTAGCTGAGAAAAAGTTTTTAATTATCGTTTTTGAAGAATTTGGTATCTATAATTCGGGTTTAAAGAAAGCAATATTTTAGTTTCCCAAAAATTTCAAGGTTTTTCTTGAAATATGAGCTAGGACGAACTTCTGGCGAAACTTCAATTTATCATCGTCATACAATAGGTTAGGGTTTTGAAGTAATGTTTTTAAATAGTAGTCCATATAATAATTCGAATTAATTTTGACTCCTCGATCGACAAAAATTAGTTCAGTTGCACCATTGCACGATATTTCCATGAAAATCATTACACTCTTAGTTTTGGTCGTTTGTTTATGGGAAATATATTGCCCACGACATTGGCCATCAACGTTGGACATACAGAACCAACCTTCATCGACTGTGATATATTTTGCAAATGGTTTTTCTTTTAACCGCTTCGTCCAACCGGGTTTCTCAATAGTTTTTATCATTATCTTCAGTTGACCAATTTGCTGTTTGGATAGAGTTAATTTTTGAGCAGTCCTATCTTTTTACTGATGGATCTTGGCATCTTAATCGATTTAGAGTAATATTGTAAAGTTATCAGTTTCCCTAGAAAATTAGAAATCTTGACTTTTCATACCAGCTCTCTGAATTTCCGAATTCTAAGATACTTTTAGACCTTACCTAGACTAGAGTTTACTGTTTTAGAGACTGGGTATTCATATGGAATAGAAATGAACTTTTTTAGGCTTCTTCGATTGTAGTATTGTTTTAAGATAATTAATAACACCCATAATATTTTCAGGAGTCATTAAGTCACAGGGAAACAAGGTGGAACTCGCTTTAGCGGCAGTTCCTAGGCTTCTATACAGCTACCTTTCTGGTGTGAAAAGTTGTTATTGCTAGTTATTTTTGGTCGACATAATATTTATAATGTAACATCAGATAATCCGATAATCTGCACCAATTAAATTTTTCGAGATAACTTCTTATTAGGGTATCAATGTCTTAACGGATCAAAGGATCAAACGATTAACGGATCAAAGGATCAGAGGATCAACGGATCAAAGGACCAACGGATCAACGTATCAACAGATCAACGGATCAACGTATCAACGGATCAACGGATCAACGTATCAACGGATCAACGTATCAACGTATTTAAATTTCCTATATAGGTGAAAAATTATGTAAATAAAATATAACTTATATTTGGTCTGCATTGAAAAATAATCAGGTAATCTGCACTAATTACATTTTTGCGGTTGGTATTTATCATTCACTATATAACTAATAATATTGAAGCTTTTCCATTCCATTCGGAACTTTACTTCTCTGTAATGTACGGTCCATTTTTTGAGGTGGATCAATCCTCTTCTTTCTCTTTTACTTACAACTTAACTTCACCAATTAGCCACTGCTGTGGTTAACAATAAATAAATTTAAAACAAATTATTGTTTTATTATACATACGATGTGTTTACAATCACAATTTCGAGGGTTCTGATTAAATTTGAATTATGCCGACGGAAAGACGGACAGACACGGAGCCAGATCATAAGGCTTCTTGTTATACTTTGTATAGAAGCCTAATAGCGCACTGGGTACCCAGTTCTTAGACCTCTATACACACAGAGTATTTCTAACACGATTTGAAACGCTCTGTGCTCTGTATGATTTTGAATTATGCGGACGGACGGACAGACGGACGGACAGACACGGAGCCAGATCATAAGGCTTCTCGTTATACTTTGTATAGAAGCCTAAAACTAATAATAAATAAGAAACATCCAGGATCTTCTCTTCCTCTATTTCATCTCATTGGTCAACATCTTTTAAGTCTTCTAGAATAAATTGTATTTAACCTGAAAGTCCACTACGGGGTTAGTGTGAATTTTCCGACTGTTCCTGGTATTCTTCAATTAGCTTTATGTTAGTAACAAATCTTTCATCAGGAGATGAATCATTGTATATTCTTCACGAGGGTAACCAGGCGTTTGGATTTCGATGAGAAAATCCTGATTTGTAAACTACAATTCTGACTCCTGATGCAGAATCTTTAAATCCGATCTTAAAAAGTGAAAGCTTTTCCTATGTTTATGAGAAACTAACCAAATTTCGTTACCTACTTACCTAAAAAGGGTGCCCAAAATATTTTTGAATGGAAGAAATTAGTTTTTCTTGCAAAAATCCCGATATTACTGTTTTGAAAAATTGGCAACCCTGCTCGCAGATTTTCATTGTTCTTTGAAAACAGAAAATACGGTTCTGATTTTTATATTACGAACGATATAGCACGTGCGCGTAGAAGATTATAGTCGATGTTGAGCAAATGTGTGTTTGAAATTGTCTTGAAAGTGTTAACAAATAAAATTTACACAAAAATATTACTTTTTTGGATTGCAAGTTAGTGAAATAGGTGCATAATTCAAGAATAAATTATTGTGACTGGTATTTGGGAAAATTTAATAATGGCTACTTACAACAGAAATTTAAGAACAATGCATAGAAATAGGAGGGTATGGCGAAATGACTTTGATTTTTTATATATGCTAGGAAAAGGTAACTACGGAAGAGTGTTTTCAGCGAGGAAAAGGAACGGCGTTGATAGAGGTAAAGTTTATGCCATAAAAGTTCTCTACAAAATAAACGTTACTGGGATAAATGGCAATGTCTCGCCAGCTGTTACCGAAAAAAATATTTTACGATTAACAAATTGTCCATTTCTAGTTAATTTAAAGTACTCCTTTCAAAGTCCAGCAAAACTTTACTTGGTGATGAACTTCGTAAACGGCGGAAACCTGTTAGGTTTGATAAACGCTCAAAGGAGATTCTCAGAAAAGGAGGCATCTTTCTACGCTGAGGAAATTGTGCTCGCATTGGAATATTTGCATAACCGAAATATTTTGTATAGGGATTTAAAACCAGAAAATACGCTTATAGGTCGAAGCGGCCATATAAAATTGACAGATTTTGGCTTGTCAAAAGAAAATTTTCATTATCGAACCTACTCTATGTGCGGCACACTAATGTATGCAGCTCCCGAAATTGTTGACACAGCACGCGGTCATGGTAGAGAAATTGACTGGTGGTCTTTGGGGATTATGATCTATCTGATGATAGTGGGAAGATGTCCTTTTGAACATAGGAGCAGGAGAAGACTAAGCGAATTGATTCTAAGAGGACAATACCAAATGTACTCCGACTGTATGTCGCGCTCAGCTAATGATTTGATACGGCGGTTGTTAAGAACAAATAGAAGGGAAAGGTTAGGTTACCGTGGTACCTACGAAATAAAAGAGCACCGGTTTTTCAGATTTACACATTGGCGCAAAGTTTTACAGGGTTTAAATAGACCGCCATTTTATCCCAATGTTAATAGTGATGAAGACGTTTGCATGTTTCATTCAGATTATACCAGTCAACCTGTTTGGCTATCTAACGAAAAATATCCAATGAGAGGGAGGAGAAACTCCGATTTTATAGATTTTGACTATGTTAATCCATACCTCCAAAGGCGATGAGAGTACTTGACAATTAATTAACAATTACAATTAAGAATGTAAGATTAAATAACTTTTATAATAATAAAATAGCCAATCAATATAAAATATATATTTTATACATTTGGATCTTGTTTTTTTATAAGTCATTTGATTATATTTTATAGAATCAGATACGCAAACCTTGCCCCCCCCCCATTTCTAATTTTGGATCCAAAATAGTCTAAATTGTTTGTATCTCATTTATTTTCGTTTGTACCTCCTTAGTTTTCGAAATATTCAGGACAATAAGTTATAAAAATAAGTCTGAATAAAATGATTATGATAGAAGAATTATCACACAAAAATTCAAAATGAACGGAAAATAGAATAAAAATGCATTCCCCTTCCCAAATTAGGTTAAGGCCAGCGACTTCCACCTAACTGATAACTTTAAATATTAACGATATTGATTTAGAAACTGTAAAAAAGATTTGGATGATATTTAGTCATCATTTGGGATGACATCGGTTATTTTTAATGGATTACCACTGAATAAAATATGGACATCGCGACACAGATCAGGCAGGATCGACAGATACTCATCTTTTGTTTCTGATAAGCGAGCTAAGAATCTCGTTAATCTAACATGTGCGTCCGGGTGATTTTTCAGAATTTTCGAAAACTAAGGAGGTACAAACGAAAATAAAAGAGGTACAAATAGGTACAAACGATTTAGACTATTTTGTATCCAAAATGCGAAATGGGAGCGGGGGGCTGGCGAAATGCACCTCACACAAACGAAACTTTAGTATAATATATTTAACCTTCAAAGATACCGTTCTATCGCAGTTTTGTATGCTACGAGGTGCTATTGGTTTTCGAGAGGCAAAAGTAATTTCCAGAGTGATTGTGCATAAATCAGCATTAACAGCAAAGTTTGCGTTTTTGTTACTTTTGAAAATGTTGGCGATATGGGTAACAGTGAGACATTTAAAATGGGTTCTTATTATTAATCGTTTTAAAGATCTGTTTAGTGCAGGAAAAATTTCAATTTACCAGAATGCCTAGAAATTCACCAAAGTAGGTACATCATTTTGGAAAAAACCTCTTTCGTTCCTTTTTCAAGAGAAAATTTCAAAAATTTATACGATTTCCACGATTCTGAGGTCCCCAAGATTGCGAGGCCCCGGCGCTTGCCTCACTCGCCTGTGCGGTGATCCGCCACTAAGTTTAGGGCCTTTGAAAAAAGGTGTCTCACTGTTACCCATGCTCCCCTACTTGCCAAATAATTTATTTGAAACATTGAAATAAAAATATTAAATGAAGAAAATATTAAAACTTTTAACACGGCTTTCGACAGCTCACAACCCTTCACCTATTACCAAGCAACAAACATGTGAAAAGTAACTTATATAATCAAATCGTAGTTTCGTTACTGTCAATGTTGACGTAAACTTAATTTTTTATAACTTTTTGTTAACGTTTTTTGTATTTTTTTTAAATATCGTCTTAATAAAAAAAATAATCATGAGTGGCGAACTCCACTTAGATTCATCCTTGAGTATCATGGAAGAAACGCGGTTTCGAAAGAAATACAGTTCTGTGATAAAAAAGTTGACAAAAGAATCGCACTTTTCTCATACGGAGGTGGAATCTGTTTGCATTATGTACTACAAATTTCAGGCTGAAAATAAAGGTCGTAAGTATCTTGGGTTCGAACACCGATGCATTCAGCTTTTACTTGTTTTGGAATTTAGACAATGCTAAGGTAATAACGAAAACCCAATTGGTGAACTTTTTCCATAACGCCTTGGATATGACCGAAACTCAAATGCTTGACTCTGTGGTTTACGCAGCGCTAGGGAAAGGGAGTAAACAAGCGATAGGCATGGAAGAGTGGACAAAATATTTATCGTTAATATTGAGAGGTACGATGGAAGAAAAAATAAAACACTGTTTTTCGGCAAGTTTTGGCCTGTCATTTTTCATTTTGCTAAATACTATTTTGCAGATGTATGACCTTATGGGCAGCGGTAAATTGTCGCGTGATGAAATGATCGGTTTGCTGTCCCATACGATAATAAGTGAAGAAGGCACAGATAATGATGATGTCATTAAGGTTGAAACTTGGAAAAACTTTCAGTAATTTACCTAATTTATAATTTTATTTTAGGACTTGGTGGAAATTATAACCAAAAAGTTAGATTTAGACAGAGATGGAAAAATATCTTTCGATGATTTCAGAAAAGCTATTTTGAAAACTCCATTACTTTTAGAATGTTTAGGTCCATGTTTACCTTCGCGATTAGCTATTCGCAGTTTTCTTAGCACATTTACTGTTAATGTTGGTAGATTTTGATGAGATTAGTAAAAGTTATAAAGCTCACTTTTTATTTATTTTGTTAATCGAAGGTCCAACATTCTTCTTCCAATAGCTTTGATAACGTGTATAAGGGGCTTGAATCGGGAAGAGATATTGAATGTGAAAGCCTGATAGAATACTTAAACGTTTATCAGTTGAGCAGAAAGGATGATCTGTATTGCGTCGTTTGGGAGTGGCTGCAGAAGTCAATGGTGAATATCGCTTATTGGGACTCAAAAGCTAAATATGATAAGGGGCCTATTATGTAGTTGTTCATTTTTCATTCAAGTGCCGTGTTGGGTTTCCCTGACGTTGGCGAAGGTGCATGTCAATGCCCCTCTCCCCAAAATTGAATTTTATTATAAAAATGGTATCAAACGTTAGAACATCCATTATTTTTGTTTGAGCCTCAAAGATTGCGGAGTTATTCGCAAATATCCTTTGGGAAGGCTGTAGACATTATGGCCACCTCTGAGTCGAATTTTAGTGTGAAATTGGTATCAAACGTTAGAACATCGTTTAAGCCTGAATGAGCTACCATTATTTTCGTTTTAGCTTCAAAGGTCGCGAAGTTATTCGCAAAATCTTCGGGTAGGGGGGGTGGACATGATGCCCCTTCCGAATCGAATTATTGGGTGAAATTGGTGTCAAACGCTAGAGCATCGTTTGAGCCTCAGAGGTCGCGGAGTTATTCGCTAAATCCTCAGGATGGTGAGGACATGTTTTTCTATTTTCCTTCCCATTTTGAATTTATGTGTGCAATTGATGTCAATCGCCAGAGCTTCAATGAGCTTCTTTTATATAAATAAGAAATATTTCACAATAGCCAATTTTAGGTCACCATGGCTATGAATAATATCAATAAATGAAATAATATTATACACAACCGACGTCATTAGACATCATTTTAAGTGCTACTTCATTATATATACAGAATTTTACATTTTAATCGACTAATTTATATATTTTTAATTTTACCATATACACAAGTTTAATTTCAAGACAATGCCGAAAAACAAGGCAGCTAAACAACCGGAACGAAAAATCCCAAAGTAAAAATGTTAGGCGATTTTAAAATAAATTTTTTGTACCATACCATTATTTTCAGGAAAACTGTGGCGGTTTCATGTGGCCAGCACTTGGACCATTCCATGAGTTCGATGGATGAGATTAGATTTAAGAAAAAATATTTTGATCTCTCAAAACGATTAGCGGAAGAACTACATTTTACATTTACAGAAATAGAATGTATTTTGTTGATGTATGAAAAATTTCGTTTGGCTAATGGAAAACACAGTGCTGGTATGACGTTGGAACAATTTGCCGATTTTCTTCATAACTCATTGGACATGACCGATTCCGAGGTTACCAATCATGTGATCAACTACTTGCACGTAGCTTATGATCATAAGGCTTCCAGATCCATATTTCAAATGGAAGCATGGGTACGAGCTTTGTCGTTGTTCTTGAAAGGTACATTTCAGGAAAAAATTGAACACTCTTTTAAGGTTAGAAAAGTTAACTTTATTTCCATCACGCTTATGTCGCTTTTCTAAAGGTGTATGATAATATGAAAGTTGGAATAATATCGAAAGAAATCATGCATACCTTGATGGAGAAAAATCTTGTAGGCGAAGAAAATCCAGAGGAAGCTACTAATGTACTAAGTAATTTTTCAAAGGAGCTTGTTTGAAATTTTTCTTTTAGGATTTGTTAGAAATTTTGTCTAAAAAACTGGATGTTGATCGTGATGGAAAAGTCAATTTCAGCGATTTTGAAGAGTGCGTTAAGCAAGAACCTCTGCTGATTGAACTTTTTGGAGATTGCGGGCCAAGTCGTTATGCAGCTCAAAGTTTTCTAACAACTTTCACACAAAATACTGGACGTCTGTAACACAAGCAAACTCTACATGGTTTCGAATAGTTAATGCTACTGCTAAAGTGTACACTTTAATTTTAATTAATATCCATTTTATTATACCTATAGATTATACCATATATTTTTAAGCAAATAAAGAAAATTTAAATATATAACGCACTCTGTAATTTGCACTCCCTGCGCGCTCTCACGATAAACTTTTTCGCTTTTAAGCTGCGATGGCTATGAAGAAATAATGATTGACATTTTATATCAGAGTTTACAATAATTATTATCTTTCTTTTACAGAATTTTTAATTTACTTTGATTTTATATATATTTTTATTTTTATACTCGAGTTTATTTAAAAATGGCCCCAAAAAAGAAAGCAAAACCAGAACCGGAACCGCAGTTAAAACCGTTAGGGTAAGTTTTTATTTCACAAACTAGAAGAATTGGTTTTCTCATTTCCTTTCAGAAAAAACGTCGTCGTATCATGTGGCCAGCACTTGGACCATTCCATGAGTACCATGGAAGAAACGAGATTTAAGAAAAAACATTTTGCCCTAATTAGAAGGTTATCGAATGAATTGCACTTTTCGTTCAACGAAATGGAATGCATTTTTATAATGTACGAGAAGTTTCGATTAGCAAATGGTAAAAACAGTCCTGGTATGACCGTAACGCAATTTTTTGATTTCGTTCATAACTCATTGGACATGACGGATATCGATATTACCAAATATGTAATATCGCTTCTTCATGTATCTTCTGCAAATACGTCCAGAAAAATCTTTGAGATGGAAGCGTTTGCACGGGCTCTTTCTTTGCTCCTGAGAGGTACCTTTCATGAAAAAATTCAATACGCGTTCAAAGTTTACGATAATATGCGTGTTGGAATAATATCGAAAGACACTATGCAACGCTTAATGGAGCAAGCTATTGTTGGTGAAGATAACCCCGAAGAGGCCGTCAAGGTTATTGTCGGTTTTTTGTAGATAAAATTTTTCAGAGTTTATATTTTAGGATTTGTTGGAAATTATAACAAAAAAGATGGATATCGATAGGGATGGAAAAATAACCATCGGAGATTTTCAAAAGTGTGTTGAGCGAGACCCCCTACTTCTTGAAGCATTTGGAGAGTGCTTGCCAAATCGTTATGCTGTTCAAAGTTTCTTATCAACTTTTACTCAAAATACTGGACGTACATAAAGGAATTTACAAGACGGCTTTAATTAGCGTGAATAGATATCAAATATATTATTCTATCAGACCATGAAAGATACTGTGTAACAATATTCATTTATTTTTTATTTATAATTATATTTATACGATATATTATTAGGTGTAAATGTTGTCTTATTTAATATTAAAATAAATTAAAAAATTAATCAACCAAGCAAGTTCCGCTTTCAACATCATGGACATGGAGATAGAGGAAGCTAATCAGATGGGCTTCCAGTACCAGGAACACCAGAAGAGGGAACTACACAAAATAGCCAAAACAACAGCAATAGAAAGAGAAGAACAACAAGTCTATCATAAGAAGATCGACCGTTTAGACATATTAAAGGTACCTAAAGACGAACAACGAAAGAGGGGGGGGGGCATGATTATAGAAATGGAAGGAGATAGTGTAGCTCAATACGTGACCAAGAAGATCGAGGGGGCATTGATGATAAGATCTGCGAAGAAAGGCGACCATAACGACATCAGGCAAAGCGATACTGCACGGACCATGGTACGAATAGGTGGAATTTGGGTGAACGCTAGTGTTATCGTGCTACTTCTTGCGGAAGAGAGAATACTGTTGCTCGAGAACTCTCTAGACGTAATGGGGTTGGATTTTAGAACTAAAAATCGACTTGTTCTGATTGGTGATGACTTTAATGCCAAAACGCCGGTTATAATAGACTTGGCGGTAGCGCAGCCGGTGTTGTTTGATATCTGGAATGTTTGATATCAAGGTTATAACATCTACTTAAAGTCACTTTTCTCCCGAAAACTAATTTGTTAGTTGGAACGTTTTACTTAAGGACGGCAGTATAATTTAGGGAAGTAAACAATATAAAGAAGTTGGATAATAGATTATCCCTAAACTACGGCCCGCGAACAAATTAATGTTAAAGATGAAAAGAAAGCCAAATTGTAAAACAAATTCATAAAAATGTTGCACCACTTTTTAACTAAAAATCACGAATATTTTGTTTTTTTAATGTTACTCTTTTTGATTAATTATCGTAGATTAATTGATATTTTCTGTTTAATTATAAAATTTTTATTGGGTACAGGTCTTTTAATAATATTTTCCAACGTTTTGGGGCATTTAAATTTGGATTATTTTTAAGGCTAAAAAATAAATAAACTATTAATTAACCAGTTAAACAATATAATATCAGAATAAAGAATTGATTTGTTATCTTGAGAATATAGGAAAAATACTCGATTCGGCCCAATCAGCATCAAAAAAGCAGTGCCCTCTCAACAAGTTTGGGGATCCCTGCTTTAACAATAATAATCTTCAGCTATTCAATAATTTAAAAAATTATATAAAAAAATAACATTTTCATTGTATTTATGAAAATGTTTAGGTGAGCATAAAAACCTTAAATAGTTTTATAATTATCAAAGAATTAAATTGGAAATTATTATAACTTTTCTAGTATGATAAAACTTGATCCAGGAATTGTTAAAAAAATCGCCTACGGCGTTACCAATACTAATACTTAGAGTCCGGATTTATATGTTTTTACATGTTTTATTTGTTGTACTGTAGAAAGCTGATTTTTAGTAACTCGACGTTTCTCTATGAAATAAAGCAAAATACGAACTTTTATTGCGTATATAATTTAGTATTTTGGATTTTTACCGCATATAAAATTCCGCTTCCACAAGTCAATATTTGGCATAATTATTGTTAATTATAATATGTAGTAGATGCAAGTTTTTTAAATAAACTTAATGATAAAAATGTACAAAATGATTATTTATGTACTATGGATTGTGTATGTATGTAGGTACAAAATCAGTCCTTGTCAGATACATTTATTTATGGCTACACATTTTCTGGGCCCCTTCTTTGAGTTGCCACATGTTAAATTTAAAAAAATCATAAGCATGTCTAAAATCTTTTAAATCAATAAATTAAAATTTTTATTGTCCCTTATTTATTTCTACAAAGACTTAAAACGTTGCAAAAACCCTTGTATAGGTACATTTATTTATTTCCTTATTTATTGGGGTCTGAAAAATATTACCACTTTTTGTAACTTTAAAACTAATCTTGACTTTCCAGATCCAGAAAGTTTGGAGACGTTAATTTCAATAAATTATATTCCTACATTAATAATTATATACTATACACATAGGTTTTGTAGTATACGATATTAAAAATTTTGAATTTGCAGTATATTTCTTTGTTTTCATTTAACGGCATATTATCGCATATATCGACTAATTTTAACCGCATATAAAATACTTATATTAATGTTTTTTACCGCATATAAATCCGTACTCGACTAATAATAGATAAATTTCAAACACTTGAATTTGTATTGTACAATTTTTATTATATACGAATTTTTGGGTTTTAAAAAGTTATTGACCCAATTTGTTGTACACAAGAATTGACTCAAAAAAATCTTGAGCAATAGAAATTTAAAAAAAATGCATGCAATGTTTTGTAATTTTCACTTTTCACTTTTCATTTAAATTTATTAGTTTTTCAATTGGCTACTTGAAACTTTATGCATCAAATATTGGTGCCAATCCGCCCCTGTTTGGAAAGATATTCTATTTTCCTTTTTTAAAGAAGTTGATTTGATAACACTAAATGCTAATTAAATAAAACTACCGAGGGAGGGGTTAATTTTTATTATTAATAATATTAATGATAATAATATTCCTTAAACAGCAGGACTTTTTTCTGTTTATGCATAAATGCTTCATTTGCTTTACAAAAATCAATTAATTTCAGGATTTAATTGGTGTGATACTAAAAACATTGACGTAAATGAATTTGGAATTTTATCTGTTAAAATAAAAAATCTGAAAATCTGGACGGAATAATTTAATTTTTAGTTAAAAAAGTACAAAATGTTTTATGATTTTCCTGCACCATCTGCAAGGTCGCAATTCACAAAAGCCAAATCTTCGGGTTCTATTAATCCTGGTGGGAAGAACCCCATCAAATTTTTTGCATGTTGCTCTATCATCCTTACACGTTCTTCTCGTATCATATATTGCCTGAAAAATAAGGTTGAGCATAAACTAATCCAAGGTGAAAATTTTTTCATACCGTTTCTCTTCCTCCTTCTGTTGCTCTTCCAAGAGCCTCTTCTGAAGACAAATATCTTCCACTTTCTTTTGTCTTCTTTCCACTATCATTTCTTCCACAAATTTCTTCACTTCTAACATTTTCCTGCGTTTCTTCTCATTGGATAATTGTTCCACACGTTCATCTTCAGCAACTTTAGCAATTAACTAGACAAAAAATATGATCAGCAATTTTGGGAAGCACAATAAAGTTAAAACATACTTGATCCCTGTATTCAGCATCCAACTGCACTTGCCTTCTCTGTTCTTCTCTGCGTTCTTCCATTTGTCGTGACAAAGAGTGTAATGTATCGATTTTTGCACGTTCCTCTTTATCAACTTCCCTTTTGTGTCTCTGTTCAAGCTCATCCTTCATCTCCTCATCCCTTAATTGAATCAACATTTCTTCACGTTCCTTACGTTGACGCTATAAAAATCAAAGTTAGCTTTTGTCACAAAATTTTTTATCATTCAAAAGTTTTTTTTGTGGAATATAAAATTTTCGTTTTAGTTAAAATGTCTTTAGATTTGTACATAGATTCGACTTTAAACGGTTTAGAAGAAATAAGATTCAGGAAAAAAAACAGAGAGTTAATATCATCATTAGCAAAAGAAACGCATTTCACACGAGCGGAAGTGGAAATACTTCTAATTATTTATTACAAATTTAAAAAACAAGGACGGAAACGTTTGATGACCAAAAAACAAGTGATGGAGTTTTTTCACGATGGTCTTGATATGACGGACGAAGAGTTAACTTCCAGAATGGTATTGACTCGGTGTAGAGGTCCCAGTGCTTATGTTTCAAAGACAGAATGGGTCAAATTATTTAACACATTTCTTAAAGGGACGGAAGAAGACAAAATCACGCACTGTTTTCAAGTAAGTAATTCGTATTGGTGGAAAACACTTTGTTAATAAAACAGTTAGGTTTATGATATGATGAATTCGGGAAAAATTGATCGTAATACAATTTTGGGGTTGCTTGATAACACTATTATATCCGAGGATGACGCAGAAGATTTAATTAAGGTGAGGAAAAAGTTATAAGTCAAAGTAGACACACTTTAAGTTACATTTTAGGATTTGTGCGAGCTTCTTTTGAAACAAATGGATTTCGACAGAACTGGAAAAATTTCATTCGAGCCTTATAAAAGCACTTGTTTGAAAAAACCTCTGTTGTTGGAATGTTTGGGACAATGTTTACCTTCACGCTTAGCAGTTGCTACATTTTTAAATACAGTTAAGAAAAAAGTCAAGAAGAATTTTTAATTGCGATCAAATTATAAATAAAGATTATAAAGATGTCTTGTGTTTGTTTCTTTTTAATTACAAAATATGCCAAAAGCTTCCACAAACTATAGTAAATGGGGTACCCATTTAAAAAGAACAGGATAATAAGAAGAATAAACTGCCCAAAAATATATTATATAATGATTTAAAATAGGGATTGGTTTTAGAAGGCATCGGATAGGGAAGCATGGAGAGAAATGATTTTATTCTAGATTTAATAAAATATGCCAATGTTAAAAAATATCGAATGACGCATTTGAGTCAATTGAAAAAAAAATCTAATGACTAGGCTGGGACGATTTCTCATACAGGATTACAAATCTATCGGTCGTAAAAAAATTGTATGGTGCAGGTATTTTTCCCTATTAACCTCTTATTTCAGTCAGCTCCTGTCATTTTAGTTCAGACTTGGTTATTTTCTTCTTAAATAATTTTATTTTCATATTTTAATGTTTGAAGTTGAGTAAAAAAAAACAATGACTTTAGTAAAACTGCGATAAAATCCACTATGGCCCACTTTACCTAATTTTCTCCTAATACAGATACCCTAAACTCGGGATTCATCGACTTCTTAAAATGTATGTATTTCTGGACACATTTATGAAGTTTTTATAAATATTAATTTTTTTTTATTCAAAAATTGTTTAAAAACAATTCCCAGCTTTGGGTTATAGCTTTTGTTATAGTAAAGTCCAAAAATTTACAAGGTTAGCAATTATTTTTTTAAATTAATGATCCCAATTTCCTATTTTAATTTTTGAAAAACCAGGAAGCAATTTTTCTTAAACAAAACAAATTGGCCGAAATTTACTACATCAATTAAAATAAATTTCTCCAAATTAATGATCCCAATTTCCTATTTTAATAATTGAAAAACCAGGAAGCATTTTTTCTTAAACACAACATATTGGCCAAAATTTACTAAAATAATTAAAAAAATTTCTCCAAAATAATGATCCCAATTTCCTATTTTAATTTTTGAAAAATCAGGAAGCATTTTTTCTCAAACACAACATATTGGCCAAAATTTACTAAAATAATTAAAATAAAGTTCTCCAAATTAATGATCCCAATTTCCTATTTTAATTTTTGAAAAACCAGGAAGCATTTTTTCTTAAACACAACATATTGGCCAAAATTTACTAAAATAATTAAAAAAATTTCTCCAAAATAATGATCCCAATTTCCTATTTTAATTTTTGAAAAATCAGGAAGCATTTTTTCTCAAACACAACATATTGGCCAAAATTTACTAAAATAATTAAAATAAAGTTCTCCAAATTAATGATCCCAATTTCCTATTTTAATTTTTGAAAAATCAGGAAGCATTTTTTCTTAAACACAACATATTGGCCAAAATTTACTAAAATAATTAAAAAAATTTCTCCAAAATAATGATCCCAATTTCCTATTTTAATTTTTGAAAAATCAGGAAGCATTTTTTCTCAAACACAACATATTGGCCAAAATTTACTAAAATAATTAAAATAAAGTTCTCCAAATTAATGATCCCAATTTCCTATTTTAATTTTTGAAAAATCAGGAAGCATTTTTTCTCAAACACAACATATTGGCCAAAATTTACTAAAATAATTAAAATAAAGTTCTCCAAAATAATGATCCCAATTTCCTATTTTAATTTTTGAAAAATCAGGAAGCATTTTTTCTCAAACACAACATATTGGCCAAAATTTACTAAAATAATTAAAATAAAGTTCTCCAAATTAATGATCCCAATTTCCTATTTTAATTTTTGAAAAATCAGGAAGCATTTTTTCTCAAACACAACATATTGGCCAAAATTTACTAAAATAATTAAAATAAAGTTCTCCAAATTAATGATCCCAATTTCCTATTTTAATTTTTGAAAAATCAGGAAGCATTTTTTCTCAAACACAACATATTGGCCAAAATTTACTAAAATAATTAAAATAAAGTTCTCCAAATTAATGATCCCAATTTCCTATTTTAATTTTTGAAAAACCAGGAAGCATTTTTTCTTAAACACAACATATTGGCCAAAATTTACTAAAATAATTAAAAAAATTTCTCCAAAATAATGATCCCAATTTCCTATTTTAATTTTTGAAAAATCAGGAAGCATTTTTTCTCAAACACAACATATTGGCCAAAATTTACTAAAATAATTAAAATAAATTTCTCCTGCCCACCTGGCCTTGGCAATAACCTCACAAATCGTATTTTAAAAACTCCTGTTGAATATAAATCAACTAATATAAGTGATTGTATCAGCATTATAAAGTGAATCAGTGTGGACTTTTTTCAGCTTTCATGCAGTTGGAAATATCCAAAATAGACTAAATTAGAAGATTGATGTGTATAATGTAAACAAATTTTCAAATTTACAGATACTATGGAGACCCCAGATATATTTCTCTTTATTTCTACTCATTAGTTCACTCCGTTGATGCTTTATTTGGAAAACATACAAAAGTACACTCACCCTTTCTTCAAATATTTTTCTAGCAATATCTTCACATATTTTGGCTTTAGCATCATCAATTTTCTTCTTCTCTGCCGCCCTAAAATAACAAACAAATAAAGAACAAAGCAACATCAAAGTTAAAATTCTTACTTAGCCTTAGCATCACTAGCCTTCGACATAAGATAGTCTTGAATTTGTTTATACTCCATATCTAATTCCTGCTTCTTTTTCTCTTTCCAAACAATTTGAGCAGCTTTAAATTCATTTATCTCTTCTTGTGTTTTCATCATTTTGCACATCTTCTCTTCAATTGCCCTAACATCTTCATCATGCATCCTCTGTATTACATCATCCATCATTTTCTTTTCTCTCAAAAACTCTTCGTATTCAAACCTCCTATTTTCGTCGGCAGCAATCATCTGGTCCTGAAGTTCTCGTCTGTATTTGGCCTTTTGCAAAATATCCTGTTGAATAGTTTTATGCCTGTATTCAGCGTCACTCATTTGGGCCGACCTCAAAAGTTTGTAAGCCTGATTTTCTTGCAACTAAAACAGATCATGGTAAAGCTTAAAGTAGACATCGCATACGTACCACCTGCGTTACCTTATCTCTCAATTTGTAGGCTTCTTTTTCAGCAATTTGAGCCTTTAATTCTTTATTAACATAAGCAGCTCTCAATTTTGATTCCAGTGCTCTCAGTTCATAACTGTTCTGACGTAATAATTGCCTAAGCAAGTAAATCATTTAATTATTAACCTACAAATAACCTTGCATAAAACTTACCTATATTTTTTATCATTAATTTCATTCCTTTTCAGTTCTTCCATTTCGATGGCCAGGAGTTGTTCCTTTTCGACTTCTTCTGCCCTTCGTAAATCCGGTTCATTTCTGGTGGTAGTGCTGTGATCAGCAGCTTCGTCAAGACGCATTTGATTTAAACATCTAGAAAGATTCCGATATGTACTTTTTTCTTGTATGTGTGCTCTTATAAGTTCAAGTCCATCTTTGTGCTGTTGTGCAGCCATTTGCTCCAACACTTCCGATTGGGGATCCGAACGCATAGTCTTAACATACAAAATGTTACATTAAATCAAAATAATTACTTGTGCAATTTATTTACTTACCATTTTGATGATTTGGTTGTGCCCGTATGATAGTTTAAAAATTATTTATTAACGTTGACGTTATTTGTCGATAGTTGACAGTTCTCACAGTTTACATTGGTAACCAGGTAACCTTAAAATTTGATTAGCAACAAAACAAAATTTTTGTGGTGGCGCTATCTATCTTATTTCGATGCTGTTATAATATAATTCTAAAAATTCAGAAACGGACCTGAAATCAAATACTTGAAACGGCAAGATCCGTCTTTTAAAACCTGAAAAGGTGAATAATACTTGTAGCATTTATTTAAACAAAGAATCAATAGTTTGAATTTTATTTATGTTGAATTAAATTGTTGTTGCATATTGTGGCGCTATCTAGCGACTAACGTTAGAAGTAGATTTGATGTGTCATAATAAAACATTTACATTTGGTTTGATTTTAAAATGATTTTATAAATTCACACATTCTTTGATTCACACTTTCGATTTGTTATCATAAATGGTTCGGTTTTATAATTACACTGGTTAAAATTACGAATATTGCGAACGTCATACAAATAAATGGACAAGTTGCTCAGAGAATATCTTTTGATGGTAAGTTCCGGCTGGAATTTAAAGAGTTTTTTAAATTTGCGTAATATATGTTTTTCGTAATGTTTATCAATTAACAAACGGTGTATGAAAGTGAACAATAATAATAATCTTTGTTGTTCCAGTGCCAAGAAAGCAAATCGTGCAAGTTCAAGAAGGAGAACATTCATATGAACGATGGATGAGGGAAACCAAATTGAAAATCTTTTTAAAAAACATCAATACCATCTTCTCAAAGGTAACCACTTTTTTGAATTCTGCAACTATCCTTTGAGGTTACCCACAATTTCCATTACTTTAAATCTTCACATTTTTTATAAGGAGAAATTGCATCTCAATTTTTGGGATTTTTAGTTCTCTTTTTATAACTTGAACTGAAAACTATACATTTATTTTTGTGACAAAAAAGGATATTAACTAAATTCTTATTACGAAGTATTAGACTCACATACTTTATTATTTTGCTCAGTTTAGATGATCAGCCATACGAAAACAATTCCGAGCGAAGGAGAATCAACTCAAAAGTTTCAAAAAATCAAGACCCTATGCTGCAAAATTTGATGACGGAACATGTGCTGGATAACATCCATTAATTTGAAAATTACAGGTTAGTTATATTCGAATAATATTGTAGATGTTTTTATTTTGCTTGTTATTCTTGAATTAAAGTCAATTCAAGTACAATCAATTTGTAAACTTTTCATAATTGAATAGAGATTGACAAATTTGAGTCGAAATTTCAGAAGCAGAAGGGGGTCGTCCATAAATTACGTCACGCTCTTAGGGGGGGTTCCGACCCCTGTGACGATGGGGGGCGGGTGGGGGTTTCAAAAATTGTGACGTCACAAAATATATAGATTAAATCGTCGGCTTACTGCTAAAACAAGATAACTCCAAAATGATAGTTTTGAGTAAATCTGCTTATCAAGTTTGATTCACCATAAACAAGTTAACAAAAGTTAAAAATGAACTTCTTAATACTCCTTTAATATTTGACTTACAGGTTTCGTCAAAATGTAGTTTGCTCTTATTTGAATGCAATCATGTATATAACTCATTTTGTCCAAAAATGGAGTTATCTTGTTGTGGCAGTAAGCCGACGAAATATTTTATTATAAGCAATTTAAAAAAAACTATGTTTTGAGTGGATACTCCGCTCAAGCCAGTGGTGTAGCTAGGGGTGGGCGGACCGCCCTTAATAGATGTTTCTTCTTGGGTGCAACCCCTAAAAAAAGAAATTTGAAAAATTGCGGGGGGAAAGAATATGTGAACTAATACTTGGAGGGGGGGTCTAGGTTTGTGTGACGATGAGGGAGAGGGGGTTAAAAATTTCTTAAAACTGCGTGACGTAATTTATGGACGACCCCTACGCAAATTTTTCCTCTAAATTCAGTATTTCGAATAATCTTCCAGGAACACAGAAAATTTTAATCAATTGTTCGACCAAATTTTAAAATTTAAACATTTTTCTGAATTCAACTATGGATTTGCTACAAATTTTGTCTGCAAAATGTTCCTCTAAATTCAGTATTTCAAGTAATTTTCCAGGAACACAGAAAATTTTAATCAATTGTTCGACCAAATTTTAAAATTTAAACATTTTTCTGAATTCAACTATGGATTTGCTAAAACTTTTGTGTGCAAAATTTTCCTCTAAATTCGGTATTTCGAATAATTTTCCAGGAACACAGAAAATTTTAATCAATTGTTCAACCTAATTTTCACAAATTTTAAAATTTAATCATTTTTCTGAATTCAACTATGGATTTGCTACAAATTTTGTCTGCAAAATGTTCCTCTTAATTCAGTATTTCAGGTTATTTTCCAGGAACACAGAAAATTTTAATCAATTGTTCAACCTAATTTTCACAAGTTTTAAAATTTAAACATTTTTCTGAATTCAACTATGAATTTGCTACAACTTTTGTCTGCAAAATTTTCGTCTAAATTCAGTATTTCGATTAATTTTCCAGGAACACAGAAAATTTTAATCAATTGTTCAATCACATTTTCACAAATTTTAAAATTTAAACATTTTTCTGAATTCAACTATGGATTTGCTACAACTTTTGTCTGCAAAATTATCCTCTCAATTCAGTATTTCGAATAATTTTCCAGGAACACAAAATTTTAATCAATTGTTCAACCTAATTTTCACAAATTTTAAAATTTAATCATTTGTCTGAATTCAACTATGGATTTGCTACAACTTTTGTCTGCAAAATTATCCTCTAAATTCGGTTTTTCGAATAATTTTCCAGGAACACAGAAAATTTTAATCAATTGTTCAACCTAATTTTCACAAATTTTAAAATTTAATCATTTTTCTGAATTCAACTATGGATTTGCTAAAACTTTTGTGTGCAAAATTTTCCTCTAAATTCAGTATTTCGATTAATTTTCCAGGAACACAGAAAATTTTAATCAATTGTTCAACCACATTTTCACAAATTTTAAAATCTAAACATTTTTCTGATTCAACTATGGATTTGCTAAAACTTTTGTGTGCAAAATTTTCCTCTAAATCAGTATTTCGATTAATTTTCCAGGAACACAGAAAATTTTAATCAATTGTTCAACCACATTTTCACAAATTTTAAAATTTAAACATTGTTCTGAATTCAACTATGGATTTGCTAAAACTTTTGTGTGCAAAATTTTCCTCTAAATTCGGTATTTCGATTAATTTTCCAGGAACACAGAAAATTTTAATCAATTGTTCAACCTAATTTTCACAAATTTTAAAATTTAATCATTTTTCTGAATTCAACTATAGATTTGCTACAACTTTTGTCTGCAAAATTATCCTCTAAATTCGGTATTTCGAATAATTTTCCAGGAACACAGAAAATTTTAATCAATTGTTCAACCTAATTTTCACAAATTTTAAAATTTAATCATTTTTCTGAATTCAACTATGGATTTGCTACAACTTTTGTCTGCAAAATTATACTCTTAATTCAGTATTTCGAATAATTTTCCAGGAACACAGAAAATTTTAATCAATTGTTCAACCTAATTTTCACAAATTTTAAAATTTAATCATTTTTCTGAATTCAACTATGGATTTGCTACAACTTTTGTCTGCAAAATTATCCTCTAAATTCGGTATTTCGAATAATTTTCCAGGAACACAGAAAATTTTAATCAATTATTGTTCAACCTAATTTTCACAAATTTTAAAATTTAAACATTTTTCTGAATTCAACTATGGATTTGCTAAAACTTTTGTGTGCAAAATTTTCCTCTAAATTCAGTATTTCGATTAATTTTCAAGGAACACAGAAAATTTTAACAATTGCTAAACCTAATTTTCACAAATCATAAAATTTAAACATTTTTCTGAATTCGACTATGGATTTGCTACAACCTTTGTCTGCAAAATTTTCCTCTAAATTCAGTATTTTGAATACTTTTCCAGGAACACAGAAAATTTTAATCAATTGTTAAACTTAATTTTCACAAATTTTAAAATTTAAAGATTTTGCTGAATTCAACTATGGATTTGCTACATTTAGAAATTTACAAAAAAAATCAAATAATGTATTTTTGGTTCAACTGCATTGTCATATTATGATAAACTTTTTATCAAAATTAGGGATGGTGTGGTCAACTTAATTTCAGATAATAAATATTTATAATGAAAATCTATACAACTAAGGGTACGTTTATGTTGGAGCTGCGATAAACGATAAGAGCGACGATACTAGCGAAGCTAAGAAAATAAATGTCATTATTTTATATGCAGTTGTTTATATTGTAGCGTTGCGTTGATATAAACACCTGCATATAAAATAATGACATTTATTTTCTTAGCTTCGCTAGTATCGTCGCTCTTATCGTTTATCGCAGCTCCAACATAAACGTACCCTAATTGAAAATCTATAGGGAAGAAATTCTAACACTCGGCGCTGCAAGCATCACAACAAGCGTGACGTCACGATGATGTGAAAACCTAACCTCGCTTTTATAATATAATAACGTGGTTATATACGTGCTTAAACATATACGAAGCAAACATATTGCAGCATTTTTGCTTTTATGTACAAGGTAAGATAGTGTAGTGCATGCATTTATACTATTTGATGTAATTATAAAAAAAATAAATTAATAAATAATTTCAGGAGCAGCATTTTTGAGTTCGAAGAATTTTCATGCACCGACGTTAAATGCTACTGAAAATCTGCGAAGGAGGCAGCTTTGGAGCAGTACAATGCTAAACCCTTTGAACGGTGGTCATGTGTTAATAAATCACACTTCCAAATACATTTAAGAACTCATACCGGCGAGAAACCATTTAGTTGTTGAAAATACAGAGACATTATAACTCAATACAAAGGTACCGTTTTATTAAATCTTTATTATAAGTTGTGTAAGTACTTATATATATGTTATTTTCAGAATTAAAAATCACGATGCAGAAATGGTAATTATTTTTGGTGTCTCGTACGAGATTCTCACCTCCCTTCATGAGCTAAAACAAAAACAAAAATTTATACGTGCCCCAACCATGATGGCAATGTCGAACAATTATTCCAACTAATAAAACCTATTTATTTGTTATTTATACTGATTGTTACCTGATAAAAACTTATTAAAAATAAAGAAAAAAAAACAAGAAATTCTAATTTACATGATTATTTCATAAATTTGTCATCTGCAAGAATTGGTAAAGATAAATTGACAACAACACAATACAATCCTGTCTTCATTTTATCCGTTTATCCATAGAACACATTTGAGTCGTCTATTTTCAAAACCCACTATAAATTATATTTCAAACCCATTATGTGACATTTTTAATCATTTCCTACACCTATTTCGAGCCTGACATTCTTTTTTTAGCTAGTTTTTCCGTTTTATTATAGTATAATCTAAGAAACTACGATACCAAAAATCAAATACGATAATTAAAAACTATATAGATTTGGCAGTTTTTTCCATTTTCTGTAAAGTTGTTCTATCCGGTTATAGTGGGTTTTGATAATAGATGACTCATTTCACATAATTCCACAATAGCGTCTAAAAGTGCTAAATTTTCTAGTCCAGTCATTGATGATAATTTCTTATTTGTGTTTATTAAACTAATAAACGGTGTAACAATATCACCACTTTTTACTTGCGTTGACCGATCACAGGTAAAAGAAAACTGAATATCAGCCTTTGGAGAATGATTTATTTCTCCTAATAACTTTACAACAATAAAATAAATAAAATACTTAAATAACCAAAATCACAATTCAATTCAATCTCAAGTGCTCGTCGTAATTTTGTTACTACTAATGTAAATTTTGTCACAACTCCTCGATTTAAAAACTCAAATTAATGTTCACCACATTACCCTCCCTCAACAACAATAACGTTCTAGCAACATCACAAAATTCACATTTAAATGGTTTTTCGCCAGTGTTTTCTACATTAAATTTTACATCTTCCAATTCATCCGATACCTCCGTTTCAAATACGTAGTTGCGACAAATTCGATGTTGTGCTTTACTACCGTACTTTCTTTAGGTATTTTCTGGGAAGGAACTGCATTTTTTTTAAACGTGGCTGCTTCGTTTGATAATCTAAAAAATAAAACTAATTACTACACATACATCACAAAAGTTGGGTTATCTACTTGGCAGATTTTGTGAAGGAACGGCATTTGGTAATAACCTTGTAATAATCGTCGATGACCAACTCATTCTAAAATCCACGCTTCCCTCCTATCTATAATTTTCGTGGCGCACTTGTTTACAAGCATAAACACAACAAATTGTCCTGCAGGTATTTTCTTTGGCATTCATAACTTAATACTGCAACATAACAAACACGTTTAAACAAAAAACTATGTAATAAATAAATAATGTAATAACAAATAATAAATTTTACGTATTTTAATTAATTTAACCTCAAATTCATTGATGATAAAAACATGTTTATAATACATAATACAAGAAAAATAGTAAGGTAAACTTTTGGATATGGTTACGTAGATTATGAATACACATTAAAAATTTTGTTATACTTACATATTAATATTATTTCAACAGGATAAGCAATAATTACTACCGTATAAATTCCATATGAACACGATAAAATTTTTATTTTCACATCATCATGACGTCACATATTTAATTGATATTACAGCCACCAGGGTGCGTACAATTAATATTTTTTCCCTATTACCGACCTTTATAAATTAATATAACGGTGGTAGCGCAACTTAGCTATACTTTGAACTGTTATTGCTATGTGAATACGAATCTGACGAAAAATTTGTATAAATATTTTTTTGTAGAGAACTTAATTAGCTTTAATTTTATATTACACTATTTTGTCATAAAGTTCAAAGAAACTTGAGAAATCGGCGAAAAACTGATTTTTGTCCGTTTCTGCCTATACTTAATTAATATTTAGTAACCGAACCCATGCTCATCCCATGATAAAATTTGGTACGCATGCTCAGCACATTAGTACAAAAAACAGTACAAAAATTAACCAAAACAAAAGACCCCTTTAGAAATAGGGGTTGAAAATATAAAATGTGGTTAAAATATTTGAACAGAATGTTCGTTTACCTTTACAGAACATTTTTTATTTTTAAATTTAGACCACTGTGGATGAAGTTACAGTCGTTTTCCTACAAGTCTACACACCAGCTTTTTGACTTTTTGAGAGACCAAAACAAGGAAACGAGTGCCTTTTTGGGCAAATCCTTTAATTTGTATTTTTTATTTCTTACTAATAAGATGGTGTGTACCAAATTTTGTCAAATTAGACATGGGTCAATTAAAGTTATGATTCGATTTGAGATGGAATATGAACAAATATGGTATTATCAACTTGAAATTTCAAATTATATTCTGAAAGAAAAATTTTGGTCTATAATTAACAAATTTTAATAAAAGGTTATAATGGCTTATTATTTTCTCATTTTAGAGAGTAACAACATTATCAGTGGCACTGAACCTACCACAATCAGTTGGGACGAGGAATGTAAGGCCATCGAAAACCCAAAAGCAATCTCGCCAATCGTCCCAAAATCAATCCCGCCGATCGTCCAAAAATCAATTCCGGTGTTCATGCTCTCTGGAATTGAAAAAGACAGGCGCGAAGAACTCGTCAAGCAAATTGAAAGATTAGGTGGAGTGGTCACAAATTTAAGCAATTTTGATCCAATGTGTAGTCATTTAATTTGCCCCAAACTGACGCGAAACGAAAAGATCTTAGCGTGCATGGCGGCTGGTAAATGGATCCTGCACCCTTCTTACCTTGACCAGTGCATCTCGGAAGGAAAGTTAATTAATGTGAGCAATAATCCACATGACATTTTTATTTTATTTTTATCGTTTTTAAATTTTAGGAAGAACCTTATGTTGGAAATCCAGAATCATTACGAAATGGTCTAATGCAGTACGATAAAGAAACCCAGGATCGTTATCACGCTATGCATTACTGGAGGAAAGAGATATATCGGCGTGGTTATGGTGCCTTTTACAATGTCCGAGCGATTGTGTTGGCGCAAAATAAAGACAGCATTGCTCGTATTATAGTAGCTGGAGGTGGAATTGTGGTGGAAGCTAGGTAACTTGGTCCAACTTGTTTAGAAACCGCTTTATTAACTTTGTGGTTTCAGCCCACCTTTTAAAGAACCGATTCATGCTACTCTTTGTCTACTTAATTTTAAATCCCTAACAGATGCATCAGAATATACGCCTTTGGCAAAACTAGGAATATTATGTGTTAATTGCATTTACATCAACGATTTTCTGCATAAAACAACAAACCATTTTTTATTTTTATGTTTATATAACAAACCATATTTTACCACAACTGAAAAAATACTATCAAGTTAAATAATTTCAATTTTGTTTAGTCGAGGAGAATTGCCTGAAGTATATTTTAGTTATTTTAAAATGTTTTAGCCATTGTATAAAGTAATCTACATAATCCAAGTTTTATAAATGGAATTGACTGTTTGAAGTTTTTTTTGCATCCTTCCCACAAAAATTATTTCAATTTCGAGTTATGTTAATTTAGCCCAGATCAACTTCCACGGATACAATTCTTGACGCAATTATTTCTATAGAAATTAACTCAGGTTATAAGATAATCTGAGACTGAACACCTGGGCCTTAATCCTTGACTATATCTATCGTAAATAGGGTGTGGTGCTACCACCACTGCACTGAAGCAGAAGCTTATTGTGCAAATACCCGTAAAATTTTGTTAGAAAATTAAAAACCCAAGAATTTGATGAAAAAATGGTACATGTTTATTTATTATCACTTACGCTGCAAAAACTAAGCGATATAGCCAAAAATTCAAGACATTTTTTGTAGAGGATAAAATTATCTAAAAAAATGTCCCCAAAAGCACATATCTGAAAAAAGTAGTTTAGGTATGAGAGTCTTTCGAAATTGTCCTCTCGATAAGCCAACTTTGAGTTGACATCGTGATTTTTGCCAATGCGTCAATGTTAGATTGATGGAAACAACGTCAGCATGAAAGTATAATTCTGAAAAAATGTATGCCATTTTGGAACATCATATTTATACAAAAATTGATTTTCAGTTTCAATTTAATGTTTTATCAATTTAAATGATAGGTACACGAGTTGCAAAAACAGTGAGTATTTGATTCTGTAATTTTAAATCCATACAAGCAGCAAAAATTGGCCATTCCTACAGTAAATTCATATCTCAATAACAAAATTACCAAATACTCGAATATGTCTTATGTATGTCGACTTGACATTCTATAATAACGTGGTAAAGATAGCAATGACAGCAGTAGTTTCTTAAATTTGATCAATTTTAGTTAAAGAGTGGTGTGTTTTTGTGAATTTAACTATTTCTTAATTAAATTATCTAGTGAATTGTTGGTATTTTAGGTTAACATTTTAAATAATGTGTGTATTTTTAATTAAAAACCACAATATAATATGTCTACAATTATTTTAATCATTTATCACATCCTAGTTTCTTATAATTCATTTATTTAAACGTTTAAACATCATTTATCCTATGATTATGCACTACAAGATTTGACAGAATCCTTTAAGGAGTGGGGGAAGCGTAAACTTACGTCGGACCAGTGTTGCCACACGCCAGATCAAGTAATCTGGATAGAACGGTCGAAAAATCTGTACAAAATCTGTATGAACACAAAACGCTAAAATCTGTATAATATCTGTAAAACTGTAATAAAATCTGTACAAAATCTGTTTAAGAAAACAATATTTATTATTTTTTGTACATATGTTTATTCATTTTAACAATCATTTTTTTATCAACTTGGAGTTTATAACAGGGTTCATCACTAAGAAGTTGTTTCGTTAAAAGAAGTCCCTCAATCGTTTCAGTGCCTAAATGGTTTCTTGTTTTTGTTTTAATTAAATTTACTGCCGAAAATATTCTTTCCACTGCGGCACTAGAATGAGGGAGACTTAGTAAAGCAGTAACAAATTGCAGAAGAGTTGGATATAAAGATTGTCCATCTAAGTCTTGTGCACAACTGACTTGATGCCAAAACAATTCTGTATCTTCTGAGCTTGATTCTAGAAGTTCGTCATTCATTCTCAATTGTCGCCACTCATTGTCCAATGTTTGTAAATGTTCTTGTCCGATTATATTAGGAAAAGCGTGTGCAATGTGAGTCAATGATGGTATACTGCGCCGTTTAACAATAATGGGATTGAGAAAGTTTAAACGTTTTGTGGTGTTATTTCCAAAATTGTAGCGGGATTTTATTTGTTTAGCTCCTTCTACATAAAAATCTAGACATCGTAGTTTAAATACATGTACATCCTTTGGATTCAAATTAGGAGCAGTAGACAACGATACAGCAACATTCGCGCCAAGATAAAGATCATCAATTGGTTTGTAGTGTCGTGGGTTATCATGCTGGACATTGTGGAGCTCAGTCTCAAATAAATATGAGCTATTCATATAGCAATCCAGGAATGATTTAAATATGCGGCACAAATGCTCATGAATCGATTGAATTTGTGGCTTTTCGGACTGCATAGCTTGATTAAATTTAGTAAAAAAATCCAAAGAAAATTCAAGAAACTGCAAGTACATTTTGTTGTACGGGTTGTTCAGCATATGTAAAATAGAATCCGCTGAGTTTAAACGATCTGTCGTCACAGCATCAATAAAAAACAACTTGAGTGCTTCATATTGCTCTAGAATCCGCACTACCGCACTGCGAAGTGAGAGCCAACGTGTTTGGCATGGATGCAGGATTTTATGGGGCTTAAGTGCAAGAAACTCTTGAAATTCCTTTAGTAGACCTGTTCGTTTCGGACTCGTACTGATATAATTGTATACATCCCTTACAAGGCCTTCAGGTTCACGCGGTAATTTTGTGCATGCATAAGACGCGCATAATGCGAATGAGTGGCAAATGCACTTTACAACATACAAATGGGGAATATCTTGTAATAATCTGCTTGCTACAGAATTATGCTGACCCATCATAGCATTAGCTCCGTCGGCGGCAAATCCAACCAAATTGTCTTTATATGGAATATCATTATCTGTAAATAATGTTATTAGATGTTCATAAAGTTTTTCGCCTGTCGCATCTTGAACGGGTATTAGTGCAAAGAACGCATCTTTAATTTTGTTGTTTCTATAATATCTAACAACAATGCATAAAAGCTTGACACATCCTCTGTCCGTACTTTCATCAATGAGCAGTGAGAATTTTCGAATTTTTAAATCGGCAATTACGTTTTCTTTTTCAGTGTCTCCTGTCACAGATTTAATAATAGCTGTGGTTTTGGTGCGACTACACGCAAGTTCTTGTGCAGTGGGACTATCCTTACATATTGTTTTTATGAGTTGAGGGAGGTGTTCCATGACATTCATTGAAAGGTTATGCTCAGCTACAAAAGACGCCAATAGTACTTCACCTGTTTTTACATCATCAGCAATCGTACCTTTTTGAAAAAAAGCTGTGACTGGTTTTTGAATGGCAGAAGATCCAGGAATTGAGTTTAGGTGTTTAGTTGTTTTCATATGTCGCACAAGATCATTTTTCCCCCCACCACCGATTGCAAGGTCTGATAAACAAAATTTGCAGTATGCGTAATCTTCTCCCTTTTTACTTTTTGTTAACCACGATTTAAAACTGCTTTCTTCCAGCCAACTCTGATTAAAACGCTGCGTATTCCGTGACTTTTTCGCGAGCATATTAACAAGTTAATTACTTCACACCACACAAGTCACAACACAAAATCGACAAGAAAGTTAAGAAATCTTAGCGCAAATACGACTCGCGATACTCGACGTCTCGACGAGAACTAGAAGTTAAAACTCCAACCAAACAAATAGTTTCTTTCTGCTCATTCCGTTCATTCATTTGTACTGCAGGGATTCCCCGAAATTTATGTTTGAAATGAAACATAAGTTTCGGGGAATCCCTTCAGTACGCTATGAATGTTGCCAGGGACAACGATTTACACAGAACACAGGGAAAAAAATGTTGAAGGCAATAAATAAACACTAAATTATTATAAACTAAAAAAAAAATACGAAAATTGCGAAAATTACGAAAATCTGTATAAAAGTTATGCTAAATCTGTAATCTGTATTGGTGATGAAAAATCTGTATAGATACAGATAAATCTGTATATATGGCAACACTGCGTCGGACCGTTTTGTTGCATCTAGTGGTGTCTCCAGTAGTTTTAATATATACCTCTATCCTCTATGGTCTTATGTTAGTAATAAAATAAAATGTTTAAGTTGTCGAATGTTAATTATGATCATTGCAATCTTGGTTTTTTAATTTTTTATTCATTCTTGTTTTATTATCAAACAGTTTACCACAATAATAATTATATCGCATAATTCTCTCCGTTTAGCAACGTCTTTACTTTCGACATTACTGTGCAAAATCTTTATCTTGCATAAAACTTTTCGCAAACACCTTGTATTTGGTCCAAGCGTCATTTATTTTTTGTTTTGCATCTTGTGGCGCTAACTAGCGACGATCGCCAGCAACAAATATTTGTGATTATTTGTCAAAATAAATTAATCTTTTTGAAGAGTTTTAACTTTGTTTTAAAATGATCTTACAAATTCACATTTTCGATTTGTTATCATAAATGGTTTGTTTTAAAGTTACGAACGCAACTATTTATTGCGAATGTTGTACAAATGTGGAAATCGACAAGTTTCTCAGAGGAGTTTTTTTGATGGTAAGTTCTAGGTTAGAATTCAAAGCAGTATTTTAAATTTGCATAATTTATCCCTTTCGTAAGGCTTATCAATTAACGAAAGGTGTATGAAAGTGAACAATTAATAATAGTTTTTGTTGTTCCAGTGCCAGGAAAGTAAATCGTGCAAGTTGTAGCAGCAGAACATTCATACGAACGATGGATGAGGGAAAACCAAATTGAAAATGTTTTTAGAAAGCACCAAAGGTAACTGTTTTTTTGAATTCTGCAACAATCTCTTGAGGTCATGCACAATTTCGTTCACTTCAAATCTTAACCTTTTTAACCTCAAAAAACACAAAATTAAAGATAAATAATTACGTTTGATTATTTATGTGTCAAGTAAACAATTATAAACTTTTGAGAAATTGTTACTAACTTTTTAATTTATTCTAGACTTCATTTTCACACAGATATGATGGTGTGGGTGTAGAAAAAGTGAATGATTACCGACAGGAAGAAATGGCCATCAATTTGAAAATTCCAGGTTAGTTATCTACATTCGAATAATAATTGCAAATTATTTTTTGTTTATTAGTCTTGAATTCAAGTCGATTAAAATAACAATTTGTAAATTGGAGGAAAGTTGAATTTTGATTTTCGTTAAAATTAATGTCAATATGACTTTTCTCTTAATGAGAACCCCATACTGACTAGCTACGTTTTTAGATAATTCTTGGTTTGTCAGCTAGTCCGCCCTATTCCTTAACTTTTCAAAATCAAATAGAGGTTGACAAATCGGAGTCGCAATTTAAATCGAAAGCCATTTCAACTGCAAGAAGGTCGTCAGATTGAACGTCGAAGGGCGTAGTGCATTTCTAACAATTGAAATTCCAGGTCTTTGCGGATTTGACAGTTAGGAACAATTTCTATGTCATCGTGGATATCGATTCGATTTTTCATCTCCGTTTGATTTCAAATTAAGAAATAGACCTGGTTGCCAAGTGTAGTATCCTAATCTGTATCAACTAAGTGCTGTGGGATTTATGCGGAAATTTATTTAAAGAGCAGCATTACAATAAAGAAGGAATTTTTCAATAAATCCAGATAAAGATGCAGACGAATCAGAATCCACTTTTACATTATTTTTTTGTATAATAAAATTGTTATTAACAGCCCTGTTTTATCTTATTATTTAGAAAACGTTTGTCAAAATTAAATTTTCCTCTGATTTTTGCATCTACGTTCTAAGTTAGGTTAAGAAATCGAAGTCGATATTGGCTGGACTCTTTGGGTGTTCCATTTACAATAAATTTTTAATGACAGTTTTGCATTGAACTACTCATGTTGGCATAAAAAGGGGCTTTTTAATGAAAAGGATTTCTACATGGAATTTTGTTCTTTGATGTTATCTTTTTGTGTATTTTTGATGTTTTGACAAGTTCAGTGTATATTTGCAAAGTTTCTAAATTTTCAAACAATTTATTTTTCATCCCTCCATAAAAACTACCCTGTAATGATTAGAAGTTTTATAATATTTTTGACTGAATTTTACACTGACCAAAGTTACCGTAAGTTCACTCACAATTTATATAAATTCTGAAATACAATTGATACAATTTAAATTTTTTTTAATTCAAATTTAAAAAAAAATTTTTGTTGGTACTTTTCTGGATTTTTTGTTGGTATTAACAATAATATTTGATGATATCCATAATAGCCAAGATGACCGACCACACATTGTAGATTTTAAAAAACAAATAAAAATATAAAGTTAAAACTGTTATGTATTAGACAGGATTTAGATTCAACACGCAATGAGCACAGGACAGGGAGGTATCGGGAAAATGTCGCAAGACGTTCAAAACCGAATATATAGTGTATTTCAAATTAATTGGAATTAAAAAAAGTCTAGCATCAAATTACGTTGTTATAAAAACATACAAACTTACTGTACACCTGGTACACGCGTCCACGTGGAATCGCAAAGAGAATTTTCATAATAGAAATATTATCCAATAATAAGTCCTTATTATAAATATTAACCAATTAGAACTACACTACTCCACGTGGAGTATGAAATGCGGGCTTTCGTTGGCGCGATAATCTTATCTCTTATATTGTTTTTCCTTGCATAGTTTGTATGTTTTTATAACAACGTAATTTGATGCTAGACTTTTTTTAATTCCAATTAATTTGAAATACACTATACATACATACAATGTTAAATTCCAACGAATAGAAATTTTTTTAATAAGAAAGCAAAAACTTCTGATTATTAAATTACTATGAACGTATTTGTTTTAATTTATGTTAATAAAATCAAAAACAATTTAAAAATATTACACTTTTTGTTCAAAGTTGCTATACACTTTTTCACTTTTTTTTGAAAATTAATACACTTTTTTCACTTTTTTTGAAAATTAATACACTTTTTTCACTCACTTCTTGCTTAGATCTCTGTGGCAACCCTGTGAAGTGACCTATTGCCTTTTTTTAATTTTTCATGCCTGTTTATTTACCTTTAGAAATTACCTGCAAAGAGTCATAAAATAAAGCGAAATTACCGTAAGTTCACTCAGTTTCCTGTCGTTTTACATTCCGTGAACATTATTAAAATATAGTGAAAGTATGTCTAGAGTCTAGATATGTTTTTAAGTTATTTAAGAAGTTTCAATTAATACAATTATTTTAAAATGCCGAGAGAAAAATTATTTCCCACCACTTTAAAGAAGGGAAAATTACCTGGCTGAAGTTTGACTCAAACTCATACTCATATTCGTACACATTACAATCGACCAGTTAAATCAAGGTAAAAACATTAATATTCCTATTTTTGCTTTTAAGAGCGCGCTGCGGAAAGAGAGAGAGGAAATGATGTTGAAAGAAGCCTCTAATCTTTTGTACAAATTTAAAAAACTAAACGTCGTATCAATGTAATTCTTTTTTTATATTAATAAGAAAAGACTATTGAAGGCAATAACCAATTTTGAGCGCTTTAAATTAAAAGTAAATAGGTTAATTTAATTTATGAAAAAGGACAATTTTGAATTTTTATGACAACCGATCTTAATGAAACTTCGTTATTGCCTTCTGCAGATCATTATAAGGACAAAACCTGATTTTGAAGCGATTTCATCATCAATTATAGAAAACTTGTACAAAACTTGTAAATCAAAAAGTGCCTTTAGTGGAGTTTTAAACTATATAAAATCAACTTAATGCACAAAGGGTTCAAGGGTTCCCTTAGATATGGCGCAAATGATTTTTTTAAATTTTTTAAATCTACAAAAGATTAGAGGCTTCTTTCAACATCATATCTACTGCTTCCCTCTCTCTCTTTACGCAGCGCGCTCTTAAATTTATAATTAAACAATAAAGCGCTTACCGAAGGTACCAATACAAACTAATTAAATAAATTAAAGTAAAAATTACGTTAATAGACCTCATTTAGGCTTCCAAAACTATGCAATGATAAGCACAACACAAAATAATAAAAAAATTCCAGGAGGCGCACTTGACGAGCTCTCCTCCTAAATTTTTGATATAATATTCTACTAGATGACCGGAATCTATGCTCCAAATTTCATAATCCTTTTATGAGGCTAAGGGTGTCAAAAACCAACCCTTACCTCTAAGTAGTTAGTGAAAAATTTCCAGACGGCGCAGTTGACGAGATCCCCTTTCAAATTTTTGATATGACAATCTACTTGATGACCTGAATCTACGTTCCAAATTTCATAACCCTCTTTTGGGGATAAGGGTATCAAAATCCAACCCTTACCTTTAAATATATAATATAATAATAGCATTAAAGGCCTTGTAGGCCCATAGCTTCATTTACAATATTCCTCCATTCACCTCTGTGTCTGGTCTTCTCTTGCCAGTCCGTCACGTTCAGTAGCCTTAAGTCTCTCATCACGTTCTCCCTCCATTCAGATAGTGGTCTTCCTCGTCTTCTCCTTCCATCAATCTCGCTGTTCCATACTTTCCGTGGCACTCTGTCATCGTCCATCCTCAGCGGCCCAACCATCGTAATCTCTGTGCTCTCACAAAACCCAATATCGTTGGTTCTCCATAAAGTTCCTGTATCTCGTTATTGGTTTGTCTCCGCCATCCTGTTGCTTCCAGTACTCCCCCGTATATCCTTCTTAGCACTTTCCTCTCCCACACCTCGAGTGCCATTTGGTCTTTATTTGTCAGGGTCCATAACCACCGGGCGTATTATTGTCTTATACACCCGCGACTTGACTGCTCTCGACAGCAACTTTCCTGTAATAATTGTGTTTAGTGCAGCTAGGCTTCTGTTTCCTGATGCAATTCTGGCATTTATCTCAGTATTGTTTTCTACTTTCCTCGTTATCACAGTGCCCAGGTAGGTGAATCTCGATATTTCCTCTATGTCAATATGGGTTTGTGTGTTTATCGTAATTCGGAGGTGGCAGTTTTCTGTGTATTCTTTGTCCTCCCATATCATGTATTTCAACTTTTTGTCGTTTATTTCAAGTCCAATGTTGTGGGCCGCTCCAAATCATGGCTCCAATCAGTCTTGATACGCAATTTTTTAGCTCTTTTCTTGTTCTTGCCATTACTGTTACATCGTCCGCAAACGCCAAGCACTGATGCACGTTGTTAAATATAGTTCCTGTTCTATTCAGTCGTCCTTCTCTCATGACCTTTTCCAACGCCACACAGTGGAGTATTTGGCCTCAAAAGGTGGCATAAAATACAAAAATCAAATGCTACATGCATATTCCCTATGTTTTGATTTTCGTAAACTACACTATCTTGGGCACCATTATGTGAATTTATAGGAATATTACTCGTTTCAACTTTCCACTACATCGTCAAAAGATGCTAAGAATTTGCTGAGGGGGGGGGGTTAACACATTCTTTTCAAAGATTATTTTTGCTACTTTTACTTATGGAAACAACAAGTTCAAATATCTTAGATAAAGTCTGTAATAATTGATCTTTAAATAAATATGGTTACAATCATATAATGCATTGTATTAATTTTTGTAAAAGATTATCAGAAAAAAAAGATTTGAATATGAATGAAGGTCGATAAAGTTACTATTTTTTTTACGGATAATACTGATACTTGAGACTTTAAAATACATTTTTTGGCTGTGAATCTTTGCGAGGTTCTTTTTAATTCGCGTTTTACTTGGAGAACTCAAACATTTCTAAGTCACCCTGTATATAGTTTTTATCAAATTATTTATCAATTTTACATGATTGGATTCGTTTTTTTGAATGTTTACTCCATATGGCATATAAGTTACCTATCAAAAAATGGCAAGCTCGCGGTAGTGATAAAGATATAGTAGCCGAAACCAAGACTCGGATTCAAAAAGAATTTAAAGAACGCTGTGGTTTAATTATCGATAAACCTAAACCTGGTTTTGGCAATTCTAATGATGGAAACACGGCAAGGCGCTTTTTTGAAAATCCTGAACTCTGCTGAAGTAACTGCAATTGATGTAGAACTTATTAGAAAAATGCAAGTGATATTAATAGTTGTGGCTTCTGGTCACGAAATAAATGTTGAAAGATTTCGGGAACACTGCCACAGCACTGCCCGGTACTTTGTTGATAAATACCCATGGTACTGTATGCCACCTACCATGCACAAATATTTAATTCTTGGCCCAGAAATAGTTAAATTTGCGTTGCTGCCTATAGGTCAGTTAAGCGAAGAAGCACAGGAAGCTTGCAATAAAGATTTCAAGAGATATCGTGAACATAGCTCGTGAAAATGTAGCCGCGAAAGTTCAAACAGAGATGTTCTAAACAGATTTCTTTTAACCTCTGACCCTGTTATAACAAACAAAAGAGAATTACCCAAAAAAACCTTTGATACTTATCTCAGCAGGTATTACATTTATTAAAACCCCCTACTAACCAAGTCATTGATGATCATAAACAGATTTCCGAGAGTGACGATGACGTGACGATGCGATCAATGGATGATGACGAAGATGACCAAGACATTATTTAAAATGTTTGCTTTATTTTTACTTTTAACGCTATTACTTGAAAAATAAATATAAAAATTATTAACTACTTCTCTTCTGAATTTTTTAATTCGTATCCATTAAATATTTGTTCTATTGTGATATCACAACCTGTATTTTCGGATAAGTGTATATTTACACATATCTTACAAAAACTATTTCTGTATTTTTTGCTGATGTTAATTTTTCAAAGTTTCTCAAATTTCATTTTCTTAATAAATAAATGTACCAGAATTATGCAAAGTATTTTTTAGATACTACTAAGAGCCCCGAAAATAAGTATCCTACTTAGAAATCCGTTGGAATAGTATTTGATTTAATGCTACCTTTTGAGGCCAAATACCCCATTGTGCGCCAGGTTAAACAATGTTGCAAAGAGAGGGTCTCCCTGCCTCAGACCGTTTTTGACTTCAAATTTCCTCGATACTAACCCATTTATTCTTATCTTGTTTTCGGTGTACTTCATAGTCATTTTTATTAGTTTAATCAATTTTGTTGGGATGCCAAGTTGGTAAAGTGCTTCGTATAATTTGCTTCTTTTGATTTTATCATAAGCTTGTTTGAAATCTATGAAGAGTACATGCGTAGGTAGTTTCAATAGATGGCTTTTTGCGTGGATTTGTTTGAGTGTGAACACCTGGTCTATCACTGATCTGTTTCTTCTGAATCCGCACTGGTATTCGCCTATTATTCCTTCGGCATGTTGGGATAATTTTTCTTTAATCTATATTGCCAGGATCTTGTAGACCACACTCTGCAGGGCAAGTCTCCGTTCCAAATTTCATAACCCTCTTTTGGGGATAAGGGTGTCAAAATCCAACCCTTACCATTAAATAGTTGGTAAAAAATTCCCAGATGGCACAGTTGACACCCTTCTCCCCAAAAGAGGGTTATGAAATTTGGAACATAGATTCAGGTTATCAAGTAGATTGTCAAATCCAAAATTTGGGAGGAGATCTCGTCAACTGCGCCATCTGGGAATTTTTCCCTAATTAGTTAGAGGTAAGGGTTGGTTTTTGACAACCTTATCCCCAAAAGAGAGTTATGAAATTTAGAATTTAGATTCAGGTCGTCAAGTAGATTGTCATTTCAAAAATTTGGGAAGGGATCTCGTCAAGTGTGCCATCTGGGAATTTTTTACCAACTATTTAAAGGTAAGGGTTGGATTTTGACACCCTTATCCCCAAAAGAGGGTTATGAAATTTGGAACGGAGACTTCATTGTTAATACACCGGCAAAGTTTGAAGACAATTAAGCAACATTTAACTTTCGACCCCCCCTAAATCCGGCTCTGTTACTTTTAGAATTTTTTAAATATTTTTGTAGGATTTAGGACTTCATTGTTAATACACCGGGCAAAGTTTGAAGACATTTAAACAACATTTAACTTTAGACCCCCCCTAAATCCGGCTCTGTTACTTTTAGAATTTTTTAAATATTTTTGTAGGATTTAGGACTTCATTGTTAATACACCGGGCAAAGTTTGAAGACATTTAAACAACATTTAACTTTGGACCCCCCCCCTAAATCCGGCTCCATTACTTTTAGAATTTTTTAAATATTTTTGTAGGATTTAGGACTTCATTGTTAATACACCGGGCAAAGTTTGAAGACATTTAAACAACATTTAACTTTAGACCCCCCTAAATCCGGCTGTTACTTTTAGAATTTTTTAAATATTTTTGTAGGATTTAGGACTTCATTGTTAATACACCGGGCAAAGTTTGAAGACATTTAAACAACATTTAACTTTAGACCCCCCCTAAATCCGGCTCTGTTACTTTTAGAATTTTTTAAATATTTTTGTAGGATTTAGGACTTCATTGTTAATACACCGACAAAGTTTGAAGATATTTAAACAACGTTTAACTTTCTAGCTTCCTAAGTCCTGCCCTGCGATATTTAGAATTTTTTAAATATTTTTGTAGGATTTAGGACTTCATCGTTAACAAGCTGGAAAAATTTTAAGATATTTAAACAGCGTTTAACTTTCGAGCCTCCTAAATCGGGCTCTGTAACTTTTACAAATTTTTTAAAATAAAAATTGTTTAATTCCATCTTTACGAGTCAATTGTGCATCTCCACCATAATTTGTAAACGACATTTAGAAAAGTCGTCTGTTAATATTAGACACAATCCCGAAAACTCTTCATTTACAACAATCACGTGATTTGTTTATAAAAAATCGTGAAATTCAAATACTTGGTTGATTTATTAAAATTTAAGTAAAAACTTTCTTCAAGCACCTGGTATTTTGTTCTCATAATGACAATTTGTGGCGTCATCTAGTGGTGAACTTCCTGAAGTTTGTTTATTTATTTTTAACATTGTAATGGCTACTTGTGGTTTAAAATTTCTTGAATTCAAGTAATTAACGTTGTATAATTTATAAGATAAATTTAACTTGCCCACATAAATTATTTGCATGCTCAAATTGTTCTTTTTATTTCAGATGTCAACATGTTACGTACATGACCAATTTGGTTGACAATGCAGGACGATAACCAAATCAGTTGGTCATACCCTGCTGGTAATTGGAACTTCAAAAGCATCTTTCAATACATTTTGAAATGGCAAGTTTGCACCCGTAAGTTAAAATAAACATTTTCTGTGAAAATTTAACCCTCTACCCCCTTTTTGTTTTTAACTTATTACTTTTTTTTACCGTAAAGATTCGTCAAGATTATAGATAATAAAATACGCTTTTATGAAGTTCATGTTTCCATTTTGTGACAGATAATCATTACAAAAATTTGCATGCACACAGTGCTACATCAAAATCTCAAAGTTTCACGTTACCACTGTAAAATCAATCCAATAGTTTTTTAATTTGTACTTATTGGTGAAACTTAATTTACTTCATTGCTACGTTTGGCCTTTAAAATCGTCACAATGTGAATAATTTTAAAAGTTGCTCATAAACTTTTCTTTTTCAGAATTCCAGCTACAGGCGATGAGGGAAGTAACAAACGAAACAATTTAGTGTCAATTTATTATCAAACTTGATGTGAAATTCTCCGACGACTTTAAAATAAGTTACAAATTTTGATGACGTAATGAGGAACAACGGCTGAACAGGAACGAAAAGGTTAGATTCATTTAATTTTTGGTGTGTACAAATTACCAAGTAATTGTTAATTCGCATGCAATCGATTTGTTTTTAAACGTAATTTAGTGTTGACAATAAAGTGCGGAATGTCATTTCTTCGCGGCCATCTACCGGCAAAGCTTCAAATGACAATATATAGGTATCTGTTAGGTCGGTGCTGCCATCAAACGTTAAAACTTCAAATGACAATATAGGTATCTGTTTTGTCGGTACTGCCATCCAACGTCAAAACTTCAAATGACATTAGGAAAGTCAAGTTCCTAACCATATTTAATTCGTTTTTATGGTTTTTATTAGTTTATTAAAAATTAGGTCAGTTCAAATAATTTTTGCGTCACTGTTTTTTTTCATTTTGTATTCCTAGTTTAGTGTCAATAAAAATTTGTAAAACATCAGTTCCACTTATGGACGCTGGAGTAATCCAAGGTTTTAGGTTTTTTGAACAATTAGACAGTTTCTTGTACTTTCGATTTTTAAAAAACTACTTAAAGCTTCATCTTGACCAATTTGAGAAAAACAAATTGTTGAATATTATTGTTCAAAAATATCGCTAATAACAATAAATTATTAACACATAAATTTATTAAAAAAAAAAGTTTTCACTATTTTTCACATATTTCAATATTTTCTATTGCATTGTTTGCTAACCTTTGATTTATTTGACTGTCAATTTTTTGATCTCATTGTGATTATGGTGAATTTTGCGATATAATAGTGTCCGTAAATAAATTGGCAGATAGTGACGAGAAGTTGAAAAATAAATTTTCCTTTCAATAGGAAAAGAAATGTAAACAATTTTGCAACAACCTATCATTTCTGTATGGACATAAAATACTATAATGCAAAATTAGAGGGGATCAAAATGAGACCAAAAAAACATTTTTACAATAAACAGGGTTTCCACTTTTCTGGAAGACAAAATAGATAGAAAATTGAGAGAATTTAGAAATATTCAAATTTAGTCATGGAAAGTCGGAAAATTAAAACTTAGTAGGTCAAGGAAATTTTTTTAAAACTTTCAAAAAAAGTTGTAATAGAATTTAATTTTGGATATATTTAAATTCAATAATTTTATTATAATCATTTCTATTAAATTTTATTTTCGATCCACATTTATGGAAAAATTTTAATTAGTTAGTTTCAATTAGGGAAATCGTGAAAAAGTCGGATTGTTTTGGTAAAGAAACAATAATTCGTGGATTGTTTTGCTCCAAATTAATTGTATTTAAATAAATATTTTCGAATGGAATATTAAATTGCGACTTGGGAGACATTGGCAAGGTTTTTGATATTTTGTAATTCAATGTGTAAAAAAATGTTCAAATTAGATCATGGAAAGTCGGGTCAATTAAAATAGGACCAGGTGCAATTCTAAAAACTAAATAGAAATTATAATAGAATAAAATTTTTGATTTACTTTTATTCAAATTCAACAACTTTTTTTGCAATTGTGATATTGCTACAGATATTTCATTTAAGAAAATCCAGAAAAGTCGGCGAATTTGTTTTGAAAATAAATTTCATGTACTTAATTATAGAATCAAAAACCAAAAATTCCCTAATTTGTTTTTCCCCAAAACGTATTGTGATCAAAAACTTCCGACGCATGGGCATTTTTGTTAGTCAACGTGCACCAGGTTTCAAACTTAAATTTTTAAAAATCAACTACAAGAAAACGCAATTTTATTATACTCAAAAAATCTTATCACTTTGATTAAGTGCAATATTTTGTTAAATATTTTATTCAATAATTTAGTTTACGTTCAACACAGCTGTTCCAATTATTGCCATAATATTGCACAATGTTACCCACACATGGTGCAATACATCGGCATTTTTTCGTGTTCAATGTGTCGAATTTTTTCATGCTTTTTTAGTTTAAAAAACGTAATGTCGATAAAACCTGCTAATCTTGTCGACGATTTTCTACACTAAATAAATATTTTTCTCGGTCATTAAACTTGAGTTTTGATCAATTTTACTAACAAATAATAAATTGTATTCGTCAAGATTGCGAGATGTTTTAAATTATAGTTACTTGGAAAAATTTGCTGAATTTTTAGTTATTTTGTAATTGGCAATATTTTTTACGCTTGCACTTTTTGTATACCTACCCTTGCTTTATTTTCACGTTGATTTTAGATATTTTGTCTCATCTAATTTCGCATTATTTAATATGCCCGTAAAATATAATTTGTTGGCTGTTGTAAAAATGTTGGATTTTGTTTCGTATTCGAATTAATAAAAATAACAATGAAAAATTATGCTAAAATTCTATTAACCTTTAACTACTGGCGCTATGATTTATAACACAAGTACTGGCGTGGTGTGCTGTGTACACCAACATCAAAATGTTTCCCAAAAGCTATAATCAATACATTCTAGATACATATTAGCTTAATAAATGTTTATTAAACAATAATAAACATAATATTTACAAAATATTCTGAAATATTTGCAAGATCTTCGTGCTGAGTAATTGTTTATGTAATTAGTATGTAACATCGACAAGAAAATTAATGCTTATAAGGCATTTATACGATTTTATATTAGTTGAGTGATAAATTTCTGGAAATTTTTTAATAAGTGCCGCAATCATTAATAGAGATAGCGCCTAATAGAGATCGCATGAAACTAAATCGCACTTTGCTGTATATCGAGCTTTGCTGGTGGCGAAGAAATTTCGTAAACCATAAAAAAAATTTCAGATTTTTTTCTGTTTTCTATAATCTACATAGTTACCATTTGGCGGTAAATAAAATTCAAGCTGTTTCGTTGAATACTTTAAAATAGTATATAGCGATATAGAAATCAGCGATAATAATGGTGATTTTTATTTCTTTATCTTGCACCACGAGTGTAACAAAGTGCGATATAGTTTCATGCGATTACACAAGTACTGGCGTGGTGTATTCTATACACCACGCGCAACCACATAGAAATTAAAAGCAAATATCCAACTTATTTGTACAGCTATAACAACGAAATTGACTAGGGTTGTTCTGATCACCTCAATAATAGGTTAGGTGGATAGGTTAGATCAGATTACGGCATTTAACACAAATGGCAGCTTCTTAAATGCAAGTGGTGTACTGAGTACACCAACGCCAGCAGTTAAAGGTTAAGGATTTTTTACGGGCATATAACTTCAAATTTAAGATGATCACAACAAGACCAAAAAGTCGAAAATCGATCGACAAAACGTGTGAGTAGTAGAAAATTTTGCCAACTTGTTAAATGATATGCGAAAAGTAGTTCGTAAAGCGAGGCCCAAATTTAGAATTCCTTAAATGATTATTAGAAGAAATAATTTATAAAACTTTTATGTTTGGTAAATGAGATCACGAATACAGATGTGAAAAGTTCCCACGTGCCCGGAGATGAAACATCTTTTTTTTGTAAAAAAAACCAACCCCAATGGAGAATATTTTTGTTTTTGGGAATTAAGTTTTCTTCCGAACCATCGTCGGACTAAGGAAAGCACGGGAATGAAAATATTTATTATTAAATTCTACGTTAAAAGTCCAATTCTCGCAAACAATTTTCCAAGTTAGTATAAATTCAAATTAACTTCTAAAAGTCGTTTAGACGGAAATAAAATATACAGTTTTGAAATTTGATAATCGCACTCTGGAGTACACCGTAGAATTGATTATTCGTCGAATTTCCCTCTCAGGAGAACGCTTTTTCACATAAGATTAAAAAAAACCAAACCCAAAACGGTGAATACGTGAAGTTTTTCGCAATTTTTCGTCAACGGTGTATCGCCTGATAAATTTTAGTAGTTAAGGGAGTTTGACTTACAAGTTCTACTTCGTGCGATATGGGGGCTACATTTGTAGAAGTGAGAGGTGTATGGATAAATTTCGTAAATAATTACCAAACAGTTTTTCGGACCTGAAACTCGGCGAATATGTGATTCTGCATTTGAAATCTAATATCAATAATAATTAGGCAATTATTTACGCACCACCCAAATAGAGAATTTATCGATTCACCCCTCACTTCCAGGCTCAATATCGATTAAACTGTAGCTTTTACGTCAAACCCTGTTATTTAATTTTGTTGCCATCAATTTTAACCAATATAAAATTTTCCAAGCCATGCACCGTGTACGATATAATTGAGAAAAACAACGCATATTCACCATTTAGGAGGTGTTTTTACAAATGTTACGACGGAAATTCAATTCTACAGTACTACCCTAAATTTTAAAACTATACATTTAGAGACTTTTATGCAACTTTGAACGTTGTTTGCGAGTTGGATAGAGATTATTATATAGGAATTATAAATATTTTCATTCCCATTATTGTTTTCGTCTAACGGATTGCAAGAACATGAGAAAAATTTACGTCCAAGTTCGTATTGGGGGTGGGTTTTCACAAAAACGGGGATGTTTCCAATCCTTATTGAGGGTGCGTGTACCAAATATAAAAACTTGGTAAATTATTTCTTCTAATTGCATTATGTTTGCCTAATTTGCGTGGTAAAAATTAACTTAAACTATAAGGAATAAAATTTACCTACCCCCGCAATGAACATACTTTTTCCGTAGAATAAATCCAAATTTTATCATACCGTAGCTCAAATATTTTTGCTCAGAAGTCACTGTGAATAAAATCTTCCCAAGTTAATAGTTTTTTTCTGTTTCCAAAATTCATAATACAAATTCCCGTTCAATGACGGACACAATATCCAAAACGTGATGCGGTTCCCTGTGACACGCACAAACTGTGGTTCCCAGGGTAGATTTGTGGGTAAAGATGGAGAACTGATGGTCCCAATATTCAAAACGCGAACAGATTTTGTTGATAAGTTAAAAAGTTGGGAGCCATCCGTTATAATGCTAAACACATCCAAAACGTTATCAATATCTTGTAATTCGTCTAAAAAGTTAATCCGTCATCCGTTAGGTATAAGTTCCCATTTAGATTTGTCGGTTGGGTTAAAGAGGCCGTCGGCAATTCCCTCATTGCCCGAAACGCGAACTTGATCGGACGAGTATTAAGAAATTAATCTCTTAACACATAAATCGGGAAGTCCCAGCTTTGTTCGCGGGGCAGGGGTGGACATGGGCTGATAAACGTTTTGCTAAGAACGTAATCTAAATCCATCGACTTGTTACAAAATTGGGACCTGTAACGCAAATACTGTTGGTCCCGTTTCTACTTTGTCAATAGGGTTGGCTCATACTAAAATAGTATGATGCGGATTGGGTTCGCAAGGTGATTTTGGATGTCGTTATGTCATTTGGTATCAAGCTGAGAACGTTCTTTTTCGTTAGATATATTACTGTAAGCGTGACGTTGCAATAACAAAGTACTAATGTTGATGAATATATTGGAAAAGTTTTGTAATGCGTATTTTCTACTTTGCAGGTTCGAAATATGACGTCGACCAAGACGAGAATCCGCCAACGAAGTGTGTCGTCAGATGTGTTCAAGTTGGTTCCACCTCTATTCTAAAATATAAACTTGTGTACTGTAATAACTTGTCATAGTACATTGACAATAAACCAAAAATAAAATATGTTCCGTCTTTCTTTATTAGCAACACAATTTGAGTCATAAGAATGATAAGCATTCAAGGTAAGTTAGTGACATCACCTGCACGGGAGTGGGTAAGCACTTGCTCGGAGCGGACTTGGAAAAATATTTCAATTATAAGCATTGAAGGTAGGTTAGTGACATCACCTGTGCACGGGAGTGGGTAAGCTACTTGCTCGGAGGGGACTTAGAAAATATTTCAATACTTTACTTCTCCCACTTCCGTCATGGCCCCACCAAGTATTCCGAACGAAACCGAACTCGGTTCGGTTGGAAGTGGGGGAGACCAATTTGGTATATAAGTAATGTATCGCCTGGGGTTGAGGTGGGTGGGCGAAGGCCGTTATCGAGCAAACACCTAGCTGTTCCAACTCGATTAACAAGCCGCGAAGCGGCTTGTTATAGGGGCGCGCTTCGCGCGCCCCCAGGCCGCTTTGCGGCCTGTTTATCGAGTTGGAGAGCTAGATGTTTGCTCGTCTACTGTTCATCCCGCCCCACCCTCCCCGTAGTTAATACATTGCTTATATACCAAATTTGTTTCCCCCACTCCCCAACGAAGCGACTTCGGTTTTCGTTCGGAATACAAGTGGGGCGCCATGAAGAAGTGGGATAACTTACTCATTTCAATGATACACCAATATGCAATTATAAACTTTATTGTAACGTACGTAAGTATTTTATTATTGTACATAACAACACTTTGAAAAATATACAACTTCAAGCATTGCGCACTACCATTTCCACTTCCATCTTGGCTGCACCAAACTTCGAAGTCCGGTGTGACGCGTTCCGCTGTGACTGAGGTTGATTCATCGCCTTATCTGTAATATGAACAATGAATTACAATCATATTTAATATTAATTTATTATTATTTACATTTTCTTATGCACGTAAATATTACTTTCTGATTAAAATTTCATTTTATATCATTTAATAATATAACTTAAAATTTTACCACAGTCTAACGTATGAGTCTAAAGTAGCTGGACAAATTTCAATCGCATCAAATCATTAGTTATAATCTAGCAATCCTTTTGTTTTTTTACTGTACCTTCTTTCATTTGTTTAATGTCAATTGAAGTAGTTTAGTTTGAATTGTCAATATGAAAGTGTGCGAACAGAATTTTTTGCGTAAACGCGTTTTCAAAATGCTTGGCCAGCAAAATAAAAGTCATGTTTTACATCATTTTATAAATGAAGGCTTCAGTCGAAGTACCATTTATTCGATAATTTCGAGATGTAATAACAATATTGGTCCTGAAAATAAAAAAAAAACCGGAAGAAAATCAATTCTAAAAAAATCTCGGCTAAGTTCCTTGAAGAAAGCTGCTGAAAACAAAATTGGAGTGAGTACTCGCATACTATCCAGAAAATTTAAAGTTTCACAAACTACAATTTGCCGAAATTTGAAAAAATTAAATGTGAAAAGGTATAAGAGAAACGTTAAACCAAAATATACCGATAAACAATTAGTGGAAATACCCGGAAAGTGCCGTCTTCTGAGACAACATTTTTTATCAGGCGATACAGTGATCATTATGGACGATGAAAAGTACTTCACTTTTGCGAACAGTTGTGATGTTGCAAATAAAGGATTTTATACCACCGATAAAAATACAGTTCCTGATAATGTACAGTTCATAAGAAAATCAAAATTCGAACCAAAAGTGTTAGCGTGGTGTGCGATATCAGTTAAAGGCATATCAAATTTTTTTATTCAAACCCAAGTTGGTATTGCTGTTAACACAGACACTTATATAAAAAATTGTTTACCAAAAATGGTTAATTTTGTTAAAAGAAACCATAAAAATGATAAAATCATCTTTTAAAGCTGGTTCACACTATGCAACTTCTCATGTGACTTGATCATAAGAAAAATCATATCTAAAATCATAAGAAACGCTAATATCACATGACCAACAACTTTTAAGTTCACACTATACAATATTGCTTATGACTTTTCGTATGATTTAAACTGTCACAATAATGTCTACTGTCAAAAATGTTGTAATTAACCTAAGTTTATAGCAGTTTGTAGTCTCTAGTGTGTGGTTGATCATCGTTTCTAGCATGCTTATTGCTATAAAATTTGCTTTTTGGGTCATACAAACAGGGATACTGCTCATAACAACTTATCAGCTGTTGTAAGCTTTCTTTAGTCCATTCATACTAAAAAATCAATTGTAATATTTTTATAAAACTAATTTTTTGATTAACAGAAATTAAATAAAATACAATTAAATAATACTAATGCCCGTATGCACCAACTACAAATAAATCTGCAAATAACTATTGGATGAATAAAGTTTATTCAATGAATAACTAATGTTGGTATTCACCAACCACTTGTCAAGTATAAATAACTATTTGTAGAATAAATTTAAAGTAGGTCAAAAGTAGTAGGTTAAATTAAAGTAGGTCATAAAATTACTAGGTAAATTTAAAATCTTAACCTATAAAAGTTGAAACATACTTCCTTGTGTTGTATTTTGGGATGAACTCTGTGTTAATCCGGGGAATTGGTAATGGTTTAAGCTAATAGATTTCTATTAAATCTATATGTCTATATATCTATATGTTTGTAAACAAACATGCTTTTGTGTACATCATAATCATAATATTCATAATTAGAAAGAGAAATGGACGATTTAAATTTAATGTAAGTACATAATATTATTGTAATTTATTGTATAATAAAATTTACTTTGTTTTTAGCTACAATTTATTGCCGCCTCTACATTTTATTCCAATTGAAAATGAAAATAGAAATTGTCGACGTTCCCGAAATGTTCGTCCCAGAACTAATTTTATAGAAAATTTTGATGATATAGATTTTAAGATGCGATTTCGTTTCTCGAAAGCATGTGTGGAAAATATTTTAAATTTAATTGGAGTGAATTTAAAAGCTACAAGTTTGAGAAATGATCCCATATCGCCAATTAATCAAGTGCTGATAACCTTACGATTTTATGCTACCGGGTCATTTCAACTGTGTACGGGTGATAATTTTTTAGTATCACAAAGTAGTGTGAGCAGAATTATTACCAAAGTATCGCACTATATTGCATTAAAAGGTCATATTTATATAAAAATGTCACAAACTCGATTTGCAATAGATAAAATTAACAGTGACTTTTATCAAATTGCAAACTTTCCCAGAGTAGTAGGTACGATTGATGGGACGCATATAAAAATTCAATCAGCCGGAGGAGATACTGCTGAATTATACCGGAATAGAAAAGGATGGTTTTCCATAAATGTTCAAATGGTGGCAAATGCAAACCTTAAAGTTATGGATATAGTAACCTCCTGTCCCGGTAGTGCTCACGATTCAACAATTTTTAACGAATCTAGATTAAGAAGTCGGTTAGAAGAAAATGCTTTTGGGGATTCCTATTTGCTAGGCGACAGTGCTTATGCTTGTAAGAAGTATTTATTAACACCGTTACATAATCCAACAACTCATGCAGAAATACGATACAACAGAAGCCATATTCATACTAGAAACACAGTGGAAAGAACTTTCGGTGTTCTCAAAAGAAGATTTCCATGTCTTTCTCTTGGACTTCGTGTTGCTCTTGATCGAGTGGACTCGATAATTGTAGCCACAACAGTGTTGCATAACATTGCCATAGATAGAAGAGATGAAATGCCACCTGATGAAAACATCGTTCACAATGAAATACAAGAAATTTTTAACATTGGAAATGAAAATATTGTTAATCAGAATTTTGCAATAAGAAATGCTGTAATCAATACCTTTTTTAATAGATAGTTTTATTTAAAAAATAAAATACAAAATATTTAAATTACTGTTTTTTTATTTTTAAGTTAAATTCTGCCAGTTCCTTCTCAATTTCAGCCTTTTCCTTTAAAACTTGAAGAAGTTGTAACTGAATGGCATTTTCAGATTTTATTTCGTCAGTTTCTGCAATATTTTAAGGTTATAAATCGACAAATAAGGACTTTATTCGACCAATTATTGCGAATAACTTATTGGAAGTTTATTCGATGAATAAACCTTATTTTATGTTGGTGAATACTAAATACTGACTTTATTCTATGAATAGTGTTATTTGTTGTTGGTGAATACGGGCATTAGACCCGTTTTACCATAATAATAAATTTTCAAAGAATTTGAAATTTTCAAAATTTAAAATTAAAATTTAAAAAATAAATTTTAATTATCAAATTAATTTTAATAAATAGAATAAACGGAATAAACAAATCTGAATTACTAACCATAATATTAAAAATACCAACCATATAATGTTAAAATCTTAAAAAAAAGCGGTTTATTCAAAAATATCATACAAGAAGTCATAGCAAAATAGACACGGTTCTATTCTGAAAATCACTTATTATTTTGCTATTATTTGCTTATGACTTTAGCTATGACTTCAATAATACATAAAATCATATAGTCTGAACGTAAAAATCGTAGTCATATGAGAAGTCATATGACTTGTCACGTGAGAAGTTGCATAGTGTGAACCAGCTTTTAGCCAGATCTGGCATCTTGCCATTATGCAAAAAAAACCTTAAATTGGTTAGAAGGTCAAAATATACCGTTTGTGCCAAAATATGCGAATCCTCCAAATATTCCGGCAGCTCGTCCGATTGAAACTTTCTGGTCAATTTTATCGCAATTAGTTTATAAGAATGGTTGGGAAGCAACATCAGCCGAACAATTGAAAAAACGAATTATGTCCTGTGCCAAAAAAATTGATCTGAAAATGCTCCGGCATATGATGAAAGGTGTTAAAAGAAAAGTGCGAACAATTGAAGAAAATGGACCATTATGTTTTTAAAGTTTTTTTTGTGTTCCCAATATATTGTACTTTATTAATAATTATAATAATTTTTGATTACTAGTTATAAAAAATAGTTTATCCTAATTATTTCGAAAGGTGATGACACTCCCTAACCGAATACATTTTACTGACAATAACATTTGATCAGAAATACTTGAGCTACCGAATGGCGAAATTTATATTTCTTGACGAAAAAATTACGTACTTTGCACTCGCAGATAAATTTTAAATTGATAATCGGTTCAAGTTGGTATTTTGAACAATAGCTCTTTTAAACGTCTTACCAACATCAATTCAATTTCACGCTCCACTTACAACAGCGGCCACGAATTACATCAACTACTTTACACAACATATCACTTAGAAACTGGGCAATAATTTCTACTCTATTTTTTGTTGGCCCTTTCTTTATTCTACGAACTATTTTTTGGTCTCATTTTGATCATTTTGAATTTGAAATTATGTCGGTAAAAAATCCCTAAATCTTAACGAGAATTTGAACTTCTTTTCTAAATTTTCCTTTGAAAACGAAGACACTGCCAAAATGTTTAGAACCCACAAATTTTTTACAGACAAAAACGCAATATGAGATCAAAATGAAACCAAAAAATCGGAAATTAACCGGCTCATTGTGCAGTAAAATTTTCAAGTTGCAAAGTGATATGTGAAAAGTTGGTACAATTGGCCCCAACAACATTTTGTAACCCCGTGTTTTTCTAATCCGCGAATAAAGTAAACCATAATTTAAAATTTCCCCTCGCAATCCCGGCGGATATCATTTGTTCGTAAATTGGATCTAAACTCAAGTATTGCCAGTTGAGAATGGTCTTTCTAGTGCAAAAGTTGTCGAAAACCGCATCAAAAATGATCTATGTACACTACGTTTTAAACTAAAAAAGTATCGCAAAATGAAATACCCCGAAAAAGGAAAACCTGTGTATGTACTATTTTTGACTGTGACGTTATCAACTTTTAACCGTAGAGGTAATTTCTTGTACTTAATGCGGGGATGCCATTTTCACGTACAAAAAGTTAGGGTGGGAAATGAGTGTCAGATTGACGGAATGTTTTAAATAATTCTAAATTTGGAACCCGTCTCATGATTTGAAGTCGTCCTATCCTTGTCCTATCTATCATCTGGTGTTGAGGTAGGTCGGTGAAATGTCAACGTACCAGATGACGTGTGGGTCAAGGTCACTTCAAATAACAATACAAAAACATGTAAATAATCGTAATATCTTGACACGACACGAGGGAGTCTTTTATTTATGATTAATTTCGTGTTTTAATAAATTTTAAAACCTGCCCGATGCCAATTTCTATCAATCATGTACGAGGTTACGGAAGTTCCATTTAGGAGTGCATGAAAATAAATCCAAGTTGCAAGATTTTTTAAGTATAAATAATACTATTAATTATGTTTTCTTGTCATTGATCTTAGAAAACTTGATGTAACAGCTCTCATTTTTGAGCTCTTATAAAATGCATTTAAATACAATTAATTTGGAACAGAAGAAATTATTGCTTTCTTTTCCAAAACAAATTTCCCGAGTATTCCAGGTTTCCCATTACTAATTAATTAAAAATTTCCTCGACTTCTCATTATCTGGGAATTTATTTACGGACAAATTTCACCATCATGAAAATGAGACGAAAAACTGGACCGTCAAATAAATCCAGGATTAACAAAAAATGCAGCAGAAACAATTGAAAAGTTATTTGGGAAAAGCAGTCGGTCGTCGAGTGGAATGGGACAACTTGAAAGACACTTTTTTTTTAAATAAATTAATGTTTTAATAATTTATTGTTATTAGCAATATTTTGCAACAATAATATGCAACAATTTGTTTTTCACATATTGGTCCAGGTGTAGAAGCTTTGGGTAGTTTTTTTCTAATTGAAAGTACAAAAGAAACTGTGGAATTGTTCAAAAAAAACCTAAAACCTTGGATTTAAACACATGTGTCCGTAAATGGAACCAAGGATGCTTTACAAATTTTTATTTTCTCCAAACTAGTAATAGAAGATGAAAAACAACAACGCAAATTGTAATATATGTATTAATTTATATTTAAATATTTACCGCCAAGGTTGGTAATCGTTAGACTACCAACCTTACAAGAACAGGTCGATTACCACGAGGCTTCGTGAGTAAGTTCAAGTGTGTGTGCCTCTTTTAGGCAAATTGTATTATATTGGAAATATTATTTATAAATATACATTGTTTATCGTATTGCTATTTAGTTATTATTATTTAGTTAATGAATTATTAGTAGATACATTACACTGGCGACGAGATAAATTGGAAAAAAAAAAAATTTTTGTGGAAGAAGTTTGGTTATGTTTTTTTTTTGTGTGAAAGAATAGTAAATTGAAATGGCAAATTTTGGAGTTATGCCCGTGTTTTCTTCAACAGACAATATCAAGATTTTTAAAGCGAAGTTGACGCAGTACTTCGCAGCAAACGACGTTAAAGAAGAGAAGAAGATAGCTATAGTTTTAACGTGTTTAGAAACGTCGGTTTACGAAACACTGTACGATTTATGCGATCCAGTAGCACCAGACGAAAAGACATTAGTGCAATTGTGGACAATTTTGGAGAAACATTTTAGTGTTAAAATTTCAAAATTTAATGAACGCATCAAATTCTATGAAGCGAGACAGGAGGAAGGAGAAAGTGTAGTGGAATGGTATGCAAAAGTCAAAAAGCTATCAGTCGGTTGCAAATTTGGTACACATTTGGAAGAGTCGCTGAAGGACAAATTCGTAGTTGGGTTAAGGAGTGGTGAAATTTTAAATCGAGTTTGCGAAGAAGATGCCGAGACATCTAAATTGGAGGATGTATATGACCTCGCACTAAAGAAAGAAGCTTCTTTAAATTCGTTTCGGAAAAGAGAAGAAAATGTAAACCAAGTTCGAAAGCTGTATCGGAAACCACCAAGTACTAATTCAAAGGAATTAAAGCCAACCGTAGAATTACCAACAACTTGAAAGTGTAACGCTTGTGGCAAGGACAATCACAATTTTAGTTTCTGTAGATTTAAGAAGTTTCGTTGTAGAAATTGTGACAAGTTGGGACACATTGCAGCCGCCTGTAACGAAAGAAATAATTATTTGCATGAAATGTCGCATGATGTAAAAAATATTAAAATAAATAATTTTGAAATGTATAATATTAAAACCTTCAATTCAATAGAGCATGAATTTTTTGTAGATGCTGTGATGAATGAAATACCAATTAGAATGGAGATGGATACAGGTTCAGCAATTTCTGCTATTTGCTGGCCTACGTATATGAATAAATTTAGCGAAGTACCTTTATTATATACAGCAGCAAGATTGAAAACATATGACGGATCAATTTTTAAACCAGCAGGTAAAATTAGAGTAAATTTGAAATTGGGCGATCTTCAGAGAAATGCTGAAATATTAGTGATAAGAGGAAATAATGCTCCACCACTTTTGGGAAGAGACGTTATCAGAATGTTCCGAGTCGACCCCAAATTTAATAACATATTAAGAAGTTCGGGATTAAACAATATATTAAAGGAGAGTCACGAACCACAAAAATTGGAAGATCTTTGCAAAAAGTATGGTTTGCTCTTTGAAGAAAAGCTAGGGAAATTTAAGTATGAAAAAATAAAGTTATTGTTAACAGGAAAAGTGACCCCTAAATTTTTAAGACCGAGATCTTTACCGTTTGCTTATAAGGAAAAGGTGAGTGAGGAATTGGAACGATTAGAGAAAGAAGGAGTAATTACTCCAATAACGAGTTCAGAATGGGGCACACCTTTGGTTCCCATGTTAAAAGGGGATGGATCCATTCGTTTGTGTGCCGACTATAAAGTGACGGTTAACCCAGCTTTAGAAGATGACAAATATCCACTACCAAATATCCAAGAATTATTCGTGACACTTCAAGGAGGAGAGACATTTACGAAGTTGGATCTTAGCCATGCCTATAATCAGTTGGAATTAGAAGAATCTTCAAAGTTGTTACTGGCATGGAGTACGCACAAAGGAATATATAAAATGGAACGCTTACCTTTTGGAACCAAACCGGCATGTTCAATCTTCCAAAGAATAATGGAGAAGACATTAAGTGAATGTGAAAAGACGGCAGTATTTTTAGATGACATTGTCGTGACTGGAAGAAACGAGCAAGAACATTTAGAAAATTTAAATACGGTTTTTAGTAAACTTTCAGATGCTGGATTTAAATTAAAGAAAGAGAAATGTGCGTTTTTCCAGAAAGAAATTAAATATTTGGGTCACGTGATCGACAAACAAGGCCTGAGGAAAGACCCGACAAAGGTAAAGGCCATTTTAAATTGCAGAACACCAACAACTTTAACCGAGCTCAAATCGTTTTTGGGAATGATAAATTATTATTCGAAATTTATTTCAAATATTACAGACTTATTAAACCCGCTGTATGAATCTTTAAAAGATTGTTCAAAGAAACAGAAAATTCGGTGGAACGAGAAGTGCCAAGAAGCCTTTCAAAAAGCAAAAGAAGTTATGGCATCGGATAACGTACTGGTACATTTTAACCCAAAAGTACCTTTAAAGGTCAGTTGCGACGCGAGTTCATATGGAGTAGCAGGAGTCCTGTCACACATATTTGAAGACGGTACGGAAAAACCAATTTGTTACGCATCGCGCACTTTAAATACCAGCGAGAAAAATTATTCGATGTTGGATAAGGAAGCTTTAGCGATATTTTTTGCAGTAAAAAAATTTGCGCAATACTTGGTTGGTCACAAATTTATATTAACAACTGATCATCAGCCGTTGGTATATTTGTTTGGTAGTAAGAAGGGCATTCCAACGATGGCGGCTGGAAGGCTTCAAAGGTGGGCCGTTTTCTTAAGTGGTTTTAATTTCGAGATTAAATACGTTAAAGGAGAAGACAACGCAAATGCAGATGGCTTGTCCAGGTTACCGATAGAAGAATACGCTGTGGAAACAGATCAGTATAATTATTTAAATTTCATCGAAGAAAATAGTGAATGTCCGGTTACGGCAACGATGATTAGAGAAGAAATAAATGAAGACGTAGTATTATTTAAGGTGTTGACGGAAATCAAAAATGGTTGGAAAGATTACTCAATAAAGAAGGATTCGCGGTTTACCCCATACTGGAATAGAAAGGATGAATTGTCATTAGAAAGAGAGGTAATAATGTGGGGTCATAAAGTAGTAATACCAGATAAATTTAGAAGCAAATTATTACAAGAACTGCACGAAACACATAGTGGAATCGTGAAAATGAAGAGCAAAGCCAGATCATATTTTTGGTGGCCAAACTTGGATGCACAAATAGAAAGAGTGGCAAAATCGTGTGAAATATGCAACCAAAGTCGACCTAGCCCACCCCAGTCGACAGTATTACAGTTTAATACTACTACCGAAGTTTTTGAAAGAATACATATTGATTTTTTTGGCCCAGTTAAAGGTAAAATGTATTTAGTTTTGGTGGATTCTTACAGCAAGTGGCCTGAAGTGGTAGAAATGGTGCAAATTACAACAAATAAAACGATCGACGCTTTAAGGATGATTTTTTCAAGGTTGGGAATACCAAGACAAATCGTTTCAGACAACGGTCCGCAATTTACATCAGAGGATTTTAAGCTATTTTGTAAGGCAAATGGAATCAGGCACAGTTTAAGTCCACCATACCATCCGGCTTCAAATGGTGCAGCGGAAAACACTGTTAAATCCGTAAAGGCAGCGCTACAAAAGTCTTTAAATGATTTTAAAAATAAGGAAGTATCAACAGATGGCATAATAGCTAGGTATCTGTTACGTTATCGTACTACAGATCATTGTGCAACTAAAGTAACACCAGCTTATCGGATGTTCAGTAGAGAATTGCGAACCAGATTCGATATGCTAAAACCAAGCTGTGGAGACCAGAAACATGAAACTCAAGCTGTAATTAAGAAAGGTAGACAACAAACATTTGTGATTGGAGATGAAGTCTACGTGAGAGATTTCAGAGATCGAAACAAACCAAAATGGACAAGTGCAAAGATTGAGAAAGTTTTAGGCAGCAGAACCTATTTGTGTAAAGTGCCGGGGTATAAAGTGTTGTGGAAAAGGCATCTGGATCAGATATATAAAACACTACCGAAACTCATAAACACCGACGTGATAAAACCAAAAAGCGAAATAAAGAAAAGAAATTATCCTGTTATTTTAGTGGAAAAATTAAATACAGATCTACAAAGTACCATCCGAAAACAAAAGAACGACGAATTACAAATCTGTTCGGATAAGGGTGAGGTAGATAGTCCACAAATAGCTAGCAAAATACAGGATGAGGAAACTGCAAACACAAATGCAAAAACTGGTTTGTCAGAAGAGGTGGAGTTGGAAAGGAGAGAAGTACTGGAAGCTGAAGACACTCCAGAACCAGTTTTGAACCGAGAAGTGGTAGAAGCAGAGGTAACAGTACTAACGGGGCGACCTAGAAGAGAGAATGTGAAAAAACCAATACGATATCAAGACTAAGAGGAAGTTAAATCTTAAGAAGGGAAGAGTGTAATATATGTATTAATTTATATTTAAATATTTACCGCCAAGGTTGGTAATCGTTAGACTACCAACCTTACAAGAACAGGTCGATTACCACGAGGCTTCGTGAGTAAGTTAGTTCAAGTGTGTGTGCCTCTTTTAGGCAAATTGTATTATATTGGAAATATTATTTATAAATATACATTGTTTATCGTATTGCTATTTAGTTATTATTATTTAGTTAATGAATTATTAGTAGATACATTACACAAATATTATTAGACTAATTTTAATAAACATTTATAAAATAAAAGATGAAATTGGATTAGAAAATTTGGTTTTCTCGATATGCAATTTATTGTCATTCAAAGTTAAAACGTTGGATGGCAGCACTGGTAAAATATAAAGATACCTATATTGTCATTCGAAGTTTCTACGTTGGATGGCGCACCCGACAAATATAAAGATACCTATATTGTCATTCCAAGTTTTGACGTTAGATGGCGCACCCGAAAAATATAGATACCTATATTGTCATTCCAAGTTTCGACGTTGAATGGCGTACAGTGACTTTATAGAGACAGTGACGACACGAAAGCTTAAACCCCGCCCATTCGCCATGTTGTTGCAAATTTAAACAAGAAATGTATGCCAGAGAATATAATTTAAGAGTTTATTACGAGTGTTTAATTCAGTAGGAAAAAATTCTCGTTAGTGGATAAATATGGATATGTACAGCGGTGTGAATTAAAATAGGTGTGTATACCATAAAAATACATAAACATAATTTACACTTATTTTTTTAAATGTAATTACGGCGCTATTTGTTGCCGAACATCAGCAATGAAGTAACTTTTGGAAAGAATACCTAACAACAGGTTAAATGTTAGGAAATTAAAGGGTAATTCCCAAATAAATGTAAACGTGATAAATTCAACTGTGAAATAAAATAGGTGTGTGTTGTAATTGTTAAAAATAAACAAAAAATAAAGTAAAATTTTATATGAAATAAGTGGTGGGTACATAATTAATTGTAGAATTGGTATTTATTGATAAAAAAATTTACTTGTATAGCAGTTATGGGTCGCAAAAAGCACTGCACAGATACTGAACGCAATTTGGCTATCTCACTACGTAAAAATGGAAAAACTTATAAAGAAAATGCGAAATTAGTTGGGAGATCTGAAAATTTTGTAACAAATGCCTTGAAATGGAGGAATAACAAAGAAAATCGCGGTCGACCTATGAAAATATTGCCAGTAACAGAACGACAAATAATCAATATGGTTAAGAAGCACCGTTTCGTTACGTCTACAACTATTAAATGCGACTTAAATCTTAATGTACACACATTTACAATCAGAAAAAGATTGTTGAAAGCGAAATTACCATCCAGAAGTTCCAGAAAAGTACCATTATTGAGTGTACGCAATGTTAAGAAACGAATTAAGTTTGCCAAAGAACATCTTATGTGGTCTCAAAGCCAATGGCGAAATATTCTATGGACGGACGAGTCCAAAATGAATATGTTCGGTTCTGATGGTAAGCGGCACTATGTTTGACGCCCTCAAGGCAAAGAATTTTCACCAAGGTATACAATCAAGCCCATAAAACATTCTGGAGGAAATATTATGGTGTATAGGCATGTTTCTCTTGGTATGGTGTTGGACCGATATACTGGATAAAAGAGATTATGAACCAAGCAGTGTATGTTGACATTTTAGAAAATGTAATGCATCCATATGCTGATGAAAATATGCCATTACGGTGGGTCTTCCAACAGGATAACGACCCAAAGCACACTGCAAAGAAGGCTAAGGCTTGGTTTCAACAGAACAACATGAATGTTATGGAGTGGCCTCCTCAATCACCGATCTGAATCCGATCGAGAACGTTTGGGCAGACGTCAAGACGAGAATTTCTAATGTAAAACCAAAAAATAAATCCCAATTGTGGGAAGCTGTGTCTGCTACATGAAACTCAATACCTGTTGAACGTTGCTAGAAACTGGTTGATTCTATGCCGCGCCAAAGCCACTCCGTTATGAAGAACAAAGGCTATACGACCAAATATTAAAAGTACCATGCATATCATTCAATGAATTTCAATTTATAAGAGAAATAAATATTTTTTTGAATTTACACCTATTATTATTCTCACCTAATTTTTCTTCAAGTGCTTATTACACATTATTGAAATGAAATTTTCCATTGATATGTATAATTTTATCTTCCAAGTAAAAAGAAATTAACAAAAAAAAAGTTGCATCACTAAAGGTAATCTTGTTTTAAAAATATTAAAGAATTATGAATATTTTTTGGTCACACCTATTTTAATTCACACCGCTGTAGGTAATGCATATGCGTTAATATCTTTACTCTAAAGACAGCATATGTCAAGGGAAACACTAAGAATGAACGCTCGTATATGCTTACCGATTGACATTATTTAAATAATTAAGATGTTTAGTTTTCCAAAAACAATAAAATACATAAAAACCCACTAATCATTTAAACTATTCAAAGAAAAAAATGCTTTATAATTTTTATTTATACATATTCTCTACAAATTAAATTCATAACAAATTACCAGCAACGGATTTACTTGCATACTGTTTCGAAGTTTTTTTTGATATTTTTGAATTAATTTTCAATCGATATATAATTAAATATTTGTTTTAATAATAATAGTTCTTTACTTTGATTTAATAATCTGAGCTTGGTCTTAGTATTACGTAAGCGTTTTTTATATTTATTGGCTTTTCTCACTTGCTTCAAATAAATTTTTTTGTAGTCGGCCAATTTTTTCAATAAATTCACATCGGTTTGCATAGATGCAGTTTTATCGCATACAGATAATTCATTTTTGCTGTCTTCACTGCTTGATGTCAACGACTGGTGTTCTGAAGATTCCTGCAATAAACTTTACGGCTCAATGATTCTTCGGTCTTCTGACTCAGCACTATTGTTAATATCGACTTCATTGTATTCAGGTAAAACCACTGTAGGTAAAACTTCTTCAATAGCCTCGACTTCATCTAGTAATAATTCCTCTGAATTATTTTCAATAGTGACTTCGTTACTTTCTTCGATATCCAAGACTTGACCTACAATCGATTCAAGATTAATTTTATTTAAATTATTTATGTACATACATACTTAATAAGGGTACTCCTGATTGTGAAGGTAAGGCCATTCTTTCAGTTGGAGGTTTCCTTTGCATTTGTGGAGGTGCAAAAAAGAAAACTGTTGGTACAGCATTATGTTTCAATTTTCGTGAGCCATCTTCCCGAGTTCTCTCCCACATTTCAGCAGAAAAATGAACCTATATTTATTGTAAAAATTAATTAGGAACAACAAAAATATTTTATAACATACCTCACACAAATACGACGAGTCAGTTGGAACCCATTTATCTCGTTTCATTTTAATGAGCCACTCCTTCCTTCTCGTAGGGTCTCTCGGAAATCGTTTCATTAGGAAACCTTATTTCTTGGCTGAATTACTACATTTTACGGCTGCACAACCAGGCATCTTAAAAACACAAATTAATAAAAATATACGATTTGAAATTATTATTTATCTACAAATTACAAAACTGGTTAGCTAATAATGAAATTATTTAAAACTTATGGGTATGTATAATAAATTAATGAGTAAGTACTTACCAACATAATGAAAAGCTTAAAAGCAATTTACACACAATTTAAATTCAAAAAAATGTTTGCACGGTGCACATATCAGGAAAACCTTCACTTTATACATAAAACTGATTGCATTCAATGTAAACAAACCGAAAGTTTGCAACAACATGGCGGTCGACACCATGTGATGCACGCAGCCAATCAAAAATCGGACATCGTTTGTCGCCACTGTCTCTATATAGTCACTGTAGAATGGCGCATCCGCAAAATATAAAGATACCTATTGTCATTTAAAGCTTTGCCAACAGATGGCCGCAAAGAAATAACATTGAGCATCTCCGTATGTGAACGTTTAATTACTTTTTAACACTTTGATTGCATGCAAATTAACGTCCAACACCAAAAATTAAATGTAACTAACCTTTTCTTTCCTATGCAACCATTATCATCAATCTGTCTTCAAAATTTAATTCGAGTTGTCAGCGAATTTTGCATCAACTTCTAAACTTCTTGTTTCCCACTTGCAAGTCGATCCTCTCTTGCCTGCAGTTGTTCTCGCATTGTTTCTTTTATAAATTCTGAAAAAGAAAAATGCATAAGAATTTCTCACAATTATACGCAATACGAATTTTAAAAATGTGACCGTTTTAAACAAGGAAAAGCTACAATAAAACAAATTAAGTTTCATCACTACATAATAATATCGTCGGTAAAACACCAAAGTCACGAATGTGACAATTTTTAAGTTTTAGACTAAATACACCAATCAAATCAATTTTAGTACCAAAACTTTCCAATTTTATTTTTAGAAATAGTTTGGTTTTCATAGCAAACTACTTGTTGATAAGCTTTATTAATATTGAACTTTCTTTCTGTTTTTCACAACAATTTTAAGTTTAAAACTTCTGTAATTTCAAAAAAATAAAAAACACATTCGTGACTTTGGTGTTTTACCGCGGCCCTTCCATAAAATTCTGAGACATGACCACAACATGTTGTAAGTGAGACAAACTAAAAGCAAACACTTTATAACTTGAATATAAAATTGAACGTGAAAATCGTTTTAATTTTTTTAAGGCCCTAATTGCGGCTTAAACATTACGAAAAACTTCATAAAAGCACATTTGATTATCTGCAACCTTTACGATTTTTTACACAAGTTTGTAAAAAAATATGAAATAAAAAAATCTTATATTGCTTCTACAATAAGGGGATAGAGGGCTAAATTTTCAGAGAAAATAATAATAATAATAATAATATTACTTTATTTGGTAATTTACTACCACTTTACTACCAGAAAATGGTTATTTTTGAATCTCTCATTTGGTCTAAGGACAGTTTTCACCATCTTACCCCTTTAAATAAATAACATAATGGAATATCGCTTAGATTATTTATTCTAATCTTATTTTTAATTCCTATGATTAAATAATTATCAAATTGCTAATACAAAACAGTGAACATTTTTGGAATGAAATATTTTGAACCGCAGAGTCTTTTATCGTTATAAAAATTTTATTGACCGACTATTGTGAGTTCAAGATAAAACCTCGTTAATTTCCTGTTCACAAAGAACCGCGGCTGCAAAGACGTCATTTCAGACATATTTTGCTATTCGAATGTACCGTGTGCTCATTTAAAAAACAAACTCCAACATTTCTAACGCCCACTACGCAATTGAAACTTTAAAAACATAACCGTAATTCACATATCAGAAATCAATCCGTTACGAGTGGGAGTGCAAACTTACCATTATAAAATGTAACGAAATTGCTTTGAAAGTTCCAATTTCCAAGGGTAGATGAAGAATGTTCTAAATCCACGGAATGATTTGATCATCGTAATGCATTATATTATGCACTTTCGTCATCCAAATAAGTCACATACTTAAAATGTTGAAATCTGAAACAAAAAGAACAACTTGAGCATTGTAAATAATTTTATAAGGCATAAACCAAGTTGAATTTACCTTGCGAATGGAAGATTTACTTTTTATTTAAATTCTACACTCTTTCAACAGTTCAATATAATTATTGACAGTCAAATTATGCGTTTGTCTTAAAAAATTGTCATTTTTTGTTAAAATTTATGTTACGAACTTTTACCGCATAGCGCCACTTATGCAAATTTTCACGACTATAACAAAATACGGGGTGTTTGTAAAAAGTTTGCATTAAAATTTATTAATTATCAATTTACAGAAATTTTACTAGCAAGATTTTATTTAAAAATCAATAAATTGCTGTAAATGAATTGGGTATTCAGAATTGAGTTATAACAGACGACTTTTACATACTTCACTAACGAATTAGGACGAAGACCTAAAATAACGATAAGAAACAAATGTTGTTTAAATGTCTTCAAACGCCGCCAAAATATTTAAGAAAATCTAAAAGTAACAGGACAGGACTTAGGAGGCTCGAAAGTTAAATGTTGTTTCATTGTTTTCAAACTTTGTCAGTTTATTAATAATGTTGTCCTAATACCGACAAAAATATTTAAAAAAATCTAAAAGTAACAGGACAGGACTTAGGAGGCTCGAAAGTTAAATGTTGTTTCATTGTTGTCAAACTTTGTCAGTTTATTAATAATGTTGTCCTAGTGCCAACAAAAATATTTAAAAAAATCTAAAAGTAACAGGACAGGACTTAGGAGGCTCGAAAGTAAAATGTTGTTTCATTGTTTTCAAACTTTGTCAGTTTATTAATAATGTTGTCCTAGTGCCGACAAAAATATTTAAAAAAATCTAAAAGTAACAGGACAGGACTTAGGAGGCTCGAAAGTAAAATGTTGTTTCATTGTTTTCAAACTTTGTCAGTTTATTAATAATGTTATCCTAATGCCGACAAAAATATTTAAAAAAATCTAAAAGTAACAGGACAGGACTTAGGAGACTCGAAAGTTAAATGTTGTTTCATTGTTTCCAAACTTTGTCAGTTTATTAATAATGTTGTCCTAATACCGACAAAAATATTTAAAAAAATCTAAAAGTAACAGGACAGGACTTAGGAGGCTCGAAAGTTAAATGTTGTTTCATTGTTGTCAAACTTTGTCAGTTTATTAATAATGTTGTCCTAGTGCCAACAAAAATATTTAAAAAAATCTAAAAGTAACAGGACAGGACTTAGGAGGCTCGAAAGTAAAATGTTGTTTCATTGTTTTCAAACTTTGTCAGTTTATTAATAATGTTATCCTAATGCCGACAAAAATATTTAAAAAAATCTAAAAGTAACAGGACAGGACTTAGGAGACTCGAAAGTTAAATGTTGTTTCATTGTTTTCAAACTTTGGCAGTTTATTAATAATGTTGTCCTAGTGCCGACAAAAATATTTAAAAAAATCTAAAAGTAACAGGACAGGACTTAGAAGGCTCGAAAGTAAAATGTTGTTTCATTGTTTTCAAACTTTGTCAGTTTATTAATAATGTTATCCTAATGCCGAAAAAAATATTTAAAAAAATCTAAAAGTAACAGGACAGGACTTAGGAGGCTCGAAAGTAAAATGTTGTTTCATTGTTTTCAAACTTTGTCAGTTTATTAATAATGCTGTCCTAGTGCCGACAAAAATATTTAAAAAAATCTAAAAGTAACAGGACAGGACTTAGGAGGCTCGAAAGTTAAATGTTGTTTCATTTTTGTTCAAACTTTTTGAAATTACTACCTTGTAGATAATTTGAAAATTTGATAAGCGAGTGATCTATTGCTTTATAATGGATTTATTGATTTGATAGCATTGGGATTATATTTGTTGCTTCTCGATCTATCGAAAAGTCCAGTGCTGTGCGCATTATAGTCAAATAACCTTTAAATTTACCTGTTTGTCAATATTTATTTTAAACTTTTCGAAATTACTACCTTGTAGATAATTTAATAAGTGAGTGATCTATTTATTTATAATGGATTTATTGATTTGATAGCATTGGGATCATTGGGATTATATTTGTTTATCTTAAATACGTATTATTGCTGCAGACATTTTGGATCAACAAAACAATTTTTAGCAATTATTATCACAATCACAACTAGATAATATAAACTAATTCAATATTATAAGTTACATATTCAAGTTCAATTTGGTATATTATATTATGTATGTAGTTGCAAATGATTATAATATGACATAACTACCAACCTAATTTTTTTAAATTTAGAAATTCCCTTCAGATTTCTTTATTTTATAGGTTATACGAAAATATATAGTTGACCTTGTAAATAATTAAATAAACGAATCTCGTTGAGGTCCTAGGTCTTTATTGAAAAAATTAAATTTTCCCGACGTTTCGGGCCGTTTATTGGCCCATTTTCAAGGCTAAAATGATACAAAACATAAAAGTATAAAAATAAAAACATATAAATAAAAATAAATATAAAATTAAAATAAATATGAACAATGAAAACCAAAAACAAATTACAAACCTGCACGTAGTGTAAAAATAAATGTAAGGTAATTTGAATCGACACTTTTGTTTAAAAAACCAGGTGAAGTTTACGATATTTTCTCCTCCCACGTGATAACTTTGGGTAAAGCACTAGAGGCATAGTTCACGTCCGTTTTAAAAATTTTTCAAAAATGAGGTGAACATATTGACCCAAGTGGCAATACCTAATTCAAAAATTGTTTTTAGCCCCCTCTAAAGAAAACTCTCAGAGTGGTTGAAAAATCACATTTTTGGTTATCAGGGGGGGCCGTAAAAGTAATGGGGCGCGCGCGCTTACATTTATCTTTAAACAACGTGCAATGAAAAGCGATAAAAAAGCACCAAAGAAAAAACAAGAAGAAAATTAAAAAACAGAAAATTATTTAAAAGAAATAAAAATAAAATATAAAAAATATAAAAATGTGAAAAAAATATTATTTATTTTTATTTATGTTTTTATTTTTATACTTTTATGTTTTGTATCATTTTAGCCTTGAAAATGGGCCAATAAACGGCCCGAAACGTCGGGAAAATTTAATTTTTTCAATAAAGACCTAGGACCTCAACGAGATTCGTTTATTTAATTATTTATAGGTTATGATTATGTTTACAACAGTATTACCAACAGTTGCCAAACGTTAAGCGTTTTCCATATCGATAAAGTGTAGTTACAGAATACGAATCATCACAATCGATAAATGACACATCTCGATCCCCTACTTTTCGATGATCGAAACGTTTTCGATTGAAGTTAGTGAATAGGGGTGTTAGGAGGCTCGAAAGTTAAATGTTGTTTCATTGTTTTCAATCTTTGTCAGTTTATTAATAATGTTTATCATTTTTCGAATTGAAGCCGCCATCCCGCCATCTGTTGACAGTATTTTGAATCATGTCAGATTATTTCGATTTTTGACAAATTAAATTTTTTGTTTGCAAGACTTGTGATTTGATTTATCGAAAAAAGCGAATAACTTTTTTCCCCGCTCGAATTTTTTCTCCATTTATGCACGAATAGTTGCGCCTGGACCTACAAAATAACTGTGCAAAATTTGGTTGAAATCGGTCCAAGGGTCTAGGAACGTATAGCGAACAAACAAACAAACAAACAAATGGAGATGAAGTCCTATTGCCGACAAAAATATTTAAACTAGATCATAAGGCTTCTTGTGATACTTTGTATAGAAGCCTAAAATGTGAATTTGGATCAAACAAACACTAATCACAGAATATAATACTTTATTGCTAACCGGTTTCGTGCTTTACACACATCTTCAGAGCAATACGTCAAATTAAATAGTTATAGTCACAATAGGGAACATGCATGAATAAAAAAATTTAGTTAAAACAGTATTTTCCGATTAATCCTATATATTAAATATCAAATCAGCAAAAATAACTTCTATTTATTGTATTATGTTATAAATAATCCATTTTAAAATCTATCCAACAAAAGGTCTTTAAAATCAAGTGTTCACAAAACCATCAAATCCAAAATTGAGAATTCGAAGAACAATTCAAACCAATACAATCAACAAGTTAAAATCAATTTACTAAAACTCCCAGGCTATTAAATAATTAAATTAACTAAAATCAATTAAAATTGTCAAGACACATTATAACTTAAATGCGAAAACGAATATGAATATTTGTGCCACTTTTATTGCAGGTTTTAATTCTCCCACGTTTCCCTATTGCGGGAATTGCTTATAATTGTAAACTTTGTAGGGGAGTATCCCCCAAATATTTTCTACAGGATTTAAATCAGGCGATCTTGCTGGCAACTTGAATAATTCAATTTTTTGCTATTAAACCACTCTTTTGAAGTGCGCGAAACGTGAATGGCATATCTTCAGTGTCATATTACTCACTAAAATCTAACAACACTTGTTTTAATAGATCAATGTATTTTAGATTTTTGATTCTAGTGCCTTTCGGGCCTTTTTGGGCCCTTTTGAGGCGACCAATCACTTCGCGAGCACCGCGTACATCTATTTGAGCGAGGTTTTCGCGTTGTCACGTGACGAGGAAGGAAAATTTTACAAGAGTGTCGCTCGGTTGAAAGAAATTTTTAGGTTCGGTGGAGGCTTTTACATTTTCCAACCTCCAACATGCAAGGTTAGTTGTAAATTTCGGTGTAATCGTGAATTTTAATCTTCTCTTCGTTTAGACACAAAATTTGTGATGGGAAATTTTAATTTATATCTGTCGAGAGCACTTTCATACCTAAAAATTTCGACCGCAGCATCCAGCGATGCATTTATCGACTTACCGGCATGGCTTTTATTGTAAATACCGAAACCAAACTAGGATCAAAACACGCAATAGGTGTTGTTCTCGAGGACAAGTGCAAAAATTTTTGTAAAATATATAAAATAGTAGTCGACGACCTTCGATATCGAGGGGCCGTTCCCTAACCGATAACTTAATAGTGCTTAAATTTTATTTTAAGAGTCGACTATGGGTTGCGATTATATGGAACGCAAAAAGATCGCGGTGTGCCTGTGTGGCATAAGATTTGGACATAAAATTTAGCCACCGAATGGTCCACGAAGCAAATCGAGATATATTGATCGTGTACGGCTCTGACAAGAACTTTGATTTTTTTGTTAATTCACAATAATTCCACAAACCAAAGAGTCTAAATGAAATTGAACCCTGTGTACAAAGTGCATTTAGAGAAATGGGTATAACTTTAGATAAAGTTTGTTTAAAAATTGTGAAACTTTGCAAGTATGCTAATACCACACAAGCAAATCCCGAAAAAATATTACAAAAATTCTAAGCACTAAGGGGTGGCTTATAGAGGCGGATGAAAATTAAATGTTCAAAATTTATGAACCTCTGCAAGTATTCTAATACCGCACCAGCAAATGCTGAAAAAATATTACAAAAGTTCTAAACTCTAATGCCCAGTTTCAGCAACTTTAATTTAGGAATTTAATCATAGATTAAATATTTAATCATAGATTAAGTCCGATTTGGGTTTTAGCAATATAATTTTTAACACAGGTTAAATTTAATCAATGATTAGCGTAATCATAGATTAAATCTGTAGTTTGGGTTGTAGCAACGTTAATTTATGCTTAACACAGGTTAAATACCCAAAGTATTTAATTACTAGTTGACCAGTGATTAAAGTTAAATTACCAAAAACCTAACCTCCTTTTATTATAGAAAAGTGTGTAAATACGCAATTAATATAAATTTGACCGTCTCATACAGAGAAAACCAGAGTAAAAAATTATTACAATTTTGTTTAAAATGTTTTTTTCAAATTCCAGGCGTGATAGGTGCCATCGACTGCACACACGTGCGGATTAATTTTTAAAGCTTTATTAAATTTACAATAAAATAAAATAAAAGTTTAATATTTTTTTATGAGCACCCGAGTACTTTTTGAGAAAAAAAATTCAGTTATTAACAAATTAACAATTTATTTATCAATATCACGTAATTTTACATTTAGTAGCTGCAATTGTCTTCCTTCTCTACTTCTGTATAGTTTTTTGTTCTTTTCTGTGCCATTTCAGTAAAATATATGTAAAATATAAAATATTTCAATGAACTGTATTCACAGAATATAGGTTATAAACCTCACTTGTTGATAATTTTCGAACTAATTGAACTACTTGCATAGCATGAAGTAGGCGTTGTTGTCGTTTCAGGAGTACCACCATAACTATTCTACACATAATCCGAGATTAACTAATTACATATTAGAAAAGGTTGCTATAACCCATTCAAAATTTAACAACGGATTATTTTTAATTTGTGTTAACTAACACAGGTTAATGCCCAGTTTCAGCAACTTTAATTTAGGAATTTAATCATAGATTAAATATTTAATCATAGATTAAGTCCGATTTGGGTTTTAGCAATATAATTTTTAACACAGGTTAAATTTAACAATGATTAGCGTAATCATAGATTAAATCTGTAGTTTGGGTTGTAGCAACGTTAATTTATGCTTAACACAGGTTAAATACCCAAAGTATTTAATTACTAGTTGACCAGTGATTAAAGTTAAATTACCAAAAACCTAACCTCCTTTTATTATAGAAAAGTGTGTAAATACGCAATTAATATAAATTTGACCGTCTCATACAGAGAAAACCAGAGAAAAAAATTATTACAATTTTGTTTAAAATGTTTTTTTCAAATTCCAGGCGTGATAGGTGCCATCGACTGCACACACGTGCGGATTAATTTTTAAAGCTTTATTAAATTTACAATAAAATAAAATAAAAGTTTAATATTTTTTTATGAGCACCCGAGTACTTTTTGAGAAAAAAATTCAGTTATTAACAAATTAACAATTTATTTATCAATATCACGTAATTTTACATTTAGTAGCCGCAATTGTCTTCCTTCTCTACTTCTTATAATTTTTTGTTCTTTTCTGTGCCATTTCAGTAAAATATATGTAAAATATAAAATATTTCAATGAACTGTATTCACAGAATATAGGTTATAAACCTCACTTGTTGATAATTTTCGAACTAATTGAACTACTTGCATAGTATGAAGTAGGCGTGGTTGTCGTTTCAGGAGTACCACCATAACTATTCTACACATAATCCGAGATTAACTAATTACATATTAGAAAAGGTTGCTACAACCCATTCAAAATTTAACAACGGATTATTTTTAATTTGTGTTAACTAACACAGGTTAAGGTTAAGGTTGCTGAAACCGGCCCTAAGGTTGCTGAAACCGGCCCTAAGGGTAGGTTTATCGAGACGGATAAAAATTAAATGTTGTTCAAAATTTATGAAACTCTGCAAGTATTAATACCGCACTAGCAAATCCTGAAAAAATATTACAAAAATTCTAAACACTAAGGAGTGGTTTATAGAGACGGATGAAAAATAAATTTTGTTTAAAAATTGTGAAACTTTGCAGGTATGCTAATACCGCACTAGCAAATCTGAAAAAAATATTACAAAAATTCGAAACACTAAGGGGTGGTTTATAGAGACGGATGAAAAATAAGTTTTGTTTAAAAATTGTGAAACCTTGCAGGTATGTTAATACCACACTAGCAAATCCCGAAAAAATATTACAAAAATTCTAAACTCTTTTTAGTTGAAAAATAAATTTTGTTTAAAAATTGTGAAACTTTTCAAGTAGACTAATACCGAATAACATAGTAGTAGAGTTCATAACCACCAAGAAGACCTATAGATATTATTGCGGTTTGCCATTTGGGGTTAAATACTGAACTAGTTTTAAATTGTTCCTTAGCCATTACTAATGCAAATTTCTTTGGTCGTCAAAAAACGTCCTGTTCCGCGGGGAAGTAGGTAAATGGTAAAAATTTATGTCAAAGACTAGTTGGCCTATTTTAATTTACAAAACTTAAGACATTTCTGTCGTGGTATAATACAAAAAAATGTGAAACTGCTTTAAAATTAATCTTTAAGCCACATAAGTACAGCTGAGAACATGAAAATAGCAGTATCACAATTTAAAATAGTTAAGTTCATATTTCTTTTTATACAGAAGTTGCAAGGTAAAAGTAAACATATTTAACAAACGGGTTAGTATTTGAAGAAAATGACCAATGTAAATGATTCATGCCATTAGTACTTGGGGGAAAAAATTATGTTTTTCTATAAAATTTACTAAAACAGTAATGCCCAGTTTCAGCAACTTTAATTTAGGAATTTAATCATAGATTAAATATTTAATCATAGATTAAGTCCGATTTGGGTTTTAGCAATATAATTTTTAACACAGGTTAAATTTAACAATGATTAGCGTAATCATAGATTAAATCTGTAGTTTGGGTTGTAGCAACGTTAATTTATGCTTAACACAGGTTAAATACCCAAAGTATTTAATTACTAGTTGACCAGTGATTAAAGCTAAATTACCAAAAACCTAACCTCCTTTTATTATAGAAAAGTGTGTAAATACGCAATTAATATAAATTTGACCGTCTCATACAGAGAAAACCAGAGAAAAAAATGATTACAATTTTGTTTAAAATGTTTTTTTCAAATTCCAGGCGTGATAGGTGCCATCGACTGCACACACGTGCGGATTAATTTTTAAAGCTTTATTAAATTTACAATAAAATAAAATAAAAGTTTAATATTTTTTTATGAGCACCCGAGTACTTTTTGAGAAAAAAAATTCAGTTATTAACAAATTAACAATTTATTTATCAATATCACGTAATTTTACATTTAGTAGCCGCAATTGTCTTCCTTCTCTACTTCTTATAATTTTTTGTTCTTTTCTGTGCCATTTCAGTAAAATATATGTAAAATATAAAATATTTCAATGAACTGTATTCACAGAATATAGGTTATAAACCTCACTTGTTGATAATTTTCGAACTAATTGAACTACTTGCATAGTATGAAGTAGGCGTTGTTGTCGTTTCAGGAGTACCACCATAACTATTCTACACATAATCCGAGATTAACTAATTACATATTAGAAAAGGTTGCTACAACCCATTCAAAATTTAACAACGGATTATTTTTAATTTGTGTTAACTAACACAGGTTAAGGTTGCTGAAACCGGCCCTAAGTTTGTTATTTACTTAATATTATATATTCATTTAAAACTAGTTAAAATATTTGTAATTTCATTATTTCTTTTAAAAATTGGGACGCCGCGCCGTAAACATTGCAGTGTTGAAGAACGAAATTTAATATTAAAGGTAAGAAAAGAAGGGAAATCAAAGGAAAATATTCGGAATATGCTTTCATGTTAGACAAAAAATTATGCCTAATGCTATATGATTTGTCGAACGACCAGAAGAGGTACAATAAGAAAAAAAAAGGCCACAAGTTGATAGAAAAAATTATACGACTTTCCAGAAAGAAGTCTTCTACATCTGTCAAACAAATAAAAAACGAATTAAATCTATCAAAAAGGGACTTGACTGTGCGAGAAAGCTTACTAGAAGCAAAATTAGCCCTACACAGCGCTAGAAAAAAGCCGCGCCTTACGAAGAAACACTTATCAATACGTTTCAAATTCGCAAAAAAAAGTTGTATAGCCCATTTTCAAAAGGCGTAATATAATGTTGACAAATGAGTTAAAAATTATTTTGAATGGTGGTAGGTACTGGTACCTGTGAATATGTTCCGACGTCTACATAATATTGAGTATTAGTCAAGATACACGGTTAAATATGGTGGCTCAAAGTCACCTTATAAGGATGTTTGTCCTACTATGGTGCAGACTCATACACAAGATTTTGACTTTGATTTTTCATTGTATTAGAAATGCAATACGCCTGAGCGATAGAGGCGAAATTTGACGACCTTCTTGCAGTCGAAAAACGCTTTCAATTTCTGAAATTTTGACTTCGATTTGTCAACCTCTCATTGATTTTAAAAAGTTAGGAAATACGCCGGATTACCTGACAAAACAAGAATTATCTCAAAACTTACTTAGTAATATTTACATTAATTTTAACGAAATTTACAATAAATTATTATTTGAATGTAACTAACCTGTAATTTTCAAATTGATGGACATTTCTTCCTGTCGGTAATCATTCCCTTTTCTACATCGCAGCATCCTAACCATGTAATAATGAAATCTAGAATTAAAAATCAAAAATTGGTAACAATTTCTCAAGTTTACTTTTGACCACGTTGTACGTTATATCACGATTCATTTTAATTTCAAGGTTAAATATCTACTAAAATTACGTCTTACATGAAATTAAAATTTACAAAACTGTAAAAACCTACAAGCGAATTAACGAATAGCAATTAATTTGTAGACCAATTCCTAAATTAAATGTAACTAACAAAGTTGATTCTCCTTCGACCAGAACTCTTTTCGTATGGCTGATCTTCTGAACCGAGCAAAATAATAAATTATGAGAATCTATTACTACGTAATAACAATTTAGTTTCAGAACTATCAAGTTCTACAATAGAGAAATAAAAATCCCAAAAATTGAGATGCAATTTCTCCTTATAAAAAAGTTAAGATTTAAAGTAAACGAAGTGAGATGTGTGTAACCTCAAAAGATTGTTGTAAAATTCAAAAAAGCTGTTACCTTTGGGAGGATAGCATTGGTGATTTGTAAAAACATTTTCAATTTGCTTTGTCCTCGTCCATATGAATGTTGTTGTTTTTGAACTTGCATGATTTGCTTTCGTGGTACTGGAACCAAAAAAATAATTATTATTGTTGTTCACTTTCATATTATACTGTTGGTTAATGCTAAACATTACGAAAGGCATAAATTATGCAAATTTAAAAATACCGCATTGAATTATAACTAGAACTTACCATCAAAAGGTATCCTCTGAGCGACTTGTCGATTCATTTGTACGACATTCGCAAAAATTAGTTGCGTTCGTAATTTTACAATTTGTAATTACAAACAAACCATTTATGACCACAAATCGAAAGTGCGAATTAATAAAATCATTTTAAAACCGAACCACTTATTAATATTACGATTAAAACTTTTCAAAATGTTGTATAAATATGACACATCCTACGTGTTCTGGTGTTCGTCGCCAGTTGGCGCCACAAAATGTAACTAATGACGTGTAGTTTTATTCACCTGTTCCTTCTAAATACAAGGTGTTCGCAAAAAGTTTCAATATTAAATTGAAACTTGAAAAAAAACTTAATGGAATTAGTTAGACAACATTAAAATTAAGCGAATTAGATACGAAGAAATTCGATAACGCCTGTAATTTGGGCAATAATCGATATTGAAAATCGTCGAAAATCGTTCATTTTCAGGAGGTGGAGGTCAACCAATCTAGTTTCTACCTTACGCATTCTGTTGACGGGACGTGTGGTTTCCTATAATCTTAACATTTAGAAAAAATTTCATTTCATCCGAGTGCGATTATTTAAATTCGAACCTCTGCCCGATTGCTTTGCGAAGCTGCTTTATACTAGTGTTCAAAAGTGTTCCAAGTGAATAATCCAGTGTAAAAAAAGTGCTAATCAAGTGACCCCAGTAATTCAGTGCATCCACAGTGCTTAAAACTTAGTAAACCTGCTTAAACATTACCGAGTGCTGTTTTGTCCCCTCATTGGTTCGATTCTATTATAATCCGACCAATCAGAGACAAGCAGTGCACGGACGTAGTATTTCTAGCGCAGGGACCGAATGTTTTCGAGGCCACACCCTTACCGAAGTGCTACTCGATTCCTATTGGCTCAGACTCTTTCGAAGCTGAAAAAATAGGCAATTCTCGACCTACCCCAACCTGCCTTTAGTTAAAGCAATTTATTTGACCTAGATTTACAAACAACTGCTATTTCAGCCAATATTAAACTCAGCCACCATGACTACATTCATCAAGTGCTACAGTTGCTCCATGACCAAAACGAAGAGACCAAGGCAGCTAACGCCACCATCGCCAACCTCAACAAAACAATCAACCTGATGAACATCACCATGGCAGCCATGTGCGCTAAGTTTAACATACCATTCACGACCACCCCTTCCGATAACAAGGAGAGGGATAAAACCCCAGTAGCCAAAAAAAACCCAGAAGTCCTTCGCACGAAGGAAAGAAAAAAAGAAAACATCAAGACCACAAAAATCCACACTTTAGTCGACGGGATCTCTATCCAGCCCGCAACCGAACAAGACTACCGCACCCTCAGCCGACGCTTCGAAGAGAAGGAACTACCTACCCGCTCCTACTCCCTCCCCCAAGACAAGCCCTTAAGGCGGTGATTAGAGGGCTCCCAATCACCATCAAAGCGGAGGAAGTTAACGAAGACCTCGAATCTCAAGGCTTCGAGATTCAAACTGTCCACCACATGAGACAAGGCCGCAACAGACCTTAATGCCAATATACCTAGTGCACCTTGCCCAAAACGACGCAGGTAAGAAAATCTTTGACCTTACCTCTGTTCTCTTAATAGGCACAAGGACGGAAACCCTGCATAAGAAAACCGAAGTTGAACAGTGCCATCGCGCCAAAGGTTCGGATACGCTCAAAGGTGTTGCAGAGCCTTCTCCAAGTGCTTGAAGTGCGCTGGGGACCACCTCACAGCTGCATGCCCCAAACCACGTGAAGACCCTACCACCTGTTCAAACTGCGGAGGAAACCACCCCGCAAACTACGAGAGAAGCTCTTCCTTCCCGAAGCCCAGAAGGAAAGAGTTCTCAAGACCACCAGCACACACCGCCACCCCCGGCCTTAGGGTAATTTTTTTCAAATTCAAGACAACTACAAGCAGGAAACTCTCGACGAGTGTCAACGAAGGTGGTCAGCATCAGAGACCGGCAGATAGACGAAGCGGCTCATTTCTAACATCGAGCCATTGGTCGCCAGCAAGCATGGAGAGCTCTCCTTCCATCTCACCCAGACCTTTACAAGCCATGGATGCTTAAACGAGTATCTCCATCGCTTCAAGAGGCTGAATTCTCCAACATGCTGCCACTGCGGAGAGATAGGAGCGAGAGCGCTTCGGGGAGTCTCTTACCCCCGACAACCTGGTCATCAAGATGCTGGAAAGTGAACAAGGCTGGAAAGTTATCACAGCCTTCATAACAGCCATCATGAAGACCACGGAACAGGAAGAACGGGATGTGTAATCCCAAGCATCCAGAGCAACCAGGCGATAGAAACGCGCATCAACCACGATCTTCAGGAGAAATGCCTAGATGGCGAAACCCCGGGTCGTGGTTAAGGTTTTAGTTAGTGCAAGTCTGACACTACCAGCTTAGATTAAGCTGGTGTTTCCCCATTCCTCATTCCTGCGCAAACCTAACACAAAAAATATGGCAATTTCTTAGTTTGGATTGAACTCTTTGGGTAGTGGCAAAAATACACTTGCAAGATGTTTATCAAATGTGTCAAATTTCTCTTTATTGCTTCTTGCCCACTGTTCGTTGATTGGTTTGATGGGTGGATTATGTATGTCTTGCGATTGCCTCAGGCGCCATCGCAAGGGGGCGCTAAACCTTGACAAACCCCAATAAATAATAGTTTAAAATTTTCAAAAAGATAAGAATCTTTTTTTGGGGGGGGGGGGATTTGACTGAATTCGAAAATTTGACCACGATTTTATTTGCAACATCACCTAAAATTCCCTGTCGGCCTTTTCCGCAAGTGGGGATTTTAATCCTCTACAGTAGTTTTTCGTCTATAACTCGCTTACTTTTATTTTTAGTGAAAATTATCTTCAAATCAAAATTGAAGAATTCAAAATTTTTTATAGAACAGATCAACAAAATTTGCTTACATCATACTAAGTATTTATGAAATAAAGAGAAAATCTAAAGAAAACAATTGAAAAAGGTTTTGAATAATTCTTATTCTGAATAAAAATTTCGTACATTTAAACTTCACCATCGATGGTGAACAAATAAAAACAATTTACTTCATATCTGAAGTAAATCCTGAAACCTTGTCTTGTAGGGAATTTTCTCCTCTTCAATTTTGGTCCAATGATAAGACAGGGGACTTTAGGAAAGTTGATTCCAACTTCCAACCCCTGCGTTCTTCTTCATTTCTCTTTAACTGACTGGGTAACCGGTAAAAATATCACGTTATCATCGCGACAGTTATTCAAATATATTTAAATTGAAAAGAAAAATTCCTACCGATAAAAATAATCTCCATATTCAGGGAGGGGGGGGGTATTGCGTTACGTTCCCATGGAAACGGTGATTCTGACATACTATGCGTAATTTATATAAGAACTTCAGAAGTTCCCAACGATAAAAATCGATATTGCATGACCGGGGGGTCTGGGGGGTATGGAATACCCCCCAGGTACACTTGTCATTATTCAGAACCATCAAGATTTATTATTTTTCGTTTAATCTCTTGCAATTTTCGTTTGTAATCCGGTAGGGGGGGCAGCAGTTGATATTTTTCATAACTATCCCAGTACCATTCTTCTTAATACCGAAGGACGTAAAAGTGAAGTTTTCCTTTCGCAATAAATTAAGTGTATCTGGGGGGAGGAGTATTCCATACCCCCCAGACCCCCTGGTCCCAGCAGCCTAAAGGATTTCCTGATAAGCATTCATTTGTTTTCATTATTCTAAGCCAACGCCGCAGCAAGGATGATCGCAATGGGGGCCCTAAACCTCGACAAAACCCAATAAATAATAGTTCAAAATTTTAAAAATGATAAGAATCTTTTGGGAGGGGGGGCGCATATGTTCAAATTTGCCTCAGACGCCAGAAGAGCTTGCGTTGTCATTTGCGATGACAACGTCTGCCGGGTCAGCTAGTAATAAATAATAGTGCAAATAATCTCTTCTAAGATTTATACAAGGCCTCACATGTTTCAGGAATAATTTTTCCAAGTGCTTGAGGTGAAATAATTGCTGAAAATTTTAGGTCCTCATAACTTCTGCCGGTTGCGAGAAATCTCAAGGTAACTGATAATCTTTCGTGCGGAGAAATGCTTTTTCTCATAACTGTATCTTTTTTTTTATCATATGAGTAACCATTGCAAGTAATTTTAGGTATGTTTTCTCGTCCATTCTGAGATAGTTTATAAAATCTTCTGGTTCGAATTTTAATTCGTTCAATAAGTTGACGTGACTATAAATTTTCTTTTTCAATAACCAATGCTTACACCACTTTTTTTTCTTCCTTTTTACTGTTTTTGTATCTTTTTGCTTCAAAATAAACGCAAGGCCTATCAATGCCAGTGCGTCATCGTCTTCAATCGATGCCATCGCGAATGTGACATAATGTAATGTATGTTACTTAGCAATGTATCCATCAGTCATTAAAACTTGTAACTGAACGGACGTATTATTATATTACAGCGAAAAGAACTGAAGACCGCTCCGGTACACCGGAACGTCCCCATACACGCTACCGACCTGCGCAGGTAATACCTGCACAGGTAACATCTCCGGTAGACCGTATAGCGTGTGTGGCGTACATAAGGGTGTTTGCCACTTGTTTCGTAATCTTCGTTTATTTGTAATTATAGTTCTTTGATAAACATCGTATTTGTACTCTCATCAAGTTTTCTCTCGCATTCGGTGTTGAGTACCATGCAGCTTCTTGAACAACTCTTGTCAAGTGATTGTTCAATTGCTTTCTTGTAGCAGTCCCAGTTGGTATTTTTATTACGAAGTGTTAGTGGTTTACTTTTATTTTAGATTTTGGTTGAGAGATAAAGAAATAAGATAAAGAAAAAGAAAATTCTGAAAAATATTCTTTGTGATTCTGGTATGATAACGGACTTATTTACAGTTTAGTAGCGCTTCTCCGTCCCCAGTTTCCATTTCTCTACTATATTGTAACATAGACCTTCGAGATTTCTAACTTTCATTCCCTTATTTAATTATATCATCTCTCCAACTTCTTCTGGGTCGTCCTCTCTTTCTCTTCTCAGGTGGAATCCATTCCAAAATCTTCGTTCATTCTTTTTGTGTGTCCGAACCACACCAATTGTTTCCTTTTGATTTCGTGTACTATAGTTTTTCTACTTTCATTGCATCTCTAATTATCTCATTTCATATTTTCTCTAAACGCGATCTTCTGCAGCTTCTTCTAAAAAAATCCATCTCCGTGGCTAGCAACTTTTTCTTATTAGCGTTACTTACATCCCAAACTTTTGTTCCATAAAATGTTATGCATTATTATCTTTATAATAATGACCGACAAAAATTGACAGAGAAGTATTTAAAAATCGTCGAAATCAAGAATTTTGGGATCCGGACTTCGACGGTGCATACAAGAACTTGAAGGTAAAACTACTTTGTAGATAATTTACGCTCTTCCAAAAAATTAGGGATAGTTGGTTACCCCAACTTGCTTAGTTTTTGGGATACTTTAGAGAGAGCTTTAAAATATGCATTTTAGTTTAGAATATTGGTTATACGTAGGCTACTGGAAAAGTTTCTGGAAACGATATGATAAAACACTAATATAAAATTTGGTAAATGACTTTATTGCTTTTCGAAGTATTCGCCTTTGATATTAATACACTTTTGCATACGTTGGAACCGATTTGTAAAAATTTTTTCCATTTTGAAGCTGATACCTCAGAAAGCAGTGTTTGAGATGTTTCAACAGCGACGAAAAACGCTCACCATGCATTTTGTTTTTGATATTTGGGAACAAAAAGAAGTCATTAGGTGACAAATCGTGTGAATACGGGCAATGGAGTCATTAATCAACATTTTTACTGGATGAGAAGGCAACGGTTTGATGCGTTGTGTGAGAGCTTGCATTGTCATGATGCAGAATAATTCGTCGATTTTGATTGTTCCTTCTTATTTTCTCAATGACTTCCGGCAAACAAATTGTAGTCTACGATTCTTCGATCTTCTATAGCTAAGGTTGCCACATGTCCAGTAACACCAAAGAAACAAGCGATCATTTGCTTTGCAGCACTACGTGAACGGACAACTTTTATCGGTTTAGGTTTATTTTGAAATACCCAAACGGCGGACTGTTGTTTATTTTCGGCTTCATATGGATAAATCCACGTTTGACCAAATTTGAAAGACCTCGGTTGAATTTCTTGAGCATTTGTTTTCACCATTTGCAGTGGCGTACCTAGACCACTTGGGGCCCGGGGCGGATTTATTTTGTAGGCCCCCCTCACCCTCAAAAAAGGTCATTTATCACTTTTTAATGTGGCTAGCCTTTTTTTTGCCTTAATCTAACCGTCTTCCATAAGCTATTGCCTTGTGCAGAGAAATAATAGATAGAATATCATCAATTATCATTAGGTACTGTTAAAAATGTTAAACTGATAAAAAGTTTTATCGTAAGAGCCCGAATTCGAACAATTGAATCTACGACGTTCAGCACGACGCAACGCAGCTCCGAAACCGACGATCTCTGAACAACTGAGCCACGAATAACGAGCTCGCTCACTTGAGAAACATGGAATTATTTATTTTTGGGTGGGGCCCCCTTAGTAAAGGGGCCCGGGGCGGACCGCCCCCTCCGCCCCCCCCCCCCGAGGTACGCCACTGACCATTTGACATGACTTTGTTTTTGAGCTGATGTCAAATTATGTGGGCGTCTAACGACTGCAAAGCTTTCGTACGTCTAAATGATCATGCAAAATCGTGTATATTGCTTTCATGTCAATGCTTAAGGATGCTTGAATCTCTCGGTATGTCACATGCCGATCTCGCTCAATCATTTCATGTACAGCTTTAACATTAGGGGCAACAACAGACGTTGTTGGACGACTTGAACGAAATTCGTCACTGAGAGTGGTGCGTCCACGCTGGAATTCGGAAAACCAGCTATAAACGGTACTCTTGGATGGCTCTTCATTTCCGAAAGCCAAAACAAACAGGTAAAATGATTTTGAGTTGAATTGAGTTTTTACAGTTGATATTATGGAATCAACATTTCGAAAAACTTTTTTTGCAGTTGGGATATTTAAAAAATTTTGGTTTTACTTTTGAACTCGTGAGGTTTCATAGATGGACATGGAATAAAAAGCAATTGTATTATAGTTAACTTTATTAATTTATAATTGTTTTATAAAGTTTCATATGAATTGAAAAGCTAAATCAACTTTCAAAAATAAATCCAAATCAATGGTATGGCTGAAAATACATATGGCGATAATCATCATTTTATTTAAATAACTTGAAATGATTTATTTCATGTCTTAAAACATATGCTTTGACATTATTTGAATCCCGTTGTTACATTATTGTTACAATAAGTAAGTAGATTATGTTTTTCTTGAGCATCGCCAATTCTGCTCAGCCATTTTTATCATTGTTGGTATAGTATTTTTTTCTTTTTCTTTTTTTTTAATTCTTATTTATATTAATAATAATTATAAGTTGGTATCTAAATATTGATAAACTGTACAGTATATTTCGATATCATTTAAAAATGTTTGCTCAAAATGAAAACACACATTGTAAAAATTATTAAAAGACCAGCAAAATTGACAGTGTAAAAATAATACGTTCAATTCTATAATTGGATAATAAATTACACGCATTCATTGTCTAATTTAATCATATGTTTTTACATTATCGTATTACAAGTTTTTTAAAGGGTTATAAATATTTTAATTCAATTAAGTATCTACTATGTATATATATTTATATATTTATATAATATAATAATATATTATTTATAATAATTTACTTTATAATAATTTGTGTAAAATGTAATAAAACTGACATGCAACAGAGTATGGTTTGGATTATCTTATAATATAATAAATGGTGACTCATGATAACTGGGTACTCAAATCGTGCCCCAAATTAATCCCATCATTCTACAGCGGACCGCGTTAATACTGTTAAGTATAAGCACAAGCAAAGGTACTGCATTATTAATATCTACATTGTATTTTAATCCAAATTTGAATCGGACACATCAAAAACCTCCGTTTACACTTTTTCGCCTCGCTTTTTATTATAAAATTACATATTTACACTATTTCACATTCCTAGTTTTCGGTTGTTTCCGTTATCACAAATTTTCCAATCAATTTTGAATTGAAAACCTCATCATCAAGGTCCACGTCTATATTACAACCACGAGTAACTTCTGCGGGCGCCGTAGCACCCCTCCCCCTTTTTCCGAACATTCAAAAGTGAAATAAAAATTACGAAACACCAATTTCAAAAACGAAACGCAATTGGAAAACAACCGAATACGTCAAAATGCAACTCCAATAATTTAAAAAAATTACTAAAAATATTCACATATTAAAAGCGAAGCCAAAAGTGTAAATCGTCATTTTTGTCTTTTAAATAACATTACCCTATAAAATTAGATGAAAATTTGTATAATATAACACCGAAAAAATTCAAATTTGAATTGTATTTTATGTAGCGTATTGATTCGAGTCGTTTTGTACCAAAAAATTAACAATTAACTTACTTACACTAATTTACAATAAATAAATGAATAAATAAATAAATATCTTACTGGCTAAATGTAAAAAATTGTTATCTAATAAATATTGTTGCAATAATCACTTTGTTATGACTAGAAATAAATAGAAATTTCAGGTAGCACAAATTAAAAGCTTTGATTATAGCAAAAATAGAGAAAATCAACCGAATGTGGTTTATTTCTTACGAGCTCGATCGCTATTACGAAAAAATTGTTCGATTATTATTAAATTATTGTTATGATTAATCGATTATTTGCGGTTTTGAACTGAGCTAGATTGAAGTCAATGTGTGGATGCTCGTTTCTAGCCTTTGGTAGTTTTTAAGTTACAGGTGGAATATTTACATTAATTTTAGTATCTACCAGATGGTGGTTTTTTGGAAGAATTTTTCAGGTTGTATTCACATGTTGTAAGATATCTGCAAGTTTTTATTACAACATAGCTCGCAACTTGCTCGGAGATTGGGTTAGGGTTTAATAATAATAATATGTGAAAATTTTATGTCTTTTCTTATATCGATTTATTAGATATATTTATATCATATTTATTATATGATATTACATTTCATACATTATACATTATTTATATTATTATATAATATATTAGATAATTCCATAATATATCGATATTTTTGCCTGATAAAAGAGGAAATATTTTAAGATTTTATTTCACATAGAATAACAGAAAATGAGACCTAATAATAGTTAACAGGAATATTAGTGGAACCAAATTATAGGGTATATACTACCATATGTTTTGATATGAGATGACCCTGTAGAGTTTGTAGGAAAGAAGAACAGCAACTTGTAAATATTAATTTTTTTTGTATGATAACCAAAGCTTCAAAGTATGAAATTCATTCTTCAGTGGTCAAGTGTTCCGATTATATTTGGCTAGAAGAAAGCGTTTTAAGCGTTAAGCAATAAGGCATGGATTAAAAGTGCTCCGAGCAAGTAGCGTAGCTGTGGCCGATTCGATCCCTTTTAATTGGTTGCTTGGGGTTTTCCGTATATTTATAAGCGTCGGGAGCAACGGCGGCGCTCCGTTCCGAGCAAGTTCCACGTTTTATTCCACAGAAAATGTGGAAGATGCAACAACAGTGGCTGTAATGATTTCAGATTAACAATTTGTATTATTATTTATCACAAAAAAACAACGACATATATAACATTATTGTCACTTGAGGTCGTGCAAATAATCGATCAATCATGTACTCTATATATTATAAGTTACCACGTAACAAACGGCGCTATTTACGGAGTAGTTTTACCAGTCTTGATAAAAATGTACTTTACATCGCGAATATGAATTTTTGAAAAACGTCGATTTAAATGGGTATGAACCCAGAATTTAAAAATGCCAATGGAATACAATATTATTAAAGTTGGTCACAATCGAAGTTTTAGATCTTTCGAAATTTGAAATAAGTGAGCGTAAAGTACAAAAAATTGCACATTAAAATTTTTAAGCGTTTTGCGTTTATAACGAAAATAATTAACAAATTTACGGACTCAGGCCACGACGATTTAAAAACTTACCACATTCTCACCTACCCGCTAAATACTCTAATCTAGTAATGTTTATCAAATGGTTTTATAATTAATGCGTTAAAAAGTAAATTTTTTTATGATATACGATGAAGCCTAATTGGCCTAATTAGCATCTAAAATATAAAAAACGGCTTTTAAATTTCATTAACAGGTACGTTTCTAGTCTTTGACACAGAAAGAACCTAAGTACATTTGTATAAAACGGTGCGCGTCAAATGGACTTTTTTTATTTTATTAAGTAATATTTACAACAGCATATGGATAAAAATGTGATATAGCGAGGGTTGCAATCCGCTGTGGATGCGGATCGTGCTTTACATTATACTAATTAGAAACACGATGTACGCCCTCTCACGATGAGAACAGTTACACAAATAATTGCAAAAACATACCCTGTATCCTAGAATCACTTCGCTGCGCTTAAGGTTGATTATTATCCACTCGTGCTGATTAGGGATTTATTATAATTGAATCATGACTAGACTAGATAATTCGGGAAGCTGTTGCCCACCCGCGAGCATTTTATTTTAACGTTAAGTTAGAAATTTTAATTTTTCCAGCGCTGAAGGAATGTAATAAGCAAGCGTGGAATGCTACTACTAATTTCTTTTTAAAAAAAGTTTGCTTAATATTAGTTAGCTTAAAAAGAAGAAATTTATAAAAGAACCTCCAATACAAAGTCATCATCATAAAGTGCATCAAAGTCTACGACGTGTGTAGCGTAAATGTACAGGGTGTTTATAAACAGGTCGCCCTATAAAAAATATTTTTCTGCTTTATCACATGTTTCCCGTTTACAATTTTGACCTAAAAGATTTCTTTTTAAAAGTTCGCAGCAATAACGAAAAATGTTTGTAAGTTTATAAACACCGACGACGAAAACTATTAGGGGTAGAATTTTTTCGAAAAATTAGTTATATCTATCTAAACGAAATATGAAGTTGAAAATAAATTTATAATGATGATCTTGTATTTGTTTTTTTAAAAATGTTAACTAGTATATTGTGTATCAGTCGATCTGTTTTCATTTTATATAAATATTGCACAATTGGATCTTAGCCCAAAAAAGGAAAAAGTATGAAAAGTATATAGGAAAAATCGTATCTAAGAATATTAGATATTCAATAAATAGTTTATATATATTATATATTACTTAATATGTATCTTAAGTATCTAAAATTAGTTCCTAATCATTATTAATTAATAAAGCAGCCGGTGGCTGGATAATTTGACTAGAGTGGCCCAGCCGAGTACTTGTCTGCTCTCTCCCCGGTCTGAGACGTAACTATTTCGTCTGTCATTCGAAGCTTCAACTAACTTTTCAACAACTATTTGGCAAACGACAACTTGCATTTTGATATATTTTTTATAAACTTATTATTAGATAAAATTCATAAACTGCAAAACCCATTGTTCTAAAATCGATATAAGTAGACTTATGCCAATAAAATGGTATCACGACCACTCTCTTGTCTAAATCCTAAATCGCTACTACCTATAATGTACAGATTAATATTATAATTGGTACGTTTGTAACGATTATGTTACTTAAGTGTTAGTAGAAATATATTATACTAATTTGTATATAAGTACCTATTATTAATTTATGTATATATAAATACGTCATAGCTTTTTTCTTAAGTACTTACGACCGGGACACGCTTTATCTATAAACGTGTACCACTATAAAACTTTGGACTCCAAGCACGTCACTTTTATATGACTAGAATTGTACGTACAACTGTGCCCGGACTATTTATTTGGCATCTACCTTGGCAGCAGCATTATCCACGATGATGATTTCGTTATATCATTTTACATTTTAACACACAACACATACAGCAATAATTAGATCAAATTGCAAAATAGTGATACATTTCATGACGAGAAGACAAAACGGCCTGTACAATCAAACACTGATTTGTTATTTAATCACAGCCCATTTGGAATTTCTCGAATTACTCATGTGGACGATGCTGCCTAAAATTATGTTATGTATACACACCAAGCGAGTTTTAAAAATAAATCTAAACAAAATCACTTAGTAATATTATAATGTAGCTATGACTAGTATACTATGATGTCGCTGATGATGTGCGCAGCTAAAGTGTTCTTTTGACCCCAAAGGCCTAGGTTAGTATGGTCTATTTGCGTCCTTGGGTCTTTTCAACTGCACTTTGAGCCGCTTCATTCCAATTTGGAAGCCGTTCATAGCTTGGATGGCTGCTTGAGCACTTGCTGGGTTATCGAACGAAACAAACCCTACGAAACAACACCAAATTTATTACCAAACACTTGCCAACTATTAAAAGTTACGCATCCGACCCATATCAATAATTTTCGCAACTTGCCAAACAGCTTTTCGCATTATTAACCCTAATTGCCATCATTAATTAAATTTGATAAGTTCCTACTCTACATCACATTTTACACAAATACATCGCTTCATTTTCAATTACTTTGCAAAATTTAAATTTTCTTATCAAATCAAAAAACCTCCGAAATTAGTTACGATTTTGTGATCGAAAAAGTTAAAACAACGCTTAATTAATTCACTTGCAAGTGAAATCGATTAGCTTCATAAAAAGAACTAATGGATTCGGTTTGAAACTTACTTCGACATAAAACACTCCGAGCAACTTGCGCTAATGAAATATATTCAACAAAGCTAGCAAGTTGTTTTCAATACCCAGAAGAATTCTGATTAAAATTACCACGAGTCTACTCAAGTTGACCTTAACAATCAAGTTTGCATATTTGACGCGAATACAATTATTTCTTTTAATTTTTAAACATTGCTGCAGTAATTTTTTTTTAATGGATACATACTTTTTAGTCTTTAAATGTTTAAACTTGGTGAGAATTGTTTCATGGTGCGGAATCGTGGATTTTGAAACAGATAAATAACTTTTGAAATATGGCCTTACAGAAGGATATTGGGAATATCGTGGGTACGGAAAGAGTAAAGAATGTAGAGGTGCTGCAAAGAATGGGAAAGTAGTGTGAAATATCTACTGTCAACACTATAAAATAAAGTAAATTAGAATACTTGGGGCATATTATGAAGGGGAAAAAACATTCCCTACTCACGGTTATCATCGAAAAAGAGGAAGTGTTGAAAAATGAAAGAAACAGGTGAATTGCTTAGAGATACCATTAATAAGATTGGAATTATTTTCTTTAAAAGTCTTTCTATTTATTTTCAAAAACTTAGAATAAATTGAATATTTCGTCATGCTTCCGGTTTTTAAATTTTTTATATGTTTTGATATTAACGAGAATTTTTAAGTTTTTTCAAAAGATTCACAAGTAATTTATGGCGTTACAAGTATATTTATGAATATAAAAAATTAGTTCCCCCTGTAGAGAGGGGGTTCCTAACCTTCTATTAAATAGTGTTTTTAATTTATTATTGAATAACTAAAAAATTAATTCGGGATCAAATTGGTATTTATAATTCAATTTAAATTACTGAGAGATATTCAGTACTAAAATTTGACCAAGTTCCTGAATGGATAATTTTACAAAAAGCGTGAGAAAACTTTCTTAAATTTGAATTTTTCAGTGACGGTGGTTTTTAATCCTACCAAAAATTTAATTTTGTTTTATTTGTTCTGACGGTTTATTATGAATATTAACATTGACTAAAGAATATGTCTGCATTTGAGTGATAATTAAATTTAATAATTTTAACATTTCAATATCAGTTCTTCTTTATTTTAAATATTTTTATTAAATATTATATTATATTTTTTATTTCTTCTTGAAGTGCTGAATCCAATCAGCGAACGTTAGCTGATGATTTACTAGGGAAATGTATTTAATTGAGTTGTTTTTATATTTTCATTAAAAATGTGAACGTAATAATTATTGTTGCTGAGGTAATTTAAAAGTATTGAGAAAATAAATTAACAACACAAGACCGTTTAAAAAAAACAATTGTCAAGATAGCTCAGTCAACATACCATCAATCAGATTTTAAATCTATTAAAAGGTTCATATTATAGTATTATCAGTAGCGGCTTGCCCTAAAGAGCACAAAGGCTCGTGCCCCCATCGAAAACCGTAAACATCTAAAAAATGATAATTTTAAGTAAATAAAAAAGACCAAATTTTATACCCTCCCATGGAAAAAAGTCACGAGCCGCCACTATCTATGAAATTCTAAAAAATTTGGTACTGCTATGTTACTCACAATAATTATTAATATTATGAATTACAAAGCCTTTACGTTCGGTGCTAATTATATATTATGCAATGACCCCGACAAATGTGCTGTTGATTTATAAAATTACTTCTCGTAGTCAAAACCCCTACGTTGGGTATTAACTTAATATGCAGTGTCCCCCATGATTAAGAATTGTATAATTGTAAATTTGAGCCCCACTGTGGTCGACAATTGAATATGCAATGTCCCCAGGAATAATTATTTAAATTTAAACTAAAAAATAATAAAACCTTCTCGTTGGATCTCAATAAAATATGCAGTCTCTCCACAATAATGTTTTAATTTAATTATAAAATAAATTTGCCAAGCTCTGCATATGATTTATGAAAGATTGTACAATGATCGTGATTAGGTTTAGTGAATGTCGTAATGTCATGTGGAGAACCCAAAATATTATTGCAATACCTATTAAGTTTCTTATAAAAAAGTTCTCGTAGTATATCACTGTTTAACTATCGTATGATCAAATGAAATTTAAAAAAATTGGTGACTGTAGAGTCGGAAGGGGTTCTGGGGGGGGGGGAATAGAATGCCATGCCAGGATGTGGTGATCAGGCTTCAATAAATTAAAAAATGGTTTATGACACTACTTTACTTTTTTGCTCACGATGATGCACTGGGGGGGGGGGTATTCCATACTCCCCCAGACCCCCGGTTTCTACTTTCCCCTTTCTCTTGTTAACTTGCTTTAATTTGACAATGAAGAATATTAATATTATCAAAACAACGCAAGAAAAAATATTAACCCTAGATTCGGTAAATAATCGGGCCTCTGCAGATTATATCTTTACAACCTCATAACACTGGGGGGGGGGGATCACATGCAGGTTTAAAGTTGTTATGCTGTTTTGGAATTAAATTACCGATAAAAATTTCGGAGTGCCCTTCTATTGAAAAAATTTAAAGCCGCCCACTGATTATTATGTCATTTATATTCCACTATACATATTTTCAGTACTTCATCTTCCTAAAGCACATTAGAAATACTCTAACATGAGATTATTGCTTAATCAGTGAACAAGTTAGATCAATTTTTCTCCAGCAACTCAGAAAACTGTACAAGAAGTGTGTCGAAATAAAATTGAAGAAAAACAGAAAGACAGAAAAATTACATTGAATAAACAATGGAAGCAATGTTAATGCGGAAATGCCAGGTTTGAAGAGTGGCGAATCCTCGGAAGGCAATAGTAAACTACCGAAGTAATCTGTTATGAGAAGCTTTATTAAAATGAAGTAGGTATTTCCCATGATTCGAAGCCTACGTTAAACAGTAGGTCCCCTATGTGTATGAAAAACCACTTCAAACGCCAGCACAAACATAGGGGAAAGGACCACGGCATTCCTTAATCCAACAATACGATTAAGAAGAAGAAGAAGAAACAAGGTTTTGAAAATCAATACTGTTTACTGTGAGGTTTTTCAAACCTAATAAAATAATTTTCTCGTCGCCGAATGTCGATGAATAGGTTTTTTTTACACTTGTAGCCAGTTTCTGCACCCGATACTAAAAGTTTAATCTATGATCAATAGGCCGCACTGAAACTTCTAACATTGATAACTGAAAAGAAAATGAAAAGTCCGTTATGAAGAGATATGTGTCATGGTATATGGAATATACCATCATTTTGTCTCTTATTTCATCATAGCAGAAAGCCATCTCAAATGCTTCTGAAATGCGCCATTAAACATAACTTCTTGATCAAAGCATCAATTTAATTGCAGCACGATAACAACTTAAATTTTCTGTTTCGCTAGTGCTTGATCATAACTGATAAGTTTTCGGAATTTCAGAAAAAAGTTACATTTCCTTTAAAATCATTTCATTCCGACAAATCAGAAGTGGGATTAACCCCAAGTGCATGCTTTAAGCAAATAAGTTACAAAGCAAAATTGAATGGTGACTGCGGTACTAGCAACAGTCTTGAATGTAGAGATCTACGTTCAAAAAGGTTGGGAAGCTTTAGTTTAAGATTCATTCCAGTGAACTAATAGAATCGGTACTAATTAAGCTATGCAACCAGATCAATTTGAAATCGTCGTTAAATTCGTTTAAAAGTAACCGTTGAACGTTTGATGCCTTGTAGGTATCCTTTCTGTGTCGTTTGAAATTTCAAAATTTGAAGTTAATCCGTTGAAACGACCATTGATAAACCTCAAAGCGCACCGGATACCCGAGGTGATTTTCTTTTAGGTTAGGAAAACCACATAATTAAATGAATTTAACTTAATAGAGAAGTCTGCTTGAGCTCGGACAGATAGACAAATAAAAGACCACAGTGGCCCCATTAAAAGAATTCCTGTTTGATTTGAAAAACGGAAGCGAAAGAATTCCATTCTTTAATTTCGTAAATGCGGTATCTGTTCAGAAATATTGCTGGCGATTCTTTAAATTGTTCAACAGGTTAACTATAATTCGGATATTCGGTTTAAAAAAATTGGGAAGTCTACGACTCGATCGTGTTTTTCTTACAAGAACCTCTTAAAAAGGAAAATTATTATGTTGATCATGTTCTTTAATTTACACTTATCTTACAATCGCAAATTAATTCCTAAATTAATTTTGATAAAAAAAGGAGCAAAAATGACCTTAATTTATGTCAAAAATGATAACAGCTTAAATGTAACTTAAAACTTGAACAAAACTTGTAAATCTGTGCTGTTACGTAAATTAATAAAGACCCAGATATTGAGGTGCATACTTAGTAGAAAAAGTTTCCGGAGGAAATTTACCCTACTTGACAGTTTAATGATTAATGAGGAGCAAGTGAATCAGAACTGGTTAATGCGGCAGTTATTACTTATGTACTGTGGGTAATGTTCATGTTGGAGCGGTTGGCAGGTGTCAAGGTAGACATCAGATGAATTCAAAACGTATTGATCGAATTTTTAATTTGCAGGGTCATTTTCCCATACGCAAGGATTATTATGCAGGATCCGCTGCAACTTTAATTTTGAGCAATAGGAACTTGACTGTTGGATGGCTTTGGTGAAGAAGACGTAATTTATTATTAAATTAGCATCCTAATTTTGCGTACAAAGGAAGAACTTAATATTCGAATTTTCTAGGTATATTACGTTACGTTTTACTTTTTAGATCACAAAATCTGAAATTTTCTTTGATTAAAATTAAATATCGATTTAGCCAAGTTGAAACGGAAAAACTTAATTGTGTAAAGCCTTACCGAAACATTTGCTTTGATTAGTGGCACGGTCGATGAACACTTTAGAGCTGATAACATTTCCAAAAGGAAGAAACATTTGCATCAGTTCTGCATCACCAAATTCTTGTGGTAAATGATAAATGAAGAGGTTGCAGCCCTCTGGTCCAGATATGGAACAACCTACAGGAAAAGAAAACGTTAATATGGAATGTTTTAAACCACTTCGTTATAGTTTTTGCGATGAAAACATGAACGGAAGAATATTTTGTATGATCCGGTTCTGATTATAAAATTGATTTATGGCGAAGCTTTCGTGCACGTTTTCATCGCGTAAATAATGAAAACTAAGTTTAAAGAAAAGCTCATGTATAATCTGTATGAAATTCAAATAAAATTATCCTTTATTCAAAACAAAAATAAAACTATTAGCGAAATTTAGTTAAATTTGAGAATTGTACAAGTTAAACGAAAAATAGAATAACTGTCTAAAAGTACGTCTAACTGAGCACATCAACACAACAATGAAACAGTGGCGCTGAAACTGAGCCCAATGCTTTACATTCAGTGCAATAGAACACCAAACACAAATAAAGAATTAATGCAACATAATAAATATTTAACATTTAAATAATAACAGCAAATTTTTCTTTAAATATTTATTAAAGCTCTTTTACTAATTCATTTTATTTTCATTTATTTTGCGGAGATATTTTTGAGATCTAATTTTAATTAATTATAAATTTATTATCATTTTTGATGCCTTACCTTCCCTTTGTGTGGGAACAACTGCAGACATTGGTGGAGGAATTGCCTGCGGAATCTGGCTGTATACCGCAGGATAAGCTGCCGACAAATGTGAACAAATCACACCTATGCGAAACATAGACCATCGATGCAAACATGCAATTTGAATGCATCGCCAGTCATTGAAATGGAGCCTCAAAAAAGGATGGGCTCCATAAATGAACCAATAACTGGGGTTGCACGCCAATGTACAAGTATAACATTTAAGCAAAAAATAAAAAACAAAGAAACATTTAAACAGATTAACAACCTAAAATGCAACAACTACCATTTAAACGAAACAAACATCCACATTGAAAATATTGACAGATACGTAAAATAAAAGATATAAAGCCAAATTTGTTAGTAAATATTTCATGATAAATATATTAGACAAGTCCACAATTAAGAAACTTACCCACGCCAGGATAGGGCTGCATTCCAGGATATGCTGCATGTTGAAGTGCTGCCTCGCCGTTGGGCAACCCTTGCGCTGGAATGGACAGATGAAGCGCATCTAAATGGAGCAGAAACGCTTGGTCAAAACGCAACATGGTTTTTGTTATGAATTTTACTTACGCGCTGGATACGATTGTGGGATACCATTTGTGTATACTGCTTCAGTACCTCCCGGTTGACCGTTGGGTGTCTGAGCGGCTATGTTAAAGGTTGGCATGGTGGGTGAAGGCAAACTAGGGATGGCTCCATTAACAGGTTGTCCTGAAGCTGTACCTAGACAAAAAGGTATTTGTTAAATTGCACTTCCCCTGCTACTCTTTCAGTTTTTGTACCTGACGTGGGCGGAACAACGGAATTTGCCATTCCATTGAGTGTGGCGTGTGGTATTTGTGTGGCTAAAGCAGCCATTGGATTAATGTATGTACCCTGTGCTGTCGCTGCTGCCATCAAGGCTGCTTGTTGCTAAAAATAACGAAATAAATGAAAACATTATCCCGGATTTCATTACTTCACATTTGGTGAGTTTCTTTTTGTAAAAACGGTAGATAAACTTCAATATTGCTAATTATTGACTGGTTTAGAATTTACGGTAAAACATTGTTTCTACAAAAACACTGTGAGCTTTGTTGGAAAAATTCAATAATGGGGAAAAAAGAGTGGATGATGTTTTTTCGAGTAAAATAGCCCGAAGGTGGAAGAACAAAAAAACAGCTTTGTAGAAATGAGAAGAAAAATAATAAAAGTGTATCAATATTAGGTAGTACATAAAAATCCGGACTACATAATTATGAAACAAAGACTGATTATATGCTTATGTTCCTTTGAACACGAAATTCCTTGTTCTACTTGTTAAAATATATTAAGTTTTCGTAGGCAGTTATAATTATCCTTAAATTTCATAAAGGGTTCTGTATCTCATATAAAGCACATTTGCTTAGAAATTTACCTGTGCGTAAGCTCCGTAGGCTCCAAACTGGTTGAACACGAAGGGGTTGAGGAGACTCATGTTTCCGGCCATCTGCTGCATGCGTCTCAACTGTCGTTCCTTTTCAGTATCTGCAAACTTTACCACTAGGCTGGAAGAAGCTCCCTGAAACAAGAAATACAATTAAACTGCAATTACGAACGGCTGAAGAAAGTTTAAACTAAAAGGGTCCAATTCGCAAAGACGCATCCAGTCAAAGACAACCAACTTCCTTAAAAATAACATTGTTTCTTTGGAAATAGTTATTGGCTCTTTTAAAAAAACCTTCATCCTATTTAAATTTTGAATGTTGTAGTTTTTCTTTTTAAAGCAAGTCGAATTGATTTCCATATATCAAAGTTTATTTGAATCGCGTTAAAAGTTTTTACACAAAAACTCGGCGCTTTTAAATAAACGCTTCCATTATTATATTTTGAGCAATTTTACGACGTCATCTATAATAATCTTGTTCAATTACGCCAAAAGAACAAATCAAATCAGTTATCCTGCCACATAATAAAATAATTTTCGAAACCAAATAAAAAATTATTCGTGGAAGATAAATCGAATGCTGTCAATGTTTAATAACCCGACAAAGTTTGGGAAAAGTTTTGAAATAATCAATAATTTAACGAAAGCATTATTTTAAAAATGGAAGTAGGTAGAGGAGAATGTATTGTTTGAATTAATATTGTGTGCAACGTTCTTTCATCCAGATACAAGAAATTTTCATTAAAATATAATCTATTAAGTTTCCGTAATCTTGCAATTTCCATTAGCAATATAGAAAGAGCGTTAAAGGGAAGTATAAAACAGCCTCATGCATGTTTAATATTTTACCCACAGGGTCACTTCGTTCTTGCAGCTAATGGGACGCCTTATTTAATTTGTATGAGAATGAAGTTACGGTTGAAAACGCTCGAGAATTTTAGCATTTAAGCAATAGAAAAGAAAACTAACGCTAAATCTACGGGTAAACTGAAGGGAGCTTTAATTACAAGCTTCTTAGTGCTTTTCGTAGAAAATTTTTATTACTACGTAGCGAATCTGACCTCCTGACACCCACTTTAAATTCCCTTCCAACCCTAGTATCCCCAGGCATTCAATAACAGAATGTCTCTTCGACGATGCACTGATCCGATGAGGAGACATGTGGAATTGGATGGCGCTCTCCAACCGAGAACGGATTTAACGATCGCTAATAGATTTGTGCGAACAACGATGCAAAGAAAAGCTCTCGTCGGAAAAAGATTGTGACCAGGCTTCTGGTGCTTCTTTCTACTCGAGATTTTACCAATTGAATTGCGTTTGGTTCAGAGGCAGCTTTTCACATAAACTGCTTTACTGACGGCTTTTATATATAATTTTTTTAAAATCACTTTGAACATACGATAAGTAAATTTCACAAACGAGGACGCATATAAACCTCTAGAAATTTGCACGTCCCATTGCACAAGAGGGTCGGCACAAAGACTTTCGTGTCCTTTAAATCATCTAACGCTGCTTCATTTATCTTTATGTATTTGCTCGTCCAAATTTTATTCAAATAAAACCTTACCCACCATAAATAATCTTTTAGGCACTGCCAGTGCTGTATTTATTCATTTCGTGGTCCTAAACGCTAAATTATTTTAAGACCTCTCTAATCCCGTTGTTTCGCACTTTATACATAATTTCCTTTTCGGTACTTTTTTCTATCAATACTTAAATAAATAATCTGCAGTGGCGATTGAATCCCGAGCCTTCAGCACCGCAACCTATATATTATTATAATTAATGGTTTATGACCCGCCATAATATTTACGCAATATTGATCTTATTTTTTATATTATGTCATATCATTCGCGATCTTCCCTCGTATGACTTATCAAACACCTAGGGGACCTATAGTTTAACGAGATCGATGGTAAGTGTAATATAGTAGATACTTCATTTTGGACAAGAATAGGTGGTTTGTGCAATAAATGTGTGATTGCTAAGGTTGTGCGGTCTAAAGACCGTACTGAAATTTTTCTAGTTTATTTACTAAAAAGTGATCCAATGGAAGTGTGAAGGAATCCTACATACAGATACACATAATTGGCGTTTTATATTATTTTATATGGAAAGGACCTGGCCGAAATGTTTTTTGTAAGAAAGTTTGTTTTGGAAAATTTTAATGTTATCTAATTTTGAAATTCAGAGGAATGTTTGATTTTTGTTTGTTGGGTTGGGATGAGAAAGATTTGTACTTGAACCGCTGCTAATTAAGTGAAAGAATTGAATATAAATTAGACGACAGAATCGTTGATAAAACGGAAGGATGATAAAAGGAAACTGTGGAAAGCAGTGACTAAGAAGGAAAGCGGTAGTAAGGAAATTTGAACTAAAATAATTTTTAAAGTTTCCACATTAGAATTTATTTTTTTTAATTTGATAATCCATAGAAAATTGGAGTTATCACTGCAGATTTAAAGGACAACGCAAATATTTTCATATTAAATTTTGCCCCCCGGAAGAATTTATCTGCGTTCTTACGTTTTTATATATTTTTTTTTAAATATCATCCTGGCGCACCCCAAAGAGGCTCAAAATAAATAAAAACAAACCCTATAATTATTTCAGATTTTTATTTTAATATTTAACCCTTGACTACAGGGCATAGAGTTTTCTATTTAAAATATATGGGGTTTTATGGTATTGGCAATTAGTATTTTATTGTAAGACTAATAATTATGACCCCAAAAATTTGAAAAAGTTAATCAAAAATTAGTCTACGAGAATGCTGCTGTTGGGAAAAATTTTGCCAACCCCGCACCCGTTAAATTTTTTATAGGGAATCCCATATCAATATGTTATTTATTTATTTTTTAAAATTAAATCTAATGTTCATCGATGTTTCTCAACTTCTTTACGTTTTTTATTTCAAACTCAGTTATACAATTTTTGTTCAAAATTTTGTTCCCACTAATTTTACCATATAAAAGGTTTTCATGTGATGCACCATTTATGAGATAATTGCGAAAAACCACAGATATTCTCTATTTAACTGGCAGTATTTGAATGTTTAGGAAGGAAGTCTCCCCCAAATTTTGTCCACCAAATTTCAATATTACATAACTTATTTCCGCCAAAACGGCTATTAAAGGCTACGACTGTTACTTTTACTGCTTGTATATTGTTAATTTTAAGGGTAGGGGATTGGAAATTTTTTTTGTACAGCAGCATTCTTGTAGACTAATTTTTAACAATTATAAAATTTTAGAACCACAATTAGCCCTATAATAAAGTATTAACTGCGGTCACCGTAAAATCCCATGTATTTTGAATGGAAAACTTTAGTTCTAGTAGTCGAGGGTTAAATATTAAAATAAAAATCTGAAATAAATACAGGCTTTGCTTTTATATATTTGGCTTGGGGTGGCAAGCTAAAAATTTGTTGAGACTCTAAATAACGACCACGCTAAGGTACATAACGGAATAAAATGAAAGATTGAGATATTTTAACCGGATGAATTTCAATCAAAGAATGCTGAATAAATCTATACTATAATTTGTGAAGACTGCTGTATTTCGCAGTGCCACAAAATTGCAGTGTGTTAAATCAATGAAATCAATGAAATCTAACCTAACAGGACAAATAATTACTGATGATAATAATCCTCATAAGAGCAGCCTTTGGCCACACAACCTTGGTAATCACCTACCAAACGATTGAAAGTGGTCGGAAGCTAAGCTACGAGCTTCTTTCATAGATTTATTTTTCTGCCTACAATATCCGAATCTCCATATATTTTTTGATTATTCCAGTCATATTTTGAATAGATTTTGCCTACAAAAATATTCCTGCATCGAATTTTTGAATATTAGGGTATTTGGGGATACCAAAATGAATTTTTAGAAGATTCCCATTGATTTCAAAAGTCATATTCGGCCTTTAGAAGGAATATTTCTCTAATCTTACTATACAAAATTTATCGCTGTCGTTTATTTATTTGCCAAATCCATAATCCTTATAATACATCGTCATGTGAATGCAGAAAAAACCTAAGTCACAATTTCTTGATTTTCATTTTATTACAGAAAATTATAGTACGAGACATAATCTGGAATAATCTAAAAATTTTCGGAGATTGTATTAGGCTTCTTCTTCCTCTTAAGTTAGGTCTGAGATCTGTGATTTAACAATTTTTCAAATTAGTGCTGAGAGCCTAAGGGATTGTACATAAAGGACGTCCACGCCAGGGGGGAGCGGGGTTGAACAAATGTGACGTCCGCATGAAAATCCCATTTTTGGATTTCTAAGAAAATTGTGTTTGAATATTGTTTTTATGCAATATTTTGTAAAAAAATTTATTTACTCCTTAAATTCCAAATGTCGCGTAAAATTTTAAACTTTATATTAATAAAAAGTAAAAAATACCACCTCCACTTGAAGGTATACAAACTCGTGCTTATGCTCGTGGCAAAACATCGAGTTAGAAAGTGAAAAGTTACAAAACCTTATAGAAAAAGTTAAGAGAAGCAAATATTTGAATTCCAATTTTTATTACAGTTATAAGAATTTTAAAAAAGGTAAAAATTAATGAATAGGTTTTTTAGTTCAAAATTGAGGAGTCTTTGATTTCTGACCATAGGACGTTCCAGTGGGGGGGGGGGATGATTGTGACCAACTGTGACAAGGGCGGGTTGAAAAGTTGGAAAAAATTGCGGACGTCCTTTAGAGACGATCCCTGATAATTATTGTCAAGCCATGACTTCCATTGTATTAGGTTTATTCTGGGAATATTTAGTAGGTTTTTAATTAATAATTTAAGTTATAATTTAAGTAAATTAGATAATCTGGAACATTCTTACTTATATTCTATAAATAATCTTGTGCAACCTAGTGCAATTTTCAGTGCAAGATTTGGATTGACTTTATTACCGGAATTCCTCTAAACTTACGGTCGTAATCCCCCTAAGCGGGGCCTTTTGGCCGCACAACCTGTTTAATCATTTACTAGATGGTTAAAGGTTAGATGGGAAAAGATTACATATATAAATGTTGTTAGTCCCGTTTGAACAATAATGTTTCTGGAGTACTGAAACTTCAATAATAGATTCAGGTTTCATGACAACTTTCACCGGCGTCCCAACTAAACCTGTTTATCCTACAACATTAAATACTTAGTGGAAGTTCTAGAATTAGAAACTAATAGAGCAGTTTCATCCAACATAAAACCAATCGTTTAATCAGTAGTCCAGTTGATTTAAGGCGCACATTAACAGTTTTAGTTTTCGAGTCCTTAATCGAGGAAAATATTCAGATAAACGTAGATCTAAAAATTATTTAACGAATATTTATCAATTCAAGTACATCTAGCATTTTGTTTAATTAGTTCAGTGGGCAAAACCCATTAATTGTGGGCGCGTTGCGGTGCCAAAGTGCCGTGCTTGAATTTCTGTTTTAAAATTTAACCATTACCATTTATTAACGGTAATAAAAAAGGCAGTAATGCGTTGAAAAGCCGGCTATGGATAATTTTAGAATTAGCTTGCCAAAATTTGTTCCGTTTTTGTAATAAATAATAATTAGAAGCCGGAGTAAATCAATAAACAAGAATTGCGAAATAATAATTTGTTCTGTTATCATGTAAATATTTTGAAACATTAAATTTTTATTAAAAGGATTTTTTATTGGGTCCGACGATTTGATCTTCGGCTAGCGCGTATTAGCACGTACGGCACTGTTTTTATAGAAAAACTAAACAAATTAAACGACCGAATTAATGCCAAACAAACGAAGGAGTGATTTAAATTTCGTAATGGGACAGCAAGATATAATTGAGTGCAAAGTGTTTAGTTCAAAATAAGTAACTGACCACCTGTTGACTCTGGAATGCTAACAGTTTTTCCTCGTGGTTTACAAATACCCGCATCTGTTTCCACATTGGTTTTCACGTACAAGAAAATCTGGAGCGTGTCCAGAATATGTGACCAGTATAGGAGATTTCTGTGTTAATGTGATTTGGATCAAGTTCTTTAAATTTTGTGCAAAAAGATGTTTCGACGCGATTCTCTCGCCCAGTTTTGACGACCGACATTTAACAAGACATTGCACAACAATTTGAGGCGTTGTTCTCGATTTTTTAGGTTTTCCAATACATTTAACGCTTCAAATTTAAGTTTTTCGGCGAAAATGTCCAGTTAGACAACTTTTTATATCGAATTGCTATAAAAGTTTCGTTTTTAGGCGTAGTGGTTGAAATTCGAAAACTCTTCATTGTATCGTAACAACAAAATGAGGAAAACTTGTTGAGCGCGTTAAGAGCATTATGTGTAAAAGTGTTGTCTATATAGAGATAAACGATATCAGTGCGTAGCAGAATCAGGATTTGACCCGGTCAACTAATGAACTGTAATCCTGCAGTAACGAGCAGTAAAACGTTACGCGTCGATGATTTTAACGTAGGCGTCACCCCGGACTTGAATCCTGTGGACATGCAGACAGGATGTATGCTATGGAGGTCCCTATGGTTCACTGGTTCCAATTACACATCATGAACCAGGATAATTACAATCCTCGTGACTTTCGTCAATACGTACACATGTAAACAACGTCAATTGGTGATCAGCTTTTTGGTACAATGATTTCGTTTGATCTTTAGTTAGTTTGCAGCTCACAAAAGTTTAAATTTGATAAATTTTGTTTCAGTAAATAACTTTTTTTTATTAAAAGTAATTAAAATACATCCAATTTATTTCCTTTGTTACATAAAAATGTTGCACTTTAATAAAAAGCTTCGAGAAAAGCGTTGGAAAAATCGCTCTATTTGTAAATTTAACAATTTTAAAACATTTTCAAATAGCAAATCCTTTGCTAATTTGGATTACGAGAAGCAATTCGATCAAAAAGTCACCCGATTTACGAAAATCAGGTTTCGGTTTTAGAAATTTTAGTTTGGTTGGCTAATACCTGAGGAACGGAGCGGAAACGCCCGGAAAATTAATTGACCAGAAGATAAAACATTTTTATATGGCGGCATAATGACTGGATAAAGTGAAAACTACGTAATATATTCAAAATATTGCACTCGCTTTGGCTACGATGACAGGTAGAATTGCAGACAACCCCTTCGGCGTGTAATTATTCCAGTACGTCACTCTGCACTCCCGCTAGTAGTTAGTTAATAGAATAAACGAGGCCACTAAACAAAAGGGTTGCCATCTACTATAATTAATGTACAGTTATATTTGTAATACGTACCTACCTACTATAAAAAAATTAATATTTACTCTTAACCTCTACCTTTTATCAATGGAAAATTTGAAACGTAAAAGGAAATGGTTCACAAGGTACCACAGTAATATGAAATTTGATGTTTTTTCAAGGAAATTACTTACGCCTGAGCGGTAGTTTGTTATTCAAAAGCTATACCCTTGAGGAAAAAATAACGTCGTACGGTGTGCAAAAACCTGACGCGACAGCCTTATTTTTTTCGTATCCAGATTTTTAATTAATATTTTTTCAAAAAGGAATATTTAAGTGTAGTAACTGATGAAGAATTAACTATAAACATTTTGTTATAAATATACAGCGGTGGTTCAAAAATGCTGCTATAGTTGAAATCACCAACTATGAGCCTTACGTATTGAGTTTTAACTTGTTGAAAATATTTTAAATTATATTTACGTTTTTTAACCCCAAATTTTAAACAATTAAAATTACATTTAAAAAAACTTGAACTACAAAAAGTAAATATAATAATAAAAAAAGATCTCTATTATCAGATCAACTGCAAGTTTCAAATTGTTGTAACTCTTATTAATATTATAATAGCATTCTTAATTTAATGTTAAACTTGAATTAGGAAATTTAAAAATGAATGCGACCAATCCGTTCATGAAGAAAAAAGTAAGTACATAAAAGTACAATTTAATGCAAATATTATTATACAAATATTAATCGTTATTGAAATTTCTCTTGCATTGAACTTATTTGAATAAGTATTTAACAAATGCTGTTAAGCTCGAGATTTTATTAGTACTTAATTTTGAATTTAACATTATGTGAAGCTATAATTACTTTGTTTTAATTAAATCTTTAAATATTTTTGCCACAAGAATATTTTGCCTAGCAGATAAAAATCACAAGGGCAGTGGCTTATTAACAGGTATTTGGGCCATAGACATGATTTATAATTTTTTCGACACGTTTATTGCTAAAACGATGTTGTTTTTGGAATTTTTAGGCCGTATAGAAAAAATTATAATAATTAAAAACGTATAATTATAGGGCCCGATCACCGTCGAGACGTCCAGAAGGGGGGATAAGGAAAAGTGGAAAGGAAAATTGACCAGTTATCCGAAAACATGATGAAAATTTTGAAGGAAATGGGGAGCGACATGAGGGGAATAAAACAGGAAATTTCCGAACTCAAGGGCGAGATGTCGGAAATAAGGAGTGGGACAAGACAAGCATAAGAAGAAGTACAGGGAAAAAAGTGTGGATATGCTGGAGAAGAAAAATGAAATGTTAGAGAGTAGACTCGGAAGGGATAGAATCAGAAATAACATAGGGGTGACTGGGATAGAAGAAAAGTGTAACAGCACGGAGGACTCGAAAACACGAATGAGAGAGTTTTTCATAGAGACGTGCATTGAATAAGGGAAAAGCGCTGTGTGATAAAAATGCCCAGCTGGAATGATAAGATTAAGGTCATGCAAAATAATCATAAGCTGAAGGGTAGTAGAGTATTCGTGGATAGTGACCTGACCCCATCAGAAAGAAAAATCATGACAAATATAAGAGAAAAGGCAAGAATTGAGAGAGACGGTGGAAAGAGAGTAACGGTAAATGGTCTGGGATGTATAAGCGGGAAAGCTGAGAGAGGAGAAGATAAAGGATCCGGACCCCCAGGAAAAAAACTGAATGGACAGGAGGCAGAAGTGAAGAGATTTACGAATCGGCAAGGAAATGGAATAACAGGAAACGGCAAAGGTGTATCGATGAATGCGAGAGGGACATTTTTGGGAGTATCAATGAATCAATTGGTGGAAGTTTTGAACAGATATGTGTTGATATTCTGGCATTACAGGAAACGAAGCAGGAAAATAACGATATCATAGATATAAAGGGGTACACTCTTTTTAAGAGTGGTGGTAGAGATAAAAGGTTGGGTACGGAATTCATAGTGAGTAAAAGGATGAAAGCACAGATAATTGAATTTACGCCAGTATCAGATAGAATGTGTTGGATAAGATTAAGAGTAACTAGTCCATTAACTAATGGACTGCTAGTAACTACTAGGCCATTAATGCTATTATGTATGTATGCAATTGTAGCCTATTATGTATGTAAGCAAAAGCCATTCAGGCAAGTGTTTATCGTTCAAAATGCCTTATAGATAATAAAAAGGTAAGTAATTGTTTGAATTTTATTGAATCGAGCAAACTTTACCAAACGGGCTTGAATTATTCCACATATTTATGTAAAATGTATCAACCATGTTTAAATGGCTGATGAAGACCTCTCAAATGCGAGGAAACAAAATAATTACTTACATTATTGGCCCCGGTTAAACACTCAAAATGTTGTTTTTGATTAATTTTACATTTTCATAATTAATTCATTCTTAAAATAAGAAAAGTTTATGTGTGTTGTTCTGTTTAGAGAAGAAGGGAAATCGCAGAATTTTGCTTCTAACTGAAAAACACGTTAGAAAATTTTGTCTAAAGGTTAACGGCGCGGCGTGACAATATAAATATTATATAATAATAATTCATTATTGTATAAGATCCTATTCGAAAGAAAGTTAGTATAGCTAAGAGGTGAATTCCTAGTTGCTATTGGACGACCAGTGGCTTCCATGACACTATCAGTTTTGGACCGTGAGATTAGGACAGAACTATAATACATTACTCCCCTTCAGTGCCGCCTTTAGGCCGCACAATCTTGGCAATCACGTACTCGATGATACTTGGATAACATTTATATCTGATTAAAGAAAATTTGTTACGTAATATGTTACCTTATACGTAAAATGCACTTTATGTATGTCAATATTAAAAAATAATCCGGTTGTTCATTAGTTTGGGATTTCCACTAATCCGGCGTTTTTATTATCAATATGTCCGGCACTGCTGTTGCATAATTATGTAATAGATAATGCGAGTAATGATTAATACTGCCTTGTTTGCTTTGCTATGATTTAATGCATCGTTTATGTACGTAGAGCATATTAATTTGTTAATTTTTTTGACAATGCCCCAAAGCAAACCAGGTAAATTACAACGTGCGTTTTTCGGTTTGGTGGCCGCCTAGTAGCACCTAAAAATTATTAGGTTAAATTCAAGCCTGAAGTCGGTTTAGTAAATTAGGAAATGGGAGCAGGAAAGTCAAAACAAAGTTCTAAGAAGAACAAGTTTTAAAGTGGAAAAAAAAGTATAAATTTATTATTATAGGTATAAATAGTTTGCAAAATATAAAGAAATACCAAAATATTCTATCAAAAATTTATACATAACGAAAGTCACATGAGTACTTACTTTAATAATAATTATTAGTAATTATGAGACTGTTTGACAAATATCGTATCTAAAATCGGAAGCTAAAAACTAAAAATCAAGGTACTTGCAATGTTTAAAATTATAAGTTTTAATAATTAAATTATAAATATCCATAATAATGTATTATTATTATAACAATAATAATTTATGTATGTGTATGATAGTTTATAAATGGAAGGGTTACATTTAATGATATTTGGAAAGGATAAAATAACAATGATTATGGTATATCGAAGAAAATAAAGTACGAGTATATCTACATACATTGGATGTATACTTTATATACTGAACAAAGGACTCGTACAGTAAATATTCATTTTCGATAAAATAAATAATTAATATTTTGAATACGCATAATTTAATTCATTCGGAATGAATAAAAATTCATTAATTTGATTTACTTGTTTCAAATTGTAGCAATTCAAATTTTTTTTATGATACACAAGGGGATCTTGAAAATGTGTCTATAAAATATTAAGGCAAAATTCATCAAATTGCCCGAATTGTAAATGATTCCTTTTAAAAAAGCAATACAATTGGTATAGCGAATAGAAATTTTAAAATGTAATTTCTCTATTTTAAACATGAATAAATATGATCTGAAAATATCAGTTCAGTAAGATTAATATTTTTTTCAAATTTAATTCCTAAAAATCACCTTGATAACCTTATAGTCCCTTAAAGGGATAACACCTCAATGGAACAACACAGTTATCTGTAATACATAAAGAGGAGACATCACAATACTATATGAATCATAGGAAAACTTTTAAAGCATGTGGAGGTCATTAAAACGTCATTAGAAAAATGCATAGTTTATAAATGAAGGGTAAAATAATCCTCACAACAGTTCACTCTTTAACTATCCAAATTAGCGACAACAGAGACCGGGGCAATTGGGGGGTCTGAGGGGTAATGGAATCACTAGGACGGGGCCTGATTATCCCAGAATATGATCATCAGCATGACGATACGTTGGGGGGTATTCCATACCCCCAGACTCCCCAATTTCTATTTTTCACGTTCTATTGTTGAGGTGGTATTAATTTGACATGGATGAGTATTAATATTTTCAAAGTAATATAAGACGTTGTCGATAGACTCGGCAAACAGTCTGTTCATGACAATGTACTAGGGGGGTATTCCATACCTCACCTCCCAGAGCACTCCGGTTTCTATTCTTCACTTTCTATTGTCGACTTGAGTATTTAATTTGACATTGAAGAGCATTAATATTTTCAAAATAACGTAAGAACTTTTCGCCAGACTCGGCAAACAGCCTGGCCATGATAATGTATTGGGGGGTATTCCCAACCGCCCAGACCTCCTGTTTCTATTTTTTACTTTCTATTGTTGACTTGAATATTTAATTTGACAACTAAGACTATTAATGTTTTCAAAATAACATAATAATTTATTGCTAGACTCAGAAAATAGTCTGGCCGTTGTAGATTACACCTATACAGCATGGGGATTGCATGCAACCCAAATATTCGCGATTATTCTAAGGTTTATCGATTAAAGCTTGTTTGGAATTAAATTACTCTGAAATAAAAGCGCGCTTCAATAATTAAAACGCTAAGGATTCAATAAACAATTTAAATTATCAGCAATTCGAATTTACAATCGTATAAACGTTTCGCTCGACCATCCTAGGTCGAATGTAGGACAACACTCCTTTCCTTCGTCCTTCGGAAGTAAATGTAAATTTTGCGCCCACCCATAGAAAAAAATCACAAGCCGCCACTGGCTGCAATGGAAGAAGCTAGTAACTTTTTAAGCTTTTATTTTACAGCAGTAAATGTGCAAACATTTTTTCAATATTATGGAAATTTGATCATTTGATCCTTAATACGTTACTGTGGCATTTAGCCGCAATGATAATAATATGTTCTTGGCGATAATGTTGTAAGTGCATATGTTTGAGCCGAGCAGATTGATCGATTTAATTTGGAGTACAATGGCGAATATGTTGATAACTATCGGGAAAGTTAATTTTCATCATACAAGTAGTCCATTAATAATCCAATAAACTGTTTAGCGAAGCGTTTAATGGAAATCTTTGATGGCGTTATACTCTGGCTGTGTCAATTGTAGTCCACCAAGAGATTTTGGATTAAGGTAAATAAGTGTTTGCTGAGCAAGTAGACACGTTTTGTATGTAGAAAATTTAATTATATCCACAGCATTCGAATACCGAGTGAACAGTTTGTAAGTGAATGCGGTTTCCCGTACTAAATATACTTGGCTTCTAAACTGTTCTCTTAAGTGTTCACGTCCCAATCAGGCGTGCTAAAGTAATTGCTTTATTCAGATTTGCCATAATGACGTCAGTATATAGTGAAACATGTGCTTTAGACTCAAGTGTAATGCGATGTATTGTTGAAAATGGAAAAGTGTCAGTGACAGCAACGGGACTTCATAACAATACCGAAGCCCATTGGGAATACTCAGTTACTTCTTCAAATTGCTGTCGACAAAAATTTTCGCCAAATGTATTTTACTACTATGTAACCAAAAATCGATTTGGAGCATAAAAAACGGTATTCTCTCGCCTAATAGGTGCATTTTTTATTTAGCCCGCGAATAAATTTTCGATAAGTAAAACTGCCGCAACATAAAAACAGCTCCTCTTAAAAGCAAGAAACCGAATTGGAGTCGGAAGACAAAGTGAGTTATTTACGAGCGAACTTCATAATTATTGTATTTATTTTATATGTATAGAAGTTTACCGTGATACCGGAGGCTGAACAAACTTTCGCTTCTATTATAAAATATGGCAACTACTTTATCAAGTCGTCGCTTTTCGAGGGTGGATAGTAAGATGTAATCTAAAAGTAAAAGGATCTAATGCGATAGAGAGCAAAATTCAAAATTATATTTTCAGGTCGGCCTTTTCTCCTGGCAGTCGATATTGTAAATTCGATACAAACAACCCATTATTACTCGGAAAATGGATGAAAATGAGTGTGGTAATTTGAACAACGCCACTTGAACATTTATATATGACAAATAAGCACTCGAAATAAGAAATGAAGGAAAAGGGAAGTAGAAATAATAAGCGACAGGATGAACTGTTTTCCTGAAAGTTGCGCATTATTACCGGTCGCAACAAAACCATAATTTAACGTAATGCTCCATCTAGATGCAGCAAATTGGTGACTGTATCAATAGGACCGCGTTGTTATAATTTGATTTAGTGACATCCATTTGTTCTTACGATACACATTACGGGGTTGCTTTTACGCCCCATTCAAATAAATTATTATTCAAATGTCTAATGAAACTGCGCGTCTGTGTTATCAAACGGTGAAATGAAAAACCGTCGAACAATCCAAACTACACCAACTTAAAAGGAACTTGTTACATCCAGCTGTTTCATCATCTCCATTCTGGAGGGACAAATTTTAAACTTTGATAATAAAATGACCTTTTATTCTCTAAGCAACCAAGCATTAAATAAGTAAAACAAAAACTTTCCCCAAAGCTCGGAAAACTGCATTAAAAATAATTGAAAACCGAAATTAATTGAGCAAAATTTTAGGCTCATCTGGTTCCCCCTGCTAAATTTAACCGATTGTTTTATTAGGCAAATGTTTGCATATGATATCCGCGTTATTACTCACTTTAGTTGTTTATTATTAAAAAAATAAACAACATTTTCACATTTTTAACAGGGCACATTTTCCATAATATAAACATGGGAAATTTAAATTTCATTCGATTTTTGTTCAACAGTGAGTAGGCTACGTGCAATTTCTGGGCTCATTTAATCCCGGTGACCTGTGGCTGATGTAGAGCTTACGAATGGTTAACGATAACATCTTTTTTCTTCAATATCGTGCTTAATTTAACTGTTTTATTATGTCATCTAATATTTTGTCATTTACGAAAAAAATCGTTAAAATATTAATATCGTCAAAAATTGCTTTGGCCTTTCTTCTCGACTTGATTAATTTATCATTCAAGTTTGCTTTGTAATTTTTCTGCATCCTGTCTATATTATATATTTTAATAAACAAAACGTGGTTAATATTAGTTTGCTCTCAGCTGGAAATTACATTCTAAAAAGCTAATATCGTTTATTAGTACTTTTATTATTCGTATTGCAAATAATATGCAATACTATCGTAACGTAGAAAAGTTTTAATTTATGTTAAAAGTTACAAATAATTGGAGAAAATGTAATGGAATTCGAAAATCGACTATACGTAAGCCGAGCGAATACGGACAGAGTGGACGATTTTAATTCATCCTCTCTTCGCTATACGGCAATCGATAAAATAAAATTGTATTTATTTACCATTTATGATGCAATCATAAAATCTAAAACAATTACTGTTTTTCAATCGGATTACAGATTCGAGCTTATGGATTTAAAGTTTTAGACAGCCTTGAATTAAAGTTGTCAAATTTATGCTATGCACGCTGTACGTAGTTATTAGAAATCGATTAAATTTAATTTGTTTTCAAAGCAAACAAGCATTAAAGCTCAATTGTAGTGAAAATTGAGAAAATTTATAATTTACGGTTTGTAACATACGAAATACAAGTAGGTTATTGTAATTACAGCTTAAATTAATAGTTCGAGAATAAACTTTATCGAGTGAGTTAATCCGGTTTGACTTGGGAAACTTTTTGCTGGAAATTCAGCAAAATACACAATTTATGGGACTTTAAAGAACATCAAAGTATAGTTTCTTACAATTTGGTGGTATCAGTTTTTATTACCTCGCCGTATCATATTAGTATATCTTCTGAAATTTTCTGCTTTAAACTTTTAAGCTAGGCGATTCTGCTGAAAATTGCGCTTTCCTTAGCGAGAATTTAGATAATTAATTTTTTACTGTAAATATGTACAAACATTATAATTTTATAAAAATGAATAATAAGTTTTACATAAAAGTCAGGAAAATGACATATTACTGACGAGGGGCAATGTTGAAATACGAGGCACTTCGTGCCGAGTATTTTAGAGCTCCGAGTCAAGTGAGACATTTTACTGACATGTTTTGTATTAAATTTTTCCGAAAATCGTAAAAAATCGAAATTTAAAATCGAAATTTTAAAACACTAATTGAACGACATTTTTTGACATTGACATTTGTCTATTTTATTTTGTTATTATTAACCTTACTAATTATTACCGGACTAGTCAGTAAAGTTCAATTTCCCTGCGCGTGCATAAGCAGGGAAATGTTGTTTCAATGACGATTTCCGGAAAATAACTATTAATTTGTTAATTTTTAAATTTTAGTTTAATGTGGTTTAAAATGTTTATTTTCAGTATAATACAAAACATTAAATAATCACTTTATAACAGAATGCTTTAAAGCTTTGTTTATCTGAATGTGAACAAAAATCGGATTTCAGTTTAATACATTATGTTTTATAATGTTTCTCTTCGCAATATTACAAAACATTAAATAATCACTTTTTACACTATGTTGTAAAGTTTTGTTTATCTAAACGCGAACAAAAATCTGATTTACTCGTAAGAGAACCGCGTCCCGATTGGAATATTTTCCTAAATTTATTTTTTGGCGATGTTCCTATGAGTAAATTAAATTTTGTTTCATTATATTGGATATCCGAAAGTTCAAAGGATAGCGCTAAAAAGTTATAAATTAAATTTTTTTTATAATTTAAAAACAAATATACGCAATAAGAAGTCTTATTCGTATTTCCAGTTATCAAACGTCCAATATAATGCAGTTCATATAAATTACAATTAATTCATGTTTTTCCAGTTTATGTGAACTCAGAAGTCAATTAAATGGGTTATTTTTTTGAATAAAAAACCAAAATGGTTTTTTACTATTTCGTGTAGTTGGGACGTTCATTGGCCAAATTACTCAGCAACCGTCTCATTGATGGAGTCTGTGAGAGGTTGAGTTTTGTACTACAGGATACTAAACTGATAATTTGTTGTTATAAAATTATATAATTATTATTTTATTATTTATATTCCAAATTCCAAAAAAGTTGAAATTCAAGATTTCCACTTTTTTGAAATTTCGTTCCACTGTGCGATTGCTTACCGAGTCTAGCAACAACTTCTTGTGTTACTTTGGAAATACTAATGCTTTTCTTTATCAATTAATACTCAAGTTAACAATATAAAGTGAAAAATAGCAACCGGGGCGGGGGGCAATAGCAACCCCAAGAAAAGTAATTTCATCACCACATACTGTGGGGGGTATTCCACACCTCCCAGGTCCTCCGGTATCAGCCGAAGCCAATTTTTTAGCAGTTCGTTTGTAGTGACGATGACGGCTCGTAAATTGTTTCAATGAGAACACATACAAAATAAAAAGGAAAAATATAAATTTGCCGCGTTTTCATTATTTACTTATTTACTCAAAATTATTTGGGGTTTGGATGCGATGGCATGTGCCCTTGTGCCATTTAAGCCACCGCCACTGATAGAAAATTTATTATACTGACATATCAAGTTGAGTTTAGACGATGTGATTTATCACTGAAATTTTCATGTGATTTTGAAACAATAAAAATATAATAATTGGTCCTGGTCCAGGCAAGGAACACTTATTAGATTGTAAAAAAATCCGAGCAAGTTGAAATATCGAACAGACATTTGTATTTAGTGCCCTAATCAAGCCACCAAAAGTTCTCTAAAGTCCCCTGTCGGTATCTCCTCCAATTGTTAATTGTAGTTCCTTTAAGGTGATGTATTCGTCTATAACTCGTTTAATTTGTTTCTTGAAAAAAATTACCGTTACACCAAAAATTAAAGAACAGCAAATTCTCAATAAAACTGATATTTTAAGAATTAACTTTAGATGATGAAGATGAAGGATATTTTCAGAAACTGATTTTATATTTCAGGAATAGACAAATTTTGAAAATCTGTTATTTGTAGAAAATTTTACGCTCTTCAATTTTTACCTCATGATAAATTTCCCTAAAACTGAAATTAAGCGAGTTACAGTCGAAAAACTATATTAGGGGACTAAAATCCCCAATTCATATTTGGTCGGAAGAATCCGACCAAAAATATTTAAAGAAACTGTGGAACCATATTTTGGATTCATTATTTTTGTAAAAATCTATTTTGTATAGAATTTTGTGTTCTTCATTTTCCACTTGATGATAATTTTTCCTAAAAATGTTGGAACAACTAAAATTGCCAATTGGGAAAAGAAGTCGTTAGGAGACTTTGGGGAGATTTATTCTGATACTCAAATATACGAGTACATGTCGTAAAGGTTGAAGCAGAATGGACGCTGTTGAACGACGTCAAATGTCAAATTTTAGTTAAAATGTGTGTAAATGGGTTACTGTGCACACAATGTACGGTGTTGAACGTTGCACTACGTAAGAAGTTGGTCAATGGTAAGTGGCATCAAAGTAGAAAGTTGATCAACTTATAAAACCTATTTACACGCATATCAACTTAAATTTGACATTTTCATCATTCTGCTTCACACTTAAAGAAACATCTACTTATATTAAAAAATCACATGAAATGGTACTATGTGATAAACCACTGTCTAAACTTAACTTTATCCTGTATAACATTTGTTTTTCAACAGCCCTCAAAAATCGTCTACGGTGCTCTTATATTAAAGAAAAATTTTTTTTCAATAAATTGTTAAACGCAGTTCTTTCACGGACAACTTCATAATTTTTGGGGTTTAGCATGAAGGCGGTTTATAGTTTCCCCAGAACGAGAACTAAATACAAAGAACTATTTGAATTAAATTCTTGAATACTTTTAAGACCACCATTAACATTCAGTTGGGCTGCAGGTCACGTGATCCAACGGTAAACTGACCATTTCAGGTCCGTTTCAAGCCCGCTTGTCTCAGTTTGTCAGGATACTTTACGCTCAGTCTCCATTGCGGACTGCAATAAGAATTCGAGTCGGTCCTGCGGTCTTGAACCAAAATATTCACTATAGTTGCATCTTGTCAGGTCAGGTTAGATGTAATGATCAGCGCACTAACAATAAGGGTTCGACTAAGCGGATGTTGGAAAGCCTACGTCAAGTCCTCCATAAACGGCCATGTCTTCTTTCAGCTGGGACACCTTTGTGACTTCAGTAGGATTATTGCGCATCCGCTAGTTATTTCGGGATTAACGTTGTCAACATACGATCAGTTTTGGCTTGTCATCGATCCCGGAATAACAGTCAATATCAAATAAGTTTGATCCATCAGGTCCATCATTTCTGGCATAAATTCTTTATATAAAATCAGTTTTGGATTGAACAGTGACAGACCTGGCAAAAATTTACGAATTGCCAACCGACGTATTATTAGGTCCATAAACGTTGACTTACGTTTACAGCTGATTGTAAAAGAGTTTCCGTGTTCTTTACTTAAACCTCTTATTTACATTACAAGAATCGAAAAAAACTGCAACTTCTGGTTGGGTTTTTTTTAACAGAAAATTCAGTGGCGCTATTAAACTGACCTTGTTCACATTGAGATGCTGTTACTTCCGTTACGTACCTGGTAGAAGTTCTTCTTAAAGGAAATAAATTAAATAAATAAATTAAAAGTGCCATAATCACAAATTTTGGATAAATTAGGGTTGTAAAGGGTCCACAACCTCAAAAATTGGTTCGGTGTGGTTTGGTTTTAAAAACTCACCATCTTTTAGTTTCTAGTGCGAAAAAAAAGAAGATAATGTGATGTAATTTAGCGCGTGTGATGGGAATATTGAAAATCAATGATTCCTAAGCTTTTAACGTTGTCATATTGGCAAAAATTATTTTCTATTGGAGATTTCCATTATTGTGGAAAGTACTTTGTCAGGTTTTAAAGTGGATTCATTTACGCTGGTACTAAGTACACATTTAGTTTTTGTTGGTGGATGTTTATCTACGTAAGTTCGACCCTCTTTGAAAATGTTTTAAGCTATTTTGTGTTGCTATAATGTAGTTTCGACTACGACGCGTCCATATTGAGGTCGTTGTGCTGATCAGCAAAGGTCATAATTTGATGGTCTGCTTTCATTGGTGTCGGTGAGTGTAAAATGGGGTCCTTACCGACGGCTCATCAAGTTTTGATTTTAGGTGATCACTGGGGACACGCTGTTAAAATTACGTAAAAAGCTTAGGGACGTTGCTAAATGACGTCACATATTTCTTTTCATCGCTGGAATTTACATTATATTTTAAATTAAATCGAATCGAATCATTTTTTGGGGTTGTGAGCCTCTTTAAGAAATATTATTTTCACAATATAGTTAATTTTAAAGACTTATTAAAAAAAAACAGGTGCAGTTAAAAAAATGACTTGCCGTGCAAAAACAATCACCTACAGATTACAAATTATTTTGAGAGATCAAAATAGATCTTGCATCCATTATCAGGATCTGCTGAATTAATTTGTAGGTGATTGTTTTTCGTCAGCAACTTATATATTTTTTAAAGGCGCTTGTTTTATTTTGCATTATATTAAAGAGGAAAATTTGAGAAAAATAAGCAAACAAGGATAAAGGTTAATTTTCACGACTCGGTTAACTCTTAACTTGAATGGGAATAAAGCTTTTCTCTTGTATCGGTAATTTTATTATTTTAAACTGGGATTTATAGTATATCTATTAATTTTAATCGGGCTATGCGTAACTAACGATTGCAAAAAGGTACGAAACAGTGCCGTTTTAATTTCTTGTAAATGCTATAAGAACATGATCTATTATCGAAGAACTTGTAAGTGGAATGAAGAGAAAAATTTTGTGAAACTCTGCAAATGCAAGCTTGTTTGTTCTGCGTCCTTCCAAGCATAAAAAGCTTCCAGTGGATACCTCAGGCAAAGGGATAGTAGATAAGATGTGGTAAAAAGGAAAAATTCCTTACGATATTTTCGAAACTATTTCTCTATATTATATTCTCAGATTTTGAAATTAATGTCGAATTTTAATTCAACTAAAAACTTCTTTCGCTCCGTTCGTCAAGTGGAAGAAATTTAGATTATAAAGTCTTGTGCCTATTCAGATGTTTCGCATAAATTTCAAACGCACCCTTGATTAAATAGTGTGGTAGCTCTCACCACATGCCCTGCTTCCTAATGTGAATCTAACCTCCCAAGTCTGAGCTATAGTGGGAGAAAACTGTGGAAAATGATTTGCGGTTATGTGACGTGCTAGATTTGTGACGGAGGCGTTCCAATTCCGTGCCGATGCATAATTGCGTTACAATCGAAGTTTTCTTCGTCAAAAATATTATTGCTTGAGAAGCGGAATAATGAAAGCGTGAAGTATAAATTTTGATGTGGAAAGTGTTAGGTTTTGCGTAACCATGAAGTGGCATTTTTAATTTTGGAAAAAAGCTCAAGCTGTCGCGAAGTTGCACAACCTCACATAGCAGTTAAGAATATCAATTAATTAAATTCCAGATGTCATCAACTGGCGCAAGTACGACAGCGTTACTTTCTCGTCCCTGCACTTTACACAATTTAATGCGTATAAGAGGAAAATTATGTCAGTTAACAGAAACAAGGGAACTGCTAACTAGCACTAAAAGCCTAACGTTGGAGTTATATAAATGGCTTATGCTATACAGCCACAACATTGCCATTGCGTGAAGAAACGAATTCGATCATCCTCTTTAACTTTCTATCAGACTTCGTTTATTGCTCTTTTGATAAGACCAAGCTTTATAAAATTGACTTTTTTTTCTATAAAGTTCGATACAAAAGTCTATTTTGTACGAAAGCCTACCAAATACAATAAAATCAAAACTATTATCGAACCATCTACGCGAGCTTCTTATTAATCAAAACTTATTGTGATCGATAATTAAATACTAAAAGGCTTTTAAAACAAATTAACAGTAAAACGCACCTGAGCCGTTAAAGTAAATCACTTGTTGTTTTAATGGATTAACAAAGTTTTAATGTGAATTTAAGTGAAAATTTCGATTATTGCTTCCTAATGTGTTAATAGTTTCCAATTTATCAGCGCGTAATGATGAAATGCGTTTGCAAACAAAAATAATTTTAATGTAGCTAATTTTGCTTTCATTCCGCAATAATATAAATAAAAATTTTCAGCGAGTTTGATTGGTTTGTATCGAGTTCTTTGAAGAAGAGTAAAAAGGCTTTGATGTAACAAGTTTCTAATTAATTAGTAAAATAATGTAATTTCACAAGTATAAATAAGGTTTCGCGGTTTTAAAAGATCGCGTTTCTCATATTTCTAAAGACGTCTATTTCAAGTTTTAATGGAATTTTGTTTGGCAATTATAAAATTTTTGAGCTACAGTTTACTTCCTAATTAACGTCAACTTATTTTAATGTATAAAGATAATAATCGCAAGTGAGAAATACTTAAGAGATGTCCGTTGTGAAGTGATTAAGCGACCGCTTTGGTTTAGTTAGTTAACCCTCAAAACAAGCAACCCTTTTAGAGAGATTTACATGTGTACGTTATTTGATTTTCCTACTCTCCAAATTTATCTTTATTATTATTGCTTAACTTCAAGTTAAACGTATTCGTATGGTTTAGTGGTCCAATAGGTGAAACTTTGCCAAACCTCACACTTATTAGTTGGTTTACGTGGAATTATCTTCCAGGCTTCTCATTGAATTGTCGGAATAAACAAATCCACCAGCTTTGTTTAATTAAAACGAAAAATACCAAGTTAATAAATTATTCAAAACTAAACGACCAAACTTCCAACAAAAATAGAAATAACGAATTAAGTTAAGCGATTATAGTTTTTTTTTAAAATATTTTTTATCAAAGGTGCAAATTAATGTTAAACTTATTACTTTTTAATTTACACTATTTTAATTAATATAAAACCAATAATTCTTTGATCCACAGTTTAGATCGCAAAAAAAACGTTAATTAAGATAGAAAAAGTGGATCATATGTTTTTATCTTTTTGGGAAAACTATTGCTGCCTGTGTAGTCGTTTTGTTAGGTTAACTTAAAAATAAAATTAATTTACAATGGGAAAACTTTTAGTAATCAGGAAATTAGGAAAAATTTCTGCACCTTCAATCTTACTCAAAGGCTGAAAACTTCTAAAAAAGTTATACAATTTTAATTTTCTTGAGTGATTTAGAAAGACAATTTGTAAGGTAAAAAAAAAGATAATAAACTTTTGTTTGCAACTAATATATTTTTTGAGTTATTACTTGTTAAAGTTAAAAAAATTCGTCTGGAGTTTACTTAGTTTTATTTTCCTGTTTAATTTTTCTGAAAATTCTAGTTTTATTCCAAAACTAACAGATTAATTTTTATTTTAAGGCGCACAGTTTTCGAGTTAGGGTAATTATGTATACAGCCTCGCATGATAAAACTGTAGATAACTCGAATGCTGTTGGCCGCAGAGGAAACATTTTAACACATTTTATTTAAGAAAAATGAAACAATAAAGACTTAGGGGCCTGCATTCTCGAGTAATACGTTTGCTGAGGCCATGCAAAGCTAAGTTTTGTATGACTAAAAAATTAATAATTAATGTTAATGACGTCCAAACACGCAGAATACTACTAGGTATATAATAAACGAATAGAACCGCAACGCCCATTCATTTACTATTTACTACGATATCCCGCAAATTATAATATTTACAAAGCTGAAATAGGTGTATAAAATGAGAAATGGCGTAGTTTCCGGGCGGAAAGGGGGCAAGTCAAAGAAACACCAAATAATTATCACCTACAATAAATCGTTATAATAATCATCACAGTGCGGCCTTTAGGCCGCACAACTTTGACAATCGCGCATCAGATGACTAAAGGCTTGATATTACAGTTTGTATTATAGTCCTGCAACAAATTTTAAAGCATCTTATAAAAATGTAGTTCGACTTAAAATTATTTTAACATTAAAATAATGAACGGGGCGGGGGGGGGGGCATTTCTTAAAATTATTGGTTTCGCATTACACATTCTTGATATTTATACCTATAACAAATTTGGAAACTGCGTTTCTGTCCTAAATATATATGTAAATGTTATTTGGCATATTAGAAGCTTTCATGTCATTGTGGTAAAGGATTTTTATCGGGCTTCTATTTCCTCTTTTTAATGGTTTTACCGTAACATCCACTCACTTATTCATCAAGATATCTCGGCAACGCTGCTACGCTTATGTGTGGTTGACAACAGATGAAACGGGAAACTGGAAAAACGGGAAAATCTAAGAAAGATTGAAGAAACCGAACAATTACTGCCTACAATAAATTATTATAATAATCTCACAGTGCAGCCTTTAGGCTGCACAACCCTGGCAATCACGTATTAGCTGATTAAAAGCTCGATATTATATTATTATATTAGTATAACAAATTTTAACGTTTTTTTCATAAAACTGTAACCGACTACAAAATATTTTAACTGCAAAAGAGTTATAATTTAATTTCAAACTATCGGGAGGGGGGTCTTTGTTAAAATTATTGATTTCGCATTATATACGTACAATATTCTTGCTCATTATAGTAAGTGTAATTTTAATATTTGAATTGTAGTATATTTGATTGAAAGCACTGAAGATTTGTATTTTCTATAAATTACAACTGTGTTCCTATTCTAACTGTCTGGACTATGATGGAAGATGTCCATTATGATGAATGATTTCTATCAAGTTCGTGTTTGCGCTTTTTATGATTTTTACTGTACAGTAAACGTCTCCACTCGTAACGCCCCCTCATTCATCACAATATTTCATAAAAGTCGCTACCTACATATCTGAAATTTTACGTAGTTATTGCTTAGGTGTAGTTGAGATAACAAAAGTCGCAGAATTTCACTTCTAACTGCAAAAAAAACAAAAAAAGGACAAGTCAAAAAAGATTGAAGAAACCAAACAATTACGGCCTAAAATAAATTACTGCAATAACTTCAGAGTGCGGCCTTAAGGCCTTTTAACCCTTCCAATTACGTCTTAGATGGCTAAAGGCTTGATATTATATTATTATTACAGGACCACAAATTTTAAAGTTTTAAAAAAATGTAACTGAATTGAAAATATTTTAACTGTAAAATAGTTATACTTATTAATCTTAAAAAATTGGGGTGGGAGGACTTCTTTCTTAAAATTATAAACCTTATTATTTAGCCTTAAAAATAGGCCAAATTTAAATGGCTGAAAATTTTTGGAATATATTATTAAAAGATTATAAAGACCCATACCCGATAAAAATTTTATTATTTAATTAATCTACAAATATAATATTATTATTTTAGTATAGGGTAGGGTGGTCAACAGTGGATCGGTGGTACACAGTGAATCACTCATTTATTAGTTAAACCATTGTATGCATGCGCTTCCGCGAGATGTACTACGTGGTAGCCAATGTGATCCCTCATTGACTCATTTCACAACTGAGCGGTTCCGTTGATGGTCGGACCAGTTACATTTGTGGTTTAAAGCCTCCATTTGTTATTATCAGGTAAGTTGAACTTTTTGTGTAATTTGATCAGATCTTCTATGATAGAGTTCTGGATGTTTTCATTCTTTTAAGAAATAATTAACGCACGTGAGGACATTTGAATAACAGATTTTACTCAATTTGTTTTGTCAAAACCACGGTTTGAAAATTAAATGGTGGATTGGTCTACAGTGGATCAGTGCTACATGGTTAACCGAAACATGGTCAAAGAACAGGATGTAAGATTCATCCTTCCGAACCCAATAATTAGCGGTACCGCTAGGCGACGGTCTTATTATAAGTTCTCAGTTGATCTCTCCCTATTAAAAATGTGCTAATTTTTTATTTTCCTATATTTTTATCTCGAAAATGTATTTTTTCTGTTTCTCTGTAATATTTTTTTTCGAAAATATATTGTTTTTCTATATTTTTAGTTTGAAAATCTGTTAGTTTTTCCATTTTAAAACATGTGCAATAATCGTGGTGGCTGATCCACTGTTAACCGTGGGCCGATCCAATGTGGACCACCCCTGGTCAACACTGAATCATTATGCAATTAAAATTAAATATTTTTTTCATACTTTGCTTGCAATACAACTTAGTTTAAATTACCATATTTTGATAAGATTATAGTCCATGTTACTCTACCCAAAATTTCAACAAACTTCATGTATTATTTTCCAAGATATATGTGTTTGAAAAATTGGTGATCCACTGTCGACCACCCTACCCTAATAAATTTTAAAGTTTGTTCAAAAATTGAACTGACTTAAAAACATTTTAACTGTAAAATCGCTATCTGTTAAAAATATAAAAAAGCTGTTAAAAACTGTAAAATCATTATACCTAATTGTTCAATAGTTGGGAGAGAGGACATTTTTCTTGAAATTATTGGTTTGTATAAATCTGAGACCTACTTATTTAACTTAAATTTGGAATTATTATAGTGGGCAAAATATATTTGATTGGAGGCACTGAAAATTTGCTTTCTTTGGGGAATTTACACAAAAACTTGGCACATATTTGGCATAGTAGAAGTCTCATGTCCATTACGACGAAGGATTTTCATCAGATTGGTTTTTCTTCTACGGTTTTATATAAATAAAAATCTGGAAGTATTATAAAATTTTATAGCTCAGGCATTTAAATTAAATTTCAATATAATCTAAAGAAAAAAAAATGCGGTAAGTCTGAAAATTGGTTTAAATGTTCCTAATAAAGCATTGCCGAATGACATACTAAAATTCCGAAAACTCTTCAAACGCCTGCTTTATGGATTTCTGTCTTTGTAGAGCCTCCGCCCAGAACCTTCAGATTTTGAATCAGAAAAAGAAGTGGTTAATCCGAAAATTGGCCAAAATGTTCATAAAGTTTTTCTGAAAGTCGTACTAAAACTTTCAAGACCTTTAACGTCGGCTTTATTGATTTTTGTCTTTGTAAGTCTTCAATCTATTTTACGTCGACTCCGAAAAATTTCAGAAAATCTGTCTCTGAAAGCCGTCTTAAACCATCAATAATTACGATCGTGATTATGGTCATAATTCTGCATGAGTGTAAGACGGTTTTAACGCGTACATTTTCACATTCCACAGATTTTGTGGTTATGATCATAATCATAATAAATTAAATTATACTTCGACAAAAAATTATGTCTAAAAGCCGTCTTACAGTATCAATAATAACTCAGGCAAAATTGTGACCATAATTACGACCGTAATTAATGATGGTGTAAGGCAGCTTAAATACTAACTTTGTTACGATGAACTTTGGTTATTATAAGTTTCATTTCGAAGATTTATAGGTCTTGGAAGTTTTAGTATGTTGTTCAGCGTTAGGGACATTTGAGCCAATTTTCAGATTTACAATATTCCTTTCTGGGTTAAAACCTAAAAGTCCTGGACTGTTGTAGACCTTTAATTTCCAGAAAATTTGTACATTTGAAAAAAGATAGTTAAAAGGTTTCCCAAAATGGAAAAGTGAAAATATGGGTTCCCAATAAAGCAAGCAGTAGGGGCATTTGTGCCAATTTTCAGTTTTACAATATTATTTGCTGGGCGAAAACCTAAAAATCCTGAACTGTGGAAGATCTTTAATTTCCAGAAAATTTGTTCATTTGAATAAAAAACAGTTGAAAAAAGTTGAAAATTTGGGTTCCCAATAAACCAAGCATTTTGATTGATTAACTGTACTAATTTGTTTATAATCTATCGGTTTTTATATTAAAAAATTGTAAAAGTGTCCCATCTCTTAAGTTGCTGTATTTATACGGTCAAAATGGTTAGGTTTACATTTACAAGTTTTTGGCTTTATCCAGGTCAACTTCTGTGGAAATTTAAAAACCAGAAAAAATCTACTCAGCATACGCGAGGGTGGGGTAAATTATGGAAAGTTGAATTTTCGACAAAAAATTACCCACGTTGTAGCAATCCAAATATTTCTCAGGATTATTTTGAAGTTCTGTCATCATCGAAATGCTGTTATTTAGTTGTATCAGTCTCCATAGTTTAATTGGAGAGCTGAGTTGGTTTTCTTCCTCGTATTCTATCATTTTTGAAGACGATACACTCGGTGACGAATTCATCGCCGATGAATTTTAATTAAATTTGAGCTTACAAATTGGACTGCATCTTAATTGTCTCTGTTATGTTGCGCAAACTCTTGCATCTTATGGTTTCAAGATACCGAATTTCACAGGTAATTTACATAGTTTTGTCTGTAATTTTTTATGATTTCTCAAAATTTCAAATTTTGGATGCCTCAGATTTTTGAATTTAAACACGTCACCTCATTTGTTATCTTATAACATAAATCAAGCTTTTTATCTTCATTTTTGTTTTATTACGCTCCCCTGACGCCTGTTAATTATCTTTTCACAGTTAGCTGCACGACAAGCATCTGAATCAAAGAATACGCGATTTCTCGCGCTCCGAAGCTGGAGGTTTGATGTAGGCTCGAGGAAGAAAAATTAAGTTGATTACTTTGTGAAAAACGAAAAACTTAAGATTCTTTCAGCATACTGAAATAAATTGCAATAACAGATGCACATTTCATGATTCACGATGTGTGAACTTACCCCAGTCTCTCCTAAGGTTTCATTTCAGATACGATTATTTAACTGTGATTGCTGTACATGGGACACGCCCAAAAATTATTTTGTTCATCTGATGATATTAAACACGTGTCAGAGATGGTAAAGCGTAAGTTTTGGAATGAAACAATTGGAAACTAAAATTAATATAATGAAAATGTATTCCCGCGGCGGTTTCCATTTTAATAAGCAAGTTAATCAAATTTGGAATTGAGTTCGATAAATAACTAGTGGATACCGTTACCTATATGGCAATTTTTTCCAAAGAGAAGATACAAAATTGTTATTAACTTTTCAGCCGAAGTTATAAACGGTTTAGAAGATAAAAGAGCTTTTAATTAAAAAACTAAG